>OX422220.1:133692089-136381256 GCA_949130495.1 Sambucus nigra | reverse complement strand
CTTTTTACGAAAACCCTTTTCTAATTTTTAATTCGCACCAAGTTGTGAATCAATTTTAATGTAACAACCCTCGATTCTGGGAGGCTCATTTTATACTAATTTTACCGCATAAGGTAATTATATAAAATGTGGGGATTGGAGTAGATATTAATTTAATGAATTTGAAGTTAATATTTACTATTTTGATGCATATTTACTGTAGGTGAAAGTAAATATCATCGGGTTGCATGTTTGCAGTGTCAGGTATTTAAACTGACATTTTGATTTAAATGATATTGGAACTCGAAATAATTTATAAAATTTTCGGATGCCAGTTTAGAGGGTGTAGTTAGTCCCGGATGGTGCGAGACAGTCAAAATAAGTGCCATATTGTATTTTTGGGTTCCGGGCACTTTTGACTGGTTTTAACTTATATGCGTATTTAGGAGTCATCTTAATGTGGTATTAACCATTTAAGTTGGGAGCTTTAACCTACGCCACGATTTAAGTCTTCTAAAATCCCTTATTTTTCCCCATTTTATGTCTTGATCATAGAGAGAAAAAAAGAGAGAAAGGAAGAAGAAGAGAGAAGTGGAGAAAGAAGAGAGAAATGAAGATTAAAGATGGGAGATTGCTTCTACCACCATGAAATCTGAATTTACAACCATAAGGCAAGTTTTCTACTTGCTAATATGTGATATAAGTTGAATAATTTGTATGATAGTTGTGTATTTGCATTTATGGATCACAAATGGAATTTATGGGATTTAAACCCTAATATTAGTTTTTTTATGATAAAATGGTGAGCATTAATGGTTATAAATCATGTAGGATAATCTTTGGGTAGATAAAAGTTGTTGGTTGTGTTCGAAATGATAGAGATTTGAGATTTGGGTTTAGCTTTTGGAAGAAGGAAGAACCCTAGGTCTGCTACGACCGGTCGACCGCGGTCTCGGGACCGGTCGACCGGGCCTTCGTGGGAGGGCTTACTGCTTTCCTACAAAGGCATAAATTTTGAGCGCGGTCGACCGCGATTCCTTTACCAGTCGACCGGCCCCTCTATTTTAAGCTTTCTGCTTTTCTCCGTAGGCAAAACCTTGAGACGCGGTCGACCGCGGTCTTGGGACCGGTCGACCGGTCCACTGTTTTTTTTCACCTTTAAAATCTTATTTTGTTTCCTAGATTTATTTTTCTTCAATAGGGACTAGGATCCTTCTTGAATGAAGTAAATTCAGAGTTTCAGAGTCCTAGATGAATTAGTTATCCACCCTACATTAGAAATAGGACAAGTGGGAACTTTTCCGGGGTTATGCCAATTAATGTTAGGGCATTCTTTTCTTCTAGTTGACTAATATAAGACTAGGAGATGTAGTATTACGTTTGAGAGACCTTAGAAGCTCAATAGAGCTATGATCCATTTTGATGGTTTATAATAACTTCACAAGAAAATCTTGGGAGAATAAATTGATATTTAATTTATTCATTGAGGTTGTAATACCGTTATGATATACGTATGGCTCCGGATAATAAGTTATATCATTTACAAATAAAGTAAGTGGAAAAAGGTTTCGGATATAAATGAAACATGTACGTGGAAATGGTATTGATTTTAGTAAATGATAATTTACTTAATCATGAACTCGGTAAATGATAATTTACTTGATTCTTGAAAAATGATAAATAAAATGGTTGTTACACACCTCTCTAAATGACATCATAAGGGAAGTTCGCCCGCTTGGTGATTCCCCCTGGCTAGTGAATGCAGGGTGGATATAGTCCATAGGCCATATGAGCGATTATGTTATATTTTCTGCGCTGGTGAGGAGATTCCGGGTGTGATCTTGACTCTCCCGCAGGCATATGGCCGCTTCCCGACGTTTGCGTTATGAGCCCAGGTTGTCTTGTATAGATAGGCCCTGGAAGATGATGGTCATTTAGGGGCGCGCTCAGTGGGGAAACTCGGAGGGGCGGTCTTAGAATCGTTATATGTATATTAATATAACTATTCATAATCAAGTGGGACTTGATGTATGAGATATGCCATAAAGAGCATGATGTAGTGCCATAAAGAGCACGATGAAATGCCACAAAGAGCATTTGTTGATAATAATATTCCTGATAAGGAATGGTAATGCCAGGATGGGCAAGTAATTAAAATAAAAGCCACAAAGAGCTTAAAATTGAGATAAAGCCATAAAGAGCTTATAGTTATAGATTTATTTTCCTATTGAGGAATAAACTATGACATGAATCGGGGTATATGATAGAAGTTTTATTTATGTTAATCTTTCCTTTCTCCTGCTTAGTTAAAATTAAACTCATGGTTTTCTTTACTGTCTTAACCTATGTTTTAGAATTGTGTAGATAGACTTTATTCTTCCTAGCATGATAATATTCATAACTGTCATACTCTTTATTCATCTGGTAATCATATAGAACCGGGCCCTGACCCGTTTACACTTCTTGTTGCATATGCATCTTGTCTCTGCTCAGGTACTCCTCCGCAGGGATGCCTGATTTGAATTCCTATTCCGATGTCCTCGGCGAGCCGTGATGCATTGCGGGTATTACGGGTCACAATTGGTATAGACGTTTTCATTTTTGTATTCTAGTTAAGATCAAGTCTTTTATTCGGGCGAGGTGCCCAAGCTTTTGTAAATGTCTAATGAAATGTAATAAGTAACTTATTGAACTTGTGTATTATTGGAGTATCAGTTGGTGACCGGTATCATATTCGATCTTTTTATTGTATTCTTGTTGTATTATTTATATAAGCCTTGGGGTTTCCCTTATCTTTCAGGAATTGGGTTGTTTGTTTTCATTTAATTACTTTCAAATCAAAGTTTTTGGCAACCCATTTTCTGAAATATTGGATGGTTATCCTGGATACTCTATATTTTTATTGTGATGCTGAGAATGATTCCATCTATGATTCCATTATATTGGAGTATTGGGCTGGCCACCCCCTATTTTGGTGAGTGGGTTGTCACATTTAACTTAACCAAATTTTATCTTGATTAATCCTAAACATCCATCTAGTGATAAAAGCAAGTAAAATAAAGTAAAGAATGCTCACAACGTCGGATGTATGAGGAAATCACAACGGAAAAAAATCTCAGATGGCCCTAGCCAGATAATCACTATGAATGTGGAATTATAATGAACAAACACAAGTCTTACTCGATGACTCGATCCCCACGAGACTTGACGCTCTTTTGATCTTTAACCACTTCTCCCATAGTGTCCACGCAGAAAGTCCTTCTTCCATGATATCGGTACACAACACACGCGTCCACGTATGTCTCGGTGTCCACCGATATGGCTTGTAATGTTTACAGAATCGGAAAACAAAATCCTTCGCTACTTCTTCGCAAAACCCAATAATGGTCTTCAGAGAAAACCTTCTTCTTGGTGCAAATAAGATCACTATTGCATATTATAATGAAAACTCAGATCTTGTAAACTCTAAGGATGTGTTTAGATTTTGGAAAACCTTAGAAAATAATATGCAGAAACGTTCTGGTTCATAAACCGTTTTTTTCGAAATGCACACTTATGAAATTATGAAGGAAACACGCCTTATATAATTTTTTTAAGGCGACTGATCGTTCAAGCGAAATGACATGTCGCTTGAACGAGATGTGCATGTCGTTTGAACGATAGTGCCATCTCGCTCGAATGACGTGTTAGGTCATTTGAGCGATGCACGCGATAGAGTTTAAATTTAAACCAACTCTGAAAAGAGAGTTTAACTTAAATCCAACTCTAATCCGTCCTTATCAGAATAAAACGAAGTGTAAACCAATTCAAACACTATAAAACCATTTTAAAAATATTTTCATAATAAAATAACATCCTTAAACATCTTACAATAAATTTCGAGTCCCATTAAAATTACGCATTCATACCTGAGTGATCTCAGAATGCAATTAAACTTGAATACGAATAAACTTGCACCAATTAAACATTCGACATAAATAATTCCTTGAAGCTTTTTCGCAATGTCTTCAATAAACTTCAACATGTCATAGTCTGTTTGGGATCGTGACAATAAAAATCTCCCTATGACTCAAACGTGTTTTATCCCGAGAATAAGTTAAAACTATACACCGGACTCAATTGGAAATTTTGTCCTTATAAATCTCCCCCTTTGATTATTCCGGGACAAAACCAACAGTGAAATGCCTAAGCCGGGCCGTCAAGCCGTATGATGCCTAAATCTCAACCCATGAACCCAAAATAAAAAAATACAGGACAAGACTAGTAAAAGATGATTCGGTCCAGCAAGCATGAACTATCTCTAAATGTCTTAATGTGACGTAGTCTTGAAATTTCAAATCTCTTTAATCAAACCTACACATATGAAATAGACAAATACCTGGTGAAGTATGGAGGAACAAATGATATAAACCTATATGTAAAAATAAATCCAAATTATTTTTTATGTGAACAAAACGTGATATCAATATGTAATAAAAATAATTAAATCAGGATACCAAGCTCATCACACAAAATCTCCCCTACATCACATATATCTCTCTCCCTTTTTGTCTCGAATAAACAACCCGATGAAATGATAGCAATTTAGCGATATATCTAGCACAATAATAATCAATAAAATAAATTCAGATAATCATGAAAACAATCAACTAATAATGATCAACAATATCAACTCTGTAGTTAGCAAACAGTAATCACACAATATGAAGAAGCAATCTATGTAGGTGTGATTAAACACTAAACGATACAATGCAGCAAAATATCAATTCTATCAAAGTAAACTGCATAAACAAAAATCCATAAGCAACCAGCAGTATTAAAATATATAACCATAAGCAGCGGGGTACTAAAATATCAAACAGAAATCCAGTCTAGTCACTCAAACGAGATAGCTTAGTCGTTCAAATGACAGGGGCTTCTCGCTTGAAGGCTTCGCGCGACACATGGTTGTCGCTCGAACTAGAAAACCAATTTCTCACAAATAGTGCAGAAAATCATACAGTTTTGCCTAGTGAAAAAATTTCGTGAAAAAACTGATTGGAAGGGGCAGAAAACTATAAAACAGTAGCAAAACAGTAGGGGAAAGTACAAAAACGATATGAGTTACATGCTAACATAGTGCCGATGTGCTTAACATATGGACATGAAATGTATGGGAGTGAACTACAACAAATGAATCACAATTTCAACACATCGAAACGATCAAGAAGCTCTAATTGACAGCTATAAATCATCAAACTTTATTTTAGCCATATGTGACAATTAAAGTGTGAGCTAAATGAACTAAATAATCAAACATGCACACAAATCAAAATTTTGACGATTCTAGCGTCATGACATGATTTTTCAACATTAGGATTCGTGGTACAAACCCGTTTAATTTATCCATCCAAACTTCTTTAAATATATCATATTTTTCTTTTGGAATGAACATAAACAAATTTGGCCCATTTTGGCATATGATTTTTATTGTCTTAAATTTTTTCGGGCTCTTATAAATGGTGGCTTTAACGACGAGTCAATTTTACACTCTAGCAGCCCTTTCCCGTGAATACTCATCATTTTGTCAATTATAATCCTCACGGAAAATGGTTCTTACATGAACACCTCCTCCTTATGTCTACTTAGGCATAGATGAAAAAAATTGAGATAAGAACGTTTCACCAAACACAAATATGCAAGAGATGTCAAACATCCATATAAACTCGTGCATGTGTGCAAGAATGGCATATATACAAAGTCGAATCCAGATGCATATCAACTTCGAAACAACCCCATATTACAATGGTTAAGATCATTCTAAGTATCAATAATTATGACCAAATGTCCTAGCTAGGGGTGTTCACAGTTCGGTCGGTTCGGTTTTGACCGGGTTTTTTGGGCCCAATCGACCATGTCGGTTTTTGGAGGAGGAGAACCGAACCGAACCGAAAATGCTGAAAAACCGAACCGAACCGAACCAAATCGGGTCGGTTTTTGACAGGGCCGGTTCGGTTTGCCCGTCGATTTTTGACAGGGCCGGTTTTATACAGGGCCGGTTCGGTTTTTTCCTTTATTTTAATAAAAAATATATTTTTTTAATACCTAATATAAATATAAAATTAAAAAATATAATATAAGATGTCAAGACTAATATAAATATAATATAAAATATAAAATTAAAAAGTATAAAAATTAAATCGGTTCGGTTCGGTTCAAAATCGATTTTTTATGCCAAAATCGAAAACCGAACTGACCCTGTCGGTTTTATACCTGATTAAACCGAACCGAACCGACCCTAAAAAAAACCCGGCCCAAAATTTTTTGGTTCGGCTCGGTTTTGTCGGTTTGGTCGGTTTTTTTGCACACCCCTAGTCCTAGCCACAAGGATAATGAAAGAAGGGGGTCTAAGCACACCAATATGCCGCATCAAACATGTAAACTCAAACAAATCAAAAATCTTTTTGGTTTAACATATTTTGACCCAAATAAAAGCAAAATCTTTTTGTATTTTCTCAAAATATAATAAACCAAAAATCTTTTTGTATTTTTCAAATAAGACTCAATAAATGAAAAAAATAATACAAAATGATACACATGTCATGAAACTAGCAAGATATAAATCATGATTCAAAGACTATCGTATGACAAACATGGTAATACAATTATCCTTTAGATCTAGCATGAGAAGAATCAAGTGCAACCAAATGAGAACCATGAAGTTTTAGTCCTAAAGCCACTAAATTTTGTTTCCTAACCCAAGTAGGTGTAACATGACGGGTGGGGTTTTTGAGGACCGACACAACTTTATTCCTAAACTTCCTAGGAGCATTCCTAAGGTCATAGTAAAAGCATTTAAGGTGACCTTTCCTACCGCAATGTGTGTAAGTGTAGAGACGGAGGGAATGATTACCAAAATGTTGACCTCTCCTTGCATTCCTAATGGGCTCTCTCACACGGTTGGTATTGGCTTTGGGAATGGGAACAATGTGATCATCGTAGCCTATACCAAACCTATCAATTTTGACCTGGACAGTGCCTAACATCCTATTCAACTTCTCTGACCTAGATTCCAAGTAAAAGTTAACCTTACTCGAGTCTTTCAACTTCTCCTCCAACTCACAAATCCTAGACTCAGGTACACGCCTATACTCCTCAAACTCTAGAATCTCCTTTTTCAATGCCTCCACAAAATTGCAAAGGCTATCTCTCTCTTTCTCCACATATTCTAGCTTCTCCCTAAACATCTTCTCCCGTGCCCTAAGATCCTCAATCAAAGCATCATTATTTTCTATGGCACATTCATTCAACCTGGCTCGTAATTTATAATTTCCCTTTTTCACCTTCACCGCCTCGGCATATAACTCATTAAATGCAACTTGCAACTCTTTTACATCGATATCCTCCTCATCACTCCCATTACCCTCACATACTCAGGATTCAATGGCCTCAGAAGTGTCATGCACATGAGAATATTTATGGAAAGATTTATCATCGTCGCTCACATGACATGCCAATAAGGAAACAAACTTGCTCTCATTGGGGGAACTCTCTCCCTCTTCCGGATCATTATCACTTATAGAGGCACTATAAGCTATCGATTTCTTCCCTTCTTTCTTAAGTTTAGTAGGACACTCGGTAACTTTGTGACCATACCCCTCACACCCAAAACACCTATCCAACTCAACCCTATTAAATTTCTCACTCTTATCTTTAGGGGTGGAATCTACCTTGTTGTTCTTGAATTTCTCAAAAATTTTGGCATCTTTCGATTGCTTTTAAAATTTAAGAAACTTTTTGAACTTCTTTGCCAACAAGGTGACATCCTCAAAATCAGAATCGGAATCAAAATCGGAATCAGAATCGGAATCGGAATCGTCATTTGAAACTTTAGTTTGCTCCTTCAAAGCTTTCAAAGCAACACCCTTTTCTTTCTTTGGCACTTGCTAGGAGGCAAACATATCTAGTTTATAAGTTTGTACGTCACCTATAATCTCTTCAAGTTTCGTCGAATCAAGCATATCTAAGTAGTTTAAAACGGTCACTTTTGCACCAAACCTACTCGGTAAAGATCTAAAAATTTTCTTAATCACACGGTTGTTGGGAATCCTTTCTCCTAAGCTAAACGACAAGTTAAGAATATTAGACAACCTAGCGTAAAACTCATCAAACGACTCACTATTTGACATCGTAATCGTCTCAAACTGTGTAGTGAGGTTTGTAATGTAGATTCCTTAACCGTGCTAGTTCCCTCGCGAGTAAGTGCAAGTGTATCCCAAGCCTCTTTTGATGTTTCACAAGTCATGATTCTATTATATTCTTCAGGTGTGACATGTGAGGAAATTACATGCAGACCTTTAGAGTTGTAAAGTGCAAGCCTATGTTCAGCCTTAGTCCATGACTCAACAGGTTTCAAACTAGTGACCTCACCCTATCATGTGACTGGTGGAGACCAACCCTTTTCAACCAGTAACCACACACGGTCATCAATGGATTTTAAAAAACTTATCATTCGTATTTTCCAATAAGAATAATTTATGCCATAAAAAATAGGAGCACGAAAACTTTCAAAACCTCCAAAATTCATTTCGAGAAACATAAGGGATCAAACACAGTAAAAATATGTTTCTAGCTCTGATACCAATTTGTGGGTCCCTTTTTATTTCTTATGCGAAAAGTCTTTTAAGGATGAGAAAACAATTTTCTTTTTATGAAAACCCTTTTTCCAATTTTCAATCCGCACCAAGTTTTGAACCAATTTTAACTTAACCAAATTTTATCTTGATTAATCATAAACACCCATCTAGTGATTAAAGAAAGTAAAATAAAGTAAAGAATACTCACAACGCCGGATGTACGAGGAAACCAGAATGGGAAAAAACCTCGGACTGCCCAAGCCAGACAATCACTATGAATGTGGAATTACAATGAACAGACACAAGTCTTACTCAACGACTCGATCCCCACGAGACTTGGCACTCTTATGATCTTCAACCACTCCTTTCATAGTTCCCACGCATAAAGTCCTTCTTCCACGATACCTGTCCACAATAAACAAGTACACGTATGTCTCGGTGTCCACCGATATGGCCTGTAACATCTACGGAATCGGAACATGAAATCCTTCGCTTCTTCTCCGTAAAACCAAATAATGTTCTTCAGAGAAAACCTTCTTCTTGGTGCAAACAAGATCACTATTGCATATAGTAATGAAAACTCGGATCTTGTAAATTCTAAAGATGCGTTTAGCTTTCGAAAACCTTAGAAAATAATGTGTAGAAGCGTTCTGGTTCATAAACTGTTTTTTCCAGAATGCACACTTACAAAATTCTAAAGGAAACACGCCTTATATAATTTTTTTAAGGTGACAACTTGTTAAGGCGAAATGACATATCGCTCGAACGAGATGTGCATGTCGTTTGAACGACAGTGCCATCTCGCTCAAATGACATGTCAGGTCGTTTGAGCGACGCGCGCGATAGGGTTTAAATTTAAACCAACTCTGAAAAGAGAGTTTAACTTAAATCCAAGTCTAATATGTCCTTATCAGAATAAAACGAAGTGTAAATCAATACAAGCACTACAAAGACATTTTAAAAATATTTTCATGATAAAATAACATCCTTAAATATTTTATAATAAATTTAGAGTCCCATTGAAATTACGCATTCATACCTGAGTGATCTCAGAATGCAATTAAACTTGAAGACGAATAAACTTGCACCAATTAAACACTCGACATAAATAATTCCCTGAAGCTTTGCCGCAACGTCTTTAATAAACTTCAACACATCATAGTTTGTGTGGGCTATGATAATAAAAATCTCCCTATGACTCAAACGTGTTTTGTTCTGAGAATAAGTCAAAACTATACACCAGACTCAATTGGAAATATTGTCCTTACAATGATCTTTTAAAGCCAAAAATCTCTTTTATAGTGGGGCCTAAAGAAATCGAAAATTTGGCCATTTAAAGGATTCATAGTCGAAATTGAATTGCTAGAAAGTATGAGAACTAAATATTATGCGGGCAACATCCCTCACAAAATTTATTGTTAATATGCTTGTCTGAGGTTATCATATATCCTATCAGCTAAATAGTCTTGAATCTTTTGATAGTGAAATTGATTTACCTTTGGGGTGTAAACCCTTCAATTTTTGTTGGTGATTAGGGATGCTTTTTTCAATTTAATTAATTGATGATTAATCCCTCCATGGTTGTTATATGGATATTTACCCCTATATCTGCTTTTTATTGATCTATCTTACTCTTTCCAATTTTTATAACACTAACTCATAACCACCAACACCACCCCAAAAGAGAAATAAACAAATAGAAAACTAATTCAATTAATAATTCTAAATCAATTTAATAATGAAAATATAAAAATTGGATTCATAATACTAACCCCATGCATGTAGTAATGTGGACACACTGTGCTTATAATTGATCCAAATGTATCAAAATTCCCATTCTCATCGATTCGAGGAAGGAAACGTAAAACATTCCCAAGATTCAAAGATGGCACACAAAACTTCAGATTCTCTCTCTCTCTCTCTCTCTCTCTCTCTCTCTCTAGAGAGAGAGAGAGAGAAAGAGAGAGAGAGAGAGAGAGAGTGACCTGAGAGAGAAATCCTTAGTTGCCTCTCTCAGGCTGACATCTTCTTGTCCGTGACCCTATAAGAGAAAATCCATATGAGTTTTCGATGGTATGCCCCAATGAACAAAGGGGGGAAATAGGATTTACTTAATGGGAAGGAGAGTTGGGATGTCATTAGACCAAGTAGTTGAAACACTTTCCTTACAATTTAGGTTTTACACAACAAAAATTAAAAATTCTACTTTATTCAGAACATAAATACGGGTATCTTATAAATTTGCATAAAAAAGAGGGAGTTTAGGAGGTTTAATTTCTTAATTATGAGAATATTAACAAATATATGTGAATAAGGAAGGAAGACTTATGGTTGAAGAAAACAAGAAGGGCACAGTAAGAAGAAGAGTCAAACGGAACAATCAAATGAGAGGTTAAACATAATTGCCACGTGGACAACCTCATAATCATGTAGAATTAACTTCTTGTTAAGCATTTTAGAGTACATAGTAGATATTTTTGTGAGTTGATTTTTTTATCTTTTTACACCCGTATGTTCGGGACGCATAATCTCCTTAAATTCCAGATCGTTGAACCTACAAAAATTGTCAGAACCAAGCAAACACAAAAAAATATTGAAAAAATTAACTAATTACATTAAAAGCTATACTAAAATAAATAAATAAAGAATTAACTATGTAGAACCTAAATTTCAATTACTTAATTAACTATGCAAAAGGAGATGAAATTTCTGAGGGTCCACCTAAACAATGATTTGACTTTCAGGGATAATTGGCGATCCCTCAATTTCATGCACACCTTCCGAAAAATAAGAATTTCGTTTGAACAAGGGAACGGGCGACATAGTTAATTCGAGAGAATTTGACCATCACTATTTACAATTTTTGGGGGATGATGGGTGGTTTAAATTGAACGGGCGACGAAAAACACAAGGGATCAAAGAAAAATAAAATTTCCTCCCAAAGATTTTGCAATTAGAATGAGAGGTGGCGCACATGGAGGCAAAATTATCTTCATAGAAAGCAACTCGAGCAAGTAATCCTCATCGGTGAAAGGGTTAAACGTTTTAAAGTTTTGAAGCGATTCATAAGATACTTGTATTGGTTTGACAATATAGAATAAAGATGGAGAGGAAATAAATTCAAACTCAATAGATGACTCATCATCACTAGAAGATTGAATTTAAAAGGAAATAGGCTCATTTTCAATGAAACTTTCTTCTTTAGCTACCAAAGAAGAAATCATTTCATTACAAATGGATACTACGTTAATTTCTTCCTCGTTTTCATTCTCTATTAAGTCCCGGGACAAGTAAAGAATGGTTTGTTCCAAAGTAGGCATCGATTTCTCATTTGGTTCAAAACATTCCTCAACTACAAAAGTCTAGGAAGAAAAATCATCGCCAGATTCAAATAATAAATCCCAGTCATGTTCCCAACGATGATTTTCTTCCCGATAACGGTTTTCAAGTTTTTCCTTTTCAAGAATGCACAAGCCCTTACGCAATGTCATATGTAGAGGTGTGAATTCTTGAAAATGAAAACTTTGAAAACTATCCTCATAACTACTATCAAAATCATTAGTATAAGAATTTTGAAAGCTAATGAAATTAGTTTCAAGATTCTTATCATAAGTATTTTGTGGCCCAATATCGAAACAATCATTGTCAAAATTCCCATAAACGAAATCTCGACTTTTGTAATACTCATCCAAAATCATTTTAGATGTTTCAAGTTTTTGATTTTGAGAATGATCGTTACTATTACCAAAAACATTAAAATAGGTCATGCTTACCCCAAATAAAGCTCAAGATGGAAAATTCTGCAAAGTGATATGCGGTCGATAGATTCAAGTGTTTCTTGGCGCTCAAATGTAGAAGTCTGACAAAATTTATTAACAAAAAATATAAATAGAAAGAAAATATTACAAAATACTAAAGCAATTCAATTCTAAAACAAACAAGTCCCCAGCAATGGTGCCATTTTGAATAAGGGTGAAAAGTAGCACAGTGTCAGTACGCCAGTCGTTGAATTTGGTTCACCTCCTTAATACAAAACCTAAACTATTGACTACGCTCTTTATGGGATTACAATGACCAGTCCGGGTATCGAATCCCCAGAGATTAGTTGTTAGAATTCTATTAATTTAATACTTCTCGAATAAAAGTGTAAAAGATGATATGTGAGAAAATCATTAAACTAGGCATGTATTTAAACTGAGATTAACAAAATGAGTAAAACTATAGGTTGAGAATCGTCTCCCTCACACGGGCTAAATAACATAAATGGTTACATGAACATAAAAGTGCTAACAAGATTAATCACATTTGGAAAATTAATTAAACCTTGAGTTGTCACCCTCTAAATTCTCTAAAAGATTAATTTGAGTTTGGTGTCAACTAAAATTCTCAGAATTAGACATGAAAGGTCGTAAATATGGAGCATACGTGATATAACCCGTTAAATCTTGTAAGTGTGACACAGGGAACAATTAACTCATTAAAACTACCCTAGACCCATCATACAGTGGTAAAAGAAATAAAGATAAAAAAGAAAACGATTTATCCTAATAATCAAGAAAGAGCTCCCTGGGAAAATTATCATAACATGATTGTTAGGAACCGGTTTAACGAATCGTTGGAGGCCACGCGAAGCTGACTCGAAGGGCTACAATTTTCGTGAAGAGTTCGGGCACGAAGCTTGAATGCTGAAATGACTAAAATTCCCCTGAAGTTGCATATTACATTGGAAACTTCCCAAATAGCACCAATTGCCCCCGTTAAGCGTTCCAATACCTACAAAAACTTAAAAAACATTGCAATATATATATATATATATATATATATATATATATATATATATATATATATATATATATATATATATCGAAACCCAGGGTTATACAGTAGATGAGCCTAAATACGGTAATTAACGGACACAATTGTACTAGAATGGATAACTAAAACAGACGATAATATGCAATATTCGTGACTAATCAAAGAAACCCCTCGGAATGTCCTCATTCCGCTTTGTCTATGGCAAGCTATGCCTTCTCCCTGTAGATCTTGAGCATAAAGCATATTGGGCCATTAAAAGGTTGATCTACAATTTTAACAATGTCGGTGAAGTGCGGAAACTACAATTGCATGAGTTGGAAGAAATATGTAATGATGCGTATGAAAGCACCCGCATTGCCAAAGAGATGATGAAACTCGTACATGAGAAAAATATCAACCGAAAAGAGTTTCGTCCAGGCCAAAAAGTTCTTTTGTACAACTCAAGGCTACATTTATTTCCTGACAAGCTACATACGTGATGGATCGGCCCGTTCATCGTGAAAGAAGTGTTTTCCCATGGTGCAATAGAATTAAAAAATTCTAAAGGTGGTAACATATTCAAAGTGAATAGACAACGCCTAAAGCCATATCTAGAGGCGTGTGTTAAGGAAGCCGACACAATTTGGTTGTTCGACCCCGTAAGGGGGATAAGTAAGTTTGAGTGAGTTGTCGTTGCACCCACGACGCGTATGGGATGAATTAGTTGTAGTGTTTTTGAGTTGTGTGTGTGTGTTTAGAGTGTTTATATGTGAGTTGAGTCTGCATTTGTGAGATATACGAGTGTCAATTTTACCCTAACGCACCAAAAGCGAGAAAAAGTTTGTAGCACGAAGAATTTTGAGTGCCTTCGATCACCCTTAGTCAATTTAGAATCATTGTGGAGAGTTCGTACCCTTCCCCTGCCTTCGATCCCGAGAAAAAGTGTAAAAGAGGACAAAAAGTAGTTTGGGCAGCAAAAGTACCGGAACCGGTTCGCCCCCGAACTTCTTCACGTACTTGTGCTGTTAACAGGAGATTCGTTCCCTATTTTTCATTTTCCCTCCCACCCTTTCACATTTACTCCACCCAAAACACCCTACCTTCACTCCATACACGAATTTTCAACCTTTTCACTCCCTTCCACACCAAAGCATTTCATTTTCCCTCCTTCCTCCATTTCCTGCCAACACCCTTTCATTTTCCCACCATTTCCCATGCCCTACTCACCTATAAATACAACCCTTCCCCCCAGTTTCTCGTACACCAAAACTTCTCTTCTTTTCCCTTGCATACTCTTTCATTTTCCCTAAATTTCCTTATCCCACCATGCCTCGACAACATCCCCCCTTCCCCGTGCGTCAAGTGACTAAATACAACTTGACGGACATCGAAGACATCGACACACGGGAGGGGTTTCGCCCCAGTCAAGAGCACGATTAAGTAAATCTCCACTTTGACCCTACCCACACGGTTTTCATCGAGCGACGAGTGGCATGGGACCAAATTTTGCCGACGTTATGTGACTTTTTGATCATATCGGTTGGTGCCAATGATTATACACTGTGCGTAAGACCTATGAAGATATTGTTTGGCTATTCTACGACACCCTTGTCTGCACTTTACAAGGCCAATACGAGGCCTTGTTCAATGACATGAAAGTCCCTCTCTCCCTAAATATAATCAAGTGAAAGATGCGAACTATAGGCATCAATATGTACGACCCTCACACATATCCCAATGCCGCTCCTTCGATCCCCGAGTAAGTGTGTACTGAATGTTGGGCACCGAGCACCGAGCACCGAGCACCGAGCGAACACACGACACAATCCTACCTGGGCAACTTCCTTCGCCGTCCCTCTATTACAATCTCATCATTTGCGGAACACTCCTTACGACGATAAATAATTTCGCAATCCAGCTCCGTCATGGAACTTTCCTTTGCCATTTTCTTGACGAAAATCCTCATATTAGCCTTGCCCACATCTATTTCGAGGAGATCATTGTCACGGTCTTTGACAAGACCGGGAAGATGTCCATTTCTATGTATGTTTCATTTTCTCACTTTTTCGTGATGCTTCGATCTCCGGATGAGGCCTTGTCGCACATGACCCAAAGACCATCAATGCTACCTCCATCGAGCGATCTCTATTCTATTGTGGAATGTACAAGGCCCACCGGAGCCTATATTTAAAGATGTGGAAATGGGAGAGTGTGACAAAGGTGATGAAAATGCGGAGGAGGAAGAAAAAATTGGGGGAGAAGTCCAGGAGGAAGACGAGGAGGTCGACCGGGACTACAAGGCCAATTTTGATGAGCACGGTTACAATATGGGGGTCATTCATATCCGTATAGACCATATTGAGACACGACTCGATGGGTTTATTATCGAATATTGAGAGGACCGACAGTTGGATCGTCACGACTTTTATTGTGACACGAGCATGATTTTGCGATTTCAAGCGGACATGTACCGCTTAAATATGTCTCCAGACACACAATTCCCGAATTATTTCTGTGACCCATGCACTTGTGACCCAAATTCCCCTGTCCCCTTAGTTCGTTCTTTTGCTTATATATTTCAAGGACTATGTAATTGCTCTATCGCTCTATCTTTCATTAATGGAAGTTGTTTATGTTTATCTAGTGTCTTATTGCATTTTAAATTTTACTTGTTTCCATTTCACACTATTCTTTTCTTATATATATTTTAGTCCTTTTGATTGAGGACAATGCAAAAGTCTAAGTTCAACGTGCGTCTTTCAACTCCAAAAATTATAAAATGGCCAAAAAATTGAAAAATGTCAAAATTTTTTAAAAAAAATAGAAAATTTAAAAAAATTGAAAAATTCCAAAAAAGTCAAAAATATTTTTCTTCAAAATAAATAAAATTTAGAATTTAAAGTCATAAAAAATATCACTTAATTTTTGTTTGAAGTCTCAATTTGTAAAAATCCAATGCACTAAGCCGAAATTGACCAAAAATAGAAATTGAGCGAAAATTGACGACTTAACGAATAAGTGTGGAGATTTTTAACTCAGTGAGATTTCAAGCCTATCACTTTTTTCGAGTAATTAAATCAATTCGAGTTAAAAGTTGATTAAAAGTTTATTTCAGTGATTAAAAATTCGATGATCTCTAACTCATTACTTGATTGGTTACAGAAAACGAGTAAGATATTGTTTTGAAACTGCGCCAAAAATGTCTCATAATTAAAATTCTTCTCGAGACGCATATGGTAACGTAATTCATAATTTGGATAAATGAAGTCACGCCCTTATTTTTTTATCGAAATATATTGGTCATAAAATGTCATGAAAATATCATTTTGCTAACCACTTTGAGCCCAATAATTTATAACCTTTTCATTTGTTGACCGAAAAAACCAAATTAGCCCAGAGTTGTGAAAATTTGTCAATTAAGTCGAAACAATGCATAAAAAGGGGCAAGAAAAAAATTAGAAAAAAGCTCAAATAAAAAACGTAGAAATAAAATGAAAAATGGAAAAATAGAAAAATGAGAAAAATATGAGAAATAGAAGGAATAAGAAGAGAAACGGAGAAAATGAGCTAAAGCCCAAAAAAGTGCCAACGGACATCGCAAGATTTTTTTTCAAAACATTCCTATTTTTACCCCAAACACCTTAACCCAAAAAAATTCTAACCGAGTCTGAATAACGAAATTTATTACCGCGTGGAGAGCTAAAATACAAAAAGATAATAAAGAGACAAAACTATGCGAATAAAGATGATGTTTTTCATTTTTTAATGACCATATTCCATTAATTAGATCTATTCACCCTAAATATTTTCGCCTTTCAAATTTTGGGCTTGTACTCACGTTTCATTATATTTACTCTTAATATCACGCACAACGAGAGAAAATAGCCACAATCTGAGTGATTCGTTTATGAGTGCATTCCGTGAGAAATTGAATCAAAGCGATTTTTTGAAAAGTAACGTAATGATCAATCGGTGGAAGTTAGCAATTGAATTTTCAGCTTCACGCGCACACATGCACACACACACACACACACACTGAATTGAGAGTGTCAGATAAAAAATTAAAGTGATTATTTTTAAGAAATTTAAATTATATGATTTTTTATTATTTTAATATTTTCTTTGAGTCCCAAAATGAATTTTGTAGGTATATTCACTGCAAACCCTCTTGAGACACCACTCGTCCTACTGGGGTAGCCTAAGAGTTTAACGGCTTATTGCATACGCTAAATGCGATCGCTTGTTTGTGAAAGAGGTATTATATTCCTTGATCATTTATAAGTCCATTTAAACTCACACTATTATTCTTTTACATTGCTCGGGACCAACAATGTTCTAAGCTAGGGGGTTTGATATGGTGTAAATATTTCATATTTATTCCCTTAATTTCGGTACTTTTACAGCCCCGTTCATTGCATTTACCTCGAGTTTATCTCATTAGTTTGATACTAACCCTTTTCGGTGAGTATTTAATATTTTGTGTAATTCTCTCACGTTTTACGAGAAATTTATGCAAGTGGATGCGAAAGAGAAACCGAAACAGTGAAAGAAATGCAAGAAATGGAAGTCAAGGGTATTTTCGTAAATTCTTAGCCAGAACTCGAAAGAGGATCCTACTGAAAAGTTGAATATCTCAAAGTCATGAGCACTCTAAAAGATTCTCCACCTCAATTCGACTACGGTGAAGAAGTTATACACATTTGAAGTTAGGATAAGAATCCTGAGGTGAAAAGTGCAAATAGGAGAAAATGACCAAAGAAGAAGCCCTTATGTAGTGAAAGTATGCGAACCGGTTCGGATTTCTAAATGAATCAGTTCATCCTGCGAACTAGTTCGGGTTTCCTGGGGCGAAAGGGTTTGAGGTACATGATTGATTAATACGAGAATTCTAATTTTCTCCTTATTTTTAGCTAAAAGAGTTGTGTTAGTTTAGGACTTTGAAAAACGACTTCCATGACTTGTAAATAGTTATTAGGAGTACTATTATTAGAGATTAATTCTTAGAAAGTAGAGAAGAATCCTAGGAACAAGTGGATCAAAGTTTATGATTTTTCTTCATGCAAATTTTAATAAGAAGTTTATTCCATTCAAGAATTTATTCAAGCTAATTTCTTGCATGTTCTTTATTCTCTACACATTGGTAACATTATTTTAATGATTTATTCTTGTTGTTGAATAAACACGCCTTCATGCAATCTTGATAGTTCGTGCGTAGTGATTAACAATATCATATCTGGCTAATTTTTTTGAGGATTGGGGTACATAAACCAAACCTAGGTATTATGAAAGGATACAAAATTGAATAGATTTAAATAAATAATTAGGAGGTCTGACACTTTGTCGGAACAAGTATTATATATCTTTAAACCTAATTTTCTCTAGGTAACTGAAGTATTTTAGGATATAGTATGCATGTCGATAATTTTGTCGTTCGCATTAAATTTATTTTTGACTAGATATTGTGCGGAGTAAAATCCTCATATGTTTAGTACTTTGATAAATTTAAGGTTTTCTCTTAATTGTATATTTAGTTCTTGAAAATCTTATATATAATGTAATTAATGATGGTTCGGGAGAGTGTATCCCCACCCCGTTTTCTCATATAGTTTATTTCAAAAATCAGAAGTTTAGTTTTGCATTTATTTAGTTAATTTTCATTTATTAGATAGCTTGCATTAGTTACCTAGAAAATTGCATAACAAACCATCACCTTTTTCGTTTTCTTTCGTGAGTCGATAATTGGGTGTTATACGCCTTTTATTAGTATTCATTATGATTTTGTCATATTCTCTGAGGATTGACCCCGACTTGTCGAGATTATTACTTGAGCGACCGACTTGCACTTGAGCCATAGTTACACACACTACACACACTTTTTGAGTTGCGTCAATTTCTTGAAAACTTGAATAAAATGTCTATTTATATAAAAATCCCAATTTGTCACAAGAATACTTCCAAACATTATTTCATAAATTACTCCCAACAAAGTAACATTATTCCAACATTTTTAATCGATAAAAATATTTAATACCAAGTTTTCTTGAAATATCATTTTACTCAAAACCATTGAAACCCTTTGTAAACCCACTGTTACAAATCATAAGAATTATCATTCTTATATCATAAATGCATCACACTCTTACAATTTTAGCTACAAGACCACTGATATAAGAAATAGAGTCTTAAACTAAGAGTGGAGTTTCCCACCTCAAATGGAGCTCCAAAAATGTTGGATGAAGAAGAAGGTGATGGAAAACCCACACCTCCTAAGGTGGACTCAAGGAGATTTCCTAGATCCACAAGAATGTTCTATGAAAGATCCAAGCAAAAGCCCCTTCAAGACTCCATAAGGTTCTACTTCTTCTTCAAAACCCCCAACAACTACATAAATTGGTAGCTTAGCTCAACCATGGAGGGAATGGGTGTATAAGGCTCACATAAGGTTTAATACTTAATAAAATGTGGCGGTATAAGGTGGAGGGGTGGTGTAGGGTGGTTTGTGGTGGAAGAGGCTTGGGAGAGGTGAAACGTCCTTCAAACTAGAGAGACGGGGAGAGAAAATCTAATGGTTTGGTGGGGGAAGATCCTCCCCACCTCTCTCTTCTTCTCACTCAACTAAACCCATAAACCCATTTAAACACTAAGACCCAAACCAAAATCCCTATTGGTCATCTGGGTTCACTAGGAGGCGGCACGCCATCGATCTAATGGTCTAAAATGTGACATCATAAAAGGGCAATCCGATTTAAAAGATTTATGGGCAGGTCGTTCGTACGGGAATAGGATCTCATTTGAACGATATTGATATCTCATTTGATCTCCCATCGAATGACCTTTTAGCGAGGTTGGAACCTTATACAGATGAGGGTCGTTAGGTCATAGTTAGATGTACACTTTTGACGAAATGGGCTTTTTGTTCAAACCACTAGTACTCTTGTTCTAATGAAACAAGGACTTCATTCGTAGGACCTTCAAACTCATTCTATCTATAAAGTTCCTTAAATATCCAATCCCACCCAAAACTTCCAGAAATTACCATCAAGACTCGAAGAATAACCAAATAGAGATAAAAGCCCATATATTAATGATCCAAAACCTTAGAGTTTCACATGATTATAATTTACACGGGAAAAATAATAAAATATTGGGTGTGGGTATTACATTATTCCTTCTTTAGGAAATTTCATCCCCAAAATTATCGATCCACTATTTCCTCAAGTCCATGAGGTTTACCAACTCTTATTCTAACTCATAGGAATCTTCCAAGACTAAATCATCAAAGTCCTCAATAACTAAGACCACATCATACGCTCTTCCATAAGGGTTGTAACCAATAGTTCAACATGCAATATGCTCTAACACGTACTGCCATGCTAACCATCAACGTCACTGTAACACCCCGCTCGCCCGGGGAGAGAGAATGGAGCGCTACTATCGAATAACTAAATCAATTCCATAAATCACAAGGTATAAAGCATATAATTCCCACAATAAAACAAGAGAAACAACTAATCTCAAATCTCTTTAATTAAAACAACAAGTCTCTCGAATTAAAACAACTATCTATCTCGATACTAAAATGAATCTCCAATGCTCTATACATCAAAATAAATAAATATAAGTCTTATCTCTTGTATTAAAAATATTCCCAAAAGAATCCCCGCTAAAAATCAATCTCCATAGCTCCCCAAAATCCGCTCTAACCTGCCACTAAAAGAAAAGATGGGGAAGTACACAATACGACAAGAAAGATGCTCAACAAGTATGTTACAATGAATAAAACGTCACAATACGAATACGAATATTCAAATCAAATGTAAATCTCAATAGCATTTTATCAATAAATTTATCAACAACACATTAACCGGGTCACCAGGCCTCACCCTATCCGCATATGCTTTATCAAGTCATAGCCCTTGGAAGCAGGAATTTTGGCGGGTGCCCAACGTCCGTGCCATATTAAAATCTTATGACAACGTGCTCAACAACAACATGAATAATACCACATGAATCAAAATAATTCCAACAATTATTTTTCCAGATTTCAATGAATTTAACAATTCAAAATATGAGTTCAATTAAGAAGAATTCAACGGAATAAACACTCGCGAGATTTAGGAGCATATTGTGTAAAACCCCATACCTTAAACCACCAAAAAGAACCAACATGAATCATCACATAATTTTAGCCTCAAAATCTATTCACACCATCACGTTCTTTTCCGCGAAAATAATCAAATCTCGTTCTAGCCCAAACTCGAGAAAACACCAAATAAGCCTTCTAATCTAAGGTTGAAATCTTGAATAAGTTTGGGTATATGGTTTGTATATGAAAGGGAGTAATTTTAAAGAGCTCTTCTGGTTGAAAAGTTTGAGAAAAAGTGATTTGAAAAGTCAAGCCACGAATTTGTTGATTAAGAGTTTGATTAGGAAAAGAGTTCTAATCAGATACAAACACTAAAATTTTTATTTCGGACGATCGAACCGTTGGAATTGGATGAAATTTTACAGAGAACTAGTTGAAGACTAGAGGAAGCTACAGAAAAAATTCAACTCGATCGGACCGTTAAATATTTTTAAATATTTTTTTTTGCTAGAGAGTTTTATGTTTTGAGGACTCTTCTATATAATAAAAATTTAATTAAAACTCCATTTTAATTCCAATTCCGAAACCGTTTGAAATTCTCATCTTTAAAAATAAAATCCAACATATTTGAGCCATAAAAATAATTTTACCAAAAACTTTATTTTCCTCTATATTTTGAAAATACCCCAAAATTACGCGGGTTGTTACACTTCCCCACTAACAATGGAATTTTGCCCCCGAAATTCGCCGAATACCTAACTCTCAAAAATCAGGCCAACAATCTCCAAAAATAAACTCGTCACCAAAAATAAATTCCTCACATCTAATCTAGGAGCATCTAAAAATCCCACAATACAAACGAGAAACCACTAATCTCAATCTTCAAATAAATACATCAATTCTCTCGAAATAATTACAACAATCTAACTATCTCGAAAACATAAATCGCCAATGCTCTATACAATCAAAATGAATATAATTCTTCTCATTTACTCTCGAATATTCTTCCCAAAATAATCCAATCTAAAATCCATCTCCGATAAATCCCAAGCGCCCAAAATCCGCGCTAACCTGCCACTAAAAGAAAATATGGGGAAGTACACAATACGACAGGAAAGATGCTCAACAATTATTAGCGGTAAATAAAACGTAACAATACGAATACGAATATTCAAATCAAATGCGAATCTCATAAGAAATTATATCAATATAATTTCTCAACAACACATTAACCGGGTCACCAGGCCTCACCACCGTACCGCGCCTATGCATTTTTTTAGCATATTCGACAAAAGGAATATTGGCGGGTGCCCAACCTCCGTGCCATATTAAAATCTCATGACAACGTGCTCAACAACAACATGAATAATACCACATGAATCAAAATAATTCCAACAATTATTTTTCCAGATTTCTATGAATTTAACAATTCAAAATATGAGTTCAATTAAGAAGAATTCAACGGAATAAACACTCGCGAGATTTAGGAGCATATTGTGTAAAACCCCATACCTTAAACCACCAAAAAGAACCAACATGAATCATTACATAATTTTAGCCTCAAAATCTATTCACACCATCACGTTCTTCTCGCGAAAATAATCAAATCTCGTTCTAGCCCATACTCGAGAAAACACCAAATAAGCCTTCTAATCTAAGGTTGAAATCTTGAATAAATTTGGGGCTATGGTTTGTATATGAAAGGGAGTAATTTTAAAGAGCTCTTCTGGTTGAAAAGTTTGAGAAAAAGTGATTTGAAAAGTCAAGCCACGAATTTGTTGATTAAGAGTTTGATTAGGAAAAGAGTTCTAATCAGATACAAACACTAAAAATTTTATTTCGGACGATCGAACCGTTGGAATTGGATGAAATTTTACAAAGAACTAGCTGAAGACTAGAGGAAGCTACAAAAAAAATTCAACTCGATCGGACCGTTAAATATTTTTAAATATTTTTTTTTGCTAGAGAGTTTTATGTTTTGAGGACTCTTCTATATAATAAAAATTCAATTAAACTCCATTTTAATTCCAATTCCGAAACCGTTTGAAATTCTCATCTTTAAAAATAAAATCCAACATATTTGAGCCATAAAAATAATTTTACCAAAAACATTATTTTCCTCTATATTTTGAAAATACCCCAAAATTACGCGGGTTGTTACAGTCACATAACCGTCATCGAGTCTCCACTCACTTGATGATTACATTCAATAATGTCCTAAGACTACCTTGCTAATACCCCAAGCATACCGGTGCCCCTATCGGGTGATGCCCTTTAGTGATCAACACCCACCCAAATATAAACTCTGATATAACCTATCATCAGATTTATCATTAAGAACTATTTCGAACCTTAGGACCACATATCCTGCGTCTCCATAAATTCTCGGATCATCCTGACGGCACAATTTCTCTTAATCTTGATACTAACCTTACATCGCTAATTATTCATTCTGGGAAGTAACACACCGACTAGATCATCATCATGCACCCGACTGACACCTTATGAAGGTTCCCCCTATAACCTAGTATCACTATAGGCATCTAACTTTGGAGCAATCACTCGAGTATTATACCAATCCACTCGTTGTGACAAAGTAACACTGCATGCTAAGCTTCCTCGAGTTTTAAGACTATACGATGCCCTCAAGTCATCATCATTGTTGATGCAAAAAACTGGACCGAATCCCATTTTTATGATCACAGATAAATAGATGAAAGCAATCCAATCAAGCACATGAGAGATAAAGATTTTTACAGTGGTTCGGCTATGAATAAAGCCTACGTCCACTGTTATTTTATTCCCAGGGGTTTACAATAGCACCATAGGGTGTAGAGAGAGAAAGGATGTGTATCTTGTGTATGGGGTTTTTAGGTTCCCCCGGATCTCTTCCGGATCTCTCCTTTTGGCTAAGGGAATACATGTATTTATAGTGATGGGAGATAAAGAGATTCATTGTATGTAGACATTTATGTCTACATTCAACGAATCTAATTGTTGAATTGCTTGGTATGCTATGTGTTGTCATCTATTAATACAATATAAATGTACATTAAGGCTCATTAAATGCGCTGCCATCTTCATTAATGCACATTAAATGCATAGTTATCCTTTGATCTTCCTGGTTGATATGCTGACCAACTCTCCTCGGGTGCCGACTAACTCTCCTCGGGTGCCGACCAACTCTCCTCGGGTGCCGACTATTTCTTCTCGGGTACTGACCAATTCTCCTCGGGTGCCGACTAACTCTTCTCGGGTGCTGACCAACTTTCCTCGGATGCCGACCAACTCTCCTTGGGTGTTGAATATTGCCACGTAGGATGACATGTGTCCTTTTCTGATTGGTCCTCGTAGATGGAGAATTTTTGCGTTAACAGAAGCCCCCAATGCTCCATGCTTGATGGTTTACTTGAAAGGATGGAGTATTTATTCTGCAGTGTTGCTCGGTGCTCGTGAAATTTTTGATCTACCTTCTTGATTTGTTCAACATAAAGTGCATTATCTCTTGGACGACATATGATGCAGGCTGATCGATGGTTGCTAATCTTTCTTTAGAGGAACTCCGTGTGCTATGTATCACCCCTGGGAATTTGGATGTAGCCATGCCATAGTATGCAGCTTGTAGCTTGTCATAATCTTCAAGTATGTTGATTGGTTTGCTAGCCGACCAACTGCCTCCTGTGCCGAGCAACTGAGTGCTAACTTCACGTGCTTGATTCTTCTGATTTATGATCCTCTAAATACTTTGTCGAGTAACATACTAGCTTTTGAACCCAACTCTTTAATCTGATTAGTACTAAGCTAGTGGTGGACTTCGAAATATTTTCATACAACTTCTTCTTCAATGTTGGTAGGGACAGTAGTAGTAAAGATCTCAGTGCTGTAGATGCTGAATTTGACTTCTGAACTTCAATAGTATGTGCATAATAACTCCTGAATATGCCTCCTGAACTTCTGAATGCGCTTCCTGAACTTCTGAATCCGCCTCCTGAATTTCAATATACCTCCTGAACTTCAATATACCTCCTGAATTTCAATAGCCTCCTGAACTTCAATATACCTCCTGAACTTCGATATCAAAAATAATTCATGAGCAAGAAAAACAACTCCTGAATGATAATTAGTCGGGGCCCCGACCGTGTGAGTTTGTGGAGTTGAATTTGATGCTCGACTGCATGATGTTATAAGAATGTGCCACCGAATGAACAAATATATCTATAATAGAAGCCCCCAAGTGTGGAATGTGAACTTTGAATGCTTTTTTGCTTGATCGCTTTCACATACTCATACTATGTTTCCGACCAACTGTAGTTGACAACTTCTTATTTCCGACCAACATGAGTTGGTGGATTTTTTCTTAACGAGCAACTTTGACACTTTCTGGAATAATTTTACCTCCCGACCAACTTTAGTTGACGTTTTCGAGAATACATTTACTTCCTAACCAACATAAGTTGGCATTTTTAGGAATACATTTCCTAACCAACATAAGTTGGCATTTTTAGGAATAGTTTTACTTCCCGTAGGAATACATTTACTTCCTAACCAACATAAGTTGGCATTTTTAGGAATACATAGTTTTACTTCCCGTAGGAATACATTTACTTCCTAACCATCATAAGTTGGCATTTTTAGGAATACATAGTTTTACTTCCCGTAGGAATACATTTACTTCCTAACCAACATAATTTGGCATTTTTAGGAATACATAGTTTTACTTCCCGTAGGAATACATTTACTTCCTAACCAACATAAGTTGGCATTTTTAGGAATACATAGTTTTACTTGCCGTAGGAATACATTTTTGATAATAAATGATAGAGACTTCCTCGGAGCTGACCAACGGATTGTTGGGAATAAGATATAATAAATACTGGAGACATCCTTGGAGCTGACCAACAGATTGTTGGGAATAAGATAATATATGTTGGAGACCTCCTTGGAGCTGAATACATGATTATAAATATTTGTCGAGCTCCATGCTGAAATAAGAATAGAATATGCATCCAAATAGATATAAAGAATAATAATAAAGTGCCTCGTTGATCTGTCGAGGTAGATTTATATAATGCCGAACAAGAATAAGATCTTCCAGAACATAAGAATATGGCCGAGAACGTTGTCAGGCCTGAATATAAATAAGAATTATCCGACCAACTATCCGTTGGGGGTGAAATACAACGAATGTTGTAATTCTCCTTAAAGATGAATAAGTATCTTGTCGAGGCACAATTGCATAATGCCAAATAAGAATAATATTTTCCAGAACATAAGAATATGGTCGAGAACTTTGCTAGGCCTGCATATAAATAAGAATTACCCCGACCAACTATCCGTTGGGGGTGACATATAATAAATGTTATAGTTCTCCTTGGAGCTGAATATGATAATAAGTATCTCGCCGAGTTCCATGTTGAGATGAATATAGAATATGAATCCCAAGGGATATAGAATAATTTGTGCTTGAGCCGATATCTCCGAGTAATAATAAAATATATAATGCCTCGCTGAGGTGAAATGATAATAGTTTCCAGATTGTTTCCGAGCATTCGTCGGCGTTGAGTCTTGTACCTGTAAAAATTAATATCTTGCTCTACCATTTGTGTAGGCTGAATTGATTAGTCGTGAGAATAATTTAATCATTCAATAAATATATGATAGGTATATGTTTGAGAAATAAAAATATTAATTTCAAAAAATGAAATAATATATGTTGGCTGATATGTCGAGGCACAATTGCCTGATGTCGAGCAATACTACTTTTCCAGAGGTTTACGAGAGCTTTCATCGGGATTTAATATCGTCCCTATGAAATCTTAATAAGCTGCTCGAGCACCTATCGAGACTAGATCAAATAATTATTGTCATGAGAATAATTATTCAGCCAAATAATATGTGATGTGTATCAGCATAAGGCAATAAAAATTTCAAAATATAATATTTTTGTGCCAAATGTGTGTGAGATGGACAATTTTTTATCAAATATGCATCATAAATAAGACGTAAAGTTTTTTGTAAAGTTATTTAATCTCCAACAACTAATCAGGTATAAGTTGCTGTTTGAAAATTATTTATCACTTGGTTTTAAAAATATTTTTGGGGTGATCACAAGTTAAAAAAGACTTAAGCCCCCTGTTTGTCCCCAAGCTGAACTCGTGTTTAAAGAAATATCTGGGGTGCTTCGCATTTTTTATTACCCCAAGATTCTACTACTGCCGACAAACGGCATGGATGTTGCCGACCAACATTTAAGGATATCTCAAGTTATAGAATATATGGTGCCGACCAAGAAGCAAATGGTCCCCGACCAGCTGAGCAATTTCGCCGATCAACAAAAATGGTGCATTGACAGCACCGAACAACATTAGATGTCACCGACCAAAAAGTGGATGGTTGGATAGTTGCCGACTAGTAAATTGAACCCTCCGAACAAGACTGAGATGTCGCCGATCAAGAAGTAGATGATCGTCGACCTGCAATTGGTTCCACCGAGCTACAATATGGGGCTCCGACCAATAATAAGATACCTCGTAGTTGGATAAAATTATTTCAACGTTGCTGATGGATCTTCACATCTTATCTCTGACAAATAAAAATGGTCTGGTTAAGCTTCTCTTTAATAAAATATGGCCCAAGATGATGCCGACCAATAATATGTATGGCTGACCAGAAATAGGGGCTGTAAGTGGACGATTCCGGACAGCCATATGAGCCGCGGTGAATAATTTTTCGTGAGATTGCTATGTCCCAAAATATCTCGAACCAGTAGATCAAAAAAAATAATATTCGATGTAAAATTTACGCATTAAGAATGTTAATTAAATAAATAATTATCTAATCCACTAGATCGTGTGATTTCGACAAAGAAACCCTGTGATGTTATGAACGAGGGGCCAACATATCAAATTTGTTCCTAGAGTCTTGATATGGTAATGATTGTTTTACTGATCCTCTTTTACAAGAGGTGGGTAATGATTTTTTTTGGTTACATAAAATTATTTTTTATATTGATCCCTTCCTATTCCCCATTTGCATAGATAAAAATATGGTGAATGATCGAAATTATTACCAAATTTATATAAAAAATCAATCAATTTGACTTTATTGACATAGATGGAAGATGAGCCAAATATAGTTCATAAAAATGAATGCAAAGAGACTCAAACTTGAAGAGAGAGAAAGTAGATCTGGGTCATGATTTCCATGAAAAACTTTTTATTGTCTTTAACCTTTTCCCATTCTCTGATTAAAAATGTAATGGGAATTTGAATAGTTATCAAAGATCTTTCAAAAATTATTTCAAAATCAACAATGAAAATTATCAAATCTTATCATCGTCGTATATATTGGTATATATAATCATTTAAAATATTTATTCCATGATATAAAATTGAAACTTGAGAATCAAGCAAAAAGTTATGATTTATGAAATCCATTATTTTTCAGATTTCTAAATAAGAATTAATCTAACAGTTATGATTTTAAAATCATGATATGCAATATTTTGCAGATAAAAATTGGACAATTAATTTATGTATATAAACATAAAAATCATGATTGAATCAAAATATGTATGTATAATTGATTATACGTAGAGAAAATATAAACTTAGCTTTTGATGGAGAACAACGCTTGCAACACGTTCCCACAGACGACGCCAATCTGTTGATGCAAAAAACTGGACCGAATCCCATTTTTATGATCACAGATAAATAGATGAAAGCAATCCAATCAAGCACATGAGAAACAAAGATTTTTAAAGTGGTTCGGCTATGAATAAAGCCTACGTCCACTGTTATTTTATTCCCAGGGGTTTACAATAGCACCATAGGGTGTAGAGAGAGAAAGGATGTGTATCTTGTGTATGGGCTTTTTAGGTTCCCTCGGATCTCTTCCGGATCTCTCCTTTTGGCTAAGGGAATACATGTATTTATAGTGATGGGAGATAAAGAGATTCATTGCATGTAGACATTTATGTCTACATTCAACGAATCTAATTGTTGAATTGCTTGGTATGCTATGTGTTGTCATCTATTAATACAGTATAAATGTACATTAAGGCTCATTAAATGCACTGCCATCTTCATTAATGCACATTAAATGCATAGTTATCCTTTGATCTTCCTGGTTGATATACCGACCAACTCTCCTCGGGTGCCGACCAACTCTCCTCGGGTGCCGACTAATTCTCCTCGGGTACTGACCAATTCTCCTCAGGTGCTGACTAACTCTCCTCGGATGCCGAACAACTCTCCTCGGATGCCGACCAACTCTCCTCGGGTGTTGAATATTGCCACGTATGATGACATGTGTCCTTTTCTGATTGGTCCTCGTAGATGGAGAATTTTTGCTTTAACAATCATGCTCTTTATAACCAGAGCCACTGAGTGCCATACTGGCAATTAATAAGGTCGCTAATTCTATGGAAACTAAATACTATGAGAAAACTCTGTGGTCAAAAGCACAACCACCCGTACACAAAACTTTGTGCAATAACAAGGATACCTTAGACAAGGGCGCACCAAGTTACCGAGCTGCATTGATTATGCCATGTCCATCGATCATCTACTGGGCCAAACCACAATGTACTATGACATGGTACGAATTCGAGATACCACAGTCGCGGGAATACCAATACTCGATTATCGGATCCGAAAGGGACACACAAGAATTAAAAGGAACAAACACATGTTTCGAGAAACTCCCATCTGTACGCAATGGACTATGGTCTACAAAAAGTGAACTTATGCCACATGCTTGAAGTCTACAACTTCTCCCAGACGTTCTCACTGGGTACTAACCTAGCCACACACCCTAGCTCGAGTCACCAATTGTGACGAATCAAATCACAACCATTCATTCTCATAAGAAGAAAGAAACAAACCAACCTGTTATTCTCTAGAAAGCTAAATTCCAGACTTCCCTCTTTAATAGTAAGGCTTTCCCCCTCACATACCTAACACACATGAACCACTCTAGTTGGTGACGCCTAACGGCTCTGTCAAAGATGACTTTTCCACATCTCTAGTGATGTCGTGACCAACCTAACACACCTAGGCCATTGTCAATCATACTATGACCGTATCCCACACGTCTCCTTAGAAAGTACCTTGTTAAGAGAAACATTCACCTTATAATTAACCTTTAACTACACAAGGTTGTTACTAAGCTTATTTCCAGGTTCCACCCAAACTGAACTTACGCGGTAGCCACACCGATTGTCATTAGCATTCTAAGGGTAGTAGGTACCACATAAGGCTACATCTCTTAATTCGTACCGGTTTGGCAAGACGTGTCAAGAACTAGTCCTTTCCCTGCTAGGGCTATTTTAACTTATACCGTCGACACATGTCGATACCCTAATCATGGCTCGACATCCCATCTAGGGTGTCATACTCAATACCTTATTATGACATCATCAATCCAAGTCCCAATTGCATTTCACTTCCTACACTAGCTATCTTACGACAAAAGGCATTATTTCCATATGCGGTACTAATATTTAATTATCATTACAAATTTACCTCACCTACTGACAATAAATTGGACTACCTCGTTGAGGACGACACTGTTCGACTCCGTTGAGTTTGAACAATATCCTGAGATCATCACTTGGCCCTCAATACAATCATTGCTAGAGATCTAGCACTTCATAATTCTACAATTATCTGGTTCCTAAGGACACCAAACATAACCCACCTAAGGGTCCTCAAACCCGACAAGATTTTATCACCTATGATTCTCTCGTCGTAGGCAGGCTCTACGAATTTCTCAATATCCACATCATGACTATCAAGTGCTCGCAAATATACTAGTCCATGAGCCTCTACACATGTCATACCTCAACCATTGAATAACTTGTCGGGACCCACGATGCTCAAGACTATAATGCGGAAGTAAACTATTTTGCCGAATAAACTCCAATTACCTACGAGTTATCCATGTTATTCAAGAAGGGACCAATTCAAACTTTTCTTGAATTGTTAACTTAGCTAAAACAGATTTTAGTTTTCCAAGTCAATTAATAGTCTATTTATTATCTTGATTTAACTAGGTGTCAAAACAGATAATATATGATTCAATTAATTAGGCGCGTTTCTAGTATTTAACCTACGTTTTCGTATGAGGCAAGATATTGCAAATTTAAAATAAAGCACAAGGTATTTATTTTACGTCGTAAAAACCCTTCCCTGGGAAAAATGACGAACTCCTCTAGGAGTTACCTAATCTACTTCCACTAAAACAATTAGAACAATAGGAACGAGTTACAATCAACAAACTTGACAACTAAAGATGATAGATATAGCGATTACTCCACATGACCAAGACTCCTCCCTGGTTGCTTATTCTTCTCTCTCTTTAAGTCTTTCCTCGCTTGTTATTGCGTTCTTCACTTCTCAGCTTCTCCTTTTTGCTCTTCTAGCTCAAGATTAGCTGAGTGCCTATTATGTTATTTTCTAGTGAAGTGATAGTGTGTGGTGTACTATCCTATATGACACACACCCACACTTAATGAATACACACCGAATGCTATGCAACAGATTATATTCCTATATATCTTCGCAAGTCTTATGTCACTCAAATCAAGTCTTCTTAACTTTCAATACAGTTTTGAAAAACTTTATTTTCTTTCTTAAATCTTGAACACTAGACTTGCTCAAATATTTACACAATAAAATGTGTCTACGTGAATACAACGTGAATATGTATATGTGAGTGATTTCTTAAGTGATATTCACAATGAATATTAGTTCCTGAAAATCATTTAAACAACCAAGAAATCATATACACAAAATATGACTTAAAATATATTCAATAAACTTAGATAGTCAAATATTCACAATCTTATTCTTCAGAAAATAAATATTAGATTAAATCAGATTTTAATCTAAAATCTTATAAAGACTATTTTCACAAATATTTCAGATTAAATCAAAACAGTCTTTAAACACTCAAGAAAATAATATTCAGTCAAGATATTAAATCTTCACAAATCAGATCTCAAAAATCTTAGGTTTAACTTTCTAAACCACCAAAAGTATAAATCTGAATATTACCAAAATATTTTCTGAAAAATCTGTTTTAAAACAAAATGTTTAAAAACATTCAAGATCTCACAAACAAGATACAAACAAAATATTCACACCAAAATTAATTTCATGAATAGTGTGTGTTGTGTACAAAAATTAGATCTCAAAACTGATCTAAATAATACACACAAAGATGAGAGAATTCACTTACAAAAATTATATACTCTTGAAAAATCATAAGTGCAGATTTAGAATGAGAGAAGTCCAATCTTCATTTTCGTTTTGACATAAATCAACACTTGAAGATGACATAAAAATATTTCTGGTTTAATCTCTCTCGCTCTCTGAAAATTTTGACAGAGTTTAACTACAAAAATTATTTTCTCAGCTCTGCAAAAATGATACACAAAGGAGTCTATTTATAGAGTGCACAAGTGTGTGCAGATTGGTGTAAAATAGGGTCACATGGATTGACAGAAGAATACACACAACCGTAGATAAAAATAAATCTGAGGCCTCACAAAGAAACACAAAGTGTTGTGTTAAAAATGTGACACGTGTAGTGCAAGCTGTAACACACTAACTGATTCAAGAAACAATTAGTTTCATAAAACTGTGTCGTTTAAACAACTCGAAGCCAGTTGTAAAAACTGTAGCATAATCACAACGCTTAAACAAAATATTACCGTTGTAACACACTCGACACACGGTGTCGTTTAGAAAATACCAGCTTCGGTTTGAAATGAAAACCGTGGGCATAACATAAGTTGTTTTCAAATGAGATACTCGGTTTTGAAAAGAAACAACTATTACACATATGATAGGTGGTCAAATCGTAACAGACATGACAAAGACAATAATATGCCAACTGTAACAAATAAAAAAACATTTTTGATTTAACAACGAAACCGACGTCGTTTTAGAAAAACCTTTTTCGGTTTTAAAGAAAAATAGTGGGCAATAAAACATCCGACGCCGTCGTTTTTCAAGAGCTGAAAATCAGTTAACAAAAAAATGCGAGCGACGTCATTTTTGGAAAAACAGTTTCGGTTTTGAGAAAAACCGTGAGCAATATTTGAAATATCAGGGGCGGTCAAATCAGTAAAAGAATGGGAACATACCGACAACAACATTTGTATTACACGCCAACAGACAAGGACAAAACAGTGGACTGGATATACTACCATCCGACGTCGTTTGGTCAAATCAGTGAAGGCCTAAGGCCATAGACGGTCAAATTGCCAACTGTTAAAGGCCCATAATTAACGCAGCAATGTAATGCATGGGACACACCAACCAATATCCTAAGGCTATGACCTTATAAAGTCAAATCTGCCAACAGATGCTACATGCCAACATACAAATATATATTAAAACATATAAAAGCTTTATATCATATATAAGCATACATATCATGTCGGCATACATACATAGATAAAGGCTAAAGCCTAAAGTTCTTACACATATATACATTCAAGCATACATATCATATAACATATATATTAAACATGCCATACACACGCATATAACATATATATATATATATATATATTAACATACAACTATTATTAAAAAAAATATTTAGTGTCAAAACTTATTTTCCAAGAAATATTTTTCTTATAAAAAATTCAAATAAAGTTTTGAACTAAAAAAGAATTTTATTATGACGAAACAAAACATTATCAAAAGATATGATAAACAACATGCAAATGCAACGTGGTGTCGTGTCCTACGTGACAAAAATTCCTATGAGCCATAGAATATGAAAATTACCTTTTCTGACAGGTTGGACTGAATCGAGTGCTCATTTGATGTAGATGAACGAGGAGAACTTGGTGTCGATAGGGGGAACACACAATTATAAATTACAAAAATATTTTATCAAAATTCACGTCCAACTAGATGAAGTTCTATATAGCTAAAGCACGAAAAGCAAACCCTAGGTGTGCTCTATATAGGGACCTTCATAACTTAAGACGTCATAACAAGTCGATTTCTATTCCCAATGACGCCAGACACAATTAGTCCTACGGATACTCCAAAATGCCCTTAAACCATACTCACACTCGAATTACCTCACATCTAGCCATTACTTAGGCCGTTAAAATGGGTTTCGACACTTGGATAATAATATTTTCTTCCATACAAATGGTTGTGGCCATAATCCACGTACCAAATCATTGATTGACATTAATAAGGAATTTGACATGATATGGGACATCGCATATAATCTATAAGCCTATAGGTTTACATTGCCAACATCACTAGGGATCCTATTTCTCAAAATTTCATAATCTCCTAAAACCCTAACATGAAAGACTATCTAGATACCGTTCCTAAGTTCCTTAACCATCATTGTTGCATACGTAACGTATTTATCGCAATTTGCCCATAACTCTCATCATACCTTGTGAGGTACAACTTTCAATCAACAACCATAAAGACACTTACTAGTAATAATAATATCTTACCGAATATGACCGAGTACACATCCCTAAGCATTGACCAACATGGTTCCTCATGTTTACCGAATCATCAATTATCGTACGATATGATACTACCCTAAAGATCGAATGTACCTAATTACATCATCATTATTATCTATTCGAAAGTACTTCACCCTGAAACTTAATGTATTATCATCACAAATCAATAATGCTTAGGCATGATGCAGTAGTCACCTAATCTCCACGGTTTAATTTACACAATTTATGTCTCTAATTCAATGGTAGGGGTGCAACCGGTACGGTATGGTCGGTAATGACCCCTTACCAATACCAAAACCACAATCCAAATGGTAAAACCGCACCGTACCATTTTACCGACCGGTACATCAAAACAAAAACCAAAACCAAACCGACTGTTTTTTCGGTATTTTTGAGTTTTTTGGTTTCGGTAATTTCGGTTTTTTCTTTATAAATACCAGAATTTCGAATTTTTTTGACACTTTCAAAAATTTTTAACAGGGAACTGATACATGGACATAAAAAAAAACAGAGCAAAAAACAAATTCACATTTTTTACTATTTCTCATTCCTTAGTCTATCCAACAAGGACTATTTCGTTGTAAAAATATACAATGAAAAAAGCACCAGACTAAGGAAATGAAAAATCAAGAACCAAGCTATGCATATAAAATTGGATAAACATATTTCAACATTTACAAACAACATATTTTTTATCTGGATGAAGAAAAAAAAACTTACTTGTCCTTAATATTAGTTCAGTGGAGTTCAAGCCGGCGGGTGGGGGTTTAGGCCGTCGGATCTGGACCGAAGATCATGACATGAGGTGTTGGGTGTTGTTGATGTCAGTCGTAGAGATGATATGGAGAAGATATGTTTAGGCTTGGTGGGTGTTGTTGTTGATGTCGACCGACGGCCGTAGAGAGAGAGAGAGAAGAAGAGATGTTATGTTAGGGTTGGATTGTAACTTATGTAAGTATAAGAAGAGCGTCCGTGCATGTTGGTGTATAATATGGGTAAAAAAATATGTGTATATATATTAGGCTGACAGCAAGTTAGTAAATAATATATATATATATGTGTGTGTGTGTGTGTAACAACAAGTTGGTACAGTATTTCGATACGATAAATCGGTACGGTAAATTCTCACTACACCAAAATGGTCAAATTGGCACCTTTTAAGCGCTTAGCCTTGTCACAGTCATTGACCGTGATAAAAAAATACACATTTTTTGTCACGGTCATTGACCGTGACAAGTACAGTTATCACGGATTTGACACGATCAATGACCGTGACAAGCCTATATAGTTGTCACGGTCAATGACCGTGATATGTCCGTGACAATTCTGTCAGAAAAAAATCCTCCCTTTTCTTTTTTTCTCACCGATTTTGTTCCCTCCATTTCTCTCTCTCTCTCTAGCGGCTGTTCACTCTCTCTTTCTATAACTTTTGGTATGTTTTCTCTCTATTTCTCCTCCATTTATGTATATGTGTATGTATATGTGCGTGTGTGTATATATATGTGTGTGTGGTGTATATATGCGCGTGTGTGTGTGTGTGGGGGGGAGGCAACAGGGCTGGGTGAGGGGGTGTATGTGCATGTGTGTGTGTGTATATGTGCGTGTGTGTATATGTGCGTGTGTGTGTATATGTGCATGTGTATATATGTGTGTGCGTGCGTGCGTGTGGTGGGCAGGGGCAGCGGGGGGGGGGGGGGAGTGGGCAGGGGCAGCGGGGGTTGGAGTGGGGGGTAGGGGTGTATAAGTGCGTGTTTTTTTTTTAAATTAAATTTTTATTGGTTTATTAGATATTGCCCCTCATATTGTAGTGCCCCTTGTAAAAGAATTGATTGATTTAATATTGATTAGTTGTTAATTTTTTTTGTAAATTAATAATTGGTGCCTCTTTCATATGCAAGTAGGATTGCCCCTCATTGTAAATTAGTAAATTAATAATTGTATACTTTAATTGATGACAAGAATTAATTGAGTAGATGAATTAGAAGGAGTACGGGATACACATTTGTTGTTGCCATTGCGGTTGAATTATAGTGGATCGATGTTGGGTTGGTTAATTTTAAAAGTGGCAAGACCACTGGATTATTGTCCATATGGGGGTGGGATTTTTCAACTTTTTTTGAAAATTACTTTATATATATATATATATATATATATATATATATATATATATATATATATATATATATATATATATATAGTATGATAATTAAATGAAACATACTTGAAATTACATATAGTGCGCATAGATACTAGCCTTCTAGTTCTTATGCTTACGCATTCTATAGCCCTTAAACTGTAACACCCCGTAATTTTGAAGATTAAATATTTAATTATTTTTGGGAGTTATAAAAATATTTAAATTGGAGAAACTTAAATTCATGAGTTGGAGAATTTAATTGAGTGAGCCGAATTATTTATAATTGGCGACTTTTAAGTTTAATGGTTCGAAATCTCGTGTGTTACATCGTGAGGTCGAAATTTGGAAAGGATAAAAAGTATTTCGGATGACAATTCCGAGTGCGCGATTGCGTCCGGATGGGTTGAGACAGTCAGAAAAGAGTACCCGGGGTAATAATTGGGTCACAGGGTATTTTTGGGCATAGCCGGGCCCACACGGGGTGAGTTGGGCCATTTTAATTAGGCCCAGATGGCCAAAAACAGGATTAAGGGGTTTTAACCTAAATGGGGAAGTGTTAAACGGCAGTAAACACAAATATTAAGCCTAGGGCTTGAGAGGGAAATTTGGGGGAAAGCAAATCAAGAGCCAATTTGGGAATTTTGGAGCCAAATTAAGGGACTACATCAACGGATCAGACTCTATGAACAATTTCAGGCAAGTGGTTAACTTTTGTGATTCCTAAATTGATGATAATCAATTTATATCATAGTATGTGTATGTGAAAATTCATTTTGGGTGTGTAACCAAAATTTAATTTGGGTTTTTTGAAATTAATATACCTTAATGGGATTAAGGGTGAGATTTATTATGTTTATGATTCTAGAATGTAGAGGAATGAATCGTATGCTAAAACCAGTAAGAATCAATGGTTAAATTGCTGTTAATATGAATGAAATTTGTATTGGAGATTTGAAACCTGGATAATACCCAAATCGGGAAAACGTTGAAATTAATGAAAATTGATGGTGAATTAAGGTCTTTAGGATGTTTACACCATTTTCTTATATGGAGGATATGTTAATTGTGTTTGGGTAAGGGTTTATATTGAGAATCAAAGATTTAGGGTTCGTCCATGGCTGATAGTGGGATGGAGAGGACGAACACTGAAACGATCGATGGATTGACCCAGGGGGTTCGATCGATCGATGCTGCAGAAATTCTGGCAGGGCCGCCAGTTTTAAATTACATGGAAAATAATAATTGAGAAAAGGATTCTTGGAGTGATTTTATATGTTGAAAATGGAATAGGGGCATGACTCTTGGAAATTATAGGTAAATATAATTGGAAAATTTGGGGGAGATGAATATGTGACACATTGTGAGCGAATATGTGGGAATGAAATTCTGAGATGTAAAAATGGACCAAGTGAACGAGTCCGGGTATGTTGGTTAAGTGACACCAAAGTATTAAATTAATTATTGAGAGAGTAATTAAATTTAGAGTCGGAACACAGACTCGGAAAATATTAAGTTATGGGCCAAGCGAGTGAGTCCGGGTATAATGGTTGGGCGATGCCAAGTAATTAAATTAACAGGTGTATTAATTAATTTAATTAGAGTCGGATTGTAGACTCGGGTAGGTATTAAATTAATAGGTGTGTTAATTAATTTAATTAGAGTCAGATTGTAGACTCGGGTAGGTATTAAATTAATAAGTGTGTTAATTAATTAAATTAGAGTCGGATTGTAGACTCGGGTAGGTATTAAATTAATAGGTGTGTTAATTAATTTAATTAGAGTTGGATTGTAGACTCGGAAAGGTAGTAAATTAATAGGTGTGTTAATTAATTTAATTAAAGTCGGACGATGGACTCGGGAAGGTAATAAATTAAGTAATGTGTAAATTAATTAACTGAGAGTCGGACCACTGACTCAGATTGGTATTAATTAATTAATGTGTAATTAATTAAATGAGAGTCGGACAACAGACTCAGCTTAGTATTAATTAATTAATGTGTAAATTAATTAAATGAGAGTCGAATCCTAGACTTGGGCAAATTTCATTTTAATTAATGTGTAGAGTATTTATATGAGAGTCGGACCATAGACTCGGGGAGAAATATTATATTAATTAAGGTGTGAATTTAATATATTAGAGTCGGACCACAGACTCGGGGTAATAATAATTTAATAAGTGAGAAAATTTATTTAATTGAGTCAGGCCAGAGACTCAGAAAATTTCAGGCTAGTGTTACGGGTTGTGAGTACACGGTAAAGCCAGGGTTTGTCTTTATATATATATACGGTGTAGTGATAGTATATATATATGTGTATATAATGTGTGTGGTATTAAATATTAGTTATTATATATTTATTTAATTTATATACTCTAGTGCTATCAAGGGAGGTTGCGCGATGTGGGTGAATCCCCTAGCTTGAGGAGTAAGGTGAGTATATCCCCAGGTCATAGCGTCCGGTATATGGGTGAGGGGATTATCTCACTTTCAGGGAAGGAATATGACCGCCTCCACTTCGTTCATGTTTTAGACCAGGTTGGTGAGCGATTCCAACTTGGGTAACTAGACTATGTGAGCACACCTAGTAAGATGGCACTTTAGAGCGAATCATCCGGCGAGGGTATACTCGGAGGGATGGATATACGTATGTTATATGTGTGGATGTTTTAGTAAAGGTATGTATATAATGGTATTCAATATTATATGCGGGTAATAATACAGTGTGTGATGTATTTACTTTATATAACTTGTGACACAGTTATATGCAATTATGTAAGAAGGAATTAATTAAGTTAATTGGTGAAATAACTTATAAATTCATGAATAATTATACTCGGGTTAGAGTAGTATGGCAAGGGAAGGTTATACCAGGACTGGTTGGACGGCTAGGTGGGGTTAAGGTAACCGTTAGGTGTGCACAATAGTGGAGGGGTGAGAATGTCCACCAGGGAGTGCGACACTAACTTAAATATGGAGCGCATTCATACATTTTAAATTGCTGCAGTTAATTCACTTGCTAAATATTTTCAAAATATTTTGGGTTCTAACCCTTGCTATAAAATTATTTTCAAAACCTTTTAGGTGTTCAGCCACAGGGACGCCATGATTGATATTCTATTCCAGGGACACGGAGCTGCAGCATATGTGGATGCTAGCAGGGGTTGGATTAGACGCATAGTTCATTCATTCCTAGAGTAGGAATCATTTATGAGTTTTAGTTTTATTTAGGGCTTGTTGCCCAAACTTCCCAGTACAGTTTTCAGACGTATATGTTCAGGTGTTGTATGTTTGTATGGGATTATTTTACTTTGGTGGCCGATGATTTATTCGACAAGTTATTTAATTAATTATTCAGTTGATTTTATTCAGTTGTGTGAATGGTTTATATTTAATTCCGTATGTACTGTCTTGTTAATTAAAAAGGTTAAAATTTGGCACCAGGTTTTGGAATACTAGGTGGTTAGTAAGTTTTAAAACGTTTTCGACAGTGATGCTAAGGATGAACCAACTCGGATTTTTATTTTAATTTGGTAAAGGACTGATCACCCGGTATTTTATTAGGCGGGGTGTCACAGATGGTATCAGAGCATCAGGGTCTAGTGTCCTTAGGATCTGTGAGGCTTTTCACGTTTCGACTTAGCAATCTTTGATATAGAGACCTATTATAGGATTGTTTTATTTTCATACGTATGAGCTTTTACGTTCTTTTGCCAAATTTATATTTGAGAGTGAACTTATATGATTCGATTCTCATTCCAGATGCCGCCCAGGAGAGGGAGCAGCTAGGGCAACATGGGGAGATGAGACTAGGGAGGCTCATCAGGAGCAAAAGTTACAGCATCAACTGCCAGAGATGATTTTTGCAGCACAGGTAACTGAACTAGTGGCACATGCAATTGAAGCGACGGTGGTCGTAATGTCAGGGTACTTTCCATTGGATCAGCCACAAGTGTGAATGGCACCAGATGTTCAGGCCCACCCTGGGGCCGTAGGGGTGACAACAAGTACGAGAGGTTTTTCAAAGGTGGGCATCCACCAGAGTTGTGAGGGGGTTCAGATGTAATGCTAGCGTGTCAAGAAAGAAAGATATCCAGCGTCACCTACGCATGGGAGATTGCGATGAGGTGCGGAAGCAAATGCGAGCCACTTTTAGTTAGTGGGAGCAGTGCTACAGTGGTGGGAGTCGATCACCACAGTTGAGGAAAGGGATACACTAGCTATTGCAGAGTTTTGGGTGCGGTTCGACCGCAAGTATTTTCCTCGAGCTGTTGAGACCGAAATGAGGAGAAAATTTAGAGAGGTGACTCAGGGAGACCATTTAGTGGTAAATTACGAGGAAGAATTTACTCGATTGGAAAATTTGGTACCGGATGAGGTAAGCGATGAAGAGAGAAAGAAATCAAGGTTTGTGGATGAGTTAGTCTGGAGAATCAGACAACATTTAATTGGTAATTCCTCATTAGTAGATGATACTGATGTCATTAACGCAACACTCCTGCACTACCAGGAATATCGCTTCCACGTGAAAGGAAGCAAGAGGGGAGTGGAAACCAGCCTGTTGGATAAAGTAGGAGGGAATAGTACCAGTGGGGTATCCCAGCAGCAGACAGGGGGAGATCAGGGGAAGGGTTCCTGGTAGGGAAATCATGCCAAACGATTTAGAGGTGGAGACTATTGACAGGATGGCCGGCAAGGAAGGGATCAGTGGCAGGATGAATGTATTAGAAGGTGTTTCGTTTGTGGGGAAGCGAAACACATGAAGAGAGATTGTCTTAAGCGAGGCAAGGGGTCAAATACAGGATGAGGTCCTGGATGTACAACCACTAAAGCAAGCCATGGGTGCATTCAGGCAGGGAGAAGATGCTCCGGAACCCAAGGATCAACCGTTGCAACTGGAGTATGGAGGTAATTATTTTTACCCTATGGGCATGGGGTATATTTTTGAGTGAAAAAGAGGATGTCACAATATAAGACTTATTTTTCACTAGAGTTCGCAGGTGAGTCGAATTTAGTGGGTGCGTTGGCTATAGCAGCCATAGTATATGGATAAACTTTCTGTGGGGTAGCGGAGTTCTTTGGTGTTCTTCACGGGAGATTGGAGGTGTACACTGAGTGAAAGTTTAAATTATGCGAGGGGTTACTACTTTCAAGAATTATGGAAGTAGGATAGATGATTATTTTTATCGACTGGATAGCGATGGATTTGAACTATTGTGAATAGAGGGGGTAAGTTTTGGTGTTCGCGACACCAGGGTATGATTGGTACTAGGTATCACCCGAGAGGGCGTTTAGCCTATATATATATGTGTATATATATGTTGTATTGCGTGGTGCGATAGACACATAGTGAGGCCTTATGTCTCACTTTTTATCCCGGTAAGTAGGGATGTTTAGTGAAGTGAATCAGTGTGGTTAAATTTATTTACGAGCAGGGAGAGATAGCTCGGGATTTATTTAGCGCAAGAACTTGTGATAGTAAGGGCGCGGTATTTTATGTTGTCTTTGGTAGCCTAAGGGTAGACGTATATACTTTTGTGTTAAGAGACAAGTATTTGGGGTTCCTTGTTTGGATTTCGCTTTGCAAAACGTCCCACGCACGAATCTTAGCGCAACGTTGGAAGTGGGGAGGTGTTTAGTCATTAGTACATAGGTTGTGTACTCCGGCCAGTGTATATATATATATATGTGAAATGACTACGAGTTGAAAGTTATATTACGGGTTAAGACTAGCATAGTCGGGTAACTTTCGTGCGGTAAAGCACGAGCATAGGGTGTATGGGCACCCGGGTTAATTAAAACAAATTTTGTGCGGTTAAGCATGGATACAGGGTGTATGGGAACCTTGGTTAATTAAAATGCATATTTGTGTAACTTATAGTTAGAAGCGGGAGAGATAGATATAACGAGTTTAGAGGCACATGACTAGAAAGTAACATTTGAAGCTTGGAACACTAGGCTTATCTTAATTTCGAGGACGAAATTCCTTTGTAAGGGGGGAGTATGTAACACCCCGTAATTTTGAAGATTAAATATTTAATTATTTTTGGGAGTAATAAAAATATTTAAATCGGAGAAACTTAAATTCATGAGTTGGAGAATTTAATTGAGTGAGCCGAATTATTTATAATTGGTGACTTTTAAGTTTAATGGTTCGAAATCTCGTGTGTCGAATTGTGAGGTCAAAATTTGGAAATGACAAAAAGTATTTCGAATGACAATTCCGAGTGCGCGATTGCGTCCGGATGGGTTGAGACAGTCAGAAAAGAGTACCCGGGGGTAGTAATTGGGTCTCGGGGTATTTTTGGGCATAGATGGGCCCACACGGGGTGAGTTGGGCCATTTTAATTAGGCCCAGATGGCCAAAAACAGGATTAAGGATTTTTAACCTAAATGTAGAAGTGTTAAACGGCAGTAAACACAAATTCTAAGCCTAGGGCTTGAGAGGGAAATTTGGGGGAAAGCAAATCAAGAGCCAATTTGGGGATTTTGGAGCCAAATTAAGGGACTACATCAACAGATCAGACTCTACGAACAATTCCAGGCAAGTGGTTAACTCTTGTGAATCCTAAATTGATGATAATCAATTCATATCATAGTATGTGTATATGAAAATTCGTTTTGGGAGGGTAACCAAAATTTAATTTGGATTTTTGGAAATTAATATATCTTAATGGGATTAAGGGTGAGATTTATTGTGTTTATGATTCTAGAATGTAGAGGAATGAATCGTGTGGTAAAACCAGTAAGAATCAATGGTTAAATTGCTGTAAATATGAATGAAATTCGTATTGGAGATTTGAAACCCGGATAATACCCAAATCGGGAAAACGTTGAAATTAATGGAAATTGATGGTGAATTAAGGTCTTTAGGATGTTTAGACCATTTTCTTATATGGAGGATATGTTAATTGTATTTGGGTAAGGGTTTAGATTGAGAATCAAAGCTTTAGGGTTCGTCCATGGCTGACAGTGGGCTGGAGAGGACGAACACTGGAACAATCGATCGATGCTGCAGAAATTCTGGCAGGGCCGCTAGTTTTAAATTACATGGAAAATAATAATTGAGAAAAGGATTTTTGGAGTGATTTTATATGTTGAAAATGGAATAGGGGAATGACTCTTGGAAATTATAGGTAAATATAATTGAGAAATTTGGGGGAGATGAATGTGTGACACATTGTGGACGAATATGTGGGAATGAAATTCTGAGATGTAAAAATGGACCAAGTGAACGAGTCCGGGTATGTTGGTTAAGTGACACCAAAGTATTAAATTAATTATTGAGAGAGTAATTAAATTTAGAGTCGGAACACAGACTCGGGAAATATTAAGTTATGGGCCAAGCGAGTGAGTCCGGGTATAATGGTTGGGCGATGCCAAGTAATTAAATTAATAGGTGTATTAATTAATTTAATTAGAGTCGGATTGTAGACTCGAGTAGGTATTAAATTAATAGGTGTGTTAATTAATTTAATTAGAGTCGGATCGTAGACTCGGGTAGGTATTAAATTAATAGGTGTGTTAATTAATTAAATTAGAGTCGGATTGTAAACTCGGGTAGGTATTAAATTAATAGGCGTGTTAATCGATTTAATTAGAGTCGGATTGTAGACTCGGAAAGGTAGTAAATTAATAGGTGTGCTAATTACTTTAATTAGAGTCGAACGAGAGACTCGGGAAGGTAATAAATTAAGTAATGTGTAAATTAATTAACTGAGAGTCGGACCACATACTCGGATTTGTATTAATTAAATAATGTGTAATTAATTAAATGAGAGTCGGACCACAGACTGAGCTTAGTATTAATTAATTAACGTGTAAATTTATTAAATGAGAGTCGAATCATAGACTTGGGCAAATTTCATATAAATTAATGTGTAGAGTATTTATATTAGAGTCGGACCATTGACTCGGGGAGAAATAATATATTAATGGGAGAATGTAACACCCCGTAATTTTGAAGATTAAATATTTAATTATTTTTGGGAGTTATAAAAATATTTAAATTGGAGAAACTTAAATTCATGAGTTGGAGAATTTAATTGAGTGAGCCGAATTATTTATAATTGGTGACTTTTAAGTTTAATGGTTCGAAATCTCGTGTGTCGCATTGTGAGGTCAAAATTTGAAATGACAAAAAGTATTTCTGATGATAATTTCGAGTGTGCGGTTGCGTCCGAATGGGTCGAGATAGTCAGAAAAGAGTACCCGAGGATAGTAATTGGGTCTCAGGGTATTTTTGGGCATAGCCGGCCCACACGGGGTGAGTTGGGCCATTTTAATTAGACCCAGATGGCCAAAAACAGGATTGAGGGTTTTTAACCAAAATGGAGAAGTGTTAAACGACAGTAAACACAAATTCTAAGCCTAAGGCTTGAGAGGAAAATTTGGGGGAAAGCAAATCAAGAGCCAATTTGGGGATTTTGGAGCCAAATTAAGGGACTACATCAACGGATCAGACTCTACGAACAATTCCAGGCAAGTGGTTAACTGTAGTGATTCCTAAATTGATGATAATCAATTCAAATCACAATATGTGTATATGAAATTTTGTTTTGGGTGTGTAACCAAAATTTAATTTGGATTTTTGGAAATTAATATACCTTATTGGGATTAAGGGTGAGATTTATTATGTTTATGATTCTAGAATGTAGAGGAATGAATCGTGTGCTAAAACCAGTAAGAATCAATGGTTGAATTGCTGTTAATATGAATGAAATTCGTATTGGAGATTTGAAACCCGGATAATACCCAAATCAAGAAAACGTTGAAATTAAAAGAAATTGATGGTGAATTAAGGTCTTTAGGATGTTTAGACCATTTTCTCATATGGAGGATATGTTAATTGTATTTGGGTAAGGGTTTAGATTGAGAATCAAAGCTTTAGGGTTCGTCCATGGCTGATAGTGGGCTGGAGAGGACGAACACTGGAACGATCGATCGATCGGCCCAAGGGGTTCGATCGATCGATGCTGCAGAAATTCTGGCAGGGCCGCCAGTTTTAAATTACATGAAAAATAATAGTTGAGAAAAGGATTCTTGGAGTGATTTTATATGTTGAAAATGGAATAGGGGCATGACTCTTGGAAATTATAGGTAAATATAATTGAGAAATTTGGGGGAGATGCATGTGTAACACATTGTGGGCGAATATGTGGGAATGAAATTCTGAGATGTAAAAATGGACCAAGTGAACGAGTCCGGGTATGTTGGTTAAGTGACACCAAAGTATTAAATTAATATTTGAGAGAGTAATTAAATTAAGAGACGGAACACAGACTCGGAAAATATTAAGTTATGGGTCAAGTGAGTGAGTCCGGGTATAATGGTTGGGCGATGCCAAGTAATTAAATTAATAGGTGTGTTAATTAATTTAATTAGAGTCGGATTGTAGACTCGGGTAGGTATTAAATTAATAGGTGTGTAAATTAATTAAATTAGAGTCGGATTGTAGACTCGGGTAGGTATTAAATTAATAAGTGTGTTAATCAATTTAATTAGAGTCGGATTTTAGACTCGGAAAGGTAGTAAATTAATAGGTGTGCTAATTAATTTAATTAGAGTCGAACGAGGGACTCGGGAAGGTAATAAATTAAGTAATGTGCAAATTAATTAACTGAGAGTCGGACCACAGACTCGGATTGGTATTAATTAATTAATGTGTAATTTATTAAATGAGAGTCGGACCATGGACGGAGCTTAGTGTTAATTAATTAACGTGTAAATTTATTAAATGAGAGTCGAATCATAGACTTGGGGAAATTTCACATAAATTATTGTGTAGAGTATTTATATGAGAGTCGGACCATAGACTCGGGGACAAATAATATATTAATGGGAGTATGTAACACCCCGTAATTTTGAAGATTAAATATTTAATTATTTTTGGGAGTTATAAAAATATTTAAATTGGAGAAACTTAAATTCACGAGTTGGAAAATTTAATTGAGTGAGCCGAATTATTTATAATTGGTGACTTTTAAGTTTAATGGTTCGAAATCTCGTGTCTCGCATTGTGAGGTCAAAATTTGAAAATGACAAAAAGTATTTCGGATGACAATTTCGAGTGCGTGGTTGCGTCCGGATGGGTCGAGATAGTCAGAAAAGAGTACCCGATGGTAGTAATTGGGTATCAAGGTATTTTTGGGCATAGCCGGGCCCACACGGGGTGAGTTGGGCCATTTTAATTAGGCCCAGATGGCCAAAAACAGGATTAAGGGGTTTTAACCTAAATGGAGAAGTGTTAAACGACAGTAAACACAAATTCTAAGCCAAGGGCTTGAGAGGAAAATTTGGGGGAAAGCAAATCAAGAGCCAATTTGGGGATTTTGGAGCCAAATTAAGGGACTACATCAACGGATCAGACTTTACGAACAATTTCACGCAAGTGGTTAACTGTTGTGATTCCTAAATTGATGATAATCAATTCATATCACAGTATGTGTATATGCAATTTCGTTTTGGGTGTGTAACCAAAATTTAATTTTGATTTTTGGAAATTAACATACCTTAATGGGATTAAGGGTGAGATTTATTGTGTTTATGATTCTAGAATGTAGAGGAATTAATCGTGTGCTAAAACCAGTAAGAATCAATGGTTAAATTGCTGTTAATATGAATTAAATTCGTATTGGAGATTTGAAACCCGCATAATACCCAAATCGGGAAAACGTTGAAATTAATGGAAATTGATGGTGAATTAAGGTATTTAGGATGTTTAGACCATTTTCTTATATGGAGGATATGTTAATTTGATTTGGGTAAGGGTTTAGATTGAGAATCAAAGATTTAGGGTTCATCCATGGCTGATAGTGGGCTGGAGAGGACGAACACTGGAACGATCGATCGATCGGCCCAGGGGGTTCGATCGATCGATGCTGTAGAAATTCTGGCAGCGCCGCCAGTTTTAAATTACATGGAAAATAATAATTAAGAAAAGGATTCTTGGAGTGATTTTATATGTTGAAAATGGAATAGGGGCATGACTCTTGGAAATTATAGGTAAATATAATTGGGAAATTTGGGGGAGATGAATGTGTGACACATTGTGGGAGAATATGTGGGAATGAAATTCTGAGATGTAAAAATGGACCAAGTGAACGAGTCCGGGTATGTTGGTTAAGTGACACCAAAGTACTAAATTAATTATTATTTAGAGACGTAACACAGACTCTGAAAATATTAAGTTTTGGGTCAAGTGAGTGAGTCCGGGTATAATGGTAGGGCGATGCCAAGTAATTAAATTAATAGGTGTGTTAATTAATTTAATTAGAGTCGGATTGTAGACTCGGGTAGGTATTAAATTAATAGGTGTGTTAATTAATTTAATTAGAGTCGGATTGTAGACTCGGGTAGGTATTAAATTAATAGGTGTGTTAATTAATTAAATTAAAGTCGGATTGTAGACTCGGGTAGGTATTAAATTAATAGGTGTGTTAATTAATTTAATTAGAGTCGGATTGTAGACTCGAAAAGGTAGTAAATTAATATGTGTGTTAATTAATTTAATTAGAGTCGGACGAGGGACTGGGGAAGGTAATAAATTAAGTAATGTGTAAATTAATTAACCGAGAGTCGGACCACAAACTCGGATTGGTATTAATTAATTAATGTGTAATGAATTAAATGAGAGTCGGACCACAGACTCAGCTTAGTATTAATTAATTAACGTGTAAATTTATCAAATGAGAGTCAAATCATAGACTTGGGCAAATTTCATATAAATTAATGTGTAGAGTATTTATATGAGAGTCGGACCACTGACTCGGGGAGAAATAATATATTAATGGGAGTATGTAACACCCCGTAATTTTGAAGATTAAATATTTAATTATTTTTGGGAGTTATAAAAATATTTAAATTGGGGAAACTTAAATTCATGAGTTGGAGAATTTAATTGAGTGAGCCGAATTATTTATAATTGGTGACTTTTAAGTTTAATGGTTCGAAATCTCGTGTCTCGCATTGTGAGGTCAAAATTTGAAAATGACAAAAAGTATTTCGGATGACAATTTCGAGTGCGCGGTTGTGTCCGGATGGGTCGAGATAGTCAGAAAAGAGTACTCGAGAGTAGTAATTGGGTCTCAGGATATTTTCGGGCATAGCCGGGCACACACGGGGTGAGTTGGGCCATTTTAATTAGGCCCAGATGGCCAAAAACAGGATTAAGGGTTTTTAACCTAAATGGATAAGTGTTAAACAACAGTAAACACAAATTCTAAGCCTAGGGCTTGAGAGGAAAATTTGAGGGAAAGCAAATCAAGAGCCAATTTGGAGCCAAATTAAGGGACTACATCAACGGATCAGACTCTACGAACAATTCTAGGCAAGTGGTTAACTGTTGTGATTCCTAAATTGATGATAATCAATTCATATCACAGTATGTGTATATGAAATTTCGTTTTGGGAGTGTAACCAAAATTTAATTTGGATTTTTGGAAATTAATATACCTTAATGGGATTAAGGGTGAGATTTATTGTGTTTATGATTCTTGAATGTAGAGGAATGAATCGTGTGCTAAAACTAGTAAGAATCAATGGTTAAATTGCTGTTAATATGAATGAAATTAGTATTGGAGATTTGAAACCCGGATAATACCCAAATCGGGAAAACGTTGAAATTAATGGTGAATTAAGGTCTTTAGGATGTTTAGACCATTTTCTTATATAGAGGATATGTTAATTGTATTTGGGTAAGGATTTAGATTGAGAATTAAAGCTTTAGTGTTCGTCCATGGCTGATAGTGGGATGGAGAGGACGAACACTGGAACGATCGATCGATCGGCCCAGGGGGTTCGATCGATCGATGCTGTAGAAATTCTGGCAGGGCCGCCAGTTTAAAATTACATCGAAAATAATAATTGAGAAAAGGATTCTTGGAGTGATTTTATATGTTGAAAATGGAATAGGGGCATGACTCTTGGAAATTATAGGTAAATATAATTGGGAAATTTGGGGGAGATGAATGTGTGACACATTGTAGGCGAATATGTGGGAATGAAATTCTGAGATGTAAAAATTGACCAAGTGAACGAGTCCGGGTATGTTGGTTAAGTGACACCAAAGTTTTAAATTAATTATTGAGAGAGTAATTAAATTTAGAGACGGAACACAGACTCGAAAAATATTAAGTTATGGGTCAAGTGAGTGAGTCCGGGTATAATGGTTGGGCGATGCCATGTAATTAAATTAATAGGTGTGTTAATTAATTTAATTAGAGTCGGATTGTAGACTCGGGTAGATATTAAATTAATAGGTGTGTTAATTAATTTAATTAGAGTCGGATTGTAGACTCGGGTAGGTATTAAATTAATAGGTGTGTTAATTAATTAAATTAAAGTCGGATTGTAGACTCGGGTAGGTATTAAATTAATAGGTGTGTTAATTAATTTAATTAGAGTCGGATTGTAGACTCGGAAAGGTAGTAAATTAATAGGTGTGTTAATTAATTTAATTAGAGTCGGAGGGACTCGGGAAGGTAATAAATTAAGTAATGTGTAAATTAATTAACTGAGAGTCGGACCACCGATTCGGATTGGTATTAATTAATTAATGTGTAATTAATTAAATGAGAGTCGGACCACAGACTCAACTTAGTATTAATTAATTAACGTGTAAATTTATTAAATGAGAGTCGAATCATAGACTTGGGCAAATTTCATATAAATTAATGTGTAGAGTATTTATATGAGAGTCGGACCATAGCATCGGGGAGAAATAATATATTAATGGGAGTATGTAACTGTAACAACCCTCGTTTTTGAGATTTCATTTTATATTTAATCTGCTAATTATAGTGATTAGATATAAAGATGTTGATGTGTGGAGTAGGTATTAATTTAAGAAAGAAAGTTAATATCTACAATGATGTTGCATATTTACCGTATGTAGAGGTGAATTTTGTTATGTTATGTTTTATTACGCCATAAGAATTTGAAATGACATTTGGCTTAAAATGGAACCGGAACCTAAAATAAATTCTAAAATCTCTAAATGATAATTTGGAGGTCGCCATTAGTTCCGGGAGGTTTGAGATAGTCAAATTGTGTACTATATTGTATTTCTAGTTTCCGGGCACTTTCGACTGGTAGTAACTTAAATGAGAAATTGCGTATTATTTTACCGCATGTTAATCACTTAAGCTGCAATTTTAATCTAAGCCACGATTTATGTCTTGAGTTAAATCATTATTTTCCCAAATTACCTTGTTAAGCCTAGAGAAAGAAAAAGGAAGAAGAAACATTGGGAGAGTAGGAGAGATTGAAGCTTGGGTGATTGTCTTGCTTACTACTTCATCAAATCCTGAACTTGCAAACTTGAGGCAAGTTATCTACTTACTATTTTATGATTTAAGTAGAGTAATTTGCATTGATAGTTATGGATATGTATGGTTTATGGAAGTTAGGGTTTTGTTTGATTTATGGGATTTAGATCTTTGGAAGTTAAATTGATATGGTTTGGAGGTAAAATTGTTTTGGATGATGCATTTATGATTATTTGGTAGCCTTAAAGGATAGGGAATTGAATGGGTTAAAGTTGGGTAAAGATTTGGAGTCAAAGACTCCATAAACAAAATTTGGAAATTCTGCAGAATCGAATCGATTCGGCCTGGCCGAATCGATTCGCTGGGAGACAGTTTCCAAGCCTGGGTTGTCCGAATTGGTTCGATTCGTCCGAATCGATTCGACCTTATGCAGAATCTCATTTTTCCTGACCGAATCGATTCGGCGAGTCCGAATCGATTCGCCTTTAAGATCCCAAATCGATTCGGCTAGTCCGAATCGATTCGGAAAGCCTATTTTTCATTTATTTTTCTTTTTAAATTTTACCCCCCTTTCTTTAGGACTATGACCTAGGACCCTTCTTGTATGAAGTAAAACTAGGATTTTAAATTCCTAGTTGAGTTTGGTCGTTACCCTATAGTTGAGTGGGATCACTTGGGGTTAGTTCTGGGGTACTTAAAGTGATGCATAGGTATCACTTATCTTATGGGAAATTAGTTAAAGTTAGAGTTCTAAGCCCATATGTGGAGAGGTTAGAAGCCCTTTGGTGGTATATAAAACCCTGGGGTCTTATGAGAATTCGAGAAATGGTTTAGAGAATACTTTGGGACCTAATGATATGATGAAATTGAATAAGAAATATTCAAAGATAAATGTTTCAAGTAAAATGAAACACAGGAGATTCATGATAATGAAAATGGGATAAATTGGTAATTGTTAAATTACTTGAACACACCTCTCTAAATGCTATCATATGGGAAGCTCACGCATGAGGTGATGTCCCCTGACTATTGAATGCAGGCTGACTATAATCCTCGGCCATATGCGGGTTTTGTATATGTTTTTCTGCGTTAGTAAGGTAATTCCGGGTGTGGTTATGACTCACTCGCAGGGATATGGCCACTTCCCGACGTGCGTTAGGTGCCCAGGTTATCTTGTATAGATAGGCCCTGGAAGATGATAGTCATTTAGGGGTGCGCCCAATGGGGAAACTCGGAGGGGCGATCTTAGAAACGTTATATGTATATGAATATAACATTTCTAACTCAAGTGGGACTTGAGGTATGTAAATTGCCATAAGATATGTGATGGTAATTATATTCCTGTTAAGGAATGGAAAATGATAAGATATGGGAAGAAATGAGAATTAATTTAATTTCTCTTGCCAAAATTTTTTATTGTTAGAAAATTATATAATTGCATTATCACATTTTATGATTAGGTTGTTAGATTCTCATTTCACATCATTTACGATTCATTGTCCACATCTATCATGTTTCTTACTCTTCTGGGAATCATATATCAATCGGGTCCTGACCCGTTCATTTTCCTATGTTGTGCATATTGTTGTATCCGCTCAGGTGCTCCTCCGCAAGGGCGCCCGTTATGAATTTCCCTTCTTATGCTTTTGACGAGCTGTATGACCTTGCGGATTATTACAGGATGTTGTTAGACGCCCTCCTTTTTGGAATCTAGTTATGATCGAGTTTTACATTCGGGCTAGTGGCCCATCTTTTGTAATTGTTAATGGATGTAGTATGTAGCATATATTAGATTGTTGAGTCACTGCGATGTAACTGTGGACCGACAGATTATTCGGTTCTTTTATTGTATATTGTTTTGGATAATTATTTATATGTTCCATGGAAATTCCACTTTTGTCAGATTTGGGTTGTTTAATTTATTCCTTAAATCTTTATTAAATCAAAATTTTGACAACCTGCTTTCTGATTTATGGAGTGGCTTACCCATATACCTAATTATTGTTATGATGCTGAGGATGATATCCATCCATGATTCCGTTAAACCGAGGTATCGGGCTGGCCACCCCTTATTTTGGAGAGCGGGTTGTTACAGATGGTATCAGAGCATCAGGTTCTAGAGTCTTTTGGATCTTGTGGACTTGCCACGTTCTACCGTAGCGTTCTTTGACATAGAGCCTAATGTTAGGACTGCTTGTTTTTTATGCTTACGATCTTCTGCAAATATAGATTGTTTTAAGTGAAATTCTAACTCTATTGTTTCTCTATCTCAGATGCCGCCTAAAAGAGGTCGCCCGGCGAGACGCAATAGGGTCTTAGAGGAGGATGTTGGCCCTCCTTCGCCGCCACAAGGAACATTTAATACCGCGGATGTGGCGAATATAGTGGCTCAATCCGTTAATGCGGCCATGACAGCAGTGGCCCAACAAGCGCCACAGGCTCAGCAGAGAGCACCAGATGCCCAAGTTCCTACTGGACCTTCTCCGTGGGAGAGAGCTAGGGAATCTTTTCTGAAGGGTCAGCCCCTGGAATTTGACGGGAGCTCGGATGTTATAAAAGTGAATCAATGGAAAAAGGATATTCAACGCCATCTACGTATGGTGGAGTGTGGTAAGGACAGGAAGCAAGTCCTTGCTACTTTTAAATTGGTTGGTGCCGCATTACACTGATGGGAGTCCGTGACTACACCAGAACAGAGGGATACAATGTCGATCTCTGAATTCTGGGTTTGATTTGATCAAAAGTACTTTCCTCCCGCAATTCAAGGGGAGATGATAAGGAGATTGCAGGACCTTGCACAAGGGGAGAGGTCAGTAGCGGAATATGAGGAGGAATTCACCCAGTTAGCAAGATTCGTACCGAATGAAGTGACTCCCGAAGAAAAGAAATTTTCATAGTTTTTGAGAGGGTTGAACTGGAGGATCCGAAAACACTTGTTGGGTAATCCCGCTTTACAGACTTTTGGGGAAGTGATGAATGCAGCTCTATTACATTGCCAAGAGCATAGACTCTTTTTGCAAAGTGGTAAGAAGACCTCCATAGTGGGGCAAGGTGGAAGGCCGGGAGGTAGTGGGATTGGAGGAGGAGTCTTTCCCTCGTCCCAACCTCCGGGTAGTAAACAGAAGGAAAGGGATCCCCAACAGGGGGATTTGTCGAAGAGGCAGCGTTCTAGTGGGTTTAATCTGGGGAATCAAATTAATAGGCAAGGTCAGGGTGCCCCACAACAGCAAGCTGGCCGTGGTGGTCAGGGAGGCAGAGGCCAGTCGGGCCTGGGTGTAAATCAGTTTAGAAACAATCGTGGTCGAAATGCCGAAAATATGATAGGTCGGTGTTTCCAATGCGAGGAAGCGGGTCACTATAAGAAGGAATGTCCTCAGTTGATTGGGGGACAATTTCCTCGAGCTCCACAGCAGCCGTACATCCAGTTTCCGCCACAGGTGCCTAACCCCATTGCTCCTCCACAACAGGGTTAATTACAGTATGGTAGGGTCTACCATATTCAGGATGCTATGCTTCCTCCATCTCTGCCTGCATCGCCAGCCATTGAGGGTAAGTTCCTTATTCAGGGACATATGGGTCGTGTTTTATTTGATACCGGTGCAACACATTCGTTTATTTCTAGGAGTTTTGCTCAGACCACTGAGTTGATTAAACCTGCTGAAAGAACTTTTACTAGTGTGGAGTCCTTTATGGGTGATGGTTCACTCATCTTCTTTGTTTGTAAAAATATAGAAATCTCTCTCGGTAATTTATGTTTTGAGGCCGATTTACTCGTCCTGGATATGGTTGGGTATGACGTGATTTTGGGTATGGATTGGCTGATGAAATATCATGCCATTGTAAATTTCTACGGGAAGAGTATAGTCTTCGCCGTCCCGGGATAAGAAATGTTCCTGGTAGTTTTACCTCGTTTAGAGGGGAGAGATTGTACTTATTTGTATTGCATTGCCGAGGAGACTTCTAGGGATGTAGTTGTTCCCTTGGATTCCATTGCAGTTGTGAAAGACTTTGAGGATGTTTTTCGAGAGATACCGGGTTTGCCTCCTAGCCGAGAGATTGAATTTGTGATTGATTTAGCGTCGGGAACGATGCCTATTGCGAGGGCTCCATACCGAATGGCTCCTATTAAAATGAGGGAGCTAAGAGACCAAATTCAAAAGTTGTTGGAGCAGGGATTTATACGGCGTAGTACATCGCCATGGGGTGCTCCAGTGTTGTTTGTTAAGAAAAGAGATGGTTCTCTCCGGCTATGTGTGGACTATAGGGAATTGAATAAGGTCACCATCCGGAATAAATACCCTTTACCTCGTATCGATGATTTGTTTGATCAACTTCTCTAAGATTGATTTGAGGACGGGGTATCACCAATTAAGGATACGAGAGGAGGATGTATCCAAGACTGCTTTTTTTAACGAGGTACGGGTCCTATGAATTTTTGGTTATGCCCTTTGGACTAACCAATGCCCCTGCTGTATTTATGGATCTCATGAATAGGGTCTTTTTGGATTTCCTGGACCAATTTGTTATTGTGTTCATCGATGACATTTTAGTCTATTCTCGAACGGAGTCTGATCATGCTATGCATTTGAGGTTGGTCCTACAGAGACTACGAGACCATCAACTGTAGCCAAGTTCGAGAAGTGTGGCTTTTGGTTACAGGAAGTACAGTTTTTAGGTCATGTGGTGACGTCCCAGGGTGTATCAGTGGATCCAGGCAAGGTAGCTGCGGTGAGGGAGTGGGGTCAGCCCACGACACCTATCGAAGTTCGTAGTTTTTTGGGATTGGCGGGTTATTACCGTCGGTTCATCAAGGGTTTCTCTAAGATTGCTAGCCCTTTGACCAATCTGACCCGGAAAGGGGTGAGCTTTATTTGGGATGATTCTTGCCAGGCTGCATTTGATGAGCTTAAAGATAGATTGACTTCGGCTCCGATCCTTGCATTGCCAAAACCAGGATTGGAATATCTAGTCTTCACCGATGCATCTCTTCAAGGATTAGGAGGTTTACTTTAGCAAGAGATACAGGCTATCGCTTATGCTTCTCGTAAGTTGAAGCCCCATGAAAGAAACTATCGGGTGCATGACTTAGAACTAGCCGCAGTTGTTTTTGCCTTGAAAATATGGAGGCATTATCTCTTGGGAGAGAAGTTTAGTCTTTTCACGGACTATAAATCGTTACAATATTTATTTTCACAAAAGGATTTGAATATGCGACAACGTCGATGGTTAGAGTTCATGAAAGATTATCAATTTGACATTCATTATCATCCGGGTAAGGCCAACGTGGTAGCGGATGCCTTGAGTAGGAAGCCTAATGGAGAATTAGCTGAGGTTTGGAAAGCTAAATGGAAGGAACTCGGATAGGAGGATGCGATGGCGAGAGCATTCATGTCGATAATGACCGTTACTCCTACCATCGTGGCAAGGGTGGTGGAAGCTCAAGGAAAGGATAAGGAGTGTCAAGACCATATTCGCCGATTGTTGTTCGAGGGAGCGGAGTCCTACTCGATTGGTTCTGAGGGTGGATTACGCTTCCATGGAAGACTTATCGTTCCGGAGGAAGGAGATTTGAGACGAACGGTGATGACTGAATCTCATGGGTCTAGGTTCACGGTTCATCCTGGTGGGGACAAAATGTATCAGGATATGCGCCGTCAGTATTGGTGGCCAGGTATGAAAAGGGATATTTCAAAATTTGTGTCCCAATGCACTACTTGTCAACTGGTCAAGATTGATCATCAGAAACCGACAGGTTTGTTACAACCGTTAGAGATCCCGGTGTGGAAATGGGAAAGCATATCGATGGACTTTATCATGGGCTTGCCGAGATCACAAAGCGGGTGTGATTCTATTTGGGTGATTGTCGACCGTTTGACAAAGTCTGCACACTTCCTACTTGTGCGGACAGATTATGACACTGCTCGGTATGCTCGCTTGTTCATCGAGGAGGTGGTGAGACTCCATGGGGTGCCTTTGAATATAGTTTCCGATCGAGATAAAATTTTCGTTTCCCACTTTTGGAGGGGTTTCCAAGATGCGATGGGGACCGAATTGAAGTTAAGCACTTCATACCATCCTCAAACAGATGGCCAAACTGAAAGGGTAAACCAAATGTTGGAGGATATGCTTCGCATGTGTATGCTTGACTTCAAAGGTAATTGGTAACAATATCTTCCATTGGTTGAGTTTGCTTACAACAACTCTTACCAATTCACAATTAGAATGGCACCTTATGAGACTTTGTATGGAAGGCCGTGTAGATCACCCGCTTGTTGGTTGGAAGTGGGTGATAATAAATTTCTTGGACCTGAAATGATCCAAGATACTTCCTCGAAGATTGAGATGATTCAGAATCGCATTCGAATAGCCCAAGATCGTCAAAAGAGTTATGCTGATGCGGGTCGTCGACACATGGAATTGGAAATTGGGGACCAAGTTTTGGTTCGAGTGTCGCCCATGAAAGGGATAAAGCGTTTCGGTAAGAAGGGGAAACTTGCGCCGCGCTTTGTTGGACCATTTCCAGTTATTTCAAGGGTGGGTCCAGCGGCATACCAACTTGCTTTACCGGAACCGTTGCAACAAATTCATGATATATTCCATGTTTCCTCCCAAAAGAAGTATAGGAGATATGAAGGTGCATTTTGGAACATACCTTTTGAGGATATTGAATTGCAACCCGACGTCTCATATGAAGAACAACCGGTTGCTATATTAGAGCATGGGGAGCGTAGATTGAGGTCTCGTGTCTTTCCCTTGGTGCGGGTTCAATGGAGTCACCATAATGCCAAGGAATCTACATGGGAGCACGAGAATGACATGCGGGAGAAGTATCCGCATCTCTTTATACGAGGTACGCTTGAATTTTGGGGACAAAATTCTCATAAGGGGGGAAGTATGTAACAACCCTCGCTTTTGAGATTCCATTTATATTTAATCTGTTAATTATAGTGATTAGATATAAAGATGTTGATTTGTGGAGTAGGTATTAATTTAAGAAAGAAAGTTAATATCTACAATGATGTTGCATATTTACCGTATGTAGAGGTGAATTTTGTTATGTTATGTTTTATTACGTCATAAGAATTTGAAATGACATTTGGCTTAAAATGGAACCGGAACCTAAAATAAATTATAAAATCTCCAAATGATAATTTGGAGGGTGCTATTAGTTCCGGGAGGTTTGAGATAGTCAAATTATGTACCATATTGTATTTCTAGTTTCCGGGCACTTTCGACTGGTAGTAACTTAAATGAGAAATTGCGTATTATTTTACCGCATGTTAATCACTTAAGCTGGAATTTTAATCTAAGCCACGATTTATGTCTTGAGTTAAATCATTATTTCCCCAAATTACCTTGTTAAGCCTAGAGAAAGAAAAAGGAAGAAGAAACCTTGGGAGAGTAGGAGAGATTGAAGCTTGGGTGATTGTCTTGCTTACTACTTCATCAAATCCTGAACTTGCAAACTTGAGGCAAGTTATCTACTTGCTATTTTATGATTTAAGTAGAGTAATTTGCATTGATAGTTATGGATATGTATGGTTTATGGAAGTTAGGGTTTTGTTTGATTTATGGGCTTTAGATATTTGGAAGTTAAATTGATATGGTTTAGAGGTAAAATTGGTTTGGATGATGCATTTATGATTATTTGGTAGCCTTAAAGGATAGGGAATTGAATGGGTTGAAGTTGGGTAAAGATTTGGAGTCAAAGACTCCATAAACAAAATTTGGAAATTCTGCAGAATCGAATCGATTCGGCCTGGCCGAATCGATTCGCTGGGAGACAGTTTCCAAGCCTGGGTTGTCCGAATCGGTTTGGTTCGTCCGAATCAATTCGGCCTTATGCAGAATCTCATTTTTCCTGACCGAATCGATTCGGCGAGTCCGAATCGATTCTCCTTTAAGATCCCAAATCGATTTAAATTTTACCCCCCCTTTCTTTTGGATTATGACCTAGGACCCTTCTTGTATGAAGTAAAACTAGGATTTTAAAGTCCTAGTTGAGTTTAGTCGTTACCCTATAGTTGAGTGGGATCACTTGGGGTTAGTTCTGGGGTACTTAAAGTGATGCTTAGGTATCACTTATCTTATGGGAAATTAGTTAAAGTTAGAGTTCTAAGCCCACATGTGGAGAGGTTAGAAGCCCTTTGGTGGTGTATAAAACCCTGGGGTCTTATGAGAATTCGAGAAATGGTTTAGAGAATACTTTGGGACCTAATGATATGATGAAATTGAATAAGAAATATTCAAAGATAAATGTTTCAAGTAAAATGAAACACATGAGATTCATGATAATGAAAATGGGATAAATTGGTAATTGTTAAATTACTTGAACACACCTCTCTAAATGCTATCATATGGGAAGCTCGCGCATGAGGTGATGTCCCCTGACTATTGAATGCAGGCTGACTATAATCCTCGGCCATATGCGGGTTTTGTATATATTTTTCTGCGCTAGTGTGGTAATTCCGGGTGTGGTTATGACTCACTCGCAGGCATATGGCCACTTCCCGACGTGCGTTAGGTGCCCAGGTTGTCTTGTATAGATAGGCCCTGGAAGGTGATAGTCATTTAGGGGCGTGCCCAGTGGGGAAACTCGGAGGGGCGATCTTAGAAACGTAATATGTATATGAATACAACCTTTCTAACTCAAGTGGGACTTGAGGTATGTAAATTGCCATAAGATATGTGATGGTAATTATATTCCTGTTAAGGAATGGAAAATGATAAGATATGGGAAGAAATGAGAATTAATTTAATTTCTCTTGCCAAAATTTTGTATTGTTAGAAAATTATATAATTGCATTATAACATTTTATGATTAGGTTGTTAGATTCTCATTTCACATCATTTACGATCCATTGTCCACATCTATCATGTTTCTTACTCTTCTGGGAATCATATATCAATCGGGTCCTGACCCGTTCACATCATTTACGATCCATTGTCCACATCTATCATGTTTCTTACTCTTCTGGGAATCATATATCAATCGGGTCCTGACCCGTTCATTTTTCTATGTTGTGCATATTGTTGTATCCGCTCAGGTGCTCCTCCGCAAGGGCGCCCGTTATGAATTTCCCTTCTTATGCTTTTGACGAGCTGTATGACCTTGTGGATTATTACAGGATGTTGTTAGACTCCCTCCTTTTTGGAATCTAGTTATGATCGGGTTTTACATTCGGGCTAGTGGCCCATCTTTTGTAATTGTTAATGGATGTAGTATGTAGCATATATTAGATTGTTGAGTCACTGCGATGTAACTGTGGACCGACAGATTATTCGGTTCTTTTATTGTATATTGTTTTGGATAATTATTTATATGTTCCATGGAAATTTCACTTTTGTCAGATTTGGGTTGTTTAATTTATTCCTTAAATCTTTATTAAATCAAAATTTTGACAACCTGCTTTCTGATTTATGGAGTGGCTTACCCATATACCTAATTATTGTTATGATGTTGAGGATGATATCCATCCATGATTCCGTTATGTCGAGGTATCGGGCTGGCACCCCTTATTTCGGAGAGTGGGTTGTTACAGTAACACCCCGTAATTTTGAAGATTAAATATTTAATTATTTTTGGGAGTTATAAAAATATTTCAAATTGGAGAAACTTAAATTCATGAGTTGGAGAATTTAATTGAGTGAGCCGAATTATTTATAATTGGTGACTTTTAAGTTTAATGGTTCTAAATCTCGTGTGTCGCATTGTGAAGTCGAAATTTGAAAATGACAAAAAGTATTTCGGATGACAATTTTGAGTGCGCGGTTACGTCCGGATGGGTCGAGATAGTCAGAAAAGAGTACCCGAGGGTAGTAATTCGGTCTCAGGGTATTTTTGGGCATAGCCGGGCCCACACGGGATGAGTTGGGCCATTTTAATTAGGCCCAGATGGCCAAAAACAGGATTAAGGGTTTTTAACCTAAATGGAGAAGTGTTAAATGACAGTAAACACAAATTCTAAGCCAAGGGCTTTAGAGGAAAATTTGGGGGAAAGCAAATCAAGAGCCAATTTGGGGATTTTGGAGCCAAATTAAGGGACTACATCAACGGATCAGACTCTACGAACAATTACAGGCAAGTGGTTAACTGTTGTGATTCCTAAATTGATGATAATCAATTCATATCACAGTATGTGTATATGAAATTTCGTTTTGGGTGTGTAACCAAAATTTAATTTGGATTTTTGGAAATTAATATACCTTAATGGGATTAAGGGTGAGATTTATTATGTTTATGATTCTAGAATGCAGAGGAATGAATCGTATGCTAAAACCAGTAAGAATCAATGGTTAAATTGCTGTTAATAAGAATGAAATTCGTATTGGAGATTTGAAACCCGGATAATACCCAAATCGGGAAAACATTGAAATTAATGGAAATTGATGGTGAATTAAGGTCTTTAGGCTATTTAGAACATTTTCTTATATGGAGGATATGTTAATTGTATTTGGGTAAGGGTTTAGATTGAGAATCAAAGCTTTAGGGTTCGTCCATGGATGATAGTGGGCTGGTGAGGACGAACACTGGAACGATCGATCGATCGGCCCAGGGTGTTCGATCGATCGATGCTGCACAAATTCTGGCAGGGCCGCCAGTTTAAAATTACATGGAAAATAATAATTGAGAAAAGGATTCTTGGAGTGATTTTATATGTTGAAAATGTAATAGGGGCATGACTCTTGGAAATTATAGGCAAATATAATTGGGAAATTTGGGGGAGATGAATGTGTGACACATTGTAGGCGAATATGTGGGAATGAAATCCTGAGATGTAAAAATGGACCAAGTGAACGAGTCCGGGTATGTTGGTTAAGTGACACCAAAGTATTAAATTAATTATTGAGAGAGTAATTAAATTTAGAGACGGAACACAGACTCGGAAAATATTAAGTTATGGGTAAAGTGAGTGAGTCCGGGTATAATGGTTGGGCGATGCCAAGTAATTAAATTAATAGGCGTGTTAATTAATTTAATTAGAGTCGGATTGTAGACTCGGGTAGGTATTAAATTAATAGGTGTGTTAATTAATTTAATTAGAGTCGGATTGTAGACTCGGGTAGGTATTAAATTAATAGGTGTGTTAATTAATTAAATTAAAGTCGGATTGTAGACTCGGGTAGGTATTAAATTAATAGGTGTGTTAATTAATTTAAGTAGAGTCGAATTGTAGACTCGGAAAGGTAGTAAATTAATAGGTGTGTTAATTTAATTAGAGTCGGACGAGGGACTCGGGAAAGTAATAAATTAAGTAATGTGTAAATTAATTAACTGAGAGTCGGACCACATACTCGGATTGGTATTAATTAATTAATGTGTAATTAATTAAATGAGAGTCGGACCACAGACTCAGCTTAGTATTAATTAATTAATGTGTAAATTTATTAAATGAGAGTCGAATCACAGACTTGGGCAAATTTCATATAAATTAATGTGTAGAGTATTTATATGAGAGTCGGACCACAGACTCTGGGAGAAATAATATATTAATGGGAGTATGTAACACCCCGTAATTTTGAAGATTAAATATTTAATTATTTTTGGGAGTTATAAAAATATTTAAATTGGAGAGACTTAAATTCATGAGTTGGAGAATTTAATTGAGTGAGCCGAATTATTTATAATTGGTGACTTTTAAGTTTAATGGTTCGAAATCTCGTGTGTCGCATTGTGATGTCGAAATTTGAAAATGACAAAAAGTATTTCGGATAACAATTTCGAGTGCGCGGTTGCGTCCGGATGAGTCGAGATAGTCAGAAAAGAGTACCCGAGAGTAGTAATTGGGTCTCAAGGTATTTTTGGGCATAGCCGGGCCCACACAGGGTGAGTTGGGCCATTTTAATTAGGCCCAGATGGCCAAAAACAAGATTAAGGGGTTTTAACCTAAATGGAGAAGTGTTAGATGACAGTAAACACAAATTCTAAGCCTAGGGTTTGAGAGGAAAATTTAGGGGAAAACAAATCAAGAGCCAATTTGGGGATTTTGGAGCCAAATTAAGGGACTACATCAACGAATCAGACTCTACGAACAATTCCAGGCAAGTGGTTAACTGTTTTGATTCCTAAATTGATGATAATCAATTCATATGACAGTATGTGTATATGAAATTTCGTTTTGGGTGTGTTACCAAAATTTAATTTGGATTTTTGGTAATTAATATACCTTAATGGGATTAAGGGTGAGATTTATTGTGTTTATGATTCTAGAATGTAGAGGAATGAATCGTGTGGTAAAACCAGTAAGAATCAATGGTTAAATTGCTGTAAATATGAATGAAATTCGTATTGGAGATTTGAAACCCAGATAATACCCAAATCGGGAAAACGTTGAAATTAATGGAAATTGATGGTGAATTAAGGTCTTTAGGATGTTTAGACCATTTTCTTATATGGAGGATATGTTAATTGTATTTGGGTAAGGGTTTAGATTAAGAATAAAAGCTTTAGGGTTCGTCCATGGCTGATAGTGGGCTGGAGAGGACAAACACTGGAACGATCGATCGATCGATCGACTCAGGGGGTTCGATCGATCGATGCTCTGCAGAAATTCTGGCAGGGCCGCCAGTTTTAAATTACATGGAAAATAATAATTGAGAAAATGATTCTTGGAGTGATTTTATATATTGAAAATGGAATAGGGGAATGACTCTTGGAAATTATAGGTAAATATAATTGGAAAATTTGGGGGAGATAAATGTGTGACACATTGTGGGCGAATGTGTGGGAATGAAATTCTGAGATGTAAAAATGGACCAAGTGAACGAGTCCGGGTATGTTGGTTAAGTGACACCAAAGTATTAAATTAGTTATTGAGAGAGTAATTAAATTTAGAGACGGAACACAAACTCGGAAATATTAAGTTATGGGCCAAGTGAGTGAGTCCGGGTATAATGGTTGGGCGATGCCAAGTAATTAAATTTATAGGTGTGTTAATTAATTTAATTAGAGTCGGATTGTAGACTCGGGTAGGTATTAAATTAATAGGTGTGTTAATTAATTTAATTAGAGTCGGATTGTAGACTCGGGTACGTTTTAAATTAATAGGTGCGTTAATTAATTAAATTAAAGTCGGATTGTAGACTCGGGTAGGTATAAAATTAATAGGTGTGTTAATTAATTTAATTAGAGTCGGATTATAGACTCGGAAAGGTAGTAAATTAATAGGTGTGTTAATTTAATTAGAGTCGGACGAGGGACTCGGGAAGGTAATAAATTAAGTAATGTGTAAATTAATTAACTGAGAGTCGAACCACAGATTCAGATTGATATTAATTAATTAATGTGTAATTAATTAAATGAGGGTGGGACCACAGACTCAGCCTAGTATTAATTAATTAACGTGTAAATTTATTAAATGAGAGTCGAATCATAGACTTGGGCAATTTTCATATAAATTAATGTGTAGAGTATTTATATGAGAGTCGGACCATAGACTCGGGGAGAAATAATATATTAATGGGAGTATGTAACACCCCGTAATTTTGAAGATTAAATATTTAATTATTTTTGGGAGTTATAAAAATATTTAAATTGGAGAAACTTAAATTCATGTGTTGGAGAATTTAATTGAGTGAGCCGAATTATTTATAATTGGTGACTTTTAAGTTTAATGGTTCGAAATCTCGTGTGTTGCATTGTGAGGTCGAAATTTGAAAATGACAAAAAGTATTTCGGATGACAATTTCGAGTGCGCGGTTGCGTCTGGATGAGTCGAGATAGTCAGAAAAGAGTACCCGAGGGTAGTAATTGGGTATTTTTGGGCATAGCCGGCCCACACAGGGTGAGTTGGGCCATTTTAATTAGGCCCAGATGGCCAAAAATAGGATTAAGGGGTTTTAACCTAAATGGAGAAGTGTTAAATGACTGTAAACACAAATTCTAAGCCTAGGGTTTGAGAGGAAAATTTGGGGGAAAGCAAATCAAGAGCCAATTTGGGAATTTTGGAGCCAAATTAAGGGACTACATCAACGAATCAGACTCTACGAACAATTCTAGGCAAGTGGTTAACTGTTGTGATTCCTAAATTGATGATAATCAATTCATATGACAGTATGTGAATATGAAATTTCGTTTTGGGTGTGTTACCAAAATTTAATTTGGATTTTTGGAAATTAATATACCTTAATGGGATTAAGGGTGAGATTTATTGTGTTTATGATTCTAGAATGTAGAGGAATGAATCGTGTGCTAAAACCAGTAAGAATCAATGGTTAAATTGCTGTAAATATGAATGAAATTCGTATTGGAGATTTGAAACCCGGATAATACCCAAATCGGGAAAACGTTGAAATTAATGGAAATTGATGGTGAATTAAGGTCTTTAGGATGTTTAGACCATTTTCTTATATGGAGGATATGTTAATTGTATTTGGGTAAGGGTTTAGATTGAGAATCAAAGCTTTAGGGTTCGTCAATGGCTGATAGTGGGCTGGAGAGGACGAACACTGGAACGATCGATCGATCGATCGACCCAGGGGGTTTGATCGATCGATGCTGCAGAAATTCTGGCAGGGCCGCCAGTTTTAAATTACATGGAAAATAATAATTGAGAAAAGGATTCTTGGAGTGATTTTATATATTGAAAATGGAATAGGGGAATGACTCTTGGAAATTATAGGTAAATATATTTGGAACATTTGGGGGAGATGAATGTGTGACACATTGTGGGCGAATATGTGGGAATGAAATTCTGAGATGTAAAAATGGACCAAGTGAACGAGTCTGTCCGGGTATGTTGGTTAAGTGACACCAAAGTATTAAATTAATTATTGAGAGAGTAATTAAATTTAGAGACGGAACACAGACTCGGAAAATATTAAGTTATGGGCCAAGTGAGTGAGTCCGGGTATAATGGTTGGGCGATGCCAAGTAATTAAATTAATAGGTGTGTTAATTAGAGTCGGATTGTAGACTCGGGTATGTATTAAATTAATAGGTGTTTTATTTAATTTAATTAGAGTCGGATTGTAGACTCGGGTAGGTATTAAATTAATCGGTGTGTTAATTAATTTAATTAGAGTCGGATTGTAGACTCGGGTAGGTTTTAAATTAATAGGTGTGTTAATTAATTAAATTAAAGTCGGATTGTAGACTCGGGTAGGTATTAAATTAATAGGTGTGTTAATTAATTTAATTAGAGTCGGATTGTAGACTCGGAAAGGTAGTAAATTAATAGGTGTGTTAATTTAATTAGAGTCGGACGAGGGACTCGGGAAGGTAATAAATTAAGTAATGTGTAAATTAATTAACTGAGAGTCGAACCACAGACTCAGATTGGTATTAATTAATTAATGTGTAATTAATTAAATGAGGGTCGGACCACAGACTCAGCTTAGTATTAATTAATTAACGTGTAAATTTATTAAATGAGAGTCAAATCATAGACTTGGGCAATTTTCATATAAATTAATGTGTAGAGTATTTATATGAGAGTCGGACCATAGACTCGGGGAGAAATAATATATTAATGGGAGTATGTAACACCCCGTAATTTTGAAGATTAAATATTTAATTATTTTTGGGAGTTATAAAAATATTTAAATTGGAGAAACTTAAATTCATGAGTTGGTTAATTTAATTGAGTGAGCCGAATTATTTATAATTGGTGTCTTTTAAGTTTAATGGTTCGAAATCTCGTGTGTCGCATTGTGAGGTCGAAATTTGAAAATGACAAAAAGTATTTCGGATGACAATTTCGAGTGCGCGGTTGCATCCGGATGAGTCGAGATAGTCAGAAAAGAGTACCCGAGGGTAGTAATTGGGTCTCAGGGTATTTTTGGGCATAGCCGGGCCCACACAGGGTGAGTTGGGCCATTTTAATTAGTCCCAGATGGCCAAAAATAGGATTAAAGGGTTTTAACCTAAATGGAGAAGTGTTAAATGACTGTAAACACAAATTCTAAGCCTAGGGCTTGAGAGGAAAATTTGGGGGAAAGCAAATCAAGAGCCAATTTGGGGATTTTGGAGCCAAATTAAGGGACTACATCAACGAATCAGACTCTACGAACAATTCTAGGCAAGTGGATAACTGTTGTGATTCCTAAATTGATGATAATCAATACATATGACAGTATGTGTATATGAAATTTCATTTTGGGTGTGTTACCAAAATTTAATTTGGATATTTGGAAATTAATATACCTTAATGGGATTAAGGGTGAGATTTATTGTGTTTATGATTCTAGAATGTAGAGGAATGAATCGTGTGCTAAAACCAGTAAGAATCAATGGTTAAATTGCTGTAAATATGAATGAAATTCGTATTGGAGATTTCAAACCCGGAAAATACCCAAATCGGGAAAACGTTGAAATTAATGGAAATTGATGGTGAATTAAGGTCTTTAGGATGTTTAGACCATTTTCTTATATGGAGGATATGTTAATTGTCTTTGGGTAAGGGTTTAGATTGAGAATCAAAGCTTTAGGGTTCGTCCATGGCTGATAGTGGGCTGGAGAGGACGAACACTGGAACGATTGATCGATCGATGCTGCAGAAATTCTGGCAAGGCCGCCAATTTAAAATTACATGGAAAATAATAATTGAGAAAAGGATTCTTGGAGTGATTTTATATATTGAAAATGGAATAGGGGAATGACTCTTGGAAATTATAGGTAAATATATTTGGAAAATTTGGGGGAGATGAATGTGTGACACATTGTGGGCGAATATGTGGGAATGAAATTCTGAGATGTAAAAATGGACCAAGTGAACGAGTCCGTCCGGGTATGTTGGTTAAGTGACACCAAAGTATTAAATTAATTATTGAGAGAGTAATTAAATTTAGAGACGGAACACAGACTCGGAAAATATTAAGTTATGGGCCAAGTGAGTGAGTCCGGGTATAATGGTTGGGCGATGCCAAGTAATTAAATTAATAGGTGTGTTAATTAATTTAATTAGAGTCGGATTGTAGACTCGGGTAGGTATTAAATTAATAGGTGTTTTATTTAATTTAATTAGAGTCGGATTGTAGACTCGGGTAGGTATTAAATTAATCGGTGTGTTAATTAATTTAATTAGAGTCGGATTGTAGACTCGGGTAAGTTTTAAATTAATTGGTGTGTTAATTAATTAAATTAAAGTCGGATTGTAGACTCGGGTAGGTATTAAATTAATAGGTGTGTTAATTAATTTAATTAGAGTTGGATTGTAGACTCGGAAAGGTAGTAAATTAATAGGTGTGTTAATTTAATTAGAGTCAGACGAGGGACTCGGGAAGGTAATAAATTAAGTAATGTGTAAATTAATTAACTGAGAGTCGAACCACAGACTCAGATTGGTATTAATTAATTAATGTGTAATTAATTAAATGAGGGTCGGATCACAGACTCAGCTTAGTATTAATTAATTAACGTGTAAATTTATTAAATGAGAGTCGAATCATAGACTTGGGCAATTTTCATATAAATTAATGTGTAGAGTATTTATATGAGAGTCGGACCATAAACTCGGGGAGAAATAATATATTAATGGGAGTATGTAACACCCCGTAATTTTGAAGATTAAATATTTAATTATTTTTGGGAGTTGTAAAAATATTTAAATTGGAGAAACTTAAATTCATGAGTTGTAGAATTTAATTGAGTGAGCCGAATTATTTATAATTGGTGACTTTTAAGTTTAATGGTTCGAAATCTCGTGTGTCGCATTGTGAGGTCGAAATTTGAAAATGACAAAAAGTATTTCGGATGACAATTTCGAGTGCGCGGTTGCGTCCGGATGAGTCGAGATAGTCAGAAAAGAGTACCCGAGGGTAGTAATTGGGTCTCAGGGTATTTTTGGGCATAACAGGGCCCACACAGGGTGAGTTAAGCCATTTTAATTAGGCCCAGATGGCCAAAAATAGGATTAAGGGGTTTTAACCTAAATGGAGAAGTGTTAAATGACTGTAAACACAAATTCTAAGCCTAGGGCTTGAGAGGAAAATTTGGGGGAAAGCAAATCAAGAGCCAATTTGGGGATTTTGGAGCCAAATTAAGGGACTACATCAACGAATCAGACTCTACGAACAATTCCAGGCAAGTGGTTAACTGTTGTGATTCCTAAATTGATGATAATCAATTCATATGACAGTATGTGCATATGAAATTTCGTTTTGGGTGTGTTACCAAAATTTAATTTGGATATTTGGAAATTAATATACCTTAATGGGATTAAGGGTGAGAATTATTGTGTTTATGATTCTAGAATGTAGAGGAATGAATTGTGTGCTAAAATGAGTAAGAATCAATGGTTAAATTGCTGTAAATATGAATGAAATTTGTATTGGATATTTGAAACCCGGATAATACCCAAATCGGGAAAACGTTGAAATTAATGGAAATTGATGGTGAATTAAGGTCTTTAGGATGTTTAGACCATTTTCTTATATGGAGGATATGTTAATTGTATTTGGGTAAGGGTTTAGATTGAGAATCAAAGCTTTAGGGTTCGTCCATGGCTAATAGTGGGCTGGAGAGGACGAACACTGGAACGATCGATCGATCGATCGACCCAGGGGGTTCGATCGATCGATGCTGCAGAAATTCTGGCAGGGCCGCCAGTTTTAAATTACATGGAAAATAATAATTGAGAAAAGGATTCTTGGAGTGATTTTATATATTGAAAATGGAATAGGGGAATGACTCTTGGAAATTATAGGTAAATATATTTGGAAAATTTGGGGGAGATGAATGTGTGACACATTGTGGGCGAATATGTGGGAATGAAATTCTGAGATGTAAAAATGGACCAAGTGAACGAGTCCGTACGGGTATGTTGGTTAAGTGACACCAAAGTATTAAATTAATTATTGAGAGAGTAATTAAATTTAGAGACGGAACACAGACTCGGAAAATATTAAGTTATGGGCCAAGTGAGTGAGTCCGGGTATAATGGTTGGGCGATGCCAAGTAATTAAATTAATAGGTGTGTTAATTAATTTAATTAGAGTCGGATTGTAGACTCGGGTAGGTATTAAATTAATAGGCGTTTTATTTAATTTAATTAGAGTCGGATTGTAGACTCGGGTAGGTATTAAATTAATCGGTGTGTTAATTAATTTAATTAGAGTCGGATTGTAGACTCGGGTAGATATTAAATTAATAGGTGTGTTAATTAATTAAATTAGAGTCGGATTGTAGACTCGGGTAGGTATAAAAATTAATAGGTGTGTTAATTAATTTAATTAGAGTCGGATTGTAGACTCGCAAAGGTAGTAAATTAATAGGTGTGTTAATTTATTAAGTAGAGTCGGACGATGGACTCGGGAAGGTAATAAATTAAGTAATGTGTAAATTAATTAACTGAGAGTCGGACCACAGACTTGGATTGGTATTAATTAATTAATGTGTAATTAATTAAATGAGAGTCGGACCACAGACTCAGCTTAGTATTAATTAATTAACGTGTAAATTTATTAAATGAGAGTCGAATCATAGACTTGGACAAATTTCATATAAATTAATGTGTAGAGTATTTATATGAGAGTCGAACCATAGACTCGAGGAGAAATATTATATTAATTAAGGTGTGAATTTAATATATTAGAGTTGGACCACAGACTCAGGGTAATAATAATTTAATAAGTGAGAAAATTTATTTAATTGAGGTTAGCCAGAGACTCAGAAAATTTTAGGCTAGTGTTACGGGTTGTGAGTACACGGTAAAGCCAGGGTTTATCTTTATATATATATATATATACGATGTAGCGATAATATATATATATATGTGTATTTATTGTGTGTGCTATTAAATATCAGTGATTAGATATTTATTTAATTTATATACTCTAGTGCTATCAAGGGAGGTTGCGCGATGTGGGTGAATCCCCTAGCTTGAGGAGTAGGGTGAGTATATCCCCAGGTCATAGCTTTCGGTATATGGGTGAGGGGATTATCTCAATTTTAAGGAAGGAATATGACCGTCTCCACTTTGTTCATGTTTTAGACCAGGTTGGTGAGCGATTCCAACTTGGGTAACTAGGTTATGTGAGCACACCTAGTAAGATGGCACTTTAGAGGGAATCATCCGGCGAGGGTATACTCGGAGGGATGGATATACGCATGTTATATGTGTGGATGTTTTAGTAAATGTACGTATATAATGGTATTCAATATTATATGCGGGTAATAATACAGTGTGTGATGTATTTACTTTATATAACTTGTGACACCGTTATATGCTATTATGTAAGAAGGAATTAATTAAGTTAATTGGTGAAATAACTTATAAATTCATGAATAATTATACTCGGGTTAGAGTAGTATGGCAAGGGAAGGTTATACCAGGACTAGTTGGACGGGGTAGTACAACTAGGTGGGGTTAAGGTAACTGTTAGGTGTGCACAATAGTGGAGGGGTGAGAATGTCCACCAGGGAGTGCGACACTAACTTAAATATGGAGCGCATTCATACATTTTAAATTGCTGCAGTTAATTCACTTGCTAAATATATTCAAAATGTTTTGGGTTCTAACCCTTGCTATAGAATTATTTTCAAAACCTTTTAGGTGTCCAGCCATAGGGACGCCAGGATTGATATTCTATTCCAGGGACACGGAGTTGCAGCATATGTGAATGCTAGCAGGAGTTGGATTAGACGCATCGTTCATTCATTCCTAGAGTAGGAATCATTTCTCAGTTTCAATTTTATTTAGGGCTTGTCGCCCAGACTTCTCAGTACAGTTTTCAGATGTATATGTTCAGGTGTTGTATGTTTGTATGGGATTATTTTACTTTGGTGGCCGATGGTTTATTCGGAAAGTTGTTTAATTAATTATTCAGTTGATTTTATTCAGTTGTGTGAATGGTTTATATTTAATTCTGCATGTACTGTCTTGTTAATTAAAAAGGTTAAAATTTGGCACCAGCTTTTGGAATACTAGGTGGTTAGTAAGTTTTAAAAAGTTTTCGACAGTGATGCTAAGGATGAACCAACTGGGATTCCTATTTTAATTTGGTATAGGACTGATCACCCGGTATTTTATTAGGCTGGGTGTCACATAAACCCATTCGAGAGTCATTACCCCTGTAATGAGATCTCTCAAATTGTCCCGTTTGGACAGTTTGGGACTGCATAATTTCTGTATAACAATATTCTTAGTGGCTTAAAGTTGTTACTTTTGGAGGAAGTTCTGCAGTTGTATCCTAATGTCCTCTGGGTACATATTATATTGACAAGTGTGACTGTTATTTCAATTGATCAATTGAAATAACACTCACACTTGCCAATCTATGTCGTGTACTTGGAGAACTACGGGGATATGCTGCCGAATTTTTCTCAAATCATAACAATGTGCATGAGCTGTTAAGTATATTACAGAAAAATGCGGTCTTGAATGGGATAGGACCACTCACCTTTTAGAGGAGATGGAGGAAATAGAAATTATATTATAAATTGAATTTGAATTTGAAATTTAAAAATAGAATATAAATAAGACATAATTAAATGAAACATACTATAAATCTAAGTTTTGTTTATACTAATTCATGAATATACGCTTCTTACCTTTAATAGGTGATTAGTTGTAGTAGTTGTGATGGGATATCCGAAATACAAAGAGTGGATGGGTGAGACAAATAGAATGGGGGATGTGTTTCACAGAGGTGCTAATGAATTTGTGAAATACGAAAAGAGATGTCATAATGATAAAGAGTTTCTGTGTCCGTGTGCTAGGTGTAAGAATGGTAAGGTGTTTGAGTGGAAAACAGTTGAAATACATTTGTTATGATTGGGCATGCAAGATAGTTATCAATTTTGGAGTTTTTACGGTGAATTAAAAGTTCCTTTTGTCTCCGAACAACCTTCACAACAACCTTCAACAAGTAGGATAGATGTAGAAGGGGACGACGTAGATCATAATATGTTAGAGGATTTAGTTGATGATGCGTACGGAGTTTATGAAGCATAGGAGAGTGAGGTTACTGAAGATGTACAAGGTTCAAGTGCTCATGAAGATATCACGATAAACCTTGACGATGACTACCAAAGTTTAAAATTTAAGGCGACCCAATCGTTATACTCTGGCTATGAGAAAGATCAAATAACTTTACATGCCATGGTTGGTTTGCACAGTTTGAAGACGAAGTACGGTTTGTCTGGCAATAGCGTGATAGGAATTCTGAAATGGGTGAAGGGGTTACTACTTATGGGTACCTAGATTTGTCATTCCGGCCCAAGACAGGCCCACAACGAGTAGCCTAATAAAAGGCCCAGAGTTTAGAGAGCCTTGCATCAAAAGTAATTCCAGTGACGATTTGGTAAAACCCCAGAAATCTCGAAGGCAGACTTTCTGGGGATTTTAGACTGACGTGGTGGTTCCCAACACCCCACTAACGAACTACTATATAACAAACCCTAAGCCTGGGGCAAAAGGCACGCATTGTATTCTCTGTAAAACACTCCCCGGAGTATATAGAAATAACACTGCAAACATCACCGTGGACGTAGGCATTTTTACTGAACCACGTACATTTTGTATTGTGTGATTGACATCCTTGCATTCTTTAATTGCTTGGGTGATTACGCTTTTATAATTTATTTGTGTTAAATTTAATTATCACCACAATTGGCGCCGTCTGTGGGAAGCGTTTGTCTTCCTTTAAGAAAGCCCTCACCAACAAAGAATTTATAATATCTGATCACAGCAGTAACGCCCCTCAGGAAGGGGATATCCAAGAGCAGTATGCCCCTCGCAGGATCAGATATGAAGTTTTCCATTCAAATCAGAGGGCTTGCCCAGAGCGACAAGCATCGGAAAAAAGTCAGGGACCAGTGAAGTCCACACAAATATCCAGATTGATCGATGCGTATGAGGCAAGGCTCCAAGATCAAGGAGAGCCTGCTCGCAAACAGGAGGTATAGAATGCTCGCCTCAAAAGGAGATTGGAAAGTATGGAGAAAGAATTCCATCGTAGCACCAGGCGACGTCCATACCGCACTCCTAGCCCTCAGGCGAGCAAGTCTCGTAGCCGAGGAAGGAGCCCTAGATGCGGATCCTAGAGAAGTTATAAACACGAGTCGGATGATGACTTGCTCGAGCAACAGTGACTAGCTCACCATTACAGGAGCCCAACTCGAGGTGATGAGGACATACAAAATTTGGTCCGAAGGGAGATGGACCAGTACCCAGCACATCGGGGTGCCAGATCGACCAGGGAGCTTGCTCGTCGAGCTCTCAGAACTCAGATTAAATCCCCTTTCTCTAGAGAGATAAAAGAAGAAGAATCCCCCCAAAAGTTCACAATACTGAGATTCAAAATCTATGACGGAAAGATTGACCCTATCGATGATGTTAGGCAGTATAGGCAGGCCATGACTCTCTGGAACCACAGGGATGCCCTAATGTGCCAGATTTTTCCCTCAAGTCTCTATGATGTAGCCCAGAAGTGGTTCGAGAAGCTCCCTCATAGGTCTATCAGGAGTTTTGAGTCCCTGGCCGAGCTCTTTACGGCTCGCTTCATCACCAGCAGCTCCCATCCGAAGAGGATGGATGCTTTGATAATAATGAAGAAGATGCCTCAGGAAAGCCTGCAGGACTATGCGAAGAGGTACTGGGAGCTTTTCAATGAGGTTGAAGAAGGTAGCAGTAGCCTCTTTCAAGATTGGCTTACCCAGCTCTTGCCTTCTGCACCAATCATTAACGAAGAAGGAGGCCACAACTATTGATGACCTGATGGCTTGCATCGAGAAATATGCCAAAGTGGAGGATGTGACCCGTCTCAGTACAAGGGAGAACGGTCGAGCAAAGCTCGCTGCCAAGGGCAACAACAAGGTTGAAAATCAGAAGAAAGGAGGCAAGAATGGGGGTAAAAATGGCTCTAAGAACGGAGGCAAGAATGATGCTTCAAAACCATTTCAGGCAGTAAAAACTATCTTCAAAGAACCAATCTATAATATCCTACCGAAGATCAAAGACGAGCCATTATTAAGTGGCCTAGAAATATGGGAGGAGATCCCTCGAAGAGAAATAATGCACTGAGATGCGCTTTTCATAAATAGGGAGGACATAAGACTGAGCACTGCAAAGCTCTTAAGTCTCACCTCGAAGAACTGGCACAGTCTGGGCACCTGAATGAGTTTGTGGAGAAGAAGGTAGAGAAAGTTGCTGCCACAGGAGAAACAAGACCTGACAACGTATTCGAAGACGATGCTAGCCATGAATTCGCAATCATTCATGGGGAATCTGATATGAAGCAAATTCAAGGGAATTCAGCCTGGACGGAGGTAAAAAAGCTTACTGTAGTAATGCAAGCTTTTCAAATCGATCCAATGAAGACACAATTAGGAAAGCATCGGCGAGCAGATGACGTCGACTATAGCAAACATATCGTGTTCATAGATGAAGATCTGGTGGGGGTAAGAACCCCACATTATGACGCCTTGATCATTACTCTTAGGATAGCCAACTATGACGTCGACAAGTTGCTTATCGACCAGGGAAGCTCATCCGAGGTAATGTATCTCGACCTATTCAGGAAATTGAAGTTAAGCATTGCCTATTTGAAAGAATCCACTGTTCCTCTAGTTAGTTTCGCTGGAAAAGTGACTATTCCATTGGGGAAGATCGTGCTGCCGGTAAGGGCAGGAAGTGTCTCCAAAATGTTCGAGTTTCTAGTAGTCAACATCGACTCGCCATATCAAGCTATCCTCAGTAGAGGATGTATGCATGCAATGAAGATAGTCCCTTCGATCTACCATCAGAAACTCAAGTATGTGACTGAGCGAGGAGTGATGGAGATTCACAGAGATCAGGCGATGGCAAGAAGGTGCTTTATAGCAGCCATCTGCCCGAAACCAGAGAAGAAGGTCGAGAAGGCTAAAGAGAAAGTCAAAGATTAAAAAGGTTTGATACCTTCAAAATAGTAGTTAAGATATGGAAGGCCCGGAGTGGAAGAGACTAGGCTCCTCCCCTCTGAGCAGGTCGTTGAAAACCTGGAGGAGATAACAATCGATGGAAGAAAAAAAGACAGGAGTTTTTTGATCGGGACTTCTCTTACAGATCGAGAAAAGAAAGAATTGACGGTGCTACTAAGAAGCAATCTAGATGTTTTCGCGTGGGAACCATATGAGCTGCCTGACATTGATCCCAGTGTGGTTTGCCATCGGTTACATGTCGACCCCACTTTCAAGCCTATCGCGCAGAAAGCATGACGAACCACGCCCAAGAAGGATAAGGCTGTGGAGAAGGAAGTTAAAAAGCTATTGGATGCAGGATCCATACAGGAACTTTAATTTCTTAAATGGCTATCCAAGCCAGTAGTGGTTCCAAAGAGAAATGGGAAATAGAGAGTCTGCATTGGCTTCACTAACCTTAACAGGGCGTGCCCTAAGGACAGTTTCCCTCTCCCAAAAATCGATCAATTGGTGGACGCCACAGCAGCTCACGAGAGAATGAGTTTTCTGGACGCATACTTAGGGTATCATCAGATCCCTTTGTATGCACCAGACCAAGACAAAACAACGTTCATCACCACTATCGGATTATACTGCTATAAGGTTATGCCCTTTGGGCTCAAGAATGCAGGAGCAACCTACCAGCGACTGGTCACCAAGATGTTCAAAGACCAAATGGGAGATACCATGGAAGTCTACATCGATGATATGCCCGTCAAGAGCAGGAAAAAAGAGGGCCACCCCTCAGACCTATCAAGGACCTTCGAAATCCTCAGGAAATACCGAATGAAACTCAGTGCGAGCAAGTGTTCTTTCAATGTCCAGTCAGAAATTTTTTTCAGGTACTTGGTCAGCGAGAGAGGCATTGAGGCCAATTCGAACCAGATTAACGCAATCAATAAGGTACAGCCTCCACTCACGATACGAGACGTGCAGAAGCTCACGGGCATGCTCGCCTCCTTAAACCGTTTCATTTCAAAGTCCTCTGAGAAATGCAAGCCATTCTTTCAGCTCTTGAAAGGAAATAAGACAGTGGAGTGGAATCAAGATTGCTCGAAAGCATTGGAAGAGCTCAAGGCCTATCTTAGCAAACCACCTCTTCTCGTCATACCTCAAGAAGATGATTCCCTGTACTTATATCTCGCCGTCTCCAGCCACGCCATTAGTTCTGCACTAGTGTGAGAGAAAGAAAGAATCCAGCATCCGGTTTACTACGCGAGCAAAACCTTGTTGGACGCCGAGCAGCGGTACCTACCACTGGAAAAGATCGCCTTCACACTAGTAATAGCTTCGAGGAAGATGAAGCAATACTTCGAAGCTCACACTATCATCGTCCTTACATCACACCCCCTTAAAGCCGTCCTCTGAAAAGTGGATCTGTCTGGAAGACTATCCAAGTGGTCAGTCGAGCTCGGACGATTTGATATCCAATTTCAGCCCAGAAATGCAATCAAAGGGCAGGTCCTCACCGATTTCATCGTAGAATTCACTGGCGAACAGCCTTGCGACCAGCTTCAACCCATGAAGCAAATGGAAAATCACCCATTAGTAGGAGTCTGGCAGCTGTTTGTCGATATAGCCTCCAACTCAAAGGGGGCAGGAGTAGGCATTGTGCTCGTCACTCTAGAAGACACAATCCTCGAGTAAGGAATCAGCCTCAGATTCGAAGTCTCCAATAATGAGGTAGAATACGAAGCTTTGATATCCGGCCTACAGAAGGCACATGCACTGAGGGAAAAGCATCTACAGGTGTTCGGTGACTCATAATTGGTCTCCAATCAGATAAGTGGGAACTTTAACGCAAGAGATGAAAGAATGGCAGCCTACCTTGCCTTGGCAAATAAGCTAATGTCCAGCTTTGAGGAAGTCAGTGTCCAACAACTTCCAAGAGGATAGAACATCCATGCCGACGCCCTGGCAGCCCTAAGTTCAGCGATCGATTCTGACTTGAAGAGGATGATCCCCATCGACTTCCTCGCCCATCCGAGCATCAACCAGAGTGATGAGCCGCCAAACCTAGAACACATACTACAGATCGAGTCAACGCCCAATTGGATGGACCCTCTAAGGGATTATTTGAAATATGGCACACTTCCCAATGATAAGAAGGATGCTCATTAGATAAGAGTCAAAGCTGCTCGATTTCACTTATCTCCTAAGGGAAAACTGTACAAGAGATCATTCACTAGCTCGTATCTTCAATGTGTTCACCCGAAGGGCATCGAGCAATTTCTACACGAGCTTCACAAAGGAATCTGTGGAAGCCATATTGGAGGAAGGTCACTAGCTTTCCGAGCAATGAAGGAAGGCTATTGGTGGCCATATATGCAAAAAAAGTCGGCATTGTATGCTCGCAGATGCGAGAAATGCCAAATATATGCTCCTATGGTCCACCAGCCTACCAGCGACTTAAGATCACTCACCAGCCCATGGCCTTTCGCCCAGTGGGGGATGGACATCGTAGGCCCTATTCCTACCGCCGCCGGTAATCGCAAGTATCTGTTGGTCGCAATGGATTACTTCACCAAATGGATCGAGGCAGAGCCACTGGCAAACATCCGAGATGCAGATATGATGAGGTTCATATGGAAAAACATAATTACCCATTTTAGAATCCCCAAAACCATCATCACTGACAACGGAACACAGTTCGAGAGTGGCCCTTTCTAGAACTTCTGTAAAGAACACGGGATCAAGAACTATTTCAGCTCGGTGGCATACCCCAGAGCAACGGTCAAGCTGAGGCTTCTAATAAAACAGTGATCGATGGGCTGAAGAAACGACTAGAGCGAGCCAAAGGTGCATGGGTGAGTGAGCTACCGCATATTTTGTGGGCTTACCGCACTATCCCACGGCGAGCAACTGGGGAAACTAATGTATGGAATGGAAGCAATCATCCCATTAGAAGCTGGTCTACTAACAATGAGAACCACCTTTGTCGACTAAGGCCAGAACGATGCAGCATTACTCGCTGAACTTGACCTAGCTGACGAACACAGAGAATTGGCCTTGGTAAGGCTGGCGAGCTATCAGCAACAGCTCGCGAAACCCTATAACAAAAAGGTCAATCCAAGGGCATTCCAAGTTGAGGACTACGTCCTAAGGAAAGTCCTTGGCAGCGCAGTAAAACCATCAGACGATAAGCTAGGGACGAACTGGGAGGGACCATTCAAGATAACAAGAGATGATCTACAAGGAGCCTATCACTTAAAAACATTAAAGGGCAGAGAAATACCCCGAGCATGGAACACAACCAACCTAAAGAAATTCTATTTCTAGTTTTTTCTTGGCTCTTTTATCAAATTTTTAGAATTGGCAACTCATTTCTTATTTACTTGTGATTAATGAAAGTTGCTTGGCAGTGGCATTCTATGAAGTGTTAATTCTGTATTGAGAACTTTATAACTTGCACACCCTTTCCAAGTAACAGGAACCTTACTCAAAGCATAAAAGCAGGGTATCACCCTCTTCAGGTTTTCGTTATGAAACACGAACAACCTCCTAACATTGCCTCGATAATATATGAAGCCCTACAGGGGATCCTTAGGCAATTAGACAAAAAATAAATGGGTCACCAAACTATGTTTGGTTCAGAAAACCTGATCGAATAGAACATCCAACACCAGGTGTGTCCTCGCCATTGCTACACTTAGGCCTAAGGGAGTGTGACGACACGACCTAAAAGGTAAAGTGAAGAAAAATGGTATCTTATAAGCATACTGGACTGGGAGGACACTCACTCGACAAAACAACCCTACCAATCTAGTCGGCCACGAAGGGCCCAAGATAGTTAAGTGAGAAACAAATGAAGTAAAAAATATACAACACATGTTTATTCAGCATGATTGCCCAAAACATAGATATTATATTACATCATCACATTTACAATGAGAATATACAACACGTGTTTAGTCGGCAAGATTGCCCAAAACATTGATATTACATTATTTCATTATATTTACAATGAGTTACAGTCAGCAAAATCTTAATGAGGATTAGGCCTCTGAACAAGGTACTCAGCCACCTGTGCTCTTCGGCCGTCATCCGAATGAGGAGCCAATTCCTCCTCGACCTCGTTCGCATCTGGCTCTAGCAATAGTCTAGGGATGGCATCTATAGGGATCCACTGGTTGTCCCTTCTGAAAGGATTGGGCATCAAGATTGAAGGAGAAATTTCATGACGGTACCAGAGTACTGAGTTCCTTGGGACTTGCAACTCCCTAAGGGCGCTCAACCATCCCCTAATAAAGGATAGTTCTTCAAACTCTGTCAGCCTCGTCGGAGCATCTATCCAGCCTTGGTCATAGCCATCAGCCCATACTCGTTGAGGACCTTTCTTGAACAAATGCCTCAGCAGAGTAATGTCTCTCTATAGTCTAACTGCTATCACATAATCTCGTTTAACATCAGCACGAAGATCGTCAGCCCCCCTGGCTGAGCTCCCATCACCTGCATTAGCTCGCGGATCGGCCGATGAAGAAGAGCCCCTTAAAACTTGGGGTGCAACGCTTAGTGCGTCCTCCCTGAGTCGCATTATCTCTCTCATCAAAGTCTCATTCTCCTGCTGAAGGACTTCTCCAACTTGATTGATTTCGGAGGCATCTAGAAGCTTGGCTCTTAAAGTATTCACTTCCTCTTGAACAGAGGCACCAACTTCTATTATCTCCTGAAGTCTATCCTTCAGTTTGGCGATGAGCTCTGACTGGTCCTTAAAGTTCTTATTCCTTATCCTAAGAGACTTGCAGATCCTAACAATGGCTTGGCGAAATTGATTGCTCATATTAGGACCAAGGATTATTCCCAGTTGAGAGGTGGCAGGTATATATTCATCTACACCAGTCAACTACAAGCCATAAAAAGCTACATAGAACAAATGAATCAGTACACTGAAGGGGAAAGTATTTTTCATTTCATTTTAAAATGGATGTCCAAAGTATATCGATAATCAGTAAAGAAGAGTACAAACAAATCAAAAATATAAAAGGAGTCCTAGGAGCAGGATAGCAGGAAACCTCAGTCTGTTCAGAGGTAGTCAGTTGCTTTCCCTTATCAACAGCACTGGGAGCACCTCCCTCAGATGGATCAACTGCTGTTTCCTGAGCAGGAGGGGCATCAACAGGAGAAATCTGAGAAGCAGGGGTTACACCTTCAGCAGCCGAGGCAGGTACATCATCCATAACGAGCTTTGGGCTTGGGTCATGCTCATCGAATAGGGGAGAATCAATATCCACCCCAACAGCCAAAAGAGCCTTGTTTTAGCCCTTTTTAAAGTTCAGTCGGCTGATGTAGCCAATCTAAAGATCGATATCTTCGTATGCCGCGACCCAACCACCATTGTATGAGATCTCCTCCACTGTCTTCACCTTCTCTGCTAGCACCCTATTCTCCTCCACCACAGCTAGCTTGCTCGAGCAGACTAAGTCGTAGACCTACTGCAGCTCGTTTAGACCCTTGATCGCTGCTTCCCTCGCACGATTAGATTTAACAAGGGTAAGATCAGAGGACTTCCAAGCAGTATCAGCAGTCTTCAAACTGGCCTCGAGCTCAGTACTCTTCCCCTTCAGAGCAGCATTCTGCTTCTCCAACTCAGCATTCTTATTCACCAGCTCGTCGCGAGAATGGTAGAGCACGACGAACTCAGTTACAAACTGCAAGGAAAGAGGGAGCATTAGAATAAAGCATTAAATGGAATATCACAAGTATTAAAGAATGGAAATATACTTACCAAGGCTAGCCTCTGACTTGCTTGCAAAGCTAACTGGTCGATCCCCATTGCCTTCTGTTGATCAGCAGGCAAAATTGCTCGCTCGAGCAATGCAGGAGCCAGTTGGGGAGAGAGGGCAATAGATGCCCCCTCAGGCAAGGCGGACACGGGCACCAGGGCATGCCCGACCTTCATTCTCACCTCATCTCTCCTTCTCTCCTCTTCCCTCTCCTTCTTTTTTATCTCAGCCTTCCTTCTCTCCTCCACCTTTTTCCTCTCTTCCTCTCTCTTTCTCTCTTTCTCCCTCAATAACTCCTCTTCTTCCTCTTCTTCTCCTGCTCGTGGGCAGTAGACTGAGAACCAGTGGCAATATCCCCACTACTGGACTTTTACTTCTTTGACCACTGAGCGAGAAACACATCGTCATCATCATCATCATGGATCAGGTTTATCCTAGGGGGAGCTATTTCCTCACTGGAATTGCTAGATGTACTCGAAGACTCCTGAGCCTCAGAAACCTCTACCGAGCTTAAAGATTCTTCACCACTAGATCTCGCCTCGATGGGACCACCTTCAACACCTCCCCGAATATCACTTTCAGAGCTACTCTCCTCCTTATCCAACTGAATGGGGTCAGCAGCAACTTCTTCAGTAATATCTAGGTCAGGAATGCTGTCTACAGGCCGCACGATGAAACTAGACCTGATGTTCTTATACTCCAGAAGGAAAGCAACTGACCGAGGATGTTCACCGTCAGCTAAAGGCTCTCTGATATTCCAAGCTTTAATCAGCTCTGCAGCTCGAACCTCACTAAGGACAGGTTCCAAGTTCTTTCTCCTCGCTGATAGGATAATAGAAAAATATCAAAAAAATCAAACATGAACAGAAAAATAAATGAGCGGAGCCAATATTACCTATGTATTCCTCCCCATAAAAGGGGACTGTGAATCTCTCAGACCTCGCCCCCTCGGTATGGGGGGAAAGTTGCCCATTTTTAGCAAGAAAGCCCTCTTTCCAGTAATCCTTGTGGGAATCAGGTCGGTTTACTACCAATACCCTATCAGGACTCCTGGCCTTGAGGTAAAGAAGACCAGAGATAGTTCGAGAGAAAGAATAGCAAAAACAAATTTCAGCGAGCCCTAAATTGGTGCCATAGAGATGGTTTATTCTATGAACCCCATTGACTATCTTCCACACATTTGGCGAACACTGTGCGGGGACGATATCAAAATAACCAAAGAAATGCAAAAATAAATTGCTTGAAGGAAAAGTAAGACCCCCTTGGGAAAGTAACAGAACGCGAATCCAATGAGCATCCTCTATCTTTCTAACATCCTTAAGGACAGAGGCGCACTCAATCTTTACCCAGTCCGGGATATTATAAAACTTCCTAAACTCGGGCACTGATCTATTACCTATCTTCGTCATTTGTAAACCCTAATTACAAATTTGAAGAAAACTCAACGAAGAAAGCACAAAGAAAGAGAAAAAGGGACTTATGAGATGAAAGTTTGGCTTAGACAACGCAAGATCACAAGCCTAGATGATGAGGAAGATTGAAAGCAAAGGAAACAAAGACCTGAAGAAGAGGGCGCAACAACTAAAGCTTGCAGAAGATGAGAAAATGTTAAGAAGTTTGAAACGACAGTATAGAAATGCCACTCCAAATAACTTCTCAAACGTTTTCAATCATGACACACATGACACGAAGCAGGTTGCCGCCAAAATCAAGCAGAAAACTCTAATCTTGGAAAAAGGCTACACAATTTACAAAAAAGCCATTATGACAAATCATTTAAATTTATTGAGCCCAAAAATTGTGGCCCAAAAACTTTAGGGGCAATTGTGGGTACCTAGATTTGTCATTCCGGCCCAAGATAGGCCCAGAACGAGTAGCCTAATAAAAAGGCCCAAAGTTTAGAGAGCCTTGCATCAAAAGTAATTCTAGTGACGACTTGGTAAAACCCCAGAAATCTCGGAGGCAGACTTTCTGGGGATTTTGGACTGACGTGGTGGTTCCCAACACCCCACTAACGAACTAGTATATAACAAACCCTAAGCCTGGGGAAAAAGGCACGCATTGCATTCTCTGTAAAACACTCCCTGGAGTACATAGAAATAACACTGCAAACACCACCGTGGACGTAGGCATTTTTGCCGAACCACGTACATCCTGTGTTGTGTTATTGACATCCTTGCATTCTTTAATTGCTTAGGTGATTATGCTCTTCTCATTTATTTGTGTTGAATTTAATTGTCACCACACTACCCAAGGAGAATACTATTCCAAATAGCTATCCTATTATGAAGAACAGTTTGAAAGGTTAGGGAATTAAGTATAAATCGATTCATGCTTGTGTGTATGACTTCATACTATACTGAAAGGAGTATGAAAATCTCGATCGTTGTCTGGTATGCGATGAACCTAGATATGTCCAATCTATTGGTAAGGAAGGCACAAGCTCAAAAGTGCCTCAAAAAGTGTTGAAATATTTTCCCGTTGTCCCTAGATTAAAGCGATTTTTTACATTACCATGGATAGCAGAGGTAATGACTTAGCATGCTAGGGAAGAAGTAAGGGGTAATCTCATACGTCATCCTATTGATTCTACAGCTTGGAGGAGGATGAATTATGAGTATCCCGATTTTGCTCGAGAACAGCGCAACATTCGTTTGGCTATATCAACAGATGGTTTCAATCCATTTGGAGATCTAAGCACTAATTAGAGTGTATGGCTAGTGATCCTAGCCCCACTCAACCTCCCTCCTTCACAGTGTATGAGACCTGAATTTTCGATGATGTCTTTGTTGATACCTAGGCCAAAGGCACCAAGTGATGACATCGATGTTTACCTGGCTCCGTTGGTAGAAGAATTAAATGAGTTGTGGGAAGAGGGTGTGCAATCATTTGACTCTTTTAGAAAGGAAGAGTTTACGTTGAAAGCTATGTTGATGTGGGCATTTCATGATTTTCCAGCTTATGGGACATTATCCGGTTGTGTAGTACATGGTTATTTAGGGTGTCCTATTTATGGACAGGAGACTGAATCTCTTCATCTATCCTTTAGCTCAAAAAATGTATACCATTGCCATGAGAGGTTTTTACCTCCAGCTCATAGTTTCAGATTTGAAAAAGGTTCCAATTTTTTATTAGGCGGGGTTGAACATAGGCTAATGTCGAGATAACTTTCAGGTTAAAAAATTGAAAGTAAATCTTATGAATGTGGCCCTAATATGCCAGGTAAAAATCCCAAATTTAATAATGTCAAGCGTAAGAAGACCCCAACTGGGAATGAAACTGAGACAAGAAAGGCATGGTCTAGGAGGTCAATTTTATTTGACTTGCCTTATTGGAAGAATAACCCAGTGCGCCATGTATTAGATGTGATGCATGAAGAGAAGAACTTCGCTGAACATATTGTGGGCACTTTCCTTGGGGGGAGTCATTCGAAGGATGGATAAAATGCACAAAAAGACCTTAAATCGTTGAAACTTAAGCCACAACTATGATTGAAAGAAGATAGTAGGGGAAGGACAATAATTCCCCTTGGTGCATTTACTTTGATGAGTGGGGAAAGGAAGGTTCTTTTAGACACAATATATAATTTGAAGGGCCCATCTAATTTTTCGTCCAACTTGCAAAGGATTGCGAATTATACTACTCATGATTTACATAAGTGTAAGTCCCACGATTGGCATGTGATCATGTAATTAGTTCCTCTATTATTTAAGCACTGTTTCTCCTAGCACAAGGATTTGCGGAGGCCTATTATGCAAATTAGTATTACCTTCTCACTCTTGTGTAAGAAGGTAGTCAATCGAGAACACATAGTGGCCGTAAAATTGGCGGTGACCGAAGAGATTTGTGTGTTGGAGAAGTACTTTCCCCCAGCATTCTTTGACATAAGTGTTCACTTGTTGGTACACCTATGCGACGAGGCACTTCTTTGTGGTCCAGTTAGATATCGGTGGATGTATCCATTTGAAAGATTGATGAAAGTTTTTAAAGATTACGTCAAGCATACGCGATACATTGCAGGATCAATTGCAGAGGAATACATCACCATGGAGTCATCAATATATACTCGGGAATATATGCCTGACTCGCCCAGCGTTGATGACACTGATGAGTTCGTCGATGATGGTGGTCATGTGATGGGAAAACGAGTGAAATTAACGAGTTTGCAACATGAACAAGTAGCTCGTTATCTATTTGACACACATAAAGATATCGAAGAATGGAAAAAGTAAGTTTAAATTATTTTAATGTTTAACATTATTTTAGAATATTTTATATTATTTTATACATGATTAATTTTGTAATATGCAGAAAATATGAAGCCTGTGAGAACAATAAAAGGCAAAAAAAAAAATGGTACAATCAGACAACGAATTTAGGCTGTGGTTGTCACAAGAGGTAATTATAATGAAAATGGCCGTTATATAACGTTACATTACACTAAAACTTTACAACTAGTCTAATTAATTTATCTATATTCTCAGCTCTTAAAGACGGGTGATGCGACATCAAGGCTTGCTCGTCTAGCCACTGGACCATTGTTCGTGGAACAAGAGTACAAAAAGTATCGACAAAACGGTTACGTATTCGGCGCAAAAGTGTACGAGGAAAGTACAAATGTACAAAACTTGGGCATTTCATACAAGGCTCTTACTTTCTTTCGAGCGAGCACAAAAGATAAAAACCTCGTTGAAGCTTAAATGACTTACTATGGTGTAATTCGAAATATATTTGAATTGGATTATATAAGCTTCAAAGAGGTTGTATTTTACTGTAACTGGGTAAGCGTTGAGGATAATTTTTTTTGTAAAGTTGATCCTGTCACCAATTTGATCATGGTTGACTTGTCCAAGTTGAAGAGCAACGACCACGTGAGCGATGAGCCATTTGTTTGTGCATTTCAAAAGGTTAACCAAGTGTTTTACTCAGAGTATATCAACAACGAGCCGTGGTCAATTGTCCTACACGCGCCAAAGCGTCTAAATAGTAGTGTGGATGACTTGGCTGCTCCTACCTAATATCAATCCATTTTTGATGATAACCCGAATTTGAAACAATTTTTTAATTTGTAATAAATATTCCAATTTGTACTTTATCAATCCATTTTTAATGCTTTTAATTGATTTGCACTTTATCATTTCACTCTCGTGTAGTGTACATGTGTGTGGGCAGTAGGGGTGGGGGTGGGGATGTTTCGGATTTCTAGTAATTGTACATATTATGAGCTAGATGCTATTGTTTTGGAATTCAGAATTGAGGTGTTAAACAGTAATAATTCATTTGGATCTGTAGTAATTGTACATATTTGCATGTCTTCTTCTAATTCATTTTGATTTGTACTTATAACAACATTTTTTTACAGCAAATGTCTCCTTCAGGTATTAAGGCGAGGATGATGATGCTGATTATGATGATGTCGTCTGGGCTCGGTGGTAGCGGAGGCGAGGAGGGATCCTCGGCCCCTAGGCTCCCCAAATATGGAAAATTGGGGATGGCCATCGAGAACAAGACGGGGCTATTAGGGAGATCCCTCGAGCTGGTAAAAACGATCATCGGCCCGGGGTACACTAGTTGGAGGGAGGTGCCAAATGAGCTCAAGTTAGCTATTTGGGTGGCACTACAGGTAATGAATTTATATTCATATTTATATGAATATTTCAATTTCAATTTCGATTTCGATTTCGATTTCATTTTATATTTATATTTATATTTATTCGCAACTAACATTGTATTTGTTGGACAGGAACAATTCAGCCTGGATCCAAAGCTACGCGATTCCGTCTTGGAGCAGTTGAGGGATCAACACAATACGTGGAAGAAAAATATGCGGACCCGGTACTTTGGGAAGACCCAAGAGTCCGTTATTCGAATGCGTGAATCTGTCCCACCGAAGGAGCTGATCTCATTGGAACAATGGCAAAAGTTCATTGACAATGAGATCGGAGAGCAACAATTGGCATCTAGCCAATCGGGGAGGGAAAATCAGGCAAAAAAGACGGACGTGCACTACTCTGGCCGGACGTCTTACGCCGAGGTGGAGCATAGGATGATGGTAAGATTTAATTTTTCTATAACTATAGAAATATATTATTCTGCATTATTTTACTTTGCGAGCCCAATACTAATTTTACTTTATTTTATTTCAGGGGACAGGGAGTGGCCCTGGGGGTAGGCCACATAGGCTCGATACTTATGTGGATATTCGGATGAAGAAGGGGAAGGATAAGGAGGTGTCCCCGAGGGTCACGACCACGATTGTAAGTAATTTGACAATTCACTTTTTATTAATTACGTTATAATTTTTTTATTTACTTATTTTACTAATCATGTGCTTTTTGTCATTTCAGATAAAGCTTAAGGAAGTGCATGAGTCGCAGTCTGATGTCGATAAGGCATCTTTGTCTATAGACGCACTCAACCAAGTGCTTGGCGCTGATCGCAAGGGGAGGACAATGGGGTGAGCTCGCGGGTGACCAAATCTAGGATCATCGGATTGGAGACTAGCGACACCGGGTTGGCTCGAACGGTGGACTCGCATGACTCGAAGCTGTCCCATTTGGAGGTGACGGTCCAAGATATGTTCTCATTCATGAAGAGTTCGTTGGGAGAAAACAGTATGGGGAAAGGGAAGGAAAAAGTGGTGGAGGAGGAGGTGCAGGAGGATGAGGTGCAGGATGATGAGGATGTGGACCTCACTGCTTCATTGCCGACACGTGCGGACTTTGATGATTTACTCCCCTATTTGGCTCCCTTCAACCGACCGATGTCGACACTTGGTTGGCCGAGCGTGTTTTTACTGGACATATTTGATGGCCAGCAGATAGGGCGGGGGTTGAGGGACTCGAATATCATCCAAGGTATGGTAGTTCATGGACATTTGCTTCAAGAAATCGAGTCCAAGGTTCTCATCACGCGTGTGATACCCGGGAAGGAGAACTCGCCCTTGTGGTTGCGGGAACAATGCGGCATGATTTATATTGATGGGGGTGCCAATTCGTATATCGCCTGATCTACTCACCTCCTCAGAGCTAACCTTACCCCAGACATATAGTGACATTATTTGAATTGAATTGTTTTAAGTTGTTACATTTGAATTGTATTTGGATTATATCATGATGCTTATTGTTTTGAATGTATATTTGCATTATCTCTATTTTATTTGGATATATGATGTTTGAACAGGTACAACGTTACTATAATAGGTACAAATATACTGCTGGGCAGTGGCCATACTGCCCAATAGATTTTTTTCAATTATGCCTAGAATTGTCACGGTCATTGACCGTGACAATTTTTTATTAAATGTCACAGGTTTGTCACGATCCTTAATCGTGACAAAATTGTCAAGGTCAAGGATTGTGACATGACCGTGACAAGTCTAATAAACTTGTCACGGTCAATGACCGTGACAAGTCCGTGACAGCAAAAGTTGTCACCCCCAAAATTGTCACGATTATTGACCTTGACAAGTCCAACTTGTCAAGGTCAATGACCGTGACAATTTGACAGATTGGGTGTAGTGTTGGTAAATCGGTTTTTATATCAAAAAACCAAAACTAACCAAATTTTTGACGGTATTTTTGATTTCGATAAAATCGTTTTTCGGTATTTCAGAATATGAAACCAAAACCATTTTTTTTCGGACCAAAACGGTACGGTACGATAAAAATCCATACCAGTTGCACCCCTATTCAATGGACGTCATTAAGCTCTATCAACCTCTCAACATACCTCTCATATCATTAAGAGTTGACACACAAGCACCTCATACTAAAAACCACGGTGTCGCCACTGTTGGCTCGCACAGACACTCACAAATTACTAACATATATAAATCATAAGTGCGGAAGTGATTAATGACAACGAACTTGGCCGCATGCCAATTGGCAACGAATTACCCGTCATGCAAATCTCTTTGACTCCAGCATCGAGAACACAAACTAAAACCGTCGCCAATCTAGCATGAACATCCCAAAACCAACATCAATGTCTAAAGATCCACTATCGATCTCGCCGCATCACTCCTGAAAAGAACCTTGAACCTATAGCTTTGATATCATTTGTAATGCCCTAGCCCAGATTTATGGGTTACCCGTGGTCAACCCGGTCTGACCCGAGCGTTGGGTGTGAATTGCAATGAAACAACCTACATAATGTTGCTAGATCAGTTTTATTTAATTGACATTTCACTTATTTAGCATGCGATTTCCATTTAAATCAAGCTACGTGAGGGACCCGTGGGAAGCATCCCTAGAATCCAAGCATACATTGCTACTAACATAAAATAAAATAGAACACTAACTTGTGCAACGCTCTCAAAATACAAAACCGCACCCAATCTGCCGTAAAAAAGATAAAGGAATATGCTGAATGCCCAGTGGAAAAATACAATAATGCAGTATAGAATCGAACGCCAGAAAGGAGACTCTAACATATTATATCTACATGGATTTGCAACTACCTCATATATATATCACAAGTGGACCTAAAAAGCGAACTTTTTAATGGACCTTAATAAAAAAGACCTAACAACCCATTAATTTTAATTCCTATATTATAATAGGTCCGTGCCAGTGGCAACGGATACGTGTGTCAATCGAATATTTTTTTTACAACCCCCCACCCCCCACTATGGCAACCCTTACCCCTGAGTAAACATTCCAGCAACTCAATTTTCTTAACTAGTGGTCTGCCATGGTGGGGGTGGGGGTAGGTGGGTAAGGGGTCTCGGGTCACACGCGTGTCCGTTGCCACTGGCGCAGACCAATTACACTATAGGAATTAGAGTTAATGGGTTACTAGTTTTTTTTTGTTAAGGTCCATTAAAAAGTCCGCTTTTTAGGTCCATTTGTGATCCTCTCCATATATATATATATATATATATATATATATATATATATAGGAAGAGGTTCGGTTTGCCTTATACAGAGGCTTTTGCACACCGGACCGGTTTTTTTTTCTCATCATCGGTTTGGTTCGTCATTTATAGAAGATTCACCAAACACCGGACCAGTTCTTTTTCCACTTCATCAGTTCGGTTTGGTTCTTTCAGAACATATTTCTTCCTTGTGATTTTCTCAAAACTACGAAGCTTCATAACTTTAGATACGGGATTCGGATTCGGATGCCGTTTCTTCTTATGTGCTTGCAAACTCAAGATATTCAACTTCTCTTGGCTTTTTGTCCGAATTCCAGATGAAAAATTACTCTTTTGACCTTTGACTTTTCTTTATTTCTCTTCTTTCTTTCTTCCGGTTTCTTTCTTTCTTTGTGTGCACTAGATACCTGCAAAATCGGTGAAAAATATATGAAACTCGGCGTACTCGTTAGAAAATATCAGTAGCAATGATATGAGATAAATCAAATTGAATTACATCGCATGGAGTGTTAAAAGACTCTAAATTACGAGGATAAATACGAAGAATTTATGCCTAATCAAACTCCTTTAACTTAGAACTTCTATCGTTCCGAGCAATGTAAAAGAATCAAAACAAGGTCAAACTCTTAGCAGACATTTTATTGGGATAGAATACCTCTTTCGTGGGCAGGCAATTGCATTTAGCATATGCAACAAGCCTTTAAACCCCTAGGTTACCCTAGTAGGACAAGTTGTGTCTCGTGAGGGTTTGAAGTGAATATACTCACAAAATTCATTTTTCAGCTCAAAGAAAAATCAAAATACTTAAAAATTGTACAATTTAAACCACCCAAAAAATGATCACCGTAAAGTCATATTCATAAGTCTCAAATCATAGTGTGTGTGTGCGAAGCCAAAAATCAAACGACCGATTTCCACCGATTGATGATTACGTTACTTTTCAAAAATTTGCTTTGATTCAAATATTTACGGGATACTCTCACAAACGAATCACTCAGAATGTGACTATTTCTCTCGGTATGCGTGATTTATAAGAGTAAATGTAATGGACATAAGGTCACGCACACAAATTTTAAAAACGAAATTTATTTGGGTGAAAGGATATCTTCATCGGAAAATGGTCATTTGAAAAACGGGAAACACCGTCTCTTATTCACACAAATTAATCTCTCTTATTATCTTTTCGTGTCTTAGCTCTTCACGCAATAATTAAATTCAAAATTCGGACTCGATTAGGACTTTCTCGGGTTATAAGGTGTATTGGGTAAAGTTGGGAATGGTTGTGCATTTCGGAATTGAGAATTTTTCTTATGTTGTCCATTAGTGCTCTTTCGGGCTTTTGCTCATTTTTCTTTTCTTTTTTTATTTTTTTCTATTCACTTTTTTCTTTTCTGCTATTTTTGATGAGCATTTTTCTATTTTTTCATGCCTCATTTTATGCACTTTTTGGACTTAATTTATGAATTTTCTATTTTTCACAATTCCAGGCTATTTGGGTTTTTCGAGTTATCAAACGAAAAGGAAAAATTTTATTCGGCTCAAATTGGGTTGCAAGGGATAATTTTTCACAACTTTTTATGGCTAATGTTTTTGGGTAAACAAACGATGGCCTAACTTCATTGTCCGAATCACTAATTAATTTTACCATATGCATCTCGAGATTAACTTAGTTTAGAGATATACTAGCATGCTTTTCAAGACAACAACTCACACGTTTCCCTTAACCGATCAAAACAAAGGAATTGAGATCCTCAATGACTTATTTAGAGCTAAATTGAACTTTGAGTTAACCATTAACTCAGATTGATTTCATTACTCGCAAAAAGCGAAAAGCTCGAAATCTCACCGGTTAGACTAATCTCCACACTTATTCGTAAAATTATTAATTTTCTTTCAATTTCCATCTTTGGTCAATTTCGGCATTCGAGACTTAAAAAATTGTGACATTTTTTAAGCTTTTAAATTCCAATTTTTATTTATTTTGAAGAAAATATTTTTGGCCTTTTCAGATTTTTTTAATTTTTTTGGGCATTTTGGACTTTGTGAAATTTTGAAGTGCATGCGTACCCCCCTAACTTAGACTTTTGCAAAGTGACTATGCAAAAGGACTAAAATCTAAAATAAAAGGAGAGTGCATAAAAAATAAACAAAGGACAAAATGCAACATTGTATTAATAAGGAGCAAGTATAAGAAAGGAAAGGAAAGAAATTACATAGTTCTTCATTACCAAAAATAACCACAAGCAATTAAGCACCCAAAAGTTGAAGAACTACATATTACAAATAACCACACAAACATCGGGCTACTGAGGGGGTGGGTTTGACGGGATGAGGGTAGAGGGGTCATACGGGTCATAAAATTATGTTGGCAGTGGAACACCCATATAAAGGCGATAAAGCTCGGCTTGGAGGCGATGCATCATGCTTGTATCGCGCTGGTGCGCTAGACGGTCGACACGGTATTCGTTGATGAACCCATCGAAGCGCTTTTCCAGCGCAGAAATGCGACGATCGAGCTCTGCACCCACCGACTCGTAATCTGAATCAACTTCTTCGTCATATTCCTCTTTCGCGCTCTCGACCATCTCAACATCCTCGGTCTCTTCCTCCTCTTCCTCCTCCTCCTCCTCCTCCTCATCATCATCATCATCATCATCCACCCTCGCTGATCGTATCACCTCCCTTTGTTTTGCACTCCTTGTGTGGGATTCCTTCTTAATGGGCTTTGGAAGATGGGGAAAGTCTCGGGGTGGCTCAATACTGGCATCGGCGAGGATTGAGGTGATGAGGAGGGGATGTGGGAGAGGGGCTGTACCCTTTTGATCTAAGGCCGCATAAAGAATATCGGTGTAGAATGTTCGGGCAAGATGGATAGTGGTGTCGGGATCGAAAAGGTGGTAGACAAGGGTGTCTTGGCGAGGGCGTATCGTCGAATCATTGGAAGTTTGTAGAATATTGGCGCAGATGATGTGGAAAGTGATGCAGGCTTTACCATTAAGATTTCCTATTGAAAAGTCTCCCGAACCCAATTTTCGTAGGGTGCAAGGAGGGCGATTCACGTACTTTTTGGAATTGGGGCGACATTAGTGGGGTAGTCATACGGGTCAGGGATCGGAACCCCCATAGCTTCTAGCTTCCGGGATAGAATCTCCAATGAAAAGGGGATGGGAGTCGCGTCGACATAAGCTCTGGCTACAAACTCGCCTGTGTGGATGAGAGAGCCATAAAAAGAACGCACTTCGTTCCCCCACACCACTTCATGGGGCTCATTGAAGAAACGACACCACCCCCTTGGAAGGAAAAGTCTCGTGACATAGGGAGGTAACTCGTTCAATTTTACTTGGCGCTCAATGTGTAATTTACGGGAAGTACTGAAAAATGATTGCACCATATGCGATCAATTCGCGAACGGAACTCATCGTTACCTTCGAGGAGGATTTCAATAGAGGTGTATTTGGCGGAGAGAGCCCTATTTGGCATGGGAAATAGCTTATTACTGCTAGAAAGATGAGAGAGAGAGAGAGTAAGTGAGGGAAGTAGAAAGTGTGTGGATAAAGGGGTGGGATATGGTGTGCATTTATAGGTGGTGTGTGTGTGTGGGGGGGGGGGGGGGGGGAGGGGGGGAGGAGGGGAGGTATTTGGAGGGAAAAAGGGTGAAGAATGGAGGGAAAATAGGGGGAATTCAAAATTGGAGGGAAAGGAAGAAATTGTGTGTGTGTGTGTGTGTGGGGGGGGGGGGGGGGGGGGAGGGGGAAAGCACCTAGGGAAGTAGCAAAGTTATGCAGAGGGCAAATCGGTCCGGTTCCCCTTTTTTTATTTGTATTTTCCCTACCGAACCGATACGATCTCTTAAAGGGGCGAACCGATCTGGTTGTACTGTAAAGCTATCCTCTCCTCTTCTAAGCGTGGACTCTTTCGCTCTCGATTTTTCGGACACTTTCGCAACTATTCCTACGAATGAACTCCCTCGAAGATCTCTATGCCCTCTCGAACTGTGTGTTTAAACTCCTATACTCTCACAACTTGAACCTATGGACTCCTAACGATCCTAACCTAACTCTAACTAATATACACAAGAATCACCCCATATGCATTAGGGGTACGAAGACCTCTCACCATCTTAAAAGCTCATCCCACCACACTCACGGGGTCCAATGGTCTCATTGTTTCTCTTGTCCTAGGATCATAAAATAATAATCGGAACAAGTTGGGACCCTTCCTAAAGGTATAGGAGTCACCTTTAGGTTAGTGATATGTATCCTAAATGGGATTCTCAAGGTGCCCAATAGAATTGAAAATTACTTGTCCTGGCTTGGAGTGCTCCGCTCGGTAGAAATTGGGGGGACATGTTAAATTTTGATCTCTCTCAACTTCGGGAATGCTTAAGTTGGGCACTAAGTCGGACGAGACTTGAGTTTTCTACTCTATTACATCCGAAGGCTCCAGTGGCACGGGTGGGTGGTCACGAAGAGGAATATCATTTATCTGATTTTTCTTTTCACTCTCCTCGACGTGATTACATGATTCCAATTGAGATTGGACATTAACAGTGAGGTTCTTATCCACCGGCCCAATTTTTCTCTCAACCTTTTCTAGGTTCTTGTCATCTCTCACTTGCTCCATCTTCAACTCCTCTCTCTCATATTCAACTACGTGACACTCTCAATCTCCACATTCGTCACTATACACTCTTCTTTTTTGGCCTCTAGCTACATAGATGAATTATCGCTCTCACTTGCTTTAACATGGCATACCCTTAACGGATCTCACATGTGAGTCCTATCGTGCTTATGTACTTCCTTTATAAGATCCGTCTCTCGCGGTTCGCACTCATCCCCCTCATTCTTGGTGTTGTTAAAGATATTTGTCTCAAGGGTCATGTTCCCGAACATTAGTTGCATTCACCCATTTCGAGTATTAATAAGTGCATTAGCCGTAGCGTAGAATGGGCGACCAAGGATGATAGGAATGTGATTTCTCGGGAGAATGGATGGCTCCTCGTCCCAAATGACAAAATCTACTGGAAGTAGAAAGTGTCAATTTGGACAACTACATCCTCACTAATTCCCCGAGGCATCTTCACAGAGCGATCCGCGAGTTGGAGAGTCATATTCGTGGGCTTAAGGGCCACCAAGTCTAGTTACTTATAGATGGAATAGGGGATAATGTTAACACTCAACCCTAAATCTATTAGCGCTCTTTCGATTCGGTTCTTCCCTATGATGCACGAAATGGTGGGTGCACCCGGATCTTTATATTTTAATGGAAGGTCACTTAACAGCACCGAGATGAGATCTGTGTAAAAAACACAATTTTCTTTACATTTAGCCTACGTTTCACCGTGACTAAGTCCTTAAGAAACTTAGCGTATGTGGGAATTTGCCTGATGATCTCGAGAAAAGGTAAATTAATGTTTACTAGGTTAAGGACATCTAGCACATCTTCGTGAGAGGCTCCCTTTTGGGGTGGAGGCAACCGTTGAGGGAATAGTGCGGCGGTGGGCGGTTTCACTATGACTTTGGGCCTACTAGTGTTGTCTTCATCATCACTCTCATTTAAAGGGGCATCTTTGGCCTCTTTTGTGCCGGGCAAAATCTCCTTATCTTTGGGTTCGTCGTGTGGGGGAGGTGATAAATCAACAAATCTCCCACTACGTAGAGTGGTAATCGCACTACATTGCTCTGGATGGTCGTGGGATGTAGCGCTAACACTAGATTGACCCTAAGGAGGTCTTTGACCTTGGGCTGGAAACTTACCCTTTTCTTGGATACTCATGAATTCTTACAACTTAAAGATATTCACATTTATCTCGGAGAAGATGCGGCCATACTTTGCATGGGTTGCATTTTGAGATTGGATGAATTGGTTTAAAGCATCCTCGAGATTTCTCTGTGGTGGGGTGACATACAATGTGAGAGGTGGTGCATGCATATGTGGAGCTTGTTGGAAATGCGGAGGTGGTGGTGGAGGGGCAAAGTGTTAATTAGTATTCATAGCAGCATGTTGTTGCCCATAACTGAACCCAGGATGGTTCTTCCACAAAGGGTTGTAAGAATTCCCTTGAGGAGCATTAAAGTTACCCTTAAATCTCCTACCGCATTCACTTTCTCTTGAAGCATGACCTTGTAGTCAGGTATCGTCGTGAATTCCTCTGTTGAATGTCCCGCCTCACAAATAGCACACACCTTATCTCTTGATTGAGTCGATCCGGGGGTTTCTTTTGACCGTGATTCGAGTATGTCTTCCATTTTTCGCTCAAGTTGACTAAATCGAAGGTTCTATGCAGCGTCCTTATCCACGTGATAAAGACCGAATGCAGAAGGAGCGGTGGACGTTTGTCGAACCCGATTTTGGGTGTTAGGATCGAATGTGTCCCATGTGATTCGTATAAAATATTGCATATTTACACCCGTTATCTTTATGCATTCTAGCACTTTTACGGTCCTAATGCCTATATTTATGCTCATTAACCAGATAACCTTGGATTTGGATATATACATGTTTTGCAGGGGTTAATTGTGCTTTTGTAGGTATTGGAACACTAAAAGTGAGGATCCGTTGCATTTCGGAGAAGTTCCGTTGCCGGACGCTACTTCAAGGACATTTTAATCAATTCACATTTCTTATCCATCTCATAGAAATTCCACAGATGCGTAGTTCATTAAGTTAGCATCGCATGGCCGCAAACGGTGCGTCGTTTGGAGTTCGGACGAAGAAGATATGCCCATTTCCGTTATTGGACCTTTTCCCCCTCTTCATGGAACAAGGATTGCAGAAAATAGAGTACCAGTCGATCGCGTCCCTGGGACCGATTGATCGCAGTTTTCCATTTTTCCGTGGGAAGGAGACAATGTGCTTTTATATGAAGGACCGGTCGACCGGTCCCCTGGACGCGGTCGACCGCGCATGCCAGATATTTTGGGATATTTTCTTTTCTTTTCTTTTTCCTTGATTTCTTTCCCACTTACTATATAAATCAAATTTTGGTTTCTAATTCAGATATTCTAGTTTAGGATAGATTTTAGCTTAGAATAGCTTAGGGTTTGAGGGTTTTGGAGTTTTCTTCTTCAATTGTTCTTGGTTTGACACCCCATTTGGGTTGAATGTTGCACTATTCATCATCCTCTCCATTAATATAGTTTGTATTCCTTAATTTCTTGCTTTCTAGATAATTTACAAGCTTTAATAATTAGGTTTTGTTGCTTTGATTTACTTGCTTTCTAGTATAGATTTATCGCGTTTATTTACACGCTTCATTTACCGCGTTTTTACGATGCTTTCTAGCTAATTTAAATTAGGTTATGTTTGAGTTGAACTCACTCGAGTTGACGCATTGCTTTGCTTTGGTGATGGTGTTTACGAGTCTATTTCGAGTGCGTTGTCCTAGTTATTATGCCTAGGAGATTTGATGGAGCATATCATGTATGTCCCGTGCTTACGACCTTTCGTGCGCAATTTTTGGGATATTTGTTGACGCCAAAATCACATTAGGCTTTTATGTGGATTTAGGGGCGTGACAACCCTTGGTTCAAATAACTGTCGAAATGAGACACATTCTAAATAACTCATCGACCCATGTAACCATTTTATACTAATTAACTCGGGTGAGGGATATTCGACGCAACCTATAGTTTTTACTCGCTTTCTTAATATAGCTTTAAATACACTCGCCTAGATTAATATTTCCCTTTTATGCATCTTTTTCCTTTTAGTTTGTAATCACCTTTTACACTTTTATTTCAGAATATTAAATCCTATAAATTCTAGCAACTCGTCTCTGTGGATTTTTGATACCCGACTTACCGCTATACTCACCAGTTGAGTGTAGTCGTAATTTAGATTTTTGTATAGTTCAGGTGAGCCGAACATAAAACGACCGGCGCGTAGGTGACTCTCGCGCCGCGGCAAAACCCTGTCTATCAAATGGAGTCGTTGCTGGGGATGAGTTTGTTTTAGACTTTATTTGATTTAGTATTTCATAGTATTTTCTTTCTATTTGTATTATTTGCTAATATTTTTGCAGGACTTCCACATTTGAGCACTTAGAAACGCTTGAATTTTTCCCACGCGCACCTACTTTGTGGAATTTATCACTTCGAGCCATTTTTGGGGTAAGCATGTCTTATTCCAATTCTTTCGGTAATCATGGTTATAATTCTCAAACTGCCCGTAATCCTATGACTTTCGGTGAATACTTAGAATCCCAAAAATTTGCAAATTCAAATATTAATTTGGGCGAGTATAACGAAAGTCAAAATTTGGGTTATTGGAATTCCGATGATGATGATAATGATTTTGGGCCTTTACCTCCTTATAATAGGAATTCTGAAACGAATTCGAATAGTTTTCAAAATTCCTATAATAATGAGTTTAAGTTTAAGTCCGATGGTAATTTTCAAAGTTCCCATTTTCATGCATCCGCACCTCGACCCATGACATTCGGTGAGGGCTTGCGTATGTATGAGAATGAGAAAATTGAAAATCGTTATTGGGAAGAAAATCATTGTTGGGAGCAAGACTTGGATTTATTATTCGAATCCGACGACGACTTTTCTTCCGAGACTTTTAAAGTCGAGGAATTTTTTGAACCAAACGAGGACTTTGTGCCTACTTTGGAACAAATCATTCTAGACTTTTGCCATTGCATAATAGATATTGAAAGTGAGGATGAAAATGACATAATATCTATTTGCAATGAAATGATTTCTTCTTTGGCCCCCAAAGAAGAACATTTCATTGAAAATGATATTATTTCCTTCGAAACTCAATCTTCATGCGATGATGATTCATCTTATGAGTTTGAATTTCTTTCATCCCCATTTTCATTCTTTATTATCACACCGTCACAAGTACCCGATGATTCGGTTTCAAACTTTAATGTTTTAAATGTTTTCGCCGATGAGGAGTACTTGCTCGAGTCGCCTTCCACGATCGCATCTTTGCCTTTGTGTGCGCCACCTCCCATTCCGTTGTCTAAATCTTTGGGAGGATTTTTAGCTTTTCTCGGTCTCCACATGTTTTTGTCACCCGTTCAATCCAAATCCCCCATCGTCCCTCCAAAACTGTTAATTGGCGATGGTTCCTTTCTTACGCCTTACACATGCCTTCTGTTTTTCAAATGGAATTAATATTTTTTGGAAGACATGCTTGTATGTGAGGGTACACCGGCTATCCTCCAAAGTCAAATCGTTTTCACGGTGGACCCTCAACTATTTAGACTTCTAGTGTATAGTTAGTGTCAAGCCTAAATAGTAGGTTGTATATAGTTATCTTTTTATTCTTTCTTGCTTTTTATCTTTTCTTTCCTTTTTAATTTAGTCTAGTGTAAGTAGTTAACTTTTTGTTATTTATTTTTTCTATGCTCGGTACTAAGATGTTTTGTAGATTCTTTGGACTTGTTCTTATGGGAATCGCTCCAATTTTGGGTAATATCGCTCTTTTCCTCTCTTTGACTTGGTTCTTAATGTACATTGAGGACAATGTCAAGTTTTAAGTTGGGTGTGTGTGATATTCTATCCATTTCTTTATTTAGTCCATGTTTTTGCTCACATGTTAGTTACTTAGTATGCTTTTCTTAGAAAAATTGAAAATTTCAAAAAGATTTTCTTTCTTTTTTCTCCTTTTTTGGGCTTTTTGCCTTTGTTTCCGATGATAAATTTCAATAATTGCCCGATCCAATTGACAACCCAATGATGCATGTTCTCGATTTTAGAAGTTATTAGACTTTAGTCTTCATATCATTGATATTGTGAATAACTTAATGAATTAAACTTTAATCCCATGAGCAAATGCACTTTCCTTGTTACATTGATTTGGTTTAAGATTTTTATAACTCGATAAACTTTTGTTGCATTGTATATACTTACACCGAGTAAGCTTTCTACCTTTCGTCATTTGTGAGTGTTATATACTATTCTTTCCTCTTTGAAAACGTTGAATTCGTTGGTAATCTCACTATTCTTTCATTGATCGTTCATTAATTGAGTTCATACTTGAAATCTGTTACTTGATCATGATTTTCATATATTATTTTGACTCGAGAATTGCGTAAACTTTTTGAAATGATCATAGGCCATCTTTGTTATATCACCCATATTGACCTTGACCTCACCTTATATGTTTTCCCTAGTCAACCCCTTTGAGCCTAAATATAGCCTTTCGTTTCATAACCCAAATTCCCATAACCAACTCTGAATTGGAGTTTTATACCATACATACACTTCCCATACCTTTGTTTGGAATGTTATTTGGGATTGAGTGTTGTTGTTGTGATGTTGGTTGCAATTTAGATATGCGAGAGTGTGAAAAGTAAAGAAAATAGAGTAGTGAAAAAAGTGAAGAAAAAGAGAAGCAAAAAGCAAAAGAAAACAAAATAAAACATGAGAAAAAGAAGAAAATAAAGAAAAGAGAAAGTTGTAAATGTTGTGTATATAGCTCAATAAGCTTTGATTACTCTCCCCGATGATATATCTAATGCCGTTTGGAACTTGTTTTCCAACTTTTTATATTGCTCGCATCGTCCCATTATCCCGAGTTTTCATTTCCGAACACTTTGAATCCGTGCATACATATCCTTCATTTTGTACCCTAGCCAAACCTGCATTATAACCCTATACAAGTCCTATGTGATCTTAGGGTGCATTTAATTTAAAAGTTGAAATAGTTTTGATAATCTGTGAAAATGCATTTCACTTCTTTTAATGTGCGGTATCTTTCATTAAGATTACAGTTTTTCAGTTTATATATAGCGTTCTTCATCTGTGACATGTGTGCGACCTAGTTTCCGTTTACATTTACTCTTTAAGCCCGCATGTCCCGTGTGTTACCATTCTGTTTCAAGTGAATTCATTTGATGAGCGTAATGCCCGTGAGGATTGAATATATGCTTGCTTTATTTAGTATCCGATTTATTTAAGTTTTTGCTAAATCATACTATGCATGTGCTCTCCCCCCCTCCCACTTTTAAAATTTTAATTCTATGATGTGCATTCAACCTGCTAATAACAACGGACTTTAGCTTGAATTCATTCAATATGCTAATAACGCGTTTGAAATATTTTTTGTTGTTGTTGATTTTGTCGCATGTTGGGTTGGGCATATTTTGAGGAAACTATATGATGTTTGTGGGTATCATCCCTGAAAACCCTCACGAGACGACACTTGTCCACCAGGGTAACCTAGGGGTTTAACGGCTTATTGCATATGCTAAATGCAATCGTTCGCCCGCGAAAGTGGCCTTATCTTTTTATTGCTTTTTCATCTCATTTTGTACTTGTATCCTGTTTTTGGTTTACTTGTAGTTCTTGTTGTTTCCTATTTCATTGCTAGGGACTAGCAATGTGTAAGTTAGGGGGTGTGATACGACGTAAATATTACGTATTTCACCCGTTAACCTACGCATTATTAGCCCTCTCGGGTATCTTAATCCTTATATTTATGCTAGTTAACCAGAAAACCTCGGATTTCTATGTTAACATATTTTGCAGGGGTTAATTGAGCTTTTGTAGGTATTTGGATGCTTAGTATGAAGTTTGGATGCATTCTGGTGAAGTTCTGTACGCAATAACACGCGTAAGGGAAATTTAGTCATTTCACAATTTGGGCAACTGGCCCAATGTCTTCACGGAAGTTTAAGCCCTCTAAACAAGCTTCGTGTGGCTGCAAACGGTGCATGCATCCGATCCCTAACGAAGAAGTTATGGAAGTTCAAGCGGAAGATAAAGACATCTAAACCAAAACAGGAGAAAGAAGGCAAAAACAGGGGAGCGAATCGATTCGACTTTGCCGAATTGATTTGCTATAGTGAAAGTGTCAGGTCTCCAACTTCTGAATCGATTCGCACCATGCGAATCGATTCTCCCCGAGACAGAGTGCCATTTCCATTATGCAAATCGATTCGGACTATACGAATCGATTCGCCCCTTTTGCAGCTTCGTAGATATTTATCATTGAATCGATTCGCACCATGCGAATCGATTCGGCTCTGCTGTTTTTCTTATTCTTTCTATTTACAAGTTTTCCATTTGGGTTTTGTATAAATAATCTTTTTCTTCATTTTGAAGAGAGATCTTTTTCATTTTAGTTTAGTTTAGGGTTTGGTTTTGGGAGCTTTTCTTCATTTCTCCTTGGGGTTTTTCCATTTTTGGGTTTTGTAAGTTGGTTTTCATTGTCTATTCCATTAATATAGTTTGTATTTCCTTATTACTTGCTTTCTAGTGTAGATTTATCGCATTTATTTTCACGCTTTCACTTACCGCATTTTTATGATGCTTTCTAGCTAATTTAAATTAGGTTGTGTTTGAATTCAACTCATTCGAGTTGAGGCATTGCTTTGCTTTGGTGATGGTGTTTACGGGTCTATTTCGGGTGCGTTGTCCTAGTTATTACACCTAGGAGATTTAACGGGGCATATCATGTATGTCCCGTGCTTATGACCTTTCGTGCGTAATTTTCGGAATATTTGTTGACGCCAAAATCATATTAGGCTTTTATGCGGATTTAGGGGCGTGACAATCCTTGGTTCAATTAACTGTCGAAACGAGATGCATTATAAATAACTCGTCGACCCATGTTACCATTTTATACAAATTAACTCGGGTGAGGGATATTCGACGCAACCTATAGTTTTTACCCGCTTTGTTAATCTAGCTTTAAATACACTCGCCTAGATTAATATTTCCTTTTTATGCATCTTTTTCCTTTTAGGTTGTAATCACCTTTTACACTTTTATTTTGGAATATTAAATCCTATAAATTCTAGCAACTCGTCTCTGTGGATTTTTGATACCGGACTTACCGCTATACTCACCAGTTGAGTGTAGTCCTAATTTAGGTTTTTGTATAATTCAGGTGAGCCGAACATAAAACGACCAGCGCGTAGGTGACTCTCGCGCCGTGGCAAAATCCTGTCTATCACCATGCTTGAGTAGTCTCGACGACATACTTAAGATGAGCATCGACATCGTTCGCATCTAACTCCCGAAACGATCTTTCACACATAGTTTGAACGAGTTGTTTAGACGCTATAATTAACCCTTGATGGAAGAAAGAGATAAGGTGATGCTTCCCAAATCCATGAGGTGGGAAAACATTAACTAACTCTTGGAAGCGTTCCCAACACCGATCAAATGAATTATTATCTTGTTCTTTAAAGGCTTGAATTTGAGCCTTGATGGAGTTGGTTCTATATTGGGGAAATTTTTTCAAAAGAAACTTGGATTGCATATCCTTTCACGATGTAATTGAGTTCGGTGATAAAGACCAAAGCCATGTTTTAACTTTATCCTTTAAGAAAAAAGGAAAAAGGAAAAAGTTTTAGGCGAACGACATCTTACGTGTAAGCTTGATCACTAAACGTGTCGCATGCCTCTTCGAACTCATGGATGTGGAGGTATGGTTTCTCCGAATCCATGCCGTGAAAAGTGGGAAGAATTTTTGTCATCCCATTACGAAAGTGAAACTGTCCTGCAATGTATGGAAGTAGAATGCACCCAAGGGTGACAGTTCGCTCAGGATATAGGAGTTATTTCATGGGACGATACAGTAGATCTCCCTCCCCCGTGCCAAAACTAGCGTTATCTGACATGTCTCCCTCTCTCCCAATGACTCGAAATCATCACTTGGTGCTCTAGAAGTGTGACTCGAGGCGTGACTTCTAATGGAGTTGTGTGGTGTAGGAGGTGGAATCCAAAACTGCGGTGCGTTAGGAGTGTGTGGACTATTGGGGTCGTACTCAACTATGGGATTTTCGTGAATGTGAGTGGGAGTTACTTGAGGAGTTTATTGCGAATTTTGCATGAACAGACCTTGAGAGATGTTAATTTTTTTTTGCTTTACTTCTTTTTTGAATTTTTTTTGGACTTTTATTTTTATTTTTTTTGGCCTTTTGAGATTTGGAGTCAAATTTTAGATTAAATCGACCTAACCTAACAGTCTACCTAGTTCCCAGGCAACGACACCAAAAACTTGACGCGACTGAAAATGTGTCTCTAGTGCGTGCTAATTACGGTTCAAGTGCAAACCAACCGCGTAAGTAATAAACCCAGTAAGATGGGGTTGAATCGTCATGGAAATAGGACATGGAACGTGACGACGATAGGTATGCTGACTAATCCTAAAGTTGACTCTAGAAAAAGAACGAAAAGATGATTGATTTTATATCTACTAACTAAATGTAATTAAAATTAAAAAGCTAGTTTAAACCACGAATGCAGGATTAAACTAGTTGTGATTAACTAAATATGAATGAGAAAAATAGGTTGGAATACAATCCCCCGAACCCTAGTAATTTACCGGATATAAAATTAGTCGTGAATTAGATAATTGATTAGACCCAGTCTTTTTTAATCTCAAGCATTACATATATGAGGGTACTAGCCCGCATCATACATAATCAAGAGTAAGAATAAAGCGGTGTTCAAATAGCTGATATGCGCGTCTCACTCTTAAACACCTCAGTTACCTAGGGTAAACGAGGTTAAAAGTCCTATGACGGTTATGACTACTACACAACACGATTCAATCATTTATTTAATTCACAGAACTAACTTTATAGTCATGCAAACCACATCAGGCTGGGTTCATGCATCCCAACCCTTAAAAGTCTAGCCTAATATGGTGAAATTAACTAAAGATATGTTTACTACCGTGCATATACTCAAAATCATTATGAAATTATACCTAAATAAGCAAGAGAATCTAAGAACTTATGGAAATAAACAAGTCGTGCACGAATTATAAACTTCAAATAATGAAGGAAAAGAAACAAACTCTATTGCAGAAACCTTGAATTGCAAAACATAAGATTGTAAACTTGAGTTCCCAGGGTTCTTAGCCTTTTTCTCTCTCTAGAACTATGCAAAAAGGAACTTTTTTTTTTGTCTCGTAACAATTTAAAATAAAAACACTACGTTTTTATAAGAGTTTAGTCAATGCACAACTCTAATTTTGCAGAAGGATAATTCAAAAATTCGACAGCCGAACCGATCCGGGCCAGGGGCATCGGTTCGGTTTGCCTTATACAGAGGATTTTGCGCCACTGAACCGGTTCTTTTTCCACTTCATCGGTTCGGTTTAGTTATTTCAGAACATATTTCTTCCTTGTGATTTTCTCTCAACTTCGAAGCTTCATAACTTTAGATCCGGGACTCGGATTTGGACGCCGTTTCTGTAATACCCCATCCTAGAAAATAAGTATTTAATGATAATCGAAATATTATATTCAAAATTTTTTTTTGAGGAATAAATATATAAGGGAATTATGCCAAATGACACGAAAAATGTCGCCTTACGAAAAGTAATTAAGGAGAAAAATCCACACGTTGCATGGTTCTCTTGGATGCATATTTAAGTTCTAATAATCCTAGTAAGTATGTTGGTTAAGTTTGACGCGAAAATACCAATGAATGATTGTAACACGATCATGGTTAATAATGCGATAATTTGGGCGGTACGCGACGCGCATGATAGGTAGCTTTGCGCAATTTTTGTAGGATGCATCGCGGTCCCAAATATCGAAATGACCACTTTTATAGGGCCCAAAAAATACATATAAAAATACCATGGGATCAAAAGTAAAAAAAAAAAAAAAATTCGTCAAAAAAAGAAAAGTGCTCAGAAAATGATGAAAATCACCAGATCGACTTAAAATTTAATTTCGAGCAATTTTCTCTTCTTCGACATCTTCGGGAAAAATCATTTAGACTCATTTTAGGTGAATTTTTATCAACAAGCGTCACGCTGGACGCGAACTTGCGCGAATTGTTTAGGACAATTGGTAAGTCAAAAAAAATATTCCGACCATATATTTAGACTCATAAAAATATAAGAAATATTACCATGTGAAGAAAAATCGAAAAAAAATATATTTTGCGCGGAGGTCCGAATTCTTGCCCCTCTTGTATAAGACAATCCGGGAGGCCAAATGACTATTGTAAATATGATTTTTTAGCCAAAAAATGCAAGGAATATGAATCTCAAGTTAAAAATTTCAAAAAAAAAAGAAAAAAATATTTTTAGAGAGAGAAAGTTACGCAAATCAACATTTTGTGAGGAGTATTTGGGGAATTTCACCCCTTAGGGTTTTAAGGGGTATATAAGTGTATGTTCGCCCATTTGGGTATGTTGGATCAGATTTTTCTTCTCTCTCTCTAGCCTTGAGAGCTCTCCCACCATTCAACCCTCACAAGCCACCCTACACCACCATTCCACCACCTAATGCCACTATATTTTACTAGTGCTCCACCATATATAAGCCTTGTACACCCATTTCCATCATTGATAAGGAAGAGCTACGAATTTTAGAGTTATATTTGGAATTTTTCTTGGAGAAGATGAAGTGGGTTTTAATGAAGATGAAATGGGTCTTGCTTGGAATTTAAAATAGAGCTTTTGGAGGAGCTTTTGGCAACCCCTTTGGGGACACCTTTGGAGGTGGGGGTTGCTCCTCCTACACCAACACCACCATTGAAGAGCTTAGAGGTGGTATCTACTAACCGTGATTTGGTGTTATTGATGAGTAAAATTTCAGTTAGTTATTAACATATATTAGGCTTAATATATGTAGGATTTGTGAATAGTTTGCATCCATGAGATAGATTAGTGAGTTTTGATGATTTCATAGCTAAATGGGTTTCAAAAGATGATTTTTAATGAGTTTAAAACATGAAAAAATTTCAAAATATATTCTTTATCATTTTATGAAATAAAATGTAAGGAAATGTTATTTATGTAGTTTTCTTATAAAATAAAAAATAAACATTTTTATGGGATAAAAACAGTTAGAAAAGGGTTATGTTGTGTATTCCTAGTAAGAAGAAAATAATGGACATTTTTATCGTGATAAAAATGTAAGATGATGTTATTTTAGTGTGTTTGCCAATAAATTTGATAATAAATATTTTTATGAAATAAAAATGTAAGAAAATGTCATCTTCGTGTATTTTTGGTGAAATGGAATAATAAACATTTTTATGGTAATAAAAGTGTTGGAAAAATATAAATTGTTGAAATTATAGAAAAAGTTAATATTTCAATGTTTTGGATGTTATGAAAATGAGCATTTTTAGAAATATTAGTGTTAAACATTTTATGAAATAAAATGTTTGGAAATAGTGATTTGTAGGTAAATATTTGGTGAAATATATATTCAAACCGTGTAACGGGATTTTTGAGTTAAAAAAAATCCATTTTCTCATGAATATAAACTTGTAGTATTTTGACATTAAATGTGTAAGCAAGTTTAAAGAAGCGTTTGTTGGATTTAACATAAAAGAAGAAAAGTTAGAATTTTAGTCTTCAAGTGTGTGAAATTGGGACTAAATAATATGATGAGTATGAGGTTAAAAGACTACATGTTAATTAAAAAGGAAATGACAATTTTCTTATAAAGTGGTTCTAAGTGTGGATGTATTTCTCGAGTTAACGGTATATAAATATTTTTGAAAAAAAAAAGTGATAGAAAGTATTCATTAAATGTTAATGGGTAAAACATGTAAAGAGGGTTAGTGAGTGTAACCTACTAATGTTGACAAAATATTAACACTTATGGGATTCAAAAAGGGGTTAAAGGTGTAAAAGTATTTCCAATAGAGTAAATGATTACTCTCAAATATAAAAAGGTGAAAAATGGCTAAAAACACCTAAGTGGCTAATGTGGGTGGCTAAATTGTTCTTTGGGAATTTAACACTTGTGAAATGGAGTGAAATGTGACTTTGAAAACAAAGGGGTAAAATGATAATTTTACTTAAAGTACAACATTTTATGGAATAAAATATTAAAGAGTGTTTTGATACGTATGAAGAAAGAATGAAATAAGTCTTTAAAGCGGAAATGATTTTTGGTGTAAAATCAACGTGAAAGAAAACAAATGACTTCAATGGAATTTAATGATTTTTCTTAAATGAATAATGGAAAAATGGACGGTTAAGTCCAAGGTTTTGGCTTCGGCTCAAAAGGGAAAATTAATGTGAACGTGAGAAAATGTTGAACACATTAACAAGATAATGATATTGGATGATGCCGGGATAAATAATTAAGTAGGGCTATGCTATCCCTAGTGGTGAAAGACCCCAAACCAACTGCAGTATACTTGGCGCTCGGTGCCGGACGGTGAAATTTCGTCAAACCGTGGGTGTGTGTGTGTTGGCGAATTCCCTAAAGATAATGCTAAGTAATGAATCGAATATTCATGAAAAAGTCATAAATGGATGGTAATGATCCAAAAATTTATTGATGCAAGAATAGCACATTAAAATATTTAATGTTCATGTGGTAACATGGGATTGTTAAATAAGGCGAGTTAATGATATTAAGCTACCTAATAAGGCTTGAATCATAATAAACACAAGCGTGTGTTACATGAGGCTTCAAAGGAAAAGAGTATTTTTCTAAAACACGGTATGTGCGTGTGTTAAATGAAAGTCATGAAATATGGTTAAGTAACTCTGGCGTGAGTTAATGAATGTTGAGAAATAAACGTTTTGAAAGTATATCAGAGGTTTTCCTAACAAATGCCATTTGTTTAACTGCATGAGTAATGAGAATGAATGCTAGTTTTATAACCATGATATTAAATAATGACTATTTTGTAAGGTCAAGGAAGTCAAGTGGCATTAATTAACGTTTTGAAATAAAACGGTTAAATACATTGGTACATGTATTTTCAAGGGTATATATGTAGATATATACATATTTTTACATTCATGTAGTGTAGCGTGTGAGTAATCCCTTCTACCACTTATTTTTAAATTGCATTTGTATATAATCCCATTGAGCATTCGGCTCACTTCCCTTCTTTTGTTGCGACAGGTTGCATGACGCTCCGTACTTTGAGAGCGTTATACAGGTAAGTAACTATTTGACTTTGCGATTAGTAGCTCTGTTTACTTGGCCTTGGGGGTACTTTCCTTGGGTCGTATCACGTAGTTAATGTAAATCGGACTCGCATGCTAATAAGTGTAACGTTAAATACTAATAAAACTAGATTAAAAACATTATTTAAGGTGTTCCATTGCACTTCACAATTAACGTGCGAACCGGATCGGGTTAGTCCTTTAATAACCTTTGAAACCGGGTCGAGGCGTTACAGTTTCTTCCTATGTGCTTGTAGACTCAAGGTCTTTAACTTCTCTTTGAGCTTCTTGTCTGAATTCAAGATGAAAAATTACTCTTTTACCCTTTGAATTTTCTTTATTTCTCTTCTTTCTTTCTTTGCGTGCACTAGATACCTGCAAAATCGATGAAAAATACACGAAACTTGGCGTACTCGTTAGAAAATATCAATAGCAATAATATGAGATAAATTAACTCAAATTATATTGCACGTAGTGTTAAAAGACTATAAATTACGGCGATAAATACAAAGATTTATGCCTAATCACCCCGGTTGTGAGAAAATTGGCATATAGGGTTTTAGGGTTTGCTTACAATGCTTTCCAGTTATCCTTTGAATAAGTGGCACGTGCATCCATCAAAGGCCTTGGGTGGCTTATCCAACCATCGAATTTCTTAGAAGGGCGAATATGTTCCTTTATTTTCCTCTTGGCCCTTTTTACTCAACTCAATTTTTTCCTCTAGAACAGTCTTGATGACCCGGTCCTTGATCAGCTTGGGAATCAATATATCATGTTCTTCATTCGAAATTCCATTCAGGTGATCTAAAGTAAATAAATACAATAATTAGATAATACACAAATGAGGTATGGATATTAGAAAGATACGAGGCAACAACTTACAAAGCTCCTTAAGAGGTATAGATAAAAAACGATTCCAAGCTCTTCAATCTTGGATAGGGACATAAGTTTCTTAAAGGTAGTTAAGCCCCTATGGATTATGTCATCCACTTATTTCCAAGCATTGGTGCTTTGACCAGGCAAAACTCTAGCTGTAAGATAGAAAAAACACAAGTTAGAATCAGAGTCGACTATTAAAATGGCAAAGAAATATAATACTAAGGAAAGTAAAAGGATAATACTCTTAAGAGGGGGTTTCCTCGATTCACGAGGGATCTTAACAACCCATTCCTACTCCACATCTTTCAAAAACTCTCAAAATACACTAACGAAGAAATAACTCGTCTTCTAATGGTGATTTTAAGTCTAAAAAACCCTCATTTGCTTGAACTTTGAGCTACCAGGGCTCATATTATAATACCTGAAGATGTTATTACTAGATATTATGGTGTAGACACTCTGGAAAATATCCCCTGTAACGCTGTCAGAATGGAAGTAACTTCATGCTATAATTGAGCTAACGATGATCCTATTAGAGTTTGGATCGAGCTGAGAGGGGGAAACTCTTTACTCAGAGAATATGTCATGAATGCAAGGATGAAGGGGAAGTCTAAAACGTAGCCAAAATATGGCCTCGTTAAAAATAATTTCTCAAATATTTTTCATATCAAAGGCCCTTTCCTCGGCCTCAGGTGTCCTCGAGGTTATAGTCATCTTAACACCATACTTGTGTTAAATTCAAGTGGATTCAACTTTATTACTTATGCTCTTATAAAGACTATCCCAGGAGAAGTCTATCTCATAGGCTTCTCAACCATCTAAAAAGGCGTCAATAATATTGTAGTTTAAAGGGAGAAATCTAATGGATAACTTCATAAAGGAAATATGTTCCGCCCCCATTGTACTCATCATCATCAATAACACCTATATTTCGGGATCCCTATGTTCCTTTGGTTACTACATTTAAAGGTGCCTCATCTCCTTTGGCCAAATGATCCTTAGCTCCTATATTTTATAGTCCCTCGGTTACTTTGGCTACTACATTTCAAAGTGACTCAACTCCCTCAGCCTAAGGACCTTTAACTCCTATATTTTGGTATTTCACAGTTCCTTCGGCTACCACATTTCAAGGCGCTTTAGCTCTATCAGCCTAAGGACCCTTGTCTCCTACATTTTGGAGTCCTTTTATTGCTTTGGTTACTACATTCCAAGGTGACTTAGCTCCCTCATCTAAAGAACCCTTAACTCCTATAATCTTGGATTCCCTTAATTCCTCCGGCTAGTACATTACATTGTGCCTCAGTTGCTTTAGACAAAGGAAAATTGGATCCTATATTTTGAAGTACCTTGGTTCCTTCGACTACTACATTTCATGGTACCTCATCTCCATCGGATCCTACTATCTAGGGTCCCTCAGTTCCTCCAGCTACTATATGTCAAGTTACCTTGTCTCCTTCCACCCAAGGGCCCTCAATTCCTACATTTTTAGTCCCTCGGTTCCTTTGGCTACAACATTCTCAAATTGTCTCAGCTCCCTCAACCTAAGGACCCCCGACTCCTACATTTTGGGGTCCCTCAGTTACTTTTGCAACAACATTTTAAAGTGCTTAAGCTCCCTTGTCTTTGATATTTTAGGATCTCTCAGTTCCTTTAGCTATTATATTTAGGGGTCACGTAAGATCTTTGATTTATTAGTATTCGACTCATTCACACTTCTCCAATCTTCCACTACAACTTCAATTTAGAAAAACATTAGAGCCAAAAGGGTAACTGATGGTCCTAAAAAATAGTCTCATATGGAAATAGAGTCAAGACGACCTTCTGTCATTTTACCCTTTTCCATAAACCCACGGTCTCTATGGGTCGGCCATAACACGATTGATTATTTTATGAAAAAATCCAAAAATTGAAGATTTTGCATGAAATGACATTTTGGATATTTCCTACCTATATTGGTATGAGCAAAGATCAACATGGTATGTGAGGGAATAATCAGACATACTTTACATCTTTTAGAAGGGTAGGTGGTAACTTTTTAGAGGCTCTCAGCAAGAAACATGCAACATTTGACTTGGGGTGCGCATTATACCCCAAGATCCTTATAAAAATCCCTCATTCAATTAATTATACTCTAACTTAACTTTGTTTGTGAAATCCTACTGAAACTCTATTAGTTTGTACTCTAAAGAGAGAGAATTATATCTTATTAGTTTTATAACACTCCACAAATAGTGATAAACAAGTTGATTTATAGTGGATGTAGGCCTAAGTGGCTTAAACACAAATTTAGGTCTCAAGATATGTTTTATCGCCTTTTCTCTCTGTTTTTACTATTCATGCACATACCCAAATCTTAATTGATGATACCCCTTTTCACATATGGTGTTTTAAAGGATCTTTTGACTCCCCAGCTTCCCCCGAGGTAGGGCAAAGGTCCCAAGGTCAGCCACTGACCTCAGACGCATCGATACTTATCTGGTAAGGCTTACATAATTCCCAATGGCAAGCTATGGTACTATGGCATACCTCAATAGCTCATACTTTCCATAAGGAAGGATGGTTGCCCTAACATACTCCCTCCAGCAAGCTCCGAGACCTCAATATCAAGGTTTTATTACGATCGAAACCCCCACTCGACCTCAAAATGAGAGATTATACCCTCAGGAGGTTATTCGGTCCACAGTCCTAGGATGTGGTGACATGTGGTACTTCAAGGTTCATTCCTATCAACTCCACAATCTCCCCAGACTTTTGGACCTTCGACAAGTGCTCCTCCAAACTATCTGATGGAGTAGTGAGAAGCATAACACTATTCCACCTATCGCCACTACATAGCTCCACTTACATTCAATGTTCTCATTAGCATTAAATGCACTCAACTACCTTACTCGTACTGCAAATCTTTTTCCCAACACTCCACTTTCCTACTGGCCCCGATGGATCTCAGAGCTATCAAATCTATGCTGTGATAGTACACTCATTCTCTCTTCAAGAACTCTCCTATAAATAGAAGGCTATTAGAAGGTGGAAGGGGATCAAATTTCGACATCCAAAGATATTAGAGCATTCAAACAATCAGAGCCATAAGAATACTAGCATTCTGTTAATGTATCTACCTTATTGTGCACTCATATAACCCACTGTTGCGAGGTCTATATTTGTATTTAGACTAGTTCCATTATTCATACAACTTTGTATATCGTGCAAGATCCATAAGACAATACCTAGGCACCCTTATAGAAGTCATTCAATTACTTCCTAAGGTCCTCTATACCGTTAACAAAGGATGCAAGACCTCAGACTCCCTTTACCAAAACTCAACGGGTCTCTTAGACTATAATACTTGACCACATTCTAATAAAAAAGAATAACACCTTTGTATAATGGATGTAGGACCATCTCCTAAGGTTCGAGCCACTTTAAACATTTTTCTCACACTTGACACTTCTATCCTCTTACCCGTCTGAGGTCCAGAGGAGAGCACCTACGGATCTAAAGTCACTTACGATTTTAACACTCATCATTAATCATTTTGATATTTTATTGAGTTCATACTAAATCATATCTTAATTTAGGTGATTTGCATTTGTGCACATCAATTATACAGATGAAAAAAAAATCCAGACACGTAGAAGAAACTCACAAAGGGCTTTTTAATAATACTAGTAATTATTATTATAACTAATTTAATTCTTAATCGTGAGCCATTAGTAGAGATTCATATTTTATGAATGAGGGAGATGGAGGTGTGGATCGGTGATATGGAAGTGGGAAGTATGGGTTGCGTTTGAGTGTTAAAGATGAAAGACGTGCTTAAAACAAAAGAGAGTGAGAGCATAGATACATAATTAGGCAAGAAGGACGGATGAACATCCTTTTTTGTGTGAGTGGGGGAGAAAACATCCTTGCCGTCGTCAATTATTTATTTGCACTATTTTAAGCCCAACTTGAATAGTTTTTAAACTTCAACCCATCTTTTATTTTAACTACTTGTCATTTCTAAAATTATTATTTAATTTAGCATTTTGTTTTTTAGAATATGTCAGTTCTCATATGACATATCAATAAGTTGGGCAACAAATAAAATGCTGTGACGATATTGTGCAGCATTAGACCATGCCAATGATTTCCACGCTACCATTTAGTAAAACTCAAAATTTAGATATGATTCCTTTCGATGAAGGAAAGATCGTTATAAAACGTTAAAAGGATAGCCTCTATGGTGGGTGACTAGGTTAATAGTTTTGAACTCATAGAAGAAACACTTCTCCACCAAAATTATATTTGATGCCATGTGGAAGTAGATGTGAAAAAATGGTTAAGAAATGACTATTTATGAAGATGGAACATGCAACTCCTTTATGGATTCAATTGAAATTTGAAAGACTTTCCGTCTTTTGTTGCGGGTGTGGACGGAAAATGAAGACTACTGCTACCAACCAACAGTTCATGATGAGGAAGATGATTATGGTCCTCACCTTTGAGTAACCAGAGAGAATGGGAAAGTATTTTATAGAGAGTTTACTAGAGCATCGCCGCGAGAAGCTCTAGCTTGGGCATCAAAACAAAACCCGCAGTTGAAGAAACGTGCATGTGGATGTGTAACATAATAATATTTTATAATGACTAAGTGCATGCCCATAAGGGAATAAACTGTGGAGATAAAAAGGAATGAGCTCCAGGATTATGGCAGGGTTGGACAGCTGGTAGTACGTTGAGGAGACAATGAAATTAGTGAATCATCAAGATGGAACCGAGAGAGAAGGTAATGTTACCCAGGATAGAAAACCTACTTTGTCGTCCACTATGTTATATACACGAAACACTACTTTGGGCAGTAAACGAGCCCAATATTATAAAATCCCAACGCCTACCTCAATCCAAACCCCAAGTAACTCCTAAGTTGAAATAGACCAAATATCTTCCCTTACACAACCCACTAAGAGGCCCAAGTTGAACCCAAATATTCTTGGGTGAACCATTCTATGTGCCTAAATCGCCTCATGACCCAAATATTCTAAACCTCATAGGAAGTCCATCCCAAGCTCGACGTTTATAGCCCATGGTCTTAACCCTAATCATTAAGACAAACCTGTTGATGGCCCTAAGCTACACCCCATCCAAGCCTCATGACATGATGCTCCTTATTAAACATATCCATACAACAAAGACCCTTTTGACCATTAAACCTAATCATGCATAACCATACTTAAACAACCAAGACATTCAAGATGATGATTTGAGGAATTTATTGGTGACGAATTTACAAGATTTGTTTCTAAAAAGAAAACGAGAGGAAGATAGAGAGGGAAAGGAACTAGTGAAATTGGGAAAATTTGATGATTTAATAAATATGACAACCAAGGAGTCTAGTGTAACTTGCCAAAAAATACAAGATTGAGAAAAACGATGGATCCAAATAAAAGATAACAAAAGACATATGCATGTTGGAAGATTAAATAGAATTCATCAACATATTAAATTATTGAGATTACCTAATACAGGAATTGTAGAAATGGTGTACTTGAATCCATAGCGGTAATTGAGACTCGGGGGTTGGAGGTCTTCCACCGACTAATCCCTCTCCCTCTACGAGTTCTATCTCATTGATGGGGATGAGGAGGAGAGTGTTTGAGTGTATTAGCCTTGGGGACCAGAACCCTTCACTATATAGACATCTAATTAGAACCCCATAAATTCTAATTAGGTGACTCTTGAGTAACACGACTCTTGAGTAACCAGTAGGTGACTTTTGGGTAACCACACATTTCGAATTCCATACTTACTGTTGATGTCTTTTGAGCTTACCTAATTAGATCACTTCATTTGCCCAATTTAAATTGAAGTTCAAATATAATTACCATTTTAATATGTGAGCCCACATTAAATTATTTGGAATATATAAAATATTCCAACAATCTCCCACTTGGGCTACATAATAATTCCGAATGTAATTATATTCAATAACCTTATGTGCGCACCAAATTGCTTTTTATTCTTAAGATATCTACCGAATCAATCTCGTCCATCTCCTATACCGGTATGAGACTAAAGCTACATTCGTTACATTTATGCGGTAACTCAATCCATCAATTATCACCACACCAAATATATTCAACGACATAGATCAAGTATGGATGTGTGGCTGGAAATTACATGTAATGTGATCTCAAACATGCCTATTTTCAATTGGTCCTAACTTTATTTCATAGTGAGATAAAACCTTAGTCTTTTAAACCTTATGTTATACCACAATTAAAAGACAATACATTCAGAGTAAACAACAAAATGAAAATACCATCAACTTTATTTTGCAGAAAACTGAAACATACATAAAGTATCTGAGTAATGTCAAATGAAGGAACATTAAACCGAATAAAAACTCCCACTCAAGCTGAATATCATCAAACTGAACAACACCCATATGAGCAGTGTGCTCATGAAAGACCTTGAGTGTTAAGCCTTTAGTGAGCGGATCCACGAGCACGGAGTTTGTTCTTATATGTTCAATAGACACTATCTTACTCTAAACTCTTTCCTTAACAACAAGAAACTTAATGTATATGTGCTTAGACTTCAATAATCATTTGTTGTAAATCGAATATAAAACTGCTGAATTATTGTCACAATATATCTGTAGTGGTCTTTCAATGCTATCCAAAATATGCAGCCCATTGACAAAATTTCGTATCTATATCGCATGATTTGTTGCCTCATATAGTCTATGAACTTTTCTGCCATAGTGGAAGGTGCAATGAGTTAATACTTAGCACTCTATCGAAAATAGCACCTCCAGACAACATGTATACATTGCCAGAAGTGGATCTCTTAGTGTCTTGTCAACCCCTAAGATCAGAATCAGAATACCCAATGATCTCCAAATTATCCGACTTCAGATAGATGAGCATGTAATCTTTTGTTCCTTATAAATACATCATAACCCATTTGGCTCCTTTCTAGTGATCCATTCTAGGGTTACTCAAATATCTGCCTAAGATACCCATTATGTACACTAAATTCGGACGCGTACATACTTGAGCATGCAAAAGACTCCCTATAGCTAAAGCATAAGGAACCTTTTTCATTTCTTTTACTTTCAGTCTCATTTGTGGGGCATTGACATAGACTAAACTTGTCTATCATAACAACAAGAGTATCTCTTTGTGCAAAATATTTAATGCCAAATCTAGCGAGTACTTTCTCGATATAGCTCTTTTGTGATAACCCAAGGACACCCTAAGAATGATCCCGGTGTATCTTAATTCCCAATACAAAAGTGGCGTCCCCAAGATCTTTCATTTTAAAATTCTTAGTTAGAAATCTCTTAGGTTCGTGCAATAAGCCTATATCGCTGCTAGCCAATAGTATGTGTCACACCCCAAACCCAATATCCATACTAATCATTTATTATTAGAATAATTAGATCATAATCTTGAGCCCATTGGAAATATGATTCATTCATCAATATTTTCCTACATAATGAACATAATATTATTCTTACATCATAAAATTCAATACCAGAGTCATAATTAAGAAAACATGCAATCCCGTGATTAACTATGATCAACCCAATCCATACTAAATCAATATATACAATGTGTGAGTATATTAAAATATTCAGCGTGACAACGATAAAATCCCATTTTTAAATCCCAGCTCTCTCCAACGGTGCAACTCTCAAAGCTACCGGTCATATGGTACCTAGCTGGCAGCGTGTGAACCTGAAATTGTTAAAATATAAACCGTAAGCATTAAGCTTAGTGAGGTAATCCTTCCCTGCAATAGAATAACAATTCTATATCAAATATGTAGATATAAAATCCGAACAATCCTGCCCATTGGCAATAACAAATCATGGATCATAAGATCCAAATAATTCTGCCCATTGGCAATAACAAATCCTGGATAATAAGATCCAAATAATTCTGCCCGTTGGCAATAACAAATCCTGGATATTTGAATATCCAAACAAATCCTGAATACCGAAGTATTCAAAAAAATCCGCTCTTAAAGCTATATTCATATTTATATATGAAACAAATCATAAGTACACTCACCTTGGCAGTTTAACTAGCTTTGCCCTTGCCTTTATCCAGTACTTGTTCAATCAGATTTTCTTCCCTTCCTATCATTCTTAAAATATTAGTATCATCGTAATAATATCAATAATCCAAAGAATGATTTAAACATAATTCAATCCATAAGCATCACATGATTCCATTCAAATCATTTATCACAAGTGAAGTTCCATCCAAATCCATGCTAGCTTATTCAACATATCCAAATCATAGACCAAATATAAATTCATTTATTCTTGGAAATTCAATCCTTGTCATATTAGTATTCCAATACAAAAGACGGTACATCATTTTAGGTCTCGTAGAGCAAGATATGCTCATTTCTTTACCACATGGCAAATCTGCCCTATAGGCCCTCTTATCGTTCATTCAACTTCCACGAATTTCCATAATTTTTCTACATCATATATTTATGTGACATTTCACCCAACATCAGTAAACATATTGAAAAATACAAAATTAAAGTTTCATAATTTTTAAGGTTCGTTTGCTATGTCAAGCAAAAACACCGAACACATGGCGGGCATATTTTCACCCTTAGGGCAGATTTCATACCCGAACTTCAAACTCTCACCAAAGACTCATTTCTTGGTATTTTATCATAATTTTCGGATATGTCATACCTATATGAGTCCAGGTTAATCTAAAATTGGAATCAATCAATTCCAGTAAGTACACCAAAATATATGAAAGTTTGAATAAACAGAGTTTCTAAACAAAGCAGTTTTAGGGTTTTGTACATTCAACTTAACTTAAACTTGCATATATCCATACATATGCACCCAAGAATGAAAGTTCAATAAAAATCAAGGATTTATATCATATAAATCGTAAATGAAAGAAAAATAGCAAGATTCATGGTTGGAATTACCTTAGGGGCTTTTTCGTAATTTTCTATGAATTTTCTTCAATTTTCTCCTCACACTTTCTTCCTAAACTTCAAAACTCTCTTTCCTTAAGCTTAAAATCTCTCATGGCTGCATTTTGGCTGAATAAAGAGGTAATTCTAAGGGTTTGAGGTCGGCCAAAGCCACCACCCTTCCCAACCAATGAGAATAAAACATTTGTTGCCATATTAAGACAAAATACTACTTAACGGATGGACTACTTTACCCTTGTTTCGTAATTTTGGGATAACTTCTCACTCGAACCTCCGTTTCACACACCGTTTGTTTTGTTACAACCATAACTCACTTGTCTACAACTATGTAGTTTTCACCTCAAGTCAATTGTTATGTCATAAAGGTCAAAACTAGCCTTAAACATGAACATTCCTACCGAAACCTTCAAAATTTTGTTTTTGTAACTAATTCGACATATCATGCTTTTTGAAGGTAGGATTAGACTAAACATAATAAATTAACATCATGTGTATTAATGACACACTAATCATATCACATAAGCTAGGCATGATTTAAGCATAATTAATCATAATTAATCATAATTATATTCGGGTTGTCACAATTCTCCCCCTGTTAGGAAATTTCGTCCTCGAAATTGACATACCTTGGTTGTCCGAATCAAACAAATATGGATAACGCATTTTCATGCTATCCTCACTCTCCCATGTAGCTTCTTCCATGGAATGCCTTCTCCACACAACTTTCACAAGTGGGATCACCTTTGATCTCAATATTTGTTCTTTCCTATCGACGATAGCAAGCGGTTCTTCCACGTAGCTCAAATCTTCCTTCAACTCAATAGGCTGTTCCACCAATACATGTGAAGGGTCTGCTACATACTTTCTTAACATAGAAACATGGAAAACATCATGTAACCGAGATAATTCTGGTGGTAACGCTAACTTGTAGGCAACCATCCCGACTTTCTCAAGGATTTCATAAGGTCCAATGTAGCGTGGACTTAATTTCCCTTTCTTTCCAAACCTCATAACTCCTTTCCATGGCGATATTCGAAGAAACACATAATCCCCTTTCTGGAATTCCAAATCTTTTCGTCGTTTATCCGCATAACTTTTCTGTCTGCTTTGAGCTGCTGTTCTCATTCTATCTTGAATAATCTTCACTTTTTCAGTGGTGACTTCAATCAATTCTGGACCCTCTATCTTCCTTTCACCAACTTCACCCCAACATATTGGTGTACGACATCGTCTACCATACAATGCTTCATATGGAGCCATACCAATAGTAGACTGAAAACTATTGTTATATGCAAATTCTATCAAAGGCAAATATTCATCCCAATTACCCTTGAAATCAAGCACACAGGCTCTAAGCATATCTTCCAAAATCCGTATTGTCCTTTCAGACTGCCCATCTGTCTGGGGATGAAAAGCCGTACTAAACTTTAAGTTGGTACCCATAGCATACTGCAAACTATCCCAAAATCTGGATGTAAAAGTAGGGTCCCTATCTGAAACAATAGAAACAGGTGCCCCATGCAATCGAATAATTTCATTAACATACAATCTAGCATACCTATCAACTCTATATGTAGTCTTGACTGCTAGAAAATGAGCGGACTTGGTCAATCTGTCCACCACTACCCAAATCGAATCTGACCCCTTCTGAGATCGAGGAAGCCCAACCACAAAATCCATCGTTACATGATCCCATTTACATTCCGGTATTGGCAATGGATGAAGCAGACCAGTAGGTTTCTGATGCTCCACTTTCACTTGCTGACATATAAGGCATCTAGCAACAAAATCAGCTATTTCCTTTTTCATATTATTCCACCAATAATGCTCCTTTAAATCCCTATACATTTTAGTACTACCAGGATGCATAGTATAAATGGAATTATGAGCCTCATCTAAAATTTCCTCTTTCAATCCACCCACATTAGGCACACACAACCGCTGCTTATACAATAAGGTGCCATCATTCACAATACAAAAATCTTCAGACTTACCATCTTGGACATCTTGTCGTTTCTTCTCAAGGAAAGGATCTTGACTTTGCAAATCACGAATACGGGTAGCTAATAAAGGCCTCACGCTTACATGAGCAAAGAATCTATCCCCATCTACTAGTTGAAATTCTACTCCCATCAATCTCAACTCCATAATATGAGCAACTCTAGCACATCGAATACAAGATAACTTGCCTGAAGCCTTTCTACTCAAAGCATCTGCAACTACATTTGCCTTTCCTGGGTGGTAGTGAAGTGTACAATCATAATCTTTAATTAACTCCATCCACCGCCTCTGCCTCAAATTCAACTCCTTCTGAGTAAATAAATACTTAAGGCTTTGATGGTCAGTAAAAATTTCACATACCTCACCATATAGATAATGACGCCATAATTTCAAAGCAAACACAATAGCAGCAAGTTCCAAATCATGTGTAGGATAATTACGTTCATGTGTACGCAACTGCCTAGAAGCATAAGCAATAACTCTACCATGCTGCATAAAAACACAACCCAACCCCTGATGTGAAGCATCGGTATAAACAACAAAACCATCTCCACCATGCGGAATAGTAAGAACAGGTGCAGTTACCAACCTCTTTTTCAATTCATCAAAACTATTTTCGCAATCAGAATTCCATTCAAACTTAACATCTTTCCGGATTAGTTTAGTCATTGGTAAGGCAATCGAAGAAAATCCCTTAATAAACCTTCTATAATACCCAGCTAAACCCAGAAAACTCCTCACCTCAGTGACATTATTGGGCCTCTCCCATTTTACAATAGCCTCTACCTTTTTAGGATCAACACATATACCATCTCCCGAAACAACATGGCCTAAAAATACAACTTTTGATAGCCAAAATTCACACTTGCTAAACTTGGCATACAACTTCTTATCTTTCAACAGATTCAAAATAGTTGTGAGATGCCTTTCATGTTCAACCATATCACGTGAATAAATCAGAATATCATCAATAAAAACTATCACAAATGAATCAACAAAAGGATGGAGTACCCGGTTCATAAGATCCATAAATACAGCTGGAGCATTAGTCACCCCAAAAGGCATCACCAAAAACTCAAAATGACCATACCGAGTGCGAAAAGCAGTTTTAGAAATATCACTCTCCTTCACCCTCAACTGATGATACCCTGATCGCAAGTCTATTTTTGAAAACACTTTAGCACCCTGTAACTGATCAAACAAATCATCTATATGAGGTAAAGGGTATTTGTTCTTAATTGTAGCTTTATTCAGTTGCCTATAATCAATACACAAACGCATGGTACCATCTTTCTTCTTCACAAATAAAACTGGCGCACCCCATGGAGATACACTAGGCTGTATGAGCCCCCTATCAAGTAAATCTTGCAACTGAATCTTGAGTTCTTTCAACTCAGCAGGTGCCATTCTATACGGTGCCATAGAAATAGGGGTTGTCCCTGGTGCTAATTCAATACTAAATTCAACTTCTCTTTCTGGAGGTAACCCTGGGAACTCACTAGGAAACACTTCAGGAAAATCCCTTATAATAGGAACATCAACTAATTGTAAAGCTCCCTTCCCAGTGTCAAGAACATATGCAATAAAACCCTCACAACCCTTACTCAATAATTTCCTCGTCTGAATAGCTGAAATGATGAAACTGGGAACAATTTTCCTTTCCCCCACAAATTTAAATTCAGTCTCACCAGGCATATTAAAAACAACTTCCTTACAGAAACAATCCATAGATGCATGATATTTAGATAACAAATCCATTCCCAGAATTATATCAAAATCAGAAATATCCAATGGGAGTAGATCTATAACTGTATCTCTAGCCCCCACAGTCAAAACACAATCACGAAAAGCATATTCAGCTACAACCATTTCCCCCATAGGCATATAAATACCTAACCCCACATCTAAACGAGTACATGGTCTATTCAGGTATACAGCAAAAGCATAGGACACAAAAGAATGCGTGGAACCAGGATCAATCAAAACATAAGCACTTCTATCAGTAACAGAAAGTGTACCTGTCACCACATCTGGAGTAATCTGAGCTTCTTTCATTGTAAAAACTCGTCCACCTGGCCTGGAACTACTAGCTTGTCCTCTACCCATACTTTTCACTGCACTGCCCGGAGATAACATTCTGCTTGCTACTTCACTATGTGCTGCTGGAGTCTCTGCCAATTGCGGACAATTCTTCTTAATATGCCCCACTTGATGACAATGGTAGCATTCCAATCCCTTAAGCTTAGGACAATCGGATTTATAATGCCCTTCCTTTTTACAAAAGAAACATGTAACAACTCTTGTCGGTGCCTCACCCTTTCCTGACCTCCTAACCAGACTAGAAGATTCTCCACCCCTAGTATCTCTGCCAAATCTCCCCAGACCTCTACCACTATCTCCACCACCTCTCTGAAATTTATGAGGTTCCATCTTAACACTTCCACCCTCACCTCCCTTAAAGTGAGATGCGTCGAATCTACTCTTTTTAAAACTCTCTCTACTTGCCACCCCTTGGTTCATTTGCCTTTCTGCTATCGTGGCTTTGTTTACCAGAGAAGCATAATCTTCTAACTCATAAGTGGCCACTCTATTTTGAATAGGCCAAATCAGTCCATCTTGAAATTTACTACATTTATCTTCTTCCTCCTGCACATACTTAGTAGCAAATCTAGACAAAGCAGTAAATTTAGCATCATACTCCCTCACAGACATGTTCCCTTGGGTTAAATTTATAAACTCCCTCAGCTTCTCCCTCCTATAGACCTTAGGGAAATACTTAACATACAAAGCTTTAATAAATTCAGCCCAAGTAATGACATCAGTACCTTCCATCCTTGGCACCAAATGGTTGCTGGCTTCCCACCAATACTTCGCCTCTCCTTTGAGCTTAAACACAACTAGATTCACTTTCTGGTTATCTGGAACCTTCATAACTGCAAAGATAGTTTCTAGATCCCTGACCCACATCTCAGCTTCTGTAGGTTCCACCGACCCTGAATATTCTGGAGGATTCAACTTCAAAAACTTCTCATGCATGGAATCCTTCATTTCCTTCCTTGCCTCTTTTTCAATCCTCGCCACAATCTTTGATTCTAGATATCTAGCCTGTTGTTCTGCCATTTGCGCCATATTTCTTTCTTGTTGCTCTGCCATCCTCATCATTGCTTGTGCTATTATTTGCATCTCCGTAGGCTGTTCTTGCTCTCTAGCCCTCCCAGCAACACTTTGCTCTACTTCAACATTATCTGTACGAGAAGCTACTCCCTCTTCTCTAGGTTGTCCATTCCCAGGTTCCATCTGGAATAATCTGTAATACAACAAAGTTCTAACAACCAATATAAACAGTTTATAATACTAAACTATTGGTTAGTACATAAACAATTCATAAATATCAAATCAACTCAATACTGTCATCTAACCGTCACACACGTCCAGAATTTATAACCACGCTCTGATACCACTAATTGTCACACCCCAAACCCAATATCCATACTAATCATTTATTATTAGAATAATTAGATCATAATCTTGAGCCCATTGGAAATATGATTCATTCATCAATATTTTCCTACATAATGAACATAATATTATTCTTACATCATAAAATTCAATACCAGAGTCATAATTAAGAAAACATGCAATCCCGTGATTAACTATGATCAACCCAATCCATACTAAATCAATATATACAATGTGTGAGTATATTAAAATATTCAGTGTGACAACGATAAAATCCCATTTTTAAATCCCAGCTCTCTCCAACGGTGCAACTCTCAAAGCTACCGGTCATATGGTACCTAGCTGGCAGCGTGTGAACCTGAAATTGTTAAAATATAAACCGTAAGCATTAAGCTTAGTGAGGTACTCCTTCCCTGCAATAGAATAACAATTCTATATCAAATATGTAGATATAAAATTCGAACAATCCTGCCCATTGGCAATAACAAATCATGGATCATAAGATCCAAATAATTCTGCCCATTGGCAATAACAAATCCTGGATAATAAGATCCAAATAATTCTGCCCGTTGGCAATAACAAATCCTGGATATTTGAATATCCAAACAAATCCTGAATACCGAAGTATTCAAAAAAATCCGCTCTTAAAGCTATATTCATATTTATATATGAAACAAATCATAAGTACACTCACCTTGGCAGTTTAACTAGCTTTGCCCTTGCCTTTATCCAGTACTTGTTCAATCAGATTTTCTTCCCTTCCTATCATTCTTAAAATATTAGTATCATCGTAATAATATCAATAATCCAAAGAACGATTTAAACATAATTCAATCCATAAGCATCACATGATTCCATTCAAATCATTTATCACAAGTGAAGTTCCATCCAAATCCATGCTAGCATATTCAACATATCCATGGCGGGCATATTTTCACCCTTAGGGCAGATTTCATACCCGAACTTCAAACTCTCACCAAAGACTCATTTCTTGGTATTTTATCATGATTTTCGGATATGTCATACCTATATGAGTCCAGGTTAATCTCCAATTTGAATCAATCAATTCCAGTAAGTACACCAAAATATATGGAAGTTTGAATAAACAGAGTTTCTAAACAAAGCAGTTTTAGGGTTTTGTACATTCAACTTAACTTAAACTTGCATATATCCATACATAGGCACCCAAGCATGAAAGTTCAATAGAAATCAAGGATTTAGATCATATAAATCGTAAATGAAAGAAAAATAGCAAGATTCATGGTTGGAATTACCTTAGGGGCTTTTTCGTAATTTTCTATGAATTTTCTTCAATTTTCTCCTCACATTTTCTTCCTAAACTTCAAAACTCTCTTTCCTTAAGCTTAAAATCTCTCATGGCTGCATTTTGGCTGAATAAAGAGGTAATTCTAAGGGTTTGAGGTCGGCCAAATCCACCACCCTTCCCAACCAATGAGAATAAAACATTTGTTGCCATATTAAGACAAAATACTACTTAACGGATGGACTACTTTGCCCTTGTTTCGTAATTTTGGGATAACTTCTCACTCGAACCTCCGTTTCACACACCGTTTGTTGTGTTACAACCATAACTCACTTGTCTACAACTATGTAGTTTTCACCTCAAGTCAATTGTTATGTCATAAAGGTCAAAACTAGCCTTAAACATGAACATTCCTACCGAAACCTTCAAAATTTTGTGTTTGTAACTAATTCGACATTTCATGCTTTTTGAAGGTAGGATTAGACTAAACATAATAAATTAACATCATGTGTATTAATGACACACTAATCATATCACATAAGCTAGGCATGATTTAAGCATAATTAATCATAATTATATTCGGGTTGTCACAGTATGTCATCGACATAGAGCACAAGAAAGATAATTTTACTCCCACTGAAATTATGATATACACAGTCATCTACTTCATTAACCTCAAAATCATATGAGATAATGACTTGATAAAACTTGTGATATCATTTACGAGAAGCTTGTTTGAGACCATATATGAATTTCTTAAGTTTACAAACCATGGACTTTGGATCAACTGAGTCAAAGTTTTCTGGTTGCACCATATATATGGTTTCCTCAATATTACCATTGATAAAAGCCATCTTAACATCCATCTGATGATGCAACTCTAAATCAAAATGATCTACAACTGCTCATGAGGTTATTGAGTTTTCTCTTCTGGAATAATTCTTATATTTTGAGTAGGGAAGTTCTCAATGTTGTCTCCTTCAACACTGTCAGCAGGATGAACAATGTTTGGGAAATGAATTGATTCCTCTTCAAAGACAACATTCTTATTCTTAACCGTATCTTCCCCCTCAAACTCAACATCCTCAAGAAATCTCGCATTTCCCATCTCGAAAAAAGGACTTAGTTGAGGGATCATAAAACTTGAAACCCTTCGCTTGTTCAACGTACCCATCAAAATAGCAGCTAATAGTTCTTGAGTCTAGTTTCTTTTCAATTGGCCTATAAGGCATTACCTCAACTGGACACCCCCATATATATAAATGATAGGTTTTCAGCCTATCCATAGTTCATAAGGGGTTTTAGCCACCACTATACAAAGTACTCTATTTAGAATATATACTGCAGTCTTAAGTGCCATTCTCTAGAGTAATTCTAGCAAAGAATAATGATGAATCATACTTCTTACGACGTCCTTAAACGTTCTATTTTGTCTCTAAAAATTTGGTAAAAGGTTATAGACGTTGTTCACCCGATCTATCATATCTACCATAGTATACATCACCATAGTCAAATTTGACATCTTTAATCTTCTTGCCTAGTTGATTTTCAACTTCGGCTTTGAAGGCCTTAACATATCCAGAGCTTGAGACTTCTCATAAATTAAATATAAGTACCCATAACGAGAATAGTTGTCTATAAAAGTGATAAAATACTGTTGGCCATTCCATGAAGCCGTAGGGAATGGACTGCAAATGCCAGAATGTATCAATTTTAAGACATCATAACTCCTTTTAGTACTTAATTTCCTTATGTTTGTCTGTTTCCCCTTTATACACTCGATACAAACACCAAAGTCTATGAAATTAAGGGGCTTAAGTATTCCGTCTGACATAAGTCTTTCAATTCTCCTTTAGGAGATATGACCCAAATGCTTGTGCTATAAAGTAACGGAATTCTCATAAGTTAATTTTAATTTTTTTTGCAAGGTTTCATTAAATGAAGCATTGGTGTTTAATAAACATAATTTAACAACTAAAGAACGAGTCGCAACCAATGTTCCAAGTGAACGAGAATAACTGTGTTTGTCCAAAATAAAAATAGAAACCAAGTCTCGTCTGAAAAAACAGTACTACATAAGTCTATATTAATTCAATTAAATGATTAGTCTCAAAAGATAATTTGAAAGTCCCAATTGCTTCAACTCCAACTGTTGTGGCATCGCCCACATGGATGAATCTTTTACCATCATTTGGTGGTTTGGATCCACAGGCTACCATGCATAGACATACTTACATGAGTAGTAGCACCCGAATCTACCTACTATTACTAGGTACAAAAGCTAAATTAACTTCGGAACAAAAAAATATGATAAGTGTACCTTTCTTTACACACCATGTGGTGTAATTAGAACAATCCTTATTCAAATGCCCAGGTTTCTGGGAAAGAAATAAGCAAATTGTGAATCCTGAACTTTTTTCTTTTTTTGAACTTTAGGTTTGGATTTTGATGTTACAACTGCAGTACCCTTATCATTAGTTCTTTTCCTCATTATGTTCCTTGAGGTAGATGAAACATGAGCAATTTCAGTTGTCTTTTCTCGCTTCAGCCTTTCCTCTTCTTGCACACAATGTGAAATGAGCTCAATAAGATTACATTTATCCTTTTGACTATTATAACTCACTACATTTATCCCAGACTGTGCTTCATGGGGAGAAGCTGAAAAAATTTAGAAGAACAGATTTCAAGTGTTGGCAATAACAGATATATTTTTACCTCGCTACTTTCCATTTGACAAGGTTCCTACATGATGAATGTCCCCTACTTATGGAGGGAGATGAAAAAGAGAAAGTTCAAGCTGTGGAAGCATGAAAACATTCTGAATATCTATGCCAAAACTATGTCCTCACTTATTTGGACAATTCACTCTATGACATTTATTATACCATGAAGACTGCAAATGAACTTTGGGAATCCTTAGATAAGAAGTACAAGACTGATTAGGCATAAATTCTTCCTAATTTATCCCTTGATTTAGTTACTTTTAGCACCTCGAACAACGTGATTGAGTTGGATTTATCTCATAACTGTGCTACTGACTAATCCTAATGAGTACACCGAGTTTCTGGTATTTTGTAGTGATTTTGCAGGTATTTGATGTCAAGAACGAAAGAAGGAAATCGGTAGAATCAAGAAAGAAAGAAGGAAAAGTCTCAAGGGCAAAAGCATAATTTTTACACGGAATTTGGATGAGGTACCTAAAGAGAAGTTGAAGACATCTCATTCACGAGCATAAAGGAAGAAACAGCACCCCAATCGGAATCCCGGAACAAAAGTTATGAGCAGTCAAAGATGAGCCAGAAAGTCAAACAACTGGACCGGTCCGCCCCTACCTCGGACCGGTCCGCCTTGCCAAACTCCAGAAGACCCCGGATCGCATGAAAATCGAAGAAGGCCAAAATAAAACGAATCGGTCCGCCCCCGGACCGGTCCGCCCCAAAATAAAAAGAACCGATCCGCCTTGGGGGCATACCGGTCCGCCTAAGACCCGGACCGGTCCGATCCTCGAGATCTAGAAATATTTTCTCTTCCTAAAAAGGCTCCTAGTGCAGTTGACTTCCGATATTATTGTAGGGTATTTAAGACCCGATTTATTGTTGTTATTGGTACAAAGAATTAGTAGGGTTTCCTGCTTCTTTTCCAAAAAAACCCTAGTTTAGCTAAGAATTATAGTTTTATTTCAAGAATTGAAGATTGATCCAGTAATTTTTGTGAGTATCGGTTCCATTCATTGTTGCACTTATTGTTTGGATAATTTTAGTGAGTAATTTTTAGTTCTAATTCATTTCTACATCTAATTATCAATTTTCTTAGATTAATCATGAATTCCTGCACATCAATTATTGTTTTCATTAAATTCAACATGTTAGGCTAGATTTACCAAGGTCGGGGTACATGAACCCAACCTGAGGTGTTAGTGTATGTGTATAAAATTAATCCGATGAATTTATTGATTGACTACGATCGTATTGCATAATGATACAATAATTGTAGATCTTTATATCACGTTTGCCTCTGGGTACTCGTGATGATTTAGAGTGCAATTCGAGTGTCACTATCGCAATACTGATTTACTCATCCTCAGATTAGGTATGACTTGGGCTTGAACCTCGTATACATAATGCTTGGGAGTACTAAATTCCGGGTCAGATCAATCAGATAAATTTATGATTAATATTACCACTGCACTACACTAGGGTTGGGGGATTGTATTCCCGTCCTCGTTTTTCCCATCACTTTGTCAAAAGTTTCAAAATCAATTTTTTTTCATATTTTAAGTAACTTATTGTAGTTGCATTTTTCATAATTTCATCTTTGCACTTAGCTGTAATCATTCCCAAAATCAAATCATTTTCCCTTTATTTTTAGAGTCAAGGTTTGGATTCCTCCGTCTTTTCCGTCGTCACAACTCCGTTGTCCTTTTTTCCTGAGGATCGATACCCGACTTGTCGGATTATTACTTGAGCGACAGGCTTATACTTGAGCCTAGAGTGAACGCATTTCTGAGACACATTTTTAGTCGTGTCAAAGACTGAAGATGCTGGTATGAAGAATTCATAGTTGACAGATTTCTTGACTTGAAAATGGTAGATTCTAAGCCAATGATATAGCAAGCCCTATAACTTCAAGTTATTCTTTATGATATTCATGCGAAGGAATGTCTGTTAGTGACTCTTTTCAAGTGGCATCACTAATTGAAAAATTATGGAAAGACTTCAAGAACTATCTCAAACATAAATGCAAATGAACGTGGAAGAATTAATTGTGACATTGCAGATTGAAGAAGACAATCGCAGTTTGGAAAAGAAAAGTGAAAAAATACCATGGACGCGAAGGCTAATGTGGTGGAACAAGGTTCAAAACCCAACAAAAGGAAACGTGAAGGTGAAGGCTCTTCAAAATAAAAAAATAAATTTAAAGGCAAATGCTATAATTGTGGCAAACCTAGACATCGCTAAAGTGAATGTCGAAAGCCGAAGAATTTCAAAAAGAAAAATGCACAAGCTAATGTAATGGAATTTGAGAAGATTTTAGAAGGCGTGATCGAGATCAATCTTTCTGCAGTGGTATCCGAATGTAATTTGGTGGTAAATACTAAATAATGGTGGGTGGACACCAATGCTACATACCATAGTTGTTCAAACAAATGGATGTTCTCTACCTACAAGACAATGAAAACTGAGGATAACTTATTTATGGGTAATTCATCAAGTTTCAAAGTTGAAGGGCATGGAAAGATTGTGCTGAAAATGACATCCAAGAAAGAACTCACTCTCAATGATGTGCTTCACATTCCATATGTTCGCAATAATGTGGTTTCTAGTTCTTTACTTAGCAAGAATGGTTTCAAGTTGGTGTTTGTATATGATAAATTTTTCCTTTCTAAGAATGATGCGTATGTGGGAAAGGGCTACATGACTGAAGGGCTCTTTAAGATGAATGTAATGACTATTGTTCGTAAGGCAATAGATAATAATAATATTAATTCATCTTACTTGCTCGAGTCTTCAAATATGTGGCATGCTAGATTGGGACATGTTAATTTTGATAATTTACATAGATTAATTAACTTGGAATTTTTGCCAAAGTTTGACATTAATAAAAATCATAAATGTGATATATGCGTGGAATCAAAGTTAGAAAGATTACATTTTCATTCTATAAAAAGAATTAGTGAACTCTTAGACTTAATTCACATTGATATTTGTGATTTAAAGGTTTTACAAACTAAAGGAGGAAAAAAGTAATTTATTACTTTTATAGATGATTGAACAAAATATTGCTATGTAATGTATATTTGTTACACAGTAAAGACGAGGCTATCGATGCATTTAAACAATAAAAAAATGTAGTTAAGAATAAAATTAGCAAAAAGATAAAGGCTATTAGGAGTGATAGAGGTGGTTTATATGAATCTACTTTTGAGGAATTTTGTTCCGAACATGGAATTATTCACCAAACTACTGCTCCTTACTCTCTTTAATCTAACGACATTGATGAATGCAAAAACTACACATTGAAGGAGATGATGAACTCCATGTAAATAAGTTTAGGAGCTCCAGAGAACTTGTGGGGGGAAGCCATACTATCTGATAATTACATTCTTAACAAAATTCCACATAAGAAAACTCACAAGACACCCTATGAGTTGTGGAAAGGTCGAAGACTTTCCTACAAATATTTACGAGTGTGATGGTACTTAGCCAAAGTGATGGTTCCTAAACCTAAGAAGGTAAAAATAGGGCCAAAGAGCGTTGATTATGTGTTCATCAGTTATGCTAATAATAGCAGTGCATATAACCTTTTAGTTTGTAAATCTAAGATTCTAGATATTCATGTTAATACCGTTTTTAATTGAGGGATGATTCATTTTTTGAAAATGAATTTACGTATAACTTGACCCGAGAATCTATTCCTAATAAAAGGACATATAATGCTATATCTAGTGGTAGTCACTAGTCCAAATATTAAGAAACTTTAATGGATGAACCAAGACACAACAAAAGGATAAAAGCTTATACTTCCTTCAGTCCTGATTTTTTAACATACTTGTTAGAAAACGATCCTCAAACGTACAAAGAAGCTATATCTTCACCCGATGCTTCAATTTAGAAAGAATTAATAGAGAAATTCAAGCCATAATGCAAAATCATACATGGGAACTCATGGATTTACCACCAGGTTCAAAACCTTAAGGTTACAAATGGATCTTTAAAAGGAATATGAAAGTAGATGGATCAACTGATAAGATAAAGCAAGATTTGTTGGTAAAGGATACATACAAAAAGGAGGGTTGGATTACTGCGATATATACTACCAGCGATGAGAATCACATCCATTTGAATGTTGATAGCAATAAACGCAATAAACGAACTTGAAATACATAAAATGGATGTGGAAACAACTTTCTTAAATGGTGAATTAGATGAGGAAATATATATGGAGAAACCTGAAGGGTTATAGCTCCCAGACAAGAAATAAAAGTATGTAAGCTTGTAAAATCACTTTATGGTTTCAAACAAGCACCAAATAAGTGGCATGAAAAATTTGATAATGCTATGTTATCAAATGGTTTCAAGATTAATGAGTATGATAAATGTGTTTATTGCAAAAGTACTTAAAATGGAAATGTCATTGTATGTATCTACGTGGATGATATACTAATCATGGGTAGTAAAATTGACATTGTCAAAACTACTAAACGTATGTTGAATAATCGTTTCGACATGAAAGATCTAGGTGTTGCCGATGTTATATTAGAAATTAAAATTTCTAGAACATCTGATTGACTTACAATATCACAGTCTCATTACATAGAGAAAATACTTGAAAAATTCAAGAAATATAATATCAGTCCTACTAAGACACTAGTAGATGTAAATTTACATCTAGAAAGGCATAATGGTGATAACATATCTCAATTAGAGTACTCTAGTATTATCGCTAGTTTAATGCACATCAATGTAATACCCCGTTATTTTGAGGGTTATTTATGAATATTATACTAGATTTTAGTAATATTATTATTTTTTTAATCGGGGATAAAATAATTTATTTTGGTTTGGAATTGAATCAAATATTTAAATTTAAATTATTTTTGGACATTTTATAATGGTTTAAATATGTAAAGTTGACAATTTTGAATTAAATGGCAATTTAGTAATATCCGTTAGCTTAGTCTCCAAGATAGAGTTTGAGAGAGGAACAATATAAGGAATATTATGGGTGATTATAAGGAAAGGGAGATGAAAAATAGAGGCCAAAAACGAAATCCAAAGAGGCAAAAATGAGTGGAATGAGAAGAGCCAATTTGGAATGTTTAGATCTTCTTTTTGAGTGCATTAGAATGAGATTTGAGAAAAACTCAAAACACATACCTGACTCAATTTTTCATGTAGAATCCAAATCTGAAGTTGGATTGGCGATTCAAATAATTTTTGGATCTAATTTCTCTAAGTTTTTAAAATAGGACTATTTGGGGTTATCTCGTATTTGGTCTAAAACATGATTTGATTATTTTTGCAAGAGGATCTTGATGGTTCGATCAGATTTCGAGGATGATTTTTATGTAAAGATTTTTGTGATGATTTTAAGGTATGGGGTTTTACACAATATGCTCTTTAAATCTCGCGAGTTTATTCCATTGATTTCATCTTTAATTGAACTCATAGTTGAATTGATAAATTCTTGGAAATCTGGAAAAATAATTGTTGAATTATTTTGATTCATGTGGTATCATTATATTGTTGTTGAGCACGTTGTCATGAGATTTTAATACGGCACGGAGGTTGGGCACCTGCCAAAATTCCCGCTTCCCGACGCTATGGCTTGGTAAAGCATATGCGGATGGGGTGAGGTCTGGTGACCCGGTTAATGTGTTGTTGAGAAATTTATTGATAAATGCTTTGAGATTTACATTTGATTTGAATATTCGTACTCTTGTTGTTACGCTTTATTCATCGTTAATATATTTGTTGCGCTTCTTACTGTCGTATTGTGTACTTCCCCATATTTTCTTTTAGTTGGAAGGTTAGCGTGGATTTGAGCGCTATGGACGAATTGGAGATTGATTTTTAGCCTGGATTATTTGAAAAGAATTTATAATACAAGTTGGAAGATTGTATTTAATTTTTTAATGTATAGAGCATTGGAGAATTTTTTTATTTCGAGATAGATAGTTGTTTTATTTCGAGAGCCTTGGTTGTATTTAATTTGAAGAGTTTGAGATTAGTGGATTTTATTTTTATTGTGGGATTTTTAGATGCTCTATACACATTATTATTGTGGATTTGATTAGTTTTATCGATAGTGGCGCTCTGCTCCGCTCTCCCCGGTGTGACACCCCGCCTAATTAATCCCGGGTGATCAGTCCTAAATCAAATTAGAACAGGTTTCTCATTTGGTCCATTCTTAGCATCACTGTCGTTTTATTAAATTACTAACCACCTAAGTGAGAAAAATAGACTGGTGCCAATTTTTATCTTTCATTAATTAAACAAAAACCCATGCGGAAAAATAAAGCCATACAACAATCACAGATAACTGAAATAATCATCCACACATAGAAATAATTAACCGAGTAAACCATCGGTCCAAAATAAATCCCGTAAAGACAAGAATGAACTCCCAACAAGTCTAAAACAAATAAGTGGAATGTGAGCGACATGCTCGAATAACTAATAATGAATTTCTACATTAAGAATGAAAAATGAGGTGTCTATCAAAACCCCGCAACATCCACATATGCTGCAGCAACGAATCCCTGGAATTGAGTCAAGGCTGGCGTCCCTGTGGTTGGACACCTAAAAGGTTTTTAAAAGTTTTTATAGCAAGGGTTAGTACCCAAAACATTTGAAAAAACATTTAACAAATGATTAACTTGCAGTAATAAATAAATATGCATGCTCTTCATATTTTAGTTAGTGACGCACTCTCTTGAGAACTTCCTTGCCCCTCCTCTAATGTGCACCACTAACGCTTTAATTATCACCTAGTTACCTATCTCATGACTAGATAATTATTAAAGTCTCCTTGTACCCCCCCTACTCTAATTTGAGTACAATGTGATTATGATATTTAAGTTATTAATAACATCAACTTAATTAATCATTTCCCTTTTTTTTAATTCATATAACTTCTCCACTCGTTATACATATACAACAACTCATGCTTGTATTTATTTAGTCTGTATATAATAATCACCTAATTATATACTTAGAAATATCGCAGCATTCACACACATACTGAAATACATAAATCACTAACATCCACCCGAGTAGAGATACTCACCGGACGTAATTTCTCTAAAGTGCTAGTACACTAGGTATATTCACATACCCTAGTTATCCAAGTTAGAATCTCTCACTAACTTGGTTTAGTATACGATTGGAGGCGGTCATATTCCTTCCCGGAAAGTGAGATGCCCCTCACCCCCTGTAACGGACGCTATGACCTGGGAATCTACTCGCCCTACTCCTCAAGCTAGGGGATTCATCCACTGCGCGTAACCTCCCCCTATAGCACTAGAGTATAATAATATCTAGACACTGATATTAAGGCATACACTATATATATATATACTATCACACACCGTATATATATATATATATATATATATATATATATATATACATATATAAAAATGTTACAGCTACACCGTGTACTAAACCCGTGACACAAGCCTATTCCATTTTTATTATGAGGTTGTTACCCAACTCGAATTATTTATTAATTTACACATTAATAAATTCAATTACTTTTGATGTGCCCTCACCATTTAATTGGACTCAATCTCTTAGCCCGAATTAACCTCACCCGAGTCTAAATCCCGACTCTAAATTATTTAGTCCATTACTAAATAAAATAATTTACCTCGATATCGCTCAACCAATTTGACGTGCCACCCAAATTTCTACTCCCATCTCCTAATTAATTCACTCAAATTTAATCAGGTTTAACTCATGCATTAATTCCTCAACAATAATTAATTACATAACAACTTTTATATAATTCTCTTTCTATATAAACAAAACTGGACGAACTGTCAGTTTCTGCCGACCATCGATCGATCGACTTCATGGCGTCGATCGATCGATCGATCAGGTACTCGTCTTCTCCACGAAGACAGACAGCCATGGGCGAAAATTTTCAAGCCCTAATTCCCTTCTACACTAAAACTAAATCCCTTTTAGCACTTGTACATATTAGGAAACTCATTAGGGATCCCCAGAACAGTCATCAACATTATTAATTCGTCCATTAACTCCAATTTCTAAATTTGGGGAAAGTTTCATCATTAACCCTAAGCCCATTTATACTCCAAATCTCATCATCAAATTCGTTTCCAAATATTCAGATATCATTCTACCAGATATGCATTAACTCACAATTATCAGATTTCACAAGAATCACCACCCAAATTTCGTAAATCAGAATTATTGTTTTCAAAATCCCATGTTCATACCATTAACACCCAAAAACGAATTTCTACTTATTCACTACACATGAATATGAATTGAAAACAGATTTAATGCTATTGCAAGTTATCCACTTGCCTTAAGGTTCGTAGAGTCTGAATTTGAGCTAAATCCCAAGGTTGAAGATGACCTTTGTTGGCTCTCTTTTGATCCCCAATTGGCTTTGGCTGCTGTTAGGGTTTCCTAACCCTTAATTTTCTTTTTATTAGATTAATTAACTAAATCCCGTTTTTTGACTAATGGGCCAAGCCCAAGTGACCCAAATGCCCCCGAGTGGGCCCGACTATGTCTAAAAACGTCCCGTGACCCGTTTACTACCCCCGGGTACACTTTTCCAACTATCTCGGCCCATCCAGACTCAACTGTACACTCAAAATTGGCATCCGAATAATTTATAAAATTACTTATCCCCCCACCCCATATTGTCTATACCGACTTCCGGTTGAGATAAGTGTATACTTTGTCATTGACACTCGAAATGACTTAAATAGATTATTACTATTCACTCAGTAATTTAATTTGCCTAAATATTAACCATTTACTCTCCGATTAATATTTAAATTTTATTTTTACCATAATTAATTCATTAAATCACAACACACTAGTAATTTGAATTTCTGAATTAATTAAATTTAAATGTACTAAAAATACGGGGTGTTACACCCGGGTGGGCGGGGTGTTCCAGATGGTATCAAAGCTTATGTATACGACAACCCTCGGATCTTAGATATTGGGTCTAGCATGCGGGTTAGACATGTTTTATTTAGAGATATAAAATTTTGAGAATGTGTTATGCGTCGTGGTGAGGATGTTTAGAATTAATTTGAGGACTTTAGTGTTTGATTTTGGGAAAGAGAATCAAGTAGCATTTTATTTTGAGTGTTAGGTTTCGTCGAATTTCGAAGACGAAACTCCTTTTCAAAGGGGGAAGTATGCAATACCCCGTTATTTTGAGGGTTATTTATGAATATTATACTAGATTTTAGTAATATTATTATTTTATTAATCAGGAATAAAATAATTTATTTTGGTTTGGAATTGAATCAAACATTTAAATTTAAATTATTTTTGGACATTTTATAATGGTTTAAATATGTAAAGTTGACAATTTTGAATTAAAGGGCAATATAGTAATATGCGTTAGCTTAGTCTCCAAGATAGAGTTTGAGAGAGGAATATTATGGGTGATTATTGTGACACCCCGCCTAATTAAATACCGGGCGATCACTCCTTTATTAAATTAAATCAAGGTAAACAGTTGGTTCATTCTCAGCATCACTGTCGATAAATAAATAAATTTTCCAATTTAACACCCTAAATAATTAAGCTAAGTGTCAAAGCCAATTTCATACATACTTTCCAAATTTTAATTAAAGAAAAAGATTTATTTATTTAAAAACAACATTTCTACAATTAAGAATCACACCACAGTAAACCAAATAATATAATACATTCGACAATCGAATGTCAACATATGAAAACTAAAGTCACAAATCCAAACTGAATAAATCCCATAGAACAATACTGGAAACAACTGATATATAAATGTCCCAACAACAATGAAATAATGGAAAGGGCGACACATGCCCAATAAATGAGAATACTAGAAGTGGAGTCAATAAAAGAAGCCGTCTACGCAAGTGACCTGCAACTCCCACCTAAGCCGCAGCACGTTCCTCTCAAGGGATCCTAAGCAAGACGCCCCTGTGGCTGGGCACCTGAAATATATACATATATATACAAGAGAGAGAGAGAAAAAGAAACGGGTCAGAGCCCGAAAGTGTGTTTGATTTTAAAATACGTTTAGCAAGTATTTAAATTGATACAGGCCAATGCAACAACATATTAGTGCGTCACTCTCTTCAGAAATACTCACCTCTCTTCTAATGTGCACACCTATCGCACTAACCTTCCCAACAGTTTCTTAACAAATTTATCATACTAACCTTTTCCAATAATTTAGCGTATCTTAACTTACTCATAAGATTTCAAAGCCGAACACTATTTTGTTTAAAAAGGTTACTTCCAGATTAGTAGCACAACTCTCGTTTTAGCTTTTATTAATTTATAAAGTTTCTCAGTAACATATTATACTTTCACGAAACAAGTATTCACTATCTGAGTCATCAACCAAGTCCTACTTATCAAATCACAGTAGGCAGTTTCAAATTTTAAAATCTCATATATATATTAACTACTCGTATAATATATATAAAATAACAGCACCCCTCATAAAACTATGGTGCGTGCATACTCTACTATCCAGAACCCCATATCACTCATATTAAGGGGAATACAATCGGAATCACTCTCGAATTGTATTAACATAAATACACAAACAATATTGAGGCGAAGCATAGATTCCAAGTCTTTAAGAGGATGGCACATGCCTGCGTCTCTTAGGACCGTCTGAACTAGCACATCGATAGCCTGTACCAAGGATATCTATCTTCTAGGGCACAAGTCAATATCCCCCATAAAGGTCCCATCGAGATAAGACTTGTCCTAGCGCGGTAACCTCAGGGATAGCAAGTAGCGTGGGCATGATTTTCACAAGTATATAACATATGTACACACAATCATATAAATATACCACTTTATCATATTAATATAGGTTCTTCTCGTCATCCATAATTATACCATTTATTCTACATTTCACATTATTAGTATTACGTATAAGGTTTCATCTCTAACCTTAACTCGAAGGGTTTTCTCACTTAATACATGACATTCGTTGACTCTATCCTTCCAAGTAGGAAAATTCAGTAGGTATACCTCTATTCACTATTGTAGCTATTCGCCGAATTCTCTCACTTGAAATACGTAGTTTCATAGTTCATTATATAATTATCCCAAAAACAAGATTCTCGTCTTATAATAAAGTTTCCAACACTTATTCAAATGTCCTACTGGTCTTCCCTATCTCCCAAAACATTTCATTAAGAATACCCAAGAATTATTTCACGATAAATTCAATTTAACTAAGTAAACAAGGGAAATAAGAGTCTGCCAGGAGGGGTCGATCGATCGAGGTCTGGGGCTCGATCGATCGAACCTTCGATCGATCGAAGCTCTAGGCTCGATCGATCGATCAAGCAGGTCTGCGAAAATTCTGCAGAAATGCAGTTACGGGTTCTACCAAATTTCTTCATCCAAAACCATGTTTTTCCATTCTAAACGTCCCAAAAATCCTACTACTATCATTATAATGTTATACCAGATGTTTTCAACGTAAAGCATGTGTATATCTAACATTAAACATGGATAATTTACCCAAAATTCCATCTAATCATCAAGAACCCTAGAGTTTTTCTTAATCAAGGTTCTAATCTGTTTTTACCAAAATTTCCTTCTAATATATCATCAAAATTTCGTGGGTTATATTCCTCTACATGGCAAGGATTCCAGAATTTCATATAAATCATTTCTACATGCATTTTCCTAACACAAATTGGGTGTTCTTCCATAGTTATCATCTTTAATCAATCCTAAACCAATATGAAGATTGCATTAACGAAAATACGCAAGTTAAACACTTGCCTAGGATTTTTGGTATTCTGATTCGCGGCTGATTTTGGTATGGCCGCGTTCCTCGTCTCGCGATCTACGCGGTGGTGGTGGCGGCGGTGCAAACCGGTGACTTTTTGGCCTTGAATTGCCTTGGAACTCTCTCCTCTCTTCTCCAATGGCCGTCACTTGATTTCTGGATATTCTAACCCTAAAAGCTAACCTAAATGGCTGATATAGGTTGCTGAATTTTGTGGGTTTAATTACCCAATTATGTAAAATGACTAAAATTTCCTCCCGGGGTACTAATTAGGCCTAAAAATGCCTCGAGACCCAAACTACACCCCCGGGTACACTTTTCTGTCTATCTCAACCCTACCGGATGCGTTGGTGCACTCAAAATGACCATATGGGCAACTTATAAAATATTCACTTTTTATTTAACAAAATTAGTTTCGACGTGACACGAGCACATTCTGACTTAAATTTCCGAAATCGTCATTTAATTCACTCATGACATTCAATATAACCAATATAATATATTACTTTGCTCATTAGTAATATTCAACCAATTTTCCCATAATTACTAACTCTCGTCACGTTAATAATTATAACATAATTAATTTCCGGATTTTTATTAAATAAATCATTCACGTTAAATTTAATAAATCCCCAATTAATATAGTATAAAAATACGGGGTATTACAATTATAAGGAAAAGGAGATGAAAAAGAGAGGCCAAAAATGAAATCTAAAGAGGCAAAAACGAGTAGAATGAGAAGAACCAATTTGGAATGTTTAGATCTTCTTTTTGAGTGCATTAGAATGAGATTTGAGAAAAACTCAAAACACATACCTGACTCAATTTTTCATGTGGAATCCAAATCTGAAGTTGGATTGGCGATTTAAATAATTTTTGGATCTGATTTCTCTAAGTTTTTAAAATAGGAATATTTGGGGTTATCTCGTATTTGGGCTAAAAAATGATTTTTTAACGTACTTATTAGAAAACGATCCTCAAATGTACAAAGAAGCTATATCTTCACCTGATGCTTCAATTTAGAAAGAATTAATAGAGAAATTCAAGCCATAATGCAAAATCATACATGGGAACTCATGGATTTACCACCAGGTTCAAAACCTTAAGGTTACAAATGGATCTTTAAAAGGAATATGAAAGTAGATGGATCAACTGATAAGATAAAGCAAGATTTGTTGGTAAAGGATACATAAAAAAAGAAGGGTTGGATTACTGCGATATATACTCACCAGCGATGAGAATCACATCCATTTGAATGTTGATAGCAATAAACGCAATAAACGAACTTGAAATACATAAAATGGATGTGGAAACAACTTTCTTAAATGGTGAATTAGATGAGGAAATATATATGGAGAAACCTGAAGGTTATAGCTCCCGGACAAGAAATAAAAGTATGTAAGCTTGTAAAATCACTTTATGGTTTCAAACAAGCACCAAAGAAGTGGCATGAAAAATTTGATAATGCTATGTTATCAAATGGTTTCAAGATTAATGAGTATGATAAATGTGTTTATTGCAAAAGTACTTAAAATGAAAATGTCATTGTATGTCTCTACGTGGATGATATGCTAATCATGGGTAGTAAAATTGACATTGTCAAAACTACTAAACGTATGTTGAATAATCGTTTCGACATGAAAGATCTAGGTGTTGCCGATGTTATATTAGAAATTAAAATTTCTAGAACATCTGATTGACTTACAATATCACAGTCTCATTACATAGAGAAAATACTTGAAAAATTCAAGAAATATAATATCAGTCCTACTAAGACACTAGTAGATGTAAATTTACATCTAGAAAGAAATAATGGTGATAACATATCTCAATTAGAGTACTCTAGTATTATCGCTAGTTTAATGCACATCAATGTAATACCCCGTTATTTTGAGGGTTATTTATGAATATTATACAAGATTTTAGTAATATTATTATTTTATTAATCGGGGATAAAATAATTTATTTTGGTTTGGAATTGAATCAAATATTTAAGTTTAAATTATTTTTCGACATTTTATAATGGTTTAAATATGTAAAGTTGACAATTTTGAATTAAAGGGCAATATAGTAATATGCGTTAGCTTAGTCTCCAAGATAGAGTTTGAGAGAGGAATATTATGGGTGATTATAAGGAAAGGGAGATGAAAAAGAGAGGCCAAAAATGAAATCTAAAGAGGCAAAAACGAGTAGAATGAGAAGAACCAATTTGGAATGTTTAGATCTTCTTTTTGAGTGCATTAGAATGAGATTTGAGAAAAAATCAAAACATATACCTGACTCAATTTTTCGCGTATAATCCAAATCTGAAGTCGGATTGACGATTCGAATAATTTTTGGATCTGATTTCTATGAGTTTTTAAAATAGGACTATTTGGGGTTATCTCGTATTGGGGCTAGAACATGATTTGATTATTTTCGCAAGAGGACCGTGATGGTTCAATTTCATTTCGAGGATGATTTTTATGTGAAGATTTATGCGATTATTTTAAGGTATGGGTTTTTATATAATATGCTCTTTAAATCTCGCGAGTTTATTCCGTTGATTTCATGTTTAATTGAACTCATATTTGAATTGATAAATTCTTGGAAATCTGGAAAAATAAGTGTTAAATTATTTTGATTCATGTGGTATCATTATATTCTTGTTGAGCATGTTGTCATGAGATTTTAATATGGCACGGAGGTTGGGCACCCGCCAAAATTCCTGCTTTCCGGTGCTATGGCTTGATAAAGCATATGAGGATGGGGTGAGGCCTGGTGACACGATTAATGTATTGTCGAGAAATTTATTGATAAATGCTTTGAGATTTGCATTTGATTTGAATATTCGTACTCGTGTTGTTACGCTTTATTCATCGTTAATATATTTGTTGAGCATCTTCCTGTTGTATTGTGTACTTCCCCACATTTTCTTTTAGTTGGCAGGTTAGCGTGGATTTGAGTTCTATGGACTAATTAAAGATTGATTTTTAGCTTGAATTATTTGAGAATAATTTTTAAAACAAGTTGGAAGATTGTATTTAATTTTTTGATGTATAGAGCATTGGAGAATTGTTTTATTTCGAGATAGATAGTTGTTTTAATTCGAGAGCCTGGGTTGTATTTAATTTGAAGAGTTTGAGATTAGTGGATTTTATTTTTATTGTGGGATTTTTAGATGCTCTATACACATTGTTATTGTGGATTTGATTAGTTTTATCGATAGTGGCGCTCCGCTCTCTCCGGGAAGGTGGGGTGTTCCAGATGGTATCAGAGCTCTAGCATACGGGTTAGACATGTTTTCTTTGGAAATAGAAAATTTTGATGATGTGGTAGGCGTCGTGGTGAGGATGTTTAGAATTAATTTGAGGTCTTTAGTGTGTGATTTTGGGAAAGAGAATCGAGTAGCCTTTTATTTTGAGTGTTAGGTTTCGTCGACTTTCGAGGATGAAACTCCTTTTTAAGGGAGAAGTATGTAATACCCCGCTATTTTGAGGGTTATTTATGAATATTATACTAGATTTTAGTAATATTATTATTTTATTAATCGGGGATAAAATAATTTATTTTGGTTTAGAATTGAATCAAACATTTAAATTTAAATTATTTTTGGACATTTTATAATGGTTTAAATATGTAAAGCTGACAATTTTTAATTAAAGGGCAATATAGTAATATGCGTTAGCTTAGTCTCCAAGATAGGGTTTGAGAGAGGAACTATATAAGGAATACTATGGGTAATTATAAGGAAAGGGAGATGAAAAAGAGAGGCCAAAAACGAAATCCAAAGAGGCAAAAATGAGTGGAATGAGAAGAGCCAAATTGGAATGTTTAGATCTTCTTTTTGAGTGCATTAGAATGAGATTTGAGAAAAACTCAAAACACATACCTGACTCAATTTTTCGTGTAGAATCCAAATCTGAAGTCAGATTGGCGATTCGAATAATTTTTGGATCTGATTTCTTTGAGTTTTTAAAATAGGACTATTTGGTGTTATCTCGTATTGGGGCTAGAACATGATTTGATTATTTTCGCAAGAGGATCGTGATGGTTCGATCAGATTTCGAGGATGGTTTTTATGTGAATATTTATGCGATGATTTTAAGGTATGGGATTTTACACAATATTCTCTTTAAATCTCGCGAGTTTATTCCGTTGATTTCATGTTTAATTGAACTCATATTTGAATTGATAAATTCTTGAAAATCTTGAAAAATAATTGTTGAATTATTTTGATTCATGTGGTATCATTATATTATTGTTGAGCACGTTGTCATGAGATTTTAATTTGGCACGGACGTTGGACACCCATCAAAATTCCTGCTTCTCGGCGCTATGGCTTGATTAAGCATATACGGATGGGGTGAGGCCTGGTGACCCGGTTAATGTGTTGTTGAGAAATTTATTGATAAATTCTTTGAGATTTGCATTTGATTTGAATATTCGTACTTGTGTTGTTACGCATTATTCATCGTTAATATATTTGTTGAGCATCTTCCTATCGTATTGTATACTTCTCCATATTTTCTTTTAGTTGGCAAGTTAGCATGGATTTGAGTGCTATGGACTAATTGGAGATTGATTTTTAGCTTGTATTATTTGAAAAGAATTTTTAATACAAGTTGGAAGATTGTATTTAATTTTTTGATGTATAGAGCATTGGAGAATTGTTTTATTTCGAGATAGATAGTTGTTTTATTTCGAGAGACTTGGCTGTATTTAATTTGAAGAGTTTGAGATTAGTGGATTTTATTTTTATTGTGGGATTTTTAGATGCTCTATACACATTGTTATTGTGCATTTGATTAGTTTTATCGATAGTGGCGCTCCGCTCCGCTCTCCCCGAGCGGGCGGGGTGTTACAATCATGAACTGTACTCAACCGGATGTGACACCCCACCTATTTTAATCACGGGTGATCAGTCCGTTATTAAAATAACTAGGAATCTCGTTTGGTTCATTCTTAGCATCACTCACCAAAATATTTTTTTAAAATTACTAATCACCTATGTTAAATTAAGCCGGTGCCAAATTTTATCTTTTCATTAACTTAACATCAAGCGGAATAAAAATAAAATATCCAAGCCATCCGCAATATAATAATCTAAGTAAATCAAATGACATATAGATAAATAAATAATACCGAATAAACCATCGATTCCCAAAAATAAAATCCAACTACAAGTCTAAAATAATAGACTTAATCCACAATGTCTAATAAGTAAACTGAAGTACTTAATAATCTAGAGGGGCAACATGCCCAAATAAAATACTTAATGAAACTCCTTAACTATGAATGAATAACTGAAGCATCTAAAGCTAATCCTGCAAGCCTCTTCAAGTGCTGCAACCACGCATCCCTGGAACGAATCATCAATCTTGATGTCCCTATGGCTAGACCCATAAAATGTCTTTGGAAAAATATTTTGACACGGGTCAGAGCCCAAAACCATTTGAAAAATATTTAGCAAGTAATTAAGATGCAAAAGTTAAACATGTATTAACACTTTTCATATTTAAGCAGGTGTCGCACTTTCTTGAGATATAATTCACCCCTCAAGTAATGTGGACTCCTATCATTTGCCTCCTAACCCAACTAGTTACGTTACCCACCTAACTAGCCTTGTTACACTTATTTCTATCACGCTACTCTAACCCGAGTATTCCTTACTTTGATTTATAAGTTGTTTTACTCATTAACTTATTTAATCATTTCAAATTTAATTACTCATATAACGTTCACATTAGATATATATGAAATACTAATTAATCATATAACGTTCACATTAGTTCTATCTGAAATACATTTACACTTCATGTATTTATCCCGAGTACTTACTTCTTTCAGGTTCCTAAGTTATATACCCTAACTTAATTATTCATTTCAACTTTAATTGATTTTATATAACGTTCACACTAGTTATATAAATACTGCATTCACACAATGTATTTTTAACCCATATATAATTTCCTAATCCATATATATATCTGTGAATATACAACAAAAATCACACACATGTCACACATAATAACCATCCTTCTGAGTACTAGCTCACCGAATGCTTATCATATCCCAGGTATGCTCACTCTAACCCGGTTATCACAAGTCGGACTAGCTCACACCGAACTTTAGTAAAAAATATCGCAAACGTAGTGGAGGAAGTCATATTTCCTATAGAGAGAGACTGAATCATACCCAAAATGTCTCACATCGAAAATAAATTACACAATAAAATACTGGACGATATGACCTAGGGTCTATACTCTCCCTGCATTCTCTAGCTAAGGGATTCACCCACATCGCGCAACCTCCAATGATAGCACTAGAGGGGTATGGTTCCACATAAATATCATGCACACCGATATTTATAAAACACACACACACACACACACACACACACACACACACATATAATTAAAAAATGAATTAAACTAAACCGTGCCTAACACCCTTAGCACTAGCCCATAATCACTGAGTATATTTCATGACTCTTAATTAATTAGATTATCATCCTTTAATTAAAATCCAATAGCATCACCTTGCTAAAATGCCCGAATTTACCCAATAAGCCCGTCACGTAATCATTCAAGTTTATCAAGTAACATCACTCCGATAAAATACCCGGACTTTACTCAACCAGTCCGTTCATCTATTCCCTAATTAACTCAACGATTCAATATTTAACTTTAACATAAATTATCTCTCTAACGATTTAGAATTCAAATTTAATTTCCCACTAACCCTTAGGTAATAAATTTCTTTAAATCACCCTACTAAACTCTCTTTCTGACCTTTAGGGCTTATCAATTTCATTTGGAACTCCCCGGAATTTACCCAGTAACCAAATCCCAGAATTCTCCAAAAATCATCTTTCATCGATTGATATATAATACCAAACTACTCAAGTTATGGGTGAAATAATTTATTTCAAGTTTTACACCTCAACTAACAAAATTGCCATTTTCTAAGGAGCTGAATCGGGTTGTAAATTTTTTTGGCAGATTAAGCACCCTGTAGTAAAATTATGATTTCTCCCTCTATAGAACTCCAAATGACCTCATTTAAATCTAATTAAAAAGCTAAGACTTAGAACTTTCCGTAAATCTATGGCACGCAATATAATTAATAGTAAAATTAAAATGGCATAATTTTAAAGTAACGTAAAAAATTTCGGCAGATTGATATGCTAGCTGATTAAACACCATGTACTAAAATTGCAATTTCTCTATATACAGAACTCCAATTGACCTCATTCAAAGATCATTGGAAGTCTAAGACTTATACCTTCCCAGATATCTATGGAAAGCAATATAATTCTACGTAAAATTAAAACGGCACAAGTTTAAAGTAATGTAAAAAATTATGGCCGATTGTCATCTTATGTTCATCAAATAAACTCTAAGTTATTCAAGATTCATGTTCTTCAACCAAGAACCCGACAACATTCCATCTTTATGTATATTAAAACTCAAATCTTGTAATGTAATCTAATTGTAGCAATTATAAATGGCTTTACTTTATCAATTGATCATCTAAACTACACATGATATCAATTTCATCAAAAACCCCTATTTACATGTATGAACCCTTCCCAAAATTTCTTTTATTCTACACCTACCATGATATGAACATGAGTTTTTGAAACCTAAAACATAGGTAAGTTAATTACTTACCTTTCTAGGTTCGTAGGGTCTGATTACATGTTGTAGAAGATGGATTGATGATCTTACACCTAATTCAACCTTGAATTTGGCCTCTAAAGTCCCCTTCTTTTCTCCTTTCAATTTTCTCTCAATTTCTAGGATTTAGAGTTAGATTAATGGATGCCTATAACTATAAATCTTAGTTTAAATATCCCTAACTCCAAAATTAGGCTAACGGACCAAGCCTAAATGACTCGAATACCCCCTCGTGGGCCCGATTATGTCTAAAAAGGCCCCGAGACCTAATTACTACCCCAGGTAGATTATTTTGACTATCTAGACCCATCCGGAACCAACCATGACATCAAAATATCCATTTGAGTCACTCTATAATAATTTCCTATCTCGATCCCATATAGTCTACAAGCGACTCCGGTTGTGATAAAACACTACCACGTCACTATCACTCGTTATGACGTAAAATAATCATTCATTATTCACTTATAAATTTTATTCCATAAATATTAGCCATTCTCTCCCAATTAATTATTTTTTTAACAAACGGATAATAATAAATTCAATTAAATTATGGTACACGTGAATTTAAAAACACCCGAATTAATTTAAATTATAAATACTCAGAGATACGGGGTGTTACAAACTTCCCCCCTTATAAAGGAATTTGGCCTTCAAAATTTAGATAAGTCCCGTATTAATGGCTGCGAATACCTCCACACCTAACATCATTCTCTTTCCAAAGTTGTAACTATTATGTTGTTCCCGTTACACCTCTACTAACGGTCCTCTTCTGCCCGACTGTCTATACATTACCGTTTAAACTGGTGACCAATCCATTCTAGTCACATTACATCAAAATAATCCATTAGTATTTACCATTTCATCTTGGCGATTGTACCTCATTAAAATTTTGCCCAACTCCTTCCACTACGACGAGCTTATATTCTAACGACTATAGAATTCCTTCCATTGGGGGAAGGCCCCAATGTCCCCATGTGCCAACTCCTTCATTCACATGCACTTATGTTCAACACATTCATTTCCACGTCTTCTCATTGCGGACAATACTCAAAGTTCAACTAGCTAGGACGCCCATACAACCTATGCCCCGTGCATTTCTGCAGAGATATACAAAACGTAATGTATTTAACTCAAACTAGCGCGACTTGTCGTAGCTAAAGTATTCTTGAATTTATCTTCCTCGATTATGAGTGGTGCAAAAGTTCCACAATGTTTCATACACCAAAGTGATACTCAGCTCCTCTGGCGTTAAGTAATAACATAACTATCAACTCTCAGCTATAACTAGATCCTTGTCCTAAAGACCACACATCTCCCAACTTTCGACGTTCACTAAGGTTCATGCGTCGGATGTTTTGCAAGCGAAATCCAAACAAGGAATCCTCCCGATACACTACAAACCAACATTGTCGGTCATCAAGACCCGTGGGTTTAAGGCACATAACTAAGATACCTCAAATCCTTTACCCGACTGATTGGGCATAAATATTGTATATTTATCCCCCTAATTTCAGTACTTTTGTGAACCCGAATGATGTAACATATATGGATTTGATTCACTTTTATGCTTCTAACCTTCTTGGCGAGTGTTGCGTGTTTCGTGCTTCTCCTATTGGTTTTACAGGTTAATTATGCAAGCAGTGCAAAGGAGGAAACAAGACTGTGCAAGAAAAGCTAAGAAGGCAAGTTCAAGGTCATGTCGGTAATTTTTCAGCCCGATCCGGAAGAAGAAGTCAACTGGGAAGTTGAAGAGCTCGGAACAACGAAAACACTGGAAGAAACGGTACCCAAATCCGAGCTACGGTTGAAAAGTTATGCTCAGTTGAAGTTGAAGAAAAATCCAAGAAAATAAGAGAAAAACCAGAAAAAAATCTAAGTGTTGAGAGCATGACCAGGCTGGTACATGCGAACCCCAACCTGAACCGGTTCGGAGGGGCGAACCGGTTCGCTGTACCTCCAAACCGGTTCACATGTACCTGACACGCGAATTTTGTCCTTTATGTTGATTGGTTTCCAAGTCTCTTAATAGGTTTAAAACTCTCAAAACTTGTGGGTAACGGAGGTATTAACCTAGGGGCAGCTTTTAGGGCTATTTTCAGAGAGTTTTTGAGAGAGAAGAAGGAGAGAAATATCTAGGAACATCAAGGGCACAAATTACTTCAAGAATTCATTGTTTCGGGTTTGTTTTTGCAAGTTTTAATTCAAGATTCTTGTTTCTTATTATTGCTCTTTCATGCTTTGTTTTCCCATTAGATTCAAATTGTTTTCGCATTCATAATACGTATTTACATGTTTCTAGCTAGTTTCATCATGAATTCCTACACATGCAACGTCATTATTTCATGCATTAGTCAAAGTATCATGTCCGGTTAGGTTTTAAAGGTTGGGATGCATGAACCCAACCTGATGTGTTAGTGCATGTGTATAACGTCAATCCGATGAATTTAATGATTAATTTTGATCGTATCGCGTAATTTCATAATAATTGTGGATCTTTATATCTCGTTTGCCCCGGGGTACTCGTGATGATTTAGAGTACAATTTGAATGTAATTACCGCGATACCGATTTACTCATCCTCAGATTAGGTATGACGCGGGCTTGAACCTCGTATACATAATGCTTGGGAGTACTAAATTTCGGGTTTGAATTAATCGGATAAATTTATGATTGACGTTGTCACTACACTACACTAGGGTTGGGGGATTGTATTCCCATCCTACTTTCTCATCATTTAAGTTTAACACTTTCAATTTAATTCTTCATTCTTCATTCAGATAATTTAGTTAGTTGCATTTTTCATCATACTTTCATAATTGCATTTAGCGTAATCAATCCCAAAAACCAAAATCAAATCTTTTCCTTTCTTATTAGAGTCATCGTTAGGATTCCTCCGTCTTATCCCGTCGTCACAACTCCGTTGTCCTTTTTCCCTGAGGATCGATACCCGACTTGTCGGATTATTACTTGAACGACAGGCTTGCACTCGAGCCTAGAGAGCACACACTTTAGAGACACATTCTGAGTCGTGTCACTGACACATTAGTCAAATCATTCAAGCCCATGTCACTCAAGGCGTCTTACGATACGACGCTATAATTATCACTAAGTTATCAATACTTAAACAATAACGAGCTAAATCTCTCCGCTCAATGGTAAATTCGATATACCCTAAATCACACCAGTGAAAGTCCCTATGCACTGGGATCAAATGTAACGAGATAACTATACTCTACAAAATCTCATTTAAAACACACACATATATAAATATTTGCTGGCTCGACCCTCTTTTAAGTGATACCGTCAAAAGCAATACGTCCTATCAAGTGATAGCGAATACGACAGTCTTATTATAACACTCCATTATCGCTCAAACCCTCACTACCCATAACCATTAAATATTATAATAAACTCTACTTTCAAAATTCTCAAAAGTAGCAAAACTAATACGTATTAGAAACATCTCTTAGTAACCACACCCGCTCCCCTACAGGCGGTATCAACAAGCCCTACTACCCAACGTAAACATTTTCATAACAGCAAGGCTGATATAGCCAACATACCCACTAAACTCAACTCACACTCAAATATTAGTGTTGACAAGCATACATTATGATGCATCCATGTCACCCAAAACATACATCATACTCATAAGGATAATACAAAATTTTTTCCTTCATTTTCCATCTGCCTTTCCTGGTCGATGGTTCTTTGAATATAATTCTCACGAAGAAACTGACCCATGATCTACTGCAACGATTGTACATCCAAGACATCATCATGTATTTGGCCCCTGCTTTATTTTGGGCAATACTTCTTCCTATGGTCCATCTCTCCATAATCAAAACAACTGCCAGAGAAACCTTCCTTCCTCTGGCCCTGGACCAGCTAGGCTCCCCCTCTATTCCCTTGGCCTTGGTGGCTCTGAGGAACAGAATACTGCCATTGATGCTGAGGAACCTGTTCGCCCTGCCTGAAACTTACACTCTCGGGTCTGAAGCCTCTTGATCTAAACCTCTTAGCTGGATCCCCCTGTTGTGAATCCCGCTCCTATCACTATTGTGCCCCACTGGCACCATTACCACCTACTTTCCCAGTCTGAGTGGACTCACTTACTCACTTTATCCCTTTCATGTGGAAGAACTGATCCTGATAATCAAGTAGAGAGGCATTGACAACCTCCGTGTATGTCTCTAATGTCATATTACCCAACAAGTGTTGTCGAATTCTCCAGTTAAGTCCATCCATGAACTTACGCATCCTCTTCTCTTTAATGTTCACCTCATCCTTCGTAAAATTTTCTAAGTGAGTGAACTCCCCTTCATATTCCATCACGGTTCAATCTCATTAAGAGACATCTAGAAACTTTCGACGCATCTCTTTCTGAATAGAAGATGGAAAAATACTTGCGGTTAAACTACGCCTAAAACTCCCCAATGATCCTTACATCTCTCTCCTCTGCTATGGTCACAGATTTCCACCACTACAAAGATGCACCTACTAACTCGATTGTTGCCAAGAACTACTTCTGAGTGTCACTGGACTAAAATATAAAACGATGGCATTGCATGTCTTTCTTCCACTGACTAGACACGACTAGATTTTAGCTACCTTGAAGCTCCGATGGGTGGCCCTTATGAAAGGCCTCCTTCACTCTATGACAATTGGATAGCCCCTAGTGGGCCTGAATAACTGGTCCCACTAGCGATTATGGATGAATATGCGAAAAGTGTTGTTCATTGCGATCATCGCCGCTTTAACAACTTGTGCCACGATTTCAGCCATCTCTGCGGCCATAATATTTCCTTGTTGTGGCTGTGGCCGCGGTACCTATGGCTCCTTCTCTCATCAGTTCTCACCGTTTCTCTAACTGGTCTTCATCTCTTGAGTGGCATCAGAAACCAGATCGAGTTGTATAAGTTCACAGTTAGTACAAATATAATATCAGAAAAACATAAACATGCGTACGAAAAGGAATACAGCGATCCTATGATATGGTTATATATCAAAGAACACTACGTTGAAATCATAGAAAGTCACATAGATCCTACAAACATTAGAATCTGATGCTCTGATACCGTTCGTGACACTCTGCCTATTTTAATCACGGGTGATCAGTCGTTTATTAAAATAAAATATCCAAGAATCTCATTTTGTTCATTCTTAGCATCACTGTCGAAGGCATTTTTTTAAATTACTAATCACCTATGTTAAATTAAGCTGGTGTCAAATTTGATCTTTTCATTAACTTAACAACATGAGAAATAAAAATAAAATAACCAACCATCCACAATATAATAATCAGAGTAAATCACATGTCAGATAGATAAATAAATAATACTGAATAAACCATTGGTTCCCAAAAATAAAATCCAACTACAAGTATGAAATAACAAACTGAATCCACAAAGTCTAATAAATAAACTGAAGTACTGAATAGTCTGGAGGGGCAACATGCCCAAATAAAATACTGAATGAAACTCCTAAACTAGGAATGAATAACTGAAGCGTCTAAAGAAAATCCTTCAAGCCGCCACAAGTTTTGCAGCTATGTAGTCTTGGAACGAATCATCAAGATTGGCATCCCTGTGGATGGACACCTAAAAAGTCTTTGGAAAATTATTTTGACACGGGTCAGAGGCCAAAACCATTTGAAAAATATTTAGCACGTAATTAAGATGCAAAAATTAAATATGCAATAACACTTTTCATATTTAAGTGGGTGTCGCACTCTCTTGAGATATAACTCACCCCTTAACTAATGTGTACACCTATCTCTTTCCTCCTAACCCAACTAGTTACGCTACCCCACCTAGCTAGCCTTGTTATACTTCTTTATATCACGCTACATAAACTTGAGTATTCCTTACTTTGATTTATAAGTTGTTATACTCATTAACTTATTTAATCATTTCAACTGTAATTACTCATATAACATTCACACCAGATATATATGAAATACTAGTTTATCATATGACGTTCACACTAGTTGTATCTGAAATATTAGTTTATCATATAACGTTCACACTAGTTATATCTGAAATACATTCACACTTTATGTATTTATCCCGAGTACTTCCTTTTTTCGGTTCTTAAGTTATTTATCCTAACTTAGTTATTCATTTCAACTTTAATTGATTTTGTATAACATTCACACTAGTTATATAAATACTACATTCACACTAATACACAACAACAATCATACACATATTGCGTATAATAACCATCATTTAGAGTACTAACTCACCAGATGCTTGTCTTTACAATGCTATCATATCCTAGGTATGCTCACTCTATCAGGTTACCATACGTCGGACTAGCTCACATTAAACTTTGGTTAAAAAATATCGCAAACGTAGTGGAGCTGGTCATATTTTCCCGAGCGAGAGACCGATTCATACCCAAAATGTCTCACCTCGAAAATAAATCACAAATTAAAATACCAGATGATATGACTTGGTGACTATACACTCCCCACATTCACTAGACAGGGGATTCACCCACATCGCGCAACTTCCGATGATAGCACTAGAGGGGTATGCTTTCACATAAATATCATGCACACCGATATTTATAAAATACACACCCACACACGCGCGCATGCACACACACACACACACACACACACACACACACACATATACAGTCTGGCTTTAATGCGGACGCAACTTGCGGACGGATTTTTTCGTATTTTTTAAAAATAGTAAAAAAAAAAATTTTCGACTTGATTTTTTTTTGGTATTTAAACATTTCAGGGGACCCATATAAAAAAAAATCAGCTCACAATGAATTTTTTTGCTATTTTTAAAAAATTAGTCAAACATATGTCAATTTTTAAAGCTCTTTAAAATTGACATATATTTGATCGATTTTTTAAAAATAACAAAACATTGGATTTTGAGTTGATTTTTTTTACAGGGTCCTATGAAGTGTTCAAAAAGCCATAGAAAAAAATCAATTCGAAATTTAATTTTTTGCTATTTTTAAAAAATACACAAAAATCCATCCGCAAGTTAAATCCATATATATATATATATATATATATATATATATAATTAAATAATGAATCCGGCTAACGTGTGCCTAACACTCTCAGCACTAGACCATAATATCAGAGTCTATTTCACGAGTCTTAATTAATTACATTCCCATCCTTTAATTAAAATACAATAGCATCACCATGCTAAAATGGCCGAACTTACCCAACAAGTCCGTCGTATAATCATTCAAGTTTATCAGGTAACAACACTCCAATAAAACACTCGAACTTAATCCAACCAGTCCGTTCATTTATTCTCGAATTTAACTTATCGATTCAATATTTAACTTTATCATAAATTATCTCTCTTACAATTTTTGATTCAAATTTAAATACCCACTCACCCCTAGGCAATAAATTTATTTAAATCACCCTACTAAACTCTCTCTGACCTTTAAGGCTTATCAATTTCATTTGAACCCTAGAATTTACCCAATTACCAAATCCCAAAATTATCCAAAAATCAACTTTCATCGATCGATAGATAACCCCAAACTACTTAAGTTATGGTTCCAATAATTTATTTTAAGTTTTACACCTAAACTAACAAAATTGCCATTTTCCAAGCAACCGAATGGGGTTATAAATTTTTTGGCATATTAAACACCCTGTAGTTTACGATTTCTTCCTCTACAGAACTCCAAATGAACTCATTAAAAGTTAATTGGAAAGATAATACTTATAATTTTCCATAATTATATGTCACCCAATTTAATTTTAAGAACAACTAAAATGGCATACATTCAAAATAACGTCAAAAATTCTGGCAGATTGATATGCTAGCAGATTAAACACCATGTTGTAAAATTACGATTTCTCTATCTACATAACTAGAAATGACCTCATTCAAAGATAGTTGAAAAGATAAGACTTAGAAATTTCCATACATCTATGGCACATAATCTAATTCTAAGTAAAATTAAAATGGCACAAGTTTAAAGTAACGTAAAAAATTCTAGCAGATTGTCATCTTATGTTCATCAATTAAACCCTAAGTTATTCAAGATTCATGTTCTTCAACTAAGAATAAAAAAAGGTTCCATATTTATGAAAATTTTGAAATATAATCTAATTTCAACAATCATAATTGGTTTACTTCATCAATTGATCATCTATACTATACATGATATCAATTTCATCGAAAAACCCCATTTACATGTGAGAACCCTTCCTAAAATTTCTTTTGTTCTACACCTAACATGATATGAACGTGATTTTTTGAAATATAAAACAGAATCAAGTTAATTACTTGCCTTTATAGGTTCGTAGGATCTAATTACACGTTGTAGAAAACGGATCGATGATTGTGCACACAATTCCTCCTAGAATTTGGCCTCTAAAGTCCCCTTCTTTTCTCCCTTATGTCTTCTCTCAATATCTAGGGTTGAGAGTCTGATTAATGGTTGCCTTTAACTCTAAAACTTATGTTAAATATCCTTAATCCCAAAATTAGACTAACGGGGCAAGCCCAAATGATCCGAATACCCTCGTGTGGGCCCGTTTTTGTCTAAAAAGGCCCTGGGATCCAATTACTGCCCCTGGGTATACTATTTTGAGTATTTTGACCCATACGAAACCAACCGTAAGCTTGAAATCTACATCTGAGTCACTCTACAATAATTTCCTATCTCGACACCATATAGTCTACACGTGACTCTTGGTTGAGATAACACACTGCCACGTTACTATCACTTATTATGACGTAATATAATCATTTACTATTCACTTAGAAATTTTATTTCATAAATAATAAGCATTATCTCCCAGTTAATTATTTTTTTAATAAACAAATTATAATAAATTAAATTAAATTATGGTATACGTGAATTTAAAAACACCCGATTTAATTTAAATTATAAATACTAAAAAATACAGGGTGTTACAAACTTTCCCCCCTTACAAAGGAATTTCTCCCTCGAAATTTGGATAAGTCCAGTACTAATGGATGCGGATATCTCCACGTCCAACATCCATCTCTTTCCAAAGTTGAAACTATTATGTTGTTCCCGCTACACCTCTACTAATGGTCCTCTACTAACAGTCTTCTTCTATCTGGATGTCTATACATTACCGTTTAAACTAGTGACCAATCCATTCTAGTCACATTACTTCAAAATAATCCATCAGTATTTACCATTTCATCTTGGCGATTGTACCTCATTAAATTTTTGCCCAACTCCTTCCACTACGACGAGCTTATATTTTAACGACTATAGAATTCCTTCCACTGGGGAAGGCCCCAACATCCCCATGTGTCAATTCCTTCATTCACACGCACTTATGTTTAACAAATTCATTTTCACGTCTTTTCATTGCGGATGATACTCAAAGTTCAACTATCTAGTGTGCCCATACAACCTATGCCCCATGCATTTCTGAACAAATATACAAAACATAATGTATTTAACTCAAACAACGCCGACTAGTGGTAGCTTAAGTATTCTTGAAGTTATCTCCCCCAATTATCAGGGGTGGAAACTTGCATAATGTTTCATTCATCAAAGTAATACTCGGCTCCTCTAGCGTTAAGTCATAACATGACTATCAACTCTCAGCTATAACCAAATCCTGAAAAAACCGTCGCTAATGCCATTTAACACAAGGTTAAACTGTATAAGCAACTCCGAATGTTTGTTGGAGAAACCCTTTTCTTTTTGAAAATAAAAATTATAAACAAGATGTGTTTACAAAGAAACTTATGTACGAGAGTATTTAAGATTGTGTAATCAGTTTTTAAAACTAAGGCAGTTTAAAAAATTCAGCACACTTAGAGAATGAGATGAGTAGATGAAGATAATCAACACAAAGATTTTAACGTGGTAAAACCTCTCCCAACAGAGGAAACATCCACGGTGACTTCTAAGTCACAAAAACAAAAGTCCACTAATAACAAAAATCAGTTACAAACAATACAACATGCAAGCACACAAATCAACCTATTCTAAGTTTAGGAATATACCCCCTTGGTTCCTTCTAACTTCTGATAGATCTGATTTGTTGATGATGTTCTCCAGTTTGCTAACTTCCTTTGCTTTAGCTTCTTTACGTCGACTCAATGATTTCAGATCTTAAACACAACACTTCCAGTGTAGTAGTGTGTTAAGTGTTTGTGTAGTGATTCCTATACACATGCATGAACTCACACACACTTAGATTTACAAACAGTCCTATAAAAATTACATATACAGTCTATATGCAGTGATTTTAATTTATTTCTTTCTCACGGAACTCAAATCCTTTTGACCTTTAAAGATAACCCAGATTCCACGGAGATCTTGCTTCAAAAATCGGACAAGACCTTAATCAATCTCTTTTGAAAACATTTATGAGATTGAAAACCCTCCAAGTGTGAATCCAACTAGGTCAGAATCAAGTTTCGTAAGAAAAGAAACCAGAAAACATTTTAAAGAAACAAATCAGTAAGATTTTCTTAAATCAAGTATAAAAATGCAGATCTAGTGAAAATGTAAAATATAGTATGTAGATCTAACGTTTCTATGAAAAGGAAACTAGATCTTCACACAAATGTTTAAGTTGTGTACAAGATCTAAAGATCACGAGGTTACATCAACACAAGAACAAACCACTCTCTCTCTCTCTCTCTCTCAAACACTCAGGTTGTGTTTGGGTTTGAATATGCGAAGGTTTGTTTCAGAGAAGGTGAACTGTTTAGGGTTAGGGTTAGGGTTTGGCTAACAGGTTTTTCTTTCTCTCTCTTCTCTTTTCTCTCTCACTTCTCTCTTCTCTCTTATTTTTCTTCTCTCAGAAAGACGAATGATAAAAAGTTCTCTAAGGTTGAGAAGTGAAGGGTATATATAGTGCCTGGGGAAGTGTCTGGATGATCGAGGAAAATCAATGGCTGTGATGAAGTCTTGCAAGGTTTGGCCTGATCCTATGGTTATAAAACAATGGTGGATTAAGATGGTTCTGATTGGTTCAAAAGGTTTGCACTGGGATTAACTAAGAACGCATGCAGACCCTTGATAAGGAAAGATCCAACGATCACCAATGCAACTGGCTATCCTCTCACATAACAAACACAAACTAATGCACCAAAAGGATGACAAGTGTTGGCTGGTAAGAGGCTCTCACACGCGCATCAAACTAATTACAAAACATCACCCTGAAGTCTCTAGCGCTTTGAGATCGTACCCAACCAAACATTTCAGTGAAAAATGAAGTTTCCAAAATAGTATATTAACCCCACAAACTATATTAACCCATTTTATTAATAAAAACATTTATTCAAAAATGTTTAAAAAGGTTTAAAATTATTTAAAAATTCCCAAAAAATTATTATAGCTCCGATTAAAGGGGAATTAAACACACACTCAATTTTAAGCAATATTAACACATGTATGCACTTCTAATTGTGTGTAGTGTGATTCATTTTATACCATCATTGATCTTTGAAGAGGATTAGAGAGTTAGGTTCTGAGGCTTTTTGGTTTCTAGGATAGACTACCAATTTTGTCAATATTTCCAAATTAGTTGAGCACTTATACAATGTAGACTTAAGCAAGTCAAAGGTATAAGGTGCTTCAATATCCCCCTTTGGAAATATGAGGCAAAATCTCTTTTGAGTTAGCTTAAAACTCGTAGGGAACCAAAAAAAATAAAACCTAGTCCTATACAAAAGATACTATCTACCCAATTCCTAGAAAGTCAAAAATTACATAACTCAACTATTTACAAACTTTTACACTAGAAGCGGTAGATAATCAGTAGAAGAGATTCCTGCAAATATACACACTAAGATCAAGCAGTTTAGATGAAATGTGAACAAAAAGAAACTCATAAAACTCAAATTTCTCCCCCATTTTGTCTCAAATGGACAAAGGGTAAAACTTAAAGTCTTGAGAGTTTAATCAGCGCAAACCATGCCTATAGAATTTCGCAAATACAGAAATCTATTATAGTCTAAAGGTTTAGTGAACATGTCTGCAAGTTGCAGATCAGTAGGCAGGTAATGAATTTCTAATTCCTTAGTTTCATCAAGTTCGCGAATAAAATGATGCCTTATTTTAATATGTTTAGTTCGCGAGTGTTGAACCGGGTTTTTAGATATGTTAATGGCGCTTTGATTGTCACAATACAATTGTAATTGTTCTTCTTTAATCCCATAATCACTTAACATCTGTTTGATCCATAACAATTGAGCACAACAACTTCCTGCAGCTATATATTCGGACTCAGCCGTAGATAAAGATGTGCAATTCTGTTTTTTGCTACTCCAACCAACTAAATTATTGCCGACATAATAACAGGCACCTGATGTACTTTTACTATCATCAGTACAACTGACCCAATCAGCATCAGTATACCCTATGATGGTGCTACAGGTATCCTTAGTGTACCTAAGTCCAAGGTTAAGAGTGCCTTTTATGTACTTTATTATACGTTTTACACTCAATAAATGGCTCTCTTTAGGGTTATTCTGGTAACGAGCACACAAACATACAACATACATTATGTCTGGTCGTGAGGCAGTTAGGTAGAGTAGGCTACCAATCATACTACGATAGAGTGTGGAATCAACTGACTTTCCAGTTTCATCTTTACATAATTTAACAGTAGTACTCATAGGCGTTTTGGCGACTTTAGCATTATCTAAGCCAAATTTCTTAACAAGGTGTAAGGCATACTTGGTTTGAGATACAAAAAGACCATCTGAATTCTGTTTCACTTGAAATCCTAAGAAGAGTTGTAGCTCCCCCATAAGGGACATGTGAAATTCCTTATGCATACTAGCAGAAAAGGATTTAACTTCGGATGAAGAAGTTGACCCAAAAATGATGTCGTCTACATAGACTTGGGCTATAATAATATTACTGTCAAAATGTTTTACAAAGAGAGTCTGGTCATTTCCTCCTCTCTTAAAACCCTTATCCAATAAAAAGTTGGAAAGGCGTTCATACCAAGCTCTAGGAGCTTGTTTTAAGCCATACAAAGCCTTTTTTAGACGAAAGACATGGTTAGGGTATTTAGGATCAATGAACCCTTTGGGTTGTTCTACATATGTCTCTTCGGACAGAATCCCATTTAAGAAGGCAGATTTGACATCCATTTGATAAAGTGTGAATTTTAAGTAACACGCTATGGCGAAAAGAAGTCAAACAGATTCAGGACGAGTGACAGGGGCAAAAGTCTCGCTGAAATCTATCCCTTCTATTTGAGAGTAGCCTTGAGCAACTAGTCTAGCTTTGTTTCTAAGAATTACCCCATTTTCATCAGATTTGTTCTTGAAAATCCAACGTGTTCCAATAACATTTTTATTTTGAGGCCGAGGTACAAGATACTAGACATCGTGAATGACAAATTGTAAAAGTTCTTCCTGCATAGCAGAAATCCAGTGTGTGTCATTCAATGCTTCATTAACATTTTTCGGTTCCACAAGGGAGACGAAACATGCGTAATTAGCATAATTTCTTAACTGGGATCTAGTACGAACTGGCTCATTAGGATTACCGACCACGTTGTCAATGGGATGATCTTTAGATACCCAGCCAGGTACTTCTGGACTCTCAATAGGTAATGAGTCATCTATTTCTGGTGAATCAGTTTTGAAATCATTTTCAGATTCAACCACAATAGGTGATTCAGATATCTTATTTTCGACAATAGTGTCACTTACAATTACATTTATCGATTCCATAAGAGCCTTAGTACGCAGATTGTATATACGATAAGCACGACTGTTTGGAGAGTATCCTAAGAAGATGGCTTTATCACCACGAGTTTCGAATTTAGACAGATGTTCTCTATCTTTACAGACATAACACTGACTTCCAAAGGTTCTTAGGTATTTCAGATTAGGCTTCTTACCGTACCACAACTCATAAGGGGTTTGTTTAGAGTTTTTCCTAAGATAGACCCTATTAATGATGTGACAGGCAGTTCTAATGGATTCTACCCAAAAGTATTTAGGTAGGGATTTGGCATGCAACATGACACGTGCCATCTCTTGAAGAGTTCGATTTTTCCTTTCAGCAATGCCATTCTGCTGAGGAGTTTTAGGGGCACTAAATTCATGTTTGTAACCGTTGTAGTCACAATATTCAACTATTCCTGTGTCTATGAACTCTCCCCCTCTATCACTACGAATGCGATTGACTTGTGTGTCCTTCTCATTTTCAATTCTTAATAGAATTTTCAAAAAATTCTGAAACGTGTCAGATTTATGTTTTAAGAAAGCAACCCAAGTGAATCGTGTGAAATCATCAACCATGACAAGGATATAACTATGTCCACAAAGACTAACAGTTCTAGAGGGACCAATAAGGTCCATATGGATGAGATCTAAAGGTCTAGAGGTGAGGATGTCTTTAACCTTTTTATGCGAAGTCTTAACTATTTTTCCTTCCTGGCAATGACCACAGACAACACTGGAAATAGGTTTAATCTTAGGAATACCTCTAACAATCTCTTGACTAGATAATCTACCCAGGATATCATAACTTAAGTGACCCATACGATTATGCCAGATCTCATTGTCATCCATTCTGACAATGTTACAGATTTCAGAACTAGTCTTGACAGTATAACAATTGTCAGGTGTTCTAAATCCTGTAATAAAGCATTCACCTTTATCATTTAGAATTTTACAATTGTTCTTTGAAAAGGTGACAGTATGGTCAGAGTCACAAAATTGTGATATACTTAGGAGGTTGGCTTTAAGGCCTTTAACTAACAGAACATTTTCGAGAACATGCATTCCTTCTTCTTTTAGGGTTCCTTTACCTATGATCTGAGATGAAACACCATCACCAAAAACTACTTTCCCACCAGCAAATCTGGTTTTGTTTAAAAGTTTGGCTTCATCTCCTGTCATATGTTTGGAGCATCCTGAATCTAAATACCAACCAGATGAAGTGTGTTCAGCTTTTAAGGCAGTGATAACAATGTTACACTTCATTTGGGGTAAAAGATCATCTTTTCTAACCCAAATAGCTCTAGTTTTAATTTTGCGCAAGTTTGCCCTCATTTGATAAAATTTTCGAGACACAGTTTTTTGTCGAAAAACATTTGGAGCAGCAAACTGATTGTTGTGAAAAAGTTGAGCTTTTGGTTTAGGAAAGTTTCTGGGAGCCTTTCTCTTAAATGAACTCTTAGTTTTGGTCTTTCTATTTCTGTAGTTAGAGTTCTTATCAGGTTGTCTTGGAAGGACATAATTGTTACGACTTTGCCTAGAATAGTTAAAGTTCTTGTAGACAGAAGTGTTGTAAACAGGGGTATTTAGACGCATAGCATAACAACCTTCAAAGGAATGACCATAAATGTCATAGTAGGAGCAATATTGATTGCTTGAGGGATGAATTTCCTTAGGAAAACTTCTAAAGATAGGTTTGACAGCATTCTGTTCAGAAGTGTTCTTCCTAGGAGGTATGGTCTTATAGGTAGAATCAGCCTTTCTGATCAAAGGACAGACGTATTTAGTCTTAAGTGCAGTGTCAGCCTTAGAAGTACTAGACTCTCCAATGTCTTTCTGTTGTTGTTTTTGATCAAATTCATTTTTAATCAAATGAAATTCTGGACATGTTTCAATTGGTCTTTTGCCCCCACACACAAACTTAATAGGTTCAAGTTTAGTAGTTTGTGGTTTGTTCTTAGGGCAAAATCCAATACCGGCTCTATCATCAGAATTGGTCTTGGAGTCAACAACAAAGTCAGTAAAGCAATTTGAATTGTTTTCAAACTTAGAAAACTTTTTGAAAACAGTAGCTGTCTTTGTTTTTGCTTCCTCCAATTCTAATAATGTTCCCTTATATTTCATTTCCAGAATTTCATTAGTTTTAGTCAACTCTTTTAATTTTTGATCAAAAGTTTCAATTTCAGATTGATGAGTCAGACACTGGTTAGTGTACTCTTCAGCATTCAACTTTACAATAAGACTTAAATCATCTAATTTCTTAGTCAGGTCTCTAACAGTCTTCTCCAATCTAGTGCCTTTTTTAAGAGTTTTAGCATACAAGGTATGGATATCTGTGTCTGAGTCGCTAAGTGAAGTGTGTGTAGTGACCCCTAACGATTCACTTTTAGTACTCACGCACCCATTTGCATCGTCATTATCGAGATCACTTTGACTCACACACACGGAACTAGAACTAGCAATATTTTCAGACAATAAAGCATCTAGGCCAATCAAAGGAGTATTCACACAAGCAAGAGTAGTAGCATCATTATCACACACAGGCATATCATCATTGTAAATGATCTTAGCATAAAAGGACATGCAAGGGTCAAGTACATTAGATGACTCAAGTTCCTCTTCATCAGAGTCACTTGAATCATTCCAAGTTTTACAGACATTGGCTCTATTGTGTGTGTTTGCTTTATTCAGATTAACTCTGCAGTCGTGAGCAATGTGACCTAGTTTCCCACATCTAAAACATTCAATCTTTTTAAGGTCTCTAGTGGGTCTGGAATTGTTGTCCTTAGAGTGTTTGTCAAGACCTCTCTCATGAGGTTTGGGATTAGACTGACTAGGATAATTAGGCTTGCCTTGTTTAGTTGCCTGTTTGTTTCGAAATTTGACAATTCTCTTAAATTGTTTAGACATTAAGGCAATATGATTATCAAGTTTGTCTATATCACACTCCTCATCAGAGTCAGAGTTGGTCAAATTAGACTCAAGTTTGGGTATATTAGAGGCAAAACTCAAGTTAGAGTTAGGTTGTTTTCTTTGAGAATGATTCAATTGTTTTTTAAAGTCTAATTCCATTTCCACAGTCCTAAGTTTGCTACTGAGTAACTCAGGGGTAAGGTTTTGATCATTCATTTCCTCAATAGCATACCTCTTACTGTCAAACTTTTGTGGTAATGACCTTAGAATTTTAGAGACAATTTCATTCCTATCATAAGTTATACCATTAGCATGCAACTTAGTAACTATATCAGTTAAGTTCATGTAAAAATCATCAAAAGATTCAGAGTCAGACATGATTAAAGAGTTGTACTGCTGGATAAGCATTTGAGTTTTAGCAGCTTTAACTCTTGAGTCTCCTTCATGAGCAGTGATTAATATGTCCCAAGCTTCCTTAGAAGTGGCACAAGATGAGATTCTCTTGAACTCATACTCATTAATGGACATAAAAATGGCATTCTTGCCTTTATTGTTATTTCGAGAAATGGTTTTCTCTTCTTGGGTAAATTCATTTAAGATTTTGTTTACCCTCTCATCACTTCCTTCAGTGGCTGGTTTAGTAGGATAAGTGTATCCATTTTCGATAATGTCCCAGACATCATCTCCTAAAGTCCCTTGGATGAAGGAAACCATTCTTACTTTCCAGTAAGCAAAGTTGTTTCCATCAAAGAGTGGAGGTCTGGACAGATTACCAAACCTTTCATTCTTCTCGTCCATAGTTAGATTTTTCAGAAAACGATTTCAGAAACACAAGATCTTTGAAATAAAAAGTTAACAGGGCTCTGATACCAATTGAAAAACGTCGCTAATGCCGTTTAACACAAGGTTAAACTGTATAAGCAACTCCGAATATTTGTTGGAGAAACCCTTTTCTTTTTGAAAATAAAAATTATAAACAAGATGTGTTTACAAAGAAACTTATGTACGAGAGTATTTAAGATTGTGTAATCAGTTTTTAAAACTAAGGCAGTTTAAAAAATTCAGCACACTTAGAGAATGAGATGAGTAGATGAAGATAATCAACACAAAGATTTTAACGTGGTAAAACCTCTCCCAACAGAGGAAACATCCACGGTGACTTCTAAGTCACAAAAACAAAAGTCCACTAATAACAAAAATCAGTTACAAACAATACAACATGCAAGCATACAAATCAACCTATTCTAAGTTTAGGAATATACCCCCTTGGTTCCTTCTAACTTCTGATAGATCTGATTTGTTGATGATGTTCTCCAGTTTGCTAACTTCCTTTGCTTTAGCTTCTTTACGTCGACTCAATGATTTCAGATCTTAAACACAACACTTCCAGTGTAGTAGTGTGTTAAGTGTTTGTGTAGTGATTCCTATACACATGCATGAACTCACACACACTTAGATTTACAAACAATCCTATAAAAATTACATATACAGTCTATATGCAGTGATTTTAATTTATTTCTTTCTCACGGAACTCAAATCCTTTTGACCTTTAAAGATAACCCAGATTCCACGGAGATCTTGCTTCAAAAATCGGACAAGACCTTAATCAATCTCTTTTGAAAACATTTATGAGATTGAAAACCCTCCAAGTGTGAATCCAACTAGGTCAGAATCAAGTTTCGTAAGAAAAGAAACCAGAAAACTTTTTTAAAATAAATCAGTAAGATTTTCTTAAATCAAGTATAAAAATGCAGATCTAGTGAAAATGTAACATATAGTATGTAGATCTAACGTTTCTATGAAAAAGAAACTAGATCTTCACACAAATGTTTAAGTTGTGTACAAGATCTAAAGATCACGAGGTTACAGCAACATAAGAACAAACCACTCTCTCTCTCAAACACTCAGGTTGTGTTTGGGTTTGAATATGCGAAGGTTTGTTTCAGAGAAGGTGAACTGTTTAGGGTTAGGGTTAGGGTTTGGCTAACATGTTTTTCTTTCTCCCTCTTCTCTTTTCTCTCTCACTTCTCTCTTCTCTCTTATTTTTCTTCTCTTAGAAAGACGAATGACAAAAAGCTCTCTAAGGCTGAGAAGTGAAGGGTATATATAGTGCCTGGGGAAGGTTCTGGATGATCGAGGCAAATCAATGGTTGTGATGAAGTCTTGCAAGGTTTGACCTGATCCTATGGTTATAAAACAGCGGTGGATTAAGATGGTTCTGATTGGTTCAAAAGGTTTGCACTGGGATTAACTAAGAACGCATGCAGACCCTTGATAAGGAAAGATCCAACGATCACCAATGCAACTGGCTATCCTCTCACATAACAAACACAAACTAACGCACCAAAAGGATGACAAGTGTTGGCTGGTAAGAGGCTCTCACACGCGCATCAAACTAATTACAAAACATCACCCTGAAGTCTCTAGCGCTTTGAGATCGTACCCAACCAAACATTTCAGTGAAAAATGAAGTTTACAAAATAGTATATTAACCCCACAAACTATATTAACCCATTTTATTAATAAAAACATTTATTCAAAAATGTTTAAAAAGGTTTAAAATTATTTAAAAATTCCCAAAAAATTATTATAGCTCCGATTAAAGGGGAATTAAACACACACTCAATTTTAAGCAATATTAACACATGTATGCACTTCTAATTGTGTGTAGTGTGATTCATTTTATACCATCATTGATCTTTGAAGAGGATTAGAGAGTTAGGTTCTGAGGCTTTTTGGTTTCTAGGATAGACTACCAATTTTGTCAATATTTCCAAATTAGTTGAGCACTTATACAATGTAGACTTAAGCAAGTCAAAGGTATAAGGTGCTTCAAATCCATGTCCTAAAAACCACACATCTCCCAACTTTTGACGTTCGTTAAGGTTCATGCGTGGGATGTCTTAAAAGTGAAATCCAAACAAGGAACCCCCCTGATACACTACTACCTAGAATTGTTAGTCATCAAGATCCGTGGGTTTAAAGCACATAACTAAGATACCTCAAATACTTTCCTTGACACATAAGTCAAATCATTCACGCCCATGTCAATCAAGGCGTCATAATAAGAAATTCAATTAAATTATGGCACATGTGTAATTTAAAAATGCCCGACTTTAATTTAAATTATAAATACTAAAAAATACAAGGTGTTACATTGGACATATCATACTCGATAAATAAGCTAAGTCGATATACAAGTAATCCAGGGAAAAACCATCAGAAGACAATTTTGAGAGTTTAAGGTCATCTAAAACATACTCAAAATTATGGACTGCATTATTCAAGATGTCTAGCCATACTTGAAGGTCATTGTGATGCAAATTGGATATCCAGTACAAAAGACTCTAAGTCAAAAAGTGGGTATGTATTTACCCTTGGAGATGCAGCCGTTTCTTGGAAATCCTCAAAATAAATGTGTATTATTAGATCAATAATGGAATCTGAATTCCTTGCACTAGATAAAGTTGGAGAAGAAGCTGAATGGCTTAGAACTTCTTAGAGGATGTTCCAAATTGTTCAAAACTTGTGCTCATGATATGTATACATTATGATAGTTAATCAACGATTTGATGGGCATAAAATCATATGTATAATGGATAGTCATGACCTATTCGTTGTAGACATAATACCGTTAGACAACTTCTCTAAAATGGAAATATCTTAATTTACTATGTAAAGTTAAAAGATAATATAGCGGATTTACTTACCAATGGTTTAAATTGAGATCAAATTGAAAGATCATCGAGAGTAATCGGTCCAAAGCCTATAAAATAATCAAGAATCAATATAGTGGCAACCCAGCCTAGTTGACTGGAAATCCCAAGATCTAGGTTCAATGGGCAAACCGAACTGCATTGTATTCAATATACACTAAGGGATATTTAATCCTATCCATTACAAATATGAGACAATGCATATCTATCACAAAGTTAGGATAAGTTACACTTTTAATGACATCCATATCTTAGTACGTCTAATTGGGGTATAGCAGGATACTACTTATGGAAATCACCTACGCGAGTAAGAAATGGGCCACTTCTATGAGAATAACGAAAGGAAAATTCTCTAAAAATACTCACAAAACCAAGTGGTGTTCATGGCCAAAACAAACACGAATGTGAGAACCAACTGTGTTGAAGAATTATTGTATGAATACTGTTGTCTAGTTTTACAAAAATGATTGATGCTTCAAGGACGTATAGTCTATTGATTAACAAAGTAAATTCGATAGTATATCACTAAGGAAAGTTCAAGGCCACTACGCTACTTATCCCAATGTAATAAATTTTTAGTTTTACTCAAACCAGTGTATGAATTATCATTAGCGTGTTATGTATATAGCCAATTTTCATTCATCGGGGGGATTGTTGGAAATGAGTATTGGACATAATCTTTTGAGAAACTTTGAGCTCAATTTTAGACAAGACTCATACCACGATATTAGTGGGACCATATACGAATGCGTTCTCCTTTGAAAGGAGATTAATGTGGTATATTTACATGTCCAATTCCATTAAGTTATAAATTATAAATATGTCTTCAAAGTGACCCATTAAGCAATTAAAGTTCATAAAGATTGAAGTGTAATACTCTTATCCCACATAGGTAGAATAGTGGGAATTTGAAGAATTAATAAAACCACAAATGTGCACTAAGTCTTGGATACCTTTGGGGCATCCAAACTCTTTGAAGGGGAGATGGACTAAACTATGCATGTGTTGGGCTTGGGCCAAAAGCCCACGAGTGTGTGCGCGCACCGTCCGTCTATCTGTCCGGCTCAGTCCGGTCTGGGCCGATCTCGGGCTTGAGCTTATAAAATTCCTTTCATTTTAGGCCATTTAAATTAAACTTTGGGTCGGGTTTTGACCCTTAATTAATCCCATTTGGGTTGTTGGTTGGGACCACCCAACAATTGCAACCATTTGTAAGTGTTGACTGTCTGAGCAGTCAGTTTACAAACCCATATATACAATACCCCTGTTTATTTGTAAAACATAATTTTTTTTCTCTGCTTCTTCATACCCAAGTATGTCTGTGCCGGTCGGTTTGAGTATTACATAGAATTGAGTTTTCCAAAGTTGACCATTACAACGTTATCTGTTTATACTCGTAAGTTTGTTCTCTCTTGGGAGGCAATAATTCATAACCTTAACACCATGGAGGGAATTAAAATATCGTAAGGACACCATGGCTACACAAGGCCCAAATTGATTGTCATTCTGCTACCTTCTAATTTTTTCTACAAATTCAAGTAATTTTATTATTTTTGTAATTTCAGTTCAGAATAATATAATATATATTTATATTTACTATATAGTAAATTCGTTACAAAAATCTGTTGTATGTTTATTTTTGTAATTACAATTGTTAGTAATTCTATACTTTTGCTTTTATTCTATACAATTTAATTTATTAAATTAGTAGTCATAACACTTTTCTAAGAGGATCAAGTAGTCCATGAGACTATAAAAGTTTTGACCATTTCCCAATTATTAATATCCCTATCCCATATTGGGAATTGAACAAGTGCAATTTTATATTTGAATCCATATAAGTTATATTCATTCCCCGTTACACAAGACAAATTAAAGACGGGTGACAAGAGAGGTATAATGTCTCAAGCAGGTTTTGAATGACCTAGAAGATAAATTTTATATTCAAGAGGCTCATCCAATTGAAGAAATATCACTTTGGCATAAAAAGTATCTATCATGCCCTTTTCGAACGAATCATCTAGTTTTACGATTTCATAGACGAATAAGGTTATGAAATGAATTGTAATTACAATTAAAACGATCGAAAAGAAATATGAGTTAATATATGCTCTAAAGTTGAAAATATTATAAAAAATATTAAAAAAAGGAATCCCTTAAGAAATAGAAATCGGGAATTGAATTCATTATAGGATCTATTACATCTCTTTTAGAAGACGACCTGCCATCACTCGGACTCGAATCGATATCCTTTAGCACTGCTTCCAAAGAGCAGCGTGTCTACCGATTTCACCATAGCGTCTTACTGCAACTCAATACCAAGGATAAGATAAAAAGGCTCAATGATAATTTTCCATTAATGGAATCAACCCCCACAGTCGATGACAATATAAAGGAATAGGGGTGGATTTTGAAAGATAGATGAATTCATGAAAAAGGAAGATAAATATTGACATCGGTGAACCAAGTTAAGTGGTTGTGTTATGGAAAACAAAACACCAAGTATTTTCATTCCTTCACCATTTAATAGCGTCACTAAAATAGTGATTTTGGATCCATCCAAAGATTTTGAAAGCACATCCACTTGAAGGCATTATTAAGTTAATCCACCAAAAAGGGACATATATTTGTAAGCATAAACTTTGTGGATGTCCTATTTTAGTGGATTAACTTATTAATTATTTTTGAGTGGATGTACTTACGAAACTCATGGATGGATTCACGATTACCCAACTAAAATAGTAAATCGAGAAAAAAAAGGATGAAAATATGTGGATTAATAAAAAAAGACCGGGTTCCACTACAAGAAAAATGACTTTTAGTTGCAAAACAAAATTATGACTAATCATTAAAAATTTGCCACTAAATAATTTAGTGGAATTTTTTTTTTGTCACAACTTTGCCACTAAAGACCTGCTGCTAATACCTTTAGTGGCAATTATTTTTGCATTTGTTACTAAATGTTACAAATTTAGTGGCAAACAGATTTTGCTACTAAATGGTGTACTTTTAGTGGCAATTTTTTTGCTACAAAAAATCATCAAAATTATCTCTAAAAACATGTTATTTGCCACTAAAAGATTCTTTTTGTAGCAAATATATGATTTGCTACAAAAACTAAGTTTGTACTTAAAGGTCAAGATAGTTCGGTGATAATTCAGATTTGCCACTAAAAGGTTCTTTTTGTAGAAAATTTAAGATTTGCTAACAAAACTAAATTTTTGCTTAAGGTCAAGATAGTTATGTGGCAATTCAGATTTTCCACTAAAAATATTTTTCTGTAGCAAATTATTTCCTTCACTAATAGTTTTTGCATTTAATATTCTGATTTTATGCATAATTTAATTAACCAATAATACTAAATGCATACAATTTTCATATTTAATATTTAGGATAATAAAAACAATGTATTAAGAACTTTTATGCTTCATAGCTTCACAAAATATATTTGTGATACTGTATACTCAATGTGACAATCAATATTTTAACTATTCCACATCAAAATTAAGTCAAATACATCAATTACAGAAATCGTTGCGTCGTTAAAAAAACAACTACACTCATGTATTATTACGCTCTATGTGATTAGATAACTCCTCAAATATTCCAAAAAGTTCATCCATTCGTTCTTTCATTGCAGCATTCTCCCTTCGAGTTTCATTTGCTTCTCTCCTTGCTTCGTCAGCTTCCTTTCTCGCCTCATCAACTTCTCTCATCGTCTCAGAACCTTGTATATCCCTCTCAATATCTTTCTCCCTTTGCATAGATTCAAGTTGATTGGTCTTAGAACCAACCCCTCGCCCACGTACATAGCCAAAGCAATACCCTAAAATATTTTGAAATGCTTCTGCATCATCCATCTTCACACCATCTTCAGATTGTGATGCAAGTACTTCCTTTACCTCATCCTATTAACCATTGTAAATAATGTATAATTTAACACAATGTTATTATAAAGAAAATGTAGTTAACACAAAACTTAAAAACATCTTACATATACACTTCCAGCCTTTGGAATAACCCAATTGTCCTTTCTTTTGCTCCAATGAGTCGTACACCACACATTTTCCATAGGCGCGGGATCTCCAGTTTCCTTGTCACGCTAAACAAATTTGAGATAAATAAAGTATCATAACCAACAACAAAAAGATAATAATTACCAAACATAACTTTTTTAAGAAATATATGTTACCATCTCATACTCCACTTGACGAAATCCTTTAGTTCCACTACAATGCAGAATTTTCTGCTTAGATATATTAATCGAGTTAATTTCACTTCTTTTCTAAAAATAACATAAGACATTTATTTTCAATAAAACATTAAAAGAATTCGCATGAAAAAAGAATTACATAAAATTTAATATTACCTTGTACTTTGCATCAGCAAATGTCCCACAAAGATCAATCCATTTATCATCTGACGATAATTCAGGCAGACGACACTCAAGAGCTCGTTCTAAATAGCCATGTGGTTTGAAGCGTTCACAATGCATTTTTGACAGGAAGTTACGGAATTACGAATGGAGTTGATCCATCACTACACCCTTTATACTATCTTCATTTGGCAATTTAAACTTATCCTATTTAAAAGAAAAAAAACATTAAACCGAACTTTACATAGGAATACGTTCTATATACGAGCATAAGTAGAAGATTACTCGCATAATTTTCCATATGTGCTCTTTGCTCTCTTTCGGGATGTCACCCCATAATCGAAATTTAAATGGAGCGTGATCGCGAATAACAATGCCGATTTCAGATTTGAAATTAGATGAAAAATTACCCACTATACGACCTTCTGAGATGATGATTTCGATATTCTCCCCCCTTTCAAGTTTCTTTTGAAACCCAATTCCTCATGTTGGTCCTCTCACTTGTTTCTTGGAAGATGAACCTAGTAAAACGTACATACAATGAAAATTTATTTTTAATGTTTACATATTTTCATACAATGAAAAGCTTAGATTAAAGGTCATCAACAAACAACAACATATTTAGTTATAAAACAACACCAATCCATCAATATAGAATTTGCCACAATTGTATGTTTCTAATCTATACTGTAAAGGTGCGAATTTCCTTTGTATCTAAATTCAAGATGATGCGGAAGCGTAAAAGAGATGGTTCAACTTTAAAAACAACAACGAATTTTAATTTCTTAAAACAAATTAAAATTACAACCAAGTGAAGTAAAATTAATCAATTAATACATTCACTTAAACCAATTAATTAATCCAAGTCCTAGAATTTGCCTAAGTCATATTTATCAATATTAGCAAATTAGGCGAAACCAAATTTTAGCAAGTGACTTGAATTAAATAAACTTCACCCAATATTTAATTTAGTCCCAAATTAAATGAGTGTGATGATTTAAACCGAATTTTATCTTGAATTATCCTAAACATGCGTTCTAAATAAATTATGCAAGATAAAATAAACCAATCACACTACGCCGCGATGTACGAGGAAAAACCCAAGACGGGAAACAACCTTGGACGGACCTAGCCACAAATGCACTAGATACGGAATTACACGTACAAGACAGATAGACTTACAACGCACGACTAGATCCCTCTCAAGCCCCGACGCTTCCTCTTGTAGACACCTCTTCCTAGCGAATAACCTTGGAACACCACCGCGGTCTCGGAATCCACCGATAGGACTTTATATGGTCACCGTCACCCGTACATGGAGCCTTTCTCCAAGTGGGTAGAATTGCAACAAAAAGTCTTCTTCTTTGATGGATGTAGAAGCAAACCAAAACTTCTCTTTGAAACGAAAGAGATAAACCGGTGCCAAACTCCAAGCAATTTGATATGTATATAAGAACTTGAATAAACAATATGGGTGTAAAACTAGAGTGATAAAATATTTTCTCTTGAAAAATTAGCACTCAAAAATTGAACATTTTCCTCAAACAAATTTGCTCTCAAACTCTCTCTAAGAGATGAAAATAGATTGGAAAAGTTAAAATGGAAAATATTCTTCCCGCACATATTAAAGACTGGAAAAGTTGGTTAAAAACCAAGTGGGGAAGTGGGTGCAAAACTACCAAAAAACTGCCAAAAACTGTTCCCGCCTGGCATCTCGTTCGAACGACATTTCGTTCGAACGAAATATCGTTCGAACGAGACTTCTAACGACGTTCCAGATTGAACTCATTAGAATCTCGTTGGATATCTCGTTCAAACAGAAGGTTCGTTCGAATGACATATCGAACGACATGTCAGTGGCCTAATATGGGAACTCGTTGGCAGGTTCGTTCGAACGACATTTTCGTTCGAACGACAATCTCATTCAAACGACTCTATCGAACGAAAAACTAGAAAGTTTGCAAAACTCGATTTTAGCCCAGAAAACTTTATAAACTTATTTTAAAGTTTTATTTAATTCTTTCTGAAAATTAAAACACAGTTTTTACAAAATCCTAACACCCAATAAACTTTGTTCCAAGCTCCTATATATATAATATTGCATTCATACCTTGGGAGCATGGAACTATGGTTGATGACGTAGAAACGAGGCATGCAAACCGGCACTTTTGATGAAGCTTTCTATTCTTTGCCGCCACGTCTTCAACAAACACTTCATAGGCTTGAGAGTATTACAATTACATACTATCCTATGAATAAATGTTTTTGTCCGGAATTGAGCCAAAACTATATATGGACTCAATTGGAAATTTGTGTCCTTACAAATCTCCCCCTTTGGCTATTCCGGGACAAAAACCAAACAAAAATCCTAAAGGTCCGTCAAGCTCACTAGACTACAAACATAACCCAACCAAACTTGACTCAACCCAAGGATCAAACGCTTTGCCATTGAAAGATGCCGCTTTAGAATAATTCCTGCACACTTAAGCAAACTCATCAAATGCATAGGGAATATCAAAGTATTAAATGCAATTTTAATTAATTACTCCCCCTAAATTAATTCTCCCCTTTATCAAACAGATGACCTACTTAGAAAGACGTCTCCCCCTAAGATAAATCTCCCCCAAACTGAGATACGATAAGAATAGGATTAGATACCATTTCTCCCCCTATCATTCCTCCCCCTTTTTGTTCAGGAATAGGCAAAGGATAAAGAACTAATAAACACGTTGAAGCTTAAAGTGTTAAGACATGAAAGCATATGGGCAATAAAAGAAAGGCAAAGACAAACAAATATCATATATATATATATATATATATATATATATATATATATATATACCAATAAGTACTTGCATATATAGATAGATATGAACACACACATGACACAAAATACAATAAGTTTGCACACTCGTATGGCAAAAATGTGTCATATGGAAACGTAAGTGTAGGGGTGTGAACTAGCAACAATTAAATTTAGACCCAAACACTTAAAACATGTTCACGGAGTTCTCAATTGATTGCAAACTTCATCACATTTAAATATAACCTCACGTGACAGTATGGAGATTGAACTCAATGAACTAACATACACAATGCATACAAGCCTAGCATGATGATGATTGTACAAACCAAATAGAGTCATGACATTAAAGACAACTAGGGTAAACAGACATTGTGCAAACCGTTGATATACCATACAATTCTCCCTCAATAAGCATATATATCCTTTTACTTTTGAATGAATATATCAAACAAACATAGGCCTTGGCAATTGTTTTCTTTTTAATGCCAAATATTCTATTTTTAGGCCTTTGGATCACGTATTTCTTTTAGATCCAATAAACGGTGGCTTACTATCGCAAAGGATTTAATTAATCCTTTCGGAGCCCTTCCCTGTGCACATTTTATATTTATCATGTTTTCATTTTCACACAATTCTCACATGCAACGGATTTTGACATGCACTAGTCCTCCTAGGTCATAGATATGTAGATGACTAGATTGGTAGGAGAACACCTCAAAAAGCTTAAATATAACATGTGACATTAAGATTTCAAAAGAGCTCGTGCATGTGTGAATAGAGGCATATAAAAATAGAATCCATTTAAACAATACAAAATCCAACTACTCCACAAAATATGGTAAATAACATAATAAGGATTGATAATCTAAACTAAAAGTTCTAGCCACGTGGGAGCGTAAAAGATGGAATTCAAACACAAGTATATGCCACTTAAAGTGTGTCAAACTAAAATACACACATAAAAAATCTTTTTGAGTTTTTAACATTTTTCACCAAAAATAAATATATATACTCAAAAGAATAAAAAAAAATCATTTGTATTTTTCATTAAGCTTAAATGAAATAAATAAAACACAAATGATAAATAAAAATATTTTTATATTTTTCAATTAATTCAAACACAAAATATAATACAAAAAGATAAACAAGTCAAAATTTCTAGCATGTGATATGAAATAAGGCAATGACTAGAAAATGACCAACCAAGCATACATTTAGCATGTGAATATAGCATGAAGTACAAACGCTAAAGTATGCATAAAACACTAACACATTCAACCTTTAAATTTAGCAAGGGAGGTTTCATGTGATAGTAAATGAGAATCAACAAATCTTGTATCTAGCGCATTAAATAATGATTTCCTAACCCATATAGATTTATATTTAACATGATGGGGATTAGGAAATAATGAAATGCTAGATAAAGATTTCCTTGGACTTCTTTTAAGATCAAAACAAAATGACCTAAGGTGACCTTTCCTACCACAATGCAAGCATGTGTAAACACGAGGAATGTTACCTAAGGTGTGACCCTTTTTAAAGACCTTGGACAAAGTTGACCCTCTAAAACAAACAATGGTTTTAGCTTTAGCAATGGAAGAATTTGAAAATGATGTGCTAGAACCATTAGAACTACTACTAGAGTCTTGAGAGTCATTTTTCAATTTTAAAATTTCGGACTCAAGTAATAAATTAGACTCCTCAAAATTATGGGACTCCTTCTTTAAATTTTCAATAATTCCTAGAAGGTTAACACGCTCTCCCTCAATATGAGCAAACTTGTCCCTAAGAGTCTTTTCATGATTTTCACTCTCTTTCTTGGACTTTTCTAAAATATCAAAATTTGAATGTAAGTCCATGAGCTTTTCACAAAAAATATCTTTTTGAGATAAGGAGATTTGCAAAGACTCAATGTGAGCTTTAAAACAAGAATTTTCATTTTCAAGAAATTTAATTCTTTTTACAAATCTCAAATTTAATTCCTTTAAATTTTCGTTACATTTGTTAAGCCCATTTAATTCCTCTCGAAAATCAAAAATTTTATTTTCATTAAAATTGGACAAATTTTCATTAAGACGTCCCATTGAGAGAAAAAAAATATGAGAGTGATAAAAAATTGAACCACCTAAAAAGGTAAGGAAATACAAAAAACCAAAAAACGGATCTTTAACACGATAACTTAGCGCTCTGGCTCTGATACCAATTTGTAAAGGTGCGAATTTCCTTTGTATCTAAATTCAAGATGATGCGTAAGCGTAAAAGAGATGGTTCAACTTTAAAAACAACAACGAATTTTAATTTCTTAAAACAAATTAAAATTACAACCAAGTGAAGTAAAATTAATCAATTAATATATTCACTTAAACCAATTAATTAATCCAAGTCCTAGAATTTGCCTAAGTCATATTTATCAATATTAGCAAATTAGGCGAAACCAAATTTTAGCAAGTGACTTGAATTAAATAAACTTCACCCAATACTTAATTTAGTCCCAAATTAAATGAGTGTGATGATTTAAACTGAATTTTATCTTGAATTATCCTAAGCATGCGTTCTAAATAAATTATGCAAGATAAAATAAACCAATCACACTACGCCGCGATGTACGAGGAAAAACCCAAGACGGGAAACAACCTCGGACGGACCTAGCCACAAATGCACTAGATACGGAATTACACGTACAAGACAGATAGACTTACAACGCACGACTAGATCCCTCTCAAGCCCCGACGCTTCTTCTTGTAGACACCTCTTCCTAGCGAATAATCTTGGAACACCACCGCGGTCACGGAATCCACCGATAGGACTTTATATGGTCACCGTCACCCGTACATGGAGCCTTTCTCCAAGTGGGTAGAATTGCAACAAAAAGTCTTCTTCTTTGATGGATGTAGAAGAAAACCAAAACTTCTCTTTGAAACGAAAGAGATAAACCGGTGCCAAACTCCAAGCAATTTGATATGTATATAAGAACTTGAATAAACAATATGGGTGTAAAACTAGAGTGATAAAATATTTTCTCTTGAAAAATTAGCACTCAAAAATTGAACATTTTCCTTAAACAAATTTGCTCTCAAACTCTCTCTAAGAGATGAAAATAGATTGGAAAAGTTAAAATGGAAAATATTCTTCCCGCACATATTAAAGACTGAAAAAGTTGGTTAAAAACCAAGTGGGGAAGTGGGTGCAAAACTGCCAAAAACTGTTCCCGCCTGGCATCTCGTTCGAACGACAACGAAATCTCGTTCGAACGAGACTTCTAACGACGTTCCAGATTGAACTCGTTAGAATCTCGTTGGAAATCTCGTTAGAACAAACAATCTCGTTCGAACGACATTTCGAATGACGAACCAGTATACTTTGGTGGGAACTCGTTGGCAGGTTCGTTCGAATGACATTTTCGTTCGAACGACAATCTCGTTCGAACGACTCTATCGAACGAAAAACCAGAAAGTTTGGAAAATTCGATTTTAGCCCAGAAAACTTTATAAACTTATTTTAAAGTTTTGTTTAATTCTTTCTGAAAATTAAAACACAATTTTTATAGAACCTAACACCCAATAAACTTTGTTCCAAGCTCCTATATATATAATATTGCATTCATACCTTGGGAGCATGGAACTATGGTTGATGACGTAGAAACGAGGCACGCAAATCGACATATTTGATGAGGCTTTATACTCTTTGCCGCTACGTCTTCAACAAACACTTCATAGGCTTGAGAATATTACAATTAAATACTATCCTATGAATAAATGTTTTTGTCCGAAATTGAGCCAACAATATACATGGACTCAATTGAAAATTTGTGTCCTTACATATACTGCTACTGTCTTAATTTGTGTTTCCTCCCATTACATTTCCATCCACACTAGTAAGTTTAAACACCAAGTAAAATTCATGAATGGGAACAAATCTGCTAATCAGTTGTGTTCAAGTCAAACTTTTCAAGAGTTTCAGTTACCAAATCACACATCAGTTGTAGGCATACAGTCCATTCTGTATATGCAATGGAAACACATCAGTTGTACGCATACAATTCATGACTTCTTTATTTTGGGTATTAGAAATGCAATATGCTAATTGCAAAACCAATCTTAGGAGATATAGATATTTATCAAACTAACCATGGACGTGTGAATGACGAGTACAATCATTAATGCACATTGCAATGAAAAAGAGAATAACGTTGGCGATGAAAATGATGCGAACTAACCATGGGAACCGTTTCTTGAAATAAAAATCGATATAATCGAACTGAATACCGAATAAAAACCCCAACTCCAATGTGCGCGAGAGAAGAAACTGAAACAAGTGAAAAGAATGGAGAGATACATTGTGAATATATACAATAGTATGTCGATGTAAGGCGAAGAACCTTAAATGTAGAAACTTTTAAGTGTTCACGATGATTTCCTAATTATTTGAACTTAGACGAGGCAACTTTTTTGATTGCATCAAGAGATAGAGCATCTGAACAGATATATAAGCCAAACTAAAATCAAAATAAACATGTTCTTAACAGATATATGAGCCAGTATATGTTAAAAAATACCCGAAGACATTTTAGATCTGGACATGTTCTTAATGAGTTCTAATTGAATTACGATTGGAATATAGATCATCTGAACAGATATATGAGCCAAAACAGAAATCAAATAGTTGGAGTTGTGATTTATTTCCTCATATAAGTTTTTTTTTATTGTCATACCTTGGGTAAAATGTCGCATTATTAGGCCTTATATGGTAGGAGAGGTCATATATGTATCCCACTGGCATTTTTCTTAACTTAGTTTCATTAAAAAAATGGTTTTTTAACAAAATAAAAATAGTTTTAACAAACAAAATAACTATTTTTTTATAAAAACATTTTTAACCAAAGATCGGACTTCTCTTTTGCTTTGTTTATCGGTGGATTATTAAATCCAAAGATGGTAGCAGTGTCATATATAGTTGGTTTTGCGAATCCAAAAGCACCAGCTTACCCACGGTTGGCGCAAGGAAAGATGTGGAATGAAATGAGTGTAACATGGACAAGCGGATATGGAATTAATGAGGCATAACCTTTTGTTGAATGGGGTCTGCAAGGAGGAGAGCAGACACATTCTTCTGCTGGAACACTGACTTTTGATCGTAGAAGCATGTGTGGTAACCAGGAACGTGACTGGACCAGAACGGGATCCTTCTATGGAAACATGGATTCAGGAGGAGAATGTGGGGTTTTAGCTAAGACTATATTTTTTGTACCTACTGAGAACAGGGATAAATTATGGCACTCTAATGACTATGGAATGTTTAGATTTTGCATAGCTGATACATAACATGATTGGAGTGAGGGAACGAAGCAATATAAGTTAATCAAGCACTGCCTTGCATCTATTGATAGACAGAGCCAACCATGGCTCATTTTTCTTTCACATCGGGTACTCAGATATTCCTCAAGTTCTTTTTATGCGGATGAAGGATCATTTGGAGAACCAATGGGGAGGGAGGGCCTATAAAAACTTTGGCAGAAGTACAAGGTTAATATATCTGTGTTTGGTCACGTGCATAATTATGAAAGGACATGTCCAATTTACTAGAATACTTGCGCAAGCAAAGAGAAACATTATTAGAAGGGCACATTGAATGGGACCATCCATGTGGTAGATGGATGTGGAGGAGCAAGCCTTGGGTAATTTTCTTCTATATAGACCAGGTGGGGTGTTTTCAAAGATTACGATTATGGATTTGTAAAGCTTACGACATTTGATCATTTGAACCTGTTGTTCGAGTACAAGAAGAGCAGGGATGGGAAAGTATATGATTCCTTAAGAGAGTAAATAATGTAATGTTTAAAAGACTTTCGCATTAGAAAATTGAAGGTCCTTTTCCCCCTTCCCACCTTGAATAAAAAAAGAAAAGAGGAAAAAATAGATTGAAGACTAAAGTTGATATTACCCTCATAGCCCAATGTTTACAATATAGATACTTGATTCAACAGATTGTCTAAAAAAAAGATATGAAATCTATGCATAAGAAGATTGAGATTTGTGCATATGAAGATGGAGCACAATTATAGACTAGCAGTTCAACTCTATATTTCATGATAGGTAACTTTACATTTTCGCACATACATCTCTTTGTTCTCATTGCAAAATGTTCAAAGCTACATGATAGTTAATTTTGACCGAAGACGGTGGGTATAAGGTATATGGTAACTATTTTTGAATTAATCAAAATTTGGTAGATTTTATGTTATTTGATTAGTGGTGTCTGCATATTTTCAAGGTATGACCTAAGGGTCTAATGAATCATATAACTGTATGGCTAGAATAAATCATATGGCTAGAATCTATACATAGTACATCTAAAAGGTATGACCTAAAGGTCTATTGAATCATATAACTGTAATAAATGGTCTACGGCTTCTAAGTGGTCAAATCCTATTAGAATCCATAACAATAGATAATCTACCAAAGGAAACCATCACTTAAGACCCTATGATCCTATAAGTGTATTCCAAAATAATAAGTCTAAGTAAACTCATGATTTCTATGCGTACGTCACGATACAGTGACGCATCATAGTACAATTGGTTATTGCCTTATGAATGTGGATTCTTGCTAATGACACTAACCAATCACAACACGCCATGTCAGTGTATCGTGATCGACACACTCGATCGGCGATGAAAAGTTTTTCGATGACTCCGTCAATTGCATTCGACGGACCAATTCAAGCAATTTCACTTCATCTCTTTCTACCATAGGCTTTGAGTTGATGGAACCACAAAATTCAAAGCCTCGACAAATGTCTACTAAAGAAAAGTGTGAAGTACTTGCCCAAGAAGTTCCGTTGCAATCAAACTCGAAGTCATCAAAAGAGAAAACATAGTATAATTGTTTCAGTATTTGCCTTAATATGAACGTGGAACTCAACTTCTTGATCTGGATTAAACCTTTTACTGATCTGGATTAATTTCATGCTCGGTTTTGTTATATATATAACAAATATATGTATATATATGTTATATAACATATATATATAGTTAATCTGTTATTTTTTAGATTCCGTTTCATAATTATTGTGTCTAACAAGCTCACTTTGTCTTATAATTATTCTATTAGGGGCGACAAAAGAAATAGAAAGACAGATGGGTGTCAATGTGACTGATTTAAATATGTACGATCCATCCACAAATACACGATGCCGTCGATTATGAATTTTGGTGTATATCAGGAGACAAAGATGATATTAGTCGCTAATCCAATATTTAATTCCAAGAATCATCAAGATTTTGAAGGAATTACTCAAGATCCAAAAAGAAGTGGTATGCAAGATTCTGAAAGTGGATCAAAATCTATATAATCGGACTGAATCCACCTATGACAACCATACTAGAACCAATACATACTGCAGAGTTCATATACACCTTAAAACTGTTGGCATTAACCTCATTAGTAAGGGCTGTATGCCTAGGATAAAAACTGTCATCTCTTACTTTACACCAAACGTCAATACTGAATAAAAAACCCAATTCTAATGTGCGCGAGAGAAGAAACCGAAACAAGTGAAAATAATGGAGAGATACATTGTAAATATATACAATAGGATACAAGTAACAGTTCCTTAGACTAAGCCTAAAAAAGTATGCCATCTATATACACAAGAAGATACATTGTGCGAGGGCCATCCGTATAAATAAACACCGAGGTATCTAAGAGAAGGGGAGTATCTGTACATAGAATACTCAATTAAGAACGAACAACTAAAAGCTCTGTTCTTAAATCAATCTAACCATAATTTTTGCAAAAGAAGTCATGATTTTTGTAAAAGAACTCAGACTAACAAAAACAAAAGCGCGATTACAAGATGCATGCAAGTACAATACCTTCAGTGTTAACGGCTAATACGATCGTGTTAGGCATGTTGGATACATTTGGAATTACTGAATGGGAAGGATGACGTATGGGTTCTTATGTACATCCTTGATGCACGAAAGATCTCTGGACTGCACGATCAGATTAAACATAACTATTTCATGTAAACAAGTGTTCAAGTAAAGTTACAAAATAATTACTTCATACCTTCGCCATTGTTAACACCCGATGAAATGGTGTTGAGAGAGTTGGCTACCAATGGATGATTGGATTGAAAAGGAGCTTGATCAGACTCTATCACAAATCGTGACATGTGTGTTCCTCTATAACCTATAATAAGCGTGGCATGGATTAACATAATAACAAATAACTAAACAATAATATAAAAACCATGCCATCATTGTTAGCATCAGATGCAACGGTAGTGGAAGTGTTGGATACATTTGGAATAATTGACTGGGAATGAGGACGTATGGGTTCACTTGCGTATCCTTAACGAAAAGAAGATTTCGGGACACGTGCACGACTAGAGCCAGGCATAACTAAATACGAAACCAACAACATAAGCTAAAATCATAATTAATGGATATGCATATTTAATGGTGATATTGTATGCTCAAAATATTTGAAACATTAATAATGTTAAGAATCATTTTTCCACATGAAACCCATATAATATCACCATAAAATCATATTAATATATTCGAAAGTGATAAGGGTAATTAACAAACCTAATGGATATGCATCATCGTATTCATCATCCTCCCTTTCGCTCAAATTCGATAATATTTCCTCTCTTGATGGGATATATTCTTCATCTTTGTCACCCTATTTTCTTGTACGCTTCATATCAATCTTACCCCTCTTAGAACCAACCATATAAAATTTGCCCCTCTATGCAATCCCATCGCCTTCATTGTGTCCAGGTTATCTTGAATCCTATTAAGTTTTTGTTTCTCATAATTTGTGATCGTCATTATAAACCTATTACAATAATACAAAGATATGCAACTAGTCAAAGTAAGACTTCAGAAGTGAATTATACTACAACATTGTTGTTACATAAATAAATGAAAACATTTAACATTATTTAAAAGAGAAAAAGAAAATAGTGCAAACCATCATAAGTGATCATCATATTCATCTCCATCATCATCACTAAAATCACCAACATCTCCATCATCATCACTAATATCATCACAATCATCCTCGCTATCTATAAGGTAATCATACCCATCATCCCCATCACTTGTCAATATTTTCTCTTCAGTATTACTTATATGGACATCTATTTTCGAGATGCCATTCCTTCTTAATGAAAGGCTTTTGTTATCAATATCCATTGTTTCGTCATCACGATATTATTCTCAAACTGTTGGTATGGTTCTTCATCCATTGCCAACTCCCCAACTTCTTCATTTTCAAGAATATCATACTTATCCCTTGGGGTATTCTTCACAACAACTTTCCAATCATTTCCTAACTTAATATCTGGCACATCAAAGACTTGCTTTTCTTGATGAGCTAGAAGAAATGGTTGAGTTTTGTACTAAGTATTAGCAGTGTTCACACTAATAAAACCATAATCATCTTACTTTAATCCATATACACTCTTCTTTTTTCCAAGATCCCACCAATTACACTTAAAGAGAACAACATGATTCTCCAGTATATTCTAACTTTATAATATAAAATAACTCACCATAAAAATCAATATTTTTTTGTTTATGTTCACCCACTACAACAATTCCACTATTTTGACTTTTTTTTTTAAAAATGCTCATGATCTTTGGTGTGGAACCTATAGCCATTAATCAAATAACCTTTGTAATGTTTCACCCATCGATCGGGACCCCAAGATAAAGCGCGAAGTTTCTTACTAACATGGTCGGGGGACTCACGCTCCATTTCTGTCACCTGATTATTATTTATAAATAAATGTTAGAGTAAGAAATTATAAGATTTTTTTTATTTTCATAATAAATTACATATCGAATTACTTACGAGTTTTTTAAACCATTCGGGAAATCTATCAACATGTCTCTTTTCAACATTTATGTTACTTTCGTCCTTCAATAGATCATTGTGCTCATTGACATACATGAATGAAATAAATTAGAAAATAACTCTCGTTAATAAAAGATAAAGTGAAGAATAATATAGATATACATACTTGATAAATTCTTATATCTCGTCACAATTATCTAACACATATAAAGAAACATTTTTCCATTCACTCTGTCCAAGGTATTGGTAATCTGCTTTTCATAGCAAACGACCATTGTAACGAAAACCAGATAAACCTTCTTGATCATCATCACTATCATAATTTCGCTCAGTGCGGTTGAATTCTGTCTCAACGCCTCCCAGATACATCGAGAAAAATGTTAAGCATTTATTTAGAATGTAAGCCTCCGCTATCGAGCCTTCTCGACGTGCTTTATTTCCCATGGTAAGTTTTAAGGTGTGCATATATCTGTTAAAAAGTAACAAACATAAGCGAAATAATTTTTTTTAAGAATTACTTATATAATACTTGTTTTAATATATTTACCTTTCAAATGGATACATCCATCTATATTGCACTGACCCACTAAGAATGGCCTCTTTTGCAAGGTGAATCGACAAGTGAACCATAACATCGAAAAATGACGGCGGGAATATCCTTTCAAGTTTACACATGGATATAGAAAGTTTTCCTCAAGCCTCTCCAAAACATCAACTCGCAAGGTTTTCTAACACAACTCCTTAAAGAATAACCCAAGATCAATTAACGGTTCACATACTTCCTTTCGAAGATGACCACGAATTGCAAGAGTTAATAAGCATTGTAAAAAATGTGGTAATCATGACTTTTCATCCCCGAAATCTTGCATTCCTTGGCGTCCACACATCGAGAAATATTGGATGCATATCCATCTGAAAACTTCAACGATTGCCAAAACTCACATAGAGTCCTCTTCTCTTCCTTGGACAAAGTGTAGCAAGTAGGAGGAATCACCCATTTATCACCCTTTTTGTATGGATGCAAGTCTTTGCGTATGCATATTTATTTCAAATCCAACCGAGACTTAATTCTTTCGTTTTCCCATCAATGTTTAGTAATGTTCCTAAAATGCTTTCTGATACATTTTTCTCAATGTGCATGACAACTAAATTGTGACGCAATTTAAGATCTTTCCAGTAAGGCAACTCAAAAAATATACTAAGTTTGTCCCAATTAAACTCGTACGCCTCATGACTCCTCTTTTTAGAAGATTTACCATACACTTGAGGTCTAACTTTCTCCAATTGAGAAAGTTTCTCATCAATTCTAAGCTCTTTTGGTCATTCCCGATGCTCCTTCTTACCATCAAAAGAAGACATATTTTCTCGCCATTTATGATTCATCGGTAAGAAACGACGATTGCCCATGTAGCATGTCTTATGTCCATTTCTTAAACTTAGGGAATGTGTCTCCTTATTGCAAATAGGGCAAGCCAATTTACCCTTTGTGCTTCAACTCGATAAGTTAGCATACGCCAAAAAATCATTGATAGTCCACATAAGAGCTGCACGTAATTGAAAGTTATTCCCCATGGAGGCATCATATGTTTGAATCCCATCTTCCCACAACTCTTTTTACTCCTTGATTAATGCTTGAAGAAACACATCCATGTCATTTCCAGGAGCCTTAGGACCTGGTATAAGCAGCTATAACATGAAGAATGGTTCTTTCATATATTACCAAGGTGGTAATTATACGGTACAAGAACAACCGGCCATGTGCTATGTTTGCTAATCATATTAGAATATGGATTAAATCCATCACTGAAGAGACCAAGCCTAACATTACGAGTATCTCTCACAAATGATTGGTGAATCTGGTCAAATTCTTTCCCAGCTTCGCCATCAACCGGGTGTCTCAAAACATTAGCCTCCTTAACACACTTTTTTTATGCCACCTCATCTTTAAAGCTATATCCTTATTTATAAATTTATAACCTAGGTTTCAGTGGAAACTAACGCAAGACTTTGTGGGGGATCTTCACGCCATTTCCTTTCTCAACTTTCCATCTTGACTCTTCACACGTTGGGCATTTAGTTTCTTTCTCATTTGGTACCCAAAAAAGAATGCAGTCATTTTTGCAAACATCAATCTTTACATAGACAAGACCCAAGTCTCGAACTATTTTCTTCGCCTCATAAGATGACTTTGGGATGTGGGCATCATCCGGAAGTGATTTCCTAAAAATTTCAAGAAGCGAGTTAATAGATTCTCACTCTAGTTGTTCATTGACTTCAAATGGAGTAGCTCAATAATTAATGATAACTTTGACAACTTCTCACAACCCGAATACAAATTTTGTTGTGTATCCCTAGCTAATCTAGCAAACGTTTTCCCGTCGCCCTCATTGCCTTGAGTGGCATCTCTATCAAATTCATTTCCTAGCATGTCATTATTGTAGGATCCAGTAAACATATCATGTAACATTCCCTCCATGTCATCTTACTCAAAACCATCTCTAACATTATCTTCCTGCCCCGTACTATCTTCTCTAACTTCAAATGCATATTCATTATAATCATAAGCATTGTCATTGGGCAACAACAATGGTTCCCCATGATATATCCACCTAGTATAACTCGACACAATGCTATGTATAATCATATGTCTCTGAACATCTTGACGATTCCTCCGATAAAAGTTATTACATTTTTTGCACGGACACTTAATATTACCATTTGACTCAATATTTGCAAAGGAAAAATCAAGAAATTGTTTAACACCATCTCGATACACAATACTAATTCTATTTGGGTGATTCATCTAGATCTTATCCATCCCAATGACCCTATATCACACGATAAAAAAATGCATCAACAAAAAACCAATGAACTTATAATTCAAATAGAAATTGTTATTATTGCTTATGCAATTCAATGTTTCATATTTATGTTATTGTTATTATTCTTTCATAACTGTATATGTTGAAATAATATTTACTTATGATTCAAATAGGCACCTCCACATTCACCTCATGCACCTCCTTGATGGGTTCTCCAAGAGTTTTTCAAAATAATGAGAGAAATACCTACAAACCATGATTCCCAAAATACGATTCTCATGTGAGGTGTGTGTTACATATACACACACTAATTAGGAAAGGAATTAACATTACGAGATTCACATGCTTCGCATGAATTATCAGTGTGTTTGATTGAATTGAAAATGAGCCCTAACTTTTGGGTTAATTTTGCATTCTTCCTAAAATAATTATAATAATAAAGATGAATAGTAATTATAATTTATGACAGTGGTAAACAAAAATTAAAATATTTTAACTCAATCATCACATTATTGCAATGAACTTAATTTAATTTGTAATAGTATATTTCATCCATGTTGCACGGTTACTTAATGGAACACCGATTTAAACATGCAAATATAGACCAAATGGAACATCAGAGCATTCACCTAAAACAAGATTCATTAATCACCCAATGAAGAATCACTTATACTAAAAAAAACTTCACATAGACAACTTTTTAACATAAATTTGGTCATATGAATGCTTACACAAGTTAATGTTTCATATCTTTATTATTGTTTCATAACTTTACATGTTGAAATAATTTAACTCAATCATCACATTATTGCAATGAACCTAATTTAATTTGCAAAAGTAGGAAAATTAAAATTAAAACTAACATCTTTAAACAGTAGAAAAATTTCTAAAACACAAAACTATATGTCAAATGATAACGCACCTGTAGCAAATCAGATCGAAGAAAAATCAAACCGGAGCAACATCAAACCGGAGAAAATCAGGCCAGACCAAATCAAACCGGAGAAAACCAAACCGGATCAAATCAGAAGCAAAATCGCACCTGCTAAATAGTGGCGGACCCAGGATATTTGGTTAGGGGGTGAGAAAGTTTAGAGTGGTATCGGGGGTTCGCCCCCCAGACGATTTTTTTCAAGGTTATTTTAAGATTTATGCAAATTTTTAGCTCCAAAAATATATTAACTAATTCACAAATACTTGTATTCTAAACAATAAAGAATTAAGGTAAAGGTCATGTGCCTTCCTATATTTAGATATTTAGGACAATGCTTTTCAAATTTATAAATCTAGTCCCTCTGGTACAATAACATTAATAAATCTAGTCCCTGTGGTACAATAGCCTTTATTTTTTTGGTCCGTGCTAGCGGCACTATTTTTCACCATTTTTAATGGTATTTTTAGTACAGGGACTAAATTTATAAAATTATATGGAGTGTCCTATTTTTATACACTTTGAACATTATGATGACCTTTTCCCAAAACCCCCTTTTAACAATTACTCAACATAATTGCCAAACTGAAAATATATTTCAAATTAAACTTTTAGCAATCAAATGACAACAATTAAATTTAGAAAAATTAAAAAATTCAACAAAAGAATATTACTACTAATTTATAGGAATTAAGCAAATAAAAATAGCAAAGGACAAACAATATATTTACCAAATAAACAATACTCAATAATTAACTATATATATTTACTAATTATTTTTAAAAATAGTTGGCAAACAAAACATTGAAACAATTACATGGACAAATAAAATTAATAAGGTTTCAATTAATCTCCATATATCAATAAGTGAATAATGAATTAAAAAAAAGGATAGAAAGTAAATGTTACCTGGCTTTAGAGAAACAGACTCGGGCAGTGGAAAAATGAGACAACCGTGTGCGGAGGGCAGGGCAGAGGATCGATAGAGGACAACCGTGTGCGGGCGGTGGCTATAGTCACTACAAGTGCGGACAGGGGACAAAAGAGAGAGCTGTGTGCGAGAAGTGCTACAGAGCCGTGTTCTTACATAGTGGGTGAAGAACAGAAGATGAAACGCATTGGCTAATGGATTTGGCTACAGTAAGAGGATTTTCGAAATTTTATAGGAGCTCGTAACAAGAGATGAAATGCATTTGGATAATAGATTTGGGGGAATAATGAAAGATGAAGAGGATTTGGGGGAATGAATGGGAGCACTTACGTAGTGGGTGTATTTTAGAGGGAATGGTCCTAATTTTTTTCTTCTTATAAATTAGTTTAGGAGGGTAAGTGGAACGTATCTAAATTATTTTTTGTGGCAAAGTAGAATATTTTCTACAAATGAATATACATTAGTGGAAAATATTTTAAGCTTGCAACTAATTAAAATTTTGTGTTACGGCTAAATGTTTAATTCTTCTCATTTAACATTTAGAGGCAAAATTAGTGGCGATTTTAATATCTTGCCACTGATGCATTATCTTTTAGTGGCAAACATAAATTTTGCAACAAAATATATGTTTTAGTGGCAATAAATGATTAGGTACTAATAGAATTGCTACAAAATGATATTTTTCTTGTAGTGTTCACCATTGTTAATAATTTATCATTTATATAAAAAATTAGGGGTTAATGGGACACGAGGAAGTCCTTGGAGTGGTCAAAGAGTCGGTGACTTAAAAAATAAACCTCATTCTTTGTAAACCCATACGGTATGAAAAATTTAGTATAGCATTGAAACAACTAAGAACAATCAAAACTAACGTCGATCGAATGACATCCTTGTTTATTCTTCTAACAATCTTAGAGCACAGTGGGAGAAGCCTTTATAGGTTATTAGATGTTTATTTAAAGGAAAACGTTTCTTAAATGATATGAAGCAAACAAACTCACTCATAATTCCCAAAGTTCCCACGTTGGAGTGAGTTAACCAATTTAGGACTATTAGTTTTAGTAATTTCACCCATAATATTATAGCAAAAATGTTAGCTAATAGGTTGAAACCTACTTCCCCACCTCATTTCCCCAAACCCAACAACCTTTGTCCCCAAAAAGGTAATACACGACAAAATCATTCTAGCCCATTAGACTTTTCATTATTTAAAGATAAAAAGGAGGTCAAAAATAAAGAAATATTCCTCAAACTCGATCTTAACAAGGCCCATAGTTGAGTGGGATATTTTTACTAAAGGTTGTGAGAAAAATGTGTTTTTTGTGAGAAGTGAATATTCCTAATTTCTAAATATCTTCGTATGGTGTCATTTTCTGTTAAGAATACTGGGGGGGGGGGGGGGGGGGGGAGGAATATTTCCTTTATTATGGAAATAATTACAGTTTATTTAACTTCGCTCCAAAACGGATTTCACGTACACTCACTCTAAACTGGTATCATAACTAGACCTCACCTTTTTAGTTTTAATTGCCTTGAGGTAGATCTAGTTTGCTTACTATGGATTTAAGCATGAGTGACCGTATTAGTGACTTGCTAATGAAATGATAGTTTTATAATCAAAAGCCTTATTAAAAATAAATGTAAAACTTTGTACAAAAGTAAAGCTTTTGTAAAAAGAAAAAGCTTTGAAGAATTGAAGATCATGCATCTTTTGACTTTCTATTGAAATGAATGTTTTACTTAAAAAAATTAAAACCCTTATAAACGAGAAAACTATTTTTTCCCATGAGCTAAAATTTCTAAATGAAGAAAATTATTGCTTTCAAACTATAAATGCTCATGGCCATTATCTTTACAATATACTTAAAACCCTTCATTCATGCTTTAATGGATTCTTGGAATTTCTTGATGAACTTGTTAAATATACGAAGTTACCTATGATTGAAGATGAATACATGTCTACCTTTAAAAAGGAAGATATGATTTGACCATCTCCTTAGACAATTTGAAAAGCAAGTTTCAAAGTTGTGAATAATCCAATGTCAACCTTTTAAAGAGAATTGGAAATATTACTAAAGAGTTGGAATCTAACAAACAATAAATTCGTAGATGAGAAACTTTACATGTCAAATATCCATTATCAAATAAATCACCATTTATTGAGTCAATATAAAAAAGTGCTCAAAACCTTAGGAAACGCGACCGTGTGAAACATTTGAAGGTTAAAATGCTGCTTCTCTTAGTTATATAAACAAAAATAACAATTAAATATAAAGAGATCTGTAAAATGATAATGTTTGTTCCTATTGTAATAAAAGGGAGCCACCTTAAAGATTTTTATTTCAAATTGTAGAAAGTTCTGACTTTATGAAAATATTATTCCTAATAATCATGCACATATTTCTAGACCCAAAACATTTATGTGTGATCATTGTAACAAGAAAGGTAATCTAAAAAACTTTTAGTACTTAATTAATCCTAGCTTGCATTTTCAATATGCTAAGAATAATAGAAATTTTATTTGGAGTAATCAAAATGAAAGGAAAAGAAAACATGTTCGACATATTCACAATAATAAGGGTTGCGGGGACCCAATTATCTTGGCCTAGGAGAGTAGCCAACTAGCCCAGCTTGTAAAGAGGACTGCCCGACCCAAATCCGCTATTTATTTAAGACTCTTGTATTTTATTTACACTCAAAGACTTACGGATATAGTCAAATTGGTTACCAACAATCTGAAAGGAGATATTCAGGGACACCACGAGTTATCCATGTGTTAATTGAGTTCCTTGAACAACACAATATCTAATTTCACACATCTATAATTATAAACCCTAGCCCGGGGCAAAGGGTGTAATTTTGAGCATTAAGAGGCACTAATAAGATCATAGTAACCTCTCCATGGACGTAGGCAAGTTGATGAACCATGCATATTGTTATTTTGTGTGTGATTTTACTTCCCGTATTTGTGATTGTTTCCGTGGATATTTATTGTGATATTTTCTGTACTCACAATAGGCACCATCTCTGGGAAGTGATTTTTATTCTTGCTAAAACATTCATTAGATGAAAGCCCATGATGTCTCACCACATCAATAACATCCTTATGTTGGCGAGCTACAAGAAAACCCAGCCCCACCTAGGGCTAGGTTAGAGATTCTCCTGCAAATAAATCCTAGGTTTCGCTAAGAAAGGCAGCCTTTTGAAGAAAGCCAGGGACGACCTAGGTCTACCCAGATCTCCAGGTTGGTCGACGCTTACAAAGCCAGACTTCGAGAACAAGAGGAGGCCACACGCCTCCAAGTGGAAGAAAATTCTCACCTTCAAAGGCTACTTGAAAGGATGGAGAGAGATCTCCATCGAGATACGAGGAAATGTCATGATAGGACTCCTAGTCCTTAGGTGAGTAATACTCACAGCCGAGGGAGGAGATCCAGGCGCAACCAGGATAGATCTGAATGTGGTAATTTAGATCATGATTGATCAGAACGTGGTCGGCCAGAAATGTGCCACAAGAGCAATGATCGTTAAAATGAGGACATCATAATTTTGGCTCGTAGAGAGATGGATCAACTTCCAGCCTATCGAGGAGCTAGATCTACCAAGGATCTAGCTAGGATAGATCTCAATACCCAGATAGAATCACCTTTTTGAAGGGCGATTAAAGAAGAGGAAGCCTCAAATAAGTTTACTATTCCTAGTTTCAAGATCTATGATTGAAAGACTAATCCCATCGACCATGTTCGACAGTACATGCAAGCAATAACTTTGTAGAGCTGCAATAACATTTTGATGTGTTGAATTTTCCTTTTTAGACTACATGAATTAGTATAAAAGTGGTTCAAGAAGTTACCCCATTGGTCGGTTAGAAGCTTTAAAGCCCTAGTATAGGCTTTTACTACTCGCTTCATAACCATCATCTCCCATTCTAAGGGAATGGATGCACTACTCACGATGATGAAAAAGTCACAAGAGAGCCTTCGTGATTATGCCAAGAGGTATTGAGAGGTCTTCAATGAATTGGAGGACTTATCAAAGAAAGTTGTTATTACATCCTTCAAGATTGGTCTGCTGACTATATCTTTGTTATACCAGTCGCTGACAAAAAAAGAAGCCAACACCATCGACGACCTCATGGCCTGTATCGAGAAATACTCCAAGGTTGAGGGCGTGATTCACTATAATGCAAGGGACAACGATTGAGAAAAAGGTAACCAAAGGAGGGGACAAGAGTGACACTCCAAAGAAAAGGAATAAGAATGGTAGCAAGAGCGACTCTAAAAATGGGAATAAGGCTGATCCTTCAAAAGCATTCCACACTATTAACACAGTCTTCAAGGAACCAATCTATAAAATATTGAGCAAAATTAAGGATCAACTATTCATAAAATGGCCTAAGAAGATGGGTGGCGACCCAATGAAGAGGAACAATGCACTCGGATGTGCATTCCACAAGGAGGGCAACCATAAAACTAAGAATTGCAAGGCTCTGAAGTCACACTTAAAAGAGTTGGCCCATGCATAAGGGAGTCCATTGGTCTTTTATGTAATAAAGGAAGGTTACTGGTGGCCTCGCATGCAAAAAGATACAAGTACCTATGTTCGCAGATGTGAGAAGTTCTAAAAATTCTCTTTTATAGTCCACTAGCTAGCTAGCGACATGAAATCTTTGACAAATCCCTGGCCATTCGCACTGTGGGGACTAGATATTCTGGGACCACTACCCACTGCACCTGGAAATTGCAAGTATCTGCTGGTTGGCACAAATTACTTCACCAAGTGTGTAGAGGCAGAACCATTAGTAAACATTCGCGATACTGACATGACCAGGTTCATCTAGAAGATACAAGTAACTATCATCATCGATAACGGCATGCAATTTAAAAGTAGCTTCTTTTAAGGTTTATGTGATGTACATGGAACCATGCACCACTTCATTTCTATGGCATACCCCCAAAGTAATGGTCAGCCAGAAGCTTATAATAAAACCATGCTCGACATCTTGAAAAAGAGGCTGAAGAGAGTAAAAGGAGATTGGGTGGACAAGCTCCCCCATGTTCCATGGGCCTACCGTACTACTCTTAGGAGACCAATGGGGAAAACACCATTCCCGATTGACTACGAAATGGAAGACATTATCCCACTTGAAGTAGGTCTCCCTACCACGAGAACAATCTTGGTCGATCAAGGCCTAAATGATGAGGCACTATGCACTGAACTTGACTTCATAGATAATCGAAAATAAAAGGCCATGATCACACTGTCTTTCTACCAACATCAACTGGCCAATGAGTACAACAAAAGATTTAATCTGAAGAAATTCCTAGTAGGTGACTACGTCCTAAGGAAAGCCCTCGACAATGCCATAAAATCATCAGATGGCAAGCTGGGACCGAACTGGGAATGACCTTTTAAGGTGATAAGGGACGACCTTCAAGGAGCATATCATTTGGAAATACTGAAGGTCAAGGAGATACCAAGAGCGTGGAACTCAGCCAATATCAAGAAGTTCTACTTTTAGTCTTCTTTATATTTGCAAATCTCAAGAAGTTCTAGTTCCAGTCTTCTTTATCTTTTGTTACCACATTTAGTTTATGCAAATTTTTATTTGAAACTTATATTGCTTGCAAGTTATTATTCAATGAATAAAGTCCAGTTGGATCTCGCACTTTGATATTATATATTATCTGCTTCAAATTTCTTGATCACATCTCAGTATTACACATCCTTTCCAAATGATAACTCCCTCGTGCATAATAAAACTCTTGTGGAGTACAACAAGTTTTTCAACTTGTTTTAATGAAGGAATCTCATGTGCCGAGGAGGGTTTATAGTAGTCATAACAAGTTAATAAAGTGATTCAATTACTATAACCCTTAGGTCTTTGTCGACAAAATAACAGGCCTCATGAGTTTCCCCAGCAACAACATAAGCCTTACAGAGGAACCTTGGGTAACAAAACCAACTTAGGTTGGTCTCCAACTACGTTGGTCACATAAATCCTATTTGGGCAGATGTCCCATCGACCAGGTACATTCTCGCCATCATCTCACTTAGGCCTAAAGGAGTTTGACGACACAACCTAAAAGATTAAGTAAATGGAATGATACTGCTAAGGCGTATTGGACTTGGAGAATGTTCAAACACATGATAACAAATGGCTAACACTTTTCTTAATATCATTTAGTTGGCTGAAAAACACAAAATGATCAAACCTAATTACTAGCCCATTTAAATGGTAAAAGGCCTAGGATGGTCAAACAATATTGTCTAGTCAACAAAGGTCTTAAGTAATTAGCAAACAAATATCTTTTTCCAGTTCAAATATAAAAGACAGTTATTAACTCATGTTTAGTCAGCACATGCTCAAAATATGAAATGAGTTAATAAGTTAAGCTTTATATTGACAAAAATTGAGAAATACAATTACATCACGACAAAAATGCACATGGATTTAAGACGTCCTAAGATGGAAATCAAGATAATCCGAGACATAAACTCTTCGGTCGTCGTCTGGGTTAGGAGAGAGCTCTTCCACATCATCTTTAAGGTAATTATCCAGGAGTTGGGTAGGGATAACATCAATTGGGATCCACTTATCATCCTTTGAGAAAGGGTTATAACAATAGGCCGTAAAATTAACCTACTTCTTGTACCATAAGCTGGATTCCTTAGGTGTCTTACCTCCCCAAGGGCACTCAGCCACCCATGAGCAAAAGTGATACCTTATGCTTCCTTGATCCTTTATAGAGCATCAACATATCTCGCATTATAATCATTTGCCCAGGCTTCTCGGCATCCCATTTTGAATAGATGCCTCAGTCTTGTGATATCTCCCTGGAGCCTCATGATGTCTCTTTGAAGTCAGGCTGTAATCACATATGCTCTTAGGACATCTCCTTTCAATTCAGCGACCTCCTTCCGTAAGACGTCATTCTAAACTTGGAGTACTTCACCCACTTGACCAACTTCAGTGTTCTCCATAATCTTGGCCTTCAGTCTGTTCACCTTACCTTGAACTGAACCACTGATCTCCTCTATAGCTTGAAGTTTGTCCTTCAGCTTGGCAACCAGTTTGGACTGATTCTTATATTTCTTAATCCTCTCCCTCAAACACTTGTAAATCTTTACAAAAGCCTTACGAGCTTGGACACTGATATTGGGCCCCAGGATCATTCTTAACCTTGAAGTAGGGGGAATATAGTCCTCGTCAGGCTAAAAATAACACAACAGGTTAAACCATGAACATATATCAATATGTATGGAGGAAAATAATCAGTAGTGGTAAAAAAGATTCTCTTTCATTCATTATTAAAAGGGGGGTAGAGGCCAGCATAGTCAGAGCAAAGAAGAAAATTACAAGGCATCAAAAAGTTATACAAGAAAAGGGAAAAAAATCCTAATCTAAAAGCCCTATTCCTTCACCTACTCATCTTCAATTACTTCTTTCCCCTTCTCGGCATCCCTATGATCCTAGTCAGCATCCGTTCTGACCCTAACAGGCATGTCCTCAGCATGGTCGGCAAGTTGACCGACACTCTGCTCTCCCTCTGCAAAAGGGTTGGGCCCAGGAGAATAAAGACTAAAGAGCTTAGAATCAGTAGGATCCCCCTAAACGCTTAATTCTTGGTCCCAGCCTTTCTTGAAAGGCCACCTTCTTTGCATAGTCCAACTTGAGTTCAACATCATCATAGACTGCGTTCCAGCCCTCAGTGTAGTTGTCATCCATCTCGCGTAGGATCTTCTCCTCTAACTTTTGGACTTTACCAGACAGACTCTGGTTTTAGTTAGACATCTCTTCCTTATCGACAACCACCACCTTTTTGGATACCTCAAGATCAGCATAGGCCTTTGTCGACTTTTACTTCTCCTGCTCCCATATTGTGCGAGCATTAGAAAAGGCATTCTCAGACTTTTCCAGAGCCTCTTTTAGCGTTCGATTAATCTTAGATTGGTCAGCGTGACCATCTAAAAGAGTAATAAAATCCGCCACAAATTGGACGCTAAAAAGAGCTAAGATAGTAAGAAAAAGAAAGAATATATAACATAAATAATTCAGGGATGAAGAGAAATAATTACCAGGGCAAGTCCTTGATCAGACTTGAGAGCGAGATGGGTAACCCCTAACTGTGAGGAACGTTCATAGTCTACAGTAAGAACATCCCCCTTTAAGAGATCAGGGACAAGGGAAGGGGTGTTGACTAAACTAGCCCCCTCAACATTAGCAGTGAGGAAGGGGACTGTAGGGGCCTTCAAGACCAATTTTCTTTTGGTCTCCTCCTCCTTCTTCTCTTCTCTTTCTCTCTTCTCAACTCTTATTCGTCTCTCCTCTTCTATTTCTCTTTCTCTTTCTCTTTATATTTCTATTTCCCATTGGCTCCTAGGCTTGGACCACTATCCCTAGGGGAATTTACCTTAGGCATCTTCAAGGACTTGAGACGATCAAACAGAACTGCCTGATCCTCATCATCACCAATCCTCAATTTCTTCTTCTTAACTAGGGGAGCCATACACATAACTTCTTCTTCTTCTTCTTCTTCCACAACTGGATTAGAGGGTCTAACTTTTGGAGCCTTCAGGTTGGGCACTTTACCGATCGGCCGAGCAATAGAGTTGCTTGTTGTATTCTCATATTCGAGTAAGTAGGCTAAAAATCCAAGATGCTCGCCATCCAGAAGCCTATGCTTATCCCTACAGGCCTTCAAAAGCTCAGGAACATTAACTTCACTTAGCCAGTTTCTTGATTTTTGTCACGAGCTGCAGAACAGAGGAAGAAAAACATCAGTCAAAGGATAGGAATTGGAAATAAACAACAAGAAAACAAAATTAAAGAGAAAGTGACCTATGAAATCCTCCCCGAAGTCTGAAATAAAGGGGCCCCGATTTCTCTCACCCTCACGAAGGGGAGGATGTTGCAAATTTCTAGAATTAAACCTATGCATCCAGTAATCCTTGTGAGAATCTGGGAGGTTTACCAATAGGACCTAGTCAACCTTCCTGATCTTCAAGTATAAAGTACCATCATTGGCTTACGACCAGACATAGAAATAACAAAGTTCAGTAAGACCCAGTTTAATCCCATATAGTGTGTTTATCCTATGTGCCCCATTCATTATTTTCCAAACATTGGGGGCACACTAGGCAGGTACAATGTCAAAGTACTTGATGAATCTAAGAAAGAGAGGGTTTGGAGGAAATGTCAAACCACCTTAGGTGATCAACAGGGTATGAATCCAGTGCCCCCCTTTAATATCACGAACATCTCTAGGGAGACGGGCACAGTCAATTTCTACATAGTTTGGAATATTATAAGATTTCCTAAATTCAACTACTGACTTGTTATCTAATGCCACCATAAACACTTTAATAAAGAGAAAACCATAGCTACAATTGAAGTTTAAATTGCAGAAGAGGAAAACTAAGGGAATATGACCTAAACTTACAAGAATTTATGGAACTCTGAAGAGAAATGGAACACTGAAGAAGAAAACTCTGAAAACTTAGCAAATGAAGGAAATAGTGAAGAGTCAGCTGACAGAGGAGATGCACCTCCGGTTTAAACTTTGATGATAATGATGTACGCAACATGCAAAGTTGATTTTGGTGCTTCATATATCTGATCGCACAAGGTAACCCTCACCTTTTAAATTAAACTACAAATGTGCCATGATGTTTGGTTCAGTACGAGCGTACTCCCTTGAACTCTCCAAAACTACAAAATTGCCATTCCAACTTCAAGAATAAAAATTTCAAGTCTTGGTCCGGTAATTGAATCAAAATTTATCGGCCCAAATACACAATCCAAAATTTTTGGGGGCAATTGTGGGACCTATTTATCTTGGCCCAAGAGAGTAGCCAACCAGCCCAACTTGCAAAGAGGACTGCTCGGCCCAAATTCGCTATTTATTTAAGACTCATTTATTTTATTTACACTCAAACACTTACGGATATACTCAAATTGGTTACCAACAATCTTGGAAGAGATATTTAGGAACACCAAGAGTTATCCATGTGTTAATTGAGTTTCTTATGCAACCTAATCTCTGATTTTATGCATCTATAAATTATAAACCCTGGTCCGGGGTAAGGGATGTAATCTTGAGCATTTAGAGACAATAATAAGATCATAGTAACCTCTCCGTGGACGTATACAATTTGCCGAACCACGTATATTATTGTCGTGTGTGTGATTTTACTTCCCTCATTTATGATTATTTTCATGGATCTTTATTGTGATATTTCTTGTACTGACAAGGGTAAAGATATTTAAAAATTGCCCAACGTCCGACTTAAAACCAAAACACCATATACAAATCATGTGTGAAGTAGGAAGAATAGTACAAAAATGATAGATGTAAGGATAAAAATAGATCATAAGATGGTTCCCTAATCCTTTACTAGAAATATTAGTTTCTTAATGTGCCTAAGACTTTTAAAACGATTATCTCGTTCCTCGAATCATCACATTCCTTTTATTATGCTTTTATCACCTTTGCTTATTTTTAAGGATACAATTGATGATTACATGCTTGTATGTTAGTTGTCTCATATTCTAAATTAATGTATGATCTCTTACATATAATATTGTATCTTGGTTTCATTTATGCCTATGTATTATTAAAATTTGAATTTAAATTTTGAAAGTCATAAGATTATTAAAACATGATTAATATAGAGTACATGCTATAACTCGATATACTTTACAGCGGACAACATTATTGAGAAATTGTTCGATCAAAATATTAAGACAATGCAATTTAATTTGTTCTTTATGGTGTCTCAAAATGAGTTTGATTTAAAAATAGGGTGTCACTTTTTCCTTGTGAAGGTGAGGAATTTCCATGCTTGTTTGAAATATTTATGTAAATCCATTAAAAATCATGAGTCATGAAGTTATTAGGACTATGACATGATGAACGTCAGATGATCACCTTTGAAAATTGGAAATAAGCTCCCCTCTTATTTGTTCAGTGTGCAAGTTTCCACTTGCAAAATCATTTGAAAAAGTGATGTCTAAAAGCTTTTATCTATCAAAAATTGGGTAACACCAAGGATATGAGACCAAACAGATTTTTTCATAAATCGTTTATTTGAAGAAATTTAGTTGAAAATTTTATTTTTTCATGGAGAATGAAGCTTTTTCATGATATATATAAAATATTTTTAGAAAGAGTGTTTTTTTCTTATTGAAATCTAGTTTTGATTTCATCATTCAACACTCAGACATGTTCACTTTTCATCTTCATGCAAGTTATATTTATTGCACTTTACATTGTTAGCTTTAAAACGACATTAAGCCTTCATATACTTATTCATTTTTAACTTTGGCTTATATGGCATAACCTTAACCCTTGTTTATGATGTTAAGAGATAATATTTTGATCGTTAATTAAATCTTAGAGTAAGTGGACCTTATTGCACATGGCCAAATTCTATTTTTGGTGTTTTCCGTTATTCAAAAAATACAATTTTTTTTGCAACATTCGCGACCCGAGAAGGAGATTGTTTACATCCGGGACAATAAAATGTCGTTTAAATGAGTGTGTGATTTAAATTGCAAGTGGTCTTTTTACTTCGGCTAGTTTCTCTTTCTTGACCTTTCAAACTACAAACCACCATTGAAGCTTCCTATAGTTCCCTCAAAGCTTTATTTTAACCAAGACATTCAATCTTCATTTTAAACTCTTGGCAAGTCTAGTTTACCTATTGTTGATCTATTTATTTAGGTTTAATTGAGTTTATGGAGATATGATTATTTATTTGGATTTTTGGCTAGACCTTTATTATGGGATAGAAATACCATATATCTTGAGAATAAATAAATTGATTAGAGTACTTCTCATGCTTATTGGTTAAACTTCATTATTAAACCCATTTGTATGTGATCATTCTAGTTGATTTGGGATTCTTGAGTCTATGATACCCATTTGGGGATGTTTGTTGGTTGAGATTTTTTCCTACTTTTTAGGATTTGGATATTTATATTTAGGTTTATCCGTTGTATATTTAAACTAATTATGATTCTTTTATAGTTATTTTGTGGCATTTTTATAGTTACTTAATGGCAATCCCTTCTTAGAGACCATGCATGAGAATCAGGCCTCCCATTCCACCAATGATAGCCATTCCCAATCATCCTTCGACTGTGGGACCTTTCTTTACAAACCAAAAATAGATCGAACATTTTGAAAAGAGTCTCATAGTGAGTAAAGTGTTGTTTAAAAGAACAATATATTGGCATTCCATTAGAGAAATTCAGGCATTGGTTTAGGATGAATTTGTGTGACATCAATGGTTAGCCACATGTTAACATGGTTCGGATAAAGAAGCAGTGTTTGCTGACATTACAAGATAATTTTATGCAAATTCTAAGTTTAACGAGTCTCTCTTCATGTATTTCACCTCCTATGTTCATCACATTGGGATTGATATGTCTTTTGAGGTCACTAGAGATCATTACTAACTTCATTTAGTCTCTAGTCCCGACTACCTACATAATGGTCGACATACACTCACTATAGGTTAGGTTTCGACTAAGATCAACGGTTGCTTATGAAAAATCATAAAAAGGGTCTTAATGATTAAGGGAATTTTTCAAATGACATGTACTTCCTTTATAGGATTGTGACAAAGACTATTTATCATACTTCCCAACACATTACCTTCTTAAATTTCCATACTATATGCTTGCACACCATTGCTACCTAAGTTTTGACAGATTTAGGGAGTGAGTTATATGATAGCATACAAGAGGGGATAAGGAGCATATGAAAGAAGAGGTCGTATTTTCCATGTGGGAGATTTATTTGTAGGCTATTGATGAGTATGGGTGTTTTTTATCCTGGTATAGTTGACGGCGGAAGCGCCTCCTAAGCTCACATTTAAGATGTACAAGCAGGTTAGACAAAAGAGTATACCCATTACATAGTTCATTAAAGAGGAATAAGGTTGTTAGGATGACATTTGGGGTAATGATGAGGATGATGTTCCACCTCCCTTGGATAAGATGGCTTATTTAGTTTCCCATGCACCAATGAAGAGATCACATGTATGTGCACATGCCTCTGGATCAACCTCTACTTCTTGAAGACATTCTGCTAACTAGTTGAACATATCTTCAACCATTATAGAGCTCCCCATGTATATATATATATATATATATATATATATATATATATATATATGCATTCTCTTCGAGAGAGAATTAGTGGACTATCATAGCATGGTTAAGGTGTCCCTGAAGTCTGACGGTTTCAGCTAGGAGGTGGAGTGTGGATCAAGGGTTTTAGAGATGGTGTAAGGTAGTTACTGGTCATATTTAATGTTAATGGGAGTCATAAATGCAAGTGGAGCTGAATGGTGATGGTAGGTGAAATAATGTTGCCCTTTTTAGTTACCTGCCAGATGAACTGTAGGAGTTTAGCCAGACGTGAAGGTGGTCTGGAATCATCAATGGTTTGGAGGCATGTTGCAATGATACTCCTCTGGGCTAAGGGTTAGATGACCTCTGGAGGCCGTTTTCTTCAGACTAAGGTCTTCTGTGTATCTCAGACATGGTCGGATACTGGTGCTGAGGTCTCTAGTCTTAGCTATGGAGATATGTTAGAATGACTAAATATATTTGGAGAGTGAAAAGGTGGATGAGGCCTGTGTCATTCTGTGGTCCTTTTGTGAAGACAACAATGGTCTCGGGATTAGCACTCGTCTAGAAAATGTGAGGGATTGGTCTTGGGACCTCTATTCTTGCGTGAGGGAAGCTGTGGGGTTTAGGAAGTTTTATGATACCAATGGCCAAATATGTTATCATCAAATATAATTCTTAAACTCTTCTCCATGTTAAGAAAAATATATCTTCTTTGTGCTCATCACAACGTAAGGAAATCCTTTCTCATTAATTTAAACCATAATGTCACCATGTCCCAATTGATCTATAATATTATGTGAGGTCTCACTCTCCAACCATTGTAATGCATTCCTCGATACCAAACATGTCTATTCCAACAAAAGTCTCACTAATTTAAAGGGAGATGCCCAAACTCCCCAGGTTAATCGATCCAACAATGCTAAAACAATATCACGAGTTACCAAACATCCGATGGAGTGTACTCTACCCATCATAAATCCAATAAAGTTTTTAAACCACTCATTTACATCTTAACATATAACCAGTACAATAAGTGTCTACTATCACCATTTATCCTGATAATTTTACTATGTAACACGACACTTGACCATACACTACTTCATGTGACTGAAGCCACACTTAGCCATGTAGTTATCAAAATAACTCAATTGTTGACACTATAAATGCTTCCCACCACACGTATTCTCATATACTAAGAGGAACCCATTATCAACTAACCAAAACACATAGTCATCCTATAAAGTATGCAACCACTATCATATAACCCATTTGAGTACTCCAAACACAATAGTGGCATCCAATAAGTACACCCATGCCATACATCAAAACTTTTATTATTATTATTATCACATCCACTAGGTGAATCCATGGTAGGGCATTGCCACTGCCCAAGACTAACTTAACAAAACACGTAGGGCGCTAATAAAACCCATCAAGTGCAAGGGCCCTAATATAACTTGTAACTAAGTAACATAACATAGGGTACTCTCATAGGTCCACAACTATAAAAATATATGGGGAACACACATATAATCTAATCATACTCAACAAATTTCATAATCATTTTCATATGGGATGCGTCACTCACCGCCAAAGCCATATCCAAATGAACACTAAAACCATAATCATTGGATTGCATCAATAACCAATCCACACATAAGGAGACAACTCTTAAGAAAATAATTATACCCATATAAAATGTATCATCATACAACATATATATCCTTTATTAAATAACTCTATTAATAGCTAGTCTGGAATCTCCACATTCCATAGATGCTCACTAGACCCGTCACACTAGAAATAACATTAAAGGAATACGCACACCCTAGGCCCATATATCCACATAATAGCTATAAATATCGAGCTATATACCCTAAAAGTTATATATAATCAATTTATGCCTTAATCTGCATAATGGTAGGTTAACATAACCATTTATCTGCATTGGGTGACGGGTTTTCATACTTTAGCACACCCAAACTAAATTGCAATATTCCAACCTAGGTCTACTCCCAATCTATGTGGCATAAAACCCCACTTTGCCACAAGTGGTAGGAATAAAAATAGAAGATGACTTTAAAAAGCCATATAAACTATATACCCACTCTTAACAAAGTTCTATTTCCAAAATCATGAGAAAACTACGACTATCACTCGAAGACAGTAGTAGTGTTAACTACATAAAATCAGTAGGACTCAACTGAACCATCTTTGGTTATTATCTACAATACCCATAATCCATATTCGGGCACCTGCTAACTACATGGACATACACTAAACATTAAAAAATCATAATAAAAAATCACCTTAGGATATCTCCCTCATGTCTCATCTCGTTATCTTATAACATCCTCTTTTATTTTCCCACAACCGTCTCTAATAGGTGTACTTTCGATCTGACATTGTTAATCATGATCCTCAATCAAAACATGCTCTTCCCTCGAGCCTATTAGAACTTATTCGCTCCTTAACCTTTCGCATACCTAATGCATCAACAATATATTCTCACAACACATAGATAAATCCATTCTCACAATAACTTCTCATTGATTTTCTCAACCCAAACAAGAGAAGCATTAATCCTCTCATTTATAGTTTCTATATACCCAGGTATACTAAAAAATTATTCCAAGATAGCTCCAGCTTATTCTTCAAAACCATGTGATGACCCTGCTTTTAGGTCAGAAGTTCATACATTTGCATCACCCTTATTCACATAAAGGTTTAACCATATATATCAACCTTTCTCGAACTTGAGCGAAATATGATTCCACTCTCTTATGAGAATTAACCACATATATACTCATCATCACAATCCTTTTAATATGTTAAAGTGTAGAAATCTATTGCCTCTTCTATTAGGTTCACAAAATCACATAAAGTCATTCTACTAGCCTCAATTGAAATCAAAATACATATTAACATACATAGAACCCAAATATCTAATAGGTTCCTTAAAAACTCAAACTCTATTATGTCTAAAAATCGTCTCAATGTGAAACACATACACTACATGTGCCTATTAAAATCTCCAAGATGTATACCTTACCCCAAATATGACAACTCTCATAATTATCTTCATAGTTGTGGTCAAAATCCTAGACTAACCACCCATTTTATCCTTGACCACTAACTCATAACGGTATTCATTGTCATTCTCCTTTATGATCAAATTCTCCTTGAGTCTCGTCACTGCTTAAAAGGTAACAAATGATCCCTATAACTTCTTTATCGTGAAACCAGAGTACAAAACCCTGTAATAGGCTCTACACATCAAAGAATGATCATAAGAAAACAAAACATACACGACACAGAAGCTAAAGGCATTATAACCCAGATGTTATGATAACAATTGTAACACACCTAATTTCCATGCCGAGTTGATCAAGCTGAACACTGAGCACATGGATCTCTATGCAATTTATACATTCTCAGCATCAATGATAAATAAAAATGACAGTAAATAAAAACCAACCATAACATAATAATATAATAATGATAAATGATGAATATAAGAATAACTGAACTGAGATAACATAAAACTCCCATAAAATTGAATCCACTATACTAAATCTCTCTTTTAGAAAAGTTTCAACTTAAATAAAAATACAATTGTAACCATCTTTAATCAAAACTAATAAATACAAGTCACTATAGAAATGAAAACAGCAACTCCTACTCTAAGGATGATAAGCTGAGTCTCCAACCATTGCAAGTCTCAATGTTAAGTCCTGCTATCCCTGTATAAAACAAGAATAATACCTGTGGGGGAAAAGGTTTTATAGATTTAGGCCAGCAACCTAAAGTTACAAGAAATAACTTACAATATTAAAACAATAATAATCGTGAGACTCATTTACGATAAACAAGACCACCCGTTGATACTCACATGGAAGGGATACCTCACCTCTCATCATAAGTGAAATACTAAACAAGTGTTCCAACCTAAGGCATAATCAGTACTAATAGGTCTCTACACTAGACTAGTAACTAATATCACATAATGAAATACTAACATGGGATGCAACTAACTACATATGTATTAAATACAATCCAATACCCACCTTTTACTCATTAAGATACACACGTTCTCATAACGTAACATGTCCTTTTTTGACATCTCTTAAATAAACATGCCCATCACTGGACTATATCATATGTACACAATATAATCCCAACAAATCCCCATTCATGTCACTCGTACAATAAGATATACCTAATCTCTTATCAAAACACATAATGTGACATAGGGATTTTTAGATAAAGTATCCATCATCAAACTACTATCATATATAAATATAAGACTCATAACGTACACACGAAGGCATGTAGCTTTGGGTACCTTTGCTTACTTCTATCGATAAACTCTTAGGATTCGCTCACCTAATAGATTCGAAAACATATATACACATAAATGAGAATGGGAGATCACTACACAATCACAACATCAGGTAATTCCATACCAAAACTCATTTAATGGATTAGATCATTCGCTTCTCTCATCACGGAGCATAGATAGACTGAACATATGATCTAAATATGTCAACATGCTGTAACGTCATCGACTATCTCACATTAATCAAATCATCCGCATCTCACGTAGCGAGGTGGTAAGCATCTTGAACGTGTGATCACAACACATCGACCTCCACAAAGTCCAATGTCATCATCCAGGAGTGAGGTATACGATCACAACCAATTGAATAAGAACCCCGACCAATAGATTCCGCACTACATACTAGCGAAATGTCTGTGCCTGAAGGCAAGACCAAAATTTTCCAAATTATTGAATCGTGTCTAATTTAAGTCATCAAGTTTTTTTTTTTACCAATTTAAAAATTTTGGGCAAAATTTCATCGGTTTATAGGATTATCCACCATGTTCGAGAAATAAAAAGTACTCCAACAACAATTTTCAAATATAAATTAAGATCAAAAGATTTTTTATATAACACAAATAATTGTAAACAAATTAAAAAAAGGGCATATTTTCCTTTGTTTATAGGAGTATCCATCCTGTTTAAGAAATAAAAAATACTCCAACAACAATACTAATTGGAGGTATTTTGACAAATAACACGTGTACAATTAAGAACTCGTGACCTTACATATCCCACGAATGCAAGAATTGACTAACTATTGCACTTAAAAGTAATAGCCCAATGCAGTTAAAAGTAAAAACGCTGAAGAACTACAAAAAAATGAGTTTGCATGTTCTTCCAACAATTGTTTTATGACTAAACCTACATATGATCTCTTCGCCTAACCAAGTTCACAACTACACCCTGCATGAAAAATGATCAAGCTATCAAGTTAGGAACTCCACAACACGCACACTAATAAAAGGTTAGGAGTACATACATTGACATGATATAACTTAATCGAAATGAAAAAACTTGAATAATATGATGGGAGGCGCCTCAGTATGAAAAATTTCGGTTACTAAGATATTAAAAAAAAAATAGCAAAGTTCATCTTTTTAGCTCAACCAAATAATGGTAGTGACATAAGGCCAACCCATTAGAATTAACAGAGAAAATGGATTGAAATCAGTGGGCAACATTTTTTTTGTGTGTGTTGGGGGGGGGGGGGGATAGTACCCGTTTGATTTTTCTTGCATTCTACATGAATGCATTTTAATCAACCCAAAGGTCACATTGGGAAGAACAAAAAAAGGCAATATAATCAGGTTAAACAATAAAAGAGAAAATATGTAATGCACGGGGGTTGGGGGGGGGGGGATTTTAATCAACCCAAAGGTCACAATGAAAATAATAAAAAAGGAAATATAATCAGGTTAAACAATAAAAGAGAAAATATGTAATGCAGGGGGTTTGTGTAAACATAAAATGCATCATAATGAGATGTTAACTAATATTTTTCATATTCTGTACCTAAATCAAGCAAACGTCATAATAAAAATGCTAGAACACTTTAGCTATAGTACGTGGATACAAATTTACAGAATGTATGCTTACGTTTGAAGATGAGGCATCTAATGATATAGCTAAACCAAACTTTAATAACCTTGCAATATCAAGTACCTCAATAAAGCAAGAAATCCACTATGTGAATCTAATTATTCCAATTATGCATAATTATGGTGTTATAAAGTCTCTTCCAATTATGCACAAATTTTAGCTCCTCCCTTCACATTGTTTTATGGTATTTCAAAACAATCCAAGATAATTATACTCTCAATACCAATTGAAAATGTCCGCATATTGAACCCAAATTGAAGAATCACACGAAGAACCTCAAAAGAATTAAAGAATGCAACCGGTGTCCCCGCCTCTAATGTTGTCGCACTAGTTGCAACTCAGATTCTTTGACAGTGCATTATATGCAACGTGGTTTACAATAGCCCCAAAGTCTTCAGTACTCATCTTGTTGTACAGAAGAATGATTCCATGATAAATAAGAAACATGAACACATTGAAATCACACCATAAGCTATAACCATTATCCCTAATTACATCCATCACTCTGCCAATTTTTCAACCAACTAATATATTTGCATACTCAAGAAACTAAGTGATAACTAATTGAATGACGCCAATTATAATTTAGAATGAGTGGAAACTTTCATCTAATGAAATGCATAGAAGGAAATTTAGAATGAATGGAAACTTTCATCTGACGAAATGCATAAAAGAAAACTCTTGTGGAACGCAAAAAATCAAATAAAAAAAGTCCTCGACAATGCGAATTACCCTGGTTGGTAATTTTATCTAACACTATCACGCAACTACAAAAATGTAAAAGTTAAAAATATGTCAACTTACTAAATTTTCAGACAGATATCCATATTGTTTTAGCCCGACTCTACACTTAATATCTCCTATCGTACCATACATCCAATAGAAAAACTCAGAAATGAACTTACCAAACTTATGTTATACCATACATACAAATAATAAAATGATAAAATAAGAAAAAAAGGCATTAACCATTTCACTCCAAATAATACAATGACAAAACAACATACATAATAGTACAATATACTCCAAATAATTAGTCATAGATTCCACTCCTTAACACATATATTCAGAAGATACTAAGGATCAAAACTGATGTGTTAGCATCAAAATAAAACTATTCATAGTTTGATTGCCTTATTTGCAAGCTGAATTAGCAATCGGGAAAAGAGTCAAAGAAAAGTATTAAAAAATGGGTTGATTTACATTAATTAGCAACTTGAAAGCCCTAAATTTCAAACCATATTATAAGAAATCTAAAATATATTTATAAAAAAATACCAAGTTTTTGAATCAAGTACTAAAAGGTTAATTTTGACTGCGATCGATCGCTACTGTGTGAGGCTTTTGTTTTTTATGTAGGCATAAACTACCCCATGATAGACCTGATGAACAAATTCATATGATTATTAAACCACATGAAATTTTTTAAATTAAATACAATATTTTTAGAATAACAATTAAAATACTTATAATCAAAGTGCACCATCTAAAATGTTAAAAAACTTATAACCATAAAACAATGTAAAATAAATAAAGACAATAATAGAATACTCTTACCATTTTGTTTTGACTCTTTTACCAAATAAGGCATAAAAGAGAAATGATTTAGCTTAGATCAAACCAAGCTAGTTTGAAAGATGGATTTTTATTACCGAATGATATCATGGATTATGATTGTCAAAGTAACAAAAATTGGATTTAGTTTCCCCAGGAACATATGAGCATTACTGAAGAGCTACAAAACTATTCATTGCACCGTTTTAAAGACTAAAATACAAATTCTAACATAGCCAAACTTAATTCACTAAACAAGATTCAAAATTTAAAAAACCCAAAACTATTAATTCCATTAACCCTCATGAGATAACTGAAACTTAAATATGGAAAATACTATTCATCATCAGATACTGTCTCAGCTTCCACATTCGCTTTCTTTTCTAAGGAACCTTCCTCGTCATGTGATTCTCCTCCATCTTCATTTTTAGGTTCTTTGGGAGATTTTATAGTCTTCTTTTCAAATTCTTCCTTAAGCTCAGCAGATTTGTCCAAATAAGGCTTATTTTCTTCATCTGTCATGGACTTCCACTTTCCACCTTATTTTCCAAGATGAGAAACACTTTTGCAATAAGGGTTAGCTTTTTTGAAGGTTTTCCTGAAGTCAGCCATGAATAAAAAGAATGCAGTTAGAGGGATATTTAGATTTCTTTTACTTTTTCCCTTTGCTTATTGTGTATTTCTTTTTCTCAACAACATCCTTTTTTTTCACCTCAGCATCCTTTTCCACAACTTGTGCCTCCAAATTCATCTTGATTTTAGCATCAAGGCCATAGTTATGCGAGCTAATCAACACCACAGGTACATATTTAATGTACTCTTCACATCTGACAAAAGCACTTCCATCTCTAGCGCATTTGAGAGAGGTTGAAGCGGACGCTGAGACAGAGACAACAGTTAAATCAGTGTCGGTGTCAACTTCAACTATCTTTCAAATTCTGGGAGCGTTTGAAGATTTTGATGCTTCATCTTCGGCCATTTCTTTCTTAGAAAGTAGTAGTAGTATCCACCACAAATGTTTGTAGAGAGTTGAAAGATGGATTGCTTATGTTGAAAGAATAATCACCGGTAACTAGAAATAACAGAAGAGTAACCTCAACTTACACATTTTTATGGAATAGAATTCAAACAACCAAACAAATTGTTCAAACTCATACCAAAAAGCATTATCCATCAAATGTTAACAATTAACAAAGGAACTTATGAGTGTGGAATGAAAAACCCCAATTATTTAGTATTTCCCTGACATTAAGCAATGTCTATACAATAAGGGCAAACTATATGCTTATTCAAATTAATAGTTGAAGTTGAATCCGTGAAGATTAATGTAATACCCCGTAATTTTAATGACTTTTAAAATGGGTTATATTTTAAATTAATGGATTAATTGGATCTTATTATAAATTAATTCATTTGGGTTTTATTCGAATTGTGGATATTAAAATGGATGATTCTGAATATTACTTAAAGATATTTAGGTAATATATGAATGTGATATCATTGATATGACGGTATGATATAAATTCGGTAATTTGAATTTTTAGTCAGACGCGGTATGGGACGTGTCGGGACTAATTTATTAAATTAAAAAGGAAATTTATTTTCTATCGACCTTATAGTCATTTTGACTGCGTCGTTGCGTCCGAAAGGTTCGAAATAGTCAGAAAAGTCTATTTGGATGTTAATTTTGAGTCTCGGGTCATGTGAAAATGAAAAGACAACCCAAAAGGGCATTTTGGTTATTTTTACAAGGGGGATGAATAGTGATTTCGGGTTTTGACTTATTATAAGTATTTGGAGATTAGTGTATGTAGGTTCATTTCATCTCTTCTACACAAAATTGAAAATTCATCTTCTTAGAGAGAGTGGAAGGTTGCTTGGAAAGAAAAAGAAGTTTGCTTGGGAAGGAGGAGAACCAAAGGTCAAAGGTCACCACCACCATCACCACCTGTGTTATTCAACTCCAAAGGGTCAGATCTTCATTAGAGGCAAGTGTTTGATATTTGCAATTTAAGTTCATATATTGTCCATGTTAGGATAGTTATAAAAAGAGATGACTTTCATGCTTGGAAGATGAAAGGATATAGTTGTTAATGGATTTTTGAATCTAAAAATATATAGGAATTAAACTCATGTTGTAAGTAGTTAGTAATCCAATAAATATTAATCAATCTGTGGAAGAAATTATGAAAATAATTTAGTGTTCTTGAAGATAATATGTTGATAATTTTCTGGAAAAAGAGGCAAAAACGAGTGGAATGAGAAGAGCCAATTTGGAAGGTTTAGATCTTCTTTTTGAGTGCATTTGGATGAGATTTAAGAAAAACTCAAAACACTTACCTGACTCAATTTTTCGTGTAGAATCCAAATCTGAAGTCGGATTGATGATTTGAATAATTTTTGGATCTGATTTTTCTGAGTATTTAAAATATGAGAATTCATAATGTTGTTTCTTTTTAATGTTGGTTCTTATCCCAAAACTTTTGTAGATCTTCGGTGATTATTAATTGGATATTATGGGACTTAGAGAAGATCAGTAACCCCTAGTTAAGATTTGAATTAATTTGATTGGGATTTAATTGATTAGAATTATGATAATTAAAGTTAAAGAGATTTCGATTGCTAGATTCATGTGTTGGATTCTAATCTGTTTGTATGAGGATTAAGGATAGTTCAAGTAGGGGAGATTTAATATAACACCTGGGTAGCCTTAGGGTTACAATTTAAACATCAATGACTGAGTTTAAGCTCATTATTGATTTCGCAAGGGCTGAGTGTAGTACAAGAGCGTAGTGGTATGGCTCCTGGATAGAGATGGGAGTTTAGAACACATTTGGTTGAAAGAGGGGATGAGGTTATTCTGATCGCATATTTGAAGTTGACGAACCTCCTCGATCGACAAAGTTAAGTAGTAGTGTATTGGAGGGGTTCCTTGTTTGGATTTCGCTTTGCGAGACGCTCCGCGCATGAACCTTAACTACGTCGGGAGTGGAGAGATGTTATAGGATGCGAGGATAATTAAATTATGAAGTAAAGATATGACATTTTAATACGTGGGATTTAAAGAGATATAATGCTACGTAAGGGAATAATCTAAGGTTAATGTGAGTACCTTGTTGTTAGTATACTATAGGTATGATAATACCTATTTGATTGATTAATGATTATGTGTATGACATACCTAGCTTACTTTCTATCGGTGGGAGGTTTGCGCGTGAGGGCAGTCATATCTTGATGAATCCACGGGATCTTTGATTTGTCGCTCGAGAACATAGGTCTATGAAAGACTTATCGGGGAGTTGATAAGTCCGCTGACTATGGGTACGTAGGTATGTGCATGACCCATGGGTATGAGAACTATATTCGCCTCCAATGATTGTGTTGTTGTTAATGGTTCGAGGTATCCTCACCGAACCTTTTGTCCCCTTTTCAGCGACCAACGATATTGGGACATGATAGCAGAGTAATGCATTTCACCGCAGCTGTGACTCGGGGTGCCGTATTATATATGAATATATATATATATATATATATATATATATATATATATATATATATATATATATATATAATGGATTAAATGAATGAATGGATATTTATTATGGTTAAATCTATCTACGGTGATAATTGTAGATAACGGTGAATAGAGAAAGATAATTGAACTAAGTTAATGAATGTTTATTGAAAAACTTAATTCATATTAATTGAGAAATGATTCATGTTAATGAGAAACGATGAGAAATGTAAATGAATAATAATGTGACGTATGGTATGGGACATATGAGGATTATGATATTGGGATGGAATTATAATATGGAGACTAGAAAAGAGGAACCATTAACTAGGAGGTTAATAGGAAACGTTAAGTGTGCACTCTAGTTGAGAGGTGAGAATGGCAAGTGAGAGTTGGGTCTAACATGTACATAATAAAAGATCTATTGCACTTGTTAAATACTTGCTGTTTTAAAAATCATTTTCACAATCGGGCTCTGACCCGTTTCCTTGCATATTTTCTTTTCTATTGTATCTTCTATATCAGGTGTCCAGCAACAGGGACGCCATCCTTAGCGGATTATGACAGGCTATGGATTTATGGAGTTTTGCTTAGACGCCTATCATCATTTGATTCACAGTATTCTCTTAGTAGGGCATGTCGCCCAAAGGATTCAGTTATCTTCTTCTATCGGGGTCAAATACTATGGTATTCGTGTCATTTTAATACATTTGATATTGTTGGGATTACTGTAATGGATTAATATTATATGGGAATGTTTATTCCAACTGCATTCAAATTATTTTGTGTTATCTAATTGGTTATCAATGTTGTAGAATAAAATGTGTTGTGTTATTCTTAAACTGGAAATGGATTTTGTTAAATTAAAATTTGAAAAGTTTTTAACACCAACTTAATTGAGTATTGGGTGAGTAGTAAATGTTTTCGACAGTGATGCTAAGAATGAGCCAACTGTATATTCTGTTTTAATTTGGTATGGGACTGGCCACCCGGTATTTAATTAGGCGGGGTGTTACAATTAATAAACCCGATTTATCTCATGTTGTGGTAACTCCTAGATGAAAAAACGTGACTTTAAAAAAATAAAAATCTACAGAAATAAACTTGGAGTGAAATCCTTGATAACCTGAGCTCCATGGGTGGTCAGCGTGTCCCACCAAAATCAAAATAGAGAAGACACACGTTAAACTTGAATAAAAAACTTTAGGAGTTTTCTATGAATTGAAACTACCAAAAAAAACAAACAAAAAAAAAAACATACAGAGAACACACACAAACACAACAAATTTTAAAGAAAAAAGTATACCTAGTGAGGGGTGGATCTGCAAATCGAATAACTGCAAACACTTTATTTTACAATCTCCAATTAACCGGATCAGCAACGCAGATGCATATAAATTATACGGGTAACCCAAAGACTCTCTACAAATTGAAACATTTACACAAATAATTAAAAACAACTTGAAATCCCTAAGGTTGGGTTTGTATTTATAATATTTCAAGACCATTAAAACGAAATCTCGTTCTTAGAATAAAATTATACACACACAGAGACATTCTTCTCGAATTTCCTAAAACTTCTCCCATCACTAAATCGTGAAGAACCGCCATGAAATTCTTCTCTATGAACAAAAATCTATAAATTCCCACCCATCTCTCTAAAACTACACATCGGTTATTAATGTTGGAACATCGGTTACTGCTTGAAGACCTCATGAGCATTTTCTATTAAGTCTAACATAATTATGAATAAAGATAATCATTTCAACTGCCTTAATATTAAAGAACATAATGCAACCATCCTTGCTCTACGGGAGCCGAAAGTGAGCACAATTCCCACAATAGTGTATCTAACTTCATTCAGGTTGGATTTGTTTTCTCTATCAAGGCATGTACCAAAAAAATTGTGTGAGAAGAGAATGTTACAAATTGAATCAAAACTCTATTTATAATCGTAATTAGAAGATAAAAATTGAACCAACGCTACATTTTTCTTGACTTAATAGATAAATTTCAATTAGAACATAGGAAAAGACCCTAAAACTTACTCAGTTCAGTAACAAACAATCTGATGACCTTGTCTCCGGACCTACAACAGTAGTGTGGCATGCTCTCATAATTAATATGCTACCAGAATCCTTATCCCTCATTACCATAACTGATCCACACTATTTTCATTAAAAATCTTACAATTTGATATACACGTTAATATTGCCAATTGGCATGCCAAATTTCAAATCAATTTGACTTCCATCATCAAAACAGTGACCAAATACTAAATAAATTGGGAACATGAAAGAAGTGGCCAAATACTAAAACAATTAACATAAAAACTATAAGAATTTTGTAGAGGTTATATTCTCCAGATACCTTGATCGAATGCATTGGGTATTAAAAATCAACCACGGGTAATGTGTAGACGAATCTTCTAGAACAAATTCCACATCCCCTGTTATTGGGTAATATTCAACATCATTAGTATTAACAAATATCACCTTCATGAACATAATAAGTATCAGAATGCAATAAATATCAGAACACATAAATGACTTAGGTGTGCATGAATTGAGACCAACAAATAGAATAAATGACTTGAAAGTAAGAATTGAAACTTTGAAAAGAAATGGTTGATAATCGATAAAACGCATGGATAAAATTATCACTTAAAATTTCATTATATAATCCAGAAATTCAAAATGAAGAATCCCAAAAGTTTTACCTAATACAACCACATAATCGAAAATAAAATCTATACGTCAATAGTTAAAGCCCTAAACCTGAAACTATATACATAAAGCACAAATGGATATTTTTAAAAGAGCATCCCATGACCAACACTCATTCACAACAAAATATAAAACCAAAGATTCAAAAAATTAATGAACATTTTGTCAAACACAAAAAGAGTGAGAGATCAGATCTAAGAAGCATACCCTTGAATAGATTCATGTGTACCTCATAAGTGCAAGAATCAGGAAAATGGGCAAAGATTCCTCATAAAGTACCTTGAAGCTGAACAAAATCAACCTAAAAATGCACATTTTATACAAAGAAGAGTATACCTTTACGCATAAAAGAGTATACCTCAACCGAATGAATAAAATTTGTACAAAACCTAAATTGCAAATTGAAAAAAAAAGAGGTGCGTGTGTGTGAGTGAGAGAGAGTGAGGGAGAGAGAGTGTAAGAAAGTGACGGATAAAGAGAGAGATAATACCTATAGTATGGGAGATGGAAGAGGGCGGCAGAGGGATGAGTGGGAGGGAGAGGGATGGTTTTTACTGAAAGGGGGGAAAGATGAAATGAGAGGGAGAGTGAGGACGGCTAGGGTTTGGCCTAAAGAGTCTGATGTGGGAAATGATCTAAACCCTCCATTTTTAGCATTGTTGGTTCAATCCTAGCCCCTACTTAGCTTATCCTCTTATGGAATAGTAAAAACATTCTACTCCTTAATATATATATATATATATATATATATATATATTGAATTACTAGTTAAAGGTTTATAATCTATCGAGACCTTAATTAACACCCCGAAACATCTTAGTTCGTTAATTTACAAACTATATGTAAAATCATTTATATGTATACGTACATCCTCTCAATATATATATACACACACACACACACACATACACACAAAAATCATACAACTAACCCTTCCAAATGAAATCAAATTGAATAATCCAAAAAAAGTTCCAATCGCACTCAACCTACATGGCAGGATCGATCCTGTAACATCCCCACCTCGATTTATGTGTTACCCGTGATTCAACCAATCCGACCTGAGCATTAGGTGTGAAGTGTAATGAAACAACCTATATAATGTTGCTAATCATGTTTTATCATATTTAAATATTCACTTGTTTAGCATGCAATTCCAATTTCAATTTAAACTACGCGAGGGACCCATAGAAAACTTCCCCGGAATTCAAGCATACATAGCTACTATAGTAAAATAAAGAGAGTATTTACCCGTGTAACACTCTCAAAGTATGAATCCGCACCCAACCTGCTGTAACAAAGACGAGGGTGTGAGCCAAATGCTCAGTGGGAAATATACAATAACGCAATATATAATCGAACGACAGAAAGAATACTCTAACACGTTATACTTACATGCACATGCAACTACCTTATATACATATATACGCACGAAGCCATTTATATTTCCAAAAATGTGATTTATCCTGATTAATTAACCTTAATCTCATAAAGAACTCCTTATTTCTTAACTTAACATTCATCCATTTATTTAACACATGTGGTTAAATACTCAAAATTAGATACTTTATCTACTCGAAAACCATTTATTTACCAAAATTGCCCTTTTAACTTAAAGCAATCCACATTAGTATTTTCACTAAAAATCGCCCCTTTTAACACACGCGAACACCGTGTTAGAAAATAATTATTTAGCTTTTGAAAACCTTTCACAACACACCCTTGTATTAATTATGGTTTAACCTTCTTAGGTTGCTTAAATTATTCACTATACTTTACTTTTCCTTTACTTTATGGACATTAATGAATTTACACTATTTGTCCATTTTATCCCTTACCGGAACATTTATAAATTCATTCAAGTTAGGTTGTATTAATAAATTTTTACCACACAACCCATTTTTGGACATGTTCCTTATTCCTTTATATGTTTATTGGAATCTTCTTATAAACGACATACTTTAACGAGCTCTACATCGCCGACGAGCCACGATATGCTCTAGCCAGTGATTCTTGGTCTTTCACCGTAGGGCTCCGGGCCACCCTTAATTATTCCGGTGTCATCGGACTTCATTTTTAATGTGTTTTAACATTTTACAAATGTCCACACTATTCCACTTTTCCCTTTTTACCCGATCGAAGCCAAAGTCCGGGATATCACCCCAACTTATGTTACACTTTTAAAATCATCATTTCATGTTCTTTGCACTCTAGCATTGGTTTTATTTCAAAATCATGTTCATTTAAGACCATTTTATGTAACACCTTTTTTCAATATTTTTATTCCATAAAAATGTTCCACTTTATGTAAAATTACAATTTTACCCTTTGTTTCCAAACTTGTCTTTTTCTTCATTTTCACAAGTGTTATTTTCCAAAAAGCCATTAAGTTACACATACCAACTTCCCAATGTTTTAACCATTAACACTTATTGAAAACTTTTACAAACCAATTTTCAAGTTAGAAATTTCTTTACTTTATTTATCCAAGAAATTCAATTAAACTTGAATATTACTTTTATAAGAAAATTCCATTTCCTTTTATTAACGCATGTAGTCTTACAAACTTACACTTATCACACCTTAAACCCATTTTCACACATTTTGAAGACTAGAATTTATATTTTTCTTATTTCATGTTTAAGCCCAACAAAACCTTCTTTAAAATTACATGCATAAAAAGATGGATCTTAACTCCAAAAATTCTATTAAATGGGTTAAACACATGATTTATTCTCAAATTTCTTAACACTTGGAAAACATACCCTTTTAAGACTAAAGGACATTATTATTTGTTAAAATCTCAAACCAATGTGCCTCCCCCCCCCCCCCCCCCCCCCCCTTAAATAAAATCTTAATGTTTGCAAGAAATCAAACTTAATTTACTAAATATCTTTAGCAAGATAAAAAAAAGTAAATTTAATATATTTTTATTCCATAAAAATGTTTGGCACTTAACTTCTTGAAACATACCATTTACATTAAAATCTCCATTTATTTCAATAAAACTTTGAAATATTTACTCGTCATTTATTCATATGCATCCTACTCTTATAATCTAATCAACAAGGCTATAAATATGCAAAAGAATATTAATACGAAGAGTAGAGTTTCCCACCTCAAATGAAGCTCTAACAATAAAAGACCTAGAATGTCTAAGAAGATGATAACCTCCCACGTCCTAAGGTGGCCTATCACTACCAAGCTTGTCTCCATTAAATCTCCATCAAAACCCTCATCAAGATTCATGAATCTTCCATCTTCATCCTCTCTAAGAGCCCCAAACAACATCTCCAAAATTTGTAGATCCACTCAACAATGGTGGAAATAGGTATGTAGGGTTTGGATATGGGGGGATACTTAAAGAATAGTGTGGCATAAGGTGATAGAATGGTGTTGGCAAGGTGGTTTGTGGTAGAGAGAGAGAGAGGAGGATAAATGCATAAAAATAGTGGAAGACCCACCCCTCTCTCTCTCATATTCCAACTCGAAATCCCCAAAATAAATCCCAAACAAGCCTTATAAAAATCTTTCCAACATAAAAAATACCGTTTTTGTCCAATCTGGGTTCACTAGAACTTGACACGTCATCAATCCAATGGTCCAAAATGAGACAACACACAAGGGCAAGCCAAATAATTTAAATATGCATAACTTAATTCAAACGAGAATCGCCTTTGGTTCAAACGAGAATGGATTCTCGTTCGAATTAGCCTCCAAACGACCTTTTAATGAGCCTACTCAGGTATGCAGTTAAGTCTCATTCGATCCTCGTCTGATACCCACTTTGAACAACATGGGAATCTTATTTGAACGAACTAGAACTTATTCGAATGACTACTCCTATATTTTCTCCAAATTTCAAATTTAACCCACACACTTCTGATAATCTTCATCAAGAATCCAAAACAGTCAATTACAGCTACAATTACAATCATAAAGATTCAAATCCCAAGGTTTTCAGATATTTACAATTTACGTTGGGAAAAATAATAAAATATTGTGCAGCAGTATTACAAATACGATCCAAATCCTTAGATTTGGATTCTTCTTCCCCAAAACATTTTATGGTGATGTCAACCTCAATTAAAGCTAATCCCATGATTCCAAACACAAGCCAAATCAATTCTCCAGGTACATAAAATATATCATCATGATCCTAATTCTATTTCACAATGAATAACATCATTCTAACATGAATTAAGGTTAACATATGTCAAAACCAAATTTAAGCCTAACTTGATTCCTTACATTTAATTGATTCAATTAACAAGTGATTTTAAATTCCAAAACATCAAATTAACTTAGGATAATTTCAATTACAAGTAATTTGTCCCTAAAATAAATATACATTATAACAACATATTCATAATCCGAAATGATTCAATAAAGTTTTCTAACAAAATACCAATTACGTGAGATTACAAAGTCCATCAATAGCTTAATTCAATAAGGCCCAGTTTGGTTGCGCAAATTGTTTGATTATGTAAATTGGTTCATTGTGAATTATTGAATTGTAAATGAGTGAATTTGAAATCAGTTAAATCCAATTTTACACAATGTTTGGTAATTTGAAATTGATGTTAAGGTTCTATGAAAAAATGATAAAAACAAATCAAGAGAGAGAAGGGGAGGGAAAGAGAGGAAGAGGAGGAGGGGGAGAGGAAGAGGGAGATGTGACATGCACTTTATGTGACTCATATTTCAAATGGATTCATTTCAACTTTTTTGTGAAATGATCCAATTTCAGATTTTGTACATGAGCTAAAATGGAGCAATTAATGAATCATTTCATTAATGAAACCAAACACTATTAATGGAGCAATTTGTAAATGAATCAATTTATTAATGATCCAATTTACAATTTTGGGACAACCAAACGGGGCCTAACTCAATTAGAACCAATATGAACGTGACTAAGATAGTATATTAAATCCCTAAACATACTTATAATTCAAAATGAATAGCATGACAATGGAATAATAAATGAGTTACAGATTATACGGTGATAAAGCAACAAATTTCTTGCTTGAAAAGTACAAACAAGTGATTCTTTTTCTTGATGCCTTGTTCTTCCTCCTCAAAGTACTTTTCTAGTTCTCCCAAATATCTAGGGAAGCTAGGATTTTTGGTTTATGTGTATTGTGTTCAACTAATGAGGAATAACACCCATAAAACTGCTTAAACTCACAGGTCACTAATAGGCATAATTTTGGGCCTCTAAATGAGCCCAAAATACTACCCAAACGAGTCTAAAACTTACCTTAAATGTATACCTACCCCATAGGCCCAATCTAAAGTACTAAAAATGAATTTCCAAGACTCCGTGTCACCATAGAGTCCGATCCAAATGGTAATACCTCATAACACATGGTAATACCTTACGATGTAAATAAAATATACACACAATTATTTTATGCGTAACACATTGTCCAATATCATATAACTAATATCACTTATTAATTATTTGTAACATGTGGCACAAAAATTACATCACATGCAAACTTTAATTATCATATAAATTAAGATTTTTATTATTAACGTATCACACAAGTAATATTTAATCACATTTATTAATTTATTTCTCAATTAATAAATAATAAATAAAATCCACTAAAATATGGGGTATTGCAATATACTAATCCCTTGTATGATCACATGGAACATGTAATAAATGATGAGTTAGTATAATGTCTACCGATTCATTATTTACATTTTTAAACCGATTATATTTGTGTGATCTAGTACCAATATTAACAAAATTTTTGCAATCATTTGAGAGATATTTGGTGTAAATTTCATGACATGGTTAAATAGCTTGCTTAAATAGTCATACAATCCCACAAGTATAAAATGGATTCGATTATTTAATGTTTGCAGGGAAAAATAATTAAAGAAAATATATTATTCTTTCCCAATAAAATAAAATTAGTTGAACAATCAATTCAATGTCTGGTCATATCTACATTACTATATTTAATAGTGATAAGCAAATTTATTTAATATTATTATTCCTCAATTGCTTATAAATTGATCAACCGGGGGATAATAAGAGAACAAACTAAATTGCTTATAATGCCAAAATTGTCTTAATATGAGTTACCCTACTTTCATGGTGAAAGGCTTATGTGATTTCCATAAGAACTAAGAGTGTTGATCGAATAAAGATATTTAGATGTCCACTCACACTGGTTTGTCGATCGATGTCACACATTCCTTATAATGACATTTAATTCCAATGTTCTTTGCACTAATCCTTTATCACGCCTCCTTGGAGTTCTCTCATTTATTTTGACGTTCTTTAGATAAGTTTGAGCTCAATTTTTTTTATGTTTACATTTTGGTATTTTGTCAACCTCTGCTACCTTCTTGCACTGTTTAAGTTTCATTACTTAATAATATGGGACGCTATTATAGGTTGCGTAAATTATTACTATTTAGTAAGTTTTAGGATGAGGTTTTTGTTAAAGATTGGTATGTGGTCGTCATACATTTAAGTGTTGCTTATTCCCGTAATCATGTTAGTTCAGGGAAAATTTAGTAATCACCAAAATGAACTGTGTTCTTGGCATTTCAAATAAGAAGAACAATAACTACATCATGCAAAAATAGAATGACTCAGACTTGAAGATAACTGAGTGGCTATCTCATGAGTTAAAACACTCAATATATTTAATAATTAATTGACAAAGCTTTTTATTTTAATTCCATATTTGTCAGTTAATCCCTGTGTTGTTATTATTAATTATTTATTAGTAAATTTTATTCTGTTGTCATCTTTAAAATCATATATGTTCTTGTAAATAATTGAATTACACTAGCATATATGGACATTAAAAACAATCATAAAAACGTCTGATTGTAGCAACACTAATTTTTCAAATATACAATATTTTTATGTTCCTCGCAATACCACATAATGGCACCTTCATCTCCCTCTTTGGCCTACCACCATCATGCTTGTGGGTGATGCATCCGGTGTGACTTTCAACACACCCTCATCACCTTCAGGCTGAGGTGTCACAATCACACATGGACTCTACCATCTAATATGCGCCCCTATGAATGTATGAATTACTAAAACCAACATATAATGGGTACTCCTATAGTATATCAACAGTGGATTCCTAAGACAAATGAACATAATTAAAGTGAATACCCGCAGATGCATGTGTGGGGACCAAATTTTGTTCAAAGCCGACAAAAATGGCCGACATGGACCAATAGGCGAAAAGGGCATCCCGACCTCATATCCATCCATGAAGCTACATGCGTGTGCAGTCCACACTTCCCTTAAGACAAGTTAATCCCCTATAATCTTGTAGACATGTTCAAGGGATTCATGGATCATCATGGGCATTGTGGAGTTACTTGAACAATTAGGATTCTATATTTATAAATTATAACCCCTGACCTAGGGCATATGGGCATGTAACCAAGCATATTGAGTGATACCTAACACAATATAGACCTCTCTATGGACGTAGGCAAGTTACCAAACCACATACATAGTTATGTTGTGTGTGTAATTTTCTGCTTTCCCTGTTGATTGTGATTGTTCTTCGTATAAGCTCTATTGTGATATTTTTTGATACCACAATTGGCGCCGTCTGTGGGAACAACTGTTATTCTTACGAGAACACTCACTAATTGAAAGCCCTCGATGTATCACCACAACAGTAACATACCTCAATCCGATGATGTCTAGGAAGAACCCCCCCCTCCCAGGGTAAGGTCAGAAGTTCGACAACTAAATCCAAGGCTTCAATAGTAAAGGCAGACTTCTGAAGAGAGTCATAAACCACTAAGGTCCACACAGATTTCCAGGTTGGTCGATGCCTATGAGGCCAGACTTTGAGAATAAGAAGAACCCGCTTGTCGGCAAGAAGAGGAGAATGCCCACTCAAAAAGGCGACTAGAAAGAATGAGAGGGATCTCCACATAAATACAAGACAACGCTATTATCGGACTCCTAGTCCTCAGGTGAGTGAGTCTCATAGCCGAAAAAAGAGCCTCAGGCATAACCAAAGAAGAATTGAGAGGAATATGTCAGAGGATGGTCGATCAGAGAGACTACAGCCAACTCGACGCCGTGAGAGTCCTGGTCGATAGAATAATGAAATCATGAGTTTGGTCCATAGAGATATGGATCAACACCCAGTCCACCAAGGGGCCAGGTCCACACAAGAGCTACCCAGAAGAGATCTTAACACCCAAATAAAGTCCCCCTTTTTAAGGGCGATAGAAGAAGGGCCCCCTAAGAAGTTTGCGATCCTTAAATTTAAGATCTATGATGCGAAAACTGTCCCTATCGATCATGTCCAATAGTATAGGCATGCCATAACCCTGTGGAGCCATAACGATGCATTAATGTGTTACAACTTCCCTTCCATCCTACACGATGTATCCCAGAAGTGGTTAGAGAGGCTACCATATAGATCTATCAAGACATTTAAGGCTCTGGCTAAATTATTTACAACTCACTTCATAACTAGCAGCTACCATCCCAAGCGGATGGATGCACTGCTCACCATGAAGAAAAAGCCACATGAAAACCTCAGGGAATACGCCAAGAGGTACTAGGAGATTTTCAATGAGATCAAAGACTGCTCGAAATAGGTTACCATAGCATCCTTCAAGATCGAATTACCAATCACTTGCTTACTACAAAAAACCCTAACTAAGAAGGACGCCAACTCCATCGACAACCTAATGACTCGTATTAAAAAGTATGTCAAAGTGGAATATGTAATCCATCTTAATGCAGGGGATAATGGTCGCACAAAGATGAACAAAGTCACAGAGAAGAATGATTCCCAGAAGAAGGGAAACAAGAATGGGGGTAAGAATAGTGCTAAAAATGGTAACAAGAATGACCCTCGAAAGCGTTCCAGTCTGTTAATACAGTCTTTAAATTACCAATATACAAAATCCTCACCAAGATTAAGGAAGAGCCATTTGTTAAATGGCCCAAGAAAATGGGAATAGATCTAACGAAGCACACCAACGCATTGAGGTGTGTATTCCACAAAGAGGGCGGTCATAGGACTGAACACTGCAAAGCAATCAAATCTCATCTCGAGGAGCTAGCCCAGGCTAGTCATCTTAATGAATTCATAGACAAGAATGTACACAAAGTCACAGCCAATGGTGACCAGAATCCAGACAGCGTCCTAGAGGACGAGATAGGCCATGCGTTCACAGTTATTCATGGGGCATCAAACCTTAAACAAGTATAGGGGAACACTATTCGGATGGAAGTTAAGAAGTTAACTACCATCATGCAAACTTTTCAAATAGAAATAGCTAAGACTCAAGTCGGAAAGAATTATTGAGCAGAAGAGGTAAATTACAACAAACTCATTATGTTTACTGAAGATGACGTAGTTGGGGTGACAACCCCTCATCATGATGCATTGGTCATCATACGCAGGATAGCTAATTGGGACATCGATAGGCTGCTCGTCTACCAAGGAAACTCTTCCAAAGTGATGTACTTAGACTTATTCCACAAGTTAAAGTTGAATATCGCCTACCTCAAAGAAGCCACGGTTTCGCTGGTTGGATTTGCAGAAAAGATAACCATGCCTATGGGAAAAATAGTCCTGCCCGTTAGGGAAGGAAGTATTTCAAAGATGATTGAATTTTTGGTAGTAGATATCAAATCCCCCAATCATGCCATCCTGGACAGGGGTTGGCTCTATGCCATAAAGGCCGTTCCATACTCATATCATCATAAACTCAAGTGCATAACAGATTAGGGGGTGGTTGAGATCCATAACGACTACGCTTTGTTCAGAAAATGTTGCAGCTATCCACCCCAAGCATGAGAAGAAATCCCAGGAGGATGCCCAGGAAGGCGTGTTGCCTTCAAAATAGAAATTATGGTATAGTCAACTAGGGGTGGAGGAAACTAGGGTTCGCCCCGCAGATAGGATCATCGAATACCTAGAAGAAGTTGCTGCTGGTGCCAACCTACCCAGAAGGCGATTCTTGATCGGAGCCTCTCTCACCGACTAAGAAAAGAACGATCTTACTGCATTCCTCTGGACAAGTCTAGATATTTTTACTTAGGAACTGTACGAGCTGCTTAGGATAGATCCCATAATTGCATGCCATCGGCTGCACGTCGACCTAACATCTAAACCAGTAATTCAGAAGGCTCACCAAACAACCCCAGAAAAGTCAAAGGCAGTAGAGAAAGAGGTCGAAAAGTTATTGGAAGAAAGTTCCATCCGGTAAGTTCAATTACCCACATGGCTGTCTAACCCAGACTTCATACCCAAAAGCAACGAAATATGGAGCATATGTATTGACTTTATCGATCTCAACAGAGTCTATATGAAAGTCAGTTTTCCTCTCCCAAAGATAGATTAGCTGGTCGATGCCACAACAATGCATGAGGGAATTAGCTTTCTGAATGCTTAGTCCGGATACCACCATAACCTATTTCATGAGCTAGACCAAGATAAGACCTCCTTCATAAATCCTATTGGGTTATACTGTTATAAAGTCACGCCGTTCGACCTAAAAAATGTAGCAGCGACTGGTCATGAGCATGTTCAATAAGAAAATGGGAGAAAAAATGGAGGTATACATCGATGACATGCTCATTAAAAGTAAACTCAAAGACGACCATCTCTCAAACCTAGCATAAACTTTTGAGATCCTCAGGAAGTACCAGATGAAACTTAACGCTAGTAAGTGTTTATTCGGTGTCCAGTCAGCAAAGTTCCTAGGGTATCTAGTCATTAAGAGAAGGATTGAAGCAAACCCTGATCATATTGATGCCATTAGAAAAGTCCAGCCACCTCAAATGATAATAGAAGTCCAGAAGCTTACCACCATGCTCGCCTTACTTAATCGCTTTATCTACAAATCTTCGCTGTCGACCATTCTTCCAACTATTGAAGAAGTACAGGGTTCAGTATGGAATGATGACTGCACCAAAGCCTTAAAAGAACTTAAGTCTTACCTAAGAAAACCACCCATACTAGTGATTCCAAGTCAAGGTTACCACTTATACCTTTATCTGACCGTGTTAGTTCACGTTGTAAGCTACGCCTTAGTTTGAAAGAAGGAAGGAGAACAACACCCAGTTTACTATATAAGAAAAATTCTTCTTGATGCCGAGCAATACTATTTACCCTTGGATAATCTTGCCTTTGCCTTAGTGGTAGCCTTGAGGAAGTTAAAGCACTACTTTAAGGCTCATACCATCATCGTGATCACCTCACACCCCTCAAAGCTATTCTAAGGAAAGCTGATCTCTTCGACCGCCTATCAAAGTGGTCAGTAGAGCTTGGAAGATTAAATATCAACTTTTAACCAAGAATAACAATTAAGGGGCAAATTCTAGTCAATTTTATTGCTAAATTCACGGAGAATCAACCTACTGCCCAGTTAGAAATTGAGCAACCAACTAAGAAGGAAGCAATAAATTTTGACTAGACCCCTTACGTCAATGAATCCTCCAACTCCAGGGGGCAGGATTAGGGATTGTATAGATCACCCGAGAGAAGACTGTGCTCGAACAAGGGATCAGGATAAGATTTGAAGCCTCCAACAACGAAGCATAATATGAAGCACTAATCTCTGACCTGCGGAAAGCACAATTGCAAGGAGCAAAATGCCTTAGGGTATTTGGTGATTCAAAGCTAGTGTCCAAACAGATAAGTGTAGACTTCAGAGCTAAGGATGAAAGGATGGCAGCTTATATCACTATTATAAGAGGACTTATGTCAAAGTTTAATAGAATTGATGTCCAGTAGTTCCCTAGGGGACATAACTGTCATGCCGACACCCTAGCAGCTCTAAGCTCCGCCATTGACTCCGATTTAAGGAGGACCATTCAGATAGAATTCCTCACGGAACCAAGCATCAACCAAACAGTCGCAGATAAAATCCTCCACTTAAGAAAGTCACCCAGTTGTATGGATCCCATCACAACTTACCTACGGAGCGACATACTGCCAAGCGACAAGAGGTCGGTACACCAAATAAGAGTTAAGGCTGCTCACTTTCACTTATCTCCTGAAGGAAAACTCTACAGAAAATATACTGGCCCCTACCTCCAGTGCGTTCACCCAGAAGATATCGAGCAGGTTCTTAACGAACTTCACGAAGGCATTTATGGGAGCCATGCAAGAGGAAGATCCTTATCTTTTCGGGCGATCAAGGAAGGATACTAGTGGCCATATATGCAGAAGGATGTTGGAGTCTATGTTTGTAAATGTGAGAAGTGCTAGAGGCATTCCCCTATGGTCCACCAACCAGTTAGTAACCTCAAGTCATTAACCAGCCCATGGCCATTCGCCCAGTGGGGCTTGGATATTGTAGGGCCTCTGCCTATCGCATCTGGAAATCACAAGTATCTACTAGTCGGCACTAACAACTTCACCAAATGGGTAGAGGCAAAACTACTCGCAAATATCTGAGACTCTAGTAGGATGAGTTTCATATGGAAAAACATCATCACTCGCTTTGGGATGCCAAGGACGATCATTATTGACAACGACACACAGTTTAAAAGTGGTTTTTTTAAGGCTTTTGCGACAAGCATGGCATCAAGCACCACTTTAGTTCTGTAGCATATCCCTAGAGCAACGAGAAAGCTTAAGCTTCCAACAAAATAATGATCGAAGGACTAAAGAGACGACTGGAAAGAGCCAAAGATGCCTGGGTAGACGAACTACCTCATGTTTTATAGGCTTATCGTACAACTCCAAGAAGAGAAATAGGAGAATCCCCCTTCGCGATCGCCTGTGGAATGGAGGCAGTCATCCTATTCGAAGCAAGACTCCCTACTATGAGAACAACCCTGGTCGACCAAGGCCTTAATGATGAAGCATTACTCACTGAGCTTGAGTTATCCAACGAGTGGTGAGAACTGGCACTAGCAAAGTTAGCATCTTACTAACAACAACTGGCCAAACAATACAATAAAAAGGTTAATTCGAGGTAATTTCCAGTAGGAGATTACATCCTAAGAAAAGTCCTCGACAGTGCTGTGAAACCATCAGACGATAAACTGGGACCAAATTGGGAGGGACCTTTCAAGATAATAAGAGACGACTTACAAGGGGCTTATCACTTAGAAACACTGGAGGGAAGGGGGATACCAAGGTCTTGGAATGTAGCTAACCTTAAGAAGTTCTAATTTTAGACTTTTATATCTTTTAATTTTCAGCACCATTAGTTTAGGAAAATTTTCATCTACAAACTGATGTTGCCTTTTATTTATCATTTTAGTCAATTAAGGTCGACTGGCATGTGCATTGGGAATATCTTGGTTGTTTAATATCTCTTGATCAAACTTCTATATGTATCCTTTTTAAGCAATATTCACCCCTCAAGGAGTAAAACTCCTATGATTACAACAATGTGCCATACTTATTGTAAGCAAGGGTAAAATATCTATAAAGCAAGGTTTATGATTAACCTTCCTCAGGTATTTGTTAAAAACACAATTGGCCTCTTGAGTTGCTCCCGCAACAAAAAAGGATCTATAGGGGGTCCTTAGGTAATAATGCCAACTCAAGGTTGGTTGAAAAACCATGTTCGGACGGATGTGCCTTTAACCAGGTACATTCTCGCCATCGCCCGACATAGGCATAAGGAAGTGGGACGACACGACTTAAAAGGTAAAGTGGGACAGAATGACATGTCCAAGGCATATTGGACTGGGAGAATGTTTAAACATAAAACTCAATGTCATTTAGTCGGTAAAGAAGTCCAAAATGAGTAAAGCTCCTCTACTAATTCATTTTATCAAGTGATTATTTGGTCAAACACTAATACCAAGCAACCAACAAGTGAGGATAACACATGTTTAGTCAGCAAATGAGCAAAACATAAATAATAAGCTTATTTATCATTAAGAATCATACAGTTACATTTACATCAAAAGACCAAAAAATGCTTGAAGACCTACGATGGCCCAGTGCGACGATAAAGGTAGTCCGCTACTTGAGCTCTCTTCCTATCATCAGGATAAGGAACTAAGTCTTCTTCGAGGCTCTCTGGCCATGGCTCCAGAAGCTGCACTGGAATAGCATCTATTAGGATCCATTGATCATCCTTTGAGAAGGGATTTTTAAGAACAGATGAGCGAACGGTCTAATATTTATGCCACAGGGTGGATTCCTTTAGAAGTTTTAATTCCTTAAGAACATTAATCCATCCCTTAGAAAAAGAAATTCTTTGACCTCTTTTAATCTTACTTGGGCATCTATCAAACCTTGGTCATAACCGTCAGCGCAGACCTACCGAGGACCCTTTCTAAATAACTGTCTTAATCGTGTAACATACCTTCGAAGCCCAGAAGCATTCACAAAGGATCGATGAACATCTTATTTTATCTCAACAATCTCTCTCTTGAAGCTTGATCATCAAAATGAGCAACTATAAAAAATGATGAGGATCCTCGTAGCATCAAAGGAGGACCAGATGAAGTGTTTTCTTTAGGGCGAGCAATTTCTCTCCTCAGAGTGTCATTCTAACTTTGCAGAAACTCCCTCACCCGATTGATCTCGTATGCATCCAGAAACTTCGCCTTCAAGGCATCCATCTCTTCCTGCATGGAGGCACCAATCCCCTCCATCTCTTCAAGCATATCCTTTATCTTGGAGACCACTATAGATTGGTGTTTATAGTCCTGGATTCTTTCCCTCAGGGATTTAAAAATCCTTACAAAATCTAGGAGAGCTTGAGCACTTATGTTTGGCCTAAGGATTTGGCCTAAATAGGAGTTAACAGGGATATATTCATCTAAATCAATAAGCTACAGCCAACCAAAAAATGTAACAAAAACAACAAGAATTAGAAGCAAGGTAAAATTTTTAATTTTTTATTAAATCAAGGGGCACAAGCCAGTACAATGAAGGAAGAGAGCAAAAATACAACATAGGGATAAAAAACAACAATATAGCCTAAAAATACTAAGAAGCCTCAACCTGGTCAGATGTGGAAAGCCCCTTCCCTTTGTTAGTATCATGGTCGACAGGAACCTCCCTCTCACCAGTACCAGCACCGGACGTAGCTCCCGCAGCTGGGACAAAGGCCCCCTATGGATTAACCTGTGCCACCCCAACGGCATAAGTAATGGGATCTAAGATGTCCTGAGCATTTGGCTGGGCAGAAGGAGACTCTTCAACAGGATTGCGACCAAGATAATGCTGGGAGAAGGGGGGAGTTAGAAGCAACTCCTGTAGTAGTCAAGGCGGGATCACATCCTTTATTGAAACATGCACACCAAAGATAAGCAATCTGGTGTTCGACATCATCATAATCTGCATCCCAACCTTCATTATATATATTTTCTCGAGCAGTCACTACCTCCCCTTTTAGCTTATCCACCATAGTGACTAATCATTTATTCGCCTCTGCCACCACCAGCTTGTCTGTAGCCAAAACACTATATGCTTCATGGAGGTCAGACAACTCGTTAGTAGAGTCCCTCCTCTCTTTGTCAAAAGCCTCCTTGGTGTCAGCAAGGGCCTTATCTAAAGACTTCAGAGCTCCATCAAGCTCTGAGTTTTTCCTCAACAGCTTAGCCCGATCACAGAGCAAGGTGGTGTAGTAAAAAACAAACTACAAGAACAGAGAAGACACAGGATAATCATGAGAAATTAGAGGAAACATAGAACGAAGAAGCATAAGAGAAAGGGTTACTTACCAAAGCAAGCCCTTGGGTGAACTTAAAGGCTAACTGGTCTCCCTCCATGCTCAATGAACGCGAGCACTACTTTCTCCAGCAGCAGGGGGCGAGTTGAGGAGCAACAGCCATCGAGGCTCCCTCAACAACAACAACAGAAGGCACTATTGAGGCTTTTGAGTCATGTGTTCTTATTTTTTCTCTTTTTCTCTTTCTCTCTTCTTTTCTTTTTCTCTTTCTCTCTCTCTAACTTCTCCTCCGCTTCTTTCTTCTTCCTCTCCGCCTCCTTCTATTGAGCTACCACCTTGGAGCTACTGATAGAATCCTAGCCTTCTACTTGAGGAACTTCATCCTATTGGATATCATCATCATTATCCTAGATTATAATTCTTCTCCTTACAGGAGCCGTATCTTCTTCATTCGATTCTCCCTCGCTGGATCCTTCCTCATTGCTCTCACCTTCACCGCTCCCTTCCTCACTATCCTCCCCTAAGCTGCTTTATTCCTCATCCTCTACCTTAATGGGATCAGTGGTACCACCAACCTCCTATTCTGAAACCTCTAGATAGTGGATTGATTCCACATGATGAGTGATGAAGATGAAAATAGCATTCTTATACTCTAGCAAGAATGAAGTAGACCGAGGATGTTCCCCTTCAACAATTGGGTCCCTTATCCTCTAATCTTTCAAGAGTTTAACAACTCAGATCTCTCGAAGAGTTGGCTTTTGGTCCTTGGCTTTTACTTTAAAAGAAAACGAAGGAAAAATTAGAAGGAATGCACACATAGGAAGGTAAGTAAGCAATAAAACAGAGGATTAGGGGGAAACGTTAAACCCCCCTGCGAGACTAACAGAACATGAATCCAACGACCATCTTCCAGGTCATGAAATTTTCTAGGGATTAATGTACACTCTATCTCTACCCAGTCAGGAATATTGTAACACTTTCTAAACTCTGGCAAAGATTTATTATCAAGCATCGCCATCAGAGAAAATACCAAAAACCCTAGCTACAGTAGAAGATCAATTCGCAGAAGAAAGGAAGCTATAAAAAAATTAGGATAAAACTTACGAGATAGAGAGGAGACATTGAAAAGCTTAGAAAGTCTTGATTTTGAAGAAGTGGAAGAAAGAAATGAAGCCTAGAGACACAATGTGCACAAAGACGAACATGGACGATAAAGTGACTCTTGGGTTTTTGACAAACCAGTTTCAAACACTAAAGTGACACTTTACACTTCTCGAGGAAGACTTGGTGCTTCAATATCTCACAGAAAGACAAGCGCACCTATCTTTCTTCAATTAATTATGAATGTCCCACTAACCATCATGCATTCTAAGCCACTTATAAATCCATTGACCTAAGCTATGGCCCAAGGATTTTAGGGGCAATTGTGGGGACCAGATTTTGTTCAAAGGCCACAACAATGGCCGACCTGGCCCAACAGATGCAAAGAGCATCCCGACCTCATATCCATCTATGAAGCTACATGCGTGTGCAGTCGGCACTGTCCTAAGATAAGGTAATCCCCTACAATCTCGTAGAGATATTCAAGGGATTCATGGATCATCATAGTCATCGTGGAGTTACTTAAACAATTAGGATTCTACATCTATAAATTGTAACCCTTGGCCTGGGGCATAGGGGCATGTAACCAAGCATATTGAGAGATACTTAATAAAATAGTAGACCTTTCCGTGGACGTAGACAAGTTATCGAACCACGTATATAGTTGTGTTGAGTGTGTAATTTTTTGCTTTCCCTATTGATTGTGATTATTCTTCATATAATCTCTATTGTGATATTTTTTGATACCATAACATGCATCTAAGTACTAGGAGGCAAAAATGGCATATGGAACAACAAGTGGAATATAGTATGGGGTCTGGTAAATGTATTACTAAAATGATGATTGAGACACATCTAATCAAGTTTTCTCATTCCTAACATGTAGGGAAGTGAGTGTGATATGTTTGGGCTGGGTATCAGTTATCGCAACATCAATATGTATGATGGTGTATGGTACATACTGGGGTTGGCTTCCCTTCTTCCCTTTGATGAATTAGAAAGAAATGTATTTCGAGAATAAGTAAGGTTGATTGAGGAACCTTTGACCTCCAAACCAACACAAGTGTTGAAGAGAATTGATGATAATAGATAACATTATTCTTTACCTTAATTGACTTATATAGCCAATTGATTACCATAGCCTCTAACATGCTTCAACAACCAAAAAAAGAAAATAGGAAAAGTAATTATAAGAACTGAACTCAAACAAAATAGGAAAATATCCCATAATACTAGTTCTAAGTTAACATCTTATACTAGACTTATTCAACATCCATGACTCTAATAATAAGCAGTAAATGACGAAGTGGGGATATATGCTAGGCACGTAACAACTCCCTTGTCATTAAAAACATAGCCTTGTCCTCAAGGCTATGCTCAAGAAATTATTTTTGCATTACGAAAAGATTCTCCTAAGTAGCTTCAGCAGGTGAAAGTCCTTGCCATTGTATGAGAATTTCTTCCTTATTCTCTCATTGATAACGATCTAGAACTGCATCATTTTCTACAATAGGAAGCTCAACTTAAATATGAGACATTTCACCAATTTTTTTCTTCAACAACGAGATATGGAACACTGGGTGAATTCGTGACTCGGTTGGAAATTACAACTTATAAGAGAATGCTCCTATTTTTTGAGAATCTTGAATGGTCCATAATACTTAGGAGATAGCTTGATATTTTTTCTCATCGAAATTGAAGTTTGCCGATATGGTTGGAGTTTCAAATAAACCTAGTCGCGAACTTCAAATTCCCTTTCTCTGTGATGTCATTTATACACCTTCTTCATATGACCATGTGCTTCCTGAAGTGTGGCCTTTAAGTCTATGAGAACCTGATCTCTACTCAATAATTGTTGATCTACGGATTTTGCATTAGTCATACTTGGGTCGTAAGACAATAAGGTCGGTGGGGGTCTTCCATAAACAACTTTAAAGGGAGTGGTTTTAATTGCGTAATGCCAGCTAGTATTGTAACAATACTCTGCCCACGATAACCATTTACTCAATTCCTTAGGTTGTGAACTTGTAAAACATCATAAATACATCTCACAACTTCGCTTTGACCATCTGTTTGAGGATGGTACACTGAGCTATAGTTAAAATTAGTACCATTCGTCTTAAATAAATCTAACTAAAATAAGCTTGTGAATGTAGGATCATGATCACAAATAATTGTTCATGGCATCCCATGCAACTTGAAAATATTATCGAAGAAAATTTGCTCAACACCCACAGCCGTATATGGATGCGATATGGGAATAAAATGTTCATACTTCAATAATCTATCAACAACAAAAAAAATTGTATTTTCCCTTTGAAAAAGGTAGAACATCAATGAAATCCATTGATATGTCATCCCATACTTGATTCAGGATAGGCAGTTAATGGAGAAGTCCCATAGGAGCAAGTTGTTCAGCCTTATTTTGCTGGCATACATCATAGGTTACAATAAATTCTCTAATATTTCTTCATATTCCCATCGAATAAAAATTTCCACGAACTTTATGAAGAGTCTTCTGGTACCCTTCACGATTTCTATTATGGAATTTCTCAATAATGTCAAGAATTAAAGAAGAATCTATAGCACGATAAATTCTTTCCTTAAAGAATATAAACCCATCTCTAAATTACCATGGGCCCATAAATTCATAATTCAAGATACATTGAGTCAGTTATCTCAAAACTAAATTAGACTTTACTTCCTCCTTGATAGCTTCTACCCAATTTGTAACTGGTTGTGAGATAACAATCAATTACCTTTCTCCTTTTCCCTTTATTTCCACCTATTCTCTTCTAGAAAGTGCATTAGCTACAATATTTTCCTTTCCCTTCTTGTATTCAATCACAAAATCGAACCCCGTCGATTTGGAGCGGTGGTAGTTATGGACTGCACGCATAGATACTTCAAGCTTTGATGATCGGCTCTCACCACAAATTGTCAACCCAATAAATACGGGCGCCACTTTTGCACAGCCAATACTAACAACAAAATTTACTTTTCGTATGTCAAAAACCACAGGTTCTTTCCTCTCACTGCATGACTATAAAATACTATTAGTCGATCCTGTATTAAAACATCTCCCATGCTCGATCCACTAGCATCACATTACACAATAAATTTGCTTGAAAAATTAGGTAACGCTAACATAGGAGCTGTAGTCATGGACTCCTTTAATTTTTCAAATGCTGTTTTAACTGTGGATGACCATTAGAAGGAGTCTTTCTTCAACATTTTGGTTAGTAGTCCAACTATTTTACCAAAGTTGTGGATGAACTTTCAATAATATCATGTCAATCTAAGGAAGCCTCTCATGGCCTTAGACGTAGTGGGCTTAGGCCAGTGCCTCATAACTTCAACTTTTTTTGGGTCGACAGTAACTCCCTCAACCGAAATTACATGGCCTAGGTAATGGAATTCCCTTTAGCCAAATTGACACTTTTCTTTCTGAACATATAACTTGTGAGACCTTAGTACAACTAGCGTGGTTCTCAAATGTTGGAGATGTTCACTCCAAGATTTACTGTATACAACAAAGAAGACTAAGATGAATTTTTGCAAGTAATCTTGAAATACCTCATTCATTAAACCTTGGAATGTCGATGGAGCATTGGAAAGGTTGAACAACATTACTAGAAACTCATAATGGCCATGATGCGTCCGGAAAGTAGTCTTGTCAATGTCCTCCGGTATCACACAAATTTGATGATACCCTCTTTGTAAATCAAGCTTGGCGAATATTTTAGCCCCGTTTAATTCATCTAAGAACGTATAAATATTTGGAATCGAAGACTTATCTTTAATCGTAATCTTGTTAAGAGCACGATAATCAACACATATACGCTATGATCCATCATGTTGTTTTAACTAAGATAACAAGTGATGAGTAGGGACTATTATTGGGTCTTATCCCACCTGTCGAGAGCATGTCAACCATAAGTTTTTCTATTTTATCCTTCTGATAGTGTGGATAGTGATAATATCTAACACACACCGGCCCATCCCCTTCTGCTAAGGGAATTTTTTGGTCGTGAACCCTCACTACACCAAAAATAACAATTTGGTACACCTTGATCTTAAAATCTGTCAGAGTTTAAAACTGTGCCAAATTTTGGCACGGTTTAATGATATCTGGCACACGTTAAAGCAGGGCCAAAATTTGCCACTGTTTAAAAGTGGGCCAGAATTGAGCACACTTAACTAAAATATATAATACCCTCCCAAAAAATACTAATCTCACTTTTGGTCTCCCGCTCTCCTCTCCCGCTCGTTGCTCTCTCTCATTTTCACAGGTCCCCCACTCTCTACTCGTAGTCGCCTCTCCCCTTTATCACGTCCCGTTTATTTATCAATAGAAAACCATTTTCATCAACAACCACCTTCATTTTTCATTACCACTGACCGCCGACCGTAATGTAAACAGTTCCATACCAGCTTCGTTTTTCATTTCGTTTTTTATTTTTAGATTTCATTTTTCGTTTTGATTACAGATAACTCTTTTAGTTCGATTTTATTTTTTAGATTTCGTTTTTAGATTTCATTTTTTAAATCTGTAGACATCAAATTGGTAATATGATTAACACCATTCTTGAATTGGCAATATGATTAACACCTTTCTTGGATTTGTACATTTGACTCGGAAGGTAAAAATTGGTCTGCATTACATTTTGGCCATTTGAAATTAAATTCTGATTTATATAGCATTCAACATGTTCTTTGAAAGAGTGCACGTGCATTCAAATAGAGATATTATTTAATTAAACTCAGTTTTTATCAATTAAGTCCTAAACATGCATCTATATGTTATTGAATAAGATGACAAAAATATGCAAGAACATTCAAACACACACATGTGAGGAAAAATCCCCAAAGGGGCAAAACCATTTATTTTCACTATAATTTTGTAATATACGGTTACACGGATTACAATGAAAATAAAGAGACACAGAAATACCCGCAGGCGTCGGTTCTGAAGTCGACGGCTGGAACTTTCCATTTCCAGGAGGGCAGCAATGAAGAAGAAGGACGGTCTTCTCCACAAGGGTATGAACAGACACACGAATGTGATCTTGGGTTGCAAACGGATTCAAAAAGGTTTGGAAAAGTTGTGTGAATCAAAACATGAGTCTTGGAACTCAAAAAGGTGAAGACTTGAGGTATTAGGACTCTCAAATTCATCTATCAAAGTCTTATAAAACAGCTCCCCCCGAAGTTGGTATTTATAGGGCAATAATTGAAGAGTTTTACAAATTAAAAACACTGCCAGCATACAGGGTACCCGAACCGGTTCGGGCTCCCCTGCGAACCGGTTTGCCCCTCCAAACTGGTTCGGGCTGGGTTCGGGGAAACTCGCTGGAAAAGGGGTTAAACACTTAGCAAAATTTCCAAGGTTTTTATTGGAATTATCTCCATTTTCAACGGGCCATAACTTGTTCACTGTAGCTTAGATTGAGGTGCCGTTTCTTCCAGTATTATTGTTGCAAAAAGTTCTTAAACTTTCCAGTTGATCAGTCCTTCGAACGGTGGCTGTAAAATTACCACATTTCCCTTGAACTTCCCTATCAAGCCTTGTTTCACTATTTTGACTTCTTTTGCGTACCACTTGCATTACGAGCCTAAAATCATGGAACGTGAAGTCTTTGAGGCAGATGAAAGACACATGATGGAGATAATAAATGCTTGATTCTCGAAATTTGGATTGAGGCCGTCATGAGAGATCGTGTAGAGACATGCCAAATTGAATCGGCGTACGACATATAAAAATGAAACATTTCGTATATGATAAAAATGTCCTTACAAATATCCCCCTATGTCTATGCCGGTACATACATAAAAAATCCGAATTATCGAATAACAAAATTGCCTATACAAATCTACCCTTCCATGAACCCAAAACTGGAAAGATACAAATGAATAAGACTTCATCGTTTGTTCTTCAAATCTTCAAAACTTTCAAAGCATTTCTCATCAGGGTATGCAATTCAGTGATCATCAATGTAGTACCTACACACATGAGAAAAAGTAAATACCACGTGACATATCGAGTTTGAAATGAGCTGAACATAGATACCAATTTAAAATAGATCCTCAAACTCAAAACTCCCTCATAATATGATAATTCTTTCTCCCCCTTTTTATGATGTCCCCAAATAGACAGATATGAGAAGTAGAAATAGATGTTCATGGAGAATGTCACAAGGTAATAAACTTTCTATTTTTAAATTTTTCAAAATTTTTACACAAAATATATAAACAAAGAAACACACCATGAACAAGCACAAAACAACCAAGTCGATGACAGCGTAAGTGTATGGGTGTGATAAAATTCGATAGGAAAATCAATGCATACAAACATGACATATGTGTAAGATGAATATCGGATACTCCTAACGAATGAACCTGAAATCTTCATTTGGTGTAAAGAAAATGAAAATATGAGACATTGACTCAATCAAATCAACAAATCAAAGCTCAAAGTGATTTTCACACCAATAACGTTCAAAATGATTTCATGCTTTTTCAGGACTTTCAAGGAAGTGCAAACCAGTTTAAATTCTCCAACCAAACTCCCTCATATATATTTTATTATAGAGGTAATCTAAATTATCAAACTTTGGATAATTGATGGTGAAACCTAATGGCCTATATTTGGCATGTATTGCTTTTTATTTGCCTTAAAAATTTTTCGGGCTCTTTTAACCTCTTTGGACCCCGGATAATAAAATTCCTCCATTTTTTAGGTCCTTCCCCATTTTCAAATAATCATACAGTCTCACCAAAACGGTTTTTACTTGCATTCCAATCTTGTCAAGAGTTATCACATATTGTACGTTGTATAGACAGAATTGAGATGGAAACACTCAAGCCAATATGTGATAGACAAGTGCAATAATCAAATATAGCCATGCATGTGTGCAATAAAGGAGATAGGAGTCAAATATGTAGAAAGGTATCACTAATCACATCTCAAAGACTCCAAATAATGTAAAGCACATGGATGAAATGATGTAGCGTCTCAAATCTTTATCAAACAGTCACATGGATAAATGAAGTGAAATTGTGACTCGGCTATCTTAAATGCTCATCCACAAAAGGTGCAAATAAAATACAAAAATTTATCAAAATAAAATCTTTTTTAGCGTTTCTAAAATTTTTATAAAAAGAAAATCTTTTTGGATTTAAAAAAAAAAAAATAACAAAACATATGATACAATCTAACAATAGGCATCAGATGATATGAAAAGAATGCATCCTACGCTAGACACGGACCTGCCCCTCAGTCAACTGTGCAAATCCCTAAAGACTTCCTAAGATTCTTGAATCTAAGGTCATCTAAAAGTTTCGTGAAAATATCGGTTAACTGATGGTCGGTGGGAACAAAACTCAGGGATACGAATTTCTCCTCAACTAACTGACGTATAAAGTGCTCGCGTATCCTGATGTGCTTTGTGAGTGAATGCTTGACTGGATTGCGGGATATGTGTATCGCGCTCGTGTTATCACAAGAAATGATCATGGTGTCCTGTGAAATCCCATAATCTTCCAGCAGCTGCTTCATTCACAAGATTTGCGTGCAATAACTCCCGACGGCGATGTACTCAGCCTCCACAGTGGAGAAAGAGATGGAGTTTTACTTCTTGCTCAACCAGGAGACAAGAGCAGAACCAAAATAGAAACACCCACCAGAAGTGCTCCTACAACCATCTACATCCACGGCCCTATCGGCATCCGAATAGGTGGATAAACGGTCATTGGTATCAAAGGAATACCAAATACCATATGAGAGAGTCCCACTCACGTATTTGATAATACATTTGAGAGCGAGTAAGTGTGACTCTTTTGGGGACGCCTGATATCGCGCACACCACACTAAAGGCTGTGTTGGGATGACTGACAGTCAAGTAGAGAAGACTACCTATCATACTCCGATACAAAATTTGCTCTACATCCTTGCCTGAAGTGTCCTTACTAAGCTTGATAGAAGTACTCATAGGTGTACGTGCATGCTTAGAGGAGTCTAAACCAAATTTCTTCACTAGGTCTCTAACATACTTGGATTGGGAGATGAACATACCATATTCTAGCTAACGAACCTGGAGACCAAGGAAGAAAGTAAGCTCACCTACCATGCTCATCTCAAACTCACTTTTCGTCTCCTACTCAAAGTGGTGAGCATGCTGGGAGCATGTGGATCCAAAGACTATGTCGTCCACATAGATCTGGGCAACCAAAATAGCACCGTCATCTCTTCTGACGAATAACGTCATATCAACTCCCCCTATCGTGAAGCCACGGGCTAAGAGATAGGAAGTAAGACTTTCGTACCAAGCACGAGGTGCTTGCTTCAAACTATATAAGGCTTTCCTCAGATAATAGACGTGCTCCGGGTGCTTAAGGTCTTCAAACCCTTTTGGTTGTTGTACATAAACCTCCTCCTGTAGAATGCCATTCAGGAAGGCACTCTTGACATCCATCTGATATAACTTAAAGCGCAGATGACATGCAATGGCGAGTAGTAAGCGGACGAACTCAAGCCTCGCAAAAGGAGCAAATGTCTCCCCAAAGTCTACACCCTCTATCTGTGTGTAGCCTTGAGCGACCAACCTAGCCTTATATCTGATTATGGTACCATTTTCATCCATTTTATTCTTAAAAATCCACCTGGTACCTATCACATTAGTATCACTAGGTCGGGGGACTAGTTCCCAGACATTGTTCTTTTTAAATTGAAGCAACTCATCTTGCATAGTAGATATCCAGTGTTTATCCTTGAGTGTTTCTTTGTGATTCTTGGGCTCGACTTTTGACGTGTAGAAAAAGTGGCTAACAACATTTTCTAGTTGAGCACGAGTCTTGAACCCAAGAGTGGGATCACCTACAATGGAGGCAGGTTCATGACTCTTGCGAACCCAAGCAGGTGTGTCCCCTAACACGGGAGTAGGGTCCACAGAGTGTGGCTGAGGGATAAGTAAATCACTGCCAGAAAAGTCCTCATCCTCACACTGTAGGTTAGGATCAATAACCATCGGAGGATCGTCATCTTGCACAGTGATGTTTATTGACTCCATAACCTTAGATCTCTTCAGGTTAAAAACCCGGTACGCTCTCTTATTCGATGAATGGCCTAACAATATTCCCTCGTCACTTCGGGTGTCAAACTTTCCTAATTTCTCTCTATCCCGTATGATGTAGCATTTACTCCCCAAAACACGAAAATATGCAAGGTTGGGTTTCTTGATGGTCCACAATTCATAAGGCGTCTTGAGTGTGTTTGGATGCAGGTAAACCCTATTCACCGTGTGGTATGCAGTAGACACTGCCTCTGTCCAAAATCTCCTAGAAACATTACGACCTAGAAGAATAGATCTAGCCATTTCTTGGATCGTCCTATTCTTTCTCTCAATAATCCCATTTTGCTGAGGAGTCTTCACAGCAGAAAACTCATGTTTAATCCCATGGCTATCACAGTAGAGATCTACTTTTTCTTCCTTAAATTCTGTGTCATTGTCACTACGAATCCTATTAATAGTGACTCCGTGTTGATTTTGTAGGACACGACACTTGGTCATTAAAAACTCTATAACATCGGATTTCTCCCTCAGAAAACCTACAATAGAATATGTGGAGAAATCGTCTACCATCACGAGGATATACCTCTTACCACCCAAACTCTTAGTACGAGTAGGACCCATAAGATCCATGTGAATCAGCTCAAGTACTCGGGAAGTGGTAATGGAATGCAACTTCCTATGAGGGCTCTGAATTTTCTTTCCCAACTGGCAGGGTCCACAAACCGTGGAAGTTGACTTTCCAAGAGATGGTAATCCACGTACTAGGTCCTTTTTGGCTAAACGAGTAAAATCTCTAACGTTCACGTGACCTAGACGTTGGTGCCACAAATCCATAGGAGTAATCGTGGCGCTGTTGCAGACAAGTCAGGAAGTGGGCACAGTCCCATAGCAATTATCCTTGGTCCTCACCCCTTGCACTAAAATTTTACCGACTTGATTGTAGACATTACACGCGTCCCGGTCAAACTTTACTGCAAAGTCAGCATCGCACAACTGGCTAATGCTGAGAAGGTTTGCTTTCAAACCTTTGACGTATAAAATATTCTCTAGCTTAGGAAATCCTGGTAACTCTAAATTACCTCGTCCTACAATACTAGACTGGCTCCCATCTCCAAAGGTGACCTTACCATCATTATAATCCTCAAGGTAGGTAAAAAATGAGGCATCACCTGTCATGTGTCTGGAGCACCCACTATCAAAATACCACTGTGAGGTATTATGAGCTTTGAGAGCGACATGGATAACAAGGTCTTTCTTATCTTTCTTAGGCACCCAAAAAGTGGTAACAATTTGTTTACCCTTGTTTTTGTTGGTTTTAGCCAGGATGTGAGAAGCATTTACAAACGAAAAAGACATCCTTCAAAATTCCTTCATCAAACTCTGTGATGTGGCAGCTAAAAACTCAACATGCTCTCTTAGACTGGAAGACTCATCAGTATGACGTGGTGGAGAAGTAGTACGTCGTGTCCGACCCAAACTATAGCAAAACTCCCTCAGGTGTCCTTTTCTTTTGCAATATATACAAAAGAACACAGTCTTAGGAGGACCTAGGTTTGCTTTTATTGGTCGAACTCTCCTTCGTGGTATTTGGCGATGGCCATAAGGAGTTTTAGTAAAGTCAGGGACTGGTCCAGGTGCAATTTGAGACGTGGAGGTACCATCATAACCAATTCCATACCGATCACCAAAACCTAAAGTGAGGCCGAGGAGCATCTTTCCCATCTTCCCAGATCTGTCCTCGATTTGTACCTTGACTTCCCGTGCTTTCTCAAGATCATGTGTCCTCGATTTGTACCTTGACTTCCCTTGCTTTCTCAAGATCATGAGTAAGCTGGACTAAAAGGGCTTCAAGTTTCTTTCGAGTCTCCACGGAGGAATGGATCTCACTTGTAAGACTAGCCACTTGTTTAGTCAAGTCCCCTCTCTCTTTCTCAAAACAACTCTCTCTCTCTCTCTAAACAAACTCTCTTTCTCTCTTAAGCTAGTGCAGGTGGAGGACTCTCTCTCTTTCTCTTTTCTTAAGTCTTCCTCTAAAGCGGTGATCCTAAGAACTAACGCTTTGTTACACTTTTTAGTTTTAAAGGACTCAGAATATATCTCGGCGTAGGCGCGTTGAAGATCACTCTTGGTCTCACTTATGTCATACTCCCCCTCACTCACATCGATCTCACTGTCGAGGTGTCCCTGTTATGCAACATCCTCATCGTCGTGAGGAGAACTAGAAGTGCTCACATGACTAGCCATGACTGCGGTGAAGTTATAATCATGCGGTGACTCGTCTCCGAAATCCACCGACTCGACCTCACTGTCGTCACTAAGGGTAGCATTAAGGACAACTTTGCCCTTTTCTCTGTTCAGCCTAGTATCACACTCAAAGGCTCTATGACCCCTACCGTCTCACTCAAAGCATCTCTCACTTTCTTTCTTAGGAAGATCTTTAAAAACCTTTTCATTTTTCTTTTCAAACTTATTTTTATCTTTAAAATTACCATTTTTCTTGAATTTGAGAATTCTCTTGAAATTTTTAGCAAAAAGGGCCAAATTATCTAAGTCAAAATCACACTCAGAATCTGACGTATCTGTCTCTCTTTTTCTAGATGGCTCTCCCCTCTTTCTTGCCGACCCCTCACTCTTTCTCTCTTGGGCATTAAGTGCAATTCCCTTATCTTTAGGCTTAGCAGTTTTAGGAAACATATCAATTTCATATGTTTGCAAGTCTACTACAAGTTCTTCCAATTTTAGCGTATTTAAATTAACCATAGAATTTAGCACAGTGACTTTAGGGATAAAACGCTTAGGCAGAGAACGAATAGTCTTTCTAATAACTCTAGCATTAGGAATATGTTCATCAAGATTAAAGCTAGTATTAACAATGTCAGAAAGCCTAGCATAGAAATCATCAAAACATTCAGTCTCATGCATGGTGATGGTTTCAAATTGAGTTGTTAAAATTTTTCAATTTAGACTCTTTCACAGCATTAGTTCCTTCATGGGTAAGTTGGAAAACATCCCATGCCTCTTTTGACGTGGTGCACGTCATTATGCGTTTGAACTCATTAGGTGTGGCAGACCTAGAAATAGCACTTAAACCCTTAGAATTAAAAGATGACCATTTGAATTCTTCTTTAGTCCACGTAGTAACAGGTTTTAAATTAGTCACGTTTTTAAGAGTGACGGAGGGAGGTGTCCACCCTCTTTCAACCAAAATCCAGACTCTTTCATCAATGGATTTTAATGCAGATCTCATGCGGGCTTTCCAGTATGCGTAGTTTGTCCCGTCAAAAACTGGCATTTTATTATATAATTTCTCCATTATGAACGTTTTTAAAAATCAATTTCTAGAAAATTGATATCTTAGAAAAATTTTGCGGAAAATTACACGGTAAAGTTGCGTAATTGGTTCTGATACCAATTTGAAAGAGTGTGCGTGCGTTCAAATAGAGATATTATTTAATTAAGCTCAGTTTTTATCAATTAAGTCCTAAACATGCATCTATATGTTATTGAATAAGATTACAAAAATATTCAAGAACATTCAAACACACACATGTGAGGAAAAATCCCCCAAAGGGGAAAAACCTTTTATTTTTCACTATAATTTTGTAATATACGGTTACACGAATTACAATGAAAATACAGAGACACAGAAATACTCGCAAGCGTCAGTTCTGAAGTCGGTGGCTGGAACTTTCCCTTTCTAGGAGGGCAGCAATGAAGAAGAAGGACGATCTTCTCCACAAGGGTATGAACAGACACACGGATATGATCTTGGGTTGCAAACGGATTCAAAAAGGTTTGGAAAAGTTGTGTGAATCAAAACATGAGTCTTGGAACTCAAAAAGGTGAAGACTTGAGGTATTAGGACTCTCAAATTCGTCTATCAAAGTCTTACAAAACAGCTCCCCCAAAGTTGGTATTTATAGGGAAATAATTGAAGAGTTTTACAAATTAAAAACACTGCCAGCGTACAGGGTACCCGAACCGGTTCGGGCTCCCCTACGAACCGGTTTGCCCCTCCGAACTGGTTCGGGCTGGGTTCGGGGAAACTCGCTGAAAAAGGGGTTAAACACTTAGCAAAATTTTCAAGGTTTTTCTTGGAATTATCTCCATTTTCAACGGGCCATAACTTGTTCACTGTAGCTCAGATTGAGGTGCCGTTTCTTCCAGTATCTTTGTTGCGGAAAGTTATTCAACTTTCAAATTGATCGGTCCTTCGAACGGTGGCTATAAAATTACCAAATTGCCCTTAAACTTCCCTATCAAGCCTTATTTCACTATTTTGACTTCTTTTGCGTACCACTTGCATTACGAGCCTAAAATCATGAAACGATAAGTCTTTGAGGAAGATTAAAGACACATGATGGAGATAATAAATGCTTGATTCTCGAAATTCGGATTGAGGCCGTCGTGAGAGATCGTGTAGAGACATGCCAAATTGAATCGGCGTACGACATATAAAAATGAAACATTTCGGACATGATAAAAATGTCCTTATATTCTTAAACTAGATATGAATTATATTTATATGTTAAATACTTGTTTTTGTTTTGATTGGCCATTTGCATAAAATTTCAGGAGATTTTGAGTTGTAAAATTTAGTACTCTGTGTTCACCAGTTGAACAAAGGAACTTCTATGCTTGGTGTGGATAATATTGAATGAGTATTCCTTTCTTAATAGTTTTATCTATTTTATGGAGTGAACTGAAATGTTATCCCTTTTAACCAAGATTTTTAACTACACAAGATATAGGAAATGAAATGCTAACCCATGTTATATTTCGAGGATTGGTATTATGGCTTCCCATATGAAACAAATCATTTAGAATATTGTTTTGATCAAATTATTTGACTTGATTTAAGTTAAAAGTGCTGTTAGTAACACATAGTTATTCATAGATCAATTTTTTTCATAGTAAAATTTATATTTTGACTGACTGGACAAATTTAGATATTTCTTTATTACACACCAAGTGTTTGACGAAGGGATAAAATGTGCAGTCAACTTATATGTTGTCTATTTGTCTTAGATTAATACTAAATGATCAATCTTATTAGGTTTAATGCAACGGAATAATGTATATTTGTCTTTGATGTACCATTGTAGTAAATCATAATGTAACATGGTTTTGTGTGTGGTCCTTATAAACATAGTGATACAATAGTTATTCTTATATTATTGGGTTTAACCTTATAACATGGAAGCCTTACTTATCTTAGTATTATTTGGAAGCATGACACGTGGCATCTTTTTCAGTATTATTTGGATAAAACTACTCCCTATGCTATTCATTGATGGGTTGTGACTGTCATTTTAGCATCCATCTATGTTCTGAGGGTTTACTATATTGAGGGGGTTATACATTGTCAGTTATGGATTGGGCATCTATTCGCTCAATTTATTAATTGTTTTTTTATCCCTGCTTATTGACCAGGAGATCGATCCGACAGATGTCCCTATCTTTCTTACTAAAGGTTCTTATGAATTTAAGTCTTTCATTCTTCGCCTCCCCGAGTTTAAGTTCTGGTACTCCATAACGAAAGCTTTCTGTGTTGCATTTTTATGACCTTTTTCTCTATGTTTGATGTGACTGTCTTTTGGCCTATATTGCTCTATTATTGGATTGTTCTATTCGTCCTCACTATGAAGCGCCAAATCATGCAAATGATTAAATATAGATTTGTTCCATTCAACATTGGAACGAAGAAATACAGTGGTAAGAAGTCTTTTTGTAGCAGCAACTTTAAGGGGGGGGGGACTGAAGCTATTCTGGTTTGTTACTACCAGAGCAAATGGAGGGTTTAAATGGGACTAAGAAAAGAAAATCGTGGAGGGAAAATAAAAAGAGAGAAGGTAGATATAATGATATTCATGGGTTTTATATTTCTATTTTAAAGGGTGACTTTGCATTGTATTGGATTTTATACATTGGAGTGAACATATAGTGTAGTTATATTATGTTATTTGGTGGTGATGGTTTTCTTAATCATGTTCATTTATGTGTTCTTTACCTTTTTTAACTGTAACTTATTATCTAAAATATTTACTACCATGCCACAATGATGCTTCCTATTGTTCTATTGCAATTATCATGATATAACTTGGTGATTGGGTACTTGTATTTCACGAGGAGTGATGGTTCTCCCTCAACCTCAGTGTTTGATGAGTGTGTTGATCCTATTGTTTATGGTTTGTTTACAAGGATACAATGCCACTGTTCTTGTTTATGGCCAGGTAACATTTTGCTTCAACTAAATTTAATTCGTTACCTCTATTTCATTTTTCTTATGCACTATGTTTTTACTTGGTTATTTATTTACATGTATTCACAGTTATGGGGGTATGAATGTGTCTCTCGTGTCTGTTTTGAAGGTGGTGGATAGTCAACCAATTTTTCTATAAGGGTAAATGGAAGATTATAGTTGAATTCTCCTATTTGTTTCCTAATATTTATGAGAAGATATACAAAATTCATCTCCCCTCACTTCCTTTACATAATCAACTCATTTGGCCTTATTCAAAAAATGGTGATTTGACATTTAAAGATTCCTATTCTCTCATTTAAGATAATATGAGACATAATTTGTCTTTTTAAATATCTTTGGAACCATTCATCCCTCCTAGAATCTTTACCTTCTACTTCTATTGGGATTCACACAAGTTTTTATGCTAAGATTCTAGCTCTCATATATAGAATTGAAATGGCAGCTAAGTACGATTGGGATAACATTTGGTTTAAATGTGATTCTGATTATGTGGTGTGATGTCTAAATTGTATGAATAAAATCGCTAAGTATGAGAGATTCTAGCTCTCATTTCCTCTTTTATGTTTGGTCACATGAATAACTCAATCGTGATAACATTTGGTTTAAATGTCCCTGGAAGAACGGAGTCGTCAAGGATTGAATGTTACTGATCCCCTCAAAATTGCCTTCATAATCCACCGTTAAGGATTGTTTAAAATATTTTCCTGCTAGTATGCATTACCCATTGATGTTGTTAACAAAATTATCATCAATACTTCTTTCAACAATAAACTGATCTGGCTAAAGCCCATATCAAAATACTACTCTTTTTTAACAATTCAACATGTGTTTGGGCAAGTTTGGAACACGACGTCGTACAAAGACACTTAAATGGTTAGGTATTCTGCATAAATAAATGATTAAGTTCTAGTTTATCCAGTTATGACTCACTGGTTAGGACATCATTTGCAAACATTTACTGTATAAAATAACCACATGCCTTGGAAGTACAAAACAAAACCTTTACAAATACTACTCAATACAAAACCTATACAATTCAAACAAAACCAACATAAACTTTATCTAAATATGAATTTTGGGAACCCCAATTGATCCATCTTCAATAAACTTTTAATCTCTTTTGAAAAAGAGTCTTTGTCATATGAGGTTTACAAATACTTGTGTTTATATCCAAAGTTTACCAAAAAATTAGTTATTTTGTTATCTTCCCAAGATGTGATTAAATTTGATGTTAAAACTGCAAGATGTCTTTCCAATCTTCTAAATAGTGACTCTAATAGACCAAGGGAATGTGATTTTTTTATTCAAAACATCCACTAATACTTTGTAGTCAAATTCAATACTGAAGACAGTATAATAGCTCCCTACACTTGAATTTCAATATTAATAATTTTAGCTTAAGCTTCAATGTTGGAACCTTCTCCAAAGAATTTTGTAAAACCTCTGAGGAAATGACCCTTAGAATTTCTCAATACAACCCCCCCTTCTCGACTAGGTTCTGGATTATGCTTAGCGAAACCATCCACATTAACTTTGAGCTCCAAACTAGTTGTAGGGATCCATTTTGAAAAAGTAACCTTGTTTTTATTTTGATTCTACTTCAAAAGATTTTCCCTAACATTACTATATTGCACTCTATGGGACCGAAGAAGGTAGTATATGTGATTAGTAACTTTAGTGAAAAAAATACTAATGCCCTCGTATTTGGCTTTATTCCTGGCAATCCAATGCATTAACATATCATGGATGGAATAACCTTCATGTCAGAACTCTTCATTGTTTGATCTATAAGCTGCTACGACATGATAAACATGTCACCACATTAAGAGTATCCATATGAAAATATAAATATTGATTGGAATACATTATTTCCTTATGTAGGAATTGGACTAAGATTTTGGGTGTTGCTTTTTAACTATATCCCAAGAAATTTGGTAGAGAATATACTTAACTGAATTCATGTTAGTTGCAGAAAACATAATAATTACATCATCATAGTCTAAATGAGTAACAACGGGGCAACCTATAGGAGTATTGAAAAGTTCAAAGGAGGGAGAGGTAGAGAGTATCCACTAATCTCTCAGAACTTTTAGGAAGAAGACGGGGCAATATGATACTTTTGTAAAGGGTAAGAATGGTTTACTCAGTAGGGAAATAGAACAAAGTGGAGTTCAATATGATAGTCACAACCTAAAGGTTATCATGTTCCATAGAGACCCAAAGGAAAAAAAGAAGGAAAAAAGCAAAAAGAAGAGAAAAAAGAGGGGTTATCTGACATAATACAATCAAATAAATATCCTCGGTTCTTTTGATGCTCGAGTCATGTTCAGGTTTAGCTCTTTATATTAAATGACGTCTTAACTTAAGATTCAATACTCTTAATTTTATCATGCCATTTATATTTTTAAGAAGATATCAAGCTATCTATATGTGCGTTCGATAAATCTATTATTTTTTTTATTAGAAGAATTTGACGTTTGTAACATTTTATTTAATGAACCTAGAAATTAGATATTGTTGAAAAGCATGATATTCATTGTTTAAGCACTACCTAACAACTCAACTCTTAAGTGAGATATCACAGTTTATATAACAATTATATAAACTGTTATATAACAGTTTTAAAGAATGTGAATTGTTACAAGTACTATGTTGGCTCACCGGAAAAAAAACTATCCAATTGTTGCAAGATTATATCGAGGTTGAGTAAATTGAATAATGATCAGCTATTAATTAGTTTGAGTGTATGAGAAATTTTAATGAAACATGGAAATTTAATGGTAACCACCTGCTAGCTCTTTATTTGTTATGCGCACGCACACGAATATTTTACAACAAATTATAAGCTCATTGTTGTTGTCTGGTGATGTAATTCTATCTTTTGATGAAATTTAGCTCATAGTTGTTATTTACTGTGTCATGTTGATGTTTAATAAGATTCATTTTGTGTTTACAATCCAAAAATATAATGGGGTGTGTGCCTGATATTTCAATCAGACTGATATTTCTGGGGGGAGTAAAAGAGGGATTTAAATTCTAGATTTTCAGAGGCTTTTTTATGCTAATGACTTTGTACCATTTGATAGAGCATGTGATCCTTCATTTCAGTATCGAAAAAGAAATCAAAGAGCATATGGATCACCTAACGCTTTTAGAAGTTTAAGTGTGTCATTTCTCTCATTTAGAAGCTATATGGGGAAAGAATAGAAGAGAAAGGAAGAGAAGACAAGGTTGGTTTAAAGTAAACTTTCTTTCTAAAACTCTCTCCAAATTGGAAAAGGGGAGAGGAGGGAAAGCCGAGTCAACTGATAGTTTACCATGTTCTTAAAACTTTATAATATTCTTTAATGGGTTATTTTTTAAGTGTATAGTAGTATTTCCCTTTGTTTTTCTTTCCTTTCTCCACGACTCCCAAACAAAGATGAAGAGAGTAACTCTCTCCTCTTTTCTAAATCTCGGGTAAATTGAGAAAATAACTATCCTTTCTATTCTTTTCTTTACTTTCCTCTCTTCATTACAAATCTCCATTCTCTTCCTTTCTTTACAAATTCCCAAACGCCGTGTACAAAATAGAAGTCACAACACATAAAATATGATTTATCATTTATCAAAATAAACCATTGTGGTACATACCTCATTTATGAAGAGAGCCTTCCCATTTTTGACAATTTATTGGACATCTCGGTGGTAGAACTCTTTAGCCTTTAAAGCATTCATAACAAATATGCAATAGTTCAATGCTCAATAGTTATGACAATGTAGTGGACATCTCTCCCCTGCGGGCTTATCCATGTCCATTTTCATTTGCGGAAAAATTTGAAATAAAATAAATTAAAAAACTGCTAAATTATCGCTTCGACTGCAAACACTCCTTCACATCACAAATAGTTCAAAAGTGTTTTGTCATATCAGTATTAAACTTCTTGGTAATGAGGGTAATGAAATTGGAATTGAATCCAAGCATGATCCAATTAGAGATAAAGAACTGTCTAATAGCATGATTCAAATTCTATTAGTGCAACTAACTGATATGTTTCATAAAGGCCACAAACTGCAAAGATCCAACTCCACATTTCTTCTATATTGGCATTTTCTTTCATTTTGCACTCTGATAATTATTGAATGAAATTACAGTCTATTTTTCTAACCGTGTTAAAAAAATAAGTTTAGTTCTTTGATTTTATGAGACTAGATTGAACAAGCATCTAAACTAACGAACAAGAGTCGAGCATGACATTTTCTACGAAATTATAGTTACAATCTTGAAGTTATTCTTTATTGGTTTTGAGCTATATGGATTGTGTTTTATCAATTACTTTGGGGGTTATCTAAACGCATAGAGATCCCACAAAGATTATATGTCCTAAAAGCATAGAGATCATCAAGAAATCGATGATAACAAACCTTCACCTTATTTTTGGATTTTCCTGGAAACAATGTGTTGCCTATGATCTACATAATATAATTCTTAGTGTGTTAACAAAATGCTAAATCATTTACATTTGCAGGGATAGTCCCAAACTACACCCCTCTTATACATTTCCCTAAGGAGAATCTCGTTGTGGAAGCAAGTCAACACCAAAAATGGGAGAGTCCTCGACAGGCAGACTTAGTAAGAAGAAAATGTCCTCTCACGTAATAGCACATTCTCCAATAGATAAGTGGAAGGGTTGTATCTATGGTCTCCACCTATCTATAATGGATGTGATGAATTCCCTATCAAGTATGGGTGGACAAAACAAAAGACCGAACCGATTGACCCGATTGGACTGAACCCATTTTTATAGGCTTTTTTATAAATCGGTCTTAATTCGGTCCTAAATTAAAAGATCCAAAATATTCAGTTCAGTCTAAAATATTTATTTTCAATCCGGTCGTAGGACCGTACCAGACCATTTAATTTAATTTAATATTATATAATATATGTTTATTTAGAGTTTAGTAAATAACTAAACCCTAAAAACGCACCAACATAAAAACACAGTCGCTCCTCACTTTTCTTTTTCTCTCTCAATTTCTTTCTCTCACTACTTCACTTTTCTCTCTCAAAACATGACCGCTCCTTATTGTTTGAAAGACCCGACACCATGAACACAAGATCCGGCACCATGAACACAAGATCCGACAGCCCAACACAAATGGAAATGGCCGGGACATTGGATCTGGCGAACCTCAACTCCACCACAACTATTCCGGTACCGACGACTAAAGATCCAATGGTATATTACTTTACTTAAACTATTTGTTATTTATTTCTTGATTTTTATTGTGACTTTTAGTTTTATTATGGTATGAAAGAAATTAAAATTCCCAACTGTTGTATTTTTTTGGTTCTACTACGGTGGTATGAAACCCAAGGTGAACCTCATTTTCTTGTGATTTTTTTGTTCTACTCCGTATTCTTAAAAGTGATACAATATTCTTAGTTTTTAGCCATAATTTCTTGTAATGGTCAACTGTATGATACCCATTTTGTATGAATATGAAACGGTTTGAAACCCATACGGTTTCACCTCAATTTTCTTGGGCCATACATACAGTTTAATAAATAAAATCCGTATAGTACTTAATTGTAGATTGTTAATATTTGAAATTGTTTAAAATACCTCATTTTTCTTGATAAAAATAAATAAAATTGTAATTTCTTTTATGAAATGGTTTCTTAAAACCTATACATACGATTTCTTGAAATGAATTTAGGAACTTTATTTTATTTTATAACCCATATATACATATACATGTCTTAATTTATAACCCATACATACAGACTGTTATTTTTAATATATAATACATACATACATTTATATTTTTAGTTTATAATCCATACATACAATTTGTTCTTTTCTTTTGTGTTTGTGAATTTTACAGTTTGTTATTTTTTTCCCTGTGTAGATGGATGTAGTGAGTGAAGATCCGGCTAATGCTACTTTACATGGTTTGCCAACATCTCCAAGAACTCATCTCGTGTAACACAAATGGAAAAATGCATCTACGGTATGGGATCAATTCCATAGAGATAATGATATAAAAAGACTAGTGCTATTTGCAATTATTGTGGCGTTTCTTATACGTGTGACTATAAAAAGAATGGGACTAAAAATATGATTCAACACACTCCTTCTTGCAAAGAGCTCCCCACTAATAAGAGATTATTAGAGGAAAATGGGCAAAAAAGTTTAATTATGCTGAAAAAAGAAGCAAATGGTAATGAGCCAAGTTTAAATTTATTGGCCATCTCTTTTAATGCTGAAGCTTGTCGACAAGGGCTGGCCGAAATGCTTATAATTGATGAGCTACCGTATAAATTTATGGAGAATAATGGGTTTAGGAGATTTATGGCTCTCGCACAACCAAAATTATATATTCCTAGTCGTCGAACAATTGCAAGAGATTGCCTAAACATATATGTGGATTTAAAGAAAAGGTTGAAAAAAGATTTGAAAGGTGAAAAGATTTGCATTACCACCGATACATGGACTTCCATTAAAAATTGAAATTATAGGTGTCTCACCACACATTATATTGATAAATAATGAAATTTTCACAAAAAGATTTTGAACTTTTGTTAAGTCAAAACTCATAAGGGTGAGGAATTAGGACAAGTTGTTGAGGATTGTTTGTATTATTGGGGGATAGATTGTATTTTCACTTTCAGAGTTGATAATGCTAGTTCTAATAATGGTACCATTAGTTATTTTAAAAGAATGACAAAACATTGGAATGGTACCATTTTAAAACATGAGTATTTACACATGAGATATTGTGCACACATTCTCAATCTCATTGTTGGAGATGGATTAAGGGACTTGAACGAATCAATTGCAAAAGTGCGTAGGGCGGCAAAATATGTGAAATTGTCACCTTTTAGGTTGGTAAAGTCTAAAAATTGTTGTGAGAAGAAAAAGATAGAAACAAATGGTTTGTTATGTCTTGATGTTCAAACGAGATGGAACTTAACATTTATGATATTGGAGGTGGCTATTAAATTTGAGAAAGCATTTAAAAGGACGGAGGAAGATGATAATGATTATTTGTCCTACTTTGGTGTAGAGGAGTAAAATGATGGTGATGGTGATGAGAGGGGAGGAGGGTCAATGTTTCGTAGAAATTTAGGACCTCCGAAATTTGAGGATTGGGAAAAAGCTAAGAGTTTTGTGAAGTTTCTTCGAATCTTTTATAATGCTACCCTAAAATTCTCGAGGTCATTATATGTTATATCCAATGATTTTTACATGAATTTGTGATTATTTAAAGTAAGTTAATGCATTTGAAAAATTATGGTGAAATTTTTTCAATGGCCAGGCAAATGATTGCCAAATTTGTAAAGTATTGGAATGTAGAGAAAATTAACTTCTTATTGTTTATTGCCATTGTCCTTGACCCACGTTACAAGTTCAAGTTTGTTTAATTTTGGTTTAGTGAGTTGTATTGTTGTGTTAAATCAATAGAGTTGTCAAGAAGAGTTAAAGATACAATAATTCTTTTGTTTGAGTGGTATGATGGTCATAAATCATCTAATGCATCTTCAAACAATTTGAATCCACCAATTAATGTGGTTGGGGTTGATAAGGATGAGGATGGTCGTGCATTTTTAACATCTCAATTTAAAAGGAATTTAGAGTCGGAGGATAATTTAGGTGCAAAATTGGAGGTGACAAAGTATTTATTGGAAACTTGTGAAGTGGAAAATGGTAACTTTAATATTCTTGGTTGGTGGAAAAATAATCAAGGCAAGTATCAAGTGCTATCTCGTATGGCATGAGATATATTAGTTATTCCCGTCTCTACCATTGCCTCCGAATCCTCTTTTAGTATGGGCGGTCGTGTGCTTGATCCTTTTCATATCTCTCTAGCTCCTACAATGGTGGAGACACTTGTTTGTGCATAAAATTGGCTCAAATCTTCAACAAATCCTATCAACATTCGAGATTCCATGGATGAAATTCAAGAAATCGAGAAACTTGATGCGGGTAATAGTTATTTTTAATGTATATTTTTCATAATTTAAATGTTAAACTTTTGTTATTGAATTTTTATTTAACATAATCTTTGTTTTGTATTTTTGCTAGAAATATTGGGAGAATGATTAAAGACCTTAATTTAAACTATTGTGGTGGATTGATGCACCTTTTGGAGGAGACTTGAGGACTTTGTTTTAGCTTAATTTTGAAGCTATTTTATTTTTATTCTAGACTATGGAACTTGTAATATTAAATATAAATTTGGTTATGGTGGACATGTAATATTTTATTATGGTTCTTGCTTGGACATGCAATATTTTTTTATGGTGGACATGTATTACTTTTGAAGCTATTTTGATGTTTGCATATTATTGAATGTGTTGAAGGCAGCCTATTTTATTCTACTAAAATTGGGCAAAATAGAACAACACATTTGAAGGAAAAAACAACACATTAAATGGTGAAAAACAACACCTTATATGGTGCAAAACAACACATTTGAAGTGGAAAAACATGACCTTAGATGGTGCAAAACAACACCTTAAATGGTGTAAAATAACACTATTTCAGTGGAAAACAGCACCTAAATGGTGCAAAAAACACCTAAAAAGTTTAAGACAACCTTTAAATAGTACAAACAACAAAAAATTAATGATTTTATTGGAAAAAAGTAAATAAATGTAAATGTGGACCGATTATTAACGGAACCAGACCGAAAATAGCCTAGATCGATTAAATAGGCTAAATAGATTAAATCAGTCTATTCGATCTTATAGGAAGGAATGATTCGGTCCGGCACCTAAAATGACCAAAAACTGGACCGGACCAGACCGGACTGCACCCACTTGATTGTATCAAGTGGTATGTATTGTATGCGATGCACATCATAAAACTTTACGACTATAACATCGGGTAATAACCATGTATGCTTGGTGGGAGTAATGTCTCTAATATAACTATCCGATCAATGACATGTGAGCACAAATTTTGTAGATCTATCCCACACCTCTGCTGATATATAAGTGTCTTGTCGCATAATGAATGTACCATCCTCTTTCTCGAGAGAACTAAATGACCTAGGGTCGACGTCCATGATAAAATCTACTCCAGGAAAAAAACCAATTGAAATTTAAGTTAGATATAAACTACGAAGCACGTACACGGATATGGGTGTCGTGTCCGACACGACACGAACACGTTGATACAACAAATCTAAAAAAACTACGATACGACATGACAGAGACTTGGTGAAAAATAAATATATTAAAAATTAAACACACACACACACACACACACACAGATAGAGAGAGAGAGAGCATGCTCAAATAACAGAATTTTTAGCAGGTCATATAAATGACATTGTTTTGCATTAACATGTTTTTTCCTTCTTTAATTTAATGCAAAATGATGTTTTTAAGGAGTCCATTGTAAATTCCACTGTTTGAGTGCTCATTTAATCGATTTTGTGTAAATATATAGTTGTTAAACTAATTTATCATAATTAATGTGATTGAATATTTCATAATTACAATTAAACTGTAAATTAAAAGTATGCATTGAAACCGAGTTAGCAACTAACTTCATTCATTTTTAACTTTAACTCTTACTATGTATAAATTTAAAAAATGTTTACTTTTTACATGATGACACTAAAACTTATTTTTGTTAATTAATTTTTGGCGACTAGACATGTCCGCGGAGTGTATTAGTTATGTCTGAGAAGTGTCCGCCTTCTTTAAAATGTCAAATAAGTCTGACATGCCACGTGGAGTGTTGGACATGTGTATGCATGTCGGAGTGTCCGACACGGGTATGTCACCTCCGGATAAGTGTCCGTGCTTCATAGGATATATGTAAATGGTGAAATAATTCAAATTATTATTTTGAATTGATAGCATTTTTAATATATATCATGCACCTAATTGGTACACGAAAGAAATAAATGAAATTGTACCAAATAGGTGCATGGAATAAATAAAACGAGTATGAGTGTCCGACACGGGTACGTCACCTCCAAAGAAGTATCCGTTCTTCATATGATATATGTAAATGGTGAAATAATTCAGCGTATTATTTTGAATTAATAACATTTTTAATATATTTCATGCACCTAATTGGTACATGAAAGAAAAAATGAAATTGTACCAATTAGGTGCATGGAATAAATAAAAATGAGTTTATATAAATACAAAATACATTTGTAGTTTCCCTTATAGAAGAGTGCATCTCCATTATGGTTACACAATTGAGTATATTTTTTAATATACAGGAAAATATTGAATATAGAAACCTGAAGTTCCCATTCCTAACATTTCATGTGATTTGGATTACTTACTACTGATTATTGTATTCAAAATAATTTGGTACAACGTTTCATTACAAAAAGTAATATAAAATATAGCGTACATTAATAGTTTATTGTAAATATTTTATCCAAAATGATTTTGAAATTATATTACAAAAATTATAAAATTAGTAATTATAGAATAATTGCATAATCAATATGCAATGTAAAAGAATAATTACAGAGTAAATATGCAACAACACAGAATTTTGATTGAGGTAAGTGTTAAACACTATGACCTTAAGACGAATTTTTCCTCGAATTAGTTCTTCTCGGACGCAGCGACAATCATCTCCCAGGATACATCAATCTTACTTGCAAATGTAGCACCCCAATTTACCAGTCTGTTTGAACCAACTATTGAGAACTCTCATATGAAATCACAAAAAATATGTGGACTGACTTGATTAATTTCATAATAAAAAGAGAGACCCCAGACCACTAATTTATACAAAAATAAATAGTAGTAAAAAATTATTGGAAGTCCCAACAGTCAACTGCTGAGAATAACCGAAATTATCTGTCAACTAGAAAAAGAAAAAAATAAACAAAGAAATAAAATTGGGTCATAATTCAATAAGAATAACCCACAAAAATAATAAAAAGCCCTTTGGCCCCCAAAAATTATACTTTAGCCAAGTTAAAGGACCAAATCCCACACCACGATCTAGGAGGCACGAGTCGGCGGAACGCGTGTGGGCTTAAAAGTTAACCCAAGCCCATGTAGGTACTCCCCCCTTCAAAGAGCTGGGATACCCCAAGGGCACCAAGCCTTTAAGCCAAAATTAGTTATATTACATAACACTCCTTTTACACATTCTTCGGATGTGGGACAAACTTTAACTTAAACACTTCAACCATTTTCGATGTTCCAAGTGAGTACTTTGAGCTATAATTCTCATTCAATAATTTGTGTTTTTTCGAGTGTGAGTATACCACGTTATACTCCTTGCGGAGGAGAACGAATTACCACTTTGAGTTGTCTCTAAAGACATGTGGGTCCCATCTTAAATTGACCCCAAAGTTGTCTAAAATTTCATTTTTTGACAACTAAATAGTCCATAAATTCTAACAATCCCCCATATGAATGAAATAGATTGGATAAACATAACAGACTATGCAGACACTAAGAGAAATCTTTAAAGAATTCCTATATTTAGAGAGAGACCTTTTGGCCTTGAATCTTCCCCAGTGAGAGGCTGTCGGGTTTACTTATTGATCAGTGAATGTGATTGTAGACACCCAATTCTAATACCCCCCCAACCTCTTCGTAGGTCCCTAGAACCTCCCTTCATCATTGCAAACCCATGTCATACCCCGGGTACTGATTTAAAGGCCATCGGGCACTCCTAGGCTCCATTTGACAAAATGTCAAACTCTTCAGCTCGACTGAGACTGAATGAATCTTCAAAGGGCACTGAATCACCTTTCCAATGGTCTGTCCCGTGAGCGATTCTGACTTACCATGCGGACGAACGACCCATTTTCCCCCGAAATTCAATTAGGAGGTCACCGGATGCTCCCAGGCTCTATTTGACAGAAGTCAACTCTTCATCTCGATCGAGACTGAATGAATATTTAAAAGGAACTAAAAACCCTTTCCAATGGACCACCCCATACCCGATTCTGACTTATGGTACGGACGAACGATCCGTTTTACTCTGAAGAGTCACCGAATGCTTCCAGGCCCCAGTTGACCAAAGTCAACTCCCCGAACCAGGTCAAACTCTTTGGAATGTCAAATTACATCTCCTAAGATTTCTAACGGTCTTCCCCATGCGCGATTATGACATACAATGCGGACGAACGATCCGTTTGCATTCGAAGTTTCCTCGTCCAAAGGACCGACGAGCGCTTCTGAGACACATTTGACCCAAAGACAACTCCCGAACCCAGGAGCATTCCAAGGAATTTTGAAGGTATCTGAAATACCTTTCCAATGGTTTGCCCTGTGAGCAATTCGGATAAACGATTCACGCTCTATGACCGATTTTCCGAAGTAACCTGAAAGACACTGTCAAACGGCAAGTTCCAATCCCTGCCTATCGGTAGTGTGCCTAAACACACCAGCTGATTAGCAGGACTAGGGCTATACCGATCGACAATACCCTGGGCCTATAAAAATGAGGGCCTAACCTTATTCCAAAGGAGGAGGAAAATCAGAGATCCATCACTCTCAGCAAGCTCAGAAAACCCCTCTCGAAGTCAGCGTGATTTCCACATCCCAATCCCTTTTCAACCTTAACCTTTCATCACCTTCTTCATCAAACTTGGTGAATTAAGTATCCTCCATCATCACCCAAGTTCAGGGGATGCTCTCCAACATCCAAGATCAAGCTCAAGATCTTCAAGAAGGTCCAACTTTCTCAATTCCTTCTATAAATTCTCCTAAATTCACGTTAGTTTGTTTTGTTACTTAGTACTTTCATTCCCTCATCTCACATATCCTAATATAATTTTTATTTAGTATTATTTCACTTCTCTTATTTTCATATAAATAAAACCCAAAAAATAAGAAAAAAAGGATTTGCTCATTAATTCCAAACGGGAATTCTCACACTTTTCTCACAACTAAAACACTTTTTTACACACACACCCATATAAGAGAAGTCCCCGATTGGATTTATGGGATAAATCCCACCCCTCATTTTGCATACGAACTATGTGGACTTTGATGCCTCTATAGGCTACGCAGGCGTCTCGGGGTAAAACCCGAGACTCGAGTCATTTTTCTACTTTTTTCCTATTTTTCTATATTCTTTAAACTTAACTCTCTTAAATTCTCTCTCTCTCTCTCTCTCTCTCTCTCTATATATATATATATATATATATATATATATATATATGTTCTTAATGGCGTATTATTCCACATGCGTTATCATTCCCTTATAATGATAGACGCTAGAATAATCGCATAAATCCTATTTTCTAATATTACTTTTAGGAACATTCCTATGGATGACTCGCTTTATCTCTTCCATGATACAAGTCGATGATTCCTATCTCCACTACGTATACACATGCACACATATCACGGGGAAATAAAGGAAAATAGCAGCAACCCATGGGAGATCGTAAGGCGGAATGGGTGCCTAACACCTTCCCATTTCGTAACTTAGCCTCCGAACCCTTTTCAAATCATTTTGGTTTCGTATGTATCAGTATGTCTTTGGATGTTGTCCTTCGGGATGGCTCCCTTTTTTCTTTTTTCTGTTTTGAGTAAAATTGACCGGTGACTCTATCTCTCTACATTTTTCACCTCATCAACGACGTCGGTCGAAGCGCTCCCAAGAGGGACGCGCGGGGACCTAAAATGTATCCTCTCCTACCGCGAGGGGATATATCCGGGGATGGCCACAGTGGTGACTCTGCTGGGGACTTTTCATTTTGAGGGCTAGACTCTATTTACATGGGTGTCATATTTGTTTATATTTTCCCCTATTTTGCATGTTCCCATTTTACTATTCATGTGTACCTCATGCTTATGCTTCTATTCACATGCTTGTAGAAAATTCTCCATGTACACCTAAGATCACATATATCCTCATGTTGCACGCATAACCCATACTTGGTATACCATTAGTACTCATACTTTGCTCCCTGTTGGGCATGATCACAAACATACTCTCATCATAAGATAGTAATAAGAGGATCATTCATGATTCACATGATATCACCAAAGAGCATTGTGATTGACAAAATTTTGTCTAGTAACTGGAGGATCACTTCGTGATGGGCGCTGGTCTGGCAAGGCGCAGTTAGCCTAAGCGATATGACTCTCACCTTCCATTGGCCAAGTAACTTCGACGTATATCGAACGATTCCCCCGCATCGTATCGCTTGACCAAAGTCATGACGGGAGGTATATCATAGGGAACTCGTTCATATACGCCGAGTATATCAAATTTGCTCTCACACGTACCATCCCCATGAGGTATATAATGAGGCAATTCACGTACACTCAGGTATATCAAACGGCTTGTCCACACGTACTGATTGCCCTCAAAAGAAAGATGTATATTTCGGAAGCCAAGCCAAAGGGGGGAACCTTTTCCAATTCACCCAACTAAGCTGCATACCTGCATATATGTGTCAAGCCTAGGACACACATGTTAGATTGCCAATTTCAACTCGAAACTCTATCAAAATTCCAGGTCGACCTGTCGCCTAAATTTTTGCGTATTTTTAAAATGGGACCCTGCTCGTGAGCCTGGTTACAAGTCCAGCCATAGCTTTGTACATGTTACAAACCCAACTTGTCCAGGCTCGGGTCCCTTCCGGCATTTCATTTTGCATTTAGGAGAATTAAATACAAGTGAGAACATAATAATCATAATAATCATGCTGGGGCCGTCTCCCAAAACCTTTTTCCATTCCTTATCAAAAATCCAAAAATATTTCTCCTTTCTTTATTAAAAATCCAAATATATTTTGTCTTTCAATCTAAAAAAAAAAAGAAAATGTTAAAAATATTTCCCTTCTTTGTTTTAAAAAATAAATCCCGTTTTACGCCCTCTTAGGTCGATCGCATGCCCTTGGCCTGGCTCCTTATTGGCTTCGGTCTTCAGTCAAATCACCCTGAAGTTCTATCCTTTTCCCTGCTACCTCTTTCGAGTCCAGTGTCCATCCTCTTTCCATGAAGAACACATATCAAGTACCAGTTGCGCAGCCAGATCCGACGGCAGTTTTAGCTTAGCTCGTGTCCAAGATTGACAACCTTCAGACTGAGGTCCGAGAGATGCAACGTAACCAGGTTCCTATTCCTCAAGAGCCTGAGGCCCTATTCCCTCGCGCTATGGGTCCACCCGATCCTATCTGGGTTCCTAAAGAATATCAGCAAGCTCCTCGTGTCCCTGCTATTAATGGACCGCCGCTTGCCCAACTTCCTATGTCGAACCTTGCCCAGCTTGAGGCTAACTTGCCTATGATGGTTGATACGAAAGAGGAAGAGTTGAACCAGGTCAAAGAAGATCTCAAGATGCTAACTAAGAAATTTGACCAAGTCATAATCTCTATAAGTTACATAGACTACACCCATATGTCCCCTTATCCTAAGGCAAGGTTACTCGAGAAGTTCAAGATGCCGAATATTGAGAAATTCGGAGGAAGTGGACCCCCAATTGTTCATCTTCGCAGTTATCACCGTCCTATGACTCTCCTAGGGGCTTCTGAAGAAGTGATGCCCAATTATTTCGGCAAACTTTGAAGGATAGCGCTCTCCGATGGTTTTTATCTCTCAAGGACTCCAGAATTCGTAGTTGGGAGGATGTAGCCCGAGAACTCATGTCGCATTACAAATATGATGAAGATCTTGAGGTCACCCATCGTGATTTAGAGCTGCTCAAACAGAACTCTGGGGAATCAGTTAGTAACTTCATAGCCCGATGGAGGGAAAAAGCAGCTACCATGACCAATCAGCCTTCCGAGGAAGAATAAGTCAGCATAGTGAAGAAGAACTTCTTACCCTATGTCCGAATAACCATGGGAGGACAATACTATCCCCACTTCTGAGCTCTCAGAGAAGCAGGAGTAAAAATCAAGGAAGGTCTTGCTAAAATAGAGGTTGAACCAAAGAAAGTGTCCGGAGAGTTCACCCCCAGAAAATATGACAAACCTGCCTGTGCTGCAGTCTCAACCATCAACAACATCTCTCAACCAACTACTTCGTGGGCACCAGAAATCCGCCTTGTCCCAGTCTGAAAGGAATACACCGAGCTCCATGCTCCCCTCTCCAAAGTTTATCAAGCCCTGTTAAGCCGAAACCTCATCAAACCCTTGGACCCCCGTCCATTGCCCAATCCACTTTCGAGAAACTTCAAGGCAGATGCCCATTGCGCTTTTCACCAAACCACTGGTCATACCATCGACCAATGCTTTCACCTTTGAAACGTAATCTAAGGTCTAATTGACCGGGGTACCATTGCCCCACTAGACAATCCTAAGCCAAACACTACTCACAAGCCACTCCGAATTCATATAAATGCTATCTTCCTAGAAATGAATTCAGAATTTGATCCCTGAACTCAAATCACACCCATACACTCTCCCATACCTCTCTAATTTTGCCCATATTTTGTCCTACACCCTATTAGCCTCGCTGAACAGGCACTGTCACTCCTTGCCAGAGCATGCATCACTGTCCGTACCCGTTCTGAAAATGGAAGTATCGAATTATCAAGAAGTGTTAAACCAACTCCTAGAGTTTGGGTTGAAATTGCCCTCGCAAATGATCATTAATTACCAGAGGTTCAACACGCTGTTCTTGAAAGCACGAAAATGGGCTCGAAAGTCAGACAGTTGGGTGGTACCCACCGATGAAGTCAGCTTAGATGACGTAATCCAGATCACGGAAGAATTATTCAGGCAAACCAACGACATTTGCAGTATGACCGAGTTACTTGATACTCTGAAATTACAAGGGCGCCTGGTCCCTTAACCCTTACATATCCCCACAGAATGGGAAGGCCTGTATAAAGAAGCCATTTAAGTTGTGGAATGCATTGACTTTACATGGAAAGACAGAATTTTTACCACCAGATGGGGGAAGAATTTGAAGATCTGAATGAAGAATAAGTTTTTGAGAAAACTGGCCCGATAGCCGACATGTGTGGGATGATATCATTTGAGGAGCTCCTCGGAGAAATAAACAAAGTGGAAGCACAACCCGAGATTGATGAAGAAACAAGGTTCATATTCTTCCCTTCTTCAGTAAATCACATAACCAGATCAAGGAGGCATTACTAGATCCCAAGCTCACTACCAGCGAATGACAAAGGGAAGGGTGTTAAAAACCTTCCTATGCCAGAAATGACCCTCGAGGAAAGCAAGATCCTCGATCAACTGAAGAAAACTCAAGCTCACATCACTCTATGGGTGCTTTTCATGTCTTCCCAGCTACACAGAAATGCTTTGATCAAGTTTCTCACTGGGCCCATAGTTCCTCCTACTACACCAAAATAAACGATAAATTTGGTCGGATCCTTGACCTCTATCCAAATGCTATCCTTTTCCAAAGAAGAAATCCCCAGAATTGGGCCAAACCACAATCATGCACTTAACATCTCCGCCGTAGTTATGGGGAGAATCGTTCTCTCTTGTCGATAAGGGATCCGCCTTGAATGTCTGCCCATTAAGAACCTTTAAATGCTTAGGACTGAAGGAAAATGATCTCGCTCCAACTTTCGCTGCTGTACGTGCTTATGATAATACCCGTCGAGAGGTGATGGGACCTATAAAACTTGTAATAGGGGCTGGCCATATAAACCCCGTCATTGAATTCCAAGTTATTGACATTTCAGCTTGTTTCAACCTGTTACTCAGACGACATTGGCTCCATAGTATCAAAGGTGTGTCTTCCTCACTCCATCAAAAATTGAATTTCTTCATCGACGGATGAGTCATTACCATTTTGGGCGATGACGATAATACCGAGGGGGCATGTACCAACAATCTAATCCTTGAGATAAAACACGGGTCAAATGATATGCTCCTATCAGGATTTCTAATTGAGCCACTCCTACTATCGGCAGGGGATGATTTTAAAGAAAGGGTTTTTTCGGAATACGACCCCCATGGCAACATCAATGTAATTCAGATGTTCAAAAACATACACTTCATGCCCAGACAGGGGCTAGGACAAAAACAACAAGGGATACTTGGGACCATTGAACTGAAGAAAGATTTACCTCCTTATGGTATGGGGTATCAACCATCAGAATAAGATCTTAGAACGATCCACCAGTCTTGACCAAAGAGAAGACTAGACCACATCCAGACCATCTGATACGGCGGAAATATTGCGTATTTCACCCGTTAACATACGCGTTATTATCCCCCTCGGGTATCTTATTCCCTATATTTATGCTCGTTAACCAGACAACCCTCGGATTTCTATGTTAACATGTTTTGCAGGGGTTAATTGAGCTTTTGTAGGTGTTTGGATGCTTAGTATGAACTTCGGATGCGTTTCGCTCGATTTCCGTACACAACCGCACGCGCAAGGGCATTTTAGTCTTTTGACAGTTTGGGCACCTGGCCTGACATCTACACGAAAGTTGTAGCTCTCCTCTCTAGCTTCGCGTGGCCGTGAACGGTGCGCGATTCCGATGCATAACGACAAAGTTACGGCGATTTGAGCGACGTTGGATTGTATGCCAATGCAGGGGAAAATGCAGCCTGCCCCTGCTTGATCGATCGATCGAGCCTGGGGGTCGATCGATTGAGCATTATTATTTTTGCCACGTTTTCCACTGTCGATCGATCGACACCAGGGGTCGATCGATCGATCCCCTGTTTTTCCCCTGCAGATATTTTCTTTCTTTTATTCCAACTTACTATATAAGTTGGTTTTTGTTGTAATATATAAACACTTAGATACTTAGAGATATATTCTGATTTAGAGAGTTGTAGTTAGGGTTTGGTTTTGGAGAGTTCATTTCTCTCTTCTTCTTGGATTGACAACCCATGTGGTTTGTAAGATTGAACTATTCACTTCCTCTCCATTAATATAGCTTGTTCTTCTTCTTCTTCCCTTGCCTTGTAATTTAGTTTCAATGCTTTCTAACTAGTTTACTTGCTTTAATTCTTGCTTTCTTAGTTTAATTAGCATAATTTAGTTTAACTCACCATGCACCCTTAGATAAATAGGGTCGGGATTTCATTTCCGCCATTTTCGGGCCCCGAGCTCCGAAAACTAGGTTTAGTGCAAAATCGCATTTAATTGAAACCGCGTGTATTAAAGTTGGATTGTTATGTGTTTAACTTTATTTATCACGCAACTTTAGTGTTTATAGCGACAATTCGAATTTAATCCGCGTGTGACCGTTTTCAGTTAAATGTTTTATCTCGCAACTTTGGGATAAATTCCTTCTTGTGTGATGTTTATGCTTAATTGTAAATGCTCGATTAGATTGCTTTCGAGCCTTAAATCTAGTTAGTAGTTGTTTCGATCCGTTTGGTAGAATGCGATCCCGATCCTCGCTTTCTTTTAATCTAGCATTAACTTATTCTTTTCTTTTGTCACCATAACCACCTATCATCTTTTACACTTTTATTCCTGAAGTAATTAAACAATTAACATCTAAAATTAAATTCTCCCTGTGGATTCTCGATACCCGACTTACCGCTCTACTTGCTTGTCAAGTGTAGCTGTAGTTTAGGTTCTTTTGTATGTCGAGCGGGAACCAAAATCAACGATAGTGTCCCTACACGAACACTCGGTTTCCCTCGCATCAAATTGGCGCCGTTGCCGGGGAGTGTGTTTTAGATAGTAATTGCTTTATTATTTCGTAGTATTTTTCCTTTCCTATTTGTATTCTTTCTTTTAACCTTTCTTGCAGGATTTGCATACTTTGAGCGCTAAGAAACTTCTATTCGCGGTTGCTCACTTTCTTTCTTGGATTCTCCATCTTTCAACAACGAGGTAACCATGTCTTTCTTTTATAGTTATTACGGTTATTCTAATGATTCTTACTTTGGGGATAGTTTTCAAGTTTTCCATTTTCAGGATTTTCTTGAAAATGAAAGACTTGAAAACATTTATCGGAATGAAAATCGTTATTGGGAGCTTGAGTTGGATTCATTATTCGAATCCAATGACGATTCTCATTTCATTACTTTCGAAGACGAGTTTCAACCAAATGAGGAGTCCGAGGCTCTTGAGCCGAGGAAGCCTACTTTGGAAGAGACTTTTCTTCGTTACTCCTAAGGTTTGGAAGGCTTAAATGATGCTGGAATGAGACTTGGTTCACTTTGCGATGAGATGAATTTTTATGCACAAAACAACGAGGAGGTGGAAACTTGTGTTTCACCTCAATTTTTCAAAGAATTTCTCATCGAGTGTGAATCTATCTCCCTCGAAATTCAATCTCCTTCCGACGATGAGTCGATTGAGATTGAATTTGTTTCATCACCATATTCGTTTTCGTGATCGAACCATTAGAATCACCGGTTGATTCCTATGAGTCGGTAGAAACTTTTAAAATTTCTACACTTTTTGCCGACGAGGACTCTTTACCGGACTTGTTTTTGATGGATGTTATCCCGACGTGTGCACCATCTCCCATTCTGTTTGAAAAATCTTTAGGAGATGAATTAACTTTTCTTGGACCTCAAGTGTACTTTTCCCCCTTGTTATCCAAATCCCCCATCATCCGCCTAGAATTTCAAATTGACGATGGTTCATTTCTTTTACCGCCCACATGCCTTCCGTTGTTCAAACGGAATTCCTATTTTCCGGGAGGCATGCAAGCTCGGGAGGGTCCACCGTTGATCCTCCAAAGTCAAATCGTGTTTTGGATGGACCCTCAAAAATTTCAACTTTTGGTATATAGTTAATTGCACATCCTAAGTGTAGGTTGTATATACTAACTTCTTCATTTTTGTTTTTCTTAATTTTAGCCTAGTGTAATTAGCTAATCTCTTTTTCTTTCTTTTTGTATGCTTGGTTCTAACTCTTTTGTAGGTTCAACGGACTTGAACTTGCGGAGATATGCGCCCCGGCACACATTTGTTAAGAAAACAATCAAAAATCACAAAAACATTTTTTTTCCTTTGTTTTTCACACACGTATCCTCACGCATTTGCATTTGTTTTTATTTTTTCTTTTCTTTTATTTTTTCATTTGTTGTCGTGAATATGCGTGTGCGTTGCTCATTGTACATATTTTTTTTTTTATTTTCTCTTAGCATAGGCCTTTTTGTGTGTATATGCATGCCTATGTGTATTTATTTTTATTTTATTTTTATTTTTATTTTTCTATTTTTATTTCATATTTTTATGTATATACATATATATATATATACTATATATATAGTTATATTATATTTAAACCCCCTAGTTATCCCCAAATTGCAATTTCCCCCCCCCCCCCCTTTTAAAATTTTGGAAGCAGTAGGCCTGGCCCTGCTCGATCGATCGATCGAGCCTGGGGTCGATCGATCGATCGACCAGGTTAAGCCGAGGTCTGCTGCATTTAACCCCTCTTTTCTTTTATTCTCTCCTATCTTTCCTAACTGATTTCGTGCCCTAGATTATTTCCCCACACCACATTCTTCACTTTTCTCCCAATTGCTACACATCCAGGTATAATATTAACTTGTTTTACTTGAATTTATAGTTTTTGTTAGGATTGTGTCACAAATTACATAGTTTAAACCCTAGTTTGACACTTGTTGGGAATGTTGGTGTTATCCACTGATTTCGTTTTGTTCCAACTGAAATTTTGCATGATTCTTGTTATAAATCCACTCATGAACATGTTTTGATTGCTGCATTGTTGGTTGTTCATGAGTGGGGTGGTTTTGTTGGTTCAAACTCGGTATTTTCGACCTTGACGCACATTGCGCACGCCAAGTGTTCGTCAAAATGCCTCAAACAGATTTCAATCCTTATTTTGACGCACACTTGGGTGATTTTCATGCCTAGTCGCATTCCGACATTTTTCATCGCAATGTTGCATATTTTCACCTCGGTTTTGCGCACTTGCACCACCATTTCAACTTTTACACTACTAACCATAAACTGTGCTTACACTTGCTTTGTTTTGTGTAAATTCTTGTTTTGTAGGTTGAAATGGCCCCAAAAAAATATTCTTCTACTAGGTGTGTGCCCACCGGGGGCGTCGATGGGTTCCGCTCAGAACAGGAGCGGGATTGGTTCCGTGCACATTTCTACACTTCCGAGCGACCGCTTGGTAATCATTTTGCATGGGTCCTTGACGACATACCGAGAGAGGCGCGGGTACTGTTGCGCCGTCAGGGGTGGGAGCCCTTTCTTTCTACTAACGGGCGTGTCAACGAGGAATTGGTCCGTATATTTTACGCGACGTTAGTAGAGGTGAAGAGCAGTGATGGGCCGACTACATATGAGGCCATGGTTCGTGGGGTGAGGATTCCCTTTACTATTTCAGACTTGGCAGCTTTTATGGATGTTCCTCTCCCCGCGGATCCAGTCAGTTTTCTCGATGGGTCTATCTTCGGCCGTGGGACATTGATAGAGGCCCTTGCACCGGGCGAGCCGTGGAAGAGGGGTGCTTTCCGCTCGGCTGCGATGGAGGACTTGCCTAGACTACTACACTACATCAATGTCCATTCCTTCATGGTGACGAACAACCGGTCTGAGGTTCGTCACAAGCATGCCGCACTGATCTACACTATGCTGAATGGATTGGGCAGTATCAGTTTGCCCAGTATTTTTCTTGACATGATGTGCGCGACGGCGAAGGAGGTCTCTTGGAGATATTCCCTCCCTTTTCCTGCCCTTATCACGAAGATATGTATTTCACACGGTTTCCCGGAGATGGATGCAGACCGTTGGCATGTGCCACTCGGGCTTCTCTCTAAAGACAACATCGCAAAAATGCTGAAGCGCGAGTGGGGGCAACCGGATGGGAAGAGACCGAGGGCAGAGATGGCTGACTTGCCTGATGACGACGAGGAGAATGAGATCAGAGAGATGGAGACGGGTGAGGGTTCTCACGCGCCACACATAGAGGATGATGCCCGCTTTGCGGCATACCAGGCCGTGCAGGACCAGCGCTGGGAGGAGACCCAGCTCAGGTGGGCGACTTGGGAGTCCCGCCTGGATCAGCAGCAGGCTCAGCAGGAGCAGTTTCAGGCCGAGCAGCGGCACGAGTGGGCTTTGCAGAGGCAGGCTAGGGCACAAAGCAGACAGGATTACCGGATGATGCAGCGGATGATGAGAGATCTTTATCTGCAGCGCAGTGATTCCGACGCACCAGTGCCTCCTTATTTTCAGGACCCCTCCGATCCTAGTGGTTCTGGCCACTAGGCTGTTGCTGTGCTGGATTTCATTTTTGTATTTTGGGGATCGGATAGTATATTGTACTTTTTATTTTTATTTGTATTTCTTTTATTTCAGAAGTTGTAATGTATTAAGTAATTTTGTATTGAACTTATGAAATGAGAAATGAAAATGTAGTTTGTGGTTGTTTATTGGATTTTGATGTGTGTGACCTTCCATTTTATAAAATCAAAAAGTTCACCATCAATTTATCTAGTATTTGCACTTCAGCCCCTCTATATTATTGTGACTTGTGACATAGATTCTCTTAACTTAATACATCGGTACATATTCTTCATATGCTTTGTACTAACTTGTTTTGAAGCTTCATTTGGACTTGTACTTATGTGGATCGCTCCACGTGTGGGTAATATAATTCTTTTCCTAGCTTTGTGTTGTGTTCTTTAATGGACGCATTGGGGACAATGCAACATTTAAGTTAGGGGGTGTAGGATATTTTATCCATTTTGCTGTTTAGTCCTTGGATTTGATTACAATTTAGTTACAAAGCATGCTTTTGTCAAAAATTTGAAAATTTTCAAAAATATTTTCTTTCTTTTTTCTCCTTTATATTTTGCCTTGTTTCCGATGATAAATTTTAATAATTGCCCGATCAAATAGACAATTCAACTATGCATGTTCTCGATTTTAGAAGTTATTAGCTTTTAGTCCCTAAATCATTGATATTATGAATAACTTCATGAATTAAACTTTATCCGTGAACATATGCACCATTCTTGTTCTATTGATTTGGTTTAAGATTTTTATAACTCGGTAATCTTTTGTTGCATTGTATATACTTACACCGAGTAAGCTTTGTACCTTTCGTCGTTTGTGAGTGTTATACACTATTCTTTCCTCTTTGAAAACGTTGAATTCGTCGGTAATCTCTTTATTCTTTCATTGACCGTTCATTAATTGAGTTCATCCTTGAAATGTGTTACTTGAGCATGATTTTCATATGTTGTTTTGACTCGAGAATTGCGTATACTTTGTGAAATGATCATAGGCAATCTTTGTTATATCACCTATATTAGCCTTGACCTCACCATATATGTTTCCCTAGTTAACCCCTTTGAGCCTAAATACTAGCCTTTCGTTTCATTACCCAAAATCCCATAACCAACTCCAAATTGGAGTTTTAAGCCATACATACACCTTACATACCTTTGTTTGGAATGTTACTTGGGATTGAATGTTGTTGTTGTATTGCGGTTGCAATTTTAGGCATATGAGAGTTTGATAAGCAAAGAAAAGAAAGTAGTAAAAAAAGTGAAGAAAAAGAGAAAGCAAAAAGCAATAGAAAACAAAAGAAAAAGTGAGAAAAAGGAAGAAAAGAAAAAGAAAGAGAAAGTTGTAAATATTGTTTGTAGTGTTTCAATAAGCTTTGATTACTCTCTCGATTGTTATATCTATGCTCGTTTGGACATCTTTGTCCAACTTTTGATATTGCCCACTTTTTCACATTATTCTGAGTTTCATCCCCAAACACTTTGAATCCGTATATATATCCCTTTAATTTCGTACCTTAACCTAGCCTACATTACAACCCTATTACAAGTCCTATGTGATCTTAGGTTGATGTAATTCAAAAGTCATAATAGTTGTGATAATCTGTGAAAATGCATTTCGCCTCTTTTAGTGTGCGGTATCCTTTCATTGAGATTACAATTTTTCATTTTTTATATATATCGTTCTTCTTTTGTGACATGTGTGCGGCCTAGTTTCCATTTACATTTACTCTTAAGCCCGCATGTCCCGTGTGTTACCTCCCTGTTTTGAGTGAATTCGCTTGATGAGCGTAATGCCCGTGAGGATTGAATGTATGCTTGCTTTGATGTTTAGTATCCGAATTATTTAAGTTTTTCGCCTAATCATGCTTTGCATATGCTCACTCCCCTCCCACATGTTAGAGTTTCAATTCATTGAGGTGCATTCGATAATGTTAATAACTACGGACTTCTCATGCGAATTCGTTTGCTATGCTAATAACATGTTGAAATCTTGTTCACACTGATGAGTTTGTCTTACTTGATTGGGCATACTTTGAGAAAACTTTATGATGTTTGTGGGTTCCATCACTGAAAACCCTCACGAGACGACACTCGTCCACTAGGGTAACCTAGGGGTTTAACGGCTTATTGCATACGCTAAATGCAATCGAATCGCCCGCGAAAGTGATCTCATCTTTTTTTATTGCTTTTATACCACACTTTTGTACTCTGTCCTGTGTTGGTTTACTAGTTCTTCTTATTGTTTCCTATTTCATTGCTAGGGACTAGCAATGTGTAAGTTAGGGGGTGTGATACGGCGGAAATATTGCGTATTTCACCCGTTAACATATGCGTTATTAGCCCCCTCGGGTATCTTATTCCCTATATTTATGCTCGTTAACCAGAAAACCCTCGGATTTCTATGTTAACATGTTTTGCAGGGGTTAATTCAGCTTTTGTAGGTGTTTGGATGCTTAGTATGAACTTCGAATGCGTTTCGCTCGATTTCCGTACACAACCGCACGCGCAAGGGAATTTTAGTCTTTTGACAGTTTGGGCACCTGGCCCGACACCTACACGCAAGTTTTAGCTCTCCTCGCTAGCTTCGCGTGGCCGTGAACGGTGCGCAATTCTGATGCATAATGACAAAGTTACGGCGATTTGAGCGACGTTGGATTGTATGCCAATGCAGGGGAAAATGCAGCCTACCCCTGCTTGATCGATCGATCGAGCCTGGGGGTCGATCGATCGAGCATTATTATTTTTGCCACATTTTCCACTGTCGATCGATCGACACCAGGGGTCGATCGATCGATCCCCTGTTTTTCCCCTGCAGATATTTTCTTTCTTTTATTCCAACTTACTATATAAGTTGGTTTTTGTTGTAATATATAAACACTTAGATACTTAGAGATATATTCTGATTTAGAGAGTTGTAGTTAGGGTTTGGTTTTGGAAAGTTCATTTCTCTCTTCTTCTTGGATTGACAACCCATGTGGTTTGTAAGATTGAACTATTCACTTCCTCTCCATTAATATAGCTTGTTCTTCTTCTTCCCTTGCCTTGTAATTTAGTTTCAATGCTTTCTAACTAGTTTACTTGCTTTAATTCTTGCTTTCTTAGTTTAATTAGCATAATTTAGTTTAACTCACCATGCACCCTTAGATAAATAGGGTCGGGATTTCATTTCCGCCATTTTCGGGCCCCGAGATCCGAAAACTAGGTTTAGTGCAAAATAGCATTTAATTGAAACCGCGTGTATTAAAGTTGGATTGTTATGGATTTAACTTTATTTGTCACGCAACTTTAGTGTTTATAGCGACAATCCGAATTTAATCCGCGTGTGACCATTTTCAGTTAAATGTTTTATCTCGCAACTTTGGGTTAAATTCCTTCTTGTGTGATGTTTATGCTTAATTGTAAATGCTCGATTAGATTGCTTTCGAGCCTTAACTCTAGTTAGTAGTTATTTCGATCCGTTTGGTAGAATGCGATCCCGATCCTCGCTTCCTTTAATCTAGCATTAACTTATTCTTTTCTTTTGTCACCATAACCACCTATCATCTTTTACACTTTTATTCCTGAAGTAATTAAACAATTAACATCTAAAATTAAATTCTCCCTGTGGATTCTCGATACCCTACTTACCGCTCTACTTGCTTGTCAAGTGTAGCTGTAGTTTAGGTTCTTTTGTATGTCGAGCGGGAATCGAAATCAACGATAGTGTCCCTACACGAACACTCGGTTTCCCCCGCATCACCATCTCAGGTGACTCCCTGAATGGACGATTCATCAAAGAGGGCTAGGATTTCCCCTTTTGCGCCTTTTCGGAACCATTGTATGACCATACAGACAAAAATATGAAACCCAGAATGGAGATCTTTTTCCAAGATACATACCCAAGGGCCGAAAGTTCCCAATGCCATATACAACCGCTCATCAAAGATACCGAAGAGACTGAGGAAAGTGACTTCGAGGACTCGTTTAACTTACAAACACTGGGGCTGACACTCTGCATGGTTCATTCAATCACTACATCACTGGATCCATCCCACTTAATTAAAGCTACTGATACACCTCTCCTCAACTGGCATGCTGCACTGGTTCTACCTGTTGGAATCCCACCTAACCCCAATGTTTACCCCATTTATTCTTCTGTTGTCTATCCTTGCTCAAATGTAATCGAGACTTCCTTTGATGAGGTTCTCAATGTTATTTTTCCTATCAATGAAATAAACAAAAAATTTGAGTATCTTGTTGTGCCTTACATTAATTATTTAGATTCTAATCAAACTTTTGATGATGATGATTTTACAAATGAATAATTCTTAACTGATCTAAATAAGGTTAATAATAAACAACATAATCACGTTCAAGTTAATGAAGAAGAGACTGTTATTATTAACCTCCGTTCTAGTAGCCAACTGTACGAGATTAGGATATGGGCTAACCTCGATGAGCATGAGCGCGCACAACTCGAAGAATTATTAAAGGAATTCGTGCATGTCTTCGCATGGTCCTATGACGATATGCTCGGCATTGATCCTAAAATTGCTCAGCATGAGATCCCCACTCTTCCAGATTACAAGACGGTTAAACAAAAGCTAAAAAAGCTCAGCACCAAATGATCTCTCAAACTCAAAGAAGAGGTGGTCAAATAGCTGAAAGTGGGTTTCATTCATGTGATCGAATATCCCACATGGCTAGCCAACATAGTGCTTGTGCCGAAATCAGGAGGTAAAGTTCAGATGTGTGTAGACAACCGACACTTAAACAAATCCTCTCTAAAGGATGATTACCCGCTCCCCAATATCGACATGATCATGGACAATACGACCAATGATGCTATCAAGTCATTCGTCAACGGGTTTTTCGAATACAACCAAATCAAAATGCACCCAGATCATGAAAAAAACTGCGTTCATCACCCCATAGAGAACCTTTTGCTACACTGTTATCCCATTTGGTCTCAAGAATGCTGGGGCTACCTACCGGAGGGCTGCCACGACCATCTTTCACGATCTGATCCACAAAGAAGTAGAGGTCTATGTGGATGATATGATTATCAAATCCAAAACTAGAGAAGGTCATATTCTGGCTCTCCGAAAGTTCTTCAAACGACTGCGACAATATCAGATGAGACTCAATCCACCAAAATGTGTCTTCGGAGTTACAAAGGGAAAACTCTTGGGATTCATGGTCAGTGAAAAGGGGATAGAAGCAGATCCTGTCAAGCTAAAAGCCATACTTGAGATGCCACCTCCCTGAACAGAGAAAGAGGTCCGAGGTTTCCTTAGGAAATTACAATACATCAGCCGGTTCATCAGCCACCTCACCTCTATTTGTGAACCAATTTTCAAACTCCTTCGAAAGGATTCAACCAAAGTTTGGAATGAGGCCTGCCAAGAAGCCTTCGATCGAATCAAACAATACATGACTCAACCTACGGTACTCATGCCACCACAGCCTGGTCTCCCCTTGCTCCTATACCTAACCATAACCGACACTGCAGTTGGGGCTTTACTAGCTCAATACCTTGAAGATTCCCGTAAAGAAAGATCCATCTATTATGCCAGTCGCAAATTGGCCGGATACGAAGTTAACTACACCGCTTTGGAAAGAGCATGCATCGCGCTCGTTTGGGTCACCCAAAAGTTGTGACACTACATGCTCACCTCCCCCATTAAACTTGTATCCCGAATAGACCACATCAAGTAACTGATTGAGAAACCCGCCTTATCCAGCCGAATGGATCGACGGTTGATGCTCTTAGCCGAGTTTGATATCTTATATGTCACACAGAAAGCCATGAAAGGAAGAGCCATCTCTGACTACCTCCCTGACTACCCAATGGAAGAGGCTGATGATTGGATCTCCAAATTCCCAGATGAAAACATCTTCTATGCTGCTCAAGATGACCTTTGATGGCAAATGTTCTTTGATGGCGTGGTCAACAAAAAGGGATATGGCACTGGGATACTTTTGATCGCCCCAAACGACTCCCACACTCCCATCGCCATCAAATTGGATTTCCCATGCACCAACAACATGACTGAATACGAGGCATGTACGGTTGGCCTCAAAGTTGCCCTCAAGAAAGGAATTCAATGCCGATATATCTACGGGGATTCTTCCCTCATCATTGGTCAAGTGCTCAGAAACTGAAAAGTCAAGGATGAGAAACATCAACCCTTCCATGCCCACTTAGAAGAACTAGCCTCCCAATTCCAAGACATCACCTTCCACTACCTACCTCGAGCAAAGAATAACCTAGCCAATGCCCTTGCTACCTTGGCCTCCATGGTCAACATGCCCGAAGGAATAATAATGGCCCTCTTACTGGTCCAAAAGCAAGATAAACTAACACACTGCTACCATATTGAGCTCATCACCAAAGAAGATCCTGAGCTAGCCAATTGCTGGTATTACGATATCTGGCACCTCCTCAAGCATGGTAGGTATCCCGAGGGTTCCAATAAGAAAGACCGGGCAACCTTGCAAAGACTGGCTGCCAAATACATCATCTGTTATAAAGCACTGTTTAAGAGAAACTTCGATGGAACCCATCTACACTGCATTGCAAGGGCTAACATTGAACAGGTGATGCAAATAATCCACAGCGGGGAATGCAAACCCCACATGAACGGTCACATAATTGCCAAGAAGATCATTCGACAAGGCTACTACTGGACCACCATGATCTAGGATTGGATCGCCTATGTCCAAAAATTCCTCAAATGCCAACAGTTCTCCAACTTTCAACACTTGCCTCTGCGAGAATTATACAACATGACTTTTCCCTGGCCGTTATCTACCTGGGGCATCGACATTATAAGGAAGGTTACACCCAAGGCCTCTAACGGGCATGAGTTCATCCTGGTTGCCATTGATTACTTCACCAAAGGGGTCGAAGCCGAGTCATACGCAGTCCTGAACGCCAAGAAAGTGGCCAAATTCATCAAGACAAACATCATCTACCGATATGGGGTCCCACACGAGCTAGTATCAGATAACGGATTGCATTTCGAGGTAGAAGTCCCAGAAGTTATCAAAGATTATGGGATTCAGAGACATAGATCTTCTCCCTATCGACCTCAAACCGATGGTGCAGTCGAAGCCACCAACAAGAACCTCAAATCCATCATCAATAAGATGATCGAGAGTTATCGAGATTGGGACGACCGAATCCCATACGCCCCTTGAGGCTGCTGAACCTCGATTCGAACCTCTACTGGGGCTACCCCTTACTCTCTAGTCTATGGCATGGAAGCAGTCCTACCTGTGGAGCTAGAAATACCCTCGTTACGCATCATGATTGAAGGTAAGGTCAGTGAGGAGGACTAGCATAAAAAATGCCTCGACGAGCTGTCACTCCTGGACGAAAGGATACTAAAGGCACTGTATCACATGCAAGAGTACCATCACCGAATAACGCATTCATTTAATAAGAGAGTCAAGGACCGTGGTGTCCAAGAAAGGGATTTATCCCTCAAAGAAATAGTAAAGCCCATCTGGGACCCCAAAAGGAAATTCAAGCCCAATTGGAGCGACCCATACATTATCAATAGAATCTTGTCCGGCGGTGCCGCCATGCTCACCGACTTAGACGGAGAAGAAATGGCTCATCCAGTCAACCTGGACCGTCTCAAGAAGTTTTACCCCTAGTCCGAAATCTCGGTGTGCTACGACTCTTCTCATCTCCCTTCTATTCTAAAAAAAAACATCTCTCTTCATTTCCCTCTACCTAGAACTACGTGGGCCTGATCCTCTGCAAAAATCATTCTCATAAAAATTAAAAAATTTCAAAAAAACCCAGAGGTACATAGGGAGCTCATACATCTTATATGAGCACAACCCCCTTCGTTTTCACAAAAAAACTATTTTTTTCTTATCTCCGAGAATGATAGTTCACTTTAACATATACTTGAACAAAAGGATTATGCATGCCTTAGCGATCGGTATAGATAATTCAAAACACAAATTTCATCAAAAGGCGTAGCTAGATGATCAAAAACTTATTTATTTAATTAATAAGAAAGTACGGTACAATTACATAAGAATAGGATCAGATAACTCCCTTCCCCCTACCTTACTAGAAAGCCAAATAAAATCCCTAATTTTATTCCCCAATACAAAAAAAGAACTCTCCAAGAGTCTTACCAACAACTACCAGAGGATCCCTCTTCATCGTCATCATCTACATCCTAGGAACCCCAAGCTTCCCCTACCTGAATGGAGTGCTGCAGACGCTCCATGGACCGATAGGCTCAAACCAGGCTCGAAAAAACTACCACACCTCCTTCCATGGTATTAGATAAGGCAAGCCATCTTTGTACAGTCTCCACTTCTAACATCTTGCTAACTACTCTCCTCCACAACCACTTCATATAATCCCCAGGGATGTGCCAAACTCTCCCAGCAGACTGAGAGGTACGGGTCGACGGACGTCGACTCTCCCACAAAGAGTCAAGCCACGTGCGCAGATGCTCTGTCAAATATTCTACCGAAAAGAAGTCTATTGTCCGAGGTGGCACGATCTACTCCCAGCCAAATTAGCGCAGAAGTTGCCAAGGGAAGTAAAAATAGGTCTGTCTGAGACCAACCAGCCGAACATACGGGTATTCTCCCAGTTCCAGAATAGGCAGCAGCTGTCCTCACCAAGGAACTAACCAGTACAAATTTGGAGCACCATAATCTACGAACCAGTTCTCCCAACTCTTAATATCCAGGCCAACACTGATGAAATGGCGCGAAAAGAAATTAGGTACAGTCGGTAGAGGGTATTCCGAAGGAGTCACCAGGAGGAATTTTTCAGACAACCACATGAATAACATCACAGGGCTACCCCTCAGAAAGTCAGAATGACCTTCTCGCCAGGCATCCAGGCCATTTAGAGTCTCCTCCACTATCACCGCCGCAGGATTGCGACGGTAGGACATCCATGAGGTAACAGCTGTAAGTTGTAGGTCCACCAGCAGCTCCCCAGTCACCAGCAGTAATTTTGAAACCAAGCCTGGAATGATAGTTCCGGCATATCCAAGATCACCAACCTCCTACAAATGCACGGACCAAAACACCGCCGGAAGAGAAATCATACCTCCAACCACCAGTGATTTGGCCGCTGAGGATGAAATACAAAGAAGCCTAGCCAATAACTCCCGAGGAGAATGGGAAAAATCAGGCAGAGCCATAACAATGCCAGTATTTATCCCCAACATGGAAAAAAATTCCTCATAAGTCGGACAAACTTATTTCAAGCCAAAGCGAAATACATAGTCTTCGGGGTACCATAATTATACTACCGTAATCATCATGTTCCACTCTATGAGCCGATTACGCCATAAAGAAACTTGACGCATGTTGTAAGAATCATAGTCGATGTTATAAGAGCACATTGCCTCCAAAGTCTCGAGGTAGTTGTCAAACTCAACACTACCAGGGAGGTCCATCTCACAGAATAAGAAAGTAAGAATGTGAGGGTATGAGGAAAACACTCCACTCTTACCCCTCTTTTATATTTAAACCCCCCCCACAAAAGACATAACCCTTGCAAAAAATCGGAGGAAATCCTGCTCCATAAGGAACCAAAGGCTGAAGGGGGTACCAATCAAAGCTTTGAATTGATGGGAGTGGACTGACATGCTAATAGGCAGGACAAGGTGCTTGCCGATCAGCAACCCCCTAATTTTGGAAAGTTTCCTTTTTTCTCTTTTGTCAAAATTCAGAAAACTCAAAATAAATTGATATTCTCAAAATCCCCTTCCATCTTTGTATAAATTCTCATTTTGAATAAAATTTTCTTTCAAAATCCCAAAAATATTTCTTTTTACGGTCTCATCAGCAAAGTAAAAAGCGCATGTGCATGCATTCATTCATCATTAACAGAAGATAATCAAAAAACTTCATTGCGTTGCATAGATATGTTTGTGTGATACATCATTTTGCAGGAAAATAAAGAAAAGCAAAAAAATCAAACGGGACTCAGCCTGGACCCACATTCTCTCTCTCTCTCTCTCTCTCTCTCTCTCTCTCTCAGTTTCCCTTTCCCCTCTCTCTCCTAAGAGCTTCCACCCCTATGACATGCTCTCTTTCCCCGACGGCGAGATGATGCATCACCGCTACCTGAATCAGACTCCTCCCCGGATGAGGCAGACGACACCAAGCAAGAAGGAACAGGAAGTACTTCCCGAATATGGGCAGTCGACGAAGATATCCAGTCCCTAATATCCCTCATCCAAGTGGTGGACACCCGAACGTGCTGCAAGAAAAGGCAAAATCAGTATCATGCAGAAAGGATCAAAAGAAACCAACAGAGAAGAACAAAAAAGATATACCTCAGGACGAAGAACCTCCTCTGTCAAGCCCAACTCCTCCGGGTTCATCGTATGACGACGATGTAGCATATGCACCATCCCTCCATAAGACCACCAGATGTTATATGAAGGAGTATGCAGCCGCATAAAGGGGACCTCCGAGGTCACCACCACTGCAGATGTCGATGAACCACCACCGCTGTGGAGGACCCCACTGGCCGACTCGAACCCGCAGGAGGGAAGGTAAGTGCATCATATATGCTGGGCGCCATCATCCAACTCGTCAAAAAGTCCATATAATCATACAACACACCCGTATCAGTGTACATCAGGAAGTACTCGCCAATCCTTTTCGCGATCCTCGCATCCTCTCCCGCATCATAGACATAGGGGACATCACAGGTGGCACCACCACATCCCCCTCAGCAATCTGTCGGACCACCCTCTCCCTGAGATACCAAGAGTGGCCAAACTCATGCGCCAGCAAACTCCTCATCAGCGCATTTACTCCAGTCAACCCCGTGTCCAGAACAGTCATCCCCCAAGGGTAAAAGGTCACCTAAAAAATCCCAAGCAAAATATAAGGAAACATAAAATCAAAGCACACAAAGGTCTTAGAGTGAAGAAGAAAAAGTCTTACCCTGTCACTTGTCAGGCCATTCAAGACTTGATGAACCGCCTTTAGAGAGAGAGACCTCCTCGACTGTCGATTGGCCTTGCGCCATCGATGCAAACGGAAAAAGTCCCCAATGGTCTCGCCCTTTAAAGAGATCAGCTGTGTATTACACCCGATCACCTCATAAAACCACGTCTGCCAATGACAAAATTTTGCAATTAAAAAGAGATGCATAAGGAAAATGCGAACGAATGAAAGGAAAATGCGCAAATTAAAGAATACCTGTAAAGAGCGATCCACCTCTATCCTCTCCCCATCAGAATCCAGCCCCAGCAGTTACTACACATCTATGGGAGTCACATAAATCTCCCCCCAAAAAATGAAAAGTGTGGGTAGTGTCCCACCACCTCTCCTCTAGAGCACATTAGACTGTCGTCGTCATCTAGTACAGACACCAACCTCTCAAATCCTGCTGAGGATACCACCCAATGCACCATAGGTGGAAGATGCTCCCAGACATCCTTAAGCCCCGTCGTCCCGCGGTCACGCATATTAGACAGAGAAACATCAAACTGCCAAAAGAGAAAATCCTTGTCAAAGTTGAAGAAAAAAGGAAAATCACCAGAAAGAAGAGAATGCCAAAAGTCATTTTACTTACATAACCGCCAGGGTTCACCACCCTCGAAGAACGATAACGCGACGTCTCCCACAAAAAAGTTAGCTCATCCGCAACCGGCTCGAATGCGTCAAAAGAGTTCTCGCTCCCCAAAGCAAGAGGCGCCCTATCCCTCCACTCCACGTTTGCCCAGTCATCAATAACCAACCATTTCCGGTGTACTACAATGCTCACAAAAGGGGCCATTTTTTAGAGATCGGATTGCTAGAACGATTCGCAGAAGAAAATCACAGAAAGAGAGAAGGCAAGAAGCTGTGAAAATGAGGGGAGTTCACCCCCTTTATATAGGATGCCAAGGGTCATGCCGATCGGTATTGACCCCCACCTACCGATCGACACTGACCCTTTGCCTTCTCGAGGCAATCCAAAAGTCCGTGACACTGCCGAATGGCACCCTCCATACCATGCCGAACGACACCTCCTTTAAACTTTCGTACATAAATTCCCAAAAAATACCAGAAAACCCTGGAAAATCTCAGAAAATTCCTAAAAATCCTAGAAAGGATTTATAGCATTTTCACCAAGAAAATTCCGCACTTCCTCAAGCGGAACCCCTATTTCCCCAACGAAACTCTCAAAGGACGAGATAATCTCTCCCCGGTAATGTCCCCAGAGGACCTCCAAAATATCCAAAACTTCAGAATCATCTCCTATTCCCCAAAGGTCTCAATTTTCCCCAAGAAATACGTCCAAACCCTGGACCACCTAATCATTTCCCCAACATTCGGCTCCCCAACTCCAATCAAAATCATGAGGTAATTTTCCCGATAGAGTTCCCCGAGGTCATTTCAACATAAGCCCGCATAATTGGCTTCGACCCGCAGAATTGGTCATCTCATCCTTAAGCCCACAGAATTGTCTTTGACCCGCAAAATTGGTCATCTCACCATAAGCCTGTAGAATTGGCTTTAACCCACAGAATTGGTCATCTCACTTTAAAAGTTAAGCCTGCAGAATTGGCTTTAACCCGCAGAATTGGTCATCTCATCTTAAGCACGTAGAATTTTCTTCGACCCGCAGAATTGGTTTCGACCTGCAGAATTGGTCATCTCATCCTTAAGCCCGTAGAATTAGCTTCGACCCGCAGAATCGATCATCACAATCTAAGCCCTCAGAATCAGCTTCGATCCGCAGAATTGGTCACCCCTATCATTGCTTTGGTCATCAATTCCTTTAAGACCATCCCCAGCATGTTCCTTTAAGCCCACAGAATTGGCTTCGACCCACAAAATCGGTCACCCTCATCTTCAAGCCCTCAGAATTGACTTCGACCTGTAGAATCGGTCACCCTTATCTTCAAGTCCTCAGAATTGGCTTTGACCCACAGAATCAGTCACCCTCATCTTCAAGCCCTCAGAATTGGCTTCGACCCACATAATCAGTCATCGTCATCCTTAGGTCCTCAGAATCGACCTTGACCCTTCTGGTCATCCTCTTTCAAAGGCATCATGTGGTGTCTAATCGACGACCATCATTTGTTGTAAACTCATTCGTCGAGGGGATCTATAGACACCCCATGCTAATACCCTTAACCTTTTCATAGGTCCCTAGCACCTCCCTTCATCATTGCAAACCCAAGTCATACCCTGGGTACTGACCTAAAGGCCATCGGGCACTCCCAGGCTCTGTTTGAAAAAATGTCAAACTCTTCAGCTCGACCGAGACTGAATGAATCTTTTAAGGGAACTAAATCCCCTTTCTAACGGTTCGTCCCGTGCATAATTCTGACTTACAATGCGGACGAATGACCCATTTTCTACCGAAATTCGATCAGGAGATCACTGGACGCTCCCACGCTCCGTTTGACTGAAGTCAACTCTTCAGCTCGACCGAGACTAAATGAATCTTCAAAGGGCACTGAAACCCCTTTCCAATGGTCCACTTCATGCATGATTCTGACTTACGATATGGATGAATAATCCATTTTACTCCGAAGAGTCACCGAACGCTTCCACACCCTGGTTGACCAAAGTCAACTCCCCGAACTAGGTAAAACTCTTTTGAATGTTGAAGTACATCTCCTAAACTTGCTAACGGTCTGCCCCGTGCGCAATTATGACTTACCATGCGTACGAACGATCCGTTTGCGTCCGAAGTTCCCTCGTCCAAAGGACCGACGAGCGCTTTTGAGCCACATTTGACCCAAAGTTAACTCTCGAACTCGGGAGCAGTCCCAAGGACTTTTAAAGGTCTCTAAAATACCTTTATAATGGTTCACCCCGTGCATGATTCGGATGAACAGTTCACACTCTATGATCAATTTTTCGAAAGAACCTGAAAGACACTGCCAAATGGCAGGTTCCAAGCCCTGCCTATCGGCGCTGTGCCTAAACACACCTGCCGATTGGCAGGACTAGAGCTATGCCGATCGGCAATGCCTTGGGCCTATAAAAAGGAGGGACTAACCTCATTCCAAAAGATAAGGTAAATCATAGATCCATCACTCTCAGCAAGCTCAGAAAACCCCTCTCGAAGTCAGCGTGTTTTCCACATCCCAATCCCTTTCCAACCTTAACCTTTCATCACCTTCTTCATAAAACTTGGTGAATTAAATATCATCCATCATCACCCAAGTGCAAGGGATGCTCTCCAACATCTAAGATCAAGATCAAGATCTTTAAGAACGTCCAACTTTCTCAATTCCCTCTTTAAATTCTCCTAAATTCGTATTAGTTTGTTTTGTTACTTAGTACTTTCATTCTCTCATCTCACATATCCTAATATACATTTTATTTAGTATTATTTCACTTCTCTTATTTTCATACAAATAAAACCCAAAAAACAAGAAAAAGAGGATTTGCTCATAAATTCCAAATGGAAATTCTCACACTTTTCTCACAACTAAAACACTTTTTTACACACACACACCCATATAAGAGAAGTTCCCGATTGGATTTATGGGGAAAATCCCACCCCTCGTTTTGCATACGAACTATGTGGACTTTGATGCCTCTATAGGTTATGTAGGTGTCTCGGGATAAAACCCGAAAATCGAGTCCTTTTTCTACTTTTTTCCTATTTTTCTATATTCTTTAAATGCGTTATCATTCCCTTATAATGATCGACGCTAGAGTAATCGCGTAAATCCTATTTTCTAATATTACTTTTAGGAACATTCCTATGGATGACTCGCTTTATCTCTTCCATTATACAAGTCAATGATTCCTATCTCCACTACGTATACACATGCACACATATCACGGGGAAATAAAGTAAAATAACAACAAACCATGAGAGACCGTAAGGGCGAAATGGGTGCCTAACACCTTCCCACTCGTAACTTAGCCTCCATACCCTTTTCGAATCATTTTGGTTTCGTATGTATCAGTATGTCTTTGGATGCTGTCCTTCGGGATGGCTCCCTTTTTTTTTTATCTATTTTGAGTAAAATAGACTGGCGACTCTATCTCTCTACATTTTTCACCTCATCAACGACGCCGGACGAAGCGCTCCCGAGAGGGACGCGCGGGACCTAAAAGGGATCCTCTCCCGCCGCGAGGGGATATCTCCGGGGATGGCCACAGAGATGTCCTGAACTATTTATAATTTTATGAAAATTAAGTCAATAGTCTTCACATAGTAATTTTCTGAACAAAGTTGGTTCTTTCGGTTGTGTTCATTTTGGCTCTGAAAAATTCCTAGTTTTATGAGTGCTTTGGAGAATTCAGCCTTTTGAATTTCTCATAGAAGTGACCCCTTCACACACACATAGGTGACTTCCTATTAAGAGTATCCTACTATACCCCACTTGAATTTTCAAAGTATATGAGTCATTAAAAGATAAGCTTATCCTTACTTTCTTTATAGGCAACACTGTTTTATCATAGGAATATGTATGAGTTTGAAACTCAGTAGTGCTCTTTTCAAAGAGTTAGTCAGGATTTGGTTGTCACTTTGAACCTAGATCTTGGGATATCCAATGAACTAGGTAGGTTTGCCATGAAGATAACTCTTTATTTTGTAGGCTTTAGTCCCATATTCCTCGATAAATTATACACCTGCTCTCTATTTAACCCTTTACTTAACGGATCCGCTATATTGTCCTTAGACTTAATATAATAAATGGAAATGATTCCATTAGAGAGAAGTTGTTTAACGATATTACATCTTCGATGTATGTGTCGAGACTTACCATTATACATATGACTTTGTGCCCTTCCATTTGCCGATTGACTATCACAACGTATGCAAATTGGAGGCACATGTTTTGTCCATATAGGAATATCCTCTAAAATTTTTTGAAGCCATTCTTATTCTTCTCCAGCTTTATTTAAAGCTATAAATTCAGACTCCATAGTTGACCTAGCAACGAAAGGCTATTTTGAGGATTTCCAAGACAACGTTCCAAGTGTAAATACATAACTACTTATGGATTTAGAATCCTTTGAATAAGATATCTAATTATCACAATTGTATCCTTCAAGTATAATAGGATATCTTGTGTAGTGCAATCCATTATTAAAAAGTATGTCTTAGATATCTAAGAACTCTTATTATGGATTTCTAATGGTTTTAACTTGGATTATTTGTATACAGACTCAACTTACTAACTGAGTAAGCAATAACTAGACGAGTGAAGTTCATGACATACATGATATGCCCAAAGTATGCCTAAGAGACCAGAGACCTCAACCTCCGCTTGGATTGGGGCCGAGGTAATAGAAGCCCAAAGATACCCATAAGCAGCGTCTTCCTACATGGGTCGACCACAACCGACGTCTTAACATCGTCTCAGCTCGGAAGTAGCTGAGGTCAGCTTGAAGCTGAGAACTCAGCATCTACGGGATCAGCCAAAGTCGATGTTGCCGCTACCTTAAACATTGACCTCGGCCCTTCATCAGCCGAGGTCAGTAAAAGCCTCGCAGGTTCAATCAACAAGCATCATGTCATCATCGGCCCATGCCGATATTGCACCTCATATCCATCCTCGGCCGACCATCCTAGCCGAGGTCTTCATGAAACATTGATCTCAGACAAATAAGGGGTCGTACTTCACCAACCTCGTACTCATCCAGGCCGAGGTTGGTACCAATTGAAGAGAGCCGAACATTTTCACTTATATGGATGCCCTGGAACACGTGGATAAGTCTATTATAACTGAATTATTCCCTTCACGTAAGGGAATATTGAGGTCATCATTAATTAGTTGAGATCAGTCAGGTGTCACCTTGGCACTGGCTAGATCTTCATGTACATGCACATTGCATACTTGGGGGGTATATTACACCCATCAAACACTATATATAGGGATCATCTCTAACCTTGTAAAGGATCCAAAAATAATAAACCCAGCTGAAACTTTTCCCAGATATAGAGTAGATAGAGAAAGCTTGAGAGTTTGTATCCATGGCCATTAGAGCCCTCATACAGTGATATTAACCACACACCTTCACAATGGACGTAGGCCTGATTGGCTGAACCACTTATATGACTGTGTTCATCCTGTTCTCCTATATATGTTTAAATACTCTTATGCTTCCATTGTTAACACTGAATTAAGCTCACAAAAACCTTACCTGGTGGTGCTACTCCTGGAATCATCATTTTAGCGTCGTTTGTGGTAACTTTTCTTCTTAACCTCTCTGGAGACTCTGGTGGTGAACTAGGCCTCACCCCTTGCATGGAGTTGTTTCACCATTGAAAGAGGTCCTTTAAGGTATTAAGTTCATCCACTACTCAAGCTCTTTAGTGTTAACATATGGCACCAAAATTACCACCACCTCTTTCGTCGCCTGGTGCGGGAGGACCTAGTTCTAGCCAGGCACCACCTCAGTCCGAAATGGCAGAGGTGGCAGCAGCCTTGAGGTCTTTGGCTGCAATGCAACAAGCAATGAAGGAACAATTTGCACAACTCAGTGAAAACATGATGAGACTACCTGGGGTCTCACCGGAGATGATTACTTTGGCGACTGTTCTGCCCCATCCTGAAGCCAGGGGATCACCCCAGGCACCACGAAAAGACTAACCTACGCCCCAGCGGAGGAGGGACGTTGCTGATCCTAGGTGTTTACGCCTGGGGAGGCAGGGACACCCTTGACCTGAGGATAAGTATGACGATTTGGAGGCGGAATATGTTCCAGAAGATTGTTGGGAGCCATATGAGGTTTTATATAACATAGTACATCCTATCCAGTAAAGCCAAAGTTGTGGAGGCAGAAGAGGTGAAGAAGCCCCACAAAGAGCATCAACTTTTGATCGATTGAGCAGAGGGTCGGCCTTCGAAAGGCTAGGCCCAGTAAATAACCTAAGATAGAGGTTATCAAGGTCGAGGAGTGCAACTGTCTCACAAAGGGAAGAGGGTTAATGTCGGCCTCATCAAGGCCGACCCCTTATAGGATGAGGTAGGGACTAGGAAGAGGTCAACAACCGACGTTGTGCTGCGGCTGGGGAACCTTCAGTCCACCCTTTGGTAGAGCTGACAATTTTTTATCCGATAACCCATTTATGGTAATAACCCGAAATGACCCGAACATGACCCGTTTAGCTTGTATAGATTTAAAAGTACCTAAAACTTATACTAAAATAAAAATCAATGCGACCCGAAAATGACACGACTAACCCGAATTGCCACCCCTACCCTTTGGAGATGAATGGGGATAACCTTGGCCAAGCTGACGTTGCAAGACCATGGAATGACTCCATCCAACATCTTGAAGAAATGATAGGAGACCTCATCAAAAGCCAAGACCCATTGCAAAGAGGCTTCTCAGAAGGCTCCTCATTCGTGGACACAATAGTGAGTTTTCTAACCCCTGCTAAGTTCAAACCACCCACGGTGTCTCCCAAGTAAGACGGGAGCACCAACCCCATACATCATATTGATATGTACCAGTCGGCGGTGGACATTTATTCAATACCAGATGAAATGAAGTGTCGGGCCTTCTATGGGACTTTGACAGGAGAAGCACACATCTAATTTACTTCTCTTCTGAAGGATTCAATTGAGAAATGCAAGGGCTTGGCTGAACGATTCATTCACAATTTCTGTTTTGGAGTAAGACCTCAAAAGAAGACCACCCCTCTGTTGTATGTCAATCAAGGTAAGAACGGGAGCCTAAGAGACTAAATTTATAGATTCAACTACTTTAAATCTTCTAGAGGCCTTAGACAAGGGGATCCATTGTCCCCAAGTTTATTCATTATTGCAGCTGAGTATCTGAGTAGAGGATTGAACAGATTAATGTCTTCTGGAGCAGTCAACCCATATTATCTTCCTAGTGGCAGTCCGTTGGTATCTCACCTTGCTTTTGCAGATGATCTTATTGTTTTTTGCAGAGGTGACAAAAGATCTCTCAAGAAAATAGATGACTACATCCAGCAGTATTGCTATTTATCTGGTCAAAAAGTGAATACAACCAAAAGCTCATTTACTCTGGATTCTAAAAGTAAACCTCAATTGAAGTCAAAAATTGCTTCTATCTCTGGCCTTAACCACAAGGAGCTGCCCCTTAAGTACTTGGGGTGCCCTTTATTTAAAGGTAGAAACAAAATCAAATTTTATGACAGTCTTATTATTTCTTTGAGGTCGAAAATAGCTGGATGGCAATCTAAATTCCTTTCAAGTGGTGGTAGACTTATTCTTCTCAAGCATGTTTTGTCTTCTATCCCTTCTTATCTTCTGTCTTCTTTATCTCCTCCTAAAGCTGTTATTCTTAAAGTCCATGCTATCCTCAATAAATTCTTCTGGGGAGGTTCTGTAGATCTTGGTTGGAAGCACCAATGGAAGAAATGGGAGGCTATGTGTAAAAGCAATTCTGCGGGTGGCCTTGACCTGCCCAATTTCAATTATATATCTAAAGCTTCTTTCATGAAATTGTTTTGGAAGTTGAATACTGAAAAGTCTCTCTGGGCCATGTACATGTCTAATAAATATATGAGACATGAAACTAGTTATTCTAATGGTTCTCATACCTGGAAAAGCTTATTGAGGGTGAAAGATAATTGCCTTCTTCAAATGCAATGTATTGATGGGAAATGGATATGGACTTCTGAATCTTCAGGTGAATTTTCATTCTCTTCTGCCTATGCCTCTTGTCTTGATAATCATCCTTCTTCCACTGTCTATAGCATTATTTGGGATAATAATATTCCTAAAAAATGCTCTATTAATATGTGGAAAATTATCAATAAAAGCATCCCTTTAGATGATATCATTCAAGGCATTGGTATAAAATTATGTTCAAGATGCAACCTTTGTAAGAAAGATGGTGAGACAGTTGACCATTTATTCCTTCACTGCCCAAGTATCACTCCAGTTTGGAAGTTCTTCTCTAATCTTATGGGAATTGATATGAGCTCAATCAGTATTTCCTCTATGCTCTTAAGTTGGTGGATCAAAAGTGGCCCAAAAGATTATTCCAAATTTCTTGGTAAATGCATCCCCATTATTGTGTGCTGGGAGATATGGAAATGCAGAAATAAAGTTCTTTTTGATAATTATTCATTTGATGGTAAAGCTCTTATTTCTCAGACCATTCAATTGATTTCTAGTATTTGCAAAGGGATTGTATTTAGACATAGAGTATCTTGCTTTGATATTGGGATTCAATCTACTTTCTATCTCAACATCAAACAATATATTAAAGTGTCTATCCCTGTCAAATGGAACTACCCCTCCCCTCATAAATTCAAATTAAATGTGGATGGGGCATCTAAAGGTAATCCTGGAAGAAGTGGTATTGGTGGCATTCTATGAAATCACAAAGGAGACATCATCTTTGCCTATGCTCAAAATGAGGGATATGCTTCTAATTCATTTGTGGAAATCAAAAGTCTTTGGTTGGGATCAAATCTTTGCTTGGAACACAATCTTGAGGAAGTGGTGATTGAATCTGATTCCTCTTATGTGGTGAATCTGATTAATCGAAATTGGAAACCGCCTTGGAAGCTTATTAAATGTGTGGAAGAAATCAAAGAGAATCTCATCAATACCAAAAGTTCTTTAGTTCACTGCTTCAGGGAATCAAATATGGTTGCAGATAGTCTTGCTAATTATGGGGTTAATATTCATTCATCTTCAATCTTCAACAATTTCTCGGAACTTCCTAAGATATCTCAAGGAGCTTATAAGATGGACAAGATGGGATGTTGCTACATTAGATCTTCTTTCAAATAATTTTCCTTTTCCCTTGTAATGGGACTTTTTTATTGCTTTTTTAAGTTTCCAGTTTCTTTCTTGTATCTAAGTTTGCTCAGTTGCCATCTGGGAGAGGCTTTTTCTCCTCTGATTAATAATATTTAGGGGGCTCAGTCCCTCTTTAAAAAAAAAAAAAAAAAAAAGAAAAAAAAAAAAAAAAAAAAAAAGAAAGAAAAAAGAATATAGCCATGAACACCCTCATAGGAGGTCTGCAGAAAGGGAAGTTATTGTGGAAACTTACGGAAGACCCTCCCAAGTCCATGGCGGAGCTGTTGGAAACTGCGGGTAAGGTCATGAACGCTGAAGAGGCCATGGCCAAAAGTATGAGGATGAGAACGGCGGTAGTAGCGGGACGTTCCAAAGAAAGAAGGACGGAAAGAAGAGGTCAGCTGACGATAAGTTCGTACACTATACCCCTCTAACCGTGAGCTGCGAACACATCCTCAATGAGATCAAGAATGACCGGACTCTGAGTTGGCCATAGAAACTGAAGGCTCCTCCCTATAAGAGGAACAAGAACTTATGGTGCGAGTTCCACCAAGACAATGGCCATGTTACAGACAAATGCTTCGCCTTAAAAGATGAGATTGAGAAGATGCTTAAATCCGGTAAGTTGAGGAAGTATGTTGATGGTAAGGCTCCTAAAAGGGGAAAAGATGGACCTAAAAAGAAAAGAAATGGCAGATGTCATGACGATACCCCTGCAAGAAGAGACGATGACTCGAATGCCGATGATGAAGACGATCTGAACCTCCCACCAAAAGATAACAACACCCCAGTGAAGAGGGTTGGTATGATCTCCTTTGGTGTTAACACCATATGCGGAGGACTTGCAGGGGGTGGTTCTGAAGTGGCTGATCGAAAAGCTCATTTGGAAGAGGCCAAGTCAGTGGCCAAAGTTAAAGTGGTAAATCCGAAGACTTTTGATACAACGCATAAGAGAAAGAAGGTGGACATGGACACTCTCATAGTCGGGTTCTCCCGACTCAACTTCAAAGGCATCCTAGCTCCATATGATGACCCTTTGGTAATTACAACAAGAGTACATGGATGCGAGGTACAAAGAATTCTTGTAGATGGGGGCAGTTCAACAGATGTGATGTTCTGGCCGTGCTTCAAAAGCCTTGGCCTTAGCAGAGTAGGCTGGTACCCTATCATCATCCATTAATGGGATTCAACGGTGAAAAGATCCATTCGCTGGGCACGTATGAGATGGACGTGCGAATGGGTGATGAGTGGCCTAAGAGGTTAACCCGAAAGATCAATTTTTTTTTATTATGGATGAAAACGTCTTCTCGTCCCATAACCTCATCATAGGAAGAGTATCCCTTAAGGAGTTTGAAGCCGTGCCGTCGAGGGTCCACTAGATGCTAAAATTCCCGACCACCTATAGGGTAGGGGAAGTGCAGGGAGACCAAACCATAGCACGGGAATGCTACTTTAACTCGACTGAAGAGAGAGAGGCCCATAAGAGAGCAACTTCCACGTATAACATTGATACAGTTGACCCTAGAGATGAAACGAAGTTGAAGAAAAGAGAGGCCACAGAAGAGGTAGAATCCATCATCCTCAATGAGGACGAATCAGAAAAAACTGTCCAGGTTGGCAAAGCCTTAAAGGAAAAAATCAAGGAAGAGCTGATAAACTTCATAAGGAAGAGGCAGAGTGTCTTTGCTTGGAGTCACACGGACATGCCTGGCATTAACCCTGAGGTTATGTGCCACAAACTCAACGCGACCAAGGATACTAGGCCAATCAAACAAAGACGAAGAGTTTACTCTAGGGAGAAGTACGACGTCATCCGAGAATAGGTCAGAAAGTTAGAAGAGGCTGAGTTTATTAGGGAGGTCATATATCTAGAGTGGCTATCAAATGCAGTCATTGTGCCCAAAGCCAACGAAAAATGGAGAATGTGTGTAGATTTTACCGACCTGAACAAGTCTTGCCCAAAATATAGCTATCCCTTACCTCGAATAGATCAGATGGTAGATTCCACCGTAGGGCATGAGCTCATGAACTTCATGGATGCGCATTCAGGCTACAATCAGATCTTTATGGATACTGAAAACTCAGAGAAGACAACCTTCATCACTGACAAAGGGACATATTGCTACAAGGTTATGCCCTTCGGTTTGAAAAATACAGGGGCAACGTATCAACATCTTATGAATAAAATGTTTGAAAACCAAATTGGCAAGACTATGAAGGTGTATGCAGACGATATGTTGACGAAGAGCATAAAGGCCTGCACTCATGTGGAAGACCTAGAAAAGACCTTCGATACCATGGACATATACAGAATGAAACTTAATCCTATGAAATGTGTCTTCGGGGTAGGAGCTAGAAAATTTATTTGATTCATCGTCAATCAGAGAGGAATAGAGAGGAACCCTGAGAAAATCAAGGTTTTGCTTGACATGAAGACACCAAGGAGTATCAAGGACGTTCAGAGGCTCACTAGAAGAGTAGCTGCACTCAACGGATTTGTTTCCAGTGCGATGAACAAGTGTCTTTCGTTCTTTAAGGTGCTCAGAAAGGCCTTCGAATAGGATAAAGATTGTGACATGGCTTTTAACCAACTCAAGTCCTACCTCGGATCTCCCTTGCTCTTATCTCGTCCCATAGTTAGAGAGAAGCTGTATGTTTATCTGGAAGTCTCTGAATCAGCTATAAGTGCAGCCATAGTACGGGAAGATGTTGGGATCCAAAGGCCTGTGTACTTCAATAGTAAGGCCCTTCAAGGGTCTGAACAAAATTATCCTCCGATGGAAAAGTTAGCTTACACCCTAATACATGCTTCTAGGAAGATGAAGCCTTACTTTCAAGCTCATTCCATGGCTATCCTCACCGACTCCCCACTAAGACATGTCCTCTATAAACCTGAAAAGTCGGGTAGATTGATGACATGGGCCATTGAATAGGGAGATTATGACCTTACTTATCAGTCTAGGGTGGCTATCAAAGGGCAGGCACTTGCAGATTTTGTTGCTGAGTTCACATGGGATGAGGTCGAGATTGAGAATAACTTAGAGACTGCTGAAGGGGTCAAACAACAACATCTTCCGAAACCTGGAAGAGGTTATATCCAAGGGATCCAGAGATGGAATAGCCTAGAATGAGGAAGACTGATACCTCTTCAAGAACGGAGTCATGTCATAAGGGAGCTTATCATTAGATAAAGATACCTGGAACCTCTTTATTGACGGGTCTTCTTGCGACAGTGGAAGCGGTGCGGGGCTAATACTTTCAGCTCTGGATGGTACCAATGTTGAATACGCCTTGATGTTTAACTTCAAGGCATCAAATAAAGAGTCAGAATATGAGGCCATGATGGCAGGCCTCTCCTTGGCAAAGGCCCTTGGGGTAAGACGACTCCTACTTCATAGTGACTCAAGGTTAGTTGTTAATCAAGTGTTGGGATCTGTGAGGGCAAGGGTGAAAAGATGGCCAAATACCTGAAAAAAGTGAGAACAATACTAGAAGGTTTTGAAGAGGTAAAGATGAAGAGAATACCTCGATAAAATAACAGCCATGCAGATGCACTAGCAAGGTTGGCTTCAGTAACAAGGACAAACGTCATAAGGACAGTTCCAGTCGAGGTCCTGCCCAAGGCGACCATTGAAGAAGAAAAGGTTAGTAACCCTTGCCTCAATTTAAACCTAGGAGACTCATGGATGGACCCCCTCATTAGATATATCAGAGAGGGAGAATTGCCGGAATCAAAGCTAGAGAGGAGGAAACTGAGGTACAGAGCTGCAAAGTTCTCAATAAAAGGAGATGTCCTATATAAGAAGGGATTTCTACTACCTCTCCTCGGATGTGTTCATCCAACAGAGGTTCCCCATGTCATACAGGAGATACACGAGGGTTCTTGCTCCAGTCATATAGGAGGAAGACCTTTTGCCAAGAGGATTATTACACAGGGATACTGGTGGCCGACCTTGGCCAAGGATGTTGCAGCCTATGTGAAGAGGTGTGACAAATATCAGAGATTCTCCACTATCCCCCATCAACCTCATCAGCTTATGACGTCAATCAGTTCCCCTTGGCCATTCGCAGTATGGGGAATTGATTTAGTGGGTCCCCTGCCAAGGGCTGCAAATAACTACCGATTTCTGATAGTTATTATTGATTACTTCTCCAAGTGGGTAGAGGCTGAGCTAATGATAATGATTACAGAGCATAAGACCTTACAATTTATTTGGAAGAACATCATATACAGACATGGCCTCCCGAATACACTCATCTCGGACAATGAAACCCAGTTCAAGAATTCTTCCTTGGAAAAATATTGTGAAAGAGTTGGGATAAAGAAATTTTTTTCTTCTCCTGTATGACCTTAGGCAAACGATCAGACCGAACTCACAAACAGAACAATCCTTGACGGGATCAAGAAGAGGTTATAAGAAGCTAAGGGAAGATGGACTGAAGAGGTTTATATTATGCTATGGGCTTACAGAACAACGACTAGGACACTAATGGGGGAAACCCCATTTATGCTAGCACATGGCTCAAAAGCCGTCATACCAACAGAAGTAGGACGACCTACTCATAGGCTTCAGACCTATGACCCTGAGAAGAATAGGGAGGAGAGAAGACTTGACCTCGATTTGATTGAAGAGAGAAGGGAAGATGCAGAGATCATACAGACAGCTTACCAGCAGATAATAACAAAATTCTACAATCAAAGGGTAAAATCAAGACCCATAGCTGTGGGAGACCTAGTGCTGAAGAAGACGTTACAGATAATAAACAAGCTTCACCCAAATTGTCATGGTCCTTATAAAGTGATTGAGGAGGTTGTGCCCGGGACCTACGGGCTAGAAAACCTTGAAGGGGAGCCTTTCTCTAATCGTTAGAATGCGGATCATCTAAAAAAGTATTACATATGATGTTGCAAGAGTTTCTATGTAAATGTATCATCTTATGAAGAGATTATTAATGAGAAGATCAGTTCCCGTGTCAATTCTTGGTTCATTATGCTCTAATGGTAGAATTTATGGGGATAACATCTTAGTTGATGACCTCATACCTTATAACATCATAATTTGGTGACAGGGTCTGAGGTGAGACATCATGCTTGGATGACCTCAGACCTTAGACATCATTAATTTGGTGAAAAAATATTTATGGGGATAACATCTTAGTTGATGATCTCAGACCTTATAACATCATAATTTGGTGACATGGTCTGAGGTGAGACATCATGCTTGGATGACCTCAGACCTTAGACATCATTAATTTGGTGAAAAATTATTTATAGGGATAACATCTTAGTTGATGACCTCAGACCTTATAACATCATAATTTGGTGACAGTGTCTGAGTTGAGACATCATGCTTGGATGACCTCAGACCTTAGACATCATTAATTTGGTGAAAAATTATTTATGAGGATAACATCTTAGCTGATGACCTCAGACCTTATAACAACATAATTTAGTGACAGGGTCTGAGGTAAGACATCATGCCTGGATGACCTCAGACCTTAAACATCATTAATTTGGTGAAAAATTGTTTATGAGAATAACATCTTAGCTGATGACCTCAGACCTTATAACGTCATAATTTGGTGACAAGGTCTGAGGTAAGACATCATGCTTGGATGACCTCAGACCTTAAACATCCTTAATTTGGTGAAAAATTATTTATGAGGATAACATCTTAGCTGATGAGCTCAGACCTTATAACATCATAATTTGGTGACAAGGTCTGAGGTGAGACATCATGCTTGGATGAACTCAGATCTTAAACATCATTAATTTGGTGAAATTTGTGAGGATAACATCATACTTGGATGACCTCATACCTAAACATCATTAATTTGGCGAAAAAATTATTTATGAGGATAACATCTTAGTTGATGACCTCAGACCTTATAACATCATAATTTTGTGACAGGGTTTGAGGTGAGACATCATGCTTGGATGACCTCAGACCTTAGACATCATTAATTTGGTGAAAAATTATTTATCAGGATAACGTCTTAGCTGATGATCTCAGACCTTATAACATCATAATTTGGTGACAAGATCTGAGGTGAGACATCATGCATGGATGACCTCAGACCTTAAACATCATTAGAAGAAAGAATCAACAAAGCAAGCAAAATCCTCTAAAGAGGGTAACATAACATTGACAAATAATTTGCAAATTAAGATTGTTTCAAAGAAGTTATCAGAGTTATAAACAAATTGTGAGAGGAAACAACAAAAGTAAAAGATTCACAAAAGACGGCCTATGCGTCTGCAGCTATAGTGATGGTATCCTCGGCCTCATTTCCTTAGCCAATGTTGGTCACCTCGACCCCATCATCTTGGAGGTTGGTACCCTCAGCCTCTGTAACCTCTAATGGCACAGTCTCTACAAAAGCAGCATCTTCTTCCTCAACTTCTTATAAGGCCTGAGCAAACTCAGAGTTAGCAAAGCCCAGACAATTGAAGTCAGAGGCTACCAATCTCCCTGAATCATTCTCTTTAGCGTCCACCCATTTACCAGTTGCCTTAACACCTCTTTCGAGGTATTCAAAGACAAAGCTGATAAATTCGTCTAAAACTTTGTAATCAGCCAAGATATTCTCTGAAGCATCCTCAAGGGCAGCTTTCACTGCATCATCAAGCTTCTGCTGAAGAACGTCATCCTTGGCCTTCAGGGCAGAGGTGTGTTACTTCTTAAGCTTTGAGACCTCTTTCTCTAACTTCTTAACCTTCTTATCAGACCCTTCAAAGGCAGACTTTAGACGATCCACCTCTGCATTCAAAGAGTCTTGCACTTTCTCAGCCTCTTTGCCTTTCTCGATGAGGGGCAACTTCTTCAGAGTCCAGTTAGCAAACTGGTGCATAGCAACGATTCCCTACAAATTGAAAATCAGATGTGTAAGTTCACATTCAAATCAGAGGTTACACTTTGGAATCAAATTGAAATTCAAATCTTACTTGGATAGACCTGTGAAGGCAAAACTCAGCTAGTATGGGAGTATCCATTGAGCGATAGAAGCGTTTGTCAGCATCGGTCATAGCAGAACCGATGGCATCCAACGCCTGCAAACTATGGCCAATAAGGCTGTCATTGATTTTTAGCTACTCCAGACGAGCATCCAATACATCATGAGAGGATATGGGGATGGCCTTTTGGGCTTTACTTTGCCTCTGATCCTCAGAGGCAGAAGCTGTAGTTTTCCTCTTCCTTGTAGTGTCGACCTTAGATGTACCGACACTCTGCTTCGGTGGGGGAGGAGGAGGTGCATTCAAACCTTCTTTCTTTACCAACTTTGTGAGACTTAGGGATGACATCTCCTAAATATCGTCTGAAATGCCTTCGGGGAGTTCTGCAAAATTAAAGGCCTGAGTTAGAAGGTTAGAGGCATTACATAGTCAGAGGTACAACTTAGGGGAAAATAAACACTTACGGAGATCAGTCAGAGGACTCCCCCAAGGCCAGTCTCACAGAGATAGTATGGGGTCATCAGATGTTTGAACTTGACCAACAGACCATGTTCCCCCTGATCTTGAAGGTCTTTCACTTTCTGAAGATTATTTTGACTTAGCCCAGGGTCAGCCCTGGCAGCCATTAACATATTTCCCCATCTCAGGGGTATCCTCGGCTCTAAGTTTGAAGAGGGGACACAGGGGCCAAATTCCCATGACCCTTAGGCGAAGAAGTATCGATGTTTCCAATTATGATTTGAAGTTTGGGTAAACTGCAACATCTTTTTAGTTGACTTTCCAGCTAAAAAATGGTAATAGCTCGGATGATTCCTACCAGAGGAAGGGATGTAGAACCCAATGAAGACCTGGACAGGAAGGTCTGAATGGTGGACTGCCCTCCATAAAACTATAGTTCCAATTATCACCCTCCAGGCGTTAGGAGATAACTTGGAAGGGGCTAAGTTAATATAGGACAATATGGCCTTAATGATAGGATGAATGGGAAGATGAAATCCTAACTTAAACATATGCTTATACGAGCAGATCTCACCATCTCGATCGCCGAAAGCCCTTTCGTCCCTCATAGGTCTCCTAAGTTTTATGGAGGGACCTATGGAATACAGATGTCAGAAGGCAAGAAGGTCGAGTTCACTGATAGTTCTCTCTATCTTGACGGTCTCCGAGGTGTCAACATTGCTCTCGCTTTCATCATCCTCATCTCGGTCAACGTCGGCTGGAGCGAACGAGGGATTACCATCAGGGAACCTCCTAGCAAACTTAGCCCCTATAGCAGCCGACAGGGGGACAACATTAATGGGAGGAGGAAAATCTACATTTTGCTCGACAACTTCAACGTCTGAAGAAGTTCAGGATGTGCTAGACTCGTTATGGGACGAGACGCGGCTCGAAACCTCGGCCTGGTTAGGGACCTGATCCTGCCTAATGGAAAAGTCCATGGCCACTTGAAAAGAGTCCATAGACATAGGATCTGAGGTAGACGACTCAGAATCATACATGGGAGTAGGTTCTATTGGGACCTCTACTGACTTAACTGGTTCGGCTGGCTCAGGGTATATGACCTTCAGAGGGGGTGGAAAGATAGGTCTGATGGGAAAGGCCTCAGCCATTCAAGCTTCCTCTTAGGCTCGCTCTATTTTCCTAATCTTTCTAAAGTCCTCTCTCTAAGAGAGGGGAATTATTCTAACAACTGATAAAGAGGTCTGAGCATATAGGGATGACTTTACACTTATAGACTCAAGCTAAAAACAAATAACTTGACTGGAACTGCCTAAGGATCAAAGTGGGTTTTGAAATATGAATGATTAAGAACAGTTCACTGGAAAACTCTTAGGCTCGCCGAAAAACTCCCAAACTAATCGAAAAATTCATAAACTCGCTTAAAAAATGCAACAAATGGAAGAACAAGGCAGGAAAAAATGGAGAAGAAGAGGTAATAGATGATACCTGATGGAATGCGAGGAGAAGAAGGGAAAGGTTGGCAAGGAAAATCCACCAAGTGCACTCTTAAACAAGCTCTTGTAGAGAGAGAGAGAAAATAGACAAAATAAAAGCGGGAAAATGAAGAAATAAAGGAGAAAGAAAGAAAATGAGGGTTTAACCCTCAAAGGGCACCACATGCGTCTGAAGGCCCATCATTTCCTTAGGAGACCAAAGGATAACTGACATCATACACTTGCCAGGCACGCTACCCACTTCAGTCATTGACAAGTGTCAAAGGAATATTAGCACAAGGAAGAAAGACCTCAGAGTTGTATACCCCATAGTCACCTGTTCCTACATGTAACTAAGGGCTAGGGGGTGATTGATATGCCCAAAGTACGCCTGAGAGACAAGAGACCTCAACCTCAGCCTGGATTGGGGCCGAGATTATAGAACCCAAAGATACCCTTCAACAACGTCTTTCTACATGGGTCGGCCACAACCGACGTCTTAACATCGTCTCGACTCGGAGGTAGCTGAGGTTAGCTTGAAGCTAAGAACTCAACATCTACGGGGTTAGACACAGTCGATGTTTTTGCTACCTTAAACATCGACCTCGACCTTCATCAGCCGAGGTCAGTAAAAGCCTCACATGTTCAATCATCAAATGTCATGTCATCATCGGCCCAGGCCAACATTGCACCTCATATCCAACCTCGGTCGACCATCCTAGCCGAGGTCTTCATGGAACATTGATCTCAGACAAATAAGGGGTCGTACTTCACCAACCTCGTACTCATCCAGGCCGAGGTTGGTACCAATTGAAGAGAGCCGAACATTTTCACTTATATGGATGCCCTGGAACACGTGGATAAGTCTATTATAACTGAATTATTCCCTTCACGTAAGGGAATATTGAGGTCATCATTACTTAGTTGAGATCAGTCAGGTTTCACCTTGGCACTGGCTAGATCTTCATGTACATGCACATTGCATGCTTGGGGGGGTATATTACACCCATCAAACACTATATATAGGGATCATCTCTAACCTTGTAAAGGATCCAAAAATAATAACCCCAGCTGAAACTCTTCTCAGATATAGAGTAGAGAGAGAAAGCTTGAGAGTTTGTATCCATGGCCATTAGAGCCCTCATAGAGTGATATTAACCACACACCTTCACAGTGGACGGAGGCCTTATTGGCTGAACCACTTATATGACTGTGTTCATCCTCTTCTCCTCACCTCCTTCTCCTATATATGTTTAAATACTCTTATGCTGCCATTGTTAACACTGAATTAAGCTCACAAACACCTTACCTGGTGGTGCTACTCCCAGCATCATCAATACATTAAACTTCATATGATACGAGAGTATTCCAATTAGGATATACTATCATTGATGTCAAAAATGGACTTGAACCAATTTTATAATCACAGATAAAATATAGAATTGTAATGACATAATTAAAAGAGAGACACACGATTTTAAAGTGGTTCGACTATGTAAGAAAGCCTACGTCCACTGTCATGGTATTGATTTCAGAGATTACAGAAAGACCGGTACTCTTGTCAATAAGAATATCCTAGAATCTACCTTTGATGAAAGGGATATACTGTATTTATAGTGACCCAGAGATTAAGGGTTGGAATGCGTTTATACATTTAAGCATTTACACCCATACATAATGAATGTGATGGTTGGTTATATGAACCACGTGTGATAAGACCTTTGGTTGTACTTCCAGTGTGATGGATTTTCATTTACATTAATGGTCTGCATTCTCCATGTTGGTTGGCATGCCTGTCGAGCAACTATCTACTGACTAGGATTTATGCCACATAGGGAGACACTTGTCCACTTCTGATTAATCCACGTAGGTGGATAATGTTTGGAATCAAATGAAGCCCCTAATACTTCATTCTTGATGCTTTTGTTGAATGGATGGAGTATATTCTCTTTAGTGTTGGTTGGTGCATACCGAGATGTGGGACTTGTAAAATTTTTCCATGTTTTGATTTTGCATTGGCAATTTTGTAAATAATTTAAAAATTAGCGAATCGCCAAGGGGTAAATTGGTATTTTGTGTTATCAAAACTGCAAAGCCATCATAATTTTAATCATCGAATAAGGTAATCATTTCTTGCACGATTTACCAGGTAAGCTATAAAGGGTGAGATTCTATCGAATTTCCTTTACCAACCCTTTACAAGCTTTCGTACTCTACTTATTCTCCAAGTTCTCTGTTTCTGAGCTTTTTCTTTGCATTCTTCCTTCTCTTTAGCCTCCATTTTCTCTGTAAGCTTTCTTTTTCCCCTTTCATTTATCTTTCTGTCTTTCCTTTACTGTAGCCATAGTTTAATCGTTCACGGGGATTCTTTAGAGGAATTTAGGCGGGAAAGGAATATTCTTGATTGGGTTGAATTAGAAATGACCATACCCACTGTTGAGGCCATTGCCTGAGGGTCACTAGATTCTGTCTCTGTTCATTGTAGATAGTGGCTTCACACTTCCCCCAATAGGTTTTGTTTAGAATTTTGCCAATATTTTGATGTTGTCCCAGCTAGGGTAGCCCCCAATACTTAGAGAGTGGTCAATGGAATTCATAGGCTGAATTAGATACATGGAACCCTTATTGGTATCTCAAAACTGATGTTTTATTACAAATGGGTTACTAGTGATAATACATACTATTTAAAGACTAGGTTTGTCAATATGGCCTTAGTTGTTAATTTACCAGACTCAAATAAGGATTATTTTAATTATGGAGTCATTGCAAAAAATTGGCAACACGCTACTTTATAAACGTGAGAAGTGTATAATGGGAACAAATACCCCCAAGTGGGTCATGGCATAATTTGTTGGTTTTATTATTGTACTCCTCTTTTTCGTTTACCAATTGTTTGATAATATGCTAATCCATAATTTCTGGTTGCATAGTTTAAATCAAGAAAAAGTGTCCGAAAGAAGAGTACATCAGTATTCATGAATTGAAATTTCTTTGGAGCATCAATCAAAGAATTGGTGAGGAACAAACCAGAGATACCTCTTATCTACTGTAGTACATGAGCTCTATAACTTCATTTGTTGCTCGACCCACAACTTCTACATATGCTGACCCCATCAATCTTGAGTAAGAACAATTCCTTCCTTCATTTGTTGAAGAATCTACTAGTGTAGAAAAGGAGTTGGGGACTTCTTCATCTTTTGAGTCTTTGGACGTTTCAACCATTCCTGCTTCTCCACCTGCTGTCATGGGAAAGAGAAAAATCCCTGAATTTATTACTGGGGACTTATCTCCTCCTACCAAGAAAGTTGCTGGGAATAATAAGAAGCCAGAAAAGTATCCAAGGCTTATGATAAGGAGAAGGTTCCTCAAGTCATCACTCCCGAGGAAGTAAATATTGCTGCTCCGCACTTTAGGAGGTTGAAGAAAGGCTTGCCCAAGAAGCAAGTGGAAAAAGCTCTTCCGATTAGGAATTGGTCGAGAAGGTTCAGGAGGACTTGATTGTTGCTGAGTCATCCTCCATCACTATCCATCCTGGTGTTGTCAGGAAATTAATCAAAATTGGCACTCGCTTTGCTAATAGAGCAACTCTTGCCCCTTGCCAAGACTGAAATTGGCAGAAAATTCCTGCGAAAGTTTGGCAATGGTAATCCTTTTTTCATTAATTTCCTCTTGATGTCTTTTTATCTTTATGCTCCTTCTAATCTGATGTTGTTCTTCACAATTTTTAGCAAAATTAAATGAAATGCTTGAGAATGATGAGCATCTACGTTCTTCTGTTGGAGAAGTTGAAGAGGCCTTTGAGGGTATGAGGAAGTTTGTTGAGGATTCTAGGAAATTGTTAGAATCCAAGTGGAAGGCTTGGTATGAGGAGATGCAAAAGGATGTTAATTGGGCCACTCTTGCTGAAGGAAAGCTAGTCGCCGCTGAGACCAGTTTGACAGTTGCTGAAGGAAAGTTGGCCACTTTTGAAGCCAATTTATCTTCTGGTGAGAATAAGGCCAAGATGGCTAAGGAAAAATTGGCTGAAAATGAAGGCCTCCTGATATCTGTCGAGGAGAAAGATTCCGGTCTATCCTCTGAATTAATCGCAGAGAAGGCCAAAAATAAGAAGCTTAAGGAGGACTCCTTCAATAAGGGATGGGATAAAGAATTTCAAGCGGCCTCTGTTTGATTGAGTTCGTAACAAGAAAAATATTTGAAGGATGGATGGTTAGAGGACCTTAAGGAGGTTAGCACCCCATCAGAAGATGAATTATTTCTAAGGCATGATCTAAGCTCTCCTCCCAACTTGGAGGAAAAGTTTGATGATGATGAGGGATCTGGAGAATTTTATCTTCAACTTTTTGAGTCGGCTTTAAAGACTATTGATGAAGCTACCCCTCCTTCCGACCAGCCTTATGGAAGAAATATCTAGGACAAGGAGAAGATTTAACTCCTTTGATCTTTTTCTTTTTCTGTTAATCTGTTCTGTAATAGGACCAACATTTTCAATAAGTTGTAACACCTTTTTGGTCACTAATGAAATCATTTCATCTTTCCTGCTATATGTGTTTTGCTTATCATATTTTGTTCTTTTCTTACTTGGTTGAATGAATTCTCATACTTATGTCATGATTGTTTAGTCTTTATACTTATTCTCTTACGCTTGTAATTTTTAATATAATACAAGGGATCACGCAATAGTTTATACTGAATCTGACCTACTCAAGCGAAATAGAAGTCTTTTAGAAGCTGGTCATGTTCCTTTAACTGAAGAAGACTTGGTCGACTTACTTGGACCTGAAACATCTACACAAGTGAAAGAGTCATACATTCATCTTCACTGTTTACTGGATAGGGCTTTAGCAAATAATGCAGCTTATTACGAGATGATTGAAGATCTGTAGGAAGATCATAAATTTTCTCTGGCTTCTCTTCACTTTGACTATGAAGCTAAATACAAAGCTTTGAGTGAAGGCTAGGTCTTTGGGAAGAAGATGGAGAAATATGGTTCCAAGTACATGAGAAAAGAGTTCTTGATGAACCAAGAAATAGATGAAGCCAGACAAATTTCCAAATTGCTTGAGGAGGAAAATAACAATCTCAGAAATGAGTTAGATACTTTAAAATAGTCTTCCGCTAGCGGTTCCGATTAAGGGCCATCTTTCTTGGAGATTAAGAATGCTAGACTTGTGGAGTAACTTGAAGCTCTGAAGAAATCCAAGCCTAGACAAACTTCCAGACAACAAATGACGAGCCTACTAAGTGTTGATGAGGCTAAGACTAAGAAAACATTAGCCGACCAAGTTGCCTAGCTGAAAGCTAAGAGTCAAGCTATTATTGATTTGTCTACAAAACTAGAAGCTAAGGATAAGGCCATTACCGACCAATCGGTGCAATTGAAGGTGGAGAGTGATGTTGAGAAGAAACTTCAACATCAAGTTGAAAGGTTAACCTTTCAATTTCAAAATAACCCTGAAAGGTGTGGATGGAAGGCTACAACGAAGCACTTGGCAATGTTGATAATCACCTTGCCCAAAGCCACTGCGAAGGTTATAAGTGGGGGTGGACCAACTTCTTGACTTTACTAAAGAATGATAGTAACAACGAGCTATGGTACTATAATGAGCCCGATCTGCTAGACTGTGACAATCTTGCTTTTAAGTTGGAGATGTCATGGATCCCTACTGATTCTATTCCTTAGTGCTTGCTCACTAAACATTTGGGAGATTATGGTTTACATGATGTTCATGAGATAGTTCGTCCTCCTCATCTAATCAATCCATCGTGAAGCAACAATATGATAATGCTAAGAGGTTTCAACTTTATTTATTCTCCTTATACTTTGGATAATCCTCCTGCTGGAATAGAGAGAGTGCAACCTACTCAACCAACTTCCAAAGCTCAAGGAAAATGTCCTGTTGAATTGCTATTCATTACATGAATGTAATACAATCAATATATGAATATAAATCCATATTTTTGTGTTGTAAACTCTTGATTACTTAATTAATCAATCAACTTAGTTATTTTCTAATAATGAATTATGAAACTGTAATTGTAAGGTTGTATATTCTACTAATGCACTTAGATTTATTGATTGAAGTTTATCATTAATTATCAGTGCTGACCAAGTGTATGGGGATTATATGATTGTATTCCAATTATTAGGAATGTTTACATGTCTTCCTGCATTTAACTTTATCGGGTAAAACTTGTTTGTATCTTTTTTAGTTGTATACAAAATTTTACAGACTTCTTATTCTTAACTTGTCAATGACGAAGTCGTACATGAAGTAAATTATTGTGGCCGACCAAGTGTTTTGTAATTAACTTAGTCGAATAATATTTCTTATTCGTGATTGTTAATATAGAGTCATACATGAAGAAATGATTACTTCTTGTTCGTGAGTTGTACATACAAAGTCAAATATGAAGTGTAATCGTGGGCGAACAACGATTGTGCCTTAAGTTGTTAGTGCATCTAGAATTTCATAAATTCAACCTGATTAAGTATGTTTTGCTGATTGACAGATCGACTAATAAGTTCAACCTGATTAAGTATGTATGTGCTATTGATCGACAAGAGATAAAGACCAAGAGATATTTTTACTTGTTGTTTCTAGGGGATGTATATCGTCGTACTCCGAAAAAATTCAAAAAGATTGAAAGGACTGAAATCAAAATTTTATTGAAACTTGAACAATAGTTGACTTGAATATAAAATAAAAGAAATATAGTTATGTTAATCCATTGAATCATTGATAATACTTTCGAAGGTGTTCGACGTTCTAGGGGTTTTTGAATTCTTCGCTTTCCAAGGCCTCAAACCGGTAGGTCCCTGGATGGATGACTGCTGAAAGGAGATATGGGCCATGTTAATTATCTTCAAGCTTCTTCTGGATGACCTTCTTAAGAACATATTCTACTTCTTTTAAGTTGGTTAGCTTGACCCTTTAATTATAGAAGTGAGTTGTCCTGTGTTGGTACGTAACATTTCTGTTAGCAGTATCTTCTCGAACTTCTTCCAACATATCTAAATCCAATCGTTGCATCAAGTCACTGGTTAGAGAATAAAAATTCATAACCTTGTGAGTTGGTATGCTTATCTCGACTGGCACCATGGATTCTGTCCCAAATGTAAGTATGTATGGTGTTTCTCCAGTTACTGTTCTTAGCATTATTCGGTAGGCCCAAAGAACATAATACAATTCATGGATCCAATTTCCTTTGGAAACATTAATACTTTTCTTCAATCCATTCAACAAAGTTCTATTTGTGACTTTTATTTGATTATTACTGTGTGGATGGCCTGGCGCAGAATGGAGTTTCTGGATTTTAGATTGGGCACAATATGCTTCGAGCTCATCGTTGTCAAATTGGGTTCCATGGTTTGTAATAAAGGCATAGGGAAACCCATATCTACATATGATGTTCCTCCAAATGAACTGATACACTTTCGCATATGGAATCTCAATCAACAACTCTGCTTCCACCCATTTTATGAAGTAGTCAACTGCAATGACCAAATACTTGAACCTGCCTTTGGTGGTCGGTAGTGGGCCGACTAAGTCAATTCCCCAAATAGCGAAGGGAAAAGGAAAAGTTATTGGGGCTAGAGTAGTGCTGGGTGCTTTTTGGATTACAGAGAACTTTTGGCATTTGTCATATTTTCATGCAAAGGCTTTACAATCTGCCCTCATAATTGGCCAGTAGTATCCTTGAGTGTTGAATCTTTGAAATAGTGATCGACCAGCTGAGTGAGCTCCACATGAACCTTCCTCCACCTCTTTGATCAAATCTTCCACCTCCATTAGATGAACAGAGTGAAGTAAGCAGATCGTTAATCTCCTTTGGTATAAAACCCCTTTGTACAACACATTTCTTGTTGCTTTATATCGGAGATTTTTGGCCTCTTTGGAATCAAGTGGTAGGATTCCATCTTTAATATAGGCTTTGATTGGGTCCATCCAAGAAGTTTGCAAATCTAAAGTAATGAAATTAACCATTAAGTCCTCATCAATGCTTTGGTTAGCCAAGATTTCTATTTGAATTATTCTCCTGATCTTAATTCTTGTTGCGGATGCTAGCCGAACAAGGCATCAGCTCGGGCATTTTCTATTCTAGGGATCTTGTTCATTTATACGGATAAAAACTTAGTAATGACTTCCATGTATTTGGAAAGGTATTTAGTCATCAACTCTCCTTTAACTCCATATAAATGAATCACTTGGTTAACCACTAACTGTGAATCACTTTGCACCACTATTTTCTCAACGCTTAATGAATGGGACAAATCTAGTCCTACTATTAAAGCTTCATATTTCGCCTCGTTGTTTGATACTTTGAAACCTAAGTGAATACTCAATATTAATATCATCAAGAGTATTGAGTATTGTACCTGATCCACTTATAAACGCACATGAATATCCATCCACATATAAATTCCACAACGGGATATCACCATTAAAGCTTTCTTCAGATAAAACTCCATGGTGGATCATTTTCTTACTCTCCTCTACATATTTTTGAGCCATTTCCTGAGTTCTGAATGATTCCGATTGATCAAAAATAGTTTCATCTTGATTTTGAGCTTAGCTCCCTTCCTTAAAAGTCTGCTCGACAAGCAAGTTTTGTTGGTCGGGAACCTATGGATATGTGAACTCAGCAATAAAATCTGCCAAAGCTTGGTCTTTAAATGAAGAACTTAGTTTATAAATAATATCATATTCTCCCATTTCTACTGCCTAGTACATCAATCTTCCTGATTTCTCAGGCTTGTGGAGTGCTTGCCGAAGAGGTAGATCGGTATACATAATTTTAGTTTGTACTTGGAAATAGGGCTTCATACACGTAGAGGCTTCAATGAGTGCTAAAGACAAATTTTTTAGGCGTGGATACCTGATCTCATCTCCCCTGAATGCTTTGCTGGTGTAGTAAACTGGTTTTTTTATCCCATTATCCAATCTAACCAAGGCCGATCTAACTGCAAATTCAGAAACATCCAGGTATAAGTACAATTTCTCTGGTAAAACTGGTCGGGATAACAAAGGTGGTGATCCCAGGTAATTCTTCAATTCTTGGAAGTCTTATTCACATTCTGCATTCCACTTAAAAGTCTTTCTTAAAACCTTAAAGAACGGTAAGCATCTGTCCGTTTCTCGGGAAATAAATCTGTTTAAATCTGCCACTTTACTAGTGAGCCTTTGTACATCTTTCTTACAAGTTGACGACTGTATTTCTATCAAATCTTTTATCTTTTCTGGGTTAGCTTCAATTCCAATTTGATTAAATATAAGCTGAGAAACATTCCTTCCTACACCCCAACACACACTTGGTCAGATTCAACTTCATTTCATACTTTTCTAGTCGGTCAAACGTCTGACTCAGATCGCTGATATGATCTGAGTCCTTCTTGCTTTTTGTTAACATATCATCCACATAAACCTCCACGTTCTTACCTAACTTCTCTTCAAACACCTTGTTAACCAACCTCTGGTATGTCGCTCTAACATTTTTTAGCCCAAAGGGCATTACATTGTAGGAATAGGTTCCTTGGTTGATAATGAAGGTTGCATTTTCCCTATTTTCAGATTTCATCTTTATCTGGTTATACCAATAATAAGCATCCATGATGCTTAAAAGCTCATGTCCATACGTTGCATCCACCAATTGATCAATTATAGGTAGGTAAGAATTGTCTTTTGGACAGGCTTTATTGAAATCAGTAAAATCCACACACATCCTCCACTTATCAATTTTCTTTTTGACCATTACAATGTTGGACAACTAGGATGGATACTTAATATCTTCAATAAATTAATCTTTTTGAAAATTCTCCACTTCTTCCTAAATAACTTGATTTTTCTCCGGATTGAAAACCTTGTGCCTCTGCTTGATCGGCTTGGCATCCTTATTGATGTTGAGCTCATAATATAGGAAGTTGGGGTCGATCCCAGATATATCCTCATGGATACAGGCAAATAAATTTCTCTGTTGCCTAAGGAATATAATCAATTCCTGTTTAAGGATTGGATCCAGTGTTGAGCTGATCTATGTAGTCCTCTCTGGCTTGTCATCGTCCAGGATAATGCTTTCTTTAGCTTCCACAATTTTCCATTTGACTAACTCTGTCTCATCTCGGGGATCTAAAGTGTCAAATTCATAGTCACTGTAAGCTCAGTGGTATCTACCTGATAATTGGTCGTCTTTTTTTTTCAACTCAATTAAGTCTTCTTACTCATCTGTGAGTAGTAGCACTCTCTGGCCACCTTTTAGTTGCTTTTCACAACACTAACCCAAAATGAGTTGGGAACTTTAAATATTAATGGACTATTAACGGTCCAGATTCAAACTTCTTCAATCCTACCCTGCCTTGGATCATATTATAGGCAGACTGAACGTTTTTATGCATCACAAAAAAATGTATTTTCTGAGAACGGCTCGTCGGCTAGGTGCCGAACAACACTTCTAGCTTGACTGTCCTAAGAGGGTAGAATTTTTCCCCGAAAAAACCTATTAATGGCCTGTGGTAAGGTTCTAGTTGGCTAAGTTTTAAATCCAAACTCTGAAAGTAAGGGTAAAATATAATATATGCCGAGCTCCCATTGTCAATCAAAACCCTGACGATGATGGCATCCTTGATCCTGAATTTGACGACCAATGGATCATCGTGGGGATAAAGTACCCCAGAGAGGTCGTTCTTAGAGAATCCAATTACCAATCTGTCTTCGTTAACCTTCCTAGGCCGATTATCTTTGTTCAAATTGATTCTCTGGATATAAGAACAAGAATGGAACTCATTCAATTAAGATTTTATTTCAGCAGTGTGATCGTCTCCTCCTGCATCGCCACCAATAATTACATGACAGTCAAATGAACCAAATTATCATAGCTACCTTGCATTTTGGCTACTTGAGATTCTTCGACAGGTCGGGATCATATTCATAACCATCTTCATGGTTTTTCTTCCTGTCATCTCGGGGCTTGCATGGGAAATTTGACCTTCTTCTTGCTTCTCTACTTTCTCTCCGATCAACAAACTTGTTTAGTTTTCCTAGGCAAATAAGAGATTCCACTTAATTCTTTTAAGGGATACAGTTATCTTTTGTATGGACATGATCCTTATGGAACTCATAATATTTAGATTTGTCCCTCCTGTTAGGAGGTGCTCTTAATCTTTCAGGCCATCGTAAATCCTTATTGTGTTTCATTTCCTCTAGAATATGGTGAATGACAATAGTTAATGGATTATAAGTTACATACTTTTTGAGCTTGTCATCCTTTTTTGGCTTCTGCTCCTTCTGCTTCTTTTTGTCCTTCTTATTAGGCTTAGTGGTTGGACTCTATTTTGTTGCCATTACTTCCTCAAAATTCATGATTTTTCCTGCCTTAGCCATGAGTTCAGTCATTGTTTTAGGAGGATCTTTGGCCAGAGCATAATAGAGTTTCTTGAGAAGCAATCCACTCATGAAAGATGTAATGGCTATTTTTTCTTCGTAGTCAACCACTTTTAATTACTCATTCTTAAAACGGGTGATGTATTCCCTGGTTGTTTCCCCTACTCGTTACCTTACACTCAAGAGATGAGCCACTCTCTTCACTGGGTTAGCCTTAAAATAGAAATTGCTAATAAAATGCTTGGTAAGCTGGTTAAAGGTGGTAATTTGCTATCGGGGCAAGTTATTGTACCATATTTGGGCAGATCTTATAATGGTGCTTGAGAATGCTCTACATTTCATCTCATCAAGGAATGAATAAATGTCAGTGGCAACTTGATATTGCTCAATATGTAGAACTAGATCGATTTGACCATCATATTTGGGGGTAACCACATGAGCTTTAAACTTAGATGGAGTTGGAAAATCCATAAATGCCATAAAAAAGGGGATCCTTTGATGAAACACCTATGCAAGGGATTCTTTGCTTTTGCCATTTCTCCCATCCAATCTTCTATCGCTAGATTGATCCTTTCCATGATGGATTGCCTGCATTAGATTTATGGGAAGTAGTTTGGCTATCTCGATTATGTGTCTACGATGATCTCTCTTCTTCAGAAGTCTGCTCGACGTGTATAGATTTTTGGACGCTTGATCTTGAGCTGACTGAGGCTTCATGATGGTCGACTGGATGTTGAGTGTTCTTAGATAATGCTTTGGGAGGGTTTTTGTTTACTCGGGGTCCTAAACGGTCAAAAGGTGAAGCTTTTCTCAACCTGTCCAGGACACTTGGCCTTTCAGGAGAGAAAGAATGGCTATCATATAACTATGGGGCTCTAATTGATGAACTGACTCCTGGTGATTATTCTTATCATGGGATGATCTAGAATAGCTGTGTTGGCTATGCCTAGGAGTTAGAGGTGGCATTTTTCTCCTTGGTAATGGAATTTCTTGCTGCCTGGTTAGGGCTAGAGATCTGGTTTGTATTAACTGCGCCAATTGTCTCATTATTTTTGTCATAACATCTTGATCCCTGACAATACTGGTAAGAATCCCATTTAGGTTTGTTGCTGTAGGCGGAGAAGATGGTACAATTGGGTTGCCTTCGTTCCCAGCACTAGGCTCTGAATCATTCATTTTTCCTTGAACAAGGATGCACGAGATTGAGAATGGGGATTAGAGACACATTGCCACGAACAATGCCAATCTGTTGATGTTAAAAATTGGATTTGATCCAATTTTATAATCACTAATAAAATATAGAATTGTAATGAGATAATTAAAAGAGAGACACAAGGTTTTAAAGTGGTTCGGCTATGTAAGAAAGCCTACGTCCACTGTTATGGTATTGATTTAAGAGATTACATATAGCCATGTACTCTTGTCAATAAGAATATCCTAGAATCTATTTTTCTTGCCTTTAATGAAAGGAATACAATGTATTTATAGTGACCTGGAGATCAAGGGTTGGAATGCTTTTATACAATTAAGCATTTACACTCGTACATAATGAATGTGATGGTTGGTTATATGAACCACATGTGATAAAACATTTGGTTGTACTTCTCGTGTGGTGGCTTTTCATTTATATTGATGGTCTGCATTCTCCCACATTGGTCGGCATGCCCGTCAATCAATTATCTGCTGATTAGGATTTATGCCACATAGGGAGACACTTGTCCACTTTTGATTGGTCCACGTTGGTGGATAATTTTTGGTATGAACAACCATTTCCAGTATTTTTATATAAATGAAGATTTGGGACAATAGGTGTTTTAGCAATGCTATCACTACGTTTATCGAATTTATCGAGTATCTTCTTAATATAATGATATTGAGACAAGACAAGTCCTTCTGATGTTTTAAAAATTTTAATTCCTAATATAACATTGACAATAGCCATATATTTCATATCAAATTTACTGGACAAGATTTTCTTAGTAGATTTAATGATATCCTTATTATTTTCAATAATAAGCATATCATCTACATAGAGACAAACAATGACATAGCCACTTGTAGTGTTTTTAATGTATACACATTTATCACACTCATTTATTTTAAATCCATTTGACATCATTACATTGTCAAATTTCTCATACCATTGTTTAGGTGCTTGTTTTAATCTGTAAAGAGATTTAACAAGTTTACACACCTTATTTTCTTTTCCTAAAAATTTAAACCCTTCTGGTTGTTCCATGTATATCTTTTCGTTTAATTCTCCATTTAAGAAGACAGTTTTTACATCCATTTGATGTATCTCAAGATTATATAATGCTGCAATGGCTATTAACATTCTAATGGATGTTGTTCTCGTATCAGGTGAGTAAGTGTAAAAGTAATCTAATTCTTACTTTTGTCTATAACATTTAGCTATAAGTCTAGCTTTGTATTCATCAATTGATCCATCAACTTTTAATTTTCTCTTGAATAACCACTTACATCCAAGAGGTTTGTATCCTGATTGAAGATCAACCAGTTCCCACATATGATTTTGCATGATGGATTTAATTTCACTATTGACAACCTCTTTCCAAAAAGGGGCTTTTGGAGTTGACATTTCTTTTGCAAAGTTTCTAAGCTCACTTTTGAACATATATGTTAGAAAATTTGGACCAAAAGACTTTGAAGCGTTTGTCCTTTTGCTGCGTGTAGGTTCGATCTCATAACCTTTCTTAATATATTCATTTCTTGTATTATTTTGATGACTACTAGATGCAGTTTCATAAGTTCTTTTACAAGAACTTTAATCAACCACTTAATTTTTATTAGGATTATATATCTTCAAAGAAATATGCATTCCTAGACCCAATTATAATATTTACGTGTATATCAGGAATCTCATATTTATGTACAAGAAATCGATATGCAATACTATTAATTGCATAACCAATAAATACGCAATCAACCGTTTTTGGGTTATATCTTAATCCTTTAAGGATCAGGAACCACTACCTTTTCTAGACACCCTCACACTTTGAGGTATTTGTAGGAAGGTGTTCGACCTTTTCACAATTCATATGGTGTCTTTTGCGATTTCTTATGAGGCATTTTGTTAAGAAGGTAGTTTGCAAAAAGAAAAGCTTCCCGAACTTATCAACATAGCATTCATCATCTCTTTTAGAGTTCGATTTTTGCATTCCTCAATCCCGTTAGATTGAGGTGAGTAAGGAGCGATAATTTGATGAATCATTCCATGTTTTGAAAAAAATTGTTCAAAAGGTGAAATATTTTCACCTACTTTATCACTCACAACTACTTTAATCTTTTTGCTAAGTTGGTTCTCAACTTCATTTTTATAATGTTCGAAAACATTTACCGCCTCATCCTTGCTTCTAAGCAAATACACATAGCAATATCTTGTGTAGTCATCAATAAAACTAATAAAATACTTTTCTTCACCTATTGTTTGTACAAATTTTAAATCACATATATTACTATGAATTAACTCAATAGGGTTTGTACTTCTTTCAACATTTTTAAAAGGAGTTTTAGTTAACTTTGATTCTACACACGTTTCACACTTGTGACTTGAGTCAATACTAAATTTTGGTAATAAGTCTAAGTTAATTCATCTACGAATAGTATCATAATTAACATGACCTAATCTACCATGCTAAACATTATAAGACTCAAGAAAATAAGCAGAAGATACGTTGTTATTATTATTATTATCAATAGGCATTACAGTCATTACATTGAGTTTGAAGAGACCATTTATCAAATATCCTTTACCCACATACATACCACTCTTAGTGAGTACAAATTTATTAGATTCAAATACAAGTTTAAATCCCTTCTTGCTAAGTAGTGATCCTGAAACCAAGTTCTTTCGAATATCGGGGACATGAAGCAGGTCGTTGATAGTAAGTTCTTTCCCCGAAGTCATCTTGAGTAAAACTTTCCCTTTTCCTTTAACCTTTGAAGTAAAAGAATTTTCAATGAAAAATTGCTCCTCGTAATCAGATTGTTGGTAGGAAGTAAACATATTTTTATCAGAACATATGTGACGAGTGGCCCCAGTGTCCACCCACCATTCCTTAGTGTTTCACACCATGTTGATTTCAGAAACCACAGCCAAGAGGCTCAAATCATTAATATTTTCTTCTCAACTTCAGTGACATTGGCTTGTGCTTGCTTATGTTTCTTATTTCCTTGATTTTTTCGATTACGGTAATTTTTAGCACGATGTCCCTACTTGTCACACACAAAGCATTTTCCATCAAACTTTTTAAAGTTTCCACTTTTAGGCCCTTTGTTTTCCCCACCTTAGTTCACACGCTTCCTTTTCTTATTCTTGCTACTTTGCCCTTCTTCCATTACATGTGCTTTGGATTCCATAGGATTTTCAGTTTTCTTCCCTGATACCCGATTATCTTGTTCAATCATTAACTTCACAATCAAGCTCTCAAACCCCATTTCATTACATTTATGTTTCAAATAATTTTTGAAGTCTTTCCAAGATGGTGATAATTTTTCAATCATAGCATCCACTTAAAATGACTCACTAATTTTCAATCATTGGACATTAGTTTTGGCCAATCCGTAATGACCCAGTAGTCCTCGTGATCAAGCGGTTTCAACTGTGGTGTCCATGCTGCTAACTAATTTGACAAACTATAAATGGAATTTAATTTAAACAAACATGAGTCTCAACCTTTTTTTTTGATACCTTATTATGAATCTAATTGCAGATGGAATCTAATTTCAATGCTCTTTACCGACTTTTTGACGTTGGTGGGATCCGACCTCAAAATATTCAATCAATTTTTAGAATACTCATTTAACATTTTTCTTTATTCGTAAGATTGTGTCCCGTATAAAACACTATTAAAAACCTCTAAAATGTTAGTTGTTTTAAACACAACGATGGCCCTGATCGTATGCAATGGTCCACAGTTCAGGATTGTCTCCCTCAATCAGATAGTTTTAAGTATCTTCGTTAATTTCCCCGATTTTCAGCATTGATTTCTCAAACTTGCATGGTTATGGTTTGCTACCTTGTTCCTGCATTACCCTGCACAAATGAAGGTCTTTAAACAAAAAAATTCTTCGGAGGTGACGTAGGCAATAACAGTGGCATCCTTTTGGCAATTTCCGCCAGCCATAATGTTCGATATGCATTACTATCGTCGAATTTATTTCCTCATGACAATCAGAAAAATGACAAATTTTTTATCACTAACCGAGAACATATGCCTTAACTAAGGTTATAAACAAATCCCAATTCACATAATTCTCTTTGTTTACGATTGCAAAATCTAAAGGCAATATCTCAACACCATTACAACTAGCATCTTATCATAGTACTTGCCATACAAGTGTTGGAAAAATTGGACTTAAATTGATTTTAGAAAGCTGTTCAGATTTTTCTGGACATAATTTTGAGCAACTTTGAGCTCAAATTTAGGTGGGACCCACACTACGATAATTGTGGGACCATATACGAACGCGTTCTCCTCCGCAAGGAGATTAATGTAGTATATTCATATGTCTAATTTCAATAAGTTATGAATGATAAATATTCCCCCAAAGTGACTCACAAAGCAATGAAAGTTAATGAATTGGGTATGTTTAACTCTTGTCCCACATTGGAAGAGTAGTGGGAAAATGATGAGTTAATAAAACCCAAATGATGGACTAAGGCTTGGATGCCTTGAGGGTATCCTAACTCTTTGAAGGAGAGATGACCTAAGCTATGCACGGGTTGACTTTCGGTCAAAGGTCCACGCGCGCGCGTTCGTCCGGCTCGGTTTGGGCTTGGGCTTGGTACATTTTTATTTAATTTTCTGGGCTTTAATTGTTATTTGTTGACTTTCAGTCAAAGGTCCACACGCGCGCGCGCGTCTGTCCGGCTCGGCTCGGCTCGGCTCGGCTCGGTTCGGGCTTGGGCTTGGGCAAATCTCCTACATTATTATTTAATTTTCTGGGCTTTAATTGTTAATTAATTACGATGTTTGACAGTTAATGCCAAGAGTCAACAGTTAATTCGTTTAACTGTTTTGACAGTTAATTTCGGTTGACTGTTCCAACAGTCAACACAAAAGCTATAAATTAAACCTTACCCCTTCAGGTTTGAAGACTGAAAAAATTGCCCTCCAATAATTCCGAATTTATGTTGCATCTTTTCCCAGAAAAATACAAACTTTTCTACTACTACTGCATACATTCCTGCATATCATTCTTTGGTCTGGTTGAGCATAAACACAGAATTGTGTTCGAAGAAATTAATCATTGTTGTGCTGCTTGATTAATTTGGAAATCCGTTCTATCTTGGGAGACAATTATTCATTACCTTTGGCACCTTGTGGAGGGAATAAATTTGTCTTAAAGAGACTGTTCTAAACAGGGCTCGAATTACTTTTTCTATTCTAATATTATTTCTGCAAATACAAGTAAGTATTTCATTTCTGTAATTTCGTTTTATTTCTGTAATTATATTATAATTAATAATTCTATACTTTTGTATTTATTAAATAGTAGACATAACAATCTTAAGCGAAATTTAAAAGTTCTACTGTTTTGTAGTGTACATAATTTTTTTTTACAGAAATTTATTTATTGGAAATAGTTCTGTTTTGACAGAAAAATTGAATTAATTTATTACTTTAATGCATAAATTAATAAAACAGTTTTTTTATAAAAATTAATTTCTATACAGTTTTTATATTCTGTTTAGAAAATAAAATTTTATTTGTGAATTTTGTTAAAATCTTTTTATTTAAAAAAATTTAATCTTAAAATTATAATTCTGTTTTGTACGGAATTCTTTTTATTATTAAAAATTAATGTGACACAGATTCTATAGTTTAATTCTGTTTTGTACGGAATTCTGTTTATATTATAGTTTAATTCTGAATTTTATTTGGAATTCTTTTGTAATTCATTTATTGTGAATTATATTTGGAGGAAATTGCTGCACAGAATTTTGTATTCTGTTTTGATTAATTCATTATATATGAATTTTATCATTGATAAAAATTCTATTTTTGTAACATAAATGGAATCGCAAAGTACGAACACTACTCCTACTAAACTGATTGTCACCAACACAAATGTGACTGCACCCGTATCTATGCCACACGGGGAGAAACCAGAAAAGTTCATTGGGGCTGACTTCAAACGTTGGCAAGGACAAATGTACTTCTATCTCACTACCTGCCAACTGGGCAGGTTTGTATATGAAGATTGCCCCTCTATTCAAGAGGGAGATGATGCTGAAAAGGTTGTTGCTGTTGATGCTTGGAAGCATTCAGACTACCTATACCGAAATTATATTTTGGCCTACTTGGACAAGACTATGTATCATGTCTACTGCACTATCAAGAAATCCAAAGAATTGTGGAATTCTTTGGAAACGAAGTACAAAACTAAAGATGCTGGGATGAAGAAATTTATCGTCGGGCGTTTTCTAGACTTCAAAATGGTTGATTCTAAATCAATGATCTCGCAAGTGCAAGAATTCCAAGTGATCCTCCACGACATTCATACTGAAGGAATGTCAATTAGTGAAACTTTCCAAGTTGCTGCAATTATTGAAAAATTGCCACCATCTTGGACTTTATTCAAAAACTATCTCAAGCATAAGCGAAAATAGATGAATGTGGAGGAGTTGGTGGTCAGGCTAAGAATCGAAGAAGACAACCGTGAGTCTCAAAAGAAAAGTGGGAAGAATCCGATGGAAACAAAGGTCCATGTTGTTGAAGGTCCTAAGAAGAACAAACCAAAGTATGATGGGGAAGGCACTTCCAAACATAACAAGAAAAAGTTAAAAGGAAAATGCTACAATTGTGGTAAACCTGGACACCGCTCAAGAGAGTGTCGTAAGCCTAAGAAGAAAAATAAAAATAACCCTCAAGAAAATGTAACTGAGGGTGAGAATATCGCCAATGATTTGGCGGATATGAATCTTTCTGTCATCGTCTCTGAATGTAACTTGGTTGGAAATACCAAGGAATGGTGGGTGGACACTGGAGCCACACGACACATTTGTGCAAACAAATGGATGTTCACCACCTATAAGCCTTTGGAAAATGAGGAGAACCTCTTTATGGGAAATTCTTCCATTTCGAAGGTGGTGGGACAAGGAAAGATAACTCTGAAAATGACTTCTGGAAAGGAACTTACTCTCAACAATGTTCTTCACGTGCCTGATATCTGAAAGAATCTGATTTCTAGATCTCTCCTTACTAAAAATGGTTTCAAGCTTGTGTTTGTGTCTGATCGCTTTGTGTTGTCTAAAAACGACATGTATGTAGGAAAGGTCTACCTAAATGAGGGGCTCTTTAAACTCAATGTTCTTACTGTAACCCCAAAAACATCTATTTCAATGAATAAAATTGCTAGTTCTTCTTACTTGATTGAGTCATCTAATATTTGGCATGCTAGATTAAGACATGTTAATTTTGATACATTGCGTAGATTAATTAACTTGGAATTTTTGCCAAAATTTAATATTGATAAAAATCATAAATGTGAAATTTGTGTGGAATCTAAATTAGCTAGATTACCTTTCCATTCGATTGAAAGGATAACTAAACCTTTAGATTTAATTCACATCGATATTTGTGATTTAAAATTTGTTCAAACTAGAGGTGGAAAAAAGTATTTTATTACTTTTATTGACGATTGCACAAAATATTGCTATGTATATTTGTTACATAGTAAAGATGAGGCTATTAATGTATTTAAACAATATAAGAATGAAGTTGAGAATCAATTAAGCAAAACAATAAAGACTATTAGGAGTGATAGAGGAGGTGAATATGAATATCCATTTGAGGAATTTTGTTATGAAAATGGGATTATTCATCAAACAACTGCTCCTTATTCTCCTCAATCGAATGGTGTTGTTGAACGCAAAAACCGTACTTTGAAAGAAATGACGAACTCAATGTTATTAAGTTCAGGAGCTCCACAAAATTTGTGGGGGGAAGCCTTACTTTCTGCTAATTACATTCTCAATAAAGTACCTTACAAAAAGACTCACAAGACACCTTATGAATTATGGAAAGGTCGAAGACCTTCCTATAAATATTTACGAGTGTGGGGGTGATTAGCCAAAGTGATGGTTCCTAAACCTAAAAAGGTAAGAATAGGGCCAAAAACCGTGGATTGTGTATTAATTGGTTATGCTACTAATAGCAGTGCATATCGATTTCTAGTTTGTAAATCTGAGATTTCGGATATTCATGTAAATACGGTTATTGAATCGAGGGACGCTTCTTTTTTTGAAAATGAATTCCCGTATAACATGACCCGAGAATTTGATCCTTCTAAAATGACAAATCAATCTACTACAAGTGGTACTCATCAACCTATTGAATCAATAGAGGATGAACCAAGACGTAGTAAAAGAGCAAGAACCTCGACTTCTTTCGGTCCGGATTTTCTAACATATTTGCTAGAAAATGAACCTCAATCGTATAAAGAAGATATATCCTTACCCGATGCTTCCAATTGGAAAGAAGCAATTAATAGTGAAATTGAATCCATATTACAAAATCATACGTGGGAACTAGTGGATCTTCCACCAGGTTCAAAACCGTTAGGTTATAAATGGATCTTCAAAAAGAAATTAAAGGCCGATAGATCAATTGATAAATATAAAGCTAGACTTGTAGCTAAAGGCTATAGGCAAAAGGAAGGATTGGATTATTTCGACACATATTCACCGGTAACAAGAATAACGTCCATTCGGATGTTAATAGCAATAGCGTCTATTAATGGACTTGAAATACATCAAATGGATGTAAAAATCGCATTCTTAAATGGTGAACTAGATGAGAAAATTTATATGGAGCAACCTGAAGGGTTCAAAGCTCCCGGACAAGAAGGAAAAGTATATAAGCTTGTTAAATCACTATATGGATTAAAACAAGCACTTAAGCAATGGCATGAAAATTTTGATAATGCAATGTTATCAAATGGTTTCAAAATTAATGAATGCGATAAATGTGTTTACTTTAAATACATTCATAATGGATATGTCATTGCATGCCTCTGTGTTGATGATATGCTTATCATGGGTAGTAACTTGGAAATTGTCAAAACTACAAAACAAATGTTGAGTAGTAGATTTGATATGAAAGATATGGGAATCGCCGATGTTATATTAGGAATTAAAATTTCAAGAACATTGGATGGACTTATATTATCTCAATCTTATTACATAGAGAAAGTACTTGAAAAATTCAAGAAGTATGATATTAGTCCTACCAAGACACCTGTAGATGTAAATTTACATCTTGCAAGAAATAATGGTGAAAGCATATCTCAACTAGAATATTCTCGTATTATCGGCAGTTTAATGTATATCATGAACTGTACGCGACCGGACATAGCATACTCAATAAGTAAGCTAAGTCGATTTACGAGTAATCCAGGAAGAGATCACTAGAAAGCTATATTGAGAGTTTTGGGTTATTTAAAATATACTCAAAACTATGGACTGCACTACTCAAAATATCCAGCTGTTCTTGAAGGACATTACGATGCAAATTGGATATCCGATACAAAAGACTCTAAGTCTACGAGTGGGTATGTGTTTACCCTCGGAGGTGCATCTATATCTTGGAAATCCTCAAAACAAACGTGCATTGCTAGATCGATAATGGAATCCGAATTCATTGCACTAGACAAAGCTGGAGAAGAAGTTGAATGGCTTCGAAAATTCTTAGAGGATGTTCCGAATTGGTCTAAATCTGTGCCCGCAATATGTATACATTGTGATCGCCAATCAGCGATTGGAAGGGCACAAAATCACTTGTATAACGAAAAGTCATGACATATTCATCGTCGACACAATACCGTTAGACAATTTCTCTCAAATGGAATTATCTCAATTGACTATGTAAAGTCAAAAGATAATATATCGGATCCACTAACGAAAGGTTTAAACCAAGAGCAAGTTGAAAGATCATCGAGAGGAATGGGTCTAAAGCCTATAAAAAAAATAAGAGTCAATATAGTGGCAACCCAACCTAGCTGACTGGAGATCCCAAGATCTAGGTTCAATGAGCAAACCGAACTACATTGTATTCAGTAAACACTGGAGGAGATTAAATCCTATCCATTCCAAAGATGAGATAGTGCATATCTGCCGCGAAATTAGGATAAGTTATGCTATTAATGACATCCATATCTTAGTATGTCTAAGTGGGGTATTGCAGGATACTCTTTATGGAAGTCACCTACGTGAGTAAGAAGGGGGCCACTTCTATGAGAAAGGCATATTCTCTAAAATACTCACGGAACCAAGTGGTGTTCATGGCCAAAATGAACACAAACGTGAGAACCAACTGTGTTGAAGAATTGTTGTGTGAATACTGTTGTCTAGGTTTACAAAAATGGTTGACATTTCAAGGATGTGAAGTATACTGATTAACCAAGTAAATCTTATAGTATATCACTAAGGAAAGTTCAAGGCCACTAGGCTACTTCTCCCGATGCAATAAGTCTTCAGTTTTACTCAACCTGCGTCTGCATTAGCATCTATTATGTTTTATTTATAGCATTATATCATTCATGTGGGGGATTGTTGGAAAAATTGGACTTAAATTGATTTTAGAAAGCTGTCCAGATTTTTCTGGACAGAATTTTGAGCAACTTTGAGCTCAGATTTAGGTGGGACCCACACTACGATAATTGTGGGACCATATACGAACGCGTTCTCCTCCGCAAGGAATTTAACACAATATATTCATATGTCCAATTTCAATAAGTTATGAATGATAAATATGCCCCCAAAGTGACTCACAAAGCAATGAAAGTTAATGAATTGGGTATGTATTGGGTATGTTTAACTCTTGTCCCACATTGGAAGAGTAGTGGGAAAATGATGAGTTAATAAAACCCAAATGATGGACTAAGGCTTGAATGCCTTGAGGATATCCCAACTCTTTGAATGGGAGATGACCTAAGCTATCCACGGGTTGACTTTCGATCAAAGGTCCACGCGCGCGCGTTCGTCCGGCTCGGTTCGGGCTTGGGCTTGGTACATTTTTATTTAATTTTTTGGGCTTTAATTGTTAATTATTGACTTTCGGTCAAAGGTCCACACGCGCACGGGCGTCCGTCCGTCCGGCTCGGCTCAGTTCGGTTCGGGCTTGGGCTTGGGCAAATCTCCTACATTTTTATTTAATTTTCTGGGCTTTAATTGTTAATTAATTACGATGTTTGATAGTTAATGCCAAGAGTCAATAGTTAATTCATTGAACTGTTTTGCCGGTTAATTTCGGTTGACTGTTCCAACAGTCAACACAAAAGCTATAAATTAAACCTTACCCCTTCAGTTTTTATTACTGAAAAAATTTCCCTCCAATAATTCCGAATTTATGCTGCATCTTTTCCCAGAAAATACAAGCTTTTCTACTGCTACTGCATACATTCCTGCATATCATTCTTTGGTCTGGTTGAGTATAAACACAGAATTGTGTTCGAAGAAATTAATCATTGTTGTGATGCTTGATTAATTTGGAAATCCGTTCTATCTTGGGAGACAATTATTCATGACCTTTGGCACCTTGTGGAGGGAATAAATTCGTATTAAGGAGACTGTTCTAAACAGGGCTCAGATTACTTTTTCTATTCTAATATTATTTCTGCAAATACAAGTAAGTATTTCATTTCTGTAATTTCGTTTTATTTCTGTAATTATATTATAATTAATAATTCTGTACTTTTGTATTTATTAAACAGTAGACATAACAACAAGTGGGTACCATCTATATTAAAAATTGGTGGGTAATGCTTAAAATCATATTTTTTGTCCTTTAAATGACGAAAAGAGTAACAAGTTTAAATCTCTCCTCGGGTAATGGTTTTTTTACCCAGAATTACAGTTGTTCCTTCATTATATTGTTGTGACGCATCAAGGAAATGAGGGAATGCAGTGTACGACTCTACCCAATAACTGAAGTATTTTACTAAAGACTTTCGTTTACCATGCCTTTATTTACGAAACAATGTACCTAGTTTGTTGTAATATCACAACTACAATCACTAATACTTTGAAAGATGGGTCAATCTTAGCAATGGATAGGATAACATCAACAATATATTCAGAATTGGTCTATCTATGTGTTGAAGTTATGATATCCGAAGTGCACTTGTGGGGGTCTTGATATTTTTTTAATGAAGCACGTCTTATACTTTTGTAAGAACCATTCCAGAAGACTCCATCTACAAATACGGTGTATGTTCTTGCATTTCAGTGCCATCATCGTCAGATCCAACTCAACAACAACGTGGGGGGAGTCAAGAATTTAGTTTGAGTGGGGCACAATCCAATGATGGGGGTTCGGGGCAGTAGCCTCGAAAAAAAATTATACTTATTTTTACGTTTTTACAAATATTTAATTGATAATTTGTATTTTTTGACAATTATAACTCAAATAAAACAACATCGAATATAATAAAAATTCATTACTAAAAAAGAGATAAATATATTTAAAATCCCTAAAAATAATAGCTCCAATCCACTAATAGAGATAAACATATTGCAACTACCTCAATAGCTCCAATTCAATTGAAGAAAAAATGTCCAATATCGAAATCCTCGACCACAAATTGCAAGTCCCTAAAAACAAATAAATCATAACAACTAAACATTAATAGCAATAAAATAAAGCAAATCGAACTATAATACTTTATTGCTAAAAAGAGCATTCAATTTAGGATTATAATTTGGGGAAATACATTAACACCTAATAAAATATTTGGACACCTACATATAAAAATTAGTTAAAGTTAATATAAAAATTAGTCAAGATACTCACAATCAATTGAAAAAAAAATATTATTAGGAATTTAGACTAACAATCAATAAAAAGTAAAGAAAGAACATATTTTTTTAACTTCAAATTAGACTAGCAACCCATAAAAAATTATCAAGGTTTTGTTTGATCGAAGAAATAACATTTTTTTTAACATCTTACTTCAACATATATGGGCAAATGAAAAGTAAATAAATCATAGACAAAAATAATGGAAAATAAATTCTGAGCAAATAAATAATGGACAAATAATGGTAAATAAATCACAAGAACTAAATATACCTTCATCACCAAGGGTGGGGCAGAACAGGGGTGCGACTGGGTAGAACAGGGGTGGGGTTGGTCAGAACAGGAGTCAGGGGGTGGGGTGGGGTGGGGCGGGGCAAGGCGGGGTTAAGCAGAAGAACAGAGGGGTGGGTGGGGCTGGCTGGGAACCGGACATGGGGTAGGAGGGGAAGAGTGGCTTGGGAAATGTTTAGAGAGTGGGTTGGGAGAAAAGAGAAGGGAATGGGTTGGGGACAGCTGCTGGGTATTACATATTATGTTTAGAATAATTTTTTTTTGTAAATCCTGAGTGGGGCACGTGCCCCTCCCAATGATACACTCCCTCCGCCACTGACAACAACATATAATGGTTCACGACGTGGTAGATGGTCACGTCTTCCATCACTCTCTCTTTGGTGTGAAATCTCAAACCAAGGTCTAACTCTTTTATTTTAGATACCCTTGTATGTAATTTATTGGTAGGTTGTCATTAGCAATGTCGATCATCTCATCGAAGCAATCAACATCCGCGTAAACTATAACACCTTGTAAATTCCATATATAGGTTGATCAATTATAAATATCAAATTTATAAGGGTCAAATAATTAATAACATTGTAAGAAAGTGGAATAAAATACGAGTGAAATAAATACGAATGAACTAAAACTACAAATATGCCAATTATTAAAAACCTGAATATGAATAAATTTGTACATCTCAAATATCATTGCAACTCTTCCAATAAAAATAAGATTGAATGAAATAAAATACAAGGGCATGAATGAAAGAATTAGATATGTGAATACAATTATATAATCCTACACTACTGGATCGAAAGATCACTACACATGCTAACTCACTTGCCGCGATTTATTAGTCACGAATATTGCATTCATTACCATTTGTTCTTTCTCATTCTAGCATTTCTCTGTCCATTAATCACTATAACTAATCTCTTATACTGGATACACATTTTTTTATTTATGTTTATATGTTTTGCAAGGTTTATTTAAGCTTTTATAGGTGTTGGGAATTCAAAATGTGAAGTTGGATGCGTTTCAGGAAAGCTTTATCGTAAGATACAACTTCAAGAGAAATTTGGTCATTTAAAACTATATGTTTTGGATGGTATAAAAGTACCAATATGTATCTCATCAAATTATCTTTGTGGTCTTCGACCGTGCATCATTCTGATCTCGAATGAAGAAGTTATGGTCATTTCTAGAAAGTTTCGACATGTTCTTCAACTTCAAGGGAAATTTTATAATTTTATACTATATAATTTTGAAGGTTTATAAATACTATCATCTAGATAATTTAATTATCTTTGTGTGGCTTCCGATCGTGTGTTATTCTGAGTCTGTATGAAGATTTTATGTCCAATCTCGTACCGACACGCAAAAATGAACTTGAATTGGACCAAGGTAGCAACTTCCTAATATGGAAAAACTGACAAGTCAACCATGTGTTGACAACCCTGAAATTTCCTTATTTAATTTATCTTAATTTTTTTTTATCTTTTCCCACTTACTATATATAGAAAGTTTTTTTCTTTCTTCTATACTTAACTATAGTTAACCCTTTAAATGATTTTTAGCTAATTAAATTGGGTTGAGTTTGTTGAATCCAACATGGATGATTTGGTTTCTGTTATATGGTATGATGTTTGAGAGGTTTTGATGGTTTGATCATGTGTTGAAATTGCACCTTGGAACCTTAATGGATATCATGTATCTTTCTTGTATGAAACCTTTGTGTATAATTACAACCATATTGTTAACACTAAAATCAAATTAAGCCTTTATGAGGAATTAGGGAGTGATACTCTAGGTGTTTAACTGATTGCTCAAATGAGTTTCAATCTTTGACAATGTTCCCTTTTCATGTAACCATTTTTGCTAAGTAGTCCATGGTGGGGGAAAATAATTTTCATTATACTGTTTCATTCTTGTTGTTTTAACTTACTTTAAAATTTGCCTAGTTTTAATGGTAGTATAAAATATTTTAAACAAAAAATATCTTTTAAAATTTTATTTAAAAAGTAATAAATATATTGAATTCTAAGCACATTCTCTGTGGATTTGATACTCAAACTAATCGATGTACTTATAAAACAACTGTAGTTAAGATTTAAGTGTTTTCATTGAGGCGGTAAACCAAAAAGTGACAATGTTCTTACATGATCACTCGATTTTCCCTTGATCACTGATTAAAGCCTCTGATATAGAACCTGAAGAAATATTAGTCAACGAAACAGGGTTAAAACCCAACAAAAGTATTCCATTTAACCCAATAGTGATAATAACATAATATAATAAAGACATATGTGATCCTCAAGAAACATAAATACGAGACTCCAACATATGATTAATGACCTCAAAGAAATATCACATTATTTCAATTCTTAGAAAGTATACATATTTTGAAGATAACCTCTCCACAATAGATAATGTTATTCTCTATAACAGTTCCTAAGGAATAACTTACACTCCAGGGTCATATTCTCAACTAGAGTTTCTATATCCATCACGATTCATTACAACTAAAATATCGTAAAACAAACTCCAAATCTTTCGGGGCATCTATCCTAAACTACTATTAATATCCCAACTTTGACATCATGGAATTATGTTATCTCCCAAATCCCATACTTCACTAGACTCCATATATGGGATGTCTCTTAAATGAAATCCAAACAAGGAACCCTATTGATACACTTTTTTTTATAGATCAAGTAATCATCTTGAGCTTGCAGTTGCTAAACCTCAATCTAAATTACATCGATACCATCTACAGTATATGACCCATTTATCAAAGAACTAATACTAATTAGACCACCCCTATACATCCTAGGAAGTCTGACTCTAACCCCCTTCCAATTACTATACATACTACTCAGTAGTTTCACTTATTATAATTATAACCCTTCATAATTTATTATTTAATTTTTGAATATGAAGGGTATAGCGTTAGATCTAGCTATACGAGTCATAGAACCTTCTCAAGTGATATTCTCATGTTTATTTTTTTAAAATAAACCCTTGTAAATTAAGGCATTAAATGATTTTGATATATTAAATTAACTTTCAATATCTCAATTTTCTCATTAATCACAAAGGTTAATTTTACTAAATCACAATTAGAAGTTTACATACATTATGTAAGGCATCACTCATAGGCCACATAATCATTAAAAATCTCAACATTTCATATAAATTATACATTAATGTTTTGGTAAAGCAAGTGCACAATCCATTATAGTGTAGATCCCTATATACGAGTTGATCCTACGGGAGTTTGATTAATTTTAGATTTAAAAATTTTCAACTAGACGAATATTAATTCAAAAGCAAGATGTAATGACAAAGTAAATCAATCACTAATAACGGACTAAGACACAATATTTGTAAATAATATGGGAGAGATTACTAGGATGTCAGATCTATTTCTCAAGTATATTAAATTACGAGAAACTAGTTTAATTCGAAATTTCCTTTTGATAACTTAAATGTCACAAAATATCTTCTCATGAAATTTCAAAGATAAAATGTTAAAGTTTGATTTGAAAATAAAATCTATCCCAATTATATGGAAAAATCCCAATTCCTTTGAAAATATCTGAAAAAGCTAAATGCGGTGTGATATCGATTGTATGTGAATTCACAAACTTTCAATTAAAAGCTTATTTAACTAGATGTCAATTTTTTATCCAAATTAATTAAATCCTAAAACATGCATCTAGGTGTATATTTCATGCCATCACAAATAAATTTAAATTGCTGACACACAGATTTTAGGAAAAAATTTCTCTCGAGGGTGAAATTTTTATTTCAATAAATGTAACAACACTTACAGAAATCTGCAATGAATATCCCGCAGAACACTCACATAGGTCGCAACATATAATCAACAATGGATTAACCGTAGCAAACCCACACGAACTCTATCTTCAGTAAGAAATACCCTCTAGCATCTCTAAGTGATCACAGTCGTAGTCAGTTAGCACCTACCTCAAGAGAGACCAAATCAGCAGTAGAGAAATCTTCCCTACAAGAGAAACTTCACCAAAGTTGTATCATGGGCTCAACAAAATTCACTAAAGAAATTGGGATGATTTGTGAATTGAAAAAAAAAGTTAAAAACCCTAAAATGAGAAGACAAAAATTCTACAGTTTGTAGTTTTCATAGATTGAAAAATTCAGATCTTATCAAGCAAAATGGACTCATTTAATAAGTATTTATAAAAAAATATGAGTAGGCATCTTCGTTCGAACGACAATGGGAGGTCGTTTGAACGACATCAAATGTCGTTCGATCCAGGGATCGTTTGACCATCTAGCGAGGTTAAAAAACTAAAAGAGTAGCATGTCGTTAGATGAAACACTTCAAGAAAGCTTCAAACGAGGCATCGCGCGAGATGCTCTGTCGCTTGAAGAAGTCTTTTGAACAACCCTGACCTATTGTTTGAATGACATCAGCGAAAAATAATTTTTTATTAAAACTCCGCCTCAGGACTTAGAAAAAATATTTTGACAAAAAATGATGCCCTAGATGTTTAAAAACATTTTAGAAAAATTATCCCAACACTTTAAATGCACCAATAAGGGACTTAACTACAACCTTACCAAAATCTATCTCACGGAGGCTTGTTTGTTTAAGAATGTTGATATTCAGATCCGTCTCGATGCATGAATAAGATTTGAACTTGAATGTTTCTTCGGCAATTGTAGAGATATACGTCATACTCTAATGTAAATGGACTATGTAAATATGTCCTTACAATATTAATCCTAATCATTATAAGTTGAATATCGGCATAAACTATTAGTCAATTTAATAAAAGTATGACCCACTAAAAATTAAGAGAACATAATCAAAGAATATGAATATTAAATTAACTTAGAAGGTTAAAATATCACTCTCCTAATATTTTAGTGAATAAATAATTTTGATAGAATTTATAACATATTTAGGGAATTTATATGAATTAAACTAATTTTAACATACACTAACAAAACTTTGGTAAATTTCTACTAATCCTAGCCAAATATTTATGCTTGAAACATGATTGTTGATGCAAAAAACTAAAGTAGGCTAATTAATTGATCACAGATAAATATAAGTAAAAGAGACAAAAGATTTTTAAAGTAGTTCGACTTAAAGAAAGAGTCTATGTCCACTGCTGTGTATTGCTTTGGGATTATTCAATTGCCTCTTTTTTTAGTGTTTGTCCCTATATGTAGGGTTTACAATGTATTTATAGCCTTTAGAGGGTGTACAAGAACTGGAATATCAAAGGATGAAATGTCTTTATATCGTAGACATTTACATTTGTACAATCATTAATGTATAAAAATGTTGATGTTTGCTTGTCGTCGTTGGTCGGCGTCCCTGGTGCTAGTCGATATTCCTGAAGTTATTTGGTATTCCTCAAGTTGGTCCGTATTCCTTCCTTAATGATTAGTATTAATCTTCCACTGTATAACACGTGTCAGTATCTGAATGGTCCATGTAGATAAATCATTTTTGGTATCAACAGAAGCCCCCAATGTTTCATTCTTGAAGTTTTTACAAAAGTATGGAGCATTTGGCTCTTAAAGTTGCTCGAGAAACAATTTTAGGCATGTTCAGTTGCCGACTTCCCCTACTTGTAAAAAATTATAGTTTAATTCTAGAAATATGATGTGCGTGGAATTTTTGGAATTATCCCCAACTTTAATGAATCGTTGTTGGGAAAATTCATCTTTTCTGTGTTTTAGTCGCCACCAGTTCAATCGACGCTACCTTTTAGTCATTACTTTTCTAGTTTTCGAGGCAACCTATAAAGAGCAAAAAAAGCCATGAAATTTTGCTACATCAAATCTTCTGAGTATTTCTGGACTATAGTGTCTTCAAGCTTTCTTTTTCTTTCTCGAACGATCATTTTATATTCTTCAGTTCTTGCAGAATCCTTAATTCCTGTAAGAATTGTTTCTTTTATCTTCTATTCTTCATTATGGTTTATTTTGTTGATTCTCTTGATGAATTCATAAATGAATTTAAAATTCCATTTTGGGTTGTTTTGGAACACGCTATTTTTCCTGCTGATTTTTTGTCACTTATTGAGAGTCACTGGTTTCCCTCTATTTTTATTGCTGAGTGTTGTTTTTCCTTTCCTCCACACCCATCGTGCCTTGAATTTGGTCAATACTTTGACATTTTCCCAGATAGGGTAGCCCCCAATACTTGTAGGGTTGTGAATGGAGTGTATAGGTTGAATCAAATTCATTGAACCCATCCAGGGATTCTAGAGATAATGTTTTATTATAAGTGGGTGACTAGTGACACCACTTTTTATGTAAAGACTAGGGCTGTAAATAAAGCGTTAGTAGTTAATCTTCTAGACTTCAAAAGGAATTATTTTAAGCATGGGGTTGTTGTAAAAAACTGCAATACACCCCTTTGACTGAAAATACTGAGTACCAGGGGCCTAGGTGCCCTCCTTTTGGCGATGGGATATGTTATTGCTCATTTAACTGCTTTGCCTTGTACATATCTATTTAAATGTTACACTAATTGTTGCTCTATAAATTCTTATTGAAGTTGATCAGAAGAGAAGGTTCCCAAAGGAGAGTGAAGTGAATTTGCGAGAGTTGAAGTTTATTTGGGGACTTCATCAAAGGATTGGAAAGGAGCACGTCAGGTCTGCATCTTATTTTCTGCAGTACAAGAACAAAATCTCTTCATTTGTTGCTCGTCCTACTCCTTCTCCTATAATTGACCTTGAATAAGAACCTCCTTCTACTTCCTCAGCCACTACATTTGGCAGTGGTGATCTTGTTGCCCTTTACCCTTCCTCCTTAGATTCAAATTTTCCCCTTGTTTCATCCATGGGGAATAGGAAGATTCCCAACATTTTGGGAGACATAGCTGCCAATCCCCCTTCCAAACGAGCTGATACAGGGGTGACAAATAAAAATGAGACTGGAAATAAGCCCCCAACCAAGAAAATTAAAGAGAGCTCCCTGATTAAAATAAATAAATTTATGCCTTCTAAGTTAGCAGAAGGTTCTTTTGCTCATCCCGAACAACGTGAGTTGGTCAACATTTCCTCTTCTGCCTCTCTAGCGGACCTTAGCCCCAGATTGGCAAGACAATTAATAGAGTTTGAGACTTTGCCAAACCACAAAAGTGTTATTGCTGTTGTTGCATTACCTATCTCCAAGAGTTCTGACAGGGATGCTTAAAGCCTTGTTCTGATAGTAATGAAATTAATCATTAAATCTTCATCTATGATCCTATTGGCTAAAATCTCAATAGGGATAGTTCGTCGAAGTTCAATTCTGGTAGCAGAGGCTAGCCGAGGAGGGGCATTAGCTCGAGCATTTTCAACCTTAGGATTTTGTCCATCTGAATGCCTGGTAACTTTGCAATGACTTTCGCCTTGGATAAATACCTGGTTGTCAATTCTCCTATAGCTCCATATAAACCCAATGTTTGGTTTACTATCAGCTGAGAGTCACTGTGTGCCAAAACTTTCTCGGCACTCAATGAGTGGGATAAACTTAGGATTATAATAAGATCTTCATACTCTGCTTCATTGTTTGAAGTCTAGAATTAAAAACGTAGTGCATACTGAATACTAATACCATAAGGAGTATTAAGTATTATACTTACTCCACTACCGGTTGAACATGATGATCCATCAGTATATAAGTTCCATACAGGGATGTTGTTATCGAATGCTTGATCTATCAAACTCCCGTAGTGGAATATTTTTCTCTTTGCTTCTTCATACTTCCTGGTCATCTCCTATGTCTGGAAAGAGGAGTCTGGTAGGCCTGCACTTGCTTCTTCTGAACAAAGTTCTTCGAGAGCTTTCTTAGTAACAATACTTTCTCCTGATTCTTATTATGTCTGATCACTTTATTGCTCGGGGACCTCAGAGTAGGTGAACTCTGCTATGAAATCTTTCACTGCTTGGCCTTTTATAGAAGATTTAGTTCATATATGATATAATACTCCCCCAATTCCACTACCTGACTTTTTAAAGATGGGTTGGCCCTTTAAAGATTCATATATGATATAATACTCCCCCATACATAATATAATACTTCCCCATATATGAAATCTTCCATTGCTTGGCCTTTTAAAGATTTTCAACGATTGGACCCTTCAACCTTCAGTGGTACTAAAGAAGCATCTCATTCATTTATATATAGTTCCTTAGATTTCTATTTGGGGTTAGAGGTAGTTGAGTTTAGCCTAACCATATTTGTGGGATTGCCCATAGGTCGATGGGTTGTCCTTAGCAAAGTTTGGCGAAATTGTAAAAACATAGCTGGAGGCTCTATTCTGGAGTAAAATCTTATATTAATAGATATGTATGTCTTTAAAGTTATCCCCGGTATGGATTAGTTGTCCAGTTTCAACGCCACTATCGAGTGCCATTGTCACAGTGTGTCAGTATCTCTTCTAGGTGGGTCTCGTTATCGCTTTGGCAGTGAGCAAAGCATAAATTATCCTTGCAAATTCTCTTCCACCCAAGATCAAAAACATTTTTTTGGATGGTTAATCAACATTGTGGCACAATAAGATCCTGTAAGTGTGATTGAAAATTATCCTATTGTGCGGGATTTTCCCGATGTATTTCCTGAGGATCTTCCAGGATTACCCCCGAGTCGAGAGATTGATTTTGCTATTGATACTCATCAGGGTGTCTCACCTATTTCCATCCCTCCTCACTAGTAAGGGGTTTATATGCCCTAGTTTGTCCCCTTGGGGAGCACCGATACTTTTTGCAAAGAAGAAGGACAACACTCTCAAACTCTTTATTGATTACCGATAATTGAACAGGGTGATGGTGAAAAACAAATATCCTATGCCTAGGATTGACAATTTATTTGATCAGTTATGGGGACAGAGCATGTTCTCCAATATTGATCTTCGATCAGGGTATCACCAATTGTGAGTTAGGGAGGAAGATATCCCTAAGATAACTTTTCGAACGAGGTATGGACATTATGAGTTTTTGGTCATGCCTTTCGACTTCACTAATGCCCCAGCTACATTCATGGACCTCATAAATCGTATTTACCGACCATAATTGGAACGATTTGTGGTGGTTTTCGTTGATGATATTCTGGTATATTCCGCTTCTAATGTTGATTATAATGAGCATTTGTGTACTACACTTAAAGTACTTAAGGAGAATCAATTGTATGCAAAGTTGAGCATATGTGAATTCTAGGTGGATGAGGTCAAATTTCTTGGCCACGTAATGTCCAGTGAGGGCATTTCCATTGATTCTCAAGGTTGAAGTCGCCCTCATATGGTAGAGACTGAAGATAGTCACAGATATTTGGAGTTTTCTTGGCTTGGTTGGGTACTATAGGAGATTCGTTCAGGATTTCTCTTGAGTTGCATCACCCCTTTACTCGGTTGACGCAGAAAAATGTCCATTTTGTGTGGTCAGATGAGTGTGATGCTGCCTTCCAGGAGTTGAAGTTTAGGCTCACCTAAGCACCTGTTTTTATTCTTCCCGAGCGTTGAAGAGGGTATACAATGTATTATGATGCCTCCAGATCTGGTGTTGGTGTAGTTCTTATGCAGGTGGGTCAGGTGGTCACTTATGCTTCCCGACAACTTAAGACACATGAGATGAACTACCCCTCTCATGATCTTGAGTTAGCCTCATTGGTGTTTGCTTTGAAAAGTTAGCGATATTACTTATATGGTGAGATATTTGAGGTGTTCACGGATCATAAGACTCTCCGATACATCTTCACTCATCGAGATCTTAACCTTCGACAGTGGAGGTGAATCGAGCTTCTTAAAGACTATGAATTTACATTGGAATACCATCCGAGAAAGTCCAATCTTATGGCTGATACCCTTAGTAGGAAGTTGAGTCATGCCTTAGCAGCGATGAAATGCTATCGTGGAAATATGTATGCCGAACTTTAACGTTATGACTTGCATATTCAGCGAGTAATGATAAGGCCTATTTATGGGGTATGATGGTTTGACCAGTAGTTCATTAGAAGGTCTTGGATGCTCAATTATGTGATGACGAGATCATGCTTTTTCGAAACCGCATTCAGTGAGGGGATGAGTTTGATACTCTAACAATTTATCACGACGATGGTGTTCAACATAAGGGTAGGTTGATTGTCCCAACTATTGAGGAGCTTTAAGCTGAGATTCTAGGAGAGTTCCACCATTATCGATTCAGTATACATCCAGGAGATACTAATATGTATAGGGACCTTTGTAGAGATTCTTGGTGGTTAGGGATGAAACGAGACATGGCTTTGTTTGTGGCAAGATGTTACCCATGCCAACAGGTCTTGAACACAAGAAGCCAGCTGCATTATTGCAACCACTTCTAATTCCCGAGTGGAAGTGGGAGCATATCACTATGGATTTTATTACAGCTTTGCCTCGGTCTGAGCGAGGGCACGATGCGGTTTGGGTTTTAGTATATCGTCTCACTACGTCAACACACTTTCTACCGATTAGAGTCACAGATAACATAGCAAAAAAGGCTAGACTTTATATTCGGGAGATTATCTAACTACATGGTGTTCCACTCACTATTATTTCAGATAGGGATCCCTGGTTCATCTCTCGATTCTGTAGGAAGGTTCAGAAGGAACTGGGTACTAATCTGAATTTGAGTACGGCTTATCACCCTGAGACTAATGGGCAGTCTAAGCGTACTATTAAGATTTTGGAGGATTTAGTATGAGCATGTTCTTTAGACTTTTGGGATAGTTGGGATGAGAAATTGCCCCTTGCAGAATTCTCTTACAATAACAGTTATAAGTCGAGCATCGAGATGGCCCCCTTTAAGGCACTATATGGGAGACTGTGTCGTTCCTCGGTATGTTGGACAGAGTTTGGTGAAAAGCATCTGACGAGTTCCAATATGACCAGGGAGATGACTGAGAAGGTTGATATAATTAAATATAGACTTGTTACGACCCAAATTAGGCAGAAGAATTATGATGATAATTGACGTATACCTCTAGAGTTCTGAATAGGTGACCATGTGTTACTAAAAGTCAGGGCCCAAATTAGTAGCAAGAGGTTTGGCCAGAAGGGAAAACTCACCCCTCGATATATTGGTCCCTTTGAGATCTTGGAGCAAGTTGGGGAAGTCTCTTATCGTTTGGCATTGCCTCCTCAATTGACTCATGTTCATAATGTGTTTCATATTTCTATGTTGAAAAAGTATATGTATGATCCTAGTAATGTGATCAACTAGCAAAATATCAATTTGCAGGAAGATGCTACATTTCTGACGCGACCTTTATCTATTTTGGACTGTGAGGATAGGGTACTACAAAATAAGGTTATCCCTTTAGTTAAAGTCCTTTGGTAATCACAAGGTGTTGAAGGCACTACTTGGGAGCGAGAATCCAAGTTGCGGGAGAAATATCCACAGTTGTTTGATTGACTTAGGATTTATTTCGAGGACGAAATCTCTTAAGGAGAGGAGTATCTAATACCCACACTTTTTATTACATACTTATATTTCGACTTATTTATATGTCAAAGCGTCGTTTACAAAAATTCTGCGTTGCATGTCTTGCATGGGAATTTATTTATGCTAATATGATTTATTTAAGAACTTTGGTAAAGTTTTATGCAATTCGGGCAAAAAACGAACGATGCACGAACACAAGTGGTCGAATGATCACTTTTTGACGGTATACGACACTACGAAAACATAACTTTGTAATAATTATTTAAGACAATTAGTAAGTCAAAAAAATAATTTGACCATATATTTAAAATTATAAAAATACATATAAAATTACCACGGGGTCAAAAAAATACAAATACAAATAATAATAATAATAATAATAATAATAATAACAACAATAATAATAATAATAATAATAATAATAATAATAATAATAATAATAATAAATAAATAAATAAATAAATCATTTTTCGTTAAAAAATAAAAGTGCTCAGAAAAATTTGAAACTTTTCAAACAAATGTAAAATTTTATTTTGAACAACTTTTCCTTCTCTGGAATTCTAAACAAAAAATGGTTAAGCCTGTTTTGGGCAGGTTTTATGTCGAAATTATAGTAAAAATTGATTTTCGGTGGTGTGGTTGGCTAATTTATTAGGTGGTTGGCTTTGCATTTTCCAAATATGGGTAAAATATATTTTACTTATATTTTCAAGCCTAGGAGACTTAAATCAGTCAAAATATTGAAAAAGGAAGATTAAAAATTGATATAAATAAGGATGGGGAGATTCAATGAACCTACTAAGCCAAATAAACGTAAATTCTTTATCTTCTTTTTCTCTCTTATATCCTTAAGAGAAAAAATACTTATAAATTTTGTAGCTCACCCTTAAACTCATATTCTCTCCTCAAATTCCATTAAAGAAGCTCAAAACTCCATTAAAACATCACACAAGGGGTGGGGGCAACTTGGTGTGGCTTAAACGCTTGATTTTGGGAGCATAGGAGTGGAGTTTAGGAGCAATCTAGGAGGACTAGAAGTTTTATTCTCCAAGGTTATCTCCTCTTCATAAATCAAGTAGGGTTTTCCTCTTCCTAAATTTATGTTTTCAAAAGCTTAAAACACCCATGTTGATGAAAGATGCTTTCTTGTTAAAAATTGCTAGTTCTTGTATTTTCTATTATGCAAACCCATGCTTTTTATGTGTTAAAATGAACTAGGTTTGTTGATTAAATTTAATAATATCATGCTTGTATAAATGAATGATTATAACATGAAAATTGTTCAAAAAAGTTATAATCATATACTACTTGAATATGAATGTGTAGGATGAATATACAAGAATTTCTTAGGTAGAAATCCTCATTTCATGTGAATATACTTGACTAATTTGTAGACATGATAAATGATATGTTTTGCAATGAAATAGATAGATTTCATCATGTTTTTAAATAATGATAAATTTTAGCCCCTACTTTGATGTTGTTAAAAAGTAAAGATAATGACTTAAAATGGTGTAGAAAACACACTCAAAACCTTATATTTGTACTCTACATTAAAATGGTAATTTTAATGACTAAGTTTATGATTAAATGAGTAAAATATTATAGAAAAATATTAAGGTATTATAAAGATATGTTTTCTCTTGAAAACCCATTTAAAGGATGCATTTTGCTGTAAAAATGACATAATGACAGTTTTGGTAATTATGTGAAAAACTAGTGGAAGATAATGTTTCTTTACTTTAAAATGTTAGAAAACCCATTTTTAAGGTACTAAAAATGTATTAATGCATTAATAAATAAATAAATTAAATGATGATTGGATGTTAGTGTTCAAAGTACGGTGTTAATACTAGTTGGCCTCCTCGGCTATTATAATAGTAAGGCAAATACTGAAGTAAAGAAGTAACACCGAAAGATTAATGCGAGTACTTGGAATAATGAGAATAATTATAAGAATGTGAATATTTGGAAGAATGTGAATATATGAAAAGATAATGATATTTGGATAGAATATTTAAGGAGGTCATGACGTCCCTAGAGGTGAAAGACCCCAAAAAACCTGGCCAATGTAGCATATGTGTGCTCGATACCGACGGTGAAAGGCCGTGAAATCGTGGATGTTGGCAAAATCCCAAAGTAATAAAAGTAATATTCATGAAAGATTGGTAAAATGAATGGATTAATGTTTTTTTAATAAATAGAACTAATTAATATTATGATGACAATATCATTAGATATGTATAGTATTTTGTTTATCAAATTATTGCTTGGTATTTCCCACACTACTAGACATTCACTCACCCCCTTACTTTTCCCACCCCAGGAACTTCAGTTGGTAACACTGGAAAGGATCTGGTTAAGGATGTTGAGGGTGTGACTCGACGTTAGACACTCTGTTGACCGTTCCATAATATGTTTAAGATTTATATTTGTAGTACTCTAATGAATATGTTGAAACTCTATTATCAGATTTGGACTATTGTGTTAATTTACTCAGTGAACTTCATTTCGATAGATTAATTATGGTATTAAATGTTTTTTTTCATGGACAAAATCATAAGTTGGTTTTATTATGCATCTTAAATGTCTATTCTTTTTTAATTGAAATTTGACAAATGAATATTATATCCTTAAATCAATTGAAAAAAATGTTTTTCTTAAATGATAATGTGAACTTTCCCCCCTCCCCCTTTAACACCCCAATTCAAATTTGGGTTATTCCAACAGTAATGTACATCCGGGTCAGGAAGTTACATAGAAACTATATGAAAACTTGTTACGGGGTAGAAAGCTAGATGAGTTATATAGAAGAACGGTAGGCGTGCACGTTATTTGAGAGGTGAGGTGGTCCTCAAGAGTCACTAACTTAAATATAAAGAGCATTCATAGATTTTAATTGTTTCAATTAAATTCACTTGCTTAATATTTTCAAATGTTTTGGGTTCTAACCCTTGCTATAAAATATTTTCAAAACCTTTTAGGTGTCCTACCACCGGGGCGCCTGGCTTGATTCCTTATTAGGGTACGTAGCTGCAGTAAAATTGGTGCTGCATGATTTGCATTAGACGCTTACATCATTCTATTCTAGATAGGGATAGTCTCCGATGTCCTTCGAGAATGTTGCTCATGGCAGTTGTACTCATTATTTTGGTTCAGCTTGTAATGGCTGTACTTTTCTTATATTGAATTTATGTTGGGTTGCTTGTATATAGTCGTTGTTTTTCGGCTAACCGTTATTCTACACATTTGTGGCATGATTTGAACTTTATTATATTGTGTTGGTTATATTTGGGTTATATTTGGCCGACTGTCGAAATGGTCGATTGAGCTCAAAAGATTTGATATTCATTTCCAACCAAGGACTGCTATCAAGGGGCAGGTCCTTGCTGAATTCACAAGGGAACAACCCTGCGATCAGCTTGAGACCAGTCATTTGAGAGAAGCCCCACAAGAGTCAGGCATCTAGAAGCTATACATTAACGGATCCTCCAATTCCAAAGGGCAGGAGTAAGCATTATGCTAGTTACCCCCGAAAACATAGTGCTCGAGCAAGGAATTAGGCTTGGATTTGAAGCCTCCAATAACGAAGCAGAGTATGAAGCATTGATCGCTGGTCTACGAAAGGCACCGTTGCTTGGGGAAAGACACCTTCAAGTTTTCGGTGACTCACAATTGGCATTCAACCAAATATGTAGCGATTTTAATGCAAAAGACGAAAGGATGGCAGCCTATCTCTCCACTGTGAAAAGGTTAATATCCAAATTCGACTGCATCAATCTTCCACAGTTTCCTAGGGGACAAAACAGCCATGCCGATGCCCTGGCAGCTCTAAGCTTAGCGGTTAACTCCAACTTAAGGAGAACAATTAAAATCTATTTCCTTGGACAACCGAGCACCAACCAAAGGAACGAATTGCCAAACCTCGAGCATGTTCTTCGTATAGAGAAAGCTCCCAATTGGATGGACCCTATAGTATATTACTTTTAAGGTGACATTCTTCCAAGTGATAAGAAGATCTCCCATTAGATAAGAGTCAAAGCTGCCCGCTTTCACTTATTTCCCGAGGGAAAACTATACAAGAGTTCCTTCATAGGTCCATACCTCCAGTGTGTTCATCCACATGATGTTAAGCAAGTTCTACACGAGCTGCATAAAGGGATTTATGGAAGTCACGCAGGTCGAAGGTCATTAGCCTTTCGAGTGATGAAGGTAGGATACTGGTGGCCATACATATAGAAGGATGCTGGAATCTACGCTCGAAAGGTAAAGCAATGCCAAATGCACACACCTATAGTCCACCAGCCTGCCAACAATGTAAAGTCACTCACCAGCCCATGGCCCTTTTACCTGTGGGGTCTGGATATTGTAGGTCCTCTGCCAACTGCTGTCGGAAATCGAAAGTATCTACTGGTCGCCACAGACTACTTCACCAAGTGAATAGAGGCAGAACCACTGGCGAACATTAGAGACGCATACATGATGAGGTTCATAAGAAAAAGTATCATTACTCGGTTCGGGATACCCAAGAAAATCATCACTGACAATGAAACCCAATTTGAAAGCGACCTCTTCCAAAGATTTTGTAGCAACCATGGAATCAAGCATTACTTCAGCTCTGTGGCATACCCTCAAAGCAACGGTCAAGCTGAGGCCTCCAATAAAATAGTGATCGATGGACTGAGAAATGCCTAGAGTGAGCCAAGGGAGCATGGGTTAACGACCTACCCCATATCCTTTGGGCCTATCCCACCACCTCGAGGCGAGCAACTGGAGAGACACTATTTGCACTCACATATGGAATGGAGGTTATTATTCCATTGGAAGCCAGTCTCCCCACCATGAGGTCCACACTGATCGACCAAGGCTAGAACAATAAAGCATTGCTCACTGAAATTGACACAGCCGACGAACGGAGAGAATTTGGCCTAGTGAAAATAGCAGCCTACCAGCAAGAGCTAGCCAAGCAATATAATAAAAACGTTAATCCAAGGACATTCCAGGTCGGGGACTATATCCTAAGGAAAGTCCTTAGCAGCGCTGTGAAGCCATCAGATGGCAAGCTAGGACCAAACTGGGAGGGACCATTCAAGGTGGCACGGGACGACCTGCAAGGAGCCTATTACTTGGAAACACTAGAGGTCAGGGAGATACTAAGATCTTGGAATGTGGACAAACTGAAGAAATTCTACTTCTATATTTCTCTTTTTGTGCATCATTAATTTAGGCAAATTTTTATTTTACCAACTTAATGTCGCTCTCTTTTCATGACTCTAATTAATAAAATTTGATTGGCCTTGGCATCTTTATTCTTAATAGGAATAATAAAGATCACAGGTTATAGTAAGTTGGTCAACTTACTCCAGATACATTGGTCAAAGCACTAGCAAGGTTAACATAAAATAACCCTCTTCAAGCCTTTGTCACTGGCACAATTGGCCTCCTAGTTTGCCCCCGGCAATAACTAAAGCCCTACAGGGGATCCTTAGGTAACATGGATAACCCAGGTTGGTCACCAATATAGTTTGGCCCTAAAAACCCTACTCGGATGGATTGTCCGCTTACCAGGTATATCCTCGCCATTTCCCTACTTAGGCCTGAGTCATTGTGATGACACTGCCTGAAAGGTAAAGTGAGGTAGAATGGTATGACTAAGCATACTAAACTGAGAGGATATTTATCTAACAATTATCCCTATCTAAGTCATATTTAATTGGCTAGAAGATAACTAGAGATAAGGCAAGCAAAATATAAAATGAAATAACACAGTTTAGTCGGTAATTGCCCAAAACATAAATATTTCATTACACCACTGAATGTACAAACAATTCCATATATCAAGACAAATAATTACTGGTCAAGTAGGACCAGGTCGATGGGCGAGATAATCAGCTGCTCGCGCTATTTGACCATCATCAGGGTGAGGGGAAAATTCCTCTTCGATATCTCCCAAGCTCGGCTCCAGTAGCTGTCTTGGGATCGCGTCTATTAGGATCCATCGATCATCCTTTCTGAATGGATTTGGATCCAAAGATGAAGGAGTAATCTCATGTTTATACCAAATGATAGATTTCTGAGGAACCTTTAACTCTCTAAGGACACTCAGCCACCCTCTAATGATGGATAGCTCCTTAACCTCCTTTAACCTTGTGGGAGCATTTTTCCAGCCCTAGTCATACCCATCTGCCCACAACTATCGAGGACCTTTCTTGAACAAGTGCCTCAGTAGGTTAACATCTCTTTGAAGCCCAGCGGCTATCACGTATGCCCTGAGAACATATCCTCGAAGTTTGGCAATCTCCCTAGCTGAACCACTATCATCAGGCCCAGCTCACCACCTAGTTGATGAAGAATAACCTCTTATAACTTAAGGGGAAATGCTCGGTGCATTCTCCCTAAGGTGTGAAACTTTCCTCCTTAAAGAATCATTCTATTGTTGTAGGATTTCTCCAAATTGATTAATCTCAGAGGCATCCAAAAGTTTGGCCTTCAGAGCATCCATTTGTTCTTGAACGGAGGCGCTGATCTCCTCCATCTCCTCAAGTCTATCTTTCAACTTGGCAACCATCTTAAACTTATCTTTGTAGTCCTGGTTCCTTGACCTGAGAGATTAGCAGATCTTAACGAAAGCTCGACGAACTTGTTCGCTTACATTGGAACTAAGGATTTGGCCTAAACGATAGGAGGCAAAAATGTAATCATCAAGGTCAACAAACTAAAATATATAAAGGCATAAAAAGTAAATACAGCAGCAGGTGGAAAAATCCAAAATTTCTTCATTTCATTAAAATCGACCCAAGTTGGGTACAAGTACATTGATCAGAAAGAAGAAAAAGCAAGAACACCAAAATACAATGGAAATATCAGTAGACTAATTAGAAACCATAACCTACTCAGAGGAGGCTGGATCTTTTCCCTTATTAGCAACAGACTCGCTCGTCCTAGTTCCACCTGCACCTCATTCAATCAGAGCAAGACCCTCTCCTTGATCAATAGGAGCACCAGCAGCAACGGGGCCTTCACCAATCTGAGAAGCTAGATCCCCTTCCTCGATAACATGAGTAGACACATCATCTATAACTGATTTGGAACCTGGTTCATGCTCGTCAAAAGTAGGGGAATTAGTAGCCACATCAGTAGCAAGCAAAACCATATCCTAACCCTTTTTGAAGTTAGAACGACTGTTGTAACTAATTTGAACTTTGGCATCATCGTACGTCGCCGCCCATCCATCATTGTAAGCACTCTCTTTGATTGAGGAAGCCTCTGACTTCAGCTTTGCCACCTCCTCAGTGAGCACCTTGTTCTCTTCGATGACTACCAGCTTTCTCATCACAACTAGACCATAACACTCCTGTAACTCCCGAAGTTCCTTGGCTATTGTTTTCTTCTACTTATCAAAAGAGGCCCTAGCCTACAGAAGGGCACGCTCAAAGGACTTCTGAGCCGAACTGGAAACTTTCAAGCTTGCCTCAAGCTCAGAATTCATCTTAGCTAGCTCACCGCGGCTAGGGTTAAGAACAGAGTAGTCAGAAAAAAAAACTATAGAAAAAGGTGGAATTTAAGTAAAAAGAATATAAGAAAAACTACAACAAAGAGAGGAAAAAATGAATAGACTTACCAATGCAAGCCCCTGACTTTCCTTTAGGGCTAACTGGTCAAGTAACATTTTTGATGACTGCTCGCGGTCCTTTGGTAGAACCTCCCTCTCGATCATTGTAGGAGCAACCTCTCGATCATCGTAGAGGCTCCCTCAGTTGGTACAGACATGGGGACCAGAATAGCCTGTGCTTTCTTTGTCCTCGCCTTCTCTCTTCTTCTATCTTCCTCCTTTTCCTTCTTTTCAGCCTCCTTTATCTTTAACTCTTCTTCTCTTTTCTCTCATTCTCTCTCCTCACATCATCTTCTCTCTTCTTCCTTTCCTTTTCATGTGATGCGATCTGGGAACCACTAGCAGTATCAGCAGATCCAGGCTTCTGTATCTTCAACCTGCGCGATAGTAGAACATCATCATCATCATCATCATCATCATTAACGATTATATTCTTCCTCATTGGGAGAGCCATATCTTCTCTGCTCGAGCTCTCTGAACCTGATCCCGAGCTGGAAGTCCCCTCACCAGATCCTGACTCACCACCACTTCTAACAGCGCCTGACTCGGAACTGCTCTCCTACTCTTCATCTAAATCGATAGGTTGAGGATCATTTTCTTCCTCCTCTTCTTCCTCTGAGATGTCAAGCTGAGGAATATAATCGACTGGGCAGGGGATAAAGCTGGAGGTGGTATTCTTATATTCCAGCAAGAAGGAAACCTATCTCGAATGTTCGCCTTTTGCAATGGAATCTCGTATATTCCAAGCCTTGAGTAACTCAGTAGCACAGATCTTATGGAGAGTAGGCTCCTGATTCTTAATTTTTACTGCAAAGAGAGGAGGAAAATGTTAAAGAAAGAACACTTTATAATAGAAATAAAAAGAAAAAAAGATTGAGCAACAACCTATTTATTCCTCTACATAGGTAGGAATTTTAGGCCCCATGTACCTTGCACCTCCTACATGAGGAGGGAATTGCCAGTTCCTAGTTATATACCCCTCGGTCCAATAATCTTTATGGTAATTGGGTAAGTTAACTACTAATACCCTATTTGGACTCCTCGCTTTCAAATAAAGAAGACCAGAGCTGGTGAGAGAAAAGGAGTAACAAAAACAAATCTCAACCAAGCCCAACTTGGTGCCATATAGCTGATTTATCCTATAGACACCATTAACAATCTTCCAAACATTCGAAGAACATTGGGCTGGGACTATATCGAAATATTGAAAAAATGTAAAAAAAGACGATTTGGAGGAAAATTTAAACCCCTTTGGGAAAATAAGAGAACGTAAATCCAATGGCCGTCCTCAACATCCCAAACGTTTCGAGGAACAGGGGTACACTCGATGTCTACCCAACTAGGAATATTATAACATTTCCTAAATTCCACCAATGATTTGCTGTCTATCCTTGCTATGGGAAAAACCCTAGCTACAGTAAAATCAAAGCAATGAGACAAAATACACAAAAAGGGAAGACTGAGAACTTACATGGGAAGAAATGAAGTTTACAACGATGGAAACCACGAGCAAGAGAAGGAAATTGAAGAAAGAGATATCTTGGAAGATATGAAGAACGGACTTGGGAGCAAAAGAAAGCTTAAGAGTAGGAGAGAGTTTGAAAATAAGAGAAAATACAGAAATGGCAAGACGAACCGTTTGAGTACCTCAGTTTAAACTCCTAATGATCATGCATAAGAACCAAAGAAGATTTTCCGCCTAAATCTCCTGTAAAGAGACGCTTCACACCCCAAACTTGTTATAATTCACAACAGTGCCACCTGAAAGGAACCGATATTAGTGTTTAAAATTTTTGAGCCCAAGTTGTGACCCTAAAATTTTAGGGGAAATTATGGGTACCTTCTTTCTCTTCTAGGCCCATAAGAGTAGCCGAACCAATCCCAACACATTCATAGTGTGTCCATCCCAAACTATGGGACTTTCTAATTGATGGTTAGAACTAAAAATTTGACCCATTATATCCCCAAAAATCTCGGAGGAGCTATTCAAGGGATAGTAGGTTAGTGGGGTAGATACCAGTGACCGTCTCTCCCTCTTATGGAATATATTTTGTACCCCTAGCCCAGGGCAAAGGGAATGTAGAAATAAACTCTCTTGAGAGTTACTAAATATAACAATGGACTCTCCGTGGACGTAGGCAATTTGTCGAACCACGTATATTCTTGTGTTGTGTGATTGTGACCTTTTATGTTCTTCTTTTTTTCGGTGATTGTCTTTCATTATTATTTATGTTTAGATATTTGCCACCACAATTATAAATCTAACTATTGTTTCAATTTTGGGTCATGTCACGGACTTTGAATTAATGCTTAAATTGATTAAAATTCAAATTAACAAATTCACTAGCTAAAAAACCAATTTTGATTCAAATTCGTTAATAACAAAGTACTAGAAGCATACAAGTTAAGAAAGCATTAGAAGAATAAAACTTAACGATAGTATAAATCAAAATATTATTTCAATTTTGGGTCATGTCACAGACTTTGAATTAATGCTTAAATTGATTAAAATCCAAATTAACATATTCACTAACCAAAAACTAATTTTGATTCAATCCCAATAATAACAAAGAACTAGAAGAATACAAGTTAATGACATTATAAATCTAAACATTGTTCAATTTTGGGTCATGTCATGGACTTTGAATTAGTGCTTAAATGGATTAAGATCCAAATTAACATATTCACTAACTAAAAACCCAATTTTGATTCACATCCATAGAAACTGATCAAGTCCAAATGAATTAAAAACATTAAACTGTCGTGCGATAATCATAAAGCACTAAAAGAATACAAGATACTGGTTATTACAAATAATTGGAATACTTATTACAAATCTAAAAATTATTTCAAATAATTGGAATATTTAATACAAATCTAAAAAATGTTTCAAATTCAGGTTATCATCTAAAAAGGATTGATATTTAGTAAGAGCAGCCAAGTCATCCACACTACTGGTTAAACGCTTTGGCGCATGTAGGACAATTGACCATGACTCGTTATTGATATACTATGAGTAAAACACTTGCTTGACCCTTTGAAAAGCAGAAACACACGGCTCATCTCAGAGTTTCTCATCGCTCTTCAACTTAGAGAAGTCAACCATGATCAAATTGGTACCAAGATCAAATTTAGAAGCATTTTTATCCTCAACTTTTATCTAATCACAATAAAACACAACCTCTTTAAATCTTATATAGTCCATTCAAATTTATTTCGAATGATACCATAGTAAGTCATTTAAGCTTCAACGAGATTTTTATCTCTCGCGTTAGATCGAAAATAAGTAAGAGCCTTGTATGAAATGTTGAGTTTATTACATTTGTATTTTCCTCGTACACCCTTGCACTGAATACATAACCATTCAATTGATAATTTTGTACTCATGTTCCATGAACAAGGGTCTAGTGGCTAGACAATCAACCCTTGATGTCACATCACTCGTCTTTAAGAGCTGAGATTATAGATACATTAATTAGGTTAGTTTTAAATCTTTCTTGTAATGTGACATTTAATAAGAGACATTCTAATTATAATTACCTCATGTCACACCCATAGCCTAAATTCGCTGTCTAATTATGCCATCGTTCTTCGTCTTTTAATGTTACCACACGCATCATATTTTCTGCATTGATCGTGACGAACGTATTGCGAAATTGATAATGTATAAAAATTAAATAATGTAAAAGTTAAATAATATAAACTTACCTTTTCTATTCTTAGACATCTTTATGTGTTTAAAATAGATAACGAGCTAGTTGTTCATGTTGTAAACTCGTTAATTTCACTCGCTTGACCATCACATGACCACCCTCATCAACGAACTCATCACTATTATCCACGTTGCTTGGGTCAGGCATATATTCCCGAGTATAGATTGATGACTCCACGGTGATGTATTCCTCTGCAATTGATCCTTCAATGTATTGTGTATTCTTGACGTAATCTTTGAAAACTTTCATCAATCTTTCAAACGGATCCATCCACCACTATCTAATTGGGCCGCAAAGAAGTTCCTCGTCACATAGGTGTACTAACAAGTGAACACTTATGTTAAAAAATGATGGGGGAAAATACTTCTTCAATGTACAAATTGCTTCGGTTACCGCTGATTTTGCGGTAAATATATGATCTCGATTAACTACCTTCTCACATAAAAGTGTGAAGCCGATGCTAATTTTTATAATAGCACTCCATAAATCCTTGTGATTAGAGATATAATGCATAAATAATAGCGGAACCAATTGTATGATCACATGGCAATTGTGGGACTTACATTTATGTAAATCACGGGTAGTATAATTTATAATCCTTTGCAAGTTGGATGAAAAATTAGATGGAACTTTTAAATTATATATTGTGTCTAAAAGCACCTTCATTTCTTCACTCAACAAAGTAAACACACCCAGGGGAATAATTGTCATCTCCCTACTATCTTCTTTCAACAATAGTTGTGGCTTAAGTTTCAAAGATTTAAAGCCTTTTCATCATTTTCTCCATTCTTTGAATGACTCCCCCTAATGCATGTGCCCCCAATATATTCAGTGATGTTCTTCTCCGAATGCATCACATCCAATATATGGCGCACTGTATTATTCTTCCAATAAGGCAAGTTAAATAAAATTGACCTTCTAGACCATGCCTTTCTTGTCTCAGTTTAATCCCAGTTGGAGTCTTATTATGTTTGACATTATTCAATTTAGGATTCTTACTGGCATATTAGGGCCACAATTAGAAGATTTACTTTCAATTTTTGAACCTGGAAGTTTTCTTGTAGGTAGCCTATGTTCAACCCTTCCCGGTAAACAATTAGAACCATTCTCAAATATAAAACTATGAGCAAATGGTAAAAGCCTCCTATGCCAATGGTATATATTTTTTGTGCTAGCGATGAGATGCAAAGATTCTGTCTCCTCTCCATAAATAGGACACCCCAAAAACCATGTATTACAAAACCGAATAATATCCCATAAGTTGGAAAATCATGAATTTCCCACATCAACATAGATTTTAGAGTAAACTCTTTTTTTAAAAGAGTCAAATGCTTGCACACCCTCTTTTCGCAATTCATTTAATTCTTCTACCAAAGGAGCAGCCAAGTAGACATCGATGTCCTCACTTGGTGCCTTTAGTCCAGTTATCAACAAAGCTAACGTCAAAAATTCGGGTCTGATACAATGTGAATGAGGGAGGTTAAGTGGTGCTAGGATCACTGCCCACACACTCTGATTGGTTTTATATTTCCAAATGTATTAAAACCATTTGTTTATATTACCAAACGAATGTTACACTATTCTCGAGAAAAATCAGGATAATCATAACTCATCCTCTTTTAATCTGTAGAATTAATAATATGACAAATAAGATTATCCCCTACTTGTACCCTAGCATGACAAGACATTGTCTCCTCTATCCATGGAATTATGAAAAACCGCTTCAATCTAGGCCCAACGGGAAAAATATTTCAACACGTTTTGAGGCACTTTTAAGCTTGTGCCTTCCTTTCCAGTAGATTGCAAATATCTAGGTTCATCGCATACTGATCACCGATCGAGATTTTTATACTCCTTTCGGTATATTATGCATTTATGCACACAAGAATGAATTGATTTATGCTTTATTCCCAAAACTTTTAAACTTTTCTCCATTGTAGGATAGATATTTGGAAGCGCATTTTTCTTGGATAGCAAGACCTTCACCCAATTCAAAATTCATGACACGCTATTTCCAGACAAATCATATTTGGTCTTCAAACTATGAAAACCATCCATGGCATGCAACATTGTTTGATCTCTGTCAAATCCAGAGTACAATAGTTGAGTCGCCTTAAATTTTAAACTTTGGTAGTCATCGTTAAGGTTTATCCCAATATCTTCATAAGCACCTGAACCTTGTACATCGTCAGTGACCTCATTTTGTTCCACTTCATGAACTCCATACACCTCATCAACTAAATCATGTAGCCTATTATGATTTACATTTTCTTCCTTGCCATCTACATATATCTTACTTGTTGAAGGTTATTGTGAAGGTTGCTTGGGGATAAAAGGAACATCTTCTTCTCTGTGAAAAATCCAAAATCAATAACTATCTTGCAAACCCCATCTTAACAAATGTAGTTAAACTAATTTCCACTCAAACACCTTACTATTCCTACACTTATCACACAGATACGTGAACTCTTCATCATTACGACATCTCTTTATTTCTTTCATAAAATCATTAGCATCTCTACGAAACATATTCCCTAGTATATTTGTCTCACCCATCCAATCTTTGTATAGATTATATCCCATCACAACTACTACAAACAATCGCCTATTATGGGTATGCAGTGTATATTTTTTGATTAGATTTCAATAAATGATTTACTATAAGATTGAAATTTCATCTTTCGGTGTTATATTATAAAAACAATATGAATCCTATTTCCTCCATCTCCTCTAAAGGGTCAGTGGCCCTATCCCATTCAAGATTGTATATTTTTGTAATATACTTAGCAGCTCATGCACATTGTTCCAATTTGAGGAAACTTTGGTAGCCTATCCTTATAGTTTTCCTAGTACAAGACATATATTCGAAAGTGTAAATAACACTTAGCATTGCATTATCTCGTATGTACCCAGAGAACATTAAGATACGTCAGAAGAACTTCCCCCAAAAGTAACAATTTTAATCCACTAAGAACATTATTAAATAGAAATTATGCCATCCCAAACTATCCAAACGAGATAATTCAAGAGATCTCATTATAGGGATAATGACTCTCGAACGAGTTTAAGGGATATTGAATAAGTAAGCATAAGAACTAGAAGACTAGTATCTATACTTACTATATGTAATTTAAAGTAGTTATAAATTACCATGGTAAGTTCGTTTCATTTTTTTGGTAGTAACATTTATAGTGATAATTTATACATAGTTATATTTCATTTCGCATTATTAATTGTTTAACAACAAGATTTTTAAATTTATAGTATGTTTTATTTTTGGCTTATTTATATTCGATAGAATCAAAGCCCTAAATGTTAGAGATTTCTAGGTCCAACATACTCAATGGCCATATAAATGTTCAAATCCACAAGTCAATAATATTTCAAGAATCCCAAACAAAAATTCAAACAATAATGAGAAATATTAGAAATACCTAGGGCCAAACAACTCAATGGCCATCTAAATGTTCAAATACACCAATCAACAACAATTCAAGAATCCCAAACGAAAATTCAAATAATAATGCAAAATAACAGAAATGCCTAGGGCCAACCACCTCAATGGCCTTCTAAATACGTTCATATCCATCAATCAACAATAATTCAAGAATCCCAATAATGCAAAATATTCAATAAATGAGAAACATCTTAGCAGAATAAGGTGGCATCATTTTTAAATTAGAACAATAAATAATCAAGTGACATCATTTTTAAATTAGCACAATAAATAATCAATTAGCACAATAAATGAATAATAAATGAGCACAAAATATTATAACAATAAAATAAGTGCATGTTTTTGAAATTATTTTTGAGGTATCATATTAATTAGGGTTTTTATTTGAAATCATTTTAGGGTTTTCATTCTAGGGTGTATGTGTGTGTGTGGTGTGTGGGTTGTGATTTTTTGGAGTTTTCAAATTAATTAGGTTTTCATTTGAAATCAACTTAGGGTTTTCATTCTAAGGTGCATGTGTATGTGTGTGGGTTGTGATTTTTTATGGCTTTCAAATTAATTAGGGTTTTCATTTGAAATCATTTTAGGGTTTTCATTCGAGGGTATATGTGTGTGTGGTATGTATATGGTGTGGTGTGCGTGTGCTTGTGTTTCTTTGGTGTGTGTATGTATGGTGTGTGCGTGATGTGAATGGGTGGGAGAGATAGAGAGATAGAGATAGAGATAGAGATAGAGATAGATAGAGATAGAGAGAGAGAGAGAGAGAGAGAGAGAGAGAGAGAGAGAGAGAGAGAGAGTTGCGTTGGGTAAGACGAAATGAGGGATCTGAATAGTTCTAATTAAAAATGTTATCATGGTCCTCTCACGAACTTTGACCGTGATAAATTTATAAGTTGTCATGATCAAAGTTAGTTACAGGACTGTGATAAGTTTATTATCACGATCATTGATCGTGACATGGCTATAATAAGCTGTTGTCACAGTCGTGTCACGTGCAATGACCGTGACAACAAATGCACGTTTTATTGTCATGGTTTTTTACCACGATAATACTAGCCAGTATTAGAGTGAAAAATTTTCAATTTTGGTGTAGTGTGCGATTTAGACCCAACGCGTCATATTTTATCATTTTCAACCCTGAATTCCACCAAATTTTAAGGTGATCTTTATTTAACCAAAATAATTACTTTAAAATTTCTTTGAGTTCCATAAAGTTTAGGAATTTATGGCTTGATCCAAATACTTTATAAAATTCCATTTTAATTCAAATTTCTTTCGAATTTGTATTTTCTTTCTTAATTACTAAAATGACTATAAAAACTTATTAATTACCATAAATTGAGTCTATCAAGACCTAGATTTAGGTATAAATTATAAAAAAAATTATGCATTTTTTAAATACTCCCAAATCTGAACTTTGCTAATCCTCGAGTAAAACTAAAAATATTTAAAAATATAACTCACTTTATAGGAATTACTACTGCACTTAGCACATGCAAAAAGTCGTTAAACCTCTAGATTGCCTTATTGGATGAGCTTTGTCTCATGAGAGTTTGTTGTGAATCTACTGACAAATTTTTGAAAATTTAATTCAATTTATAAGATACATAAAAGTAATATCACTAAATTTCAATGAAAGCTTCATAAATGTAGCTTAAGTTTGCTTCTCAATCTCAACTTATCGTACTTGTGTATGTGTAACCAATATAATTGTCCATTTCAAAACATTTGGTCCTCAGATTTCTTATTCAAAAAGTCATTTTGATTCAATTCTCACGGGATGCACTCATAATCAAACACTCAAATATGTCTATTTTCTTTTGGTATATGTAAATAAGCGAGTGAATTGAATGAGAAAATTTCACATATACATCATGAAATACTAACATTTCATTAATGAATGATCTTAATCTCATGAACAAATTTTTTTTACTCTTAAAAAATATTGAATTACATGGTAGACCCTACGCATGTTTTCTCCACACTATAACTAACTTCACTGAGATGAATTAGGAATTTTACTTGGATTGTAACATGGGATCGAATTTGGGATTTCGAAAGAGAGGATTCTCAGAGTTTAATAGTTTTTGAGAATATAAAAGTTTTCAGTATATTGGGCTCTATACGAAAATTTTTCTAACCTCCATTTTTATTTTCCTTTTCAAAGTCTCTTTATTATTATTATTATTATTATTATTATTATTATTATTATTATTATTATTATTATTATTATTATTATTATTATTATTATTATTATTATTATTATTATTATTATTATTATTATTATTATTGTTATTATTATTATTATTATTATTATTACTATTATTATTTTGCAATTTTTGCATTATTTATTTATTTTCTTTTTAGCACTATCCTTGAAAAACTCCACTTAATTTGGAATTTTCTACCGCGATTTTACCCTAATATTCTCTAACAATTGGTATGAATTCTTTTCATTGTCTTAGAACTTCTACTCAGAGTTAGGTGGTGTAAAGTCCCGATCTAGATATTGAGTAACCCACGGGTTGGCTCGACCCAAATCGACCACGTTGAAGAGAACTTTGTGAATTATTTGAGTACCTATATTAATATCTAGTTCATTTAATAACATTTCGTTAATTACCAAGTAAAAATGAAAGTTTAGTTTCTATTGGTCTAAAGTGTTTAATTGGTGTACATGATATATAAGTGTGGCTTTAGGGTCTAAGTGATCAGAATAACTAAAATATGTCATACCTCATAATATCTCTCTAATTGTGCTCCTATTCTACTCATGTGTACCTGTTGTGACAAATGAAGGGTTGAGCACAAATGCCTAGTAAGGTGCAATATATATATATATACAGAGAGAGAGAGAGGTGATATGTAAAAAAATGATTTTTTGATGAAACTTCATGGATATGATCTCTACGGTGAGAAGATCATCTCTAACTTTTTTCATCAAAAACTTCAATAAAAAAACCCGTTGAGATGAGGTGATATGTAAACAAATGGTATAAATATGCATTTTCGACTTGCAGTCATATTTATTACTTATATAAATACAAATGATCATCCATTTAAAAAAATATTTATTGCGTTTCAATTCATACTATTATCGAGTAAAATTCCTTTTTGTATATACCTTTTTAACACTTATTCTATAAGTGAACAATTAAAAGTTGTTTGCTCAAGTTCACGCAATTGAAAATACTATAATTACTAAATTAGCTCAATCCAACTAGTTAAACTTTAGAATTTTATTACAGTTTATCCGCCCATTATATCTTACTAAGATTCACTAATTATACGAACGAAATAGTATAATTTATTACTCAAATATTATAATGCCAAAGTCACAATATATTGTACATGAAATGGTAATATTTTCACACCACTCCTAATATGTCCCTATGGTTTTAGTTTCATTAGTTTAACTTAAATATTGAAACTTATATATTTAGGTATAATTTTACATAAAACTTATTTTCTCCAATTTTACCCACTTATGTTCATGGTTCAACTCATACAACACTATATATTATATTCAAATTTTCAATTTTTAAGTGCCGTTTTTAATATTTTACCAGGGAGGAGCTCACCGTTGAAAATACATAAAATTCACTCAATTTCATCCCTTATTAGTCTAACATCATTTTCAAGTGGTTTCATCTAACAATATTCAATATCCATTGAGATATAATAATTTTACTACAGACTATCCAATCCAAATTCTAGAAGGTAGCCAAAACCACTAAACTTTGAAACTCAATATCTCCCAAATTAGACATTCAAATGAAATTAAACCAAAGTAAACTTTTGTAAACAAATTGAAATATAATCACACCAAAGATATCATTTTCAAACCTTAAATTTGGTTTAGTTTGATAATGATAAAGTCATCGTAGATGTTGTCCAAATTAATTATCATTTTGTACATAGATTATTCTTCCTTCATTTCAATTTTATTTTGTCCATTTTACTTTCATTTGTCCATGATAAAATATTCTCAAATCATTATAACTATTATTTATCCTATTATATTTCCATTACCAATTTTTTTCCTCAAGAAAATACATAACATTATTAAAAAATACAAGTTAAGAAGGCCCTACCTCTTCAAATCTATACCCAATAATAAATCTTCTTAGCATCTCCATAATCATTATTTTCTCACATTGTAACACCACACAAAAAAAAAAAATACTAGTTGACATAAAACCCAAAATCACCCAAAAATTAATTTTATCTTACATTAGTAAGACACCAAAAGTTTATAATGGTTGTAGTGATCTCACCATTGAATTATTCTCTTCTTACTCTTAATTTCTTCTTCTTTGATCATCCTCTAAAATCCTTGTAATTTTGTGTCAATTGTCATTCATTCCTTTTTTTCTCTCTTATTTTCTCTCAAACCAAAAAAGTTTGTTAAGACTTCTTCCCTCCCTCTCTTATTCTTAATTTTCTCTCTCTTGCTCATATTATACTTCTTTTTTCTAGTCTAATACCCTAAATTATAGGATTAGGGGGTGGGAGTGGTGTTGTCTTGTGTATAAGGGCTTGTATATTTATGTAAAATACTTATTTTGGAAGACTTGTTACAAAAAAAATTCAAAAATAAATGAAATTAGTCATTCTACTATTTCAATCACCAATCTACCCTCTTTTTCCCAACATACAAAACTATCATCTATTTCCATCATCTTTATCTATTTACGGTAAACTCTATTTAAATAGATTCTCCTATATATGGTAACTATTTTAATCCTACACAAATAATTCCCCTCTAAATCAATACTAACAAGATTCGTACGACTATGGCAAATATTCAAACTTGGGTTACATCCATAGAAAAAAAATTCTTTACATCTCAAATAATTTGAAAAATCTCAAAATTGGCTATAATATTCCTAACACAACTTCACTAAATAATTCTCATTATTAATTATTTATTTTCATGATCAATTGTAATTAAATTAAATTTCTCATTAAGTTTCCAAGATTCAATTATACCAATTAAATATCTCATGAATTCGTAAATATTATATAAATCTTGGAATAGTTACTAAAAAGCAATTTTAATTTGGATAGTGAACTATATCATAATACCTTAATAAGAAATAATATAAACACATTGTAATTCTAAAATTAGGATTTCAAGCATAATCCTCATTTGATTTGGTCGAACCAATTCCATAATTTTTAAAATAAACAACATATCTCGAATAAATCAATTTAATTGTCTAAATAAATTTAGGTCATTATATGTAGGATAATGGAATTTTTACTAAAAGGCCTAATTTTTCTTTTTTATCAAATGGGTTTGCAACGGAATAATATTAACGGGTTCGAATTAGATTTAATTTTGGAATTTCAAAATGATGGCCTAGTCTTATTTCTCAAGTTCGATTTAGTTATTTTTGTGCCTCAAGTTGACTACTAGGACTTCTAGTGCTTAAGATTCAAATTTTAATTTTGTTTTTTGTAATCAAACAAAATAAGGATATTGAGTTCATCAATGAACTCAACAATGACCATGCACAGATTTTATAGCTTCTTCATCAATGACTTCGAGTGGGATGTATGATAGTGCAACAACACTAACTATGTACGGATAGCCTTAAGTGATTTTTATTTCATAATCGTTCCTATTTAATTTAAGAATTGGGAATGCTCCATATCTATAAGGATATTATAAGAAAGATCTCATTTAATCGCACGAGACCATTCGGAGGCCGAGTTGTAACACAAACCATATGGACCTAGTAAAGCTAATCTACCCCAATAACACATCAAAGCAGGAGCATAATTCAACACATTAAAAAAAGGATAGATATTTTATGCATGAAACCATATATTTTTTTATTACTATTATACCATAAAAATAAGATAACTTGTGGACCAACTAGAAGGTGACACTTGGATTTACCAATGAGCTTGTTGGACACCTATTCATATTGAAGGAGCTAAGAAGATTCAATGTTATCGAATCACATTGTCATCAGAACGACTAGGGTTAATAAAATAGTTTTTTCCATTAATTGACACCGTTAGAGCAAGCAGATACTTCGTAACTCGATGACGTGAGCAGATCAATACGCATCCAGTTGGAGGAGAAACACAAATATTCTCCCCCACGCTTAAATAATTAACTTGTGATTATTCTCACTATGATTATAAAACATTCTCTCATATCACCTATAAAGGTGAAACATGTGTCACCATCACTTCTATCTCTTAAATTGCCTATAAATATCACACGCTAACCTCATGTGAGGTATGAGACTTTACTTTACTTTTACGCTGCCCAAATTTGAAGAGAACTTAGGATCTTGTAAATTGTACTCTTTAATGGAGTTTGCATAATAATCAATAATCAGAACAACACTTGTGGACATAGGCACCAATTTGGGTTGTGCCAAATAATTCGAGTTCTTCCCCTTTCTCTCTTCACTCTTTAGGTTTATTTTGTGTTTGTATCTCAGTAATTATGTCTCTTATATGCTTATATGCTAGTAGTTAGAGTATTTTAGATAAGGTCACTTCCATACCAATTTCTAATGATAATAGATTGACGTCGTTTACAGGAAATTGCTATCCATATTATTTTCACCAATTTATTATTGCTAGGGCTCAAGTATATCCGTTTTCAATGAGACAGTGAATTGCGAGTAGATTTAGCCTGGTCTCAAAGGGTTATAGTTATACTAAAATCACTTTTCATTTGATTCATAGAAATCTCTTATATTTTTCTCGGATCTTTATCTTTACTACTTTTACTTGCATTTGCTGTGAATTTTTTATTCTGTATTATGATACTTTACTTTTCTGCCGTTATTCTACTTGAAATGTCGTATAGTCTTGAAAGTAGTCGTGCTACTAAGGGGTGTCTCCTTCAACCCTTGTTAATATGACTGATTTCAAGGTATCTTCAAGAGATTGGTAAAAATCTAAGAGGTTATTGAGGAGAACATGAAGAAACTGACCCAAATCCTTATGGCTAGGAGAAACCATCCATGGCAAGCTCAGCATGACACCTTTTATGGAGAACTCTAACAGGAAATGAGAGATTTTGCCACCTGACCCACACCATAGAGTGAGAACTTTATAGAATACAAAGCACGTGGACTTAGGATTAGAATGTGGAAAAAGCAGACCAGGCAGTAGAATCGGGTCCAATCAGGATAATGAGTCATACAGGTCAGGAAGGACTCAACTATTAGATCGAAAGAAGAGGTGGCCAATTTAATTTAATGCCCCATTATCCTAGAAAGGGGTTTAGCAAGGGAAGCTCCTTCGACCTTTTGGGGCCAAATCTAAGAGTGGATAGGGGACACTCAGGCAGAGAAGACATAAAAGATTATGACAATAAACTTTTAGGGGAGTACATCCTCATCCAGGTATTGACGTACTGTACGAGCCTCATCTAGGTTTGAGCACACCTCCAAGAATAAGGATAGCTCGAAAGAGAGTCAACAACGAGTCGAGCAGTCGATAAAGGCAGAGAAAACGGAGAAGGAGAAATCATGGAATGGTTATATCCAACGTTTAGTAGATTGGTCGGGCGATTTGATCATAAGTAAAAAACCCTTTACATATGGGTTACGTACAAGGGTCTCCTTTTGCTTCATCCATCCTGAGTTACCCGATCCACATAAAGTTCAATCCACCCATGATCACGTCAAGGTGTTATAAGAAGATCGTCCCTATAAACTATATCGAGTAGTATCAGGCTTCCTTAGATATCTATTCTATACCTAATGTAATGAAATGTAGGGCGTAGATAACCAATTTCAGACATTTGGTTGATAAGTTTATTATTAATTTTTTCTTCGGTACGATGCCTAGGAAAATAGTTTCTTACCTGCTCAGTGTTACAAAAAAGAAGATGGTACAACGAGGGAGCACATTACCCTGTTCAACAATGAAAATTAGAAGTAGTAGATTATGACGAGAAGATAGTTATCATTTCTATCATGAGTGGCCTTCTGCTGAGAAAGTTGTACTGGGCATTTACAAAAGGGTCTCCTAATACGATGGCCGAACTCTTAGCTAAAGATAGGAAAATCATGAATGCCAAGGAGGTTATAGTAGCTAAGGAATAACGTCGTATAAAACTGCATGATGGAGGGAACTCGAGTAAGAGGGATAAATCAAAGAAATCAAAGCTTGAAAAGTCAAAGAAGTTTTATGAGTACACATCGCTTAATGTTATGGTGCATGAAATCCTTGACAAGATCCTAGGAAATGAAATACTGAGGTGGTAAGAGAAGCTTAAAACCCCTACTATAGGAGGGATAAGAGCAAGTGGTGTAACTTCCACAAGGATCACGATCACAAGATGGACACGTGATTAACCTTGAAAGATGACATCAACGCCTTGATCACACTGGGCAAATTAAAGAAATATGTTAATAAATCTAGCCGAGTATCCAAACCTAGATATGGTCCAAGATACGGAAGGCAATCCAAATCTCCCTATAATGAGAAGGAATACATAAAACACACACGCGATGATGACAACTCCGATAAAAGAAGTGCAAATGAGCTACCAAAAAATCCTAAGGAATATAAGGATATTGTCGCCATGATTTCCTACAAGATGAATTTCATTACCAACTGAGAAGTGGGGAGAGGAGATGGCCTTGTTGAAAGGAAAGCATACTTAAATGAGGCCAAAGCCTATTCAATTAGTGCCTGAGACAAAGTGAATCTGGCTAACACCCTGGATAGATAACCTCACGAGGTTAATTGAAATCTTCTGATTATGGGGTTTTCCAAAGATGACCTTACTGTCTTGTTGTATGCCCATGACAACCCATTGGTAGAAGCCTCATAATACATGAGTGCACTCTGCAGAGAATCCTGATTGATAATGGAAGATTGATCGGCGTCTTATTTTATGACTGCTTTAAGAGGTTGAAGTTATCTAAAAGAAAGCTACAAACCTACCATCACCCATTTATTGGGTTCTCGGGGGATAAGGTTTACCCCCATAGGAATCATTGAATTGTAAGTTACCATAGAGACATGGTCAACCTGTAGTACATAAATGATGAAGTTCTTCGTCATGGATAAGAACGTGTCTTTAGCATATAACATCATTTTCGACATGATAGGCCTGAAGAAATTTAAAGTGATAGGCTCTACAATGCACCATGTAATCAAATTCCCTACAAACATTAGAGTAAGTTAGGTGAAAGGAAGTCAAGTGGTGGCATCGGAATGTTATTACACATCAATCGAGGAGCGTGATTGGTTTACTATCGCTTATCAAATCTAGACTTTAGATCCTCAAGACGAAGAAACACTGGTTATGGGTGAGGCTTCTAAGGATACATAATTCCTTATATTAGATAATGAATATCAGGAGTATGTTGTCTGTTTTAGATCTTATTTGAATTTCGACCTAAAGAAAGATCTCATCAATTTCCTCAGCCAGAGGTGAAATGTTTTTGCATGGATCCATGAATACATGCCAAATATTGATCCAAAATTACTTCATTACGATCTTATAGTAAAAGGTTCCAAACCAATAAAGCAGAAGCAAAGGGTATTTGATAAGGAAAGGAATATAGCCATTGAGGTAGAGGCCGACAAATTAAAGAAAACTAAGTTTATTGAGGATGTGAAATACCTAAACTTTTTGTCAAATATGGTGACAGTGAAGAAGAATCATGAGAACTGGCGCATGTGTGAGGACTTCACGGACCTTAACAAGGCATGTCCCAAAGGCCATTATCCTCTATGTTGAATTGGTAAATTGGTCAACGTTACTAATGGGAACGAGACGATGGGTTTTATGGATGCTTATTATGGTACAATTAAATATTGATGAAACCCAATGATGATGAAAATATTTCTTCCATTACTAGCCGAGGTATATGCTACGTGTAATACCCCGTATTTTCATGGCTTTTAAATTTAGGGATTAATTAAATTTAATTGAGATAATTAAGTTAATTTTAGTCCGGAATGCTGTTTTAAATATTTACTAGCGTGACGAGAGTTAGTAATTATTGGAAAATTATTATTTGCCGAATGTTACTGGATGAGTATAGAAATATATGAGAGTTATTTTTATAATATTGTCACGTGTGAATCAAATGACAATTATTGAAATTTAAGTCGGGACGCGCCTGTGTCGTGTCGGGACTAAATGTTGATTTATAAAAGTGAATATTTCATAAGTTGTTCGTTTGGTCGTTTTGAGTGCGCCAACGCGTTCGGAAGGGTCGAGATAGTCAGAAAAGTGTACCCGGGGGTTTAGTTTGGATCTCGGGGCGTTTTTAGGCCAAATTAGTACCCCGGGAGGACATTTTAGCCATTTTGTATTTTTGGGTAATTAAACCCACGAAAATTAAAGGGGTTATATAAGATATCTGGGTTACCATCTAGGGTTAGAAAACTCAAAACTCTAGAACGGCCATTGGAGAAGAGAGGAGAGAGCTCTCAAGGCAATCCAAGACTCAAAACCCATCCGTTTGCACCGCTGCCACCACCAAGGCGTAGATCGCGAGACAGGGAACGCAACCACACCAAATTCGGCACCAAACCAGAACGTCAAAAATCCCAAGCAAGTGTTTATCTTGCTTATTTTCGTTGGTTCATCACTCATATTAGTGTAGGAATGATTAGGATGAGTTGTATGGAAGAAAAACCCCATTTGAGATAGGAAATTGCATGTAGGGATGATTTAAATGATATTCTGGAAACCCTTTTTCCATGTAGAGGATTAAACCATGAATTTATGATGTTTTATAAGAAGGAAATTTTGGAAAAGATGTGTTAGAACCATGTTTAAGAGATTTCTAGGGTTCTTGATATTTACATGAATTTTGGGTTGTTAATCCATGTTTAGTGACGGAAACTTACATGCTTTACGTAGAAAATACATAATATGATGATATAATGTTAGTAGTATAAATTCTGGGACGATTAGGAATGAAAAATATGGAATTGGTTGAGGTTAGAGGATGAAACCCGTAACTGCAAAACTGCAGATTTTGCATACCTGCTTGATCGATCGATCGAGCCCAGAGCTTCGATCGATCGAAGGTTCGATCGATCGAGCCCCAGAGATCGATCGATCGACCCCTCCTGGCAGACTCATGTTTTCCCTTCTTAATTAGTTGAAATTCACGTTAATGAGGAATAATTCATGGACACCCTTATAAATATGTTTTGAGAGATAAAGAGGACCAGTAGGGTATATGAATAAGTATTGGGACCTTTAAGGTTAGACGAGAGTTGTATCCTTGGGAGATTTCATATATAAGGAACGATAAAACTACGTATTTAAAGTGAGAAGATTACGTAAAATAGTTACGAAAGAGAATAGATGAATACCTACTGAATTTTTATAGGTGGGAGGATATAACCATGAGAGTTATGTGGTAAGTTGGAATAGAACCGAATCAAGGTTAGAAATGAACTGTTACATGTGATAACAAATAATGAGATATGAGAAATAATGTCGTAAGTATGGGATTTGAGAATATACCCAATATTGATATGGTAATATTAGTATAGTTATATGATTGTGTATGCATATGCTATCTATGTATGAAAAACATGCCCGCGCTACTTGCTATCCCAGAGGTTATCGCGCTGGGATGATCTTATCCTGTGTTGCCTTATGGGGGATATTGACTCGTACACTAGAAGATAGAAATCCTAGGTACGAGCTATCGGATCGATAGTCGGACAGTCCTAAGAGACGTGAGGGTATGTACTGACCTCTTGGACTTGGAATCTATGCTTCGCCTCAATATTGTTTGTGTATGTATTTATACAGTTCGAGAGTGATTCCGAAATTGTATTCCCTTTAGTGCGATTGATATGGGGATTGGATAGCAGAGTATGCCCGCACCATAGTTTTTATGTGGGGTGCTGTTATGATATATATATTATACGAGTAGTTAATATATATATGAAATTCTGAAATCTGGAACTGCCTACTGTGATTTGATATGTAGGACATGGTTGATGACTCAAATTATAAATACTTATTTTGAGAAAGTATAATATGACACTGAAAAACTTTATTGATTAATAAAGTTAAAAGGAGAACTTTGGTTACAAATTGAAATCTTACGTTTTAAATACTTGTGTTGTTCAGTTGTAAATCCTGCGAATAACCTAAGATAAGTTAAATCATTGGGGAAAGATAGTGTGGTATATGACGAGATAGACCATTGGAAAGGTTAGTGCGATAGATGTGCACTTTAGAAGAGATGTGAGAATTTTTCAAGAGAGTGTCGCACTAATATGTTGTTGCATTGGCCTGTAATCAATTTAAATACTTGCTAAACGAATTTTTAAATCATATACACTATCGGGCTCTGACCCGTTTCCTTTTCTCTTTCTCTCTTGTATATATATATATATGTATATATTACAGGTGCCCAGCCACAGGGGCGTCTTGCATAGGGTCCTTTGGCAGGAACGAGCTGCAGCTTAGGTGGGAGTTGCAGGCCTGTTGTTTAGACGACTTCATCCATTTGATTCTACTCCTAGTTCAGTTTTATCCAACAGGGGCATGTGTCGCCCTCTTTCTATTAATTAGTTGGTATTGTCAGAGATTGTAATTCTTTTAATTTCAGTATCTTTATTTCGGGATTATTAATGTCAGGATGTTTTCCTTAGTATTTTAATGTTGGGATTTAATATTATTGGGTAAACTCTTGAATGTTCATTTTATTCTTCTACTTATTGTGTGACTCTTTAGACGTTAATGGTTTAAGGTTTTATAACCGGATTTAATAAAATGAGAATAAAGGTTTAAATGGTTTTGACACTTAGCTTAATTAATAAGGGTGTTTAAATTCGAAAAGTTTTATTTTTTGATAGTGATGCTGAGAATGAACCAACTGTTCACCTTGAATTAATTTAATAAAGGAGTGATCGCCCGATATTTAATTAAGCGGGGTGTCACAGGTGGTATCAGAGCATCAGGTTCTAGTGTCCTTTGGATCTGTACGACTTATTATGCTTTCAGCGTTGCTTTGTCTGTTATAGAGCCCTATGTTTAGGATTGTCGATTCCTTTGATGAGATTTCGTTCTCCTGTTATAATGTGTATACATTAGTGAATTCTAATTTCGTTCGGATATGTGCTTGTGCCGAGCGATGACGGATATCAGAAGAGGACCGTTAAGCATACATCAGGAGGCAGGGTTCAGTTGAGATTATAAAATATATCCGAGGATGATGACCGTAGTCGAGGCCACCTCCATTATAGCACGAGAAGCCATGACTAGAAAGGCGACTAAGGTGCATCAATGATTTTCAAATGCTGCTGTAGTCAAATGAGGTGCGAGGGTAAACTTACCTAGCGTATTACAAAAACGTGTAGAGACTGTCAGTGGGAAATTTTAGAAATGCAGAAATTTTGTGTCTTTACCAAAGGAGGTAAAGTATCCAAAGGTTTAGATATAGGACGGAGTGTGGCAAACTGAAAGTGAAAATTTAGAGAAATTTTTTTTGGCTTTCGGGACGAAATTATAATGGTTGGAGTCAACCACCCATTTCAGAAGTAGAATGCTATGCCAATAGGAGAACCTTAGGTACAGTGCTGACCGTATGTTCCTTCCTCAACTGTTCAGGATGAGAAGCAAACGTGGTTCTGAACTCATCGCAAAAGGGAATGACAGAAGTCCAATTGTGGATATGAGCCCTAATCGTTAGCAAATTTTGTATCGAAAGAGGTAGATACTAGTGGAGGAAACGACTCCAAGTGGGAGACCAACTCGTAATAATAGTTGATAATACTCGAGGAGGTAATTCTGAGGGACGACCGATTCAGAGGTTGACATTGTCATATTTTATAAAAATATGATAACGCTTCTTTGTGGGGGAAGTTAAAGGAATCGAAGAATTTAGTCGAGAATAAGACTGAATGCAACGGTGGTGGTATAGCACCACAAAGGGATGTGGATACACATCAGGGGACCCATTTAAATGATTCGGATAATTAAATTCTTACCAAGTGATGGTAAATTCAGTAAGTACTATTATAGATAGTAACAGGATCTTTATGGCCTAGAAAGCTAAGGGAACAACTGGTATGGTTAACAGTAATCGGGTTTACTAAAGTCCGAGAGAAGGACAATCCTAACCTGGTTATTAGGACAGGTGGTAAGTGGATTATGTGTTGAGGTATTTTGTGCGGAGTGAGATCGCTCACGATAATATGTCCCAAAGTGAGAAAAATGACAAGAATACGGTGCCTAGTAAAGGCAATGATTAAAGAATTTTTGTTTGGTTTGAGTAGACGTGTTACGTCCGGAAACCATTTGCACAGTCAATACGATTGACAAGGTAGAAGAGTAAGTTGTATCCTCAAAGGATGCGACGTGTTTATGTGACACGAGCGAGTCACTATATTTTGTTCCGTGCTAGATTAGCATGTGAGACGAGCTTAATGCATATCATTATAAACGTTATTATTATTATGTGAATATTTTTCCCTAGTGTAGCGGGATTTTTCTTTAGTACTATCCGCGGAGGATGAATGTGTATATTAACAGTGTTTTGCACTTTATTGAGGCTACTCGTTGTAGTGATGCGATATACGAGTACGATATTATCTTTGTTAAAACGTTATAGAAATGGTTAGTACGATAGTGGGCATTTATTGCAAGGCTATCGGAGTGGTTGCATTAGTGCAACACGTTTTGTTTTGACGAGGCTTTACCTGTAAGAAGGTTGGACTCGCACATATATTATCTATCCTAGAGACTTCGGAGGAGATAGTGGGCTCGATATATTCGATGCCAATGTATGTATAGACTTTGCCAATATGATTCTGTATGTATTGGGATTTACCGTTGGGCGAAAAGATTTGACTCAGTATTATGTTTAGCACTCCGGACTTAGTGATAGGAAGAGTGCATTGTTATATTTATCCTTTAGAGACGTGAGAGTTAATATATATACCCTTATTATTAGGGAAAGGAATTTCGAGAATTACGATTGTATGTATTCGAGGTTTATGGAATGCTATTACCACCAACCTATACTGAACAATAGTGCAATTAGTGAAACGTTCTTTGTTAAGCATAATTACGGGAGAAATTGTAACTTTTCTGTCAAGGGGCGGAATAAAGGGGTATATACTATGGACGGAGGACCTAACGGATTTCGATAACCGACAATGCTAGGTAGTAGTGTATCGGGGGGGTTCCTCGTTTGGATTTCGCTTTGCGAGACATCCCACGCATGAAACTTAGCGTAAGGTTGGAAATAGGGAGACGTTTGGTCACTATTCCATGAGTTCGGTACCCTGGTCGAAATGGGATCAAGTAAATATGTATGTAAGTTGGAAGTTGAATTTTGATTTAAAGCCATTGGAGCCGGTGGTGTGGTAAGAAAGCATTGAAAGTTTTGCTTTGTCACCACGAGTTAAGGGGGAGAAATGATAATAAGGAAGATTTAAACTTTGATTTTTAGGGTGATTAAAGTGTTGTAATCACGCTGCAAGCATCAGGGAAAACAAAGAATTTGGTTATTAGTATGGAGCATATGTGATGCTTACGCTAGTATGCCCGGTTTATAGGGTGTGTAGACATCCTGGTTAACTGATGTTAAAACTCGTCCGAGATGAAGGGGCGTGGCAATGGACGTGTGGAAAATGTGTTTGTGGGGCTAACAGAACGAAGTGGAAGTGATATAGTGGATTAAACGTCACATGAGGGGCGATAATCCATACATAGGTGTGTAATTAGAATAGCACACCCAAATTTGAATTGGAAGACTGTGGGAAGTCATTTAAGAAGAGTATTCCTTGAATGGAACAAAATTAAATGATTATGAAGAACACTCGGAGCGGAGTTGTTAGTAGGCAAGTATGAAAGCGACTTGCACATACAAAGGGTGATGATGTTGGTATTGTATAAGAGATCCAGAAGTGCGCTTCGTGGAGAGAAGAGCACGGGTGGAACTTTCGGCATACTACAAGGAAGGAAGGGGAGTATTACGTGTCACTTAATGTGAGACATTTCAAGGAAGAATCGATGTTTAGCGGGACGTAGTGATAGTCTCTACATCCACCGCCCATGGGTAGGGTTAGGTTGAAAGAGGAGATTCAACCAAAGAATTTTGTGTTTAGCTACAATTCCTGAATTTGGAAGAGGTCGGTAAAGTCGATACAGTTCTTGGATGGGTTGCCATCCTCAAAACAAGATCAAAGGTTCATCCCGAACATGTGAATAAATTCGCCTAGAAGGAGGTGATTGATACTCCTTTAAGCTGACTTACAATATTAACTAGTATGCCCCAGACTTCCTTTCAAAGGAAGGATCGCGCCAGTGCATGATCCGGCGCAGTATAAATTTCTAAATCAGGATGAGATTGGTGAATCCCACCTTTGATATGGGATTTCAGAAACCAACGGAGATAAGGTTTCGTTTCAAGTAGGATGTATCGCCCGTAGCCAGGGAATGGGAGCACGGTGATTAAAGATTTGTGGAGCCACGTGAAGGAGATTTTGGACTATTGATACGATGATTTCAGGAATGCTCGGTAAAAGCACTCGTACCTGTTTGTCGCTTACGAGGTACCTATTTAGGTTTTGTTATGGAAGAACCTCGACTATTCTCCTTCCGTATGCTTAGAGGTGAGTAGATAATCAGGGTTTTTGGATCGGTCGAGAGAACATCCGATAACTGTGGTAGAATTCCACGACTATTTTAGGCGAGCAAGAGTGATCAGATGTTCGTAATATTTTCTCAGAATGGGGGTTTCTTATATGAATAAATTCGAGTATTTGTCATGTAGTGAGGTGCGGCCTCCTAATGATAGTGAGATAATGAAATTTATAATGTATAGGCGTGACCTATGCGAATGTTGTCGGTTGGGAGCACAATGTGAAGTGTATCCAATGAGAACGTAAAACAATGTTGCTGTGAAGAAAGGGCTATAGTGATTGAGCGCCGTAATGTGTAGTTAGTTTGTGTACGAAAAAGGATATCCAGAATTGTGCTACCTGATAGGCCTTATTTTCCGAATTTCGGGACGAAATTCCGTTATTAGGGGGGAAGTTTGTAATACCCCGTATTTTCATGGCTTTTAAATTTAGGGATTAATTAAATTTAATTGAGATAATTAAGTTAATTTTAATCCGGAATGTTGTTTTAAATATTTACTAGCGTGACGAGAGTTAGTAATTATTGGAAAATTGTTATTTGTTGAATGTTACTAGATGAGTATAGAAATATATGAGAGTTATTTTTATAATATTGTCACGTGTGAATAAAATGACAATTATGGAAATTTAAGTCGGGACGCGCCTATGTCGTGTCGGGACTAAATGTTGATTTATAAAAGTGAATATTTCATAAGTTGTTCGTATGGCCATTTTGAGTGCGCCAACGTGTTCGAAAGCGTCGAGATAGTCAGAAAAGTGTACCCGGGGGTTTAGTTTGGGTCTCGGGGCGTTTTTAGGCCAAATTAGTACCCTGGGAAGGCATTTTAGTCATTTTGTATTTTTGGGTAATTAAACCCACGAAAATTAAAGGGGTTATATAAGATATCTGGGTTACCATCTAGGGTTAGAAAACTCAAAACTCTAGAACGGCCATTGGAGAAGAGAGGAGAGAGCTCTCAAGGCAATCCAAGACTCAAAAGCCATCCGTTTGCACCGCCGCCACCACCAACGCGTAGATCGCGAGACGGGGAACGCAACCACACCAAATTCGTCACCAAACCAGAACGTCGAAAATCTCAGGCAAGTGTTTATCTTGCTTATTTTCGTTGGTGCATCACTCATATTAGTGTAGGAATGATTAGGATGAGTTGTATAGAAGAAAAACCCCATTTGAGATAGGAAATTGCATGTAGAGATGATTTAAATGATATTCTGAAAACCCTTTTTCCATGTAGAGGATTAAACCACGAATTTATGATGTTTTATAAGAAGGAAATCCTGGAAAAGATGTGTTAGAACCATGTTTAAGAGATTTCTAGGGTTCTTGATATTTACATGAATTTTGGGTTGTTAATCCATGTTTAGTGACGGAAACTTACATGCTTTACGTAGAAAATACATAATATGATGATATAATGTTAGTAGTATAAATTCTGGGACGATTAGGAATGAAGAATATGGAATTGGTTGAGGTTAGAGGATGAAACCCGTAACTGCAAAACTGCAGATTTTGCATACCTGCTTGATCGATCGATCGAGCCCTGAGCTTCGATCGATCGAAGGTTCGATCGATTGAGCCCCAGAGATCGATCGATCGACCCCTCCTGGCAGTCTCATGTTTTCCCTTCTTAATTAGTTGAAATTCACGTTAATGAGGAATAATTCATGGACACCCTTATAAATATGTTTTGAGAGATAAAGAGGACCAGTAGGGTATATGAATAAGTTTTGGGACCTTTAAGGTTAGACGAGAGTTGTATCCTTGGGAGATTTCATATATAAGGAACGATAAAACTACGTATTTAAAGTGAGAAGAATACGTAAAATAGTTACGAAAGAGAATAGATGAATACCTACTGAATTTTTATAGGTGGGAGGATATAACCATGAGAGTTATGTGGTAAGTTGGAATAAAACCGAATCAAGGTTAGAAATGAACTGTTACATGTGATAACAAATAATGAGATATGAGAAATAATGTCATAAGTATGGGATTTGAGAATATACCCAATATTGATATGGTAATATTAGTATAGTTATATGATTGTGTATGCATATGCTATCTATGTATGAAAAATATGCCCGCGCTACTTGCTATCCCTGAGGTTACTGCGCTGGGACGATCTTATCCTGTGTTGCCTTATGGGGGATATTGCTCGTACCCTTGAAGATAGAAATTCTAGGTACGGGCTATCGGATCGATAGTCGGACGGTCGTAAGAGACGCGAGGGTATGTACTGACCTCTTGGACTTGGAATCTATGCTTCGTCTCACTATTGTTTGTGTATGTATTTATACAGTTCGAGAGTGATTCCGAACTTGTATTCCCTTTAGTGCGATTGATATGGGGATTGGATAGCAGAGTATGCCCGGACCATAGTTTTTATGTGGGGTGTTGTTATGATATATATATTATACGAGTAGTTAATATATATATGAAATTCTGAAATCTGGAACTGCCTACTGTGATTTGATATGTAGGACATGATTGATGACTCAAATTATAAATACTTGTTTTGAGAAAGTATAATATGACACTGGAAAACTTTATTGATTAATAAAGTTAAAAGGAGAACATTGGTTATAAATTGAAATCTTACGTTTTAAATACTTGTGTTATTCAGTTGTAAATCCTGCGAATAACCTAAGATAAGTTAAATCATTGGGGAAAGATAGTGTGGTATATGACGAGATAGACCATTGGAAAGGTTAGTGCAATAGGTGTGCACATTAGAAGAGAGGTGAGAATTTCTCAAGAGAGTGTCGCACTAATATGTTGTTGCATTGGCCTGTAATAAATTTAAATACTTGCTAAACAAATTTTTAAATCATATACACTATCGGGCTCTGACCCGTTTCCTTTTCTCTTTCTCTCTTATATATATATATATATATATATATTACAGGTGCCCAGCCACAGGGGCGTCTTGCATAGGATCCTTTGGCAGGAACGAGCTGCAGCTTAGGTGGGAGTTGCAGGCCTGTTGTTTAGACGACTTCATCCATTTGATTCTACTCCTAATTCAGTTTTATCTAGCAGGGGCATGTGTCGCCCTCTTTCAATTAATTAGTTGGTATTGTCAGAGATTGTAATTCTTTTAATATCAGTATCTTTATTTCGGGATTATTAATGTCAGGATGTTTTCCTTAGTATTTTAATGTTGGGATTTACTATTGTTGGATAAACTCTTGAATGTTCATTTTATTCTTCTACTTATTGTGTGACTCTTTAGACGTTAATGGTTTAAGGTTTTATAACCGGATTTAATAAAATGAGAATAAAGGTTTAAATGGTTTTGACACTTAGCTTAATTAATTAGGGTGTTTAAATTGGAAAAGTTTTATTTTTCAACAGTGATGCTGAGAATGAACCAACTGTTCACCTTGAATTAATTTAATAAAGGAGTGATCGCCCGATATTTAATTAGGCGGGGTGTCACACTACGATAATGTTTTTCGTTTAAGACTTGAAAGTATTAAAGGACCAGGCTGGAAAAAGAAAGGAGTCCTACATCAACAACATGTTGATAAAAAATAATAAGGTAGATGAATATATTCGCAATATCGATCAAACGTTCGATGTATTATAAAAATATGAAATGAAGTTGAACCCCAACAAATGTCTATTTGGCATCTGAGCAGAGAAGTTTCTAGGATTTATCGTTAGTCAAAGGGGTATTGAAGCTTACCCTGATAAAATTAAATCACTCACCAACATGTAATGGCCGAGCAATAAGAAGGAAATTCAAAGGTTAACACCAAGGTTGTAGCGCTAAATAGATTTGTGTCATAGGAAACAAATCAATGTCTCTAGTTTTCAAGGTCCTGAGAAAAACCTTTGAATGTAATGAGGAGTATGAGAAGGCTTAACAAGAATTAAAGAATTACCTAGGGTCTCCCCTTTACCATCCATGCCAACCCTTAGTGAGAAGTTGTACTTTTATCTGGCAATTTTAGAGTCAGCGGTGAGCTCGGACCTAGTGAGATGTGAGGAAGGAGTGTAGAAGCTAGTCTATTACATGAGAAAAGTATACAGAGGAGCTAAAATTTGGTACCCGAGGTTAGAAAAGATAGCGTTGGAATTAATTGAGGCATCCAGAAGAATAAATTCATATTTTTTTGGTGCATACGATCGTTGTTTATATTGATCAACCCCTTAAACAAGCTATCCACAAAATCGAGAAATGTGGTAGGTTGATGGCTAGGGCAGTAGAGTTAGGGGAGTATGATATCATGTACAAGCTGAGAATGGAGATAAAAGGAAGGTAGGGGAAAATTTTATAGCATAATTCACTTATGAAGAAGAGATGATGGGAAAATGACCAGAAGATGCACCTATGCCGACCTCAGTCCCTGACAGCCCCGAATTTTAGACAAAACAAGCAAAAAGGGTTCATGATTTAGAGAAAATAAAGAAGGTCTTCAAGAATGGATCCTTGGTTAATGGAACCTTCAAGGAGGGAACCCATATTTGGAAACTTTTGGGGGATAGATCTTAATGTGCCAATGGTAGTAGTGCAGGCTTAATAGACACCATACTCGAGGACAACGACGTGGAATATGTCCTAAGATTTAAACTTTTAGCTTAAAATAATAAGTCCAAGTATGAAACTCTGGTAATAGGGCTAGGATTAGCCTCGTCATTGGGAGCTCAGCAAATGTCAGCTCATAGTCAAACAAGTGTTGGGAGTGTAAGAAGAGATAAAAGAAAAATTATCGAAGTACTTTGGAAAGGTAAAAAGGATATTATCGAAGTTCACTACAACCCATATAAAGAGGACACCAAGAATGTAAAATTCACAAGTCGATGCATTGGCTCAATTGGATTCAGCAACATGAGTCAAGATGAGAAGGATTGTACCAGTAGAGTCCTAATGCATCACAACATTGATAAAAAGGAGGTAAATTCATAGAGTTAGAACTGGGACCATTATGGATGGACCTAATCATATCATATCATATCATATCATATCTAAGGACTGGTGAAGTTTCAACTAACCCCAAAGAGTCTTGAAGGCTATGCTACAAAGTATCCAGATATGTATTGGATAAATAGAGTTTTGTTCAAAAGGGGATTGGTCTTACCCAAAGAGGTGATGGACCTGATCAAGTAGGTATACTAAGGGTATTATAGTGAACATTTGTCTAAAATATTATTAGTTAATCGAATAGTGATCCAAGGCTAAGACTAGCTGAATATGACGGAGGATTGCATGATCTATGATGAAGTTGTAATAAATGCCAATGGTTTTTTGATCCATCGAAGACCCGTGGAATATCTCACTCCCATCACTTCTCCATAGTTCTTCATGATTTGGAGATCAACTTGGTGGGGCCATTGGCAAAAACTAAAGGAAGATTCAAATATCTGGTTGTGATAGTTGATTATTTCACCAAGTGGTTTTTTCTTTCATTACAGATCATAGGACCCAATTCGATAATTATTGGTTTAGAGCATAATGTATCCGGTATAAGATAAAAAATTACATTCTACACCAGGTCATCCTTAGTCGAGCTACTAGAATGAGGTCAGAAACAAAACCATTTTGATGAAATAAAGAAGTCCTTAGAAGATTCAAATGCAAACTGGATTAATGAGTTGTATAACGCCCTGAGGGCTTACAAGATGACCCCCAAAACTGTCACTGGGGAAACTCCGTTCATGTTGGCTTTTGGATCCGAAGCTATGGTGGCAATGGAGGTTGGTCTATCGAGCCTTGGAGTTCTAAAATTAAATTCATCAGTGATCGAATTCATATATCGGCTCGACTTGGATTTTGTGGATGAAGTAGGGGAACACAAAGCATTGAGGGTTATAGCATACCATTAAAGGAAAACTAGATTCTATAACAGCAGAGTCAAACCAATCACATTAAAGGAATGTGACTTGGTTTTAAAGAAAGTAATTCAAAAGAGGAATAAACAGGAAGCTAATTGGAACGACCCCTACAAAGTCAGTTCAGTGGAAGGAATGGCACACATAGAATCGAAACATTGGAAGTTGATCCCTTCAAAAACCCCTAAAACATCGATCACCTTAGAAATTATTATCACCCAGCCAAGCAAAATTAAGAGGTGGGAATGTAATGGAAGCATACTTTGTAAAAGTTCAATTGTCATAAATGAAAATCTCATATCTCTCTACAAATTACTTCTATTATATATATTACGAAAATTCTTAGTGTCTAGATGGTCAAGACGTATATCACTAAGACATCTAGAAGTTGAGAAGAATGGTCCGACTATTACCAGACCATATTTCGTTGGGGGCCTAGTCCTTCGGATAGGTCATCATCATGAAATTGGTCGACTAGGAATAATCAGTGTTTTCACTAGGCCAGGTCAACCATGAGCCAACCCAACTGACCAATAAGTTGACTAAAGAATGAATCCTAATATGGACGAGCACATCACTGGCCACGACTAAAGACTACGCAAATAAAAATAGAAAGTAAACCGTAAGTCATAACTTTTTGCTTAGAAAAAAATCACCTGAACAACATCTCACGACCAACCTAGTCCATTAGACAAAGAGAATCATGAAAACTTTATTCATCCACTAAATAGCTACTAGTTGGGTTAGGTTTTCTAAGAGAGGATCATAAGGCCAAGAAAATACAGAAATACTACTAGGCCTAATCTAGAAAGCCCAAAGCATTGTTTTTAAAACAGTTGCCAAATTAATTCTTCTAGAAATGATTTACATGCTAAAAAAGATCCCAAAACATAAATCATATATATTAGGGCTAAAAATTTGGCAGAAAAAAAAGTTAAGTAGAAAATCAAAAATATGCATGCAAATGACATGAATGAAAATCAAATTGATACATTCATAGTGTGACAAAAGATAAAAATGCATTAAGTTTAGATACATGATAATTATTAAAAAATTATAGGATAAAAATTTAAATGCTTCACAAAAACAGACATTAGGAGGAACTGATGATCCATCATCAGCAGGAAGGGTCAATGGAAAATTGGCTGATGGGTCCGTTTATGAGGCGTTAGCTTGACAAGGGAACCTACATTGGTTACTTGGACTGGAATATTCACTTCCATTGCATTAGCATTCGCCAAAGCCTGCGCCTTCTCCTCATCACCCTCCTAAGTATTGACAATCTTCGTTATATCAGGGAAATGCTTTATAACCCTCTTCTTAAGTTCGGCATACCCGTATACGAAGATGGATATTATGTTTAGAGTGACATTTGAAGAGTCTTTCAGCCCAGTTACAAGAGACTAGAAAACATTGGCTATGTCATCCCTTAAACTCTGAATTGTTCCTGCATCCAATTGAGCTTTCTTCTTGTCCTTGTTGAGACCTTCCTCCACCTTAGTGATTTCCTTTGTTTTTTGCATCAACTTATTCTTAACCATACTGAGCTCCTTTGTCTCCCCTTTAAAATTTAAGGCATGCGCTTCAAACAAAAAAGCTAGCTCACAGAGGATTATGGATGACATACCTTGTTAAAAAAAGAAGATAAATATGAGATAAATTAATAGTTATAATTTCATAAAATAAGTGAGTAACAAATATTACTAGAATGGCCTTATATTAACCATAGCACCACAGGTTGCCATTGTTCACGGGCTTGAAGAATTCAAAATCTGGACTTTGTGCATGATAACCAAGCATATTTAGAGAGTTATTCATATGGTAGATAATGAACTTGTCATCATTATTAAACATATCATATGTGATAGGAGCATTGAAGTCCATTTTTGTATTCTTCCACCTCAAGATATCTAAAAGGCGTAGCCTCAGTTTCCTTAGTCAGTTAACGAGCATGGTGCCCTTCAATCACAATAGGGAGCTTCCATTGATTTTTGAGCTCAACCATTCTCACCTTCTTGTTGTTGGGTTGAGATACAAAAGGCTCAACCATCCTTTTATTATTTTCGGATTGAACCTCCACGGGTTTCTTCGTTTCAGCTTGAGTCTCCATACATTTCTTTTTTACAGCATCCGCCTGTCACTTATGGAGAAGCTGAATAATTATACGAGCGGTTGACTTGGGGGATATTTCCTAATTTTAATGAGTTAGGAAGCCTGAAGTAGAAGGAGTAGAAGTTGTACTTAAAACATGCAAAGCATTATTAAGTATACGAACTAAGCGATACACGAACACACATTTGTAAAATTTTGCATACATTCTTCAACTTCTTAACCTCGGCTTTTACGTCAACTTCGGTTCGAACTTTGGATATGTAGTAGACAAATTCCATGAACTTATCAATACATAAAACGTATTAAAAAATTAAGGGGTCAAGTCGGTAGCATTTGTCTACCATTATCCTTTCAAAAACTGAAATCTTGGGGGCAACTTTCACTACAAACAAACCAATGCATGCTAAGAGAAAAGTAAATTAAGAAGTAAAAGAGGAATGAGTATAAGAGAAAAATGACCAATTGTGTTCAAACTATACCAATCCCTAAGAACCCTTTATGCCTTTGTCTTCCCTTACACCCTTCTATTAGGGGTATCCTAAAAGGTTGGGGTGATCTGACCCAAGTCCCACCCAACACATATAGAATGATCTTAGGATCAATGATTTATTAGAGAAAGGTATTTGGATTTTATATCAATGAAGAGATATTTAGGTATATTCTAGGGATAAAGGATAATGCCAATACCTTAGGTATTATTATCTTTGTCCTCGAAAACCCGATAAAAAGTTGGTGAGGGTGGGCCAAACTAGCAACCTTTTTTTGGAAGCATAAAATCGTTTATCTCGATGGCAATTAGGAGTTTAGCCAAAAGGATCTTTCATGCCTACCGAGTGGCCTATAAGTAATACTAATTATAATGTTGTAAAAGTCTCTCAAATATATTAACTCAGATTCAATAACGTCGCTGGAATAATTCTTCGCATCGGTCTGAGAGGGGTCATATGAACTGTCACTAGATCGAGAAGGGGTAGCTTCATCATCATCCTAATCTAAGAACTCTGGAGAATCTAATGGTACCACTATCGGAGAGTTATGAGGAATTGAAGAGGCCCTGGAATATAGATCCTCCTAAGTGGCAAACCGATCACATACATAGACCCCTCAGAAATCTAGTCAATGTAATTTTTCCCTCCCTTATCACTCCTTCCACCCTCATATAGACTTACCGAGGACATGACCTCCGACCTACTATATTGAACATCTAGGGTATGAAGAGCTGACTCGAAAAAACACGGATACCAAGGGTAATGAGAATAGGGTCTTCAGGAGTACGCCCTAGAGGCTGAACAACTGCTAGTGGTATAGGTCTAAGTGGTTTGTTGAATTTTCTATTTTTATAGTCTCGAATACACATCAACACCCACTAAACCCACTCATAAGAACTCATAAATGGATGAACAACAAAGAAACATGAAAAATCTAGGTAAAATGCACAGGGGTGAGAGAAACTTGGGTAAAAACCAAGAAAACCCTAGATATAAGAATTCCTAAAGACAACAAGCTCAATGGTTATATAGATACCAAAATACACTAAAAACCCCACAATAAATAACCCAAAAAATAATAATCACAACTATCTGGAATATTACAATAGAGAAAATAACATAATTTTGAAAAGCCCTAGAAAAAGAAGAGGGGCAAGGAATACCTAGTTTTGCTGGAAATTGGTGAAAGAACTGAAGAACTGTGAATGCGAACTTAAGAAACTTGAGAAAGAGACATTCTTGCCAAAAATGATGGACATGAAGAAAGATTTATTCGGAGATGGAGAAACTTGGGAATGACGAAAGGCTTTTTTTTCCCTTAAAATGTGTGAGGAACAAAACAAGCTTGCAAAAGATTAAAATAAGTGAAATAGGTGGTTTAAATACCTGAAAAGGTAAAATGATTACTTTTGGAAACAATGTGATGTAATGCCACTTGATAGAAATGTGACAATCCTCTATCTGGGCGCACACTACCCCAAATATGCACGCGGCAATAATTACCTACCACTCGAACTGATGGTTGACACGTGGAAGGCCAAACGACCATAATTGTTTTCAAAACAACATAAGGAAAATTGGTCGGTTAGTGAAGACAATAAAATCCATAAGATAAAAAAACTTCACGCACTCAAGTCGCCAAACACCCATTGAGAAGACATTGCTCTCTAGGGAATATTCTACTAGCTATGATCATTAGCAATGTCTTAGTGGCTATCGTTATACCATAAATATAGGATGACCTATTGACTAACCAGAAGGTAACAACTAGATTCACCAATGATCTTGCTGTAGATCTCTTCACACTGAAGTACCCGAGAATAGTCAATGTTGTTGGCTCACATTGTGGACGACTCGGCTAGGGTTAACAGACTGATTTGACTCCGTTAGTTGAAATCGTCAGAGTAAGTATGTACTTCGTGATTGGATGACATCAATAGCTTAATACATGATTAGTTGGAGGAGATGCACAAATATCATCCCACATGAGCCAGAATTATGATTATTCTCTCAATATGATGGTAAAATGTTCTCTCGCCTCACTTATAAAGGTGAGATACGTGTCACCCTCACTTCTATCTCTTGAAAACTTATAGATAGAACACACTAAACTCATGTATGAAACTTTACTTTTCTATTATGATGCTTAAATACAGAGAGAACTTGAGAGCCTATAAATTATACTCTTCAATGGCGTTTTTCCAATAATCAATAATTAGAAAATCACCCGAGGATGTAGACACCAATATGGACCGAACCACGTAAATCGAGTTCTTCCTTTTTCTCTATTAAATATCTAGGTGTATTATGTGTTTGTATCTCATTATTTATGTCTCCAATCTGTTTATTAGCTAGTAATTAGATTATTTTATCTAATATCACTTATATACCGATTTCTAGCGATAACAATTATAAATAGTTGAAGTGTGTTTACCTCATCCCCACCATTAAGATAAATAAACATAATTCACTATTTTAGTAAATCAATTTAATTAAATATGTTAATTGAGTAACTTTTAGTAAATGATATAATACTTTTCATTATAAGTCATGTTGGCCATTTTTTCTAATCCTTACAACCAAAAAAGTTTAACGCATAACTCATCCCAAATTCATTAAGTACAATATTTCACTTTCATTGTCAACTATCATGGGCAATTTTTTCCCACCACAAATAATAGGTAAACCTAATATTTGATTACAATTATTGTTTGATTTATATTTTTTTCTTACATTGATAAGTTAAGATAATAATATAAACAAAATCAAATTAATAGGTTTGGTTTTAGGAAATAACTAACTAGCACTAGTAAGCCAATTCCAAAACTTTTATATTACATCGTCTTATAATACTAAATTCAAATATAAAACATGACACTTTCACCATTGGGTGGAATCACACTTGCACCCTTTGAAACTTTTTTCTAGAAAATGGAAAATGGTTTTATCTACTTCAAATTTAAAACGCCGAACAATTTTAAAAATTTATATTATTAATTTTCCAATTTTAAATAAATAATGATGGTCGAAGAAAAAAATATTGTATCCACGTTAGAAAGTAAATAAAAACTTTAATTAAAATTACTCTCATAAATATTTAAAGATTACAACTTTTAAAATCATAAAAAACTAAACCTATTATAAATTTTGATATATTTAACCTTAAAAAATAAATATAAAATGATTTTCAATAAAAGATGTGAAAAATTGCGATTTTGAATAAAAACACTCCCGAAAAAACTCTTTTTCTTAAAAAAACTAGTAAAAACTAAATTTAAGTAGTCATACAAAAATGGTAAACAAGTAAAAAAAATAATAATTTCACTCCAAATAAGGTACTAGTTAAAACAATATAGAACTTTCATCAATGGTACCAAATCAATGCTTAGTTTAATTTCCTAAACTCATGGACCACCTATTTTATAACATTTAGGATTATTAAGAATATTAACCAATCAACCTTAAACACATATTTGGTTCAACCTTAATACCTTAAAATCAACACGTAAGTACAAATTTCATCATGTGTCATGTTTGTAATATTTGTATGAGTTTTTTTAATATTGGCTTTATTCCACCTAGACAAAACCGGTTAAGTTATAGGTTAGGTTGAGTTCAGTTTATACCTTCAAGCCTATGCAGTGAAGACCGTAGCGACTGAGTAAAAGTGATATCAACTTTATGCCAAAGTTTTGTCTTCAATCTTGGAATCTCAAGAAAAGGTATTTTGTGTATTATGTTGATCCCTCGGTTTTTGATTTTGGTTTTTAAATTGTTTAAGAGGCATTTTCGAAAAAGATTTTGTTAAAAAAATATATTTTAGTTTTTACTTCGTTCAAAATTTTGAAGCCATTATAACGACTATCCTCGTTTCATTCAAACGACATATTTTTTTCTAACGAGTTTGAGGTTTTCATTCTAATGAGCATGGAACTAAAAATTTCTTCTTAAGAAGAATCCCTTCACTGGAAGGTCGTTTGATGCTCGTTCAAATAAGTTTGGGTATCTCGTTCAAGCAAAACCTCATTTTTATTCGAACGAGATGCCTCACTTTTGTTCCATCGCCTTTTCACATATTCCATAAATATAGCAGCTAGAATTGTTTCAAGAACAAAGGTTTAAAAAAAATTCAAGAGAAAACATAATAGCCTCTTTAACCCTGTTTACACACTAAAGTTTTGAGATCCAAGATTCAATGTGATATTCTAGTTCGAGATCTCATGTTTCTAGCACCAAAGATTGTTTACACTCCACGGAGCGAGATTGTTTGGCATGGTGGATTCTGTATGACTGCGGTGACAAATTCTAGTCAATGATCGGTGGATACCGAGACACAAAAGGATCACATTATGTACACGGGGGTAGATTCTTACGGTGTTGTTGTGAAGAAGGTTCAAGTAGTGAAGTTTTCATTAGACTTAAAGGCTTCAAGTCAGTAAAGCAAGTTTATCCGTCACTATTGTATAAACCCTATATCGTAGTAAATTTATTTACTACGTCACCCAAGATTTTTCATGTTGTGGGTTTTTCTCGTACATCGTGATGTTGAGTGACTCCTTATTTTATTCATTCTATTCACCTAGATGCATGTTTTAGGGAAGATAAAATTGGATAGAAATTTTACACAACATGTTTAATCGGTGCTTGATTTAAAATTGGATTAATTTCTCACTCGTTAATTTAATTGGAATTAAAATAGGGAATTTGGTGGGACAACCCTAGAACACTTGTGTTGCGCGTTTCATAATAATATAAAAAAAATTGTTCAAAAATAAAGAAATTATATATTTGCATATAAATGGTTCAGCTATTGAAAATACAACCTTAATACACTATAATCTCTGATATTGTTTTGGAAAATATGGAGATTTGGTGGGATTTGAGGGGGAGATCTTTTGTAATTACCAAAGTTGGTCTGTGGTAATGATTCAATTGGGAAAGTAAATGCTGTATATATATGACCAACATGATGTCGTGGTCTAGGACAACGACATTACTTAATTGGTCACTAGCTAGGACTACGACAATACAATCTCCATATCTTTGAAAATAATTTTCAAAACCCTATATTTACATATTTACATTTTTATTTTTCATTTTATTTTAAAAAAAAAACTTAAGTTGCCCGATCTATGTTGATTGAAATACTCTAGTTGAGTTGAAAGTTCCTCAATTAGTTAGTATTCATGAGATGGTTGTAAGGATTGTCTAAGTTACCATTTCTTGTACTTATAGCCTTGTAATAGAGATTCCATTTTTTGATTTTACGTTTCCAAAGCATTCTATTTTTCTTAAGCAAAAATAATAATTTGATCTTTTAAGATGTAGTTTGTGTTCTTCTAGTAATGGTAGAGTTATATTCAAGTTATGAGCATGATCTTCCATAGTGAAAATATACAGTAAAAAACACAAAAAAAACCAATATTGGCCCACTTAGATTTGCCTTAAACACAATGATTTGAAAATAAACAACTATTTATTCTAACTTGTTTTTCTTTTGAAACTTTGTTTGTGAAGAATATTTCTTTGGGTACAACTAATTCCCCCTTTGTCACTTTCTAATTTTCTATACTTTTTAATCTAGTCCAATTCTTAGTAGTCTTTATTAAAAAGTTGCAAAATTTTGAAAGGGATTAATATGTTTGCATTGGTTTGTTAAAAATCAACCAAATCAACCATGTGTTTTCCTTTAAAACATAGTACAAATCTTGAAAATTCTCATTAGTTTTTGAATAAGTAGTGTTCTTTGCTTCAAAAGTATGATATAGAAACATATATTATTGTACATTGTAGAGAATGAAAGAGTTAATTGTCTCAATCTTGAAATTTAATTTTCCAATAAAAGTTCCAAGTTTAAGGAACTTTTTAATAGTCGAAGTGCGTACATTTTCTTGTAATTAAAAATTATCACTTTCATTATTATCTTAAACCATCAAAACTATAATAAGATATACGACTATCATATTCAAAACTAATAGTGAAAATTGAATATTTAAAATTAGAATCACCATCATAAATTATTTATCATATTAACAAGAAGTACTTTTGATGATTATATTATATTAAAAATGTATTTTTATCCATTTATTATATAGATTGTCTACTCTCGTGTTAAAATATCGAGTCTTGCATTAATCGGACCTATAGATTGATTCCATGTAGATGTCTTAGGTGAGTGTTACCTAGATCCTATTATGTTCCTTTTTTTATTCATACGACATTATTGGTTCAACACATCTACACGAGCTTTCGATTATGTGCTTACTTTGATTCATATCCTTTTGCTGGTTACAACTTTTGACATCTTGGCTTTACAAACACATGAAAGTTTTAATACTTTGTGTCAGTAGTTAAATTATAATATTTTTTTTGAAAATGTGTAAATTTGTTCAAACTTGAGGGTTTTCATTTGAAATGTTACAAAAGTTGAAATCTGGCTAGTTTTGCACGGTGTTTTAAAGTTTATTTTGGAATGGTAAAGGGCAATACTTTTGGCTTGATTTGGCTTAGAGGGTCAATGTATTCATCTATTTTGGTGATAATATAATTGACTCTAGTTTGATGATTTGTCAAGGGATGTTTGGTAGTATTTGGATTTAATTCTAGAGGGAGGTTCAATGATACCCTTATCAATGAGGTTTTGCATATAATTTTGAAAGACTCGAAATTGGTAGGCATCGCAATCGAGAATTAATGGTATAAAAATGGGTATTTTATTGGTTAATGTATTAGGTATAGGTTTTTGATCTAAATTATCGAGCATATTGTGGGATTAAACTTCTTACAAAACTTTACATAGTAGTGCATAGAGCTCAGAGTATACCTTTCTAGAAGGATCAATAGGAAGTGGTTACAGAGCCTGGGAACTTTAGTGGGCTAAGAGATATTCTTTATTGATGTCACTTCTTTCTCATACCTTCAAGGAGTGAATGTCAAGAGACATTCTTATATTCTGACTCAACTTTCAATGGATAACTTGGCATGCTTTGTTCACTATACTTTAGACCCTCTAAGGCCACAAAAGTGTGGATACTAATGGATTCTCATGAAATTTTTAACACGGGGGAGAAAATTATTCTTCATTATGAAAACATGTTCTACCTCTTAAGGATAATTAGTCACGATGGCTATATTTTTTTTATACATCGAATGATCAAACTCTCTACTTTTTCTCTAACAACTTTTTTGAATGTTTTGATATCACAATAGGTTATTTTTAATTCATTATTGCATTTGTATTTCACTACAAATTATCGTATAGTCTTCCTAACTACATTTAAGGAAAACAAACTATGTCAAAGCATTTTCTTAACAAGAATGTTGGAACATTTGAGCTATTATCTCCTTTGTAACTCCTATCAGACTCAAGATTCGGTGGTCGATGTATATATAGACTAAGGTTGGCCTACTTGTTGGGATTTTATTCTTAAAACCATGTAGGACATTTACTTTTTAGTAAAGTTATGTCAATTCAATTTAAAATAAGAATAAAGGCTATGAGAACGCCTTATATTTATTCTTTAAATACATTTTAGACACGTCGACCAATTATAGTTAGTAGGAATTCCAATGTTTTAGGTTCGACTTGATCACATGAGATAAGAATTCCAATTCTAGTACTATTGAAAAATTCACATCCTAGATAGAGAGTTGACATCCTATAGGAATGGTTACAGTACATCTTATTGGTTTATCTCAAACTACGAGATCCTGTCTCATGGTTTAAGAACTTGTGCACTTGTTCAAAAGAGGACCGTTCCCGATACATTCAGGAATGTATTGAACATGGTCACCTGTGAGAGTTTAAGTCTAAGGGCTATATTAATTAGACTTAGGTCATTTCACACGATTTGCAAAGGTTACATAAATACTTAATTTAGGAGTTATCAAGATTCGGATGCTTGCACAAATGCTACTTTAATAATCCTAGTGGAGTAGCAAAAAAGTATAGTCTGAGAATCAAGGAATTGATTAGAGGTCAGTTAAAATCTATTGACAAAAAATTAATTTGACGAACGGGTATTGTAAACTTAACGTGGGGAATAATATTATGTACTATAATTAACTTTGAAAATAAGACCTTTTTATTTCGAGTAATTTAGAGATAATTAAATTTTAGTGCAGTCTTAACTATTTAGTGGGATTGATCTCGATTAAATAATGAAAGAAAATAATTATGGTAATTGTACTTGGGATTTTTTAGTATTTATTTGGAAGCTATATTAATAATTTGCCTTGTCACCCTAATATAGTCCATTATCCAAGCAGTAGTCCCAAAACTTCTGAAAGCCTAGTTTAGATAAGGCCCATGATTATACCTATTTATATTGGTGTAAGATAAGATTTTAAATTAATAATCCATTATGTAGGGTTAGAGAGGCAGATGAAAAAATACTATTTATTTTTGTGAGGGGTAAAGAGAGAGAAGGTCAATTCTCTCTTATTTCACCATGGTGTCATCTCCAAAAGTGCTCACACACAAGGCTTACTTTGGGTGAATTATATGCGAGAATATTCGAGATATTAGAAGCTTTCTAAGAAGATTTTTGGAGACCTTCAAGGGAAGTAAGATCTACAACATCATTAACATATTTCTCCGCACACGAATCATAACATGATTCACTATGGTATTGTATTCTTGGAACCCTAGGTTTATTATTTTAACGTAGTTCTTGATTTTTTTTCAATTCATGATTAATCAAAGATCTTAGGGATGATTTTATTTTTTTTGCATTTTAAATGTCAACCCCGTGTTATTTTTCCAAAAATTGGTATCAAATACCCGATTAAGATTGAATCCATGTTGTTCACCATAAAACCCTACTTTTGCATGTTGTATAATTATACATCTTTGTGTATGGTGTCGGAAAAATATGGTTTTGCAGAGATTCTATGTTTATATTCCTTCTATCATGATCAAATATGTTTATATATGTGTGAATGGATACTATGGTAGTTTATCTATAGTTATTTTTTACTTCTTGATTCGATATAGTTGTAATAATTAGGTTTTGTAATTATTGATTTAATTGATATATGTGGAGGCGATTGTTAGGGCATGTTATGTATATTTACACTTGGAATTATTTATTTACATGGATGTTCGTGCTGGAATAAATTTCATGAAGATCCAGAGAAATTATGATTGTGTTTTCATGCAAATTACGAAGTGGAGATGAAGTTATCAAGCTACAGGGCTAGATTGATCTACGGTCCTATTGGATTGATCCGAAAAAGGATTGGATCAATCCAATTCCAGGTTGATTCGATTTGACTCTGGCAATTTGGTGTGGTTTGGTTAGTTTGTGCTGATTTCAATAAGTTTTTGCATAGTTCTTCTTCCTCAATTCTCCATGACAGAGAGGATTATTTCCATAAGTTTATTACACAAAGAACACCCATGTTCATAGAGGTTTACTTGGAGGAGGATTCTTATTTGTGAAGAAGTCTACTTCGAGCTAGTTTTTTATTCTCCAAGACTTCTACATCAAGAAGGATTATAGGCCATGATGGATAGGATATTTCTATACTTATTGTTTTATTTCCTTATTGTAATTATTTATATTTTCTTGTTGTCTCTTAATTATTTTGTTGCATAATTTCGCGTGCTAATTAATTAGTTAACTAGGAACACCCATTTTATGGACAAAACATATTTAATTTTGAGACTGTCCTAGATCACGACTTTTTCTAAAAATATCCATGTTTATTTATTCCTTTTTAAATAGAATTTAATCAGATAATTAATTTAAATGTATCAATTAAATTTTTATCTACGGGTTTTATTTTTATTTTAAAATAATTTTATTTTTGGAAAATTAAAATAGTGAGAGAGGGTAATTTAATTTTAACAGGTAAATTATGGATTACCATGGAATTAATTTGGAGATTTAGAATTGAATGAATTATTTTCCAAAATAACCTCAATTGTAAAATATTAAGCGGGAGAAGGGTTTTTGACATAAACTCAAATGTTTTTATTAGTGTTTTGAGAATTATGATATGAATACTTCCTCGTGTCAACTTGATATGTCCCCATATCTGATAAATTTAATAAAGATATATAGTATTCTCGAGACTCTTTGAATTAAATGTGAGTGTGTTCGGTCCTACCATTAAGGAAGTTCCCACGAGAAAGTATGATTTCAACGAACGAAAAAAAATATACACTTAAACACAACTAGTTATATCTCCCCAATGGAGTCACTACCATTAGGCATGGGATCAAAATACATCAGCTATTCATTATGTTGGACATAAGTTTTCTGGACTATTTGGATAACATAATGAAAGATTAAAATCTGTGTTGTTTAAGGAAGTGTGATTAAAGCTCCGCCTAGAAATCTCACATCATAAGGGATGCCACCTTAAATTTTTGGTGGTAGAAGGATGCCACTTTAAATTTCAATCAAACTAATTCTCGCGTTTAATTTGGAAATTAATTTTTTGAATAACGATTCTAAGATTTCAATAATGAATTCAACTTCTTCTCACTATTTGAGTCTTAATGTTTTAATTGTAATAAGTTTCGAGGACTAATAATGTAATTGGAAATTATTCTAACCTAAAGGGATAAAAAACTTTATTAATTCAAGATTCCCATCTACATTTTAAAACTTTTGATGTGATTAATTCCTCGAGTTAGTATTTGATTTTCCTCCCCATTGAAGTGAATTGATCACTAAATAATGGTCAATTTAAATTTAAGTTAATTCTTTTAAATTAAATGTTATATATGTTCAGTCCCCCCATTAGGGAATTTCTATCTAAACATTTTAATTTTAAAGAATTGGCTGATGGGAATTTGTAAACATAGATGTTGGTTGATGATGCTCAAGTAAGAATCATGTTCTCGAAATGATCCCCATCATTAATTGAAAAACGAATTCTTATACATTAGATATGGTGGGAAAACCCAGATCCATTTTGTAATTCGAGAGTGAGTATCATCGGTAGCTGAGTAATGGTGTTAATTGTGGTGAAGAGCTTTACTTATTTCCCTAAACGGAAGTAGGAGGTTAAGGCTAAGTCTCAGGAACAACGATTTGGGTTAAGAATATTCAAATTCCTCACTAGTAGTGAAATAACAAAAATGCAGGTATTATCACTACAAGTAGTTAGAACTCTTTCTTTATTTTTTTCATTATTGTAAATGTATTTCTCAAGAATTTTTTTTGTTGATTCAAGAAAAAGTCGTGTATTGATTCTGGTATTGCATTGATGTTTGATTTTTCTTGCACTGCAAGGAAAAAATACATGGTTATTGTTTTTCTCTTAAAAGTAAATGCATGATTTATGGTTAGATCTACAAGAACCTATTGTACATACTCGAGAACAAATAATCAGGATTGCAACTCATTGCAAAGGTTCCAGGTAACTTGGAAATTACTTAAAAGATATATATATTTCTAATAAAGGGCAATAAGAATAAGGAAACAATATTAGTAGTATGATATCTTTTTAGATTATGGTGAAGAAATAAGGATAATTTAGATATATTATATTAATGTACCTAGTTTTAGAAAAGTTGGTTTTGATTTTTAAATTCGTTTTGAACAGATACTCTATTATTTTAATAAAAAATTGATATCTTTTATCTATTATGGTACATTAGAAAATAATTTGTACATTATAAGGTATGTCTCACTAATACTGCAAAATACTGAAATGAACATTAGCATAAAATCATTAAAGAGAACGTAACCTTCTTCGAACCAAACAAAATTTTGGTATTGATGCTTAGGTTATTTAATTCTAATTGGAATTCAAAAACTATTTTGAAAATAGGAAATTGAGTTCATTGGAAGTGGAGGCACTTCTAGTCTTGAATCTCATTTAGAAGGTAAAATGACTGAGGGGCCTTTATGACCAAAAATAAAAGAGCCAAATATGTGTTGAAAATTATTCATTTAGATTAGTGTGGTTCAATAACTATCCTGTAAAGAGGTGGTTTTTTGTTCCTTATAGACTTAATTGATGATTACTCAAAAGCGTGGTATGCTTACCTTATGTATTGGAAGTTTAAAGCCTTTAATTAGTTTAAAGTGTACAACAAAACTAAGGTGAATCATAGGTGAGGTAAATTAATCCAAACTTTATAATCTAATCACAAGGTGTATACCTATTGGGAAAGTTTAAGGGTAATTTATCCAAGGTTAGGATTATATTATAAATGTCTACACTAGGTATTCCACTTCAGAATAGTGTAGAGGATAGGAATGGATAAGTCTCTTTTAGATATGATAAGGTCCATGGTTAGTTATTCATGACTGTAACATTCATGTTGGGATTTTTCATGAAGAGAATGACATCTGTTTCATCAAATCACAATGAAAATTATAATGAGTGCAGTCACATTATAGGGAATGTTTGGATATGAGGGTGACTAACACTCATGTAGTGGAACGACTAAAGGAAATTAAAATTAAGGATGGAAACATGTCTCTTTGTTAGTTATCCCAAAGACTATAAATGTAGTTTATATCATATTCCTAAGTACAAGAAGGTTATTGATTATATTAATGCCCAGTTCTTGAAAAATTATTATGTAATAAAACCTAGGGACATATGTAAGTTGAACTTACAAGATAAAAGGGAACATCATATTACCCATGTTACTAAACCATTCGTATAGACTATAGTATAACCTGATATCAATAATACAATACCTAACAGTAGTGGGAGTATTACGGATGATCAGGATATACATATCATTTGTACTAGAAAGCAAGTGGTGCCAAGTTGTATTAGAAGCATTAGGAGAGATCTTAAAAGCTTAGTGTTTGGGGTGATTGTTTAGATCATATTTTAAGCAAACACAGATCGGACCCTAGGAAGTTAACGAGGCATTCCAAGGCAAAGACTTTCTTTTATTCATTACTATGGATACTAAAAGGATATTTGATATATTCAAATCAAGTTTCTGGACTTGTAAACTTGCTGATGGGATATAACCCATCGAGTGCAAGAGGATCTACAAGAAGTTAAAATATAGATAGATGGGAAGGGTAAAACCTTCAAGGCAAGGCTTGCGAAAGGGTTTACTCATAGGATATAGGGATTGAATACGATCAAACTTTCTCCTTGGTATCCATGTTAAAATCTGTGGAGATTCTTTTAATTTTAAGATTTTGTTCTTGAACAATTGGCTTAACAACTACATAGTGAGAACTCCGGAAAGAAAAAAAATGTAATCTTGTGAATTCCATTTATTGATTTAGGATAACATCAAGGTTTAGGGCCATTCGATTTGATCATGTAATTATTTTTTTTTATTTTGATAAAATTCCATATAATACATGTTTGTATAAGAAGCATCATGAAAAAGTGCTGGTATATTTCTAGTATAATTTGTGGATAATATTTTCCTAATTGGGAACGAGGTGGGAGTATTGTATTACATAGGAGTGTGGTTGTCCATCAAGCTCAATATAAATTCTTAGGATAAGCCCATAACATCCATATGATTAAGATTTCGTTAGATCATATAAAAGGATATTGAGCTTATCCCAATTTTCTTAGACTGATGTTACATTCATAAGATTAGCATCGAGATTCCATGATAATATTTTCTTTTTAAATATGGAATCACTTTATTTAGGTATCAGTGGAAAGACTTCATAATATGGAAGGACTGAGGAATATACTTAATGCTTTGGGGATGGGAAGCCTCATGTATGCGTGATAAATCGAAATCTTCTCTGCCTCTGGCACGACCAATAGATTTTTGTCTAATAATATTACCTTTTAGGTACAAATTCTACATTTTCAGTTTGATAAGGATTCCAAATTTTTACTCTAGAACATATGTTTACAAAAGGAGTTTCAGATGTAGATTGAAGGATTAAGAAGAAATTTTGGATTAATGACTCCACCTAGGAGGCCAAAGATGTTGCTACTTCGAAAGAAACTAAACAAGCTATATGGATCGATAACTTCGAAAGTAACTTGGTTGAGATTCCTTTAAGTGAAATTAGCTATTACATTTTTAGTATTCATAGCGGTATGTTTGTAAGTTTAAGAGAATTCGTAACCCATAAAAGGGTTACGCTTCACTCAGTTCTAGAGATTAACTATGGAGGTGATATGATTATGACCAAGGTTGTGTTAGATAACACTCAATTAGTCCTTCTACCAATACAAAAAAAATTATCATGTGGATGAATTGGGATTTAGATACATGGCTTTGAGAATAAATGGAATATTATTGGGATTTTATTCTTAAAATTTTATACTTTTTAGTAAAGTCATGCCAGTTCATATTGAAATGAGAATCATGGTTACAAGAATGACTTATATTTATTATTTAAATATATTGTATGCATGTCAATCAATTATACTTAGTAAGAGTTCTAGTATATTAGGCCTGACTTCATTATAACAGATCAAAATTCGGGTCCTAGTACTATTAAAAATCTCACAACCTAGATAAGGACTTAACATCCTATCAAAATAGTTGTGGTACAATCCCAATAGTTTATCTAAAACTATGGGAACCTATATGATAGTTTGAGAATTTATGCACTAGTTCAAATGAGGGCTGTGACAGGTACATCTAGGAATGTAATAAACAAGACCACCTGTGAGATTTTAAGTCTAGGTCTGTCTTGATTAGACTTAGTTAATCTCACACCATTTTAAAAGGGTGCATAAAGTCTTAATCTTGAGAGTTATGAGGATTGGAATGATTTCACAAATGTTACATTGATTTCTATGAGTACGATCAGATTTTATATAGGGTCAATAGATATCCCCATATTAAGTGACAATTGTGTGAGTAGGTCTGCGATCATAATTCACATTAATCTGAAGCAAGGAGTTATATTGGATTGTGATACCCCCTTAATAGACTTACATGTTTTGTTTCCAATAGAAAAACCCAACCGATGGATTATTTTATAATCCTAAAAGAGTAGCAAATAAGTTAAGCTTGAGAATTAAGGAATTGATTAGAGGTTGGTTAGAATTGATTAACATAAAATTGATTTAACCAACGGGTATCGAAAACTTAACGTGGGAAATACTATTATGTACCATAATCAAATATACTAGTAAGACATGTTTAGTCCAAGTAATTAAGATATAATTAAGTTCCAAAGCAGTCGTGATTACTTAGTTTAGTTAATAACAATTAAATAAATAAAGGAAATAATTATGGTAATTGTAATTGGAAAATCTTAGTATTTATTTGGAGGCTAATTTAAATATTTTTCATGGGTCCCTAGTATAATCCATTGCCCAAGTAGTAGGCTCGAAACTCTCTAGAAGCCTAGTTTAGCTAAGGCATATGAATTAGACCTATTTATATTTTTGTAATCTAGGGTTTTAGGTTAATGGACTATTATGGAGGGTTAGAGAGCGAAAGGATAAGCACTATTCATGTTTTTTTGAAGGGGTGAGAAAAGAGAGGTCAGTTCTCTCATATTTTACCTGGGTGTCATCTCCAAAAGTGCCCACACACAAGGCTTACTTTGGGTGGATCATATATTAGAAGATTTGAGATATTCAGATCTTTTTACTGAGAGTTTTCGAAGATCTTCAAGGGCAGCAAGGTCTAGACCATCATCAATATATTTCTCCTCATACGATGGTATTGTATCTTTTAAACCCTTGGTTTATTATTTAAACCTAGTTCTTGATTTATTTTCAATGCATGATTAATCAAAGATCTTAGGGACTAAATTTTTCCACATTTTAAATGTCAATCCCAATTTAATTTTGAAAAACATCTTCCACTAAATTTTTAGATATATGGAATTTTAATATTCTTGTGTAAGCGATATTTTAGGTAAGGATACAAGTTGTGGTAATCCACATAATTCCCTAACAACTTGACTTGATTCAATTTTTAGGAGAGGAATTTGAAATCCTCTTTTATTTTGGTTGAGTTCATTATGTCGAGGATTGAATGGAGTGGCTTAAGTGACACGAGTATTCCCTAGACGTGCAATATTGGGAGCAATGTTTTTAGGGTGTAAGGGGATAAGAAACAAGATCAGTTGGACTAATAACATAGTTCACAATAAGGTGTAACGCCCCGCTGAATTAAATACCGGGTGATAAGTCCTATACCCAATTATAACATAATTTACAGTTCAATCATTCTTAGCATCACCGTCGAAAAATATTTTCTTTTCATTAATCACCTAATATCCAACTAAGCAGGTGTTAAAAAGACTTTTCCAACTTTAATATATTTAAAAATTCCACTTTTAAAGCATAAACAATTAAAAACAAACCATTCACTCAACGAATAACAACTGAGTAATATCAAGACTGAATTAAATGCAACTGGAATAAAACTCTCTAGTTTAATATCTCAATACAATAAACTCCCATAAAACCAAATGTATCAAAAGCTGACATAACATATTATCTCACTAGGATAGAATGGAAATAATTAAATCCTCTTGGGCGACATGCACTATATGAAAGACCATCTACAGAGTATGAATCAATGAATATGAAAGCGTCTAAACAAAGTCCAAAACTCCATAGCATACATAGCTCGTTAAAAATATTATTCCTCTATGGTTGGCGTCCCTGCAGCTAGACACGTGATGTAGGATATATAAGAGAGAAAAGAATGTGCACGAAAATAAGTCAGAGCCCGATGTAAAAATTGTTTAGAAAACAGCAAGTGAATAAATGCTATATTCAGCAATTATTATATACATGCTAGGTTAACGGACACTCTCTTCAGCTCCCCACCTCTCATCTAGAGTGCACACCTAACGTACCTCTAAATCATACTAGTTACAATCCCCATGCTATATAGTTCATATTAGTGCCAACTAACCATATCCCATATCTTTCCCATGTATTTCTCTCGCAATACAGGTAATACATACATATCCAATTTCTCTTTAACATGTATAATCCCTTCTTCAATTCAATATAATTAAGTATTCACTAACTTAATTCATTTCAGATTTCATTATCTTTCATGTCTACTAAATTCACACAGCAAACACTATCACAAGTATATATACACATTCACTCTATTATATATATACAATACTGCACCCCAAGGTTCAGTTGCAGTGCGCACATACTCTGCTATCATGTTTGGGTACATCTCATCACTGTAAAAAGGACTACTAGTGTGATGTATCCCTTAAACCATAAATATAAAAATACACATATTGTAGGTGAACATAGTCCTAAGCCTTTGGGTTACGCACATACCTACTCACCCAAATGACTGGTCACACCCTTATTCACAAAAGTGATGCTCAATCCCTAAGTTTTATGTCCCGAGGTAACAAGTCAAAAATCCCCCATAAGGCTCAACAGGATATGACTGCCCTTTATGCGTAAACCTCTCGTCGATAGCAAGTAGGCTAGGTATGTCATACACATCAACCTATATAAAATTCGGTATGCACTCGACCAATATCATATTAGGATTTCATCCTACCCCAAGTACCAATCATATTTCTCGAATACCACCCATACTTGTTAATCACAATTATAATCGTATATTTATGTAGTTATCAATCACATAATCCCAAGTACCCATATATATATATATATATATATATATATATATATATATATATATATATAACGTGTACTTGACAATGACGATTATTCATCTCTTAATCGTATTATTATTATTATTATTATTATTATTATTATTATTATTATTATTATTATTATTATTATTATTATTATTATTATTATTATTATTATGTAGATGTCTCTCACATAATTTTATTCCTCAATTCCATATAATTTTCCAACATTAACCCAAGTCCCTCACTCCTTGTTAACGTACCAAAATTAATCAAATCTTACCGTGGGTCAAATTAACTAATTCCAAACTTTTCTAAGCGAATAATATGATTATCTGAAATCTCATTCGAACTCCAGAATTCTCGTTCGAACAAGTTCGTTAGAATAATGTCGTTTAAAGGACATTTATTCTTAATTCTCATTATGAATCTCGTTCTTAATCTCATTCAAAAGATGTTTTTTGAACGAGTTCCCCGGGTCGTTCGAACGACTTAACAGTGGCTCAAAAACAACCCCCAGATTTCTGCGTTTGTTCATGGTTTCTCACACCGAAAGTCTCATGGATTTTATTCTACCCAAAACCCAGATATTCTAACACTGTCCTAACATGTTCAGGGGTAATTTTCACATAAGAGAAACATCAAATCCATATGTTCATGATGGCATCATCATCAAACCCATTAAATACTTAAAATTTCAATTTGTCTAAATTATCCATTTTTATACCTCTTAAAAAACCCAGAATTTAGAACTATCATTTCATAGCTAAATCATCAAATTTTCATATTCAATCATGAGTAGGATTCATTTACATGCAATACCTATCATCATTTTCATATCTTCAATAAACATATATAAATCCTTTATATGTAAAACCTATGCATTTTCATGTTCATAGCCTCTACATGTATAAATCTCCAACTACATGAATTTTTATATCCATTAAATTTGATTTGTGAATCATTTTAATCCCAAATTCATAAGTTCATCAATCCAAAAGAAATCCTATTCTAACATGGATAATATAAGCACCAAAATAGAGCCAGAATTACACTTGCCTTATGTGAAGGTCTGAACCTTTGGAGAAGACAAGTGTTTGGCACCTCCTCTTCCTTTTGTTGGCGATTATTTGGTGGTTGTGCAAGGTGTAGAAATGTTGGTTGTCCCCTTAATTTGCCCTAGGTTTCTGTTCCTTTCCAATCAACTCCTCCTCTCCTCTAAATAACCTTTCACTTTCTCTCTAAGTCTTTTCACTCTCTCCAAAAGACCTCACTTTTTGTTTTGATGAAATGAACCTTACGTACAATCTAAACTCAAATATATAATAAGTCTTCAAGGTTGTATAAAAGACAAAAAAACGTAGGTACTATTCATCTCCTAAGAAAAATGACTAAAATGCCCCTTCAGGGTGTTCTTTCATCTTCCAATTGACCTGAGACCTAAATCAAACCCCCCGACAGACTTTTCTTCCTATTTTGACCCTTCTGGATTCAACGGTGCACTCGAAATGATCATCCGAATGACTTAAAAATAAATCTCATTTTATTTCCCAACTTTAGTCCAGACACAACTCATAAGCACGTCCCTACTGAATTTCAATTATTTTCGTATTTATAACTCCCAACAATAATTATTATATTCATATATTACTTTTATATCACTAAATAATATTCAAAATCATATATTCACAATCATATATTACCTTAATCTCTAGTAATATTCAATCCGAATTAATCCCAATTAATTTTGCACATAATTAATTCAAATTAATCCCATTAATTTGACCCATTAACTTTTAATTTATCTCATATTAAAATTCATTAAAATTATGGGGTATTACATACTTCCCCCCTAATAACAAAATTTGGTCCAGAAATTCGAAAAAATAAAGCATACCTAGTAAAAACAACTTCGGGTATCTATCGCGCATCTCATCCTCGCACTCCTAAGTAGACTCTTCAAGATTATGGTGCTCCCACTGGACATGCACCAATGGAACTACTTTCAATATCAATTGTATCTCATTATGGTCCAAGATCACTACCGATATCTCCTCATTAGAACTACCTAGCTTCAAATCAATCTCCTCCAATGCTACATGAGTGTGAGCCAACTCATCTGGGAGATATCACCTCAGCGAAGAAATATGAAAAACATCATGAATCCTATGCAAGTGCTTCGATAACCCCAGTTTATAACCAACCGGTCCAACCCTCTCAATAATAGGATATGTTCCTACGTATAGTGGCGTCAATTTCTCGTTCATTCCAAATGTCATTATCTCCTTCATTGGAGATACCCTTAACAATACATAGTCCCCCACATTGAACTCCCGGAAGAACCCTTCGCATCGGCGTAGCTTTTCTATCTCTCCTGGGCTACCCGAATACGACTACAAATCATCTCAATCCTGGCAGACGTATCCTATATCACCTCTGGTCCAGGTAAATAGTTGTCCCCTACCTCTAACCAACACGCAGGAGAACGACAAGGTCTACCATATAATGCCTCAAATGGATCCATACCGATGATGAACTAGTAGGAGTTACTATACGTGACCTCCACTAGTGGAAGGTATTTCTCCCAACCTTCCCCAAAATACAGGATACACATGCGTAACATATCCCCTAACATCTGGTTAGTACGCTTTGTCTGTCCATCAGTCTGTTGGTGATAGGTCGTACTCAATCGCAGCTCAGTACCCATGGCCACGTGAAAACTCTCCCAAAATCGGGATACAAAAATATTATCCCGATCGGATATAATATTAAGCGGTATCTCATGTAACCTCACTATCTCGACTATAAAAATCTAGGCGTACTGTCCCACAGAGTAATCACTCCAAACTGGAAAAAGTGAGCTACCTTAGTCAGCCTATCCACAACCACCCATATAGAATCGTAACCCCTCTGAGAAGTAAGTAACCCCGTGATGAAGTGCATGGAAATGCTCTCCCATTTCCCTATCGGGATCTCTAATAGATGAATAAACCCAGCAAGCTTCTGATGATCCACTTTCACTAAGCGACAAGTGGGACACTTAGAGAGAAACTCAATAATGTCCTATAATACCCCGTATTTTTATGCTTTCTAAATTTGGGGATTTATTAAATTTAATGTGAGTTATTAATTTAATATAAATCCGAAAATTAATTATTTTTAATTACTAACGCGACGAGAGTTAGTAATCATTGGAAACTTGTTGAATATTACTGATGAGCAAGGTAATATATAACATTGATTATATTAAATGTCACGAGTGAATAAAATGACAATTTTGGAAATTTAAGTCGGGACGCTCCCGTATCGTGTCGGGACTAAATGTTGATTAATAAAAGTGAATAAATTATAAATCACCCGTATGGTCATTTAAAGTGTGCCAAAGTGTCCGGAAGGGTTGAGATAGTCAAAATAATGTACTCGGGGGTTTAGTTTGGGTCTCGAGGCATTTTTACACCTAATTAACACCCCGGGAGGGCGTTTTGGACATTTTACGTTTTTAGGCCTGAAAACCCACGAAAATTGAAAGGTTATATCAGATGCTTAGGGTTGACTTCTAGGGTTAACACAACCAAAAACAAGTGACGGCCATTGGAGAAGGAAGGAGAGAGCTTGTCAAGGAGTTTTAGGCCGAAAACTCCTCCGTTTGCGCCGCCGTCGTCGCCAAACGATAGATCACGTCACTAAGATCACAACAACACTGATTTCAGAACAAATCAGAGAACAAAAATCCCTAGCCAAGTATTTATCTTGCTTAATTTCGTTAATGCTTCATTCATGTTAGTTTAGGGTTAATTAGGATGAGTTTCTATGAAAGAAAACCCATGTTAGAGATTAGTATTGCATGTTGTAATGATATAAACGATAATTTGGAAATCCCTTTCATATGTAGAGGTTTAACCACGGATTTATGATGGATTAGAAGTAGAATTTCTGGAGAAAGAATGATTTGAATTAAGTTAAAGAAATTTTTAGGGTTCATGAGAATTGTATAAATTTGGGCACTTTTAATCCAAGAATCTTGATGAAAACTCACATGCCTTACGTTAAATATTGTCCATTTGGGTTTAGAACGTCTGTGGTATAAATTTCTAGGAGTTTGGGAGTTAAAAATCTGGATTTGGATGATGTTGGATGATAGAACCCGTAACTGGCATTCTGCAGATTCGCCATACCAGTTTGATCGGTCGATCGAACCAGGAGTATCGATCGATCGACGCATCAATCGATCGAGCTCCTGCCATCGATCGATCGACCCCTCCTAGAAAACTCATATTTCCCCTTCTAAATAGTTGAATTCAATTTAAATGAGTAATAATCTTTGGACATCCTTATTAAAATATTTTGGGAGATAAATAAGACCAGCAGGACTTATTAAAAATATGAAACCTTTAATGTAAGATGAGATTTACATTTTTACGGGGATGTTTACAGATAAGGGACGATGGAATTATGTATTAAAGGGGGAGACGCGTAAGGTAGTTACGTTGCAAAATAAATGAGTACCTACTGAAATTATACTTGGGAGGATAGAATTCCACGAGTGTCACTTGATAAGTTGGGATAATCCCACGAATTAAGATAAGAGGCAAACGTTATACGTGATAACTAAATAACGAGTAATAAGAACAAATATCATAATTATGGGTCGTAAGTATGTACCTAAACTTGATATGGTAATAGTAGTATATTTATATGACTGTGTTTATGCATATTCTATATACGTGTAAAAATTATGCCCGCGCTACTTGATGTCCCTGAGGTTACCGCGCTGGGACAGTCTTATCTCGATGGGACCTTTATGGGGGATATTGACTCGTACCCTAGAAGATAGAAATCCTTTGGTACAGGCTATCGAATCGATAGTCAGACGGTTTTAAGAGACGTGGGGGCATGTGCTGACCTCTTAGAGACTTGGAATCTATGCTTTGCCTCAATATTGTTTGTGTTTGTGTTAATACAATTCGAGAGTGATTCCGAACTTGTATTTCCCTTAGTACGAGTGATACGGGGACTGGATAGAAGAGTATGCCCGCACCATAATTATTATGTGGGGTGCTGTTAGAATATATATATTATATGAGTGTTTAATATATATATTCAATTCTGAAATTCGGGAATTACCTACTGTGTTTATGGTAAGTAAGAAATGAATAATGATTTCAAATGGGAAATACGTGTTTTGAAAAGTATAATATGTTACTGGGAAACTTTATTAGCAAATAAAGTTTAAACGAGAACTTTGTTATTAAATGAAATTTACCTCTTAAACAGTTGAATTTGTCAGTTTAAATCTTACGAGCAACCTAAGATAAGATAAGTTAAACCGTTGGGAAGGTTAATGCGATAGGTGTGCACATTAGAAGAGATGTGAGAATTTCTCAAGGGAGTGCCACACTAATATGTTGTTTCCTTGACCAGTAAACATTTTAAATACTTGCTAAACAAATTTTAAATCATTTTTACAATCGGGCCCTGACCCGTTTCCATTTTCTTTTCTCTCTTGTATATATATGTATATATTACAGGTGACCAGCCATAGGGGCGTCTTGCATAGGATCCTTTGGAAGGAACGCGCTGCAGCTTAAGTGGGAGTTGCAGACCTCTTGCTTAGACGACCTCATTTCTTGATTCACTCCTAGCATTTATTTTACCCAGTTGGGCATGTGTCGCCCTTTTCCATCTTTTAGTTGTTTTATTGGATATTGTGACTCATTAGGATTTTTTCCTTTAAGTTTTAATACTGGAATTAATTAGTTGAATGTTTAATTATTTGCATTATATGTTCCAGGATAGTTGTTGTGTGATCCTTTATCTAGGAATGATGTAAAGTTTTAAATGTTGGTTTATAAAATAAAATTTGGAAAGTAATGTCTAAAATGGTTTTGACACTTAGCTTAATTATTTAGGGTGTTTAAACTGGAAAAGTTATTTTTACGACAGTATTACTAATGAACCTACCGTTCACCTTGATTATAATTTAATAAAGGACTGATCACCCGGTATTTAATTAGGCGGGGTGTCACAGGTGGTATCAGAGTATCAGGTTCTAGTGTCCTTAAGATCCGTACGGCTTATTTCACTTCAGCTTAGCATTTTTGTTATAGAGCCCTATTTTAGGATTCTTGTATTCTTGCTTTTACGATTACGTCTTCAGCTATTTGAGATTTGATAATAACTATAGACTAATAAATTTCTTCACATTTCAGATGCCTTCGAGACGTGCACCAAAGGATAGGTGTGCCCAAGCCGAGCAGCCAGCAGCTCCGGTTCAGGGAACGATGAATGCTAATGAGGTAGTCACTATCGTTGCTTAGGAGATGAATTTTGCGCTAGCGGTAGTACAGCAGGCTCCACCCCAAGTTCAGGCAGTGGCGCCAGTACCTGCACATCTTCATGCGGTTTAGGGATTCCTTTCAGAAGGCGCATCCCCCTGAGTTCTCGAGTAGTTCAGATATCATCATCGTCAGCCAATGGAAGAAAGAAATCCAGAGGCATCTGCGTATGTATGAGTGCACAGACGTGCATAAACATTTGTTGGCTTCATTTAAGCTAGTGGGGGGCGCTTTGCAGTGGTAGGAGTCCACCACCACCTTGGAGGAGAGGGATACTATCCCGATTCAGTCATTCTGGGAGAGGTTTGACCGTAAGTATTTTCCACCCGCCGTGCAAACTAAGATAAGGCGAAAGTTACTAAACTTAAAGCAGGAGAATTCTACCTTTGTTGAGTATGAAGAGGAGTTCACAAGACTTCTCACTATAGTGCCAGATGAGGCACTCACGGAGGGCAAGAAGATACTATTATTTGTGGACGGGTTAGCTTGGAGGATCCGTCATCACCTTATAGGGAATATGTCTCTGAGTACCTTCACAGATGTACTCAATGCTGCTTTGCTACACTGCCAGGATCACCGCTTCCATCTGCAGGGAAGCAAGCGGGCAGGAGAGTCCGGCTAGCAGGGTAGGACAGGGGTAGTGGTGCTAGTGGACCACTGACATCTCAGGGACAGACTCGTCAGCACGAGCAGAGTTCCCATCGGGGGGACCCTGCCAAGCGGTTCCGATCGGGTGATTCCAGGCAGGGATTTAGAGGATTTAGGCAAGGTCAGTAGGGACAGCCTAATCAGCAGGGCCAGTAAGGCCAACACCGCCAGCAACAGGGTCAGCAGCAGGGCCAACAGGTCCAACAGTGTTTTCATTAAGGCCAACAGAGCCAGTGGTGGGGCGAAAACTGCCAACAGGGTCGTGGTCATCAGGGTCAGAGGGGAGGTAATTTCAGAGGCTGATGTTTCGTGTGCGGCAAGAATGGCCATAAGCACTAGGATTATCCAGAGGGTGATAGGGCCCCACAGAGGCCACTTTTTCCAGTCTCCCTCCCAACACCAGCTCAGGTACCAGCCCTACTAGCCATTCCAGCCGCTCCGATGCAGCAGGGGCAGTTACAGTACGGACGTGTCTATAACGTCCACCAGGCAGCAGCTCCGCAGGCACCACCCACGATTGAGGGTATGTTTCCTATCCATGGTACTATAGGTCAGGTTTTATTTGATACTGGGGCGACGCACTGTTTTATAGCTACCCATTTTACGAAGGCCTTAGGGTTATTAGCCACAGCAGAGAGCACTGTGACGTGTGTAAACTCACCACTACGAAATGGATCACTAATTTTCTTGATATATCAGGGTGTGGGAGTAGAGGTTGGTAGTTTGGTATTACCAGCAGACATGTTAGTATTAGATATGCATGAGCACGATGTTATTATCGTTGTGGATTGGCTCGCAGCTTATAGATCCATGATAGATTGTTTCGGTGGGAGTATTGTCTTTGCCATTCCGGGGCAAGAGATGTTTGTAGTGGCGATGCCTTGCCCAGAGGGAGGCTCGACCGCTTATTTTTATTACATAGAGGAGGATACCTCTAAGGATTTTTTGATTCCCTTAGACTCGATCCCAGTTATTCGTGAGTATTCTGATGTATTTCAGGAGATACCAGGCCTACCTCCCAGTCGAAAGATAGATTTTGTCATAGATTTATTACCGGATACTCGACTTATAGCACGCGCTCCATACCGTATGGCTCCGGCGGAGATGCGAGAGTTACGAGATCAGATAGAGCAGCTGTTAGGTCAGGGATTCATTCGTAGGAGTACCTCACCTTGGGGCTCTCTAGTTTTGTTTGTGAAAAAGAGAGATGGTTCACTGAGGCTATGTGTGGACTACCGAGAGCTGAACAAGGTCGCGATACAAAACAAGTATCCATTGCCTCAAATCGATGATCTGTTCGACCAGCTGAGGGGAGCAAATTTCTTTTCGAAGATAGATCTGAGGTCAGGGTACCATCAGCTACATATTAGGGAGAAGGATGTTTCAAAGACTGCTTTCTTGACGAGATATGGGTCCTATGAGTTCAGAGTGATGCCATTTGGACTCACAAACGCTCCAGCCGTATTCATGGACTTGATGAACCGAGTGTTCAGAGAGTTCTTGGATCAGTTTGTCATTGTCTTCATAGATGACATTCTGATATATTCACACTCCGAGGAGGAGCATGCCGAGCACTTGAGGAAGGTTCTTCAGACTCTATGAGAGCATCAGCTGTATGCTAAGTACGAGAAATGCGGGTTCTGGTTACATGAAGTGCAGTTCTCAGGACATGTTGTTTCTGAACAAGAGATAATAGTTGAACCGAGTAAAGTGTCAGCGGTGAGGGAGTGGGGATATCCCATGACACCGATGGAAGTACATAGTTTCTTGGGTTTAGCCGGATACTACAGGAGATTCATTCGGGGGTTCTCCAAAATAGCGGGTCCATTGATGAACCTGACTCGCAAGGGGGTACCATATGTTTGGGATGATGCTTGTCAATTGGCTTTCGACGAGCTAAAAGACAAGCTTACTTCAGCACCGATCCTTGCCTTACCTAAGCCGGGCGTGGAGTACGTGGTTTACACCGATGCCTCTTTACGAGGACTTGGGGGAGTACTTCAGCAGGAGGAGAAGGCTATAGCTTTTTCCTCCCACAAGCTTAAGCCACATGAGAAGAATTACCCCACACACGACCTAGAGTTAGCAAAGGTCATTTTTGCATTGAGGATATGGAGGCACTACTTTTGGGGGAGAAATTTCGCTTGTTCATAGACCACAAGTCACTGCAGTACCAGTTCACTCAAAGAGAGCTGAATATGCATCAGCACAGGTGGTTAGAGTTTGTGAAGGACTATCAGTTCGACATACAGTACCATCCGGGGAAGGCCAAAGTAGTTGCTGATGCGTTGAGCCGTAGATCGGTAGACAATGTAGCGGACGTCTGGAAAGTAAAATGGAAAGAGTTGGGTCACGAGGATGAAATAGCCTACTCCTTCATATCTGTCATGATAGTGTCACCCGAGATTGTTACGAGGGTGATACAGGCACAGACCGCAGATCCATTTTGTCAGGAGCAGATTATACCAATTTTAGATGAGGGTGCTGAGTCCTATTCTGTTAGTTCTGATGGAGGTTTGAGGTTTAATGGGAGATTGGTGGTCCCAGAAGGAGCAGAATTACGTCATGCAGTGATGACCCAGTCTCACGGGTCCCGATTCGCAGTACATCCTGGAGGAGATAAGATGTACCAGGATATGAGGCGGCAATACTAGTGGAGTGGGATGAAAAAGTACATTGCTGAGATTGTGTCTAAATATTCTACCTACCAGCTGGTAAAGGTGGACCATCAAAAACCGTTAGGGTTGCTTCAACCATTGGAAATACCCGTGTGGAAGTGGGGGAGTATTTCCATGGATTTTGTTACAGGGTTGCCTACATCCCAGCGGGGACACGACTCCATTTGGGTGATTGTAGACCGTTTGACCAAGGTGGCTTATTTTTTGCCGGTGTGGACAAACTATACCACGGGTCAATATGCTCAGTTGTTCATTGCCGAAATTGTCAGATTGCATGGGGTGCCCTTGAATATTGTGTCAAATAGAGATAAGATTTTCGTGTTGCATTTCTGGGAGAGCTTTCAGGAGGCTATGGGTACAGAGTTGAGGTTGAGTTTAGCTTATCACCCACAGACAGATGGACAAACAGAGCGTACAAATCAGATGTTGGAGGACATGCTATGCATGTGTGTCCTTGATTTTGGAGGAGGCTGGGAGCCACATCTTCTACTGGTAGAGTTCGCTTATAATAACTCTTATCAGTTCACAATTGGCATGGCTCCATTCGAGGCTTTGTATGGCAAGCCTTATCATTCCCCAACTTGTTGGCTAGAGATGGGGGATAACAAGTTGCTCGGACCGGATGTGATTTAGTAAAACTCCGCGAGGATTGAGATTATCAGGAGTCTCATTCGAGTAGCCCAGGACAGGCAAAAAAGCTACGCCGATGCGAAACGGTTCTTTCTAGAGTTTAATGTGGGGGACCAAGTATTACTACGTGTATCTCCTATAAAAGGAGTGATGAGATTCGGAAAGAAAGGGAAATTGGCCCCGAGGTACATGGGACCATTTCCCATTATCGAGCGAATTGGGCCGGTAGCATATATATTAGGACTGCCAGAGCATTTACATCGCATCCACGATGTATTCCACATCTCGTCGTTGAGACGGTAGATTCGGGATGATATGACCCACACCCACATCGTGATAGAAGAGATATACTTACAGCCTGACAGCTCTTACGAGGAGAGACCAGTGGCTATCCTAGACCATAGCAAGAGGAGATTGAGGTCGAAGGTAGTTCCACTTGTACGAGTCCAGTGGGAGCATCATAATGTGGAGGAATCCACCTGGGAGCGCGAGGCAGATATGCGCGAGAGATACCCAGATTTATTCTTACCAGGTATGCCTTATTTTCTAAATTTCGGGATGAAATTCCGTTATTAGGGGGGAAGTATGCAATACCCCGTATTTTTATGGTTTTTAAATTTGGGGATTTATTAAATTTAATGTGAGTTATTAATTTAATATAAATTTGGAAATTAATTATTTTTAATTACTAACGTGACGAGAGTTAGTAATCATTGGAAACTTGTTGAATATTACCAATGAGCAAGGTAATATATAATATTGATTCTATTAAATGTCACGGGTGAATAAAATGACAATGTTGGAAATTTAAGTCAGGACGCGCCCGTGTCGTGTCGGGACTAAATGTTGATTAATAAAAGTGAATAAATTATAAATCACCCGTATGGTCATTTAGAGTGCGTCGAAGTGTCCGGAAGGGTCGAGATAGTCAAAATAATGTACTCAGGGGTTTAGTTTGGGTCTCAGGGCATTTTTAGGCCTAATTAACACCCCGGGAGGGCGTTTTGGACATTTTATGTTTTTAGGCCTGAAAACTCGCAAAAATTGAAAGGTTATATCAGATGCTTAGGGTTTCCTTCTAGGGTTAACACAACCAAAAACACGTGACGGCCATTGGAGAAGGAAGGAGAGAGCTTGTCAAGGAGTTCTAGGCCGAAAACTCCTCCGTTTGCGCCGCCGTCGCCGCCAAACGATAGATCACGTCACAAGGATCACAACCACACTGATTTCAGCACAAATTAGAGACCAAAAATTCCCAGACAAGTATTTATCTTGCTTAATTTCGTTAATTCTTCATTCATGTTAGTTTAGGGTTGATTAGGATGAGTTTCTAGGAAAGAAAACCCATGATAGAGATTATAATTGAATGTTGTAATGATATAAACGATAATCTGGAAATCCCTTTCATATGTAGAGGTTTAACCACGGATTTATGATGGATTAGAAGTAGAATTTCTAGAGAAAGAATGTTTTGAATTAAGTTAAAGAAATTTTTAGGGTTCATGAGAATTGTATAAATTTGGACACTTTTAATCCATGAATCTTGATGAAAACTCACATGCCTTACGTTAAATATTGTCCATTTGGGTTTAGAACGTTTGTGGTAGAAATTTCTAGGAGTTTGGGAGTTAAAAATCTGGTTTTAGATGATGTTGGATGATAGAACCCGTAACTGGTATTCTACAGATTCGCCATACCTATTTGATTGATCGATCGAACCAGGAGTATCGATCGATCGACGCATCGATCGATCGATCTCCTGCCATCGATCGATCGACCCCTCCTGGCAGACTCATATTTCCCCTTCTAAATAGTTGAATTTAATTTAAATGAGAAATAATCTTTGGACATCCTTATTAAAATATTTTGGGAGATAAATAAGACCAGTAGGACTTATTAAAAATATGAAACCTTTAATGTAAGATGAGATTTACATTTTTACGGGGATGTTTACATATAAGGGACGAAGGAATTATGTATTAAAGGGGGAGACGCGTAAGGTAGTTACGTTGGAAAATAAATGAGTACCTACTGAAATTATACTTGGGAGGATAGAAATCCACGAGTGTCACTTGATAAGTTGGGATAATCCCACGAATTAAGATAAGAGGCAAACGTTATACGTGATAACTAAATAACGAGTAATAAGAACAAATATCATAATTATGGGTCGTAAGTATGTACCTAAACTTGATATGGTAATAGTAGTATATTTATATGACTGTGTTTATGCATATACTATATACGTGTAAAAATTATGCCCGCGCTACTTGATGTCCCTGAGGTTACCGCGCTGGGACAGTCTTATCTCGATGGGACCTTTATGGGGGATATTGACTCGTACCCTAGAAGATAGAAATCCTTTGGTACAGGCTATCGGATCGATAGTCAGACGGTTTTAAGAGACGTGGGGGCATGTGCTGACCTCTTAGAGACTTGGAATCTATGCTTCGCCTCAATATTGTTTGTGTTTGTGTTAATACAGTTCGAGAGTGATTTCGAGCTTGTATTTCCCTTAGTACGAGTGATACGGGGACTGGATAGCAGAGTATGCCCTCACCATAATTATTATGTGGGGTGCTGTTAGAATATATATATATTATATGAGTATTTAATAAATATATTCATATCTGAAATTTGAGAATTACCTACTGTGTTTATGGTAAGTAAGAAATGAATAATGATTTCAAATGGGAAATACGTGTTTTGAAAAGTATAATATGTTACTGGGAAACTTTATTAGCAAATAAAGTTTAAATGAGAACTTTGTTATTAAATGAAATTTACCTCTTAAACAGTTGAATTTGTCAGTTTAAATTTTACGAGCAACCTAAGATAAGATAAGTTAAACCATTGGGAAGGTTAATGCGATAGGTGTGCACATTAGAAGAGAGGTGATAATTTCTCAAGGGAGTGCCACACTAATATGTTGTAGCATTGGCCAGTAAACATTTTAAATACTTGCTAAACAAATTTTAAATCGTTTTTACAATCGGGCTCTGACCCGTTTCCATTTTATTCTCTCTTGTATATATATGTATATATTACAGGTGCCCAGCCATAAGGGCGTCTTGCATAGGATTCTTTGGAAGGAACGCGCTGCAGCTTAAGTGGCAGTTGCAGGCCTCTTGCTTAGACGACCTCATTTCTTGATTCACTCCTAGCATTTATTTTACCCAGTTGGGCATGTGACGCCCTTTTCCATCTTTTAGTTATTTTATTGGATATTGTGACTCATTTATTTTTAGTATTTACACTTTGGGATTTATTACTGTCAGGATTTTTTCCTCTAAGTTTTAAGGCTGGAATTAATTAGTTGAATGTTTAATTATTTGGATTATATGTTCCAGGATAGGTGTTGTGTGATCCTTTATCTATGAATGATGTAAAGTATTAAATGTTGGTTTATAAAATAAAATTTGAAAAGTAATGTCTAAAATGGTTTTGACACTTAGCTTAATTATTTACGGTGTTTAAATTGGAAAAGTTATTTTTACGACAGTGATACTAAGAATGAACCTACCGTTCACCTTGATTATAATTTAATAAAGGACTGATCACCCGGTATTTAATTAGGCGGGGTGTCACAGGTGGTATCAGAGTATCAGGTTCTAGTGTCCTTAGGATCTGTACGGCTTATTTCGCTTTCAACTTAGCATATTTGTTATAGAGCCCTATTTTAGGATTCTTGTATTCTTGCTTTTACGATTACGTCTTCAGCTATTTGAGATTTGATAATAACTGTAGACTAATAAATTTCTTCACGTTTCAGATGCCTCCGAGACGTGCACCAAAGGATAGGTGTGCCCAAGCCGAGAAACCAGCAACTCCGGTTCAGGGAACGATGAATGCTAATGAGGTAGCCTCTATCGTGCTCAGGCGATGAATGCCGCACTAGCGGTAGTACAGTAGGCTCCACCCCAAGTTCAGGCAGTGGCGCCAGTACCTGCACAGCTTCCATTAGCATGGGAGCGGGTTAGGGATTCCTTTCAGAAGGCGCATCCCCCTGAGTTCTCGGGTAGTTCAGATATCATCATCGTCAGCCAATGGAAGAAAGATATCCAAAGGCATCTGCATATGTATGAGTGCACAGACGTGGAAAAATAGTTTTTGGCTTCATTTAAGCTAGTGGGGGCGCTTTGCAGTGGTGGGAGTCCACCACCACCTTGGAGGAGAGGAATACTATCCCAATTCAGTCATTCTGGGAGCGGTTTGACCGTAAGTATTTTCCACCAGCCGTGCAAACTAAGATATGGCGAAAGTTACTAAACTTGAAGCAGGAGAATTCTACCATTGTTGAGTATGAAGAGGAGTTCACAAGACTTCTCACTATAGTGCCAGATGAGGCACTCACTGAGGGCAAGAAGATACTATTATTTGTGGACGGGTTAGCTTGGAGGATCTGTCAGCACCTTATAGGGAATATATCTCTGAGTACCTTCACAGATGTACTCAATGCTGCTTTGCTACACTTCCAGGATCACCGCTTCCATCTGTAGGGAAGCAAGCGGGCAGGAGAGTCCGGCTAGTAGGGTAGGGCAGGGGTAGTGGTGCTAGTGGAGCACTGACATCTCAGGGACAGACTCGTCAGCATGAGCAGAGTTCCCATCGGGGGGACCCTATCAAGCGGTTTCGATCGGGTGATTCCAGGCAGGGATTTAGAGGATTTAGGCAAGGTCAGCAGGGACAGCCTAATCAGCAAGGCTAGTAAGGCCAACACCGCCAGCAGCAGGGTCAGCAACAGGGCCAACAGGTCCAACAGAGCCAGTGGTGGGGCGATAACGGCCAACAGGGTTGTGGTCATCAGGGTCAGAGGGGAGGTAATTTCATAGGCTGATGTTTCGTGTGCGGCAAGAATGGCCATAAGCACTAGGATTATCCAGAGGGTGATAGGGCCCCACAGAGGCCACTTTTTCCAGTCGCCCTCCCAACACCAGCTTAGGTACCAGCCCTACCAGCCATTCCAGCCGCTCCGGTGCAGTAGGGGCAGTTATAGTACGGACGTGTCTATAACGTCCACCAGGAAGCAGCTCCGCAGGCACCACCCACGATTGAGGGTATGTTTCCTATCCATGGTACTATGGGTCAGGTTTTATTTGATACTGGGGCGACGCACTGTTTTATAGATACCCATTTTGTGAAGGCCTTAGGGTTATTAGCCACAACAGAGAGCACTGTGACGTGTGTAAACTCACCACTGCGAAATGGATCACTAATTTTATTGATATGTCGGGGTGTGGGAGTAGAGGTTGGTAGCTTGGTATTACTAGAAAACATGTTAGTATTAGATATGCATGAACACGATGTTATTATCGGTATGGATTGGCTCGCAGCTTATAGAGCGATGGTAGATTGTTTCGGTGGGAGTATTGTCTTTGCCATTCCGGGGCAAGAGATGTTTGTAGTGGCGATGCCTCGCCCAGAGGGAGGCTCGACCGCTCATTTTTATTACATAGAGGAGGATACCTCTAAGGAGGTTGTGATTCCTTTAGACTCGATCCCAGTTATTCGTGAGTATTCTGATGTATTTCAGGAGATATCAGGCCTACCTCCCAGTCGAAAGATAGATTTTGTCATAGATTTATTACCGGATACTCAACTTATAGCACGCGCTCCATACCGTATGGCTCCGGCGGAGATGCGAGAGTTACGAGATCAGATAGAGCAGCTGTTAGGTCAGGGATTCATTCGTAGGAGTACCTCACCTTGGGGCTCTCTAGTTTTGTTTGTGAAAAAGAGAGATGGTTCACTGAGGCTATGTGTGGAATACCGAGAGCTGAACAAGGTCACGATACAGAACAAGTATCCATTTCCTCGAATCGATGATCTGTTCGACCAGCTGAGGGGAGCAACTTTCTTTTTGAAGATAGATCTGAGGTCAGGGTACCATCAGCTACGTATTAGGGAGAAGGATGTTTCAAAGACTTCTTTCTTGACGAGATATGGGTCCTATGAGTTTAGAGTGATGCCATTTGGACTCACAAATGCTCCAGCCGTATTCATGGACTTGATGAACCGAGTGTTCAGAGAGTTCTTGGATCATTTTGTCATTGTCTTCATAGATGACATTCTGATATATTCACACTCCGAGGAGGAGCATGCCGAGCACTTGAGGAAGGTTCTTCAGACTCTATGAGAGCATCAGCTGTATGCTAAGTACGAGAAATGCGGGTTCTGGTTACGTGAAGTGCAATTCTTAGGACATGTTGTCTCTGAACAAGGGATAATAGTTGAACCGAGTAAAGTGTCAGCGGTGAGGGAGTGGGGATATCCCACGACACCGATGGAAGTACATAGTTTCTTGGGTTTAGCCGGATACTACAGGAGATTCATTCAGGGGTTCTCCAAAATAGCGGGTCCATTGATGAACCTGACTCGCAAGGGGGTACCATATGTTTGGGACGATGCTTGTCAATTGGCTTTCGACGAGCTAAAAGACAAGCTTACTTCAGCACCGGTCCTTGCCTTACCTAAGCCGGGCGTGGAGTACGTGGTTTACACCGATGCCTCTTTACGAGGACTTGGGGGAGTACTTCAGCAGGAGGAGAAGGCTATAACTTTTTCCTCCCACAAGCTTAAGCCACATGAGAAGAATTACCCCACACACGACCTAAAGTTAGCAAAGGTCATTTTTGCATTGAGGATATGGAGGCACTACTTTTGGGGGAGAAATTTCGCTTGTTCATAGACCACAAGTCACTGCAGTACCAGTTCACTCAAAGAGAGCTGAATATGCGTCAGCACGGGTGGTTAGAGTTTGTGAAGGACTATCAGTTCGACATACAGTACCATCCGGGGAAGGCCAACGTAGTTGCTGATGCGTTGAGCCGTAGATCGGTAGACAATGTAGCGGACGTCTGGAAAGTAAAATGGAAAGAGTTGGGTCACCAGGATGCAATAGCCTATTCCTTCATATGTGTCATGACAGTGACACCCGATATTGTTTCGAGGGTGATACGAGGGTGATACAGACACTTAGCTTAATTATTTAGGGTGTTTAAATTAGAAAAGTTATTTTTATGACAGTGATGCTAAGAATGAACCAACCGTTCACCTTGATTATAATTTAATAAATGACTGATCACCCGGTATTTAATTAGGCGGGGTGTCACATGTCCCTCTTCATCCCGCTCAACCAATACTACCGTCGCATATCTTGGTGCATCTTATCCGCATTGGGATGTATCACAAATCTAGATCCGTGCGACTCTATCATCACTGCATGGTGCAAATGCACATCCTCTGGAACAATTGATCTACTATTGAAGGGTAAGCCCCCATCTCAAATCACTGAGTAAGATTCTTCTCCCCTGGTAAAAATTTGTCGAATTTTCTCCTGAAAAAACGAATCTACTGCCTGAGCCAGAACTACTCCCATCACAATCTGAGGTGTAATAGTCATGACTAACATAAATAATTGAGAAACTGTATCCTAATGTCCCAAGTCCTTCCATTTTTCCTTCCACACTGTGGCTAACTCACCTACCGACCTTAGGCTTAATGCGTCTTCTACCACGTTAGCCTTCCTCAGGTGGTAATGTATCTCAAACTAATAATCCTTCATGAGCTCAACCCACTTGCACTGACGTATGTTTAGCTCCCGCCGTGTTAACAAATAATGAAGTGACTTATAACCTGTGAATAGGTGAAACTTTTTCCCCAATAAATAATGTCTCTATAACTGAAGATCAAACACGACTGCTGTAAGCTCCAAGTCGTGGTGGGGTAATTCTTCTCATAAGTCTTAAGCTTTCTAGATGCATAAGCTATATCCTTCTATTCCTATTGTAATACTCTACCAAGACCCAGTAACGATGCGTCAGTATAAACTATGTACTCCACTCCCCGCCTGGGCAGTTATAGTACCGGTGCTGAAGTTAACTTATCTTTGAGCTCATCGAATGCCAATCGACACGCATAATCCCATGTAAATGGTAAGGCCTTGCAGACGAGGTTAATCAATGGCCCCGCTATCTTTGAGAAACCCTAAATAAAAAGTTTGTAATAACCGTCCAATCCCAAGAAACTGCGTACCTTTGTTGGTGTCGTGGGCTGTCCCCACTCTCTCACTGCTGATACCTTGCTAGGATCAACTGATAACCCCACTTCAGACACAATATGCCCCAGAAATTGAACTTTTCGAAGCCAAAATCCTCACTTCTCATATTTCACATACAATTGATGCTCACGTAGTATCTATAAGACACGTCACAAATACTCGGCATGCTCCTCCTCAGTTTGAGAATAAATCAGTATGTCATCTATAAAAACACACTACACCAAAAGACTTATTTTGTAACGGATTTTTTTTTTCTATTTGCAACGGATTTTGTCCATCATAAATTTGTAACGACCCAAACCCATTAAAAATAAAAAATAACCGTTACAATATAATGATAACTGTTGCAATATTCATTAAATGAAAAAAGAAAAAAAAATAGAGACGAGGGAAGGTCAAGCGGAATTATTCCCCCATCTCCTCAACTAACTTTATCCCCCTCCACCAAACCCACTCCCCCTCTATCTCTCCCTCCCAAACCCACTTTGATGGAAGTCGGTGTCCTCTGTCCCTCTTCCTATCGATGACCTCTGTAAGGCTCCCCGACGACATATATATATATATATATATATATATATATATATATATATGCTTGTTTTCGATTACCTTCTGAGACCTTAATTTTTTGTTGTAGTGTGTTAAATTAGGTGTATTTACATTACTGGAAGTAGTTTGATCAGTATTGCAATCAAAGATCCTCGTATCACTTCTAAAAATCTCATTAGTTAAACTTTCTAACTCATATTTCATAATATGATCCCTTTTTGAATCTCGATTCTCAAATATGCTCTTTGATCCACACACACACACACACACACACACACACACACACACACACACACATATATATATCTATATATATATATACACACACACACATAACAGGTCAGGTAATTATATTTATTACTAATTTTAAATCTGATATACTTAGATTTATAATCTTTAGTTTTGAAATCTTATGTTTGTTAAAGTAGCAACCCATAAGCAAATAGAGTAGTTTTGAGTTTAAGTATGGTTTATATGTTTCTCATATTACTTGTTTTTGTTGGTGTTATATATAGAGTGGATTGTGGGCTTATTTGGTTTTTTGTTAATGGTTTGGTATAGATATATAGGTGGTAGCTTGGCGGGTTGCTCAATTAGGGCTTATTTGTTAATGAATTTGGTGTTATTTTAAGTTTTGATTATATTTCTCTTTAATTGTTCATATATCCGGTTATGCCCAAAACTGAGTTTGTACAAAGTTTTGTTGCTTTCTTTATTCTTTATTACAAGATTATTGTTCACTATTTTTTTATGAAGATTTTTTTAGTGGAATGTCGAACAAAAGGGAGCTTTTCTTAATTTAGCATGGCAGGTCCTTACCAAGGAGGTGTGTGGAGGATAAGGGTGGAGCTGCCAGATGTTTATCCCTATAAGTCTCCTTCTATTGGATATATCAACAAGATTGACCATCCAAATGTTGACGAAATGTGAGTCAGTGAATGTACCTAGTCTAGTGGTTTAGCTTGTTTAACTGTTGGTACTTTTGTACATTTGTTTGCTTTTATTTATTTAAATATTTTGATTCAGGTTATCAATTAGACAAGGAGCCCCATTTTTGGTAAGACATCCTCTCACCATATTATTATATCAGTAGCTTCTTGTATACCTTTTTTCCTCTATACTGATTTTTAGTGCTAATAGCAGTACCTTTTGGATTCAACTCATTTTTTTAAAATTTGTTTATGTTTTTTAGATCTGGTAAATGTGTTTGAAGTGTTTCTTTCTCAGCTTCTTCTGTATCCCAACCCATCTGATCCATTGAATGTAGTGGCTGCAACACTGATGATGCGTGATCGCCCTCTATACGAACAAAGAGTGAAAGGTAACAAACCTTTCTAAAACTCATATTTCATTGAGCACGTCTCTCTAATGGTTTAGTACTCATTGCTTGAGTTTATCTTAGAGAGTTTTATGTGTTATTGGGGTTTATTGTTCAAGTTGGAGCCCTTTTTTGTTAAATGGCTCCCTTTTTTAGGTTAATGTGTGAATGACTTTGTTGATTTATATAATTTTAGTAATGCATGTGTTTGTGTGACACACTTTTTTTATTATAAATCTTGTGATTGGATAACTTTTCCTACAAACAAATTCTTTCAAATCATAAATTTGTGCACAACTTTACCTGATGCAGTCAATTCATTTATACTTATAATATACGCTTCCTAGTATACGTACATTTTTAACCCCAAAAAGAAGCGTATACTAGACAATTAAGGTCCTTTTAAGAATCAACAATTCAAAACATATCAAGAAGTAACCATTCAAAACATATCAAGTATTAAAAATGTGACTAGTATACGCTTCTTTTTGGGGTTAAAAATGTGCGTTGCGGGGCGAAAACTGAAAACAATAATGTAACGACTTAGATTTAGGTACAAACACATCAAGTAATACAAAAGTAACTTGTATAAACTAATCATGTCCTTGGCAGACTCTCAGTTGACCAAATTAACTAGTATACGCCTCTTTTGGGGGTTAAAAATGGACGTTGAGGGCGGAAAGTTATAACAACAACCTAGCAGCCTAGATTTAGGTACAAACACATCAAGCGATACCAAAGTAACTTGTTTAAACTAATTGCGTCCTCAACGAACCATCGATTGGACTAATTGATTAGTATACACTTCTTTTGGGGGTTAAAATGGGTGTTCGGGCGAGAAAACTTAAAACAAATGGCCTAGCAGCCTAGAAATAGGTACAATCACATCTAGCGATACCAAAACAACTTGTCTATACTAGCCATGTCATCAACGGACTCTTGTTTCGCCTAATTGACTAGTATACGCTTCATTTTTGGGTTTAAATGTGTTGGGGGGGGGGGGGGGGGGACTGAAAATACCAACCTAGTGGCGTAAAAATAGGTACAAGTTGAAGAAATCCATTACAAATTGAAAAATAAAACATTACAATATATTGATACCCTATGCAAAAATTCATTAAAAAAAAAGAGAAATGAAGGTTGGGCCCGATAATTCCCCCCAAATCCCAAACTTACTTTCTCCCACTCCATCTTTACCCCCAAATCGACCTCTCTCCTTGCAAACCAAGTTAGAGCCAAGTTTTGGGAAGTTGTATGTGCCGAACACGGGATCGATTCAACAGGACGATGCAGAGGAGAGTCAAATATCCAACTGGAACGAGTCAACATATACTACAATAGAGCTAGTTGTGAGAACTTTTTCCACCTTCTTGTTCTCATGGATATGGAGACCGATACCATGGACAACCGTCGTTCTGTTCCATATAGTTAGATTTTCCTCCCATAAAATTTCATTTTTGGCCAAAAATTGTTCAATACTGTTGTACAATATATAGTACAGTTGTGCACTCGTGCGTCTTTCCCAAATCAAGGTTTGAAGTATACACAACTAAAAATACAAAATTATAAATTGAAACAACACAGTTTGTAATGTTGTCCATTGATACCCAAAAGTTTTAGGATGGTAAATTGGGAAGTAAATTTTTTCCTTAGAAAAGTTAACTTTTATAATTTGGACATAGGGGATGTTAATAATTAGGACGAGTTATTGTGGGAATAGCCATGGGTAGATTTTGGGGGAATTGGTAATCGTATAGGTAGGTGAAACCGTGCAAGTGTACCATTGTTTATTCCTCTAAAGAGACGAAGATGCGGTGGACTTGTGAAACTTTGTTGCTAGTTCCTATAAAAACCTAAAAACTTAGGATGCTAGTTTGTCGACTCTGACAAATTGATAATGACAGAGAAGATCAAGAACCAAGCTAGCAGCGGCGGCACCTCTGGGAACAACAGGGGAGAAGGCATGGTAGTCGACATTAGCATGCGTAGAAGATCTTGCGGTTATTGTAGATCTGGTTCCCACACTAGTATTTCTCAGGGTTTATGTGCACACAGTTTAACAGTTGATGAGTATCAAGCTCTTCTAGACAGAGGTTGGAGGAGATCTGGGTGTTTCCTCTACAAACCTGAGATGGACAAGACATGTTGCCCTTCTTATACCATCCGCCTGAAGGCTAAGGATTTTTTTCCTTCCAAAGAGCAACTTCGAGTGTCTAAAAGAATGCAAAGGTTTCTAGATGGTGATTTGGATTCAAGAAAGTCAGATGAGTTCAAGGATGGACCAAAGACTTCAAAGGATTCATTCATCCTTTCCCCTAACAAAAAAAACTCTCACCAGCAATGGAATCATTTCCTAACAATGGAGAAAAGAATAAAGATGAACAATTTATGCATTATATGTCTGGGCAGATTGATTGTTCAGTACGTGTATGCATCCAAAGTGGGCAGTTTCCTTCTAATATTCAGATAACAAATGCTTCTGTAAAAAAAGTTTCACAAGCTAAGAGGAAGTTACTAACTGAGGGGTCCGAAGATCTATTATACTCTAGCAACGTTTCATTTCTTATTGCAGCTTCTTTAAAGCAATCCAATATGGATGCTCGGCATTTAAAATCATCTGGGCATATCATAATAGAAAATAACCAGTCTAACGACCTTAGATCTAAAATGATTATAGAAAAAATGGAAAGTTATTTAAAACATCTGTCAGAAATTTCTGGCCTGTCCACTAGAGCGTGTAATGGGCACATCAATTTCTATTCTAGTACAAAAGAAGATTATGAAGATGACAAAATTGAAAAACTTGTAGTCTGTAAAGAGTCTTCCACAGGAAAAAGAGGTAAAGGATGTTGTTTGAACAAGATTCATGGATGCCATCAGGGATAAAGAGGGAGGCTTGAGATTCATTTGAGAAGGTCCAATTTTGATCCAGAAGAATATGCCTTGTATAGGAGATACCACATTAAAGTGCATAACGATGCACCTAATCATGTCACAGAGAGCTCTTACAGGAGGTTTCTGGTTTATACTCCCTTGGTATTTGTTCCATCAACTGGCGATGCCACTGTTCCTCCTTGCGGCCTTAGTTCTTTCCATCAATAATATGTTATCAATGTGAAGCTACTTGCAATTGGGGTGATAGATATCCTTCCAAAATATTTACCGAGTCAATATTTGTTATGGGACCTAGACCTTGCCTTCTTATCACTGGGCAAGTATTCAACCCTGCAAGAAATATGATGGTTGAGAGAGAATCATATTCGTTGTCATAGCCTCTAATATTATTATCTTGGCTACTATATTCACTCTTGCAACAAAATGAGATATAAAGCGGCATATCATCCATGTGAGCTTCTCTGCCCATTACGTTACTAGTGGTTCCATATGATAATGCAGAGATGCAACCCGAAAGAAAAAATATATTCAGTCTTGTCTGATTTCACCATTTTACAAAATGAGTCCTCAGCACCTGGTTTATTTGATAATAATATGGAACTGCAACATAACAACTCTTGTCAACAAGAATCTAATGACGATCCTATTGATGAGGACGAAGAAATGTCTGAACTTGAATTCGAAGATTCCGATGATGAAGCAGGCCCAGAAACCAGTTGTTTGACATTACTGGGATCAAAAGATAAACACGTCAATAATATTATGATTGGATTGAAGGGATCTCATCTGAGATACAAGGGCATATAACACGATTTTGGTCCGGATGAAAGGAGTTACTTAGAGAGCAAGTTGCTTAGGTACTTGAGGGCTATGGGCGTGGAACTCTTTGAGCGAATGGTATTTTCACTCGGCTGATTCAACAACAATTCATGATATGTATTAGAATTCAATTACAAATAACATATTTATATTCCGTGAATGGAGTTATATATGTTCCCATGCCACATCTGCCTAGCTGGTGGGGTTCAATGGAATTGTTATTTCTTGAAGATTATTTTCCTTGGATCCTCGATGTACAGTTTCTTCTTCCAGGTTCAGCATGTGGACTATGTATATGTTTATATCTTTGTGGAATTAATTTGTTTTCTTGGTAAGATGATTGAATTGAAGTGGGTTTTAAGATAATTGGGCACAATTTCTAATAAAAAAATAATAATTTGGACACAGGGAGTATTATTGCTCGATTTAGATCTTTTGTTTGTGTTGGGGCTATATCAAAGTTACTACTATTTATTGTTAAAATTTCTATTTTGGCATTGGAAATCTTCTAGGGGCTCAACTCCCACACCAAGAATTTTGGCTATCGTCAATAATCATATAATTTAGCAAATGCGGCAGCTATTATAATGGATTACCCTGTTTAAAATCATTCACTATTTTTGTGCATGAATAATAAGAGACGGTGTCACTTAAGGAGACTTTCAATTGTGGTTTTTGTTTCAAAAAAGATATTATTATTTGTGCTCGATATCAATAGTGAGAATTAATAGTTAAGAGTAAAGGGTAATGCTGTGTATAATATCTTGGATCCTTGAAGTAAAGGGTAATGGTATGCAAATTATCTTAATCCCGCCCTTGCCTATAGAAGGGAAATTGTTCCTCCCTAACGTGAAAGAACCAATGTTAGATCCTCATCTCTTTTTCTTGCATGTTGCGCTCGGCTCCTTGCAGAAGGGTCAATATTGAAGATAAGTTAGATGAAAAAATCTTGGGAAAAAAATCACAGTTCAAAATACCCCCCCAAACATGTTATGTTGTGGCATGTTATGTAAAAATATAAATATATGTTTGTGTGGGTGGGTTTTTAGTGTTTGTAAGAGTATTTATTTATGTATTTATCATGTATTTATTTATTTGTGTGCTTGCATTAATCTTATTATATACAGATATGTAGGTTCTTCACTCTCAATGTTCCAAACCACCCCTCCCCTCTCCTCTCTCCCTTCCCTTCCCATCCCTTACTTTTTTATTTTTTTCTAGATAAACTTGATAAATTAGTGTCTGAGTTTATTTTTTTGTTCATTCCATTATCAGGAAGTAGATGTTAACGTGATTTGTTGAACCCCTCTTCTCCGATATATCAGGTATGATTAATTATTGAAATGTAACTTTGGTATCATTATTTATTTTGACACTTTGTTGGTACATTTTAGTCATTTATTCAAGTTTGTTTTATGATTTGATATATAGGATTACTTTTTGCCCTGGTATATTCTTCTTTTGGGGGTTAAAAATGGGTGATGGGAGGCGAAAACTTAAAACAGCAACCTATGAGCCTAGATTTAAGTACAAACACATCAATCGATACAAATGTAACTTTTCTACACTAATCATGCCCTCATTGGACTCTAGGTTGACCTAATTAACTAGTATATGCTTCGTTTTGTTGTTGAAATGGGCATTGGGGGAATTGAAAACAACCTAACAGTCTAGATTTAGGTACAAACAAATCAACCAATACTAAAATAACTTGTTTAAACTAACATTGTCATCATCGGACTCTCGATTGTCCCAACTGACTAACATATTCTTCTATTTGGGGTTAATATGGTGTTGGGGGGTTAAAACTTAAAACAACAACCTAGCTTCTTAGAAATAGATACAAACAAAATAAGTGATACCAAAATAATTTGTCTAAACTAATCGTGTCCGCATTCGACTCTCAGTTGGCCTAACTGACTAGTATACATTTCTTTTGGGGTTAAAAATGTGTGTTTGGGGGCAAAAACTGGAAACAATCTAACGGCATAAAAATAGGTACAAACACATCAAGTGATACCAAAGTAACTTATCTAAACTAACCGCATTCTCATCAGGTATGGCCATTTATTGTGTATCGATTACTCCTAAATAAAATTGCATGCGTGCCAATGGCACATGAATGTACTAGTCTTTTATGTTATTTACTCATTTATGCTTACACGTTTACTAAGATTGAGTTTGTTCAACAGGTTCTTATGGGGAAATATGAAGATTCAAGAATGAAGTCTACTTTTGCAAGGAATGTCATGAACACTACTTTTGGGAGAATAATATATTTAGAACTTTAATGATGTTAGACTTTGTTTCAAGTTTATGGTTAAAAGCTAAATAGTTGGATCTTGTAGTAATTTTTTTTGTTGTTGTTGGATTGGCCTGTGGGCCTTGGTTGTTTCCTCTTGGGGCTTTGTCTCTTTTAATTAAATTCACATTTCATCAAAAAGAAAAAAAGCTAAATGGTTTATCTTGTAGTAAATTTTGTTTTTTGAACTTTAATGGTTATGAATGAAATATAGTTTTAGATCAATTTAATATAACCGAAATGTACTGTCATTCATTTTGTCACATGTGTATTGAAATAAATGTTTGAGTGAAATTTGTGGGCATTGGTTATGCATTGCCATTGGTTGAGCACAAGTTTTTACTTAGTGTATTTATATCTACTTGTTTAATGAAAAATTAATATTTTTTTAAAAATAAAATAATATTGCTAACGGACTTTAACCGTTACAAATAAAAACATTTGTTACAAATATACGACATTCCCAATCCCTTGCAATATATTTTGTAACGGATTTTATCCGTTACAAATTCTATATTTGTAACGGATAAAAACTGTTAGAAGTTAGTACATTTGTTACTAATATATGAGATGTGTACCAATGCCAAATCTGTTACAAAATATTTTTTGTAACGGATTTAGCCCGTTACAAATATTAAATTTGTAACGGATTTTGTCCGTTACAAATTTCCTCGGTAAAATAAATAACGCCAATTTTCTAATGGATTTAATCCGTTACAAATATTTTTTGTAACGATTTTTGCCCGTTACAATTGACCTGATAAATTGATCTAGGAACTCTATGGACACCCTGTTCATCAAGTCCATAAATACCACCGGTGGATTAGTCAGCCCAAACGGCATAAGTTGAAACTCATATGATCCATATCTAATCAAGAAGGGAGTCTTTGAAATTTCCTGCTCCCTGATCCGCAGCTGATGATAACCAGACCTCAAATCTATCTTTAGGAAGTAAGTTACTCCTCTCAGCTGATCAAACAAGTCATCGATCCTATGCAACGGATACTTATACCATATCGTGGCTTTATTAAGATCCCGATGAACCACACACAACTATAAAGAACCTTCTCATTTCTTTACAAATAACACAGGGACACCCCAAGGTGACGTACTCATGCAGATAAACCCCTGACCCAATAACTGCTCTATCTGATCTCTTAGCTCCATCATGTCTACTGGAGCCATACGGTAAGGCGCATGAACAATATTCCGAGTGCCTGAGGCTAAATCAATCCCAAATTCAATCTCCCTACTGGGAGGTAACCACGATATTTCTTGGAATACACTCGTAAACTCATAGAATACCGATATCGAATCAAGGGATATCACTACTCCCGTAGAGATCTCACCATCCATATAATATAAATGTATAGACGACCCTCCCTTAGAATGAGGCATCGCCACTAGGAACATCTCTTGTCCTGGAATAGAAAAAATAATACACCGGCCATAACAATCAAACATGGCCCTATATGCAGCAAGCCAATCCATGTCGATAATGAGATCATACTCGGACATGTCTAACACAAGTAAATTCATCGGTAAAATCAGACTCCCAATCTCTATACTCACTCTTCCACATACAAAGAAAATGGATGTACCATTACCCAATGGTGAGTATACATAAGTGACAGTACTGTTGACCGGGTCTAGTAATCCTGTGGCCCATGCAAATCTAGTGTCTACAATTGAATGTGAGGCCCTGTGTAAAAAAGAATGTGCCCCATAGCTCCACAAATATAAAAAATACCCTTAATCGCGGGTGGTGGATGCTGAACCGTTGCCCGATGGATGTTATACACATGCCCATACTGTCCCTGCAGTGCTGGAGTTGTTGGAATGGCAGGTAATGCTGGCACTTGAGTTGGTGCTGGGAGAGCAGCTGGTGGAATCACTGGTCTCTATGGCTCCTGACGAGCACCATGCTGAGGGAATTTTGCCCTTATCTGGACAATCCTGTCGTTTGTGCCCATTTTTACCACACATGAAACATCTGCCAGTGAACTTTCCCGCATTCTATCCCTGTTGACCCCGACCTTGCTGGCCGTTACCACCTCTCCCTTAGCCCTACTTCTAGCCCTGATGGACTTGCTTCCCCTATCTATTACCTCCCTATCCAAATCGAAAACCTCAAGATCGTAAACATTTAGCATAGTCCCCAGCGATGTTGATTCTAGCTTGGCTATGTCCCGCTAGAACTGCCTCCATCAGTCTTGCCCTACTGGATCGCTCAATCCCCCGCTTGCCACTGCACTACAAGAAAACTAATTTTTTATGGAATTTTTTTTGCAGCATTTATAAGATATGCCCAAATTTTTTTTTTCTCGGCATTTAATTTTAAATGCAGAAAATTTACAAGGTTTCCATATAAATTCTGTAAATTTGAGGCACTTTTTTAACAAATGCTGACAAATTTATGGCACATAAAAAACCTAGCGCTAACATTTGGCGAGTTATTTTTTTGTTAAATTTTAATTGAGAGGGTTTACTCTTCACTTTCACACGTCTCTTCCTCTCAACTGGTCACTAAAAAACCGTAGCTCTCCGACCAACGGGTCCAGCCCATGCCGATTAACAGTTGTCGTCGTCGACTGCCATCGTAGACTAGCAATCTTATCTCACATCTGTTGTCGATGATCGGCAAGGTAATACCCCCCTCTCTCTCTCCTATATATATATATATGTGTGTGTGTGTGTGTGTGTGTGTGTGTGTGTGTGTGTGTGTGTGTGTGTGTGTGTGTGTGCAAACAAAAGGCTTAATCCACAATCCCATAACAATTACCCTCCAAAATCACAAATTTTCCTGAAACAAATAACTAGATTGGAGAATCAATTAGACTTACGAGCACCTCCTGATCCATCCATCAAGGCACTGACCACTAATCAACTTTATTTATTCAATTTTATAGTTATCAACACTTATATAAATAACTGTGGTTTGTTTGATTAAATAGATTGTGGTAATAATTAAACCTGCTAATGGACACGAGAGAGGAGGATATCAATTGGTTAGAAAGGTTTATGATGATTCAATATCAATTGGGAATAAAATCTTTAATTTTGACTCTATTCTCAATTCAAATTAAAAAAAGGATTATATTTTTCTATTTGATTAATTGTATTAAAGTTAGTGACCTGTTTGGTGAACCTAATGGAAAATTATTTTATTTTGTATTAATTTTATTAAAGGTTTCTGTTTGGGATTCTTTAACACCTATATCAATATCTTCAAAGTTTGCATTTTTGTGTCTATTTTGGTTTGGTAAGTTTTTTAATAATCATTTTTTCAGTGTTTAGTATTGTTCACTCCACATTACTAAGTAGAAGTTGATGTTTGATTTATTTTCTTTGTGTTTCATATTGTCCTGAAAAGTTTATTTATCTGGATTTGAATGTTTATTACATTATTACATTGTGTAAACTAAAGTAATCCTAACTAAATAGGAAGAAATGCTTTGTGTGCTTATCTTGAAAAGTGTTCAGATGGTTTGATTAGTACTTTGTATCTCGTTGCAAATCTGATTTGTGTGTAGAGTTAGAGTATAGAACTTTCCTCGACTATTTGATGTTCTCTTGGCTTGAAGAGCATTATGTGTTGGATTGTGTGCTCGTGGTGATTAATTCATAGAGGTATTTGAGAAAATGCATCACTTAATCTATTTATATTCTTATCAACTGATTCACATCAATGTTGAATAAATCTACTAGATGCACACAAATAGATGGATGACCCTATAATAAAAAAATCTTTAATGTTATATTAGATTTTCTAAACTTTGAGGAAATTTAACATTTTTTCTAGTTTACATTTCTGTTTTTAATTCTTATTTTTAATAGAAAATTCTAAAAATTAGGGAAACAACTTCATTTGTTAGACATAACCTATAACTTAGTTGGTAAATATTGAGCATTGAAAATTGCACATATTATATTACTGTGATCTAATTGAGCTGATCATTTTACTAGATCATATTACTGGCTGTCCGATTATTTAAACGTTGTTTATAGATATACGACACTTGATGATCATCTAGTTATGAATGTTTCTATACCTTTATTTAAGAGTTTCATAGTAATGCATTAGCACTTGAAATTTAATAAGAATAGATGAAGTTAATGATCCATATAACAATGATGAATTTGTTCCAGAGTGAAAGCTTATGGTCAACTGCCCCAATCTAGAATACTTTTATATATTGATAATTTTCTATCAGATGACTTTGTGGTGGAGGTCCTATCATCCTTATCAAAAGAATTCGTTCAAGTTGGTCTCATCTGGACAAAGTCCACAAAATTTGATAATTACGGGAGTTTTATCTCAAATCTTCATTTTGGGAGGTGTATTTCTAGCGCTTCATAAGGATGTCCAATCTATCATAAGGATGTCCAATCTATGTCATTTTAAAAAATAATCCATAAACTATCTATTTAATTTGCGGTTTCTCCCTTACGTGTCTATAAAATTAGTTTTTAGCAACTTTTAAGTTGCTTACTACTGGTAATGTATCTTTAACAAAATGTGGTATCCTAGATAAAAAAATGGAGTGTTTTGGGGTACTTTATAATTTTTCTTACATTTAATTAATCATCACTTTTATCCCTCTCAAAGATATGGTTGAGTGACGACCACTTGGAGTTTATGATGACATCATTAGGTCGGCTTACTTACCAAATAGTTTGGAGTCAAACTGCATTCACTATCTGGATTCAAAAAGAGAGTGCTACTAAAGATATGATTCGGTGAGCATATATTAACATCGCCTAAGGGAATGGACTCTTCCTTGGAATGGAATCTTACTTGGAATCACCCAAGGGATTCGCTGAACAGCTCTTACTTGACATCGCCCTGAAGTTATGAATAAGGTATTAAATCTCTCTCTCCAATCTTCTTAATTTTGATTCATAATATCTTTGATTCACCATATTTAAAATCTCGATTAAAGATTAACAATCAATGGAAAAAAAACTTGCCTAGTTGTCTCATTTTTTTAACAACATAAAGAGGACATCTTCCAGAGTGCACCCACCTGTTCTAAAGTTTCGTCCGTTCAAATTGATTCCATTTTCTACATACTGTGAAACAAATGTAACTGAGATATCTGAATCATACTTGCAATGATATGGAATGAAGGGTTATCTAACTACATCATCACATCGATCCCTTAACGTTGTCTCCTCCTTCTCACTCATTTGTCATCACTTTCATTTTCCTTAGAGCTTGATGAGCTTGAATTTGATTCAGAAACTGATTTTCGTTATTGCATGATGATACGATGCATATTCTTTAAGTACTCCCTTAAGTTTTCAGTAATGCCAGCCCAATAGATGTGAATAAGTTGATGGAAAACCATGTGTTCTTTGGATTATCTCTTCGGAAGATAGATTCAAAAGACTCCTGCATTGTGGGGGCGCTCAGACGATCATTCAGTAGGCAAATGCCACGGTGCTCTGACAGTTTTTAGAAGAGAATCTTGTTGAGAATACGAGAAGAGGAAGTAGTGTCCTCAGTCAGCCGTATATAGGATAGAACATGCCAAGATAGAGCATCAGTGCTACGTAAATGGGAAAAAAACTTGGCCACATTACGCAGCTGATTATTCTCAAGTTGATGGATCATAGAATATTATTGGACAAAATATTTCTCAAAATTTTCTTAGTGGATCTTATTGATCATACAAAAACGTTGCGCCAAAAGAACATAATACCGGAGGTAAGTTCTCTCTTGATTGCAGCATGCTAATAACATATCACACAACTCCATCTCTTGTCCAATCCCAAATTTAATTTTCAAGAGCTTGTGGCCCGCTTCCACAAAATCAATACTAGATATGATTGTTAAATAAATTATCCTTTGAAGATTCACAAGATTTGTTGTTGTCTCATCCTTTATTTTCATATTCTCCTCATCCTCTTCATAGGATTCTTCATCCTCATCAACATCTAACTCTGCATCATAATCTATTTCTTCCTGACCCCTCGGCACCAAGTATGGTTTTCTTCAAATCTTCATACCTATCTTCATTCTCAATAAATTGACGATCCGACTTGAAAATATCTAAAGTAATCTCTAGATCTATCTAATCTAGAAGAGATATTTAATGAGTTAACTGATCATCCTGCTCAATGAGGTCTAGTTATGGACAAATAGCGGGGTGCCCTTGGAACTTGGCTTTTCTGATGCATTCGATTAGGAATTAAAACCTTTTGTCTATCTCTCCTTCGTTTAGAATTCCACGAAAACGCTTGAAAATACCATGCCTTATGCTCTCTTCGATTTAACATTCAACTCAGTGGCTTTATCTCCTTCGTCTATTTTCATTGTCATGCTTGTCACATTGGGAAGAGTGTACGTATTACTTTTATTGATGTTCATGTTGGTTATGTTAGACCATTTTATTTAATTTATCATATAGTTGGTCTTTAATTTGTTGTGTCCAAAAGTAAAGAAGATAACTTCCCACCCCAGTAAAGGAAACTGAAGGTAGAGCACTAAAACTCTACAACAAGAGCCAAACGTCATCACAGTACTATTAGTCTAGTAGGTCCCAATTGTTGGACTTGAACGACCGATTAAGTTTAATCTTGCCCAAATGTCCTACAATCCATTATTTCACGAATTCACATTTTAAGATCGTGAATCAGTACCTGATATGCACAGAATTATCGCACTTTTAATGCATGTACGTTAACCCGAGTTGGGAAAATTAGGCAATGAGGTCCAAACTCTCTTGCCACATATCCCGTTGAAATTTTTTGTTCCTCTTCAACCATCACTCCTAACACCCTTAAGGTACTACCGCTACATCCCATCATCCACTCACCCTTCGACCAACTATTTGTCCACTCCACCTCAAGTGAGTGGATATATAAGGGATGCAACTAAGTTCATGGGGCTAGCAACTTTGTCCAGACCCACACTCGCTTTTGGGTTGTTTGATCAAACAGAGATTGAAGGTATTTTAAATCCATAACCTTTCATGTGATGTTAATGGAGATGATAAGTGAGACACCAAGAATGGTTTGCTCATCCCAAGCCTCATGTTAATCCTGCACGGCAACCCCGCCTCCTCCGCCACGGCTGCCTAAGTTTGTAGGACGTGTCCCTGACAACTCATCAGTTGAAGAGGAAGAATACCCCTTTGCCAACAGGGAACATGGCTAAAGAAACATATCTCAACTCTTGAAAATCCTTGAGAAAAACATGCATGGTGATCGGCATGTTGATGTACCAACTTTTGAAGGCTAGATGGGTTCTGTTGTCTATGTGGATTGACTTGACTCAATAAAAAGATATTTGAGTACAAAGGGTACAAGGAAAATTATATGTGTTCAGATCGTTATCATAAACTGTCGAGAATGCTAAGCTTTGGTGGAACGAAATGTGTCAGCGACATCGGGAAACTGAAAAGAGGCCCATCACCAGTAATGCACGAGAGGGATTTATTCACCCGGGTTCAGAGTTTACGAAACAATTTGATGACGATCACAGACTACACTGAGCAGTTACAGATTTTGTACACCCATCCCTAATCAAATGAGTATGAAGGGAAGAAGATTAGTCTCTATATTAATGGGCTTCAGCTACACATCAATTTACAGCTCTATAGTAGGGAGAATGTAATGCTATTAAGTATTCACTCAAGGTTGAAGAGTATATTCTTTTGGCATCCAGCACTCAAAGTGTGAGCACAACCACTACAAGAACCCCAACAACTACGCTACCTGATACAAACTTCAAGTATTTTTTAATAAGGGGTATTTGGTCATAAGTTCTCGGAGGTCCCATTTTGTGCTTGGGATAGATAGCTCGGGAGCGAGAAAAAAGTGAAACAGTTGAGAAGTAAGTCTTAATAACCCACGTCCACATTCTGGCGCAAACAGATGGGATGGCCCTTTAATACTCAAGGACTAACTTTTCTGAAGAAGTGTAAAATGATGTGCACAAGAGCGAGAGAGGAGTTGGTTGGGGATTAGGATGATAAGAGAGGGGGGGGGAATTTATTTCTTAATTAATTAATTTATTTATATCCTATTTAGTTTACTATTTATCTAGTTAGTAATTATCTTTTTTTATTTTAATTATTTCTTATTAATTCAGTCTAGGTTAGTTTGGACTCCTTAAGAGTCTATAAATAAGAAACTTTCCTTAGAATTGATATTCATTTGATTAGTATAATTCTTTTGTTGTGTGCATCTCTTGAGTTGATTGTTAATCGCTTCCTCTTATTTACATCATTATGTTTTACGACATAACCGATTTCTTATCTTTTTATAGCGCGAGTTTGCTAAATAATGTTGAATAGCATATATGTAGTATATTGACATATGAGTTATTCTTTTATATATATTATGTATTAACTATAATAGTAGGAAAATTTCATTTAACTCTATTTTGGGGATCATAATTTAGGAAGGCTAGTTAATAGTTTCTCGAGGTGTATATTATATCGTAGAGATGTACATATCAATAAGTTCTTGGTTGGCTTTGCTCTGAAATCTTCAGTCTGTACATGATCCTGGTTATGTTTTACTTCCTACTTTGCAAGGCTTATCAAGATTTTTGATTTATTCAATGAAACTAGCTCAAACATTATAAGAAGCTCTCTTAATAATAAGCTGAGCCTAAACGGGCCCATGTTCTGTCCTCATGACGGCTTACTATAACTTTTTGGTCTTTCATGACTTGATAGCAGTTGAGCTTTCATTATTGTAAGTTGTTTGTAGTATGATAGTACTATATATAATGTACATGCCACAAAGGGCAAGACAAAATGATTAAAAAATCCAAAATGTTTAATGAGGTTTCAGATCATGTTTTGCCTTCAATTTTTACATACTAGAAAACTTCCACTATTGATTTATATATCAGCACATCTGTATTAGGATTTATACTCTTCTCCACATAAATAAACTCGCACTCTCTTCCTGTCACCATTGTACACAATTTTTTATGCCACTATAGAATACAAAAAAACTAATACTTTATTTACTTTTTTTATTACTTTTAATCAGCTACCCACTTTTGAATGAAACCCTTATTTTATTATTAATAATTGAATTTTAAATATGAAATTCTACCTCTTGCCAAGTTTTAAAATTTTATTTGACTGTTCTGTTGAATGTCAATTCTCACATGATGTTCCTGTTCTTTGAATTGGAATATATTCCTCTTTGAAGGTTTGACAATGTATTGATTTAACGTGCTTAACTTTTACCTTTCCGTTGTACTGCAACTCTTGACAGGCATTGTCTAAGACATTGACTGCAGATGATCTCGCCTATCTGAAGGAGCAATTCGCTCTATTGGAGCCAAACGAAAACAGAAGCATAACCTTGGAGAGCATTAGAATAGTGGGTTTCTTTTATTCATTTCAATCTTCTTATTGTGGAGTTTTCCCCCTTTTTCCTTTTTTTCTTTTGCATGAGTTATTTGACTGCATAGTGAAAATTTTATTTTGCCTTCACTTGGTTCTGAGAAGGTTCTGATGAAACAAGTAACAAATGCGATGAAGGAGTTTTAGGTTTTGATAAGGTGAGAAGGGATCCTAGGAACAAGGATATTGATCTTGACATTATAATGTATGGCAGAATTGATCAATTAACTGAGGAAGATATCAAAAAGCAAGAGGGACGTTACAATAGAGGAGGAACATCTCAAGTTTGGCTTAGCTCTGGTAGGTATGTTGTAATCGACCTTTCGACATGCCCTTGTACATATGGAAAGATTGAAACTGAAGAAGGAAGCGTCAGTTCTAGAACACTCCCTAGATTACGGAATGTGGTGATTCCTAGAAGTTTAGGTGTAGTTAGTGATCCTTCAACCCATAATGTTTTTTCGGACAACTTGCTGCTCTGGTTACAACCACAGTTTAGCATGTTATAGCTCCAGATGTTAGGTTTGAAACTGTTGATATGGAAATAAGGTTGCTTATACCAATCATTGTCCTCCGAAATCATAATCGTTACAATGTCATGGAGAAAGGCCATAACTACAGTATAAATACTGAAGCTATTGAGGCTGAGGTGAAGAAGATGGTGCACTACGACCAGGAAGTAGTGATTGTTGGAGGTTCACATACGTTACATCATCATGAAAAGTTAGCTATTGTTGTTTCAAAAGAAATGCGAAGTCATTCCCTTCAAGAAACAAAAAAAGATGGAAGTTTCCATGTGCATACGAAGACATATCTTGACGGTGCTATTCTTAAAGAGGAAATGGAACGATCAGTGGATGTGGTTGCTACAGGTCTACTTGAAGTTTCTGATCCTTCCCTTTCAAGTAAATTTTTCCACTGCCAGTACTGGACAGATGAAAGTGTTGATGCAAGTGATTCAATTTTAAAGCATATACCTATTTGGTCTACTTATGGATCCAAACGTGGCAAGGAGAAGAAAAAGAGAGTAGAAATGAAATAAGGGGATCTGTACCGGACTTATGGAACAATAGTGGCTCCTGTCTTTGTTTTATCATTGGCTGATGTGGATGCACACCTTATGATGGAAGATGAAAGTCTTGTATGAACGAGTAATGATGTTGTAATTATACTTCATCATCAAGGTGAAAATATTCCTTTAAGTTATGTTTCAAAAATAGAGAGAAGGCATGATGTTCCATCACAAGTGCAATGACATATATTGGCTGGGTTGGCCTCTGTTGTGGGTGGATTGAGCACACCATATGAAAAGGCTTCTTACGTGCATGAAAGGTCTGTTGCAAATTGGCTTTTGGCAACTGGTTGTCATCCATTTGGACCATTCTCAAATACATCCCAAATTAGTGAAATGATCCAGGATGTTTCCATGAGGAACACAATATATGCACGTGTAGATTCTTCCCTTTATAGAATTCGAGATACATGAGAGGGTCTCCAAGATTTTGCTGGAGAGTATCTGAAAACTCTTCTTTATGAACCAGTGAAGGGCAAAAAGAACAAGTCAAGCACTGATCTATGGTTGTAAAAGTTCTACAAAAAAACAACCCACCTGCCCGAACCTTTACCACACGAATTAGTTGAACACTTAGAGAAATACTTAGATAACCTAGAAGAACAGCTTGTAGATCTCTCTTCCCTTCTATACGATCATTGATTGCAAGAGGCACACTTGACCAATTTTGAAATTTTTCAGAGCTCTATCTTTACCCAGGAGTATGTGGACCACGTTTTGGTCAGCGAGAGGGAGAATATGAGATGTTGCAGTATCGAATACAAATTTCCTGTGCAGTCTTCTCAAAATTTTATTTATGCTGCAATTCTTTTAGCAGGATTTTTTTCATACTTAATTGTAATTTTCTTTTCATCTCCTTCCCGCTGATTTAGTAATCGTTCAACACCCAACACAAGAATTACTCTCAACACAGAAATTACTTCCAATTGTACAATGTGCTTAAAAGGAAAAGGAATGCAGACTTGAAATTTTGGAAAAAAAATATCCCCGATTTTCTTACGTTGGTAGTAACCTAACCATGGATTGTGTCTCTTTTCCCTGGTTCTATATTAACAAGGTTACAGCTTATAAATTACTACTTTTCAATTTTCATTTCTATGACAGTTGAATGCACTGAAGTACAAAAGGATGGATTTTGAAGAATTATGCGGGAAAGCTTTGTTCAATTTTCATTTCGGGGTATCATCATTGAAGAACTTGCGTCGGTAAGTTAATTTTTAATGTGTTTCTATGATTCTTTTTGCGGGAAAGCTTTGCTCATTATTTTCCTCAATCAAATCTTCTGCATGGCATAAAATTGCATCGATAAATCCACTTAAATATCTATATGATTTGACATATAATGGTTTACCTATTGGAAAAACAATTAAGGAAGTGAATCTATACTCTAATACAATAAATCACAATTTACAAGTAATTCATAGTCAACTTCAACTAGCTATAATTTTTTTTCTTTGTCAATCATTATTAATGAAAATGACCATCACCAAACAATCATAGAGAATAATGAAATCGACAATTACACAACTCCACAAAATTTATACATGATTAAGCCTTTAATGGGCTACATTTATGGTGGGAGTTGTTCCCACTCTTCATTATATATAATATCTTGAATGTTTACAACAGAGCACTTGTGAGGGGTAGACAATGCACTGAATTTCCACACTCGTACCCCATAGCCTCACCTGAACCTTGCCACACATGTGCTTCATATGTGTCCAAGAGTATTTTTAAAGTATTAGTATATAATAATCTAATATAAGTTTATATATTTGTATCATAGAAATATCAGGCGAACTAGCATAGGTGGGGCTGTAATCTTGTCGCTAACCGACGAATCGGTATAGGGAGATGAGGTAGTTAGAAATAGTAAATTAAGATATGAGTTTCAATTTCAAGAGAAAATATATGAATTCACAACTTTGATTGACAATTGATCATCATCTGTAGACAACTCTTTGATGAAGGATGTTATCGTAATTTCAGAAATAAAAAGTGTATCCACTTTTATCAGAATCTGAATGTGGATTACTGTAGTTCATCTTTCAATTTTGTATTTGATTTTCATAGAGATTTATGACCTTTGTTCCATATAAAATAACTGCCACCTACTATCTATATTGAAAAGAAAAAGAACTGTTGTCAACCATAATGCTTGGACAATATACTTTAATACTTAGCTAAATATCCAAATCTTTGCTTGGAGCCAACTTTAATCAAACATTTGATGTTAGGAAGTTGAGCTCTGTTATGTTATTCATTAGCAAATAAATGTGTTAAAGACTGGTTGAAGTTTAATGCGAGCCACAGTAAAGATTTGAGGGCTTAGCTTAGCAAAGAAATGCCTTTTTCTGCTCACGTGGCCCACATGAACCGTGATTCTACATAAAAACGTAAACTCTTATAATATTAAGTGTGATGCATCGAACCAAGGAAAAAACAAACGAAAACAACAAGAAAGATATGAGGTAATTGAAGAATTGGACACATTGAGTGAGGAGTCATACAAGGGCAGTACCTTAATTATGTAATTGTTGAGTACTTTTCCAAAGTAGCTTTTTCTGCTTTTCTTAGTTGTCACAAGGGGATTGTAGGGGACAATGTAAATTGAGCCACAAGAATGAGATTTTTAGATTGATCTGCCATAAAAGCTTCACCAAAATGGACTATAGCAACCAAGTACAAATAAAACATCCAAAACTAAATAACCATCAAACGTCAAAATCAAAAGTCACGAAACAAAAAATACCATCAAAAGACAACAAACAAAAGTCATCAGTCAGATTCATAAGTCAAAACTAAAGTATTGATGCAGAGCTTCCATCTGTGTGGAGACTTAATCCCAAAAAATGTATGAGCCTACTGAAATGACTCGATTTGTAGTGCCATAAATAACTTTTGAGAGATGATGTGCAATCCTATTAGATATCTGAACAATATGCTCGTTGGGGATGCATAATCCACCCGAAGGAGTGGGGTTGTATCTCGAGATCTCTGTTGGGATGAAGAACATTGATTACCTACGAGACCTTCTTCAACTTCGTCAAGTTCCTACACATTGTCATCTTGTGCAGACTACTTCCTCTATGAATAGAATGAAGTGTAGGTGAAAATTTTATCTGTATTTTCCTTGCTCTCATTTGAAATGACGTGAACATTCTGATTCTTAAATAGTCAGTGAATGAAAAGACCATACAAGATGTTCTTCCCTTTCCTGGTGATCACGTCGCACATCGCACATCGACCTGTACATGAGACAACCCATGTCCAAAGTCAATGCTTTACCAATAACATATAAGAACGTGCAACTGAAAGACAAGGTAGAGTAGTGGCGAGTGTTAACGCTGTCAGAAAACTTCATACAGAACATGTAGTAAATATTCATGAGATACTTTTACTTCAATTCATTCTTCTCGTTTATGGTAACTCGAATAATGGTAATCTCATGAAGCACATTGTTGTAACTATGAAATGTTTATGTAGTGTAAGGGTACTCATTTTAATATATAATGTTCGATCTCAACATCTTGCTAATGAGAGAGGGAATGATTGTACATGATTTGACCCAACAAACCAAAAATATCTGAGTCGGCCTCTAAGATCTGATTCCAAAGTCTATTCAACATGTTAACTCAAAGTCTATCCAACATCTTAACCCACTAGAGTCTTAATTCTAATAAAAGACACAAGGATAAACCAAAAAACAAAAATGATAATTCCTTAACAATTTCCTAAAAGTTAGAAAATAGAACTTATGACTACAAAACTTATGCTACACAACATGAAACTTATGAAATAAATACATATTTGATAAATCAATCAATTATCATCATCATGATATTAAACAATAAGTAAAATAATATGTCAATAAAAGTGATTTCGTAATGCATACTTGCCGATAAAGCTCGGATCCAATTTTTCTTTCACTTACAAACATATCTCCCACACTCAGTATAAAAGAATAACGACATTCCAAGATATTATCATTCATTATATATAGGACAAAAAAAAAAGGGCATTCCAAGATATTATCATTCATTACTTCTTCAATAGACCAAATAAAAAACTAGAAGCAACAACTTGGGACATATTTGAATGTGAAACCTTCTAGCTTCACAAATATGCAAATCAAATTAAAAAAAATATGTCATTCTTTATCCTGATTATTTCCATCATATTATATTTGGGCAACGAAATGTCGTCATAAAGAAAAATGCAATGAACAAAATAGTCATGTTCTAAATGCTTAACGATGGTCTCCATTTTATTATTACTTCACAGATAAAAATAATGAATGGTGTAATAAAAGCCATATGCACAAGAGACTTAAAAATAATAGGTGCTTGTGTGTCTATATGCTAAAAAAATAAAGACTTTAACAACAAACCCAAACCAAAAGTCATTAAGATAATGAAAATACTTCTTGGGCATTTTTTCAACCAAGTAGAATACAAGCCTAAACACTAAATAGATGCCCATAAAAAGCTCAACTACACATTAGCAACTTGTTAAGGATTGGGGAACTCGTGAGGCAAGGGTACAAATGTTTTACTAGAAGTAAAGTTTTATAAATTAAGGTTAAACATATATTTTAAATATATTTTTGTAACAGAAAACGAGTCGAAGAAATCGTCAAACTCTTAAGAAGCAAAGAACAACACATAATTTTGGAAGAAAGAGTCATGCGAATGTTGCTCATAAGGTGTTTTATAAAAGATTTTGATTGTGAATATTATTTTATGTTATCAAACTTATATATGTAACGACTTACGAGTCATTGGGTTTATGCAGATGGAGGTTGATTAAGGAAACAAGGTTTCGCTAGTTGATGTTTACATCAAAACACATGAGAGGAGCGATGGCTCAACCATTGATAAGGATTCCGCTGAAGCAATGGTACAAAAATATCATTCATGTTCCTTCCCTTATTTCTTAGAAAATCTCAACGACGTCATTTTACATATTAATCAGAATTCTTATTCTGTTTATAGGTCTATTTTGCAACTCGAGCAACAATTAGAAGAAACCAACCAATTCAACCTTTAGTGGTACCACAATCAAATCACCATTTAGATCCATCTCAACAGGTACTAGATAACTACTTTTTAAAATCATAATTTAAGACTTTACGTTTTCATGATTGAGATAATTCATTTTTTGTAGATCAAATTCCCAACACTTGGCTGCCTCCGAGACTCCTGCTCGTGTTAGTGAACAAACGAATACTACTTCAATTCAGGTATATTACTAATTCAAAGAATTTTAAAGGGCACAATATATCTGCGCTTTCTTGGGGAGTTTGTCTATATTTGACATTGGGTTGTTGATTTATTTGGTTGTATATAGTCTTAAAATTTTTGGGATGTCTTAAAAAAAATAAAACTCCGCCGATTTTTTTTCAAAAATATATGGCTGATGACATATTCATAAGAACCATCAAAGAAGAAGAAGAAGCACCATTAACCACAACAAAGGTATCCAATAATGCACTTCTCAAAATTGTAGACCTTATTACTTCCGGACTTCCAAAAGTAGTTGTGGCACGTGGATTCATTGTGAGCAAGGACCCTTTAACAAAAGTAGGGGGTACGCCACTGGGTGAAGACTTTTGGGAAGTATATATTGAGAAACCATTTGTAACAAATGAACCAATGCCTAGACCTTATGGAAACAAGTCCACAATTGAAGATGCATATCATTCAACTGTAGCGTGGCATATTGCTAATGTACTAATTTTTAATTTTAATTTTTTTAATTAAAATACTGAAGAATAAGTATCAATGACTAACTATTGACTTTTTTATTTGTAGGTAGAAGAGGATGTTTGACTTTGATGAAGAAGGGGTCGTACACTATATAAAATTTCGCTTCATGTTTCCCTTTTTTCTTTTGGATATGTTAAACATTTTATTTTGTGGATGGATAATTGTTCCAAGCACAATTATATTTATTTACGATGAATGCTATTGGTTTGAATTTAATGACGTTTTAATTTGATTACTGTCCTCTTAATTTAATGTTATGATAATGTATTTGCACATAAATACAATACTTCTTATAAATGATTTTTTAACACTTGTTCCCAATCATATATTGCAAAATAATATCAATATTTTGTTTAATGCTGCTATTATCATTCTCGGCATTTTTTTAGTGCCACCAAAAGTGTGTTGAACATTTAATAGGTGTTGAAAAATGTTATTATCAACATTTTCTTAATTCCGCTAAAAGGTTATTACTAGCATTAATATAAATGCTTAAAAATGCTGCTAACTTTTTGCGGCATTTTTTAAAAATGTCATTGTTCATTTACCACATTGGCTACCGCACTTGTGAAAATGCCATCAAAAGTGTCGCTAACTTTTCGTGGAATTTTTTAAAATGTCGTTGTTCTTTTACCACATTGGCTATTACCACACTTGTGGAAATGCCGTAAAAAGTGTCACAAAAAGTATTACCGGTATTTTTAGTGCCTTTCTCAGTATTTAATTTATGTCGGAAAAAATCAATATTCCTGTAGTACTGTTAGCATCTAAGCGATTATCCTGGCAGTGAAGCATTGCAGCATTAAGAACATCTGCGTAAGTATGTAATCAAAGATTTCCCAATAAGTTCTAGCGAATCTTAAAGGTTAGGCCATCTGTGAACATCTGAATTCTCTTTTCTTCAGTAGGTACCTTTCCTAGCACTGAATTGGTTAACCGAGTGATTTCCTCCTCATATTCTTCCATTGTCTTTACCTCCTGGGTTAAGTTGAGTAGTGTTCGCCTCATCTTAGTCTGTACAACGGAAGGAAAGTACTTACGATCAAACCACACCCAGAAGTCATGGATAGTCATCGCGTCTCTCTCCTCGGAGGTGGTAATAGCTTCTCACCACTATAGAGATCCCCCAACTAGCTTAAATGTAGCTAGTATTTGACGCTAAACCTACGTGCCTTCAAACATTCTCAAGTTCCTTTGGATGTATTTCTTCCACTGGCTAGCAATAACAACATCAGAACCCCCCTGAAACTCTGGTGGATGTTCCTTCTGAAAGGCATACCAAACATGTTCCCAAGCAGGAGTAAACACTTGTCCTGGTGTGGGTGGCCCAGCTAATGTCTGTGTTGGTGCTTGCTGTACAAATGCCAAAGTCACTTTGATCGCCTGAGCAACAATGGTAGTAATCTCTGCAGTATTCATTCTACCCTGAGATGGGGCAAGCTGATGTGCACATCGAGGAGGCATCTAAAATGAGAGAGAACCTTTCTATCAATATTCAATATCACAGGATAGGTGAATAATGTATATGCATAAATAAGAATGCAACACTCCTAATAATAGGACTCCATATTAATGAACGCTAAGCTGAAAGCATAATAAATCGTTCCAATCCTAAAAGACTATATAACATGTTGCTCTGATACCACATGTAACACCCCTCTCAATTAAATACTGGGTGATCAGTCCTATACCCAATTTAAACAGAATTTACAGTTGGTTCATTCTTAGCATCACTGTCGGAAAACATTTTCTTTTTATTAATCACCTAATATCCAACTAAGCAGGTGTTAAAAAGACTTTTTAAATTTTAATATAATTAAAATTCCGCTTTTAAATCATAAACCATTTAACACAAACCATTCACACAATGAATAACAACTGAGTAATATCAAAACTGAATTAAATGCAACTCGAATAAAACTCTCCAGTTTAACATCTCAATGCAATAAACTCCCATACAACCAAATGTATCAAAAACTGACATATAACATTAACTCACTGGGATAGAATGGAAATACTTAAATCCACTTGGGTGACATGTCCTATATGAAAGATCATCTAAGGAGTATGAATCAATGAATATGATAGCATCTAAACAAAGTCCAAAACTCCATAGCATCCATAACTCGTCAAAAATATTAATCCCTATGGTTGGCGTCCCTGCGGCTAGACACCTGATATAGGAGATACAAGAGAGAAGAGAATGTTCAAGAAAACGGGTCAGAGCCCAAAGTTAAAATAGTTTAGAAAATAGCAAGTGAATAAATGCTATATTCAGCAATTATTATATACGTGTTAGATTATCGGACAATCTCTTGAGCTCCTGACCTCTCATCTAGAGTGCACACCTAACGTAACTCTAAATCATACTAGTTATAGTCCCCATGCTATTTAGTTCATATCAGTGCCAACTAACCATAGCCAATATCTTTCCCACGTATTTGTGTCGCAATACAAGTAATACATATATATCCAATTTCTCTTTAACATGTATAATCCCTTATTCAATTCAATATAATTGAGTATTCACTAACTTAATTCATTTCAGATTTCATCATCTTTCATGTCTACTTAATTCACATAGTAAACACTATCACAAGTATATATACACATTCACTCTATTATATATATATACACACAAAACTGCGCCCCGACGCTCACTTGAGGTGCGCACATACTCCGCAATCATGTCAAGGTACATCTTGTCACTGTACAAAGGACTGCTTGTTCGATGTATCCCTCGAACCATAATTCTCAAAATACACATATTGTAGGTGAACACAGTCCGAAGCCTTTGGTCTACACACATACTTACGCACCTGAATGACCGGTCACACCCTTATTCACAAAAGTGGTGCTCAATCCCTAAGTTCTATGTCCCGAGGTAAAAAGTTAAAAATCCCCCATAAGGCACATCAGGATATGACCGCCCTCTACACGTAAACCTCCCGTCGAAAGAAAGTAGTATAGGTATGTCATACACATAAATTAACAATCAATAGGTATATACATCAACCTATATAAAATTCGGTACGCACTTGACCAATATCATATTAGGATTTCATTCTACCCCAAGTACTCGTCGTATTTCTCGAATACCACCTATACTTGTTAATCACAATTATCATCGTATATTTATGTAGTTATCACTCACATAATCCCATGTACCCGTATATATATATCACCAATATTAACCCATACTTGACCATGCCGATTATTCATCTCTTAATCGTATTATTATTATTATTATTATTATTATTATTATTATTATTATTATTATTATTATTATTATTATTATTATTATTATTATTATTATTATTATTATTATTATTATTATTATTATTATTATTATTATTATTATTATTATTATTATTATGTAGATGTCTCTCATATAATTTTATTCCTCAATTCCATAAAATTTTCTAACATTAACCCAAGTCTCTCACTCCTTGTTAATGTACCAAAATTAATCAAATCTTACCGTGGGTCAAATTACCAAATTCCAAACTTTTTCTGGGCGAAAAATAGGACTATCTGAAATCTCGTTCGAAGTCCAGAAATCTCGTTCGTACGAGTTCATTCTAACAATATAGTTTGAATGGCATTTATTCTGAATTCTCATTATTAATCTCATTCTTCATCTCATTCGAACGATGTGGTTTGAACGAGTTCCCTAGGTCGTTCGAATGACTTAGCAGTGGCACAAAAACAACCCCCAGATTTCTACATTTGTTCATGGTTTCTCACACCCAAAGTCTCATGGATTTTATTCTGCCCAAAACCTAGATATTATAACATTGTTCTAACATGATCAGGGTTTATTTTCACATAAGAGCAACATTAAATGCATATGTTCACGTGGGTATCATCATCAAACCCATTAAATACTTAAAATTCTAATTTATATAAATTCTCCATCTTTATACCTCTTAAAAAACCAAGAATTTAGAACTATCATTTCATATCTAAATCATTAAATTTTCATATTCAATTATGAGTAGGATTCATCTACATGTAATACCTATAATCATTTTCATACCTTCAATAAACATATATAAATTCTCTGCATGTAAAACCTATCCATTTTCATGTTCATAGCCTCTAAATGTATAAATCTCCAACTACATAAATTTTCCTATTCATTAAACTTGATTTATCAATCATTTTAATCCCAAATTCATAAGTTCATCATTACAAAATAAATCTTATTCTAACATGAATAATATAGGCACTAAAATAGAGCAACTTATGTGTAGGTCTGAACCTTTGGAGAAGACAAGTGTTTGGCACCTCCTCTTCCTTTTTCTGGCGACTATCCAACGGTTGTGCAAGGTGTAGAAATGGTGGTTGTCCCCTTAATTTTCCCTGGGTGGCTCTTCCTTTCCAAGTAACTCTTTATCTCCTCTAAATAGCCTTTCACTTTCTCTCTAAGTCTTTTTACTCTCTCTCAAAAGATCTCACTTTGTGTTTTGATGAAATGAACCTTACATACAATCTTAACTCACATATATAACAAGTATCCAAGGTTAGCTAAAAGACAAAAAATGTAGGTACTATTCATGTCCCAAGCAAAATGACTAAAATTCCCTTTCGGGGGTGTCCTTTCATCTTCCAATTGGCCCGAGGCCCAAATCGAACCCCCCGGGTAGACTTTTCTGTCTATTTTGACCCTTTTGGACTCAACGGTGCGCTAGAAATGATCATCCGAATGACTTAAAAATAAATCTCATTTTATTTTCCAACTTTTGTCTATACACGACTCATAAGCGCGTCCCTACTGAATTTCAATTATTGTCGTATTTGTAGCTCCCGACCATAATTATTATATTCACATATTACTTTTATATCACTAAGTAATATTCAAAATGATATATTCACAATCATATATTACTTTAATCTCTAGTAATATTCAATCTGGATTAATCCCAATTAATTTTTCACATAATTAATTCCAATTAATCCCATCGCGCATCTCATCCTCGCACTTCCAAGTAGTCTCTTAAAGATTATGGTCCCACTGGACACGCACCAATAGAAATACTTTCAATCTCAACCGTCTGTCACTATGGTCCAAGATATCTATCAATCTCTCCTCATTAGAACCATCTGGATGCAAATCAATCTCCTATAATGCTACATGAGTGTGAGCCAACTCATCTCGGAGATATCGCCTCAGCGAAGAAATATGAAACACATTATGAATCCTATGCAAGTGCTCCGACAACCCCAGTTTATAAGCAACCGATCCAACCCTCTCAATAATAGAAAATGGTCATACGTATCGTGACACCAATTTCCATTTATTTCCAAATCTCATTATCCCCTTCATTGGAGATACCCTTAACAATACTTTGTCCCCAACACTGAACTCTGGAAAGAACCCTTCGCATCAGCGTAGCTTTTCTATCTGTCCTGGGCTACCCGAATATGACTACGAATCATCTCAATCTTGGCAGACGTGTCCTATATCACCTCTGGCCCAAGTATCTTGTTTTCCCTACCTCTAACCAACACGTAGGAGAACGATAAGGTCTACCATATAATTCCTCAAATGGAGCCATACCGATGATGAACTGGTAGGAGTGATTATACGTGAACTCCACTAGTGGAAGGTATTGCTCCCAGCCTCCCCTGAAATCCAAGATACCCATGCATAACATATCCTCCAACATCTGGTTAATATGCTCGGTCTATCCATCAGTCTACAGGTGATAGGCCATACTCAATCGGACCTCACTACCCATGGCCTCGTGAAAACTCTCCTAAAATCGGGATACAAAATCTTATCCCGATCAGACACAATATTATGTAACCTCACTATCTCGGCTATAAAAATCTGGGCGTACTGACCCGTAGAATAATTAGTCCAAACTGGCAAAAAGTGACCTACCTTAGTCAGTCGATCCACAATCACCCATATGGAATCATGACCCCTCTGAGAAGTAAGTAACCCCGTGATGAAGTCCATGGAAATGTTCTCCCATTTTCACATCGGGATCTCTAACGACTAAATAAACCCAACAAACTTCTGATGATCCACTTTCACTAACTGACATGTGGCAGACTTGGAGACAAACTCAACAATGTCCCTCTTCATCCCGCTCCACCAATACTGCCGTCGCATATCTTGGTACATCTTATCCCTACCGGGATGTATCGCAAATCTGGATCCGTGCGAATCTTTCATCATCATATGTTGTAAATGCGCACCCTCTGGAACAATCAATCTACTATTTAAGGGTAAGCCCCCATCTGAACTCACTGAGTAAGACTCTGCTCCCCCAGCTAAAAGTCATCGAATGTTCTCCTGACAAAACAGATCTGCTACCTGAGCCTGAACTACCCTCATCATAGTCTGAGGTGTAACATTCATAACTGACATATATGATTGGGCAACTTCATCCTAATGTCCTAGTTCCTTCCATTTTGCCTTCCACACTGCGGCCAACTCACCTACTGACCTTTGACTTAACGCGTCTGCTACCATGTTAGCCTTCCCCGGGTGGTAATGTATCTCAAACTGATAATCCTTGATGAACTCAATCCACCTAAGTTGACGTATGTTCTACTCCCGCTAAGTGACAAAATACTAAAGTGACTTATGACCCGTGAATAGGCTAATCTTTTCCCCAAATAAATAATGTCTCTATAACCGAATAGAAAACACGACTTTTATAAGCTCCAAGTTGTGGGTGGGGTAATTCTTCTCATAAGGATTAAGCTTTCTAGAGGCATAAGCTATAGCCTTATCTTCCTCTTGTAATACTCCACCAAGACCCTGTAACGATGCGTCAGGATAAACTAAATACTCCACTCCTTTCCTGGGCAGTGCTAGTACCGGTGCTAAAGTCAACTTATCCTTGAGCTCATCGAATGCCAACTGACACGCATCATCCCATGTAAATGGTATGCCCTTACGGGTGAGGTTAATCAATGGCCCCTCTATCTTTGAGAAACCGTAGATAAAACGTCTATAATAACTGGCCAATCCTAAGAAACTGCGCACCTGAGTCGGTTTCGTGGGATGTCCCCACTCTCTCACTGTTGATACCTTGCTATGATCCACCGATAACCCCACTTCTGACATAATATGCCCCATAAAATGAAATTTTCGAAGCCAAAATCCACACTTCTCATATTTCACATACAGTTGATGCTCACATAGTGTCTGTAGTACACATCACAAATACTCGGCATGATCTTCCTCAGTTTGGGAATAGTTCAGTATGTCATCTATAAAGACAATGCCAAATTAATCTAGGAACTCTCTGAACACCCTGTTCATCAAGTGCTTAAATACCGTCGGTGCATTAGTCATCCCAAATGGCATAAGTCGAAACTCATATGATCCATCTCTGGTCAAGAAGGGAGTCTTTGAAATGTCCCGCTCTCTGATCCATAGTTGATGATAACCAGACCTCAAATCTATCTTTGAGTAGTAAGTTTCTCCTCTCAACTGATAAAAAAGTCATCGATCCTACGCAATGAATACTTATTCCGTATCGTGGCTTTGTTAAGCTCCAGATAATCCATGCACAACCGTAAGGAACCATCTCGTTTCTTTACAAATAACACAGGGGCACCCAAAGGTGACGTACTCCTGCGAATAAACCCCTCACCCAATTACTGCTCTATCTAATCTCTTAGCTCCATCATCTCTATTGGATCCATATGGTAAGGTGCACGAGCAATAGGCCAAGTTCTTGGTGCTAAATAAATCCCAAACTCTATCTCCCTGCTGGGAGGTAACCCCAGTATCTCCTAGAATACATCCGTAAGCTGACAGAATACTGATATCGAATCAAGGGATATCACCACTCCTATAGAGATCTCATCCTCCATATAATATAAATGTGTAGACGGCCCTCCCTCAGAATGAAGCATCTCCACTAGGAACATCTCCTGTCCCAGAATAGCAAAAATAATACAATGGCTATAACAGTCAATCATTGCCCTATGTGCAACAAGCCAATCCATGCTGATAATCACATCATACTCGGACATGTCTAACACAAGTAAATCCGCTGGTAAAATCAGAATCCCAATCTCTACACTCACTCTCTGACATAGAAAGAAAATGGGTGTACCACTACCCAACGGTGAGTCTACTTAAGTAATAGTGTTGTCGGTCGTGTCTAGTAATCTTGTAGCCCATGAAAATCTAGCGGATACAAATGAATGTGAGGCCATGAGTAAAAAATAATGTGCGCCATAGCCCCATAGATAAAAAATATACCCTCAATCGCGGGCAGTTACTACTGAATCGCTGTCTGATGAACGTTATACACACACCCATACCATCCATACTGTGCTGGAGATGCTGGAATGGCAGGTAATACTGGAACCTGAGCTAGTGCTACGAGAGTAGCTGGTGGAAAGACTAGTATTTGTGGCTCCTGACGAGCACCATGCTGAGGGAATTTGCCCTTAACAGGACAATCCTATCATTTGTGGTCATTTTTGCCACACAAGAAACATCTGCCAGTAAACTTTCCCCCATTCTATCCTTGTTGACCTAGACCTTGATGGATGTTACAACCTATCCCTTGGCCTTACTGCTTGCCCTGATGGTCCTACTGCCCCTATGTATTATCACCCTCTAAAAATAAAAACCTCCAGATCATAAACATTTAGCATAGTCCTCCGGCTGGGAACCCTGCTCACCCTGGCGCTACTGACTCTGGCCTGACCGTGTCCCGCTAGAACTTCTCCCAAAAGTCTTTCCCTACTGGCTCGACTCAATCCCCCACTTGCCACCCTTAGCATGTAAGCGGTTCTCCTGATCGCAACATTAGCATCTACTTAAGTATGTAATCAAAGATTACCCAATAAGTGATGGAGAATCTTCCAGGTCAGTCCATCTATTAATATCTGAATTATCTTTTCTTCAGTAGGTACCTTTAATGGAACTAAATTGGTCAGCCGAGTGAAGTCCACCTCATATTCTACCACTCTCCATACCTCCTGGGTTAAGTCGAGTAGTTTTTTCATCATCTCAATCTGTACGGTGGAAGGAAAGTACTTACGATCAAATTGCACCCAAAAGTCCTGGATAATCATCGCATCTCTCTCCTCGGAGGTGGTAATAGATTCCCACCACTGTAGAGATTACCCAACTATAATAAATGTAGATAGTATTTGGTGCTGAACCTCCGTGCATTCAAAAATTCTCAAGTGCCTCTAGATGTCTTTCTTCCATTGGTTACCAATAACAACATCAAAAACCCCTTTAAACTCTGGTGCATGTGCCTTCTGAAAGGCATCCCTAACACGTTCCCAAGAAGTAGGAAACACATGTCCTGGTACGGGTGGCACATCGGGTGCTGTGCTGGTGCTTGTTGTACAACTGCCAAAGTCGCATTGACTGCCTGAGCAACAATGGCAGCAACCTCTGCATCATTCATTGTACCCTGATCTGGGGCGAGCTGAGGTGCACTTCAAGGAGGAATCTAAAATGAGAGAGAACATTTCCATTGGTATTCAATATCACAGAATAGATGAAGAACGTGTATGTAAAAATAAGAATACAACAGTCCTAATAATAGGGCTCTATACCAAAGAAATCTAAGTTGAAAGCATAATAAACTGTTCAAATCCTAAAAGACTCTAGAACCTAATGCTCTGATACCACCTGTAACACCCCACTCAATTAAATATCGGGTGATTAGTCCTATACTCAATTAGTACAGAATTTACAGTTGGTTCATTATTAGCATCATTGTCGAAAAATATTTTCTTTTTATTAATCACCTAATATCCAACTAAGCAGGTGTTAAAAATACTTTTCCAATTTTAATATAATTAAAAATTCCACTTTTAAAGCACAAACCATTTAACACAAACCATTCAGACAATGAATAAGAACTGAGTAATATCAAAACTGAATTAAATGCAAATGGAATAAAACTCTCCAGTTTAGTATCTCAATACAATAAACTCCCATAAAACCAAATGCATCAAAAATTGAAATAAGACATTAACTCACTGATAGAATGGAAATACTTAATTCCTCTTGGGCGACATGTCCTATGTGAAAGATCATCTATAGAGTATAAATCAATGAATATGAAAGCGTCTAAACAAAGTACAAAACTCCATAGCATCCATAGATCGTCAAAAATATTAATCCTCTATTGTTGGCGTCCCTGCAGCTGGACACCTGATATAGGAGATACAAGAGAGAAGAGAATGTGCAAGAAAACGGGTCAGAGCCCGACATAAAAATAGTTTAGAAATAGAAAGTGAATAAATGCTATATTCAGCAATTATTATATATATGTTAGATTATCGGACACTCTCTTGAGCTCCTGACCTCTCATCTAGAGTGCACACCTAACGTACCTCTAAATCATACTAGTTATAGTCCCCATGCTATTTAGTTCATATCAGTGCCAATTAGCCATAACCCATATCTTTCCCACGTATTTCTCTCACAATACAAGTAATACATACATATCCAATTTCTCTTTAACGCGTATAATCCCTTATCAATTAACTATAATCAAGTATTCACTAACTTAATTCATTTTAGTTTTCATTATATTTCATGTCTACTAAATTCACACAGTAAACACTAGCACAAGTATATATACACATTCACTCTATTATATATATATATACATATATATATATATATATATATACACAATACTGCACCCCGTGGCTCTGCTACGGCGCGCACATACTCTGATATCATGTTTGGGTAGATCTCTTCATTGTACAAAGGATTTCTGGTATTATGTATCCCTCGAACCATAAATATAAAAATACACATATTGTAGGTGAACATAGTGCTAAGCCTTTGGTCTACGCACATACCTACTCAGCCAAATGACTGGTCACACCCTTATTCACAAAAGTGGTGCTCAATCTCTAAGCTCTATGTCCCGAGGTAACAATTCAAAAATCCCCCATAAGGCTCATCAGGATATGACTTCCCTCTATGAGTAAACCTCTCGTCTATAGCAAGTAGGATATAAAAAAAGGGATAGGTATGTCATACACATCAACCTATATAAAATTTGGTACGAACTCGACCAATATCATATTAGGAATTCATCCTACCCTAAGTAGCCGTCATATTTCTCGAATACCACCCGTACTTGTTAATCACAATTATCATCATATATTTATGTAGTTATCACTCACATAATCCCAAGTACCCGTATATATATATATAAAATAACTTACAATGGTGTTTTCACTATTCATAAGATGGGAAGACACTTCACGGTTCATATTGAAGCCAACAAGGCAACGATCTAATGGTTGAGATTAAAATACACCTCATACCATATTTGCCCCTTAAATATTTGAGTTCCCCCTCTTTTTTACCCTCATTTCCTTTCCTCCTCTTACCTAAAATTCAAATACACGGATTAAATTGAAAATTAACACTATGGAAGCTTTTACACACTAGCCGGGTACACTACTCTCTCCCTCTCTCTCTCTCTCTCAATCGAACAACTATCCCTCTCTCTTCTCCATTTGTTCTTTAGTGATTAGCAGGTAACTTCTTTAGTGATTAGCAGGTAACTCTCTTTGCTCTCTCTCTCGAATGGATTTTTAGGGAAATTTAGGGTTCAAAGGTTTCAAATGGATATCTCAGTCTTACATGCACACACTCACCTATTTCTCTATATCGCTCGCCTCTTTCTCTCATCCAAGGAACCCTATTTTCACATACACGTGATTTCCCTTTGTTAGACTCTTGATATTTCTCTTTGTTTAGATACATACGCACATACATGCGATTTAGGGTTCATTTTGATTTCGTTTAAGATCTATTTTGATTGTATTCATTTTGTTTTATATTTGTTTACATGTATGTTTACTATGTTTATCTTTACATGAATGTTTATGTGGTGGGATCTAATTATTTTTTTGTGTTTTTTGTTTATTTTTTCTTTTGCAGGTTACTGATTATACTTGGAACATCCTAAATAGGTATACTCCTTTTCTTCTCTTTATTATGTATCCATTTATAGATTTTATGTTTTTTTTCCTTTTTTGTGCATTTTAGGTAATAGTTTTAGGTGCTAAAAAGCTTGTTTTAGGTTTTGGCAGTTCCGAAATTGGGGAAAAGTTTATTTCACAATGGTTCAGCTGGAAATCATTAGCAAGATGTTGAATGGTATGTTATCTTTTTGGGGTTTAATCACACACATTGATGCTCTCTTAGAATGAATTTTATTGACTTTTTCAAATTTGTTTCATATTGATGCTATAATTCTAAGCTTTTCGTGAATTTCATTGAAGTTTTTATCTCTATTTGCTAAGCTCTATTATGTTAATTAGTTTCTTATATTTGTTGTCTGGACGGTGATGTTGGGATAATATTTAATATCATATTAGTTTTATACTTTTATGAGGATTCTAACAAATAATCTATTTATAACATTTCAGCAATGAGTTCAATAGCTCAATTCGATCCTCTAGAAGGTGCAACAGTAGATGGAGGAAGCCAATCGGAGAGTGAAACATCAGTTTTGTGAGTGGAACTAATCCAGGATCTTATTCGTAGGAGGGTTTCACGTTCACCTATATTTAGACGAACAATGTATGTTTCTAACATAGATCATAATGGTCAATGAACCAATGATTTTCTTTGTTTCACCTTCACCTATATTTAGGCGAACAATGAGTTTTTTAAGATTGTTCAATGAAGTAATGATTTGCGTTGTTTCAGGTTTAGGAACTTTGGATTAAAGGGTCAATATGGATGGAGCTCAACGATTCTTTCTTATACCACGTGGATGCGGAAAGGTTCAACACGATAAGCCTTTTCAAGTCTCTATTGAAATTTCCAATGATAGACATTGCAATACTTAAATCAAACTTTTGGGTGATTAGTGTCCATTCCTGATTTCCATACCACTACCTTCATATGTTTATTGGAGCTAAAATTGTTTATAGTTTCTCATTTTTTTTGTGTCTATGTGAAATTGAGTGTTTAGGGATTATGGCGCAAATTGTCTTATTCGTTTTTGTGTTTTGGAGTTGTTTTTTAACTTCTCCTTCTATAGTAGGCTTTCCATTCGTGTCAATTTCTGGCATGTGATAGGGTAAAATTCTAAAATTTTGACCTGTAGCAATAGTGAGTGTTTTTGGTTTAATTTATGGTAAAACAAAGGTTTATTTAGTTTATTAACTATACCGTGCTACTTACTTTTATTTTCTATACCCCCACATTTTTAGTAACTAACTTAGCAAACTCAGCATAAACAAACCATATGTTGATTTTTATGTTTGAAATATCCACTATTATTTGTTTTATGTTTCTTCTTGACAGACCATGCATATCTTTGGATTGGTATTTGTTAAAGTATGATATTTGTTTCTTTTTTCTTAACAGACCATGCGTATTTGATATATTTGAATTGGTATTTGTTAAAGTATGTATTTGTTAATGTATGCAAGTTTTTTGACAATTGAATGTGAATAAATATGCTTTTATTTATTTCTCTATTATATAGTGGTACAGTGAGTGTCTATGTACACCCTTTAACCAGTTAATTCCATCATGTTATTTTCTTAAACATTTGGTGAATTTGTAATATTTGCATGTTTCATGTTCATGGTAACTTCTGGATGACAATCAATATTGTATAAGAAATTTTGTTGTCTCTTTGAATAAAAAAGTATTTTTTATCGTATTGTTGTTGATAAGGATTTTCCATTTCTATTTTGTTTTTTTTTTCTATGTTGTTTTAGTCTTTTGCTATTGGTGAATGATTTTGATGAGAGATATATGCTATTGGTGAGTGATTTTAAAGATTCTAAAGTCCTCTCGCACTTTACTAATTAGATTTAGAATGTTAGATGGCAATTTGTCTTTACTGAGACTTACTTTATCACTCATCATTGATGAGTGATCGCCTACTGTCGTCGTTCAAGGTATGTGCTTTCTCGACAAATTTTCCTCTTAGTATGCAAACCCGTTTATTTGTTTAAGATTTTATGGGGCCCGATCGAGTTTTTTAGTATGCAAACCTGTAATATCTGTTTTTAGTTGTTATCATTGTATAAACACGACCAAGGTTGATTTTTACATGAATTATGTTATTTTAAGTGGGATTTACTTCCATTTTTATGTCTTTTGTGTGCAAAAAAAAAACACAACAATCTCTATCCACATATTTCTTTAATACATTAGAGGGTTTGTTTGCTTTACTATTGTTATTGGTTTATGAGGTGACCAACTATTGTTCTATAGTGCATGTATTGAGGTGAATGTTATTCATCTAAGAGAACAATGGGGAGGAATTGATTAGTTGATGTTTCGAGAACTAGAACATGTCAATTGTGATTTGACCATCAGGAATTAGGTATTGGTGGAATGGGGAAAAATATGTTAGTAGCATTAAAATTTGAAGTGTGCGCAGGTATATATTGATTAGGTGATTTGAGAGAATGAAAAATAATGTAGGAATTTTTTCAAGATGTTAAAAGTATCCATCTTTTTCTGAGCAGCTAGTAGTCTTCAGTGGAATAAAGCCTACTAATGATTATGCGAACGAGCTGGACTGGGAAGAGGGGAAAATTAGGAGCCCTGATGTTTGAGGTGTTATGGAATCTTATTTGAGGTATACAACCTCTTTTACTCATATGTGTTTATACTTGTTCATGTATCAAATGTGTTATATCAACCTGTTTATATAAATTAGTTTTGAATAGTGTGTGATTAGAAACCATGGTGTAAACTTTTATGCAGAAATAGGGCAATCGGCTTGCCAATGTAAATCTTAGAATATCTTTGTAAAATTAATTTTAAAATTTCATTTTATCGATTTTTTTACTTTAATACATTACATTATTTTATTGGATCATTTAGCCTTAGTCTACATGTTATAGATTTGCAAAGTACTTATTATATCAATTTTTTTACATTTTATTACTTTGGGGACTTAATAGCTATGAGGATTGAAATCAAGTTGTGATTTTAGTAGATGTGCGTGGTAGCTAATCCATTTATCATGGTAGTTTATGTTGTGTAAAATGAATTTATAATTTCGATTATGTTTGTATCATTATGAATTCGTTAATTATTCAGTGTACCGAAAAAGCCTCCAATGGGGCCCAATGTGATTCAAATACGATTCTTTAACTACATGATTCGATTGTTTAGAGACATCCTTTAGAGTATAAATTTTTCATCATTATCGCCAATTTATATGTTTGAGGGTCTATATGTTCTGAATGATACATGCTTTAGAGACATGCTTTGTTTTTATTTGTTCATGGAGGGTTTATAGGTTCATTAGTTTGTTGAATAATATCATTCGCCTTTTATTATAATTTATATTGTTTATATCACCTGAATTTTGAGCGCTGACATTTTTTTGTACATTAGACTTTGGTTGATTTTGCAGAATAATAACTATCTACTTTGGTTGATTTTGCAAAACATGTACAGTCAATTCGACTTCTAATATCCTTGTTGTGCTTATACTACTTTGTTTTTGAGTTTCAAGTTGGCTAATAAAGAATAATATTTTTATTGCTTAGATCTTATTAGTGAATATACTTTTTTATTTTATCTCATTCATTGTCGTTACATGAATAGTAATGTTAACATAATTTTGGAGCGTTTCAATACATAATGTTATCTCATTCATTGTTATTGCATTTTTTAGTTCTCATATAATTTTAGCATTTTTTTCTATTACTCATTAATGATGAAGGTTGTGGACTTACGGTTAAAAATCCGGATGGTGAGGGTTCAAATAATGTTTGTGCTTCCTGATTTGGTAAGTGATCACTTCAGCAATTAGAGTTCCATTAGAGTTGCATAGATGAGAATAAACGCGAGACGCGAGTTGCATAGAAGGGCTGTAATAGCAGCCCCAATTCATAGATGCAATAGCAGCAGCTCGGCCAACTAGACCATATGCAGCAGTCCTGGTGCAATAAGAACAACCCTGATGCATAGAAGTGCAACAACTAGGCCACCTCCACCATATACAGCTGCAACTTGGCTATATTCAGTAGCATCCTTGATGTATTAACTCGGACATGACATTTGCTACCGTAACTTCGCCACCTACACCAGCAGTTGGTCAAAGGTATAACAATTTGTGTAATCTCCCTCCCCTGTTTACACATTGTTTTGTTCATCCATGCCTTATCACGAGGGCCAACAGGTTAATGCGTATTTATCATGAAGACCAAACTTCAAGAAGTCCTTTCTTAGTTTACTCCTTGATTCCCTTTCATCATCAATCATATGTATCAACTGTGGAACCTAAAATGATTTTCAGAAAGAGTGTTATTTGGGGATCTTTTGAATCCTTTATTGTTCCACATTTTTTCATCTAATTGATTTACATCAGCATTATTGGGAGTGGTTTGTATGCAATATCCAAGAAATGGTTTATTATAGACTAAGAACTTAGACCAGTAACTTAGAACTGGACCTATGTAAGTTTTATCAAGATATCTAACATTGCGCATTATCTTATTCATTATCTTTGAAAGTTTATTGAATAAAGACTACTTTAGTGGTACCCGATTGAACAATTAGATAATGTAGTCTTTGTTCTGTTGAAACCAGGTATCTTTAGAAGAACCTAAATCATCTAAATTTCAGGAATCTGTTAAAACTTTAGCACAAACAAGAATATTTGTTCTGTTGACCATATTAACTTTAATGGTACCTAATTTGATCATTAAATTTCAATAGTAGTATTTCAACAAGTGCTGGAGAAAAAAGATACAAAAAACAGGGGCTTTGTTTGGTACCATTAGTTGTGATAGAGTATGGCTCCTATTTTGAATTAATTTTATTATTGTGTTAGAATTGAGTTTGGTGTTGAGTGATTTGGTGTATAATTATTGTTTTTCATATTTATTGAATTGTTTTATAGATATTCGTTATAGTAAAGAATGCACGTTAAAATTTTCAATTGTCACTAACTTATTTTATTATTCTGTTTATGATTTACTTAATTGATAATTGGTTGTGTTTTATTTTTTTGTACAGATGAAAATATTAATTTGATCAGTACCGTCAAGCTATTTTGATGTGTTTGAAAACTGGACGAACATGGTGCAAGGGGTGATCGTTTGAAGGGTAGATATCCATTTTAACTGAAAATGCTTAACTAGGTGTTGATGTAAAAAATTAGAATATCTCTAATTATTCAATCACAGATAAAAATGAATAAGACAACAAAGTTTTAAAGTGGTTCACCCTTATAAGAATGGCATACGTCCACTGTTTTTGTTATTGCTGACTGTTTGGGAATTCTCGATTACAGGTTTAACTAAGAAATTCCGAGTCCCCTTACAATGAGGATGATACAATGTATTTATAGCCCTGAGGTTATACATGTGAAAGGGTAATACACCGTTGTCCAATAGGCGTGTACATCTGTATGAGAATATTGCGCATTCAATGCACAATTAATCTGTTGGTTATCCTGATATTAATACTCTGTACGAGGTGCAGCTCGGACCGCCTAAGCTGCTCGGACCGCCTGAGTAGCTCGATACTTATAAGTTGCTCGATGTAGTAATGTTCCTCGGAGAACACTTGTTTCTCAGAGCGTCTGAGTTGGTCGGGGTGGTCGAGTTCCTCGATGTCAAGGTATTGTTAAAAAATGCTTGTAGGTGCCATGTAGATTAACACGTGTCTCTTCATAATTAATCCACGTTAGCAGACTAAATTTGGTATCCACAGAAGCCCCCAATATTTCACAGTTCGAGGTTTGAGGAGTGTGGAACATTCTTCTCAAAATATGGCGGGATTAAATGGTCATCCTGATTTTTAGGAGTATTTTCCTTGTATTTATTTTTCCTTTCAAATTCGTAGAATCGGACTTTTTGAATTTTTATAACCGCCTCGGTCTCCGTGCCTTTTTTGTCCTTTTAACCGCCGGTAGCGCAACCATCTTTTTTTGTAATCATTATTTTTACTCCTTCCCAAGGTAAGGTATTTAAGCGTTGCAGAAAAATCCTATCGTCTTTTACTTTTTTAAATCTGTATCTTTGAGTTTTCTATTTCTTCTCTCTCTTGTGCGTTCATTCCTTCCATCGTTCATTGTCAACTGATCCATCCTTTTTTGTAAGATATTCTTCCTTCTCTTTTATTTCCTTTATTCATCATGGTTTACCTTGTTGAGTCGCTTGATAAATTTCGTTCTGATTTTTATATTCCTCCATGGGTCGTTTTGGAGGAACTTTCTGGTCCTTCTGATTATTTTCGTTTGGCTGAGGGACATTGGTTCCCCAGTCTCTTTGTGGCCTAATGTGGCTTTTCTTTTCCTCCAAACCCTTTGTGTCTGGAATTCTATCAATATTTTGACGTGGTACCTGCAAAAGTAGCCCCCTATACATGGATAATAGTTAATGGAGTCCATAGGTTAAATAATATTCATAGAACCCGTATAGGAATTCCAGAAATTATATTTTGCTATAGATGGGCTGTCGGTGACAATACTTTTTATTTGAAAACTAGGTTTTTAAATAGGGCTTTAGTGGTCAATCTCCCAGATGCCAATAGGGATTACTTCGAGCATGGTGTTGTTATGAAAAATTGGCAACATGCTCCACTATCTAGAAATGATGTGTATCAGGGTCCCAGATGCCCTCCCTATGGCAATGGGATAGGTTGTTTTTACTTTATTTTATTTTTGAAATTATGCTTTCTTTGTGTTTGATAAACTGTGTCACTAATATTTTAATTTTCATTTATTTGCAGTTGATAGCAAAAAAAGGTCTCCAAAAGAGATAAAAGTTAATTTAAAACATCTAAAACTTATCTGGGGTTTGCATCAGTCTGTTGCCGACAAGCATATCAGATCAGCTTCTTACTTGCTGCAGTACAAGAGTTACACCTCGTCTTTTAAAGCTCGTCCAGTGATATAGAACTAGCACCAGCTTCTGAAGGTTCTTCTCCTGAATCACATATTCCTCTTAGTGATAGAATGAAGAGAAGAAAAGCTCATACCCTCTTCGAAAAGTCTGCCTCTACTATTGGAGAGGCAAAGAAAAGCAAGCATGATGTACCGGAAGAAGGGACAAGAAGAATCGATGCACTCCCGCCAGCTACTAGTAGGAAGGTTACCGAGAAGCCCCCAGTGGCTCCGAGCAAGGTCGTTGCTCCAAGCGAGATTATAGTCATATCCCCGACCAAGACTATATCCTTGGTAGAAACTGTTCCTGCTCCCCCGAGGAAGCTGAAGAAGAGCTACTCTGATAAATTGATTGAATCCTTCTCTCAGCCTTTAACTGCTGGAAGTGGTGTGCCGACTTTTATTGCTCTGAGCTCTGCCATGAGCTCGGTGAAGTCTTGGATTATCCTCGAGATCCAAGATGTTGAAGAAAATATTTCTCGGGAGATGATTACCAACTTGGTCGCTCGACATATTTCTTCTGTAAGTATTATTAATTTAAACTTCCATTTCTCAATGTTATATCTTTGCACTGACTTGCAATTGTTTTCTTTTTCCAGTTGGTAACTTGTTTCAATACGACTTTAAAAAAAGGATGAAGTTATTAAAGATTCAAGCTCCTCATAAGGTGTTGAGGAGGCTTTGGTAGGTCTGACACAGTCTCTGAAGGATTCTCGTCAGAAATATGTCGATGATAAAGCTGCTTGGGAGAAGCAGCTCAATTCCACCGAGCAGGAGAGGGATCAGGCTGTTGAAGTTTCTAAAGGGTTGGAGAAAAAAATAAAATATTTGGAGAAGAAGAATAAAGAGCTCGAGGGGAAGCTCTAACATGATGGAGAGTTTGAAAATAAACTCAAGTTTGCTGAGGAAGAGTTGGGTAAACTTCGTGAAGCGGATCGCCAGAAGGACGAGGCATAAAAGAAGTTGAAAGCTCCCGAGGAACTATTGACTAAGAGGATTTCCTCAGAGAAGGTGAAGAGGAAAATGGCTATTAAGAAGTCCTTCAGTGCTGGTTGGGATAAGGGGTGGAATAAGGGTCTGGCTGCCATGACCTCACAAATGGAGTATGGCAGCCTTAAATACTTCAGGGATGGTTGGGTCACTGCTCCGAGAGAGATGAACGTTGATGAGAGTTCAGACCTATTTCAGTGACACATTCTGAGCCCCCCTCCATCTCCTGGGGAATAAGAAGAGGACGAAGCTGCCTCTGAGGAATCCTCCATGGTGATGGGAGATCAGATTTCTCATCCCCCAGTTGTTCAGTCCTCCTGTGAGTAACTTCAACCATCCATTACTTCAACTGAGCAGCTTCCAGCACCCACGAAGCAACCATCTGTGCCATCCGAGCAACCTACATCCTCGTCCCAGCCTCCCGAGAAAGTTTTGGGAGACAAGGAGAAGGTGTAGAGTTGTTCGGACTTTTCTCTCTGTTTATTTTTATCCAATGTAACTTTGAACTATGTACTTCTCTTTTATGATGTAATAAAATTTGGAAATTTTGATTATTCATACTGTAGATTCTCTTCTTCTGACTCTGTTTGCACTCTCGTTGACTCTTGTTATCTCTTCCTTTTACTAGTTTATGGTCAGGATGGAATTGTTAGCAGATCATGATACAAAATTGCTAAAACAGTGCAATGAATATTTTAAGGCTGGTCATGCAGATATGACTGAAGCTCAAATCGTTGATATACTCGGTCTAGATGCTTCAGAACGAGCAGTTGAAGCCTACCAGTAATTGAAGTGCCTGCTTGACCGTGCCGTGGCTAACAATGTAGCATATTATGAAATGATTGAAGAGAATTGGGTACTCTCGAGGATGTAGGTTGCTGCCTATGACTTATAAGAGAGAATTCTGAAGATCAACAACTCTCGAGGAGCTTCAACAACAATACAAGGAATCTACAACCCTCTTGCACCAGGGATATGAGCAGAAATATCAACAACTAAGTGCTGAAAAAGGATATGATAAACAGGTTGCTGCCTATGACTTAAAAGAGAGAATTCTGAAGATCGAGGTCGAAGAACACAGGCAGATAGCTAAGTTGCTGGAGTAGGAAAACAATAACCTGCAAGGAGAAGTATCTCAGCTGAAGTCTGCAGCCTCTACCTCGAGCGCTTTGGTTCCTGCGAACCACGAAGGATTCTCTTTCTTGGAGGCCGAAAATGCCAATCTGAGAGACAATTAGAAACCTTGAAGAGGATTGGGCCTTCTACTTCTGCTCGGGGACGAGCAAGAGCTGCTCATATTACTGTTGAGGAATAAAGAACTAAGTCGGCCGTAGGGAACCAAGCCTTCCAATTGATGGCAAAGAACCAGGCATTAGCTGAGATGTCTAAAAATATTCAAGCCTTCGACGAGCAACTGGCTGCCCAAAATTCTGCCTTGGAGAATAAAATGAATCTGGTAAAGAATCTCCATGAGCAGTTAGAAAGATTAACCTACCAGTTCCACAAGCAGCCTAGAGAGTTCTGGATGGCTGGTTACAACGAAGCCCTTTATCATCTTGACGATCGGTTCCAGCAGTCGGACAACGAGGGGTATAAGGAAGGATGGCTGAATGCCTTGGGTGTGCTGCAGCTGGAACAAGGTCATTATTTATGGGATTACCATAATCCTGTGTTGCTCGACTTTTCAGTTCTGCCTTTTAAACTCGACATGAGCTGGATTCCTGCTCTGGCCATCCCTCAATGCCTGATTTCGAAGTATCTCGGCGACTACAGTCTTCATTCCAAGTTCGAGATATCTCTCCCAGAGCACCTTCTTGATCGTCCATCAGTAATGAATATCAGGATGCTCAAAGATCTCAATTTCATAAATTCCCCTTATGCCTTAGACGATCCTCCTGCTGGTGAAGAACCTGTTTCAAATGCACAGGGGAAGAAGCCAATAGAATAGGATTCATGATGTAATAATTTCTTATATATCTCATTCTTAATGTATTTTGTTATGAGTTTAATGAAAAAATTCTAGTTTTCTTTGCAATCTTGATTGTCATTGTCTTGTAAATATTTTGTAAAACATTTTTTTTTTGTTTACTAATGAATGTGCATGTGTATCTGTTAAAAAGATAACAATATTTTGTGCTATTTTAAATTGCCGACCAACTAGAGTTAGTGAAATTTTTATTATTGACTCTTCTGAATTGATGATAATCATTTGACGACATATATATCTGTTAAAAAGAAAACTTATTGTCGACTATCTTGAATTTGTGGTAATCATTTGATGACTAATCAAAATTGATGATATTTTGTTTCTCGACCAACTTGGTGGTAATTTAAAATGTTACAAGTATAAAAATTTTTGCTTCATCACTCTTTAATTCTTAGACATTATTTGACTTTTATCTCATAATCCTTCTTTGTTTAATAAATGTTTCCTACCGACCGAGGTCGATATATTTTGGTGGATTTTCTTCCCAACCAATCGTAGTTGGTATTTCTGGGAAATACATTTATTCCCGATCAACCGGAGTTGGTGGATTTTCTTCCCAACCAACCGTAGTTGGTATTTCTGGGAAATATTTTTATTCCCGACCAACCGGAGTTGGTGGATTTTCTTCCCAACCAACCGTAGTTGGTATTTCTGGGAAATATTTTTATTCCCGACCAATTGGAGTTGGTGGATTTTCTTCCCAACCAACCGTAGTTGGTATTTCTGGGAAATATTTTTATTCCCGACCAACCGGAGTTAATGGATTTTCTTCCCAACCAACCATAGTTGGTATTTCTGGGAAATTTTTTATTCCCGACCAACCTTAGCTGGTGGATTTTGAGTAGTGTGTAGCACTAGTATTCCGCGAAAAAATTTCAACAAAAGGAGAGAATTGGGTAGAACATTCACATTTTATTCATACTGAAGAAACTGCATTACATGAGGATTTACATCACTGATAATATTTGCGCAGATGCTCTGCATTCCATGCATTCATAAACTCATCCCCTTCTAAAGTTTCAATCCTATATGTCCCTGGGCGAACAACCTCTGTTACTCGGTAAGGCCCATTCCAATTAGCTTCTAGTTTGTTGTGCTTTTGAATCACTCTCTTTAGCACATAGTCTCCTTCCTTCAGGTCGCATTTCTTCACTCTCTTGTTGTAGAACAGAGTTGTTCGTAGTTGGTATGCAGCATTCCTGATTATTTCTTCTTCTCTAACTTCCTCGAGCATGTCCAAATCTAACCTTCTCATTAAGTCGCTGACAGGAGAATTGAAATTCAGTACTCTGTGTGTTGGGAGGCCCAACTCGGCAGGTATAACAGTTTCACTTCCAAATGCTAGCATGTATGGAGATTCTCCTGTTGCTGCTCAGGGAGTAGTACGATAAGCCCACAGTACAGAATGTAGCTCATTGATCCAGTTTGCTTTCGCGTCATTCAGTCTTTTCTTCAAACCATTTAGCAGCGTTCTGTTTGTCACCTCAGTTTGTCCATTGCTTTGGGGATGGCCTGGTGCCGAGTGGGTTTTCAAGATATTTGACTGATGATAATAGGCAGCGAACTCCTCGTTGTCAAATTGATTTCCATGGTTTGTGATGAAGGCATGAGGAAGACCATATCTACAAATGATATTCTTCCATATAAATTGATACACCTTGTCATAAGTCATATCGATGAGAGGCTCAGCTTCCACCTATTTAGTAAAGTAATCCACCGCGACCACGAGATATTTAAATCTTCCCCTGGTAGTTGGAAGTGTCCCAACCAAGTCTATTCACCACGTGGAAAATGGCCAAGGGGAAGTAATAGGTGCTAATAATGCTTGGGGAGTTCTTCGAATAGAGGAGAAGCGTTGACATTTGTCACATTTCTTAGCATAGGTTATACAATCAATCCTCATCATTGGCCAGTAGTATCCATGCATCATCATTCTTTGCAACAGCGTTCGACCTGCTACATGGGCTCCACAAGACCTTTTATGGACCTCTTCAATCAAGTCTTTCACCTCGGAGGGATACACACATCTTTGCAAACCTGATATAATTCATCGTCTGTATAGAATACCATTAGTCAATACATAACGAGCAACTTTAAACTTTAATTTCTTGGCTGCGACTTTGTCAATCGGTAATTCCCCTTCCTCAATATATGCCCTGATGGGATCCATCAAAGATGGCCCTAAATCAAGGGTAATAAAGTTCATCGTCAGATCTTCATCTATGCTCCGACCAGCTAAAAATTCAATTGGGATTGTTCTTCGTAGCTCGGTACGAGTAGCTGATGCTAATCGAGCTAAGGCGTCTGCTCTTACATTCTCCATTCTTGATATTCTGACCAGCCGAACAACAACAAATTCTGATACCAATTCCATTGCCTTTGCATGGTACTTAATCATCAACTCTCCCTTTGCTGCATATACACCAAGCATTTGGTTTACAATCAATTGCGAGTCACTGCATACGATTACCTGCTCTGCCTTCATGGTTTTTGCCAGACTAAGGCCTATAATCATCGCTTCATATTCGGCCTCATTATTAGAAGCTTGAAAGTGAAAGCGCAGATCGTATTCTATATCAACCTCGTCTGGACTTTTCAATACAATCCCAGATCCACTACCTGAAGTGCATGATGAACCATCCACCTATAGCTTCCATATAGGTATCTCGTCCTCAAACTTCTTATTGGAAAAAATTCCTTGATGGAATATTTATTGCTCCATTTCTACCACTTCTCGCTGTTAATCGACCATCTTCTCTTGCCCTTTTATCGACTTAAGTTGGTCTGGGCTTGGTTTTGATGATCCTGTAACATCCGCAGGTTGGTCTGACGATCCTGTAACATCCACCGGATGGTCATCGAGTAAGTTTTTCTCCTTAGAAGTATCAGGATAGGTAAATTCTGCAATAAAATCTTCTACTGCTTGCCCTTTTATTGACGATCTGAGCTCATATACTATGTCATATTCGCCAAGTTCCACTGCCCAGTACATCAATCTTCCCAATTTTTCTGGCTTATGAAGATCTTGCCTTAATGGCATGTCCGTATAAACTACTATAGTATGAGCTTGGAAGTATGACCTCATTCTTCTACTTATTTCTATCAATGTTAGTGATAATTTTTCCAACCTCGGATACCTGATCTCTGCTCCTCGATAGGCCTTACTGGTGTAATAGATCGGTTTTTATACTCCATCTTCTATTCTTATCAATGCCGAACTAACTGCGTTCTCCTTCACTAGCAAATACAAGTACAATCTTTCTCCCACCACTGGCCTGAACAGTAGTGGAGGTGCTCCCAGATATTTCTTTAACTCTTGAAAAGCCTTATCGCATTCATCATTCCATTCGAAAGTCTTTCGGAGCGTTTTGAAGAATGGGAGGCATCTATGAGTTGCTCGCGATACAAATTTGTTAAGTGCTGCTACTCGTCCTGTAAGACTATGCACTTCTTTCTTCGTCGTTAGAGATCGTAGTCCCAATAGAGCCTTGATGTTTTTAGGGTTTGCTGCAATGCCTCGTTGATTAACAATATACCTGATAAACATGCCCTCTCGTACTCCGAATATGAACTTGGTCGGGTTCAACATCATTTGATATTTATCTAATTGGTCAAAGGTTTGGCTTAGATCAGTTAGATGGTTGGCGGCTTTCTTGCTCTTCGTCAGTATATCATCAACATAAACTTCCATATTACAATTGATTTGTTCGGCAAAGACTTTGTTCATCAGCCGCTGATATATTGCACCTGCATTTTTCAAACCAAAAGGCATAACATTATAACAATAAGTTCCCCTAGGGGTAATGAAAGAGGTACTCTCCCTGTCTTCAGGTTTCATTTTAATCTGGTTGTAACCAGAATAAGCATCCATGAAACTCAACAGCTCGTGTCCCGAGGTAGCATCCACTAATTGATCAATTCGGGGCAAGGGAAAATGATCCTTTGGGCATGCCTTGTTGAGGTCGGTGAAGTCTACACACATCCTCCACTTGTTGTTCTTCTTATTTACCATCACCACATTTGCTAACCAGTCTGGATATTTAACATCTTCAATAAAGCAAGCTTTCTGGAGCTTCTCAACCTCCTCTTGTATAACTTGATTCTTCTCGGGGCTGAACACTCTTCTTCTCTGCTTGACTGGCTTGATCTCCTTATTCACATTGAGCTTGTGACATAAGAAATTTGGGTCTATCCCTGGCATTTCCTCATGGCTCCATGCAAATGTTTATTTTCTGCTTTTTAGAAAAACTATCAATTCCAATTTTAGTGAGGCATCCAACGACGAACCTATTTGAGTTGTTCGTTCCGGGTGCTCGTCGTCCAGAATGATATTTTCAGTAGCTTCCACCACCTGACCTTTCACGAGCTGCGAATCATCTCTAGGATCTAATGTTTCAATCTCTGCACCTTTATCCACTTGATAGGTAGTAGTCTTTTTCCTAGATTCCTTCAGTTCTTCCTTCTCGACAGATGAATAGTAGCATTCGCGAGCTACTTTTTGGTCACCCTTCACAACTCCCACTCCAAAATTGGTTGGAAATTTCAGACATTGATGTACAGTAGATGGTACGGTTTCAAAATTTTTCAAACGTACCCTTCCCATGATGATATTATAAGCCGACTAGACATTCTTATCCATCACGAAGAAACGTACTCTCTCTGTTCGACAAGCAGGCCATGTACCAATGAACATATCTAACTTGATCGCCCCTAGTGGAAAAACTTTCTCGCCAGTGAATCGAGGAGGGGCCTGTGATAAGGCTCCAACTGAGACAACTTTAGATTTAAACTGTCAAACAACGAGTAGAACATAATGTCTACCGAGCTACCATTATCTACCAGTACTCTTAAAATCATCACTTCCTTCATCCTCATTTTGATCACCAGTGGGTCATCATGAGGATACAGGACAACTGCGAGGTCTTTCTTTGAGAAACCTATAACCAGTTTTTCTTTGTTTACCTTCCTCGGGCGATCATCCTCAGCTAGATTTATTCGTTAAATGTATGAACAATCTTGAGCCTCGTTGAGGCAAGTTTTTCTCTCTGCCGTAAGGTCTCCACCTCATGCATCTCCACCTGTAATAACATTTCAATCAAATGACCCAAAACATATTGAAAATACCTCACGTCCTGGCTGCCTTGGTCTTTTGGGGAGATCGGGGTCATCTTCTGGATCATCTTCATGGTCTCTTTTCTTGTTGTCCTCTGCTCGACGAGGAGATCTAGACCTATGTCTTACTCGTTCGCTTCTTCTTCTTTCATTTCTACGATCAACATACTTTATCAGCTTCCCTCGTCTGACGAGTGCTTCGATCTCATTCTGAAGAGCTATACAATTTTTGGTCGTGTGTCCATGCCCTTCGTGGAATTCGCAATATTTGGCCTTATTCCTCTTGTCAGGGTCTGACTTTATTTTCTCTGGCCAGTTTAGCTCCTCACTGTTCTTGATTTCTTCTAGAACGTGGTTGATGTCTACCTTCAAAGGAGTATAATTTTTAAATTTCTTCATTACCTCCCATGATGGCTTTGTTTTTGATTGCTTGTCACCACCATTGTTCTTATGATCTTCCTTCTTAGCCTTATCGACCTCCACCTTGGTCTCTTTGGTATCCATATTCTTCTTCGCAGCTATAGCCTCCTCGGCATTCATGATCTTGGCCGCTTTTTCCATTAGTTTTGATATGGTTCTGGGTGGATCTTTGGCCAAAGTGTAGTACAACTTGTTGGGCAGTAGTCCACTCATCAAAGCAGTAATCGCTGTCTTTTCTTCATAATCAATAACTTCGAGTTTCTCATTATTGAAACGAGTTATATAATCCCTGGTGCTCTCACCCGCTTTTTGTCTAACACTTAACAGGTGTGCTACTCGTTTAACTTGTTTTGCTCCAAAATAGAAATTTCCAATGAAGAGCTCGGCCAGTTGAAAAAAGTTGAAATCTTACCCCGAGGAAGGTTATTATACCATATTTGAGCAGATCCGGTAAGAATTCCCGAAAATGCCCTGCACCTCATCTCATCTGGCACAGCATAGATGTCAGCAGCAGCTTGGTATTGTTCTATATGAAGGACATGGTCAATTTTTCTGTCATATTTAGGAGTCCCAACAGGTTCTTTGAACTTTAACGGTGTGGGAAAATCCACAATTGCCTGGACAAAAGGTGTCCCTTGGACAAAACTTCTTTGTAGAGGATTCTTGGCCTTAGCCATCTCCCCTAACCTATCCTCCAGCCTCTGAATAGAGCCTTTCCACGCATCATCCTCGTGCATGTTGGTTCGAGCAACTGATCGTGTTGAATTTGCTTCCTGAGATCTTTCACGACGAGTAGTTGGCCGTGATTGGGAAGAACCCTCCCTTAGATCGGATGGTTGTCGGAAGCTCCTCAACACAGCTTTGGGAGGACTTCTGTTCCTCCTTGGGCCCAAACGATCAAAAGGAGATACCCTACTTAATCTCTCCAATTCACTAGTTCTTTCTGGAGAGAGGGTGACATTTTGTTCAGTATTTGTGGCTCGTACTGACGAAGTTCGACCTGGTTGATAAGAAAAATCATCAGATCTCTCAGTGCGATATGAATCGATATGCCTAGTACACGAAGAAAGTAAATGGGTGTTTCTTTGAACACTTCGTTGTCCTGAACGGGTCGGTACTCCACCCTGGATAGTTTGTATGATTTGTCGCATAGTTTCTTGCATGGCTGTCTGGCCCTAGGCCAGATTTGTCATTATTCCGGCCAGATCTTGGATGTTTGGTGGAGCAGATTGATTTGGGGGGTTTCCAGCATTTCGATTGCTGGATTCAGGATTGTCAGCCATTGGTGATGAATTATTTATGGTGAAAAACAATAATTACAGTCGTTTTCCACAGACGACGCCAATTTGTTGATGTAAAAAATTAGACTATCTCTAATTATTCAATCACAGATAAAAATGAATAAGACAACAAAGTTTTAAAGTGGTTCAGCCTTATAAGAATGGCCTACATCCACTATTTTTATTATTGCTGACTATTTGGGAATTCTCGATTACAGGTTTAACCAAGAAATTCCGAGTCCCCTTACAATGAGGATGATACAATGTATTTATAGCCCTGAGGCTGTACATGTGAAAGGGTAATACACCATTGTCCAATAGGCGTGTACATCTGTATGAGAATATTGCGCATTCAATGTGCAATTAATCTGTTGGTTATCCTGATATTAATGCTCTGTACGAGGTGCAGCTCGGACCGCCTAATCTGCTCAGACCGCCTGAGTAGCTCGGTATTTATGAGTTACTCGGTGTAGTAATGTTTCTCGGAGAACACTTGTTGCTCGGAGCGTCTGAGTTGGTCGGGGAGGTCGAGTTCCTCGAAGTCAAGGTGTTGTTGAAAAATGCTTGTAGGTGCCATGTAGATTGACACGTGTCTCTTCATAATTAATCCACATCAGCGGACTAAATTTGGTTTCAACACTAGGTTTGGGCTACAACAACTTTAAGGATTTCCTTCAAGATTGTAACTGTGGGTAAAAGAACAATGGTAACATGGATGTTTTTTTATAGTACTGTAAATAGTAAAGTCATGCTATGAAACGGTAACATCAATGGTTCTATTAGTATTGTAAATAGTAAAGTCCTGTAACAATATGTTGAACCATAACATCGATGGTTCAAATAGCATCGCACACTCTACAGAAGATTTTTTTTAATATAAATTTAAATCTTTGAGTTAGGACTCAGTTGCTGCAGTTTTGGAAGCTTCTGATGTTTGCTTAGTGGCAGCCGAAATTTTCTTTTCTGGAATGTTCCTTTTTATAATCCTTTTATTTGGTATAGTGGACTGCTCGCCTACTCCAAATTTATGGTATTTGGGGTCGATTTTATGTTACAAGCAGGTATTTGGGGTCGACTTCTATGAGAGGTATATGTATGCATTGGTGTTTTTAGAGTTCAAAATTCAGGTTTATAAAGTATGTATGTTGATTCAAGTATCATGTTTTGATGCTTTCTATAACAGTAAACGAGTCATTTATATTCCCTTTGGATGTCTCTTTTATTGTTATATAAATTTTATGCTTTCTTTGTAGATTACAGAGATGAATAATGGAAAGTGTCATTTGGTAAAAAAAATAGAGCAAGTATATACATCACATATTATCCACCTTTCTTTCTACAGGTTTGTCTCCCTTTCCACTATGTCTCCATTTCCCCCCTTATGGGGTTATCCCATAATTAATTTTCAACACAACGAAACAAGCTACATCAAGATCCACAATATTGCCAGACCAACAACATAAATAGAAATAAGGGTACCTCTGCAGTACTTTATCACATCATATTTTGCTACTTCCACCTATCCTCTTAATGCATGAATTCCTCGGTCAAGTGTGTTAATGAGGCCCAAGGTTTCTTGATTTAATTTACTAGCTCATCCCCAATTCTCCCCCCTCCTCGAGGTTCAAATTCAAATGCTTCCCAGCAATGACTTTGCCAATTTCATACCTCAATTCACTTCGCATCTGAAATAATAATATGTACTGCCCTCGATTGATGTTCATTGTTTTCTTGGACATTTGTAGGCTGAAATTTCTGGGGAAAAGGTTAGAGATCTAGGAGAATCCATAACCATTAGAGTAGGTCATCAATTTCATAAGGTTTCTCTCCCTATCTTTCTCTCCACGATTTGATTTTTTAATGTTTTTAAAATTTAGGGTTCACCTCTGTTATATGTTTGTTGCATTTGGAGTTTTATTTGAAAATATGGGGTTTATCTCAAGGCTCTTAAATTTAACAGATCAAATTTTTATTTCTTTTAAATGTTTTGATTGTTTGAGTTTTAAGTTTTTCGGCTTCATTTCTATTGATTATTACTTTTTTGTTTGTTATCGGTTCAATGAGGCTATTTTGATTGTTTGAGTTTTAAGTTTTGTCATTTACGAAAATGTTTATGGGCACATTACAGGGTTTGGAGAGCACATCAGTGGGCATGGACAACTTACAAATGCAAGCGAGGCATTGAATTCAAATCCTTCGATGCATTGCCACTATTTTTTAAAGGCCATGTTTAAATTCCATCTCTTTGGGTGTGTATATAAAATCTCCTCACTCTCTCTTTCCCAAACCCTCTCTCTCACCTCTCACTCTTTCTTTCCCAAACCCTCGGCTCTCTCTCCCCCTTTCGACATGGCCTCCCCCTTTCCACGCTGCAGCTCCCCCACCCATGCAACCACCCCCTCCTACGCAGCCACCCCCTCCCATGAAGCCATGCCTCCACCCCCCTCCCACGCCTCCACCACCTCCCACACAGCCACGCAGCCACCCCCCTTTCGTTAGTATTTACATTCTTAGCTCGATTCTTGACAAGGTTCAATTTGTTGATCAGGTTTTCAAAATTTTCATTGGTTTCCCCATGCCTTTTTTGTTTTTTGTTTCTCCCCTGCACTTTTTTGTTTCCCCCGATGTTTCTTTCCTCTCAGACTCGAACGCAGCTCTCACCCAAACAACTCCACTTCCAACCCTTTATTCTATCTTTCTAAACCTCTCTCTCTCACTTCGAACGCAACTTCCACTCTTCTAAACCATTAGGAGGTGAGTTTTCTGTAATGAAAACTAATTGATTCGTACAAGACCTACAAATTAATCGTAAGTGATATTAGTGATTTTTTTTCCAGATTTAATTTTTTGCATTTCTAACGGCTTCTAGACTTGATTGGAACTTTTTTTGTTTGTGTTTTCGGCCACTGATAATAATCGAGGCTTATTTTTTGTGTTTTCGACCACTGATAATAATCAGGGCTTATTTTTTGTGTTTTCGACCACTTTAAACAGAGAGGCGATGTTGAGAGGGACAGTGAAGGGCTTAAGGAATGCGTGAGGATCAAGCGAATTCCTCTATCTGTATCTTAGATCACTAGGTCTGTTTGGATACTGAAAGTATAAGGAAGAAAACATGTTATGGTTTATTGTAAAAATAGATCAACTGTATTGAACCCCTGTTTTTTTATTTTACTATGCAATGTGGAATTGACGCAACAATAATTCTCAACTTGGGGAACTTGCTCTGTTAATGATGTTTAAATTTTTACTTTTTAACATTTCAAGTTTTGTACCCCTGTATCTGATCTAGCCTTTTTAGAGTTTGTTTGATCATAGTTTAAATATTGTGATTTCTTTTATTTATTTCAATGTCTCAGGTTTGTGCTGCATTGACCATGTGTATGAACAAATCTTGGAGGTAATATATGGATTAGATTATATTTTTTATTGAAACGATATGTTTTGGTGTATGTAAGCTCAATGCTGTAGTTTTTGGATTCAATATCCATAATAATTATCTTCTAATTCTCATTATCATGATTTGTTGATCTTTGGGAATTTTGAAAACTAAATTACCTGTTAAAGGCGGATCTATATACCTGCGCATACAAACACGCGCGCGCGCGCACACAAAACACCCCTGTTAAAGGCGGATTTTGACTTTGAAAATGGGTTTTCATTCTAGCTTTTTCTTTGAATGTTGGTTGTATTGTTCTTTTTGAATTGGAATATGCCGCATTACATTACTTTTACACCCATTTTTCTTGACATGTCTGGGTCGAGTTTAATGAAAAATACCTTATTTTTCCCTTCACTTCAACCATGAATTTTAATTGTTTTTCAAGTTAGTTTTTTTTTTCGTTGCATCATAGTTTAGCATTATGTATTTGATTAAAATGTAAGATTGCATAACTCAGCCTTTTACTTCATTAAGTACGATTTTGAAATTGATTTGTTGAACATGACACGGCAGTTTGGTGGGGGTGGGAAGGTTGAGAGGGAAGAACCAAATTAGGTCTCCTGTGTGTTATAACAATCTGAAAATGCCTAGGTGAGTAAGGTAAATTGACTGTGATATTCAGGTCTACACACGTGATAAAGGCTGAACATTTGTACTTATTGTATTCATCGTCTGAACATGTTTTGATGGTTTGGTCATACTTCAATGTGTGTATGCTTATTTGTCTAACTTTTGTAATCGTTAAACACTTTGCATCATAGTTCCTTCTAGAGAACCAACAATCATAAACATATTGAAACTGAATTAGCAACCTGTGCAAGTATGGGAACAGGAACTCCAAGTGCAACTGATGCATTGAGTCATTTTTCCGAGCTTGGTATGCTTCTTTTATCCTTAGATAGCATTTACTTTTTATATCTCTAATTACTTTTTATACATTTAATTGAGTTTTATATTCTTAAACAAACTTATTTTGTAAACACATAATCATTGTTTATATTCATCTAAACACATAATCTTTGGTTGCCTTTACATTCTCAAATTTGTAGCTTTTAGTTGTTTTTCTAATTTAGGCCAACTATTTGTTAGTTTGAGTTGTTCATTTGAACTCACAAATTCTCTACAATATAGTTCCCCCATGTTCATGTAATTCTTACAATTTAGGTATTTTTTATCTATAGCTTTGTCAAATTTCATGTGGATTTCAAGTTTTCAATAAAAATTTAATGCCATTAGTAAATACAGTGTTCATCAATTTGTGACTTTTATAAAGTGAATGTGTAATGTTTTCGTGAGTTTTCAATAAAGGACCATGTTGTGCCTTATGTATATTTTGTTGAGATTATTGACTTGATTGATTTTAGAAAGCTTAATCTCAAATCAAAAACCAATTCTGGATTTTATTAATTTTAAAGTTCCTTGATGTAATGGTTTAGTCCATTACTTTGTTATGTCACTATATCGCCCACGCCACGCCACGCTTAATCTCAAATCAAAAATCAATTCTGAATTTGTTGGACACCTTCCAAATCTATGAATGCTAATTTTTTGGGTTCTATATATTGTATATCATTATATGCCACTCTCCAGAATTGGTTTAAGCTTTCTAAAATAAACCTTAAAAAAGAACACATGTTTCTTACCCTGTTTCTCCATAATTGTATATCATTATATGCCACTCTCCAATTTAATGACAACTGGAGAGTGACCATGAACTCATTATGTTGTCATACCTGCTCAACTATTATACCTGCTTAGTGTATATAGTGTTTTTTTCTTAAGTATATAATCATTCTCTCTACTTGAGAGCGTTGGACGTTATTAGGATGTTATTTGTAATTTTTTATCGAAGATGATACAATAGTTTGCTCTCCATTTCTGTTCGATATTGCCACAGTTTGGACTTTTTATCGAATAACATGGCTAGGAAATTACTATCAATTTTTATTGTTACCCACTTTTCAGCTTCACTACAATAATCGAATAACATGGCTAGAAAATTACTATCAATCTTCTTTTCCTTGGATGCAAATAAGATTAGGAAGAAAAAAAGCTCATGTATGTTACTGATTGTATATTTACTTATGTGATTGTATATTTGTTCGAGAAACTGATTAATTATATTTATTATTTGTCAAATCGTACAGAAAACTGAGAGGGAGAGAGTGATAATGGCGAGAGGTGGGAAGAATGATGGAAGGACAACAGTAGTAGCACCTAATCCAAAAGCAGATGAGTGCAACAGACTTAAAAGAATTGAAATTTCCAAAAATATGCTCTTCGATGCTCCTGCAAAGGCCTGCTCAGTTTCTCACCCCATCAAGATGGTGGTCAAACACCACGGCACAAACATTTTGAGGAAGTCCCACGGAAAGAATAAATTCATATTCTCCTTTCCCAGCCTTGTAGCTCCCATCTCCGAATTTGGGATTTTTTTTATTGTTGGATTTGTTGTTACCCCTTAAATAGGGTGGATAGTTCAATAAACAAAAGAGACTATGCCCAATTTTTTAAAAAAATTAACACTTTTTTTTTAGACACAGTGAACTTGATTGATGAATATTGTATATTTCATTTTATATGTAAATTTGTTTGATGAATTTAGACAATTTGGATGTTGGACTATTTTTTATTTGTTAAGAAGGGTGAATAGTTCCATAAACAAAGGAGACTATGCCCATTTTTTTTTTTAAATTTGACACTTTATTTTTTTGAGACACAATGTGAATTCGATGGATGAATATTGTATATTTCGTATTATATGTGAATTTATTTGATGAATTTAGACTATTTTAATGTTATTGGACTATTTGTTGTTTGTTAAGCATGGTGAATAGTCCTATAAATAAAGGATATTATGGCCAATTGTTTTCAAATTACACTTCGAAATTTTCACGTTTCGCTATTACGTACTTTGAAAAATTATCGTTTCGCGGTTACGTACTTTGGAAAATTTCGTCGTGCCTTCAGGCAAGGGTATTCGCTAGTGTGTATATATATATATATATATATATATATATCCATATAATAAGATGGCATGGATTTTGAATTGTCTAAGCACAATAACGGTCTAGATCTTGCCACATCTCCCACTAAAAATGAAGGGCTTAGATTAAATCTTCAAATTTCATTTAAAATTTGAAAATTCTGATTTCCCCCCCACATTTCATTTCCCCCCTTTCTTACTTTAAACACAAATTAGTTTCCCTTCCCACCCCACCCATTTTTCCCTTAGCCTCTCACGCACTACTCTCTCTCTCTCTCACTCCAGATTTCTCTCTCCATCTCACTCCTCTTTCTTGATCTCCCTCTCTTATCTTTCCAGGTAGCACCACCTGCACAAATCATCACCACATAATGCCTACACACCCAACACCACCTAACACCATCACCTCCCGTGTACCCAATCCACTAAAAACCGCGACACCATCTTTAACCCTAAACAACAACACCGACACCACCTGGAAACCCAACTCTGCTAACCACGACACCACAGACGCCATCGCAAACCATCACCACTTGCGTCTACCACCGTCAACACCACTCCAGCCACCCAAATAACAACCCAACACCATAAACCCCACAGTAAGCCACCATCGCCAACCACCATCTCTAATCACCACAAACCTCCCCAAACCCAAGCAAGCTCCATCAGCAACAAACCCATCTAAAATCCTACCTCAAATCGATTTTCAGGGAGGGGGAGAGAGATACAGAGAATCGATCCAAGAGAGAGAGATTAAACCCATGAGAGATAGACAGATTAAGTTGGTGTTTGGGTATATATCCATTTTAAAACACTAAAACATTTCCAAAATCCCCCCACCCCCACCCACGGTCTTGATTTTTTTGTTTATGAGTTTTCAAATTTGAAAGATTTGGGTCTATAGATTTAAGGGTTTGGATTTTATTATGGATTTTACGGATTGTATTGTTATTTTTTGGGGGGTTTTCATGAGATTTTTGGGTTTAGGGAATATGAATTGGATTTTTGGTGTGTTGATAAGATGATTCGGATGAAATTTCATGTTTTTAGACAAATTCTTGATGTGGGTAATTTGTGAATTTATGGATCTGAGAAAAGATTGCAACTTTGAAATCTATATGTTGAATTTTTCCATCTCCTCCTCCTTGCACTAGGGCTCCTGGGTTATCTTTAATGTTCACTACTCAGGTTAGTTCTTTATTGCAATTTTCCCCTTCATGGTTTTACATATGTGTAATTTGATGTTAATGAGATGATTGGAATGATAGTGTTTTTATACCTCATACGTTGATGAAAATTACAATAATATGTTCTAATAACTCTTTAATGTTTTCTAGCACTGTTATGGTTTCTGGGTTAGAAAGCAACAAAATTCCACAAATCAGTCATTCCCGGGTTCAAAATCTAAAGGTAAAATTTATCTGCAACTCAGTCATACAAGTTTATGGGTTGAGACTTGATAAGTTCTGTTTATTAAATCCTCATACAGGGCTTGATCTTCCTGTTCATTTGGTCTTGAATTAGTTTGAGATTTTGACTCGATATGGTGGATTTTTGATTCCTTGAAAGTGGTTTTGCCCACCTCTTTTACATGCATTGCATACATTTTGAGGATGTATATTTGTAGCAAACTACTCTTATGTACTTGAATGTAATTTAAATTGAAGCCCTTTAATGTACTTGAAATTAAAGCCCCCTGAATGTACATTATATGGATGACTGTTCGAACATTATTCTAATGCCAAAAAGTGTGGATACCTGGGACTATATTCAAGAATTAGGTTCATTGATCACTCATATAACAATTCCATAATAATCTCTAATTTTTTTTTAAAATTTAGAGACATTAATTGGGTAAAAAAAACTTATATTTCTACAATACACATTATTTTAGGAGGAAAAATCTTCATTTTTGAGCCATGGCATTTAGGAGGAAAAAAACTTAGATTTCTACAACATCCTAAAGGTTTTTCATTCCCATGTGTATTACATCAGGTCTATATTTAGTAGTTTTTTGGATTTGTAGTCGGTGAAAAGCTACTTTGACACGGGGTGTGCTTATACCTTTATTAATCGAGGTGGTTCTATAATTTTGTACATCTTTATCGAGTTTCCATTATATTTTTTTCTTTCTCCACTAGGTAGTAAATTTTGTAGTAAATTTATGCAAAATTTTGGGTGATTATTCTTTTATCATCAACTCAAGTGATAATTTTGACATCAAACTTCAAATGCTTATGGACATGCAAAACTTTTGTCGCAATAATCATGTCATAGATGTAACGAGAACATATATTTGGTCTCTTGCATTTTAATATCCCAATCTACCATATTTGAGGTTGAGTTTTAGATTTTAATTGAAAATTTACTTCCTTTATTTCGGTGCTTAGTTTATGCCCATTATATGATCGGATCAGTTTCGAAGTGTGTTCATTTTTTGGTGACATTAGTAATGAACAATGTTCTGACTTTTGTTCTGAGTTTTCTGGTGGGAAATGGCAGGTTCTTTTGCCCCATCACTACTTGGAGGTCTGATAGTTACTATTCTTATCCCATTTTACACAACATTATTGATGTTATGAGTTTAGTGTTGTTGTAGAAGTAATTTATTGGATGACTGTTTATAAACAATTACTTGGATGACTGTTTTTAGTTTATATATTAGTTCATTTTTTTAGTAGATAAACGTTGATGTCACTATATTTAGTTTGAATTTTGTTGATTTTGTGTTTTGAAATTGGCAAGTGACCCTTTGTATGATGTGATTAGGCTAATTTTCCTTGCCTTGGTGAATTTTTAGTGAATATGTGTGTTGTTGATGCGATAAACATGGCATTATATTTTGTTACGTGCGTTGGATTGGATTAATATTTGTATAGTGAGTTATATTTTGATATGTGCGTTTTTACATGATAAACAGGGCAAGGATGAAGTTTGTTTTTAAAAATTATAATCGCGCCTTCAGGAACTGTCGAATGATCAGTTGATTATAACATAATTTCTGGTACCTCCATGTCATGTCCACATATTTCTGTAGTAGATGTTATGTCCATATTTTAGGAATTAACATATCAGCTTTATATCTACGACACCTTTTTGTTTTAAAATGGTACATAACCACCCACAATAGTGAATTGTGAAAACTATACCTTAAAAAAAATTATTATCTTTTATTTTCATTATTCTCATGTGTTGTATATTATGTTATCGATTTATACCTTTTGTATTCACTATTCCCATTCGTGTTGTATATCTTTTGTAGGAACGTGATAAGGTGAAAGATCTTAGCATTGATGATCAAGTTGATGCATTTATAAGGTCTCAAATGCATTTATCTCTGCTCAGGTTCAACAGTCATCAGATGCACATCCAATGGGATGTCAGTCATCATATTGGTGCATTATTGCGCCAACCTTATTGGCGCAAATGGATGGTAGCAGCTTCAAAGCATTATTAATGCACATCAGATGCAAATTAGTCATTCTCCTGGATTCAACAGTCATCACATGCACATCAGATGCTTTGAAGCTCAGCCTAGGGTATTGTTTCTTTCTATTTTTTTATTATTCATTCACCGATATTACACATATTGCGTGAATAACCCCGATGGTGCATTATGTTGTTGCATTGTAGCGTTACTTAGATTGTGCATACTTCTGGTGTTTCCACAGTTCCTGTATTCCCTGTTGCTGGCATGTAATAAGGCCCCAATAAGGCTGACTTTTAGGTATATATGGGCCCCAATAAAGCCCCAATAAAAACATAGTAACGTTGTTGATTTTCAGGAGTCGACTCAATGTATGAGATTTGGGGAATGTAAGACCATGTTAAGTCTGCTACACATGTTTCTCCCATCTTTAGTTGTCGATTTGGAACATTCCCCCCTTAACCTCTATTATATACTTCTCCACTTGGTCTAGACATTTTTGAATACTTTTCATAGCCATGGAACCTCTTCCAGTAGATAAATTTTCATAGCAGCGATATATTTGTATCTGATTCAGTACACTGTTGCGATTGAGTGTACACATATACACTATTGGGATCAAGTATTCACAGGTTTGTGTACACTCATTTTCCCCATTTGTCATATTCACATTCAAATGCAGCAGTGGTACAATCTCCTCATCTCCATTCCTTACTGAACTGAAACGCGTCGAAAATACTTCCCTTTCGATCTTTGCTCAGCTGAACTGAAATGCTCATGTCGGACTGGTATGGATCAGATGCCTCCGGACTGGTATGGATCTGATATTTACTGTTTTTTGGTAATTTACACACACAACACCAATACATATACACATTGACACACACATACAGATTGATATCTCCACTGAAGCATATACACATGCTCCGGACTGGTATGGATCTGAGTTTTTTATTTTATTTATTTTGATAACTTTCTTAAATAGGCTTATATACACATACATCAATACATATACATATTGATACACACACAACACACACGTATTGACTTGATAGTGTTGCTATATTCAGATTGAGTCTATATAGTAACTGATGGTGAAAATCATTTTAAAGTATTCTGAATATAGCTGCTATATATTATTATAGTAACTGAATATAGATTCAATATAGCAACTGTTATATATTGTAGTAACTGTTAAATATATAACAGTTACTATATATTGATTAAAACAAAAAAACAATAACATAATATTGATTTTCACACCATACATGTTGGTCTTACATTGCTGAACAGACTATGGGTATACATGTAATAATTAAAAACTTTTGTGTTGAATTCATGTTACACTTATGATCACATCAGAAATAATACTAATAACATTATTCCTAACATTTTTTTCGCAGGAGGTTGGCAGATACTATAGGTATTTATTTGATCTCCAGCAGACCATAAGGTTGATCTTGATCCTTCTATTTGGCGTTCCTAGGATTTCACTTGCAAAAGTTGTATTGATGCCAATTAGCCTTTGTATTGTTTACTCACTTCTTTGTTTATTTTGATTTTTAGATGTGAAGAAAATGACATCCATCAATAATGTTTCATCATTAGTAGCTTTTAATATTTGATTCTTCACAATGAGCTTCAAATCAGGTATACTTCTTTGGTAGATGACTAATTTTCAACATGGATTTGAATATCATAAAGTTGCTTTAATGGGTAATAGTGCATATAACTCTCCCAATTAAATCTTTTGATAACACACCATATTTTTACTCATTTAAGAAAATGTGGTTTTGACTTCAAATGGATCTTTAGGTAATATTATTTTTTTTATTGTATGAATCTATATTTGGAAATAAGGAAATAAGGTGTTTAAGTACTACATTATGTTTTAGCACTACATCCCATTCCATTCCATTATGTTTTACTTGGTGTTTAAGTACTACATTAAAACATAATGCAATACTGTAAAACATTACTATGAGAATTCAGTGGGATGTTTAAAAATAATGCAAGAATTATTGTAATGAGTTCTTGGTGTTTTACGTTACTGTGAGAATGCATTAATGTACTTACATGGATTTGGAAATAAGGATAATTGTAGGTGTTTATAAATAATGTAGTACTTAAACACCAAGAATGCCTATTTAATGGAATATTCAAATATTTCTTTGCCTATTTAATGGAATATTCAAATATGTCTTTGCCTATTTAATGGAATATTCAAATATGTCCCCCCTCCCCCACTCACACGCACACATGTGCACATAAACACACACACGCACACAAACAAACGCACGCACACACTGCAATATGCAATATATGCACTGTATATATGAAAATTGCATATATGCATTGCATACACGCAGACGCACACACACACGCGACCCCTGCCCGCCCCCTCCCCCCTTTCCCACTCACACACGCGCACACGCATATGTGCTCCCTGCCCGCCCCCTCCCCCCTTTCCCACTCACATACGCGCACACACGCACACACGAGGCAGTATGCATGTATGCACTGCATATATGCACACACGCACCCCCTTCCCCGTCCCCTCCCCCCCTTCCCCACTCACACACGTCTCCTCCCCCTTCCCCATGTGAGGATGAGATTTATAGACTCCATGCCAGATATGATCATTGTGTACCAGCTATGGTAGTTAGGTTAACGTACAATGTTTTTGGGGACAAACTAATTTTTTTTTCTTTTCGTTTCAGGTTTTAATTCAAGACCAATCAAACATGGACTTAATCTTCCATCGTCGCTGTAGCTCGCTGCCTAAATCTGCCTCAAACTTCCGCCGATCTAGCTCGCTGGCTAAATCTGTCGAATTTGGGATTTTTTTTTAATTTGTTGGATTTGTTGTTGCCCTTTAAATAGGGTGGATAGTCCAATAAACAAAGGAGGCTATGCCCAATTTTTTTAAAAAAATTGACACTATTTTTTTGAGACACAATGTGAATTTTATGGATGAATATTTCATATATATGCAACTGCATATATATGGATATTCAATCTGCTGCATATATATGCAGATTGCATATATATGCAATCTACTATAATCCTATGGTTTTAATGTTTTTAGGGGTGGGTGTGGGAGTTTAATATCCAACACAATTTTTCTAAATCTAACGTGTTTTAATTTTTCGTTTTAGTTTTTCAGATCTAACACATTTTTTTTCTTATGGGTTTTTGCCAGATTTTCAAATTTCATGCTTTGAATCACCATCGTTGTGGAAGATCTCCATGACTTAACCACCTCGGAACCTCGGACAACCCCCACCACACGGTATACATCTTTTCCCTTTCGTTTTAATACTCATTTTATTTACGATTTATTAATGTGTTCGAAGTTATACATTATAAAGCCAAATCGACTTAAAGTCGTACTTTTCATTCATCCAGGAATAGTTCAAAAGTAATTTTCTTTTGATGAAAACAAAATTATGTGAAGTAATTCTCACGTCCCCACTCACACGCCCACACGCGCACACACGCTGCTATATGCATATGCATATATGCAAATTGCATATATGCATACATGCACACGCACACGAGCCCCCTACCCCGTCCCCTCCCCCTTCCCCACTCACACACGCGCGCACACACGCACACTGCCCCACCCGCTTCCCTTTCCCCACTCACACGCACACATGCGCACATAAACACACACGCACGCACACACGCTGCAATATGCAATATATGCACTGCATATATACAAATTGAATACATGCAGACGCACACACATGCTCCCCCTGCCCGCCTCCTCCCCCCTTTCCCACTCACGCGCACACACACACACACACACACACACACACACATGCCCCCTGCCCGTCCCTTCCCCCCTTTCCCACTAACACACGCACACACGAGGCAGTATGCATGTATGCACTGCATATATGCACACACGCACCCCCTTCCCCGCCCCCTCCCCCCTTCCCCACTCACACACGTCTCCTCCCCATTCCCCATGTGAGGATGAGATTTATAGACTCCATGCCACATATGATCATTGTGTACCAGCTATGGTAGTTAGGTTAACGTACAATGCTTTTGGGAACAAACTATTTTTTTTTCTTTTCGTTTCAGGTTTTAGTTCAAGACCAATCAAACATGGACTTAATTTTCGATTGTCGCTGTAGCCCGTTGCTTAAATCTGCCTCAAACTTCCGCCGATGTAGCTCGCTGCCTAAATCTGTCGAATTTGGGATTTTTTTTTTAATTTGTTGGATTTGTTATTACCCCTTAAATAGGGTGGATAGTCCAATAAACAAAGGAGGTTATGCCCAATTTTTTTAAAAAATTGATACTTTGTTTTTTTGAGACACGATGTGAATTTTATGGATGAATATTGTATATTTTGTATTATATGTGAATTTATTTGATGAATCTACACTATTTGAATGTTATTGGACTATTTGACATTGTTTTAAAATTACACTTCAAATTTTTTGCGTTTCGCTATTATATACTGTGAAAAATTGTTGCTTTTTCATGTTTAGCGAATTAAAATTTTGAACACAATTTAAATCTTGAACACGATATGATGCAATACCCAAAAAAGCGACGCCATATATAGATGTTTTGTTGGGGAACAATATTTTTATCGTATTGCGATTTTGTACTTATGAAATTTTTGTCGTATTGTGATTACGTACTTGGGAAATTTTTGTTGTTTTGCGATTACGTCTTGAAAAATTTTCGCCGTGCCTTCAGGCACGGGCATATACTAGTATATATATATATATATATATATATATCACCAATATTAACCCGTACTTGATCATGAAGATTATTCATCTCTTAATCGTATTATTATTATTATTATTATTATTATTATTATTATTATTATTATTATTATTATTATTATTATTATTATTATTATTATGTAGATGTCTCTCACATAATTTTATTCCTCAATTCCATATAATTTTCCAACATTAACCCAAGTCCCTCACTCCTTGTTAATGTACCAAAATTAATCAAATCTTACCGTGGGTCAAATTAACAAATTCCAAACTTTTCTGAGCTAAAAATAGGACTATCTGAAATCTCGTTCAAAGTCCACAATTCTCGTTCAAATTAGTTCGTTAGTACAATTTCGTTTGAAGGACATTTCTTCTAAATTCTCATTATTAATCTCGCTCTTAATATCATTTGAACGAGTTCCCTAGGTTTTTCGAACGACTTAGCAGTGGCTCGAAAACAACCCCCATATTTTTGCGTTTGTTCATGGTTTCTCACACCGAAAGTCTCATGGATTTTATTCTGCCCAAAACCTAGATATTCTAACATTGTTCTAACATGTTCAGGGGTAATTTTCACATAAGAGCAACATCAAATCCATATGTTCATAAGGGTATCATCATCAAACCCAATAAATACTTAAAATTTCAATTTGTCTAAATTCTCCATTTTTATACCTCTTAAAAAACCAAGAATTTAGAACTATCATTTCATATCTAAATCATCAAATTTTCATATTCAATTATGAGTAGGATTCATCTACATGCAATACCTATCATCACTTTCATATCTTCTATAAACATATATAAATCCTCTACATGTAAAACTTATCCATTTTCACATTCATAGCCTCTAAATGTATAAATATCCAACTACATGAATTTTCCTATCCATTAAATCCCAAATTCACAAGTTCATCAGTTCAAAAGAAATCATATTCTAACATGAATAATATAAGCACTAAAATAGAGTAAGAATTACACTTGCCTTATGTGTAGGTCTGAACCTTTGGAGTAGACAAGTGTTTGGAACTTCCTCTTCCTTTTTTCGATGACTATCCGGTGGTTTTTCAAGGTGTAGAAATGGCTATTGTGCCCTTAATTTTCCCTAGGTGCCTCTTCCTTTCCAAGCAACTATTTCTCTCTTCTAAATAGCCTTTCACTTTCTCTTTAAATCTTTTCCCTCTCTCTCAAAAGGCCTCACTTTGTGTTCTAATGAAATGAACCTTACGTATAATCTAAATGCACAAATATAACAAGTATGTAAGGTTAGCTAAAAGACAAAAAACGTAGGTACTATTCATCTCCCAAGAAAAATGACTAAAATGCCCTTTCGGGGTGTCCTTTCATCTTCCAATTGGTCCGAGACCCAAATCAAAACCCCGGGTAGACTTTTCTGTCTATTTTGACCCTTCTGGACTCAACGGTGCACTCGAAATGATCATCCAAATGACTTAAAAGATAAATATCATTTTATTTCCCAACTTTAGTCCTGACACGACTCATAAGCGCGTCCCGACTTAATTTCAATTATTACCGTATTTGTAGCTCCCGACAATAATTATTATATTCACATATTACTTTTATATCACTAAGTAATATTCAAAATCATATAATCACAGTCGTATGTTACTTTAATCTCTACTAATATTCAATCTAGATTAATCCCAATTAATTTTTCACATAATTAATTCCAATTAATCCCATTAATTTGGCCCATTAAATTTTAATTTATCTAACATTAAAAGTCATTAAAATTACGGGGTATTACATATGGATTGGGTGTGGGTCAACCATGGGACGAACTAGGTTTCCATATGAGATAGTGTTTTACGTGCAGAAATGGAGAATGCACCAAATTATATTTTTCTTTAAAGATTTTGATTAGTGCTTAGTCAAAGAGCACGCCCTAAAGGTTTATATGAAAATATTTAGCAATTATATAAAAATAAGGAATATTTTAGTCTTAATTAAACATTTAAGTTATATATCACACTGAAAGGTAAATTAACTCATACATCGGATATACGATGAAAAATCCACTGACGGGAAACAACTTCGGGACAATACAATAATCTTACTAATAAGTTGGTAAAGACCTATATAGGGGATAAAATTCTTACGATCACATAATGTGCTAACTCAACCCTCACACTTTTTTCTACCAATTCCTAGAAATGCGGAGACCTTTATAGTATCGAAGAGAATCTTTACATATTTAATGTATTGATCAATCGATTAACAATATTTTCCTTAAACAAGCTCAATCTTTGTCTTCTTTATAGATGAAGAATCTCTTTATGAACTTCACTTATCACAATAATATCCTAAGGATTAAATATCCTAATGTTGAACATATTGATGGTGGAAAAAGTGTTTTATTACTCACAATTTTCTTATTCCTCTTTGTTATTGATCAATAAATGAAATATTGATCAAGTGCAAAGAAGACAAATAAGAAAAAAATACGAATAAGGATTTAACCTAGATTTTTTTAAAAGGTTTTAAGTTCTTAAAAAGGAAAAACAAAACACATAGCTTCTCTCTTAAAATATTTGGAGCTTGTTTATAAATCAAGAGCAAAATGTTGTTTATGTAAAATTTAGAAAATAAAAGAAGTGATAAAAAAACCGTTGACTAATCTAAGCCACACAAATACATCATGCCTAAGATGTAAGAGTGTAATCTTTAGAGTTTCATCATTCGAAAATATGATTTGAGATGAAGCATATCTTTGGAATAGAAAAAAGTAAATCTATTAATTTGGCCATTGCCAAAGTGCTGAATGCATGTCTTTGTAGATGAGATACAAGGTCGTTGATGGATCTATGGGTTTTTCTTCGAGATCAAATTAAAATAATTTGGTAGAAAAGGTATTCATAGTCCTAAGGAAGATTGATCCTTAGTTACCCCAATTAACTAAGGCTCAATCTTTCTTAGTTCATCACTCCTTGGATTCTCCTAAGGCTTAATCTCCCTCGATTCTCCCTCATAGTATGCAACCTTTATTGGTGGCTTTGGACTTCTAAACTTGATGACCTTATCCCAGGTGTCTTTGACCTAGTCATGCCACAAGTCGCGACCTCCTCTCCAACCCAAATTTAGGATGAATGATTCGCCTTCTATTATTAACTCCATAGCCTTGGCCGACCTATTCCAAGGTACAAGTACCATAGTTAACTTAGGCTGAGTCTCCTTAGGTTACCTTTTTAACCTCAAACACTAAGTATAATGCCCTCACTAAAAATGACACCTCGACCTGACCAAATAGTGTTATGACCTCAACATCGTATCCCATATAAAAATACCTAGTCACAATATAATACTGCCCAAATGTCCGTAGCCTCAAAGAAGAAATTAGAACTCCCGATCTCCAAAAATAAGGTTATTTTAGTAAAATGAAGGTTTTCAACCCTAAATATCATAACTTAAATCTTTAAAGATAAAACGGAAACCTCTAATAAAACCTCATAAGATCAATAAGAACATCCTTAATATCTCTTATCCTTAAACCCACAATCTTTAAACAAAAACCCTAGTAGAAAACCTCTAAAATAAAGATTTAAGCTTAATAGTAATTGTCCAGGGCCTACAAGTCTAGAAACCTATAAACCTCAATTAATAGTAAATGTCCATGGCTACTAAACCTAGAAGATAAATGAACAGCAGAACTTCGAGGCCTAAACTCAGAAAACTCAAAATAAGCATAAATGATCATTTCATTTAATAGGAAATATAGAAACTAGTGTTTTAAAGAAGGAAGAAGAGGTTGAAGATAGATCCATTACCATAATGGACTTTGTTAGATGGCCAGTAACTAGTCGTTGATTATTTACACATCTTCTTCTCTAGTGAAAGTTAAAGTCCATAACCTCCTTTTCGGCAGAACCTCCTATAATCTTGAAAATCTCACTTTCTCTCTCTAAAGTGGGATCTTATGGTTTTGGAATCTCTAGGAAGTGTACCAAGGGTTTTTGTTTGTAGTAATTATTATGGAACCTAGGTTTTTCTCTTATGTCATCGCCTTTCCAAAAATATCCCTGTAAAAAGTCTTCTAGAATCTCAAAGACTTGTTTCTCAAGTTATGACATAATTTAGCCATGTCATCATTTCACATGATGATCCATTAGAGTCCATGTCACCAAACTTTGTGATGTATTTCTTTAGGCCATGGTGTAGACAACCGATCCCAAAACCCCTAAGAACCTCCTTTTGTCCCTAGCACTCATTCGTTCACCATAAAACCAAGGTTATACTCTGAGTACCGATCAAGAGTCCACATGGTGCTCTTGGGACCAATTTGAATTTATTCAACTTCCTCTCCTAAGCGGAAGCTCAGTGAATTTTGAAGGGCTCTGAATACCTTTTCCAATGGCCTGCCCCTATGCCAATCAGCCTTACGGTATGGACAAATGATTCATTTTGCCCTAAGAACTGATCTGAAGGGCACCGGGTGATCCAAGGCCCCGTTCAACTTAGGTAACTCTTTAGATTAAGTTGAATAAATCATTGAAGGTCTCAGAATAGCCTTTCTAATGGTCTTCCTTATGCGTGAATCAGCCTTACGGTATGGATGAACAACCCATTTTACTCCAAACTATCACCAGGAAATTTTGGGCCCTATTTGACCTTAGTCAAGTCTTTAAACCGAATGAAGTTGAATAAAATCTTAAAGGTATCTGGATACCCTTTCCAACGGTTCATCCCGTGCGTGAATCAGCATTATGGTTAGGATGAACGATCTATTTTCCTCTAAAATTTTCTTATCGAGTGACCAATGGGAGCTTCCGAGCTTCGTATGACCCCAGTCAACTCCCAAACCTGAGAGTGGTCCAATGGATTCATAAAGGGCTCTGAATGCCCTTTTCGGTGGTTCACCCTTTGCGATTCTGACTTATGATTTGCATTTTACGAACATTTTTTCCAAAAATATGTCTGAGATTGCTGAACAGTACCCCCAAAACCCTGTCTATCGACATAATGTTTGGGGTTCTATGCTGATAGGCAGGTCAAGGACCCTTTAGACCGTCACCCCCACCCTAGAGGCCATGACCTCACTTTGAAAAACACCCCTGAACACCCCTCTCAGTAATTCAGAGAACATTCTCTCGAATTCAGAGTTGTTCCCCTCTTAAAAAGCCCATTTCCAACATTGTTTCCATCATTTTCAAACCACTTTTAGTAAATTCTAGCCCATATCCTCATACCACCATCACCTCGTCATGAGATAAGAGAATCTACAATAAGTATCCACTTCAAGTCTTCATAAGGAGCCCCAATTCTCCACGCTTGTCTTTAAATTCTCTTATTTTAGCATTAGTAACTTTATTTTTGTTTTAGCACTTTATTTCATTACATCGCATACCTTAATATCAACCTTTAATATTAGTATTTTCACACACTTTATTTTCATATAAAAAAACCAAAAATAAGAAAAAGAGGGTTTACCTATAAATTCCAAAAAAGGTATTATCACCACACATCCTCACACTTGAAGCACGTTTATCTTTATACACACACATAAGAGAAATACCCCATTTGGATTAATGGGCTAAACCCCGCCCTACATTTTCTTCGAACTACGTGGACTTTAATGCCACTAGGGCTACATGGATGTCTTGGGTAAATTAATAGACTCAAGTCCTTTCGTATACACATTTGTTACCTTGTTTTATCATATATTCTTATGGATCTTTTATGCTTGCATGCTTGTGTCTTGTCCGATATATGCATTTGTTATTCTATAATAACTTATGAATCGTAAACATTTGCATTATATTGTGAATTATTATTTTGGGAACACTCCTAAGGATAAACTCACTCTTCCTTTGTCTATGATGTGATTTGAGTGATTCCATTCTCCACTTATTTTATGCACATAGGCACACACTTCACGAAGTTTAACTGGAGAATATTAACACATGCCCACGAGAGACCAAATGGGCGGGTGGGTGACTAACACCTTCTTATTATGTAACTTGCTCCTCGGACCCGTGAACTACTTGATTTCATAATCATCATTATTGTCCTTGATGTTGTTCTCTAGAGGCAGTAACATTTCTTTTGCATGTTTCGTGAAAAATTGGTTGAAAACTCTATCTCTACATATTACCCCACATCGACGACGACTGAGAGCCCCAAGAAAGGGAGCAATCCCGCACGTACACCGGAAGGAAAGGAAGGGGGCATCCCTCCATGTACCCCCTCGGGATGGCCACAGTGGCAATTATACTGGGATATTTTAAGTGGACCAGACTCTATTTTCTACATGGGTGTTATTATTTTTTTCATGTGTACGTATGAACCTACCTATATGTTCCTTTTTATCCTCTATTCACATTTTTCTGCATATCTTTCTCATGCATATATCACTTTCCACTCACTTATACACTTCACACACTTACACTTAGATTCACTTTATACTCATATGCTTCACACTCCATAATATTCATGTTTAGGCTTCACTAGCACCCACCCACACTTGAATATATCTCCACGCTCACTTACAAATATCACAAACCACTTGTTGTTGATCCATGTATAGGCTCACTACCACACACACTCACTTTTATATCTTCCCATACACTTACTCATCCACATATATCCATGCGTAGTATAATCTCCATGGTAGATTTACTTTTCATAGTACTTATATGTGCTCCCTTATTAGTGTAGCACTCCCTTTACTCATCATGCCAATTAAAAAATTATGAAAAATATTCTCTCTCCATAATATGTTAATTAATACTGATGCATTTTTACACACTACATCACAAAGAGCATGGAAATATTGACCAAAATTTTATCTCATACTGGGGGTCATTTTGTGATGGGCGCTGGTCTTGCGGGTCGTAGTTAGCCTAAGCGATATGACTCTCACCTTCCATTGGCCTCGTACCTTTGACATATATCAAACGGTTCCCCCCGCATCGTACCGCTTTATCGAACTCACTATGGGAGGTGTATAGAAGGGAACTCGTTTATGTATGTCGAGTATATCAAATTCTATCTCACAAGTACTGTTCCCACGGGGTATATAGTGAAGAAATTCAGGTACACTCAGGTATATCCAATGGCTTGTCCACACGTACCAATGATTGATTTCCTTTATAGGCAAGAGGTATGCCGTGGAAGTCATGCCAAAGGGGGAACCCATCCACTAACCCAACAAGTGCATAAACCTTATATACGTGTCAAAACTAGGACACTCATATTTAGTTTGTCCTTACCATGAGAAACTATGTCGAATCTCTGGGTCCTCATATCGCCCGAATTTTTGAGTTATTTTACCTTTTTTAAATAGTACCCCACTCGTGAGCCTGGAAATATGTCAAACCGTGTCTTACATATTTTCAAACCTATTTTCCCACGCTCAGGTCCTATTCGGCATTTTTTCTACATTTAAGAAAAGTAAATACAAGTGAGAACCTAATAATAACAACAATAATAATCATGCTGATATTCCTCCCATTTTTCCCTCCATTTTCAAAAATACCAAAAACCTTTTCTTTTCATCCTTTCAAAATACAAAAATATTTTCTCCCTCCTTCTTTCAGAAATAAATATGAACCGTTTTCCCTCTCAGGTCAATAGCATATCTGATTTTGGCATGGCTCCCTATTGGCTTCAGTCTTCTGTCAAACCGCCCTAACCCCCATCTATTCTTCTAATACTTCATCCGAGTTTGGGATTTACCTTCACGAGTTCTTCATAAAGAACACTAACCAACCACCGAATGTGAAGCCCAATCTGATGATCGTCATAGCCCAACTCAGTTCCAAAATTGATAACCTTCAAATTGAGGTCCATAAAATGTAGCGTCACTGGGCTGAGATTCCCAGCACAACTCCCTATTCCTAACCTTGCCCAACCAGGGGTTCACCTTCCAGTACCTATGGATCCCAATGAGAAGGAACTGAAAAAGGTTAAGGAAAAACTCATACCACTGTTAAAGAAGTTTAATCAAGTCAAGATATTCGAGAATTACATGTACTACACCCATATGTACCCTAATCCCAATGCCAGACAGCTAGAGAAGTTCAAAATGTCAGACATAGAGAAGTTTGGGGGAAGCAGACCCCTAATTGTTAAGTTCAGGGGAAGCGGGCCCCCAACTGTTCATCTTGGAACAAATCACTAAGACATGACCCTCCTTTGTGCCTTCGAAGAGATAATGTACCAGATGTTTTAACAGACCTTGAAAGAAAGTGCCCCCTAGTGCTTTCTGTCCCTAAAAGAATTCAGAATTTGTAGTTGGGATGATGTCGCCTAAGAATTCATGACTTAGTATAAGTACAATGAGGAACTAGAGGTTTTGTGCTGAGATCTAGAGTTTCTTAAGTAAAACCTTGGGGAAGCAGTCAGTAGATTTATAGGAAAGTAGAGTGATAAAGCTGCTACCATGAAAAATAATCCCTCTAAATAGGAAGAAATTAGTATTGTGAAGAAGAACTTATTGCCTAATATCTAAGCATCCATGGGAGGACATTATTACCCACACTTTCAAGACCTTCGAGAGGTTAGTGTAGAAATTGAGGATGACATTACCAAAGTGCAATTCGATCAAAAAAAAGTGACCGAATAATTCACTCCCCAGAATAATGAGAAGCCCGCTAGTGCTATAGTCTCAACCATCAACAACATTTCCAAACATGTTACCTCTTGGGCACCAAAAAGTCCTCTTAATCCTACCAAAAAAGAGTACACTAAGCTCCATGCTCCCTTGTCCAAAGTCTACCAAGCCCTATTAAGCAGAAATCTCATCAAACCCTTGGACCCCCATCCATTTGTAAATCCACTCCCTAAAAACTTTAAGCCCAATGCCTATTGTGATTTCCACCAATTCGCTAGTCATACCACCAACCAATGCTTCCACTTTAGGAGTGTGATCCAAGGCCTAATTTCTCGGGTTACCATCACCCCACCAGATAATCCTAATCCCATTACCACTCATAACCCACTTTCGGCGCATACAAATGCCATCTTCCTAGAAAGTTACCCAAAATTTGACTTATTTACTCAAATCATTCCTAGCAAAGCATCCGTGATCCTATAATCTCACCGAAACTGCTCATAGTGTCTCCTTATTTTCTCCTATACCCTACATGCTTCACCGATCATGCTTTGTCACTCTTTACAAGGGATTGTATTATTTTTTACACCCAACCTGAGGGGAAAGGCATGGAATTACTAGTTGTGTTGAACCAACTCTTAGAGTTTGTGCTGAAATTTTTCTCTAAGATGAGAGTTGATTGTCAAAAATTTAGTGACTTGTTCATAAAAGCTAGAAAGCGGGCTTAGGAATCTGATGAATGGGTGGTACCTATTAAATAAGTCAATATAAATGATGTGGTATAGGCCATGGCCGACATGTTTCGATAAATAAGCAGAATTTGCACTATTTATGAGTTACTCACCTCTTTGAAGTGTCAGGGACGGTTGTTCCCTTCACTCTCCCTGCTAAGTTGGAAGATTTGTACGATAAAGACGTTGAGGTTATTAAATGTATTGATTTCTCTTGTTAAGAGGACATAGTCAACACCAAACGGGGGGATGATTTTGACAGTTTGAATGGCGAACCCATATGGGAAGAAGTCAGTCTAGTAACTAGCCTATATGGAATGACATCCTTCGAAGATCTATTAGGGGAAATCAATAAGGTGTCCATTCGTCCCTAAGAATATGAATCCATGAGATTCCTATTCTTACCCGCCCCAGTGAATCACATGACTAGGTCTATAAGGCACTACAAAGATCCAATTCCCCATGCAATAAAAATAGATAAAGGATAGGAATTTGCTGAAGAATTTCCCATACAAGAAATGACCATTAAAGAGAGCAAAGTCCTTGACCAGCTCAAGAAGACCAAAGCCAATATCACTATATGGGGGATTTTTATGTCCTCTCAATTGCACAAAAATGATTTGATAAAACTCCTCATTGGGACCACCACCCCTCCTTCCACCACTCTCGAAGAAGTTATAAACATGGTTGGGTTCTTAAACTCTTCTAGACTTTTCTCCTTTTTCGAAGAAAAGATAGCAAAGATCGACCCTGATCAAAATTATTCCCTCAACATCTCCGTTGAATTTTTAGCAAAGATAGATCTTTTTTCAATGTTTTTCTCTTAGAACCTTTCTTATTTGGGATTGAAAGTCAATAATCTCATTCCCACTTTCGATGTCCCGTATATTTATGATAATACTAGTTGAGAAGTAATGGGGTCCATAAAACTCACAATAAGGGTCTAACCTATCAATCCCATTACTGAGTTCTAAGTCATTAACATGCTTGCATGTTTTAATCTACTCTTTAGCCGTCCATGGATCCACAACTTCTAGGGGTATCTTTTTTCTCTTCATCCAAAATTGAAGTTCTTCGCCAAAGGTCAGGTTATCACCATTTTTAGGGATAATGAAAGTACAGATAATGCCAGCACTAGCAATATAGTATTAGAACTCTAGAATGGGACGAATGATATGATCCTCTCTAGATTTAGAGTAAATCCACTTCCCCTTTAGCAGTAGATAATTTTAAAGACCAAGTCTGTTCAGAATATAACCCTTATGGAAATTTCAATGTGATTCACATGTTCAAAAACATACATGTCATGACCAGAATGAGGATATAGTGATGCCAACAAAGGATCCTTGAGCCCACAGTCCTAAAGGAGGCCTTTCCCCATGTGTCTTGGGTTATCAACCTTCACCAGATAAACTCAAAGAACTTCGATGACCAATACCTAAAAGAGGCTTAGAAGATAGAAAGACTATTTCGAGAAACTCTTTGAATGGAAAATTTATCAAGGAAATTCAAGATTTCCCTTTATGTGGCTTCCTTGAACCATGGTATTACCATGTTAATAAGAAGATGAAATCGAGGATGGAAATCTTTTTTTAAGATAGTAACTCTTATGCCGAAGACTGTAGACATGAAGTGAAACCTCTCACTTAGAAAGTCATGGCAGTTACAAATGACTCTGAGGAAAGTGATTTCGAAGACTCATTTGACCTGCAGACACTCGGGCTGAGTCTCAACATGATCCGTTCAGATGCCATGCCGTCGGACCTACCCACTCAAATCAAAGATCCTAACATGCCTCTCCTCAACTGGAATTCCTATCAAACATGCTCAGATTCAACTTGACTGTACTATTTACCATATCTAAGTCTTTTCATCAGATATTATTGTTCCTTTTCTGATATTAATATAATCGAGACCTCTTTTGACAAGCTACTAAATGATGTTTTTCCCAAAAATAAAATAAACGAGGATTTTGAGTATTTTTGTATGCCTTACATTAATTGTCTTTATAATAATCAATCCTTTGATGATGATGATTATGCAAATGCAAAATCCTTACTTGATCTTAATAAGGAGAATAACAAACAACATAACCGCATTCAAATTAATGATAATGGGATTGTTTTTATTAATCTTGGTTCTAGTAGTAATCAACATGAGATTGGGATAGGGTCCACTCTTAGTAAGCATGATCGTGCTCAATTTAAAGAGCTATTGAAAGAATTTGTGGACTTCTTAATATGGTCCTATGATGACATGACCGACATTGACCCAGAAATAGCTCAGCATGAGATCCCAACATTACCAGAATGTAAGATGGTCAAGCAAAAACTAAGGAAACTCCACATCGAATGGTTGCTCAAAGTCAAAGAGAAAGTGGTCAAACAATTGAACTTGGGTTTCATTCTTATTGTCGAATATCCTGGATGGATCGCTAATATTGTCCCCGTGCCAAAAATGAGAGGAAAATTTTGCATGTTTGTTGACTATAGGGATTTGAATAATGCATCCTTAAAAGAAGATTACCCATTACCCAATATCAACATGATCGTGAACAACACAGATAACCACACCCTCAAGTTATTTGTCAATGGATTCGGCGGATATAACCAGATCAAGATTCACCCACACCATTAGGAGAAAATCGCCTTGTGATATACTGTCATGCCAATTTGACACAAGAACATCAGGTCTACCTACCAATGGGCTGCCACAACCATCATATACAACCTTATTCACAAGGAGATCAAAGTATATGTAGACTTTATGATCATTAAGTCTAAGACTCGGTAAGGTCACAGTCTTACCCTCCGAAAGTTCTTCGAATGATTGTGACAATACCAGATGTGGCTAAATCCATATAAATGTGTTTTTGGCATCACGAAAGGATAACTCTTGGGATTCATGGTCAGTCAGAATATAATTGAAGCACACCCTGCTGATATGAAAGTTATACTTAAGATGCCAGCACCATAGACGGAGAAGGAGGTCCTAGTATTCCTGGGTAAACCACAGTACATCAATCGGTTCATTATCCACTTGACTTCCATCTTCGAACCCATTTTCAAAATTCTCCAAAAGGATTCAACTAATGTCTGGAATTAAACCTACCAATAAGCCCTTGATTGAATCATATCATACCGCACCCGACCTTTAATGCTTATGCCTTCGCATCTAGGTCACCCCCTCCTCGTATACTTGAGTGTAACAGATATCACAGTATAGGATTTTCTAGCTCAATGCACTGAAGAATCCCATAACGAAAGAGACATTTATTATACCCATAATAAATTGGACGGGTATGAAGTCAACTACACTACTTTGAAGAAAGCGTGTGTCACCCTAGTCTGGGTCATGCATAAGTTATAACACCACATGCTTGCCTTGTCTATAAAAATAGTATCTTGAATGGATTTTATAAATTACTTGCTAGAAAATCATGCTCTGTCCAATAGAATGGCCCGTTAGTTGATGTTTCTAGTTGAGTTCGATATTTTATACATCATGCAGAAAACTATAAAATGGAGAGCCATATCTGTCCAATAGAAGGGAAGATGTTTGGGTATCTAAATTCTCGGATGAATACATTCTCTACACCTCTCAGGAAGACCTTATATGAAAAATTTTCTTTGATGGAGCGACCAACCAAAAAGGTTACAACATTGGGATATTCCTGATCACCCCTGATGACTCTCACACCCCCATTACCATCAAACTAGACTTCCTCTGCACCAAAAACATGACTGAGTATGATGCATTCACTGTAGGCCTCAAGATCTCCCTCAAGAAAGGAATTAGACTCCTAGACATTTATGGAGACTCTGCCCTCATCATTGGCCAAATTCTCAGAAAATGAAAAGTCAAAGGTGAAAAGATCCTACCCTTCCATGCCCACCTAGAAGAGCTAGCCTTCATATTGAAAGACGTCACCTTACACTACTTGCCTCGTGCAAAGAATAACCTAGCCTACGCCCTTGATACCCTAGCCTCCATAGTCGACATGTCTGAGGGAATAACAATGGTCGCTTTCCTGGTTTAGAAACAAGCTAAGACCACCCACTTCTACCATATTGATGTCATTACCGAGGAAGATTTCGAAATGGTCGGGTTATGGTACTATCACATTTGGAACCTCCTCAAACATGGTAGGTATCCACTAGACACTGATAAGAAAGACCGTGCGACCCTTTACAAATTGGCTGCCCAATATATCATATGCGATAAAGAACTATTTAGGAGAAACTTTGATGGAACACATTTGCACTGCACTGCATTGCACAACGGGGAATGCGGACCCTATATGAATGGTCACATACTTGCTAAAAAGATTATCTGTCAAGGGTATTATTAGACCACCATTTGCACTGCATTACAGGGGCTGATGTTGAAGAAATGATGTAGAAGATCCACAATGGGGAATGCAGCCAATTTGCACTGCATTACGGGGGCTGATGTTGAAGAAATAATTTAGAAAATCCACACCGAGGAATGCGGGACCCACATGAATGGTCACATACTTACCAAAAAGATCATCTCTTAAGGGTATCATTTGACCACCATTGTTCAGGATTTCACTTCCTACGTTCGAAAATGCCTTAAATTCCAACAGTTTTCCACAATCCAACACTTACCTCCATGAGAACAATACAACATGACCTCTCAATAGGCTTCTCCACCTGGTGCATTGAAATTATAGGCAAGGTTACTCCTAAATTTTCAAATGGTCACAAATTTATAGTGGGCGCCATTGATTACTTCACCAAATAGGTCAAAGTCGAGTCATACACAGTGCTAAATGCCAAGAAAGTGGCCAAGTTTATCAAAAGAACATCATCTGCCGATACAGAGTTCTTTATCAGTTAGTATTAGATAATGGGCTCCACTTTGAAGCTGAGGTCACAGAACTAGTTGACGAGTACAAGATTCAGAGACATAAATCTTCTCCCTATCGACCATAAACCAATGGTTCTGTCGAATCCACCAATAAAATCCTCAAAATAATAATCAGTGAAATGACTAAGAATTACAAATACTAGGCTGACTGAATCCCTTATGTTATCTAGAGCTACCACACTTCAATCAAAATGCCTATTGAGACTAACCATTATTCTCTAGTGTACGACATGGATGCGGTCCTACTCATTAAGCTAGAAATACATTCCCTTCGCATCATGGTCGAGTGCAAACTTAGCAACCAAGAATGGCATCTGAGTCTTTTGGGAAAATTATCACTATTGGATGAAAATAGGCAAAACGATCTATATCAAATACAAGGGTACCATCGTCGGATAGCATGATCATTCAACCGAAAATTTAAGGATTGTGGTGTCCATGAAGTAGCCCTCAAGGAATGTATAGAACCCATCTGGGACCCCAGAGGTAATTTTAAACTAAATTGGAGAAAACCCTACATTATGAAGAGAATTCTCTCAGAAGGTGTCGTTATGCTCAAAAACCTTGACGGATAAGAGATGACGCGTCCAATCAACTTGGATCGTCTCAAGAAATGTTACCCTTAGTTCGAAATCTTGATGAGCTATGACTCTTATCATCCCCCTTCTGTTTAAAACAAATCTTCATTTTCCCTACCCCAAAATACATGGAACCTAATCCTCTTAAAAACATTTTCTTTTCAAAATAAAACTCATGAAATTTTTCAAAACCCGAGAGTTACATAGGCCGCATATACACCATACATGGGCCCAATCTCCTTCATCTTCATAAAATGCTATTCTATCTAACCTCCAAGAACAATAATCCATTTTATTATTTACATGAACAAAAGGATTATGTATGCCTTAGCAATTGGCATAGATAATTTAAATGCAAAACTCATCAAGAGGCACAATAAAATATGATCAAAATTAATTTTTATTTCAAAATAAGGAATACAATGTTGTTACATGGAGTTAGGAAAACCACTCCTAGAACTCGAGCCCGAACCCTCATTTGAGGTGGTAGGCGGCACAAAGTAGGAAGGAGTCGACTTCTTGATATAATCAGACATAGAGGTCGTCCAGTCCTTCATATCCCTCAACCAGTTGGTCGACACCCGAACGTACTGCAAGCAAAGAAGCAATAGTAAAAGACAAATCAACACGTAAAGAAGAACAAAAGAATCAACAAAACAAGAGAAAGAGAAAGAATATACCTCGGGCCGGAGGGCCTCATCCGTAGCCCTATCAACTTAGACATCGATGAATGAGGATGGTGGAGCATGGTCATTGACTCCCTGCTACCCAACTGATAATTATAGGAATGCAGAGTAACCTGAATGATTGGATCCTCCTCTATCGCTATCGCCGCCAACATGCCACCACATATTCTGTGGGATGATCCCACTAGCTCTAGTACCACTGCCTGAAGTCGTGGTGTGTGGAGGCATGCTCTCCACATCATAAATGCATGAGGACATAAACTAGCTTGTCACCAAATCTAGATAATCATAACTCGCTATTATATCCATACAGAGCATATATGGCTCTCTAATCATCGCTTTTGCCCGGGCATCATCTAAACTCTATCTCACTTACCTCATGTACATGGGGGCACCGACGGTGGTTCCACCTCCTTATCCTCCATAAGTTACCTTTCCACCCTCTACCCAAGTTACCAGACATACCCAAACTCTTGCGCAATCAACTGCCACATCTAAGTATGTAGACTCGTTACCCAAGTATCCCGCAGAGTCACCCGTGGAGTCACCCCTAGGGGTAGAAGGTCACATGCAATCCCTAATAGGGAAATAGTATCTACTCATGAAATGAAGATAACAAGAAAGAACTCAGAAAATAACGTAAAATAATCTGGTATATCATCAAGGCATTCAGAGCTCGCTGCACATTCGCCAAAGATAAGGACTGATTTGACCACCGATTGGAGTTTCATCGCCAGAACATCCAGAAAAAATCCCCCAAGTCCTCATACTTTAGGGCCATTAGACATGCATTGTTCTCGATCAACTCCTAGAACCATGTATACAAAAGATAGGAATGAACAAAAAAAAGTAACAAAAGAAGAATGCAAGGAAATGCATAAAAAGGAAAATAATTGCAAAGTTACCTACAAAAGATATGTGGATCTCATAAAGGTCTATCGGTAACACTGGATAAAAGCATCGAAAGAAGAATAAGGGTATGCCACAGTCAGGCTCCCCCAATCATACACCTGGACATCAGAAATCATCCTCAAATATGGAAAGGACCAAATATGGATGACATCATCGCTCGTCACCACTAAAAAGCCACCTAGCAAAAGAAAAATAAATAGACGGGTCGTCTGTCTTACATCTTACCCATCAGTCACTTCCACCCTCCTCCTCAAAAGCATATCTCTCAAAGAAAAAATGCGGATAGAATCCCCAGATGCAATTCTTCTCACATCCCCTAATGTCACTTGCACTGCCTCCAACGTCACCCTCAACGTGCTATTCACCACTATCTGGAAACCCTCACAATACACCCATCAGCTACTGGACATTTATGGGAGTGAAAATCATCTCCTTGAAGCCAAGATAAAAAGTGTGGGTAGTGTCCCACCACCTCTCCCCCACAGAACACAAGACCGCAGTAGAACGTGGTGTCTCATCCAAAGCCTGTGCCAAATGGCCAAAATTGGCATATGAAACAATCAAGCGCACCACAGTAGGGAGATTCTCCAAAACCACCTTCAGCCTCGGGATCCCCCAAGATCAAATGCTCGAAGGAGATTTGTTAATATGCAAATGAAGAAGAAAAAAAACCTTTCATTAGAACAAAAACAAAGATAGAAATAAATTAGAATACCAAAGGTCATTGACTTACGTATCCACTAGAATTCTTCACCCTAGACGAATGGTGGTATGAAGACTCACTTAGTAAGATACACTAATCATATATAGGATCGAAAAAATAAAAGGAATTTTCATTATCCAATGAAAGGGGCACCCAAGATTTCCACTCCAAGCTAGCCTAGTCATCAATGGGTTGAATCCCTCGCTTGAAGAACCATACATTTGAAGTCCTGAAGCCAAAAGGACTTAGGAACGGTTTTTAGATAGAGAAAATAGAATAATCAAATGCTTGAAGGTGTGAAAAATGGGGAGGGATCGCCCCCTTTTATAGAAGCGAAGGGACTTGTCGATCGAAAATCGCAGAGCATATTGATCGAAAATTGCATTTTCCTCTTCCCAAAGAAGACCAAGAGTCCATGACATTGTCTATTGGCACCCTTTATTCCTATCGTCAGCCCCTTTCAAATTTTGTATAAAAATTGCCAAATTTTTTGAAAACATTCCAGAAATTTCCCAACAAATTCCAAAAAATCCCAAAAAATACGGAACATCACTTTCCTTAAAAAAAACATTTTTGGGACACTAAGACCCTTATAAACTTCCAAAATCCCCTGCAGAATTAATAATATACTATCATCCTTAGCATACTACACAATAGAACCAATAATGCACCCGCATCCAAGTCTACTATGATTCTACAACTGATATCCTAATATTAAAACATCCCCCACTGGAGTTTCAAGGAAACACAATTCCCAGCGGAATCTCAAGTGCACTTGTACCCTCATGATAATTCAAATTTCCTCGGGAGAGAAATTCTCTTCACTAAAACTTTAGGTCCTCAGAATTGACCTTGACCCGCATAATTGGTCGTTACAATATTAGGTCCTCGGAATTGACCTCGGCCCCTAGAATTGGTTGTCATAACTTTAAAGTCCTCAGAATTAGTTGTCATAACTTTAGGTCCTAAAAATTGACCTCGACCCACAGAATCGGTCATTATAACCTAAGGTCCTCAGAATTGACGTCGACCTACAAAACTGGTTGTCATAACTATAAGGTCCTCAAAATTAACCTTGGCCCGCAAAATTACTCATTACAACTTAAGGTCCTCAAAATTAACCTCGACCCTCAGAGTTGGTCTTCACAACTTTAAGGTCCTTAGAATTAACCTCGCCCCACAAATTTGGTCGTTACAATTTGAGGTCCTCATAATTGACCTCGTCCATCAGAATTAGTCGCTACAACTCTAAGTCCTCAGAATTGACCTTGGCCCTCAGAATAGGTCATCCCTAGTGTCACTTTATATCCGCAGAATTGACCTTGACCTATTGAATTGGTATTATCATCCCTTTAGAACCAATCTTAACCCGTTTAACTATTCATCCTTATCTCCTTAGGTCCTCAAAATTGACTTCGACCTGCTGAATCGATCATCCTCTTCTCCTTAGGTCCTCAGAACTGACCTCGACCTGCTGAATAGATCATCCTCATCCCGTTAGGTCCTCAAAATTGACCTCAATCTGCTAAATTAGTCAATCACATAGTCTTAGACCACATAATTTACCCAAAGTCATCTTCCCCAATCTCGATATGGTGTCTATCATTTAACGACTTCACTTGTTTTAAGCTCGCCCATTGAGGGCTTATGTAGAACCCCATCCTAGGACCTCTATCACATACCTAGGTCCCTATCACTCACTTGTTTGCCATAAAACCTAGGACATACTACGAGTACCAATTTAAATGCCATTGGGAGCTCCCTAGCCTCGTTTGACTCTGGCCTAATTCCTCGCCTGAGTGGAAGTTCAATGAATTCTTAAAGGGCTCTGAATACCCTTTTTAATGGTCTTCCCCATGCACGAATTCTCCTTACGGTACAGGAAAATAATTGATTTTACCTCGAAAACTTATTGGAGGCCACTGGGCACTCCCAGGCCCCGTTCAACTCCTATCAACTCTTCATCTTAAAAAAAGGTGAATGAATCTTTAAAAGACTATAAATACCCATTCCAAAGGTCCTCCCCAGTCTTACACTATGAACAAACGACCCATCTTACTCTAAAGGACCACGTGCACTTTCAGGACTCGTTTGACCTTGGTCAACTCTCAAAATCGAACGAAGCTGGATGAAATATCAAAGGGCTCTGAATACCATTTCCAACGGTTCATCCCGTGTATGAATCAGCCTTACAGTCCAGAAAAATGATCCATATTCCTCTAAAATTTTCCTGTCTAGTGACCAACGGGATCTTTTGAGACCTATTTGACCTTGATCAACTCCCGAACTCGGGAGTGTCTTAACGTATTCTTAAAAAATTTATGACTTGTAGTTTGCATTTTATGACCATTTTTCTAAAAAATTTATCTTAGACTGCCGAAGGACACTCCTAGGACCTTGCCTATCGATAGTTTGTCTGGGGTTTTATGCCGATAGGGAGGTCAAGGACTTTGTCGATCGGATACCCCTTGGCCCTATAAATACAGTCCATTACCTCACTTTGAAAAATTCCCGTAAACATTTCTCTCGACAATTCAAAGAGTGTTCTCTTGAATTCAAAGTTGTTCCCTTCTTAAAAAGTCAACGTTTATTAATAGTATTTTCACATACTTTATTTTCATATTAAAAAACAAAAATAGGAAAAAGAGCGTTTACCTATAAATTAAAAAAAAAATGGGTTAACACTACACACCCTCACACTTGAAGAGCTTTTATCTTTACACATACACATAAGAGAAAATCCCCCGTTTGGATTTATATGTTAACCCGACCCTACATTATCTTTGAACTACATGGACTTTGATGGCCCTTATGCTACATAGCTACGTAGGTATCTTGGGTAAATCCCTAGACTCAAGTCCTGCCTTATACACATTTGTTACCTTATTTTTATCATATATTTTTAATGCATCTTATATACTTTCATGCTTGTGTCTTGTTTGATATATGCATTCATTATTCTATAATAGCTTGTGAATTAGCAAACACTTTCATTATATTTTGAATTATTATTTTTAAGAACACTCCTAAGGATGAAATCACTCCTCCTTTGTCCAGGATGTGATTTGAGTGATTCCATTCTCCATTTATATTATGCAAATAGGCACACACATCCCGGAGTTTAATAATAAAAGATTAACACATGACCATGAGAGACATAAAGGGAGGGATGGTGCCTAACATCTTCGCATTTCGTAATCTAGTCCTCGAAATCTTGAACTACTTGGTTTCATAAGCATCGTTATTGTCCTTAATGTCATTCTCTCGAGACGACAACATTTTTTTTGTATGTTTTATGAAAAATAGTCTGGTGACTCTATCTCTACATATTACCCCACATTGACAAGGGCCAAGTGCCCCCCAAAAGGGCACAATCCTGCACACACACCGGGCAAAAAAAAGGATGAGGCGGTCCCCAAGACCACTCAGGATGGCCACACATGGCCTTCCTTTACCTTCCGCGGACAATTGTTACAAGTTCATGTCTCTATAAACTTTTGTTCCGTGAACATATATGACGATGGCCTCCTAAAGGGTCATGACCTAATTGGGCTCCTTTGTCATTACACATGAGGAAAAGGAATCATGACAGTTACTTCTCCTGGGATTTTTACAGAATTTTATTTTTCTTCAAAGATAATTTTTAATAGAGACATTATTAAAAATTTTAGAAAGGAAAAATGAACAAAAGTTTTGAAAATAATTTAATCAATTTTTTTCTTAAGAATTTAAAACTTTAAGTCCTCTACCATAATTTACCTTCATCCTAAAATGAGATAATATGATGTGTGGTGAAAAAGGAATGGCTTCAGGATATTTAATTTTGAAGAATCTTTTTGGTAGAATAAGGAACTCAAGGATGGACTCATAACTGCTTTGGAAACCATAATAAGACAAATAATTAAATCGGAGCACATGAGTATACTATACTCTTACACCCATAATAGGATGATAAACTTTGTGGATCCATATAGGTTCATGTATTCTCTCAAAAATAATTGGAGGGAATAAGATGTTTGGTTTTTATGGTAATTCTGGATTAAGATCATCCCTATAAAGAGCTATTCGTTGACTGATCTCGACAACGTTAATTTGAAGACCTTTTATTTTGATCATCGTCTAAGTCATCATAACCCTTAAATATAAATGGCGATTTTGACCTAGCATTTTTTTCTCCATCAAGTAATTGTATAATGATGTTTTTAAATTTGTTAATGTTGAATAAGATCGTCTAGAAATTGGATCCAAATGTGAACGACTAAAAGACAACAACCAATAAGATGCTAGGGCAAAATATAGCTGATGCATTCATCGGGTGGTTGATCAAGAGGCTGATAAATTAAAAGTAAGACCCCGATGTTGTTGTTATTTTAAAGTTTCACTTGGATTATGATCCACCTTAGGTGCAAGAGAAATGATGCATAGGATCTCGAGTCTTAAATGGTGCGATAAACCTAATATAGGATGAGTTTATAACTAGGTTTAAGACTCGAAGAACCATAACCTATTTTAGAAAAAGGGATGTGTTCTTAATGAATAAATTAAGTAGTATGGAGACCAAAAACTTTGGTATGGTTTATGAAAGTTTTAGGTATGTATTCTCCCATTTGGCATGACTCCATCATATACCTCATGCTTATAAAGGCAATAATACATTAATACAAGTGGTCTCTAGTTCATACCCAAGTTTACATGAATTGACTTAAAATATATATCGTGGTAATGGTACATATTAGAACATATTTGATATAGTTGATGCACATGAGTGAATTCTTATGATATACCTCTTGTTGTGAGTTTAGTCAAATAATATGATATAGTGGAACCACTAGATATATATCATGGGTACATTGAGAATGGAGCCTGATGCCCTATCTCTTCCGCCAACCCCACCACGATATATACCTCGAATCCATGTGAATGTAATGTGAAATACGCATGATTTTTATTTGCGCAATATGTAAAGTTTTATTCATATTATTAGGCATGCAAAAAAGGAATATAGAAGAACGAATAAAGAGAACACGGATGGTATGAGATATGTGTACAAAAGAAGATGATAAGAGATATTTATACATATAATATGGTATTATAAAAGGAAAATGATTAAAAAGGGAAATACCATAAAACTAGAGTTTATACCTTAAAATCCCCCATTAAAGTATCCCCCATAAAAGTTGCCACTATGTCCATCCCGACCCTCGATGCTACGGTGAACATGGAAAAAACTGTTATCCTTCCTGAAGGTAAGAATGAAGGGTGACATCTTGGTTGATGTGTATGAATGATGTGTTTGGTTGTGTAAAACTTAGAGTCGCCATCCTATTTTACAACAAACAAGCCAAAGAAAATGAATAACCCCGTAAAGAGGGTTAAAAGGAAAATGATCAAAACAAATCGACAAAAAATGATAATGGGGCCAGGGTTATAGAGAAAAAAGGTCTTAAGAACCCCATGCCCTATTGATCTCTAATGAGTCAAAAACATATTTCTTTTGCTCTTGTATGTGTGTGAGGGTGTGTGTAAGCATAAACTTGTAAAAAGTGAACTTATGTGTAAAGTGTGCAATAGTATAAATGTGCAAGTGTTGGTGAGTGTAATACACATGAGCATAGAGTAGAGGGGATTGCATGACATCAGCATGAAAAAGGTGAGCAAAAATAACCTTAGGAGAGAGATGTGCGCAGATTTTAAAGGTATGACATCACCATGGATAGGCAAGTACACACAAGTGAGCGGTTAAATATAAGTAAAAAAAATAGTAAAAGTTATTTGAATAAAGAAACAATGGTAAATATGTACAAATTTGGACTTGAATTTTGGTGTAGATCCTAAATCTCAATATACTTTCATGCAGAGAGATCAAAGGGCTTAAAAATGGGGTGTTATGTTATTTAACAAACTTGTATGTGGTATAATCCTACTAAGATTAATCCTAAACAAACATAACCGAACATTAAATGAAATTAACATAACATAATCACACAACACATGTTGTGTGTGGTTAAGCAATATGACGACATCCATGGAGTCTCCCTCTCTTTTTCTTTTATTAACTAGTTCACAATAGTAAGAATTACATTCCCCTTCTCCCAGGGTGAGTTTTACATTTATAGAGAACCTAAGGAGGATGAGCAGTGTAAGACTCTAGTAATTCTTTATGTAGTCGTGGTATGATTGAATAAATACTATCCAAAGATACTCGCTGATCGGACTCCCCTTACATTTATCTATAAGATGTGATATTTTATTTGATCTATCGAGTATTTGTCAATTGCTCTGATCTGTTTAGGTCATTCGGATAATTACCTCATAATTTCCCCTAAAGCTTTGCATCTTAAAGGGACGGAGAGGTCTGATCGATAGTGAAAGTCGACTTCAGTCGACAGTGATTCCTAATCGCCGATTAAGGATGGGGTTAAAGCATACCAACACTTGTAAAAAGTTTAAAGCAAAAATATGTCTTGTTCTGCCAGTTGAGTCAGGAGGGTACGCTTATAATTTTCCCCAACTTCTTAAGGGTACACTTGTAAAATGTAAGTGAAAACACCAATGGGTGAGGAACACCTGCCAATCATAACTTTGGGTCCCATTTCAAATGATGAGTTGCATTGGAAGTCGAACTAAATTGTTCAAAGATTCTATATACTGCCATTTTTCACTTCTATCTCCACTATTCAAGATGTCAAGCTTCTCTTCATTCTCTTTCACCCATAAGTCTTCATTGCTCTCCATTTTCTATACAATTTATTTTTAAACCATTATTTGCTTTATTTTCCTTAAATGTTTCCATCATCTCTCTATTTGGATTAAGAAAAGGGTGTATGCGGTCTACGAGAGAACCCTAGGAGAGTTTAGGGAAAGATTTTCGATCCCATGTTAGGTAGTAATTGAGTCTATTAAAGAGACAAATGATTGTTGTAATTTAGATATATTCCGCTAGATACATACATAGTCTATGGCTGAGGGTTGTATCACTTTATCCCCAAACCATCCTTTTCAAGAGTTTTTTTACTACTTCAGTGTCATTCCGCTCAATGTGCCCAAACACATGGAGATTATTTTAATGGGGTTCACAGAATCAATGAGTTGTATGAAACTCACATTGGGATTCCTAAAAGTAGGTATTTTTCTTCATGGGTTAAAAGAGATGACTATACCTTTTATCTGAAGGCAAGGAAGGCTGATAGAGTGCTCGGGGTTAACTTTACTGACTCAAATAAGGTCTATTGGAGTAATGGTTTCATTTTTATAAAGAGGAAACATCCACTAATTCTAAAGGGTAGTGAGCCCTACATTATTTTTAGGTGCCCCAAGAGGGGTAGTAAGGTAGGTCATTTTTTGTTCCCTAATTACTCTTTGTTGCTATCAACCCATCATTATATGAACGTTTTGCTAATATATTCTTTTTATTTTTTATCCAGAGGGTTCTAAGAAGGAAGAACCCGATGCTTCTCATATCAATTGGGATGAACTTATTGAAGTTTAGAATTTGAGGAGACCACTGTTTGCTAGTGCTGAACATCCCAAATTGGCATCCTTGTTGCTCGAGTATACAAATGCCACCACTTCATTCATTCCCATGACTATGGATAATTTTCACGAGGTCATAGTCTCGCCAATAAGTGAAGATCTTTTAAACGAGTCCACCTCGATCTCCTTTGAGCATGTAGACGTCAACGTTATACCAATTATACTCCCAACCATCTCAGAGAAAGAAATGACCCTAAGGAATATAATTAACACTTTTGTGAATGAGTACAAGCTCCGAACCTCTACAATGTCTTATACTTCCAAAATGAAGGAAGTTGGAGGGCCATCCGGCTTTGTAAACATATCACATTCTCTTGACAAAAATGAAGCTCAAAAGAAATGCAAGAATGATATGGGTTCTTCAACCATTTCCATTATTCTCGCTAAGAAGGTGTATGCCCTCATTATGGGGAAGGAACAAATAATGTCGGTGGCCAAGAATCCTGACTTCGCCTTCACACTACTGAGAGGATTGTTTTGGAGTTAGATAAGGAGCATGTCGGTAGGTTGACTAGTGACCAACTCATTTATCGTGCTTCGCATGCGTTATCTCTAGTAAGTCCTAGAACTTCTGGTCGGATCATTTACTAAAAATTTTCTTATTACTTTAACTTATTTTTTTAAAAGAGGACACGATACCCCATTTTTATTAAAATTGGTAGAAGAGCCTTACCAACGTGGATTATACAAGATAAAGAAAAATGGAAAAAAAGAAACTGAACCAAATCAAATACATGGACTATTTGGGAATTTTTAATATATTAAACACCTTGGAGATCCATATAGTAATGGCCATTAGATGAGATTGGAAGATCACTGGCTTGAGTGAAAGAAGAAAGACATTAAGAAGACACACAATGATTTATAAGACTGTCTGCAACCTGATTATTGTCTCTCCATGTACGAAGAAAATTAACTTGTAACTAATCTAGAAGAAGACAAAGGAATGGACTTAAAACCATTATTCAAAATGTCTATAACCATTTTAGAGTCAGATTATACAATGACTTTTTGTAGATTTAAGGAAACACAAAGATTGAGACCTCTAAGAATGTCCTAACATTCAACTATGTTGTTTCTAGCTATACCTTAAAATGAAAAATAGGCTTGAATCAACATCCCTGTTTGATTTGTGAGAATACCTCCTAAACCTGTAAGACCTGGATTGCCTTTGGAAGCCACATCAAAATTTAATTTAACAAATCCCTTATTTGGTTTGATTTAATTTACCAATTAAATGGATCTAATAGCTGAAATCTAGATCTGAATCTTGAATAATTGAATGATGTATTCAAAGTCTTTTGGAGATGACTTGAAAGTTTTATTATAGCAACTATATTGGACCAGCTCCAACATAGGAATAATGATGTTATTTTCTTCCATCTTACCACTTTGAAAAACACACTTGTTTCTTCTCTTACATAATTCCCAAATGATAGTAGCAGGTAAAGTGATAAAGATGAATTTTTGCTAGTCTTTCTTAGGTATTCTCAACTACCAAGACATTTGCAACTTATTAAAAGAAGATAATATGCATGCACTCCAAGTAAATTAGCAAAATGCTTCCAGAAAGAAAAGGCAATTTGACCAATTAAGAATAAGTAATGCAAAGATTCAATATTGTTATGACAATAATGACCACTGTTCTAAAAAACCCGCCTCGGCTCCGCCTAGGCTTAAGGCTTGGGAGAAATGTCTCGCCTTACGCTTTTCACTCCTTATTCTTGGTAAAACCCTTAAGGCGCACTTTTTTCTAAAAATAACAACGTTTTAGTGAAACGATGTCGCCTTTTAAAGAATTTGTTTACAAACCGGACCATTATCTCATCCAAAATAATCAAATAGTATTTTAATTTGCATATATTCAGACATATTTTTATGATATGTGCAATTTTTGTATTTTAATAGCCTTGTTATGGTTAAAAAAATATTAAAATATATTAAGAAGGCCTAAACGTCTTTTCACGTTTTTTCACGCCTAGGCCCGCCTAGGCTTCTAAGGTTTAAGGCTTAAGGCTTGGTCTCTACGCCTTAATCACGCCCCGCATTTTTTATAACCTTGGTAATGACATATAGTATCCATCTTGGCATACATCGAATAACCTCATCAATAGGAACAATGTTATGGAGACATTTCCATAGGAATATTAAAATTTTAAGAGGTATGGTTGAGTTCCAAATTGATTTGAAAAGGAAAGAGGCAGTTTAGAGGATCTGATCATATTCCAAGAAGATTTCGATATGAATTTGCAATCATGTGTGGGAGTCTAGTACCTATATCCTCTAATTACAGTAGAGAACTGCTTAATAATTCCATAGACCTTGAATTCTTCTATGAGATTTGGAGTCATATGTAGCATATCCACCCTTGTATTTGATACAGTAGAAATCAAACCAAAGATTGGATTAGCTTTAATGTTCTAGTTAAGATTTAAACTAGATGACTTGCACAGGTATTCAATAAGTTTGAAACCTAGTCCACCTTCTTTAATAGGCAAACAGAGGTTTGGCCATATCTTCCAATGTAATTTAGAACCAAATTATTTTAAAGAACCCAACAAGAAGTTGCTGAAGAGATTATGGATGATATTAATGATCTTTTTTGGAGGGTTTAAGGTAGTAATGATATGGATAGGAATGAATGAGAGCACAAAGGAAATAAGGGTTCTTCTCCTAGCAAGAGAAAGGAATTTTGTTGGCCAAGAGGCAAGTTTACCCCTGATTTTAAGAATAAGCTCCTCAAAATATATATGCTCGTATCTCCCATAGAAAATAGGGCAACCAAGTTATTTGATAGGATTTTTTGTATGATATCTGAGATAATTTGTCAATAGATTTAGCTCTTTTAGGAGAAATAGAGTGATGAACAGTGAAGCTACTTTTGCTAAAATTGATCATTTGTTCAGAAGCAAGTTCAAACTTTTTAAGGAAAGCTATCAAATTCTGCAGACTATTAGAGTTCCCAATTCAAAACATAATAGTATCATCATTAAAATTTAATTTACTAATGATAGCACTATTTCTAGGTAGAGAGTAAGACTTCACATGACCATTCAAGATAAGATTGTGTAGACCTTTATTAAGAGTTTCAGCTACAAAAACAAAGAGACTGGGAGAAAGAGGATCACCCTGTTTGAGATCCCTAAAGGACTTGAAATAACCAGCACATTGAACATTAATAATGGTAGAGAACTAATTACTGAGATCTTCCTCCAAATCCTATCAGTCCATACTTCAGAGAAACCAAATCTTCTTTGAGTTTCAAGAAGAAATATCTAGGATACTTTATCATAAGCCTTAGATAAATCAAATTTGATGACCGCGTTAAATCCAAAAGTCTTCTTTCCAAAAGCCTTCATAAGATCTTGAGCAAGGAGAATTTTACTAATCATTTTTCTAGGATGAAGCCTACTTTAGAATGCTCAATGATGGTTGGAAGAACTTGAGAAAGTTTTGAATTAAGAATCTTTGTAATAATCTTGAAATAGAAATTACAAAGACTAATAGGTTTGAAATCTATATAATGCATAAGATTGTTAGGACTGGGAATAATAATAATTTTAGTACTAGTACATATTTTAAGGAGTTCACCAACTAAAAAGAAGTAACAAACAACATTTAAAAGCCAACTTTAATAATTGGCCAATTTTTTTATATAGAAAATGCCATAATATCCATCTTGTCCAAGGCAACCATCTTCATTCATGTCTTAAATTTCCTTCCACACTTCCTCTTCATTTGGAATAGCATCAAGCATATCATGTTGCTCACTAGAAAGTGATTGGTCAATGGCTTGTACAAAGTCCTCCTCACCTTCAATGTTAGTTGACTTAAATCTATCTTCAAAGTATGAAGTAAAGTCTTTTTGCAAACCCTCAATTTGAGTAATCCAAATCCCATCTTTGTTCTTGATTTTGTGGATCATTTGCCCAATACTTTTGGCCTTATCAGAGGCATGAAATAACTTATAATTTCTAATCCCCTTCTAATAGCCATTTCCCCTCATTTTTTGCCTCCAAAAGGATTCTTTCTTATTTAAATCTTCTAACAGTTTTGATCTAAAAAGAGATAGCTTTTCTCTATTAGCAGGGGTAGGACATATCTTAAAAATTACCTCATTTGACAAAACCTCATCATCTATCATTATAATTTACTCAAAGACAATTTTAGAGGTCTTCTTATTCCAGTCAACTAGGGTTGCTTTAAGCTTCTAGAGTTTTAAAGAGAAATCTCTAAGAGGGTTGTCTTCAGTTAATATATTCTAAGAGGATTCAATAACTGCTTCAATCTCTTTATGATGGCACCATATATAGATGAACTTGAAAGGGTTTTTAATTGAATCAAATTGAGTGTAAATAGAAAAGAGAAGAGGACAATGATTGGAGAAGGTCTTGTTCAAGCGGGATAAAGAAATATTGGGGAATGCATTACTTCATTCTATGGAAGCTAAGCCTCTGTCATGCCTAGACCAAATTTTATCACCATCTCTATTGTTATGTCGTGCGAGCTTATTTCCAGAAAACTTTACTTCCAAGAGAGCAACATTAGAATTAAATTGTTGAAATCCTCCACTACTTTAAAATCAATCTCTTTACCACCAAGATTCTCATCATAATTAATGACCACATTGAAGCCTCCAATGACCAGCCAAGGTTGATTATTTGAGAAGCATTTATGATGATATAGACTACCCCACTGAGGATTTCTATCATATTTCATTTAGAATATACAATAGGGAGGAATACCTCAGACTGAAAATGAGGGTGTGCAATCTTCATTAAGAGGGACTGATCATCATTACGGATTTCTTCATATTTGTTGATGTAAAAAACTGGACTTGATCGAATTAATTAATCACAGATAAATATGAATAAAGAAATAAGACAAAAGATTTTTAAAGTGATTCAGCCTTAATGAAAATGGCCTACATCCACTGTCTTGTGTTGCCCGTTTTTTTTCCCTTGATCTCAATTATGATCGCAAGTGATCGATTACCCTATTATTGAGGGGGTTATAATGTATTCATAGCCCTAGGTCTATCAATATGAATAGACACTATGTCATTATTTAATAGACATATACACTTGTACATAATAAAAATGTTCATTGAATCTGTTTTTGTCGCTTTATCCTCTTGGCTAGATGCTTTGTACGTTGAGTAGCTCATCACGTTTGAGTAGCTCAGTATACTGAGTAGCTCGACACTATGAGTTGTTTGGTGAATATATTTTATACCATGGAGGATGACACGTGTCTTCATATAATTGATCCTCATCAGCTGACTAATTTTTGTATCAACAGAAGCCCTCAATGTTTCACAGTTGAGGTTCGATATGAAAGTGTGGAACATTATTCTCAGAGGTTGCTCGAACACGTTTACCCAGTCTCATTAGTTTACAGATCTCCAACACTTGTGGCGTTTTATGATTTTGAGCGCGAAATGGCAAAACTCATAAATATTTTGAATCTTCGACAAACGCTTGGGTATTTGCGTCTTTTTCATCATTTAGCTGTCGAAAATGTAATCGTCATCTCTAGTGATCATTACTTTTCTCGCTTCCCAAAGCAATGCATTTAAAACTGATAGAATGAAATCGTCTTCTACCTTTTGCCTTTTAGACTTCCAAACGTTTTGTCTTCTCACTTTTTCTTCTTACGCTCGTTCCTTCTGTCATCTACCATATCAGATTTCTTAATTTTCTATAAGAACTTCTTCTTTCTTCTTTCTTTGCTTTAGCCACCATGGTTTATCTTATGGAATCATTGGATAACTGTCGAGCTAATTTTTCAATTCCTTCTTGGGGTATTCTGGAAGAACCTCCTTGCCCTTCAGATTTATTTTCTTTAGCTGAGGGACACTGGTTTCCCTCCATTTTTATACCGAAATGTGAATTTTCTTTCCCGCCTAATCCCATGTGTTTGGAATTTTGCCAGTATTTCGATATTGTTCCTTCAAGAGTAGTTCCAAATACATGGAGGGTAGTTAATGGCATACATAGATTGAATCAAATTCATGGAACTCATTTAGATATTCCTGAAATTATGTACTATTATAAATGGGTTGCTAACGATACCACCTTTTATTTAAAAACTATGTATTATCATAAAGCTTTAGTGGTCAATCTCCCTAATGCTAATAGGGATTGTTTTGATCATGGGGTTGTAATGAAAAATTGGCAAAACCCCCTGTTAAAAGGGTAAGATGTATACCAAGGTCCCAGATGTCCACTTTATGGAAATGGGATAGGTTGTTTTTAGTTTTTCAATTTAGCTCTATTTTTGTTAGATGAAATGTGTAACTGACGCTTATTTTTTGTTTATTATAGTTGACAGTAAAAAGAAATCCCCAAAAGAGAGTGACATTAATTTAAAAGATTTGAAGTTTATCTGGGGGTTGCATCAAGCAATACAAGGGGAACACGTGAGGTCCTCTTCCTATTTGTTATAATATAAGAACACCACTTCTTCTTTTATTGCTTGTCCTCTTGTTCCTCCCTTGGTGATCGACCTTGAGCAGGCTCCAGAATCTTCTTCATTTGTTGAAGAAGCTTCTCCTGACTTGGGTATTTCTATTGCTGACCTAATGATGAAGAATAGGAAATTGCCTGACCTCTTTGCCAAGTCTACTCTTGGTACTGAAGGGGCGAAGAAGAACAAAGACGATGCTCCAACTGAAGGAGCTAAGAAAAAGTATGTTGTTCCTCCTGCCAAAGATATGAGTAAGAAGCCCTCAGTTACCCCTAAAGAGGAAGAACCTTTGAATGAAGTTGTTGTCTCAAAAGAGGCAGTACCTTTATTTGAAGCTGCTGCTATTTAAGAAGAGAATCACCTGTGATTGAAGGTGCTCCTTTGAGGAGGTTGAGGAGGGGTCTTACTGAAAGGCCAGTGGATGTTGTTGCCCAACCTACTGGAGTTCAGATTACTTCTTTGAGGGCTAGTTCTCTAGTCGTCCTTACCCCTGGCTTGGCCAAGAAATTGATCAAGTCGGGGACTCCCCCTGATTATCGAGCTGTTAAAACCTCAACTCCTCGTGATAAGGTTATCGATTTGGCATCCATACACCTTGCATCAGTAAGTGATCATTATACTTATCTTTCTAATTCTTCATTGCGATGTTCATACTCTAATTTGTGCCTTTATTCTTCTTGCAGTTTTTGGTGTACTTCGATAATATCGTGGAGAAGGATGGAGCCATCAAAGCTTTAACCTCATCCAGTGGAGTAGAGGAAGCCCTTGATGAGTTTTCAAAATCTTTGGGGGAGTCTCGGCAGAAGTAGGAAGAAGACAAAACTACCTGGGTGAATAAATTCTAATCTGCTGAGACAGCTCGTTAACAAGCTGATACAACTCGAGATCAGGCTGTAAATGCCTCCAAGGAGTTGGAGGAAAAATTAAAGGTTGATCTCTCCAGCAAGGTGGAAGCTGATGCAAGCTTGAAGAGGCAGAACGGCATAAGAAATAGCTTGAGGAGAAAGTGAAGTCTGTTGAAGAGCTTCTCAGGGAAAAAACTTCCTCGGAGAGAGCGAAGAGGAAATCTGATATAAAGAAGTCCTTTAGCTCTAGCTGGGATAAAGGATGGAATAAAGCTTTGGCTGCTGTCACTTCTCAGATGGACAATGCAAGTTTGAATACTTCAGAGATGGATGGGTTGCAGCTCTGAAGGAGTTGAGTGTTGCTGATGATTATGAACTATTTCAGAAACACACTCATAGACCTCCTCCTACTATTGAAGAAGAAGAAGAAGAATCTGCATCTGAATGAATCTTCTATGGTGATAGTAGAACAAACACCTGCTGCTACCATTCCTCAATCCTCCAAGAAAGTTTAGCACGCAATAACTTCTACCAAGCAACGCCAACTGCCCTTCGAGCAACCAACTCCTTCATCCAAATCAGTTTAAGATATTATAGGAAATAAGGAAAAGGTGTAGAGTTGTTAGGCTTTTTAATTATGTTGTTCTTCTGTTTTTCCCTTTTATTGTAACTTTGGTTGTAATTTCTCCTCTTGTGATCAATAAAATGGACTTTGTTATTTATTCTGAGTTTTCTCCTTTACTTGCTCGATCTGTATCATTACTGATCCATTTTTACTTTTCCTTGCTAGTTTATTTCCAAGATGGAACTCTTGTCAGCTCATGATACAGAATTGATGAAGAAATGTACCGATTACTTCAAGGCTGGTCATACAGAATTCACTAAAGATGAAATAGTTAATATCCTTGGACCTAATGCCTCTGAGCTAGTAATTGAGGCTTACCAATATTTAAAATGTCTTCTTGATCGGGCGGTGGCCAATAATGCCTCTTATTATGAAATGATGGAAGACCATCAAGGAGTGATCGAGGAACTTCAACTTCAACACAAGGAAACCACTGTACTTCTGTATGAGGGTTATGAGAAGAAGTACCAATAGTTGAGTGCTGATCAGGGTTATGATAAATTTATTTCATCCCACAGAAAGAGAGAGAATGTGCTTAAACACGAAGTTGAAGAGCACAAAAGCATTGTTAAGCTATTGGAGGAGGAAAATATTGGTTTACGAGAAGAACTATGAAAACTAAAGTCTACCTCTTCCTTTGGAGGTCTGGTAATGGTCAGTGATGAGGGATTTTCATTTTTGGAAAATGAAAACATTGCATTGAGAGAAGAATTGGAGGCTTTGAAATGAGCCAGACCTACATCTTCCTCACAGGGTAGAGCAAGAGTTGTTCGAAGCAGTATTGAAGAGACTAGGACTCAACAAGCCTTAACAAATCAGGCTGTTCAGCTGAAAGCCAAAAATCAAGCTTTGGTTGAGATGTCCCAGAAAATTCAAAGTCTTATTGAGCAACATTTTAATCAGAGTTCTGTGTTGGAAAGTAAAGAAAACTTGGTGAAGAAACTTCATCAGCAAGTTGAGAGATTGACTTATCGATTTCACAAGCAGCCTAGAGAGTTTTAGATGGGGGGATACAATAAAGCTTTGTGCCATATTGATGCCAGGTTGAAGCAGTCAAACAACGAGGGGTACACATATGGATGGATGAATGCTCTAGCTGTGATGCACGTTGAGAAAGGGAACTCGTTATGGGATTGGTGTGATCCTGGATTGCTTGATCTGTCGATTCCTCCTTTCAAACTAGACGTTAGCTGGATTCCAGTCAGTTCCATTCCTCAGTGTTTGATCTCCAAATACCTTGGTGATTACCAGCTTCATAAAGATTTTATGATATCCCGTCCTCCACATTTACTTGACTGATCAAGTTCGAGCAATACCAGAGTGTTGCATGATTTAAATTATATCAATTATCCTTTTAGTTTAGATGATCCTTCAGCTGGAATGGATCCAATACCTAAATTGGAAGGAAAAAAAAGCCAATAGAATAGGAAATTTGTATATAATGAATAAAAGTTCATCTTTTTGAAATTTTCTTTCCTTGGAAATAGATTATAAGATGTTTTGCTTATCTGTTGTATATATATCTATAAGGAGTCATTTTGTCTTGTTTTGTTTTAATTTCCTAGACAATGGAACTTTGCCCCATTTGTTCCCTAGTTATAGTGACTTGTCACCCATAAGTGCCTAAGCAATGGAATTATTTTCATCCCATAGTCATGTTTAGTTGTAGCAATCTTATCTAGATTGCCTTGGTGCCTAGGAAGTGGATACCCCTTGAGGTCACCCATCTTCTTGCCTAGTTTTGGATTCCCCTTGAGGTCACCCATAATCAAGCAGGTGTTGCCTTATATGATTGTTATGCCAACATTATTGGTTAAGTTTATTGAAGCCGACCAACTTTAGTTGGTGGTTGTTGATATCCGACCAACCGTGGTTGGTGGTTGCTGATATGCTGACCAATCGTAGTTAGTGGTTGCTGATGCCTTCTTACAAAATTCAAGTGTAGTATGTAGCACGCGTACTCTAAAAATTGAGCTAAAAAGAATATGGGCAAAATATCATTTTTATTCATATTGAAAGAATGAAATACATGTGAATCTACATTACTGATAATATATACACAAATGCTCTACATTCCACACATTTTTTAACTCTTCCCCCTCTAAAGTTTCTATTTTGTAGGTTCCAGGTCTAAAAATCGTTATTACACGATAAGGCCCATGACAGTTGGCCTCCAGCTTATTATGCTTCTGAATGACTTTCTTGAGTACATAATCTCCCTCCTTGAGATCACATTTCTTGACCCGTTTATTGTTGAACATGGCAGTCCATTGCTGGTAAGTGGCATTTCGGATTGTTGCATCTTCCCAGACTTCCTCAAGCATGTCTAAATCTAAGCGTCTCATCAAATCGCTTACTCGAGTGTTGAAATGAAGCACCCCGTGAGTAGGTAGACCCAGTTTAGCAGGTATGACTGCTTCACTTCCAAAGGCTAACATGTAAGGAGATTCCCCAGTTGCTGTTTGGGCAGTTGTTCGGTAAGCCCATAACAAAGAATGTAGCTCATTAATCCAATTTCCTTTTGCATCATCCAACCATTTCTTCAACCCGTTCAATAAAGTTCTGTTGGTTACCTCTGTTTGCCCATTGCTCTGGGGATGGCCTGGTGCAGAATGAATCTTTTGAACATTGGACTGTTGACAGTACACAGCGAACTCTTCATTATCAAATTGGGTACCATGATTAGTGATGAAAGCATGTGGAAGACCATATCTTCAAATAATATTCTATAAGATGAAGTGATGGACCCTTTCATATGCCATGTCAATGAGAGGTTCAGCTTCCACCCATTTTGTGAAATAATCAACAGCGACTACCAAGTATTTGAATCATCCCTTAGTAGTTGGCAGAGGCCCAACCAAGTCTATTCCCCACATAGCGAATGGCCGAGGTGAGTTAATCAGTGATAATATTACCTGGGGGGTTCTTAGTATGGTAGAGAACTGTTGACACTTGTCGCATTTCTTGGCATAAACTGTACAGTCAGCTCGCATTGTTGGCCAATAATATCCTTGCATCGTTATCCTCTACAAAAGGGCTCGACCTGCTACATGAGCTCCACAATATCCTTCTTTAATTCTTTCTATCAGATCTTTAACTTCTAATGGATGAACACATCTCTGTAGACCTGCTATCATACCTCTTCTCTATAGAACGCCATTGTTTAAGACATACCTAGCAACTTAAAACTTGAGGCTCTTGGCCGCAAGTTGATTGGCTAGTAAAATTCCTTCTTCAATCTACATCATAATGGGATCCATCCAGGAAGGTCCCATATCCAAAGTGATGAACTCCACAATCAAATCATCATCAATGCTTCGTTCTGTTAGTATCTCAATAGTAATCATTCTTCATAGCTCGATACGAGGTGCCGAGGCTAACCGAGCTAGTGCATTAGCCCTCGCATTCTCCAGTCTTGGTATTATGATCACTTGGACCGCTACAAAAGTGGATACAATCTTCATAGCTTTGGTGTGATACCTAGACATGAATTTTCCCTTCGTCGCGTACAGCCAAAAAATCTAATTTATGACTAGCTGTGAATCACTAAACACCGTAACTTGCTCTGCATTCAGTGTTTTGGCTAAATTGAGGCCCATGATCATAGCTTCATACTCAGCTTCATTGTTAGAAGCTTTGAATTGGAAACGCAGAGCATATTCTATATCCACTCCATCCGGACTATTAAGAATTATTTTGACTCCGCTGCTTGTGGCACACGAAGAACCATCAATATACAAATTCCATACATGGAAAGTCCCCTAATCGAATATTTGGTACTTCCTTTTATCATCCCCCAATGATGGGCTTTTACTAAAGGATTCTTATTGCTCGGTCACCATCACCTCTAGAAAGTCTGCTGATGGGAGTTGATCAGGGATAGTTTTTTATGATCCTCTAACATCTGTGGGTTGTTCTGCGTTGGACCCCTGCTGGTCGGAAGTATCTAGGTAAGTAAATTCAGTAATGAAATCTACCACTAAATGCCCTTTGAGAGAAGACCTTGGCTCATAGACAATGCCATATTCACCTAACTCCACCGCCCAATACATTAATCTTTAAATTTTTCCGTCTTGTGTAAAGCTTGTCTGAGTGGCATGTCGGTGTATACCATTATGGTATGGGCTTAGAAGTATGGTTTCATTATGTTGCTCACCTCGATCAATGCTAATGCCAACTTCTCTAATTTTGGGTACCTAATCTCTTCTCCTCGAAATGCCTTCCTTGTATAATACACCAGCTTCTACACTCCGTCGCCTGCTCTTATCAACGCCGAACTGACTGCACTTTCGGAGACAGCCATGTAAAGTATAATTTCTCTCCCACTACCAGCCTTGACAACAAAGGAGGTGCCCCCAAATATCTCTTCAATTCTTGGAACACCTTCTCACACTCATCATTCCACTCGAAAGTTTTTCTGAGTGTTTTGAAGAATGGAAGATATCGATTAGTTGCTCGTGAGACGAACCTATTGAGAGCTGCAACACGCCCCGTGAGGCTTTGTACTTCCATCTTCGTATTTGGAGATTGTAATTCTAGCAAGGCTTTTATCTTGTTAGGATTTACCTCGATACCTCGTTGATTAACAATATACCAGAGGAACATGCCTTCTTATACGCCAAAGACGGACTTGGTCGGGTTCATCTTCATCTAATATTTCTCCAGCTGGTCAAATGTTTACCCCAGATCAACTATGTGGTCAGCGTCTTTCTTTCTCTTAGTCAGCATGTCATCGATGTAAACCTCCATATTTTTGCTGATTTGCTCTGCGAACACCTTGTTCATTAGCCGCTTGTATGTAGGACCTGTATTTTTAAGACCAAAAGGCATAACATTGTAACAGTATGTTCCCCTTGGGGTAATAAAAGAGGTACTTTCCTTATCCTCTGGTTTCATCTTAATTTGGTTGTATCCAGAATAAGCATACATGAAGCTCAGTAATTCATGCCCCGAAGTAGCATCTACCAGCTGATCTATTCGGGGTAGAGGGAAGTGATCTTTTGGGCAAGCTTTGTTCAGATCTGTGAAATCCATGCACATTCTCCATTTATTATTATTCTTTTTTACCATCATCACATTGGCTAACGAATCAGGATATTTGACATCCTCAATAAAATAGTCCTTTTGCAGTTTCTCTACTTCCTCTTGAATAGCTTGGTGCTTATCTGGGCTAAATACCCTTCTTCGCTGCTTCACCGATTTGTTCTCCTTATTAACATTGAGTTCGTGGCACAGGAAGGCTGGGTCTATCCCCTGCATATCTTCATGACTCCACGCGAAATCTTTCTTTCTATGCCTCAAAAATGCCACCAACTCTTGCTTTATTGTTGGATTAAGTGAAGTGACAATTTGAGTTATTCTTTATGGTCGTTCATCATCCAAAATAATGTTCTTCGTTGTTTCCATGACCTGACCCTTCACGAGCTCTGATTCATCTATGGGGTCTAGTGTCTCAATCTCTGAATCTTCAGACTCATCCACTTGGTAAGTGGTGGTCTTCTTCCTGGTATCCTCTAAGTCTTCTAGTACGGGCGATGAATAGTATCATTCTCGAGCTACTTTCTGATCGCCCTTCACAAGTCCCGGTGAACTTCAAGCATTGATGTACTGTAGATGGCACTGCTCCGAACTTTTTTAGACCTACTCTTCCCATGATCATATTATAGGCTGATTGGATATTTTTATCCATTACGAAAAAGCATACTTTTTCTGTTCTGCAAGGAGGCCAGGCACCAATAAGCATGTCCACCTTGATTGTCCCAAGTGGAAAGACTTTTTCACCAGAGAAACTGATAAGGGGCCAGTGGTACGGCTCCAACTGGGAGAGTTTCAAGTTTAAACTGTAAAAGCAAGGGTAGAACATGATGTCTGCTCAGCTACCATTATCTACTAGTACTCTTGAGATGATCACGTCCTTCATCCTCATTTTGATCACCGAAGGATCGTCGTGAGGATACAAGACACCTTCCAGATCACTTTTGGAAAAATCGATGACTAGTTTATCCTTATTAACCTTACTTCGATGATATTCCTCTGCCAGATTCATCCGCTGTATATAGGAACAAGCCTGGGCCTCATTGAGGTAAGCTTTCCTTTCAGCAGTGTGATCACCACCTCCTGCATCTCCACCTTTTATCATATTACAGTCAAATGAACCGAAGAAATTAAAAATACCTCTCGTTCAGGTTGTCTAGACTTTTTAGGGAGATCGGGATCATACTCCGATCATCTTCATGGTCCCTTTTCTTATTATCTCTTTGTCGGCAAGGATATTTAGAACTTTGTCGTGCTCTGTTGTTGGTTTTCTCACCGTTCTAACGATCAACAAATTTGTTTAATTTCCCCCGTCTAATGAGTGCCTCGATCTCATTCTGGAGATCTATGCACAGCTTGGTCGTGTGACCATGGTCTCTGTGAAACTCGCAATACTTTGACTTATCTCTTCGTTCGGGGGCTATCTTAAATTTCTCCCGATAATTTAACTTTTCGCTATTTTTTATCTCCTCTAGAACATGGTTTATCTACCTTTAAGGGTGTATAATTTTCATACTTCCTTAAGTGCTCAAACGTTTCCTTTCCTTTCGATTGCTTGCTGCCTCCATTATGCTTATGATCCTTCCTCTACGATCTGCCTTCAGCTTTAGTTTCTGCTTTTACCTCAACATTCTTCTTCCCAGTCATAGCTTCTTAGGCATTCATAATCTTGGCTTCTTTCACCATCAGCTCTGCCATGGATTTGGGGGGATCTTTGGCCAAAGTGTAATACAGCTTATTCGGTAAAAGACCACTCATCACAGCTGTAATCGTTGTCTTCTCTTCATATTCGATTACCTCCAGCTTCTCGTTGTTAAAACGAGTGATGTAGTACCTGGTGCTTTCTCCTGCTTTTTTCCTTACGCTCAATAGATGGGATACCCTCTTGACTGTCTTTGCACCAAAATAGAAATTCCCTATGAAGAGCTCAGTCAACTGATGGAAAGTTATGATTTTCCCCCGAGGGAGGCTGTTATACCATATTTGAGCAGAACCAGTGATGCTTCCGGAGAATGCCCTGCACCTCATTTCATCCGGGACCGCATAAATATCTACAGCAGCTTGGTACTGCTCTATGTGGAGAAGAGGATCAGTCTTCCCATCGTACTTCGGCGTGACTATAAGAGCCTTAAACTTTGAGGGTGTGGTAAAGTCCATAATTTCTTGTATAAATGGAGATCCTTTGATAAAGGTTCTTTGGAGAGGGTTTCTGGCCTTTGCCATTTCCCCTAACCTGTATTCCAACCTCTGAATGGAGCACTTCCATGAATCATTACTAGCGTCTGATTTATTTGCATGAGTAACAGATCACACCGAATTCTCCTCTTAGGATCTTTCTGTACGAGCTGCAGGGTGTGATTGGGCATAACCTTCCCTTAGATCATTTGGTTATTGAGAATTTCTCAACGCAATACTAGGAGGGTTTCTATTCCTCCTAGGGCCCAAACGGTCAAAGGGGGAGACTCTAATCAACCTCTCTAGAGCGTTTGTTCGTTCTGGAGTTAGAGTAATATTTTCTTGAGAGCCCATAACTCTTATGGGGGATGTCTGTCCAGGTTGATAGGAGGGAACGATGGACCTCTCAGAGTGATGGAATTCGATATGTCTGGATTGGGAAGCATGAGGGAATAAAGTGCGTCTGGATCATGAAGATGGCAGGTTCACGTTTCTATGAGTGATTCGCTGGCCTGACTGGGCAGGCATTGCATTTTGAACAGTCTGAATGAGTTGTCGCATGGTCTCCTACATAGCTATTTATGCTTTGGCTAAGTTGGCCACTATTACTGTGAGATCATGGACAGTTGGAGGAGCGAACTGGTTGGGAGGAACTCCGTCATTGTTCCTATTGTTAGATTTTGGGATCTCAGCCATGTATGTTGAATGTTTTAGTGAAAAATGCTACGTATAGTCGTTTCCCACATACGGTGCCAATCTGTTGATGTAAACAACCAGACTTGCTCTAGTTAATTAATCACAGATAAATATGAATAAAGTAATAAGACAAAGGATTTTTAAAGTGGTTCAGCCTTAATGAAAATGGCCTACGTCCATTGTCTTGTATTGGTGGGTGTTTTGCCTTGATCTCAACAATGATCGCAAGTGATCGATTACACCGTTATGGAGGGGTTTACAATGTCTTTATAGACCTCAGACTGTCAATATGAATAGACATTATGTTGTTATTTAATAGACATATACATCTGTACATAATAAGAATGTTCATTGAATATGTTTTTATCGCTTGATCTTCTTGGCTAGATGCTTTGTACGTTGAGTAGCTCGTCATGTTTGAGTAGCTTAGTACGCTGAGTAGCTCGGCACTGCGAGTTATTTGGTGAATATATTATATGCCACGTAGGATGACACTTTTCTTATATAATTGATCCACGTCAGCTGACTAATTTTTGTATCAACAATATTGAATGCCAAATCTCCATAAAAACTAAATATTATTATTAACATTTGCAAGGCAACCTTCAAAGTTAACAGTTCTTCTCAAATCTTCAAGCTTCTCCAACTTTGATTTAGGTTCTAAAAGAGCCATAAAAGGAAGGGAATGTATCTTACATAATTTCTTGATTCTTCTTTTAGAATGTTTACTAGACAAACCTATAATATTCCAAACTATGAAATGTATCATTGATAGAGTTTAGAGGAAAAACCTTTTGAGGCATTATAAGAAGCCCTCATTAGCCTCTTGAACATGGGATCTAGAGGTTTGCCTTTTGAAATTGGATTTATAGTATCTTTATCCTTCTTTCTACAACTTGAAACAACCTCAACATATGGATTTAAAGTTGTAATCTTTTTAGACAGGTGTTTAAAAAATGGAACTAATTCTTCTATGAATGGATGGTGGACTGCAATATCTGGCTCATTATCAAATAAGTCATGAGGCTTCATCAGATCATTTTTGTCCATATGAGGAAAATCAGTACCTCTAGGAGAGAGCATGAGTTTTTCAAGAATCATCATTTCAGAGTTTTCAAGATGAGCTTGAATTTTGTGGATAAAATCTTGAATAGTTTAATGAAGCTTCTTTGGTTTAGAAATAGGGTGGGGTAAATGGCTAGTGTTGATATCTTGAATAGGTTATTGGATGGGGTCTTGAGTAGGTGAGGGATCATGAATTGGATTAATGGGAGATGAAGGACAGAAGATTGGTAATAAATTATGAGGCTTGATTGTGGGAGATAGGCTCAGAGAATGGTTTTTTAAGGATTCATCTTTGGTAATTGAGGGATTAATAAGGTTAGAGATAATAATTTTCTAAATGGAGAATTTTTGTTTGGTTTTTATTAGTTCTACAAGTTAGATATTCTCAATGGGTTTTGGATATTTGGAAGGGAAGGGTTTAGGTTATTGACAGTTCTTAAAGTAACTCCTGCATTAGAATTATTTTTGTTGAGAATACAATTCTCTCTATCATGGCCTACTTTGAAGCAGTCAATGCAATATTTTGGGATATCTTCAAATACTATTTTTTTCCAAAACTTATCTTCGCCATATCCTATCCATAGACGATTAGGTTTAGGAGCCAATAGATCAATCTCAGCACTTACTCTAGCAATACTCGATTTACTAGTTGTAGTAGTATTAATATCCATTCTCAGAGGTTTACCCATGACTTAGGCTATAGATAACAAGGATTATTTAGAAAAAAAGTGAATAGGAAGCGATGGAATAGAGATCCATATAGGGACTATATAATTCTCTTTTTTGAGTATAAATCTAGGGACCACTTGAAGGTCCTCATTGCGCATATTTATATAAACCAATGATTCCTCAACCAAAATCTAGTGAAATCTTCTTCATAGAACAACCGAATGATGATGTGTTTTTTTATCCAAAATCCCTATAGTGAATGTTGATTTAAGATTCATTGTATGCAGAGTCTTTTGAATATTTTCCAATGGTGGTCTACCATGGGAAAAGTTTCCCACGATAGAATATTTAAAAGTTACATCAAATTGTTGAATGTCTTGAGAGGAAAACTTAATTCCAGGTTCTCCTTTGTATGTGGAGACTTGAATGTCAGGAATAACATTGTTTGTGTTCTCCTTCACCACACTTGTAAAGGATTTACTCCATGCAGAAGGTGTATCCGGAGGCTTGGGATCAATATGGGTGGTAGTGGTTGATTCCATGCAACCCTAATTAGGTTATAGAGAGAGAAAGAGAGTCTTCGAATTATTACTTGTTGCTTTAACTTATGATCATCATTTCCTTATAGTTTTTAATGAACTTTGTTGATATGCTCGACACAAGGTCCAACCATGCCAAAGATAATGACAAATTGGAGCAAGCCTTGGGGAAGTTCCAAAAGGATTTCAAGGTTGCTAAAAAGGTGTATATATGAGTCCGAGAAGAAAGGCGACTATTGTAGAGTTGACTAAGATAAAGTTAGATAATGAGAAAATGAAGAAGGATGCCGAGGATAATGCTCGAATTTTATTCGAAGCGCTAATGTCCAATGATAAGGCCGATGGGAAAGGGTTTGGAAATGCCTTTGGCTAGGAAAAAAAGTAGTTGGATTATATCCGTACATCTAATTTCAAAAAGGGTTGGGATTGAGCCTAGGAAAAGACTAAGGTCCCCTTAGTAAGTCTGAACATTATAGGGAGAATGATCTAAGTTCTCCACTAAAGGAAAACGATGAGGGTGGGACCTCAATCTTCGACCATGCAAAAGATGGGGCTGATTAGAAGACGGAGGATTCTGACTAGGGAAAGGCTCCAACTAATCGAGAGCAAGTAAGGGAAAAGTAAAACCAAACAAGTTAGGTTTAGCTTAAGTTTCCCTATTTTTCCTAATACCTTTTTTTTACAAATATGCGATAAGGGATTTACCGACCCTTTTTAACTTCTTAATGAAAAAATTGATTTCTTTCCTTGACATTATTTATCTAATTGTTGATTACTTATAAATGATATAGTTTAAATTTTGCTTTTGGATGCCTTTATTGTGATCTTTGTATCTTGATAATAACTTATCTATGGTGTCAAAACCTCAAGAGAGTGAAAATCTAGATTCAGTACTTGGTAAGGGAAGTTATGGCTAACATGTTGATGACTTTGTTATTACTCTACATGCACTTCATAAGATGACAAGTGCCTATGATGAACCACCAATTTTGCCACTAGTCTGAAAACTGAAGTGAAAGAGATTTGTAATATTTCTGAGTTGTTACAAAATAAGAACAAATAGGGCGTGGGCCATGAAATAATAAAGTGTAAATACCTTCTTATAAAGGGTCCTCGTGCAGTTTGGGCTGATGATTATGACGCGGGCTAGATGGATACCCCTGTCCATCTAGATGAAGCTAAGCATGTGGCTTATAAGCACGGTGGGCTTAATTATCTCATTCTTATGAAGGTTAATAAGGACTTTGAACTTTGATATTGGTACCAAGTGGAGTGCCTTACCTATAAATATCCTCCTTTTAGGAGCATTGAGTCTTGGATTCCTCATTATGATATTCCTCTTCCTGGTGAAGAGTTACTTTCTATCTCATGATAGTAGTGATGAGTTTTGGCCCAATCTAGATGATAGGCGAAGAATGGAGGTCGCCGAATTGATAACTCATCATAGATGATGATTATTTTTGTTATGTTTACCTGTAGCCATCTTGTAATTTTCCTAGTATGGGCTTTTCGTAAAATGAGATAATCATGAATGGAATTTTAAATTAACTTACGTTTTGTATTTTTGCATTTTTATATCGAGCATGAGTTTATTATTTTCCTTACCTTTTAGAAAGTGTTGTCATACAATATTAGGCCTAGGAAAAATTATGGAGAAAATGCATCTGGTCATTGGGCTATCCACCCATTCAGGATTTTAGTCAAACTAAGTCGAAACACTTAGTGCGTAGGGATCCACTGTAAGTCTTTTTCTTGTCTGCGAAATTCCTGATGTTTTCGTGTTTATAAGTGATGAAAATATTTAACCTTGTGTTTTGATTAAGTGTTATCTTACTAAGGTATTCATACTGATGACCATTGTTTGATCGAGTATTTAAATCGGTGACCATAACTTGATCAGGTAAATTTGGACAGATTAATAGAAATTATTGCTATAATGATAACTCATAAATAAACATAATTTTCTTGCCATTTGGAACAATAAGAAATATAATTACATAAATGAACTTTAAATCGTTCGATAAATAAAACTTTGAAATTTAAACGAAGCTAAAAATAAAATCTCCTAAGATTAACTGCATTCCAAGCTCTAGGAAACTCCCTTCCCCCACTCTTATAAGTGATAGGCTCCTTAGAGGTCATCATAATTTTGAAGGGTCCCTTATAGGTAGGACCTAACTTTCCATCTGATGGCTTCTTCGCACTTCTGATCACCTTTCTAAGGATTCAATCTCGGACCTAGAACGTTATCGGATTAATGCCTTTGTTGTAATGCTTCGCCAATTGTTGTTGGTAAGAAGACAATTTGATCAAAGCTTATTCTCTCTGTTCCTTGGCTTGGCCGATTTCATTCCTTATGATTTATTCATTGAGGTTTTGATCAACAACAATTGGCTTCATGGCCTATAATCCATCTTCCAAAGGAATTATGGCTTTCATTTCGTAAGCTAAGGCGAAGGGAATTTCCCTTATCGACCTTTAGTTTGTAGTATGATATGCCTAGAGGATATGGGAAATCTCGTCCACTCAATAGCCTTTTGCCTTCTCAAACCTTTTCTTTATCCCATCGAGAACTATTTTATTAGAGGCCTCAGCCTAACCATTGCTTTAGGGTAGGCCATCGAACTGAAGTAGTGCTTTATGTTATGGGTTTTGCATAAGTCTTGAAATGGCCCACTCTCAAATTGCATTCAATTATCAGTGATGATTGTTATTGGTATGCCAAAGCAAGTCACGATGTTTTTCCAAATAAATTTTATCACTTCATTGTTGCTGATGTTCGACAAATGTTTGACTTTTATCCATTTGGTGAAATAGTCCATACCAACTAGGAGATACATCCAACTTTATTATATTATAGGTAGAGGAACCATAATGTACAAATTTCACTGAGCAAATGGCCATGGGCTAGTTAGTGACTTTAGGTCGCTGACTATTTGGTGAAGCATGAGTGAGAACTCGTAACACTTCTTTCATTTACTAATATAAAAAGACTATTCCATTTTGTATATATGGCCACCAATATCCCTATTTGATAGTTATGAATGCGAAAGATCTCCCCCAAGAATGGATTTAGAATATCCCTTCATGCAGTTCATACATACCTTGGTCAACATCATTCGGGTGTACACATTGGATGTATGGGCCTATAAAATATTGCCTGTAAAGTTTATCCTCAGGTGACAGGTAGAAATGAGCACCTTTACCCTGACTTGATGGGCCTGCTTCCTGTCGACTGCAAACATATCTTATTACAAATAGGCTATGATTGGGTCCTAGCTAGGAGCTTTCTGGATGGAGAGATTAGCTCGATGACCTTTAGCCTTGTGATACTTAGGTGGGCAAGGTACTCCACCTCAATGGTTATTATGAGGCCAGAATCAAAAACTCAACCAAGAGTGGCCAAAGCGTTCGCATGGATGTTGTTTTGCGAGGAAATTTTTGAATATGGGCCTCCTCAAATGGGGAAACTAGGTCTTGGACGACCTCTAAAATATCTTGACATTCATTTGCATTTGGCATTGTAGTCTCCTGATACTTAATTAGGAAAAATACTTGAGTCACAATAGACCTCAAGGTTCCATACACTAAGAGATGAATCTTTTCATAATCTGGTAACAAAAGATTCATATTCAGCATTATTATTGGATGCTTCGATGCCAAGTCTGATCCCTTCCTCTATCATGCACTACACCAAAAAAGAAAATTTGCATGTATTTTAAACATTTGAAAATGGCATTTGTAATGGTTCAAAACCGTTGGAAATTATTACATTGCAAAAATTTTGCAACTCTTTATTGCGAAGGAATGCCCATTGTGGATAGCCATTGCAAAAAGGTTTTTAACGAATCAAAACTGTTGCAAATAAAAAAATTTCAATGGTTCAAAATAATTGCAAACTTTTTATCTACAACGATTTTGAACCGTTGCAATATTCAGTAACCAATTTTGTTTTGCAATAGGTATGAGCACTTACAAATGAAAAAATTATTTTTTAACGGTTCAAAACACTTATAAATAATAATGTGTAAACAAAAAAATGTTCCTTTTATAAGTGTCATGAACCATTATTTGAATTTAAATATATAAGAAAACCACCACCACATGCCACCACCCTCTAGTACCATGTCTTTTTATTTCAATATCAATGATGTAAGCATACTTACACAAATGTGAAACTATTCATTAGACGAAAATAAGGGGTATATTTTACCACCATATTCTTTCCAACTTCACACAACTAAAAGAAATAAAACAAAATACAAATTTCTCCCATACACAACTTGTCTTCTTTAGTAGGTCAATCCTACACGATATTATACTCCCTTAAAGAATAAATATACACCTCCATGTAAAAAGATACTATTTGAATGACACCATGAGTGGATATAAATAAGAGGTACAAATAATCAGTTGCAGATATATAGCATAAATAGACCTGTAACCGCTTCTAGACTTGGCTAACACTGAAATGCAATTGAATGCTTGCTCTATACAATCTGATCTGAAAAAAAAATAGTGTGCTGCAAAAACAAAATAAAGAACACACAAATAACTAACTCCATATATTTCTCATTGTATATACTTTGTCCCATGGTACACATCTCGTAACTTAATGCGAAAATAAAGAAAGACAAATAACCAAGTAACATTTATTTCCATACAAAATAAAAGAAAGATATTACATGTATAACTAGAAGATTCTCTTAATGGTTATTATAAATCTGATTTTGTTTTGAGGATATTTTGATCCAATATGGCATGATTCTAATGCAACTATAAGGAAGAAGTGGAGTTTTTCACTAAGAGTAATACTTGGACCCTGAACAAGATGTTAACAATAAAATTATAGAGAGGGAATTCAAATATTTTGCAAGATAGAAGATAATATTTATAGGTGGATGGATTAGGATTGATGGGATACCCATTCAGTACTGGAAAGCACCTGTGTTTCAAAAATTGGTAGTTCTTGTGGAGGATTTCTTAATATTGACCTCAGAAAAAGAAGTTCCCCCAGTTGTTTGGTTAGAGAGTTTGAGAGTTTCAATGGAAAAATCCTATCAGGAATGAAATTTGTATTTGTGGTCTCATTTTTAGAATGGAGAAAGAAATCATAATTCCTCCGTGGATGTAGGCTATTTAAAATTTGAACCACATAAATCTCGTTGTTCTTTATTTGTGTGTGTATGTTTGAGTTTTTATGTTTTTTGTTTATGTATGTATGATTGAGTTTATATGTTTGTGTTAACAATCATTGTCCCCATCCCCCAACTGAGGATGGGGATTAGGTTCCCCATGGGGATCTTCGAAGAAAAACATTGTATTTTTTTAACTAATATTAGAGCAAAAACATAATGATGCAATTCTAGGTAAGAAACAAAGAGCTGGGAGAAACACTTGGTGCATACAAACGGCTTGATTTATATTCAAATAAGGGTTCATTCATTATAATGTAAAAAAAAAACTATTACAATTTTAAGACTCCAACATATAGATAAATATAGTTTATATTGCTTTATACATGCATAAATCACATCACTAAATTAGATAAACAAAGCAATCACAAAAATCGAATGATTTTCTATCAAAAGAGCTAAATAATTTACCTTTCTGAGTTGTATAATAAAAGAACCAAAAGCTCAAACTAGACAGAGGCATATATATATATATATATATATACATATATATATATATATATATAAGAGTGAGGGGTGTTTAAATAGTTCCACCAAATTAACGGTTGGGATCAAATTTTTGGGAACGATCTAAGGGTCTCACATAACAATTGTGATGTCACAATTTAATAAGTGTTACGTCACAACTTGGCATGTGAAGCCCTCCCATTTTCACGTTAGGCTGGCACTCATTCTGACATATCATCACCATTATAAAAATCTGTCCCTTTTTTACTTAGAAAAAGGATTTGCACTGCTCGATAAAGTTGATATGAAGTTACTTTAATTTGAATATCTCACCTACATATGAGACATCACCATCATACCTACACGCAACATTTCCCTCAAATCAAACAATACCCACCTAAAAACCATTAATATTTTTACCTTAAAAGCTGTGTATAACGTGTGCTTTTAAATCTCTCTTTCACAATCTATTTCTTTAGTCTTCTTCTTCTTCTCTCTTTCTCCCTCTCACTCTCTCTCTCTATCTATCTATCTATCTATCTATCTATCTATCTATCTCTCTCTCAGCTACGAACTCCAACACAATCCACGGTATTTTATTTGTCTCTCTTAACACTCCTTCTCCATCTCCCCCGTATATTCTTCCATTTCGGATATGTTGGAAGCGACTTTATAGTGTAGAAATGGGTTAAACTTTATTTGGGATTTAAAATCATGTTTTGTTGGGCTTTGAAGTCATTTCATTTTTTTCATTTTATTTTTTGCGTTCTACTTTGTTCATTATATCTATTACGTTTTGTTTGTGCTTTGTGGAGAATTTTAACGCCTGAATCTAACAGAGTTTGAATCTAAAAATGCCTGAATCACGTTCTCTCATTTTTTTTGTTTTGTTTTTGAAGCTTAAGGCAGGTCCAATAATGGGAAAAAGGCAGAAGGGGGCGACCGGGTTATGGGAATGTGTTGGATTAGGCGGGTTCGGTCGGAGAAGATATATGGTTCGAATTTGATGAGGTCTGGGTTTTGGGTTTACGGGTAGCAGTTATTGGGTCAGGTCGGAAATGGGTTTCAGGAATCGGCGCAGGGATTGATGGATTTGTGGGTTAAGAGCTGAACAATGGGTTAGTGGGTTAGGTAGAAGGTTTTGGGAGGTCGGGTCTTTGGGATCTCAGGTGGGTTTTGAGGACTCCGGTGTTGATTTCGCCGGTGGGTCAGAGTTAGGATCGGGTCAAGCCGGGTATGGAAAGGTTTGTGGCTTCGAGTATGGCCAGGGATGGAGGCAGCTTTGGCTGGGGAGGACAAGTCCCTTTTTCTGGCCGAAGCTTCAAACCCGCCTCTCCAAAGGTTCCGTCCCTGTTTTCAAGGTAATACTACTTCTTCATTTCTCTTTGTTGTTGAAACCGTTTGAATGTTGATGTGTAAACCCTTTTGCTGTTGAAACCATTCGAATGTTGATGCCTAATCATTAATTTACAGAACTTTGTATTTACAAAAATGCCCAAATAGGTATAATAATCATGACAAATAATATTGAACCTTTATTTTTGTTTACAAAAATGCCCAAATGGGTATTTTCACAATTTGCAAAAATGCCCAATATTTAGTATTGGACTTTTATTTCTGTCTAAATTTAATATTGAACCTTATTTTTTTTTGTGCATGCTTAGTTGATTTTTAACTATAATTATTTGTGTTGGAGTGATGCCTCCAGCCATCAAAAATATTGGAGTGATGCTTCCACCCATCGAAAATATTGGAGTTCAAGTGGAATGTACATAAAAAAAAATATGAGACGATCTTGCAATATGTGAATATCTATCTTTGTTTTTATATTTCAATAACTGTAAAAAAACAAATTCGAGGGCTACCGCCCCGAACTCCTGTCATTTTTATTATTGTGTCCCACCCATTGAAAATTTCTGGCTCTGCCACTAGTTATGACAGGTTTGTGGCTTCGGCTATGGCGAGGTTTTATTCCCCTGTTGTTTATATTTCTTTTTTAGTTTAGATTTATCTTTCCTATTTTTTTCTCATTCTATTCTGTTTAAATTTCCATTTTTTCTTTGCAGGTCATAGATCGTGGTGACTTTTTAATTTAGGCCATTTGGATCAACTTCTCACTCTTGAAAGAAGATATAAATGTAACTACAGTTGAAAGAAAATATAACTGACATAGTTTACTTTTTGACCTGCTAGGATGATGGGACAATTCCGCTAGCAATCATGCCACAACATATCTAGATTCTAGAGCTATAATATAAATAATATATATTGCAGATGAATCTCTCAAGGTAAATGACAGAATCATTGTAAAATCTGATACATTGACCTCCACAATCTCCCAAAAAGTTTGTGGGTTTGGCTTAATAAACCTGCTTTAGATAGTACTTTTGAATTTAAAACCAATCCAGTTATATTCTCATCACTCCTCCAAAGGGTGTTGTCAAATGAATCGTGGTACGAAAAAAATTTGAATTTAACTTAACACTCCAAAAAGGATGAATTACAAGAACAAAGTTATTTCTAATACAAGTAGAGAGTTAGTTGTGTGTTAGCGCAAATCATAATTATTGTTACTTGAACTGAGTTTGTTCTAATATAAAAACAGAGTTACGTTCATTTTTATGGATCAAATACCAAAACGTTCCTCAATATTTTTTAATACACATTTAATTCAAGTTTTTTTTATTTTGTTCCAAAAATTTCTTCAATCACCAATTTAAGCAACGTTTTTTTATTTTTACACTAATGATGTTTAAAAGTTTCTATTCTACTTATATTGTTGTATTGTTAGTGTAAACAAAAGTACACTTTAAAAGTTTCTATTCAACTTATATTGACTATAAGTTTAAAATATGCATTACTATTTTGCCCCAACATCAAAATAATTTTAATTTTACATGTTTAGTGTAAAGTTGCAATTATATTATACCAATTATTTCAATCTTGATAGATGTTTTCGAACTATGTAAATTTTTATATTTATTTTTTAAACATTGTTTGTAATTAGATTTTATCAATTATTCTTCTTTTTAAATTATTAGAATGTGAATATTATAAAATTTAGTTGTAGTCGTACCTATCACGTTGTTAGGTACAAAGCCTATTATACACAAGGACACTCCAAATTACAATGGTGAAAGTTGGCCATGACGAGTAAGTGATCACGGGATGATCAACAATATTTATATTTGCACTATTAGTGACACGTTTAAAATACAAAATATCACGGGAACAAATTTATCACCGAAACAAATTTGTTGCCGTGCTATCATGCAACACAAGTGTGACACCCCGCCTAATTAAATACCAGGCGATCACTCCTTTATTAAATTAAAACCAAGGTGAACAGTTGGTTCATTCTTAGCATCACTATCGTAAAAATAACTTTTCCAAATTTAACACCCTATTTAATTTAGCTAAGTGTCAAAACCATTTTTTAAACATTACTTTCCAATTTTATTTATTTATTTTATTAAACAATCAATCCAATAATTTTACATTTAACAACCCAATCCTAGCATTTAAAACTTAAAGTAAAACATACATGCTGAATAAATCCCAAAGTAACAGTACTACAAATAACTGAAATACAAATTTCCCAATAAAACAGATAAATAGTGGAAAGGGCGAAACATGCCCAATAAGGAGAATGATAGAAGTGGAATCAAGTAAATGAAATCGTCTAAGCAAGTGGCATGCAACTCCCACCTAAGCTGCAGCACGTTCCTTCCAAGGGATCCTAAACAAGACGCCCCTGTGGCTGGGCACCTGTAATATATACATATATATCCAAGAGAGAAAGAGGAATAGAAGCGGGTCAGAGCCCGATAGTGTATATGATTTAAAAATTCGTTTAGCAAGTATTTAAATTGATACATGCCAATGCAACAACATATTAGTGCGACACTCTCTTGAGAAATTCTCGCCTCTCTTCTAATGTGCACTCCTATCGCACTAACCTTCCCAATGGTTTATCTCATCATATATCACACTATCCTTCCCCAAGGATTTAACTTATCTTAGGTGACTCTCAAAATTTAAGATTTAACAACATCATGGTTTAAAAAGGATAATTTCATTTAGTACAAAATGCTCATTTTAACTTTATTGATTCATAAAGTTTTATCAATATCATATTATACTTTTCAAAACAAGTATTTCCAATTTGAGTCATTATACATGTCTTACTTACCATAACACAGTAGGTAGTTTCCCATATTTCAGAAGTTCATATATATATTAAATAATCGTATAATATATATATTCTAATAGCACCCCACATAAAATTTTATGGTGCGGGCATACTCTGCTATCCAATCCCCGTATCAATCATACTAAAGGGAATACAAGTTCGGAATCACTCTCGAACTGTATAAATACATACACAAACAATATTGAGGCGAAGCATAGTTTCCAAGTCCAAGAGGTCAGTACATACCCTAACGTTTCTTAGAACCGTGACTACCGATTCGATAGTCTGTAACTAGGATTTCTATCTTCTAGGGTACGAGTCAATATCCCCCATAAGGCACACGAGACAAGATCGTCCCAGCGCGAAAACCTCAGGGATAGCAAGTAGCGCGGGCATGATTTTCACAAGTATATAATATATGCATACACAATCATATAAATATACCACTTTTATTATATCAATTTAGGTTTATCCAATAACCCACATTCACAACATTTATCCTTATTTTCCCATTATTATTTATCAAGTATAATGGTTCGTTTCTAACTTTAATTCGAAGGGTTTTTTTAACTTACTACGTAACCCTCATGGACTCTATTCTTCTAAATGTACAATTCAGTAGATATCCATTTATGTTCCAACGTAACTCTCTCTTACGTGTCTCTCCCCTTTAATATATACTTACATTATCCCTTATGCAAAATATCCCAAAAATATAGATTTCGCCTTACATTAAAGGATTTTGAATTTTATTTTCAAAGATGAGAATTTCAAACGGTTTCGAAATCGGAATTAAAATGGAGTTTGAATTGAATTTTTATTATCTCTAAGAGTCCTCAAAACATAAAACAGTCTAGCAAAAAAAATATTAAAAAATATTGAACCGTCTGATCGAGCTGAATTTTTTTTTTGTAGCTTCCTCTCGTCTTCAATTAATTCTCTATAAAATTTCATCCAATTCCAACGATCCGATCGTCCGTAATAATTTTTTTTTTAGTGTTTGTATCTGATTAGAACTCTTTTCTTAATCAAACTCTTAATCCTTTACATGACAAAGGGTTTCCAGAATATCATATAAATCATCACTACATGAAAATTTCCCATCTCAAATTGGGTTTTTCTTCCATAAATCTCATCCTAATAACTCCTAAACTAATATGGATGATGCATCAACGAAATAAGAAAGATAAACACTTGCCTGGGATTTTCAGAAATCTGGTTTGGTGTTGAATTTGGTGTGGTTGCGTTCCCCGTCTCGCGATCTACGCGTTGGCGGTGGCGGCGGTGCAAACGGGTGAGTTTTGAGCCTTGGAATGCCTTGAGAGCTCTCTCCTCTCCTCTCCAATGGCCGTTCTAGTGTTTTGAGTTATCTAACCCTAGGAGATAACCTAAACATCTGATATAACCCCTTTAATTTTCGTAGGTTTAATTACCCAAAAATACAAAATGACTATAATGCCCTCCCGGGGTACTAATTAGGCCTAAAAACGCCCCGAGACCCAAATCAAACTCCCCGGGTATACTTTTCTGACTACCTCGACCCTTCCGGACGTGTTGGCGCACTCAAAACGACCATACGAACAACTTATAAAATATTTACTTTTATTTATTAATATTTAGTCCCGACGCGACACGGGCGCGTCCTGACTCAAATTTCTAAAATTGTCATTTTATTCACTCGTGACATTTAATATGGCCACTATTATATATTACTTTGCTCATTAGTAATATTCAACAAATTTTCCCATAATTACTAACTCTCATCACGTTAATAATTATAACATAATTAATTTCCGAATTTTTTATTAAATAATTAATTCACATTAATATTAATAAATCCCCAAATTGATATAGCATAAAAATACGGGGTATTACATACTTCCCCCCTAATAACGGAATTTCGTCCCGAAATTCGGAAAATAAGGCATACCTGGTAAGAACAAATCTGGATATCTCTCGCGCATATCGGCCTCGCGCTCCCAAGTGGATTCCTCCATATTATGATGCTCCCACTGGACCCGTACAAGTGGAACTATCTTCGACCTCAATCTCCTCTCACTATAGTCTAGGATAGCCACCGATATCTCCTCGTAAGAGCTGTCAGGCTGCAAGTCTATCTCATCTATCGTGATGTGAGTATGGGCCATATCATCCCGAAGATACCGTCTCAATGACGAGATGTGGAATACATCGTGAATGCGATGTAAATGCTCTGGTAGTCCCAATCTGTATGCTACCAGCCCAATCCTCTCGATAATGGAAAATGGTCTCACGTACCTCGGGTCCAATTTCCCTTTCTTCCCGAACCTCATCACTCCCTTCATAGGAGATACACGTAATAACACTTGGTCCCCCACATTAAACTCCCGGAATAACCGTTTCGCAGCGGCGTAGCTCTTCTTCCTATCCTGGGCTACTCGAATGCGACTCCAGATCATCTCAATCCTCGCGTAGGTTTCCTGAATCACCTCTGGTCCTAGCAACTTGTTATCCCCCACCTCGAGCCAACAAGTTGGAGAACGACAAGGCCGACCATACAAAGCCTCAAATGGAGCCATACCAATCATAAACTGATAAGAGTTATTATAATCAAACTCTACCAGTGGAAGATGTGGCTCCCAACCTCCTCTAAAATCAAGAACACACATGCGTAGCATATCCTCTAACATCTGATTAGTACGCTCTGTCTGTCCATCTGTCTGTGGGTGATAAGCTGAACTCAACCTCAACTCAGTACCCATAGCCTCCTGAAAGCTTTCCCAAAAACGTGATACAAAAATCTTGTCTCTATCTGACACAATATTCAGGGGCACCCCATGTAATCTGACAATCTCAGCAATGAACAACTGAGCATACTGACCTGTGGTATAATCTGTTCGCACCGGCAGAAAATGAGCCACCTTGGTCAAACGGTCTACAATCACCCAAATAGAGTCGTGGCCCCGATGTGATGTAGGCAACCCTGTAATAAAATCCATGGAAATACTCTCCCACTTCCACGCGGGTACTTCCAATGGCTGAAGCAATCCTGACGGTTTCTGATGGTCCACCTTCACCAGCTGGCAGGTAGAACACTTGGACACGAACTCAGCAATGTCCTTCTTCATCCCACTCCACCAGTATTGCCTCCTCATATCCTGGTACATCTTATCTCCTCCAGGATGTATCGCAAATCGGGACCCATGAGATTGGGTCATCACTGCATGACGCAATTCTGCCACTTCTGGAACCACTAACCTCCCATTAAACCTCAAACCCCCATCAGAACTAATAGAATAGGGCTCAGCACCCTCGGCTAAAAGTCGTACAATCTGTTCCTGGCAAAACGGGTCTGTGGTTTGGGCCTGTATTACACTCGTAACAATCTCGAGTGTGACTGTCATAACAGATATGAAGGAACGGGCTACTGCGTCCTGGTGACCCAACTCCTTCCACTTCACTTTCCAGACGTCCGCTACCTCATTTACCGGTCTACGGCTCAACGCATCAGCAACTATGTTGGCTTTCCCCGGATGATACTGTATGTCGAACTGATAGTCCTTCACAAACTCTAACCATCTGCGCTGACACATATTCAGCTCTCGCTGAGTGAACAGATACTGCAGTGACTTGTGGTCAGTGAACAAATGGAACTTCTCCCCCAATAAATAGTGTCTCCATATCCGCAGTGCAAAAACGACCGTTGCTAACTCCAGGTCGTGGGTGGGGTAATTCTTCTCATGCAGCTTAATCTTGCGGGAGGCAAAAGCTATAGACTTCTCTTCCTGCTGAAGTACTCCCCCAAGTCCCCATAAAGAGTCATCGGTGTAAACCAGGTACTCCACACCCGGCTTCGGTAAAGCAAGGACTGGTGCTGAAGTAAGCTTGTCTTTCAGCTCGTCGAAAGCCAATTGGCAAGCATCATCCCAAACATATGGTACCCCTTTGTGAGTCAGGTTCGTCAATGGACCCGCTATTTTGGAGAATCCCCGAATGAATCTCCTGTAGTATCCGGCTAACCTCAAGAAACTACGCACTTCCATCGGTGTCGTGGGCTGTCCCCACTCCCTCACCGCTGACACTTTACTCGGGTCAACTGCTATCCCCTGTTCAGAAACAACATGTCCCAAGAACTGTACCTCTCGCAAACAGAATCCACACTTCTCGTACTTAACATACAACTGATGCTCTCGTAAAGTCTGAAGAACCTGCCTCAAGTGCTCGGCATGCACCTCCTCAGAGTGTGAATATATCAAAATGTTATCTATGAAGACGATGACAAACTGATCCAAGAACTCTCTGAATACTCGGTTCATTCAATCCATGAACACGGCTAGAGCATTTGTGAGACCAAATGGCATCACTCTGAACTCGTAAGACCCATATCTCGTCAAGAAGGGAGTCTTTGAAACATCCTGCTCTCTAATACGTAGCTGATGGTACCCCGACCTTAGATCTATCTTCGAAAAGAAAGTTGCTCCCCTCAGCTGGTCGAACAGATCATCGATTCGAGGCAACGGATACTTATTTCGTATCGTGACCTTGTTCAACTCCCGGTAGTCCACACATAACCTCAGTGAACCATCTCTCTTCTTCACAAACAAGAATGGAGCGCCCCAAGGTGAGGTACTCCTGCGAATGAAGTCCTGACCTAACAGCTGCCCTATCTGATCTCGTAACTCTCGCATCTCCGCCGGAGCCATACGGTATGGAGTGCATGCTATTGGTCTCGTATCAGGCAATAAATCTATGACAAAGTCTATCTCTCGACTGGGGGGTAGGCCTGGTATCTCCTAGAATACATCGGAATACTCACGAATGACTGGGATCGAGTCTAAAGGAATCACAACCTCCTTAAAGGTATCCTCCTCTATATAATACAAATGAGCGGTCGAACCTACCTCTGGGCGAGGCATCGCCACTACAAACATCTCTTGCCCCGGAATGGCAAAAACAATGCTCCCACCGAAGCAATCAATCATGGCTCTATAAGCTGCGAGCCAATCCATACCGATAATAACATCATGCTCATGCATATCTAAGACTGACATGTCCGCAGGTAATACCAAACTACCAATCTCTACCCCCACTCCCCGGCATAAAAAGAAGATAAGCGACCCACACCCCAGTGGTGAGTCTACACACGTCACTGTGCTCTCTGCTGTGGCTAACAACCCTAAGGCCTTCGCAAAATGCGTAGCTATAAAACAATGTGTCGCCCCAGTATCAAACAAAACCCGACCCATAGTACCATGGATAGGAAACATACCCTCAATCGCGGGTGGTGCCTGTGAAGCTGCTGCCTGGTGGACGTTATAGACACGTCCGTACTGTAACTGCCCCTGCTGCACTGGAGATCCTAGAATGGCTGGTAGGGCTGGCACCTGGGCTGGAGCTGGGATGGCAGCTGGAAAAAGTGGTCTCTGTGGCTCATTACGGGAACCCTGCTGCTGTGGGGCCCTATTACCCTCTGGGTAATCCTTGCGCTTATGACCATGCTTGTCGCATACAAAACACCGGCCTTTGAAGTTACCTCCCCTCTGACCCTGCTGACCACGGCCCTGTTGGCCGTTACCTCCCCGCCACTGGCCCTGATTAGCACGCTGTTGGCCCTGTTGGCCCTGTTGATTAGGCTGGCCCCGCCTATAACCCCCAAATCCCTGCCTGGAATCACCTGAACAAAATCGGTTAGCAGGGTCCTCCTGATGGGAACTCTGCTCGTGTTGACGAGTCTGTCCATGAGATGGTGCCCCACTAGCACTACTACCCCCGGTCCTGCCCTGTTGGCTGGACTCTCCTGCTCTCCTGCTTCCTTGCAGATGGAAGCAGTGATCCTGGCAATGTAGTAATGCAGCATTGAGTACATCAGTGAAAGTACTCAGAGATAGATTCCCTATAAGATGCTAACGGATCCTCCAAGCTAACCCGTCCACAAATAACATTATCTTCTTACTATCAGTAGGTGCCTCATCTGGCACTATGGTGAGAAGTCTCGTGAACTCCTCCTCATACTCAGCAACGGTAGAGTTCTCCTGTTTCAAATTCAGTAATTTTCGCCTCATCTCAGTCTGCACGGTGGGTGGAAAGTACTTGCGATCAAACCGCTTCCAAAACGACTGAATAGGGACCGTGTCCCTCTCCTCCAAGGTGGTAGTGGACTCCCACCACTGCAAAGCGGCCCCCATCAGCTTAAAGGAAGACAATAACTACCTTTGCACGTCAGTGCACTCATACATACGAAGATGCCGCTGGATGTCTTTCTTCCATTGGCTGACTGTGACGATATCTGAGCTACCAGAGAACTCAGGGGGATGCGCCTTCTGAAAAGCGTCCCTAACCCTCTCCCATGCAGATGGAAGTTGTGCTGGTACTGGCGCCACTGCCTGAATCTGGGGTGGATCCTGCTGAACCACCGCTAGCGCGGCATTCACCGCCTGAGCAACAATGGCGGCTACTTCATTAGAATTCATAGTGCCTTGTGACGGAGCTGCTGGCTGCTCGGCCTGGGCATGCCTATCCTTCGGTGCACGTCTCGGAGGCATCTAAAACGTGAAGAAGTTTATTAGTCTCCAGTCATTATCAAATCCCAAATGGCTGGAGACGTAAACGTAAAAGCAGGAATACAACAATCCTAAAAATAGGGCTCTATAGCAAAAACGTTAAGCTGAAAGCGAAAATAAGCCGTACAGATCCTATGGACACTAGAACCTGATGTTCTGATACCACCTGTGACACCCCGCCTAACTAAATACTGGGTGATCACTCCTTTATTAAATTAAAATCAAGGTGAACAGTTGGTTCATTCTTAGCATCACTGTTGTAAAAATAACTTTTCCAAATTTAACACCCTATTTAATTTAGCTAAGTGTCAAAACCATTTTTTAAACATTACTTTCCAATTTTATTTATTTATTTTCTTAAACAATCAATCCAATAATTTTACATTTAACAACCCAATCCCAGCATTTAAAACTTAAAGTAAAACATACATGCTGAATAAATCCCAAAGTAACAGTACTAGAAATAACTGAAATACAAATGTCCCAATAAAACAGATAAATAGTGGAAAGGGCGACACATGCCCAATAAGGAGAATGATAGAAGTGGAATCAAGTAAATGAAATCGTCTAAGCAAGTGGCCTGCAACTCCCACCTAAGCTGCAGCACGTTCCTTCCAAGGGATCCTAAACAAGACGCCCCTGTGGTTGGGCACCTGTAGTATATACATATATATACAAGAGAGAAAGAGGAATAGAAACGGGTCAGAGCCCGATAGTGTATATGATTTAAAAATCCGTTTAGCAAGTATTTAAATTGATACAGGCCAATGCAACAACATATTAGTGCGACACTCTCTTGAGAAATTCTCGCCTCTCTTCTAATGTGCACTCCTATCGCACTAACCTTCCCAATGGTTTATCTCATCATATATCACACTATCCTTCCCCAAGGATTTAACTTATCTTAGGTGACTCTCAAAATTTAAGATTTAACAACATCATGGTTTAAAAAGGATAATTTCATTTAGTACAAAACACTCATTTTAACTTTATTGATTCATAAAGTTTTTTCAATATCATATTATACTTTTCAAAACAAGTATTTCCAATTGGAGTCATTATACATGTCTTACTTACCATAACACAGTAGGTAGTTTCCCATATTTCAGAAGTTCATATATATATTAAATACTCGTATAATATATATATTCTAACAGCACCCCACATAAAATTTTATGGTGCGGGCATACTCTGCTATCCAATCCCCGTATCAATCGTACTAAAGGGAATACAAGTTCGGAATCACTCTCGAACTGTATAAATACATACACAAACAATATTGAGGCGAAGCATAGTTTCCAAGTCCAAGAGGTCAGTACATACCCTCACGTCTCTTAGGACCGTGACTACCGATTCGATAGCCTGTACCTAGAATTTCTGTCTTTTAGGGTACGAGTCAATATCCCCCATAAGGCACACTAGATAAGTTCATCCCAGCGCGGAAACCTCAGTGATAGCAAGTAGCGTGGGCATGATTTTCACAAGTATATAATATATGCATACACAATCATATAAATATACCACTTTTATTATATCAATTTAGGTTTATCCAATAACCCACATTCACAACATTTATCCTTATTTTCCCATTATTATTTATCAAGTATAATGGTTCGTTTCTAACTTTAATTCGAAGGGTTTTTCCAACTTACTACGTAACCCTCATGGACTCTATTCTTCCAAATGTACAATTCAGTAGATATCCATTTATGTTCCAACGTAACTCTCTCTTACGTGTCTCTCCCCTTTAATAATTTTTTTTTTTAGTGTTTGTATCTGATTAGAACTCTTTTCTTAATCAAACTCTTAATCCTTTACATGACAAAGGGTTTCCAGAATATCATATAAATCATCACTACATGAAAATTTCCCATCTCAAATTGGGGTTTTCTTCCATAAATCTCATCCTAGTAACTCCTAAACTAATATGGATGATGCATCAACGAAATAAGCAAGATAAACGCTTGCCTGGGATTTTCAAAAATCTGGTTTGGTGTTGAATTTGGTGTGGTTGCGTTCCCCGTCTCGCGATCTACGCGTTGGCGGTGGCGGCGGTGCAAACGGGTGAGTTTTGAGCCTTGAAATGCCTTGAGAGCTCTCTCCTCTCCTCTCCAATGGCCGTTCTAGTGTTTTGAGTTATCTAACCCTAGGAGATAACCTAAACATCTTATATAACCCCTTTAATTTTCGTGGGTTTAATTACCCAAAAATACAAAATGACTATAATGCCCTCCCGATGTACTAATTAGGCCTAAAAACGCCCCGAGACCCAAATCAAACTCCCGGGTATACTTTTATGACTATCTCGACCCTTCCGGACGCGTTGGCGCACTCAAAACGACCATACAAACAACTTATAAAATATTTACTTTTATTTATCAATATTTAGTCCCGACGCGACACGGGCGCGTCCCAACTCAAATTTCTAAAATTGTCATTTTATTCACTCGTGACATTTAATATGGCCACTATTATATATTACTTTGCTCATTAGTAATATTCAACAAATTTTCCCATAATTACTAACTCTCATCACGTTAATAATTATAACATAATTAATTTTCGAATTTTTTATTAAATAATTAATTCACATTAATATTAATAAATCCCCAAATTAATATAGCATAAAAATACGGGGTATTACAAGAGGGACATGTGAGCAAAAAAATAAAGCAAAAGGTAGGAATAATAATTAAAAAATATCACACAAAAAATTTTAATCCATTAATTTTTTATTTATATATTATAACTTATGAAGTTGGCTCTCTATTGTAGTTTGACAGATGAAGCGAGTTGGTGGGACCTAGAGTGTCGCACATTATTTTTTAGAACTATGAGCGTCACGGGACATGTTCATTATATTAAGTTTAGACATGTGCCATCGTACATGAATGTTTCTCACGAAATAATGTCGAAATATGAAAAATAGTTTTTTCTTTACCTATGCAAGAGCACACCCCAATTCCTAAGACTCAAATGCACCGTATTAAAATCATAACCATTTTGCAAGTGTACCATGGGATGACAAACACTTTTTATATTTGCACTATTGGCAACACGAGAATAAATTTATCGCTGCGTGATCGACACAGGTACAAAATATTACGGGATCAAATTTAATGTCGTGCCAAATTCTTTGACGTTTTGCGAGTACGAAGTTTGAAATTTTTCACTGTGCGTTCAGGCACGAGGATATACTAGTATATATATATAGGGAGACGCTCACAAGTGAACCTAAAGGATAAATGTTTTATTGAACCTTAACAAAAATAGCACCTAACAAATCATTAATTTTTATTTCTATGTTGAAATTGGTCCGCGCCAACGGCAACAAACACGCGTGTCGATTGATCCCCCCAACCCCAAACCCAAACCCACTCACCACCATCACCATGGTAGCGTTTATAGCAGCGCTTATGGCAGCACGACTGCCATAGGGGTGGGGGTGGGCGGGGTGGTTGGAGATCGATCGACACACATGTCCGTTGCCACTGATGTGGAGCAATTACAACATAAAAATTAAAATTAATTGAGTTGTTAGGTGTTATTTTGTTAAGATTCATTAAAAAATTCGTCTTTTAAGTTCACTTGTGAACCCTCTCTCTCTCTCTCTCTCTCTCTATATATATATATATATATATATATATATATATATAACCAATTTAAAACCATTTTCACCCCCCTCTATCTCCACACACACATGAAAAAAAGCATCCAAGATGAATAACTATCCAGCAGAAGAATGGCTTACAGAGGAACCTGCAACTGAGACTAAGAGTGAGAGCCCAGATGGGATCTCGCTGCAAGAGGTACCTGCGAATGAGATGAGAGAGACACTGATATTAAGAATATGAAAATTGGTAATTTCAATTACATAAACATACAAGTTGTGAAGACTTCAACCAATTTGGAAAATCAGAATTCATAAGTTGTTCACGATCTTTTTTGGATAAGTCATTGTTTTTATATATAAATACTTAAATGCATTATCTTTTATAACTCTTTTGGACCAGACACTATGTGTCGATTCGCCGACCGCATCCCATGTCAGGACACTTCTCATTTTCTTGCAATTATATATTAAAAAGATCATTTGAATCATCTTGCACACTAATTGGCAAGTCAAAATAAGTTAACCATTATTTTGGATCACATCAATTGTCCCGAAATTAAATTATTAAACAACCCACCTATTGGTAATCGTAAGTTGATATTACCAAGTAAATATCTATCATGTCTTAGATTTATTACAAGGGCATCTTCACTATTAGTTTGGGTACCTGTACTCACATTAGAATTATAATTTTACAATACAGGTATCATGGTTAGGAGTATTCCTAATTGTAAGTCAATATCCTAAAACATTGTAATATATCTTATGTTGCACATACATATTTTAGTTATATATCACTTGCAAGTTGAACACAAGTGTCCTAAAAACAAACGGGGGAATCTAATTTAGAATAGAGGGAATTTCACATATGACATTATTCATGTTTTTTTTTATTTAACAACTTGAAAGATCGTAAACTTTTATGAAAGATACGTAATAAAACTCTGAAATCAAAATGAATAAATAATTGTGAATGTGTACCATACTCTGCTCTAGACGAGTAGTGCCTGCGAAGGCAGAAGTGAAAGCCCCAATTAAAATTGGATAAGACATTCCATCATCACGCAACTGCATGCCTCCACCAATATTATCATACGTTACGTTACAGAAAGAATGTGTCCACCCATACCCGGCATGGAAGTATCTGGCATCCCACGACCAGGCGGGTAATTACAGACACGCCCCCTTCGAACCATCTATCATTCAAACGAACATTACACAAAGTAGAACAAATTTAAAAATCTCTGCTACCTAAAAAGAGAGAAATACTATTCTAAAGGGCAATTGACAAAAAAAAACCCTCAAATAATGTACAAACCCTATAGTACCCTTCAACCCTCCTGTGTCCGCATCCACCCTTTCATTTTTCACATTCATCTGTACCAAAAATCTACTCCTACACTACTTAAGAAGCCTGAATAACTGAGAATCAAAATTTTGACAAAAATAACTCCTTTTTTTGCTTAAACACCCAAAAAATATGGCACGACGCCTGTCTCTCTTCTTTTCTCTATATTTCTATACGGCGATTGCCTTTTTGTGTCTTTTGATTTCTGCCTCTTTAGTTATCCTCTCTTTCTTTCTCCCTGTTATTACTAATTATTCCATGTCAATATCTTTTGCCCTATTACCTCTAGCTTAAACCTTTCCCCTCAATTCTTGAGATATTCCCAACTCCTACCAAACCCCAAATGTTTTTGTAATGATGGGAAAAACAGTTCACGTGAAGTTAGACTTTCATTCAACAGGAGCACATATCACTTTTACAGGTATTCCTCTATACATATCACTTTTACAGGTATTCCTCTGTACATGTATATTTCTTTTATGCATTTCTTATTGCTTTTTTATGTTCGAAAGCAAGCTGTCTTTCGTTACATTGCCAAGTTTGGTCCACTTGGAATGAGGTCGAAGAGCCTTGTCCAAATATGATAGTTATGAATTTATTTTGTATAGCTATATATGTATACATAGACATGTGTATGCACATCTATGTATATATATAGAAATGTGTATCTATAACCGATCTTCTTTCAGCATATATGTTTTTTTTGTTTTTTTGTATTTGATTTAAGTTCAATGTAAGAGATCGGGGTATAATAAGACGTTTTATAGTTGTTACATGTCGTGTTCGTGTCGAAATTTAAATTGCCTACCCTGTCTAAAATTTCCTACCCTAGGTACTAAATCTACAATTAAAAATAATTATATCTCGCTCTGTTACATCATTTTAATAATTTATACATGCATATGATAGGGTTCCTCTTTAAGTTGTTCCACTTTTAAATCGTTAAAGCATCGTTCACCATTGATCTTAACTAAACTAATACCCACTTTAATTGGTGATAATATTGAAATTGAATGATGATTTGGATTTTAAAGTTACTGGTATACTTCTTGCAAGGTATATATAATCAAGACTCATAAGATTTGTCATAATTGGTCTGGCCTTACTATTTTTCTCCTGCGAAAAAAAGATATTGTGAATAAGTTATATCCTCTCTAAGACTTACCCATATGTCATTAATTATACTAATAATTTTCTTCGCACCTTTCATTAATTAAAATTTAATTTTTCATTTGATGTGTTACCCTTCATAACCTCTTACAATTAAAATAGCTCATTCATTTTAATCAACTTTGATGTATTTTAAGGAATCGACAATGAAAAGTAAACGAGGATGCTACCTTAGGAGAAGAATAACTATTTATCTACTACCTCCATTTGAAACATAACAAAATTATTTAGTCCAAACATGTCCATGAAATGAATATTTTAATCGCATTCATATGAAGGTTGTGTGCATTGTGATATTAACCTACTTTCACTTGATGAATATGGAAAAGGACCAGAGGTAGATAAGGCATGAGCATTTTTGTTTGCACTCTATGGGAGTGTATTTAAACAGGGATCATTGAACCTAGAGGACAAATTTTTTATGAGGTGAACAACAGTCTATTGCTGATAACTGACACTAATGATTTGTTTGTTTGTATAGAGTCCATCTACCCAGTCGGAACACCCTTTTTTTGTAACCCTCTCACATATCAGTCTCTTACAAAAAATAATGTCGTTGAGGGGATTGAACATGGGTCACACACGTAACAAGCTCGAATACTTACCAATGCATTTGTTAATAGTTCTAATTATTAATATGTTTCTTTTTAGACATTGTTTTTATTCTTACAAAGGATGATGAGTATAAATATTGTCATTAAATTCTATGTATAGTTCCCTGTTAATTTTCTTTGTTGGATAAAACATATCCAACTATCTTTGAAAATATATATGCATATTACCAAAAAAATAGGAATCCATACATTATGTCCAAAATTATGTGTAGATGCATTTGCTTGGATTTGTTTGTGTGCATTTACAAAGCATCATGGATGCTTCTGTCGGAACAGGTTTCTGATGAGTTTGTGTTGGATTTGAGTTGGGATGATAGTCTCATTCTGCTAGGTTGTTTATCACCTCATTAACATTTTATCGGAGTGTTATTTTTTAAAGGAATATAAAAGTATTCACGTTGTGGACAACCATAGTTCTTGATGTTTTATGATTTATTTTTGTTTTCATCTATGTGTTTGAAAAAACACCAAACAAATATTAATTTTCATGTTATTGCCTTTTCGTTGCATCGTGTGAATGTATAAAGATGATACATGATTGTGAACTTGAGAAATGATGTCACCTACTTTATTAAACAACTATGGACATCATGGAGATCCGGCTATTTTTTCCTACTATCTTTTGTAAAGATATTGGCATTTGGAGTTGTGGGAAACTATGAAAATATATATGAAGTACGAAAACTTTAATTTAATTGTAGAAAATACAAAAATCCTCAAAATTGAACAATAACTATTCCTGCTGCAATATTAAGAACATACTATTATCCCTCCTAAATTAATATATAGAATACATGCATATAATAGTATCAAATTTGCATAATTCTATAATAGGTAAATATGAACAATATATATTGGCAGACGGTTGTTTTTTTTCCTTTTCATAGAGTCCAATGATTCTGTTTTTTACACATGCTATTTATTGAAAATTACATCTCGGTTTGTAGACTATTACTTGGTTTAGGTTTTCATGTGAAGTGTTATCCATTTAGTTTGTATTTTTTAACTAACTATGCATATAAAAGTTTATATGTACTTTTGTATTTGTATGCTTCAACTTCGCAACAATGTGCCACTAAATGCAGGGGAACTCCCAAGATGTGTGATATGGGGTACATGAAAGCGTTTAGAGCTTCAGTTCAATGATCTTTTTAAACACTTTGGAGATGGCGCAGATAAAGTATGTACCCATTTAGGCATTTTAGCTCGAGATGGGAACATGTTAGCACTTACTTTTCGTGATTGGATGTGTGATTTTCAATACAATTTAGCTTCGTTTGTAGTTACATTCATTTACACTATTACAATTCGAGGTTTATCTCCTTAACATTCCCACAAACGGTGAAATTTACTGTGCCACTACAAAATATCAAAAAGAATGCTGAAAACGTCACTATTCGTAACATTACCAACGAAATTCCATCAATTAAGGAGGTAAGGCTTCATTATATTCTCAATAACATTTTTTTAGTTTTAAATGTTTTCAATTAGATACTATACTCTACTCGAATTTTTGTTTGTTCTACAAACTCTATTTTCTTCATTCATCGCAATGATTATAGAAGTCAGATACAAAGAAAAGCCTTGGAACGATGCTTGTAGTATCTGCAACACGAAAGTCACTGTTACTAATAGAGTTGCAACATGCTTAAATTGTGCTCCCCCATATTAAACTATTTCCTAAATAAATAGTCTACAAAATATAATACAATATTTTGATTCATGCTTCAACCAAAAAAATATATTTACTTCAATTGGTAGTTCAAGACAAGTACGAAAGAGCATCTATCACACTCTTTGATGACGCAGACACTTTCATAGGTTACTCAACTCCAACTTTCAATGATTCGAATGAAAAGGTACAACCATTTATATTCAAAATTTATCTTTTCCTAAATAACTTTTGTACATTCTATATTCAATCCATATACTTATTATTCATAAATACTAAATTTTACTGCAGGGCATTATGCACTTTGCTTATATTCGAAAGCTACATACATGCATAAAAAAATTGTTCAAGTTCTACATCAAAGGCAAATCACTCAAAGACGGTTTGTCGCGCATAGAGTACAAGAAGTTGATGAAACATCCAAAACACTAATAAACGTTAAAAGCAAAAGATTTGATACTTTTTTTTTCATCTTATATCTTGGTAAGGATGTATTTCTATTCATCTTTACATGAATTGTTTATCGTCACATTCAATGTTATGGATTTATGATGTCAAAATGAATTTTTGAACTTATGATGCGTTGCTCCCTAATTTTATTCATTACATTGCATATCATGAATTTATTTTCGTCACCAACATTGTTAAGTATTTATGATGTTATTATCAATTTGTCTACTTATAATTCATTTCTCACTAATTTATATCATTACGGCAAAAATCCGGATTCACTCGCATGTGCAGCGCACGTGGGCACAACTAGTAAATCTAAAACACAAGAGCTCGTTTAGGCTTGGAGTATACTTGCTTATCTTTTAACAACATACCTAATTAATATATTGTTGTGTCTCATCCAAAACCAAAACTAAATCCAATATGAGTCCAATTTTAAGGGTAATCTTGAATCCATCCAAGCATTCCGTAAGTACATCCACTCAATAATAATTAATAAGTTAATCCACTAAAATGGGACATACACAAAGTAAATGCATTATCCCATTTTGGTGAATTAACTTAATAATACATTTAAGTGGATGTACTTAGAAAACTTGTGGATGGATTAAAGATCACCCAACTTTTTAAAGCACCAAGTCTTTAACCAATATCTTGTTTTTGAATATACATGTATAGATACAGACATATATGAATATACAAAGATATCTAAATCGTTACATTTCTGAAATCAAATCAGTTCACATAAGCATACATAGTACAAATACATAAGGTTGCGTTATCATCAATATATCATCCAAAAATATAAAAACAAGTTCATGTATCAGATCAAACTATGCATATAAACATATTACAAAATGAAATGAATAAACACCATCATTATTGACATAAATAATTATATTTCAAGAAATAACTTGATAATAAAGGCTCTCTACTCAAAAACCCTAAAACTCTTATTACATCCCAAATTTAAGTTCTGATTATTTATTTAGAAGTAGTAAAGTTATTATCAAAACAATCCCAAAAGAAAGCAAAAACTATACATTTGATACACTTAAAATAGTTAGAATACTTAAAAACCTACACATCCAACAAATTCAACTAATGTATAGGAACTTTCAGATGTTTTAGGAAATATCACTATCCAGTATATCTAATCAAACTACAAATCAATTTCAAACAAGTCAATATAATAACTGAACCGGATCATAGACATGAAATAGTGTTTGGACAAAGATAAATTCCAAACAAGCATTTATGCGTCGACATTTTGAGGAAAAAAATTTGATGTCTCTGAGACATCAAACTTTTTGATGTCTTGGATTATGGATGGTCAATACCGCTGGCGCGAACTCATTTCTAGAAAGATGTGACTCCGTACAAGTGGTATTGACCAACCACAATACAAGACATCAAAAAGTTTGATGTCTCATAGACATCAAAATGTTTTCAACATTTTAATAGATAACAAACATGGTATTAAGCCTATCAAAATGCAACACAATACAATAACACGACACAACATGACACAAAACAAACTATAAGGGTGTGTTTGATTGACATGAAAAAAATTTCCATGAAAAAAAGTAGTTTGATTCATGTTTTTCCTTTTTAGAACGTTGGTTGCAAACATGTTATAGAGGAATAATATTCGCGCGCGTACCAAGTGCTCCATTCAAAACATCATTTTTAGTGAAAAATATTTCTTATCCACCAAACAAAGAATTGCTTTCCATGGAAAATAGAAAATGTAAAACCAAAAACACATATCTTTTCCCACTCATTTTCTAACTTCTCATCGAAATGAACTATTTTTCAACAATTTTCCAACTTTTTAATCAAACACACCCTAAGTTAATGGGTTTATGCTTGTTTGGATCAATATCAGATGAACATGATAGACCTGTTATGATAACAATTTGGGTTTGGAAATTTTGATATACTCGGTTAGACCCAATTGTACCCATTAAAAACCGTCAACACTACCTTAACCCATCTTTGAGATTTTATAATATTTGTAAATTTGGGTAATAATATTTTTTGGGGGGTTCATATTAGGGTTAATATTTGGAATTTAGGATGTAGGAATTAATTATAATAATTTTCATGAAGAACTTTAATTACATAACGGTTGTTAATGGTTTCGGTCATATGACCCCTTAATTGTAAAGGTTCGGGCTTGGGTTCGTTATTTAAAACTGATTTGTTAATTGGTCGTGTAAGGATTGAGAGGTTTTTGACATGAATGGATAACATACGATACAAACACGCCTCAACACGACTCGTTGACAGGACTACTCTGTATTTAAAAGATTAACTTTTCAAACCTCGATTCTAAATTTGATAAATAACACCCATTTAGTCATGAAAAATTGGCAATTAAATTATCCTAAAATATTTATCTTTAAGCGATTAAAAAAACATGCCACGCTCATCAGAGGCTTACATAACTTATAGATTCATCTATTGATTAAAATCTTATTAATACATGTATAGATGCAAACATATGTGAACATACAAAGATATATAGATCGCTCCAGTTCCAAAAGTCAAATCAGATAGCATGAGCACACATAGTAGAAATACATCAATGTTTTGATTCACCCAAAAGAATACCAAATCAAATAAAAAAATTGGAGATATTTCCAATTTTTTTCCTATTTTTATTTTGAATTAGTATAGCATCAAGCAAAAATTAACAACCAAATCAAAATAGAAAAATGTATATAAAAAGTGTCAAAAGGGCAACAATCCTTCATCAAGATGTATGATACGGTAAGCTGCATATATTGTTATCAATGGTATGGTTATGGAATCAAAAACCCATATTGGTATTAGTCTAGGGACGTAAGTTGATATCTCTCGATTTTCTGAATATACGAAGATGGGACACGAAACCCTTGGGTAAGACAGGAAGGGAAATTATGTTGGAGCGCCAATTTTATGAATAGTTATAGTTGGGTGAACAATTATTTGGTATCATACATTGGGAGAACAATAAAATCACAAATATAGAAATAATTTTGAACACTTACGGATCAAAAATCGTTGTTAATTTTGTAAATGTTATAAACACTTACAAATAAAATATTACATTAGTTGTAAAATATCCATTGTGATGTAATGATGTTTTGTTATCTATATCTATTATATACCTCTAATACAATATTATTAGGGCTTTTAATAGGAATAAATGCACTTCATCTATTATAAAGCTCTTTAACACTCATTTCACTTATAAGCAAAGGCCGCTTACCCCCCTCCATCTCTTTCTTCCTCATTTTCCATTTCGTTTGTCACTCTTTAATTCCATTTTTCTTCTCTTTCTTGTTATGCACTTACAATTTCCAATCTATCCGACCTTTCATTTATATTTTGATCTAACAATTTTCAATCCATCTGACCTTTAATTTATATTTTTTCTCTTTAAATGGTCTGCAAATCTACAAGGCAATTCAAAAATCCCTCACTGATTCCCAAAAAAAGTATCATTATAAATTCGTTTGAGCTCAGCAACATCCCTAATCACCTTATCAACCAGCTTCGTCAATTTTTTGGGTCCAACGCCTGAGATTGTCAAAAAATCTGGAATTACATTTACATTTACAAGGGTTGTATTATCTCCAGTCAAAGAGTTCCTCGGTCTCCTATTATTTAACCTCAATGGCTTATCATCCTCTAACCCCACCACCAACATCTCATTTTCCCTATCCCCAACCGACGCAACAGTATGAAACCAAACAGACTTAAACACAATTCTATTTTAATTAAACACAACCCAAGCCCTCAATGGTTTTATACTACTTTCTTTAATTGAACACTGACATATACGACATCAACTATTAGCAGTCAAAGAAAATGGGGAACCCATCATTTGGGGAGATGAAAAAATGGGTTTTCGTTTCATGTATTTGTCAATAGGTTTTAAAGAGAGAGAAGTGTTATGCCAGAGTTGGGATGTTGGTTTCCTCTTTTTGGTATTTGTGGTTTATTCAACGTTGTGGGCATATGTTTGAGTTTGTATGTAATCTCATTGGTTGAGGAGGTAGTGGGGATAAGGTGTACACGTACGCGGGGGCTTGCATGCATGATAGATGTGGTGTGGTTGTGGGAAGCTTTAGATTATGGGAATATGATATCATCACTATGTTTTGTTTGTCAATTGTAGCCTATGCGATGGATGTTGGATGGTTGAGACTTAGGTGTAGCTATTTTTATATTATTCATAGTTTTTTTTATTATTATTATTAAAGGTTCCATAATCTGGTATAGTTTTCTTTTAAAATATAAAAATATAGTTGTTTGCATTATTGTACATTAACTTCATTATTTGTTTTTGAATTTAAGATATATCTGTAATTGATTTTAATATTGTATATTAATTTCATTATTAGTTTGAGAATATACGATATTTGTGTAATTGACTTTAATATTTTGAAAAATACTACATGATAAAGGTTATATATATATATATATATAATTATAAGGAACAATAATATTCACTACATATTTTCATTTGAAGCGCAATCCATAAAAAAACTTTAAAATATTAAAAAATTTAAAACATTATGAATGTAATTTCTTTGTAAAAGGATATTTTGTGAAGTATAAAAAATAAAACTATAAAACGGAACCCTATACTAAATTTTTAAACCGACAAATAATCTTAGTATCCAGTGTTTTTTTTATACTTGGTCCTTTATTTTATTAGTTTTGTTTTCTTTCTTGGATTTTAAATAAATGTTATAATACGCCCGCGCATCGCGCGAGTTACAAGCTAGTTATACTTCTAAAATAATAGAAAGAGAGTTTAATGAGGATCATTTATTGCCACTTTAAAATTCATTTCAATCAATTTCTTAAAAAACCTCTCCCCTCTCCCAATCTTTTCGATTTCTCAAAAAAAGGTGTCTCTCGAGATTGCGTCTCTCCTATAATAATTTAGCTTATATTTGTACAATACATTAATTTAGTTGGTTCATGTATTATAAAATAGAAGTTTAAATGGAGATTCATGTATTTAGTCAATATATGCATTTAGTTGGTTCATGGTTAAAAAGTGAAATGATATTTGAGATAATATAATATGCAGGTTTTATTTATGCAAGTTATTATGAATATATTTTTGCCAATCAAAATTTATTGTTTGACTTAAATAATGGGTTTTTCTTCGTTCATGTATTGTATAAGATATTAATTAGAATTATTTGTATAAATTGATATTAAATATAATAGGAACACGAAAACACAAAATACAACCAACGATGATTTAAACATGAATATTATTGATCGAACTGAACTAAATGAAAATAACATGATTTATCATATTATGTTCGAGTCAAGCTTATATCGATTTAGTCATGTTCGTGTGAGTTATAAAATTACGACCCCAATATAACTACGTTCTTGACCACATATATGTATTGAAATATGATAGGAAAAAAACTATATGTGCCTGTGCATTGTGCGGGTTACATGCTAGTTATACCTCTAATACAACAGTATTAAAGGTGTTGTTATCATTTAATTATTCAGCTAATCTCCCTCATATATTCATTATCTCGAGGCTCAAGTTAGCTCTTCAAATTCTGCAAAAGGTAGTAATTAAATGTTAAAAAAATCAACAACCCCAAAGTATAATCCAAGTTGGTTTATCCTCATCTATTCATTATCTGGAGGCTCATGTGATACAAGTTGGCTCTTCAAAATCTTGAAAAGGTAACAATTAAACTCTTAAAAAATCAACAACCCCAAAGTATAATCTAAGTCGGTTTATTATTATCCAACGGCCCTTATAAATTGACTCTTTATGCCTCACCAATGCCCGTATTTGCAAAGAACTTTGGGGCCTTAAACCGATGTCAAGACGACGTTTTTTCCTCCGTCTTTGACTATTTCAGATTTAGGTGTTGCCATAAACCAATGATACATCGATGGTTTATCAGTGATTTTGTCAAATATGATTTGGGTTTTGTTTCATCCTTTAGGATTTTTCGATTGGTAGATGTTGCTTGAGCTCAGATTTTGGATTTTTCATATTGGGATTTTCAAGGCCAAAAAATTGTAAGATTTCAGTTATTTTAAAATACCTACATTTGGTGCTCGTTAGTTCTCTGCTTTTAAGCCCATTGTGATGTGATTGTTATTATTTAATTGTAGGCCTACTTTATTATTTATAATTTTTTGGAATGAATTGAATATCAAGATCAAAATATCAATTACTTCTCATATTCATCATAGATTGACATCAGGTATTTAATATGAGATTATCAAGGGAATCTGTATTAACTTAGTCATAATATATGTATACGAGTTAAAGATAGTCAAGACTCCCTAGAGGAATTGATATTTTTTTGTCCAATAGTGAATTAAGGTTAGATTGTTTAGTTATGCTAAGCTAAGTTTCTTCTAGTAAATTATTTTAATTAATTTTTTAAATGATATTTAACAGAGCTTTTACTTCCACATTTTCTTTTGATTCATATATTTTTTTCATATAATTTTTTTTTTTACTTTTTAGTTAAAGTAGAGTTTTTTTACTCTATTTTTTGTGTTTTAATCATTAAGGTTTCTATTCCTTCATTCTTGACGTTTGAAAACGCTTATTAAGTTTTTTTTTTTTGTTTTACTTTTTATGCATAAACTCTTTTAGTCATGAATAGTTATTTCATATCATACATGAAATTTCACAGCTGGATCGTCACCTCAGTTAGGTCAGAATTGACCTCGGTCCTTGATCGTCACCACTCTTAGGTGAGAATTGATCTCGGTCTTGGACCGTCACCTCAGTTAGGTCATAATTGACCTCGGTCCTCGGTCGTCACTTCTCTTAGGTTAGAATTGACCTCAATCTTGGATCATCACCTCAGTTAGGTCAGAATTGACCTCGATCCTCCGTCGTCACCACTCTTAGGTCAGAATTGACCTCGGTCTTGGATCGTCACCTTAATTAGGTTAGAATTGACCTCGATCCTTGGTCGTCACCACTCTTAGGTCAGAATTGACATCGGTCTTGGATCGTCACCTCAGTTAGGTCAGAATTGACCTCAGTCCTCGGTCGTCACCACTCTTAAGTCAGAATTGACCTCAGTCTTTGATCGTCACCTCAGTTAGGTCATAATTGACCTCGTTCCTCGATCGCCACCACTCTTAGGTCAGAATGGACCTCGGTCTTGGATTGTCACCTCAGTTAGGTCAAAATTGACCTCGATCCTCGGTCGTCATTACTCTTAGGTCAGAATTGACTTCGATTATGGATCGTCACCTCAGTTAGGTCAGAATTGACCTCGGTCCTCGGTCGTTACCTCTCTTAGGTCAGAATTGACCTCGATCTTAGATCGTCACCTCAATTGGGTCAAAATTGACCTCGATCCTTGGTCGTCACCACTCTTAGGTCAGAATTGACCTCGGTCTTGGATCGTCACCTCAATTAGGTAAGAATTTACCTCGGTCCTCGGTCGTCACTACTCTTAGGTCAGAATTGACCTCGGTCTTGGATCGTCACCTCAATTAGGTCAGAATTGACCTCGGTCATTGGATCGTCACTTAAGCCTGCCGAATTGGCTTCGACCCGTAGAATTGGTCATCCCTACTTAAGCCTACAGAATTGGCTTCGACCCGCAGAATTGGTCATCCCTACTTAAGCCCGCAGAATTGGCTTCGACTTGCAGAATTGATCATCTCTACTTAAGCCCACAGAATTGGCTTCGACCCACAGAATCGGTCATCTCTACTTAAGCTCGCAGAATTGGCTTCGACCCGTAGAATGGGTCATCCCCAACACCTTCTTAGGAATTGACCTAAAACTTTTCCTTTAAACCATCACTAGTATTTCCCCCTCAGACTCTCATAATCGGCCCCGACCCTCTGAATTGGTCATCCTCGCTCCCTTAAGTCCTTTGAATCTGCCTCGACCCTTTGAATTGGTCATCCTCTCTCAAAATCATCATGCGATGTCTATTCGACGGATACCATTTGTTCCAAACTCATCCGTTGAGGGGCTCTGTAGACACCGAATTATGTTACCCCCTAAACTCTCCTTAGGTCCCTAGCACTTCCCTTCATCACTACAAACCCAGGTCATACCCCGAGTAATGATCTAGAAGCCATCGGGAACTCCCAGGCTCCATTTGACCAAAAGTAAAACTCTTTAGCTCGACCTAAACTGAATGAATCCTTGAAGGGAACTAAAAACCCTTTCCAACGGTCTGTCCTGTGCACGATTCTGACTTACCATGCGGACGAACGACCCATTTCCCCCGAAACTTGATTAGGAGGCCACCGAGCTCTCTCAGACTCTTCTTGACCTAAGTCAACTCTTCAGCTCGACTAAAACTGAATGAATTCCCAAAGGTAACTGAAACCCCTTTCCAACGGTCCACCCCATGCGCGATTCTGACTTACGGTACGGACGAACGATCCGTTTTACTCTGAAAGATTGCCAAATGTTTCCAGGGCCCGGTTGACCGAAGTCAACTCCCCGAACGAGATCAAACTCTTTGGAATGTCGAAGTAAATCTCCTAACCTTTCCAATGGTTCACCCCATGCACGATTCGGACTTACCATGTGGATGAACAATCCGTTTGCGTCCGACAATTCCCCGTCTAATGGACTGGCAAATGTTTCTGACCCATATTTGACCCAAAGTCAACTCCCGAACCCGAGAGCCGTTCCAAGGACTTTTGAAGGTCTATGAATTACCTTTCCAATGGTCCACCCCGTGCACAATTCTGATCAATGATTTGTGCTCTGCGACCGATTTTCCAAGAAGGCCTGAAGGACACTGCCAAACGGTAGGTCCTAGACCCTGCCTTTCGGCAGTGTGACTAAACGTACATGCCGATTGGAAGGAACAGGGCTATGCCAATCAACAATGCTCTGGGCCTATAAAAAGGAGTCCTTTACCTCACTTGCAAGGAGATCCCATATCTGATAGATATCACTCTCACCAAATCCAGAAAACCTGTCTCGAAGTCAGCGTGATTTCCACACCCAAAACCCTTTCCAACCTTCACTTTTCATCCTCCTTTTCATGAAACTGGATGAATTCACTACCCTCCATCATCATCCAAGTGCAAGGGCTTCTTTTCAACATTCAAGATGAAGCTTAAGATCTCCAATAAGGTCCAATTTTCTCAACTCTCTCCTTAAATTCTCATAAATTCGCAATAATTTATTTTATTACTTACCACTTTTATTATCTCATCTCACATATCCTAATATACTTTTTATTTAGTATTATTGCACATATCTTATTTTCATATAAATAAAAACCCCAAAAATAAGAAAAAGAGGGTTTGCTCATATATTCCAAGTAGGGATTCTCATACTTTTCTCACATTTTTCTCACAACTAAAACACTTTTTCTACACACACACACCCACCCACAAATAAGAGAAGTCCCCGGTTGAATTTATGGGATAAACCCCACCCCTCATTTTTTATGCGAACTATTTGGACTTTGACGCCTCTATAGGCTACGTAGGCGTCTCAGGGTAAAACTCGAGACTCAAGTCCTATTTTTACTTTTTCTCTCATTTTCTATTGTCTCTAAACTCCATTCTCTTATATTATATATATATACATATATATGCATATGCTTGTTCTTAGTGGCGTATTATTCCATATACATTATCGTTCCATCATAACGACCAACATAAGGATAATCGCATAAATCCTATTTTCTAATATTATTTTTATACCTTCCTACGGATGACTCGCTTTATCTCTTCCATGGTACAAGTCGAGGATTCCTATCTCCACTATATATACACATGCACACGTATCACGGGGAAAATAAAAGGAAAATATCAAAAATTCATGAGAGACCGTAAGGGAGGAATGGGTGCCTAACACCTTCCCATTTCGTAATATAGCCTCCGGACCCTTCTCGAATCATTTTGGTTTCGTATGCACCAGTATGTCTTTGGATGCTAGCCTTCGGGATGGCTTCCCCTTTTCTTTTGTCTATTTTTATTAAAATAGACTGACGACTTTGATCTCTCTACATTTTTACACCTCACTACATCGACGTCGGCTGAAGCTCTCCCGAGAGGGATGCACGGGACCCGAGATCCTCCCTCACCCTCATTCGCCCCGCGGTGAGGATCAGGGATGGCCATAGTTAAAAATAAACTTTGATCTTTTAAAGATTCCAAACAATATTGATTTGACATGTTCTTTAAAATAAATGAAGGCTTGGCAAAAGGATCCTTAGGAGAAACCAAATACCATTCTCAATAGGCTTACTTTACCCCCAGTGGTAGAGGAACCGGGGCTACCAGAACATAGAGGTACTGAGGAGAATCATAGGCCCCAGTTATATGTGGAAAATGATATAGAGGTTGTGCCTAAATCGCCCTAATTATCAATAACCCACATTCCTATAAAAAAGACTATCTGATAACTCAATTTTTGTGTGCGTCATTGTTGAACAAGCTAAGCTAATCAACATCCATTGAATTACCTACAAAAATTGTTAAACAACTTGTATTGTGGAAAGTACGGGTATCAATCCAACTTTCAAGAGTGACACATGCTAAAATGAGAAGAGAAAGGCAATTCGCTTTAAATTATTTTTTATTTATTTTTTTTAATTTTCTTTTAAAACAATTATCAAGGGTGAATGAGATTAAGTAACTAAGTGACTAAAAAATTGAACAAAATCAAACACTAAAATACAAAATAAAGTGGGGTAAATAAATGTGGAACAATAAAGGAATGGGACTACACCACATAGTCTAGTAATTCTAATTAATCAATTCAGTCATTTTAAATCTCCCAAGTTATTATTGAAATTATATGTTAACTCTCATCACAAATGCAATTTTAACACTAACCTTTAAAAAAATTAAATTTATACCCCACAGCTCTTAGAAAGTAGACTTACACTCCTTTTAATAAATCACCCGCTAGGATCGATTCACCAAAATTCATTTGAACATTAGAAAATAAATTTTAGATATGAAATTTAATGAATAATACCATACTTGAGAAACCCCTATCTCTAGTTCAATTCTAAAATGGGTATTATATATTGAATTTTGAATTCCTCTCGAAAATGATCTACCCTCTCTCGAGGCGTAAACATAAAAGTGAAAGTTCAAAAGGATATCATGATTAATTAAGCTAATTAACTAAAACAACATTAAATATGGGTTCATCCCACCCCTCCAAAGGGGATTTTAGCCTAGCATAATATGAAACATGATAATCAAATAGACAAAGGCAACAAAATATGAAGAGTAGAGAAGAGAACAATCAAATCAAATCTCTTTGAATGCAATTGAACTCCAGTCCTTGTAATGAAGATTATAACCCTCAATTTCAATGTCTAAACAAATATCAAATGGGATCTCTCACACTCAAATTGATTCCCACTAATATTTATTTCTCTCAAATTAGATCTAAAAAAATAAAATAAAAAACTAAAATAACTACCTAACATTACAATTTATTTCTAACCCTAGAATGCTTATCTTTACTTTCTTATCTAAAACGCTACATTACATTCTCTTCAAATGGACCTTGGGTCTTCTTTTATATGGCACATGGAGCTAAGGGGCATAATGTGGTGCATGTGAGAGGAGGTGTGATAGGGGTATTTTCATAATGCACACGAGTGTATGTGGATTGTGAGGGTGTGAAGGTAGTTTTGAGGGTATTTTTGGAAAAAGGAAATATGTGACTCATAAGACATGTGAGTTTATTTTTTGGTTTGGTTGGGCAAATTCGGTTTTGGTCTTATGGGTTTGAAATGGGTGACTAGACTAAATGGGTTTGAGCTAAATGGGTATGGGTTAATAGGTGATGGTTGATGGAGTTAAAAAATTCATTTTGTTACTAATTGGGGTAAGTTAAACTTTCTTTTTTAATTTCAATTTCCTTGGTAGAGTTGAACGATAAGAATTCGATGAATACGGGGCAAAAATAGTTTTTGTTGTGGAATAATTTAATCACGTTGTCAAATTATTTAGGCATAATGACCTCTTTTCCCCAAGTTCGTATCTGTATTATGACATAAATAAAATCATGTGAAGTTTGCCTATTCCTTAGTGTATTCATGTATGTTTTAATTATTGATTTTTTATATTTTCAAAGAGAATGCATTCCTTATATATGGTAGAACTTAACTCTTTGCATTCTCAAATTGATTGATTTGTTTTCATTTTCTTATTTATTTACTACCAATGACTAATATCCATGTGTATAATATATAAAAGGTAGGACTTGACTTGGATGATTGGTTTTGTTTTTCCAAGTTTGAACTTTTGTTACTGGTATTAGTCAACTCAAGTTGTATCAAACTTATCAATTTATTTTGGCTTGGTTTTTGGGTAATTGATTGTGGGTTTAGTAAATAAGTTAAATTTTTGTTGACTTGGACGATGGTTTTGGTCTTGCCAACTTTTGTATGATTTCATTTTTTGAGTAGTTGGTTTTAGTTTAAGCACGTTTGTATATGGTTATGTTTTTCAAAATTTATATAATTGTGTGATGCAATTGTTCTTTTGTTTCAATGAGTTATTATTTCTCACTAAGTTTTAATTTATGTTTTCCACTTCATTTTTATGTGAAATGCGAGCAATTTAATCCAAAATGATTTATGTCACGTTTATAATCTTTCTTTTTACAAATCGTTCGGGCATCGCACGGGTTTCATGCTAGTAGAGTGATTAAGACAACCCCCGATCATTCCCATTTTGAGTTCATCGAAATATAATCTCTAATTTTTGAGTTGGTCAAACCCTTTATTAGTTGTTTGTTCGGCGAACTTCGCTCCAAGCCTCCAAAAAACTCAATGATGTAGTCCTCTAGTACTTATCCTTTAATAACAGTCCTAGGTTGATAGTGGATATCAAATTTTCCTAACTCCGCCGGCCATTTGGACATTCATATAAAGAGATCGTCCTTTCTGAGGACTACTTTAAAAGGAAAAGAGGCGATAATAATAACCGAGTGAGCTTTGAAGTAGTGTTTTAACTTTATTAAAGCAAGGACAAGAGAGTAAGATATGTTTTCCAAGGAAGATAACGTTTCTTGGCTTCTCATATTGTCTTGATAATGTAATAGACTAGGGTATGGTTCCCCTCCTTTTTGCACGTCAAGGCCGAATTAATAGCGTGGTTGTATACCGCGAGATATATATAAACTAGATTTCCCGATTTTGGGACCATAAGTAGAGGTTTTTGTCTTAAATAAGATTTGATTTCTTGAAGTTCCTTAGAACATTCTTCACTATAGGTTAATCACTTTTCTTTCTTCAGGAGCTAAAAGAATGGTCAATACTTTTCAGAAGAATTGGAGATGAAGTGGTTGAGCAATGCTAGCATTCCTGTCAAATTTTGAACATATTTGACTTTTTTCATCTATTGAACGTTATTGATTTCCTCAATTTTGTCAGGGTTGTTCTCGATCCACCTTCAGGTGATCAAATATCCCACAAACTTTCTAGAATGAACTCCGAATGAGAATTTAGCTATGTTGAGTTTCATCCGGTACTATCTAAGGACTTCAAAAGTTTTTGCAAAGTAGTGAATATGGTCTACATTATACTTGATTTTCATGAGCATGTCATCAATATAAACTTCCATAGTGTCACCAAGATGATCCCCAAAGATCTTGGTTGTTGGGGTTTAATTCTTAAAACTATGTATGACAATTACTTTTAAGTAAAGGTGTCAATTCATTTTGAAATAAGAATTACAGTTATGAGAATTCCTTATATTTAGTTTAAATATATTGTAGACATGTCGGTCAATAGAGCACAATAGGATTATAGATGAGTCAACCTCGGGTTGATCACTAGAAGACCAGGATTCTAGTTCTAGCACTATTGAAACATTCAGAATGTTGATAGGATTTGACATCCTATCAAAATGATATCGATTATTATGACCCCCCCTAAGAACCTACTTACGTCCCTAAAACTTACTCATTCACTATAAACTCTAGATTATAATCCGAGTATCGATTAAGAGGCGATTGGGCTCCCCGCCCCATTTGACTCCAAATAACTTTGTCTTCTGAGCGAAAGCTCAATGAATCTTTGAAGATCTTTGAATATCCTTTCCAATGATCCATTCCAAGCACGAATCGGCCTTATGGTTCAGACGAACGGTTCATTTCACTATCAAAAAATGATCTAAAGGCCACTGGGTGCTCCCTCCCTAATCCCGTTTGACTCAGATCAACTTTCTCCCCTAAGAGAAATATCAATGAATCTTCAAACATCTTTGAATATCCTTTCGAATGGTCTTCCCTTGCATAAATCAGCCTTATGATTTAGACAAACGGTCTATTTTACCCTAAAACTGATGTGGAGGCAATCGGGAACTCTCGAACCCCGTTTTCCCCTGATAAACTGTCCATCTTGAGAAAAGCTCAATGAATATTAAAAGGTATATGAATTACCTTTTAAACGGTCCATGCATAAATCAGACTTATGGTAAGGAAGAACGACCCATTTTACTCTGAATGGTAATAGGAACTTCCGGGACCTATTTAACCTTAGCCATCTCTCGAAACCCAACAAAGATGAATGAAATCTCGAAGAGCTTTGAATACCCTTTCCAACGGCCTGTCTTGTGCACAAATTGGTCTTACGGTTCGGACGAACGATCCATTTTCCTCCAAAAACTTCTTGTCTAGTGACTAACAGGCGCTTCCAGGACCCTTTTGACCTTGGTCAACTTTTGAACCGGGGAGAAACTCAATGTATTCCTAAAGAGGTCTTAAAAAACTTTCCAAGGTCCATCCCATCCATGATTATGACTTAAAGTTCACATTTTACGACTATTTTTTTTTTTTAAATCTATCTCAGACTACCGAATGACACCCCCAGGTCCTTTCCTATAGACAATGTGTCTAGGGTTCTATGCCAGTAGGCCGATCTTAGACCATGTCGATTTGAACCCCCTTGGCCTAATAAATAGAGTCCATGACCTCACTTTGAAAGTACCCCTAAAAATTCCTCTCAACAATTCAGAGAACATTCTCTTGAATTAAGAGTTATTCCCCTTCTAAAAAAATCCCATTTCCCACATTCGCTCCATACTTTTCATAGTTAATTTTTTAAATTCCCCCACCATCTCCTCATTCCACCATCACCTCATTATAAGGTCAGTGAATCTACATTGAAGATTCACTTCAAGTCTTCATAAGGTCCAATTCTCCATCATTGTCTTGATATTCTCTTACTGTAGCATTAGTTACTTTATTTCTACTTGAGCGCTTTATTTCATTAAATTACATACATTAATCTCAAACTTTTATTATTAGTATTTGCACAAAATTTATTTTCATAAAAAGCCCCAAAAATAAGAAAAAGAGGGTTTACCTATAAATTTCGAAAGAAGGATTCTCACTACACATTCTCACACTTAAAGCATGTTTACTCTACACACACATATAAGAGAAATCCCCCCTTTGGATTTATGGATTAAACCCCACATCATGTTAACTTTGAACTACATGGACTTTGATGTCTCTTGAGATACTTAGGCATCTTGGGTAAGTCCCTAGATTTGAGTCCTCCCATATGCTCACTTGTTATATTGTTTTTGTTATATATATGTATTGTTATTGAATTTCATATCTTTCATGCTTGTGTCTTGCTCAATGTACACATTCGTTCTTCCATAATGAGTTGTGATTCAGCAAACACTTACATTATATTCACTCCATCCTTTTCCATGATGCGAGTTGAACGATTACATTCTCCATTTATATTATGCACATAAGCACACACTTCACGGAGTCTAACAAGAGAATATTAACACATGCCCATGAAAGACTGAAAGGGCGGGATGGGTTCTTAACACCTTCCCATTCCGTAACTTAGTGCCCGAAACTTTAAACTACTTGGTTTCAAAAGCATTAGTATTATCCTTGATGCTGTTATCTCGAGGCGACAACATTTCTTGTGCATGCTTTATTCAAAATAAGCCAGCCACTTTATCTCTACATTTTACCCCACACTGATGATGACCGAGAACCATGAGAAAAGGCACAATCTAGCGCGCATGCACATGCATAGAGGGGGAAGCTCTCCCATCCCCCCTTTGGGATGGACACAGTGGTGACTCCACTAAGGACATGTTTTAAGAGGACTAGACTATATTTTTGCGTAGGTGTTATTCTTTTCTGCATGTATGCGTATGCACCTACCTGTATGTTCCATTTTATCCTCTATCGACCTTTTGTGTATATCTACCTCCTGTATATATCACTTTTCACTCACTTATACACTTCACACACTTGTATATACTCTCCATGTACACTTCACACACTTAAACTTAGCTTCACTTTTACTCACATGCTCTACACACCACTTGAAATATCCATTCTTAGGCTTCACTAACACACACCCACACTTCCCACACTTGTATATATTTCCATGCTCACTTACACATATCACACATCACTTGTAGTTGATTCATGTATAGGTTCACTACTACACACACTCACTTGTATATATTCCCATGTCACTTACTCAGTCACATATGTCCATATGTAGTATAGTCTCCATACTATATTTACTTTTCATAATACTTGAATATGCTCCCTCATTAATGTAGTACTCCCTATAATCATCATACTAAAAAAATGAAAATACTCTCTCTATATAATATGCTAAATAAGACGTGCATTTTTCACACTACATCACCAAGAGCATGGCAATATTGACAAAAAATTTGTCCCGTATTAGGGGTCACTTTGTGATGGGAGCTAGTCATGTGGTGCGCGGTTAGCCTAAGTGATATGACTCTCATCTTCTATTGTCTTCGTATCTTTGACGTATATTAAATGGTTCTCCCATATCATACTACGTGACCAATCTCACGACGAGAGGTATATATCAGGGAACTCATTCATATAAGTCAATTATATCGATTTCATTCTCACACGTAATGTCCCCACGGCTATATAGTGAGGCAATTCATGACACTCAAGTATATCAGATGGATTATCCACACATACCGATGAATGAATTCCCTTATAGGCAAGAGGTATATCGTGGAAGTCATGCCAAAGGGGAAAACCTTCTACAATCCTAGTAAATGCATAAACCTCATATAGGTGTCAAACCTATGGCACTCATATTTAGTTTGTCGGTTACCATGCAAAACCCAATGGAAATTTCGAATCGGCACACCACTCAAATTTTCTCGCTATTTTGTCTTATCTAAAATAGTACCCCGTCTTGTCTAAAGAAGAGGAACTGAACAAGGTCGAGCAAGATCTCAAACTGTTGTCAAAGAAATTCTCTTAAGTCAAGATATCCCGAAACTACATAGATTACACCTATATATCTCCTTATCACAAAGCTAGTGTACTCGAGAAGTTCAAGATGCTAGAAATCTAGAAGTTTGGAGAAAGAGAACCCCCAATTGTTCGCCTTCGAAGCTATCACTGAGACATGATCCTCCTTAGTGCCTATGAGGAGATAATGGCCTTGATATTTCAACAGAACTTGAAATAAAGTTCCCTCAGCTGTTTCTGTCCCTCGAAGAATCCAGGATCGTTAGTTAGGAGCACTACACCAAGTCCTGTGAATGGTCATGGACTTTATACATGACCATCCTTGTGGGTCGCGACCCAAATCCATGACCAAATTGGGATCGACCATTTTTATGGGTAGCGAAACAGAGCCGTGACCAAAGACGGGGTCACAAAACTTTATCATCGTGGTGGATGGTCGTGAAGAATGGTTGTGATCGAGCCATGAACCTAGTCGCGACTCCTAGACGTGACCCACATCGGGATGGGAAAAATTAAGTCATGAATATGGACCGTGATGGATGGGGGCGAGACAAAATTGGTCATGGCTCTAGGTTGTGACCCACACTAGCATAAGAAAATATTAATCACGGTTATAAGCTGTGACGAAAATTGGGAGACAATTTTGTCACAATTTTGGGAGGTGACCCACACTAGCATAAGAAAATATTGCTGAGACTAAGGGAGGCCAATGTGAATTAAGGTCACGACTCTAGGCCGTGACCAAATTTTTAACCGCGACGAAAAAAAATGGTCATGGACTTTATCCATGACCCTATTCAACTGTGATAAAAAAATACGATTTTTCGGGGTCCTATCCTCAAATAGGGAGTCCCAAAGTTGCGTTGGTGGTTGCTACATGTTATGTTTGATGCACACGAGGTGTTCGTACCACCAGTAGTGTCGTTTGGGTGTAGTGCCCTGTGGCACATTTTCAAGCCTATGTGCCTATTTTTGAATTCGTATCCTATCCTCAAATCGGGTGACCCATGGCTGTGAGGGAGATTGATACACATGACTTTGGATGCACATGAGGTGTTTGTCCCACCCTCGGTGCCATTTGGGTTCCACTGGGGTGACTGCCCCCCGCAACACATTTTCAAGCACAAGTGTGCCTATTTTTGAATTCGGGTCCTGTACTCAAACCGGGAGTCCTGAGGCTATGCGGATGATTGAAACATGTTATGTTGGATGTGCATGAGCTGTTAGTGCCACCCACAATGCCATTGGGGTGCCTGCACCCCGCAAAATATTTTCAAGCCTAAGTGTGTCTGTTTTCAAACTCGAGTCCTATCCTCAAACCAGGTGTCTCAAGGCTATGTGGGTAGTTGATATGTGTAAATTTGGATGTGAACATGGTGTTAGTGTAACCCACAGTGCTGTTTGGGTGTCCATGGGGGTGCCCACCCCCACGGCACGTTTTCAAGCCTAAGCATGCCTATTTTTGAATTTGGGTCCTATCCTCAAACCGAGAGTCCTGCGGAAGAAAGGTGTTCGTGCCACTCGCTGTGTCGTTTGGATGCCACTGGGGTGCCTGTCCCCCATGGCATCACGTTTTAAAAACTTAGGGTAAATGATTTCAAATTCATGTCCTATAATCAAACTACGAGTCCCGCAGTGATACGAGTAGTTGTTAAGTGTTATGTTGGACACACATGAGGTGCTCGTGCCACCCGCGGTGCCGTTTGGGTGCCGTTGGGGTAACCGCCCCCACGACATGTTATCAACCTTAAGTGGGCCTATTTTTGATCTTGGGTCCCATCCTCAAATCGGGAGTCCCGAAGGTGTGTGTGAAATTGCTACATGTTATTTTGGACATTCACGAGGTGTTCGTGACAATAGTGGTGCTGTTTGGGTCCCCCCCCCCCCCCCCCCCCCCCCGCGTGATACATTTTCAAGCCTAAGTGTGCCTGTTTTCGAATTCGGGTCCTATCCTTAAACCGGGAGTCTGATGGATGTGCACACAGTTGGTATGTGTTACGTTGGACATGCACGAGGTGTTTGTGCCACTCGCGGTACCGTTTGGGTGCCACTAGGGGTGCCTCTCCCCGTGGCACATTTTCGAGTCGAAATGTGCCTATTTTTTAATTCGTTCCCGATCCTCAAATTCGGAATCCCGTGACTATATGGGTAGTTTCTACGTGTTGAGTTAGACATGCATGAGTTGTTAGAGTGACCCATGGTGGGGTTTGGGTTCCACTAGCGGTGACTGCCCCCATGATACATTTTCAATCCATCCTTGAACGAGGTGTATTGTGGCTATGCGAATGATTGCTACGTGTTACGTTGGATTCGAACGAGGTATTCGTGTAACCCACTGTGCTGTTTGGGTGTTGCTGGGGGTGTCCGCCCCGTGTGGAACTTTTCCAAACCTAAGTGTTTCTGATTTCGAATTCATGTCCCATCCTCAAACCAGGAGCCCTGTGACTGCATGGGCAGTTGATAGATGTTACATTGGACGCATAAGAGATGTTCGTTCCACCTTCGGTGCCATTTCGGTGCCATTGGGGGTGCCCACCCACTTTCCGCGATACATTTTAAGCCTAAGTGTGCCCATTTTTTAATTTGTTCCTTATCCTCAAACCGAGACTCCCACGGATGCGCGAGCAGTTGATAGGTGTTACATTGGATGTATACGAGGTATTTGTGCCACCCGCGGTGCCGTTTTAGTGCTTTTGGGCATGCCCCCCGGTACGTGTTCAAGCCTGAGTGGCCTGTTTTTGAATACGTGTCCTATCAAACCAGGAGTCCCGTGAATCTGTGGGAGGTTGCAAAGTATCATGCTAGATGTGCATGAGGTGTTCAATCCATCCGAAGTACCACTTAGTTGATGCTCTGGGGTGCCCCCGGGCACGATTTCGAGTTTAAGTGTGCCTGTTATCGAATTTGGGTCTTATCCTCAAATCGGGAGTCTCTCGGCTGCATGGGCAATTGCTACAAAATATGTTGGATGTGCACGAAGTTTTCATGCCACCTGGGGTGCCGTTTGCATGCCGCTGGGGTTGCCTATCCCCCGCGACATGTTTTGAAGCCTAAGTGTGCCTATTTTGGAATTGAGGTCCTATCCTCAAACTGGGATTTTCGCGGTTTCTTGAGCGATTGCTACTTGTCATGTTGGATGCACACGAGGTGTTCGTGCCACCCATGGTTAATATGTGTGTGCCTTCCACCTCGTGGAATTTTTTCAAGCCTAAGTACGCTAGTATTCGAATTCATGTCCTATCCTCAAACCGAGAGTCCTACAGATGCGCGGATAATTACTACGTGTTAATGGGACATGCATGAGGTGTTTGTGCCACCCAAGGTGACATTTGGGTGTCAATGGGGGTGACCGCCCGCGCGACACATTTTTAAGCTTAAGTGTGCCTATTTTTAAATTTCCTTCCTATCCAAAAATTAGGAGTGTTGCAGCTATGCGGATGGTTTCTACGTGTTTGGACGTGCATGAGGTGCTCGTGCGAACCGCAATGCCGTTTGGGTGCCACTGGGGGTCCCCGTCCCCAGCACATTTTCAAGCTCAAGTGTGCCTACTTTCGAATTTGGGTTCTATCCTCAAATCGGGAGTCCCATGGCCACGCATGTAGTTACTACGTGTTATGTTACACATCATGAGGTGTTCGTGCTACCCGCGGTGCCATTTGGGTGTCGTTGGGGGTGGCCGCCCCCTGTAGCACAATTATAGCCTAAATGCATCTGTTTTCAAATTCATGTCCTATCGTCAAACGAGAGTCCCATGGATACACGACGATTGTTACTTGTTACGTTGGTTGTACATGAGGTTTTCGTAACACCTACAGTGCCGTTAGGGTGCTATTAGGGGTGCCCGCCTCCGCGGTACATTTTCAAGCCTAAGTGTGTCTATTTTTGAATTCGAGTCCTATTCTCAAACCAAGAGTCCCGCATCTATGCGAGTGATAACTACGTGTTACATTGAACGCGTAGCAGGTGTTCGTGGCACCGGTGTGCCATATGGGTACCGCTAAGTGTGCCTATTTTTGAATTCGTGTCATATCCTCAAATTGAGAGTCCCATGACTGCGTGGGCGGTTGCTACGTATTATGTTGGATGAGAAAAACGTGTTCATGCCACATGCGGTGCCCTTTAGGTGCCACTGGGCGTGTGCTATGGCACGTTTTCAAGCCTATGTGCTTGTTTTTGAATTCATGTCCATCCTTAAATTGGGAGTCCCATGACTATGTGGGAGGTTGATACATGTTATGTTGGACACGTACGAGGTGTTCTGCCACTCGCGGTGCCATTTGGGAACTTATCGGAGTGACCACCCACACGCGACTCATTTTCAAGCCGAAGTGTATCGGTTTTCATATTCATTGTGACACCCCGCCTAATAAAATACCGGGTCATCAATCCTATACCAAATTAAAACAGGAATCCCAGTTGGATCATCCTTAGCATCACTGTCGAAAACTTTTTTAAAACCTATTAACCACCTAGTATTCCAAAAGCTGGTGCCAAATTTTAACTTATTAATTAACAAAAAAGTACATGCGGAAATAAAAATAAACCATTCACACAACTGAATAATTAAATAAACAATTTTCCAAATAATCCATCGGCCACCAAAATGAAATCCAATACAAATATCCAACACCTGAATAAGTACATCTGAAAATTGAACTGAAAGTCTGGCCGACATGCCCTAAATAAAACTGAAACTGATAAACGATTCCTATTCTAGGAATGAATGAATGATGCGTCTAATCCAAACTCCTGCTCGCATCCACATATGCCGTAGCTCTGTGTTCTTGGTATAGAATATCAATCCTGGCGTCCCTGTAGCTGGACACCTAAACGGTTTTTGAAAATAGTTTTATAGCAAGGGTTAGAGCCCAAAACATTTTGAAAATATTTAGCAAGTGAATTAACTGCAGTAATTTAAAATGCATGAACGCGCTTCACATTTAAGTTAGTGTCGCACTCCCTTATGGACATTCTCACCCCTGGACTATTGTGCACGCCTAACGGTGACCTTAACACCACCTAGTTGCACTACCCCGTCCAACTAGTCCTGGTATAACCTTCCCTTGCCATACTACTCTAACCCGAGTATAATGATTCCTGAATTATAAGTTATATCATAATTAACTTAATTAATTCCTTCTTAAATAGTACCATATAACCGTGTCAGAAGTTATATAAAGTAAATACATCCCACACTGTACTATTACCCGCATATAATATTGAATACCATTATACACGCACCTTTACTAAAACATTCACATATATAACATACATATATCCATCCCTTCGAGTATACCCTCGCCGGATGATTTTCTCTAAAGTGCTATCTCACTATGTGTGCACACATAACCTAGTCACCCAAGTTGGAATCGCTCACTAACCTGGCCCAAAAAATAAACGAAATGGAGGCGGTCATGTTCCTTCCCTGAAAGTGAGATAATCCCCTCACCCATATACCCGATGCTATGACCTGGGGATATACTCTCCCTACTCCTCAAGCTAGGGGATTCACCCACATCGCGCAACCTCCCTTGATAGCATTAGAGTATATAAATTGAATAAATATTTAGTCACTGATATTTAATATCACACACAATATATACACGTATATATATATATATATATATATATATATATATATATATATATATATATATATATATATATATACTATCACTACACCGTATATATATATAATATAAACCCCGGCTTTACCGTGTACTCAAAATTCCGTACACTGCCTGTAATTTCCTAAGTCTGTGGTCCGACTCAACATAATTAATATTCTCACTTAATAATTTATCATCTTTCTGAGTCTATGGTCCGACTCTAATATAATTAATTCAACCTTCAATTAACATAATACTTCCCCGAGTCTATCGTCCGACTCTAATTAAATTAATTAACACACCCATTAATTTAATACCTTCCCGAGTCTATCGTCCAACTCTAATTAAATTAATTTACACACTTATTAATTTAATACCTCCTCGAGTCTATCGTTCGACTCTAATTAAATTAATTTACGCACTTATTAATTTAATAACTTGGTGTCACCCAACCATTATCCACGGACTCGCTCACTTGGTCCATACCTTAATATTTCCCGAGTCTATGTTCCGACTCTAAATTAATTACTCTCTCCATAATTAATTTAATACTTTGGTGTCACTTATCCAACATACCGGGACTCGATCACTTTGTGCATTTTATATCTCATAATTTCATTCCCACATTTTTTCCCACAATGTGTCACACATTCATCTCCATAAATTCCCCAATTATATTTACCTATAATTATCAACATACCCGGACTCGCTCACTTGATCTGTATCTCACTATTTTGGAATAAAATTTCTCAAATCCATTCATAAAGCACCCCACATAATTTCATTATAGTCCCAATTAATTTCTCCCATAATTGCTAGGAATATTTGTTTCATAATTATTTATCACTTATTAATGTATGAAACTTAACTTTCAAATAATTTTCCCTTTATATAACAAACTGGCCGAACTGTCCAGATTTCGACATCATCAATCGATCGAACCCCCTGGGTCGATCGATCGATCGTTCCAGTGTTCTTCCTCTCCAGCCCTCTGTCAGCCATGGACGAAACCTAAAGCTTTATTTCTCAATCTAAACCCTTACCCAAATACAATTAACGTATCCTCCATATAAGAAAAAGGTTCTAAACATCCCACGGACCTTAATTAATCATCAATATCCATTAATTTCAAGGTTTTCCCGATTTGGGTATTATCCGGGTTTCAAATCCTCCATACGAATTTCATTCATATTATAAGTAATTAACCATTTATTCTCACTGGTTTTAACATACGATTCATTCCTCTACATTCTATAATCATAAACACAATAAATCTCACCCTAAATCCCATTAAGGTATATCAATTTCCAAAAACCCAATTTTTGTACCCATTTATCTCCAAAACGAATTTTGACTTACACATCACTATGATATGAATTGATTATCATCAATTTAGAAACCACAACAGTTAACCACTTGCCTGAAATCGTTCGTAGAGTCTGATTCCGTTGGTGTAGAATTGTTGAGGAAGAACACACCAATTAGTCCCTTAATTTGGCTCCAAAATCCACAAATTAGCTCTTGATTTTCTTTCCCCCAAATCCCTCTCAAACCCTAGGTTCTCCCTTGTATTTTATGCCATTTTCCTTTCTTAGATTTAGGTCTTAAAACACTAATCCCATTTCTAGCCTAATGGGCCTAATTAGAAAGGCCCAACTCACCCCGCGTGGGCCCGACTATGCCCAAAAATACCCCGAGACCCAATGAGCACTCTCGGGTACTCTTTTCTGACTATCTCGACCCATCCGAACTCAACCGCGCCCTCCGAAATATTTTTTGACATTGTCTAGTTTTGACCTCAAAATGCAACACACGAGATTTCGAATAATTAAACTTAAAAGTCGCCAATTATAAATAATTCGGCTCACTCAAATAAATTCTCCAACTCATGAATTTAAGTTTCTCCAATTTAAATATTTTTATAACTCCCAAAATAATTATATATCAAATCCTCAAAATTTCGGGGTGTTACATTTGTGGGCTTTGTAGGCGGTTGATACGTATTACATTAAAAGCACATGTGGCATTCGTGCCCCCCACCGTTCCATTTGGGTGCTCCTGGGGTTGCCTCCCTCACCCCTAGAACATTTTCAAGATTAAGTATGCCTGTTTTTGAATTCAGGTCCTATTCAAAAATCGAGAGTCTTGTGGTTACACGGGCGGTTGCTATGTGTCACGTTGGATGCTTAAGAGGTGTTCGTACCACCCGCAGTTCCATTTGGGTGCCGCTGGGTGTTCGGCCTCCCTTGCAACATGTTTTTAATCCAAAGTGTGCCTATTTTCAAATTCGGGTCCTATCCTTAATTAGGAGTGCTACGACTGGACAGGCGATTTCTACATATTAAATTGGATGCTTATGAGGTGTTTGTTCCACCCATGTTGCCGTTTGGGTTCTACTGGCAGTGTTCGCCTCCCACTCACCATGACACATTTTTTAACTTAAGTGTGCCTATTTTTGAATTAGGATCCTACCCACATACCGGGAGTCCTGCGGGTTCACAGGTGGTCGCAACGTGTTACGTTGGATGTTGACGAGGTGTTCATGCCACTCGCGGTGTCGCTGGGGTGCCTACCCCCAACATGTTTTCAAGCGTAAGTGTGCCACTATTCGAAATCATTTCCGGTCCTCAAATCGCGAGTCCCGCGTCTACACGGTGAGTGGATAAATTTTATGTTGGATGTACAGAAGGTGTTTGTGCCACCCGCAATACCGTTTGGGTGCTACTGGGGGTGCCCGCCACTCGTGGCATAAGTGCGCCTATTTTTGAATTCGAGTCTTATCCTAAAATTGGGAGTCCTGTGGCTATGTGGACGGTTGCTACGTGTTATGATGGACGCACACGAGGTGTTCGTGCCACCCGTGGTGACGTTTATGTGACGCTCCCTCGCAGTATCTTTTCAAGCCTATGTGTGTCTATTTTTGAATTATTGTCCTATCCTCAAACCGAGAGTCCTGCGACTGTGCGAGAGGATGCTACATGTTACTTTCGATATACAGGAGTTGTCCATATCACCCGTAGTTCTATTTGGGTGCCACAAGTCGTGCCACACACCTATATGCTACATTTTCAAGCCAAAGTGTGCATGTTTTGGAATTCGTGTCCTATCCTCAAACTGGTAGTCCTGTGGAAACGTGAGCAGTAGCTACGTGTTACGTTAGACACACACAAGGTATTTGTGCCGTTCGTAGTGCCGTTTAGGAGACGTTGGGGTATCCGCCTCCGTGACATGTTTTCAACCCTAAGTGGGCTTGTTTTTGAATTCGGGTCCCATCCTGAAATCGGGCGTCCCGTGGCTGTGCAAAGTGGTTGCTACATTTTACGTTGGATTAGCAGGAGGTGTTCGTGCCACCCACGGTGATATTTGGGTGCCACTGGAGTGCCCTCCTCCGCGACACATTTTCAAGCCTAAGTGAGCCTATTTTCAAATTGGGGTCCTATTCACAAACTGAGAGTCCCATTACCGCATGGGTGATTTATATAAGTTACTTTGTATGTGAACGGGATGATCGTGTCACCTACAGTGCCGATTGGGTGCTTCTGGGGCTACCCGACCCCCGCGACACATTTTAAAACCTAGGTGTGCCAATTTTCAAATTCGGGACCTATCCTCAAATCAGGAGTCCCACAGCTACGTGGGAAGTTTCTACGTGTTATGTTGGATGCTCACGAGGTGTTCATGCCACTCGTAGTGCCATTTGGGAACCACTATGGGTCCCTGCCCCCTCGAGGCACGTTTTCAAGCCTAAGTTTGCATGTTTTCAAATTCGTGCCCTATCCTCAAACCGAGAGATCCCACGACTGGACGAGCGGTTGCTACATGTGACGTTGGATTTGCACGATGTTTTCTTGCCACTCACAGTGAGGTTTGGGTGCCGCTGAGGGTGGTCTCACCCTGCAACAAGTTTCCAAGCCTAATTGTGCCTATTTTTGAATTTGGGTCATGTCGTTAAATTGGGAGTCCTGCGGCTATGCAAGTGGTTGCTACGTGTTACATTAGATGAGCACGAGGTGTTAGTGATACCCGCGGTGATGTTTGGGTGCCCATCTCCATGACCTGTTTTCATATTCATGTTCTATCCTCAAATTGATAGTCCCGCGACTACGTGGGAGGTTTCTAAATGTTACGTTGGATGTGCACGAAGTGTTCATTTCACCCATGGTGCCATTTGGGTGTCGCTGGGGGTATTTCCGCATGCGATAGTTTTTCAAACCTAAGTGTAACTGTTTTCTAATTTGGGTCCTATCCTCAAGCCGGGAGTCCCATGGATGCACGAGCAGTCTTTAAATGTTAGGTTGGATGTGCAAGAGGTGTTCATTCCACCCGAGGTGCTATTTGGGTGCCATTGGGAGTGCCTGCCTCACCCTGCGGCACGTTTTCAATCCTAAGTGTGGCTATTTTTGAATTCATGTTCTATCCTCAAACTGTGAGTTCCAAGGCTACATGGGCGGTTATTAAGTGTTACATTGGATGTGCATGAGGTGTTCGTGCCACCCACGGTGCCGTTTGGGTGCGACTAGGGGTGCCTGCCCCTGCGACACGTTTTCAAGCCTATGTGTGCCTTTTTTTGAATTTGGGTCCTATCTCGAACCAGGAGTCCCGTGGTTGCACAAGTGGTTGCTATGTGTTGCGTTGGATGCACACAAGGGGTTCGTGCTACCAGCAGTGCCGTTTGAGTGCCGCTAGGGGTGCCTGCCCTCCCGACCCAATTTCAAGCCTAAATCTGTCTCTTTTTGAATTCATGTCGTATCCTCACACTGATAGACATGAGTTTACGCAGACGATTGTTATGTTTTATGTTGTACACACAAAAGGTGTTTGTTCCATCCTCGGTGGCATTTGGGTGCCACCAGGGTGCCCCCGAGGCTCATTTTCAAGCTTAAGTGTGTTTGTTTTTGACTTCGTGTCCTATCCTTAAACAGAGAGTCTTGTGGCTTCATGGATGGTTGCTACATGTTCCAATGGATACGAATGAGGTGTTCATGCAACCCACAGTGCCATTTGGGTGTCGACGGGTGTGCCCATCTTTGCAGCACATTTTCAAGCCTACGTGTGGCTACTTTTGAATTCATGTCCTATTCTCAAACCCGTTATCCCGCGTCTCCGCAGATGGTTGATATGTGTTATGGTGGATGCGCATGAGTTGTTCGCGCCACCCGCTATGCCAAATGAGTGTCGTTGGTGTTGCCCCCACCTGTTGCACGTTTTAGAAACTAAGTGTGTCTATTTTTGAATTCGGGTCGTATCCTCAAACTCAGAGTCCTACAATTGCAGGAGAAGTATATACGTTTTACATTGGATGAGTACGAGGTGTTTGCGCCACCTGCGGTGTTATTTGGGTGCTACTGGGGGTGCCCGTCCCCGCAACACGTTTATAATCCTAAGTCTGCCTATTTTTGAATTCAGGTACTAACCTCAAATCGAGAATCTCGCGGTTGAGCTAGTTGTTGCTACATGTTACCTTGGAGGCACACGAGGTGTTCGTGCCACCCGTGGTGTCGCTGTGAGTACCTACTCGCCCACGACAAGTTTTCAAGCCTAAGTGTGTATGTATTCGAATTTAGGTCCTATGCTCAAATCGAGAGTCTCATGACTGCGCACATGCTTTCTACATGTTGCGTTGGATGCACATAAGGTTTTTGTGGCCCCCAAAGTGACATTTGGGTGTCGCTGGTGGTGCTTGTGCCCCGCGACACATTTTCAAGCCTAAGTGCGCCTATTTCGAATTCGGGTCCTATCCTCAAACTATGAGTCTCGAAACTACATGATCAATTTCTACATGTTTTGCTGGATATACATGAGGTGTTTGTGACACCCGCAGTGTCATTTGGGTGACCGCCTCCCCGCGGCACATTTTCAAGCCTTAGTGTGTCTTTTTCCAAATTCAGGTCCTATCCTCAAATTGGGAGTCTCGCGGTTGTGTGGTCAGTTGTTACATGTCATGTTGGACACGCACGAGGTTCTCATTCCACTCGTGGTGAGGTTCGGGTGCCGCTGAGGGTGCTCGCCTCCTGCAGCTTGTTTTCAAGCCTAAGTGCGCCTTTTTTCAAATTCGTGTCCTACGTGTGTGGTTGGTACTACATTTTCAAGCCTAAGTGCACCACCCACGGCTGTTTGGGTGGTCCTACATGTTACATTCAATACACATGAGTTGTTTGTGTCACCCGTGTTGCAGTTCGGTTCTACTAGGGATGCCCAACCCCCCACGATACGTTTTCAATCCTAAGTGTTCCTATTTTTTAATTTGTGCCACCCGGAGTACTTTTTGGGTGCTGTAGGGTGTGCTCGCCTCGTGTGGTATATTTTTAAGCCTGAGTGTGCCAGTTTTTGAATTCATGTCCTCTCCTCAAACTAGCTGTCCCGCGAAACTCCGGGAAGTGTTTATTTATTACATTGGAAACACATGAGGTGTTCGTGCCACCCGCGGTGCCATTTGGGTGCCGTTGGGGTTGCCCCTACCCGCAGAACATTTTCAAGACTCGATGTGCCTGTTTTTGAATTTGGTACCTATCCTTAAATCGTGAGTCCCGCATTTGCACGGAAGTTTCTATGTATTATGTTGGACGTGCACGAGGTGTTCGTACCACCCACAATGCCATTTGGGTACCACTGGCAGTGCTCGCCCCTCCAACACGTCTATAATCCTAATTGTTCCTGTTTTCAAATTTGGGTCCTACCCTCAAACCGAGAGTCCTGTAGTTGCACGAGTAGTTGTTACTTGTTATCTTGTATTTACACGAGGTGTTCATGCAACTCGCGTTGCCTCTCAGGGTACCTTCCCCCTATGGAACATTTTGAAGCCTAAGAGTTCCTGTATTTGAATTTGTGTCCTATCCTCAAAACCCAGAGTTCCACGACTGTGCGGATGGTTTCTACATGTTACGTTGGACGTGCACAAGGTGTTCCGGCAACCCGCGGTGCCATTTGAGTGCCCGCCCCTTCGTAGCACATTTTAAACCTAAATTTTCCTATTTTTGAATTCGGGTCCTATCATCAAATCGTGAGTCCCATGGCTGAGCGATCGGTTACTATCGTCAAATCGTGAGTCCCATGGATGCGCACGATGTTCGTCAGTTGGGGTGCCGTTAGGAGTGCCCTCCCCCTACAGCATGTTTTCGATACTAATTGTTCTTATTTTATAATTCGTGTCCTATCTTCAAACCGCTTATCCCAGGGTAGTGCGTGCAATTTTTACATGTTACGTTGGATGTGTATGAGGTGTTCGTTTTACCTGCGGTGCCGTTTGGGTGCTGTCGGGGCTTCTCGTCCCTATCAGAACGTTTTCAAGCATAAGTGTGCTTGTTTTTGAATTCATTTCCTATCCTCAAACCCAGAGGCCCGTGAGAGTGTGGGAAGTCTCTACGTGTTACGTTGGATGCGCACAAGGTGTTCATGCCACCCGCGGTGTCATTTGGGTGCACCCCCCGCGACACGTTTTTAAGCCTAAGCTTATTTTTTTTCGAATTTGGTTCATATCCTAAAATTGGGAGACCTTCGGCTATGATGAAAGTTGATACATGTTATATTGGATGCGAAGAGTCGTTTATGCCACCCACGGTGACATTTGGGTGCCGCTGGTGGTGCCCGCTCCTTACAGAATGTTTTCAAGCTTAAGTGCATATTTTTTCGAATTCGTATCCTATCCTCAAAATGAGAGTACTAGGGCGGCGTTATTGGTTGTACATGTTAATTTGGATGAAAAAGATATATTTGTGGCACCTTCGGTGCTATTTGGGTGCCATTGGGGGTGCCTAACCCCCCGCAGCACGTCTTCAAGCCTAAGTGTGTCTATTTTCGAATTTGGGCCCTATCCTCAAATTGGGAGTCCCGCGGGTGCGCGCGGTTTCTACGTGTTACATTGGATGTGCACAAGCTGTTTGTACCACCCACACTGTCCTTCGAGTTTCGTTGTGAGTGCCCTCCCCCACAACCTATTTCCATACCTAAGTGTGCTTGTGTTTTGAATTTGTATCCTTTTCTCAAATTGAGAGTCCCACAGTTGTGCGACCGGTTGTTACATCTTATGTTGGATGCGCACGAGGTATTTGTACCATCTGTAATTCCGTTTGGGTGCCTCGGGAGGTGACCGCCCACCGTGGTACATTTTCAATCCTAAGTGTGCCGGTTTTCGAATTTAGGTCCTATCCTCAAATCGTGAGTCCCGTGGTTGTACGGGAAGTTGCCCCATGTTTCGTTGGATGTGTACGAGGTGTTAGTTACACCCCTAGCGGTATGTTTTCAAGACTAACTGTGCATGTTTTCTAATTTGGGTCATATACTCAAACCGTGAGTCCCACGGCTGCGCGATCAGTTCCTATGTGATACGTTTGACTTGCACAAAGGGCTCGTGTGAGGTGATGTTTGGGTGCCGCTCGTGCTTTTTTTTCGAATTCGGGTCCTATCCTCAAACTTGGATTCCCTCACTTGCGTGGGCGATTTCTATGTGTTACATTAGACGTGCATGAGGTGTTTGTGCTACCCACGATGCCGTTTGAGTGAGGATGGGGATGCCCCCTCCCGCCGCATGTTTTCAAGCCTAAATATGCCTTTTTTAATTTTGATTCCTATCCTCAATCAAGAATACCACGACTATGGCTCAGGGTTCTACGTGCTATGTTGGACGTGCATGAGGTGTTCGTGCCACCCACGATGGTGTTTGGATGATGATGGGGGTTTGTGTCCTCCCGTGACACGTTTCCAAGCGTAATTGTGCCTATTTTTTAATTTGTGTCCTATTCTCAAATCGAGAAACCCATAGTTGTGCAAGCGATAGCTTCATGTTATGTGGACGTGCACAAGGTGTTTATGTCACCTATGGTGAGGTTTGGGTGTTTCTAGGAGTGCCCCCCAGCAGTACATTTTCAAGCCCAAGTGTGCCTATTTTTGAATTCGTGTCTTATCCTCAAACCAAGAATCCCGCGACCCACGGCTACACTAGCGGTTGCTACGTGTTATGTTGGATGCTCAACAGTTCGTCATGCCTCCCACGGTTCTATTTGGGTGCCGCTATAGGTGCCTGACCCCCGCGACACATTTTCAAGCCTAAGTTTGTCTGTTTTCAAAATTGGGCCTTATCCTCAAACTAAGAGTCTCATGGATGTGTGAGTGGTTGCTACGTGTTACATTGGAGGCATATGAGGTGTTCGTGCCACCCACGGTAAGATTTGGGTGCCGCTATTTGTGCCCACCCCCCACGGCACGTTTTGAAGCCTAAGTATGCCTGTTTTAAAATTCGTGTCCTATCCTCAAACTGAGAGTCTCGCAGTTGTGCAGGTGGTTGCTACATGTTATGTTGGACACTCATGAGTTGTTCGTGCCACCCGCAGTGCCGTTTGGCTGCTGTTGGGGGTGCCCGATCGCCCTGAGGCACGCTTTCAAGCCTAACTGTGCATGTTCATGAATTCGGGCCATATCCTTAAATCGAGAGTCCCACGGCTATGAGGTAATTTTCTATGTGTTATGTTGTACATGCATGAAGTGTTAGTGCCACCCATGATTCCGTTTGGATGCCGCTGGGGGTGCCCTCTCCCCACAGAACATTTGCAAGCGTAAGTGTGCCTATTTTTGAATTTGTGTCCTATCCTCAAATCTAGAGTCCTATGACAATGAGGGCAGTTACTACATGAGAATTTGGACAAGAATGAAGTATTTATTCCACTAGCAGTTCCGTTTGGGTGCCACTAGGGATGCCCCCACCCCCGCGCCACGTTTTAAAGCCTAAGTGTGCCAATTTTTGAATTCGGGTCCTATATTCAAACCGAGAGCCCCACGACTACTTGGGAGGTTTCTATGTGTTACAATTTATCCACACGAGGTGCTTGTGCAACCCTTGGTTCCGTTTGAGTACCACTAGGGGTGCTCGCCCCACCGCGTTACGTTTTCATGCCTAAGTGTGATGGATTTTGAATTCGTTATATCCTCAAATCGAAAGTTTTGCAAATGCATGAGCAGTTTCTATGTGTTAAGTTAGATGCACGAAGTGTTCGTACCACCCGCAGTGTCGTTTGGGTGCCACTGGTGTGCCTTCCCCCACCGATACATTTTCAAGCCTAAGTGTGCCTATTTTTAAATTCGGGACCTATCCTCAAACCGGAAGTCCCACGTCCACGCGGGTAGTAGATATGTGTTATGTTCGACATGCATGAGGTATTCGTGCCACCTGAAGTGACGTTTGGGTTTCTATGGGGGTGTCTTCCCCTGGCACATATTTAAGAGTAAGTGTTCCTGTTATGGAATTCGCGTTCTATAAGCAAATCGAGAATCCTACGACTGCGCGAGGGGTTGCTACATGTTATGTTGGATGTGCACGAGGTGTTTGTGCCACCAGTGGTGTCGTTTGGGTGCCGTTGGGGGTGTCTACCCCTGCGGCACGTATTGAAGCCTTAGTGTGCCTATTTTTGAATTCGGGTCCTAAGCTCAAATCGGGAGTCCCGCAGTAATGCGGGCAATTCCTATGTGTTACATTGGATGTACAAGGTGTTTGTGCGACCCGCATTTCCATTTGAGTGCCACTGGTGGTGCTCACCCCCTAGTCTCACGTTTTCAAGCCTAAGTGTGTCTGTTCTCGAATTCATGTCCTATCCTCAAACCGAGAGTCACGCTGATGTGCGAGAAGTTTATACATGTTACTTGAATGTGAAGGAGGTGTTCGTGACACCTGTGGTTCCGTTTGGGTGCCACTAGGGTTTCCCTCCCCAGCGGCATGTTTTCAAGCATAAGTGTGCTTATTTTCAAATTTGAAACCTATCCTCAAACTGAGAGTCCCACGATTGTGCCAACTATTTCCACGTGTTATGTGATTTCCAAAAGGTGTTTGTTCCAACCATGGTGCTGTTTGGGTGCAGCTGGGGGTGCTCGACCCCCCACGACACGTTTTCAAGCCTAAATGTGCCTTTTTTGAATTCAAACACTATCCACGAACTGGGAGTCCCGTGGTTGCATGAGAGGTTGCTATGTGTTACATTGGATGCAAATGAGGGTTTCGTTCTACTAGCGGTGTCGTTTGAGTGCGTTGGGTGTGCCCTCCCTCCCGACACGATTTCAAGCCTAAACACGATTTCAAGCCTAAGTATCCTTAACTTGAGGGACCATTGGCTATGCTGACGATTGCTACGTGTTATGTTGGACATGCACAAGGTGCTCATGCCACCTGCTATGCCATTTGGGTGCTGCGGTGCCCCCGGGGCTCGTTTCCTATCTTAAGTGTGTTTTTTCAATCCGTGTCCTATCCTCAAACCGAGAGTCCTGCGGATACATGATTTGTTTCTACGTGTTAAATTACATGCGAATGAGCTGTTCGTACAACCCACAATTCCATTTGGGTGCCACTGGGTGTGTTTGTCCCCGTGGCACATTTTCAAGCCTAGGTGTGCCTACTTTTTCATTCATGCCCTACCCTCAAACTCGTTGTCCTGCGGCTCCTTGGGCGGTTGCTATGTGTTACGGTGGACGCGCACGATGTTTTCACCCCACATGTGGTGCCATTTGGGTGTTGTTGGGGGTGCCCCCACCTACTACACGTTTTAAAGACTAAGTGTGTCTGTTTTCAAATTCGGGTCCTATACTCAAATCGGGAGTCCTGTGGATTCATGGGAAGTATATACATTTTAAGTTGGATGCGTACGAGGTGTTTGTGCCACATGCGGTGTCATTGGGATGCTGTTGTGGGTGCCCCCCGAAACATGTTTATAATCCTAAGTCTGACTGCTTTCAAATTCTAGTACTAACCTCAAATTGAGAATCCCATGGTTATGTTGGTTATTGCTACGTGTTACCTTGGATGCGCATAAGGTGTTCGTGCCACCCATGGTTCCGTTGTGGGTACTTGCCGGCCTGCAACACATTTTCAAGCCTAAGTGTGCATGTATTCAAATTCGGGTCCTATCCTCATATCAGGAGACTCACGGTTGCGCGGATGGTTTCTACACGTTACGTTGGATTCCCATAAGGTGTCTGTGCCCCTCGGAGCGCCGTTTGGGTGTCACTGGTGGTGCCTGCACCCCGGGACACATTTTCAAGCCCAAATGTGCCTATTTTCGAATTCGGGATCTATCCTCAAAATATGAGTCCCGCGATTGAATGGTCGGTTGCTACATGTTATATTGGATGTACACGAGGTGTTCGTGCCACCCGCGGTGCCGTTTCGGTGACTGCCTCCCCGTGGCACATTTTCAAGCCTAAGTATGTGTATTTTCAAATTCGGGTCCTATCCTCAAATCGGGAGTCTCGCAGTTGTGTGGTCAGTTTCAACATGTTACGTAGGACATGCACGAGGTGCTCATTCCACCCACGACGAGGTTCAGTGCCACTGGGGGTGCTCAACCCCCCGCGACATGTTTTCAAACCTAGGTGCATATTTGTTCAAATTCGTGTCCTATCATCAAATGAAGAGTACCGTGGATACATGGGTGGTCCTACGTGTCATGTCGGATACGCATGAGTTTTTTGTGGCACTCGTGGTGCCATTTCGGTGCTGTTGGGGGTGCCCGACTCCCTGCGACATGTTTTCAATCCCAAGTGTTCCTATTTTTGAATTCCTTCCATATCCTCAAATTAAGAGTCCCGTTACTTCAAGAATAGTAGCTACGTGTTAAGTTGGACATGAACAAGGTGTTCGTGCCACCCGTGTATTGTTTGGGTGCCATTGTGGGTGCCCGCCCGCCCCATGACACGTTTTCAAGCTTAAGTGTGCCTTTTTTTGAATTCGTCTCATATCCTCAAACCGGCCGTCCCAAAGATAGGTGGGTGCTTATTATGTGTTACATTGGATATGCATGAGGTGTTCGTACCACCCACAATGTCGTTTTGGTGCCTCTTGGGGTGCCCTCTCCCCACAACACATTTTAAAGCCTATGTGTGCCTGTTTTCGAATTCGGTTCCTAGCGTCAAACTGTGAGTCACGTGGCTTTATGGGAAGTTTACACGTGTTACTTTGGATGTGCATGAGGTGTTCATGCCACCCATGGTGTGGTTTGATCTGCATCTAGGGGTGTCCTTCCCACGCGGTATGTTTTCAAGACTAAGTGTGGCTATTTTTTAATTTGGGTCCTATCCTTAAACCGCGAGTTCCACGGTTGCGCGGTCAATTTCTACATGATATTTTGGATGTGAACGAGTTATTTGTGTCACCCGCGGTTCCATTTGGGTGCGTTTGAGAGTGCCACCCTCCTATGACATGTTTTCAAACCTAAGTGTACTTGTTTTCGAATTCGGGACCGATCCTGAAACTGGGATTCCTGTAGTTGTGTGGGAGATTACTATGTGTTATATTGGATGCGCACAAGGTGTTTGTTCCACCCACGACTCCGTTTGAGTGCGACTGGGGGTGCCCCTCGACACGTTTGCAAGCCTAAGTGCGTCTTTTTTGAAATTTTGGTCCTATCCTCAAACCGAGAGTCCCGTGGCTATGTGGGAAGTTGCTACGTGTTACTTTGGATGCGCACAAGTGCTCGTGCCACTAGCAGTGCTGTTTGAGTGCCGTTGGCATTGCCCACCCACCCGACATGTTTTCAATCATAAATGTGCTATTTTCAAATTGGTGTCCTATCCTCAAATCAGGAGTCCCGCGAATGCATAGATGGTTGGAATGTGTTACGTTGTCCACGCATGAGGTGTTCGTACCACCCGTGGTGCCATTCTTGTGCTGTTGCAATGCCCCCCGTGACACATTTTCAAGCCTAAGTGAGACTTTTTTCAAATTTGGGTCCTATCCTCAAATCGGAAGTCCAGCGGTTGTGTGGGAGGTTACTACATGTTACGTTTGTGGTGGACGAGGTGTTTATACAACTCGCAATAATGCTTTGGTGCCACTAGGGTTCCCCCCGACACGTTTTTAAGCCTAAGTGTGCCTATTTTTGAATTCGTATCCTATCCTTAAACCAGGAGTACTGCTGCTATGTGGACGGTCGCTACGTGTTACGTTGGATGTGTACGAGGTATTCGTGCCACTCATGGTTCCGCTGGGTGTGCTCTCCCTCATAACTTGATTTCAAGCCTAAGTGTGTTTGTTTTTGAATTTGTGTCATATCCTCGAATTAGTTGTCCTATGGATGCCTAGCCAGTTACTATATGTTATGTTGAACATGCATGAGGTCTTCATGCCAACCGCTGTGCCATTTAGGTGAATTTGGGGGTGACCCCCACTCGCATCTCCTTTTCAAGACTAAGTGTGCATGTTTCGAATTCGGTTTCTATCCTCAAATAGAGAGTCTTACCATTGCACGGGTGGTTTCTATGTATTATGTTGGATGCGAATGAGGTGTTCATACCACCTCCAATTATGTTTGGACGTCGCTGGGGTGCCCCCCGAGACATGTTTTCGAGCCTAAGTGTGCCTTTTTTGAATTCATGTCCTATCCTAAAACCGAAAGTCTTAGGGATGCATGGCTGGTTGCTACGTGTTACGTTAGACGCGTATGAGGCATTCGTGCCTCCCACTATACCGTTTGGGTGCTGCAAGGTGTTCCCTCCCCATGCGACATGTTTTCAAGCCAAAGTGATCGTGTTCTTGAATCCGTGTCCTATCCTTAAACCAGTTGTCCCGCGACTATGTGGGCGGTTGCTATGTGTTACATTGGACACACATGAGGTGTTCGTTCAACCCGCAGCACATTTTCAAGACTATGTGTGCCTGTTTTTGAATTCAAGACCTATCCTCAAACTTGGAGTCTCGTGGCTACACGGGAAGTTTCTACGTATTATGTTGGAAGCGTACGAGGTGTTATTTCCCCCCACAATACCGTTTGGGTTCCGCTAGGGGTGCTCTCCACCGTAACACGTTTACAATCCTAATTGTTCCTATTTTCGAATTTGGTTTCTATCCTCAAACCGAGAGTCCCATAATTATTTAGGCAGTTGTTACATGTTACATTAGACGAACACGAGATGTTCATGCCACCCGCGGTGCCGCTCTGGGTTCCTTCCACATGTGGAATGTTTTGAACCCTAAGAATGCATTTCTTCAAATTCATGTCCTATCCTCAAACCGGGAGTCCCACGACTGTGCGGATGGTTGAACACGAGGTGTGCCTACAACTCACGGTGTCGTTTGGATGCTGCTAGGGTGCCCGCCCCCTCACGGAGCGTTTTCAATCCTAAGTGTGCCTATTTTCAAATTCGGGTCCTATTATCAAACTGTGAGTCCCACGGATGAGTGATCGGTTGCTACGTGTTACGTTGGATATGCACGATGCTTGTCATTATGGTGCCATTGGGAGTGCCCGCCCCCACAGCACGTTTTCAAGCCTAAGTGTTCTTATTTTTTAATTGGTGTCATATCCTCAAATTGAGTGTCCCGTGATAGTGCGTGCGATTGTTACGTGTTACGTTAGATGCGCATGGGGTGTGGGTGTTCGTTCCACCCCTTGTTCTGTTTGGGCGCTGATAGGGGTGCCCGCCCCTAGCGATACATTTTAAGGCACAAGTGTGCCTGTTTTTGAATTCATGTCCTATCCTCAAATAGAGAGGTCATGGTTGCGTGGGTAGTTTCTAGGTGTTATGTTGGATGCGCACGAGGTGTTCATGCCACCCGCGGTGCCGTTTGGGTTTCCCCGCTGCTACACATTTTTAAGCCTAAGCGTATTTTTTTTTGAATTTGGGTCCTATACTCAAAAAGGGAGTCTCGCGACTGTGCCAGCGGTTGTTACATGTTATATTGGAAGCACATGAGTGTTCATGCCACCCACGGTGAGGTTTGGGTGCCTCTTGTGGTGACCGCCCCTCGTGGCATGTTTTGAAGCTTAGGTGCGCCTTTTTTTATTTCGTCCCCTATCCTCAAAATGAGAGTCCCACGACTCCGTGATTGGTCCTACATGTTACATTGGACGAAAATGAGATGTTTGTGTCACCCAAGGTGCCATTTGGGTGCTGCAGGGGGTGCCCGACCCCCTACGGCACGTCTTCAAGACTAAGTGTGCATGTTTTTGAATTCGGGCCCTATCCTCAAACCAGGAGTACTGCGGGTGCGCGAATGGTTTTAAAGTGTTACATTGGATGCGTACAAGGTGTTTGTGCACCCGTAGCGCCGTTTGGGTGCCATTGTGGGTGCCCTCCCCCCGCGACATGCTTTCATACCTAAGTGTGCCTATTTTTGAATTTCTATCCTCTCCTCAAATCGAGAGCCCCAAAACTGTGCAACCGGTTGTTACATGTTACGTTGGATTTTCATGAGGTGTTTCTACCACACGCAATGCTATTTGGGTGTCGCTGGGGGTGCTCGCCCCCCGTGGCACATTTTCAAGCCTAAGTGTGCCCGTTTTCGAATTCGGATCCTATCCTCGAAGTCTGGGTACAATGGTTGTACGGGAAGCTGCCACATATTATGTTGGATGCGCACGAGGTGTTCATTCCACCCACAGTGCCGTTCGGGATCATACTGGGCGTGCTCGAACCCGCAATATTTTTTTAAAGCTAAGTGTGCCTATTTTTGAAATCGGGTCCTATCCTCAAACCGTGAGTCCCACGGCTGCGCGATCAGTTGCAATGTGATATGTTTGACTTGAACGAGGTGTTTGTGTGAGATGCCATTTGGGTGCCTCTTGTGCTTGTTTTCAAATTCGGGTCCTATCCTCAAACAGGGATTCCCCCGATTGCGTGGGCAATTTCTATATGTTACATTGGACGTGCACGAGGTGTTTGTGCCACCCACGATGCCGTTTGAGTGCGGATGGGGTCCCCCCCACTCACGTTTTCAAGCCTAAGTGTTCCTTTTTTGAATTCGGGTCCTATCCTCAAATCAAGAATCCCATGGTTGTGCGTTTGGATGCTACATTTTATGTTGGACGTGCATGAGGTGCTCGTGCCACCCACATCACTGTTTGGGTGCCGATGGGGGTTTACGCCCTCCCGCGACACATTTTAAAGCGTAATTATGCCTATTTTTGAATTCGTGTCCTATTATCAAATTGAAAGTCCCACATATGTGTAGGCTATAGCTACGTGTTACGTGGATGTGCACGAGGTGTTTATGTCACCCATGGTGAGGTTTGGGTGTTGCTAGGAGTGCCCCTCTCGGCGGTACGTTTTCAGGCTCAAGTATGCCTATTTTCAAATTCATGTCCTATCCTCAAACCGAGAGTCCCATGGCCCATGGCTGCGCTGGCGGTTGCTACGGTTTATGTTGGATGCTCATCAGTTGTTCGTGCCACCCACGGTGCCATTTGTGTGCCGCTGGGGGTTCCCAACCCCCGCGACACATTTTCAAGACTAAGTTTGTCTGTTTTCCAATATGGGCATTATCCTTAAATCGAGAGTCTCATGAATGTGCGAGTGGTTGCCATGTGTTACGTTGGAGTTGTATGAGGTGTTCGTGCCACCCGTGGTGAGATTTGGGTGCGGCTATTGGTTAAAGTCCCCCCACGGTACGTTTTCTCGCCTAAGTGTGTCTATTTTTAAATTCGTGTCCTATCCTCAAATCGAGACTCCCATGATAGTGCGAGAGGTTACTACGTGTTATGTTGGACACTCACGAGCTTTTCATGCCACCCGCGGTGCTTTTGGATGCCGCTGGGGGCGCCCAACCCCCCGTTGAACGTTTTCACGGATAACTGTGCCTGTTTTCGAATTCGGCCATATCCTCAAAACGGGAGTCCCAATTCTGCACAAGAATTTGATATGTTTTATGTTGTACGTGTGCGAAGTGTTCCTGCCACCCGCGGTGTCGTTTGGGTGCCGCTAGGGGTGCCCTCCCCTTGCGGCACATTTTTTAGCGTAGGTGTGTCTGTTTTTGAATTCGTGTCCAATCCTCAAATCAGAAGTCATACGACTATGCGGGTAGTTTTTACATTAGACATTGGATGAGCATGAAGTGTTTGTTCCACCAGCAGTTCCGTTTGGGTGCCGCTAGGGATGCCCCCACCCCGCAGAACATGTTAAAACCAAAGTGTTCCAATTTTTGAATTTGGGTCCTATCTTCAAATCGGGAGTCCCGTGGCTATGTGGGAGGTTGATAAATGTTACATTTGACTCACATGAGGTTTCATTGCACCCCGTGGTGCCGTTTGAGTGCCATTGTGGGTGCCTGCCCAACCATGGTATGTTTTCAAGCCTTAGTGTGCCTGCTTTCGAATTCGTGTTCTATCTTCAAATCGAAAGTTTTGCAGATGGACGAGCGATTTCTATGTGTTAAGTTGGATGCGTACAAGGTGTTCGTGCCACCCATAGTGCCATTTGGGTGCCATCCACGTGCGGTACGTTTTCAAGCCTACGTGTGGCTATTTTTAATTTCAGGACCTATCCTTAAAGCGGGAGTCCCACAAACACCTGGGTAGTAGCTATGTGTTACGTTCGACATGCACGAGGTATTCGTGCCACCTGAGGTACCGTTTGGGTGCCTGCCCCTGTCACATTTTTAAGTGTAAATGTGCCTATTTTTGAATTCATATCCTATCCCCAAATCGAGAATCCTGTGAGTGCGCAGGGGATTTCTACGTGTTATGTTGTACGCGCACGAGGTGTTCATACAACCCGCGGTGCCGTTTGGGTGCCGCTGGGGGTGTTTGCCCCCTGTGGCACGTTTTGAAGCCTCAGTGTGCCTATTTTTGAATTCGGGTCCTAACCTCAAAACGGGAGTCCCGTGGTAATTCAAGCAGTTCTTATGTGTTACATTGGATGAACACGAGGTGTTTGTGCAACCCACAATGCCGTTTGAGTGCCACTGGGGGGACCGCCCCCAAGTGTCACATTTTCAAGCCTAAGTGTGCCTGTTCTCAAATTCATGTCCTATCCTCAAATCGGGAGTCCCGTGACTGTGCGAGAAGTTGATACATGTTACTTGGATGTGCACGAGGTGTTCGCGCCACCCATGGTGCCGCTGGGGGTGCTCGCCCCGCTACATGTTTTTAAGCGTAAGTCCACATGTTTTCGAATTTGGGTCCTATCCTCAAACCGAGAGTCCTGCGACTGTGTCAGCGGTTGATACGTGTTATGTTAGATTTGAAAGAGGCGTTCTTTCCACCCGAGGTTCTGTTTGGGTGCTGCTGGGGGTGCACAGCCCCCTGTGGTACGTTTTCAAGCCTAAGTGTGCTTTTTTTTAATTCATTTTCTATCCTCAAATCGGTATTTTTACAGCTACACGAGGAATTGTTACATGTTACATTAGATGCACACGAGGTGTTCGTTCCACCCGCGGTGCCATGTGGGTGCTGCTAGAGGAGCCCCCCCTCGTGACATGTTTTCAAGACTAAGTGTGCTTATTTTCAAATTTGCGTCCTATCCTCAAATGCGGAGTCCCACGACTGTGGGGTAATTACTACATGTTACGTTGGACATGCACGAGGTATTTGTGCCACCCACAATGTTGTTTGGGTGCCGTTGCTGGTGCTCGCCCCCCGAGGCATGTTTTCAAGCCTACGTGTGCCTATTTTTGAATTTGTGTCCTATCCTGAAATTGAGAGTTAAATGGCTACACAACCGATTTCTATGTGTTATGTTGGACGCGTACGAGGTGTTTGTGCCACTTGTGGTACCATTTGGGTGCCGCGGGGGGTGTGTGCCCCCCACGGTACCTTTTCAAGCTTAAGTGTACCTATTTTTGAATTTGTGTCCTATCTTCAAATCGGTTGTCCAACGGTTGTGCAGACGGCTACTACATGTTATACTGGATGCACACGAGGTGTTAGTTCCACCCACAGTGCCGTTTGGGTGCCGTTGGGGGTGCCTGCACACTGCGACAAATTTTCAAGGCTATGTGTGCCTATTTTTGAATTAGGGTCCTACCTCCAATCGTGAGTTTTGTGGCTGCATGAGTGGTTACTACGTGTTACGTTGGATGTGCACGAGGTGTTTGTGCTAGCTGTAGAGACATTTCTGTGCTGCTGCCCCCACCCCCTGCAACACATTTTCAAGTCTAGGTGTGCCTGTTTTTGAATTTGGATCCTATCCTCTAACTGGGAGTTCCATGAATGCGTGGGGTGGTTACAACATCTTACACTGGACGACACACGGCTCTTATGCCACCCGTGGTTCCTTTTGGGTGTCACTGGGGGTCCCCACCCCCGACACCTTTTTTAGCCTAGGTTTCCTTATTTTTGAATTTGGTTCCCATACTCAAATTGGGTGTCTTATGTGTGCATAGACGGTTGTTACGTGTTATGTTGGATACACACAAGGTGTTTCGATAACCAGCATGACTATTTGGGTGCCGCTGGGGGTGCTCACCTCCCTGTGGCATATTTTCACGCCTAAGTGTTCCTATTTTTAAATTTGTGTTCTATCCTAAAATTGGGAGTTCTACGGCTATAGAGGTTGATATGTGTTACGTTGGATGTGGACGAGATATTGGTGATACTCATGGTGTCGTTCGGGTGCCGTTGGGGGTGCCTACTCCCCACGACATGTTTTCAAGCCTAAGTGTGCTTTTTTTTTTTGAATTCTGGTGTTATCCTTAAACTGGGAGTCCCGTACCCACACGAATGTTTATTGCATGTTATGTTGGACACGCACAAGGTGTTCATGCCACCCGTGGTTCCGTTTGGGTACTTTCGAGATTCCCATCGACAAGTTTTCAAGCCCAAGTGTTCTTATTTTTTAATTCGTATCCTATCCTCAAACCGAGAGTCCTGCGGATGTGAGGATGATTGCTACATGTTACGTTGGATGCACCCGAGGTGTTTGTGACACCTGCGGTGCCTTTTGGGTGCCATGGGTGCGCCCACCGCCCGCGGCACATTTTCAAACCTATATGTGCCTGTTTTAAAATTCTGGTCCTATCCTTAAACTAGCAGTCCCAAGGTTATGTGAGTAGTTGCTACGTGTTACATTAGATGCAAACGACGTTTTCATTCTATACGCGGATCCATTTGGGTGCCACTGGGGGTGCCCACCCCCGCGGCACATTTCAAAGCCTAAATGTGCGTGTTTTCAAATTTGAGTCCTATCATCAAACCGAGAATCTCGTGACTACGTGGTGGTTGCTACATGTTACGTTGAATGTGAAAGAGGTGTTCGTGCCACCCGCGGTGCTGTTGGGGGTGCCCACCCCCAACCACATTTTTAAGCCTAAGAATGCCTATTTGGAATTTGTTTTCTATCCTCAAATCGAGAGACCGACGACTGTTTGGTCAGTTGCTATGTGTTACATTAGATGCACATGAGGTGTTCATGACTCCCGCGATGCCATTTGGGTGACGCTGGAGGTTTCCGCCCCCAAGGAAGGTTTTCAAGCCTAAGTATGCCTGTGTTACAATGGACGCGAATAAGGTGTTTATTCCAATTGTGGTGCCATTTGGTTGCCAGTGGGGGTGCCCGCTCCCCGCTGCATGTTTTCAAGCCTAAGTATGCCTGTTTTTGAATTCTCATCCTATCCTCAAACTGAAAGTCCCAAAGCTATGTGGGAAGTTCCTATAAATCAATTTGGACACGCACGAGGTGAATGTGCTGCCTGTGGTGCCATTTGTGTACCTTTGGGGATGCCTGCCCCTCAAGACACATTTTCCATCCTAAATGTGCTTATTTTTAAATTCAAGTCCTATCCTCAAACCGATATTCCTACAGTTGGGCAGGCGATTATTGCATGTTCTATTGGATGCGCACGAGGTGTTTATGCCACCCGAGGTGTCATTTTAGTGTCGCTGGGGTGCCTTCGACCCCGCGACACATTGTCAAACTTCAGTGTAACTGTTTTGGAATTTTAGCCTTATACTCAAACCGGGAGCCTTGCCACTCGTGGTGAAATTTGGTTGTCGTTGCGAGTGTCTGCTCCCCGCAACACATTTCCAAGCCTAAGTGTTCGTGTTTTTGAATTTGGGTCTTATACGTAAATGAAAAGTCCCACGGAAGCATGGGAAATTACTACGTGTCATTTTGGACATGCACGAGGTGCCCATGCCAACCGAGGTGTCATTTGGGTGGCAATGTGGGTGCTCGTCCCTCACGGCACGTTTTTAATCCTTAGTGTGATTATTTTGACACTCAGGTCCTATCATCAAACCGAGTGTCCCGTGGCTATGCATGCAGTTGCTATGTGTTATGTTGGATGCGCATGAGGTGTTCTTGCAACCCGCGGTGTCGTTTGCGTGCCACTAGGTCTACCCGCACCACATTTTAAGCCTTATTCTGCCAGTTTTCAAATTCGTGTCCTATCCTCAAACCATGAGTCCCGTGGCTACGCGGGACATTACTACATGTTACGTTGGATACGCACGAGGTGTTTGTTCCATACGCGGTGCCGTTTGGGTTCCACTTGGGGTTCCCGTGCCCTCACGACACATTTGTGATGCCTAAGTGTGCCTATTTTTGAATTCGAATCTTATACTAAAATCGGGAGTCTCGCGGCTATGCGAACGGTTGTGACATGTTACGTTCGATGTGAACGAGGTGTTTGTTCTACCCACAATGTCGTTTGGGGTCAATTGGGGTGCCCGTTCCCCCGGATCATTTTTGAACCTAAGTGTGCCTGTTTTTGAAGCTTTTGCGTATGGTCGTTGTCTTCAAAAGCCACTCTAAAAATCCCTTGAATACCAACAAAACTTGTTTCAAACAACCGGTATTGCGGTAAGTACGGGTATCAATCCAACTTTCAAGGTGAAACAATTGATATGAACACTTGCAATTCATTTTTTTTAATTAAAGCATTTATTTCTTTTAAAAAAAAACAATTTCAAGTGAAAAATTAACTACTAAATGCTAAAAATTATGAAATGACTAAATAAAAATAATATGTAACATAGTGTGATAAATGTAAGAATGTTCAAGAGATGGGATTAAACCGCGTGTTCAGTTATTTTAATTTCTTAATTTTTTAATCTGAAATAGTTCGAGATAATATTAAATTCATAATCTAACTCTCGTCACAATTATAAATTGTATAAATGTATTTTCAGAAAACTAATTCAAAAATATCACACTATGAAATGCCATGATTTTTACTCTTTTAATTAAATTACCTACTAGGATCGAATTAATAAAAATTAGGGTTTTTTTATCAATTAGTCCCGTTTACTAAGTATGTAGTTCAATAGGTCCTAACATCTTTTTTTACTCCATCAGGTCCCATGAAATAAGATTTTTATTCCAATAGGTCCCATTTGTAAACATACAGTGAATATTCACTGTATGCACAAATGGGACCTATTAAGGAAAAAAATGTTGTGATAGAACCTAATAGGAAATATCCCCTTCAAACAGGACTTAATAGGAAGATCCCCTAAAAATTATATGTATCATCAAATTCCAATACCGAATTAATATACGAAATTAGAAAAAAACTATCTCTAGTTCGATTCCCAAAATCAAATATTAAAACTAAATTAATTTACTACCTCTCGATAAGTAAATTAATTTGTGATCATTGAAAAATAATTTTCCTAGAAATATAACAATTAATATAATTAATTAATCAAATCAACATCCTACACGATTTTATCCCACCCCTTAAACGGGGTGTTTAGCCAAACATTCTCATGTTTGCATAAACACTAATCAATAATATGTCAAGAAGGATATAAATTGAAAAGAGAAGGAAGAAATACAATATGAAATTTTTTCCACAAATTTGTCTTGAAATGAACCTTGACACGCGTCTAACTTTTTCACAATTTTCAGCACTTGATTTCAAAAATAAAAATAAAAACTAAACCTAAAAATTATTCTAATGCTAAACTATTTTTTTTTTGAATTTTTCAGAATTTTTTTTGTTCCTACTATGTACATAATATACACAGTGTTCCCCTCTTATTTCGTCTCTCGTCTGATCTGAGAATCCTTTCTATATGAGCTGCCCCTTCTTATTTTATAATCCACGATTTGCTTTCTTGGAGATTTGGTGGGATTTTGTTTTTGGCTAATTCAAAGGGACACGTGGGTTTATTTTTGTATTGGCTTTGATTTGTCCCTAATTTGTGGGAATGGCAGGTAGTGGTAAAAAAATCGAACACGTTCAGAAGTAGGGAAATGGGTTTGAGGTATGAAAATGGCTGGTGGTGGCAGACTATGGTTTGACATGGCAGGGCTGCCGAAGTCAAGCTAGGTGGGTTTGAACCCAGGTAGGATGGGAAGGCTGAACTTGGGTTGTGCACAGGTCGAAAAGGGGTTTGAGTTCACCGTAGGTGGATAGAAATAGGGTCCGAAAGTTACGGGGGTTCAAGATTTGGCTAGCCCACCACAGCTCCGTCTTAGGGGGTGGGGTAGGTCCGGTTTTTGGCGGGGCAGGTGGGTATGGGTTCTGGGTTTAGGGGGATGGGAAATAATGGTTATATGGATATGTTTGGCTATGGAGGATTATGCATTGTGATGGTGAGAAGATGATGAATAGTGATGGAGGGTTTGATTAGGTGTAGTGAGGTGAAGGAGAAAATGGTGTGGGTGTGTGAGGTGTTTGTGCATATGTTATGTATGTGGTAATTGGCTGTATGTGTGTTGTAGGATTTGTGTATGTGTATTAGTTTGTGACCCTGAAAAAATAAATGTAATAAAATAAAAATGAGTAAAATATAAATAAAAATAAAAACTATACTAAACTAAAAATAAAAGTCAGTAGAAAAAAATAATTAAAATGAAAATAACACGACACACTATACAAACTCTAAAAACTAAACACGACTCAAATAAAAACTAATAAAATAAAATAAAACCAAACCAAACCAAACAAAAAAAGCAGTAATAATAAACTAACTAAAAACTAAAAACAAACAAAAATAAAAGAAAACAAATACTCGACGCACTAAGATAAAAAATAAATCCTCTAGAAATAAATAAAACCTAGTAAATTCCTAATCTATAAAATAAAATTCAAATAATAAAAAATAAAAACTATAAAAGAAGTGAAAATAAAACCTAAAGTCCTAAAAATATAAAATCTAGTGAAACTCAAAATAAATAGTAAAATTAAAAAATAATAAAAATAAAAAATAAAAAGAAATAGAAAATAAATTCTAGAAAATTCTAAATAAATATAAAATAAATCCTTAAAATAAAAATCTAGAAAAATAATAAAGATACAAACTCAACACACTTAGGCTCGGGTGAATGTTTGGGCTAGGTTTAGGCTCGGGTTTGATACGAGACTGGGGAATTTGCTCCATATGATGCGCATTTGCCTTGAGTTAAGCGTTTGAACTCCGCAACGCGCATTTGACCTATAAAATAAATATTAACGTGCATAAGACCTATTATGTCGAGAATTAAAAATTAAAAATCATCTATTAGGAGTATAAAATGTACACTTTTAGGTGCTTATCAGTGTCGTTTGGGTGCCGCTGGGGTGCCCGTCCCCTCGGGTCATTTTCAAGCCTAAATGTGCCTATTTTTGAATTTTTGTCCTATCCTATAACCAAAAGTACCGTGAATGCATGAACAGTTGCTACGTGTTACGTTGGACACGCACGAGGTGTTCGTCCCACTCGTGGTGCCGTTGGGGGTGCCCCGACATGTTTTTAAGCCTAAGTATACCTATTTTTTAATTCATGTTAAAAACTCAAGCTAGGAGTTCCGCGGCTATGCGGGTGGTTGCTACTTGTTACGTAGGATGAACACGAGGTGTTCATGCCTCCCGCGATGCCGTTTGTGTGCCGTTGGGGGTGCCTACCCCCTGCAGATCGTTTTCAAGCCTTAGTGTTCCTGTTATCGAGTTCATGTCCTATCCTCAAATTGGAAGTCTTATGACTACCCAACCGATTCCTATATGTTACGTTGGATTCACACAAGGTGTACGTGACACATGTGGTGCCGTTAGGGGTGTCTGCCCCCCCTAACTGTTTTCAAGTCTAACTGTGCTTGTTTTAGAATTTGTGTCCTATCCTCAAACTTGGAGTCTCGCAGCTGCACAAAAGGTTGATACATGTTACGCTGGATACTTACGAGATGTTCATGCCTCCCTCAGTGCCATTTGGGTGCCTTTGGGGGACCCTCGACTCCCTTTTCAAGCCTTAATGTGCTTGTTTTCAAATTCGTGCCTATACTCAAAATGAAAGCCACGTGACTGTTCAGTCGGTTCTTACATGTTACGTTGGATGTGAACGAGGTATACATGACACCCATGATGACGTTCGGCTGCCGGTGCGGGTGCCCGCCCCGTAGCACGTTTTTAAGCCTAAGTTTGCCTATTTTTTAATTCGTGTCGTATCCTCAATTCGGGGGTCTTGCGGCTACATGGGAGGTTGATACGTGTTATGTAGGATGCACACAATGTGTTCATGCCACTCGTACTACCGTTTTGGTGCCACTGGGAGTGCCCGCAACCCAGCGGTACATTTTTAAGCCTAAGTGGGCCTATTTTTGAATTCGGGTCCTGACCTCAAATCTGGAGTTTCGCAATCACGCAGGAGATTTATGCGTGTTATGTTGGACATCCATGAGGTGCTGATGCCACCCGCAGTGATGTTTAGGTGTTATTAGGTGTGCCCACCCCCATGCCCCTCGCACGGCACATTTTCAGGCCCAAGTGTTTTTGTTTTTGAATTCGTGTCCTATCTTCAAATTGGAAGTCTTGTGGCTGCACGATTGGTTGTTAGGTGTTACAATGGATATTCACGAGGAGTTTGTTTCACTCGGGGTGCTATTTGGGTGCCACTCAGGGTGCCCTCCCCCGCATTATATTTTCAAGCCTAAGTAAGCCTTTTTTGAATTCGGGTCCTATCCTCAAACCGAAAAGTTCCATGGATGTGAGGGAGGATGACACATATTATGTTAAATGCACACGAGGTGTTTGTTCCACATGTAGTGCTATTTAGGTGTCGCTGGGGGTGCCCCTCCCTTGAAGCACATTTTCAAGCCTAAGTGTGGCTAATTTTGAATTCAGGTCCTATCCTCAAATTGGAAGTCCCGATACTGTGTGGGTGGTTACTATATGTTATGTTGGATGCTCACAAGGTGCTCGTGTCACATGCAGTGCCATTTGGGTGCCACTGGGTGTGCCCTCCCTCGTAGCAGGTTTTTAAAAATAAGTGTGCCTATTTTCGAATTCATATCATATCCTCAAATCGAGAGTTCTGCAGTTGTGCGGGAAGCTGCTATATGTTACATGGGACACACAAGAAGTGTTCGTACCACCTGCGGTGCCGTTTAGGTGTTGGTGGTGGTGCCCATCCCCCCGCGACAAGTTTTCAAGCATAAGTCTGTCTATTTTTGAAGTCGTATATCATCCTCAAACTAAGACTCCCATTGTTATACAAATGACTGCTACATCTTACGTTTGATGCGAAAAAGGTTGTTCATTCCATCTGCATTGACATTTTGGCACCACTGGGGGTGTAACCCCTGGAGACTCATTTTCAACCCTAAGTGTGCCTATTTTTGAATTTGTGTCTTATCTGTAAAACGGGGGTCTTGTGGCTATGCGGCCAATTGCTACGCATTACGTTGAATGCTCACAAGGTGTTTGGGTGCCACTAGGGGTGTTCACTATCACATTTTAAAGACTAAGTGTGTATTTTTTCAAATTTGAGTCCTCACCTCAAATCAGGATTAGTGAAGCTACAGAGGCAGTTTCTATGTGTTATGTTGGACGTGGATGAGGTATTCATGCCACCAGCGGTGTCGTTTAGCTGACACTAAAGGTTCCCGTCCGCTGGAACATTTCCAAGCCTAAGTGTGCCTGTTTTTGAATTCGTGACCTATACCCAAATCAGGAGTTCCTCGGCTGTGAGATCGATTCCTATGTGTTATGTTGGACGCGCTCGAGTTGTTCGTCCCACCCATGGTGTCATTTGGGTGGTGCTGGAGGTGCTCGTCCCCGTGAGACGTTTTCAAGCCTGAGTGTGCCTATTTTTTAATTCAGGTCCTATTCTAATACCGGGAGTCTCCCACGGCTACGCGGGTGGTTGTTACATGTTACGTTGGACAGGTACAAGGTGTCTGTCCCACCCATGGTGGAATTTGGGTGCCACTGATGGTGCCCACCCCGAGACACATTTTCAAGCCTAAATGTGCTGATGTTGGAATTCATATCTTATCCTCAAACTCGGAGTTTCGAGGTTGTGAAAGCGGTTGCTACATGTTATGTTAGATTCATATGAGGTGTTCATGTTGTAAACACCACATTATAGGACCCCATAAGTCTCTCCTTTGACTCCTAGCACTTCCCCCTTCCACCGCAAATCTAGGTCATACTCCGAGTACCAATCTAGAGACCATCGGGTGCCCCCGGGACCCATTTGACTCTGGTAAACTCTTTTGTCAGAGAGAAATATTTTTGAAACTTTGAAGGGCTCCAAAAACCCTTTCCAATGGTGCTCCCCATGCATTAATCAACATAACGGTTCAGATAAACGAAACATTTCACTGTCGAAAACTGATTCGGGGCCATCAGGCGTTCCCGGGCCCGAAATTAACCCCAATCAACTCCACCGTTAGAGAGAAATCTATGTGGCACTTTGAAGGGCACTAAAACCCCTTTACAAGGGTCTGCCTCTACCTTAAACAGCATAACCATTCATACGAACGATTAGTTTTCTCCCAAAAATTGATTCGGAGGCAATCGGGCTCTCCCGAACTCCGTTTGACCAAAGTCAAAACTTCATCTCGAACAAGACTAAATTAATCTCCGAAGGGCACTGAATACCCTTTCTAATGATATGCCCCATACATGATTCAGACCTATGGTTCGAACGAATGAGCCTTTTTACTCTGCGAGGTCACTGGGCACTTTCGGGGCCCGGTTGACAAAGGTTAACTTTCCAAACCAAGCAAAACTCGTTGAAATATTGAAGTACATCTCCTAAGATTTCTAACGGTCCATCCCGTGCATGATTTTGACTTACCGTGCGGACGAACGATCCGTTTACGTCGGACGAGCTCCCATCCGAAGGATCGACATGCACTTTCGAGCCACATTTGATTCAAAGTCAACTCCGAACCTGTGAGAGGTCCAAAGGACTCTCGAAGGCCTATGAAATAAATTTTTAATGGTATTCCTCGTGCGTGATTCGGATCAACGATTTTGCTCTGCAGTCATTTTCCAGAAAAGTCCGCACGGGACTGCCAATTGGAAGGTCCTAACCCTGCCTATCGGCACAGTGTAAAGGGTGACCTGCCAATAGGCACCCTCTAGGGTAGGCCGATCGGCACCACTTTTTGCCCTATAAATAAGTTCCATGACCTCATTCCCAATAGGTAGCAAAAACACACCAGCATCAGTGATCTCAACAACATTCTCTCAAAGTCAGCGAAGTTCTATATGATAATCTCATTCAAGCCTAAATATCCATCCTTTTCACACCCAATTTGGAAAATATCCTTCTCTCTCATCAACATCCATCAACATTCAAAGGAGTTCATCCAACATCCAAGCTCAAGCTTCAAAAGAAGGTCCAATTCCTTCTCCCTCTCTTTCAAATCTCTTGTTTTGCATAAATTACTTTAGATTCATAATCTAGTTTCATTCTAGTTCACATATTAACATCTACACTTTTATTAGTACATTGCACATACTTTATTTTTCATAAAAAACCCAAAAACAAATAACAAAGGGTTACACTCGTAAATTCCAAACAAAATTATCCACCACACTTTTTTTCAAAACTAGAAACACATTTTTTACACACACATGCCCCAAATAAAATTCCGTTCTCATTTATGGGATAAACCCCACACCTGTTCTACATTCCAACTACGTGGACTTTGATGCCTTTATAGGCTACGTAGGCATCTCGAATTAAAATCCAAGACTCAAGTCCAACTTTTTTCAATTTTCCAACTTCTCTTAGTTTTCCAAATTTCTCAAATCCCTCATTTTTATCATACATATACATATAATATGCTTGTTCGTGCTGCATCCCACGTATATTATCGTTTCCCCATAACGATCAATATTTCGATGAACGCTCATATTCTATCTTCTACATTTGTTATTACTTTGGGAATATTCCTATGGATGACCTCACCCTATCTTTTCCGTGGTATGGGTCGAACGATTCCAATCTCCATTATATAAACACATGCACACACTTTATGGGGATAAATGAAAATATTAACATTTGCCTATGAGAGACCGAAAGGGCGGGATGGGTTCCTAACACCTTCCCATTACGTAACTTAGCCCCCAGACCTCCGATTTATTTATTTCGCATGTATCAGTTTGTCCTTGATGTCGCTCTCTCGAAGTGGCAATATATTATTTTGCCTGTTTTAAGCAAAATAGGCTGGCGACTCTATCTCTTTACATTCACCCAACACCGATGACGATCGAAGCCCCTTTTTCAAAGAGAAGGGTGCGAGACCACGACGCAGTTTCTTCCCTGGGGGATCCTCTTTCTCCTTTCCCCCGAAACGAACGTCCCGTCGATCGGGATGACCACAGTTGTGACTCTACTGGGGACTTTTTTAAGAGGGCTAGAATCTATTTACATGGGTCTTTTATTTTCTTGTATGTTTCCCTATTTTCATGTTCCCCTTTATTATTCATGTGTACCTCATGCTTATGCTACTATTCACACACTTGTAGAAGATTCTCCATGAACACTTCACACAAAGTGCACTTAGGATCACATATACCCATGTATTGCACACATCACTTATCCATGCTTGGTATACTATTGGTACTTCTACTTTTCTCCTTATTTGGCATGATCAAGAAAGATACTATCACCAAAAGATAGTAATAAAATAATCATGCATGATTCACATGACATCACCCAAGAGCATTGTTATTTACAAAATTTTATCTCGTAAATGGAGAGTCACTTCGTGATGGGCACTAGTCCAGCAGGGCGCAGTTAGCCTAAGAGATATGACTCTTACCTTCCAGTGGCTAGGTACCTTCGACATATATCAAACGGTTCCTCCGTATCGTACCACTTGACCGAAGTCATGACGGGAGGTATATCATAGGGAACTCATTCATGTATGACGAATATATCTAATTTTGTCTCACACGTACCGTCCCCATGAGGTATATAGTGAGGCAATTCACATACACTCAGGTATATCAAATGTCTTGTCCACACGTACCGATTGGCCTCAAAAGCAAGACGTATATCGTGGAAGTCACGCCAAAGGGGGAACCCTTTCCAATTCTCCCAAACAACTGCATACCCGCATATAGGTATCAAGCCTAAGACACACATGTTAGATTGCCAATTTCAACCCAAAATTCTATCTAAATTCTGGGTGGTTCTGCCACCTAAATTTTAGCAATTTTTTTAAAAATGGGACCCTGCCGGTAATCATGGTTACAAGTCCAACCATAGCTTCACATATGTTGCAAACCCAATTTTCCCAGGCTCGGGTCCCGTCCGGCATTTCATTTTGGATTTAGGAGAATTTAATACAAGTGAGAACCTAATAAACATAATAATCATGCTGAGACCCATCTCTAGTCTTTTCATCTATCTTTTTTTCCCAAAAAACGTTCAAAAACATTTTTTTCCTCTTTTATTAAAAATACCAAAAACATTTTCATTCTCATCTTTTCCAAAAATGTCAAAAATATCTTCCTCCTTCTTTCTCCCAAAAAATAACGAATCTCCCTTTCTCTCTTTCAGAAATAAATTCTTATTTTTCTACTTCTCATGTAGATCACATACCCTTGTCCTGGCTCCGTATTGGCTTTGGTTTTCTGTCAAACCGCCCCTAATTTCTGTCATTCCCTTTACTTCCTCCGAGTTCAAGACTCGCCCGCCTTCCATGGAGAATACGGATCAAGTATCGTATGTAAGCCGGATTCGTTGACGATTCTGGTTTAGCTCATTGCCAAAATTGTTAACCTTCAAACCAAGGTTTATAAGATGCAAAGAAATCGGGTCCCTATCCCTGAAATACTGAGGTCATTTTCCCTTGCGCCATGGGTCCGCCTACACCCGAACCAATTTGGATCCCTGAAGAATACCATCATAATCAACGTGCTCCTCCTTCTAAGGGGCCGTCACTAGTCCAGCTTCCTATGCCAAGCCTTGTTCAGACCGAGGCTAATTTCCCCGTAACTGTTGATCAGAAAGAGGAAGAACTAAAAAAGGTCAAGGAAGACCTCAAGATGCTAACTAAGAAATTTGACCAAGTCATAATCTCTGGGAATTACATGGACTACACCTACATGTCTCCCTATCCTAAATCTAGGTTACCAGAAAAATTCAAGATGCCCAATATCGAGAAGTTCTAAGGCAGTGGACCCTCGAGCATTCATCTCTGTAGCTATCATTGAGCCATGACTCTCCTAGGGGCTTTAGAAGAAATAATGGCTCAGATGTTCTATCAGACTCTAAAGGATAGTGCCCTCTGTTGGTTCCTATATATTGAAGAATCTAGAATCCGCAGTTGGGAAGACGTTGCCCGTGAGTTCATGTCACGGTACAAGTATAACGAGGAGCTAGAGGTTACCTATAGTGACTTAGAGCTACTCAAACGGAATCTTGGGGAATAAGTCAGTAACTTCATATCAAGATGGAGAGAAAAAGCAGCTACCATGACCAATCGGCCTTCCGAAGAAGAACAAGTTAGTATTGTGAAGAAAACTTCCTACCCATGTCCAAGAAATAATAGGAGGCCAGTATTACCCTCACTTTCGAGGCCTCCGAGAAACAGGAGTAGAAATCGAAGAAGGTCTTTCCAAGACAGAAATTGAACCGAAGAAAATCTCGAGATAACTTGCTCCTAGGAAATTTGAAAAGCCTACTAGTACCATAATCTCTACTATCAATAATATCTCTCATCCTGCCACTTCATGGGCACCAAAAAGTCACCCAAACCTAATTGGAAAAGAATACACTAGGATTGACGCTCCTCTCTCCAAAGTCTACCAGTCTATCTTATACCGAAACCTGATCAAACCCTTGAACCCTTATCCGTTACCAAATCCACTTCCAAAGAATTTCAAACCTGATGCCCATTGTGAATATCACCAAACTACTGGCCATACCACCGACCAGTGTTTCCATTTCCGAAACACAATCCAAAACCCGATTGACCGGGGTATCATTGCCCTATTAGCTAATCCTAAGCCTAACACTACCCATAATCCACTCCCAAGTCATACAAATGCCCTCTTCCTAGAAGAAAATTCAGAACTCGACCCATCTACCCAAATTATGCCAAGTAAATCACCAATCATGCCCATATAATCTCCCAAACCACTCCAAACATGCCCGTATTTCTTCTTACACCCTACCAACCTTGTCGATCAAACCTTACCACTCCTCACTAAAGCCTGCATCGCTGTTCGCACCCATTCTGGAGGCAAAATATGGAATTTTCAGAAGTTCTGAACCAACTCCTAGAGTTCGGGCTAAAATTGCCCTCCCAGATGACCATTGACTATCAGATATTTATTGGGTTATTCTTAGAAGCTCAAAAATGGTCCCGAGAGTCAGAAGACTGGGTAGTGCCAACCAACGAAGTCAGTCTAGATGACCTGGTCCAGATCATGGCAGATTTGTTTCGACAGACTTGTGATATTTATAGCATATCCGAGCTTCTTAATGTTTTGAAATTACAAGGGCACCTGGTCCCCTAAATCTCATATTTCCCTATCGAATGGGAGGAATTATATGAAGAGGCCATAGAATTTGTAGAGTGTATTGACTTTACATGGAAATCTAATGACATTGACACCGAATGGGGGGACGATTCCAAAGATTTAAATGAAGAGCCAGATTCAAGAAAGCCTAGTCTGATAGCCAACCTATGTAGAGTGATATCATTCAAGGAGCTGCTATGAGAGATCAACCAGGTAGCTGAGCAACCCGACATTGATGAAGAAATAGGGTTTAAATTTTTTCCCCCTTTCATAAACCACATGACCAAGTCGGGGAGACATTACCAGAATCCGAACTTATAACCATCAGCAAGAGATAAAGGGAAAGGTGTTGATAATATCTTGCCAAAAATGACTCTTGAAGAAAGAAAGGTCCTTGATCAACTGAAAAAACTCAAGCTAACATCACTCTATGGGGACTTTTCATGTCTTACCAACTGCACCCAAATGCCCTAATCAAGCTACTCACATGACCCACAGTTCCTCCTTCAACCACACTAGAAGAAAGAGTGAATCTAGTTGGATCCTTGACCTCTATTCGAATGCTCTCCTTATCCGAAGAGGAAATTCCTAAGAATGGTCCCAACCACAATTATGCTCTCAATATCTCTGTTGAAGTTATGAGGAAAACTGTCCCCCTCCCACTCGTCGATAATGGATCAGCTCTGAATGTGTGCCCACTAAGAACTCTAAATTGTTTAGGATTGAAAGTGAGCAACCATGCTCCAACCTCTGCTTCCGTGCATGCCTATGAAAACACCCGTTGAGAAGTAATGGGGTATATCAAGCTTGAAATAGGGGCTGACCCTATAAATCCTGTTATTTAATTCCAATTCATCGACATCCCAACCTGTTTTAATCTATTACTCAAATGACCGTGGCTCCATAGCATCAAAGTGGTGTCTTCTTCCCTTCATCAAAAGTTAAAGTTCTTTGTTAATGGACAAGTTATCACAATCTTGGGAGATAGTGACAACATCGAGAATGAAAGCACCAGTAATCCGATACTCGAGATATAACAAGGGGTGAACAATATGCTGTTATCAGGCTTCTAGGTCGAACAATTCTCACTCCCAGCAGGGGATGGCTTCAAAGATAGGGTTTGTTCAAAATATGATCCGCATGGAAATGTTAATGTAATCCAAATGTTCACGAATATGCACTTCATTCCCAGACTGGGGCTAGGGAAAAGACAATAAGGAATAACTAAACCTATTGTGTTGAATTAGGCCCTTCCTCCCTGTGGCTTGGGATATCAACCATCAGAAGAAGAACTCAGATTGATCCATCAACCTAGACTGAAGATAAAGTTAGAATGCGCCAGAACCATCTCGATAGATTCCCTAAATGGAAGATTCGTCAGAGAGGGAAAAGATTTGCCCTTCTACGGCTTCCTTGAACCATGGTATGACCCTGTAGACAAAAGGATGAAACCAGGAATGGAGAACTTTTATGAAGACAACTACCCGGGAGCCGAAAGTTCCCAACATTCTACGAAACCACTCACTGAGGAGACCATTACTGATATCGGGGATTTTGAGGACAATGATTTCATGGATTATTTCAACTTATAGATATTGGGGCTGACACTCTGCATGATCCACTTAGGGACTATATCATCTGATCCATACTACCTTATCAAAGATGATGATACACCTTTTCTCAACTGGCATGCTGCACCTGTGCCACTTGTTGATATTCAACCTAACCCTGATGTTTACCCCTTTCCCTTGTAGTTATTTCCTCTCACTCTGATGTAATCGACACCTCCTTTGATGAGGTTCTCAATGCTATTTTTCCTATCAATGAAATAAATGAAGATTTTGAGTATCTTGCTACGCCTTACATTAATTGTCTTGATTCTAATCAAACTCTTGACGATGAAAATATTGCAAATGAACAATTACTAACTGATCTAAATAAGGTTAATAATAAATAATATAAATGCGTTCAAGTTAATGAAGATGAAACCATTGTTATTAATATCGGTTCTAGTAGTGAAATACACGAGATTAGGATAGGGGATACCCTTGTGTGACACCTAACATAACAAAATACCGAGCGATCGCTCCTGTATCAAATTAAAACCGGAGTCTCATATGGTTCATTCTTAGCATCATTGTCGAAAAATAATTTAATCACTAATATCCTATTAGGCCAACATCAAAAATTTAAATTAACTAACCTTTTTAACCAAACCATTTAAATAAACAATTACAACAATTTATATGCAACAACTGAAATGAAATAAAATAAAATAATCGAACACTCGTTACAATAATACAACGAAATCGAATGCCGCACTAATAGGAAATAAAAGAATAAATGGGTACAGTTGGGCCATCAGCCCGAATGTTTTTATAATACCTCCTATCTAGATCTCAATGATAGAAGCATCTACAATAAACCTGCATGCATCCACAGCTGCTGCAGCATTCATTTGACTCAAAGGAATCATCATCCAGGCGTCCCGGTGTCTGGACACCTATATATATATATATATATATATATATATATATATATAAAATAGCAAGAGAGGGGAAAATAAATAAACGGGCCAAAGCCCGAGTTTTGAAAACATTTTAGCAAGTTCTTAAAATCCATATTTTGAAGATATGATCTTTCTCATATTTAAACTGGTATCGCACTCTCATGAGATACACCTCACCCCTCTTCTAATAGTGCACAACTATCGCATATCTTTTAAACAACTTAGTTAAGCTACCCTGCCTAACTAATGTATTTTCCCACCTCCGAATAATTCATAATAATTAGATTACTCATTCACAATAATTAGAGTACCTATCCCGTATATATATTTAGTTCTCATTAGAACCTATTATTCATAATCACATAAATCCGGATATTCATTTACTAGTAGTAGTATCACACTTCATCCATTCTTTTACCCTTTTATACAAGGTTACGTTATATGATATCTTATCTCATATAATCAATATACTATACGCAACAAGTATAATAATCCATCCACCGAGCTATAATATAAGTAGCTTAGTCATTATCATTTACTAAGAAACCGTGGATTATCGCAAGTACACATATATGTTAATTTTAATACATATATCCATATCCGGCACCCATAGGCTTAACAACGTTGCACACATACTCTACTATCAAATCCAAGTACATCCCGTACTAAAGGATAATGTGTTTCACAACACTTAGGAACCATATCAAATCAAATCACACATATTGGAGGCGAACATAGTTCCAAGCCTATGAGCTAAGCACATACATACGCACCCATATGACCGTCATCACTATCATTCTCTCTGATAGCCCGTACCAAGGTTCCATGCTTTGAGCTACCAAATCTAAAATCCCCCCGAAGGCAACACAGGATAAGATTGTCCTCTTTCGAATGCCAACCTCCCGTGATAGCAAGTATGGTAGGTATGTCGTACACATAATAAACAATAATATAGGTACACATTCCATCTATGTAAATATATCATCAGTTAAGTATTCACACAACCATATAATAACGATAGGTATTTGTATCACCTATACATAATTCCCCATAGCTAATTATTTAACCCATGTATATAATAACATCCGGGCATACGTACAACCCGTATAACAAACCCCTACGTAGTATATTTATTTCTCGAATATCCTACCCATTTATTGTTTTTGACTAATCCTTAATATATTATTTCCGAGCTTTTCTCACCGCACAATGATAATATCAACAACCCCGATAAATTCATTCGTCTCATAATATGTATACTTTAATGACATCGTATATATATATTATTTACATCTCTTCCCAATATACTATGGCTATAATTTCCAAACTCTTAAAGAGATAGCCAATAGCCTCGAATATTTCCATTCGTAATAATATAAACAGTCACACACTTAAAATACTATCCCAATACATATTCCCATACTTTGAGAAATAATTATGTCCACAACTTATATAAATTCGTTCATTTTTCCCGTAGCCTAATATTCATAGTACGTAATATGTCCGCTACTATCCACGTACTTTTTTCGTATGCATTCTCCTTTGTATTTTTTGCATCCCTCTAGTTTTATACATTTTCCCACTTTCTGAGGGTTGGCATAATCTCCGCTCACTTATAGTTTTTTAGTTACTCGGCATTCGTACATGCTTAATACTCATTTAAATAAGCCTATGAGAAGTTCGGAACAAAAATCGGGCCTTAAGAGTCATTATGGAATCTCGTTAGATGACCCGGAATTCTCGTTCGAACGAGGTCGTTCGAACCAGTGTTCGTTCGAACAAATTGCTTCGAACGAACTACCAACTCGTTAGAAGGGGCACTAGAACCTCTTTAGAAGTCTCATTCGAACGAAGTCTCGTTCAAACGACCTAGGCTGGACTTCTAACGATATTTCTGCAGATGCACAGTTCATCTTCCCAAATTCATTTTCGCCATTTTCCTTCTTTAAATTCAACCCATACTCATTCCAACCCAAGTTTAAGGTTCCCAAACTACTCTAAGTCATCCTAGAAAAATTCTTAGCATAATTTAGGGATCAAATTCTTCCAATATTCAAGTAAATCCAACAAATCCATAATAAACCAATTTTGGTATTAATCGTGTTATATCCGTTTTAATCTTTCGAAAACCCGTTTGATCCACAAAATTTCAACCCAAAAATCTTTAGTTTTATAGCAACTACAATATGAGAAATTAACACACTCAATCATAAAGAAAGTTAAACACTTGCCACGTGAATAAAATCCGACGACCCCGAGTCGAATCCCACGAAGTTTGACCCAGAATTCATTTTCTCCCTTCTTCTCTTCTCTTATTCTTCTTCTTCTTCTTCTTCTTCTTCTTCTTCTTCTTCTTCTTCTTCTTCTTCTTCTTCTTCTTCTATTATTTCTCTCTTCTTTCTCTCTCTCTTAGGGCAGATTTTGGGAAATAAAAGAGGGCTTCCACTTATTAAACCCAAAATTAGGTGTGTGCCCAACTATAAAATGACTCGTGTACTCATTTACGAGGTCCTACTAGTCCAAAAATCCCTGGAACCCAAACACTACCCCATGATACTCTATTTTGACTATCTCGACCATTCCGAACCCAACGGCGTAGTCGAAATATCCATCCGAGTCACTTAACTGAAATTCACTAATTAGACCTAACACTTTCAATACGCGTGTTTTCCAATTTAATATATTTTCATTTGTCGCTTTACCCAACTGCGACATGTAATTAAAATACTCACTCAAATACTTAGTCTCGTAAGGAAAATATAATTCGAGTAAATATTAATCTGACACAAAATAATATTTACTATTTACTTTATATTTCGAATTTATTCAATTACACTCCTAAGTTCCAAAATTACTATTCACAATAATTCCTCAAATAACCAAATTGAATTACACCCACCTTTATAATTCATAAATTCCAAAATTACTATTCATAGACATTTCCTCAAATTAGCAAATTATGTCCACACTGTAATTTAAATACCTTTAAAAGTATGGGGTATTACGCCTTGATGAGCACAAATGCATGCAAATCAAAGAGATACTGAAGGATTTCGTGGATGTCTTCACATGGTCCTACGATGATATGCCCGACATTGACCCTGAGATAGCAAAGTATGAGATTCTAACTCTCTCGAAATGTAAACCAGTCAAAAAGAAGCTGCGAAAGCTTCGCATCGAATGGTCACTCAAAGTAAAAGAAGAAGTAGTCAAGTAACTGAATGTGGGTTTCATTCGTGTGATTGAAGATCCGAATATCATATATGTGTTAAAATCAGGAGGAAATGTACGCATGTGTGTCGACTACCGAGACTTGAACAAGGCCTCTTCAAAGGATGATTACCCGCTACCCAATATTGATATGATTTTGGACAACAAAACCAGTTATGCTCTCAAGTTATTCGTTGACAGATTTCCTGGATAAAACCAGATCAAGATGCACCATGATCATCAAGAGAAAACTTAATTCATCACCCCTTGGGGAACATTTTTGTATACTATCATGTCATTTAGTCTAAAAACCATAGGGGCTACCTACCAAAGGGCTTCCATAACCATTATGCATGATCTGATACACAAGGAAGTCGAGGTCTATGTGGATGACATAATTATCAAGTCCAAGACTAGAGAATTTCATGTCCACGCTCTCCGAAAACTGTTTGAATGACTGCGATAGAACCAAATGCGGCTTAACCCATAGAAATGTGTCTTTGGAATTACCAAAGGGAAACTCTTGGGATTCATGGCAAGTGACAAAGGGATAGAAGCAGATCCTGCCAAGCTGAAATACATACTTGAGATGCCACCTCCCCAAATGGGGATAGAAGTCCGAGGATTCCTTAGGAAATTATAGTACATCAGTTGATTCATGAGCCAATTGAATTTCATTTTTGAACCCATCTTTAAACTCCACCAAAAATATTCGACCAAGGTCTGGAAAGAAGCTTGCCAAGAAGACTTCGACCAAATTAAGCAATACCTAACCCAACCTCCGGTGCTTATTCCACCGCAACTTGGTCTTCCCCTACTCCTATACCTAACTGTGACCGATACTGCAACTGAAGCTTTGCTAGCTCAATACATTAAATAAACCCACAAAGAAAAATCCATCTACTATGCGAGTAAAAAATTGGCAGATTACTAAGTTAACTACACCACATTAGAAGGAACATGTCGCTCTTGTCTGGGCTACCCAAACGTTACGGCATTACATGCTCGCCTTCCCTATCAGACTCGTATCCCGGATGGATCCCATCAAGTACCTACTCGAGAAGCCCTCCTTATCTAGTCAAATGGCCCATTGGTTGATGCTTCTAGTCGAGTTCGATATCACCTATGTCACATAGAAATCCATGAAAGGAAGAGCCATCTCTCACTACCTTTCTGACTACCCTATGGAAGAAACTAATGTCTGGATATCTGAATTCCCAAATGAGAATATCCTTTGTGACTCCCAAGAATATCTTCGATGAAAAATGTTCTTTGACGGTGCTACCAACAAAAAAAGATATGGCATTAGAATCCTCCAAATTTCCCCTGATGACTCCCACACTCCCATTGCCATTAAATTAGAATTCCCCTACACTAACAACATGACTGAATATGAGGCGTGCACGATAGGACTCAAGGTTTCCCTTAAGAAAGGAATTCGATACCTAGATGTCTATGGGGATTCAACCCTCATCATCGGTTAAGTACTCAGGAAATGGAAATTCAAGGACGAGAAACTCTTACCCTTCCATGCCCACCTTGAAGAACTAGCTTCCCAATTCTAAGAAATCACCTTCCACTACTTACCCCGAGCAAAGAACGACCTAGATAACCCCCTTTCCACCTTAGCCTCCAAGATTGACATGCCTGAAGGAATAACCATGGCCCCCTTAGATCGGGATAAGGGTCGGATTTACTCCATTCGAAAACTCTTGTCTTTTCTTGTTGAACACGCATGCCGAATTTCATCCAATCCGGAGAATAAAAATTCCCAATTTTTTAATGATCTCACAAGTGTAAAAATAGCTTTTTTCTAACGACCGTAAAAATCAGCCTTTTTGCACCTTTTTTGAGTTAATCATCAATTTACACAAAATTCCATAATTACCTACAAAATTTCACTAGGCAACTTTATCCGCAAATTAGTACAAGAATATTTTAAAATTATCGAAGTGCCCATTTTTCAATTAAAATAAGATAAACCAACCCACTGCTACCACATCGAGCTCTGCACAGAGGAAGAATCTGAAATAACTGACTATTGGTACTATGATATTTGGCGCCTCCTCGGACACGATAGGTATCCCAAGGAGCCGACAAGAAAGATCGAGAAATTCTTGGCAGACTGGCCACCCACTACATTATCTGTGATAAATCACTATTTAAGAGAAACTTCGATGGAACCCATTTACACTGCATCGCAGGGGCTGACATTGAACAACTATATGCTGGCCCAAAATATCATCCAACAGGGATACTACTGGACTACCATGGGGCATCGATATCATAGGGAAAGTCATGTCGAAGGAATCTAATGGACATGATTTCATCCTAGTCGTTATTGACTACTTCACCAAATGGGTGAAAGTCGAGTTATATGTAGTTTTGAATGCTAAGAAAGTGTCCAAATTCATCAAGAAAAACATCATCTGTCGATATGGGGTCCCACACGAACTAGTATCAGACATTGGGTCACATTTTGAGGCAGAGGTTATGAAATTGGTTAACGAGTATGGGATTCAAACACATAAATCCTCTCCATATTGACCTCAAACCAATGGAGCAATCGAAGAAGCCAATAAAAATCTCAAAGCCATCATCAGGAAGATGACCGAGAGTTGTCGTGATTGGGCCAATAAGATCCCTTATTCCATCCGGGGCTACTGTACGTCAGTTCGAACCTCTATTGTGGCTACCCCTTACTCTCTAGTCTACGACATGGAAGCAGACCTACCCATGGTGCTGTAAATACCCTTGTTGTGCATCATGATTGAAAGTAAGGTTAGAGAAAAAGACTGGTACCAAAGCCGTCTTGACGAGCTGACCCTCCTAGATGAAAGGAGATTGAAAGATCTTTATCACATACAAGGATACCATTGCTGTATAGAGCGATCATTTAATAAGAGAGTCAAGGACCACAGTGTCTGAGAGGGAGACTTATCCCTTAAAGAAATAGTAGAGCCCATCTTGGGCCCCAGAAGAAAATTTAAGCCCAATTGGAGCGGCCCCTACGTTGTGAAGAAGATCATATCGGGCAACACCGCTGTACTCACTGACTTTGATGGGGAAGACATGGCGCATCCAGTCAACCTGGATTGCATCAATAAATTCTACCCCTATTCTAAAATCTCAACTCGCCACAATTCTTCTCATCGCCCTTCTATTCTAAAAAAGAAAAAAAATATCTCTTCTTTCCCCCCTACCCAGAATTATGTGGGCTTTATCCTCTAAAAACATTTTACTAAAACTGAATTTCAAAATTTTTCAAAACCCTCTGAGGTACGTAGACAACTCATTCACTTCACATGAGCCCGACCCCCTTCTTTTTCACAAAATGCTATTCTTTTATGATCCCTGAGCACGAGAGTTGATTTTTAACATATACATGAACAAAAGGATTATGTATGCCCTAGAGATTGGTATAGATAATTCAAAATACAAAAAGTCATCAAAAGGCACAGCTAGATGATTAAAAACTTATTTATTTCATTATCTGAAATTTTCGTACGATTACATCGGCGTAAGGAGTCAAACGACTTCCCTAGCTAAAAAAACCCAAATAATTGCAAGCCCCACTACTCGAGAAAATCACTCCAATTATTCCCACAAAACACAAAAACAACACCTATTATAAAAAGCTTCACAAAACCCTACCCACAACTGTCAGAGGAACCAACACCATCATCACCTGCATCTTGGACTCGCCAAGCCACACCTGCATGAATGGACTATCGCAAAAGATCCAGGGAGCGATAAGCCCGAACTTGCTTGGGGTAGACCACAATGCCCCCCTCCATGTGTCACATATGGCAAACCACCTTTGACCAGTCTCCACAACTAACATCCTATCCACTACCTTCTTCCATAGACACTTCATGTAGTTCCTAGAGACATGCCAGACTCGCCCAATAGACTAAGAAGGATGGGTCGACAAACAAATATTCTCCCACAGAGAACCAAGCTGCATGCGCATACACTCTGTTAGGTCCTCCACAAGAAAGAAGTTTGGTGTTTGCAGTGGCACAGTTTACTCCCAACCATATTGGTTCAACCGTCGCCAAGGAAGGTAGAAAGAGGTTTGTTTGAGGCCAACCAAATTGAGATATTGGAACTCTTTAAGCTCCATTATGGGAAGCAACTCCTCCCACCAAGGGATAGACTAGCATAAGCCTCGTGCCCCGTGCTCTACAAACCAGTTCCCCCAACTCTCAATGTTCAGGCCTACACTAATGAAATAGTGCGAGAAGAAGTTTGGCACCGCTAACAAACGATACTCAGGTGCGAACGCCATACAAAATCTCTCTGACATCCATATAAACAGCATTACAATGCTCCCTCTCAGAAAGTCAGACCAACCCTCCCCGCATTCAGGCCATTCAAAGTCTCCGCCAGTATCACCGTCGTGGGATTGTGACGGTACTCATCGTGTTGGAAACCAAGCACCCGTGTAAATATGCTAATCGTTGTTATTGGCTTTCGATCATAATACAAAAAAACCTAAACTTTAACTACACTCTTGCGGAGTATAGTGGCGAGTCTGGGTATCGAATCCAGAGGGAATGTTTGATAGATTTTAATTGATTTATTACTTCAAAAAATAAAGTGTAAAAGATGATGATTGAGTGAGAAAGGAAAAAGTAAGAAATAAAGAAGTTAACTAAAACTAATTAGAAAATTAAGGTATGGACACAATCCTCCAACCCTAGTGTATTGATGGTATAAAACTAATCGTAAATTTAAGTGATTGATTAGACCCAGAATTTAGTACTCCCAAGCATTACGTATATGAGGTTCAAGCCCGCACCATACTTAATCAAAGGATGAGTAAATCGATATTGCGATAGTGACACTCGAATTGCATTCTGAAGCATCCCGGTTACCTTGAAGCAAACGAGATCCAAAGATCTACAATTGTTGCGTTTCTACGCAATATGGTCGTACTAAATCATTAAATTTAGGACTAATTTTATACACATGCAACTACCACATCAGGTTGGTTTCATGCATCCCAACCTTTAAAAACCTAGCCTAACATGATGAAATTATAATAAAAGTGCTGGAGATAAAAGTTGCCAAGATTGAAGAACAAGAACATGCAAGAACAAATCAAAGATTGAAGAAAAACCGGAAAAGCTCTTGAATTAATTGTGCAAAGTATGTAAATTCTTCTCCTAGATGTTCCTACTTGTGATGGATATTTTACATCAATGAAATCTGAATAAAAAGAGTCCTAATGACTAAATATATAGGCTAGAGATCATTTAGAAGAGTCCCCAAAACATAAATCTCTTTTGGCTAAAAGATAAGCACAAAATAAAAATCCCGTATCTACCAATTTGTCACACTTAGAAAGCGTGACTAATTTTGTAATGAATTTGGAGCGTGACTAATTTCGTAATGGATATGGTGGATGACAAATGGGCGGACCGATTCTTTTTCCTCAGCTTCGATTCGGTTTGGGTCTGACAGCTTTTTTCTTGAATTTCTTCTCAACTTCAAATTGGCATAACTTCTTCACCGTACCTGGGATTGAGGTGTCATTTTTTCCAGCGTTCTTTTCATTGAAAGATCTTCAACTTTCCAGGTAGCCCCACCTCCGCACTAAGGCTGAAAATTATGAAAATTCCCTTCAACTCCCCGATTCTTGGTTTCTTTCACTATTTTGAGTTCTCTTTTCCATCTTTCTTGCATGAAATACCTGTAAAGCACATAAGAGATACAAAAAATATGAAATACTTGCCAAAAAGGGTTCGTAGCATAGATATGAGACAAATCCAAGCTATTTACACCGCACGAGATAAAAAAAATACCTAAATTAAGGAGATAAATGTGAAGAATTTATGCCTAATCAAACCCCCCTAACTTAGAACTTTACGCGTCCCGAGCAATGTAAAAGAACGAGAGGATGAGTTAAGGACCCTTCAAAAACTTTATTGGGATAGAATACCTTTTTCACGGGCAATCGATTGCATTTAGCGTATGCAACAAGACTTTAAAACCTTAGGTTACCCTAGTAGGACGGGTGGTGTCTCTTGAGGGTTTGCAGTGAATATACCCACAAAATTCATTATTGACTCAAAGAAATATCAAAATACTTAAATATTATAAAATTTAAACTCCCCAAAAACATTCACCTTAAAGTCATATTTACAAGTCTCAAGTCATAGTGTGTGTGTGTGCGAATCCAAAAATCGAACCGCTAACTTCCACCGATTAATCATTACGTTACTTTCCAAAAATTCGTTTTGATTAAAATGCTCACGGGATGCTCTCTCAAACGAATCTCTCGGAATGTGGCTATTCTCTCGGTGTGCGTGATATAAAGAGTAAATATAATGGACGTTAGGTCACGCACACAAATTGAAAGACGAAAATATATGGTGACTAGATCTCATCATCAGAATACGGTCATTGGGAAATGGGAACATCGCCTCTTTTTCACACATTTAATCTCTTATATTATCTTTTATGCCCTAGCTCTCCACACGGTAATCAATTTCTCAATTTGGACTTGGTTAGGACTTTTCGGGTTAAAGGTGTATTGTATGATATGGGAAAGGTTGGGAACTTCGGAATTGGAAAATTTTCTTATGATGTCCGTTAGTGCTTTTTCGGGCTATTGCTCATTTTCTCTTCATTTTCTAATTTTTTTCTATTTTTTTCACACTTTTCTTTTCTTGCTATTTTTTGTTGAGCATTCTTCTATTTTTTTCTTGCCCCTTTTTGTTGCACTTTTCGGACATAAATTCTGACTTTTTTCATTTTTCACAATTCCGGGCTATTTGGGTTTATCGGGTTACCAAATGAAAAGGATAAATTATTCGGCTCAATTGGGTTACAAAATGGATGATTTTTCACAACTTTTTCTAGCCAATATTTTTGGGTAACAAACGATGGCCTACTTCATTGTCCGAATTACTTATTAATTTACAATATGCGTCTCGAGATTAATTTAATTTAGAGATTTGTAGCGCGCGTTTCGAGACAATATTCCCTTTTCCATAACCAATCAAAATAATAAAATAGAGGTCATCAACGACTTTTGTAAAACGCTGAATTAGAACAATGAGTTAACCATTAACTCGGATTGATTTAAAAACTCAAAAAGATCGATAGGCTCGAAATCTCACCGAGTTTTGTTAATCTCCACACTTATTCGTTAAGTTGTCAATTTTTGCGCAATTTCCATCTTTGGTCAATTTCGGCTTTGTGCATTTGATTTTTACAACTTGAGACAAAATATTTGTGACATTTTTGAAGAATTTAAATTCCAATCTTTATTTATTTTGAAGAAAAATATTTTTGGCTTTTTTCAAAATTTTTCATTTTTTTTTTCTAAAAAAAACACTCTTGGAAAGAACATGTGATCAAAACAACGAATCTAAACAATAAACGGGAAGAATATCCAACACCCCCTAACTTAAATGTTGCATTGTCCTCAATGCGAATCAAGAACACAACATAAAGGGAGGAAAAGAAAGATATTACCGAAAATGGAGCGATCCCCGAAAAGTACGAGTCCATTGAATCTACAAAACATGTTAGAACCAAGCATAGCAAAAAGAATAACAAAAACTCTAAACTAAAAAAAAATAAGCTAACTATTGTACAACCTACTATTTTCAAATTCTAATAAGTTATACACTAGAAGTCGAAAAATTTGAGGGTCCACCCAAAATACAATATGACTTTGAGGGATTAATGGTGTACCCTCACTAGGATGCATGCCTCCCGAAATATAAGGATTCCGTTTGAACAACAAAAGGCATGTGTGAGATGGAAAAAATAAACCATCACCAATTAAAAAATTTAACTGGATGATGGGTGGTTTGGATGCTAGGAGGGACAAGTACAATTGAGATCCAAGAAAAATATAATCATCTCCCAAATATTTTTGAAGTAGTATGGAGAGAGGGGCACACAAAAAAGAAGAGTCCATATTAGAAAACAATTCTAGCAAAGTGTCTTTGTCGGTAAAAGGTGTAAACGTTTCAGAATTTTCAACCGACTCATACGAATCTAGCAGTACTTCTAATGGTTCAATAACGGTGAACGGGAATGGTGATGAGATAAACTCAATCTCAAGTGATTCATCATCACTTGGAGATTGAATTTCAAGGGGAAAAGACTCACTTTCAATGAGATGTTCTTCAAAAATTTAAGGTGACACACAAGTCTCAACCTCCTCTTTGTTTTTCCAATCATAACGAATCTCATCGCAAAGTGCGAGAATTTCCTTAATAAAACCAATATCGATATTTATCGTGCTTTTGGTGGAAAGAAAATTGAGTAGTTATTTGATTAAAAAAAAAACATTCTTTCTTCCCAAGTAGGATTCCTTGGCTCTATAACCGTGGGAGAAAAGTTATCATTCGATTCGAATAATGCATCCAAATCTTGCTCCCTAAAATGATTTTTTTCCCGATATTTGTTTTCAAGCCCTTCATACTCAATACATAGATAGGCCTCACCAACGGTAATAGGTCGAGGCCTAGGTTTTTGAAAATCAAAAGATCGAAAATGATTTTCTTCCCGATATATATTCTCAAGCCTTTCATTCTCAAGAATTCGAAGGCCCTCACCAATGGTAATAGCTCGAGGCACAAATTCTCAAAAATAAAAAATTTGAGAACTATTCCCATATAAACCATTATAATTACCAAACTCACTATGAAAAGACATGATTACCGAATAGTTTGTAAACGGACAATCCACATAAAGAGGTGTGCGGTTAAGGATTCAACGTTTCTTGGCGCTCAATTGTGCAACCCTGCAAAAAAGTTAAAACAAAAAAAGAAGAAAAATATCTTATGAAATAGTAAATCAATTATAATCTATAACAAAACACTCCCCGACAACGGCGCCATTTTGACCGTGTTGAAAACCGAGCGTCCGTGTAAATACGCTAATCATTGTTATTGGCTTCCGATCACAATATAAAAAAACCTAAACTTTAACTACACTCTTGCGGAGTATAGTGGCGAGTTTGGGTATCGAATCCACAGGGAATGTTTGATAGATTTTAATTGATTTATTACTTCGAAAAAAAAAAATGTAAAAGATGATGATTGAGTGAGAAAGGAAAAAGTGAAAAATAAAGAAGTTAACTAAAACTAATTAGAAAATTAAGGTAGGGACACAATCCCCCAACCCTAGTGTATTGATGGTATAAAACTAATCATAAATTTAAGTGATTGATTAGACCCAGAATTTAGTACTCCCATGCATTACGTATATGAGGTTCAAGCCCGCACCATACTTAATCAGAGGACGAGTAAATCGATATTGCGATAGTGACACTCGAATTGCATTCTGAAGCATCCCGGTTACCATGAATGCAAACGAGATCCAAAGATCAACAATTGTTGCGTTTCTAATCAATATGGTCGTAATAAATCATTAAATTTAGAGTACTAATTTTATACACATGCAACTACCACATCAGGTTGGGTTCATGCATCCCAACTTTTAAAAACCTAGCCTAACATGATGAAATTATAATAAAAGTGTTGGAAATAAAAGTTACCAAGATTGAAGAACAAGAACATGAAAAACGTTACTAATTCCGTTTAATACAATGATTAAACTGTATAAGCAACTCCGAGTTGTTTGTTGAATAAACCCTTTTCTTTTGAAAATAAAAATGATAAACAACAAGATGTGTTTACTAAAACTTATGTATGAGAATAACCAAGACTTTGTAATCAGTTTTAAAACTAAGATAGTTTTAAAATATCAGCACACTATAGAATGAGATGAGGAGATGAAGATAATCAGAACACACTATTTTTAACGTGGTAAAACCTCTCCCAATAGAGGAAACATCCACGGTGACTTCTAAGTCACGAAAGTAAAAAAAATCCACTAAAAACAAATAGCATTTACAAACAATACAACATACATGCACACAACTCAGCCTATTCTAAGTTTAGGAATATACCCCACTTGGTGTCCTTCTAACTTCTTGTAGATCTGATTGTTGATGATGTTCTTCCAGTTTGATAACTTCCACTTTGCTTTAGATTTCTTTGCGTCGACTCAAGAATCTTTGATCTTATACCCAACACTTTTAGTTTGGTAGTGTGGTAGTGTGTCAAGTGTTCGTGATGTGATTTATATCCACATGCATGAACTCACACACACTTAGTTTGTACAGACAGTCCTAGAAAATTACATATAAAGACTATATGCTGTGATTTTCTTTTCTTTCTTTCCTACAAAACTTGGAACCTTTTGACCTTTTAATCTATCCCCGATTCCACGGATATCTTGCTTTAAAATTGGTCAAGATCTTAATCAATCTCAGCTTTGAAAATATTTTCGAGATTGAAAATCTCCAAGTGAGAATCCAACTATGTCAAGGTTTAGTTTCACAAGAACAGAAAATGTAAAACATTTACAGATCTAAATCAACAAATATTTTCTTAAAACGAGAAACAAATATGCAGATCTAGTGATATATAACATGCAATAGTGTAGATCTAAGATTTCTATGAAAAAGAAATACAGATCTCACCAAAATGTTTAAGTTGGTAACAAGATCACAGATCAAGAGGTTACAGCTACAAACGATCAAACCAGTAACACCAATCTCTCTCAAACACTCAAGGTTGTGTTTGGATTTCTGAAAGTACGAAGGTTTGAATATGGTTTGAAGTTGTTTAGGGTTAGGGTTAGGGTTTCTCTAACTCAGTTTCCCTTTCTCTCTCTTCTCTCTTTTCTTTTCTCTCTTCTCTCTCACTTCTCTCTTCTCTCATTTCTTTTTTTTTTCTCAACTTAGACGACTGCCAAAAGTCTTAAAATGCTGAGAATAAGAGGGTTTATATAGGAGCCAAGGAAGGTTCTGGATAGCTGATAGCAATCAACGGTTGAGATTCAGTCTTCCTTATATTGACTTGATCCAAGGGTGGTAAAAAAGAGGTGGGTTAAAACGAAGGTGATTGGTCCATAGTGATAGCACATGGATAGTCATAAAACACATGCAGGCCATAGATAACGTTTGATCTAACGATCCTCAATACACCAGGCAGTTCTCTCACAAAACAAACACAAATGAGATAACAAGAGCATGACAAGTGTTGGCATATCATTGGCTGGCAAACGCGCGTCCAAAGTAATTACATTCAACACCCTAAAGTCTCTAGCGCATTGATATTTTACCCAATCAAACATTCTGATGAAAAACTAACTTTTCATAATAGCATATTAACCCCACAAGGTTTTTAAACACATTTTTATTAAAGAAAACATTATTTTAAAAATGTTTAAAAATTCCCAAAAAATTATTAAAACAACATTTTAAGGGGAATTTAACACACAATCAATATGAGAAATATATACACATGTATGCACTTCTAATGTGTGTAGTGTGATTCAATTTATACCTTGTTTGGATCATTGAAGAGGATTAGAGAGTGAACAATTCCGAGGTTCTTTGGATTCTAGGTTAGACAACAAATTTTGTCACTATTTCCAAATTAGATAAACACTTATACAATATAGACTTAAGTAAGTCAAACGTATAAGGTGCTTCAATCTCCCCCTTTGGAAATATGAGACAAAGTCTCCTTTGAGTTAGCTTAAACTCTTAGGGAACAAAAAAAATAAAACCTAGTCCTATACAAAAGATACTATCTACCCATTTCCTAGAAAATCAAAAATTACATAACTCAACTATTTATAAATTTTTACACTAGAGAGAAATGGTAGATAAATCGTAGAAGAGGTTCCTGTAAATATGCACTAAGATCAAGCATTTTAGATGAAATGTGAACAAAACATTGAACCCGTAAGACTCAAATTTCTCCCCTATTTTGTCTCAAATGGACAAAGGGTAAAAAATTACGGTCTTAAGAGATTAATCAGCACATACTATACCGATGGAATTATGCAAATACAGAAATCTGTTATAGTCTAGAGGTTTAGTGAACATGTCTGCAAGTTACAGATCGGTAGGTAGGTAATGAATTTCTAACTCCTTAGTCTCAACAAGTTCGCGTATAAAGTGATGTCTTATTTTAATAGGCTTAGTTCGTGAGTGTTGAACCGGGTTTTTAAATATGTTAATGGCGCTTTGATTGTCACAATACAATTGTAACTGATCTTCTTTAATCCCATAGTCGCTTAACATTTGTTTTATCCATAACAATTGAGCACAACAACTTCCTGCTGCTATATATTCGGACTCAGCCGTAGATAAAGATGTGCAATTCTATTTTTTGCTACTCCAACCTACTAAATTATTGCCGACATAATAACAGGCACCTGATGTACTCTTACTGTCATCAGTACAACCGGCCCAATCAACATCAGTATACCCTATGATGGTACTGCATGTATCATTAGTGTACCTAAGTCCAAGATTAAGAGTGCCTTTTATGTATTTTATTATACGTTTTACACAAGATAAATGGCTCTCTTTAGGGTTATTTTGGTAACGAGCACACAAACATACATCATACATTATATCTGGTCGTGAGGCAGTTAGATAGAGTAGACTACCAATCATACTACGATAAAGTGTGGAATCAACTGACTTTCCATTTTCATTTTTACATAATTTAACAGTAGTACTCATTGGCGTTTTGGCAACTTTAGCATTATCTAAACCAAACTTCTTAACAAGATCTAAGGCATACTTAGTTTGAGAGACAAATAATCCATCAGAATTCTGTTTCACTTGAAATCCTAAGAAAAGCTGTAGCTCCCCCATAAGGGACATGTGAAATTCCTTATGCATAATAGCAGAAAAGCATTTAACTTCAGATGTTGAAGTAGACCCAAAGATGATGTCATCAACATAGACTTGGGCTATAATAATGTTTTTATCAAAATGTTTGACAAAGAGGGTCTGGTCATTTCCTCCTCTCTTAAAACCCTTATCCAACAAAAAGTTGGAAAGGCGTTCATACCAAGCTCTAGGAGCTTGTTTTAAGCCATACAAAGCCTTTTTTAGACGAAAGACATGGTATGGGTATTTTGGGTCAATGAACCCTTTGGGTTATTCTACATACGTCTCTTCGGATAGAATTCCATTGAGGAAGGCAGACCTGGCATCCATTTGATAAAGTGTAAATTTTAAGTGACACGCTATGGCAAAAAGAAGTCGAACAGATTCAAGTCGAGTGACAGGGGAAAATGTCTCGCTAAAATCTATCTTTTCTATTTGAGAGTAACCTTGAGCAACTAGTCTAGCTTTGTTTCTAAGGATTACCCCATTTTCGTCAAATTTGTTCTTAAAGATCCGACGTGTGCCAATAACATTTTTGTTTTGAGGCCGCGGTACAAGATACCAGACATCATGAATGACAAATTGTAAAAGTTCTTCCTGCATAGCAGAAATCCAGTGTGCATCATTCAATGCTTCATTAACATTTTTCGGTTCCACAAGGGAGACGAAACATGCATAATTAGCATAATTTCTTAACTGGGACCTAGTACGGACTGGCTCATTATGATTACCGACCACGTTGTCAATGGGATGATCTTTAGAGACCCAGCCAGGTACTTCTGGACTCTCAATAGGTAATGATTCATCTATTTCTGGTGAATCATTTTTGAAGTCATTTTCAGATTCAACCACAATAGGTGATTCAGATATCTTATTTTCAATAATAGTGTCGCTTACAATTACATTTATCGACTCCATAAGGGTCTTAGTACGCAGATTGTATATACGATATGCACGACTGTTTGGAGAGTAACCTAAAAATATGGCTTTATCTCCACGCGTCTCGAATTTAGATAAATGTTCTCTGTCCTTACAGACATAACACTGACTTTCGAAAGTTCTTAGGTATTTCAGATTAGGCTTCTTACCGTACCACAACTCATAAGAGGTTTGTTTAGTGTTTTTCCTAAGGTAAACCCGATTTATGATATGACATGCAGTTCTAATAGATTCTACCCATAAGTACTTAGGTAGACATTTGGCATGCAACATGACACGTGCCATCTCTTGAAGAGTTCGGTTTTTCCTTTCGGCAACACCGTTCTGCTGAGGTATCTTAGGGGCACTGAATTCGTGTTTGTAACCGTTGTAGTCACAATATTCAACTATTCCCGTGTCTATGAACTCTCCCCCTCTATCGCTATGAATGCTATTGACTTGTGTGTCCTTCTCATTTTTGATTCTTAGTAAAATTTTCAAAAATGTCTGAAACTTGTCAGATTTATGTTTCAAGAAGGCAACCCAAGTGAATCGTGTAAAATCATCAACCATGACTAGGATATAACTGTGTCCACAAAGACTAACAGTTCTAGAGGGACCAATAAGGTCCATATGGATGAGATCTAGAGGTCTATAGGTGAGAATGTCTTTAACTTTTTTATGCGAAGTCTTAACTATTTTTCCTTCCTGGCAATGACCACAGACAACACTGGAAATAGGTTTAATTTTAGGAATTCCTCTAACAATCTCTTGACTAGACAATCTACCAAGGATATCATAACTTAGGTGACCGATACGATTATGCCAGATTTCATTGTCATCCATTCTGACAATGTTATAGGTTTCAGAACTAGTCTTGACAGTATAACAGTTGTCAGGTGTTCTAAATCCGGTAATGATGCATTCACCTTTATCATTTAGAATTTTGCAATTGTTCTTTGGAAAGGTAATAGTATGGTCTGAGTCACAAAATTGTGATATACTTAGGAGGTTAGCTTTAAGGCCTTTAACTAAAAGTACATTTTCCAAAACAGGCATTCCCTCTTCTTTTAGGATTCCTTTACCTATGATCTGGGATGAAACTCCGTCGCCAAAAACTACTTTACCTCGAGCAAATCTGGTTTTGTTTAAGAGTTTGGTTTCATCTCCTGTCATATGTTTGGAGCATCCTGAATCTAAATACCAACCAGATGAAGTGTGTTCAGCCTTTAAGGTAGTGATAACAATGTTACACTTCATTTGGGGTAAAATATCATCTTTTCTAACCCAAATAGCTCTAGTTTTAATTTTGCGCAAGTTAGCTCTCATTTGATAAAATTTTCGAGAATCAGCTTTTTTTCGAAAAACATTTGGCGCAACAAACTGATTTTTGTGGAAAAGTTGAGCTTTTGGTTTAGGAAAGTTTCTGGGAGCCTTTCTCTTAAATGAACTCTTAGTTTTGGTCTTTCTATTCCTGTAGTTAAAGTTCTTGTCTGGTTGTCTAGGAAGGACATAATGGTTACGATTTTTCCTAGAATAGTTAAAGTTCTTGTAAACAGGAGTGTTATACACAGGGGTGTTTAGACGCCTAGCATAACAACCTTCAAATGAATGACCATAAACGTTATAGTAGGAGCAATATTGATTGCTTGAGGGATGTACTTCCTTAGGGAAACTTCTAAAGATGGGTTTGACAGGATTCTGTTGAGAAGTCTCATTCCTAGGAGGTATGGTTTTAAAGGTAGATTCAGCCTTTCTGATCAAAGGACAGACGTATTTAGTCTCAAGTGTAATGTCAACCTTAGAGTTACTAGACTCTCCAATGTCTTTCTGTTGTTTCTTTTGATCATATTCCTTTTTAATAAAATGAAAATCTGGACATGTTTCGATTGGTCTTTTGCCCCCAGACACAAACTTGATAGGTTCAAAATTTTTAGTTTGTGGTTTATTCTTAGGGCAGAAACCAATACCGGTTCTATCATCAGAATTGGTCTTGGAGTCAACAACAAAGTTAGTGAAACAATTTGAATTATTTTCAAACTTAGATTTTTTTTTGAAAACAGTTGTTGTCTTTGTTTTTGCATCCTCCAGTTCTAATAATGTTCCCTTGAATTTCATTTCCATGGTTTCATTAGTTTTGGTCAACTCTTTCAATTTTTGATCAAAAGTTTCAATTTCAGATCGATGTGTCAGACACTGGTTAGTGTACTCTTCGGCATTCAGCTTCACAATAAGACTTATATCATGTAATTTCTTAGTCAGGTCTCTAACAGTCTTCTCCAGTCTAGTGCCTTTTTTAAGAGTTTTAGCATACAAAGTATGAATATCTGGGAGGTCATCTGTGTCTGAGTCGCTAAGTGAAGTATGTGCTGTGACCCCTAACGATTCAGTTTTAGTACTCACACACCCATTTATATCGTCGTTATCGAGATCTCTTTGACTCACACACACGGAACTAGAGCTAGCAACATTTTCAGATAACAAGGCATCTAGGCCAGTCAAAGCAGTATTCACCAAAGCAGGAGTAGAGATATCATTATCACACACAGGCATATCATCATTGTAAATGATCTTAGCAAAAAAGGACATGCAAGGGTCAATTACATTTGATGACTCAAGTTCCTCTTCATCAGAGTCACTTGAATCATCCCAAGTTTTACAGACATTGGCTCTATTGTGTGTCTTGGTTTTATTCAGATTAACTCTGCAATCGTGAGCAATGTGACCTAGTTTCCCACATCTAAAACATTCAATCTTTTTAAGGTCTCTGTTAGATCTGAAGTTGTTGTCCTTAGGATGTTTGTCAAGACCTCTCTCATGAGGTTTGGGATTAGACATAGTTGGATAATTAGGCTTGCCTTGTTTAGATGCCTCTTTATTTCTAAATTTAACAATTTTCTTAAATTGTTTGGACATTAAGGCAATCTGATTATCTAGTTTGTCTATATCACACTCCTCATCAGAGTCATAGTTGATCAAATTAGTCTCAAGTTTAGATATCTTAGAAGAAAAACTCAAGTTAGAGTTGGGCTATTTTCTTTGAGACTGATTTAATTGTTTCTTAAAGTCTAATTCCATTTCCACAGTCCTAAGTTTACTACTGAGTAACTCAGGGGTGAGGTTTTGATCACTCATCTCCTCAATAGCATACCTCTTGTTGTCAAACTTTTGTGGTAATGATCTTAGGATTTTAGAAACAATCTCATTCCTATCATATGTTATACCATTAGCATGAAACTTAGTAACTATATCAGTTAGGTTCATATAAAAGTCATCAAAAGTCTCAGAGTCAGACATAATCAAAGAGTTGTACTACTGGATAAGCATTTGAGTTTTAGCAGCTTTAACTCTTGAGTCTCCTTCATGGGGAGTGATTAATGTGCCCCAAGCTTCCTTGGAAGTGGCACAAGATGAGATTCTCTTGAACTCATACTCATTAATATACATAAAGATGGCATTCTTGCCTTTATTGTTATTACGAGAAATAGTTTTCTCTTCTTGGGTAAACTCACTTAAGATTTTCTTTACCCTCTCATCACTTCCTTCAGTGGCTGGTTTAGTAGGATAAGTATATCCATTTTCAATAATGTCCCAGACATTATCTCCTAAAGTCCCTTGGATGAAGGCAACCATTCTTACTTTCCAGTAAGCAAAGTTGTTTCCATCAAAGAGTGGAGGTCTGGACAGATTACCAAACCTTTCATTCTTCTCGTCCATAGTTAAGATTTTCAGAAAATGATTTCAGAAACACAAGATCTTTTTTGAAATAAAAGTTTACAGGGCTCTGATACCAATTGAAAAATGTTACTAATGCCGTTTAATACAATGATTAAACTGTATAAGCAACTCCGAGTTGTTTGTTGAAGAAACCCTTTTCTTTTGAAAATAAAAATGATAAACAAGAAGATGTGTTTACTAAAACTTATGTACGAGAATAACCAAGACTTTGTAATCAGTTTTAAAACTAAGATAGTTTCAAAATATCAGCACACTATAGAATGAGATGAGGAGATGAATATAATCAGAACACACTATTTTTAACGTGGTAAAACCTCTCCCAATAGAGGAAACATCCACGGTGACTTCTAAGTCATGAAAGTAAAAAAAATCCACTAAAAACAAATAGCAGTTACATACAATACAACATACATGCACACAACTCAGCTTATTCTAAGTTTAGGAATATACCCCACTTGGTGTCCTTCTAACTTCTTGTAGATCTGATTGTTGATGATGTTCTTCCAGTTTGATAACTTCCACTTTGCTTTAGCTTTCTTTGCGTCGACTCAAGAATCTTTGATCTTATACCCAACACTTTTAGTGTGGTAGTGTGTCAAGTGTTTGTGATGTGATTTCTATCCACATGCATGAACTCACACACACTTAGTTTGTACAGACAGTCCTAGAAAATTACATATAAAGACTATATGCTGTGATTTTCTTTTCTTTCTTTCTTACAAAACTTGGAACCTTTTGAACTTTTAATCTATCCTAGATTCCACGGATATCTTGCTTTAAAATCGGTCAAGATCTTAATCAATCTTAGTTTTGAAAATATTTTTGAGATTGAAAATCTCCAAGTGAGAATCCAACTAGGTCAAGGTTTAGTTTCACAAGAACAGAAAATGTAAAACATTTACAAATCTAAATCAACAAATATTTTCTTAAAACGAGAAACAAATATGCAGATCTAGTGATATATAACATGCAATAGTGTAGATCTAAGATTTCTATGAAAAAGAAATACAGATCTCACCAATATGCTTAAGTTGGTAACAAGATCACAGATCAAGAGGTTACAGCTACAAACGATCAAACCAGTAACACCAATCTCTCTCAAACACTCAATGTTGTGTTTGGATTTCTGAAAGTACGAAGGTTTGAATATGGTTTGAAGTTGTTTAGGGTTAGGGTTTCTCTAACTCAGTTTCCCTTTCTCTCTCTTCTCTCTTTTCTTTTCTCTCTTCTCTCTCACTTCTCTCTTCTCTCCTTTTTTTTATCAACTTAGACGACTGTCAAAAGTCTTAAAATGCTGAGAATAAGAGGGTTTATATAGGAGCCAAGGAAGGTTCTGGATAGCTGATAGCAATCAACGGTTGAGATTCAGTCTTCCTTATATTGACTTGATCCAAGGGTGGTAAAAAAGAGGTGGGTTAAAACGAAGGTGATTGGTCCATAGTGATAGCACATGGATAGTCATAAAACACATGCAGGCCATAGATAACGTTTGATCTAACGATCCTTAATACACCAGGCAGTTCTCTCACAAAACAAACACAAATGAGATAACAAGAGCATGACAAGTGTTGGCATATCATTGGCTGGCAAACGCGCGTCCAAAGTAATTACATTCAACACCCTAAAGTCTCTAGCGCATTGATATTCTACCCAATCAAACATTCTGATGAAAAACTAACTTTTCATAATAGCATATTAACCCCACAAGGTTTTTAAACACATTTTTATTAAAGAAAATATTATTTTAAAAATGTGTGAAAATTCCCAAAAAATTATTAAAACAACATTTTAAGGGGAATTTAACACACAATCAATATAAGCAATATATACACATGTATGCACTTCTAATGTGTGTAGTGTGATTCAATTTATACCTTGTTTGGATCATTGAAGAGGATTAGAGAGTGAACAATTCTGAGGTTCTTTGGATTCTAGGTTAGACAACAAATTTTGTCACTATTTCCAAATTAGATGAACACTTATACAATACAGACTTAAGTAAGTCAAAGGTATAAGGTGCTTCAGAACATGTAAGAACAAATCAAAGATTGAAGAAAAACCGAAAAAGCTCTTGAATTAATTGTGCAAAGTACGTAAATTCTTCTCCTAGATGTTCCTACTTGTTATGGAGCTTTTACATCAATGAAATCTGAATAAAAAGAGTCATAATGACTAAATATATAGGCTAGAGGTCGTTTAGAAGAGTTCCCAAAACATAAAACTCTTTTAGCTAAAAGATAAGCACAAAATAAAAATCCCGTATATGCCAATTTGTCACACTTAGAAAGCGTGACTAATTTTGTAACGGATTTGGAGCATGACTAATTTCGTAACGGATCTGGTGCGTGACAAATGGGCGGACGGGTTCTTTTTCCTCAGCTTCGGTTCGGTTTGGGTCTGACAGCTTTTTTCTTGGATTTCTTCTCAACTTCAAATTGGTATAACTTCTTCACCGTAGCTCGGATTGAGGTGTCGTTTTTTCCAGTGTTCTTGTAATTGAAAGCTCTTCAACTTTACAGTTGGCCCCATCTCCGGACTAAGGCTGAAAAATAACAAAAATGCCCTTCAACTTTCCAATTCTTAGTTTCTTTCACTATATTGAGTTCTCTTTTCCATCTTTCTTGCATGAAATACCTTTAAAACACATAAGAGATACACATAATACGAAATTCTTGTCAAAAAGGTTTAGTAGCATAGATATGAGACTAATCCAAGCTATTTACACCGCCCGGGATCATAAAAATACCTAAATTAAGGGGATAAATGTGAAGAATTTATGCCTAATCAGGTACGACATCCAATAAATAATAGCAGCCAGTTGGGGGTCCAGCAGTGTCTCCCCAGTCACTAATAGAACTTTTGAAACAATGCTTAGGATGACGTCCCCGGCATATACGCCATCACCCACGTCCTGCTAATGAAGGGACTGCAACACCGTCGGGAGGGAAATCATTCCCCCCGTAACCAAGGGCCTAGCCACCGAAGGAGAAATACGAACAATTCCAGCCAATAATTCTCGGGGACAACGATAAAACTCAAGCAAAGCCGCAGCAACCCTAGGATTTATCCCCAACATGGCATAAAATTCCTCGTAGGTAGGAGAAGTCTCATCCAACCCAAAGCGAAAGACATCATCCCTGGGATACCAAAACTCGACAGCCACCATCTGCATGTTCCACTCAATGGGCCAGTGGCGCCACAAAGAGACTCGCTGAATGTGAAAGGCGTCATAATCAACATTTTAAGAACACGTTGCTTCCAAGACCTCGAGGTAGTTAGCAAAACTCAAGGCCACCAGCGAGAGCCATCTTGCAAGACTAAGAGATAGTAAGCACGTAAGAATGTGGAAAAAAAATAAAGTGAAAGTGTGAGGGAGAAAGCCCCATCCACGCCCCCTTTTTATACATGGAAACTCTCAAGCCAAGACATGGAACCCAATAGAAATCTGAGTAAAATTTGCCCCACCAAGTACCAAGCAATTGAAGAAAGTGCAATCAAAGTGTTGGATTGATTGGACTGGACTGATCTGTCGATAGGTATGACAAGAGTCATGCCGATCGATAACCCCCTATTTTGGGAAACTTCCCTTTTTCCTCTTTTGTCAAAACAAAAAAACTCAACAAAAATAATTTTTATCTTAAGAAAATTCCGAATTTCCTTAATACTTATGCTTTTACTAATCTCATTTTAAATAAAATCCTTCCTAAATCAATATTCCAAAATTCTTTTTATGGTCTCATTAGCATAGTAAAAAGAGCATATGCATTAATCACTGAACAAGAAAATTAACAAAAAGTTCCATTCTTCATTTGCATATATTTTGTTGTGTTACATTAATATTTTGTAGGAAAAATAGAAAAAATAACGGGACTCAGCCCAAACCCAATCTCTCTCTCTAGGATCCCCTATCGCTGCAGCGCGCCCTCTCCCCCCTGCGGTGAGATGACCTACCCCGACTTCCAGAGCTCTATCCTTCCCCAGACGAGGCAGACGACACCAAGCAAGAAGGAACCATAATCGCCCATGAATATGAGCAGTCGCCGAAGATATCCAATCCCCGATGTCCTTCATCCAAGTGGTTGAAACACTGATATGCTGCAAGGAAGAATAAAAAAGATCAAATCAGTCAAAAAGAAATCAAGGAAATAAAAAACGTCGTACCGCAGGCCGAAGGACCTCCTCCATCAGACCTAACTCCTCTGGGTCCATCACATGGGGGTGATGCTGCAGACACGCAAACCCCCCGATCAACTCACCGAAGGTTATAACTAGGGGAATGCATCCACACAAAAGAAGACCCCGAAGTCGTCGTCGGCGTCGCTAACGTAGCCACACCACCTGCGCTATGAGAAGACCCCACCTGACGACTCGAGCCCTCCCTGGGAGAGGCATCACATCATAAATAATAGGGGGAATCAAACAACACGTGACGAATTCCATATTATCATACATCATCGCTATGTCAGTATACAAGGAGTATGGCTCTCGCATCATCGCAGCCACCCGGGCATCATCAAATATCTCCCGTTTGTGCCTCATGAACATAGGGGCCTCACCCACAGCACTACAACCTCATCCTCGATAATATGACAGACTACCCTCTCCCCAAAATATCGGGAGTATCCGAACTCATGCGCTAGATGGAGCCGTATTTGCGCATGTCCCCCAGTCACCCCAGTGTGCTGAATAGCCATCCCCCAAGGATAAAAGGTCACCTGCAAATCCCCAACAAAAGCGGAGGATTAGTGTTAATGAAATGGGATCAAAGGAAAAGAACAGTCTCAAGGAAAAAATAATGCTTACCCGCTCGCTCATCAGACCATTAAAGACCTGACGCACTGCCTCCAGAGAAAGGTTCTTCTTCGATTGTCGATTAGACCTCCACCATCGAAAATGGAAGAAACCACAAGTGAATGAATGGAAAGTACGACATCAGAAAGTCCCCAATGGAGTCATCCTTTAAAGAAATAAATTGGGTGTTCAACTCAATCACCTCATAAAACCACGCCTGCAAAGAACAAGGGTCAGCATTCAAGAAGTCAAAAGGAAGTGAATGAATGGAAAATGCAAAGGCATAAAGGAAAATGTGCAAAATAAAGAATACCTCCAGAAGATACGTGGACACATTAAAAGTCGACTGGAAACACCGGCTAAATGTATCCAAAGAGTAGTAAAGGGTCGCCCAAGTCAGGATCCCCCTGTCATAGAAGCGGATGTTCGAAAACACCCTTAGAAATGAAAGAAACCACAAGTGAATGACGTCGCCACTCGTCGCCAGCAGCAAACCTCCCAACACCAACAAGATAAAAAAAATGGGCCATCTGATGCACCTGCTGCCCGTCGTTCTTGTTAAACCTTCTCCTAAAAAAAAGCTCCCTCAAAGAAGACAAGCAGAGGGAATCCCCGGAAACCAACCTCTCCACGTCACCTAAAGCCGCCGTCATCGCCTCCGGAGTCACCTGCAGCGTCATGTCCACCTCAATTTGGGTACCCTATAATCCATCCCCAGTAGCTAGTGAAAATCAATGGGAGTCACCATCATCTCCCCGAAGACAATATGGAAGGTGTGGGTAGTGTTCCACTACCTCTCTCCTAAAACACATGGAACAGTAGTGGAGCAGGGTCCTTCATCCAATGTCAACGCTAGCCTCACAAAACCCACAAAGGACACCATCCAGCGCACCACAATAGGAAGGTGATCCCAAACATCCTTCAACTCTGTCATACCATGGGCATAAATAGTCGACATGGAGACCTCAGACTGTAAAAAAGAAGAAGAAAGGAATGCCAAGAGTCATGCAAGACTTACATAACCACCAGGGTTCACCAACCTTGAAGAGCGATGACATGAAGGGTTACATATAAGAGTCTTATCATCTTCCACAAGCTCAAACCAGTCAAAATAATTCTCGCTACCCAATGCGAGGGGCACCCTAGCCCTCCACTCCAACCCTGCCTAGTCATCGGCATTAAGCCACATCATATGGGTTTCATTTCTTGCGATGTCATCCATTTCGGACGTTAGGACGATTTACAGAGGTTTATAGTAGAATAAAAGAAGTCAAAAAGTTGTGCAAAATGAGGAGAACCCACCCCATGTTTATAGGAGGCTAAGGTTCATAACGATCGGTAGCCCCCTCCACCCACCGATCGACATTGAGCCTTTCACCTTATCGAGGTATCCCAAAAGTCCGTTCCAATGCCGATTGGCACACCCAATCCCATGTCAATCAGTACACCCCTAAAAATATCATACAAAGAATCCAAACAATTCCTGAAAAATTCCTAAAATTGTCAAATTCGTTCTAGCACCTTGCTCACCAAGGAGAACATTTTTTACACCCCCAGCGAAAGTCCAGAGAATAATTCTCCCCAGAAACATCTTTAAAGGATGATACAAACTTTCCCCAGCTGCAAAATCCCCGGATCATTCACTATGCCCCAAAGAAACCTAAAATCCAATCCTCATCCCCATTAGAATCCCCAAATTTCCCAAAGGAAAAGTACACGTCTTCTAGGTCAAAATTTACCTCGGTCTTGGATCGTCACCTTAGTTAGGTTAGAATTGACCTCGTTCCTCGATCATCACCTCTCGTAGGTCAGAATCGACCTCGGTCTTGGATCATCACCTTAGTTAGGTCTGAATTGACCTCTATCCTCGGTCGTCACCTCTCTTTGGTCAGAATTGACCTCGGTCTTAGATCGTCACCTTAGTTAGGTCAAAATTGATCTCGATCCTCGGTCGTCACCTCTCTTAGGTCAGAATTGACCTCAATCTTGGATCGTCACCTTAGTTTGATTAGAATTGACCTCGGTCTTGGATTGTCACCTTAGTTAGGTCATGATTGACCTCGGTCCTCGGTTGTCACCTCTTTTAGGTACGAATTGACTTCGGTCTTAGATCGTCACCTTAGTTAGGTCAAAATTAATCTCGGTCCTCGATCGTCACCTCTCTTAGGTCAAAATTGACCTTGATCTTAGATCATCACCTTAGTTGGGTTAGAATTGACCTCGTTCCCCGATCATCACCTCTTTTAGGTCAGAATTGACCTCGATCTTTGATCATCGCCTTAGTTAGGTCAGAATTGACCTTAGTCCTCGGTCCTCACCTCTTTTATGTTAAAATTAACCTCGGTCTTAGATCATCACCTTAGTTGGGTTAGAATTGACCTTGGTCCTTGGTTGTCACCTCTCTTAGGTTGGAATTGATCTCGGTCTTGGATAGTCACCTTAGTTAGGTCAGAATTGACCTCGATCCTCGGTTGTCACCTCTTTTAGGCTAGAATTGAGGTCGGTCTTGGATCATCACCTTAATTAGAAATAATTGACCTCAGTCCTCGATCATCACCTCTTTTTGGTCAGAATTGACCTCAGCCCTTGGTCATCACCTCCTTTTACGTCAGAATTGACCTCGACCCTCCAAAGCGGTCATCCACATCCACATAACTGACCTCCTTCTATCATGTGGTGTCTATTCGATGGACATCACTTATTCCAAGCTCAGTCGTCCAGGGGCTCTATAGACACCACATTCTAGGACATCCTAAGTCTCTCCTTAGAGTCCTAGCACTTCCCCTTTGCACTACAAACCTAGGTCGCACTCCGAGTACCGATTTAGAGACCAACGGGCACCCTCGGGCCCCATTCGACTCCACTCATCTCTTTATTCGGAGAGAATGACTTTTTAAACTTTGATGGTCTTCGAAAACCCTTTCTAATGGTCTGTCCCGTGTGCAAATCAGCATAATGGTTTAAACGAACGGACCATTTCACTATCAAAAATTGATTCAGGGGCCATCAGGCACTGCTGGTCCCCAATTTGACCCTAATTAACTCCATTGTCAGAGAAAAACTCTTTAAATCTTTGAATGGCACTGAAACCCCTTTCCAACGGTCCGTTCCGTGCATGAAACATCATAACATTTCGAATAAACGATTAGTTTTCCCTCGAAAATTGATCCGAAGGCTACCGGGCGCTCTCAAACTCCATTTGACAAAATTCAACTCTTCAGCTCAAACAAGACTGAATGAATCTCCCAAGCGAACTGGATACCCTTTCTAATGATCCGCCCCATGCATGATTCTGACCTACGGTGTGGACGAATGGGCTATTTTACTGCGAGAGGTCACCAGGCACTTCTTGGACCCGGTTAACCAAGGTCAACTTCCGATACTGAGCAAAACTCTTTGGAATGTCTAAGTACATCTCACGAGCTTTCCAATGGTCAGCCCCGTGCACGATTCTGTCTCACCATACAGACGAACGATTCGTTTGCGTCTGACGAGCTCCCATCCAAAGTACCGACATTCGCTTTAGAGCCACATTTGACCCAAAGTCAGCCCTGAACCCAGGAGCGATCCAAAGGAATCTGAAATAACTTTTTAATGGTATTTCCCGTGCGCGATTCGGATCAATGATTTGTGATGTACAGTCATTTTTCCGGAAAAGTATGCACGAGACTCCTAATTGGCAAGTCCTGAACCCTGCCTATCGGCATACTGTCAAGGGTGACCTGCCGATAGGCACCCCCTGGGGTAGGACGATCAACACCCCCTTTTTCCCTATAAATAAGGGCCATGACCTGATTCCCAACCGGTATCAAAAACCCATTAGCATTAGTGATTTCAGCAACATTCTCTCGAAGTCAGCGAAGTTCCATATGAGAAATCTCATTCAAGCCTAAATACCAATCCTTTTAGCAACCAATTTGGCAAATATCCTTATCTCTTATCAACATCCATCAACATTCAAAGGAGTTCATCCAAGATCCAATCTCAAGCTTCAAAATAAGGTTCGATGCTTTCCCCCTCTCTGTCAAATCTCTTATTTTGCATAAATTACTTTAGATTCATAATCTAGTTTCATTTTAGTTCATACATATTAACATCTACACTTTTATTATTATATTGCACATACTTTATTTTTCATAAAAAACCCAAAAACAAATAAAAGAGGGTTACATTAGTAACACATTTTCTACACACACACACATAATCAAATTCCGTTTGAATCTATGGGATAAACCCCACCCCTATTATACATTCGAACTACGCGGACTTTGATACCTTTATAGGATATGTAGGTGTCTTGGATTAAAATTCTAGGCTCGAGTTCAACTTTTCAATTTTCCAACTTCTCCTATTTTTTCAAATTTCTCAAATCCCCCATTTTTATCATACATATACATATAATATGCTTTTTCGCTCTCCATGCCACATCTATTATCGTTTCCCGATAATGACCAATATCTCGATGAACGCTCATATTCTATCTTCTATAATTGTTATTACTTTTGGAATATTACGATGAATGACCTCACCCTATCTTTTCCATGGTATGGGTCAAACGGTTCCAATCTCCATTATATAAATGCATGCACACACTTCACGGGGATAAAGAAAAGTATTGACATTTTCCCATGAGAGACCGAAAGGGCGGGATGGGTTCCTAACACCTTCCCATTCTGTAACTTAGCCGCTGGACCTCCGATCTATTAGTTTCGCATGTATCAGTTTGTCTTTGATGCCGCTCTCTAGAAGTGGAAATATATTATTTTACCTGTTTTAAGAAAAATAGTCTCGCGACTCTATCTCTTTACATTCACCCAGCACCGATGACGGTCGAAGGCCCCTTTTCAAATAGAAGAATGCGAGACCGCGACACAGTTTCTTCCCCGCGGTATCCTCTTTCTCTTTTCCCCCGGAATAAATGCCGCGCCGATCGGGATGGCCACATGTGCCACCAGGTGTGCCATTTGGGTGTTGCTGGGGGTCCATGTCCCCCCCCCCCCCCCCCCACATTTTTAATCCTAAGTGTGCCTATTTTTGAATTCGTGTCCTATCACCAAACTAGGAGTCTCACAACTGTGAGTCTAGTTGATACGTGTTACATTGGATGTGCACAAGGTCTTCGTGCCACCCGCAGTTCCGTTTGGGTGCTGCTGGGGTCCCCCACTACGTTTTCAAGCCTAAGCGTGCCTTCTTTCAAATTTGTCTCCTATCCTCAAACCAGGAGTCCCGCGACTGCGTGGGTAGTTGATACATCCTACTTTAAATGCACATGAGGTGTTCGTTCCACCTACGATTCTGTTTAGGTGCCATTAGGGTGTTCGCCCCCCACGACATGTTTTCCTTCCTAAGTGTGACTATTCTTGAATTTAGTTCCTACCCTCAAATAAGGAGTCATACAACTGCACGAGAGGTTTCTACATGTTATGTTGGATGCGCACGAGGTGCTCATGCCACCCGCAGTGCCGTTTAGGTGTCTCTAGGGGTGCCCCCGACATAATTTTAACCCTAAGTGTGCCTATTTTGTAATTCAGGTCATATCCTCAAACCGGGAGTCATGCGGCTACTTAATCGATTGCTAGGCATTATGTTGGATGCACACGAGGTGTTCGTTCCACTCGTACTGCCATTTAGGTGCCGCTGGGGGGGTTCCCCCACTCCCCGTAACACGTTTTCAAGACTAAGTGTACCTGTTTTTTATTTTTGTTGTATTTCACAGAAAAACCATGGTACTCTAGATAGACACTACACTAGCTTTAACACTTTTTGAAGTTCCCAAAGCCATATAAAGATCCTAATTTGGCGAATACTAAATATGAGGAGGAGTACAAATCCACTGTCGACTACACTTGGTACACCGCTCCATTAATTGTCCATGATCAATATTTGATGGTGAAGGTCTTAAACTTCCCCGACTCTTATGATAAGAAATTCAATTTCCACCATTTCAAAAACCCCATAGACCATTGACGACTTTTTCCATAGGTTCAGGCCTGTATTGCAACAAGTACATGACAACCACTACTAAAAAATAATCAAAGACATCACTGATAGGAAACAATTCTTCCATATAATTACCAGAGTACACTGGATTATATGTCTAATAATCATATGGACGAATTATATCCCAATAATTCCCACCATGCTTGTCTAGGAAACAAATCGTCCATACAATGCCCACTGTCACTCATAGGAAATAATTCATCCGTACAAGTATCCATCAAAGAATCCAACATACACTGATACTCGTATGGACGTATTATTTACTACCAGTGATGCTTTTGATTATTTTGGAGCAGTGGTTTTCCTGTACTTGTCGAAATACAGGCCTTAACCTTTGAAAAAAGTCGTTAACGAACTGCGGGATTTTTAAAATTGTGGCACTAAATTTGTTGTCACGAGAGTCGAGAAGTTTAAGAGCTTCACGGTCAGATATTGATCATGGAGAATCAGTTGAGAGATGTACCAATCATCGTCGATGATGGATTTTTAGTCCACCTCATATTCAAGATTCGCCATCTTAAGCTCTATATGGCATTGGGAACTTGGGAAAGTATAAAATATAATGTAGTGTTTGTCTCAAGTAGTATGGTGTGTGTGAGAAATACAATAAAATTTGAAAACATGCACACTTATGCTTGAAAATGTGCTGCGGGGGCGCAATAGGGAGATTCTCGATTTGAGGATAGGGCATAAATTAAAAAATAGGCTCACTTAGACTTGAAAACATGCCACGGGCGGCGGGCACTTGAAGCGCCACCCAAACGGCACCACAAGTGGCTATAGAGATGTCGTGCGCAACTATTTAGAGTTCAAGAGTTTTGTAACTTTGTAGAGCTCAAGTGTTTTGCAACTTTTTAGAGATCAGTAATTTTACAAATATAACACTAATTGGAAAGAGATGGTAGGATAAAGTGGAAAGTCTATGTGCTATGGCAACCAATAATTATCTTGTACTCCTTCGAATTATCCTGTACTCCTTCTAACATAATATCCAACAAGAAACCAACAATTAATAATTCTCCAACAACAAAACTAAACAAAATCAATAATTACTCCATATTCCTTATAACATACTATCCAACAACAAACCAACAACCAATAATTATCCAACAACCAAACCAAACAAAACCAATAATTATCCATACTCCTTTTATAATCTAAAATATTTAAAATTTATGAATATCAATTATATAACTACTTCAGTTAAAGTAAAGAGTTCCTGGATCCTACGATCCAAGAAGAGCATTAAATAGAGTTTTCAAAATATGTGATTAGGCCAAATTGGTACTAGAGCCCCAACATATGCTTGCACATGTACATTTATTGATTAGTTTATTGGATATAATCTTCATAAAATGAAGCTACTTTAACTTAATTTTATGAAGACTGCATCAATTAGTCATCAACAAATGTATATGTATAGGAACATGCGAAAATTGAGCTATGATAATTTGATCTAATCACAAACTTAAATGACTCTATTCTTAAACTGAGTGTCTTCTGAAAGATGTATGTGCCCCCAGCATTCGACTAAACATAACATATTATCACAAGTTAACTCATATAACTCCAAACTAATATTTGGAGGCAGAAAATGGAAACTGTTCACTAAAATTGGTATATGTCAATGTAGTCTTATTACACACCACGCATGCATTAAATAAGCAAAATTTTGAATTGTCATAACTAAACATACAAAAATCTCGTAAAACGAACTAAACATTCATACATCAAAGTAAAATTCGAATACAGTGTCAATATCATAATAGGATACAAATAAGATTGACAAGGATAAAATAATATTTTGATACTCAATATTCCTCTAAATCAACTAAAAGATCCTTCCAATTAGGGTTATCATCAAAATATAATTAAAACTCTTTTGGAGCCTTTAATGTTCGTAATTGAGTAGTCATACCCTTTGGTTCATGCACAATAATAAACCAATTGCCATAGTTTATACTTCTAGCAGAATACCTTCTTTTTGTGGTGAAAGGAGCAAATAAAAGTTCTTTGACTATGCGATCTTTACTCTTTAGCTTTAATAATCTACCATAATAAGTTTAGAATCAGGATCAACTTTGGAAGCATTCATCGTATCCTCCACCTTTACCTAATCACAATAGAATACGATTTTCGTGAAATCTAAGTAATCGAGTTCTATGATTTGTTGGATTATGCAATAATAGGTTAGCACTGTATTGTTTCGATTTTTTATCGCTTTTGCTAGTGATACAATTGGTCCAGATAGAAATTGATATTCCATTATTTTGTGTCAAAAGCCTTTCCTCATATGGATATGAAATGAAATCAAAACTATTGGTGAATAATTTTTTAAACTGTTTTGCACAAAAATTAGGACGTTTTGCTAGGCGTGCAAACCTGGAAGAAATATCATCTCTTTTTAGAGGCTGCATTTATTAATGATTTTGTATGAGGGAATGTTTTCACCACACATGAATAAATAACCTCAAACATTAGATGTGAAAATTACCTCTTTTGATACCGATGCTCTAAAATCAGTTGTCATGCAATTTCTCCTTTGATTTTGAGCAATTTTGTTCTCGTACTTACTACTGGTATCTTGTAGAGTTTAGATCATAAAATATAAAAATATATAATCAAAGAACAAGAATTCAATAGATACTCACTCTCTCCAGTCTTTGACTTCATCTTGCGATTCAAAGACGTAATGAGTTTCTTGCTCGTATTTTAGATTTGTGAGTTTCACCTCTTTAGGGATTCTAAATGATAATTTGTCCTCAAACTCATCATGTTCCTATATCACTCATTATCCACTAGGATTGAACCTCCTCACTTCTTATTCTTGCATATGTTCCTTAGCGTATAGCTATGACTCCACAATTAAGTATTCTTTAATATTTGGTCTTCTTTACATAATATTTGAATGTTTTCATCAAGCGCTCAAAAGGATACATCTAACGATACCGAACGGGACTACATAATCAAGTTTCATCGCATAAATGCACAAGTAGGTGGATGCTAATATCGAAGAACAACAGAGGAAAATATTTCTCTAATACACAAACTACCTCAGCTAAAGTTGATTTCGCATCTTTAATGTGCCTTTTGTTTACCACTTTTGCACAAAGTAGGGTAAAACACAAACTGATTTGCATAATTTCTCTACGAAAATATTTTTGTTAAGAGAAGTAATGCCAAAATAATAGAGGGATTAATTGGATGATTACGTGCGAGTCGTGGGAGTTTCACTTTTTCAAGTCATTTGCTTGGTAGCTTACTATCCTACGTAAATTACCCAAATCATCTATTTGAGTCTTCAAGTTGAACAACGAGTCTAAGAGGATCTTCCTCTCACTAGTACCCAAAGTGAAAACAACTGGGGGTAGAAATTCTTTCGGTTATAGGATCATTTTTTACCCACAGTTTCTTCTTTATTTTCATATCTTATAGATCGCGAGGGGTTCGCTTTCTATCTTTGGAATGAGATCCACCCAGACATGTTCCTATCAGATGTTCTGCAACATTCTTCTTTGTGTGCATCATAATAATTACACAGCTTAAATGTTGATCTTTCCAATATGACAAATTAGAAAATATTAATCACATAAACCATGCCATCGTTGTACTAGGGTCATTCGAATTCCCCCTAGCTTTATGCTTTATATTTAAAAACTGAGGTTTTTGCCCATGTACCTATTACCAACAGTCGCAACCATCGCCCTCTCCTCGATTTGTTGAGCAAAAGTTGAGTTGGTGGCATTTTGCGCTCATGACCCACACATAAAAAGTTAGAGTTGTCATTCCCGAAAGGGTGACTAGTCAGCAGAAATCTATGATGACCCATGTAACTCATCTTACTACTATATTTTAGCCAAGTGGATTCAGTTTTCTCACCACATATGGGACATCCATAATAACCTTGAACATTACAACCAGACAAGGTCCTATAAGTAGGAAGGTCGTGGATCGACCACATCACCATTACTTTAAGTGTGAACTCTTCACCCTTGTGAGATTCGAATGTCGTTGTTGATGTAAAAAACTAGATCGCTCTAATTTTTCAATCACAGATAAATAAATAAGACAGAGATTTTTAAAGTGGTTCGGCTAGGAATAAAGCCTACGTCCACTGTTATGTTATTGCTGAGTGTTTGCAGAATTCTTGATTACAAGTTTTCTCAAGAAATTCCGGTCCCCTTGAATGAGGATGATACAAGGTATTTATAGCCTTTAGGCTGTACATGAAAGGCCCAATACATTAAATGATATACATATGAAAGGGTAATACATTTGATGCAGCGTGTGCGTCAAGAATATAATGAATAGTTGAACAGTTGTCCGTCTGGTAATTAATGATACGGCCGAGATGCAGTTCGGACCGCCTTAGTTGCTCGTTGATCAAGAGTTCCTCGGAGTGCTTAGAGTATCTCGGGATGATAGAGTTCCTCGGGGTGTCCTCCTCGTTGCTCGGAGAGAACATGACTTGGTCGGGGGAAATAAACTTCCTCGTTGTTATTGTGCCATGTAGATTGACACGTGTCTTCTTATTATTGGTCCACATCAACATATTTAATTTGGTATCAACAGAAGCCCCCAATGCTTCATGCTTGATGGGTTACTTGAAAGGATGGAGTATTTATTCTGCAATGTTGCTCGGTGCTCGTGAAATTCTTGATCTACCTTCTTGATTTGTTTAACATAAAGTGCATTATCTTTTGGACGACATATGATGCCGTTTGTAGCTTGTCATAATCTTCAAGTATGTTGATTGGTTTGCTAGCCGACCTACTGCCTCCTATGAGCTAGTGGTGGACTTCGAAACATTTTCATATAACTTCTTCTTCAATATTTGTTGGGATAGTAGTAGCAAAGATCTCAATACTGTTGATGTTGACTTTGATTTCTACCTCTGCTCGGGGACGAGCAGGAGTTTCTCGGGGACGAACAAGTGATTCTCAGGGACGAGCAAGTGCTTCTCGGGAATGAGCTAATACTTCTCGGATAGATCATCTGTGATGAATATCAGAATGTTAAAAGATCTTAACTTCATACACTCCCCTTATATTTTAGATGATCCTCCTGCTGGCGAGGAACCTGTTTTCAAAAGTAGAAGGAAAAGAAACCAATAGAATAGGAATCTCAATGTAATAGTTAGTATACATTTTCATTCTCAATGTATTTTGTTTTTTGAATTTAATGAAAGACTTTCATTTTTATTCGCAATCTTAATTGCTATTGTCTTGTAAAATACTTTACATGTGTGCATATGTAAAAGATAACAATATTGTGTTGTTCATCGACCAACTTAGTAATAAAGAAGTTACAAGTATTAGTAATGTTGCTCGATCACTTAATAATAAAGTAATGAGTATAAAAATGTTAAAATTTTTCCAACCAACCAAGGTTGTTAAATTATGCTTGTCGACCAACTACAGTTAGTGGGTTTTTATCCTCGACTAGCCATACTTGGTAGACTTTTAAATATTTTCATAAAATGTGTCCGACCAACTAAGGTCAATAATTTTTCCTCGTTGACCAACTACAGTTAGTGGGTTTTTATCCCCGACCAACTATACTTGGTGTATTTTGGAATATTTTGTTCTTCAAAGAACTTTTTGTAATAATCTTACCTCCCGACCAACATAAGTTGTAATGTGAGAATATATTTTTATCTTACCAACCGTAGTTGATCATGCTGGTGTACACTTTTTGGCTCCTTAAAGCTTTTGGCTCCTTAGAGCATTTTTTGGCTCCTTAGAGCATGTCCTCCTAACCAAAGGAGGTTGGCTACTTATAGCACTTTTGCTCCTTAGAGCTGTCCTCCTAACCAAAGGAGGTTGGCTACTTATAGCACTTTTGCTCCTTAGAGCTGTCCTCCTAACCAAAGGAGGTTGGCTACTTATAGCACTTTTTGGCTCCTTAGAGCACTTTTGGCTACTTATAGCACTTTTTGGCTCCTTAAAGCACTTTTTGGCTCCTTAGAGCACTTTTGGCTCCTTAGAGCAATTTTGGCTCCTTAGAGCACTTTTTAGCTCCTTAGAGCTTTTGGTCCATTAGCTCTGAGGATATCCTGGCGCTGAATGAACCTTCAAAATGTTTGACTGATGATAATAGGCAGTAAACTCCTCGTTTTTAAATTGTGTTCGATGGTCTGTGATGAAGGCATGAGGGAGACCATATCGGCAGATGATGTTCTTCCAAACAAATTGGTACACCTTCCTTCTCGTATGTCATGTCAATAAGTGGCTCAGCTTCTATCCACTAAGTAAAATAATCTACTGCGATGACGAGGTATTTGAATCTTCCTCGAGTCGTCGGCAATGGTCCAACCAAATCAATCCCCACATGGAAAATGGCCAAGGATAAATAATGGGTGTTAACAATGTTTGTGAAGTTTTTCGGATGGAGGAAAAGCGTTGGTACTTGTCACATTTCTTGGCATAAGCTATACAATCAACTCTCATCGTCGGCCAGTAGTATCCCTGCGTCATCACCTTTTGCAAAAGTGTTCGACCTGCTACACGGGCTCCACAGGACCCTTCATGGATCTCTTTAATCAATTCACCTCGGAGGGATGTACACATCTTTGCAAACCTGCCATAATTCCTCGTCGAGCAGCTTTAAACTTCCATTTCTTGGCAGAGAACTTATCCTCCGAATACCATTATACCGAGCAGCTTTAAACTTCTATTTCTTGGCAGCGAACTTATCCTCCGGTAATTCTTCCTCCTCAATATATGCTCCGATGGGATCCATCCAGGATGGTCCTAAATCAAGGGTAATAATATTCATCGTCAGGTCTTCATCTATGCTCCGACTTTCTAATACTTCAATTGGTATCGTTCTTCGCAGCTCGGTACGAGTAGCTGATGCTAATCGGGCCAAGGTGTATGCTCTCACATTATCCATTCTTGATATTCTTACCAGTTTGAACAGCAAAAAACTCTGATACCAACTCCATCACCTTTGCTTGATACTTGATCATCAATTCTCATTCGGCTCATTATTTTCCCAACATTTGGTTTACGATCAATTGAGAATCACTGAAGACAATAACCTGCTGTGCCTCCATAGTATTTGACAAATTAAGACCTGCAATCATGGCCTCATACTCAACCTCATTATTAGAAGCTTTGAATTAGAAACGTATGGCGTATTCCATGTCGACCTCGTCTGGGCTGTTCAAAATGATCCCTGCCCCACAGCCTGTAGTGCAAGATGAGCCGTCTACATATAGCCTCCATATAGGCAACTTGTCTTCTAATTTCTGGTCTGACAGAGTTCCTCGGTGGAATACTTGTCGCTTTCTTTCATCATGTCCTGATACTTCTGAATACACCTCTTGAATTTCAATATACCTCCTGAGCTTCAATATTCCTCCTTAACTTCAATATTCCTCCTGAACTTCAATATTTCTCCTGAACTTCAATATTCCCCCTGAACTTCAATATTCCTCCTGAACTTCAATATTCCTCCTGAACTTCAATATCAAAAGTAATTCCTGAGAAAGAAAAATAACTCCTGAATGATGATTAGTCGGGGTTGAATTTGATGCTCGACTGCATGATGATATAAGAATGTGCCACCAAATATATCTGTAATAGAAGCCCCCAACTGTGGAATGTGAACTTTGAATGAGATTTATCGACCAATACCAACCGGAGTTGGATTTTATCTACCAACCGGAGTTGGATTTTGTCTACCAACCGGAGTTGGATTTTATCTACCAATCGGAGTTGGTGGTAATTGATAATGAATGATGAAGACTTCCTCGGAGCTGACCAACAGATTGTTGGGACTAAGATAATATAAATGCTGGAGACCTCCTCGGCACTGACCAACAGATTTGTTGGGAATAAGATAATATAAATGCTAGAGACCTCCTCGGCGCTGACCAACAGATTTGTTGGGAATAAGATAATATAAATGCTAGAGACCTCCTCGGCGCTGACCAACAGATTTGTTGGGAATAAGATAATATAAATGCTAGAGACCTCCTCGACGCTGACCAACAGATTGTTGGGAATAAGATATAATAAATTCCGGAGATATCCTTGGAGCTGAATAAGATATAATAAATGCTGGAGACATCCTTGGATCTGAATAAGATATAATAAATGCTGGAGACATCCTTGGATCTGAATAAGATATAATAAATGCTGGAGACATCCTTGCTGAAATGAGAATAGAATATGCATCCAAATAGATATAAAGAATAATTAAAAATAATAAAGTGCCTCGCCGATCAGTCGAGGTAGAATCATATAATGCAGAACAAGAATAAGATCTTTCAGAACATAAGAATATGGCCGAGAACGTTGTCAGGCCTGAATATAAATAAGAATTATCCGGACGAATGTTGTAATTCTCCTTAAAGCTGAATAAGTATCTTGTCGTGCTCCATGTTGAGATGAATATAGAATATGAATCCCAATGGATATATAGAATCATTGGTGCTGGAGCAGATATCTGGCAATAATAAAATCAATAGTTCCTCGCTGAGGTGAAATTTCATACTGCCGAGCTATGATAATATTTTTCAGAAGAGTAAGATTATTTCCGAGCATTCGTCGACATTGAATCTTGTGCCTGTAAAAATTAATATTTTGCTCTACCATATGTGTAGGCTGAATTGATTAGTCATGAGAATAATTTACTCATCCAATCAATATATGATATGTATCAGCATAAAAATTTCAAAATATGAAATAATATTTTTGTGCCACACGTGTGTGAGATGTACAAATTTTTATCAGATATGCATCATAAATAAGACGTAAAGTTTTTTGTAAATTTATTTAATCTCCAACAACCAATCAGGTATTAGTTGCTGTTTAAAAATATTTTTGGGGTGATCATAAGTTAAAAAAGACTTAAGCCTCCTGCTTGTCCCCAAGCCGAACTCGTGTTTAAAGAAATATCAGGGGTGCTTAGCATTTTTTAATACCCCAAAATTCTACTGCTGCCGACAAACGACATGGATGTTGCCGACCAATCATTTAAGGATATCTCAAGTTATAGAATATATGGTTGGATGACCAGAATATCTCGAATCTTTAGATCAAAAAATAACATTCAATGTAAAATTTAAGCCTTAAGAATGTTAATTAAATGAATAAATATATAACCCACTAGATCGTGTGATTTCGTCAAAGAAACCTTGTGATGTGATGAAGGAGGGGCCAACATATCAAATTTGTGCCCAAAGTCTTGATATGGTCATGATTGTTTTACTGATCCTCTTTTACAAGAGGTGAGTAATGATTTTTCAGGTGAGAGAAAATTATTTTTTTATATTGATCCCTTCCTATTCCCAATTTGGAGAGATAAAAATATGGTGAATAATTAAAGTTATTACCAAATTTATATAAAAAATCAATCAATTTGACTTTATTGACATAGATGGAAGATGAACCAAATTAAGTATATAATTCATAAAAATGAATACAAAGAAACTTAAACTTGTGAATGCAAAGAGACTCAAACTTGAAGAGAGAAAAAATAGATCTGGGTCATGATTTCCATGAGAAGACTTTTCATTGTCTTTAACCTTTTCCCATTCTTTTATTAAAAATATGATGTGAATTTGAATAGACATCAAATAGCTTACAAAATTTATTTCAAAATCAACAATGAAAATGATCAAATCTTATCATCGTCGCATATATTGGCATATGTAATCATTTAAAATATTTATTCCATGATATAAAATAGAAACTTGAGAATCAAGCAAAAAATTATGATTTATGAAATCTACTATTTTTCAGATTTCTAAATAAGGATGAATCTAATAGTTATGATTTAAAAATCATGAGATGCAACATTTTGCAGATAAAAATTGGACAATTAATTTATGTATATAAACATAAAAATCATGATTCAATCAAAAGATGTATGTATAATTGATTATACGTAGAGAAAATAAAAACTTAGCTTTTGGTGGAGAATAACGCTTGTAACACGTTCCCACAGACGGCGCCAATCTGTTGATGTAAAAAACTAGATCGCTCTAATTTTTCAATCACAGATAAATAAATAAGACAGAGATTTTTAAAGTGGTTCGGCTAGGAATAAAGCCTACGTCCACTGTTATGTTATTGCTGAGTGTTTGCAGAATTCTTGATTACAAGTTTTCTCAAGAAATTTCGGTCCCCTTGAATGAGGATGATACAAGGTATTTATAGCCTTTAGGCTGTACATGAAAGGTCCAATACATTAAATGATATACATATGAAAGGGTAATACATTTAATGCAGCGTGTGCGTCAAGAATATAATGAATAGTTGAACAGTTGTCCGTCTGGTAATTAATGATACGGCCGAGATGCAGTTCGGACCGCCTTAGTTGCTCGTTGATCAAGAGTTCCTAGGAGTGCTTAGAGTATCTCGGGATGATAGAGTTCCTCGGGGTGTCCTCCTCGTTGCTCGGAGAGAACATGACTTGGTCGGGGGAAATAAACTTCCTCGTTGTTATTGTGCCATGTAGATTGACACGTGTCTTCTTATTATTGGTCCACATCAACAGATTAAATTTAGTATCAACAGTCGTTATGCCATTTCCCATAAATTTTTAAGTTCTTTGATTAATGGGGATAATAATATATCAATATCATCGTCGGGAGCCTTGGCCCAGGTATCAACAAAGATAACAATGTGAACTATTTTATCACGCATAGTGTTGAAGGGAGACTTAAAGGCGCCATAAGAGTTGGCCAATAACTATGAGTAGTATTTAAATTATCGAAAGGGTTAAACCCATCGATTGAGATTACAAGAAGAACGTTGCACGTTTCCTTTTCAAATTAATGGCGTGGTTCTTTTAAAACTTTCCAGATGATTGAATCAACTGGATGACGAATCAGATTCCCACCCACCTCGCATCGAGTGTGTCATGTCATGGCCTTCACTATACACGATAAAGTAAAAAAACCATTTTAACCGTGGCTCAAGTGCAAAATACTTCAAAAACTTTTGTGGAACTTGCGATGTTTGTAGCTTTGTTCTTTCCATTATCACAAACCACATATCTGTAACAACCCGTAATTTTGAGGATTTAGTATTTAATTATTTTTGGGAGAAATAAAATTATTTAAGTTGGAGAAACTTAAATTTATAAATTGGAGAATTTATTTGAGTGGGAAGAATTATTTATAATTGGCGACTTTAAGTTATATTGCTCGAATTAATGTGTGTCGCATTTTGAGGTCAAAATTGGAAAATGTTATTGTAAGGACATATTTTTAAAGTCCGTCACAATTAATTATGTCATCTACCGCTATAAGTCGTCGAAGAGTTGTGAAGATTGCATCTACAAAATACAGATCCGAATTACCAGATGTCTTCAACATTCAAGCCCAACAATATGAACTTTGGTAAGATATTGTTTTCAAGTTTCATTTACATTTCATATTAAGAGTGTTGGGATTTTTTTAAAAATGATTTTAATAAAACTTTCTTATAAAAATTGTTTTTATAAATGTTTGTTTTTTTAAAAGAGGTTTTATAAATGTTTGTGAAAAAACTGCTACAGCAGTAAACGTACCTCAGTTTCGACGCCAAGGTCGTTCAAGCGAGATCTAATCTCGTTCGAATGACAATGGAAGTCGCGCGTAGTCGTTCGAACGACACGCGATCTCGTTCGCGCGAGATGTCATTCTCATTCAAGCGAGATGACTTTTTGGCTGACACGTCTGACTTCATCCTAATCCTTTGACCGACTCTTTTCCCCTATAAAAGAGATCTGCCAGCCTTTATATTTCGTGGAGAACAGTTTCAGCTTTAAAGTGTTTTATCTTTTTGAAACTTTTGTGTATCTGCCCAGATTTAATTCAGTACCTTTTGGCAGAAAGTTTTTCTCCAACAATTTTAAGGGTTCAAATCTTTATTTTTTAATTCATAAAATCCCAATTACTTTTGTGTGAATTGTTTTGTGGAACCCAAGAACATATTTTGTTTTTGTTCATACTTTGTGGGGAGAACTCTACAACCGACAGCTGCGTGCTATTGTGGAGGGAGTCCTTATGAAGATTTCAGACTGCATGTCTAGGATTGCGGTCCTTGTGGTATAGCTGCGCGTGAACCACTGCAGATTTCTAGCCGTTACTTTGAAAGTTTGACGAAGACACCGTGCGTTACTCTTGTGGGCGATGCAAGTTGGTATGTAACTCAATGGTCTTGTAAACTTTTCAAAGTTCTAGAATTAAAAAGGTTTTGCCCTGCGGGGATTTTTCCTTAAGCTTGTGTCGAATGCTTTATTTATTGTATGGTTTGACACACGCACACACACAGTTGAATGATATGGGGCTGATTTATTTTGGTTTAAAAATAGACACTAATTAAATAAGTGTGCCAACATAGAAAGTTGCGAATTTAATCAATTATCACACCGTTACGACTCTCTCAAATTGGTATCAGAGCGGGTTACGCTAATTTATCGCTTATTCCTATTTTTCACAAAATCGTGTGATATTGATTTTTTTTGAAAAAATCAGTTTTGTGAAAAATCGCAATTTTTTCAATGGTACGCCCATTTAATGAGGAGCCTATTTTTGAAAAAGTTCACGACCGTGCTGAAAAATTAAAAAGTTTGAATTTGGAGCTTTGCAAAAGAATTTATCTTTTGGAAAAAGAAAATTCGCTCTTTAAAAGTAAGATTAAATATTTGGAAGTATTTCAAACTCAAAGTGATATTTTTCGTGAGCACTTCGGTAATTTGTGTATTGATTTTGATTCTTTAAAAATTGCCAAAAAGAAGAGTGATGAGAAAGTCCTAGTTTTAGAGAAGGAATTAAAGGACTTAAAAAATTTTAGGGTTCCCGTTTGTGCCATCGAGGATAAAAAATTAATCGATGATTTTATGGCGCGTGAAAAGACTCTTAGGGATAAGTTTATTTTAATTGAGGGGGAGCGTGATAAACTGTTAAGTTTAATTGAAAATTTGAAAAAGAAATCCCTGTCAGAAGAGTCTAATTCTTTGCTTGAGTAAAAAATTTTGAAGTTAAAAAATGATTTGACTGACTCAAGTAGGTTTGATAGTGATGGTGATGTATCATCTTATTCTCATGCTTCTAGTGCTAAAGCCAAAACCATTCTTTGTTTTAGAGGGTCAACCGTTCCGAAGGATGTTAGAAAAGATCACACTTTAGGTGTCGTTCCACCCGTTTACACATGTTCATATTGTGGTAGGAAAGGTCACATTAGGAGATTTTGTTTTGGTCTTTGAAGAAATCCTAAGAATTCGAAGTCTAGTATTTTGTTGGTTCCCAAAACCCCTTGTCGACGTGTTACATCCGTTTGGGTTAGGAAATCACTTTTGGATACACTAGATTTTAGAATAGTTGATTCTCATTTGCTTGCACACGATTTTTCTCTTTCCATATCATATAGATGATTGTGTTTGCATGTTTGTCATACGCTAGTTATGCTTTTTGATATATTTTTTCTAGCGTTGTGGCATGTACTTTTTGTATAGATTTTTATTTTTGAAAAATTTTGAAAAATACAAAAAGATTTTATTTTCATAAAATTTTTAGAAATATTCAAAAAGATTTTTTTTTTGTTTGCACCGTTTATGGATGAAGACTTAGGATGACCGAGTCACAACATCATTCCATTTTACATGTGACTATTTGATAATGTTTTGAGACAATAGGTCAATTCATCCTTGTGCTTTATAATGTTTGGAGTCATTAAGATGTAATTAAGTGTTACTTCCTACATGTTTGACTCATGTTTCTTTTATTGCACACATGCACAGATTTATTTGATTATTGTGCATGTCTTATCACATGCTGGTTGGGTGTTTTCACTTCAATCCTGTCCTTAAAACGAGTCAAGCACGATAAATTTTGATTAGGAAATTGTGCATATAAGAACCGTTTTGCGAGTTTGTGTGCTTTATTTAAAAACGGGGAAGGGCTGCGAAATGTTCATTTTGCCTTTGCGAATACTAAGCCACCGTTAAATTGGACCTAAAAAATGGAGGAATTTTATTATCCGGGGTCCAAAGAGGTTTAAAAGAGCCCGAAAAAATTTAAAGGCAATAAAAAGAAATTCATGCCAATTATGGGCCAATTAGGTTTTTGCACCAATTCTCCAAAGTTTGAGAATTTAGAAAGCCTCTATTCAAAATATAAATATGAGGGTGTTTGGATAGAGAATTAAAACGGGTTTGGACGTCCTTAATAGTCTTGAAAATGCGCTAAATAGTTTTGGACGTTATTGGTGTGGAAATCATTTGACTTTGATTTGTTGATTTGTATAAGTCGATGTCATTTAAATTCAACAATTTTTTTTTACACCTAAGGATACTTTTGATGTTCATTCGTTAGGGGCACACATATGCATCGTGCACATATGGTTGATTGAGTTTCTTTACCTATCGAATGTGTTCACACCCATTAATTCCATTTCCATGACTTGGTTGTTTTAGTTTAAATCCATGGTGTGTGTTTTTGTATCATATTTTTCAAAGTGGTATCTTATTTTTGTATGAAAAATTAAAAAATCCAAAAATAGTTTGTGAAATTTTTGAGATACTCCTTTGCATGCGCGTAGCTTGATCTTTGTTTGCTATGCATTTTGTCGTGGCACTCCATGTTTTGATTTTTTTTCTTCTTATCTGTCTATTTGGGGACATCATAAAAAGGGGGAGAGAGAATTATCATGGGGGAGTTTTTGCATTATGGGGGAGATTTGATTTATTAATGATTTATTCTTATATGATTTCAAACTCGATGCATCACGAAGGTTTTTGCTTTATCTCATGTGTGTAGGTATGAAAATTGAAGATCACGATGTTGCACACCCTGATGAGAAAAGCTTTGAGAGATTTGATGTTGAAGAAAAATTTGAGAACTTGCAAATTTTACTTTTCAGTTTTGGGATTTATGGGAGGGTAGATTTGTATAGGCATTTTGGTTTTTGATAATTTGGATGTTTTTATGTATGTACCGGCATAGACATAGGGGGAGATTTTTAAGGACATATTTTTAAAGTCCGTCACAATTAATTATGTCGTATACCGCTACAAGTCGTTGAAGAGTTGTGAAGATTGCATCTACAAAAGACAGATCCGAATTACCAAATGTCTTCAACATTCAAGACCAACAATATGAACTTTGGTAAGATATTGTTTTAAAGTTTCATTTACATTTCATATTAAGAGTGTTGGGATTTTTTTAAAAATGATTTTAATAAAACTTTCTTATAAAAATTATTTTTATAAATGTTTGTTTTTTAAAAGAGGTTTTATAAATGTTTGTGAAAAAATAGCTACAACAGTAAACGTACCTCGGTTTCGAAGCCAAGGTCGTTCAAGCGAGATCTAATCTCGTTCGAACGACAATGGAAGTCGCGCGTAGTCGTTCGAATGACACGCGATCTCATTCGCGCGAGATGTCATTATCGTTCGAGCGAGATGACTTTTTGGCTGACACGTCTGACTTCATCATAATCCTTTGACCGAATCTTTTCTCCTATAAAAGAGATCTTCCAACCTTTGTATTTCGTGGAGAACAGTTTCAGCTTTAAAGTATTTTATCTTTTTGAAACTTTTGTGTATCTGCCCAGATTTAATTCAATACCTTTTGGTAAAAAAAAAAATTTCCAACAATTTTAAGGGTTCAAATCTTTGTTTTTTAATTCACAAAATCCCAATTACTTTTGTGTGAATTGTTTTGTGGAGCCCAAGAACATATTTTGTTTTTGTTCATACTTTGTGGGGAGAGCTCTACAACCGAGAGCCGCGTGCTATTGTGGAGGGAGTCCTTGTGAAGATTTCAGACTGCATGTCTAGGATTGCGATCCTTGTGGTATAGCTGCGTGTGAACCACTGCAGATTTCTATCCGTTGCTTTGAAGGTTTGATGAAGACACCGTGCATTACTCTTGTGGGCGATGCAAGTTGGTATGTAAGTCAATGGCCTTGTAAACTTTTCAAAGTTCTAGAAATAAAAAGGTTTTGCCCTGCGGGGATTTTTCCTTAAGCTTGTGTCACATGCTTTATTTATTGTATGGTTTGACACACGCACACACACAGTTGAATGATTTGGGGCTGATTTATTTTGGTTTACAAATAGAAACTAATTAAATAAGTTGCCAATGTAGAAAGTTGCGAATTTAATCAATTATCACAGCGTTACGACTTTTTCAGTTATAAAGTATTTCGGATAACAATTCTGAGTGTGCGATTGAGTCCGGATAGGTTGAGATAGTCAGAAAAGAGTACCCGGAGGTAGTAATTGGGTCTCGGGTCATTTTGGGCATAGTCGGGCCCACACGTGGTGATTCAGAGCATTTTCATTAGGCCCATGTGGCCAAAAATGGGATTAAGGGTTTTTAACCTAATTGAGGGACTTATTGAACGATAGTTAACCATTCTAAACCTAGGGTTTGAGAGATACACAGAGGAAACAAATCTAGAAGCAAATTGGGAACCTTTTTGGAGACAAATCGAGGGATAAAGTGAGGGTTCGCCATCAAACCATTCCCTACAATAGATCAGACTCTACGAACGATTCTAGACAAGTGGTTAACTATTTTGATTCTTAAATTGATGATAATCAATTCATATTATGGGAGGTGTAAACCAAAATTTATTTTCGGTGGGTATTCATGTAAAATTGGGTTTTCGGTAATTGATATACTTTAATGGAATTAAGGGTGAAATTTATTATGTTTATGATTCTATAATGTAGAGCTATGGATCGTATGTTAAAAATAGTAAGAATCAATGGTTAATTTCTGTTAATAGGAATCAAAATCGTATTGGAGATTTGAAACTCGAATAAAACCCAAATTGGGAAAATATTGAAATTAATGGAATTTGATGACGAATTAAGGTCTCTAGGATGTTTAGACCCTTTTCTTATGTGGATGAAATTTTGGTTGTGATTGGGTAAGGGTTTGGGAAGGAACAAGAAGCTTGAGGGTTCATCAATGGCTGAAACAGCAAGCCGAAGAAGACGAATACCTGTTCGATCGACCCAGGGGATCGATCGATCGATGGTCCCCAAATTTTGGCAGTTCGGCCAGTTTTATATATAAAAGGAAATTAATTTAAGATTTAATTTCCATGCATTGTTTATTGTAAATAATTATGAAGCACATATTCCTAACAATTACAGGGAAAAGTAATTTGAGTTAGGGAGTATTTACGTGAGGCACTTTATGGATAAATTGGGGGAATTAGATTCCACATTTATTATATAAGGAATGAGTGATCAAGTCCACGTATATTGGTTGAGCGACGCCAAGGTATTAAATTAATTATGGAGATAAACGAATTAATTTAGAGTCGGAATATAGACTCGGAAAATATTAAGTTATGGGCCAAGTGAGTGAGTCCAGGTATGTTGGTTGAGTGACACAAGGTAATAAATTAATTAATGTGTAAATTAATTAAATTATAGTCGAATCATAAAATTGAGAAAATATTATATAAATTAATGTGTAATGTATTTATATTTGAGTCGGACCATAGACTCGGGGAAAATATTACATTAATTAATGTGTGAATTAAATAAATTAGAGTCGGACCATAGACTCGGGAAGATGATAAATTAATAAGTGAGAAAATTAATTAAGTTGAGTTGGGACAGAGACTCGGGAAATTTCAGGCTAGTGTTACGGGTTTTTGTGTGCACGGTAAAGCCGGGGTTATATTAGATATACACGGCGTGGTGATAGTATATATATATATATAGAGAGAGAGAGAGGCAGGCTCCTGTGCACACTAAATTTGCACACTAAGTTTGCACATTACCTTTTAAAAGTGTGCAAACTTAGTGCTGGCGCACACCAATTTTTTTATGGGATATTTTAACATTTCAACGGACTCACATAAAAAAAATTAGCTAAAAAAAACTTTTTTGGTATTTTTAAAAAACCGGTCAAACTTTCGCAGTTTTTAAAGGGCGTAAAAACTGCGAAAGTTTGACCGATTTTTTAAAAATAGCAAAAAAGTTTTTTTGAGCTAATTTTTTTTATGTGAGTCCGTTGAAATGTTAAAATATCACACAAAAAAAATCAACTCAAAAATATTTTTTTTACTACTTTTAAAAGGTAATGTGCAAACTTAGTGTGCACAGGAGCCTGCCTCTCTATATATATATATTGTGTGTGCAATGAAATATAAGTGATTAGATATTTATTTAATTTATATACACTAGTGCTATCAAGGGAGGTTGCGCGATGTGGGTGAATATTCTAGCTTGAGGAGTAAGGTGAGTATATCTCCAGTTCATAGCGTCCAGTATATGGGTGAGGGGCTTATGTCACATTCAGGGAAGGAATATGACTGCCTCCACTACATTTATATTTTTGGACCAGGTTGGTGAGCGATTCCGACTTTGGTAACTAGGTTATGTGAGCACACCTAGTGAATGTGTGGATGTTTTAGTAAAGGTACGTATATAATGAGATGTAATATTATACGCGGGGAATAATACAGTGTGTAATGTACTTACTTTATATAACTTGTGTCACGGTTATATGATATTATATAAAAGAAATTAATTAAGTTAATTGGTGAGATAACTTATAATCCAGGAATTATTATACTTGGGTTAGAGTAGTGTGGCAAAGGTAGATTACACCAGGACTAGTTGGACGGGGTAGTACAACTAGGTGGGGTTAAGGAAACCGTTAGGTGTGCACATTAGGGGAGGGGTGAGTATGTCCTCAAGAGAGTGCGACACTAACTTAAATATGAAGCGCATTCATGCATTTTAAATTACTGCAGTTAATTCACTTGCTAAATATTTTCAAAATGTTTTAGGTTCTAACCATTGCTATAAAACTATTTTCAAAACCTTTTTGGTGTTAAGCCACAGGGGCGCCAGGATTGATATTCTGTTCCAGGGACACAGAGCTGCGACATATGTGGATGCTAGCAGGAGTTTGGATTAGACGCATCATTCATTCCTTCCTAGAGTAGAAATCATTTATCAGTTTCAGTTTACTTAGGTCATGTCGCCCAGACTCTTTAGTTGTAGTTTTTAGATGTATTTATTTCTATTGTGGGTTAATTGTTGTTGGATTATTCACTTTAGTGGCCGATGGTTTATTCGGCAAATTGTTTAATTAAATATTCAGTTGATTTAATTTCAGTTGTGTGAATCGCTTATATTTATTTTCGCATGTACTGTTTTGTTTAATTAAAAAGTTAAAATTTGCACCAAATTTTCGAAAACTAGTTGGTTAGTAAGTTTTTCGACAGTGATGCTAAGGATGAACCAACTGGGATTCCTGTTTTAATTTGGTATAGAACTGATCACCCGGTATTTTATTAGGTGGGGTGTCACAGATGGTATCAGAGCATCAGGTTCTAGTGTCCTTAGGATCTGTGCGGCTTTTCACATTTCAACTTAGTGTTCTTTGATGTAGAACCCTATCATAGGATTTTTGCGTTCTCATACGTATGCGCATTTATGTTCTTCGGCCAACTACTTTATATTTGAGGGTGAACTCAGACGATTCGATTCTCATTTCAGATGCCGCCCAGGAGAGATAGATCAACTAGGGCAATAGGGGGAGATGAGACTAGAGAGGATCATCAGGAGCCAGAGTTACCGCAACAACTGCCAGAGATGATTTCGGTAGCACATGTAACTCAATTAGTGCCACAGGCAATTGAAGCAACAATGATCGCAATGGCAAGGTAATTTCCATGAGATCAGCCACAGGCGTAGTAGTACCAGATGTTCATGCCCTTCAGGGGCTATCGGGGTGGCATCAAGTACGAGAGGTTTTTCAATAATGGCATCTGCCAGAGTATCGAGGGGGTTCAGATGTGGTGCTAGCATGTCAGTGGAAGAGAGATATCCAATGTCACCTATGCATGGTAGATTACAATGAGGTGAAGAAGAAAATGCTAGCCCCTTTTAGGTTAGTGGGAGCAGCGCTACAGTGGTGGGAGTCGATCGCCACAATTGAGGAAAGGGATACATTAGCTATTGCAGAGTTTTGGGTGTGGTTTGATCGCAAGTATTTTTCTCCAGCAGTGGAGACCGAAATGAGGAGAAAATTCAGAGAGGTGACTCAGGGGGACCGTTCAGTGGCCGATTACGAGGAAGAATTCACTCGTTTGGAAAATTTTGTACCGGATGAGGTAAGCGATGAAGAAAGAAAGAAAGCAAGGTTCATGGATGGGCTAGTCTGGAGGATCAGACAACATTTGATTAGTAATCCCGCATTAGTAGCTTATACATATGTTGTTAATACATCACTCCTGCACTGCCAAGAATATTGCTTTCACGTCAAAAGAAGCAGGAGGGGAGTGGAAACCATCTAGTTGGATAAATAAAGAGGAAACAGTACTCGTGGGGTATCCCTGCAGCAGACAGAGGGAGATCAGGGGCAGGATTTCCGATAGGGGAATCATGCCAAACGATTTAGAGCTGGAGGCTATCGACAGGATGGCCAGGAATTCTGACAAGGCCAGCAAGGAAGGGATCAGTGGCAGGGTCAATTTATTAGGAGGTGTTTCTTTTGTGGGGAAGAGGGACACATGAAGAGAGATTGTCCTAAGCGAGGCGGGGGTCAACTATATGACAAGGTCCTGGATGTACAGCCACTACAACAAGTCATGGGTGCGTTCGGGCAAGGGGAAGCTACTCAGGAACTCGAGGATCAACCATTGCAGCTAGAGTATGGAGGTAATTATATTTTTATCCTACGGGAATCGGGTATGTTTTTTATGATAATGAGGGTGTCACAATATAAAATCATTTTTTACTGAAATTCGTGAGTGTGTCGGATTTAGTGGGTGCGCTGGCTGTAGCAGCCATAGTATGTAGATAAAACTTTCATGTGGTAGTGGACTCCTTTGGTGTTATCCACGGGATAGTGGAGGCGTACACCGAGAGAAGGTTTGAATTATTCAAGGGTTCACTACTTTTGAAAATTATGGGAGTAGGGTTGATGATTTTCCCAAATATCGACTCGATAGCAATGGATTTGAACTATTGGGGATAGTGGGGGGTATGTTTTGGTGTACGCGACACCAGGGTATGAATTTTACTAGGTATCACCTGAGAGGGAGTCTATCCTATATATGTGTCTATATATGTTGTATTGCGTGGTGCGATAGACACATAATGAGGTCTTGTGTTCTCATATTTTATCCGGGTAAGTATGGGTGTTTACTGAAGTGAATCAGGGTGGTTAGATTTATTTTTGAGCAGGGAGAGATAGCTTGGGGTTAATTTTGCACAAGAACTAATGATAGTAAGGGTGCGGTATTCTATGTTGTCTTTTGTAGCATAAGGGTAGGAATGTATGCTTTTATGTTAAAAGACAAGTATTTGGGGGCACGTGTTATGGACTGAGGGTCTAACGAATCTCAACGACTGACAATGTTAGGTAGTAGTGTATCGGGGGGTTCCTTGTTTGGATTTCGCTTTGCGAGACGTCCCACGCATGAAACTTAGTGCAATGTTGGAGGTGGGGAGATTTTTGGTCGTTACTACATGGGGTGGGTACCCCTGCCAGTATATATATATATATATATATATATATATATATATATATATATATATATATATATATATATATATATATATAATATGACTATGGGTTGGAAGTTATATTATGGGTTACGGCTAGCATTTTCGGGTAACTTTAGTGCGGTTAAGCATGGGGATAGGGTGTATGGGCACCCTAGTTAATTAGAGTAACTTTTGTGCAGTTAAGCACGGGTATAGGGTGTCTGGGCGCCCTGGTTAATTAAAATGCATATTTGTGTAACTTATAGTTAGAAGCGAGAGAGATAGATATAGCGAGATTAGAGGCACATGACTAGAGAGTGATATTCGAGACATGGAGAACTAGCCTTAACTTAATTTCAAGGATGAAAATCCTTGGTAAGGGGGGAAGTATGTAACACCCCGTAATTTGCGACTTTAAGTTAAATTGCTCGAATTAATGTGTGTCGCATTTTGAGGTCAAAATTGGAAAATGTTATAAAGTATTTCGGATGACAATTCTGAGTGCACGATTGAGTCTAAATGGGTCGAGATATTCAGAAAAGAGTACCCGGGGTAGTAATCGGGTCTCGAAGCATTTTTAGGCATAGTCGGGCCCACACGGGGTGATTCGGGCCAATTTAATTAGGCCCATGTGGCGCAAAACGAGATTAATGGTCTTTAATCTAATTGAGGGACTTATTGAATGGCAGTTAACAATTCTAAACCTAGGGTTTGAGAGAGACACAGAGGAAACAAATCTAGAAGCAAATTGGGAACCTTTTTGGAGACAAATCGAGGGACAAAGTTAGGGTTTGTCATCAAACCAGTCCCTACAATGGATCAGACTCTACGAACAATTTTAGGAAAGTGGTTAACTGTTGTGATTCTTGAATTGATGATAATCAATTCATATTATGGGAGGTGCACACCAAAATTCGTTTTGGGTGGGTATTCATGTAAAATTGGGTTTTCGGTAATTGATATACTTTAATGGAATTAAGGGTGAAATTTATTATGCTTATGATTCTGGAATGTATAGGTATGGATCGCATGTTAAAACTAGTAAGAATCAATGGTTAATTTCTGTTAATAGGAATGAAAATCGTATTGGAGATTTGAAACCCGGATAAAACCCAAATCGGGAAAACGTTGGAATTAATGGAATTTGCTGATGAATTAAGGTCTCTAGGATGTTTAGACCCTTTTCTTATGTGGAGGTAATGTTGGTTGTGATTGGGTAAGGGTTTGGGAAGGAAAAAAAAGCTTGATGGTTCATCAATGGCTGAAACAGTAAGCCGCAGAAAACGAATACCTATTCGATCGATCGATCGACCCAGGGGATGGATCGATCGATGGTCCCAGAATTTTGGCAGTTCGACCAGTTTTATATATAAAGGGAAATTAATTTAAGATTTAATTTCCATGAATTTTTTAATGCTAAATAATTATGAAGAACATATTCATAACAATTATAGGGAAAAGTAATTTGAGTTAGGGAGGATTTACGTGAGGCACTTTATGGATAAATTTGGGGAATTTGATTCCAAATTTATTATATACGGATTGAGTGATCAAGTCCAGGTATATTGGTTTAGCAACGCCAAGGTATTAAATTAATTATGGAGATAAACAAATTAATTTGGAGTCAGAATATAGACTCGGGAAATATTAAGTTATGGGCCAAGTGAGCGAGTCCGGGTATGTTGGTTGAGTGACACAATGTAATAAATTAATTAATGTGTAAATTAATTAAATTAGAGTCGAATAATATACTCGAGCAAATATTATATAAATTAGTGTGTAAAGTATTTATATTAGAGTCGGACCATAGACTCGGAGGAAATATTATATTAATTGATGTCTAAATTAAATAAATTAGAGTCGGACCATAGACTCGGGAAGATGATAAATTAATAAGTGAGAAAATTAATTAAGTTGAGTCGGGACAGAGACTCGGGAAATTTTAGGCTAGTGTTACGGGTTTTTGTGTGCACAGTAAAGCCGGGGTTATATTAGATATACACGGTGTGGTGATAGTATATATATATATATATATATATATATATATATATATATATATATATATATGTTTAATTAATTACCGGGTGATCAGTCCTTAATTAATTAATTTTAGAATATCAAGTTGGTTCAGATAAATGCATCACTGTCGCAGAACTAAAATTTTGAAATAAATTAAAAACTAACCACCTAATATTTAAAAAGGTTGGTGTCAAAATTTTATCTTGCCATTAGTCATCATCAAGTAAAGAACTACTTCACTAATACTATTCATCCCAAAAACATAAGGAAAGAACTAGCTAAATTAAAATTAGGAACTCGAGTAAACACTTCCAGTCAAAATCCCATACAATAATCTAAAGCCATTAAATAAAAGTCTACTAACAGAATAAAATATCTAAATCTCTGAACGTAAAATAGGAAGGGATGACACATCCAACTGAAGTAAATAACTGATAGATAAAGAAGGATAGAATATGAAGAATCTACTAGGAATGTCCTGTAGCTTCCATAATAGCTACATCTCGTCAATTGAGTGGGATCTACTAAGTCGGGCGTCCTTATGGCTGACCACCTAAAATAAAGGAACTAGAAAAGAGATTTGTAGAAAAATGGGTTAGAGCCGGAGTAGAAAATAGTTTAAATATAATAAGTGCTTAAATTGGTTAATTAGCACAAATATTATTCATGTTAACTTAGCATACTCACTTGAGATGCTCACCTCTCATATAATGTGCACGCCTAACGAGCCGAACTACCCATACTAGTCACGATAATCTGCCTGACTATACGTAGTATAACTACCATGCCGGATAAAATATCTAAATAACCTGAAGACAATGTATTGCTATTATTTAGGAATATGTTTAAAGATGCTTTAACTCGTTCTCATAACATTCTTAATTCTCAATTGGTGACCCAATAAGTACTATAATAAAGCTTCCAATATGAAACACATAATAGGAACTCGGTATGCATATATAAAATATCAATATGTATACATATAAGTATATATCAATACTGTACCCATGGTTAAGAAACCCCTGGTGCTAGGCATACTCGGCTATCTAGTGCCATTGCAACGCTCATGCATGAAGGACAACATGTTCAATCTTTCAGGAACCAATAAAACATATACACATATTGGAGGCAAACATAGTTTCAAGCCGATGGGCTACGAACATACCTATGCACCCATACGACATCAACATTATCATTCTCACAGATAGCCCGTACCTAGGTTCTATGCTCTAGTGCTATGACTCAAAATCCCCCTAAGGACATAAGATATGATCGTCCACAACGCGCTGACCTCGGTTCGATAGCCAGAAGCTAGGTATGTCATACACATAATATTCCAAGTAATAAGCATGCACACAACTTATATAACTTAATAGGTATTCACGCAACCCGATCCCCATAATACGTAGGTAATATTATCATTTATACTATTCACCGTAATTCTTTCATATATTACCTTTCTCGAACCTACCTTCCATCCAAGGTTTTATAAACTTTTTATATACCGAGAACAATAACACTCCCAACTAAATAATAACTCTGAATTTAAATTGCCCGATACTCACATAGGTTATTACTCTCACTTAGATAAACCTAGGATGATTTTTAACTCAAACGGACCCTAAAAAGCCATTCTGGAATCTCATTAGAAGTCAAGGAAATCGCGTTCGAATGAGTTCGTTCGAACAAAGTTATCACTTCGAACGAACTCATTCATTTCATTACAAGGGTCTATTGAATTCTCATTGGAAGTCTCGTGCGAACGAAGTCATTCCAATGACCTGGGCAGGTCTTCGAATGAGAATTTCGGACACGATCTGTTCTTCCCCAAATTTGATTTTTCTAATATTTTAAACATCAAATCCAAAACTAATCACGTCTAACCTCAAGTAAGACAATGTTAAACTATTTTTAATCATTGTGGGGAATTCTCTAACACAATTTAGGGCTTAAATCCTCATACTTTCAAAGAAAAAATCAACAACTACTCAAATCTCTAAAATTTTCCTTTATAATGAACCCAGAATTTCAATTGTCCCAAACTCTCATTATAATTCGTGATTGAGAAAGAAATTACCAAATCTTCATTGTCTAACAAAGGGAAAAACCTCTACATGCATACCCATCTCCAATTCATAAGGTTTATGTACAATTCGGTCTAATTAAACCTAAGTCTTCACTACACCATGTTTATATCATCAAACCTAAATTAACAGGAACCATATAAGCTAAAAGAGGAGTAAGATAAACACTTGCCTTTATATGGATTTATGATTATCTTATTAAATTTGGTATGTGGTTGATCCTCTCGTCACGATCTACACTTTGGTGTAATTATTTGTGAGAAATCTCTAATGTTTCGCCTTTTTCTCCAAGTGTTCTTCTTCCTCCTTGGTTCTCCCTCTCTTTATCTCTCTTTCTAACGTAGGTTGCAACTGATAGTCCAGTAACCCTCGATATTCCTATTTTAATCATATTTTCTTCCATTTAATTACTCAAAAATCCCAAAAGACTAAAATACCCCTCCGGGGTGTCATTTTGGGCTAAAATGCCCCGAACTCCAATTAAAACAACCGAGTAGTGTTTTCTGACTATTTCAACCCTTTCGGACACACTGGAGCACTCAAAATAGTCATTCGAGTTATTTAAATATAATTTACCTTCTTAACCCCCAAACATATAATAGTGATGTGACTCATACGCACGCCCTAAATAATTATATCTTAACTGTCGTGTATCTCATCCCCGACCATATTATTATTTGCGAAAAAATATTATGTTACTCACTACGTAATGTTCAACATAGTTATTACTCAACATGATTTTAACATAATTATTTTTAATAACTACAATTCTCATCACGCTAGTAATTATTACCATTAAATAGGATTAATTATAAATTATATTTTCTCCCATTAAATTAATTAATCCCAATTTATATAATTTCATAATAAAATGAATATGCATAAAAATACGGGGTATTGCATATTCCCCCCTAATAACAAAACTTCCTCCCAAAATTCAAAAATGAAAATATACCTAGCAAGAATAACTGTGGATAACATTCATGCATGTCATCCTCGCATTCCCAGGTAGATTCCTCAACATTTTGGTGCCACCGCTGAACATGGACTAATGGTACTATATTCGACCTCAACTTCCTCTCTCTACGATCTAGGATAGCAACCAGACCCTCCTCGTAGGATCTATCAGGTTGTAAGTCAATCTCCTCAAATGCAATATGAGTATGGGTCAAATCATCTCGAAGTAACTGGACCAATCCTCTCGATAATAGGTAATGTCCCTACATACCTAGGCACCAACTTTCCCTTCTTCCCAAAATGTATAACTCCCTTCATAGGAGACACCTGAAGTAACACTTTTTCCCCCACATTAAACTCCCCAAAATACCGCTTGGCGTCGACGTAGCTCTTTTGTCGATCCTGAGCAACTCAAATGCGGCTTCATATCAACTCTATCCTCGTCGAAGTATCCTGAATCACCTCTGGATCAAGTAGCTTGTTGTCCCCCACCTCCAACCAACATGTTGGGGAATGACAAGGTCTGCCGTATAGTGCCTCAAATGGAGCCATACCAATAGTAAACTAGTAGGAGTTATTATGGGAAAACTCCACCAGCGGAAGATACTACTCCCAGACTCCTCCAAAATTAATTATGCACATACGCAGCATGTCCTCTAACATCTGATTTGTCCGCTCGGTCTGTCCATTTATTTGTGGGTGATAGATTGTAATCAATCATAACTCCGTACCTATCACCTCCTGGAAACTCTCCCAAAACCAAGACACAAACACCTTGTCTATGTTAGACACGATATTAAGAGGCACCCCGTGAAGGCTCACTATTTCTGCTATGAATATCTGGATGTATTGTCCCGTGGTGTAATCCATCTAGGCTAGTAAAAAGTGGTCTACCTTGGTCAACCGATCCACGATCACCCATATAGAATCGTGACCCCTCTATGATGTAGGTAATTCCCTGATGAAGTCCTTGGAAATGCTCTCCCATTTACATAGAGGAACCTCTAATGGCTGTAGAAGTCCCACTGGTCTCTGATGGTCCACCTTTACTAACTGACAAGTGGCACATTTCGAGATGAACTTAATAATATCCTTCTTCATCCAACTCCACCAATACTGTCTCCACTTATACAGGTACATCTTATCCCTACCAGGATGTACCGTAAATCGTGAACCGTGTGACTCTGTCATTACCTCATACCGCAAGTCTTCTCCCTCCGGAAAAACCAACCTTTAATTGAAAAGTAGACATCCATCTGAACCCACGGTATAAGACTCGATCCCCATGCTAAAAGTTGCACTATCTGACTCTTGCAGAACGAGTTAGTTGCCTGAGCCTGTATTACTCTCGTCTAATTTGGGGTGTAATTGTCATCATAGACATGAATGATCGATCCACCGCATTTTGGTGCTATAATTCTTTCCATTTCTCTTTCCACACTTCGGCCACCTCACTTACTGTCCTACTGCTCAACGCTCCTGCTACCACGTTAGCCTTCCTCGAGTTGTATGGGATATCAAATTGATAATCCTTCACAAACTCAAGCCATCAACGCTAATGCATATTTAACTCCTTCTGTGTGAAGAGGTACTGTAGCGACTTGTGGTCTGTGAAAAAGAAAAATTTCTCCCCTAGGAGATAATGTCTCCAAATTCAAAGTGCAAAAACTATCGCCGCCAACTCTAAGCGTGGGTGGGGTAGTTCCTCTCGTGAGGATTAAGCTTACAGGAGGCATAAGATATATCCTTATCCTCCTGCTAAAGTACACCCCTAAGTCCTAATAAGGATGCATCAGTGTAGACTAGATACTCCACTATCGGCCTGGGTAATGCTAACATTGAAGCTGATTCAAGTCATCAAAGGCCAACTCACATGAGTCAGTCTAGATAAATGACACCCCTTTGTGAGTTAGCTGTGTCAATGGGCCTTCTATCTTCAAAAACCCTCGAATGAACTCCTAGAGTATCCGACTAGGCCCAAGAAACTGCGTATCTCAGTCACTGTCGTGGGTTATCTCCATTCCCTCATCACTGACACCTTCCCAAATCTATGGACATCCCTCTATCAGAAATATTGTGCCCCAAAATTGGACCTTGTAGACACCCCATTTTGTTACCCCTAACTCTCCTTAGGTCCCTAGTACCTCCCTTCATCACTACAAACCCAGGTCATGTCCCGAGTACTGACCTAGAAGCCATCGGGAACTCCCCGGCTCAGTTTGACCCCAAAATCAAACTCTTCATCTCGATAGAGACTCAATGAATCTTCAAAGGGCACTGAATCCCCTTTCCAGCGGTCCACCCCGTGTGCGATTCCGACTTACCAAGGGGACGAATGATCCGTTTGCGTCTGAAACCTGACCTAAAGGCCACCGGGAGCTCTCGAGCTCTGTTTGACCTAAGTCAACTCTTCATCTCGACTGAGGCTAAATGAATCTTTGAAGGACACAGAACCCCCTTTCCAATGGTCCATCCCGTGGACGATTCTGACTTTCCATGCGGACGAACGATCCGTTTGACTTTGAGAGGTCACCGAATACTTCTCGGGACTAGTTGACCAAATTCAACTCTACAAACTGGGTCAAATGCTTTGGAATGTCGAATTACATCTCCTAACCTTTCCAACGATCCGCCCCATGTGCGATTCAGACTTACCATGCGGACGAACGATCCATTTACGTCCGAACGATTCCCCGTCTAATGGACCGACAAATGCTTTCGAGCCATATTTGACCCAAAGTCAACTCCCAAACCCTGGAGCGGTCCAAAGGACTTTCAAAGGTCTCTAAATTACCTTTCCAACGGTATGCCCCGTTTACGATTCTGACCAACGGTTTGCCCTCGACGGTCGATTTTCCAAAAAAGCTTGAAGCGCACTGCCAAATGGCAGGTTCCAAACCCTGCCTATCGGCAGGTGCCGATAGGCAGGAACGGGCCTATGCCGATCGACAGTGACCTAAGACTATAAAAGGATGCTTTCACCTCATTTGCAAGGGGAGCCAATCTGATCAAAATTGCTCTCAGCAAATCCCAAAAACCTCTCTCGAAGGCAGCGCGATTTCAACATTCAAATCCCATTTTTATTTCCACTTTTCATCATCCTTTTCATCAAACTTGGTGAATTAACCACTCTCCATCATCATCCAAGTGCAAGGGCTTCTCTCCAACATTCAAGATCAAGCTCAAGGTCTCGAAGAAGGTCCATCTTTCTCACCTTTCTCTTCAAATTCTCTTAAAATAACTTGTTACTTAGCATTTTTATTATCTCATTTCACATATCCTAATATACTTTTTATTTAGTATTATTGCACATCTCTTATTTGCCTATAAATAAAAACCCAAAAAACAAGAAAAAGAGGGTTTGCTCATAAATTCCAAATAAGGATTCTCACACTTTTTCCACACTTTTCTCACAACTAAAACACTTTTTCTACACACACACACACACACACTTACAAATAAGAGATCCCCCATTTGGATATATGGGATAAACCCCACCCCTTGTTTTGTATGCGAAATACGTGGACTTTGATGCCTTTATAGGCTACGTAGGCGTCTCGGGGTAAAACCCGAGACTCGAGTCCTCTCTCTCATCTTTTCTTTTACTTCCTATTTTCTCTAAATCTAATCTTTTTATATTCTATATACTTGCCCTTAGTGACGTATTACTCCATATACTTTATCGTTCCATTATAACGATCAACGTAGGGGTAATCGCGTAAATCTTATTTTTCTAATATTATTCTTATATATTCCTACGGATGACTCGCTTTATCTTTTCCATGATACAAGTTGAGGATTCCTACCTCGATTCTATATATACACGTGCACACATATCACGGGGGGAAATGTAAAGGAAAATAGCAAATATTCATGAGAGACCGAAAGGGAGGAATGGGTGCCTAACACCTTCCGATTTTGTAACTAAGCCTCCTAACCCTTCTCGAATCATCTTGGTTTCGCACACACCAGTATGTCTTTGGATGCAATCCTTCGGGGTGGCTTTCCCTTTTTCTTTTATCTGTTTTGAGTAAAATAGACTGGCGACTCTGAATCTCTCTACATTTTTACACCACATCTCAAACGACGCCGACCGAAGTGCTCTCGAGAGGAATGCGCGGGACACGAAGGATCCTTCCTCCATGTGCCCGCCCGCACGGTGAGGATCGGGGATGGCCACAGTGGCGACTCCGTTGGGGATTTGTTTTTATTTTGAGGTATTGACTCTATCTACATGAATGCTATAATTTCTTATATTTCCCCTCACATCTACATGTTCCCCTTTCTCATGTGTATCCCATGCTTATGCTTATGTCCACACACTTGTAGAAATTTCTCCATGTACACTTCACACCACGTGCACCTAGGATCACATATATCCCCATGTTGCACACATCACCCATCCATACTTGGTGTACCTTGGGTACTTGTACTTTGCTCCCTGTTTGGCATAATCAAGAAAGGCATTCTCATTATAAGATACTAATAAGAGAATCATGCATAATTCACACAACTTCACCAAAGAGCATTTCCATTAACCAAATTTTACCCAGTAACTGGAGGGTCACTTTGTGATGGGTGCTGGTCCGGCAGGTCGCAGTTAGCCTAAGCGATATGACTCTCACCTTCCATTGGCCAAGTACCCTTGACGTATTCGAACGGTTCCCCCGCATCGTACCACTTGACCGAAGTCATGACGGGAGGTATATGGCAGGGAATCCGTTCACGTATGACAAGTATATCGAATTCTCTCTCACACTTACCGTCCCCATGAGGTATATGGTGAGGCAATTCACGTACACTCAGGTATATCAAATGGCTTGTCCACACGTACCGATTGCCCGCAAGAGCAAGACGTATATCGTGGAAGTCACGCTAAAGGGGGGAACCCATGCTGATTCACCCAACCAACTGCATACCCACATATAGGTGTCAAACCTAGGACACGCACTTTAGATTACTGGCTTCAACCCTAAACTCCGTAGATATTTCGGGTCGATCTGTCGCCCAATTTTTGCGCATTTTTAAAATGGGACCCTGTCCGTGAGCCTGGTTACAAGTCCATCCATAGATTTGCATGTATTAAAACCCCCACTTTGCCAGGCTCAGGTCCCGTTCGACATTGCATTTAGGAGAGTTAAATACAAGTGAAAACATAATAATTATAATAATCATGCTGAGTTCCATCTCCAAAAACATTTCTCCATTCTTTATCAAAAATCCAAAAACATTTCTCCCTTCTTTATTAAAAATCCAAAAACATTTCTCCCTTCTTATCAAAAATCCAAAAACATTTCTCCATTCTTTATCAAAAATACAAAAATAGTTCTTCCTTTTTTCTCAAAAATAAATCTCATCCTACACCTTCTCAGGTCGATCACAAGCCCTTCGTCTGGCTCCCTACTGGCTTCGGTCTTCGGTCAAATCACCCCGGAGTTTCATCCTCTCCTTTACTACTTATTTTGAGTCTAAAATCCATCCACATTCCATGGAGAATACAGATCAAGCACCAGCCAATCCTAAGCCGAACACTACTCACAATCCACTCCCAAATTATTCAAATGCCATCTTCTTAAAAGAAAACCCATATTTTGATCCCTCAACTCAAATCACACCCATATACTCTCCTAAACCTCTTCCAATTTACCCATATTTCCTCCTACACCCTACTAGCCTCACTGATCAGGCACTATCACTCCTTACCAGAGCATGCATCACTGTCCGTACCCGTTCTGAAAATGGAAGTATGGAATTGTTAGAAGTGTTAAACCAACTCCTATAGTTTAGGCTGAAATTGCCCTCACAGATGATCATCAATTTCCAGAGATTTAGTACACTGTTCTTGGAAGCACGAAAATGGGCCCAAAATTCAGACAAATGGGTGACACCAACCGAGAAGTCAGCCTAGATGATGTTGTCCTAATTATGGAAAAATTATTCAAACAAACCAACAACATTTGCAATATCATCGGGTTACTCGATACTTTGAAGCTGTAAGGTCGCTTGGTCCCTTAAATCACACATATCCCCACAGAATGGGAGAACTTGTATGAAGAAGCCGTTGAAGTTGTGGAATGCATCGAATTTACATGGAAAGAAAAAATTGTTACCACCAGATGGGGAGAAGAATTCGAAGATTCGAGTGAAGAACAAGCTTCAGGAAGAACTGGCCCAGTAGCCGATATATGTGGGATGATCTCGTTTGAAGAACTCCTCGGAGAAATAAATAGGCTGGAAGGACGACCTGAGATTGACGACGAAATGGGATTCATGTTCTTCCCTTCTTCAGTAAATCATATGACCAGATCAGGGAGACATTACCAAGTTCCAAGATCATTACCAGTAAATGACAAGGGGAAGGGCGTTGAAAACCTTCCTATGCCAGAGATGACCATTAAGGAGAGAAAGGTCCTCGATCAACTGAAGAAAACCCAAGCTAACATCACTCTATGGGGGCTTTTCATGTCTTCCCAGCTACACATAAATGCTTTAATCAAGCTGCACACTAGACCCATAGTTCTTCCCTCTACCACACAAGAAGCAGTGGTAAATCTGGTCGGATCCTTGACCTCTACCCGAATACTAACATTTTCTGAAGAAGAAATCCCCAAAATTGGGCCAAATCACAATCATGCACTCAACATCTCAGTCGAAGTTATGGGGAAGGCCGTGCCACTCTCCCTTGTCGATAACGGAATCGTCTTGAACGTTTGCCCTCTGAGAACCTTCAAGTGTTTAGGCCTGAAAGAAAGCAACCTCGCTCCAACCTCCGTCGCTGTACATGCCTACGATAATACCCGTCGTGAGGTGATGGGATCCATAAAACTTGTAATAGGGGTTAGCCCTATAAACCCCGTCGTTGAATTCCAAGTCATATACATCCCCTCTTGTTTCACATGTTGCTCGGACAACCCTGGCTCCACAATATCAAAGGTGTGTCTTCCTCACTCCATCAGAAATTGAAGTTCTTCACCGACGGGCGAGTCATCACCATTTTGGGTGACAATAAAAATTTCGAGGGTGCAAGCACCAGCAGTCCAATTCTTGATATACAACACGGGTCAAATGATATGCTCCTATCAGTATTCTGAGTTGAGCCACTCCTACTCTCGGCAGGGGACAGTTTCAAAGAAAGGGTTTGTCCAGAATATGACCCTTATAGCAATGCAATGTTATTCAGATGTTCAGAAACATGAACTTCATGCCCGGACTGGGGCTAGGGAAAAGGCAGTAAGGGATACTTGAGCCCATCGAAATTAAGAAATTTTTCCCTCCTTGTGGCTTAGGGTATCAAACATCAGAACAAGATCTCAGAATGATCCGCCAGTCTCGACCAAAGAGAAAATTATACTACACCCGAACTATCTCAGGAGACTCCTTAAATGGACGGTTCATCAAAGAAGGTGAGGAATTCCCCTTTTACGATTTTCCAGAACCATAGTATGACCAGACAGACAAGAAGATGAAGCCTGGAAAGGAGATCTTTTTCCAAGATAGCTACCAATGGGCCAAAAGTTTCCCACACCGCGTACAATTGCTCACTAAAGATACCAAAGAGAATGAGGAAACTGATTTCGAAGATTCCTTCAACTTACATACACTAGGGCTGGCACTCTGCATGGTTCATTTAGGCACTACATCAATGGACCCATCCCGTCTGATTAAAGTTGCTGATACTCCTCTCCTCAAACTGGCATGCTTCGCCAGTTCTACCTCTTGAAATCTCCCCTAACCCCAATGTTTACCCTATTTCTTCTTCTGTTGTCTATCCTTGCTCAAATGTAATCGAGACCTCTTTTTATGAGGTTCTCAATGCTGTTTTTCCTATCAATGAAATAGATGAAGATTTTGAGTATCTTGCTGTGCCTTACATTAACTGCTTGAATTCTAATCAAACTTTTGATGATGATGATTTTACAAATGAACAATTCTTAACTGATCTAAATAAGGTTCATAATAACAACATAATCGCGTTTAAGTTAATGAAAAAGAGACTGTTGTTATTAATCTCGGTTTTAGTAGACAACTGAGCAAGATTAGGATAGGGGCCACCCTTGACAAGCATGAGCATGCAAAACTCGAAGAATTGTTGAATGAGTTCGTGGATGTCTTCGCATGGTCCTATGATGATATGCCCGACATTGATCTTAAAATAACTCAGCACAAGATCCCAACTCTCCCAGATTACAGGCTAGTTAAACAAAAATTGAGAAATCTCCACATCGAATGGTCGCTCAAGGTCAAAGAAGAGGTGATCAAACAATTGAACGTGGGTTTCATTCGGGTGATCGAATATCCCACATGGCTAGCCAACATTGTGCTTGTGCCGAAATCTGGAGGGAAGGTTCGAATGTGTGTAGATTTCCGAGATTTAAACAAAGCTTCTCCAAAGTATGATTATCCGCTAACCAATATCGACATGATCGTGGACAACACAACCAATCATGCTCTCAATTCATTCGTCGATGGGTTTGCCGGATACAACCAAATCAAGATGCACCCCGACCACCAAGAAAAAACTGCATTCATCACCCCATGGGAAACCTTTTGCAACACCGTTATGATATTCGGTCTCAAGAATGCTGGGGCTACCTACCAAAGGGCTACCACAACCATGCTGCACGATCTGATTCACAAAGAAGTTGAGGTTTATGTGGATGCTATGATTATCAAGTCCAAAACTAGAGAAGGTCATGTTCTTGCTCTCCGAAAGTTCTTCGAACGATTGCAACGGTATCAGATGCGACTTAATCCACAGAAGTGTGTCTTCGGCGTTATAAAGGGAAACTCTTGGGATTCATGGTCAGCGAAAAGGGGATAGAAGCAGACCCTGCAAAGCTGAAGGCCATACTTGAGATGCCACCGCCCCGAACAGAGAAAGAAGTCCGAGATTTTCTTGGGAAATTGTAATATATCAGTTGGTTCATCAGCCAGCTAACCTCCATCTGTGAACTAATCGCCAAGCTCCTCCGAAAGGATTCAACCAAGGATTGAAATGAGGCTTGCCAAGAAGCTTTTGACCGAATCGAACAATATCTGACCCAACCTCTAGTTCTCATGCCATCATGGTCTGGTCTCCCTTTGTTCCTATACCTAACCATAATCGACACTGCAGCTAGGGCTTTACTAGCCCAATACCTTGAAGACTCCCACAAAGAAAGAGCCATCTATTACTCCAGTTGCAAATTGGTCAGGTATAAGGTAAACTACACCGCTTTGGAAAAGCCGTGTGTCGCACTTGTCTGGGTCACCCAAAAGTTGCAACACTACATGCTCTCCTTCCCCATCAAACTTGTATTCCGAATGGATCCCATCAAATACCTTCTTGAGAAACCCGCCTTATCCAGTCGAATGGCTCTATGGTTAAGGCTCCTAACCGAATTCGATATCATGTACATCACACAGAAAGATGTTAAAGGAAGAGCCATCTCAGACTACCTCGCCGATTACCCCATAGACGAAGCAGATGTCCGAATATTCAAATTCCCAGATGAAAATATCCTCTGCACCACTCAAGACCGCCTTCGATGGAAAATGTTCTTTGATGGCACTACCAATAAAAAGGGATATGGCATTGGGATACTTCTGATCACCCCAGATGACAACCACACTCCCATCGCCATTAAATTGGATTTCCCTTCACCAACAACATGACGGAATGCGAGGCATGCACAGTGGGCCTCAAAGTTTCTCTCAAGAAAGGTATTCAATACCTTGATGTCTATGAGGATTCTACCCTTATCATCGGTCAAGTGCTCAGAAAGTGAAAAGTCAAGGATGAAAAGCTCCAACCCTTCCATGCCCACTTAGAAGAGTTAGCCTCCCGATTCTGAGATATCACCTTCCATTTCCTACCTCGAATAAAGAATAACCTAGCCGATGTTCTCTCTACCTTGGCCTCCATGATCGACATGCCCGAGGGAATAATAATGTTCCCCTTCCTAGTTCAAAAGTAAGACAAACCGACCCATTGCTACCATATTGAGATTGTCTCCACCGAAGATCCTGAGCTAGCCGATTGCTGGTACTATGATATCTGGTGCCTCCTCAAACATGGTAGGTATCCCGAGGGTTCCAACAAGAAGGAATGAGTAACCCTCCGAAGACTGGCCACCCAGTACATCATCTGTCATAAAACCCTACTCAATAGGAACTTCGATGGAACTCATCTACACGACATCACAGGGGCCGAGATTAAGAAAATAATGCAAAAAATCCACAACGGGGAATGAGGACCCCACATGAATGGTCACATGCTTGCCAAGAAGATCATTCGACAGGGCTACTACTAGACCACAATGATCCAGGATTGCACCGCCTATGTCCGTAGGTGCCTCAAATGCCAACAATTCTCCAATCTTCAACACCTACCTCCACGAGAATTATACAACATGACCTCTCCCTGGACATTCTTCACCTGAGGTATCGACATCATAGCGAAGGTTACACCAAAGGCTTCAAACGGACATGAGTTTATCCTAGTTTCCATCGATTACTTCACCAAATGGGTGAAAGCGGAGTCATACGCAGTATTTAACGCCAATAAAGGGGCCAAATTCCTCAAGAAAAATATCATCTGCCGATATGGGGTCCCGCATGAGCTTGTGTCAGATAACGGGTTACACTTCGAAGCAGAAATCATAGAAGTAGTTAATGAGTACGGGATTCAGAGACACAAATCTTCTCCCTACCGACCTCTAACCAATGGTGCAGTTGAAGCCGACAATAAGAACCTCAAAGCCATCATTAGCAAGATGATCGAAAGTTATAGGGATTGGGTCGATCGAATACCGTACGCCCTCTGGGGCTACCGAACCTCAATTCAAACCTCTACTGGGGCTACCCCTTACTCCCTGGTCTACGATATGGAAGCAGTCCTACCTGTGGAGTTGGAAATACCCTTGCTACGCGTCATGATCAAAAGCAAGGTTAGTGAAGAAGACTGGTGCCAAAGTCGTCTTGATAAGCTAGCCCTCCTAGATGAAAGAAGATTAAAAGAACTTTACCACATACAGGGGTACCATCACCAAATAGCGCGATCATTCAACAAGAGAGTCAAGGACCGCAGTGTCCAGGAGGGGGATTTAGCCTTCAAAGAGATAATAGAACCCATCTGGGACCCCAGAGGGAAATTCAAACCCAATTGGAGCGGCCCCAACATTATGAAGAAAATCTTATCCGGCGGTATCGCCATACTCACTGACCTAGATGGGGAGGAGATGGCTCGTCCAGTCAATCTAGACCATCTTAAGAAATTCTACCCCTAGTCCAAAATCTCGGTGCGTTATGACTCTTCTCATCCCCCTTCTATTCTAAAAAAAAAACTTTTCATTTCCCTCTACCTAGAACTACGTGGGCCTGATCCTCTGCAAAAAACTATTTTGCAAACAAATAAAAACATTTTCAAAACCCCCAGAGGTACGTAGGCAGCTCATGCACCTCACATGAGCGCGACCCTTTCTTTTTCACAAAATGCTATTCTTTTTTACCTCCGAGAATAGCGGTTCATTCTAAAAATACTTGAACAAAAGGATTATGTATGCCTTAGCGATCGGTGTAGATAATTTAAAATACAAAATTCATCGAAAGGCACAGCTGGATGATCAGAAACTTATTTATTTCATTAATAAGAAATTACAGTACGGATTACATAAGAAAAGGAACGGATAACTCCCTTCCCCCATTACCATAAAAAACTAAATAAAATCCCCACAACTATCATCCATTACATAAATAAACTCTCCAAGAGTCCTACCCACAGCTACCAGAGGAGCCTGCACCCTCATCATTTACATTCGAAGGTCCCCAAGTTTCCCCTGCCTGAATAGAGTGTCGTAAACATTCTATGGATCTATGAGCCTTAACCATCTTCGAAAAGACCACAACACCCCCTTCCAGGGTGTTAAATAAAGCAAACCATCTTTGTCCAGTCTCCACTGCCAACATCTTGCTGACTACTTTCCTCCACAACAACTTCATATAATCTTTGGGGACATGCCAAACCTTCCCGACAGATTGAGAGGGACGGGTCGACGGACGCTGATTTTCCCACAGAGACCCAAGCAACAGGCGCAAGAGCTCAGTCAAATCTTCTACTGGAAAGAAATTTGAGGTCCGAGGGGGCACGACCTGCGCCCAACCAAATTGGAGCAAAAGTCGCCAAGGGAAATAAAAAGAGGTATGTCTGACACCAACCAGCCGCACATACAAATACTCTCCTAGCTCCAGAACAGGCTTCAACTATCCCCACTAAGGCACTGAACAATACAGCCCATGAGCCCCATGCTCCAGAAGCCAATGCTCCCAGTTCTCAATATATAGGCCAACGCTGATAAAGTTGTGTGAAAATAAGTTAGGTATGGCCGTTAAGGGATATACTGGAGGAGTCGCCAAGAGGAATCTTTCAGACAACCACATGAATAGCATCACAGGGCTACCCCTAAAAAAGTCAGAACGACCTTCTCTCCAGGTATCCAGGCCATTCAGGGTCTCCGTTAGTATCACCGTCGCAGGATTGCAACGGTATGACATCCATGAGGTCATGGCTGCAAGTTGTGGGTCCACTTGCCCCTCCTCAGTCACCAATAGCAATTTGGAAACCAGACCCAGAACAATGGCTCCAGCATAGCCAGCATCACCTACTTCTCGCAAATGAACGGACTGCAGCACCGTCGGGAGGGAGATCATTCCTTCAGCAACCAATGATCTTCCCGCTGAAGGCAAAATATGAAGAAGCCCGACCAACAAATCCCTGGGAGAGCGGGAAAATTCAAGCAAAGCCGCAGTAACACTGGGATTTACACCTAGCATGGCAGAAAACTCCTCATAGGTAGGACAAAATTCTTCCAACCCAAAGTGGAATACATGGTCTTCAGGGTACCAGAATTGTACCTCCGCCATCAGCACGTTCCACTCAATAGGCTGATTGCTCCATAAGGAGACTCGACGCATGTTTAAAGCCTCATAATCGACATTATAAAAGCACATAGCTTCCAAGGCTTCGAGGTAGTTAGCAAACTCGGTGCTACCAGGGAGAGCCATCTTGCAAGGCTAAGAGATAGTGGGCAAGTAGGTAAGAATGCAAATGTGTGATGAAAACACTCCACCCTTACCCCTTTTTATACTTGAAAACCCTCACAAGGGACATAATACATGCAGAAATCGGAAGGAATCCTACCCCACAAGGTACCAAAGGCTGAAGAGGGTACCATTCAAAGCTTTTAATTGATGGGACTGCACTGAACTGCCGATAGGTAGGTCAGGGTCCTTGCCGATCGGCAACCCCCCATTTTTAGAATTTTTTTTCCTCTTTTGTCAAATCAGAAAACTCAATAAAAATAAATTGATGTTCTCAACAGAATTTCAAAATCCCTCTTCCTCCTTATCTAAATTCCCTTTATTAAATAAAAAACTTTCCTTCAAAATATTCTAAAAATATTCCTTTTGACGGTCTCAGCAGCAAAGTAAAAAGCGCATGTGCATGCATTCATTCATCATTAATAAGAGATAGAAAAAAACTCCATTGCATTGCATATATTTATGTTTTGTGTTACATCAATTTTACAGGAAATAAAAAGAAAAAGGCAAAAAACAACGGGACTCAGTCCGAACCCACATTCTCTCTCTCTCTCTCTCTCTCACACACACACACACACACACTAAGAGTTTCCACCCGTGAGACGTGCTCTCTTCCCCCTACGGTGAGATGATGCACCACCACTACCCGAGCCAGAGTCCTCTCTAGACGAGGCAGATGGCACTAAGCAAGAAGGAATGGGAATCGCGTCCCTAATGTGGGCAGTCGCTGAAGATATCCAGTCTCTGATGTCCCTGAAGTGGTCAACACCCGGACTTGCTGTAAGGAAAGGAAAAAATCAGTATCGAAGCAAGGATATAACCAAAATAGAAAAGAAAGAAAGAGAGTAACAGAAAAGTATACCGCAGGTCGAAGGACCTCCTCTGTCAAACCCAACTCCTCTGGATCCATCGCATGAGGACGGTGCAACATAGGCACCATCCCTCTATCAGCCCGCCGAATGCTGTACGAAGGGGTATGCAGCCACACAAAAGGAACCTCTGAAGTCGTCACCGCCGCAGATGCCGACAACCCACTGCCACTGTGGGAAGATCCCACTGCCTGACTCGAACCTGCCGATGGGAAAGGCAATGCATCATATATGCTGGGCGCCATCAACCAGCTCGTTATAAAATCCATATAATCATACGGCGCAGCCGTATCGGTGTACAATAAGTAGGACTCGCTGATCATCACCGTGATCCTCTCATCCTCTGACAACAGTCGCTCCCACTTCATAGACGTAGGAGGCTGCGCAGGTGGCACCACCACCTCCTCCTCAGTAATCTGAAGAACCACCCTCTCCTCGAGGTACCAAGAATGTCCAAACTCATGCGCCAACAAATGCCTCATCCACGTATTCACCTCGGTCACCCCCACATCCTGAATGGTTGTCCCCCAAGGATAAAAGGTCACCTGAAAATCTCCAAGCGAGCATAGATCAATACAAGATCAGAAGGTGCACAAACCAAGACTGAAATGGAAAATGTCTTACCCTACCACTGGTCAGGTCATTCAAGACCTGACGTACCACCTCCCCCTGCCATACCGATTGGCACTGACCCCTTGCCTTCCCGAAGTAGCCCAAAAGTCCGTGCCACTGCCGAATGGCACCCTTCATACTATGCCGACCGGCACCCCCACTTAATTTTATACAAAAATTCCCAGAAAATACCAAAAATCCTCGAAAAATCCTCAGAAAATTCATAAAAATCCCAGGAAGGATTTGAAGCCTTTTCACCAAGAAAACTTTGCATTCCCTCAAGCGAAAACCCCTCTTTCCCAGCAAAATCCTTAAAAACTCAGTGAATCTCCTCCCGATAAAGCTCCGGAGGATCTCTAAGGATCACCCAATCACTTCCCCAGCGAAATTCTCCTAAAACAGCCAAAATAGGTTGTTCCCCCCTACGAGGTCTCCTAAAAGCTTCCCCAGCTATCAGCTCCCCAGATCAGATCAAAATCACAAAGCTCTTTCTCCAGCAGAATCAAAATCCAATCTTTATCCGCTCTTAGATCAGAATTGACCCTGGTCTTGGATCGTCACCTGAGTTAGGTCAGAATTGACCTCGGTCCTTGGTCATCACCACTCTTGGGTTAGAATTGGCCCCGGTCTTGGATCGTCACTTGAGTTAGGTCAGAATTGACCTCGATCCTCGATCGTCACCACTTTTGGGTCAGAATTTGCCCCAATCATGGATCGTCACCTAAGTTAGGTCAAAATTGACCTCGTTACTCGGTCATCACCACTCTTGGGTCAGAATTGACCCCGGTCTTGGATCATCACCTAAGTTAGGTCAGATTTGATCTCGGTCCTCAGTCGTCCCATCTCTTGGGTCAAAATTGACCCCGATCTTGGATCATCACCCGAGTTAGGTTAGAATTGACCTCGGTTCATGGTCATCACCACTCTTGGGTCAGAATTGGCCCCGATCTTGGATCATGACCTGAGTTAGGTCAGAATTGACCTTGATCCTCGGTCGTTACCATTCTTGGGTTAGAATTGACCCCGGTCTTGGATCGTCACTTGAGTTAGGTCAGAATTTATCTCGGTCCTCGATTGTCACCACTATTGGGTCAAAATTGACCCCAATCTTGGATCGTCACCTGAGTTAGGTCAGAATTGACCTCAGTCCTCGGTCGTCACCACTCTTGGGTCAGAATTGACCCCGGTCTTAGATCGTCACCTGAGTTAGGTCAGAATTGACCTCGATCCTCGGTCGTCACCACTCTTGGGTCAGAATTGACCCTAGTCTTGGATTATCACCTGAGTTAGGTCAAAATTGAGCTTAGTCCTCGGTCGTCACCACTCTTAGGTTAGAATTGGCCCCGGTCTTGGATCGTCACCTGAGTTAGGTCAGGATTGACCTCGATCCTCGGTCGTCATCACTCTTGGGTCAGAATTGACCCCTGTCTTGGATCATCACATGAGTTATGTCAGAATTGACCTCGGTCCTCGGTCGTCATCACTCTTGTGTCAGAATTGACCCCGGTCTGGGATCGTCACCTGAGTTAGGTCAAAATTGACCTCAGTCCTCGGTCGTCACCACTCTTGGGTTAGAATTGGCCACGATCTTGGATCGTCACCCGAGTTAGGTCAGAATTGACCTCGGTCCTCGGTCGGCACCATTCTTGGGTCAGAATTGACCCTAGCCTTAGATCATCACCAGAGTTAGGTCACAATTGGCCTCGATCCTTGGTCGTCACCACTCTTGGGTCGGAATTGACTCCGGTCTTAGAGCGTCACCTGAGTTAGGTTAGAATTCACCTCCGTCCTCAGTCGTCACCACTCTTAGGTCAGAGTTGACCTTGACTATTAGATCTTTATCCTAAGCCCGCAGAATTGGCTTTGACCCACAGAATCGGTCACCCTCATCACTTAAGCCCGCAGATTTGGCTTTGACTCACAGAATTGGTCATCCCCCAGCAACACTTTAGGTCCTCAGAATTGAGCTCAACTTTTGATCGTCATCCTATCCCCGACACACTCCTTAGGTCCTTAGAATCGTCCTCGACCTTCTGAATCGGTCATGCTCCCTCAAAAGCATCATGTGGTGTCTAATCGACGGTCATCATTTGTTCCAAAATCACCCATCGAGGGGTATATAGACACCCCATTCTGTTACCCCTAACTCTCCTTAGGTTCCTAGTACCTCACTTCATCACTACAAACCCAGGTCATGTCCCGAGTACTGACCTAGAAGCCATCGGGCACTCCCCAGCTCAGTTTGACCCAAAAATCAAACTCTTCATCTCGACCAAGACTCAATGAATCTTCAAAGGGTACTAAATCCCCTTTCCAATGGTCTACCCCATGTGCGATTCCGACTTACCATGCGGACGAAAGATCCGTTTGCGTCCGAAACTTGATCTAGAGGCCACCGGGCGCTCCCGGGCTCTGTTTGACCAAAGTCAACTCTTTAGCTCGATCAAGGCTGAAGGAATCTTCAAAGGGAACTGAATGCCCTTTCCAACAGTCCATCCCGTGCACGATTTTGACTTTCTATGCGGACGAGCGATCCATTTGACTCCGAGAGGTCACTGAATGCTTCCCAGACTCGGTTGACCAAAGTTAACTCTCTAAACCAGGTCAAACGCTTTGGAATGTTGAATTACATCTCCTAACCTTTCCAACGGTCTGCCTTGTGCATGATTTAGACTTACCATGCGGATGAACGATCCGTTTGCGTCCAAACGATTCCTCGTCCAATGGACCGACAAACGCTTTCGAGACATATTTGACCCAAAGTTAACTCCTGAACTCGAGAGAAGTCCAAAGGACTTTCAAAGGTTTATGAATTACCTTTCCAACGATATGCCCCATGCATGATTCTGACCAACGGTTTGCCCTCGGTGGCCGATTTTCTAAAAAATCCTGAAGGGCACTACCAAATGGCAGGTTCCAGACCCTGCCTATCGGCAGGTGCCGATAGGCAGGAACGGGTCTATGCCGATCGACAGTGACCTAAGCATATAAAATGATTCTTTAACTTCATTTGTAAGGGGAGCCCAGATCTGATCAAAATCTCTCTCAGCAAATCCCAAAACCCTCTCTCGAAGGCAGCGCGATTTCAACATCCAAATCCCTTTTTTACTTCCACTTTTCATCATCTTTTTCATCAAACTTGGTGAATTAACCACTCTCCATCATCATCCAAGTGCAAGGGCTTCTCTCCAACATTCAAGATCAAGTTCAAGGTCTCCAAGAAGGTCCATCTTTCTCACCTTTCTCTTCAAATTCTCTTAAAATAACTTGTTACTTAGCAATTTTATTATCTCATTTCACATATCCTAATATACTTTTTATTTAGTATTATTTCACATATCATATTTTCCTATAAATAAAAACCAAAAAAACAAGAAAAAAAGGGTTTGCTCATAAATTCCAAATAGGGATTCTCACACTTTTTCCACACTTTTCTCACAAATAAAACACTTTTTCCACACACACACACACACACACACACACACACACACACACTTACAAATAAGAGATCCCCCATTTGGATTTATGGGATAAACCCCACCCCTCGTTTTGTATGCGAACTACGTGGACTTCGATGCCTTTATAAGCTACGTAGGTGTCTCGGGGTAAAAGCCGAGACTCGAGTCCTCTCTCTTATATTTTTTTTACTTCCTATTTTCTCTAAATCTAATCTTCTTATATTCTATATACTTGCCCTTAGTGACGTATTACTCCATATGCGTTATCGTTCCATTATAACGATCAACGTTGGGGTAATCGCGTAAATCTTATTTTTCTAATATTATTCTTATATCTTCCTACGGATGACTCGCTTTATCTTTTCCATAATACAAGTCGAGGATTCCTACCTCCATTCTATATATACACATGCACATATATCATGGGGGGAAATGTAAAGGAAAATAGAAAATATTCATGAGAGACCGAAAGGGCGGAATGGGTGCCTAACACCTTCCCATTCTATAACTAAGCCTCTTAATCCTTCTCGAATCATCTTGGTTTCTCACGCACCAGTATGTCTTTGGATGCCATCCTTTGGGGTGGATTTCCCTTTTTCTTTTGTCTGTTTTGGGTAAAATAGACTGGCGACTCTGAATCTCTCTACATTTTTACACCACATCTCAAAGGACGCCGGCCAAAGCGCTCCCGAGAGGAACGCGCGGGACTCAAAGGATCCTTCCTCCACGCGCCTACCCGCACGGTGAGGATCGGGGATGGCCATATACCTCCTTTAGCCAAAACCCACATTTTTTGTATTTTGCATACAACTTATGCTGACACGGTGTCTGGAAAACCTTCCTCAGGTGTTCGGCATTCTCTTCCTCAGTTTAGGAGTAAACCAGAATATCATCTATGAAGATAATGACAAACTGATCCAGGAACTCTCTTAACACCCTATTCATCATGTCCACAAACACGGTTGGGGAATTAGTTAACCCAAAAGGCATAACCCTGAGCTCGTAGGAACTATATCTCGTCAAGAAGGCAGTATTTGACACATCGTGCTTCCTGATATGCAACTGATGGTGTCCCGACCTCAACTCAATCTTTGAGAAGAAGGAAACTCCTCTCAACCGTTCGAATACGTCATCGATTCGGGGATAACGGATACTTATTCCACATTGTGACTTTATTCAATTCTTCGTAGTCAACATACAGTCATAAAGATCCATCCCTTTTTCTTCACAACTAACATTGGAGCACCCCAAGGCGAGGTACTCCTACAGATGAAGCCTTGACCTAACAGCTGCGCAATCTGGTCTTGTAACTCTGAATATTCGAGAAGGTTAGGGTCAATTACGCTGATAATTTTAGCTATAATATTCCCCCTTGTTACACCGACGTATTCACGATGTAAGCCCTTTAGCAACGCTTCTTGCATCGTATAATACGACTCTTCTAGCCGTGAGTAGTGACATAATAAATCTTAAGGTTAACCCTTTACAGATGACAAACAGGGTGCCAACCTGTGTACTAAAGGCCAAACATTCCCATCTTTCGATGTTTGCTAGTTTTCATGCGTGGGATGCCTCGCAATGCGAAATCCAAAAAAGGAACCCCCCGATACACTACTAACTAACATTGTTGCCAACAAAGTTTATAGGCCCTTAGTATCTGACTTGTACCCTATATCCCTTCTTCTTGATATAATATTATGTCACCTACTCTCATGTTACGAGAGACAATATTCCACACATTACTCTTACTATATCGGCGTTAGATTTTAAAATATCTACCGTATAATCCCCATGCCCAAAAATATTTCATCCAGTCTTGTATCACCTTAATAGACATCCGTACCCCCCGGGATTAGGTATAACCAGGCTACATATGCCATGAAGTCTTTATACACTACCATATAAAAGAATATATATATATATATATATATATATATATATATATATATATATATATATATATGTGTGTGTGTGTGTGTGTGTGTGTGTGTGTGGCTCCGCCTCCTCTCAAGTGACTTTAGCACCAATACTAACGAGCACAAAATATCACTATAACAGTCTAATTTTCCCTCAACTCATCGTTAGCTAGTTCGAGAGTCAGGGTTGTAATAAATTCTATGCCCACATTTCTCAAAGTATTACAATAGACTATAACGCATCTAAGTTACTCGTGCTTTCCACTTTATCTTAAACGACACTATAAATAATGAAGTATCGTACCTCCAAACGGGGGTGATACTTGAGGCATCAGTGGAATAACTTCATATTGGGCATTATAAATACGTCCACAATGTACTCCTTGTTGTTGTTATGGAGTCTGCGGTGTTGGGGTAAATATCTATGCTTCCCCATGTTGGGCATTCTGTGGTTCCGGGCAGACACACTACGACTTATGTGATGTCCTGCACTTGATAGGGCATTTTCGATGGAAGTGGCACCATTTTTCGCATATAAAGCACGTACCAACAAAATTTCCGCTGTGCTGACCCTGCTGAGCACACTACTGGACCTAATGGCCTAGCCGACCTTGTTGATTTGACCGTGGCTATCCTCCAACTCGTTGTTGGAAAACTTGGTGTTTGTGAACATTTCTTCCACACTTAAAACAACTCTTTGTGATGGTTCTCTGTCCTTGTCTTTGCTGTCCCTGGCGGGTTTGTCTCTTCCTGCGATTTCTATTGTCCTCTTGGCCTTGATGACCCTGAGGAACTTGTCGCTGCTGCGACGGTAATTTCCAATTATTACCCGAGGTTCGATTTTGGTACGGCAATATTGCGGTAGTCGCTACTTATGCCACAATATTCGCTATCTCAGTGATTGCCTCTCTTTCCTGATGTACCCGAGGTACTTGTTGGTTTGGTCCCTCATTTTCTTCTTTAGTGGGGTTAGTTTGTCTCTCCCTCATAGGCGACATGTGAAATTCAAATGAATTTTATAAGTCTACCGACTATACATAGCATTTTAGCACAAGTACATAATCGAAAACGAGTAATAAAGAGTGCATCAGTCCTAATAATAGGTCCCTATATCAAAGAACACTATGCATAAACATAATAAGTTGTACAAATCCTAAGGACGCTAGAACCTGATGATCTGATACCACCCGTGACACCCCGCCTAATTAATTATCGGGTGATAAGTCCTTAATTAATTAATGAATTTCAAAATATCAAGTTGGTTCAGATAAATGCATCACTATCGAAGAACTCAAATTTTAAATTAAATTGAAAACTAACAACCTAATATTTAAAAAGGTTGGTGTCAAAATTTTATCTTGTCATTAGTCATCATCAAGTAAGGAAATACTTAACTAATACTATTCATGCCAAAAACATAAGGAAAGAGCTAGCTCAATTAAAATAAGAACTAGAGTAAACACTTCCAGTCAAAATGCCATACAATAATCCAAAGCCATGAAATAAAAGTTTACTAACATAATAACATATCTAAATCTATGAATGTAAAATAGGAAGGGATGACACGTCAAACTGAAGTAAATAACTGATAGATAAAGAAGGATAAAATATGAAGCGTCTACTAGCAATGTCCTGCAGCTTCCACAACAGTTACAACTCGTCAATTGAGTGGGTTCTCTTAAGCCTGGTGTCCCTATGGCTCAGCACCTAAAACAAAGGAACAAGAAAAGAGATTTGCAGAAAATGGGTGAGAGCCCGAGTAGAAAACAATTTAAATGTAGCAAGTGCTTAAATTGGTTAATTAGAACAAATATTATTCATGTTAACTTAACGTACTCACTTGAGATGCTCACCTCTCGTCTAATGTGCACGCCTAATGAGCCTAACTACCCATACCAGTCACGATACTCTGCCTGACTATACGTAGTATAACCACTATGCCGGATAAAATATCAAAATAACCCGAAGACAATATATTGATATTATTTAGGAATAGGTTTAAAGATGCTTTAACTCGTTCTCATAACATTCTTAATTCTCAACTGGTGACCCAATAAGTATATACTATAATAAAGATGCCAATATGAAACACATAATAGGAACACAGTATGCATATATAGAATCTCAATATGTATACATAAAGTATATATCAATACTGCACCCATGTTTAATAAACCCCTGGTACAAGGCATAATCGGCTATCTAGTCCCATTGCAACACTCACACATGAAGGACAACCGATTCAATCTCTCAGGAACCAATAAAATATATACACATATTGGAGGTGAACATAGTTCCAAGACAATGGGTTACGCACATACTTATGCACTGATACGATCGTCAACACTATCGTTCTCACAGATAGCCCGAACTTAGGTTCCATGCTCTAGTGGTACGACTCAACATCCCCCGAAGGCACACAAGATATGATCGTCCACAATGCTCTAACCTCCGTTCGATAGCCAATACCTAGGTATGTCATACATATAATATTCTAAGTAATAAGTATGCACACAACTTATGTAACTTAATAGGTATTCACGCAATCTGATCCCCATAGTACTTAGGTAATATTATCATTTCTACCACTCACCGTAATTCTTTCATATATTACCTCTCTCAAACCTACCTTCCTTTTTAGGTTCTATAACTTTTTATATCCCGAGAACAATCACACTCCCAGCTAAATAATAACTCATAATTTACGTTGCCCGATACTCAGATAGGTTATTACTTTCACTTGGATAAACTTAAGATGATTTTTAACTTGACCGGACCCCAAAAAATCCATTATGGAATCTCGTTAGAAGTCAAGGAAATATAGTTCAAATGAGGTCGTTTGAATGAAGTTCTCAGTTCGAACGAACTCCCTCATTTCATTAGAAGGGTCATTGGAATTCTCGTTGGAAGTCTCGTTCGAATGAGGTCGTTTGAACAACCTGGGCTGGTCTTCTAACGAGAATTCCTGTTCTTCCCCAAATTCATTTTTTCTAACATTTTAAACCTCAAATCCAACCTTAATCACGTCTAACCTCAATTAAGATAATGTTAAACTATTTTTAATTATTGTGGGGCATTCTCTAACACAATTTAGGGCTTAAATCCTCATACTTTCATAGGAAAAATCAACGATTACTCAAATCTCTAAAATATTCCTTTATAATGAACCCAAAATTTTAATTGTCCAAAAATCTTATTATAATTTGTGATTAAGACATAAGATTTCCAAATCTTCATAGTCTAACAAAGGTCAAAACCTCTACAAGCATACCCATCTCCAATTCATAAGGTTTCTGTACAATTTGGTCTAATTAAACCTAAGTTTTCACTGCACCGAGTTTATAACATCAAACTTAAATTGACAGGAACAATATAAGTTAAAAGAGGAGAAATATAAACACTTGCCTTTATATGGATTTCTGATTCTCTGATTGAATTTGGTATGTGGTTGATCCTCTCGTCGCGATAGACACTTTGGTGCAACTATTTGTGAGAAATCTCTAGTGTTTGGCCTTTTTCTCCAATGGTTCTTTTTCCTCCTTGGTTCTCCCTCTATTTCTCTCTCTTTATAACATAGGTTGCAACTGATAGACCACTAACCCTCGATGTTCCTATTTCAATCTTATTTTCATCTATTTAATTACTCAAAAATCCCAAAAGACTAAAATACCCCTCCGAGGTGTCATTTTGGGCTAAAATGCCCCGGACTCCAATTAAAACAACCGAGTAGTGTTTTCTGACTATTTCGACCCTTCCGGATACATTTGCTCACTCAAAATAGTCATTCAAGTTATATAAAAATAATTTACCTTTTTAACCCCCAAATATATATTAGTGACGCAACTCATACGCGCGTCTCAAATAATTATATCTTAATTGTCGTGTATCTCGTCCCCGGCCATATTATTATTTCCGAAACAATATTATGTTACTCACTATGTCATGTTCAATATACTTATTACTCAGCATGATTTCAACATAATTATTTTTTATAACTACTAACTCTCATCACGCTAGTAATTTGTAAGGACACAAGTCTCCGATTGAGTCTCAATGTTGCGTTGGCTCAATTCCGTAAAAAAACATTTTATTCATAGGATAGTGTTCAAGTTTATGCATTCAAGCCTATGACTTGTTAGTTGAAGATGTAGCGGCTAAGATTTAAAAGCTTCATCATATGTCGGGTTTATTGTGCCTCGTTTCTACATCAACAACATTAGTTCGAATTACTCCTAAGGTATGAATGCATCACATATTTATATAGGATCTTGGAACAATTTTTATTGGGTGCAATTTTTCTTTAAACTGATGTTTATTTTCAGAAGCTTTCTATAAAACTTTAAAACAAAGTTTCTGGACTAAAAATTGAATTTTAAGCATTCTGGACCTTCATTCGATATTATCGTTCGAACGAGTTTTTTGTTCGAAGGAGAATGTTGTTCAAACGAGTTTGCCAATGAATTTTCCCACTTGGCCACAGGAAGTTCGTTAGAAGTGTCATTCGAATGAAAATCTCGTTCGAACGAGATGTCTGGCCAGAATTGTTTTGGCAGTTTTAATCAATTTTTCCCCACGTTCCCACTTAGTTTTACCCCCTAACTCTTGACAGAAGTTATATGTGTGGGAACCATGTCTTAAAAACCAACTTTTGACATTTTCTAAACACATTTTTAAGAGAAAATTTTGAGAGGAAAATTTCTAAGTTCAAAAGTTCATGTTTTAAGTGTTTGCATTTTCAAGAACATTATTTCAAAATACTTGAGTTTACACCCATAGTTTGTTTATTCCAAGTTACCATACATATATCTTGCTTGGAGTGTTTGGCACCGGGTTTTACTCTATCGAGTTGAAGAGTTCATTTGGGTTTACTTATACATCCCTCAAAGAAGAAGTCTCGTTTTTGGCTGTGGCATTCTCACATTGTGAAAGGAACCATGTGTGGTTGACGGTTGTTCCTAAAGCCTCATTGGTGTATTCCAAGGTTCCGGTGGAGTTTCGTATTATCAACTAAGAGGAGGTTGGTACAAGAATATGCATCAGGGTATTGAAGAGAGCCGAGTCGAGTTGAGTAAGTCATTTGTCTTATACTTGTAAAAATACCATACTTAGTGGAGTTACGGCTAGGGCCGTCTAGTTTTTTTTCCTATTGTGGGTTTTTCCTCGTACATCGCAGCGTAGTGGTTATTTGTTTATTTTATCTTTCTATATCACTTAGATGCATGGATAGGGATAAAAGATAAAATATGGTTTAAATCACTACACATGGTTAAGTTGGTGCTAAAATTAATTTGGGTAATGTTTAATTAATTTAGTTCAAGTCATTAATTTTATTTGATAAAATTTGGTTTTGGCTAAAATTGCAAAAATGGATTAATTATTTTGTTAGGCAAATTTCTAGGACTTGGATTGGATTAAGTTGTTTAAGTGAAATATGTATTTGTTGATTAATTTAATTTCACTTTGAGTTTAAGTTATGTTTTAATTTAAAAGACATTAAAATTTGTTGTTTGTGTTTTTTTAATAGAACCATCTCTATTCCGCATCTTTAAAAGGAAATTTTTATTTGTAAGTCTTTAAAAATTGGGGGTCATCATTTCCATCAAGTGGTATCCGAGACGGAGCGCTACTTTATCGCGTTAAAGATCCATTTTTTGAGTTTTATAATTTTTGTTCTCCTTGTATTTTTAGGTGGTTCATTTTTTTCTCACTCTCATTTTTTATTTGTATCTCTCGATGAGACGTCTTAATGATAATTTGTCCATTTGTAGTGATAATGAAGTTTCAGATATTCGAGAGAAATTTAATGGGATTAATAAGTGTAATGAAAATTTAAGAGAATTAAATGTGAGATTTGTCAAAAGAATTAAGTTTCTTGAAAATGAAAATTCTTGTTTTAAAACTAACTTTGAGTTTTTGCAAAACTCCCTATCTCAAAAAGATATTTTTCGTGAAAAGCTCATGGACATAAATTACAAATTTAATATTTTAGAAATGTCCAAGAAAGAGAGTGATAGTCGAGAAAAGACTCTTAGGGACATGCTTACTCACATTGAGGGGGAGCATGATAACCTTCTAGGTGTTATAGAAAATTTAAAGAAGGAGTCTAATTTATTACTTGAGTCCAAAATTTTAAAAACAAAAAATGGCTTACAAGACTCGAGTAGTAGCTGTAATGGTTCTAGCTCATCTGGTTCAAATATTTCCATTGCTAAAGCTAAGACCATTGTTTATTTTAGAGGGTCAACTTTATCCAAGGACTTTAGAAAAGGTCACACCTTAGGTATCGTTCCTCTTGTTTACACATGCTTGCATTGTGTTAGGAGTGGTCATCTTAGGTCATTTTGTTTTGATCTTAAAAGAAGTTCTAGGAAGTCTATGTCTAGTATTTCATTAGTTCCCAAATTCCATCATTTTAAATATACATCTATATGGGTTAGGAAATCATTAATTTAGACGCACTAGATATTAGATTTGTTGATTTCTATTTGCTTTCACCTGAAACCTCCCTTGCTAAATTTAGAGGTTGAATGTGTTAGTTGTTTAGATAATCTAGATTTTTGTGCTTCACATTGTATATCATTCCTAGGTGTATGCATGTTTAATCATTTTGTAGTATATGCTCCCTGCTTAATCACATGCTAGAAGTATGATTTTTGTTTATCCTTTGTATTATATTTTTTCAATTTTTAGTTTGCATTAAATATGAGAAATACAAAAGGATTTTTGTTTATCATTTGTGTTTTACCCTTTTAGTAATTTAAGATTAATCAAAAAAAACAAAATATTTTTATGTGTATTTTGAGTAAATATTGTTATCTTTGGTTAAAAATTATCAAAAACTCAAAAAGATTTTTGTGCGTGTATTTTAGTTTGACACACTCTAAGTGACATATATTTGTGTTTGAATCCCTTTTTTTCCGCTCCCATGTGGCTAGAACTTTTGGTTAAGATTGTCAATCCTTAAAATCTTCTTTACAATGCTTACATGGAGTAGTTGGATTTTGTGTTGATATAATGGATTCTATTTTTATATGAGTCAATTCACACATGCACGAGCTCACTTGAAACTATAACTTCATATGTATATTTGAGCTTTGTGAGGTGTTCTCCTACCAATCTTTTCATCTACATGTTATGTGACCTAGGACGACTAGTGAATGTTAAAATCCGTTGCACGTGAGATTTGTGTGAGATATAAAAATGTTGTATATACATGTGCATGGGAAAGGGCTCCGAAAGGAAAAAAACATTCTTTGCGAGTAAGCCACCGTTTTCTTGGACCTAAAAGAAATACGTGGTTAAAATGCCTAAAAGAATAATGGAATTAAAAAAAATTGTCAAGGCTTATTTTGTTTTAATTGATATATTCATTCAAAAATATATATGCTTATTGAGGGAGATTGGATGGTATATCAACGGTTTGCACAATGTCCGTGTATCCTAGTTGTACCTTCAATGTCATGACTCTATTGTTTTGTAGAATCATCAATACTTTAGGCTTGTATACATTGTGTATGTTTGTTCATTGAGTTCAATTTTATTTGTCACATGAGTTTATATTCAAATGTGAAAAGTTTGCAATCAAATCGGACCTACGTGAACATGTTTTAAGTGATTGGGTCTAAATTTAATTGTTACTAGTTCACACCACAACACTTTCGTTTCCATATGACACATTTTTGCCATACGAGTGTGAAAAACTTATTGTATTTTGTGTCATGTGTGGTGTTTATACCTAGTATATGTGCATGTTCGTTAATGATATTTATTATGTACTCATATACAAGGTATTCAATTTGTCTTTGCCTTGCTTTCTAGTCCATATATGCTTCTACTTCATGATTGGTATCTATCCTGCTGCATTCTTTGCTTATATCACATGCTTAACACTTTATGTATCATATTGGTATCATTTTCTTGCATCTTAGGTGGTATACTTTATTCTTTATATGGATTAGTTATTGTTTTGTTGCCTATATGCTTTCATGTTCTATGCTTTGTATGCACTTTTGTTTTATTAATTCTATCACCTTTGTCTACTCCTGAATAAAAATGGGGAGAATGATAGGGGAGAAATGGTATCTTATCCTATTGTAATCGTATCTTAGTTAGTTTGGGAGATTTATCTTAGGGGGAGATGTCTTTCTAAGTTGATCAGAGCTGATAAAGGGGAGAATTAATTAAGGGGTGTAATTATTTTACATGCATTTAATATTCTTGATATTCCCTATGCGTTTGATAGTTTGCTTAAGTGTGCAAGAATTCTTCTAAATATGAAAACTTTCTTCATTGGCAAAGATATTGATCATTGGGTCTTGAGTCAAGTTTGGGTGGGATGTTTGCGTCTAGTAGAGCTAGACAGCCCTTTAGGATTTTTGTTGGTTTTTCTCCCGGAATAGCCAAAGGGGGAGATTTGTAAGGACACAAGTCTCCAATTGAGTCTCAATGTTGTGTTGGCTCAATTCCGGACAAAAATATTTGAGTCATAGGATAGTGTTCAAGTTTATCCATTCAAGCCTATGACGTGTTAGTTGAAGATGTAGCGGCAAATATTTTAAAGCTTCATCATATGCTGAGTTTATTGTGCCTCTTTTCTACATAAAAAAAACATTAGTTTCAATTACTCCTAAGGTATGAATGCATTACATATTTATATAGGATCTTGGCACAATTTTTATTGGGTGTAGTTGTTTTTAAACTGATGTTTATTTTCAGAAGGTTTCTTTAAAACTTTAAAATAAAGTTTTTCGGCTAAAAATCGAATTTTAAGCATTCTGGAACTTCGTTCAATATTGTCGTTAGAATGAGAATGTCGTTCGAACGAGAATGTCGTTCAACGAGTTTGCCAATGAATTTTCCCACTTGGCCACTAGAACTTCGTTAGAAGTGTCGTTCGAACGAGACTTCGTTCGAACGAGATTTATGGCGAGAATTTGTTTGGCAATTTTAATAAGTTTTTCCTCATGTTCCCACTTAATTTTACCCACTAACTCTTGACAAAAGTTATATGTGCGGGAACCATGTTTGAAAAACCAACTTTTGACATTTTCTAAACACCTTTTTGAGAGAAAATTTTGAGAGAGAATAATTTCTAAGTTCAAAAGTTTATGTTTTAAGTGTTTGCATTTTCAAGAACATTATTTCAAAATACTTGAGTTTACACCCATAATTTGTTTATTCCAAGTTACCATAAATAGATCTTGCTTGGAGTGTTTGGCACCGGGTTTTACTTTACCGAGTTGAAGAGTTCATTTGGGTTTACTTCTACATCCCTCAAAGAAGAAGTCTCGTTTTTGGCTGCAGCATTCTCACATGGTGAAAGGCACTATGTGTGGTTGCCGGTTGTTCCTAAAGCCTCATTGGTGGATTCCAAGGTTCCGGTGGAGTTCGAGATTGTCAACTGAGCGGAGGTTGGTATAAGAAGATGCATCAGGGGATTGAAGGGGGTCGAGTCGAGTTGAGTAATTCATTTGTCTTGTACTAGTAAAAATACCATACTTAGTGGACTTAAGGCTAGGGCCGTCTGAGGGTTTTTTCTCGTAGTGGATTTTTTCTCGTACATCGCGGTGTAGTGGTTATTTGTTTATTTTATCTTGCTATACCACATAGATGCATGCATAGGGGTAAAAGATAAAATATGGTTTAAATCACTACACATGCTTAAGTTGGTGCTAAAATTAATTTGGGTAATGTTTAATTAATTTCGTTCAAGTCATTAATTTTATTTGATAAATTTTGGTTTGGCCTAAAATTGCAAAAATGGATTAATTATTTTGTTTAGTAAATTTCTAGGACTCGGATTGAATTAAGTTGTTTAATTGAAATATGTATATGTTGATGAATTTAATTTCACTTTTAGTTTAAGTTATGTTTTAATTTAAAAGAAATTAAAATTTGTTGTTTGTGTTTATTTAACTGAACCATCTCTATTCCGCATTTTTAAAAGGAATTTTTTATTTGAAAGTCTTTAAAAATTGGGGGTCATCATTTCCAACATAATTATTACCATTAAATTGGATTAATTATTAATTAAATTTCTCCCTTCAAATTAATTAATCCCAATTTACATAATTTCATAATAAAATAAATATGCGTAAAAATACGGGGTATTACAACAACATAAATGTGATTCAGAGGTTCAAGGACATGCACTTCATGCCCAAAATGTGGCTAGGGTGATGCCGATAAGGGATTCTTAAACCCATAATCCTAAAGGAAACCTTTCCCCATGTGGCATGGTTACCAAACTTCACTAGATGAAATCAAAGCGCTCCATCGACCGAGATAAAAAATAATCTTAGAATACGAAAGGACTATTTCAAGAGACTCTTTGAATGGAATATTTATCAAGTAGGGTGAAGACTTACCCTTTTGTGTCTTTCCTGAACCGTGGTATGACCACATTGACAAGAATATAAAACCAGGGCTGAAAATCTTCTTTCAAGATAGTAACTCTTGGGTCGAAGACTAAAAACATGATGTGCAACCTCTCACCTAAAAAGACATAACAAGGGTCGAGGTCTCTGAGGAAGGTGATTTTAAAGACTCATTTGGCATGTAGACACTGGGGATGAGTCTCTATATGATCCATCAGATGCCGCATCGTCGAACTCGACCGCTCAAATCAAAGATGCTGACATGCCTATTCACAACTAGAATGTCATACCAGTACATCATACTCATATTCAACTCGACCCTATTATTTACCCTATCTAAGTCTATTCACTTGCTATTGTTTTTCCTTTTCCTGATATCAATGTAACTGAGATCTCTTTTGATGAGTTTATCAATTCTATTTTTCCTAAAATTCAAATAAACGAGTATATTGAATATCTTGCTATGCCTTACATTAATTTTCTTAATTCTAATCAAACCTTTCATGATGATGATTTTACAAATGAAAAATTATTAACTATTCTTAATAAGAAGAATAACAAATAACATAATCACATTCAAATTAATGATGATGAGGCTGCTGCTACTAATCTCGATTCTGGTAGCCATCAACGCGAGATTAGGATAGGGTCAACCCTTGACGATCATAAGCGTGATCAATTTAAAGAAATATGGATAGAATTCATGGACGTCTTCGCTTGGTCATACGATGATAAGCCTGACATTGAAATCCCCATATTTTCATAATGCAAGCCTGTCAAACAAAATCTAAGGAAACTACATACTGAATGTCTTCTCAAAGTGAAAGAGGAAGTGGTCAAGCAATTAAATGTGGGTTTCTTTCATCTAGTCGAATACCGAACATGGATCGTAATTATTATCTTCGTGCCAAAGTCTAGAGGAAAAGTCTGCATGTGCGTCGAGTATCGAGATTTGAATAAAACATCCTCAAAAGATAATTACCCATTACCCAACATTAACATGATCATTGAAAACACGGCTAGCCAGGCCCTCAAATCATTCATCGATGGATTTGCTGGATACAACTAGATTAAGATACACCCTGACCATCTGGAGAAAATTGCCTTAATCACCCCCGTGGGGGACTTTCTTCTACACTATCGTGATATTTGAACTTAAGGACATTTGGGCTACCTTCCAAAGGTTTTACACAACCATTATGCATGACCTTATTCATAAGGAGGTAGAATTCTATGTAGATGACATGATCATTAAGTCTAGACTCAGGAAGTTCAGATTCTCACTCTTTAAAAGTTCTTTGAGCGATTACAACAATACAAGATGTGTGTAAGTCCACATAAATGCATTTTTATGTAACAAAAGGAAAACTCTTGGGATTCATGATCAGTGAAATGGAATTAAAACATAACCTACATGGTTGAGAGCCATACTTGCATTGCCACCACCATGGATGGAGAAGGAAGTTCGAGGATTCCTATGTAAACTACAATACATCAGTGAGTTCATCAGCCCACTGACTTCTATCAGCTAACCCATTTTCAAACTTCTGTAAAAGGATTTAACTAAAGTCTATAATGAAGCCTGCCAAGAAGCCTTTGGCCGAATCAAGCGATACCTCACCCGACCTCAGGTGATTATTCCTATGCAACCAAGTCTCCCCCTCCTCTTATACTTGACTGTAACATATATTATAGCCGGGGCTTCGCTATCCCAATACATGAAGAATTTCGTAAGGAAAAAGCCATTTATTGTGATGTTCAAACATTTTGTGGGTATGAAGTCAATAACACTACTTTGGAGAAAGCATGTGTCACCTTAGTCTTGGTCACATAGAAGTTACGAAACTACATACTTGCCTTTACCATCATACTAGTACTCCGAATGGATACCATCAAATACCAGCCAGAAAAGCCCATTATATCCAATCGAATCCCCCATTGGTTGATGTTATTATCCGGATTAGATATTGCATCACGCAAAAACCTATAAAAGGGAGAGCCGTCTCCAACTACCTTTTTAATTACCCCGTTGAAGGAACTAATGTGTGGGACTCTAAATTACTGAATGAAGATATTCTCTGCACCGCTCAAGAGGACCTTAGATGGTAAATTTTTATTGATGGAGCTTCCATCAAGAAAGTATATTACATTAGGATACTCCTGATCGCCCATGATAACTCCTACACCTCCATTGGAATTAAATTAGACTTCCCTTGCACCAACAACATGACTAAGTATAAGTTATGCAGTATAGGCCTAAAGATTACCCTTAAGAAAGGAATTCAGCACCTAGACTCCCTCATTGTCATCCAAATATTTAAAAAATGGAAAGTCAAAGACGAAAAGCTCCTACCCTTCCACACCCACATAAAAGAACTGGCCTCCTAATTAAAACATGTAACCTTCCACTACCTTCCTCATACAAAGTACAACTTAGCTAATACCCTTGCTACTCTAGCCTCCATGGTCGACATGCTTGAGGGAATAACAATGGCCCCTTTCCTCCTTTAGAAACAAGCTATGCCCACCCACTGCTACCACATTGAAGTCATCTCTACGAAAGATTCTGATATGGATGCGTTATGGTACTATGACATATGTCGCCTCCTTAAAAATGGTAGGTATCCCCAAGATGAAGATAATAAAGACCATGCGACCCTTCACAAATTGCTCGCCCAGTATATCATATACAATAAAGCGCTATTCAAGAGAAGCTTTGTTGGAACCCATTTTCACTGAATAGTAGGGGCTGATGTTGAAGAAATAATGCCAAAAACATAAATTGTGGAATAAGGTCCCCACATGAATTATCATATGCTGTCTAAAAATGTCATCATTCAAATCTACTATTTGACGACCATGGTTCAAGATTGCACTGCATATGTTCGAATATGCCTCAAATTCCAGCAGTTTTCCAACCTCGAACAGTTGCCTCCTGGAGAACTATACAACATGACCTCTACCTGGAATTTCTCACCCTAGGGCATTGACATCATAGAGAAGGTTACTCCCAAAATGTCAAACAGTCCCAAATTCATTATAGTCTCCATTGATTACTTCACCAAATGGGTCGAAGTTGAGTCATACACAGTGTTGAATACTAAGAAAGTGGACAAGTTCATCATAAAGAATATCATTTATCGATATGGAGTTCCCCGTGAGTTAGTATCATTTTGACACCACTTCAAAGCCAAGGTAATAGAACTAGCCAACGATTACGGGATTTAAAGAAAAAAATCTTCTCCCTACCGATCCCAAACCAATGGTCTTGTCGAAGCTGCTAATAAGAGCCTCAAGACCATTATTATAAAAATGACTGAGAGTTACATAGACTAGGCCGATTGTATCACTTATGCCACATGGGTCTACTGCACTACAATCACAATGCCTACTAGGGCTACCCCTTATTCTCTAGTGTAGGGAATGTAAGAAATCCTAACCATTTAGCTAGAAATACATTCCTTATGCATCATGCTTGAAAGAAAAGTTATCAAAGAAGACTGGCATTAGAGTATCTTTGATGTACTGTCACTCTTGAATGAAAAGAGACTTAAGGCTCTATACCATATACAGGGGGTACCATCGCTTAATAGTGTGATCATTCAATAAAAAAATCAAGGACCGCGGTGTCCAGGAAGGATACCTTTTACTCAAAGAGATAATGGAACCCGTCTAGGACCCCTGAAGGAAATTCAAACAGAATTGGAGCAGCTCCTATGTTGTGAGGAAAATTCTCTCAGAAGGCACCACTATGCTCACAGACCTCGGAGGAGAAGACATGGCACATCCAGTCAACCTGGACCATCTCAAGAATGTTTACCATTAATCCAAAATCTCGGCATGCTATGATTCTTCTCAACCCCCTTGTATTCTAAAAAAATCTTCATTTCCCCACCTCGAATTACGTAGGACCCGATCCTCTCAAAAATATTTTATTTTCAAAATGTGACTCGTGAAAATTTTTCAAAATGCCCAGAGGTATGCTGGCAATCCAATACGCCATACATGAGCATAAATCGCTTCTTTTTCATAAAATAATATTCTTTCTAACCTCAGAAAATGATAATATACTATGTATAACCTCATCCTTGAGCTATATACCCTCGGCTAAGGCTGACCAGTGGAAAACCGTTAGTTTGAGAAAGTTACATCTCGTTTGTGGACCCATCTCGAAGGGTCTCGTCCTTGATCGTAGATCCATCCTAAAAAGATTCTTGCTTATCTCGAACATAGTCAACGATATCAGTATCAGTAATCTTATGACCCAAATATGGTCATCATTTTTATCATTTCCATCTATTTTAATCAAGTGTAATGTCCAGACCTCTGCGTCTTGTTAACTTGGTGTTTTATGTATAATTCTTGTATATACACTTACAATATGATGATGCTTAGCAAATTAAACATATGGTTTTCACCAAGTCCCCTCCCATTGCAGGTGAGAGTGCATGGACGAGATTTGTCTCTTCATACACTATCGTCTCGCCGAGAGAGTTTTGACCATTAATTCACCATATGATGATGTTTAAGTAACCACAATCAATTGATTTTTAAGTTTTTGGTTGACACTAATAAATGTTGTTACCACATAAGTCCCCTCTTATCATTTTTGAGAGTCTATGGATGAGACTTGTCTCTTCATACACTCTCGTCTCGTCGAGAGAGTTTTGACCATTAATTCACAACATAGTGATGTTTAAGTAACTATAGTCAATTGGTTTTTAATTTTTTTGGTTATCACCAAGTAAATGATGTTACCCCATCCTCTTGATTCGGCACATATTCTTCACATTTATCCCCTTAATTTCGGTATTTTTATGATCCCGTGCAGTGTAAATAGCTTGGATTTGTCTCGTATTCATGCTACTAACCTATTTTGGAAAGTATTTTATGTTTTGTGTATTTCTCATGTGCTTTATAGTTATTTCATGCAAGTTAGTGCGAAGGAAAACACAAAACAGTGAAAGAAACTAAGAAATTGAGAGTTGAAGGACATTTTCATAATTTTCAGCCTTAGTCTGGAGGTGGGGCCAACTAGAAAGTTGAAGAGATCTAAATTACAAGAACACTAGAAAAAATGGCACCTCAATCCGAGCTAAGGTGAAGAAGTTACGATGTTTTGAAGTTGCACGATAATGAAGAGAAATGGACCAGAAACCAAACCGATCCGGATGGAACCAAACCGGTCCGGTCAGAAAAAAAGAACCGATCCGGTACCAAATGGATCCGGTCCAAACCGGTCCGGCTGCTAAAATTTTTGGCAATTAATTATGCAGCTAAAGCGGTGCAACTCTTGGAATATCTTGCACAACTCATCGATATTAGCTGTCAAATTCGTGCTAGTTGGTGCTATAAAAGGCCAAGCCCTACATCCTTCCAAGGGGACTCGAATTAGGGAGAGAATGTCATTTTTTAGAAAGCCTTTTTAGTTTTTCATATTCTTAGAAAAACCCAAGTTTTTAAGTTTGAAGAACAAGTAGTATTCTGGATTCAAGTTCATCTAGTGCAGATTTCAAGTATCAATTCTTCAATTCAATTCAAGTATCAAATTCCATTCTCTTATTTAGTCTCAATTCTATTTTCAATTCTCACTAGTATTGTAATTTGTTAAGAATGTTTCTTAGATTCATAATTACATGCATTGTTATGAAATTGCTTTCTCATAAAACCATGTCTAGGTAAATTTTCAAGGGTTGGGGTACATGAACTCATTCCGAGGTAAATTACCCATGTAGAAAATAGAGGGTAAATTAAATATTGACCGAATCGTGGAGGGAAATTACATGAACATGACCAATCTTTTAATCTCTCTTGCCCTAGGTACTTTAGATGTCTAAGAACGCTATGTAAACTGTAATTTGTCCATTCACCGCTTTGTATTTACCTTTATTTCATATGATGCGGGCTAGTTCCCTCATATATGTAATGCTTAGGATCTATAAAGATTGGATTTAGTAAAAATTTCAATTTACAAGTCTTCTCTACGGTAATTCTCTAAGGTTTGAGGGATTGTACTCCACCCTATTTTCTCATTCATCTTAATTAATTTAATTTCTTTATTTACCTATTTTTTCCCCTTTTCAACCATCATCATCTTTTTCACTTTTTCTTTAGAAGTAATAAATCAATTAAATTCTATCAATCATTCCCTGTGGATTCGATACCTAGACTCGCCACTATACTCCTAAAGAAGTGTAGTTACAAGTTTAGTTTTTTTTTTATTGAGGTTGGAAGCCGATAACAACGACTAGCGTATTGCACGGACGCTCGGTTTTTCCACTCGATCACCTCTCTCGTTGTCTTTTAAAGTATATGGATGAGACTTATCTCTTCATACACTCTCGTCTCCCCAAGAGCGTTTTGACCATTAATTCACCACATAATGATGTTTAAGTGTTTTTCACCACCAAAGTGATGTTATTACAATGTTCACCCTTTCTATGTTATTGAGAGTGTAAAGAGATGAGACTCCTCATGCACTCTCATATCATCCATTTGTAGTTTATGTAATTCACCATAATAAATAGCTTAAACCATGAAACATTTAACAATAACAAGAATATGTGAGACAACACTTGTATTTTTCATTAATTTCTTGAATTGTCGTACAAACAAATAAGTAAAACAAACTTTACTGGTAGTATCTCTTCAGGTGATTAGCATTCCATGGGTAAGAGAAGGGTTCAATATCTAAGTTTTCCAATCGTTAAGTTCCTAAGATAACCTCCTTTGTTACCCTATATGGACCATGCCAGCTGGGATGCATCTTGATCGTCTTTTGTCAAACCTTTTTCAATACTTGGTCACCCATGGCTATCGGCCTAGCCTTTACTATCTTATTGTGTAACCGAGAAGCTCTCTATTTATAAGCTAAATTTCGGACTTTAGCATCCTCCCTTATCTCCTCAATTAAATATAAAATGATTCTCCTCTCATCCTCATTAGCTTCTAGATCATAGGTTTAGACTCTGTGGCTAGGGAGCCCAAGTTTAGTTAAGATGACTTCTTCGGACCCATATGCTAGAATAAATGCGGTTTCATCTATCAGCGTCCTCTCAGTCGTCCTATAAGCCCATAGGATCCTATGTGGTTCTTCTATCCACAAACCTTTCTCATCCTCTAGCTTCTTGATTCCATCAAGTATTTTTCTGTTCATGACCTCAGTCTGTCCGTTGGCTTGGGGTCGGCCTGGTGCTGAATAAAATTATTTTATGCCCACTCTACCACAATATGCCTCTAAGGAATAATTCTTGAATTTCTTTTTGTTATCTAATATTTAGGTATGGGACAAGTCGTATATAAAAATAATATTTCTCCAAATAAACTTTAATGTCTTTACCTCAATGATGCAAATCATTGACACATTCTTAACCTGCATTGAAAAGTAATCAATAGCCACGATAAAATTTTGGTATTTGAAAGTTTCCTTTGGAAGAGCACATACTAAATTAATTCCCCCAAACTAAAAATGACACATATGGATGGGTTAAATTTCATCCTCAACTTATCCATCATCTCAAACATTCGTTTAAGATTGATAACATGACTCTCAAACTTTAGGATCTTGATCAGCGTGTCTTCCACATACACTTCCATAGTATTTCCAATTCGTACCTCAAACATCTTGTTCATTAACCTTTGATAAGTTCCCCTACAATCTTAAGGCCAAACGACATTACCTTATAACAATATGTACCATTATTCGTGATAAAGGAGTTTTTCTCAGCATCGTCCTCATTTATGAATATCTAATTGTAATTTGAATACGCATCCATTAAACTCATCAAATCATACCCGACTAAAGGATCGACTATCTGTTCAATTCGTGGAAAAGGGAAGCTATCTTTGTGGTAAGCTTTATTTAGGTCAGCGAAAGCAACACGCATTCTCCATTTTCCATTAACCCATGGAACTATAAGAACATTGGATAACCAATATGGATACTGAACCTCTCGTATGAACTCGACTGACTTGAGTTTCTTTACCTTGTCCTGGATGACCTCGTATCAGTCCTCACGTAGGTCATTCTCCTTTGATTCACAGGCATCACCTTCTCATCAATATTCAATCGGTGGCACATAATATTTGTGTCTATCCCTGGCCTGTCTTAAAGGCTCCATGCGAAGATGCTCTGCCTCATTCTCAATAGTTTCAATAACTTTTATTTTACTTCCATCTTCAAGGCTTTCTCGATATGAATGATTTTTTTAGCTCATCCTTATTGAGGACGATGGATTCTACCTCCTCGATGGGATCACCTTTTTTTAGTTTCTTCTCATCTCTCGAGTCGAGAGTATCTATATTGCAGGAAGTATTATCTTTTTTATAATCCTCTTTTCGCTCGATGAAGCTAAAGTAACACTCTCGAGATTCCACTTGGTCACATTGAACTTCCCCTACATTGTAAGGTAATAATAATTTTATCATTTTGTCAATCGTGGAAGGGATAACCTTAAACTCCTTAAGCGCCACTCTCCCATGAATAATGTTATAGGCGAAGAAGACATGCTTGTCCATAATAAAAAGATCACTTTCTTAGTAAGACACCTCGTCCAGGTCCCCATGGAGACATCCATTTTAAACACACCTAAATGGTGGACATTCTCTCCACTGAATCCGATCAGCGGATGATTGAATGGGACCAGTCTCTTCTTGCTGAAATTTAAACCCCTAAAACATTCCCAAAACATCACATCAGTCGAGCTACCACCATTAACAAGGATACATGATACATCATACCCGTGGACCCAAGTGCTGATGACCAAAGGCTCATCATAAGGGGATAGAATCCCCTTGATATCCAATCTTGAAAATCCCACCACTAAGGTGTCCATCCCAACTTTCTTCAAATTTCTTGGCCTCAACTCCATTATAGATGAATTAACATCCATCCTCTTAGGCGCTTACTTTTCCTCCACAACATGGTCTTTATGATGAGTAGGCTTAGTGCCTCCTCTGATTAATCCTCCACATATCATCTTTCCATCGAAGGATATCATCTGCATCCGTTCTTTTGCCTCTAGGATCTTCGACAGGAAATCAAGATCATCCTTTTAATAATCTGACTCATCATCCTTTTTGTCAGTCGGGGTATTCTATCTCGTCTTTTCATCCTCCCCCCACTGTGCTTCTTCCTGGAGTTATCTTTGGCACCACTCTGGTCATATACTTCTAGAGCTTTCCTAGCTTCAATAACTTCTCTATCTCATACTTTAAAGGAATTTTTTTATTTGTTGTATGCTCATGGTCATGGTGGAACTCGCACCATTTTCTTTTGTCTCTCTTATGAGGAGGGGACTTGCGCTTCTCCAGCCAACAAAGTGCCATTTTGACCTTAATCGTGTTGAATATCATATCGAGCTTACTATTAAGGGTGAATATTTGGCAAACTCATCATCAGTTGATCTTTTCTTCCCATCCTTATTTTCTACTTGAAGAGACTTTCCTCCATCAAACTCTTTCACATATCCCCTTTTAGTCTCCATAGCCTCCTCTGCATTCATGATCCTCCCAATCGTGGCCAGGAGTTCCATCACGGTCTTGGGAGGATCTTCAGTGAGGTTTTAGAGAAGTTCACCCCACTGTAGCCTGCTAATAAGAGTCTTTATATCAATGTTATCCTCGTAGTCTTCCACTTCTAGTTTCTCTATGTTGCACCAAGAGATGTAATCCCTCCGCGTCTCATTCTTTCCTTATTTTAAATATAAGATGTGAGTTTACTTATTTGGAGGTTTCATACTGAAGCAGAAAATGTGTATGAACTTTTCGGCCAACTGCTTAAAATTCTAAATGGAGTTTTTAGGCAGATATGTGTACAACATATGGTCAGGATCTGTGAGGGTACTAGAGAAGGCCTTGCATCTCACCTCATTCGGGATCGAGTAGATACCGGTTTCCAATTGATACATCTCTATCTGATGGATGGGATTAGAACTGCCATCATACTTTGGGGTGAGAATAGGAGGTTTAAACTTTGTTGGTGGCATAGCTCATGATCCTTGCAATGAAAGGAGACCCCTCCATGTAGACTCGATGCCCGGGATCTCAGCTCTTGAGTAGAGAACCGATATTTTCTTCTAGCCTTTGAATGGATCTATTCGAAGGTTTTTCCTCAAGACCCCCAATGACAAAATTATCACTACTTCCTTCTGAGGCAACCAAAAGTGGTGTCGTCTCTCATGCCATTGTTCTCTTTAAGATATTTACTTATCTTTATTCTTCCCCATCTCGGCCTTGCTAGATCTAACCATTGCTATGTCCGCCATTCCCCTGGAGACATCATTACTGTAAGAAAGGGAGAGTCGATCATGAAAATCTCCTATCGATCCAACTCAGTCAAAGGTTGACCCTCTACTCAGCCTATCAAAAGCCAAAGTCCTTAGTCGATCGTATATTGTTGGCCTAACATTATTTCTTTTATAGGTTGGAGTAAAGAGGATTATGTCACCTGAAACCTCATACAACTCATGATAGTCTTCGTTATCGTAGTCCTAGTCATCCAAACAACCCTAGGCTTATTTTCATAGGTGAAGATGCTTATGATCCGGATCCACTATCACCCTAGAAGATAGAGTAATAATTATGGTTGGGTCACTTGGGGATCTTCCCAACACGCTTTGGCTAAATACCATGAACTTCTCTTGTATTTTCTACTGGCTGGACACTAAGGATTGCAGCACCGTCGCCACATCAACCATTTATAACTAAGGCGATGATTGTCTAGATCTTGGTCCTGCACCAAGAATCAATTTCGATGCCATTTCTTCGATGAGAAGAAGTAATAAATCTATATGAACTGTAAGTAGGATGGGAGCTTAAAGAGTACCCACCTAGCTCTTTTAATGGTGGTACAAGACAAAAAATGGTGGAACTAGACTACCACTAGAGGCAGAAGTGAGAGTCTAAGCTGAAAAATAAAGAGGAAGAAGATAATCCTTTCCCACAAACGCTGCCAAAATAATGATGCTATGAATCACCACTCATTTGTTTTCTTTTCAATCTCTAACTTATTCAACAATGGGGTAATATATGAGCACAAAAATAAATAACAGAAAGGCGATAAGAGAATGGATAAGACATAAAATATTAGTGGTTCAGAAAATTAGGCCTACTCAACAGTCAAAGTATGTAGGGTATGTATTTCAATTAGGCTCTAATGGCTATGGAAATACAGCTCTCAAGCTTTATCTTTCTACTGTGTATTTGGAAAGAGTTTCAGCTAGGGTTTTTAATATTCGATCCTTGTAAATGAAGAAAAAAGTAAGTTTATATAGGCTTGGGGGTTTACAATCCACCCCTAAGACAGCATCATATGTGCATGAGGTAAATGATCTAATGAGAGACAAATACATGTCTAGAACATGAACAATCCCCGATGACAAAATATCGCCCCATGGGACTGAAGACCTGTTATAACTGTATGATCCATGTGGACAAGCGATGCCTAAGTTATGTGTGCCTTATGAAATGTTGATGTCATCTCTAGCGATCTCGATCGATTTGAGACCAAAAAAGGTGGTATAGATAAGCAAGAAACTACGAGGATGCAAAGATCTCCTTGAGACGATTAATATAGCCTCGGTCTTTCAGGGTGGTATGAGGCCAAAACCTAGCAAGGCCAAGATGTGAGAGACAATGATGGACTGGGAACGAGCCTCGCTGCATGACTGTTAATGTTGAAGAAAAGGACTTGGAGGCTGAGACTACTGGAGATGGGCCTGTGAGTAAATGAATCTGACGGACATTGAACTAGGTTGATGAGATTGGCCGAGAATAGTTTTGGACGAGTCACACTTATGTATATCATTCCCCAAGAGAACCATTTTTAAGAACTAAGACCCTTACCAACTCTCAGAGTCCCCAACAGGATTAATCTTACACTCTTATCCTTAGTAGACTCCACATCGAAACTAATGATGTACCCATATCTAAGTATGATACGATTCCCTAGTCGGAACCCTAGAACTAAACATCCCCTAATGGGGTTTTAATACAACAAATCCCCAACGGAACCATAAGTACACTTAAACCCCAAGGTAATTTAAATTCCCTTAGGAGAGTTGTTCCCCATGCTATAACTGAAGGTCTTCAGAATTGACCTCAGCCGCCAAAATTAGTCGTTACCACTTACCTTAAAATTGATCGCCATAATTAAGGTCCTCAAAATTAACCTTGACCCATAGAATTGGTCATTATAACTTAAGGTCCACAGAATTTACCTCGTCCCTCAAAATTTTTAGTCACAACTTATGGTCCTTAGAGTTGACCTCAGCCCGCAAAATTAGTTGACAAATATTAAGGTCCTCAGAATTAACCTTGGCACTTAGAATTAGTCATCAAAACTTAAGGTCCTTAAAATACCTCAACCCTGAGAATTGGTCACCATAACTTAAGGTCCATAAAATTAACCTCAACTTGCAGAATTGGTCATCATAACTTAAGGTCCTCAGAATTGAACTCGACCTACATAATTAGTTGCCACAACTTAAGGTCCACAGAATTTAGCTTGGCCGTAAGAATTGGTTATCATCACTTAAGGTCTTCATAATTAACATCGGCCCTCAAAATTAGTCCTTGCAACTTAAGTTACTCATAATTAATATCGGCCCTCATAATTGGTCATCACAACTTAAGGTCCTCGAAATTAACCTTAGCCCTCAAAATTGGTCGTCACAAGATTAAGTCCTTAGAATTAACCTCAGCCCTTAGAATCGGTCATCCCTAGCGCCACTTTAGAATTGACCTCGAGCCGCTAAATCAGCCATCGTCATCTCTTTAGTTCCTTAAAATTAACCCCAGCCTGCTAAATTGGTATCCATAACCCCTTATAAATAATATTAACACATCCTTAACCCACTGAATTAGTCATCCTCATCCCCTTAGATCCTCATAACTGACCTCGACCTGCTGAATCGACCATCTACAACTCCTTAGGTCCTTACAACTGATCTCGACCTACTAAATCGACCATATTCATCTCCTTAGATCCTTAGAATTAACATTGACCCGTGGAATTGACCATCCTCTTCTCCTTAGGTCCTCAGAATTGACCACGACCCTTTTAATCGATCAACCCACATCCTCTAGGTCAACATAATTAACCTAAAATCCTATTTTCCAATGTCAATGTGGTCTATATCATTCGACAACCTTCATTTGTCCCAATCTCAGCCTTCGAGGAGCTCTCTGTAGACATCTCACCTTAGGACCCCACGCACCTCCTGAGGTCCCTAACACTCACTCGTTCATTGTAAATCATAGGTCATACTCCGAGTACAAGGTTATCGGGCCTTCCTTTGACCTGTTTGACTTGAGTCGAGTTCCTCATACGACTAGAAGCTCAATGAATCTTTAAAGGTCTCTCAATACCCTTTTTAACATTTTTTCCCGTGCGTGAATCGACCATACATTTTGGATGAACGGTCCATTTCATTATCGAAAATTGATCAAAGTCCACTAGGCGCTCTCAGTCCCATTTAAATATGGTCACCCTTCTTCCCTGAGTGGAAGCTCAATGAATCTTCAACAGGCTTTGAATCCCCTTTCCAACAGCCCACCCCATGTGCAAATCTGCCTTACGATTCGGACAAACAATTCGTTTTACCCCAAAAACTGATCTCGAGGCCACAATCTCTCCCAGGACCCATTTGAATCCGATTAACTCTCTAACTTGAGTAAAGATGAATGAATATTCATGGGGATTTTAATATCCTTTCCAACGGTCCACCTAGTGCATGAATCAACTTTATGGTATGGACGAATGACCCATTTTACTTCGAAGGTCACCAGGCACTTATGGGACTCATTTGACCTTAGTCAACTGTCTGAATTAAATGAAGCTGAATGAAATCTTGAAGGTCTATAAATACCATTTCCAATGGCCCATCTCGTGTGCAAATCGATCTTACAGTTTGTATGAACGATCCATTTTCCTTTAAATACTTCATGTCTTATAACCAACGGGTGCTTCCAGGCCCCTTTTACCTCCTGAACCTGGAAGTGGATCAATAAATTCTTAGAGGTATCAAAATATCATTTCCAACAGTCCTCCCTATGTGTGATTTTGACTTATGTTTTGCATTTTTGATCATTTTTTTGAAAAATCTATCTCAGACTGTCGAATGGCAACCCCATAACACCGCCTATTGTCATTGTGTCTGGGTTCTATGCTAATTGGTAGGTTTAGGGCCCTGCCGATTGTCACCCCCTTGGCCCTACAAATATAGGCATTTTCGTCACTTTGAAAGTCACCCTGAACATTTCTCTTGATAATGTAGGGAACATTCTCTCAAATTCAGAGTTTCTCCCCTCCTGAAAAATCCACTTCCCACTTTCCTTTCATCCTTTTCATACTTCATTTAGTAAATTCCCCCCATCTCCTCATTTCACTAACACTTCATCGCAAGTTCAGCACATCTACATTCAAGATCCACTTCAAATCTTCATAAGAAGGTCCAATTCTCCATCCTTATCTTTAAATTCTCTTATTTTAGCATTAGTGGCTTTATTGCTACTTGAGCGCTTTATTTCATTACATCACATACCTTAGTCTCAAAATTTTATTAATCTCAAAATTCTCCATCTCATATTTGGTTGTTTGGTTTCACTACAAACACCCGGGGTCAATTTATATTGATTACCACCTTTAAATTGTTTGTTGATTTTAATATTTAACAGCTGCACATGGAAGATTATCAATTTAATGGTGCATTTTCATTTTCATTTGGGTTGATCAATGTTTGCAAGATCATTTCATTTGGTACTGTCATATGTCTGAGTTTTTGGGATAAATACCAGCTAATTGGTCCATATTATTTTTAGTGATTATTTTGAAGGTGAAGAGATTTCAAGCATAACACCACATAGTGGTAAAAAATGTGAGGGCTCTTGACACTGCTATTGGTTTTTTTCTTGATGCTTTTACTCATTTTTGCTGATTAAGTTCTTAGTATTAATTTTATGTGAAATTATTCAATGTAGGTACAAGAAGGGATTGGATGACAATGTACAAACCGAGAGTCCAAGAAAAAAAACTACTATGATCCATCTCTCCCCTTTCCATGAGTCTGTCGCTTTGTTTGGAATCTCATCCTTACTTTAAGATTTTGATTTTTGAAATTAAGATTTTGATTCTTTATTCGAAAACCTAGGTTGATTGAAAGACCATGTTAGGTTTCATTTGATTTTGTTTCTGCGCAATTGTTTTAGGTATGTTGAAATAACATTTATAATGGGTGACTTTTGTTTGTTGTGTGTACCCTTGGAAATTGGAGGTGAGAATCCTAGTAGTAAGTTGTTGGAATATTATTAATATTTTTGCAGTATTTTGTAATATATAAACTTGGTGGATAGCTGTATAAACAAAGAAAACTTTGCCCAATTTTTAAAAAATATTTGTATTATGAATGGAACTTGAGTAATATATTTTATAATTACGCACTTTAAAATTTTTTGTCGTTTCGCAACTACATACTTTGGAAAAAATTTACCGTCTTACGATAACGTAATTTAGAAAAATTTTGTTGTTACTTCAGGCACGGGCATACACTAGGTTTTGAAGTGTATGTATTGACATGAATTATTATTTTTACCATAAGCTAGTATAGCTGATGACTTGAATAGGTTTTGAAGTGACATGATATTCGAAGTGATTTACCGAAAAGGAATATTGTTGTTGTTATTTTAAAACTCATCCATATATTAATAAGAGTGGTGCTACTCTTACCACACCAAGTTTCCCCAGTCCAAACTGGAACAAGTTGGCACCTCATTTGTTTATTTAACTGAGTTTTTATAAATAAAAAAAGTATTTTTGTAAAAAAAAGTTGTGTTTTTATATATGGAAAAAATCGTGCTTTAAAAAAAACACGAACATGACTAAATTAAATCAGTTTTAGGTTTTATATAATGGCAATTAAATTCTGTTAAGTAAGACACGATACGACTTTTTTTTTAGATAATTATAGTTTGAATTAAAAAAATAACCTGATAATTCGATGTCTTAGATTCACGATTGATTAGTGACGCTGGCGCGAATTCACATTTAATAAATGGTGTTGGTTCGGGATTGTAAAATATTAAAATTAAGACAAATATTTAAAAAAAAAAAACTATGTTTAAAATTAAAAAGTCCCTCGTGACAAAAAAAAATGTTCCAAAAAGTCACTCATCACATAAAAACACTCGAAGTGTGTCGCTGGTGCATACTTTTAAAAATAAGAGAATATTGGTTAAATTAGTGTTTAAGTACTTTTTGGAACAAAATAAAAACACTCAAAATGTGCCTTTAAAAATAAGGGAATATTGGTTAAATTATTGTTTGAGGACTTTTTGGAATAAAATTAAAATGATTGAACTCAATGTGTATTAAAAAAATATTTCAGGGACTTTTTGATAATTAATACATTAAATATTAATTTAATGTAAAGTTTATTTAATTTTAAAATAAATCAAAACTCTAATTATTTATCAATCTTTTGTTAAATTTAAAAATATTAGGAGAGTATCTTTTAATTTTTGTTTAAAATAAATAAGAAGTATAGAGATATGATGTATTGTTTTTTTAAAAATACATTAAGGGTCAAGATTGGTTTGAATGAAATTAAGGGTCCGAGGATGAAATTGGGTATGAGATCGATAGACTCCCTTTCAGGGAGTCTATCATTATTCTATCAATAAATATAGAAGCTGCAATTTCACATTTGATGTGGTACGAGATTGCATTTGGGTAATTAGAAAGTTAATGTGAATTTTGTAATAGCGTACATTTTTTTTATTATAATATAAACTATTTTATAAAATAATTTAGTCAATTCAATGATTTGGATGTATTTGTTGTGCCTTCAGGAAAATTGACCATCATTTACATAGGTATATATATTATTATAAACTATAATAATAAACTTTTACGACATCACGATTAATGCTTTGGAAAATTATCGTCATGCCTTCAAGCACGGGCATACCCTAGTGTGTGTGTGTGTATGTGTGTATATATATATATATATATATATATATATATATATATTCTTAATGGATTACATATTCTTGCAGGCTTGTGTCTTATCTGATGTGAACATTCGTTCTTCCATAACGATTTGTGATTCAGCATACACTTACATTATATTTTGAATTATTATTTTGGGAACACTCCTAAGGATGAACTCACTCTGTCCTTTTCCATGACACAAGTTGAACGATTCCATTCTCCATTTATATTATGTACATAAGAACACACTTCACATATTCTAACATGAGAAGATTAACACATGCCTATCAGAGATCGAAAGGGAGAGATGGGCTCCTAATACGTTCCCATTTCTTAACTTAGTCCTCGAACCTTTGAACTACTTAGTTTTTCAAGCATCAATATTGTGCTTGACGTCGTTCCCTCGAGGCTATAATGTTTCTTTTGACTATTTTGTGCAAAATAGGTTGGCGACTCTATCTTTACATATTACCCCACATTGACGACAATTGAGCACCTCAAAGGAGGTTGCAATCCCGCACGCATGCACATGCACAAAGGGGAAGTCCTCCCATCCCCTCTCGGGATGGACACAAAAACAGTTGCAATATATTCCTAGTAGTTTATCTCAAATAAGGGGAACATGTATGATAGTTTGAGAACTTATTCGATAGTTCGACAAATGATTGTGATTGGTACATCCCAAGAATATATTGAATAAGTCCACCTATAAGATTTGAGTCTGCAGGATGTCTTTAATATACAAAGGCAATCGCACACCATTTGCAAGGGGTTCATATATTCTTAATCCCGATAATTATGAGGATTTGATTGCTTGCACAAATGTCACTTTGATATCTATGGATGCGATATAATTGATATCGGGTCAAATGATCTGCGCACGTTGGTTAACGACTGTGTTAGTAGGTCTGAGATCATAATTCGAAGGAATCTATGTCCAGGGGATACTGTGGATTGTGATATCCTCTTAATAGTCTTATATGTTTTATTTACACCAAGTAAAACCCGACTGGCGAATTATTTTATAATGCTGGTAGTAACAAATTAGCCACGTTTGAGAATAAAATAATTAATTAGATGATGGTTAAATTCGATTAGCAGTAAATTAATTTGATCAAGCGGGTATCAGATAATTAACGCGGGGAATCATATTATGTACCATAATCAACTTTACAAATAAGTCCTCATTGTATCTAAGTAATTTATGTGATAACAAAATTGAAGTCAATCGTGATTATTTAATGGATTTACTCATGATTTAAAAAGAAAGAAAATTATTACAGTAATTGTAATTAATATTATTTATTTAGAGATAATTTAATTATTTGTTTTGGGTTCCTAGTGTAGTCCATATACCCAAATAGACATGCCCATACTCTCAAGAAACCTAGTTTGGCCTGAGCCCACATTTTGTACTTGTATATAAAGGTGTGGAAAGGAGTTTTAATCATTTTTAAGGTTTATTAGGGTTTGCAAAGGGTATGAAAAAATATTCACGTTTTTATGAAGAGGGCTAGAGAGAGACCACCATATCTCAATCATAAGAAGGGGTTTTTATCTCGAAAAGTGTCCACCGACCTACCTAACTTTGGGGAGGATCATACACTAGAAGATCCTTTCATACAAAAGGTTTAATCAAGGTTTTCCAGATACCTTGGAGGGTAGTAAGGATCTCATCATCATCATCATCATCATATACTTTTGTCTCCTCATATGAATAAAAATAAGATTCGCAATTATATGGATTCTTGAAACCCTATGTTTAATCTTTAAACCTAATTCTTATTCTCTTTTCAATGAGTGATTAATCAAAATATTTAGGGATGAAATTTTTTCACCTTTAAATGTCAAGACAAAGTTATTTTTCCAAATAATTGTCATTAGAGCCTACCTAAGATTGATAGTGTATTGAAAAGGTCCTTGTTTTCTGCTAAGTAACCCTAGTTTGTCTTGTTGTATGAATGTACAATACTATGTATGCGATCATACTAATCAAGGTTTTATAGATATTTTATGTATAAGTCCCTTCCATCATGGTGACATACGTTTCTTTTTTGTGATTAGATCCTATGACGGTTTATCTATGGTTATTTTTCTCTCCTAGATTAGATATGGTTATAATGATTATGTTTTTTATATAATTATTTCAATATCTATGTATTTGAAGGAGTTAGAACAGGGTTGTAATGTTTCTTTATTGTTAAAATCATGTATTTTTATGGGTTTAAGTGTTGTGGAAATGTTTGTTGGAGTTTTGTGGAGATTCGAAAGAGTTATGGTCAGTTTGCATGTTAAACCAAAGAAGAAGATGATGATGTCAACACAGGTTGATCAGATTGATATGATATTCATCCCGAATCGATCCAAAAATTAGAGCAATTTGATTTCCAGGACGTATTGATCCGTTTCCACTTGTGGCTTGCGATTGGTGATTTTTCGACCGATTTCGTGGTGGTTCTTCCTCCTTCATCTTCCCAATTTAGAGAGGATTGTTTCTAAAAGGTTTTTTCGTAAAGAAGTCCAAGATTCGAAAGGGTCTACTTCGAGAATAACTACTGTCATAAAGGAAGTCTCTTCGAGTGGTTGCATATTTTCAAGACTTTTATATGACAAATGATTCTACGCCATGATAGAAAGCGACATTTGTGTTCTTTTATTATTGAGTGAATCTATTTACTTATTTTCTTGTACGTCTCTTTATCATTATGTTGCATTATTTCGCGTTCTAAATAATTGTATTAATTAGGGACACCCATTTCATGAAAAAATGGATTTAATTTTAAGACCGACCTAGACCAACATTTCTCGGGAAGATCCTTTTTATTTATTATTTTCTAAATTTAATTGAATAAGGACAATTAATTTAAAGGTAAAAACAAAATGTTGATCTCGAGGTTATAATATAATTTTAAAATGGTCCTATTGTTTGAAAAATTAAAATAATGAGATCGGGTGATTTAATTTGTACAAGTAAATTAGAGATTACCAAGGATTAAAATTCGATATTTTATATTTGAATAAATAGTTTTTCAATACCATAAAATTTTAAAATACTAAGTGGGAGAGGGGTTTCATCGTGAACCCCACGGTCTCCATTGGCATTTTAAAATTATGACGTGATTAATTCCTCATGTCAACTTGATATGGCCCCCCATCGTATGGTTTTAATTCCGGTATCACGAAATTTTGAAATTCTTAAGTGATAGTTTATTGAAATTAAATGTGAGTAACTTCAGCCCTCCCATCGAGGAATTTCTATATGAGCGGGTTTGATTTCAATAAATGAACCGATAGTATACACTTAGACACAATGTTCAATGTCCTCTCCATCAGAGTCACTATCATTAGGAGTGGGGTAAAAAGTTGTCAACTATTCATTGTGATGTACACAGGGATTCTGAACTGTCTAGATACCATAATGAAAGATGAAAATCTGTCTGATTCAAGATGGTGTCATGTTCAACGCAATTAATTTTTAAAATAGGTGGTTGAGAGGCGTCGCTTTAAAATTTTATCGAAGTAATTCTCGTGTATTAATTGATTTTTTTTATTTAACGGTTCTGATATTTCAAAAAAGAATTCAACCTTTTCTTACTGTTATAGTCTTAAAGTTTAACTGGAACTTGTTTCAAGAACTGAAAACGTAATTTGGAATTATTTCTAACTTAAGGGAATAATAAACTCATTTAACACATTTGTATTTTAAAATTATGATGCGATAAATTCCTCGTGTCAGCATAATCTAGCCCCCATCGGATGATTTTAATAAAAAAATCGCGGAATTCTAAGATATATGGTAATTTTTTAAAGTCTAAAATGTGTTTGGGAAGTTCTACATGAATATTTTAATTTTAATAAATTGATAGAAGATAATTTGTAGGCACCTATTGTCACACCCCACACCCGAAACCCAAATCCATTCAAATCGTTTGTTTTTATAATAATTAGATCAAATCTTCAACCCATTTAAAATATAATTCATTTATCAATTTTTCATGCATATTGTATATAAGGAACATAATGTTGTTCTTTGTACAAAAATATAAATATCAACATACTCATACTTAAATGAACATGCAATACTATGATTAACTATTAGAGTTATCAACTTAAACCACTCTATCTCAATATGTACAATGCGTGAATGTAGTAAAATCGTCAATGTGACAATAAAAAAATCTAATGGTGTAACTCTCAAAATTACAGATCAAATGGTATCCTAACTGGTAGCGTACGAACCTGAAAATATTAAAGATAAACAACAGGCAATACCCTTAGTGAGTTACTCCTTCCCTGTAATGAAGTAACATATCTATATCAAATTTGTGGATATAAATTCCAAACTATCTGGCCCGTTATAGCAATAACAAATCCTGAAACATAAGTTCTAACAAATCCTTGTCATAAGAAAAAACAAATCCTTGGATACTTGTCCAATTCCAATCTTGGATCATAAGACCCAAAAAATCCTGGATATTTGAATATCCAAACAAATCCTAAATACCAAAATATTCAAGCCAAGATGCTCTTAGAGCTATATTCATATCCAACATATCATTTTTATAACTATATATGGAACAATCATAAGTACAGTCACCTTAGCAACTTATCAGTCTTTTGCTTTCCCTTCATCTGACACTTATCCAACTAGTTCTTCCCTTCCTATCATTCTTACAATATTATTATGATCATAATAATTTTAACAATCCAAGGAATGTCTTCAGCGTAACTCAATTCATAACAATCGTATGATTCCATTCAAATTGTTTATCATAAATGAAGTTCTATCTAAATTCATGTTATGATATTTAACATATCCAAATCATAGTCAAGACATACTATAGTTTCTTCATGTTAATCCATTCATTATCATATTAGGTTTCCAATACAAAAGACGACACATCATTTCAAGTTTTCTAGAGGAAGATATGCCCATTTCTTAACTACATAGTAAACCTCCCCTATATACTCCTCTATCATTTGGTAAACTTCCACGAATTTTCACAATTTTTATACATCATAACTTTTTATAATATGCCACCCAGTTTTAACAAACATAATGAATAAAATAAAATGAATGTTTTATAATTTTCAGAGTTCATTTGCTATGTCAAGCAAAACTTCAAACACAAGGTATGCATACTTACCCTTTTGGGGAAAATTCTACAACTCAACTTAAAACTACCACCCAAGATATATTTCTCGGCATTTTTACATAATTTTTGGATATAATAGGTATATATTAGTCTAATTTCATATCCAACTGAAATCAATCGATTCCACTATGTATTCACAAAGATACACTAGTTTGATCAACATAATGATTGTGCCCTTAGGTGTATGAATTTGAAATGCTCCATACATACAACCCACACCTTCCCATATAAATATAACAAAACGTATCCCCTTGTCCCCAAATATGATCCTTAACATCATACAAAACAACATATGTCATATTAAGAATGTAAATTTACAAATTAATCTTACCTAAGCAACCTTAACTACGTAAGTTCTTTTATCTCTCGATTATATCCTTTAATTCGTCACTAATTCACCCTAACACCTCTTTCTATCATGGAAAACCTTAACCCACTTGAAATTATGATATCAATGAAGAATGAAGAAGATTTAAGTTCTTTAAATCGTCATAAGGGTACATCCCTTTGGTCCAATCAAAATATAACTTGCGGCGCCATATAAAACAAAATATCATTTAAAGCTAAATGACTACTTTACCCCATGTATATTCTCACTAGAATGTCCGTTTTACGCACCATTTATTGTGTTACAAACCTAATTCATATATCTACAACTATCTAGTTTTCACCTCAAGTCAATTGTCATATTATAAGACTCAAAACTAGTCTTGAACATAAACATTCCTACCGAAAACTTCAAAATTTTATGTTTTTAACTAAATCGACATATCATGATTTATGAAGTAAGATTATACTAAGCATGATTCGAACATAATTTATCATAATTATATTCGAGTTGTCACAACTCCCCCACCCCATTAGGAAATTTCGTCCCCTAAATTGATATACCTTAGTTGTTCAAATCAAACAAATATGGATAAGGTATGTCATTCTATCCTCTCTCTCCCATGTAGCTTCTTCCATGGAATGCCTTCCCCACACAAATTTTACAACTGGGGTCACGTTGGATATAAGTATTTGTTCTTTCCTATCCACGATAGCAAGTGGTTCTTCGTATATCTCAATATTTCATTTAACTCATTAGGTTGTTCAACTAATACATGTGAAGGATCCGCTACATACTTTCTCAACATAGAAACATGGAAAACATCATGTAATCGGGCTAACTCTTGTGGTAATGCTAACTTGTAGGCAACCATCCTGACTTTCTCAAGAATTTTATAAGATCCAATGTAGCGCGGACTCAATTTCCCTTTCTTTCCAAATCTCATAATTCCTTTCCATGGAAATATCTGAAGAAATACATAATTCCCTTTTTGGAATTCCAAATCTTTTCCCCATTTATCCGCATAACTTTTCTCTTTACTTTGAGATATTCTCATTCTATCTTGAATAATCTTCACCTTTTCAGTGGTGACTTCAATAAACTCTGAACCCTCTATCTTCCTTTCACCAACTTCACCCTAACATATCGGTGTACGACACTATCTACCATAAAACTCTTCATATAGCACCATACCAATAGTATATTGAAAACTATAGTTATATGAAAATTCTATTAAAGAAAAATACCCATCCCAATTATCTTTGAAATCAAGAACACAAGCTCTAAGCATATCCTTTAAAATCTTTATGTTCTTTAAGACTGCCCATCTGTCTAAGGATGAAAAGTTGTATTAAAATTTAAGTTAGTAACCATAGCATACTGTAAATATCCAAAAATATGGATGTAAAAGTAGGGTACCTATCTGAAATAATAGAAAGAGGTGCTCCATGCTATTTGATAATATGATTAATACATAATCTCTCATACTTATCAACTGTATGCGTAGTCTTGACTGCTAGAAAATGAGCTGACTTGGTCAATTTGTCCACCACTACCCAAATTGAATCTGACCCCTTTTGAGATCGAGGAAGCCTAGCCACAAAATCCATCTTTTCATGATCTAATTTCAATTTCGGTATTGGCAATGGTTGAAGCAAACCCGTAGATTTACGATGTTCCACTTTCAGTTGCTAACATATAAGGCATTTAGTAAAAAAATCACATGTTTCCTTTTTCATATTATTCAATCAATTATGATCCTTCAAATTCCTATACATTTTAGTACTACCAAGACGCATAGTATAAATGGAATTATGAGACTCATCTAAAATTTCTGCTATCAATCCATCCATACTAAGCACAGATAATCTCTACTTATACAATAAAGTTCCATAATTAATGATACAAAAATCGTCCGACTTTCCATCTCAGACATCTTACTATTTCTTCTCAAGAAAAGGATCTTGACTTTGCAAATCATGAATACAGGTAGCTAACAAAGGCCTCACACTTGCATGAGCAAAGAATATCTTCCTATCTACTAGCTGCAATTCCACTCTCATAAATCTCAACTCCATAATGTGATAAACTCTATCACATTGAATAGAAGATAAGCTGCTCAAAGCCTTTCTACTCCGAGCATCTGCAACAACATTTGCCTTCCTGGATGATAGTGAATTGTACAATCATAATCTTTAATTAAATCCATCCACCGCCATTGCCTCAAATTCAGCTCTTTTTGAGTATATAAATACTTAAGACTTTGATGATCAATAAAAAAATCCATATATTTTACCTGAAAAATAATGACGGCACAATTTCAGAGAAAACACAATAGCTACAAGTTCTAAATCATGCGTATTATAATTACATTCATGTGTACGCAACTTCCTAGAAGAATAAGCAATATACTTACCATGATGTATAAAAGCATAACCCAACCCTTAATGTGAATCATCAATATAAATACCAAAACCATCTCCACCATGTGGAATAGCAAGAACAGGTACGGTTACCAACCTTTTTTTAATTCTTCAAAACTAATTCCACAATCAGAATTGCATTCAAACTTGATATATTTTTCGATTAATTTAGTCATTGGCAAGGAAATTGAATAAAATACCTTTATAAGCCTCCTATAATACCTACCCAAACCCATAAAACTCCTCACATCAGTCACATTATTGCGTCTCTCCCATTTTATAATAGCTTCTACCTTTTTATGATCAACACATATACCATCCCCAGAAATAACATGGCCCAAAAATACAACTTGTGATATCGAAAATTCACACTTGCTAACTTATCATATAACCATTTATCTTTCAACACATTCAAAATAGTTTTGAGATACCTTTTATGTTCAACCATTTCACGTGAGTAAATCAGAGTATCATCAATAAAAACTATCAAAAATGAGTTGACAATAGGATACAGTACCTGATTCATAAGATCCATAAATACAGCTTAAGCATTAGTCACTCCAAAAGACATCAGTAAACATCCATACTGAGTACAAAAAGCAATTTTAAAAATTTCACTCTCCTTCACTCTCAACTGATGGTAACCTGATCGTAAGTCTATCTTTAAAAACACTTTAGCATCCTATAACTGTTCAAACAAATCATCTATATGAGCTAAAGGGTACTTTTCCTTAATGGTAACTATATTCAATTGCTCATAATCAAAACACAAACTCATGGTACAATATTTATTTTCCACAAATAAGACGGGTGCACCCCATGGAGATACACTAAGATGTATAAAGCCCCTATTAAGTAAATCCTGTAACTGAATCTTGAATTCTTTTAACTCAGCAGGTGCCATTCTATATGGTTCCATATAATTAGGGGTTGTACCCAGTGCTAATTCAATAGTAAACTCAACTTCTCTCTTTAGAGGTAGCCCAGGAAACTCACTAGGAAACAAATTTGGAAAATCCCGTACAATAGGAACATCGACTAATTGCAAAGCCCACTTCCTCGTGTCAAGAGCATATGTAATAAAACCTTCACAGCCCTTATTCAAAAATTTCCTCGTCTAAATAGCAGAAATGTTGCAATTAAGAACAATTTTCCTTTCCCCCACACATTTAAATTCAGACTCGCTAGGTATATTGAAAATAACTTCCGTACGAAAACAATCCATAGAGGCCTGATATTTATGTAACCAATCCATTACCAAAATTATGTCAAAATTAGATATATCCAATGGAAGTAGGTATATAACTTTATCTTTAACTCCCACACTCAAAACACAATCACGAAAAATATATTCATCTACAATAATATACATCAAAGGCATATAAATACCCAACCCCACATCTAAACGAGTGCATGGTCTATTAAGATATATAGCAAAGGAATAGGACACAAAAGAATGTGTGGAACCAGGATCAATCAAAACATAATCACATCTATTAGTAACATAAAGTGTATATGTCACCACATTCGGAGTAACCTGAGCCTCTTTCATCATAAAGACTCTTCGACCTATCCTGGAACTACTAGATTGTCCTCTACCCACACTTTTCACTCCACTTCTTGAAGGTAACACTCTGCTTACCACTTCACTAGCTGCTGCTGGAGTCTCTTCCAACTGCGGAAAATTCTTCTTAACATGCCCCACTTGATGAAAATGGTATCATTCCATTCATTTAATCAAAGAAGACTCGAATTTGTAATTCCCCTTCTCTTTCCAAAAGAAACATGTAACAACTCTCGTTGATGCCTCACCTCTTCTTGACCTCCTAACTAAATTAGAAGGACCCCCGTCTTTGTTATCTCTACCAAATCTACCCTGGCCTCTACCACTATATTCACTACCTCTCTGAAATTTATATGGTTCCATCTTGACACTTCCACCCTCACCTCCCGTTGACTGAGTTGAGTTGAATCTAGTTTTCTTAAAACTTTCTCTATTCTCCACCCCTTGGTTCATTTGTCTTTATGCTATCATGGCTTTATTCACCAAAGAAGAAGAATCTTCAAACTCATAAGTATACACTCTATTTTAAATGGGTCAAATCAATCGCTCTTGGAACTTACTACATTTCTCTTCCTCATCATTCTCATATTTAGTATCAAATCCAGAAAAAGCTGTAAATTTAGCCTCATACTCCCTTGTAGATATTTTCCCTTGGGTCAAATTTATACATTCCTTCACCTTCTCCCTCCTATAATCTTTAGAAAAATTCTTAACATACAACGTTTTAATAAATTTAGCCCAAGTAATAACATCAGTACCTTCCATCCTCGGCAATAAATTGTTACTAGCATCCCATCAATATTTAGCCTCTCCTTTCATCTAAACACAACCAAATTCACTTTTTGGTTACCAAGAACTTTCATCACTGCAAAGATAGTCTCTAGATATCTAGCCCACATCTCAGCTTCTGTAGGTTAAACTGACCCTGAATATTATGGAGGATTCAATTTCAGGAACTTTTCATACATGGTGTCTTTAATTTCCTTCCTTGCCTCCTTATCAATTCTGACTACAGTCTTTGATTCTAGATATCTAGTCCGTTATTCTTCCATTAATGCCAAATTTCTTTCTTATTGTTCTGCCATCCTCATCATTTCTTGTGCTATTATTTGCATCTCCGTAGGCTGATCATGCTCCATATCCCTTCCTACAACACTCTGCTCTATTTTAGTATTCTTTGTATGAGAAGATACTCCCTCTTCTCTATGTTTTTCATTTTCGAGTTCCATCTGTAATTATCAGTAATACAATAAAGTTCTAACAACCAACATAAAAAGTTTATAATAATAAAATTATTGTTTAGTACATAAATAATTCAATAATATCAAATAAAACCAATAACTTCCATCTAACCATCACCCACGTCCATAAATTATAATCTAGATTCTCTGATACCATTAAATTCACACCCCAAACCCAAATCCGTTGTAATCATTTTTTATAATAATTAAATCAAATCTTCAGCCCATTTGAACTATAATTCATTTATCAATATCTTAATGCATATTATACATAATGAGCATAATGTTGTTCTTTGTACCATAACACAATTAGTATTAGAATCATACTTAAATGAACATGCAATTACAATTATCAAGTTAAAGCTCAGTGTTCATTTAAGTTTAAATCTAATGGTAATTATGTTATGGTATAAAGAATAGTATTGCATGTTCATTTAGAGTCATATTCAAGTGAACAGAATGCAATATTATGATTAACTATTAGAGTCATACTTAAGTGAACACGCATGAGTGTAGTAAAATCCTTAGTGTGATAATAAAAAAATTCCCATGTCTAAACCCCAACTCTTTCTAATAGTGCAACTCTCAAAATTACCGATCATATGGTATCCTAGCTGGTAGCATACAAACCTGAAAATGTTAAATATAAACATTAAGAAATAAGCTTAGTGAGGTACTCCTTCCGTGTAATGAAGTAACAGTTATATATCAAATATGTGGATATAAAATCCAAATAAGCCGACCCATTATGGAAATAAAAAATCTTGGATCATAAGCTTCAGTAAGTCCTTATCATAAGACAAAATAAATCATTGGATATTTTTCCCAATTCCAATCCCGAATCATAAGACCCAAACAATCCTGGATCATAAGACCCAAACAATCCCGGATATTTGAAAATCTAAACAAATCCTGAATGACGAAAACCAATCCCCTCTTAGATCAATATTCATATCCAACATATCTTATATATATATATATATATATATATATATATATATATATATATGTGTGTGTGTGTGTGTGTGTGTGTGTGTGTGTGTGTGAAACAATCATAAGTACACTCACCTGAGCAACTTATCAGGCTTTTCCTTTTCATTTGTTTGGCATATGTTCAACCAATTCATCTTCCCTTCCTATTATTGTTACAATATTAGTATCATCATAAGAATATGAACAATCCAAGGAATATATTCGGCGTAACTCAATTGATAAGTATCATATGATTCCATTCAAATTATTTATCATCAATGAAGTTCTATCTAAATTCATGTTAAGATATTTAAGATATACAAATCATAGTTCAGACATACTTTAATTTCCTCTTGGTAATCCAATCCTTATCATATTAGGTTTCCAATACAAAATACGACACATCATTTAAAAATTTGTAGAGCAAGATATGCCCATTTCTTCACTACGTAGTAAACCTGCTCTGCAGGCTCTTCTATTGTTCAGTTAACTTCCAAGAATTTTCACAATTTTTACATCATAACATTCTATGATATTCCACCCAATTTCCATTAAATTATTGAATAATACAAGATTCAAGTTCCATAGTTTTCAAATTTTATTTACTATGTTAAGAAAAACTTCAAACACATGGTATGCATACTTACCCTTTTGGGACAGATTCTACACCTCAACTTCAAACTACCACCCAAGATTCATTTCTTGGTATTTTTACATAATTTTTGGATATAACATGTATATATAGTCTAAATCCATATCCAACTAGAATCAATCGATTCCATTGTGTATTCACAAAGATACACCAGTTTGATCAACATAATAATTACGCCTTTAGTTGTACAAATTCGACATGCTCCATACATACAACCTACACCTACCTATACAAATACAACAAAATGCATCCCCTTATCCCCAAAATATGATCATTAACATCATATAAAACAACATATTATATCTTAAGAATGTAAATTTATAAATTAATCTTACCTAAGCACCCTTGGCTACATAAGTTTGTTTATATCTTGATTATTTTGCTTTATCCTTCACTAATTCACCATAACCCCTCTCTTTTTTCATGGAAAACCCTAACCCACTTGAAATTCTGATATCGATGAAGAATGGAAGATATTTTAAGGTATTTAAGTCAGCATAATGGTACATCCCTTTGGTCCAATCAAAATATAACATGTGATACCATATAAGGCAAAATATCATTTAAAGTTAAATGACTACTTTACCCCATGTTCGTAAAAAGATAATATCTTCTTAGTCGAATGCTCATTTGATACAGCGTTTATTGTGTTACAAACCTAATTCATATATCTACGATTATCTAGTTTTCATCTCGAGTCAGTTGTTATATTATAAGGGTCAAAACTAGTCTCCAACATGAACATTCCTAACGAAAACTTCAAAATTTTGTGTTTGTAAGTAATTCGATATTTCATGATATATGAAAGTAGTATTATACTAAACATAATAACATAACATTAGATATACTAATAACACATTATATATATGACATGAGGTAAGCACGATTCGAACATAATTTATCATAATTATATTCGGGTTGTCACACCTATGATTGGTTGATGACACTTAAGTAAAAATAATGTTATTAAAATGATGTCCATCATTAATTGAACCAAGGATTCTTTATATTGGGCATGGTGGGAAAATCCGGTACCATTTAGTAATCCGTGAGTGAGGATATAATCAGTATAAAAGGCTTGGTGCTAAAAGGGAGGTAGGAGGATAAGGCTAATTTTTAGGTACAATGGTTTGGGTTAATAAAGGTTAATATTCCTCGATTGTAGTGAAATAACCGGAAGTCAGGTATTCTTGTTACAAGTAATTATAATTTTACCATAGCAATGTCCAGTTTTCCTTCACTTAAGGAAAAGGACACGGTAGTGGGTTTTCTCTTAAAATTAAATGTGTGATTTATGGTCCGATCTACAGTAACATGGTATGTAGACTCACGAACCACAAATCAGCATTGAAACTCATTTCAAAGATTCTAGGTAACCAAGGAATTACTTTAAAAAGAGGCGTTCCAAAGTTATATGCAATTAGAATAACACAATGGTATTAGCAGTAGAATATTCTTATGAATATCGGTATAGATTAAAGATAATGCGGGTAAATTATTTAATATACCGTGGTTTTAGAAAAAAAGGTTTTGGTGTTCTAAATTGGTTTTGAACAGATATTTGATTGATTCTATAAATTTATATAATAAAAATTGGGATATCTTTTATTTGTTCTGGTACATTGGAAAATATTTTATATATTATAAGGTTTGTCTCACCCATACTGTTAAATACTCGTGTGAATAATTGATGGACTAGATCTTTAGATCAAAAGTTCCCTTCAAAAACCAAACACAAGTTTAGAACTTATGCTTAGGTTATTCTATTCTGAAAGGAATTTGAAGACTAGTTTAAAATAGAGAATTGAGTTCATTGGAAGTAGAGTCACTTCTCGTCTTGAATTCTATTTAGAGGGTAAAATAACGAAAAGGACTTTCAAGGCCCAAAGCTAAAGAGCATAAGATGTTTTGGAAATGGTTCATTTAGATTAGTGTAGTTCAGTGATTATTCGGTCAAGTGGTGTTTTTGAGTGCTTCATTAATTTAGTCGATAATTACTCAAAGGTATGATTTTGTTTACCTTATGAACCAAAAGTCTAAATCCTTTTATTAGTTCAAAGTGTTCAAGGATAAGGTGGATCATGGGTGAGGTAAAAAATTCTAAGTTCTACGATCAGATCATAAAGGTGTTTACTTTTGGAACAGTCAAAGAATCATATCTCAAAGGTTAGGATTACATCCTGGTTGTATACGTAAACAATTCCTTTCTGGAGTAATGTAGAGGAAAAGTAAGGAATAAAATCTTTGGGTATGTTAAGATCCATGGGTATTTATTCAAGACTTGAAAGATTCTTATTGGTATTTTACTTAAGAGATGGATATATACATTCTGAATTTAATTTCTTCTTAATCGCTCTCTTTAACTCTCACTGAACATTTTAGTGGGTGCAAGAATATTCTAGGTCATGTTGGTATTTTTGGGTGCCCAATCCTTATGTCGTGGAATGAACCAAGGAAGTTGAAATTAAGGACAAAGGTATGTTATTTCGTTGGTTGTCCCAAATTTTGAAAAGGTAGTTTATATTATTCTCCTAAGTTCAAACAGGTCAGTGATTGCATCAATAACGGATTCTTTAAGGGATTAAATTATAAACCACGGGCCCAAGTGTAAGCTGGATTTGCAAGATAAAATGGAACATTGTAGTATCAATATTGCTAGACCACATGTACATGATGAAATACAAACTGATAGAGATAAACAAAACCTTAACATAGTGGGAGTAGTGCGGATGATCAGGGTACAAATGTCACATATAATGGGTAATAAGTAGTGCCATGTCGTAGTGGGACCATTATGAGTCATTCTTAATTGTTAGTGTTTTGGATGCTTGTTTCAATATGATCACATTAGAACCGATTCTTGATAACTACAATGAGGCATTCCAATATAAAGACTTTTTCTTTGACTTATGACTATGGATACTAAAAGGATTCGATGTATTTGAATCATATTTTTAGGAGTTGTAGACTTATTGTCAAACACTAGTGGACCTACAAGAAGTTAAAAGATAGATGGATTAGAAGGTGAAAACTTTCAAAGCAAGGTTTGCAAGAAGGCTTACTTAGAAAGATGGGAATTAACTATGAGAAAACCTCATCACGGTAGCCATTCTAAATTCTTGTGTTCTTGAATGATTATCTTGACATGTACATAGTAAGAAGTTAGGCAAAGTACAGTGATATAAGCTTGTAAAATCCATTAATGGATTTAAGCGAACGTTAAGGTCTTAGGTCATTCATCTTGATCAGGTAATGAAGTTTTGGTTCTTATCAAAGATTGAATGTACTTTCTTGTATAAGAAGCATGACAAAAATGTGGTAGTATTTTTAGTACAATTTGTGGATAATGCTTTCCTAATCGGTAATGAGGTGGTAGTATTTTTTTTACATAGGAGTGTGGTCGTCATATATTCGATATAAAGTACTTAGGACAAGACATGCACATCTTTATAGTCAAGCTTTTTCTAGATTGGTTGCAAAGGATGTTGATCTTATTTATAGTTTATTATGTCAATGATACACAAGATTAGCATCAGGATTCCATAATAAGAGTTTTTATCATGTGTGGAATTGTTCTGTCTGGGAATAAATGCCTTAGGATACTTGATTTGATGGAAGGAATGAGGAATATACCTAATGATTCAGTGGTGGGAATCATCATAAATGTTATGTATTATGTGCAAAGAACAAAATATGCTCTATCTTCATCATGGTCAATATATTATAGTCTAATAGTCTTCTACCTTTTTGTCACACATACTAGGTTTTCAGTCAGATAAGTATTCCAAGTTTTCTACCTCAGGATACATGTTTACCAAAGTAGTTTTAACTATAAGTGGAGGAGTGTGAAACAATCTTAGATTTATTACTCCACCAGGGATGCCAAAGTTGTTATCACTTCGGAGATAACCAAAGAGGCTATATGGCTCGGTTACTTCCTAAGTAGCTTGGGTGAGGTTCCTTCAAGTGTAATTAACTATTACATTTTTTATTGAATATAAAGGTATGCTTATTTATTTGAGCGAATCGGTGACCCGAGAAGATAAAACAAGTGAGTGAAAAGTTTATGACCAAAGTCGTATCAGGTAACACGCGCTTAATACCTCTACCAATACACAGTAAACTACCGTGTAGATGGGTTGGGAGTTAGATATATGGCTTTAATACCAAATGAGAGATAATTATGTTTTTATTATTAAAACTATGTATGATGGTTAATTTTAAGTAATGTTGTCAAATCATTTTGAATTAAGAATCCTATTTACGAGAATTCCTTATATTTGGTCTAAGTATATTGTAGATCTATCGGCCCATAGGGCACAATAGAAATTTCAATGAGTTTGTTTCGGGTTGATCATTAGGAGATCGGGATTTTGGTTTTAGCTTATTAAAACATTCACAACCTTAATAAGTAGTTTACATTTTATCGTAATGATTACAATGAAATCCTAGTACTTTATCTTAAAGTAGGGGAACTTGTATGATGGTTTGAGAATTCGTTGTATAGTTCGGTTAATAATTGTGATCGTTACATCCCAGGAATGTATTGAACAGGGACACTCATGAGATTTGAGTCTAAGGGTTGTCTTGATTAGATTCAGGCAACCTCACACCATTTGCAAAGGGTGGATCGAGTATTCATCTTGAGAACAAAGAGGATTTGAATGGTTTCACAAATGTCACTTCGATTGCTATGGGTGTGATATGATTTATATCGGGTCAAATTTTCCTTTCAGATTGGGTGACAGTTGTTTAAATAAGTCCAAGATCATAATTCATAGAAATCCATGCCCAAGGAATACCGCGGATTATGATACCTGCTTGATAGACTTATACATTTTTTTTCCACCAAGTAAAACCCTCCCGGTGGATTATTTTATAATCATAAAGGAGTAGCAAATACGTTAAGTCTGAGAATTAAGGAATTAATTAGATGTTGGTTAAAGTCGATTAATAGTAAATTGATTTAACCAAGGGGGTATCAAACACATATTGTCGGAAATTATATTATGTACCATAATCAACTTTATAAATAAGACATCATTATATCCGAGTGATTTTTGTGATAATTAAATTAGAGTGAAATCGTGATTGTTTAGTGGAGTTACTCACGATTAAATAAATAAAGAAAATAATTTCGGTAATTGTAATTGGGATTTCTAAGTATTTATTTGGAGCCAATTTAATTATTTTCCTTGGATCCCTGATGCAGTCCATATACCTAAGTAGTCAGGCCCATACTCTTAAAAAAACCCAGTTTGGCCAACCCCCACCTTTTGCACCTGTATATAAAGGTATGGGAAGAGGCTTGAATCATTATTAGGTTTATTAGGGTTTAAGAAGGGTGAGAGAAAATATTATTAACATTTTTGTGAAGGGGGCTTGAGAGAACCCACCATACCTCAATCATAAGAAATGGTTTTCATCTTAAAAGGTTTCCATGCACCTTCATGACATTGGGGAGGATCATACACTAAAATATCCTAGCATACATAAGGTTTAATCAAGGTATTTCGGCTACCTTTAAGGGAACAAGGATTTCATCATCATCATCATCATCATCATCATCATCGTCATTTACTTTTGTCTCCTCATACGAATCACAACAAGATTTGCAACGGTGCAAATTCTTGAAACCCAAGGTTTATTCTTTAATCCTAGTTGTTGTTTTCTCTTCAATGTATTATTAATAAAAGTTCTTTAGGGATGAGATTTTTCCACATTCAAATGTCAATCCAAAGCTGTTTTTCCTGACATTGGTGATCAACTGGCATGACTGTGTAATTGTACAAGCCAAGCGTGGTGATGAACGAGGTCTTCTCCTGGTCAAGACTAAATAGAGGAAATTTATGGTACCCTTAGGATGCATTTAGGAAACTCACCCGTTCGTGACTGGCTATGGTGTCAACTAATTCATCGATCCTTGACAAAAGGAAAACTTTCTCTAAGACATGATTTTAAGGTCAATGAAGTCTATGCAGACTCACTAGATTTATTTACAACCACTGGATTGTAGATCCATTTAGGTAACTGAACTTCTTTTATGGACATTATCTCCTAGAGTTTCCTCACTTCCTCTTCCTCAATCGTTACCTTCTCTAGGGATGTTCGGCGCGCCATTTGTGTGATCGATGGTAATGTTAGGTCCATGTGAAGATGATGACATATCACTTCGGGATCAGTCTCGAGCGGATCATGTGACTCTTAAGAAAATAAATCTCATTTCTTAATATTGAGATAAATTCTCCTTTTTCCTGATCGATAAGTGAGCTTTCGATTATAAATATCTTTTTCGATCAAGAAAATGACCTCTTACAAGAGTTCCATGACTCTATTTGTAAGGTCCACCCTAGTTTCTTTCTGTACTTTAACTTCTACCTGCATGGAGTAGTTTCATCCTGAGTCGACTTATTGGAGACCACTTTCCCTTTCCTTTAAACTTGATTAGGTTTCATAGCAGCGATGAAGCATTGGCGAGCATCGGCTAAATTCATCGTTATCTCTATAATTCCCCGATCAGTGATGTATTTGAGCTTTTAGTGATAACTGGAAGGGACAACCTTCATGGTGTTAATCCATCCTCGTATGAGGACGGCGTTGTAAGGATAATCAATATCCACATCTAGGAACACAATCAACTTTAAGATATTCCCAATTCAGACAAACTAAAGCACATTTCCTAGTGATACTATCATCTTTCTAGCTAACAAGACCAAAGGGATGGTTATTTCTGTCAAGTCCTCTATATTGAGATTGGGCTTGTTGAATAATTTCAGGTACATGAATTTCAAGGAACTTCCTTGGTGAACTAGTAACTTGTCTATAACCAAATTAGCAATCCTGAGAAAGATTACTAGTTCATCATGATACGAAGGTCTGGATTTAACCAAATCTTCCTCTTTAAAGACTATATGTTTCTTATAGTCAATATCTTTTGGACATCGACGTTATCCAACTGGAGTTTTAGTAAGATCAATTTGGAAGGCCACCATCACCGCAGTCACTTTCTTTACTTCCATATGAACAATATTGCCTTAGATCTAGTTTAGATTTGAGGTATTATGTACGAATACAAACTCATGTCCTATCTCATCGTCTAGACCGTTTTAATGCTTCTCATCGTCCTCCACGGTGGGTTTTGAACCCTTCTCCTCCACATAGTCATTGAAGTGGCCTTCTTGACCAACTCTTTGTGACACCCTGACTAATTAAATACCGGGTAGATACTCCTTTATTAAATCAATACAAAATGCCAAGTTGGTTCAGTTAATAGCATCACTGTCGAAAACATTTTAATGATTACTAACCACCTAGTATTTAAAAAGTAAGTTGCCAAATTTTAAATTAAGTCTGATTAACATACAATAAAAGCATAATGGAAGAACAACATAATCCATTCACCATAACGAAGTAATGAAATAACCAACAAATAAAAATAAGAAGTCCGGAGGAAACTCCTCACAACAATCCCACAACTAAAAATAATATGACAAGTCTGAATCCTGAATTAATTACATGCCAAAAGTCTGAATAACTGAAATAAATGAAATGTCTCTAAAAGGAATGGGGGACATGCCCTACAACTGATAAAATATGAATATAGAGTCAAGATAGATGAAGCGTCTACTAGCAAAGTCCAGTAACTTCCACAAACAGCTACAGCTCGTCACCTGAATGAGGATCCTAAGCTTGGTGTCCTTGTGGCTGGGCACCTAAAATGGTTTTTACAAAAAGATAGATTTGAAAGCAAATGGGTCAGAGCCCGAAAGTGGAAATCATCTTAAAAACAGCAAGTGTTTTAATAACATTAAAACATTAAATGCAAAATACATGTTAGGACGTGCACTCACATAAAATTCTCACCTCTCGACTACATGTTCACTCCTAACGTACCGTACCCATCGAAATGATATACATATCTAACCAAACCGTAATAAGTTCTACCCCTTACTACTCAATTCCCGTTAAACATTCTAGCATTAACATTTAAATAGAGGACTTTACTTCACTCAAATTCTCAAGTATTTGTAATACAATTCACTATCGGTTAACCCGTTATCTTTTCTCAAAACATTGCTATAATTATATTCACAATACCAACATGAAAGTTCCCATTATTTAAGTGTATATTATTCTCGTCATAAATATATAATACAAGCACCCGAGACTAAGCTGCGGTGCACACATACTCTGCTATCCATCCCGGTACATCACGTACATAAGGATCACGCATTCCGAATCTCTCAGGAATCGTTCTCAGATAACAACAATCACAAACAATGGAGGCGAACACAGTCACATCACATGGGTCACGCACATACCTACGCTCCCATGATCAGCAGACTTATTAACATCCCAATAAGCCCTTCTCTGACCTATGTTCTCAAGGTACCAATCTAAATCCGGGCAACACAAGGATAAGAAGGACCTAAGAGAACGTAAACCTCCCGTGATAGCAAGTATGGTAGGTATGTCATACACATAAAATCATATGCATATACTAAGTACGCACACATCTTAGTAATCACCATAATTTATTTGTGGTACACACCTCATTCTCGTACCGACATATAATGCCACACAATTTACATATTCCCGGTTAATATAATTATTTAGGCCATCAATATTTCTCGCATCGTAATAGACACTCACGTACCAATCCATAATCTCCATTTGGTTCAAATCACACACCTATGTTTTACTCCTTATTATACCCTAAATATCCCAAATATACCGACTAATCCTCAAGAAATGTTATCTCTACATTTAAACAAGGTTACGGGACACTCGGGATCAAAACAGGCTAAAAATCCCAAACTGTAAGCTCGTTAGAAGTCTCGTTCGAACGAGGCTGTTCGAACGAGAGTTCGTTCGAATGAAGTGGGCTTTCTAACGAGATCTCGTTCGAATGAAGTCATCGAACGAACATCGTCCTCGTTAGAAGTCAAAGGTCAACTCGTTAGAAGCTCGTTCGAACGAGCTCGTTCGAACGCCTTGGGCAGGTCTTCTAACGAGTGGCCAGATTCGAGCCCAGATTTTCCCTATATCGTTTTTCCAACTTTTCTTCCTCTCCAAACTCATCGAAACATTAATCCAACAATTTTTCATGGGTTCTAATCATTCCTAAACATACTTAAGTCACATATTAATGTTTATATAGGGCCAATTCTTCCTAAACATCATTGAATCATCAAATCCCTTCATTTATCCCCAAATCACATGAACATGAACCCTAAAGTTTTAAAGTCACCCATGGGTATAATTAAATCCATTTTTGTTATGAACAAGGTGTATTTCCATCAGAATAATCCTCCTAACAAAATTCTACATGCAATCTTTTCATCAAAATACAAGTTCTAATTCCAATTAATGGGTTTTTATCAAACTTCCAAGAACAATACAAATTTTGTCAAATTCCTACGCATGGAAGAAACATTCTTTGTAATAAACGAAATTAAACCACTTGCCTTATGTATATCTCTGATTTTGATGTCGATTTGATGAATGATTCTCTCTCTCTCTCTGCAGAATTCTCCTCTCTTCTCTCTCTACAAGCCTTCTTCTCCAAAGTGACAATGGTGGCTAGGGTTTGCCTTAGGAACTCTTTTGGAACTAATTCCAATAACTTCCGTAGCCCATTAGGTTATTAGTGGGTTTAGTGGGTGATTTCCAAATCAGATATTAATTCCTAATTTTCGTGGGTTTTAATTCCCAAAAATCCAAAATTACCAAACTACCCTTATACGTTGCCGGTATGACCCAAAAATGCCCCGGGACCCAAACTAAACCTCCGACTAGTGTTTTCTGCCTATTTCGACCCTTCCAGATGCGTTGGCGCACTCAAAACGACCACATGGTTAATAGAAATAAAATTCACTTTTATAATTAAAATAATTATATTTCTGACGCGACTGTCACACGCGTCTCAACAAAATTTCCAAATTGCCGTATTTCAATCTCATGACAAATTTCATAATTCAATATTCATATATAGTCATATATGCACATTATAATCAAATACCAACTCGCATCTCGCTAGTATTTTAATCCGGATTAATTTCCAATTAATACACATTTAATTCAATTAATCCCATAAATAAATATCACGAAAATACGGGGTATTACACTCTTCTTGATGAGCCTTGAGATCCTTACAATTATCCATCTTGTTCTCATGCTCCTTGTGGTAGGTGCATCTCAGGGGGCTATTACTTTTAAACGAATCTCCCATCAAAGTCCTCAACCACCTAAAGAATTTCTGATCTTTTATTTTGTCCAATATCTTGTAAATGGTCTCCATGAAAACATTGTTGATCACATTGAAGGCCTTGGTAGGGTCTTCCTTAACTGTTCCTGGGTACATAATATTCCTTATTGCCCCCTTCTTATTTAAATTATAATTATCAACATTTTTTGCCATATTTTGAGAACCATTATAATGCTAAGTTGAGTGACTACATATTTAACCTTTACATTTTTCTTTATCCTCAACATGAGATCATCAATAGTGTTGGACTCCTTTTTAGTTAGGGAGTGGTTCAACATAGCGTTGCTCGATAGACTAATTTTGAATGAGGCCACGAGGACTTTCTTAGAGAAATCTTTGACTTCATTACAAGTCTCCCAATATCACCTCGCTTATTCTCATAAGGTTTACTCGAGATTCTTTCTAATAGTGTGAAGTGAATCTATCCTTTTCGAATGGGAATTGTTAGTGATGAACCGAGAAGTAAACACCTCTACAAGTTATTTGAAGATTTTGATCAACCCGTGTGGTAACGTTTTGACCACGTTTGTTCGATATCCCTCAAGATGGAGGGGAATATGGGGCATATGAGGGCATTATTGTTGTTCAATAGGACCTGCCAATGCTAGCTGACAAGATCAATGGGGTTAGTCTTCCTATCATAGATCTTACATCTTGGAGGGGAATTTTTTTTTTACTTAGCTCTGAATCTTTAATTTCTTTAGAGAAAAAATACTCCATCTATCTGAAAAGGGCCCTTCTGGATAGTTTCCTAGTGGACCTCGCCCCCGTGATGAGCGAGATGCTCATCTATATCTCTCCAAATGAGATCATAGAGATCATGCTTTTGATGACCTCCATCCTAATATTGTCGTGTCGATAGAGTCTTATGACTGGAGTGCTTCTCATCGCGATGAGAAATGCTTCATCGACTGGGAGTTTTACTTACCCGAGGGTTGTTTCTCCATTTTTTCAATGCAACCTTGCAAACATGTGTTCTTGTCCTCTTGGACGTGTATGGCTTCCTCCTATTGGTTGAGTCGATGCTCATAAGCATCAGCAAGCCATAAGATATGGCTAGATTTGGGGACTTCATTGCTTTGCTCATAATTTTCTTCCTATGGGTTATAACACAAGTTAGAAGTGTCGCGAATCCTTTTAGGGTGGACCTTTGACCTAAACCTGAGTGTTGTAATGCCCTTTTAATGATTGTCATTAAATGATGGAGGTGCACCATGTAGGTGAGACATGGGTTCTCATTCGATTTAATTGACAAGGAAAAAGAAACTCGATTCCCATTGATGGTTCCAATTGTGGGTGGTAAAATCCTAGTAAGATTAATCCCAAACAAACAGAGCCAAACATGAAATGAAATTCACACAACACAAGGTATACATGATTGGAAAATGGGACTATGTCTATGTGGTGTATCTATTTTTATTAATCAGTTCACAACAATAAGAATTACATGCCCCTTTTCCGAGGGTTGAGGGTTACATTTATAAAAAACATAAGAAGGATGAATCGTGTAGGACTTTAGGACTTTTAGATGTAGTTGTGGTGTGATTTAACAAATCCTATCCTCTTGTTGATCGAACCCCCTTATTCTTATCTTCAAGTTGTGATCCTTTTTTTGAGCTTTCGGGATGGTGTTGTATTAACCTCGACATACAAATAGACTATGACCTCGTTAGTTTACATATATACATAAGACCCAGGATTATTCTGTAAAATATGAGTGTGTGATAATTGATTAAATTCACAAATTTCTAATTTTCCACTCTTATTTAATTAGAGTCTATTTTTAAACCAAGTTAATTCAGCCCCTAAACATGCAACTATGCAAGAAAAATCCCCAAAGGTCAAAACCTTTTTATTTCTAGAACTCTGACAAGTTTACAAGACCATTGACTTACATACCATCTTGCTTTCGCCCAAAAGATTAACTCACAGTGTCTTCGTCAAACCTTCAAAGCAACGACTAGAAATCAATAATGGTTCATACGCAGCTATACCACAATGACATGCAGTCTTAGACATGTAGTCTTCATGGTGTAGGTTATATTCCTCATAAGAGTAACTTCATAGAGACTCCCTCCACAATAGCATGCAGTTATTCGGTTGTAGAGTTCTCCCCACAAGGAATGAACAAAAGTAAAGTGTGTTCTTAAACACCAAAATAATTCACAAAAGCATATGGGATTTTTGTGAATTGAAAACAAAAGGGATGAAAACCCTAAAAGAAGAAGTCAAAAAGAATTCTGCAGAATCGTTGTTTTCTGTCTTTCAAAATTCCGGGACTTCTTGATGAAAATGAAACCATTAAATGAGTATTTATAGAAAATCGCGCCTCCTCGATCGTTAGAATGAAATGAGATCTTGCTCGAATGAAGTACACGTGTCATTTGAACAATATCGCGCGATAGCTAATGTTGCTCGAACGAGATGGTGATCTCACTTAAACGACATGAGCATCAAAATCGAGGAATGCTACAGGACTTAGAAAATTACTCATTCTCAAATTTTGACGAAAAAATCCCGCTCCAACACTTAGAAATTATTTTTATAAAAATATCCCAAAGCTCTAAGTGCAGAGTTAAGGTATTTAAAACATAACCCTACCAAAGTAAACTTTGTAGGGGCTTTTTGATGAAGAACCTTGATATATTCGAATCATTCTTGATGTATATTTCTCTTGAACTGCTTCGTCGGTTGTAATGGTATATGACATAATTAATTGTGACAGACATTTATAAAAATGTGTCCTTACAAATATCCCCCTGTGTCTATGCCGGTACATACATAAAAACATTTGAATTGTCGAATACCAAAATGTCTATACAAATATACCCTCCCATAAATCTCAGAACTAAAAGGGTACAAATTTACTATGTGATAATTGATTAAATTTGCAAATTTCTACTTTGGCACACTCATTTAATTGGATTCTATTTTTAAACCAAATTAATTCATCCCCTAAACATGTAACTATGTGTGTGTGTATGTCAACCCTTTTATAAATAAAGCATGCGACACAAATTTTAGGAAAAATCCCCGAACGGCGAAACCTTTTTTTTAGAACTCTGACAAGTTTACAAGACCATTTACGTACATACAATCTTGCTTTTCCCCCTAAGAGTAACGCACGGTGTCTTCGTCAAACCTCCAAAGCAACGACTAAAAATCAGCAGTGGTTCACACGCTGCTATACCACAAGGACACGTAGTCCTAGACATGCAGTCTTAACGGTGTATGTTATCCTCCCCACAAGAGTAACTTCATAGAGACTCCCTCCAGAATAGCACGCAGCTCTCCGATTGTAGAGTTCTCCCCATAAAGAATGAACAAAAGTAAAGTGTCTTCTTGAATACCAAAACAATTCACCAAAGCATATGGAATTTTTGTGAATTGAAAACAAAAGGGATGAAAACCCTAAAAGAAGAAGTCAAAAATAATTCTCCGGATTTGCATTTTTCTGTCTTTCAAAATGCTGGGACTTCTTTATGAAAATGAAACCATTTAATGAGTATTTATAGAAAATTACACCGCTTCGATCGTTAGAATGAAAGGGGTTCTCGTCCGAACGAAGTACACGTGTCATTTGAACGACATCGCGCAACATCTAATGTCGCTCGAACGAGATGGTGATCTCGCTGGAACGACCTGAGCGTCAAAATTGAGGAATGCTAGAGGACTTAGAAAATTACTCATTCTCAAATTTTGACGAAAAAAGTCCGCTCCAGCACTGAGAAATTATTTTGATAAAAATATCCCAAAGCTCTAAGTGCAAAGTTAAGGTATTTAAAACATAACCTTACCAAAGTAAACTTTGCGGAGGCTTTTTGATGAAGAACCTTGATTAATTCGGATCAGTATTGATGTAGATTCCTCTTGAACTTCTTCGACGGTTGTAACGATATATGACATGATTAATTTTGAAGGACATTTATAAAAATAAGTCCTTACAAATGTCCCCCTATGCCGCTGGTACATACATAAAAACATCCGAATTATCAAATAATGAAATGTGTATAAAAATTTGCCCTCCCATAAATCTCAAAACTAAAAGGGTAGAAATTTACTATGTGATAATTGATTAAATTCGCGAATTTCTACTTTGGAACACTTATTTAATTAGAGTCTATTTTTAAACAAAATTAATTTAGCCCCTAAACATGCAACTACGTGTGTTCGTGTGTCAACATATAAATAAATAAAGCATGCGACACAAATTTCAGGAAATATCCCCGAAGGGAAAAACCTTTTATTTCAAAAACTCTGAGAAGTTTACAAGACCATTTACTTACATACCATCTTACTTTTGCCCCCAAGAGTAACTCACGGTGTCTTCGTCAAACCTCCAAAGCAACGGCTAGAAATCAGTTGTGGTTCATACGCAGCTATACCACAAGGACATGCAGTCTTCATGGTGTAGGTTATCCTCCCCCCAAGAGTAACTTCATAGAGACTCCCTCCACAATAGCACGCAGCTCTCCGATTGTAGAGTTCTCCCCACAAAGAATGAACAAAATTAAAGTGTGTTCTTGAACACCAAAACAATTCACCAAAGCATATGGGATTTTTATGAATTGAAAACAAAAGGGATGAAAACCCTAAATGAAGAAGTCAAAAAAAATTCTACAGATTCGCAGTTTTCTGTCTTTCAAAACGTTGAGACTTCTTGATGAAAATGAAACCATTTAATGAGTATTTATAGAAAATTGTGACCCTTCGATCGTTAGAACGAAAGGGGATCTCGCTTGAATGAAGTACACGTGTCATATGAACGACATCGTGTGACATCTAATGTCATTCGAACGAGATGGTGATCTCGCTTGAATGACCTGAGCACCAAAATCAAAGAAGACTTAGAAAATTACTCATTCTCAAATTTTAATGAAAAAAGTCTGCTCCAACACTGAGAAAATATTTTGATAAAAATATCCCAAAACTCTAAGTGCTAAGCTAAGGTATGTAAAACATAACGTTACCAAAGTAAACTTTGCGGAGGCTTTTTGATGAAGAACCTTGATATATTCTGATCTGTCTTGATGTAGACTGCTCTTGAACTTCTTTGAGGGTTGTAAAGGTATACGACATAATTAATTGTGACGGGCATTCATAAAAATATGTCCTTACAAATATCCCCCTATGTCTATGCTGGTACATACACACAAACATCCGAATTATCAAATACCAAAATGTCTATACAAATCTTCCCTCCCATAAATCTCAAAACTAAAAGGGTAAAAATTTTCAAGATCTCAAACTTTTCTTCAAAAATCTTCAACAAATCTCATAGCTTTTCTCATCATGATGTGCAACATAATGATCATCAATATTTGTACCTACACACATGAGATACAGCAAAAACCTTCTTGACGCATCGAGCTTAAAATGATATAAGAGTAAATCATTAATAAATCAAATCTCCCCTATAATGCAAAAACTCCCCAAAAAATCATAATTCGTTCTCCCCCTTTTTATTATGTCCCCAAATGGACAGATAAGAAGAAACAAACTAAAACATGGAGTGTCACGATAATATGCATGGAAAATATGAATCAAACTACGCGCATGCAAAGTTATATCTAAAAAACATCCACAAACTATTTTTGATTTTTCAAATTTTTCGTACAAAAATAAGATACCAAAAATCACACTATGGATTTATACTAAAACAATAAAGTCATGGAAACGGAATGAATGGGTGTGAACACATTCGATAGGTAAATCAATTCAACCAATCATATGTGCAAGATGCATACATTTACTCCTAACGAATGAACATCAAAAAATATCCTTAGGTGTAAAATTGTTGAATTTAAATGACATCGTCTTATGCAAATCAAAGTCAAAGTGATTTCCACACCAATAACGTCCAAAACTATTTAATGATTTTTCAAGACTTTCCAGGACGTGCAAATCCGTTTTAAATTCAATCGAAACTCCCTCATGCATATTTTCTTTTAGAGGTAATCTAAATTCTCAAACGTTGGAAAATTGGTGTGAAAACCTGATGGCCCCTTTATGGCATGAATTTTTTTTTATTGCCTTTAAATTTTTTCGGATCTTTTAAACCTCTTTGAACCCCGAATAATAAAATTCCTCAATTTTTTAGGTCCGATATAATGGTGGCTTAGTATTCGCAAAGGCCAAATGAACCTTTTGCAACCCTTCCCCGTTTTCAAATAAAGCACACAAACTCACCAACGGCTCTTACATGCACAACTTTCTTATCAAGTTTTATCGCGCTTGGTTAATTTTTTAAAGACGGGATTGAAGTGAAAACACCCAACCAACATGTGATAAGACAATCACAATAATCAAACAAATCCGTTCATGTGTGCAATAAAGGAAATCATGAGTCAAACATGTAGGAAGTAACACTTAATTACATCTTAATGACTGCACCCATTATAAAGCACAAAGATGACATGATTTATTGTCTCAAAACACTATCAAATAGTCACATGCAAAATGGAATGATGTTGTAACTCGGTCATCCTAAGTGTCTATCCATAAACGGTGTAAACAAAATACAAAACTTTTTTTGGATTTTTCAAAAATTTTATCAAAATAAATCTTTTTGTATTTTAAAAGAAATGGAAAGCATACAAAAATGATACATACTAGAAATAGGAAAATAATGTCATCATAGAAAACATCATATGCGAGTAAACCAGTCAAACCTCAATCGATAGGTGCGGAGGGGTTTTCCAAAGGTGGTGTGAAATTATGAAAAATCTCCATCAAATTTTGTGAAGTTTTGACCAAAAACTTAACCTGCTCACCTAAATGTGCAAACTCTCTCATGTAGTCTACATGAGTATGTAAAGTATCATGTGTGGGTGCATGTGTGGCAGAAACACGTGAGGTAGCAAAATGTAACACATATTCCAACTTAAAACAAAATTCCATAAGGTGTCCTCTCCTTTTGCAATGGGAACAAACATAAATAGTGCCGGGAAAACCTCTCTCAAAAACTCTAGGACGTGCTCTCTTAACGGGAAATGGACTCCTAGGTGGGTTGATTTTTGAGCCATGTGAATCTATCACTCAAGTGGGAATCGACTCGAGTGCAACAAAAAAAGTCGAAGAACCGTCATGACCTTTTCCTAGCTCGTCAACTCTACCCTTATCGGGATTAAGATCCACCTTTTTAACCTTCTTAGGTGCGTTCTAAAAATTGACTTTGACCTTCTTGGAAATTTTGAGATCACTCTCGAGTTGAGATACACGTGTCGTCAGACTAGGCACTGTGTCGATCAAATCACATTTTTCCTTTCTAAAAACCTCCTTCTTTCTCTCCAAATCTAACACTCGATGACCTAAATCCCTATTATACTTCTTTGTTTTTAAGGTCTCGGTGTACAAATCTCTAAATGCTTTTTGGAGCTCACTTTCATCTCCACTTCCACACTCGCTTTCTTCCTCACTTGAAGCACACAAATTATCACCATCGCATTCGTGTGCACTATTGTGGGACAAAGTGGGTGTACTCACATGTCTTTCTAAAAAAGCAACAAACTTCTCACCACTAGTTACATCACCCTCATCTTCACTACTATCACTAAGTGTGGCGGCATGGCTACTTTCTCCCCTTTCTTTCTAAGACACGTAGGACACTCAAATGACTTATGTACCTTACCCCTACATTCAAAACAAGTCACGTCCTCAAAATCCTCCTCACACTCCTCATCTGAGTCATTATATTTTTCCTTCTCATCGCTTTCTTTGGCCTTTCCTTTCTTTTTATTTTTCTCAAAAAATCTCTTTTTATTGGAAGAATTTTCTTTAGAAATTTGGAGAAACTTTTTAAATTTTTTTGCAAATAAGGCCATATCATTAAAATCAAAATCTCCCTCAGAATCGGACTCACAAACTTTTTTTTTCTTTTTGTTAAAATGAGTCTTTAAAGCAATGTCTTTATCCTTCGCCTTAATGGTTTGGGAAAACATGTCAATTTCATAGGTTTGAAGATCTCCTACAAGTTCTTCCAACTTAAGTGATTTCAAATTTTCCAAAGAGTTTAAAACATTGACTTTAGGAATAAAGCATTTTGGGAGAGATCTCAAAATCTTTTTAACGACACGCGTGTTATCAATTGCCTCACCCAAATTAAAACTAGTGTTGCCAATGTCCGAAAAAATTGCAAAAAATTCATCAAAAGTTTCAGACTCTAACATAGTAATGGTCTCAAATTGGCGGCAAGATTTTGGAATTTTGATTCTTTAACAGCATTTGTACCCTCATGTGTCAATTGGAGTACATCCCATGCCTCTTTAGACGTGGTGCATGCCATGATTCAACGGAAATCGTCGGGAGTGACTCCAGTAATAACACTCATAACACGTTAATTAAAATTAGACATTTTAAAATCATCTTCAGTCCAGGCCGACACGGGTTTTAAAGAGGTGATATTTTCAACGGTGTAAGTGGGAGGAGTCCACCCTCTTTCACACAACAACCAAATGCGTTCATCAATAGCCTTTGATTGTTATTTCATACGAGCTTTCTAATAGGCATAATTATACCCGTAAAAAATAGGCATCATATTATAAGAGCGCTCCATTGGAAACATTGCGATTTTTCACAAAATTGATTTAAAAAAATCAATACTACACAATTTTGCGGAAAATAGGAATACATAATAAAATTGTGTAACCTCCTCTAATACCAATTTGTAAAATATGACTGTGTGATAATTGATTAAATTTGCAAATTTCTACTTTGGCACACTTATTTAATTAGAGTATATTTTAAAACCAAATTAATTCATCCCCTAAACATGCAACTATGCGTTTGCGTGTGTCAACTCATAAATAAATAAAGCATGCAACACAAATTTCAGGGAAAATCCTCAAAGGGCCAAACCTTTTATTTCTAGAAATATGAAATGTTTACAAGACCATGGACTTACATACCATCTTTCTTTTACCCACAAGAGTAACGCATAGTGTTTTCATCAAACCTCCAAAGCAATGACTAGAAATTAGCAGTGGTTCACACGCAGATATACCACAAGGACACGCAGTCCTAGACTAATAGTATTCACGGTGTAGGTTATCCTCCCCACAAGAGTAACTTTATACAAACTCCTTCCATAATAGCACGCAACTCTCCGGATGTAGAGTCCTCCTTACAAAGAATGAAAAAAAGTAAAGTGTCTTCTTGAACACCAAAACAATTCAGCAAAGCATATGGAATTTTAGTGAATTGAAAATAAAAGGGATGAAAACCCTAAAAGAAGAAGTCAAAAAGAATTTTGCAGATTCACAGTTTTCTGTCTTTCAAAACGCTGGGACTTCGTAATGAAAACGAAACCATTTAATGAGTATTTATAGAAAATCGCCATGTGTCGATCGTTAGAACGAAAGGGGGATCTCGCTCGAAATGAAGTACACGTGTCATTTGAACGACATCGCGCGACATCTAATGTCTCTCGAATGAGATGGTGATCTCGCTTGATCGACCTGAGCGTCAAAATCGAGGAATGCTACAGGACTTAGAAAATTAATCATTCTAAAATTTTGATGAAAAAGGTCCGCTCCAACACTTAGAAAATATTTTGATAAAAATATCCCCAAGCTCTAAGTGGAAAGTTAAGGTATTTAAAACATAGCCTTACAAAAGTAAACATTGCGGAGGCTTTTTGATGAAGAACCTTGATATATTCGGATCTGTCTTGATGTAGATTGCTCTTGAACTTCTTCGACAGTTGTAACGGTATACGATATAATTAATTGTGATGGACATTTATAAAAATATTTCCTTACATACTCAACAATAATAAATTAGAAATATCATATACCAATACAGACGAACAATTCAAAGTAATTGGTTAATTTATTACCAACCTATATATTAAGGAAACCACAAATTACCTAGAAGGCCCTTAAGTTATAATAATTCCAAAAGTGGCCCTAGAAGTTTCAAAACCTTTTTTAAACCTGTAAACCAATCCCTAACCGAAACTTATTTATACACATAGCCTATAAATATATAAATTACTACAAGAACCCTGTTATACCTTTATAAGTTTGTAAAATTTCAGGGTACTTGTAGTACAAACTTAGATATGATTAAATTAAGGATTAAAGTTTAAAACTCCAAGTGAAAATTTTGAGAGGTTAAAGATGAAGTGGTCAACATGCATGTGACTGAAGTTAACATAAGTGTGTAAGAAGTTTGACTTCGTGCATGAGAGCGCGTGACAAATAATTTTTTTTTGAATTTATTTCTAAAATTTTATTTTAATTTTCTAGCCAAAGTGGTATCCTACCTCACATTGTTTGCTGAACCAAAAATCATTATCGTAGAAACCTTAGAAATGGCATTTAAAAACCCTAAAGTTTTTTTTCACATAAACCCCTCAAAGTTTTCAACAAATATATTTTGACCCCAAACTTAATATAGAGGTTTCTATTGATACTAGGGGGAAAAAGTCTATTACATCCATTTTCAAATATACTTAGAAAGTTAACTAATTAAAAGAAATAAATAATTACAATTTAAAACCTCTAGTTATTTTCATTACGTAATAAAACCTTGTGTTATGGCAGTAATTCTAAATGAGAAGGCCTTACTTATATTTTTTTTCTAAATTTCAGACAATCCTGGTCCTCGGCATTAACAAAACAAATCGAGCTAAAAAGCAAAGCCCACATCCAAGTAGGTAACTTCTATTTCGATATTATTTTATACAGCTACATTTATTATGCCAATTGTTCATATCACGAAGTGATACCTCCAGATATCTCATTCTCATTTATGAACTCATTTATGTAGTTCATAATATGTTAAACTTAAATTGATTTTTAAAAGCTCTGGGTTGATTTTGATTCGATGGTTTCAATTTAATTAGATTTCATTGAACTTTTTTATTTATATCATACATTATAACCAGGGAATAAACTACCGTTGTACCCACAACAGTGTTATGTGGCTCATAGGAATCAGGGATTGAGTGCCTTGTTTTTCGTACCATGTGGATGCTGCTCTTATGAGTTTGGGCGCAGCAATGTTACTGTGATTATTATTACTTTATCTCCAAAGGTTTTGGTTGATTGATATATAATTTTCTACTAACCCTAAGCCATTTTAAAAAATAATTATGGATTATCCAAGATATTTCTAATTGTAGTTATATCGTCTTATTGCTTTATTTACATCGTTCCATTCAGATTATTGTTACTTGAAATCTCACTTTCTCTTACAATCAATTTTTTCAATTTGATCCCATTTATAACCAAAACTTATTCTTTATAAGTTGTATAATTATCTACTTGGAAAAATTTTGCTTATTCTTTCTCCTTCCAGGTGGACCTCGAGCATAAGGAAGGCGAAATCCCCCCGACCACGAGAACTTTTTAGCATCGTCACGCATGTCCCTATTAGTTACGTACATATGGATAATGTTCAACAAGTTAGGATAAAACACATGGATAATATATACTATCTCTTATCGACTAATGTAATGATTATGTGTAATTTCCTTTTATTTTAATTTTTTCGCATCAGACTTATGAATGTAATGAATATGGTTCTTAATTAGGCTCCATTTTAAATAAAGTTTAGTTTCGATAAACATTTGTTATATGTGACGTAATATTAACATATTAATGTGGATACGATTGGTACGTATAGAAATTTGTGGATGTGATAAGTTGGTATCAGAGCGAGTGCCATGTTTATTACTCCTATGCAGGACTTTAGTATATAAATCGCTATTTTAATTTCATAACTTATTTACAATATTGCGCTACTAAAATTTTGTCTTGCATCCATCAATGTTTGGGACATCATTCATCTCAATAGTGCAGTCATTACTGAAGAGCATTTTAGCTATAGCATAAGGGACGAGGGTTATAAGAAATTATGAAAAATTATCAATTATATAGACAAGGAATGGGTGATAGTAACACCCAACATAAATATAACCTACTTTCATGTCGACTGATGGGTGAGGAGTAAGCACCCAAATAATCTCATTAGTTTTCATAGGATTGTGACTTTTTACAACAAGATATTCCCTGGGAGTTATCCTCAAAAGAAAGATTGTACATGGCTTCTCTCATATCCCCTGATAACTATGGATTGGAGATACCATATATAAACAATTCTCTTTAACAAGTTCAAGTAACGAAGGCTCAAGAGAAAAAATGGACCAGGTAGTACCCAGGTGGATTGAACTCATAAGCAAGAGGAGGATAGAAAGGCAGAATGTATATAATTAACCCATAAAGGAAGGTGTATTATCTTTCTTCAATTATGGTGCAGTGAAGTGGCACGATGAAGTTATGTTATATTTAATAGTAATTAGTATGACAAGATGACGGTGCGTGATATGTAGAAGTAGTTAGTGAAGACAGTATACTGATTAGGCATAAATTCTTCAAAATTTATCCCTTTAATTTAGTTACTTTTAGCACCTCGAACAACGTAATCGATTTAATTTTATCCCATAATCTTGCTACTGACTTATGCTAACGAGTACACCGAGTTTCTGGTATTTCGTAATAATCTTGCAGGTATTTAATGTCAATAAAGAAAGAAAGAAATCAAAAGAATCGAGAAAGAAAAGAAGGAAAAGTCAAAAGGGAAAAGTTGTAATTTTTACCAGGAATTCGGATGAGGCATTTAAGAAAACTTGAAGAGGTTTCAATTACGAGTACCTAGGAAGAAACGACACCTCAATCGGAGTCCTAGTGTGAAAGTTATGAGTAGTCAAAGTTTGAAGAAAAAGTCAAAGGAAGCCCGGATCGATCTGGATCGGACCGATCCGAAATGTCAATTTCCAGAGAACCTCGGACCTAAGGTAGATCAAAGCTGAAAGAAAATAAACGAAGTGATTCGTACGGGATTGATCCGACCAAGAAATAAATGAACCGATCCGGATTCAAGACAGACCGAACTGAAGGAGGATCAGATCGGTCCGACTGTCGAATTTTAATTTTTCTATCTTCCTCTAATGGAGAGTCCTAGTTCAGCTAAAACTCTTGGAGTTTTGTACGGTATTTAAACCCGAGTTATTATCATTTTTAAGCACGGAGAATTTAGCTAATTTTCCATTCTTTCTATAAAAGCCCTTGTTTGAAGATTGATTACAATTTTAGTTCCAAGATTGAAGATTGTTCAGATTCTGTGATTACAAGTATTGTTAATTGAAGCTTTTAGTGCTTTTGTAAGATTAGAAGTTAATTTCTTCTGTCCAATCTCCTTTCTACATCATTCTATAATTCTTCCTTAGTTTAATCATGATTTCCCGCAATTCAAAAATTGTTTTCATTAGTTTCAGCATGTTAGGCTAGATTTTCTAAGGTCGGGATACATGAACCCACCCTGATGTGGTAGTTGCATGTGTATAAAATTAATCCTTTAAATTTAATGATTTGATTATGATCTTATTGCGTAGTATCGCGACAATTGTAGATCTTTGGATCTCGTTTACTTCTGGGTAATTGGGATGCTTTAGAATGCAATTCGAGTGTATCTACCGCAATACCTATTTACTCGTTCTCGGATTAAGTATGGTCTGGGCTTGAACCTCATATACATAATGCTTCGGAGTACTAAATTCTGGGTCTAATTAATCATTTGAATTTACGATTAGTTTTATACCTGCAATACTCTAGGGTTGGGGGATTGTATTCCCGTCCTGTTTTTCTCATCATATAGTTTAAAGTATCAAATCATTCTTCATCTGTAATTTAGGTAATTTAGAATAATTGCATTTTTTCATAAGTTTCCAATTACATCTAGCGTAGTTATTTCACAAATCAAATTACTTTTTTTCCTTTATTTTTAGGGTCAGAGTTAGGATTTCCTTATCTATCCAACATCGTTACAATTCCATTATCCTATTTCCCTGTGCAGACTATCCCGACTTACCGGGTTTATTACTAACGCGACATGCACTTGAGCCTAAAAGAGAATGCACATTAGAGACACTTTCTGAGTCGCATCAAGTTTTTAGCGCCGTTTCTAGGGATTTAGGTAGACTTAGGATTAGATCGAGTCAATCTAAAACTTTGACCAAAAATTTCAAAAATCCAAAAAACATAAAAAAATTAAAAAAGATTCATCATCATCTCTCATAAGCTATTAATGAAAAATTTTGAACTCACTCCCACACCCCATAATACTGCAACCCACATTCACGAAAATCCAATAGTTGAGTACGACCCTGATAGTCCTCACACTCTTAACGCTTCATAATTCTGGGTTCCACCTCCTACACTGTCACATTCAATCTCAAATAGCACTCCGTTTTATTTCTTAGGACACACCTCTGAGCAAGCTCTGAGCTCACCAAGTGAGGATACCGAGTCATTAAGAGAGAGAGGGATGTCACAACACGATAGTGCAACCGCCGGTGAGGAAGAGGCCCCATACCGGACGTTGAGAGAAATCTTATATCCAGAGCGCACTGTCACTCTCGGATGCATTATACTCCCGTATAATGCCAGGCAATTCCATTTTTAAAAACGAGATGATCCAAATGTTACCCCATTACCATGGTATGGATTCTGAAAAGCCATATCTCCACATCAGGGAATTTGAAGATGTGTGAAACTCTCTATGATCAAACTTGCACACAAGAGGTGATCTGCCTCAAACTCTTCCCATTCTCACTAAAAGATAAGGCTAAGACCTGGCTATGGTCTTTACCTCCAAGCTTGATTGCATCTTGGAACGAGTTGCAATATAAATTTCTTAAGAAATTCTTTCCCCCACATCGAACAATCTCCATAAAGACTCAAATTCAAGCTTTCATACAATTGGAAAATGAGTCATTTCATCGATGTTACGAGCATTTCAATGAGTTAATTACTGCATGCCCTTATCATGGATTTGATACACCACAAATAATTTCCTTCCTCTATAATGGGCCGAAGCTTAATTCCAAGCAACTCGTTGAAACCATGGGTAGTGGTCCGTTTGTCGAACTAGACGCCCACGATGTTGAGCTTCACCTAAGATATGTCGTCGAGACTACCCAATCATGGGATACATCTGACCCTAATGCTCAAAATCAAAATCGTCAAGTGACCACCACTCCATCGGAATCCGTCCTATTTCACTTAGAAAAGAATTCTATGATGAACAATCGACTCGATTTACTTGAGAAAGGATTGCGAGACCTACATGAGGTATATGGAAGAGGGCCAATTCGATCCATCCCCGTGTGATTTGTGAGGCGGGTCATTCAACTGAGGAATTCCCGACTATACCCGCCTATAAAGTGATGCTTCAAGAGAAAGTCAATGGTATAGGAGGATTCAAGGGTAATTTCGGGGCATCGCACGGGAATTCTTACAACCCTTCATGGAAAATCCATCCTCGTTTTATCTATGGGAAACAACATGCTGCGATGAATCCTACTTAACATGTTGCCCCTCCTCCACCACAACACTTTCAACAAGATGCACACATGCAAGGACATGTGCAAGCACCACCACCTCAAGGAGCATATATCCCTCCACCACGGAGAAGTCTCGAGGATACGATAAATCAATTTATCAATAACCAGAGTGCAACTAATGCTAGATATGATCGCCTGATCAGCGACATAAACGCGGGTCTTTCAAAGATACAATCCTAATTAAGTGTCCAAGAGAAGGGTAAGTTTCCTGTCCAGAGCCAAAGACCTCCCCAAGGTCAAACTAGTGTTAGCTTCACCTCTACTGAACATCAGGAGAAATGTCAAGCAGTGACCACTATTCATAGTGGGAGAGTCATTGATTTATCACCTCCCCCACATGAGACAATGAAAGACAAGGAGATTTCGCCCAACACGAAAGAGGCCTAAGATATCCCCTTGAATGAGAGTGATAAAGAAGACACTAGTGAGCCCGAGGTAGTAGTGAAACAACCCAATGTGGCATCATTTCCTCAAAGGTTGATTCCTTCCCATAAAGGAAACCCTCGAGATGAAGTGTTAGACGTGCTAAAGCAAGTAAAGCTAAATTTACCCTTCCTCGATGCCATTAAGCAAATTCCATCTTACGCAAAAGTCATCAAAGACTTGATAAGAGTGAAGAGAAAGATGAAGGTAAAGAAAAATGTCTTTCAAGAATAGAACGTGGGCTCCATTCTACTTAACGATCTCTCGCCTAAATTCAAAGATCCCGGTGCACCTACCATTTCTTGCATCATTAGAGAAAATAAAATAAAAAAAGCCTTACTTGACTTGGGAGCAAGTGTCAATATCCTCCCTTACTCCTTCTATAGGAAACTTAATTTGGGAGACCTCAAGCCCACAAGGATCACTCTCCAATTAGCGGATCGAACTGTGAAGATCCCCGAGGTGTAGTTGAGGACGTGATCGTCCAAGTTAACACTTTCTACTTTTCGGTAGACTTTGCCATTTGGGACATGAAGCTTTCCTTCGCCTCGAGCTATCATGTTCCCATCATTCTCGGGCGCCCACTTTTAGCTATGACTAATTCTATTATTAGAACTAGGAACGGGCAGATGCAACTCACTTTTGGGAACATGACCTTAGAGACTAACATCTTCCATATAGCGCAACATACGAGGGAAGAAGATGATCTTCACGCGGTGAGCTTCATAGACGAGATCGTAAAGGAGTATTTTGAGGAAAACTATTATGGAGAAGCCTTAGGGTCCTGTTTAGTGTCGAGACACGAGAGTGAGGGGATATACACTGAAGTCGAGAGGGAGGTTGAGGAGCTGAGAGAGTTACTTGATGAGAGAGCGTCGGACGAGGACGCAAGAGATGTAAGTTGGGTTTCTAGATTTGAGGAGTTACCATCGAGGGATACACGCATGGTTTCCTCCAGCGAAAAATTTCCAACCCTCGAATTGAAGAAACTACCCTCCCATATTAAATATGCATACCTAGGAGAGGACGAGACATTTCTTGTTGTTGTCTCCTCTAGCCTAGACGAAGAGCAGGAGAGTAAACTGTTACAAATTCTGAGAAAGAACCAAAGTGATTTTGGTTGGTGCATTACTGATTCGAAGGGATAAGTCCTTTGATTTGCACTCACAAAAGACCATCTCGAAGAGGATGTCAAGCCCTCAAGGGAAATGCAAAGAAGGATAAATCCCAATATGAAAGAAGTGGTGAGAACCAAAATTATCAAGTTATTAGATGTTAAGATTATTTACCCAATCCCAGATAGAAAGTGGATAAGTCCTATTTAAGTTGTCCCGAAGAAGTCGGGCATGACAGTGATTGAGAATGCTAAGGGAGAGCTAGTTCCCCAACGTACCACCACCGGGTGGCGCATTTGCATTGATTACAGGAAAATCAATGCGAAAACTAGGAAAAACCATTTTCCCTTACCATTTATTGATCGGATGCTTGAGAGAGTAGCGCGCCACCCTTACTATTGCTTCCTTGATGGCTATTCCGGATATAACCGAATTGAGGTGGATGTACTTGACCAAGAGAAAATGACCTTCACTTGCCCTTTTAGTACGTTTGCCTACACACGTATGCCATTCGGCTTGTGTAATGCACCCGTGACCTTTTAAAGGGTCACGTTGAGTCTATTTAGCAATATGATCGAGAGAGGACTCGAAGTGTTCATGGACAATTTCAGCGTTTTTGGCACCTCTTTCGATCTTTGTCTAGAAAAACTGGAAAAAGTACTTTCCCGGTATGTGGAAAAGAACTTAGTGATGAATTGGGAGAAATGCCATTTCATGATCACTGAGGGAATAGTTCTTAGCCACATAGTATCATCTAAAGGGATAGAAGTTGATAGATCAAGGATAGATGTCATAGCCAATATTCCCCCACCAAAATCACTCAAAGACGTGCGCTCCTTTTTGGGCCACACGAGGTTGTATCGAAGGTTCATTAAGGACTTTAGCCCCATCGCTAGACCCTTAAGCAACCTACTCATGAAGGACACCACATTTGAGTGGACGAAAGCATGCCAAAGCGCTTTTAAAAAACTGAAAACCATGCTTGTGTCCGCTCCCATCATGCAAGTTCTGGATTGGTCTTTACCATTCGAACTTATGTGTGATGCTAGCGATTATGCGATAGGGGCTATTTTGGGCCAAAGAAAATACAAACAGGCTCACGTTATCTACTACGCTAGTCGGACTCTTATCGGACCACAACTCAATTACTCTACCACAGAGAAGGAGTTGCTAGCGGTCGTCTTTGCTCTTGATAAATTTCAGTCCTACCTTATTGGCTCTCCCATTACTTGCTTCACCGACCACGCGGCATTGAAATACCTACTGGCAAAGAAAGATGCAAAGTCGCGCCTCATAAGGTGGATCCTACTCCTACAAGAGTTTAATCTCTCCATTAAAGATAAGAAAGGGGTAGAAAACGTCGTTGCCGGCCACTTATCACGACTTTCATTCGACGTACCTAGTGATCCAATACCCAAAGACGAATACTTTCCAGATGAGCAACTTTTTGCTACCTTTTCTTTTCCCTGGTTTGTGGATATAGTGAACTACCTTATCACGGGAGTCGTCCCTCCCAACTAGACACCGCAAGATAAGAAAAGGTTTATTACCTGGTCGCGCATGTTTTTCTATGATGATCTTTAAATATTGTGCCGACCAAATCATCCGACGATGTGTAACGGATGACGAGATCCCGAAAGTCATCCAATTTTGTCATTCAAAAGCTTGTGGAGGACACTTTTTGACTAAAAAGATGGCTGTTAAAATCCTTCAATGCGCCCTCTAATGGCCCACAATATTCCGGGATGTGAACGATGCTTGTAAATATTGCAATAGGTGCCAAAGGATGGAAGCTATTACCCGACGAGATATGATGCCTCTTACACCCATACTCATTATTGAGATCTTCGACTGTTGGGGTATTGACTTCATGAGTCCTTTCCCCCCGTCCTTTGGTTTCCTATACATCCTTATCGTGGAAGACTACGTTTCTAAATGGGTGGAAGTTATAGCTACCAAGACAAATGACAACAAAGTGGTGATTAAGTTCCTCCAGCAACACATACTTTCCCGCTTCGGTGCTCCGAAAGCGATAATCAGCGATAATGGCACGCACTTTTACAATAGTCCATTCGATAAGCTCATGAGAAAGTGTGGCATCGTTCACAAGGTTAGAATGACTTATCACCCACAAACGAATGGGCAGACTGAACTAGCGAATCGAGAAATCAAGAACATTCTTGAAAAGACCATCAATCCTACCCGAAAAGATTGGTCACTTAGATTGAACGATTCGCTATGGGCCTATCGTACCGCATACAAAAATTTTCTCGGCATGTCCCCATTCCGCTTTGTGTATGGTAAACCTTGCCATCTTCCCGTGGAATTAGATCACAAGGCGTATTGGGAGATTAAGGAATTTAACTATGCCATGGATAAGGCTGGTGAAGCTCGCAAGCTTCAATTAAATCAGTTAGAGGAGATACACAATGATGCATACGAAAATACAAAAAATTTCCAAAGAAAGGATGAAACTCGCTCACGATGACATCATTCGATGCAAAGAGTTTCTTCCCGGACAAAAAGTACTTCTCTATAACTCTAGGCTTCATCTCTTTCCGGGCAAGTTGCGGTCAAGATGGTCTGGCCCGTTCGTTGTGAAGAATGTTTTCCCTCACGGAGCTGTTGAGTTAGACAATTTGAAAGGGGAAAATACATTCAAGGTAAATGGATAATGCCTAAAGCCATATCTAGAGGCTTGTGTGGAATAATTCGACACCGTTTGGTTATCGGACCCTGTTTACGGGGTAGAGTGAGCTGCTACAGTGAGGTCGTCGCACCCCCAACGCGTATGGGGTGAATTCTTGTGTATAGTAGATGAGAGTTATGTGAGTAGTGAGAGTCACTAGTATTAGGGTACAATAAGGTGAGAGCATTCACATGTTTCGGGAAATTGAGTCAAGTTGCGTTGACCATTGATATCGAGAGGATTTTGAGTCCAAACTGATAGGGAGCATGATGAGAATTGAAAACTTTCGGAGATGAGCGATCACACTTAAGTTAGGGGGAGAAATCTAGCCCAATGCAAGAACCGGATCAGTTCTTTTCTTTTTGAGCCGGATCGGTCCGGACCGGATTGATTCGTTTCTTTTAAAGCCGGATCGATCCGGTAATTAAAGAACTCAAAAATTAAAGGACTGGACCGGTCCATTTCTATACCATCCGGATCGGTTCGGTTTCTGCAAACTATCCCCTTTTCCCTAGGTGCACCCCCCTTCTCCCCAATTCCTTCCCTTCCCTCCTAATTCGTCCCCCCATAACCAACCTTTCAATTTACCTCCCAAATACACCCCCTCTTTCCCTCCATTTCCAAAACCCTACCCACCCCTCACCTATAAATACCCACCCATAGCCTCCATTTTTCTCCACACCTCCAACCACATCACTCCTCTCTTCTCTCTCCCTAATTTTCAGCAACCTCTCCCTGTTATCATGGCCCAACGACCTGCCCCCGTCAAATACGACTCCACTAAAATCCTACCCTTCGGTCATGTTGAATTCCGTTCCCGCCAAGAGGAGATTTGGTGCAATCTTTTCTTCGGTCCGGATCATAAACTCCACATGGAGGGCGATGTCCAATGGACAGGTCTGCCAAATCCGTCACCGCCCTCTTCTTGCCTAGGGTTGATATCGTTTCCTTAATGAACCGTACAAAGCGGTTTGGGCTGCCGAAGTACGATCTTTCTATGGATCCCTGGTTTGCACAGGCCAATTCGAGTCCCAAGCCTATGTAGATGGTACCATCATCCTTTTTTCTTTGGCCCTTCTCACGGCCAAGTTGGGCGAATACGACGTTCCCGATGTTCAAGACTTCACATACCCAAGGAATGTCGCCCCGGTAGCCAAAGAACTGATTATGGAGAGAATTTCGCCCGATGTTGCATGAAGGGGAAAGACCGTCGTTGTTGGCCGACTAAATGAGAAAGCACGCCTCACATTCCAAATTATGTGTGCTAAGATTTTGCAAACGTGAAACGATTCAGCGATGCGCCCCCGTCAAGCCACATTGACATACCACCTCTTCGATCCCAACAAGCCATTGCCATCCTACTTCTATGACCCCTATGACCCTGACGTGCCCAGATCTTCCCACCCACCACCCCAATGAAGCTTTGTTTGGTTGTGGTAGTTTTTAGTTGTTTCCCTTATTCACATGGTTGTATGTTTTTTTCCTGTTATTGTACCACAGTCCTATTATATAAAAATCTGCATTTTATCCATTTGTTTGTTTTATTTATCGCACTTGTTATTTTGCCTTATTTATCATTTCGTCCTTTTTTCTTGAGGACAATGCAAAAGTCTAAGTTAGGGTGTGTGAAAAGTGCGTATTTCTAAAACTTCACAAATTTTCAAAAATGCCCAAAAATTTCCAAAAAAAACATAAAATTTTGAAAAACCCAAAAATAATTTTGTTCAAAATAAATAAAAATTGGAATTCAAATTTGTCAAAAATATCATTAAAAGTCTGTTTAAAGTCTCAAGTTGTAAAATTCAAATACACAAAGCCGAAATTGACCAAAGATGGAAATTGAGCGAAAATTGATGACTTAACGAATAAGTGTGGAGATTAACAAACCCAGTGAGATTCGAACCTTTCATCTTTGTGAAATTTGTAAATCAATCCGAGTTAATTGTTAACTCAAAGTTCTTTTCAGCGCCTAAAAAGTCGTCGAGGATCTCAATCCTTTCATTTTGATCGTTTTTGATAAACATGTGTGGTATTGCCTTAAAAAGCGCGTTACAAATCTCTAAAATAAATTAATCTCGAGATGCATATGGTAAGTTAATAAGTAATTCAGACAATGAAGTAGGCCCTCGTTTGTTACCCAAAAATATTGGCCAGAAAAAGTAGCAAAAAATTATCCCTTTTGTAACCCAAATTGAGTCGAATAAAATTTATCCGTTCGTTTGACAACCCAAAAAAACCCAAGTAGACTAAAATTTCGAAAACAGAATATTCAATAAAGTCCGAAAAGTGTATAGAAAGGTGCAAGAAAAAAATAGATGTGCTAAAAATTACCAAGAAAAGAAAAGCGTAAAAAATAGAAAAAATAGAGAAAAAAAAGAAAAAATGAGCAATAGCCCGGAAAAAAACACAAATGGACATCATAAATGACTTTTTCAATTCCAACCTTCCCTACCATTTTCATTTTACCCAATATACCTTAAAACCCGAAAAAGTCCTAACCGAGTCCAAATTGCGAAATTGGTTACCGCGTGAAGAGCCAATACACCAAAAGATAATAAAAGAGATTGAATGCGTAAATAAACGGCAATGTTCCCGTTTTTAAAACCGTAATCCGTTGATGAGATCCTATCACTATAAAATTTCCTTCTTTCTACTTATGTGCGTGACTTTGCGTTCATTATATTTACTCTTTATATCACGCATACCGAGAGAATAGCCATATTCTGAGCGATTCGTTTGAGAGAGCATTCAGTGACAATTTGAAATCAAAACGAATTTTCAGATAAGTAACGTAATGGTCAATCGGTGGAAATCTGCTATTAAATTTTTGTCTTCGTACACACGCACTATGACCTGGGACTTGTAAATATGACTTGATGATGACTATTTTCTAGGAAAGTTTGAATTATATAATTTTTGCGTATTTTGAATTTTCTTTGAGTTGAATTTTGTGGGTATATTCTCTGCAAACCCTCACGAGACATAACTCGTCCTACTAGGGTGACCTAGGGGTTTAAAGGTTTGTTGCATACCCTAAATGCAATCACTTGCCCGTGAAAAAGTTATTTTATCCCAATAAAATGATTTTCAGGAGTTGAGCCTAGCTAGGATTCTTTTACATTGCTCGGGACACGCAAAGTTCGAAGTTAAGGGGATTTGATTAGGCATAAATTCTTCCAAATTTATCCCTTTAATTTAGTTACTTTTAGCACCTCGAAAAACGTAATTGATTTGATTTTATCTCATAATTTTAATAATGACTTATTCTAACGAGTACACTAAGTTTCTGGTATTTCATACTAATTTTGCAGGTATTTAATTTTAATAAAGAAGGAAAGAAATCGGAAGAATCGAGAAAGAAAAGAAGGAAAAGTCAAAAGGGTAAAGTTGTAATTTTTACCAGGAATTCGGATGAGGCATCTAAAGAAAAGTTGAAGAGCTTTCAATTACGAGTACATGGGAAGAAATGGCACATCAATCCGAGTCCTAGTGTGAAAGTTATGAGCAGTCAAATTTTGAAGAAAAAGTCAAAGGAAGCCCGGACCGATCCGAAATGTCAATTTACATAGAACCCCGGACCGAAGATAGATCGAAGTTGAAAGAAAATAAATGAACCAATCCATACTAGATCGATCCGACCAAGAAATAAACGAACCAATCCGTATTCAAGCCAGACCGAACCGAAAGAGGACCGGATCGGTCCGACTGTCGAATTTTAATTTTTCTATCTTCCTCTAATGGAGAGTCCTAGTTCGGCTAAAACTCTTGTAGTTTTATAGGGTATTTAAACCCGAGTTATTATCATTTTTAAGCACGAAGAATTTAGCTAATTTCCATTCTTTCTGTAAAAACCCTAGTTTAAAGATTGATTACAATTTTAGTTCCAAGATTGAAGATTGTTCAGATTTCTGTGATTACATGTATTTTTAATTGATGCTTTTAGTCATTTGGTAAGATTAGTAGTTAATTTCTTCTGTTCAATCTCCTTTCTACATCATTCTATAATTCTTCCTTAGTTTAATCATGATTTCCTGCAATTCAAAAATTATTTTCATTAGTTTCAGCATGTTAGGCTAGATTTTCTAAGGTCAAGATACATAAACCTAGCCTAATGTGGTAGTTTCATGTGTATAAAATTAATCCTCTAAATTTAATGATTTGATTACGACCATATTGCGTAGTATCTTACAAATTGTAGATCTTTGGATCTTGTTTGCTTCTGGGTAACCGGGATGCTTTATAATGCAATTCGAGTGTAACTATTGTAATACTGATTTACTCGTCCTCTGATTAAGTATGATGCGGGCTTGAACCTCATATACGTAATACTTGGGAGTAGTTAATTCTGGGTCTAATTAATCATTTGAATTTACGATTAGTTTTATACCTGCAATACACTAGGGTTGGGGGATTGTATTCCCGTCCTATTTTTCTCATCATATAGTTTAAAGTTTCAAATCATTCTTCATTAGTAATTTAGGTAATTTTGAATAATTGCATTTTTTCATAATTTTCCAATTACATCTAGTGTAGTTATTCCACAAATCAAATTACTTTTTTTCCTTTCTTTTTAGGGTCAGAGTTAGGATTTCCTTATCTGTACAACGTTGTTACAATTCCATTGTCATATTTCCCTGTGGATATGATCCCGACATACTGGGTTTATTACTAACGCGATGGGCTTGCACTTGAGTCTAGAAGCGAACTCACATTAGAGACACTTTTTGAGTCGCGTCATATACGTTTGTACTGATCTGTATCTCCTATGAAATTAATGTACTATATCTTAACCTAAATAATCTAACTGGTTTTGTTTATCTATAATTCCTATTGTTATTTTATTTTTTAGTTGTTTATCAAATAAGATGGTGAAAACACTGACCTCAAATGCGCCAATAAGAAGAGCACAACAAGAGGAGAATTTTTACTTACTCCACCACCGTTATAGAAAATATAATGCAATTCTTATAAGAACTAATAACATTAAACACAACGCAAAAAAAATCCTCGACATGCAATAGGTACTAAATTATCTGTCGGAGCCTGTTGAATGAATGCTTGGAAATAATTTCTCTAGCAACGACCCCCAGCATTTTATGAAAACCGTGGGGATCATAATTTAGAACAATAGTTTAGACAAAATATAAATGCATTAAAAGGAAAACGTGTAGTACCTAAACTTAGGGTAGGTTTAGCAACATATCTTTTCAAAGTAGAAGCAGATCACTAGTGGTAATCAGTAGAACATATTCAAAATATCGAAGGATTAAATAAGGAGCTATTCGAGGAAATGGTTTTCAAAAAGTATTTCTCAAAAGAAACACAAGATCAATTGACGATAGAATTTCAGGAATACTACAACAACAGATGAAGATAGCCTAGTATAAGTCTCGGTTCATAGAATTATCCCTATACGTGTAGGAATATGCAAACACGGACACCAAAAAAAGCCAGAATTTCGAAAGTGGGCTAAGGGGTAGTATTAAGACCTCTCTTGTTCCTTTACAGATCCGATACTTTGAAAAAATCATAAAAATAGACATCCTCATAGAATAAAACCCGACACCAGTACCAATTTATGTAATCTATCCCCAATTTCCCAAAATAATTCCAACAACCACCATTTAAAAAATCAAGTCAGGGAATACCCCTTTTTCAAACCCAAAGATGTCCATATGTACAACCAAATATGACATAAAGACAATGGGACCATGATCTTTTGTCATGAATACAACGAATCTAGATATATTAGGCCCCAATTCCCAAGATTGTGTAGCCCCAACCCAAACCCAATCTAGTTCTCTTAAGGAAACTCAGGTAAAACTCTTCAATTTTAGAGACCCCCGCTTCTAGTTCCCAAAGGAAGGTTCCTAGTTCCAAGGAAAAAGGTTACATTTTCACTACCACTCAAATTTATGTAGGGAAAAAAACTAGAGCTAGGCAATTGGATGCAGGGTTAGACTTTTGCCATGTTAACAAGCTCAAATAATCATGATGTCGTTGGAGGTAAAAAAATAATATTATGGCATGTGTATTAATTGATTCGGGATCTTCACACTCATTTATTATTACTAACTTCATGGATTTTGAAAGGACATAATCTTGTGATTATCTATCTAGAATATAGGAATTTATGAGTTATCCTAGATAACAGTTGATATGTCGTATACTAATACATGTGGCACGCATGCACATGATGATAAATAATGTCCATTATTCGAATCATTAGAGTCATTGTGGACATACCTATGTCTCCCTTTCCCATGGGGGGTGAAGTTCTCGCACCCTCTTCCTCTAGGAGCGCTTCGACCATCGTCAATGTGGGGTGATGCAAAAAGATGCACCAGTCTATTTTGAACAAAATAGGCAAAAGAAGATGTCACCACCTCGAGGGAGCGGAACCAAAGACAAACTAATGCTTACGAAACCAGTAGTTTGGAGGTTTAGGGGATAAGTTATGGAATGGGAAGGTGTTAGGCACCCATATCGTCCTATCGGTCTCTCATGGGCTTTTGTTACTATTTTCCTTAATTTCTCCGTGAAGTGTGTGTGCGCTTATTTATAAATGGAGATCGGAATCGTTCAACTCATATCATAGAAAAATAGAGTGAGGTCACCCATAGGAATGTTCTCAAAATAATATCTAGAAAATACAATGTATGCATTTATCGAGCTCCCTCTCTCTCTCTCTCTCTCTCTCTCTCTCTCTCCAACCAAGCAGCCATGAAAACCCTACCAAACCACCTGACATAGATAAAGCAGTAAATAAATCATTTGCGGCTATCTTAAACCCCATTAACTACAACAACTTCCTCATCAAGCAACCTTTGGTGTACAAGGGTGAACTGGCGCTGCATTTTGAGGACGGTGACATTGATACTCTGGCTATCCCATTTAGGCATTCGCTGGTGGGAAAATTTACAGTTGGCAGACCTTCTCTGGAAGTTATCAGAAATGCGTTTCAAAAATTCTCTCTTAGGGGAGATTCCTTTATAGGCCTTTTGGATAACCATCATATTTTAATCCGTCTTCACTCTGAAGAGGATTATTTTCATCTTTGGCTTAGAGGTTACTAGTCAATCTCTAAACATGCTATGGAGGTATAAAAGTGGACTCCATTCTTCAACAGAGGTCAATACTGACCAGTAGTACCTGTATGGGTTTCACTCCCATATCTTCCAATTCATTTCTTTGATAAGGGTGCCTTATTTTCGATTGTAAAACTACTGGGATCTCCGCTTACACTAGATGAAGCCACAACACTGGTGTCAAGGACAAGCCAAGCTAGGCTCTTAATCTAAATTGACATCTCAAAGCTAATTCCACTAAGAGTTTGGATTGGTTGTGAACTAAAACAGAGTTTTGGCAGACCATTACTTATGAGAACGTACCCAGTTTTTGCACGTCGTGCATGAGGAAGGGTCATTCAGATGCAGACTGCTCCAAACCAGAAAACATCAACATTGATAACCAGAGTTACGTGTCGTCAACGGTGGATAAAGGCAAAGCAGTGGTGGTGGATACCATTTGGAGGATAAAGTCAGCTAAGCAATCCCTACATTCAAGGATTGCAGATACTTTTTCAAAAACTGGTGCAACAACCTCACTCTTTCCATCCTCGTATCTTGCGATTTCAAACATTTAAAACCACCATACCAAATTCATACCAGAAACATCTTCTCAGCAAAATAACCCTAATATTTTGCAAAGTCATAATCGTCCTTCATCATCCAAAAATCTCACCAATCTTTTTACCTCCTCTATAACCCTAACCACAAAAAATGTTTCACTATCTGACCCATATCCCACCACTTTTACTACACCTTCTGTACCAAACCATGCAATCCCTTGCTCCAATAAATTTGCATTTCTAGCCCGTGATGATGTTGATAATGAAGAAACTCAGGAGCTAAACTCATATGTTCTGTGGAAAGAAACCTTCACCAACAAGCTGGTTTCCCTATCGGGGAAAGAAACTGGTATGACCACTCAAACACTTGAAGAAGGAGAGATAATGGAATTTGACATGCATGATCTCCTAATGCTCAGAACAATTCCACCTGACCCCGAACTTTTTAAGAGAATTAATGTCTCCCCAAGGCCAGTAATATGGAATCCTAAAGAAAAAAATCTCTTTAAACCATCATGGGCGTAAGATAGTGAGGAGAATGTGAATGTCAAATCAAGTCCATTGAATATTGAGCAAGTGGTTGATTTCTCAAAAGTAATTGGAGTAAAATACAAAAAGGAGTTCAAAATTGGGAAAAAAGCTAAACCCAGGAAACTTTGGATCCAAACAAAAGAGTACCCTATAAGATCAGGGGGTAAGTCCTCACATACTTCTTTTCTAAAGCTTAAATGATCAGCTACTTATTCTGAAATATTAGGGGAGTGGGTAATGCCCCTTCAATACGGAGACTGAAAAAATTAATTCGTATAAATAATTTATGTGTTGTATGTTTGTTGGAGCCTAAAATTGATTCTGGAAGCATTTCATATCTGTGTAATAGAATAAATTTTCATGGAGGAATGTCAAATGTCAATAACAAAATCTAGGTGCTTTGGAAGTATGATTGGTCATTCAATGTTCTAAACGATCACAGTGAGGTTCTTTCAATTAAGGTGGAGCATGGGAATTTTCAACATCCTTTTTATATATCTTGTGTATACGCCAAATGCAAACTGGCTGGTAGGAGGAGCTTATGGGTAGAGTTAGAAAATATTTCAAACTCTATTTAAGGCCAATGGATTGTGGGGTTGATTTTAATGTTGTTCGATCTCAACCAGAAAAAGTGGGAGGGCGAGGTATAAATAACTTGGCAGTAGAGGAATTTAATGAACGTATTTCTCAGTCAGGTTTGTTGGAACTGAATTTTAAAGGGTCAAAATTTACCTGGTCCAATAATAGGGATGGAATGTCTCAGATTTTAGGCCGGCTGGACATAATTCTTTATAACTCTGAATGGATTAATAATGGTTTTAATTCTTCAGTCGAGCATCTCCATAGAACAGATTCAGACCATTCTCTGCTGCTTCTACGACTTAAATCGGACTTGGGTGGTCTTCCTAAACCATTTCGCTTTATTAATGCTTGGACTAATCATGCTGATTTTAATAAACTGGTTTCAGATTATTGGCATGGATATTTGAGAGGGGAACCTTTATACATATTTGCAACCAACCTAAAAAGGTTAAAATATGTGCTCAAATCATGGAATATTAAATCCATTAAAAATATCCATCAAAGAGTTCAAAATGGAAGATTTATTAATTTCCAAGGAGATTGCGTATGATGTGGATCCTAATCGAAGAATAGGGAGGAGTTTTTCAAAGCTAAAGCCTGGTTCAATAAATAAATGAGCTTTGAAGAAGAATATTGGAGTCAAAAGGCAAGGGTCGAATGGGCAACCGAGGGAGATTCCAACACTAGTTTCTTTCATACTATGGCAAAGGCAAAAAAATCAAAGCTTCTTATTCATAGTGTTAAAAATGAGAGGGGGGAAGATATTAATGGCCAAAACAATATCAAGGAGGAATTGGTATAGCGCTTTGAAGCTATTCTCACTAATAAGTCCAATATACATGTGGAATTCAATCTTTTAAATGTCATTCCTTCAATAATTTCTCAAGAAGAAAATGATAGTCTCACAAGATTGTCGGGGATGGAAGAAATTAAAGCTATAGTTTTTGGAATGGATAAAAATAGCACGGCAGGCCCAGATGGTTATAATGGATGGTTTTTCCAACATTCTTGGGAAACTATTAAACTTGATTTACATAATGTTGTTTTATCTTTCTTTGCAGGATCGGAGCTCCCAAGAAGTTGGACATTGACCAACATTGTTCTCATCCCAAAAAATGCAAATCCAAAATTTTGTAGTGACTATAGGCCTATTAGTTTATGTAATTTTTGTAATAAAATAATTACAAAAATTATGAATAATAGGCTTGGCCTGTTACTTCCAAAAATTATTTCAAATTCGCAAGCGGGATTCATCAAAGGTCTTAATATCAGGGATAACATTTTGATGGCACAGGAACTTATGGCAACATTCAACAAAAAAATTCGAGGTTCTAATGTTTTAATTAAATTGTACATGTCAAAAGCTTATGACAGGGTTTCTTGGCTATGTATCTCCAAAGTTCTTCGTGCTTTTGGATTTTTGGAAATCTGGATTGATATGGTGTGGTGTACAATTTCAAATTGATGGTACTCCATTTGTTTTAATAGGAAATCATGTGGGTTTTTCAAATCAAAGTGTGGAGTATTTCAAGGAGACCCATTGTCACCGAGCCTATTTATCATAGTTACGAAAATTCTGACAAGAGGGCTACTTCAACTTTTTCTTCAACAGAGGGTGAAAAATTATTCAACTCCTATAGGATGCGAAATAATTCCGTCATTATCATTTTCTGATGACTGTCTCATATTCACAAATGGCGACAAAAGGAGTTTCAACCGTCTAAGGGTATTTCTGAAGGACTACGAAAATGCTACTGGCCAACTCATCAACAATGGCAAATCTTCAGTTTCATACCCAAGAAATACATCCACTGCTCGATGTTCCATCATCAAGACCTCCATTATATTTGTGGAAAAAAAGCTTCCAATGAAATATCTGGGAGTTCCACTATTTATCGAAAGGAAATTAGCAACATTTTTTGGTCAGTTGGAAACATCAATTACCAATAATGTAATGGGCTGGAAAAATGTTATCTCATACTGGCAAGCTAACTCTCCTCAAATCAGCAATGCAATCCATGTGTTTCCATACGTTTTATGTCCTAGACCCACCGATTTTGGTTATTCAACGGTTAGAATGGATTTTTGCGACATTCATTTGGGGAGCTAAAGGAGATACATTGAAACATAAATTGGTTCAATGACAGAATTTGTGTCTTCCATTTTCAGAAGGTGGTGTAGCTGTTAAAAATTTAACTGACATTATCAAAGCATACTCATGTAAACTTTGGGCTTTATTTTATAAAGGAGGCAATATTTGGGCAGATTTCATGCATCGAAGATACAAGTTATTGGAGGAGAAATTTTTTTACGGATCACCTTTGTTTACAAGGCTAACATGGAGACAAACGCAGAAAGTGTGGGAAAACTATCATGATAATTCAGAGTTGAACAACCCATGTGTTTGGAAGCCAACTAAAAATGGAATTTTTACGTTAAAATCTGCTTAGGATCTTGTGCGAAATAGAGATTGTAATCAATTTTCATTTTCAATTATTTGGAATCCCAGAGTGCTTCCTAAAGTGTCATTATTTATATGGCGTCTTCTTCGTAAGGCCATTCCGTTGGACCCGTGTCTGAAGAGTCTAAACATATTTCTTGCTTCAAAATGCAGATGTTGCACAGATTCGGTTGAAGAAGATTTTGATCAGCTTTTTTGGATTAGTCAACTTGCTCAAGAAATATGGAAACATTTTTTTAGGTATTATGGGATATAAATTTCACTTCTCCTCTCTCAAAAGGTTCCTCGTGTCTTAGTGGTTACATTCTAAAGGTAACAATATAAAAGCATTGCTATCCGTCATTCTACCTTGCTACATCTGCTGGAGGATTTGGTGTGCGAGAAATAACAAAGAACATGACGGATTTGAGATGAAACCTTCCAACATTATTGATCTAATCGATGAAGATGTCAGAATTTCATTTCAAGCTCGTCCTTACAAAGGTCCTAAATCTAGGTTTTTGATGGAGTTCATTTCAGATTTTTTTATTTCTTGTTCTTGAATTATGTTGTAAACAATTAGTGAAGGGTTTTTCTTCACTTTCTTAATAAAAAAACATCTTTGGAAAAAAAGAGAGATATTGATCGATATGATGAAACGATAATATATGTTAGATAAAATGCTAATACAGATAAAAAAATATAATATATATTAAAATAGTGTATAGATAAAAAGGATGCAAATGCGAAAAACGGGAAAAATGAGAAATTAGAAAATTAGAAAATTGGACCCGAGTCTCGGGTTTTAACCCAAAAATCCTATGTAGACTATAAAAGCATTAGAGTCCACGTAGTTTTCCTGCGACATAAGGGTGGGGTTTATCCCATTGTTTCGAATGGTAATTTGTTATATGCGTGTGTGTAGAAAATGTATTTTTAAATTTGAAAAATTATAGCGGATAATCCCGTTGGAATTTAAAGGTGTAACCCTATTTTTTTTAATAGAAAAGAAAGTATGTGAAATATAACTAGTAAAGGATGAGACGTTAACGTGTATGAACTAAAGTAAAAACTGGAATATAATTTATGTAACTAATGTGAAAATAAAGAATTTAAAGAGAAAGGAGGATATTTTAACCTTCTTTGGAGAATTGCGGCTGGATCTTGATCCTTGATGAGTTCCCTTGAATGTTGATATTAATAATGGAAGAGTGAGAATGAGATTTTGCTAAAGTGGGCATTAAAATGAAGGGAATGAAAGATGGAAAAGAATTTCACACAAGGAAACTTCGCTGATTGCAAGAGAATGTTGTTGCGATCACTGATATTGATGGATTTGAGGTGTCTTGAGAATGAGATCATGCCCTTTATTCATAGGGTGGGGGTACCTATCGGCATATCCCTAACCCTACCAATCAGCAGGTAACCCTAGACACTGTCGATAGGCAGGGAAATGGACCTGTCAATCGACAGTCTTGTGCAGATTTTTTCAAAAAAATAGTCCTAGAATGTCATTCATAAATCTAAATCATGCACAGGGCATACAATTAGAAGGTTAATTCAGAGAGCTTCAAGATTCTTTTTGGCTGCTGCATAGTTGGGAGTTGACTTTGGGTCAAATGGGGCTACAAAACGATCGTCAGTTCTTTTTCACAAGAGATCGTCGAATAGTAATGGATGGTTCATTCAAATCGTAAGTTAGAATCACACACGCCATGGATTTCGAAAAGGTTACAAGAGGTACTTAGACATTCCAACTAGGTTCTCTTTGTTCTAAGAGTTAACTTTGGTCAACGGGGGCTCAGAAGGAATCGGTGACCTTACGGAGTAAAGCGGGTCATTCGTTCGTATCGTAAGGCTGATTTGCGCACGAGATGAACCGTTATAAAGGATATACAATGCCCTTCAAATATTCATTCAGTCTCAAGCTAAAGAGTTGAGTTTAGTCAAACGAAGCCCGGGAGCCCCCGCTGGTCTCCGAATCAATTTTCAAGGGAAAATTGATCATTTGTCTGAACGGTTATCTTATTTTGTGCATGGGAGGACCATTAGAAGGGGTTTTAAATTATCTTTGAGGATAATTGAGATTTTTGTTTGATGTTGGATTTGATTGGGGTCAAATCGGGACCCGAGAGCGCCCGGTGGCCTATAGATCGATTTTTGGTAGTAAAATGGTTTGTACGTCCGGACCGTTATGCTAATTTGTGCATAAGATGGAGCGTTGAAAAGAGAATTCAGAGACCTTAAAATATTCATTGAGCTTTCTCTCTTATGATAGAGTTGACTAGAGTTAAATAGGACTCGGGAGCGCCCGATGGACTCTAAATCTGTACTCTGAGTATAACCTAGGATTTGTAATGAAATGGGGAGGTTGTAGGGACCTAAGGAGAGACTTAGGGGGTCCTAAAATGTGGTGTATACAGATGCCCTCGACGGGTGAGCTTAAAAAAGTTAAATCTCTCGAATAGACACCACATGATATTTTGGGGAAGATGTCAATTTTGCGGACCTAAGGGATGAGGATGACCGATTCATAGGGTCGAGGTCGATTCTAGGACCTAAGATAATGATGGGGGTGGACTATTCTATGGGCCGCGGTTGATTCTATGGACCTAGGGTAGGAAGGGAGAAATTTTGAGGGCCAAGGTCAATTCTGAGGACCTTAAGTAGGGTGCGACCGATTCTGATGGTCGAAGCCAATTCTGAGGGCTCTAAGTAGAAGCCACCAATTCTTAGGGTTGAAGCCAATTGCGAGGGATTTAAGTAGAAGAGACCAATTCTGAGGATTGAAGCCAATTCTGAGGGCTTAAGTGGAGAGCGACCCATTCTGAGGGTTGAGGTCAATTCTAAAGACCTTAAGTGGGGTTCTGAGGGTCGAAGCCAATTCTGAGGGCTTAAGCAGGGTGAGACCAATTCTTAGGGTCGGAGACAATTTTGAGGGCTTAAGTTGGGAGCAACCAATTTTGAGGGTCGAAGCTAATTCTGAGGGCTTTAAATAAAAGTGACCAATTATGAGGGTCAAGTCAATTCTTAGGGCTTAAGTGGAGAGCGACCAATTCTAAGGGTCGAAGCCAATTATGAGGGATTTAAGTAAAAGTGACCAATTCTAAGGGTATAAGCCAATTCTAAGGGCTTAAATTGAGATCGACCAATTTTGAGGGTTAAAGACAATTCAGAGGGCTTAAACAGGGTATGGGGTATAGTTTTTCTGGCAAAATTTGGAGAATCCTCTTGGGAAAAGATACTAATTCGAGGATTGGATGTAGCCCTATTGGGGGAATTGATGTGTCCCTTGGAGACGTTGCTCGAGAGATATTTGATTGGTTGAAAGTTCCACTGGGGGAGTTCGATTTGAGAATTCTACTAGGGAAATAATATTAGGATTCCCTTCAAGTAATTGTGGGGAGAAAATATAGTATTAATTCGGGAGAGCTTAAAAAATGTTTTTCTTGGTGAAAAATGTTCTAAAATTCATTTGGTAATTTTAGGAATTTTCTGGGGGATTTTTTGGTATTTTTTGTACAAAATTTCAGGGAGGTGTCAACTGATAGGGTGTAGGGGGTGCCAAAAGGCAATGGAACGGTCTTTTCGACTACCTTGGGTAGGTAAAGGGATAGTGTCGATCAGTATGTGGTTGGGGACTGCAGATCGGCATGACCCTTTTTCCTTCAATAAGAAAGGGCGAGATTTTTTCATTTTTCAGAGCTTTCAGATCTTTTATCTGCTACCTTTATTTTTCGCGAACTATTCTAGCGTTCTTTTGTTTTCAAAGACTAGGAAAAGATGGATTTTTCAAGAAGTGCGGTCCACATGGCGTGGTTGAGTGTTGACGACTGGGAACATTTGGAGTGGCGGGCCAGAGTTCCCCTAGTGCTGGGCAATGAGAATGCCTTTGATTTTTTTGAGTCAGTTGCGAATGAATGGAATCTTCTACGTGATCATGCGCACCATCGATCCTTTAGGGTGGTGAACCCTAGTGGTTATGTAAGTGTTAATGACCTTTGCTATTTCCTTTTTCCTTGTGTATTTCCTTATTATTTTTTTGAATTTTGATAAGGTTTTTTCCTTTACCTTTGATATTTGGTATTTCCTTTATTCATCTTTGGATGCATTCAGCTAGTGCCATTGGCTGACCTTTACTACTGCCATGTATCTTTTGGAGGTATTTTTCCCTTTTTGCCATTTTCCTTTATGCATTTTATTTCTTTTTTTACTCCTTGATTGCTTTTTTTCTAATTGATGACCCTTGTCCTTTACAGATGTGGTTGTATGAGGTGATTGGAATTATTGCCCATTTGATAAATTTGAAAGATGAGTCGGTGGGATTCTTCTTCCATATGTACCGTTGGCGAAAGTCTAATCGGTAGTCAAGGCAGTCTCTTTCTTCGGTGGTGGTGCATCAGGTCTTAAATGGACTTGATATGCCCTAAGTGTAACCTCGGCCCAGAGACACCAACATCGGCCGAGATGATGGCCGAGACATTGATCGACCCTATGTAGGCCATGGGCCCACGATATCATCCCTCGGCCGGACCAGGATCTGAGCATCAGAGGACGACCCTAAACTTGGGAAAAACTCCTAAAACTACAAACACGATTGACTTGTAAAATAAAGGAGTTTAAAGATCAAACTTGGAAGTTTAAAGTAAACCCAGTTCGCCTGAGACAATGGAGCTCGCTGGAAAACTTAAAAACTCACCGGAAAATGCAAACCAAATACCATAAACAAAGGAAATGGAAAGGAAGAAGTACCTGGAAATGAATCGATGAGGGAAAGGGAAGAAAACTCACAAGAAAACTCTGCAAAAGAGCGTTGATCGAAGAAGCTGTAGAGAGAGAAAATCGCATGAAGAAATCGCAAGAACAGCTTGTGCGCAGGAGAGGAAATGGAGAAGAAAGAAAAATAGAAGGGTTCAAACCCTTAAGTAGATGGGCACGTCTCCCAAGGCCCATTATTGCCTTGGGAACCCCAAACGACAGCACACGCCAGCCAAGTACGTTATAGCGTGGACAGGTGTCATGCCGGTACTGGCTTGGGACGGACAGGCCTCGGAGGCATAAGTAATCCCCTAGCCACTTGCTCTCTCATATGACTAAGGGCTGGGGGGTGATTGATATGCCCCAAGTGTAACCTCGGCCCAGAGACACCAACCTCGCCCGAGATGATGGCCGAGACATTGATCGACCCTATGTAGGCCATGGGCCCACGATATCATCCCTCGGCCGGACCAGGGTCGGCCTAGGCCGACACTATCACCTACATTTCCAAGGGACACTACGCGCATCGCAGGCATCAACAGCATCCTCATATACCTGGGTATGGAAACCTCGGCCAAGAGTAGGCCGAGGTGACAAGGAGCCTTGGTAACCTTCAACATGGAACCAGGCCAACCTCGGCTTGGGCCGAGGTGACAAGAAGAATTAGTCATTCATCAGCATGTCCAACCTCGGCTGGGGCTGACTCCAGCATAATGTCTCGGCTGAGATCAGACCGAGACTCCCTATAACACATCTCGGATTGAACGAACATCAAGCCTTTACAGCTCGGCCTCCCCCAGGCCGAGGTCATCCACCAATATGGCGGCCGAACATCTGTTGACATTTGGATAAGGACACATGGGCACAAATCAGTTGTAAGAATATTATTCTCCACACATGGGGAGAATATTTCATCATCATTCCTTACAGGTGACAGTGACAGATGGCACTCCCACATTGGTGAGGTTACCACACACATGCTCATTACATGCATGGGGGGTACATTACACCCCCTTGGTACTATATATAGGGGTCACCCCTACCTTGCAAAAGGATCCCCAGTTATTCAACCCTAGAAAAAATTCTGTCTAAATATACCGTAGAGAGAGAAAGCTTGAGAGATTGTATCCATGGCCATTAGTGCCTTCATTCAGTGATATTACTCACACACTCACAGTGGACGTAGGCCAAATTGGCTGAACCACTTATATACTTGTGCCCTCTCCTCTTATACTCATCTCATTCTCTTATCACTTTGTATAACTGTGTTGCCATTGTTATTCTTGTATTGAGCTTGAAAACACCTTACCTGGTGGTGCTGATCCCAGCATCATCATTTTGGCACCGTCTATGGGAACGAGAAACTATCTCTTCCTCTTTTTCTGCTTAACCTCATCGGAGACTCTGGTGGTGAACCAGGAACCACCCCTTCCGTGGAGCTGTTTCACCATTGAAAGAGGTCCTTTAAGGTATTAAGCTCACTTGCTACTCAAGCTCTATAGTGTTAACATATGGAACCAGACTTACCACCACCTTTTCCGCCGCCCGGGGGTGGAGGGGCTAGTTCCAATCAGGCTCCTCCCCAGTCCTAAATGGCGGAGGTAGCAGCAGCCTTGAAATCTTTAGCTGCAACACAACAAGGCATGAAGGAGCAATTTGCCCAGCTCAGTCAAACCATGATGATGAGGCCACTTGGAGTCTCACCGAACATGATCACTCTAGCGACAGTTCACCCCAGGTGGCGATGAAGGACCAGCCTGCACCCCAGCGGAGGAGGGACGTTGCTGACCCTAGGCGCTTGCGCATGGGGAGGCAGGGAAACCCTTGCCCAGAGGACAGGTATGATGACCTAGAAGCTGAAGAAGCCCCGGAAGACTGCTGGGAGCCGTATGAGGTGTCAAATGACACTATACGACCTCTTAGGAAGAGTCAAGGATGTGTCGGCCGAAGAAGAGAAGAGGACCAACAAAGAGGGTCGGCCTTCGATAGGTTAAGCAAAGGGTCGGACTTCGAGAGGCTGGGCCCGGTGAATGACCTAAGACACAGGCTATCAAGGTCAAGGAGCGCAGCAGGCTCTCAGTGAGGGGGTAGGCAAGGTCGGCCAGACCAAGGCCGACCCTGTGGAGCAAGATCCAGGGAACAGGAAGAGGTCAACAGTCAATGAGTTGTGGATGGGGAACCCTCTGTCCATCGCAGGGAGGTGGCAGGGGATAACCTCGGCCAAGTTGATGACAGAAGACCCTGCAATGATTCTATCCAACGCCTTGAGGAGAAGATAGGAGGCCTCATTAAAAGCAGAGACCCATTACAAAGGGGTTACTCAGAGGGCTCCCCATTTGTGTCTAGGATAGTGGGGTTCCCAACCCCAGTCAAGTTCAAGCCTCCTACAGTGACTCCTAAGTATGATGGCAACACTAACCTTGTGCACCATATCGAGATGTACCAGTCGGCGGTAGATATTTACTCGATACCTGATGAGATGAAGTGTAGGGCCTTCTCAGGGACCTTGACAGGGGAAGCGCACAGCTGGTTCACCTCTCTTCCGAAGAACTCGATCGAGAACTTCAAAGGTTTGGCTGAGCAGTTCATCCACAACTTCTGCTTTGGGGTAAGACCTCAAAAGAAGACTACCCACCTGCTGTATGTCAAACAGGCCAAGGGTGAAAGCCTAAGAGACTACATAGCAAGATTCAACAAAGAGAAGTTGGAGGTGGAAGATTATGAAGAGAGCATAGCCATGACCGCCCTTATAGGAGGCCTCCAAAAGGGGAAGCTACTGTGGAAATTGGCGGAAGACCCCCTCAGGTCTATGGAGGAGCTGCTGGCAACCGCAGGGAAGGTGATGAATCCGGAAGAGGCGATGGCAGCCAAATATGAGGAGGAGAACCGCGGTAGAACTGGGAGGTCCCAAAGCAAGAAAGAGGGGAAGAAGAGATCAGGTGATGACAAGTTTGCTCCTTACACTCCTCTGACTGTGAGCTGTGAACACATCCTTAATGAGATTAAGACTGACCGGACTCTGAGGTGGCCGAAGAAACTGAAGGCCCCGCCACATAAGAGGAATAAAAACCTATGGTGCGAGTTCTATGAGGTTCACGGCCGTGTCACAGATAGATGCTTCGCTTTAAAGGATGAGATTGAGAAGATGCTGAAATCTGGAAAGCTGAGGAAGTATGTGGATGGCAAGGCTCCGAAGGGTGGAAGAGAAGACCCTAATAAGAGAAGGAATGATAGATGCCGCGGCGATGTCCCGGCCAGAAGGGACGATGATTCAGATGGAGATGATGAAGATGACCCGGATCTTCCACCAAAGGATGACAACACCCCGGTGAAGAGGGTCGATATGATCTCCTTTGGTGTTAGCACCATATGTGGGGGATTTGCAGGAGGTGTCTCTGAGGTAGCCGATAGGAAGGCTCATGTAGAAGAGGTCAGGTCAGTGGCCAAGACCGAGGTTGTGAATCTAACGTCTTCCGATGCCGTGCAGAAGAGGAAGAAGGTAGACATGGACACCCTCGTAGTGGGGTTCTCCAGACTCGACTTCAAGGGTATATTAGCCCCCCATGATGACCCTTTGGTCATAACAACAAGGGTACATGGGTACGAGGTAGGGATGATCCTCATAGACGGGGGAAGCTCAGCAGACGTGATGTTCTGGCCTTGTTTCAAGAGTCTGGGTCTTAGCAGGGCAAGGCTGGTGCCCTACCATCACCCATTGATAGGCTTCAATGGTGAAACAGTTCACCCCTTGGGCATGTATGAAATGGATGTACGGATGGGGGACGAGTGGCCTAAGAGGCTGACCAAGAAGATAAACTTTTTCGTCATGGACGAAAACGTTTTCTCGGCCTACAACCTCATCGTAGGAAGGGTGGCCCTCAAAGAGTTTGAAGCCGTGTCGTCGACGGTCCATCAGATGCTAAAATTCCCGACTCCTTATGGAGTAGGGGAAGTGCAAGGGGACTAGACCACGGCACAGGAGTGTTACTTCAACTCGGTCGAAGAGAGAGAGGCCCATAAGAAAGCAACCACCACTTACAACATTGACACTCTTGACCCAAGAGAAGAAACAAAATTGAAGAAGGGTGAGGCCGCGGAAGAGGTAGAATCCATCGTCCTCAAAGAGGACGAGCCGGAAAAAACCGTCCAGGTCGGTAAGGCCATAGAGCCAGGGATCAAGGAAGAGCTGGTAAAATTCCTCAGAAGGAGACAGAGTGTCTTCGCATGGAGTCACGCAGACATGTCTGGTATCGACCCTGAGGTCATGAGCCACAAGCTCAACGTAGACAGAGATGCCAGGACGATCAAGCAGAGATGAAGAGTGTACTCCAGGGAGAAGTATGACATCATCCGGGAAGAGGTAAAAAAGTTGGAAGAGGCTGAGTTCATAAGAGAGGTCACCTACCCGGAGTGGCTCTCAAATGCAGTCATCGTGCCTAAGGCCAATGGGAGGTGGCGAATGTGTGCAGATTTCACTGACTTGAACAGGTCTTGCCCGAAAGACAGCTATCCCTTACCTAGGATAGACCAGATGGTGGATGCGATGGCAGGGCATGAGCTCATGAGCTTCATGGACGCTTATTCAGGCTACAACCAAATCTTCATGGATGCTGAAGACTCTGAGAAGACAGCCTTCATTACTGACAAAGGGACGTACTGCTACAAGGTGATGCCCTTCGGTCTGCAAAATGTGGGGGCAAAGTATCAACGTCTTGTCAATAAGATGTTCGAGGAGCAAATAGGTAAGACCATGCAGGTGTATGTGGATGATATGTTAACAAAGAGCCTGAAAGCATGTACGCACGTAGCGAACCTTGAGAAGACCTTTGACGTCATGGACTCGTATAGGATGAAGCTCAACCCAGCGAAGTGTGTCTTCGGGGTAGGAGCCGGGAAGTTCCTGGGGTTCATCGTTAATCAGAGTGGTATTGAAGCAAACCCTGAGAAAATCAAGGCCTTGCTCGACATGAAGACTCCTAGGAGTATCAAGGATGTCCAGAGACTCACCAGAAGAGTGGCTGCCCTTAACAGGTTTGTTTCTAGGGAAACGGACAAGTGTCTTCCATTCTTTGAAGTTCTAAGAAAGGCCTTCCAGTGGGATGAAGAGTGTGAAAAATCCTTCAACCAACTCAAGTCCTACTTAGGGTCTCCCTTATTGTTGTCTCGGCCCATCACGGGGGAAAGGTTGTTTGTGTATCTGGCAGTCTTTGAATCAGCCATCAGCGCGGCCATCATACGGGAAGAGGATGGAATCCAGAGGCCTGTGTACTTCAACAATAAGGCTCTTCAAGTGTCTGAACAGAACTATCCCCGAATGGAGAAGTTGGCTTATGCCCTGATACATGCCTCAAGGAAGATGAAGCCTTACTTCCAAGCTCACTCCATGGTAGTCCTCACTAACTCCCCACTAAGGCAGGTTCTGCACAAACCTGAGAAGTTCGGAAGATTAATGACCTGGGCCATTGAGCTAGGAGAATATGATCTTACCTACCAGCCTAGGACAACCATCAAGGGGAAGGCCCTCGCAGACTTTATCGCAGAGTTCACCTGGGAAGAGGCCGATAGAGGTTTGGAAGAGGCCGAGACAGAGAAAGGCTTAGATGACGGTGAAGAGACGAACCGTAGTGTCTTCTGAGATTCGGAAGAGACTGCACCAAACGTCTTATGAGGCCGAGAAGAGGTTGTCCTAGGCAAAACCCAGAGCAGAGTGGAAGAGAACGAAGAGGATCGATACCTCTTCAAGAAGGGGGTTATAAGAGAAGGGGTCTTCTCATCAGATGCAGACGTATGGAGCCTCTTCGTTGATGGCTCTTCCTGTGACAGTGGAAGCAGCGCAGGGCTAATACTCTCGGCTCCAAATGGCGCCAACATTGAATACGCCTTGAGATTCAACTTCCAAGCCTCAAACAACGAGTCCGAGTACGAGGCCATAATAGCAGGTCTCTTATTGGCAACAACTCTTCGAGTAAAGCGACTCCTACTCCATAGCGACTCAAGGTTGGTTGTCAATCAAGTGTTGGGGGTATACGAGGCCAAAGACGAAAGGATGGCCAAGTACTTGAATAAGGTAAGAAGGTTGTTAGAGTATTTCGAAGAAGCAAAGCTGAAGAGAGTGCCTCGACTGAGCAACAATCACGCTGATGCATTGGTAAGGCTGGCCTCGGCAATGAAGACAGATTTAGGAAGGACCATTCCAATCGAGGTCTTAGGAAGAGCAAGCATTGAGGAGGACGAGGTATGTAGCCCTTGTCATAATGTGAACCTAGGAGACTCATGGATCGACCCGCTCGTCAGATACCTAAGAGACAAAGAGCTACCTGAGTCCAAGATGGAAAGGAGAAAGTTGAGATACAGGGCTGCCAAGTTCTCAATAGTAGGAGACGTCTTGTACAAGAAGGGGTTTCTATTGCCTCTCCTCAGATGTGTGCATCCCATAGAAGTGCCCCAGGTCTTACAGGAGGTTCATGAGGGTTCTTGCTCTAGCCACAATGGGGGAAGGCCCTTAGCCAAGAGGATCATCACTCAGGGATACTGGTGGCCTACCTTGTCTCAAGACGCTGCAGACTATGTGAAGAGGTGCGACAAATGTCAAAGGTTCGCCACTATCCCTTATCAACCCCATCAGCCTATGACGTCAATCTCTTCTCCATGGCCATTTGTGGTATGGGGAATTGACTTGGTAGGACCTTTGCCAAGAGCTGTGAGCAACTATAGATTCTTGATAGTTGCCATTGACTACTTTTCAAAGTGGGAGGAGGCAGAACCGATGATAACAATTACAGAGCATAAGACCTTCCAATTCATTTGGAAGAACATCATATGCAGATATGGCCTCCCAAACACTCTCATCTCGGATAATGGGACCCAGTTCAAGAACTCCTCCTTAGAAAAGTATTGCCTAAGAGTGGGGATTAAACAGTTCTTCTCATCTCCTGGCCGACCTCAGGTAAATGGCCAGACCGAGGTCACTAACAGAACTATCTTGGACGGAATCAAGAAGAGGTTAGAAGATGCGAAGGGGAGATGGACAAAAGAGGTCTATGCTGTGTTATGGGCCTACAGAACCACGGAAAGGACACCGATAGGAGAAAACCCATTCATGCTGGCACATGGCTCAGAGGCTGTCATACCGATGGAAGTAGGACTACCAACTCATCAGATTCAGACCTACGACCCTGATAGCAATGGGGAGAAGAGGAGGCTAGACCTGGATCTTATCGAAGAAAGAAGGGAAGACGCAGAGGTCAGAAAAGCAGGCTACCAGCAGAGGGCAGCGAAATTCTATAACCAGAGGATGAAGTCAAGACCCATTGCAGTGGGAGACCTAGTGCTAAAGAAGACCCTACAGAAGTCAAACAAGCTACACCCAAACTGGAATGGCCCCTACAATGTAACAGAATAGGTTGTGCCTGGCACTAACAGGCTAGAAAACCTAGAAGGAGAACCTTTGACTAACCCATGGAATGCTGACCATCTCAAGAAATATTACATATGATGTTGCCTAGAATTTTATGTAAATGTACCATCTTATTGAGAAGAGGTTATTAATAAAGATCAATTTCCATGACAGTTCTTGGTTCATTCTTAGATCAGAAATTTAAGTAAATGTACCATCTTATGGGGATAACATCTTAGGTGATGACCTCAGACCCTCATAACATCACTCGGTGGTGACGAGGTCTGAGCTCAGACACCTTAATAGATGACCTCAGACCCTTAACATCATTAACTTGGTGAGATTTATTATGGGGCTAACGTCTTAGGTGATGACCTCAGACCCTCATAACATCACTCGGTGGTGACGAGGTCTGAGCTCAGACACCTTAACAGATGACCCCAGACTTTTAACATCATTAACTTGGTGAGATTTATTATGGGGCTAACGTCTTAGGTGATGACCTCAGACCATCATAACATCACTCGGTGGTGACGAGGTATGAGTTCAGACACCTTAACAGATGACCTCAGACCCTTAACATCATTAACTTGGTGAGATTTATTATGGGGCTAACGGCTTAGGTAATGACCTCGACCCTCATAACATCACTCGGTGGTGACGAGGTCTAAGTTCAGACACCTTAACAGATGATCTCAGACCCTTAACATCATTAACTTGGTGAGATTTATTATGGGGCTAACGTCTTAGGTGATGACCTCAGACCCTCATAACATCACTCGGTGGTGACGAGGTCTGAGCTCAGACACCTTAACAGATGACCCCAGACTCTTACCATCATTAACTTGGTGAGATTTATTATGGGGCTAACGTCTTAGGTGATGACCTCAGACCCTCATAACATCACTCGGTGGTGACGAGGTCTGAGTTCAGACCCCTTAATAGATGACCTCAGACCCTTAACATCATTAACTTGGTGACAATTATTATGGGGCTAACGTCTTAGGTGATGACCTCAGACCCTCATAACATCACTCGGTGGGGACGAGGTCTGAGCTCAGACACCTTAATAGATGAACCCAGACTCTTAACATCATTAACTTGGTGAGATTTATTATGGGGCTAACGTCTTAGGTGATGACCTCAGACCCTCATAACATCACTCGGTGGTGACGAGGTCTGAGTTCAGACACCTTAACAGATGCCCCAGACTCTTAACATCATTCACTTGGTGAGATTTATTATGGGGCTAACGTCTTAGGTGATGACCTCAGACCCTCATAACATCACTCGGTGGTGACGAGGTCTGAGTTCAGACACCTTAACAGATGACCTCAGACCCTTAACATCATTAACTTGGTGAGATTTATTATGGGGCTAATGTCTTAGGTGATGACCTCAGACCCTCATAACATCACTCGGTGGTGACGAGGTCTGAGCTCAGACACCTTAACAGATGACCCCAGACTCTTAACATCATTAACTTGGTGAGATTTATTATGGGGCTAACGTCTTAGGTGATGACCTCAGACCCTCATAACATCACTCGGTGGTGACGAGGTATGAGTTCAGACACCTTAACAGATGACCTCAGACCCTTAACATCATTAACTTGGTGAGATTTATTATGGGGCTAACGTCTTAGGTGATGACCTCAGACCCTCATAACATCACTCGGTGGTGACGAGGTCTGAGCTCAGACACCTTAACAGATGACCCCAGACACTTACCATCATTAACTTGGTGAGATTAATTATGGGGATAACATCTTAGGTGATGACCTCAGACCCTCATAAGATCACTCGGTGGTAACGAGGTCTGAGCTCAGACACCTTAACAGATGACCCCAGACTCTTAACATCATTAACTTGGTGAGATTTATTATGAGTCTAACGTCTTAGGTGATGACCTCAGACCCTCATAACATCACTAGGTGGTGACGAGGTCTGAGTTCAGACACCTTAACAGATGCCCCGGACCCTTAACATCATTAACATGGTGAGATTTATTATGGGGCTAACGTCTTAGGTGATGACCTCAGACCCTCATAACATCACTCGGTGGTGACGAGGTCTAAGTTCAGACACCTTAACAGATGACCTCAGACCCTTAACATCCTTAACTTGGTGACATTTATTATGGGGATAACGTCTTAGGTGATGACCTCAGACCCTCATAACATCACTCGGTGGCGACGAGGTCTGAGCTCAGACACCTTAACAGATGAACCCAGACTCTTAACATCATTAACTTGGTGAGATTTATTATGGGGCTAACGTCTTAGGTGATGACCTCAGACCCTCATAACATCACTCGGTGGTGACGAGGTATGAGTTCAGACACCTTAACAGATGACCTCAGACCCTTAACATCATAAACTTGGTGACAATTATTATGGGGCTAACGTCTTAGGTGATGACCTCAGACCCTCATAACATCACTCGGGTGGGGACGAGGTCTGAGCTCAGACACCTTAACAGATGAACCCAGACTCTTAACATCATTAACTTGGTGAGATTTATTATGGGGCTAACGTCTTAGGTGATGACCTCAGACCCTCATAACATCACTCGGTGGTGACGAGGTCTGAGTTCAGACACCTTAACAAATGCCCCAGACTCTTAACATCATTAACTTGGTGAGATTTATTATGGGGCTAACGGCTTAGGTAATGACCTCAGACCCTCATAACATCACTCGGTGGTGGCGAGGTCTGAGTTCAGACACCTTAACAGATGACCTCAGACCCTTAACATCATTAACTTGGTGAGATTTATTATGGGGCTAACGTCTTAGGTGATGACCTCAGACCCTCATAACATCACTCGGTGGTGACGAGGTCTGAGCTCAGACACCTTAACAGATGACCCCAGACACTTACCATCATTAACTTGGTGAGATTAATTATGGGGATAACATCTTAGGTGATGACCTCAGACCCTCATAAGATCACTCGGTGGTAACGAGGTCTGAGCTCAGACACCTTAACAGATGACCCCAGACTCTTAACATCATTAACTTGGTGAGATTTATTATGAGTCTAACGTCTTAGGTGATGACCTCAGACCCTCATAACATCACTAGGTGGTGACGAGGTCTGAGTTCAGACACCTTAACAGATGCCCCGGACCCTTAACATCATTAACTTGGTGAGATTTATTATGGGGCTAACGTCTTAGGTGATGACCTCAGACCCTCATAACATCACTCGGTGGTGACGAGGTCTAAGTTCAGACACCTTAACAGATGACCTCAGACCCTTAACATCCTTAACTTGGTGACATTTATTATGGGGATAACGTCTTAGGTGATGACCTCAGACCCTCATAACATCACTCGGTGGCGACGAGGTCTGAGCTCAGACACCTTAACAGATGAACCCAGACTCTTAACATCATTAACTTGGTGAGATTTATTATGGGGCTAACGTCTTAGGTGATGACCTCAGACCCTCATAACATCACTCGGTGGTGATGAGGTATGAGTTCAGACACCTTAACAGATGACCTCAGACCCTTAACATCATAAACTTGGTGACAATTATTATGGGGCTAACGTCTTAGGTGATGACCTCAGACCCTCATAACATCACTCGGGTGGGGACGAGGTCTGAGCTCAGACACCTTAACAGATGAACCCAGACTCTTAACATCATTAACTTGGTGAGATTTATTATGGGGCTAACGTCTTAGGTGATGACCTCAGACCCTCATAACATCACTCGGTGGTGACGAGGTCTGAGTTCAGACACCTTAACAAATGCCCCAGACTCTTAACATCATTAACTTGGTGAGATTTATTATGGGGCTAACGTCTTAGGTGATGACCTCAGACCCTCATAACATCACTCGGTGGTGACGAGGTCTGAGTTCAGACACCTTAACAGATGACCTCAGACCCTTAACATCATTAACTTGGTGAGATTTATTATGGGGCTAACGTCTTAGGTGATGACCTCAGACTCTCATAACATCACTCGGTGGTGACGAGGTCCGAGCTCAGACACCTTAACAGATGACCCCAGACTCTTAACATCATTAACTTGGTGAGATTTATTATGGGGCTAATGTCTTAGGTGATGACCTCAGACCCTCATAACATCACTCGGTGGTGACGAGGTATGAGTTCAGACACCTTAACAGATGACCTCAGACCCTTAGCATCATTAACTTGGTGAGATTTATTATGGGGCTAACGTCTTAGGTGATGACCTCAGACCCTCATAACATCACTCGGTGGTGACGAGGTCTGAGCTCAGACACCTTAACAGATGACCCCAAACAGTTACCATCATTAACTTGGTGACATTAATTATGGGGATAACATCTTAGGTGTTGACCTCAGACCCTCATAACATCACTCGGTGGTGACGAGTTCTGAGCTCAGACACCTTAACAGATGACCCCAGACTCTTAACATCATTAACTTGGTGAGATTTATTATGAGGCTAACGTCTTAGGTGATGACCTCAGACCCTCATAACATCACTCGGTGGTGACGAGGTCTGAGTTCAGACACCTTAACAGATGCCCCAGACCCTTAACATCATTAACTTGGTGAGATTTATTATGGGGCTAACGTCTTAGGTGATGACCTCAGACCCTCATAACATCACTCGGTGGTGACGAGGTCTGAGCTCAGACACCTTAACAGATGACCCCAGACTCTTAACATCATTAACTTGGTGAGATTTATTATGGGTCTATCGTCTTAGGTGATGACCTCAGACTGTCATAACATCACTCGGTGGTGACGAGGTATGAGTTTAGACACCTTAACAAATGACCTCAGACCCTTAACATCATTAACTTGGTGAGATTTATTATGGGGCTAACGTCTTAGGTGATGACCTCAGACCCTCATAACATCACTCGGTGGTGACGAGGTCTGAGCTCAGACACCTTAACAGATGACCCCAGACCCTTACCATCATTAACTTGGTGAGATTTATTATGGGGCTAACGTCTTAGGTGATGACCTCAGACCCTCATAACATCACTCGGTGGTGACGAGGTTTGAGTTCAGACCCCTTAATAGATGACCTCAGACCCTTAACATCATTAACTTGGTGACAATTATTATGGGGCTAACGTCTTAGGTGATGACCTCAGACCCTCATAACATCACTCGGTGGGGACGAGGTCTGAGCTCAGACACCTTAATAGATGAACCCAGACTCTTAACATCATTAACTTGGTGAGATTTATTATGGGGATAACGTCTTAGGTGATGACCTCTGACGCTCATAACATCACTCGGTGGTGACGAGGTCCGAGCTCAGACACCTTAACAGATGACCCCAGACTCTTAACATGTTTAACTTGGTGAGATTTCTTATGGGGCTAACGTCTTAGGTGATGACCTCAGACCCTCATAACATCACTCGGTGGTGACGAGGCCTGAGTTCAGACACCTTAACAGATGCCCCAGACTCTTATCATCATTAACTTGGTGAGATTTATTATGGGGCTAACGTCTTAGGTGATGACCTCAGACCCTCATAACATCACTCGGTGGTGACGAGGTCTGAGTTCAGACACCTTAACAGATGACCTCAGACCCTTAACATCATTAACTTGGTGAAATTTATTATGGGGCTAATGTCTTAGGTGATGACCTCAGACCCTCATAACATCACTCGGTGGTGACGAGGTCTGAGCTCAGACACCTTAACAGATGACCCCAGACTCTTAACATCATTAACTTGGTGAGATTTATTATGGGGCTAACGTCTTAGGTGATGACCTCAGACCCTCATAACATCACTCGGTGGTGACGAGGTATGAGTTCAGACACCTTAACAGATGACCTCAGACCCTTAACATCATTAACTTGGTGAGATTTATTATGGGGCTAACGTCTTAGGTGATGACCTCAGACCCTCATAACATCACTCGGTGGTGACGAGGTCTGAGCTCAGACACCTTAACAGATGACCCCAGACACTTACCATCATTAACTTGGTGAGATTAATTATGGGGATAACATCTTAGGTGATGACTTCAGACCCTCATAAGATCACTCGGTGGTAACGAGGTCTGAGCTCAGACACCTTAACAGATGACCCCAGACTCTTAACATCATTAACTTGGTGAGATTTATTATGAGTCTAACGTCTTAGGTGATGACCTCAGACCCTCATAACATCACTAGGTGGTGACGAGGTCTGAGTTCAGACACCTTAACAGATGCCCCGGACCCTTAACATCATTAACTTGGTGAGATTTATTATGGGGCTAACGTCTTAGGTGATGACCTCAGACCCTCATAACATCACTCGGGTGGGGACGAGGTCTGAGCTCAGACACCTTAACAGATGAACCCAGACTCTTAACATCATTAACTTGGTAAGATTTATTATGGGGCTAACGTCTTAGGTGATGACCTCAGACCCTCATAACATCACTCGGTGGTGACGAGGTCTGAGTTCAGACACCTTAACAAATGCCCCAGACTCTTAACATCATTAACTTGGTGAGATTTATTATGGGGCTAACGTCTTAGGTGATGACCTCAGACCCTCATAACATCACTCGGTGGTGACGAGGTCTGAGTTCAGACACCTTAACAGATGACCTCAGACCCTTAACATCATTAACTTGGTGAGATTTATTATGGGGCTAACGTCTTAGGTGATGACCTCAGACCCTCATAACATCACTCGGTGGTGACGAGGTCCGAGCTCAGACACCTTAACAGATGACCCCAGACTCTTAACATCATTAACTTGGTGAGATTTATTATGGGGCTAACGTCTTAGGTGATGACCTCAGACCCTCATAACATCACTCGGTGGTGATGAGGTATGAGCTCAGACACCTTAACAGATGACCCCAAACAGTTACCATCATTAACTTGGTGACATTAATTATGGGGATAACATCTTAGGTGTTGACCTCAGACCCTCATAACATCACTCGGTGGTGACGAGTTCTGAGCTCAGACACCTTAACAGATGACCCCAGACTCTTAACATCATTAACTTGGTGAGATTTATTATGAGGCTAACATCTTAGGTGATGACCTCAGACCCTCATAACATCACTCGGTGGTGACGAGGTTTGAGTTCAGACACCTTAACAGATGCCCCAGACCCTTAACATCATTAACTTGGTGAGATTTATTATGGGGCTAACGTCTTAGGTGATGACCTCAGACCCTCATAACATCACTCGGTGGTGACGAGGTCTGAGCTCAGACACCTTAACAGATGACCCCAGACTCTTAACATCATTAACTTGGTGAGATTTATTATGGGTCTATCGTCTTAGGTGATGACCTCAGACTGTCATAACATCACTCGGTGGTGACGAGGTATGAGTTTAGACACCTTAACAAATGACCTCAGACCCTTAACATCATTAACTTGGTGAGATTTATTATGGGGCTAACGGCTTAGGTAATGACCTCAGACCCTCATAACATCACTCGGTGGTGGCGAGGTCTGAGTTCAGACACCTTAACAGATGACCTCAGACCCTTAACATCATTAACTTGGTGAGATTTATTATGGGGCTAACGTCTTAGGTGATGACCTCAGACCCTCATAACATCACTCGGTGGTGACGAGGTCTGAGCTCAGACACCTTAACAGATGACCCCAGACTCTTACCATCATTAACTTGGTGAGATTTAATATGGGGCTAACGTCTTAGGTGATGACCTCAGACCCTCATAACATCACTCGGTGGTGACGAGGTCTGAGTTCAGACACCTTAACAGATGACCTCAGACCCTTAACATCATTAACTTGGTGACATTTATTATGGGGCTAACGTCTTAGGTGATGACCTCAGACCCTCATAACATCACTCGGTGGGGACGAGGTCTGAGCTCAGACACCTTAACAGATGAACCCAGACTCTTAACATCATTAACTTGGTGAGATTTATTATGGGGCTAACGTCTTAGGTGATGACCTCAGACCCTCATAACATCACTCGGTGGTGACGAGGTATGAGTTCAGACACCTTAACAGATTCCCCAGACTCTTAACATCATTAACTTGGTGAGATTTATTATGGGGCTAACGTCTTAGGTGATGACCTCAAACCCTCATAACATCACTCGGTGGTGACGAGGTCTGAGTTCAGACACCTTAACAAATGACCTCAGACCCTTAACATCATTAACTTGGTGAGATTTATTATGGTGCTAACGTCTTAGGTGATGACCTCAGACCCTCATAACATCACTCGGTGGTGAAGAGGTCTGAGCTCAGACACCTTAACAGATGACCCCAGACTCTTAACATCATTAACTTGGTGGGATTTATTATGGGGCTAACGTCTTAGGTGATGACCTCAGACCCTCATAACATCACTCGGTGGTGACGAGGTATGAGTTCAGACACCTTAACAGATGACCTCAGACCCCTAAGATCATTAACTTGGTGAGATTTATTATGGGGCTAACGTCTTAGGTGATGACCTCAGACCCTCATAACATCACTCGGTGGTGACGAGGTCCGAGCTCAGACACCTTAACAGATGACCCCAGACTCTTAACATCATTAACTTGGTGAGATTTATTATGGGGCTAACGTCTTAGGTGATGACCTCAGACCCTCATAACATCACTCGGTGGTGACGAGGTATGAGTTCAGACATCTTAACAGATGACCTCAGACCCTTAGCATCATTAACTTGGTGAGATTTATTATGGGGCTAACGTCTTAGGTGATGACCTCAGACCCTCATAACATCACTCGGTGGTGACGAGGTCTGATCTCAGACACCTTAACAGATGACCCCAAACAGTTACCATCATTAACTTGGTGACATTAATTATGGGGATAACATCTTAGGTGTTGACCTCAGACCCTCATAACATCACTCGGTGGTGACGAGTTCTGAGCTCAGACACCTTAACAGATGACCCTAGACTCTTAACATCATTAACTTGGTGAGATTTATTATGAGGCTAACGTCTTAGGTGATGACCTCAGACCCTCATAACATCACTCGGTGGTGACGAGGTTTGAGTTCAGACACCTTAACAGATGCCCCAGACCCTTAACATCATTAACTTGGTGAGATTTATTATGGGGCTAACGTCTTAGGTGATGACCTCAGACCCTCATAACATCACTCGGTGGTGACGAGGTCTGAGCTCAGACACCTTAACAGATGACCCCAGACTCTTAACATCATTAACTTGGTGAGATTTATTATGGGTCTATCGTCTTAGGTGATGACCTCAGACTGTCATAACATCACTCGGTGGTGACGAGGTATGAGTTTAGACACCTTAACAAATGACCTCAGACCCTTAACATCATTAACTTGGTGAGATTTATTATGGGGCTAACGGCTTAGGTAATGACCTCAGACCCTCATAACATCACTCGGTGGTGGCGAGGTCTGAGTTCAGACACCTTAACAGATGACCTCAGACCCTTAACATCATTAACTTGGTGAGATTTATTATGGGGCTAACGTCTTAGGTGATGACCTCAGACCCTCATAACATCACTCGGTGGTGACGAGGTCTGAGCTCAGACACCTTAACAGATGACCCCAGACTCTTACCATCATTAACTTGGTGAGATTTAATATGGGGCTAACGTCTTAGGTGATGACCTCAGACCCTCATAACATCACTCGGTGGTGACGAGGTCTGAGTTCAGACACCTTAACAGATGACCTCAGACCCTTAACATCATTAACTTGGTGACATTTATTATGGGGCTAACGTCTTAGGTGATGACCTCAGACCCTCATAACATCACTCGGTGGGGACGAGGTCTGAGCTCAGACACCTTAACAGATGAACCCAGACTCTTAACATCATTAACTTGGTGAGATTTATTATGGGGCTAACGTCTTAGGTGATGACCTCAGACCCTCATAACATCACTCGGTGGTGACGAGGTATGAGTTCAGACACCTTAACAGATGCCCCAGACTCTTAACATCATTAACTTGGTGAGATTTATTATGGGGCTAACGTCTTAGGTGATGACCTCAGACCCTCATAACATCACTCGGTGGTGACGAGGTCTGAGTTCAGACACCTTAACAAATGACCTCAGGCCCTTAACATCATTAACTTGGTGAGATTTATTATGGTGCTAACGTCTTAGGTGATGACCTCAGACCCTCATAACATCACTCGGTGGTGAAGAGGTCTGAGCTCAGACACCTTAACAGATGACCCCAGACTCTTAACATCATTAACTTGGTGAGATTTATTATGGGGCTAACGTCTTAGGTGATGACCTCAGACCCTCATAACATCACTCGGTGGTGACGAGGTATGAGTTCAGACACCTTAACAGATGACCTCAGACCCCTAACATCATTAACTTGGTGAGATTTATTATGGGGCTAACGTCTTAGGTGATGACCTCAGACCCTCATAACATCACTCGGTGGTGACGAGGTCCGAGCTCAGACACCTTAACAGATGACCCCAGACTCTTAACATCATTAACTTGGTGAGATTTATTATGGGGCTAACGTCTTAGGTGATGACCTCAGACCCTCATAACATCACTCGGTGGTGACGAGGTATGAGTTCAGACATCTTAACAGATGACCTCAGACCCTTAGCATCATTAACTTGGTGAGATTTATTATGGGGCTAACGTCTTAGGTGATGACCTCAGACCCTCATAACATCACTCGGTGGTGACGAGGTCTGAGCTCAGACACCTTAACAGATGACCCCAAACAGTTACCATCATTAACTTGGTGACATTAATTATGGGGATAACATCTTAGGTGTTGACCTCAGACCCTCATAACATCACTCGGTGGTGACGAGTTCTGAGCTCAGACACCTTAACAGATGACCCCAGACTCTTAACATCATTAACTTGGTGAGATTTATTATGAGGCTAACGTCTTAGGTGATGACCTCAGACCCTCATAACATCACTCGGTGGTGACGAGGTCTGAGTTCAGACACCTTAACAGATGACCCCAGACCCTTAACATCATTAACTTGGTGAGATTTATTATCGGGCTAACGTCTTAGGTGATGACCTCAGACCCTCATAACATCACTCGGTGGTGACGAGGTCTGAGCTCAGACACCTTAACAGATGACCCCAGACTCTTAACATCATTAACTTGGTGAGATTTATTATGGGTCTATCGTCTTAGGTGATGACCTCAGACTGTCATAACATCACTCGGTGGTGACGAGGTATGAGTTTAGACACCTTAACAAATGACCTCAGACCCTTAACATCATTAACTTGGTGAGATTTATTATGGGGCTAACGGCTTAGGTAATGACCTCAGACCCTCATAACATCACTCGGTGGTGGCGAGGTCTGAGTTCAGACACCTTAACAGATGACCTCAGACCCTTAACATCATTAACTTGGTGAGATTTATTATGGGGCTAACGTCTTAGGTGATGACCTCTGACCCTCATAACATCACTCGGTGGTGACGAGGTCTGAGCTCAGACACCTTAACAGATGACCCCAGACTCTTACCATCATTAACTTGGTGAGATTTAATATGGGGCTAACGTCTTAGGTGATGACCTCAGACCCTCATAACATCACTCGGTGGTGACGAGGTCTGAGTTCAGACACCTTAACACATGACCTCAGACCCTTAACATCATTAACTTGGTGACATTTATTATGGGGCTAACGTCTTAGGTGATGACCTCAGACCCTCATAACATCACTCGGTGGGGACGAGGTCTGAGCTCAGACACCTTAACAGATGAACCCAGACTCTTAACATCATTAACTTGGTGAGATTTATTATGGGGCTAACGTCTTAGGTGATGACCTCAGACCCTCATAACATCACTCGATGGTGACGAGGTCTGAGTTCACACACCTTAACAGATGCCCCAGACTCTTAACATCATTAACTTGGTGAGATTTATTATGGGGCTAACGTCTTAGGTGATGACCTCAGACCCTCATAACATCACTCGGTGGTGACGAGGTCTGAGTTCAGACACCTTAACAAATGACCTCAGACCCTTAACATCATTAACTTGGTGAGATTTATTATGGGGCTAACGTCTTAGGTGATGACCTCAGACCCTCATAACATCACTCGGTGGTGAAGAGGTCTGAGCTCAGACACCTTAACAGATGACCCCAGACTCTTAACATCATTAACTTGGTGAGATTTATTATGGGGCTAACGTCTTAGGTGATGACCTCAGACCCTCATAACATCACTCGGTGGTGACGAGGTATGAGTTCAGACACCTTAACAGATGACCTCAGACCCCTAACATCATTAACTTGGTGAGATTTATTATGGGGCTAACGTCTTAGGTGATGACCTCAGACCCTCATAACATCACTCGGTGGTGACGAGGTCTGAGCTCAGACACCTTAACAGATGACCCCAGACTCTTAACATCATTAACTTGGTGAGATTAATTATGGGGATAACATCTTAGGTGATGACCTCAGACCCTCATAACATCACTCGGTGGTGACGAGGTTTGAGCTCAGAAACCTTAACAGATGACCCCAGACTCTTAACATCATTAACTTGGTGAGATTTATTATGAGGCTAACGTCTTAGGTGACGACCTCAGACCTTCATAACATCACTCGGTGGTGAAGAGGTCTGAGTTCAGACACCTTAACAGATGACCTCAGACCCTTAACATCATTAATTTGGTAAAATTTATTATGAGGCTAACGTCTTAGGTGACGAGCTCAGACCTTCATAACATCACTCGGTGGTGATGAGGTCTGAGTTCAGACACCTTAACAGATGACCTCGGACTCTTAACATCAATAATTTGGTGAAAGTGTGAGGCTAACGTCCTAGGTGATGACCTTAGAGCCTAATTACAATTCAGTGGTGAAGAGACCTGATGCCAGAATTATTGAGTATAAACAAGAACACTACAACAAAATAATAGAAGAGATTGACATTCAGTAACAGGAAGAGATCATATGGCATTCAGAGGCATTGATTACAAATATTCCTTACAAAATACCGAGGTGTTACAAGTTACAAAATGCAAATTTTTATTAGAAGTTAAAAAAAAAAAAAAAGACCAAATGTCTGAGGGGGGAACATTAACAGTCTCGGCTGGGTTGACTTGATCAGCATGGGTCACCTCGGCCACATCATCAGCATGGTCTGTCCCTCCGAGCTCGGTCCCTCCCAGAGTTGCAGTCTCGGCTGGAGCAGTAGCCTCGTCCTCCACCTCTTGAAGCGCCTGAGCAAATTGAGGGTCAGCAAAGCCGAGACCTACAAAGTCAGAGGCCTTTAGGGTGCCGACCTCCTTCTCTCTGACTTCAGCCCATTTGGTAGTGGCCTTGATACCTCTTTCAAGATATTCAAAGCCAAAACCCATGAACTCGTCTGAGCCTTTGTAGTCAGAAATTATTTTGGGTGAGGCATCTTCAAGGGCAGCTTTGATAGCTGAGCTGACCTTCTGCTGCAACACGTCGTCTTTGGCCTTCAGGGCTTTGGCATGCTCTTTGACGAGCAGAGAGATGTCTTTTTCCAACCCCTTAGCCTTATTTCCAGAGTTCTGCAGCTCTGACTTCAGACGGTCAACCTCAGCATTCAGGTCACTCTCAACCTTTTCGGCCTCTTGCCCCTTTTGGATAAAGGGCAATTTCCTCATAGCCCAGTTCGATAGTTGATACATGGTAGTCACTCCCTGCACATTTAATGAAGAGGTTAAGCGGGAGAAAAGTCAGATGTTGCACTTATAAAATTATGACAAAGGAACAAATCACACCTGGACGGCTCTGTGAAGGCCGAACTCAACCAACAAGGAGGTGTCCATAGCTCTGTAGAAACGCTTGTCGGCCTCGATCATTACAGAGGCTAGTGCGTCCATGGCCTACCTGCTGTTGCCGACCACACTATCCATTAACTTCAGCTGATCCAGACGAGCCGTCAGGATGTCAGCCGAAGAAATTGGAAGTGCAGCATCTGAGGCCTTCTTTTGCCTCACGGTCGGCCTCTGATCCTCAGAGGCATGGGCCTCTGGGGCTCTCTTCTTGGAAGCCTGAGATTTGTATGTGGAGGGAGCTGGGGGAGGAGCGTTCAGACCAGCCTTTTTGGCAAGCCTCGCCAAGCTCGGAGCAACCATCTCCCACAGTTCGTCTGTAATGCCTGGTGGTCGCTCTGCAAAAGATTAAAAGATATGAGTTAGAAATCAGATATGAATGAGTTCAGAGGTTAGACTTAAAATCAAAATTCTTACCAAAGTCAACAAGGGGACTTCCACCCAGGCTCGTCCCCGAGAGATACTGGGGGGTCAGCAAATGTTCAAACTTAACAAACAGACCATGTGTCCCTTGGTCTTGCAGGGCCTTCACCTTCTGCATATTCTGAAGACTTAGACCAGGGTCGGCCCTGGCAGACATGGAGACCTTACCCTATTTGAGGGGTATCCTCGACTCAAGTGTGGATGAGGGAACGCATGGGCCAAATTCCCATGGTCCTGAGGCGAAAAAATAACGGAGCTTCCAGTTATGATTTGAGGTCTGGGTCACCTAGAGCATTTTCTTCTCAGGCCTCCAAGACACAAAATGATAGTAGCTCGGATGGTTTTTGGCCGAGGTTGAGACATAACAACCAACAAAGACCTGAACTAGGAGGTCAGAGTGGTGAACTTCCCTCCATAGAATAATGGCCCCTATGATGACTCTCCAGGCATTGGGAGATAGCTGTGAGGGGGCCAAGTTGATGTAAGAGAGAATGGATTTGATGATGGGATGAATGGGTAGGTAAAACCCTAACTTAAACATCTGCTCGTACAGGAAGATTTCCCCATCTCGGCCATGATAGGCCCTCTCTTCCCCCAGAGGTCTCCTTAATTTGATGGAAGGACTGATGGAGTACAAATATCTGAAGCACAGAAGATCAACCTCAGTGACTGTGCTCTCGAACTCGTCCGCCTCAGAGATGTCAACATCGCTTTCAGCATCTTCATCATCATCAAGATCAACGTCAGCCGGAGCAGATGTAGATGGGTTACTAGGGAATCTCTGAGCGAACTCTGCCCCTGTGACGGCCGACAGGGGGATGGCATCAAGAATGGGTGGCACAGCCACACTCGGCTCAAGCACTTTAACCTCTAAAGAAGAGGCTGAGGTGCTGGAGACATTATGGGATGAAGCTCGGCTGGATACCTCGGCCTGATCAGGCCGAGGTGTGAAATCCATAGCTTCCTGGAAAGAGTCCACTGACATCGGGTCTGAGGTAGAAGCTTCAGACTCAGACATAGGTGTTGGATCAGCAGGCACCCCTGTATAATAGAAGTTCTCCGGGGGGTCAGGATATATAACCCTCAGAGGTGGTGGAAACAAGGGTCTAATGGGAAAGTCTTGTGACCTACGAGCTTCCTCTTGAGCTCTCTCTATTTTCCTAATCTTTTCTAGGGTCTTCTCTCTGAGAGAGGGGAAATCCTCAAGAAGCTGGTATAAAGGTCTGAGCATCAGAAGACGACCCTAAACTTGGGAAAAACTCCTAAAACTACAAACACGATTGACTTGTAAAATAAAGGAGTTTAAAGATCAAACTTGGAAGTTTAAAGTAAACCCAGTTCGCCTGAGACAATGGAACTCGCCGAAAAACTTAAAAACTCGCCGGAAAATGCAAACCAAATACCAGAAACAAAGGAAATGGAAAGGAAGAAGTACCTGGAAATGAATCGATGAGGGAAAGCGAAGAAAACTCGCAAGAAAACTCTGCAAAAGAGCGCTGATCGAAGAAGCTGTAGAGAGAGAAAATCGCAGGAAGAAATCACAAGAACAGCTTGTGCGCGGGAGAGGAAATGGAGAAGAAAGAAAAATAGAAGGGTTCAAACCCTTAAGTACATGGGCACGTCTCCCAAGGCCCATTATTGCCTTGGGAACCCCAAACGACAGCACATGCCAGCCAAGTACGTTCTAGCGTGGACAGGTGTCATACCGATACTGGCTTGGGACGGACAGGCCTCAGAGGCGTATGTAATCCCCTAGCCACTTGCTCTCTCATATGACTAAGGGCAAGGGGGTGATTAATATGCCCCAAGTCTAACCTCGGCCCAGAGACACCAACCTCGGCCGAGATGATGGCCGAGACATTGATCAACCCTATGTAGGCCATGGGCCCATGATATCATCCCTCGGTCGGACCAGGGTCGGCCTAGGCCGACACTATCACCTACATTTCCAAGGGACACTACGCGCATCGCAGGCATTAACAGCATCCTCATATACCTGGGTATGGAAACCTCGGCCAAGAGTAGGCCGAGGTGACAAGGAGCCTTGGTAACCTTCAACATGGAACCAGCCCAACCTCGGCTTGGGCAGAGGTGACAAGAAGCATTAGTCATTCGTCAGCATGTCCAACCTCGGTTGGGGCCGACCCCAGCATAATGTCTCGGATGAGATCAAGCTGAGACTCCCTATGACACATCTCGGATTGAACGGACATCAAGCCTTTATAGCTCGGCCTCCCCCAGGCCGAGGTCATCCACCAATATGGCGGTCGAACATCTGTTGACATTTGGATAAGGACACATGGGCACAAATCAGTTGTAACAAGATTATTCTCCACACATGGGGAGAATATTTCATCATCATTCCTTACAGGTGACAGTGACAGATGGCACTCCCATATTGGTGAGGTTACCACACACATGCTCATTACATGCATGGGGGGTACATTACACCCCCTTGGTACTATATATAGGGGTCACCCCTACCTTGCAAAAGGATCCCCAGTTATTCAACCCTAGCAAAAACTCAGTCTAAATATACAGTAGAGATAGAAAGCTTGAGAGATTGTATCCATGGCCATTAGTGCCTTCATTCAGTGATATTACTCACACACTCATAGTGGACGTAGGCCAAATTGGCTGAACCACTTATATACTTGTGCCCGTCCTCTTATACTCATCTCATTCTCTTATCACTTTGTATAACTGTGTTTCCATTGTTATTCTTGTATTGATCTTGAAAACACCTTACCTGGTGGTGCTGATCCCAGCATCATCAGGACTCACGAGTGATTAGGTAAATTCTTTTTGCTCTTGAGACCATTTTTATTTGATGACATTTTTTTGGATATTGATTTTCCAGTGGGGGTCTTGTAGGTGACCTTCAATCCCTGGGGGACGACCATTCTACACACGTGGGTGATCAGGGGAACGCACAATTTCATCGATTGCTAGCCACGAGTTCGGATACTCTTGGTATTTGGGGGAGAGAGTAGTTCGACAAGTGGTGTAAGATGAGGTGATGGTGCCACCTTTTATTCCCCCGGGCTACATGAGGCAGATGTAAGAAATACCGAAGGAGGCAAGTTTGGCGGCGATGGTCGGCGAGCCTTACTCAACATATACTGACACGACTATGACCTACGATTACCTGGATTTTATGTCGAGCTGGAAGATGTCGCCTAACATAGATGACATTATGCCTCCTCCTCCTGCGATTTCTAGCTGGGGTACGACTCAGCCATTGTGGTCCACCTATAGTGCGGGTGGTGCATCAACATCTGCAGCTACGGTGACTTCAAAGGTTACATTTCTTCGGATGGATCCTCCCTCCTATAACATCTGTTAGATTAAGGGAGGATCAGTGCGTATGCTGCATCACCCTAATGCGATGGACCCGAAGGTGTTAGGGTTGACTGAGGACGTCCTACATCCAGAGGAATACCTTTCATTTCATTGACTTTTGTCTTTCTAATTTCTTTCTTTACCTCAGATTAACTGATTTTCTTTTTTCTTATTTTTCTTCCAACACGTTTGAGTGTTACTACCTGTCTGGGAGACATTCGGGATTGGGACGCTTTCGTAATAGCTCATATTCAGGATTCAATTTTGGTTCCTTATTGCTTGGTGCCATTTGATTCGACTAAAGAGGGGTATTGATCAGGAGGTAGAGGCTCTTTAGCTCATCACTAGGGAAGCGCGTACGCCGCAGGGATGGGGGTCTTAGAGAGAGAGATAGAGAAGGTGTGTGGGAGAGAGAATGTTCTTGGGGGTTTTGGGCTGTCTCACTATCTTTTTGTTTTTTCTACAAGACAAATGTAATGAAGTAAGATATATGCAATGAATGAGGTTTTATTTATTTAAATTTTATTTTAATGACTTAATGTACTTTTTACTTCATTTGTCGAGAACGTAAAAAGGATTGGGATCATTATTTAAAAGAATCATTTATTTTAAAAAAGGATAAGTTTAAAAATATAAGGAGAGGAAAATTCCAAATTTATTTGGAATTAAAAGTTTATTGAGTTTTTTTTTTATTTTGACAAAAGAGGTAAAAAGGGAATTTTCTAAGAATGAGGGGATGTCGATCGTCATACACCTTGCCCTGCCTATCAGTAGGTCAGTGAAGTGTAATCATCCCAAGGCTTGATTGCACTTTCTTCAGCTACTTTGTCCTTGATGGGTTAGGGATTAATCCGTATTTTTCATTACCTATGTCTTTAGCCAAGTTTTTCAAGTATAAAAGGGGGATAATGTGAAGGGTTTTCCTTCACCCATCCATTTTTTTCCTTCTCTTGCTTACTCCTTTCTTGTGTTTTCTGTCCTCCAAAATGTATATTCTAGAAAGCATTGAATTGTACTCTTACCTCGAGAATTTAGAGGCTATTTGCTCGTACATTGTTGACTATGATTCCTTTAACCTGCGTCGGGTTTCCTTATGGCACAATCGGCCTATCGACTTAAACATGCTGATGCCGGCAGTACAATTCTGTTACCCCGATGATCATGTATTTATATTTGGCTTGGACGAAGTCTATCTAACTTATGAAGAGTTTTTTGCTATGCTAGGGATAAATCTCAGTGTTTCGGTGGCCATGCATAAATTCTCTCAGTCTCCTTAAGAGATGTTAGCGAATTGATAATTTTTTACGGGAGGAATGATCTCTAATCAAGTGGAAAATTGAGCGTCCATGTAAATACGCTAGTTGTTGTCATCGGCTTCCAACCACAATACAAAAACCTAAACTTTAACTACACTCTTGCAGAGTATAGTGGCTAGTCTGGGAATCGAATCCTCGGGGAACTAGGACAAGTGAACGTGACGAAAAAGGTAAGACTATTAACCCTAACTTGACTTTAAAAAGAAACAAAAAGATGATTGAGATGGGAAATAACTAATTAACTTAATGTACACTAAATTAAACTACTGCATTAACTATATGTGAGCAAAATTAACTAACTAAGAATGACTTAATAAGAATGAAGGGAAAATAGGTTGGGAATACAATCCCCCAAACCCTAGTGTGTATGACAAATAAAAAACCAGTCGTAAATTAATTAATTTATCAAACCCAGTCTTTAGTACTCCCAAGTATTACACATATGAGGGATCGTAGCCCACACAGTATGTAAGCAAAGGACGAGTAAAGCAGTGTCATATTAGCTACATGCGCGTTGCACTCTTACGCATCCCGATTACCTAGGGCAAACGAGATCAAAAGTATTACAACGGTTGTGATCCACATACAATATGATATAATCAACTATTAAATTTAGAGAACTAATTTTATACCCATGCAAACGACATCGGGTTGTGTTCATGCATCCCAACCCTTAAAAATCTAGCCTAACATGGTGAAATTAGCGAAAACTATGTTATCTACGTTATATGAATTCATAATTTCTTGAAAAGAGAGATTAAACATGAGAAATAATAGTAAAAGTGTTGGAAATAAATGTTACCAAGATTGAATAACAAGAACATGCAAGAAGAAATCAAAGGTGGAAGAAAAACTGGAAAAGCTCTTGAATTAAAGGTGCAACATATGTAAATTCTTCTCCTAGATGTTCCTACTTATTATCGAGCTTTTACATGAATGAACTCTGAATAAAAAGAGTCCTTTTGACTAAATATATAGGCTAGAGGTCATTTAGAAGATTCCCCGAAACACAAAACTCTTTTGGCTAAAAGAAAACGACAAAATAAAAATCCCGTATCTGGCAATTTGTCACATTTAGAAAGCGTGACTAATTTTGTAACGGATTTGGAGCATGACTAATGACCGGATCGATCCCCTATATGTACCTAATGTAGTGAATGCTAGAGGCCGGATCGATCCTTTTTTAATTTCAACCGGATTGGTCCGTTTTTTCTGAGTCAAGTTCTCTTCATTTTCTCCTCAACTTCGAATAACCATAACTTCTTCACCGTAGCTCCGATTGAGGTGCCATTTTTTCCAGTGTTCTTGTATTTGAATGATATTCAACTTTAAAGTTTCCCCACTTCTGGGATATGATTGTAAAATTAAGAAAATTCACTTGAACTTCCATTTCTTGCTTTCTTTTAATGTTTTGAGTTCTCTTTTCCGTCTTTCTTGCATGAAATACCTGTGAAACACATAAGAAATATAAAAAACATGAAATAATTGCCAAAAAGTGTTAGTAGCATAAATATGAATTGAATCCAAGCTATTTACAATGCACGGGAACAAAAAAAAATCCAAAATTAAGAGGATAAATGTGAAGAATTTATGCCTAATCAAACCCCCCTAACGTAGAATTTTGCGCGTCCCGAGAAATGTAATAGCAAACTAGTATGAGTTAAGGACCCTTCAAAAAATTTATTGGGATAAAATACCTTTTTCACGAGCAATCAATTGCATTTAGCGTATGCAACAAGCCGTTAAACCCCTAGTTTACCCTAATAGGACGAGTTGTGTCTCGTGAGGGTTTGCAGACAATATACCCACAAAATTAATTATTGACTCAAAGAAAAATCAAAATACTTAAAAATTTTACAATTTAAACTCACCAAAAATGGTCACCTTAAATTCATATTTATGAGTCTCAAATCTTAGTGTGTGTGCACGAAGCCAAAAATTAAATCGCAAATTTCCACCGATTTATCATCACATTACTTTTCGAAACTTCGTTTTGATTTCAATTCTCACGGATACACTCACAAATGAATCACTCAAAAAGGTGGCTATTCTCTTTGTGTGCGTGATAAAAAGAGTAAATGTATTTGAACACGAAGTCACGCACACAAAATTGAAAGACAAAATTTATAGTGAAAAGATCTCATCATCGGAGTACGGTTATAACGAAACGGAAACATCGCCTCTAATTCACACCTTTAATATATTTTATTATATTTTTGTGTCTTAGCTCTCCAAGCGGTGGACAATTTCGCAATTCGAACTTGGTTAGGACTTTCCTGGGTTTAAGGTACAATTGGGTAACATGGAAATGGTTGGGAAATATGGAATTGGAAAGTTTTCTTATGATGTCCGTTAGTGCTTTTCCAGTCTTTTGCTCATTTTTTTTTCTTATTTTTCTTTTTCTTTATATTTTTGTTGAGCATTCTTCTATTTTTTCTTTCCCCTTTTTATGAACTTTTCGAGCTTTTTTTCTGGGATTTTCAACCTTCATAATTCCGGGCTAATTGGGTTTTTCGGGTTATCAAACGAAAAGGGAAAAAATTTATTAGGCTCAAATTGGGTTCCCAAAAGGTTAATTTTTCATGACTTTTTCTGGATAATCTTTTTGGGTAACAAACGATGGCCCACTTAATTGTCCAAGTGTGAGTTGTTTTACCATATGTGTGTCGAGATTAATTAAGTTTAGAGATATTTTAGCGCATACTTCAAGGCAACATCTCAAACATTTCTCATAACCGATCAAAACAAAGAAATAGAAATCTTCAACTACTTTTTTAAAACGCTGAAATGAACTTTGAGTTAATCATTAACTGGGATTGATTTAAAATGCTCTAAAAAAAATAAAGGCTCAAAATATCACCGGGTTAATAATCTCCACACTTATTCGTTAAGTCGTCAATTTTCGCTCAATTTCCATCTTTAGTCAGTTTCGGCTTTGTGCGTTTTGAATTTTACAATTTGAGACAGAAAAAATGTGACATTTTTTAAGCTTTTAAATTACAATTTTTTATTTATTTTGAAGAAAAATATTTTTGGTTTTTTCAAACTTTTTCATTTTTTTTGAAATTTTTGAAATTTTCTTAAAAACAACACTTTGAAAGAACATGTGATCGAATCAATGAATCTAAACAATAAATGGGAAGAATATCCCACCACCCCTAACTTAAATGTTTCATTGTCCTCAATGCGAATCAAACACAAAACATAAAGAGAGGAAAAGGAAAATATTACACAAAATGGAGCGATCCCCGAAAAGTACGAGTCCATTGAATCTACAAAACATGTTAGAACCAAGCATAGCAAAAAGAACAACAAAAATTCTAAACTAAAGAAAAAAAAGGAAGTAAGATAACTATTGTACAACCTAAGATTTGAAATTGTAATAAGTTATACACTAGAAGTCAAAAATTTTGAGGGTCCACCAAAAATACAATTTGACTTTGAGGGATTAATGGTGTACCGTCACTAGAAAGAATGCCTCCCAAAAAATAAGAATTCCGTTGAACAACGGAAGGCATGTGCAAAGCGGAAGAAATGAACCATCACCAATTAAAAAATTTAGGGGGATAATGAGGGATTTGAGTGCACAGAGGGGAAAGTACCATTGGGATCCAAGAAAAATAAAATCACATCCCAAAGATTTTTCAAGTAGTATGGGAAGAGGAGCACACAAACAGAAAGAGTCCATCTTGGAAAATAATTCAAGCAAAGAGTCCGTGTCCTGAAAATCTTCTCCTGCAAAATTTGCAATTGGATTTGGTGGAGTGACATGTCTAAGTGTATGGCCCATAAGATGAAGCATCTCAAAATAATATTCCCATATAAGAATCGGATCAACATACTCAAGACATTCATCCAGTTCTTGTGATGGATATAATGGTTCGATAATAGTGGGTACACAAGGAGACAAATGATCATCAACCTAAGTAGATTTTGGAATATTTATAAGAGGTTGAGATTCAAAAGAACTTGCATCACTATCAATGATTTCATCCTTAAAAGTGTTAGGTGAAGCGCAAGTCTCGACCTTCTCTAAGCTGTCCAAATAATCATTAAACTCATTGCAAGTTGCTCTAATTTTCAACTCTGTAGTAGCAAGGTCATCAAATTTCTTTTTTCTAATAAGCAAGAGTTCTTCAAAGTAGGCTTCCTTAGTTCTAGCACCTCGGATTACTCATTTGGTTGAAAACATTCTTCAACTTCAAAAATATCGAAAGAAAAATCCTCATTGGGTTCAAATAATGCATCTAACTCTTGCTCCCAATAACGATTTTTTTTCCCGATATTCTTTTTCAAGTCTTTCTTCTTCAAGCAATTAATTTTGATAAATTTGGATGGCCTTAGCACTGGGCTTGTATTTATGAGACTTATCTTTAGTGGTATTGATCCAATGTTCATAAGTCTTGAGAGCCTCCTCCTCACTATTATCATAACAATTAAATTCACCAAAAGAGTTAAAGTAAGACATTTCAAATTGGGCAATTCAAGAACGTGACACCCATATTTCTAAATTTCTTTTGGATTTTTTTTTAATTTTTTTTATTCAAGGTCAAATTCGGGATTAACCAACCTAACCTAAAGTCTACCTATTTCCCCGGCAACGATGCCATTTTGATCCAGTGGAAAACCGAGCGTCCGTGTAAATACGCTAGTCATTGTTATCGGCTTCCAACCACAATACAAAAACCTAAACTTTAACTACACTCTTGCGGAGTATAGTGGCTAGTATGGGTATCGAATCCTCAGGGAAGTAGGACAAGTGAGCGTGACGACAAAGGTAAGACTGTTAACCCTAACTTGACTCTAAAAAGAAACAAAAATATGACTGAGATGGGAAATAACTAATTAACTAAATGCACACTAAATTAAACTAGTGCATTAACTATGAGAGAAAAATTTACAAGCTAAGAATGACTTGAAAACAGGTTGGGAATACAATCCCCCAAACCCTAGTGTGTATGCCAAGTACAAAAATAGTCGTAACTTAATTAATTGATCAAACTCGGTCTTTAGTACTCCCACGTATTATACATATAAGGGATTGCAGGTCGCATAGTATGTAAGCAAATGACGAGTAAAGCGATGTCGTATTAGCTACATGCGCATTGCACTCTTAAGCATCCCGGTTACCTAGGGCAAACGAGATCAAAAGTCTTACAACAATTGTGATACCCATACAACATGATCTAATCAACTATTAAGTTTAGAGAACTAATTGTATACCCATGCAAACCATGTCGGTTTGTGTTCATGCATCCCAACCCTTAAAAATCTAGCCTAACATGGTGAAATTAGTGAAAACTAAGTTATCTACATTGCATATATTCATAATTTCTTGGAAAGAGATAGTAAACATGAGAAATAATAATAAAAGTTCTGGAAATAAATGTTACCAAGATTGAAGAACAAGAACATGCAAGAAGAAATCAAAGGTTGAAGAAAAACTGGAAAAGTTCTTGAATTAAAGGTGCAAAATATGTAAATTCTTCTCCTGGATGTTCTTACTTATTATGGAGATTTTACATGAATGAAATCTGAATAAAAAGAGTCATATTGACTAAATATATAGGCTACAGGTCGTTTAGAAGAGTCCCCAAAACACAAAACTCTTTTGGCTAAAAGATAAGGACAAAATAAAAATCCTGTATCTGACAATTTGTCACATTTAGAAAGCATGACTAATTTTGTAATGGATCTGAAGCGTGACTAATGACCGGATCGATCCCCTAAGGGTGTCTGATGCAATGATTTCTAGAGGGCGGATCGATCCTTTTTTAATTTCAACCGGATTGGTCCATTTTTCTCAGTCTACTTCTCTTCATTTTCTCCTCTACTTCGAATGACCATAACTTCTTCACCGTTGCTCCGATTGAGGTTCTGTTTTATCCAGTGTTCTTGTATTTGAGAGCTATTCAACTTTCCAGTTGGCCCCACCTCCAGGATATGAGTGTAAAAGTACGAAAATTCCTTTGAACTCCCCATTTCTTACTTTCTTTCACTATTTTGAGTTCTCTTTTCCATCTTTCTTACATGAAATCCCAGTAAAACACATAAGAAATACACAAAACAAGAAATACTTGCCAAAAAGGGTTAGTAGCATAAATATGAGATAAATCTAAGCTATTTTCAATGCATGAGAACATAAAAGTACCAAATTTAAGGGGATAAATGTGAAGAATTTATGCTTAATTAATTTCTCTCCCAGCCATGTTGTATTCCGAGCATCTATAGGATGTTGGTGATGCGGGCTATGCCGGATAGCCCTTTGCTTAACTTGAAAATTAGTGTTTGTGACTGGGGACTTGCGGGTGGACCCTCAATTTGCTGCCATCACTGCGTGGTTGTCATATCGCCACAACCCTACGACGGTGATACTACCGGAGACTCTAAGTGGTCTAGATGCGTGGCGGGAAGGATATTATGACTTTATAAGAGGTAGCCCCGCTATGCTGTTCATTTGTCTGTCTGAGAGATTTCGTTTATCCGTCCCCCTAAATACCCCTTATTATTTGTGCCAAATTTTTTCACTCGCTACTTCATCAGTTTTGGCCCGATTGTCGAGAACTGAAAAAATTTGTTTGTGGAGCACGGGGCTCGATGTTTGTGGTTGTTGGTGCCCTGGTGGTGGCAGTTGCAGCCCATTCTAAGACTGGGGGTATACCAGTACGTTCTATTGGTTGCCCTCCGGTAGACCTCTTTTTACGTTCCCCAAATGCTCTTGCATCAATTTGGATGGTAACAGATTATGTCTTCCCGTGTTCTAGACTTCTTTTTGTGGAGGATTTGATGGGTTGGCTCTCTGTGGGAGAATCGTCAATCGTCGACCCATCCTTCACAATCTTTTGGTAGAGTTCGACATTCTTTGGGGGCCTTCATTAAATGGTTATGTAGGAGGGTAGTGGATAAGATGCTGGCCGAGGAGACTAGGCAGAGATGGCTTGCCATGTTTGACACCATGGAGGGAGGAGTTGTGATTTTCCTTAGGTTGGTCTAGGCCAACAATTCCATGGAGCGTCATCGGTATTCTAACCAACCAGGGGAAGTTTGGGGACATTAAGATGTAGATAATGATGGGGTTGGTTCTTCTAGCAAGTGCGGGTAGGACCTTTTTATGAAGATGGAGATTATTTGTGAAGCTTTTGTATGGTGTTGTGTTTGGTTATGTATCTGGTTGATTTCTTTGGTTGTGTCGGAATACTTTAGGAGGGTTATTTAGGAGTAGTTTGGCTTGTTTTGTTTTTTGGACAATAAGATTAAGTTGGTAGGGGAAGATGCTTGATTCCCTACGTCGATATTTGTAATCGTACTGAAATTACTCATTAATGGAATGAAAAAAGATTTTAATTATATCGTTGTGCCTATTGATGAGTTTTTCATTTGAATTATCTATACCAATCACTAAGGCATACACAATCCTTTTGTTTATGTATGTGATAAAATAAATTGTCGTTCCTGGGATTATGAAAAGAATTGCATTGTATGATAAAGAAGGGGGTCGTACTCATGTAAAGTGTATGAGTTACCTACCTACCTCTGTAGGTTTTAATTTTTTTTTTACTTTTATTTTTCAAGTAAAAATGGTTTTAGAGGATCAGGCACCACGTAGTTATGAGTAGAAGGAATTGAAGAATTTTTTTAAAATAAAAGGGAGGTAAGAAGAGTCGTAGCGCGTCGAGATTTTAGGAGTAAGGTTAGAATTTCTTAATACGGTCCAAGTTGACTGGACGGTCCATCTCTTCCCCCATACAGTTTGGTGACCATAGCGATGCCACCAGATAATATCTTCTTCACAATGTAGGGGCCACTAAAATTGGGCTTGAATTTCCCTTTAGGGTCCCAAACGGGTTCTACGATCTCTTTAAGTGTTAAATCCCCTTTTTGGACACCACGGTCCTTAACTCTCTTATTGAATGATCCTTCTATTCGGTGATGGTACCCTTGTATATGAGATAGAGATTTTAGTCTCTTTTTGTCTAAGAGTGACAACTCGTCAAGACCGCTCCGATGCCAGTCTTCCTTGTTGACTTTGCATTCAAGCATGATACGTAGTGAAGATATTTCTAACTCAACGGGTAGGACTACTTCCATGCCATATAACAGAGAGTAAGGGGTAGACTTATTAAATGCTCGAACTGAAGTACGGTAGCCCCAAAGGTCGTAAGGGGTCCGATCAACCCAATATCGATAACGCTAGATCATTTTGGTGTTGATTTCACTAAGGTTCTTATTAGCGGCTACAACTGTACCGTTGGCTTGAGGTCATAAGGAGAAGATTTGCGTCTCTGAATCCCATACTCGACCAATTTTGTGACTTCTGCCTCGATATGTAATTCTTTATTTAACACTAGCTCTTGTAGAACCCTATATCTGTAGATGATATTTTTTCGGATGAACTTGGCCACCTTTTTGGCATTCAACATTGTGTATGACTCGACTTTGACCTATTAGGTGAAGTAATTAATGGAAAATAAGATGAATTCATGTCTGTTGGAGGACTTGGGTGTAAATTTTCCTATGACATCGATGCCCCATGTGGAAAATGGCTAAGGAGAGGTCATGTTGTGCAATTCTTGCAGAGGCAAGAGGTTGAGATTGGAAAACTGCTTGCATTTAACACATCTCCGAACATAGGCGGTGTAATCCTAAACCCTGGTAGTCTAATAGTCACCCTTCCGAATAATTTTTTTATCGAGCATATGGCCATTTATGTGGGTTTCGCATTCCCCACTGTGGATATTTTGCGTCATTAGTGTAAGTGGATTGCAGCGAACTTTCTCTTAAATAATGCTTAATCGCGAACAACGTGGAGGGTAACTCGATCATTCTAATTAGAATATTGGGAATACCTACCGTGCTTGAGGAGACGCCAAATATCATAGTACCGAAATTTGGTTATATTAGGATCTTCTTATGTGACTAGATCAATGTGTAGCAGTGGGTTGGTTTAGTCTGCTTTTGGACCAGGAAGGTGGCCATCATTATTCCTTCAGGCATGTCCACCATGGAGGCTAAGGTAGTAAGGGAATCAGCTAAATTATTCCTTACTCTGGGCAAGTATTGGAAGGTGATATCTTGGAACTAGAGGCTTGTTCTTCTAGGTGGGCATTAAAGGGTAAGATTTTCTCCTCCTTGACTTTCCATCTTCTAAGAACTTGGCCGATGATAGGGGATGAATCACCGTAGACATCTAAGCATTGGATTCCTTTTTTTGGAGCAACCTTTAGACCTATCGTGCATGGGTTGTATTCGGTCATCTTATTAGTGCAGGGAAAATCATCCTTGATGGCAATGGGAGTGTGAGAGTCATCAGGGGAGATTATGAGTATCCCAATGCCATATCCTTTTTTGTTGGCTTCACCGTCAAAGAACATTTTCCATCGGAGGTCTTATAGGGAAGTACATCATCTTGGAATTTAGAGATCTAAACATCAGCTTCTTCCGTAGGTGGTCAATAAGATAATTAGATATGGCTCTTGGTGACATACACAATATCAAATTCGACAAACAGCATCAACTTTCGGGCCATTCGACTAGACAAGGCAAGTTTTTTTAGCAGGTATTTGATAAGATCAATTCAGGACACACGTCTGAAAGGAAAAGAGAGCTTATAGTGCCATAATTTCTAAGTGACCAAGATAAAGGAGGCACATGCCTTCTTCAAGGTGGTGTAGTTGACTTGGTATTCGGGCAATTTGCGATTGGCATAGTATATGGCCCTCTCTTTGTGATATTCTTCACTGTATTGGTCTAGCAGAGACCCAGCTACGGTATCTATTACAGTCAAGTATAGGAGTGTGGGTAGACTAGGTTAGGGTGAATTATTACTAGAGGTCGGGTTAGATATTGCTTGATTCGATCAAAGGCCTCTTGACAATCTTCGTTCCAAACCTTGGTGGAATCCTTCCGAAGGAGTTTAGATATGGGTTCACATATGGAAGTCAATTAGCTGATGAACCAGCTGATATAATGTAATTTTTCCAAGAATCCCCGGATTTCTTTCTTCGTTTGGGGTGATGGAATTTCGAGTATGGATTTTAGTTTGGCAAGATCAACTTCAATCCCTTTCTCGCTAACCATGAATACTAAGAGATTTCCTTTGGTAACACCAAAAACACATTTTTATGGGTTAAGTCGCATCTGGTATTACCGTATTCACTCGAAGAACTTCCGGGGAGCGAGAACATGACCTTCTCGAGTTTTAGAATTTATGATCATATATCGTACACATAGACCTCGAATTACTTATGTATCTGATCATGCAAGATAGTTGTGGCAACCCTCCGATAAGTAGCCTCTATATTTTTTAGACCAAATATCATAAAGATGTAACAAAAGGTTCCCCATAGGGTGATGAATACGATTTTTTCTTGATGATCCGGGTGCATTTTGATCTAACTGTATTCGAAAAAAATCATCAACTAATGACTTAAGAGCATGACTGGTTGTATTGTCTACCATCATGTCGATATTGGGTAGCGGATAATCATCCTTTGTAGAGGCCTTGTTTAAATCTTGATAATCAACGCACATGCGAACCTTTCCTCTAGATTTTAGCATGGGTACAATGTTGGATAGCCATGTGGAACATTCGATCACTCGGATGAATCATGCGTTCAACTATTTAACCACTTCTTCCTTAACCTTGAGTGATCATTCGGTGTAAAGCTTTCGTCATTTCTGTTTGACTAGTTTGCATTCTAGGAGCGTTGGAATCTTATGTTGAGGTATATCAGGATTAATGTCATCATAGGACCATGCGAAGAAATCCATAAATTCCTTCATTAATTCCTCAAGTAGCGTGCATTCTTTCTCGTCAAGGGTAAACTCTATCCTAATCAAACACAGTTGGCACTATAACTGAGATTAATAACAATAGTTTCATCTTCATTAATTTAAATGAAGTTATGTTGTTTGTTATTAAACTTATTAAGATCAGTTAAGAATTATTGATATGCAAAATCATCATCATCAAGAGTTTGATTGGAATTAAAACAATTAATGTAAAGAACAACATGATACTCAAAATCTTCATTTATTTTATTGTTAGGAAAAATAGAGTTGAGAACCTCATCATAGGAGGTTTCGATTACATTATGATCAGAATAAGGAGGAACAAAAAAAAGTGAAAATAGGATAAACATCTGGGTTGGGTTGCATTTCAGCGGGTAGAACTGGCATATCATTCCAGTTGAGGAGGGGTGCATCAGCAGCTTCCCATACGGGATGGATATATTGATGCAGAGCTTGAGTGGGCCATGCTGAGTGTCAGCCCCAATGCCTGCAAGTTGAGTGAATCTTTGGAGTCACTTACCTCGAAACCTTCGGTATAACTATAGTCTCTTAATGAGTGGTTGTACCTGATGTTGGGAACTTTTGGCCCATGAGTAGCTATCTCAGAAAAAGATATCCATTCCTGACTTCATCTTCTTTTCCACGTGATCATACCATGGTTAGTGAAAGCCACAAAAGGGTAGATATTCACCCTCTTTGATGAATCTTCCATTGAAGGAATCTCTTGATACAGTCTTGGTATTTTCTAGCCTTCTCTTAAACCGAGGTTGTCTAAGCATTCTGAGTTCCTATGCTGATGGTTGATAACCCAGGACATAAGGAGGAAGGGCTTTATTCAACACTATGGGTTTTAGTATTCCCTGTTATCATCTTCCCAGCGTAGTCTAGGCATGAAGTGCATGTTCTTTAACATCTATATCATATTGACATTGCCGTGAGCATTGTGTTCTAGACAAACTCTATCTTTGAAATCATCCCCTATTGGGAGCGAAAGCCGTTCGACTTGGACACCTTACGAAAGAATTTCATTTACCTTATGTTGTATATCTAGTACTGAATTACTAGTGCTTGCACTCTCAGTATTATCATCGTCGTCCAAGATGGTGATGACCTTCCCATAGGCAAAGAACTTCAGTTTTGGATGGAGGGAAGAAGACACAACCATGATAATATGGAACCATGGTCATCCTAGCAATAATTTAAAATAAGACGGAATGTCAATGACCTGGAATTAATTAACGAGGTTTATATGTCCATCCCATATTATAAGCTTTATGGATCCCATTACTTCTCGACAAGTATTATCATAGGCATGCACCGCGGCAGAGGTTGGAGCAAGGCCGCTTACTTTCAGTCTCAAACAATAATGGGTTCTCAACGGGAAAACATTAAGAGTTGATCCATTATCGACAAGTGAAAGTTGGATGGTATTTCCCATGACTACGACAAATATATTGAGAGCGTAGTTGCGATTTGGTCCGAACTTGGGGATTTCCTCTTCAGAGAAGGAAAGTATTCTAATAGAGGTTAGATATCCAACCAGATTCACTGGCTCTTCTGGTGTGGTGGAAGGGGGGACTGTGGGCCCAGTAAGTAGTTTAATCAAGGCAATTTGGTGGAGTTAAAAAGACATAAAGAGTCCCCACAGAGTGATGTTAGCGTGAGTTTTCTTCAATTGATCAATGGTCTCGCTCTCTTCGAGGGTTACTTTTGGCATAGGAAGTTTCTCAACACCTTTTCCCTTGTCGATTATTGCTGATTGCGGGTTCGGCATCTTATAATGCCTCCATGATCTTGTCATATTCTTCATAGAAGAAGAGAAAAATAGAAGCCCTGTTTCCTTATCTACCTCGGGTTGTTCGGACACTTTATTTATTTCTCCTAGTAACTCCCCAAACGATAGCATTTCACATATACTCACTACTAGGCTAGTCTTATTTAGGCATTGCACTTCATCTGAACTATCAAATTCGTTTCCCCATCATAGGGCAAAGACATCATCCGCCCACGAAAGTTCAATTCACTCCACAACTTCAATGGCCTCTTCGTATAGATCCTCCCACTCAATGGGGAGATGTAAAATCGAAGGGACCAGGCATCCTTGTAATTTCAAAGCATCTCGATCTGTCAAAATAAGTCCTCCATGATCTGGACGACATCATTTAAGCTAACTTCATCGGTACATACCACCTAATTATCTGACTCTCGAGCCCATTTCTCATATTCCAAGAACAATGTACTGAATCTCTGGGAGTCAATGGTCATTTACGAGGTCAATTTCAGCCCGAACTCTAGAAGGTGGTTTAATACTACTGATAGTTCCATATATTTCCGTTTGAAACAAATACGAACAATAATGAATGCTCTTGTAAGGAGTGTGAGAGAGTAGCTACAGCGGAAATATTGTGACTTCTCAAATAAAATCCAATTTTAATTAATCCCAAATTTTAGTTAAACCCTAAAACATGCATCTAGATGATTTATCAAATAAAATATAGCATGTAGGATAAAATAAACAATTTCAGGAAAAATCAAACACATGCTTGTGAGGAAAAATCCCCCAAAGGGGCAAAACCATTTATTTTCATTATAATATTGTAACAGTACAATTTCGGATTACAATGAAAATACAAGTGACTAAGAATTACCCTCAGGTGTCGGATTCTGTAGTCGGCGGCTGGAAATATCCCTTTTCAGGAGGGCTGCAATGAAGAAGAGAAACTGCTTCTCCACAAGTTTGTCGGCTGGAATTTTCCCTTTCCAGGAGGTCAGCAATTAAGAAGCAAGACGGCTTCTCCACAAGGGTTGAACAGACCAAAGTTGTGTTCTTGGGTTGCAAAAGGATTCACAAATATTTGGCAAGGATGTGTGAATCAAAACATGAGTCTTGGGACTCAAAAAATATGAAGACTTGAGGTATTAGGACTCTCAAATTCGTCTATCAAAGTCTTACAAAATAGCTCCCCCGAAGTTGGCTTTTATAAGGAAACCAAAAGAGTTTTAAAAAACCGGGACTGTTTCTGTGCGTGTACCCCGAACCGGTTCTGGTGTACCCCGAACCGGTTCCCCATGCCGTTTGGGGTACCTCTCTGGTTTGGGGATTAAAAAAAATAGCATTCTTTAAGGAATTTTCTCCATCTTCAAAAGGTCATAACTCCTTCACCGTAGCTCGGATTGAGGTGTCGTTTCTTCCAATATCTTTGTTACGACGAGATCCTTAACTTTCCTATTGACCATGCCTCCGAACTATGGATGTGAAATTACTAAAATGTCCTTGAACTCTCCTATCGTGCCTTTTTTCAATGTTTTGACTTCTCTTGCGTACCACTTGCATTAAGTCCCTAAAATCATGGAACGTGAAGTCGTTGAGGCAGATGTGGGACACATTAATGGAGATGTTGAATGCTTGATTCCCGAAATTCGGATAGAGGCCATCATGTGAGATCGTGAGGTGACGTGTCAAATGTAACGGCGTATAACATACATAAATGTAACATGTTGGACATTAGAAAAATGTCCTTACAAATCTCCCCCTATGTCTATGCTGGTACATACATAAAAAATTCGAATTATCAAATAACAAAATTGCCTATACAAATCTACCCTTCCATGAACCCAAAACAGGAAAGATACAAATGAATAAGTCTTCATCATTTGTTCTTCAAATCTTTAAACCTTCAAATCTTCAATCTTCAAAATCTCAAATCTTTTCTCATCAGGGTGTCCAATTCAGTGATCATCAATGTAGTACCTACACACATGAGATAAAGAAAAAAATACCAAGTGATGTATCGAGTTTGAAAGGAGATAAACATAGATACTAATTTATGCAAAAAGCATAAGTTAAATCTCAAAAACTCCCCCAAAATTCAAACTCCCCCAAAATAAGATAATTCTTTCTCCCCCTTTTTATGATGTCCCCAAATAGACAAATAAGAAGAATGAATCAAACAAGCAAAATCGGCATGTCACGGTATTCAAAACAAAGCATCAATCAGATGGAAAACGCGTTCTTGCAAAGAGATACTCAAAAAAATCTTCACAAAAAATTGATACCATTTGAAAAAAATATGATACAAAAATCACACCATGGATTTAGACTCAAACAACCAAGTCATGGAAATGGAATGAATGGGTGTGAACACATTCGATAGGTAAATCAACTCAATCGATCATATGTGCACGATGCATATGTGTACTCCTAACGAATGAACATCAAAAGTATCCTTAGGTGAAAAGATTGTTGAATTTAGATGACATCGTCTTATGCAAATCAACAAATCAAAGTCAAAATGATTTCCACACCAATAACGTCCAAAACTATGTAGCGCATTTTCAAGTATTTCAAGGACGTGCAAACCCGTTTTAAATTCTCCAACCAAACTCCCTCATATATATTTTCTTTTAGAGGTAATCTAAATTCTCAAACTTTGGAGAATTGGTGCAAAATCCTAAATGTCCCATAATTTGGCATGAATATCTTTTTATTGCCTTTAAATATTTTTCGGGCTCTTTTAAACCTCTTTGGACCCCGGATAATAAAATTCCTCCATTTTTTAGGTCCAATTTAACGATGGCTTAGTATTCGCAAAGGCAAAATGAACCTTTCGCAGCCCTTCCCCATTTTCAAACAAAGCACACAAACTCACAAAGCGGTTCTTTTATGCACAATTTCCTTATAAAAATTATTGCGCTTGGTTTGTTTTAAAGACAGGATTGAAGTGAAAACACCCGACCAACATGTGATAAGACAAGCACAATAATCAAACAAATCCGTGCATGTGTGAAATAAAGGAAACATGAGTCAAACATGTAGGAAGTAACACTTAATTACATATTAATGACTCCAAACATTATAAAGCACATGGATGAATTGACCTATTGTCTCAAAACACTATCAAATAGTCATATGAAAATAATGGAATGATGTTGTGACTCGGTCATCCTAAGTGTTCATCCATAAAAGGGGCATGACAAAATACAAAAATCTTTTTCGATTTTCAAATATTTTATCAAAAAAAATCTTTTTGTATTTTTCAAAAAAACATTTTATCAAAAACAAAAATTATACAAAAAGTACAAGTCATCACACTAGTAAAAATATATCATGAAACCACAACTAGTGTATGACAAACATGCAATCACAATCAACCAAAAGATTTCACATGGGGTGAATTACGTGCAATCAAACGAGAAACGTGGACAAATAAACCATAAGCCTCTAAATCCGATTTTCTAACCCAAATTGATGTGTAACGGAGTGTGGGGGTTTTGGGAATCGAATTTATTCTTTCATTAACCTTACTAGGTCCATTTAAAAGCTTATAACAAAAGTGCCTAAGATGACCTTGCCTACCACAATGTGTGCAAGAGTAAATCAGGCGGTTTGTGTTACCTAAAGGTGGCCCTCTCCTCAAATTTATCGGTTGCTCTCTCCGAATTTACCTAGGTGGGTCTCTCCTAATGATCCTAGGAGGTTCTATCACGATGTTCCTATGGGGTGCTTTCTTAAAAAAATTAGGTGCCTCTTTCTTAACAATCCTAGGAGGCTCTCTCACACATGTGGGAATGGGTGCAACATATTTTTCAAGACTAATCCCACCCCTATCCGTTTTGATCTCGATTGTGCCTAAAATCTTATCAAGTTTTTCAGACCTAGACTCCAAATCAAATTTCACTTTACTTGAATCTTTCAATTTTACCTCAACATCACCTATCCTAGATTCAAGTACTCATTTAGAATCCTCAAACTCTAAAAGCTCATTTTTCATAGTCTCCATCAACCCTCTAAGACTATCTCTCTCACCCTCGACGTACTCAAGCTTCTCTTTCAAAATTTTCTCATGTGCCCTAAGTTCTTCAACTAAAAAATCATTATTTTTTATGGCACACTCTTTCAATTGAGCTTTCAATTTCAATTTTTCTTTCTTTGTTTTCAAAGTTTCAGCATAAAGTTCATTGAAAGCAGTTTGCAAGTCACGCTCATCTACACTTTCCTCCTCACTTTCATCCACACTCCCATCACCTTCACTATCATCACTAATCACATGGATGGGAAACTCTCGCCTAGAAGCATAAAAAACTTCTTCTTCCGAATCACAATCACTAAGGGTAGAAACATGAGAAATCGGTTTATTCAATTTTTTCTTTAAATTTGTGGTACACTCATGTAACGTGTGGCCAACACCCTCACAACAAGGACACCTCTCAGATTCGTTTTCAACAGAAGATTTAAAAGAAGAGTTCGTGTGAAATTTCCAATTAATTTTTTCAAAAATTTGACATCGAAGATCATCAAAACCATCAAAAGCCATTTTTGTGCAAAATCAGGATCAAAACATAATAACTTAGTGCAACAGGCTCTGATACCAATTTGAGATAGTAGCTACAGCGAAAATATTGCGACTTCTCAAATAAAATCCAATTTTAATTAATCCCAAATTTTAGTTAAACCCTAAAACATGCATCTAGATGATTTATCAAATAAAATATAGCATGCAGGATAAAACAAACAATTTCAGGAAAAATCAAACACATGCTTGTGAGGAAAAATCCCCCAAAGGGGCAAAACCATTTATTTTCATTATAATATTGTAATAGTACAATTTCGAATTACAATGAAAATAAAAATGACTAAGAATTACCCTCAGGTGTTGGATTCTGTAGTCGGCGGCTGGAAATATACCTTTCCAGGAGGGATGCAATGAAGAAGAGAAACGGCTTCTCCACAAGTTTGTCGGCTGGAATTTTCCCTTTCCAGGAGGGCAGCAATGAAGAAGAAAGATGGCTTATCCATAAGGGTTGAAAAAACCAAAGTTGTGTTCTTGGGTTGCAAAAGGATTCACAAATATTTGGCAAGGATGTGTGAATCAAAACATGAGTCTTGGGACTCAAAAAATATGAAAACTTGAGGTATTAGGACTCTCAAATTCGTCTATCAAAGTCTTACAAAACAGCTCCCCTGAAGTTGGCTGTTATAAGGAAACCAAAAGAGTTTTAAAAAACTGAGGCTGTTTCTGTGCGTGTACCTCGAACCGGTTCTGGTGTACCCCGAACCGGTTCCCCATGCGGTTTGGGGTACTTCTCTGGTTTGGGGATTAAAAAAAAATAGCATTCTTTAAGGAATTTTCTCCATCTTCAAAAGGTCATAACTCCTTCACCGTAGCTCGGATTGAGGTACCATTTCTTCCAGTATCTTCGTTACGGCAAGCTCTTCAACTTTCTAGTTGACCATACCTCCGAACTATGGATGTGAAATTACGAAAATGCCCTTGAACTCTCCTATCGTGCCTTTTTTCACTGCTTTGACTTCTCTTGCGTACCACTTGCATTAATTCCCTAAAATCATGGAACGTGAAGTCGTTGAGGCATATGTGGGACACATTAATGGAGATGTTAAATGCTTGATTCCCGAAATTCGGATAGAGGCCGTCATGTGAGATCGTGAGGTGACGTGCCAAATGTAGCGGCGTACGACATACATAAATGTAACATGTTGGACATGAGAAAAATGTCCTTATAGAGTGACAGGTCATGATCTATAAAATAAGTATGGTGTAGGAGAAAATATAGGCAAACTTTGAGGGGTTCAAAGGAATATAAATGTATGATGGGCGATTTGCTGGGTACAATCTGGGTAGATGGGTCAAATTATGGGCCCTCTTCTAGGAAGATTGCATTTGCATGCTTTGGGAGTGGATTGTGGGTAGTGTTTGGTTTAGGATTGGTTGGTGGGGCGATGATGCACCGGTTAATCAGATTTTGGATTTTATTTCGGAGATGGAAACACTGATTAGTGGTATGAATGACATTTTGGTGAAAAGCACAATGGGCATAAAGTTTGGAATTTTCGGGAAGTTAGTTTGATAATGGACGAAAGTCCAATGGCTTAATAAGATTTTGGCTCAAAAGGGCTTGGTAAACTTTGGAGAGGGGAGTGTGACGCTCGATTTATTACTTTTTGACTAGGTTAGAGCTTCTTTCTATACTGATGAAGTGGCAGGCTATAAAAAGTTATTAATGGTTGAAACTGTGATATTTATAGGCTTCTCTTACTTTCTACGAGTGAACTGTCCGAACACTTTCTTCAGTTCAACTTTTGTCTTGGAAAGATATTCTTAAATCTCCACTTCTACTTCCCTAAGGACTCGGAAATGGGGGTAATACTATCATTAATCATCGCTGGACATGGGGTAAGAAGTTATTCTTCATAATACTGACTTGTTCCTCTTCGAAAGGCCTATTGTTCATTATGGCCGCTTTCTCTCTCCACCTTGCTATGAAGTTACTAAGAAGTTCCCCGAGATTCTGTTTGAGGAGTTTCAAATCACTCGGGTAACTTCCAATTCCTCATTGTACTTGTACTCTGACATGAATTCTTCGGCAACATCCTCCCAACTGAGGATTCTAGACTCTTCAAGAGATAGAAACTAGAGAAGAACATTGTCATTCAAAGTTTGTTGAAACATATGGGCCATTATTTCCTCAGGAGGCACCTAGGAGATTCATGGCTTGGTGGTAACTTCAGAGATGAACAATTGGGTGCCGACTACCCCCGAACTTCCCAATGCTAGGCACCTTAAACTTTTTCGGCATCCTTACTTTAGGATAGGGAGACATATGGGTATAATCTATATAATTCCCTGAGATTAGGACTTAGTCAAACTTCTTGGTAAATATCTTAAGATCTTTCTTGACCTTGTTCAACTCTTCTTCCTTCGTATCAACGGCTATGGGCAGATTAGCCCATAGTGGGGCAAGATTGGGCATAGGGGGCTGAGTTGGCAATGGGCCATTAGTAGGAGGGGCACGTGGAACTTACTAATATTCTTCTGGGACCCAAATAGGCTCAGGTGCGGGTGGACCCATAATGTGAGATAAGAGGAGCTCGGGATCTTTGGGAATATGGACCTAATTTTGTTACATCTCATAGACATAGGTTTGAAGGTTGTCAATCATGGCATCAAGTTAGGATAGAATTGTCATAAAATCAGGCTGCACATTCGGTACCGGGTCTCTGTTCTTCATGGAAAGCGGGTGAAAGAGGATTTTGAAATCAGAGGAAGTAGAAAGGGAACTGACAGAGCCTCGGCGTTGTTCGACGGAAGACCGAAGCCAATAGGGAGCTAGGTCAAGGGTTGGGTATGCGATCAACCTGAGAAGGAGAAATGATTCGAATTTATTTTTGAAAGAGAAGAAGGACGGTATTTTATTATAAGAGGAAAATGTTTTTGAATTTTTTTGAAAAGAGGAGGACAAAAGGTTTTTTGGGTAAAAAGGAGGAAAAATATTTATGGTAAAAGGAAGAATTTTTTTTTTGGGTATTTTGAAAAAAAGTGGGGAAAAATATTTTTTAACTTTGGTAAAGAAATAGGAAAAACAAGAAAATGGTCTCAGCGTGATTATTATTATTATTATTATTATTATTATTATTATTATTATTATTATTATTATTATTATTATTATTATTATTATTATTATTATTATTATTATTATTATTATTATTATTATGTTCTCACTTGTATTAGGTTTACCTAAATGTAGAAAAAAATGTCGGACGGGACCTAAGCCTGGGAAAATTGGGTTTGAAAAATATGTAAAACATGGTTGGACTTGTTGCCGGGCTCATGTATAGGGTCCTATTTTGAAAAAGATAAAATAGCGCGAAAATTTTGGCGGCATGCGACCCACCATTTCAGTAGAGTTTTGGGTAGTAACCAGCAAACTAAATATGAGTGGCTTATATTTGATTCCTATATGAGGGTATGCAGTTGTTGGGTTAGTTGGAAGGGTTCACCCCTTGGCATGACTTCCACAATATACATCTTTGCTTTTAACAGAAATCAGTATGTGGGGACAAGCCATTCGATATACATGAGTTTACGTGAATTGCCTCACTATGTACATCATGGGGACAATATGAGAGCGATTCAATATACTTGACGTACGTGAATGAGTTCCCTGGGATATACCTCTCGTCATGACATTGGTCAAGCAGTACGATGGGGTGGGAGACATTTGATATACGTCCAAGGTACTTGGCCATTGTAAGGTGAGAGTCATATTGCTTAGGATAACTGTGACCTGTCAGACCAACACCCATCACAAAGTGACCCCTTAGTTAGGGGACAAAATTTGGTCAATAGGCATGCTCTTTGGTAATGTAGTGTGCAAAATGCATGACACTTGATTAGTATATTATGTAGAGGGTATTTTATTTCACATAATGAGAATTATACCAATAGGGAAGAATGTACAAGTAAAAATTAAATCTATCATGGAGCATTAAGATTATACTAAGCATGGATATGTAAGAGTGAGTAATGTCTGAATATCAATGAGTGAGTGTGTGGTAGTGAACCGAAACATGGATCAACTACACATGGTGTGTTACAAGTGTCAGTGAGCATGGATATATACAAGTGTGATAAGTGTAGGTTTGAGTTAGTGATACCTAAACATGGATATTTTAAGTAGTGTGTGAAAAATCTGGATATAAGTGATCATATGTGTAAGTAGTGTGAAGTGAACATGGAGAATATCTACAAGTGTACGAGTGAGGAGTGACATAAGCATGAGGTAGATATTTACAAGAAATAATATATGAGAAAAAAGCGAACATACAGGTAGGTGCATAGGCACATAAGAAGAAAACAATAACACCAATGTAAATAGAGTCTTTCCCTCTTGAAAAATCCCAAGCGGATTCGCCACTGTGACCATCCCTATGTCTCCCAGGTGGGGGGAAGGGGATAAGGTCTTTGGCCCTCTTCCTCTAAGAGTGCTTCGGACGTCGTCGATTTGGGGTGATGTAAAAAGATGGAGTCGCCTGCTTATTTTTCAAAAAAAAAAGACAAAAGATCATGTCTCTTCCTCGAGAGAGCGACATGAAAGACAAACGGATGCTTACGAAAAAAATAGTTCACAGGTTCGGGGGATAAGTTATGGAATGGGAAGGTCTTAGGCACCCATACCTCCCTTTTGGTCTCTCATGGGATTGTGTTACTATTTTCCTTAAGTTCTCCATGAAGTGTGTGTGAATGTATATATAAATGGAGATTGGAATCGTCCAGCTCATATCATGAAAATGATAAAGTGATTGTTAATGCATTTATCGAGATATTGATTGTTATGGTGAAAGGATAATATATGTTACATAAAATGCCAATATGGATCACAAATATAATAAATATTAAAAAAGAGTATATATAAAAGGGATGCAACTACGAAAATTGGGGAAATTGAGAAATTGGAAAATTAGAAAATTGGAATATTGGACTCGAGTCTCGGGTTTTAACCCAAAGAGCCTCCATAGCCTATAAAGGCATCAAAGTCCCTTAGTTCGCATGCGACATAAGGGTGGGGTTTATCCCATAGATTCGAACGAGAATTTATTATACATGTGTGCGTAAATAATGAGTTTTTAGTTTTCAGAAATTGATGTGGACAACCCTCTTTTTCATTGTCTTTTTTTGTAGAAAATAATGTATGTGCAATATAAATAGTAAAGAATGGAATGTTAATGTGTATGAACTGAAGTAAAAACTAGATTATAATTTATGTAACTAATGCAAAAATAAAGAATTTAATGACAGAGGGTGATATTTGGAGCTTCGTTGTAGAATTGGGGCTTGATATTGATCCTTAATGAGTTCCATTGACTGTTGAGATGAATTTTGGAGGAGAGAGAATGATATTTTGCTAAATTGGGAATGAAAATGACAGGAATGAAAGATGTAAGGGAATTTCACACAAGGAAAATTCGCTGAATGCAAGAGACTGTTGTTGATATCACTGATATTGATGGATTTGAGGTGTCTTGAGAGTCAACTCATGACCCCTATTTATAGGGTGGGGATGCCGATCGGCATAGCTCTAACCCTACCATTTGGCAGGTATCCCTAGACATACTGTCAATAGGTAGGGAAATGGACCTGCCAATCGGTAGTCTTCTGCATATTTTTTTGGAAAATGATCGTAGAACTCAATTCATAAATACAAATTGTGCATGGGGAATACCGTTGGAAAGGTAATTCAGAGTCCGTCATAAGTACATGGGTCGCTCCCAGTTTTAGGAGTTGACTTTTGGTCAAGTGGGGCTCGAAAGCGCTCATCGGTTCTTTTAGAGAGGGATCTTCGGATGATAGTGGATAGTTTGTCCAAATAGTAAGTCAGAATCACACACGAGGAGGACCGTTTGAAAGGATACATGAGGTACTTCAACATTCCAAAAATGTTTGCTCGATTTGGACTATTGACTTTGGTCAACGAGGGCTCGAAAGTGCTTGATGAACTTTTGAAGTAAAACGGGTCATTTGTCCATGCCGTAAGGCTGATTCCTGAACATAACAGACCGTTTGAATGGGTATTAAGTTTCCTTGAAAGATTCATTGAGTCTCATTTGAGCCAAAGATTGGACTTTGGTCAAACAGAGCCCGGGAGCTCCTAGTGGATTTCAAATCAATCTACAGGGGAAAACTGAACTCTCGTCCGAATGATTATGTCATTTTGCGCACTGGGTGGACCACTGAAAAGGAGTTTCAGTTTCCTTAGAGGATTCATTGGCCTTTGACTCTGACGTTTGGTTTGATTAGGGTGAAATCGGGGTCCGGGAGCGCCTAGTGGCCTCCAGATTGGTTTTTGGTAGTAAAACAATCCGTTCGCCTGAACCGTTATGTTGATTCGTGCATGGGTGGACCGTTAGAAAGGGGATTCAAATCCCCTCGAAGATGTTTTGAGATTTCACTCTAATGATAGAGTTGATCAGAGTCAAACGGGGCCTGGGAGTGTTCAATGGCCTCTAGATCGGTACTTGGAGTACGACCTAGGGTTTGTAATGAAATGGGGAGGTGCTAGGGACCTATGTACAGTCTTAGGGGGTCCTATAATGTGGTGTCTACAATCATCATCGCGCACCCATTATCTTTAACATGTGTCGTTCAATCAAGAATCATCATCAGGCATCCATCATCTTCAACGTGTGTCGTATAACTTTATCCAATCTCCACTAACTCCACTAAGCTAAAGGTATATATTTAACTCGAGTTATTAGTTTTCATGTAAATATTTGGGATATTTTTTTAATCTTTTTTATACAATAAGGCTGTCATTTAAAAAAAAACCTTTTTTGCGTAAGTTTGTTCAATTGACCTTAACATGTTGTTCAAACGACATGAACATGTCTCCTGAAGGTCGCGCGATGCATCATTTCTTTTGTGCATCAAACGATCACATTTTGTTTTTTTTAATAGGTCATTTCTATGGACATTCCTAACTAGGATCAAATGACATCATATGTCATTCTAACAACATTGAGAAGTTATTCGAACGACCCGCGCCACCTTGATTTTTTATTTCGCCTATAAATACCTACTCTCATTAGGTATTTTAGTAAGTCTTTTTCACTCCACCTCCTGCAGATCTTCTGCATTTTAAGACTTCATTTTTAAAGGACAAAAGACATTTTGATTCACTCAAAGATCCCAAATCTTATATGTAAATCATTGAAAAACCCATGAACTCATATTACCCATTCTTGGAGTAAATCTCGTGGAGAAGAAAGGTTGTCTCCATTACTGATTCTCGGAGTTCCTAAGGGAACTCTTGCTGACTCTTGGAGATCTTGAGGGATCTCTTTCTGAAGACAACAAACCAACACCCGTGGGTATTTATTTGTCAAACACGTTGTATTTCTCTATGTATATGTAAGTCGAGGTTTACATTTTATAATGAAGTAAATGGTTTTGCCCCTTTTGGGGATTTTTTGTGAATTTTTGTTTATGAGTGTTTGGATTTCATGATAGATAGATTTTATTTCTTTCAATCACTTTAGATGCATGTTTACGGTTTGATTAAAAGTTGAGATAAAATTGGAATTTAATTAAATAAGTTTAGACATTGAATGCAAACGTACTCTCATAATTTTCAATATTAATTCCTTGTCCTTTATATTATCCCTTATTTATAGGCATGATAATCGGTGATATAGTTCTATCCGGACCGATTTATAATAACTACAGGGTAGAACTCGGAACATATTTTTACTATTAATTTAGTAGTACTTCATATCAGGAGATTTGATCTTATCATTGGAATGGATGCACTCTTAGCAAATTTCGCTCATACATACAAAGAGCGTACTTTTAAGTATCCTAAGACTAAAGTATTTTATTTTTAGGGACAACAATCTAAAAATATGTGTGACATGTCATCCTACTCTCTTTTAATTTTAGATATGTATGAGGATGTTTTTCCATAAGAATTACCCTGTATTCTTCCAACAACAAAAATAGTGTTTGTAATCGACCTGCTAACAAATATTGCCTATCTCCATACCTCCATATAGAATGACACCATTAAAATTATGAGACCTCATAATCCAATTGGACAAATTAGTATTAAAAGGATTTATCCGGTTGAGTAAGGTACACCGGTATTATTCGTTAAGAAGAAAGATGGAACATTCCCCTTGTGCATAGATTACCGTAGATTAAACCAGGTCACAACAAAAAAATAAATACACCTTACCTAAAATAGGTTATTTGTTTGACCAATTGCGAGGAACAAAGATATTTTTAAAAATAGATTTAAGGTCCGAATATCATCAATTATGAGTGAGAGAAGAAGATATAACAAATACTGCATTTTGAACTCGCTATGGACATTTTGAAATTTTAGTTATGTCCTTTGGGTTAACAAATGCACCTCCAACCATTATAAATTTAATTCATCGGGTATTCCAACCATTTTTTTTTATCAAATCGTGGTCATTTTTATATATGATATGTTAGTATATTCTAAAACCAAGAGAGATCATGAACAACATTTGCAAATTGTGCTAAAATTTTTATGAAAAAACCACCTCAATGAAAAGAAGAGTAAATGTAATTTTCTAATGAGAGAATGAAATTTATATGACATGTAATTACCTAATTTAGAATAAAATTTGATCCATCAAAAGTTGTAGCAACAATTGAGTGGCCACAACCTTCTACCATTATACAAATTCAATGTTTTCAAGGACTCACATGTTACTACAGACGTTTTGTGGAAGGATTATCTATAATTGTGTTACCCTTAATGAAGTTAAGTTGTAAGGATGTGTGATTCAAATGTACCAACGGATGTAAAAAAGAATTTTAGATCTTAAAGGAAAAGTTAACTACTACCCCCCGTGCTTAATGTACCTTCTAATGATGTTAGTTACGAAGTATATATGGATGCCTCTTTGCAAGGATTAGGATGTGTACTCATGAAACTAGGAAAGATAATAGAAGATGGGTCTTTTTAATTGAAGACTTATGAACCAAACTATCCAGTTCACAATTTTGAGCTAGCTACAATAGTTTTCGCATTAAATATTCGAAGATGTTACTTTTACAAAGAAGCGTTTCAAGTATTCTTAGATCATAAAAGTCTTAAGTATATATTTACCCAAAAAGACTTAAATATTCGAACACTATGGTGGATCGAATTCTTGGATGGTTACAAATTTCAGTTACAATATCTCCTCGGTAAAGGCAATGGTGTAGCATATGCACTGAGTCAAAAAATAAGTGGAAAATTAATAGGAATGTTTTCATATGAAATTATGATGACCATGGAGGAATATAATCTATAAAAGGAAAACATGAGAATTCTCTTTATTCTCCGAAGTATTACGACATACCCTACTTTTCAGAAAAGGATAATTGAGCAACAAGCTACTAATAATTTCCTTAAAACCCAACAGAAAGACATAGAGAATGGAGAAGGGAGGAAAATTGGACTTATAACCAAAAAAGCATACTACATTAGAAAAATTGAATGTGAATACCTTCCCATTCGATATTAAAAGAATAAGTGTTACAAGAAGCACATCATTATAAGTTAATCATACATTTAGGGAATGAAAATATGTATCACGATCATAAAAGACAATAAAGTGTGGCAAGGAATGAAGCAAGATCTCAAGGATTTTGTGGGAGGATGCCTAACCTGTCAACAAGTGAAAATCAAACACCAATTCCCTAAAGGATTATTAAAACCCTTCCCTATTCCAACATTGAAATGGGAACATATTACCATAGATTTTCTTAGTGGACTATCCATGACATCACAATGTTATAACTCAATCTGGGTAAATGCAGATCACTTAACTAAATCATCACATTTTCTATGTGTTGGAACCATTGATTCTTTCCAAAGTCTTAGCGAGTTGTATATTGGAAAAATCATCAGACTTCATGGAGTAACTTTATCCATAGTATCCGATTGTGACTCCTTATTTGTGGGAACATTTTTAGCTGGCATTAGAACATGCCTTAGGCACCAAGTTACATTTAAGTACCAGTTTTCATCCCCAAACTAATGATCAATTCGAAAGACTAATCTAAACACTCGAGGATATCATGTGCGCATGTGCTTTAGATTTGGCCAGAAATTGGAGTGATCACTTAGCACTAATTGAATTCTTTGATACTAGCAGTTACCAAGCCAGCATCCAGATCGCTGTGTCCAAAGCACTATATAGGAGATTATGTCTCTATCCATTATGCTGGATTGAATCCAAAGAAAATAGTATCTTTGGACCTGAAATAATAGAAGAAACCACCAAAAAATATGCTTAATTAAAGAAGATTGCAGGAATTAAAAAATAGATAGAAAAGTTAAGCATATCACAGAAGGATACCCTTGGAATTTTAGTTGAAGGATCAAGTATTCCTAAAACTATCACCAAGAAAGGTGATCATAGGATTCAAAGGAAAAGGAAAACTAACATCATAATATGTGGGGCTTTTGAAATCACAGAATGAATTGGGCCAGTAGCCTATCATTTATAACTACGTGTTGAATGATAAAAAATACACGACGTGTTTCACATATCACAATTGAGAAAATACATACCATATCCAAGACATATCATCACCTCGAAAGGAATATCTGTACAATCCAATAATGACTTTGAAGAAAAACCCATCAGGATATTAGACTTTCAAAACAAGGTTCTTCACAAAAAACCATTTCATTAGTCAAGGTTGTTTTGTAGCATCATGGAGCTTAATAAGCAACCTAGGAAATTGGTTCAATGAAACAACACTACTCAAAACTCTTTAAAGGTAATTTCGAGGACAATTTTTTTTGGTAGGAATATTGTAATAACTCGAACATACAAATAGACTATGACCTCATTAGTTTACTTATATATATAGGACCGAGATTACTCACCAATAATAAATTAGAAATATCCTATAACAATACGTGAATGATTAAAAGTAACATTTTTGTTTATTACCCAACTATATACTAGGTAAATCACAAATCACCTATAAGTCCCTTAAGTTATAATAATTCCAAAAGTGGACCTAGAAATTTTAAAACCTTGTTTAAACTTATAAACTAATACTAATCCGAAACATATTTATATGTATAACCTATAAACATAAAATTCGCTACAAGTACCCTGATATACCTTTACAAGTTTTAAAAATTTCATTTTAGCTCTTCAAACTCTCAAAAATGTAGAAAGAGGACTGTATACTTAAACCTAAACTACCTAGGGATCCAATTCTTGAACACAACTTATTACACAAACCCCCTTGCTGAATTGTAAGACACCTAGGAAGCTACCTAGACCTTAGAATATCAAAATCCATATGAAATCACATGGTACCCATTTTTCCATAACTTAAAATTTTATAACAACCTATGGAAATCCACCTCTCAAATAACCAATCAACTCCCCATCTTTAACCCTATTTGGAAGTTTTGGCATCTTAACATTATATGTATCAAACATAGTTTTCTTGATTCCATTATCTTTGTCCACCAACCTAGGATTGTTTTTAGCTTTCACATGCAAGAATTCATGTTAGTTTTGCACTGAACCGAATCAAAAACAAGAAAACTGCATTGAATGTTGAGCTTCAATGGTGGATTATGTGCTCCTGACCTTGAACTGGTTTCAAGATTGGAAAGTTTGATCTTTGGTTCTCATGAACATAGGCGAGATGGTCAATTTCAGTACAATATAGTTTGGATACCCAAAATAGCAAAATTTCATATACGGCTTGAAAAATGTGAGAGTTAAAAATTCTCCTTTTAATCTATGAATTAAAACCTCAAATTAAAACCTTTTTGTTCTAAAATAACTTGGAAATAAATCCATGTATATTCCATAGTTCGAGTGTACCTAGAAAATCACGAATATCAAGTTAAAATTTTGAACATTTTATAGAAACTAGATGTGAGGCTATAGTCAACCTCAATCCATAAAAGTTATATATTTGGATTCCTCGTGAACAATTAGGAAGAATGTCTTTTGAATCAGTTAAAATGGTATTCTATACATGATTTAATCAATGGTGAAAGTTTAAAACCCTAAAGTCAAATTATCGAGAGGTTGAAGGTGGAGAAACGCACGCGAGTGAAGTCAACAGAAGTGTGTAGGAAGTTTGAGTTCGCACATAAGGGCATGTGAAAAATCATAAAATTCTAAAAAAAAGTTAAAAAATTATTTTAAATTTTTTTGTCAAAATGGTATATCATATGACAATTTTTTGTGAACTAGAAACCATTATTATAGAAATCTTAGAAGTGGGAATTCAAAACCCAAAAGGATTTTTAACATAAACCCGTGAAATTTTTCAATTTATGAATTTTGTCCCCCAAACATCATATATAGGTTTCTGATGATATTAGGGACAAAAGCGTCAATTACACTAATTTCAAAATATATTTAAAAACCTAACTAATTAAAAGAAATAGAAAATTACAAAATAAAACCTAAAGTTATTTGTATTACGCGATAAAACATTGTATTATAGCCTTAATTATAAACTATAAGACCTCACTTATTTCTTTTCTAAATTCAGACAATCCCAGTCCTTAGCCTTAAAATTAAAAATTGAATTAAAAACCAAAGCCCCTATCCAAGTAGGTAACTTATTTTTCAGTATAGTTTTACGCAATTTTCTTGATTACACCAATTGTTAAAATCACTGTGATGGCCCCAGATATCTCATTCTCATTTATGAACTCGTAAGTGAAGTTCAGAATACATTAAAATTTATTCAATTTTTAAAAATCCTATGTTGATTTTGAATCGATGATTTCAATTTAATACAAATTTATTGATCTTTTTTTATTTAAAGAATACATTATAAATAGGGAATAAACTACTGTTATACCCACAATAGTGATATTTAGCCTATAGGACTCAAGGTATTGAGTGATTAGTTTTTTTCACCATATGGATGCCATTATTATGAGTGTGGGCCCAACAAGTTACTATGATTATTTCTACTTTATCTCCAAATGTTTTGGATGATTGTAATCTATATTGCTAATAACCTTAACCCTCTTTTAAAAGATAATTATGGATTATCTTTGTAGACACCCCATCCCTGTATCCCCTAAATACCTCCTTAGATCCCTAATACTCCTCCTCCCACCATAAGGCCTTAGGTCTTAATTCGAATCCTAATCTAGAGGCCACCTACTGCTTTTAAGACCCGTTTGACATTAGTAAACTCACCATCTGGATAGAATCTCATTTAAACATCATAGGGCTCTAAATACCCTTTCCAACGATCCATACCATGCGTGAATTGGCCTCACGGTTCACACATACTCACATTTCTACTTCAAACCCTGATCTAGAGGCCACGGGGCACACTCGAGCCCAGTTTGACCTCGATCAACCCTCCAACCTGAGCAAAGATTATTGGAATCTCATAAGGATTTTAATTCCCCTTCCAACTTTCCATACCGTTAGGGTTCATGTGTACTCACCTTTCTACTCTGAACTTTAATCCAAAGGCCATTGGGCTCTTCTGAGTCCTGTTTGACCTCGGTCAACCCACCAAACCATCCAACGCTCATTGAAATCTCAAAGGTTCTTAAATAACCTTTTCAATGTTCCATAACATGCATGAAGTGGCCCCACAGTTCGCCCCACAGTTCTTAAATAACCGTTTAAATGTCGTCAGGTGCTTTCGAGCCCTGTTTGTCTTTGGTCAACTCTTGAACCTGGAAATGGCTCAATGGATTCTTGTATAACTTTAAATACCCTTTCTAATGATCCCTGTTGTACATTCTTTGTACTGAGAACTTATACTTATGCCTTTTTTTTTAAAAAGTCCATTCCTGCCTATCTATTGGCAAGGCGTACTTTTCTTCCCCAATAAGTACGGGCTTTGTCAATAGATAGGATAGGGGCCATGATGATGGGAACACCCTTGAAATCCAATTTTTTTACTCTTTTAGGAGACCATGAATTCATTCCCAAAGGGCCTCCCCTGAAGTCACAACATTCTCCTTGAAATCAGTGCACCCAAATTCCCTTTTCCCAAATATTCTCTCCATTTTCTTATATCAATCTCATCCATATTTCATCACACTTGATGTTATTGCCTCACCATCATCAAACCACCTAAAAATACACCTCTACTATTACAAAATAAAAATTAAAGTTCTATAGATGGTCTACTCTTATACATTTATATCTCATTTAATTATTGGTAGTTATTTACTTTATTTCCTCTTTTGATATATATTTTATTTCATTCCTTCACCTAAAAACTAATCCCACTTTTTATTATTTAGTATACACAAATCTTACTTTCAAAAAATATACAAAATTCAAAAATAACGTTTTCATATAAACCGTAAACTTGAATTTCCTGATTTTCCACACAATCTACATTGGTGCACATTTTCTAAAAACAAACTAAAGGAAGTTATAACTTAGGATTTAAGGGTTAAACCCCACCCTAGAATGTTATGAAACTACATAAACTTTGATGTCCTTTGGGCTACGTAAACATCTCGAGTCAATCTTAGCATTCGAGTCCCATTTATTATTTATTGAGTTTATGTTTTCTTTCGTGTAGTACTATTGCAAATACATGTGTTCCTACATATTAGTGTTTTTCTCAATTTACACATCCACTTCCTCATAGTGATTTATGATTTAACAGACACTAACATTATATTTTATGTTTTTATTTTGCACACTCCTTAAACTTATCTCGGTCTGTCTTTCCCATGACATGATTTGGATGATTTCTCTCTCTCATTAAACATACCTCATACATGTACACACATATTAAGTTTTTGAGAAAAGGAGAACATTATCTTAGCCCATGAGAGACCCAAAGGTAGGAATCGGTTCCTAACCCATTACCATTTTTTAACTTAGTCCCCAACCCCTCGACTCATTTGGATTCGTACGCATCAGTATGTCCTTTGATGTCAGTCTCTTGGGATGTATACATTTCTTTTGCGAGTTTTTTCTCCCCTTTTAATGATGGTCGATTTATACCCGTGGCACCCCGTTAAAATCAAATTGATATTTAGGATCTCCTTTATCCTCGAATCCCCATGCATGTGGAGGGAGAGATTTCTCTTGTTTTCTCACCCATTAAATTTTGGGGCCAACCCACGCTTAAGGAATCCAACCAATATGGACACAGTGGAGACTCCACTGCTGAATTTTTTTAGAGGACTAAACTCTACTTTCACATGGGTTTTGTTTCTTTTTTCTACTCTTTCTCTCTATTTCTTTACTTTTGTACCTGTGTACCTATGCCTCCACTGTATGTTCTACTTACTCTCATACTACATATTGTCTATATTACTTGTTCATATCATGATGTTTATATATATTATGCTCTTTTATCATCACATGTATATACCATCTTCCTATCACACGTTTCACCCTTTACTACATTTTATATATTCATCATGTTTCACTCTTGGATCATTTTTATATATTCACCATGTTTTACTCTTTAATCACTTGTATATATTCACATGTTTCACCCTTTACTCACTTATATATAGTAACCATGTGTTACTTCACGCACTCTCACTTGCACGTGATTCACATCAATTGCAGATAACCGCGCTTTGTCTCACTAGCACACTTTCACATTTCTCTCACCTGTATATATCCACATACCCTCTTCACTCACGCATGTTCACATGTTACTCTCTCATTATACACATATTTCATATTCACTTGTATATACCCACATTCTTCATATTTTGTATCCATCATAATGCTTTCTAGAGTTTCCATGATCAATGAACATACTTACTAGTTTTAATCTCCATATATTTCCTCTTTATCCCATGCTACTTTTATATTTTATGCTCTCCCTTGTAGTGGTAGTATTTCTCTTGGTTATAATACATAAAACTATCATTAAGATACTATATAACCCTCATACATTCTTCCACACTACGTAACTTTAACATTTGCAATATTGACCAAAATTTTGTCCCATAATGGGGAGTTACTTTATGATGGGTGTTAGCCTTACGGGACACTATTCACCTAATAGATATTATTTCCATCTTCAATTGGCCTCGTAACTTTGATATACATCGAAGGGCTCCCCTCGCATCGTACTGCTTGACCGAACTCACGATGGGAGGTATATAGAAGGGAACTCATTCACCTACATGGAGTATATCAAATTCTATCTCACTCATACCATCTAATGAAGGTATATCATGAGTCAACTCACATACAGTCAGATATATCAAATATCTTTTCCATGCGTATCGATGAACGATTTCCTTTATAGGCGAGAGGTATATCATGGACATCATGCCAAAGGGGGGAACTTTTCCACTAATCCACCAATTTCATAAACCTCATATTAGCGTCTACCTAGGACACTAATACATAGTTTGTTGGTTCTCAATAAGGAAAAAATTAAACAACATAATCTCATTCAATCTAATGATGAGGAAACTGTTGTTATTAAACTCAGTTCTCGTACCAATCCATGCTAGTGTAAGATATGGGCCACTCTTAACTAAGTATGATAGGTCATAGTTTGAAAATATTCTAAAAGAGTCCATGGATGTCTTCACATGGTCATATGATGACATGCCTAGTATTGACCCTGAAATAGCACAGCATGAGATCACTACCTCCCTAAAAATAAAACATGTCAAACAGAAGTTGAGAAAAGTATGAATATAATGGACCCCAAAGTCAAAGACAAAGTTCTAAAATAATTAAACGTAGACTTCATTTGTGTGGTCGAATATCTTACGTGGATTGCAAACATCATCCCCATACCAAAATCAGGAGGGAAAATCCACATGTGCGTTGACTTTCAATATTTGAACAAAGCATCCCTAAAGGATGATTATTCTCTACCTAACACTGACATAATCATAGACAACAATGCCGGTCATCCACTAAAGTCATTTATCGATGGTTTTGCCAGGCATAACCAGATTAAGATGCATCTTACCCATCAGGAAAAAATTCGCCTTCTTCACTCCATGGAGAACCTTTTACGACACAATCATGCTATTCGGTCTCAAACATTTTGGGGATACCTACCAAAGGGCCTTTACAACCATTCTGCATGGTCTTATCCACAAGGATGTTGAATTCTATGTCAATGACATGATTATCAAATCCAAGACTCGGGAAGGACATATTTTTAGACTGAGGAAATTATTTGAGTGGCTAGGACAATACCAAATGTGACTCAACCCATATAAATGTGTCTTTAGTGTCACAAGGGGAAAAATCCTTAGATTCATGGTTAATGAAAAAGTAATTGAGTGAAACACTTGCAAGTTAAAATCAATACTCTAGATGCCACCACCTCGAATGGAGAAAGAAATGTGTGGCTTCCTTGGTAAGCTCCAATACATCAGTTGGTTCATCAGCCAACTGACCTCTATCTGTAAGCCCATCTTTAAGATTATTCGGAAAGACTCAATTAAAGTTTGGAACAAGGTGTGATAGTAAACCTTTGATTATATCAAATAATACCTCACCTGACCTCTGATACTCATGCCTTCCCAACAGTGTCTCCCCCACCTCATATACCTGACTATCACGGACACTGCAATAGGGGCTATGATGGCCCAGTACATTAAGGAATCTTGTAAGGAAAAATAAACCTACTATGCTAGCAAAAATCTAGAAGGGTACGAGTTAAACTAAACCGCATTAGAGAAGGCTTATGTCATCTTTGTCTGGGTCATATATAAGCTTCAAAACCACATGCTCGCATTCCCTGTCAAATTAGTGTCCCAAATTGATCCATTAAAATATCAGTTGGAGAAGCCTGCCTTGTGTATCCACATGGCCCACTGTCTCATGTTACTGGATGAATTTCAGATCACTTATGTCACATAAAAAGCTATTAAAGGGACACCCATCTCCGATTACCTTGGCGATAATCCCATGGAGGGAGCTGAGATTTGTATTCGTGTATTGACAGACAATGACATCCTTTATACCTTTAATGAAAACCTCAAATGGAAGATGTTATTCGATGGAGCGACAAATAAGAAAGGATATGGTATTAGGATACTCCTGATTGCCCCCGATGATTCTCCCACTCCCATTTCAATAAAACTAGATTTCCCTTGCACCAATAACATGACATAGTATGAGTCATGCATCGTAGGACTCAAAATCGGCCTTGCGAAAAGAGAAAATTCATTGATGTCTATGGAGACTCAACCCTCATCATGGAGCAAATCTTCAGGAAATGGAAAGTCAAAGACAATAAATTCCTACATTTCCACGTTCATCTAGAAGAGTTAGCCTCCCAATTAAAAGATGTTACCTTCAATTACCTTCCTCTCTCGAGGAATTACTTGACCAATTCAGTGCGACCCTAGCATATATGGTTGATATTCCTAAGGGGAGAACAATTAAACCATTTCTAGTCTAAAAAGAAGCTTCACCCACTCGTTACTACCACATTGGGATCATTACAGAAGAAGATCTCAACATGGCAGGATTATGGTATTATGACATTTGGGACCTCCTCAAGCATGGTAGGTATCCTCGGGATGCTAACTAAAAAGATTGTGTGACCTTTCGCAAGTTAGTTGCTCAGTACATCATATAAGACAAGGCACTCTTTAAAAGGAATTTTGATGGAATCCACTTGCATTACAAAGCAGGGGATAGAATCGAAGACATGATGCAAAAAATCCACATTGTGGAATGTGGACCCCATGTGAATTATCATATGCTTGTGAAAAAGATCATCCATCAAGGTTACTACTCAACCATGATTCAAAAATGCACAACTTATGTTCGAAGATGCCTCAAATGATAATTGTTTGCCACTCTCTAGCATTTTGCCTCCTCGGGACCTGTACAAAATGACTTTTCCATATCCCTTCTCCACTGGGGCATAAACATCATAGGGAAAGTCACTCCCAAGGCTTCAAACAAGCATGCATTCATCTTGGTTGTCATTGACTACTTCAGAGAATGGGTCAAAGTTAAGCTATACGTGGCACTGAATGTGAGGAAAGTATCCAAATTCATCATAAAAAATATCATATGACGCTACAGAGTCCCACATGAGTTAGTGTCAGACAATTGGCTCCATTTCAAGGTAGAGGTCACAAAACTAGTTGACGAGTATAGAATTGAAAGTCATAAGTCCATTCCTTATCGCCCATAAACCAATGGTGCTATTAAAGTCGGTAATAAGATCCTCAAGACCATCATTAACAAGATGATTGATTGTAGCGACTGGCCTAACTGAATTCCATATGCCCTTTGGGGTTATCGTACCCCCAACATAACACCCACTAAGGCTACTCCCTAGTCTCTGATATATGACATGGAGTCGGTCCTCCGTGTCAAACTTAAAATACATTCTCTATGAGTATTGCTCAAAAGTCAAGTCGATTAGGAATATTGACATCAAAATCACTAGGATGAACTTATGCTCTTAGACAAAATGAGGCTGAAATTCATATAACATATACAAGGGTACCATCACCATATTATGAGATCATTCAACAAAAAGGTCAAGGACCACGGTGTCCAATAATGAGATCTTGTGTTTACGGAAACCTATCTAAGACCTGAGAGGAAAATTCAAGCCCAAGTCGATAAGACCCTATATAGTAAAGAAAATCTTGTATGGTGGCGTTACTGTGCTTGTAGACCATGATGGGGAGGAAATGACAGGTCCCGTTAACTTGGATCGTCTTACGAAATTTGACCCCTAGTTCGAACTCTCGTCACGCTATGACTCTTCTCACCCTACTTATATTCTAAAAAAATCTTTTATATCCTCTTTACTCAGAACTCTTTAGGATCCGATCCTCTTAGAAATCATCCCTTTAAAAAAAAGAGGATCTAAATTTTCAAAACCCACAGAAGTATGAAGGTAGAACATAAGACGCATATGGGTGTGGTACTCCCTCTTTCACAAAATGCTATTATTTTCTCCCATCGAGAATGATGTTATACCTCATCGTTTAAATGGATAAAAGGATTATGTATGCCCTATCGATCGATATTGATGGTTTAACAAGAGAATCCATTAAAGACACAATAAAATATGTTGAAATCACTATTCTTTTTATTAAACATAGGGGTAAAACTATTCCATAAAATATCAATATCATGAATGAAAAATAAACACTCCCTCACAAGCCCCACAAAACATCAAAATCCAAAAACCCCACTCGCTTTGAAGCTTCTAAACAACATTCTCATAAATAGTTCAGAACTTCTTCAATCTTATAATAAGCTTCACATTACAACATTACCCCATCATACCCAAGACCTGCCTTTAGCTGCCAGATGGACCCGCTTCATCATCACTGCCTAACCCCTGAAGGGCCCTAAGAACCCCACCACTGGTTGTCACTCTTAATTATCTTCGTGCGACGATAAGCCGTAATCATCTTGGATGAAACCACAACATCTTCATCCAAAGTGTGAAACATCATAGAAATCTCTGACCAGTCTCTTCAACAATAATATTAACAACCACTTGCTTCCACATACACTTCAAATGATCCCCGAATACAAACCCAGCCTCCCCAATAGATTGGGACGGATCAGATATCATTCTCAGTTACTTAGTCAAGTATTTCATGAGAAAGAAGTTAGTTATACGTGGAGGAATGACTTGATCCTATCCCACTTGGAGTAAAAGGTGCTATAAAAGATAAAAGGAGTTTTGAAGAAGGCCCACCAACTAGACATGTTGATAATCACCGAATTGGAAGATAGGCTTCAGATTCCCCCGCCATGGTACGGACCAACAAATACATTATTAGAAAAATCTCTGCCACACATCAAGTTCAATACCGTCTGGAGAATAATAATTCCTTCATGAACTAGTGATTAGGTGGATGAGGGAGAGACGTGGAGTAACTCGACTACTGATACTCGAGGAGAATAAGAAAGTTTGTAGTAGCTGCAGAAACACTTGGGTTGACACCAAACATAGTAGAAAACTCTTCATATGTTGGGAATACTTTATCCAAGATGAAACGAAAGATGTTCTCTTTAGGATATCAAAATTGTACACCCGCTTTCAGAAGATTCCAATTTATAAGGAGGTTACTCCATAAGGAGAAAGCTTTGTAATTATTATTGTAGAGGCACATGACCTCTAAGCTTTTTAGATAACCCGAAAAAGTTTTAGACATTGAAAGCACCATTTTTTAAGAAGAAAAAAGATTGGAAAAGAAAGAAGTTTGAGTTATGGTGACAACCCCCCCCCCCCCCCCCTCCCCTGAAAGTGCCCTTTTATACCCGCACGCACTCATAAAAGACAAATAACCCGAGCTACTGCTATGCCCTCTGATCCTAAGTACTCATTAGTAAAGAGGAAGTGGAATCAGTGCTAAGGAAGTTATTTTGACTTGACCCTTATGACGATAGTCATGGCAAGGGGTATGCTGATCGGCACCCCCAATTTTTGAAAATTATTTACTTTGCTATTTTGAATATGTCATTTCCACAATAAGGACTTTTATTTGTAAAAAATCAGCCAGTTACTAAAAATCCCTCTTTTAGTGTTTCTTCTATTTATTTTATTTTATCTTATCTTTGCAATTAAATAAAATTTCAGTAGAAAATTAAAGTGGACATAAATTAAGACACTAAATAAAGATAATTAAGCAAAAGATGCATTTTATATATAGTTCTAAAAAATAAATAACTTTGTTTCTCCAAGTATGAAAAAGAAAACAAAGAAAAAGAAAAGATAAATCATGATGCAGATTGAGCCCTCCAAAGCCTCAACAAAACATTCGCGTCAGGCGCCTCAGCGAGCATGTTTCCCTCGTCGACGTGAATTAGACCCCCTACTCCTCTCCTCAGATGTGGCCAGTAGCACCAGGTAGGAACTGACTGACTTCCCCACATAGTTGGACACTAACGCCATCTAGAATTGAATGGCCCATATCCAGGTCGTCAATACGCGAATAGTCTGTAAAAGAACCAAACCAACAAAGGCAAGCGAACCACTAACGAGGAAAAGAAAATCAAAAGATAAAAATATGTAAGAAGAAGATAATCCATACATCTCTTAAGAAACACTCCTCCAGAAGATCTGCAAAAGTCGTTTATCTCTGCATTAGGGTCATTATGCATCGATAACACCTACCCACTATGCACACGAATATGATAAGAATGGATGAGAATATGGTGGAAAGTAACCTCCTTCACCGTCACTACCACACCTCTCTCGTTTTACGGGTAGATTTCCCAAGTACGCTAATATCCCTCCCAGATCCCACTGCAGGTGGAGGCATATTCTCCACATCATAGATACATGACGACATTAACCATTTGGTCGAGAAGTCTAGGTAGTCATAGCCCATCATCATGTGAGTATAGTTTGTGTACGGATAGCCCTCCATCATCATTGTCCTCGTCTTGTTAGACATATCCTTCACTCGCCCCATACATTCCGAGGGCACATATGGTGGAACCTTTACCTCACCCATCATCACATGCCTCATAACCCTCTATCCCAAGTACCAGACGCACTCAAAATAATGCACCAGTAGACTCTTCATCTAGACAACATGTCCGTTATCCCCGTGGCTCTCGAAGACAAATATCAGGGATAGAAGGTCACCTGTTTCCCTAACAATAGTCAGTAATCTACCGACTGCAAATACAGTATTAAAACCACAAAAAGATACATGTATAGGCCTAACCTTATTGCTTGTCAGGTCGTTCAACGCCGATCACGCATCTTTAAAGGACAGGGACTGGTTCAATCTCCTGTTTTACTTCCTCCACCTGTACATCCTCAAAAAATCTCCTAACTCGCTTGTCTTCTGGGATATCAACTCGACGTTATTCTCAATCACTTTATGCAATCACGTTTGTAAAAGGCAATATAGTATGTCAAAAAGAATCTAAATGGAAAGACAACAGAAAAATAAGAGGAAAATGAATCTAAAAATTAACTCTAAAAGTTACGTGGGCCCCGTAAAAGTTTGTCAGTAACATCGACTAAAAGCAACTAAAGAGACATAGAGGGATGCTAGCACAAATCTCCCCCAATCATACTGGTGGATATCTGAGATGATCTTCATGAAGGGAAGAAAACACTGGTGGATAACATCACTACTCGTTGCCGCCACAAACACTCCTAATAGAAAAAAAAATAAGCGAGTCGCTTGCCTCACTTACTTCCCGTCGATCTCATCAATCCGCCTAGACAATAAAGTATCCTCCATCCCTGATATGTGGACAGAGTCCCCTGACATAATCCTCCCAATATATATCACCCAAGGAAGATTGCACTTCTATGCCATAAATACACATGGTATGGTCCAACATTATTTGCTAGCCCTCTCACTCTAGCCCCATCAGTTGATGACCATATAGGGGAGTGACGGTCATCTCCCTAACACCCAAATGGAATGTGTGGATCGTGTTCCACCACCTCTCGCCCAAGGCGTACATTATCACTGTTGAACGTGGTATCTCATCCAAAGCCCCCACCAAATGGACGAATTTATTAACCTCTACCATCAATATAACAGTCGCAGGAATGTGTTCCCACACTTATTTCATCACAGTTAACCCACGGGGGTGAGTGCTCGATGAAAATATGTCAGCTTAGACAAAACTCAAGAAATTCAACATCCTAAGAAGAAAAAGAAATAAGAAAATGGAGCAAAGAGAGAGCGCTTTAGGAGCCATTTAGGTTTTTCACCCTCGCAAAATAATGATGTGCCATCTCCGCAGCAGAACCCTCTCATAAAAAATGGGCTCCAAGTTATCATACACGTTCTTATTCCCCAGTATTAGTGGCACTATAGCATGCCACTCCCCATCTTCGGTTTCCATTCAGTTGTTTCTTGAGGTGACATCCATGAATTCTTTTAAGAAAACAGACCATAAATGGATTTCTAGAGAGGTAAAGTAATATATTCACTAAAATGAAGATACAAAAAAATGTTGAGGGTCATCCCCATTTATATGGGACTAAGGGGTATGTCAATCAGCAATCTGCTAGACCTGACAGTTGATAGTTACCTTTTATCCCCGCTAGGAAGACTAGGAGTCCATGCCATATGCCAATAGACATCCCAAGCTATGACTATTTGAAGTAACCGTAACATTTCGTTATAAAAATTCCAAATAAATCCAAAATTGCCCAAAAACTCCGAGAAAGTCCCTGTAAGGTTGAATGTATCACAGATCTAAGAAAACTCATTTAGAAGCACTGAACCACTTGAAAAGCTCTCATCACCAATAAAATGCCAAGAGATATTATAAGTGAAATCCTTTAACACTTACAAAATTCCACTCCTCAGCAAAAGACAAAATCAAAGTGCGTCTACACATGTAATACGAAAACACACCCCAATAGAATTGAAACTTAAGAACATCGACTATTAGCAACCTTTTAGGTCCACATAATAGTCCTAGGTCCACAAAATTGATCTCAACCCACTAAACTGGTCACCTAAAATCTTTAGGTTCGTATAATCAACCTTAACCTGATAAATTTGTTATCTGAACTCTTTAGGTCCGCATAATTGTCCTTGACCTAACAAATTGGTCATTTTAATCCTTTAGGTCCACATAATAGACCTAGATTCATAAAATTGACCTCGACCTTCAGAATTGGTCATTTCATCCCTTTAGGTCCAGATAATAGACATAGGACTGCAAAATCAACCTTGATCCTCAAAATCAATCATCTAACCTATTTAGGTCCGCTAAACTGACCTTGGCCTGCTAAATTGGTCATCTCAACTCTTTAGGTCTGTAGAATTGACCTTAAGCCTCCGAATCGATCATTATAACTTTTTAGGTCCGCAGAACCGTCCTCAACCCTTTAATCGACCATTTTCAAAACTGCAACAAGGTCCCTCAACCCTTTGAAATATCGATGATGTGTCTATCTTTTGATGACCTTCGCTTATTCCATGATCTCCTGTTGAGGGGCTCCGTGGACAATCATCCTAGTACCCCCCAAATATCTCCTTAAATCCTTAAAACTCCTCCTCCCATCATACGACCATGGGTTCGAGGCCACCAAACAATTTTAAGCCCCATTTTACCTCAGCTAACTCTCCACCTTTTTTGAAGCTCGTGTGGAAATCAGCCTCATGATTTGCGAATACTCAATTTTTTACTTTGAACCTTGATGTATAGGCCACCGAGAGTTTCCAAGACTTTTTACACCATAGTCAATCATTTAACTTGGAATAACCTCATTATAATCTTATAGGGATCTGAATCCCCATCTGAAGGTCCATACCGTACGCAAATTGGACTCACGATTCGTGCGTACTCACATTTCTACTCCAAATCGTGATTTAGAGGTCGTCGAAATCTTTTGAGTCCCATTTGACCTCAATTAAACCTCCAAACCAAGCGAAGCTTAGTTATATATCGTAGGGACACGAATAGCCAATCCAATAATCCATATTGTCCACAAATCGCCCGCACGGTTCGCGCGTACTCGCATTTTTATTCCGAGAACCACCATATAAAAAAGGCAAAAAAGAGGGTTTTCTTATAAACCCTAAGCTATAATTTCCTCATTTTCCATACTTTCTACACTTGCAAAAATTTTCTAGAAACAAACTAAAAGAAGTTATACCTTAGTATTTATGGGTTAAGCCCCGCCCTTGCTTGTTATCAAACTATGTGGACTTTGATGCCCTTTGGGCTATATATACCTTCCGAGCCAATCTTGGGATTCGAGTCATATTTTATCATTTATTCAGATTATATTTTCTTGCATTTAGTAGTATTTTGAATATGCATACACCTATATATTTGTTTTCCTCTCTATATACACATTCACTTCCTCATAGTGATTTGTGATTTGACGAAAAATCACATTATATTTTTATGTTATTCTTTTGTGCACTCCTTGAAATGATTCCACTCCTTTTTTTCCCATGACGTGAGTCGGATGATTTCTTTCTCTCATTATTCACACCTCACAAATGTACACACGTATCATATTTTGAAGAAAATGAGAATATTATCGTAACCCGTGAGGGACCATAAGGGCAAAATGGGTGCCTAGAACCTTTCCACTTCGTAAATTAGTCCCGAAACCCTCAAATCATTTGGTTTCGTGTGCATCATCATGTCCTTTTATGCTGTTCTCTTGGGATGGTTACATTTTTTGCCTGTTTTGAGAAAAATAGGCTTGCAACTCCATTTTTGCATTTTTCTCCCCTTTGACAATGATCAATTTATATCTTTGGCAGCCCATGAAGGTCAGTGCGAGTGGAAAAAAGAGGATTCTCTTTATCCTCTAATCCTCGCTCGCATGGAGAGAGATTTTTTTCCAGTTATAACTCCCCTCCAATTTCGAGGCCGGTCCGCACCAAGGGAATCCGACCCTGATGGACACAATCTTGTTTAAGAAACTATTTGCAAAGTTAATCATTTTATACTTGATATTTCTAATTGTAGTTATATAATCTTACTACTTTATTTACGTTGTTTCATTTAGATTATTTTTACTTCAAATATCACTTTCTCTTACAATCAATTTATTCAATTGATCTTGCTCATACACAAAAGTTATTTTTTTTAATATTTGTATATACTTAGAATTATCTACTTTGAAAAAAAAATATTCTTTCACCTTCCAGATAGACCCCGAGCATAAGGAAGGCAAAATCCCCCCAACCCTGAAAACTTTTTTGCATCATCATACATGTCCCTATCAGTTATGTACGTAGGGAAAATCGTCAACAAGGAAGACAAAACTACATGAATATATATACTATCACTTATTGAAAGATGTAATGATTAAGGTTCTTAGGCTCCATGATTAAATAAAGTTTAGCTTTAATAAACAATTGTTATATGTGATGTATTGTTATCATATTAATGTGGATACCATTAGTACATATAGAAATTTCAAGATGTGGCAAGTGTCAACTGATCCAATCTATTTAGGTCATCCCGATAATTCCAACACAAAACTATTTGTGCCTTTCAATTTTAGAAAATAGGTGTTGAAAAATTACATGCATGAAAAATGAATTCGTGAGCATTTTATCAAAACAATGGGTGTCAAAACCCTTTAAGTGTGTGTGCGTTTTTAAAATAAATAATACTATTAATTTACCAAAATAATATAAACTTTGGCTTTTGTATTTTGACTTTAGAAAACTAATATTTAAAAGTAGATATATGGAAATTTTGATAAATTAGTGTAATGTATGAATGTGAGGTCGAAGGATATAATAAGAAGTATAATTGAATTGGGAATTCGTGAAAGGAAAAAAATAGTAGGGTTTATGAGAACTTTTGAACCTTTCATGGACCTTTGAATAAATCTTTCTTGAAAATGAACTAAAATTTCTCAAAATGTGGTTGTATGGATAATGAAGGAGATAATAATGGAGGGTTGGTTATCAAATTCATTAGGTAATGTAAGAAAATATAATGGAATTGTCAATATGGGGTGAGAGTTGCACAAAAAAATTCTATGTCCCTATAAAGTGAGGTCACTCTTTCCTTTTATTGAAAGCCCTAAAAGGCAACAACAATGTGTTAGAGTAAAATTTAATATATATATATATATATATATATATATATATATATATATATATATAATAAATATGAATTATAGGCTATCAAATCAAATTAGGCCAATTTAAGTGATTAATTTAAGTTTTGGGACCTTCCTAATGTATTATTAAAGTATGGGTTTTAATGTGTAGAGACAAGCGTAATTTCTATTTTTAAGATGGGTTAAAATAGAAATATTTGAAATATGAACAGACATGATTATCTTATAAATAGGGGTCATGGTCTTCAGATCACACTACACCATTCTTCTGATTCCCATTATCAGAGATAAATTTAGAGAGGAAATAAAAGTGCTGATCTGGAAGAGCATAAGGCCTCAGACTCAGATATTTTAATTTTCTCGTTATGGATTCACGTAATCTTTGCCAAAATTATTAATTATATTTCTTGATAAGTCAATATGAATGTTCCTGTTTGTGTGATGGTTTTTACAAAATAAAATTTAATCCAACATGTGGTATTAGAGCTATTTCATGTTGAAATGTTCATGAGGGTCTTTTCAAGCTAAATGTAACCGTGGCTAATAATATTAAAACATCTACTTCTTCTGCTTCAAAAAAAATATATATATAAATAAATAAAAAATAAAAATATTCGGAAGGTATTGATATTAATTTTGAGCATAAAATAAAATTTTGAAATGTTAATATTTTCAAAAAAAAATTGTATAAAAATATTCCTGTTTTCATTACGATTCCAACGATATAAAATTCATGAAATTTGGACTTGCGGTTGATTTTATATGAATTTTTCAAGATTAAGAAAACCTTAGATTTGTTGTTAATGGAGGTTCTGGAATAGCAAAGAAGATGGCACAAAACGTCGTAGTTCGTAGTTTGGGGTAACCAGATGGCATTTTTTTTGTCATTTTCATTATCTTTTATCATCATATTAATGTAACTTGATACTAGTTCAATGGTAAGAGACATTTACTGACACTAGAAGGTCAGGAGTTCAACTCTTTGTATACCCTATTTTTTAGGACATAAAATGGCATAAAGAGCTTATTAAGAAGGCTAAGGGGTTTCGAACCCTTGACCTCCCATCATCTGAAATCTCTAATTTAAGGACATCACCACTTGGGGTAAGCAACTCTTTGGTTATCTCATTATTTGCAAATATATAATACTTATAGTTGCAGAATATTACATCCATGTTTACAAATTTAAATTCAAATATTTGTTTGTTTATATATATATATTTTGAGATAAATTAATTTAAACAATTATTTTGTTTTACATATGAATAATGAATTGGCCCAAAGGAAGAATTATTATTCCATATGTTCTTATTATCAGTGTTTGATTATTATAGCAAGATATCGCTTACAAGTTAATATTTTTTCCAAAGATAAAATATGAATAGAGTTTTCGATATCTTAAAATGGGGTTTGCCCTTTATTTGAATTTATTTTTTATTTAAGACTTATATGAGCTAGTTTTATTTGTTTGTTGTTCTTGGATTCATCTATCAGTTCTGCTTCCAACATTACTACCAGTATTAATTCTATTCATATTCTTAATGGCACAAACTTTAAGTCATGGCAAGAGAACCTTCATATAGTTCTCGGTATCATGGATATGGACCTTGCATTAAGGGTTCCTTCTCCTACACCTCTTGTGGATAAAAGTTCCTCTGATGATAAAAAGGAATTTGAAAGGTGGTAGAAGTGAAATCGAATGCGTTTGGTGATCATAAAAAAGGCCATTTCAGAAGCATTTAGGGGCACAATATTGAAAACGATAAAGATAGCCAAAGAGTTCCTAGAAGAAATTAAGAACAGATTTGCCAAGAATGAAAAGACTGAAACAAGTATATTTTTGGCAAGTCTCATCTCAATGGAATATAAAGGTAATGGGAACATTAGGGGGTACATTATGGAAATGTCTCATCTTGCTTCAAAGTTAAGAGCACTTACACTTGATCTCTCTGAGGTTTGGCTTGTGCATTTGGTTATGATATCTCTTCCCACACAATTCAGTCAATTTAAGGTGAGCTACAACTGCCAAAAGGAGAATTAGTCTCTTAATGAGGTCATCTCACATTGTGTGCAGGAAGAGGAATGACTGAAGCAAGATAAGATAGAAAGTCCTCACTTGGCTAGTACATCCAAGGATAAGGGGAAGAAAAGAAAGAAGGATAAAGAAGCTGCAGTGGTTCCATATCCAAAGGAGCAACATAAAGAAAAAATCGTTGATGTTTGTTTCTTCTATGGAGCTGCGGGATGTAAGAAGAATCAATGAACCAACTATCATGTTTAGCGTGTAAATAAAGGTACACTTCTTAATCTAGTTTGCTCTGAGGTTAATTTGACTTCGATACCTAAATACACTTGGTGGATAGATTTTGGTGTAACCACTCACATTAGTGTGTCTATGCATGGTTGCCTGAGTTACCGAAAGCCAAATGATGGTGAAAGATACATTTTTGTGGGTGATGGCAAGAAAATTGAAGTTGAAGCCATCGATATATTTAGGTTATTATTGAAGGCTGGTACTTATTTGGATTAGAATGAGACATTTATCATACCATCATTTAGACAGAATTTTGTTTCTATGTCTGCATTGGAAAATTTTGGTTATTCTTGTTCCTTTAGAAATAATAAATTTAGTCTTCTTCATAATTAAAATTTGGTTGGTACTAGTTCTTTATCTTATGTAGATAACCTTTATATACTTGATATTGTTGCTTCATATCATGAAACCTTGCAATTAAGTACTCAAGGTATTAAAAGAAAATTAATTGATGATAATTTTGCATCATTATGGCATAAGAGATTAGGTCACATCTCCCAAATGAGAATTGAAAGACTTGTGTCAGATGGAATTCTAGATTCCTTTGATTTTTTAAATTTTAAAATTTACGAAAATTGCATAAAGGGAAAACAGACAAACAAGAGGATATTTGGTGTTAATAGGTCTATAGATGTCTTAAAACTGATACACATAGATATTTGTGGTCCATTCCCTACAGTTTCATGGAACGGTCAACAATATTTTATCACATTCATAGATGATTTTTCACGTTATGGATACCTTTATCTCATCCATGAAATGTCCCAATCTCTAGATGAGTTCAAATCATTAAGGCTGAAGTTGAAAATCAACTCAGCAAAAGGATTAAAAGCATCATATGTGATTGTGGTGGTGAATACTACGGTAGATATGATGACTCAGGTGAACAAAGCCCAGGACCATTTGCTTAATTCCTAGAGGAGTACGGTATCATCATACGGTACACCATGCCAGGCTCTCCAAGCATGAATGGTGTTTCTAAAAGGTGAAACAGAACACTTAAAGACATGGTAAGGAGTATGATAAGTTACTCTAACTTACCAAACTTACTCTGGCGTGATGCATTAAAGACTGCAGTGTACATCCTTAACAGAGTACCAACTAAAGCAACTGCTAAAACCCCTTTTGAACTTTGGACAAGAAAGAAACCTATTCTGAAGCACCTTCATATTGGGGATGTCCAGCTGAAGTGAGGCCTTATCGGCCACATGAAAGGAAACTAGATTCCAGAACGTTTAGTTGTTATTTTATTGGATACTCTGAGAGATCTACGGGTTATACATTTTATGGTCTTACTACTAAAATAATTTTTGAGACGGGAAATGCCCGGTTCTTTGAGGATGTTGAGTTTATCGGGGGTTACGGTTAAGGATTTTAGTTTTGAAGAGGAATATATTGATATTCTCACAGATGTTATTAACATTGATCAGGCTCCTATTCTTGACATTGTTCAAGAAGAAGATCCTAATCAAAACAATATCCAAGAACTCCCGTTCTAGAAAAACAAACGTTACCACCACAATAACCTATGCCATTAAAGAGATCCACTTGAGAAAGAAGAAGTGTTGTGCTAGATGATTACATTGCATTTCTCTAAGAACATGAGTTTGACATTGGTGCAATGGAAGATGATCTGATCACCTTCTGTCAAGCCATGGAAAGTTCTAAATCTCAAGAGTGGATTGATTCTGTGAATGAGGAGATAAAGTCCATGAAGGACAATGAAGTTTGGGATCTTGTCCCATTGACTGAAGGTGAAAAACCCATGGTTGAAAATGGATATTTAAAACCAATAGGGATTTAAAAGGTGATGTGGAGAGATACAAAGCGTTTTTTGTATCTAAAGCCTTTACACAGAAAAATGGCATCAATTATAAAGAGACTTTCTAACCGGTTTCATCAAAAGACTCTTTTAGGATAATAATGGCACTTGTCGCGCACTTTGACCTTGAGCGTCATCAGATGGGTGTTAAGATTTTGTTTCTAAATGGTGACATTGATGAAACAATATTTACGGTGCAACCAGAAAAGTTTGTGTTGGGAGATGCAAAGAAGATAGTTTGCGAATTAAAGAAATCCATATATGGGCTTAAGCAAGCTTCTCGTCAATGGCATTACAAGTTTCATCAAGCTGTCATATTGTTCGGTTTTGAGATGAATCTAGTTGATGATTGTATATACCACAAGTTCAGTGGGAGTAAGCATATTTACTTGGTTTTATATATTGATGACATCTTGCTTTCCACCAATAATAGAGGTATGTTTCATGAAACCAAGAGATTTCTTTCAAAAAAATTTGAGATGAAAGATCTTGGTAATGCTTCTTTTGTGTTGAGTATACAAATACACCGAGATCATTCTTAGAGTACACTAGTTCATCACAAAAGAGCTATATTGAGAAAATTCTTAAAAGATTTGGCATGCTTGACTGTAAACCAGGTGACACCCCTGTAGCTAAAGGAGATAGATTTAGCCTCAGTCAATGTCCTAAAAATGATTTTGAGATTCGGGAGATGCAAAACATTACTCATGCGTGAGCAGTAGGAAGTATTATGTATGCTCAATTATGTACGCATCAGGATATTGCGTACATTGTTGGCATGTTGGGCAGATACTTAAGTAATCTTAGAAAGGATCACTGGATACCAGCAAAGCGAGTCATAAGGTACTTACAGAGAATAAAAGACTACATGTTCACCTATCAAAAGTAAGATCAATTAGAGATCATCGGATATTTTGACTCCGATTTTGTTGGATGCCAAGATAGCATGAAATCCACTTCAGGTTATGTTTACTTACTTGCTAGAGATGCTATATCTTGGAAGAGTGTTAAGTAGTCTATTATAGCTTCTTCCCCCATGGAAGCTGAGTTTGTAGCTTGTTATGAGGCGTATAATCATGGAATATGGTTGCGAAAGTTTTTCACGAGGTTGCGTATTGTGAATGGCATTGAAAGACCGCTTAAGTTATTTTGTGACAATAACCAACAGTACTGTATTCCAATAATAACAAGAGTTCTACGAAGTCAAAGTTTATTGATATTAAGTTCCTAGTTATTAAAGAAAGAATTCAGAGTGGACTCATATCTATAGAGCACATTGGGACAAACTCCCTGATTGCGGATCCACTAACTAAGGGATTTCCATCTAAGGTTTTTCATGAGCACACTACTCATATGGGTGTAATTTCTTTTCAGGATATGTCAGTTTAGTGGGAGTTTGTATTTTTTATGCTTTCATAGACATATATTATTTAATGGTTATTGTATGGTTATTTTCTGCATTAAAATATTCAGTTTATATTCACTTTAAATTTATATGGTTTGATCTCACTAAGGTTTAAGGAGGACCAATTAGAAATAGGCATGTTAAGATCCCACTGCATGAAATTTCCATGCTACACATCCACACTTGATCTTTGTCATTAGTTGCATTGATATATGTGATCATTTATGGGTCTACTTACGAAATATGTAATGACGATCGCTTTGATTCTATATTGGTGCGATTAGAGGACAAGATTGTTAAGATACATAAAGTTTTGATAGCAAAAACTCATGAGCTCATAAAGTATAATTCAAATTTATAAAGTTACACATATATAAAGCCCAAGTGGCAGATTGTTAGAGTAAAATTTAATATTACATATAAAATAAATATGAATTATAGGCTATCAAATAAAATTAAGTCAATTAAAGTGATTAATTTAAGTTTTGGGGCCTTACTAATTTATTATTTAAGTGTGGGTTTTAATGTGTAGAGACAAGAAAAAATTCTATTTTAATGATGGGTTAAAATAGAAACATACGAAATATAAAAAGACATGATTGTCTTACAAATGGGGGCCATGGTCTCCATATCACACTACACCATTCTCCTGATTCCCATTGCCAGAGAGAAATTTAAAGAGGAAATAAAAGTGTTGATATGGAAGAGCATAAGACCTCATACTCAGATATTTTAATTTTCTCATTGTGGATTCAGGTACGCTTCGGCAAAATCAATATTTATATGTCTTAATAATTCAATATGAATGTTCATGTTTGTGTGATGGTTTTCACAAAATATAAATTAATACAACATAGTGGACTGCCCCAAGCAAAGGGGGTAAACTTAGTGGCAATGTAAATGGGGATATGTATCAAAATATCATATGGCTAGGAAGTTTTCTAGTGGTTTTGAGCGTATCTTGTGCTCAGTCATCCAATTCGCGCATGACATGAATTAATTGAAAGAAAAGCATGATAATTAAAATACTCATGTTCGAGGAATTTTTGAACTCAAATGATTATGAGAGAAAATCAAGTTTGGAAGTCGGGTCAAACCTTGAGCTTGTAAGTATATAAAAGGGGGCATGAGTCTTAGGGAGAACCTTTACGTGATGAGAATTCATGAAATTAGGTTCCTACATATCTAGATACAATTATCATATCCGAATTTGGTAAAAAAAAAAACTATCTGGCATATGAGTATATTTTATTTCCCTATGTTTAGACAATTAAGTCATCTAACATTGTTCTTTTTCTTATTTCTTTATATTTTATTTTGTGAGGTCATTAATTTTAACATTTTAGACATTGTTATCTTATCAATTTTTTAGACTCAGGTATATGTGTTAGTTATTTATCCTTCTTCATAACTGTTGAGTCGTCGCATGATATTTTTCTCATAAACTATAACTGTAATGGATTTTTCCTTTTTTCAAGACAAAGAACAATCCCAATTCTTTCCACCGACTTATCTATCAGTGATCAGCTAATGGAGATTCAGTGTATCTCATGGTGGATACTTTTGATTCCAATAGAGAAAAGGAACCAACTCGGAGGAAATCGTGACAAAGAAAATAAAACTAAATGGTTTCACCACAAAATATAACATAAAGTATGGAAAGGTACATAAATATTATGTTTTCGACAAATGGTCATTTGATTATTTTCCCCTCAAAATTTTTGTTGTTAGAGGATTGACACCCATTTTAGATTGGGCCATCAATCGACTAATTTTAACTATTAATTTTATAATAAATACAAAGCTACACTTAATAATTATGATAAGTTATATAATTACACATATTAATAGTAAAACTCCCCCTTGTCCCTACCCACATGCATGTTGCACCCAACCCGCTCTCTATTCTATAGCCCCCATTACCTAGAAGTTTGTGATGAGAATTAGGTGAATTCAAGGGGTACGGATCAGAGAGAAATTAAATTAATATTGTAATGGTCTAGGTGCCTATATTTATAGAGAATTGTTGTTCTTATAGTTCATATGCACTATTTTTCCTTTGGGGATTATAGATAGAGAGATATAGAGAGATAGACACGCACACACACACACACACACACACACACATACACACACACACACACACACAGAGACGTGGGTTGTAACGGTGGAAGTAGGTGGTGGTGGTGGTGAACGATGGAGTAAATGGGAGTTGGAGGTCTGCCATAGCAGAGAGAATAAGACTTAGGGGTGTGAGTAGGAAGACAAGGTTGACTATCTTTTACGTGTTCTTTTTTACTTAATAAATATGGGTAGTTTTATAATTTTACACAAAATAAATAGTCAAAATATGTCAATTGACGACGTCGTTTAAAATTAGGGAATGCTCAATAAGTTTATTTTGGAGCCAATTTCGAAAAGATCAAAACTTTTGGGGTTAAAATCAAGCTGAAAAACACTTATTGCAAATGAGTGATATGTTACTTAAGAGTTATTTATACATTAGGTTCCATAGCTCTTCGTAATATAAGGTTCGAGTTCAAAATATTCACTGATTGCACTATCGGAGTCCATTATAGATATCACGTGACACTGTGAAATAAATTTCATGAAATATTTTGTTTCTAAACTGTTACAATATAAAAAAAATAACCCTAAATGATAAATAATAAAACTTGAAATTCGATCTTTGTGTAATGAAGAACTATTAGAGGCCAAAGTATAAGTCAAGAAAATTGAAATTACCCTTAAGACGACCCTATGTTTGTTACATGTATACAAGTCACACGTATCAATTTGATTGATATATAAATAATTTCGCATGGGTTAGATATCTAATTCTTAAAATTATTAGTCTCATGTTATGAATACAATCTCATGTGTGAGGATGCATACAAAAACTGTTAAAGATAGTTATAATATATATCTTCTCACGTCCTTGAGTTTTAGTTGATCTTTGAACTACTTATGATTTGAGGAATGGACAGGAAGGTTTATTTCCAACTGGGGTTGAAATCGTACGAGTTGAGTAAGGAATGGAAGACATTTATGTAATTTTTCATCTGAAGGAAGTGGGCAAAGGTTATATTAGTCCAGGTTTTTTGGCAAAAGGAGATGTGAAATGGTTGTAGGGGAGGGGGGTTTGAAGCCTCCAATATTAATAGGAGGTTATGCAGAGGAAGATGGTCATGGAATAGACAATTAATTGCATGTTCCTTCATTATTAGAAATGAGGCTTTTTATGATAGTAGTTATAGAGAAAGGTAAGAGGATGAGATTTGTTATACTGGAATTGCCAACCGAATGTGGGAGGGGTTTCGCAAGAGAAGCATTCAAGAAGATAGAGGAGGTGGTTCCATATTGGAAAAGTCATAAGAGGGGAGATGAGGCTATCCCAGTCAACTATGGCACTAATAAGGTGGGAGAAACATATTTTAACGTCATAACTAATGAGACATGGCTATTAGGCAAGATTCAAATAATAAGCATTGGTACCAATGACGTTCATGTAGAGTCTTATTCATATATTAAGAGATTGAAATATTTTCAAAATTACTGGTTGGGTAGATTAGAACTGTAGTAGATGCACAACCGTCAAGTGAGGAGTGGTCTAGGTGGGTGAGGGAGAGATGGAAGTGCATTGGAGGGTGATATGAGGAAGTTTTCGAATAGCTTATTCTTGTTCATCTTTGTTTTGGTTAACGAGGCAATTGGAATCCTCGATACTAAATAGTGGATGTTTAAGGGTGTCCCTATAGTAGTAGATATATGGCATGCCCTGGGGTGTAGCACAACTAATGTGTGTGGAACTAACCAACATTGGATCAGGGTTGAAGGACTCTCCATCCAAATTTGGGAAGTAGAGACTTTCGGGCCATTGGAGGGAGATATGGAGGTTTCTTTGGTGTAGATGTAGAAACTATAGAAGGAAAGGAACTGGGGTGGGAGAGGATATAATTCGTAGGAAGGAATAAGTTATCGGGCATACTGTTGTTAAAAAAAGTTGAGTGGGTTTTTAAAATCCTAGTCATAGAGGTGGTGTAGGTGAAATTCTATCATGTGAAGTATGAGAAAACTATTGACTGAAAGGTGGGGTTGTCTGATAACCCGCCGAAGGAGATAGTCAATGATGAAATAATTATATAGGGAGTAGAATACAAGAAGATGGAAATTATAGAAGAGGGCACCGGTAGCTCTCATATACCTTTAATTCTCATGTCTAGCAAATATAGGGTGGTATATGAGTTACTCACAACGTAGGTTGTATCTGATGCAGTCTAGAAGGCCGAAGAGGAAAAACTGTGGGGAGGGAGACATTGGGCGCCATGTCTAGTGCAGTTCAACGAGTCATAGAGGTTTTAGGACGTAGGAGGATATAATCAAGAGGATAGTACAAGTTGGTGTGGGGATTAACGTAAAGGTATGAGTGAGAAATTTGTCTAGAGTGGGAGATAGCTCAAGTAAAAGTGGGTTTGTGGGTCTGGAGCTTTTTGCAAGGGTTATGTCTAGAGGGAATGTGGTGGGTGAGGAAAGTTTTAGGGAGAATATAAAATTTTCTAACAAAGAGAGAATTCCTCTAGGTAAGTGTTTAAAAGAACATCCTGACAATAAATATTTTAGGCTTTGGTCGGAAGAGGGGCATAAAAGCCAGGGATTTTGTGGTCACCAATTGAAGCTTTTGGGCAGTGATCTAGTGGAGGATATTTTTCCAAATAAGAAAAATGGTTATATGTTAGAGAAAAATGGAAAAATAAGGATTAATCTCAGAAGGTTATGCCCCATTCTGAATTCAGGAAAGGTGTTACAATACGGTATCTTAAGAAAAAATAAAAGAAATTGAAGATTTTATTATTCACGAAAGTTTAAATAAAGTTATGTGGATAGTAAAAGGAAAAAATTACAGTATGGGTTGAGGAGTGTATTGGGGAATTAAATTTGGCTCTTATGCCAGTCAACAAATATTCTGAAAAAAATGGCATATAGATTACCACGTGTAGATAATTATCTCACCCCAATTTTGGAGGGGGTGGGAGAATTGGAGGAAGGGGTTATTATGAGTATGAGTGTGGAGACGAAAGTGTTGTGGGGTCTTACAAATGTATGAACTATTAATGGATATGATTGGGAAGATGATCAGAGGAACTTTGATTCTTCATGAGAGTCATCGGGTGGTTGGGAGGAGAAGAATTATGTAAAAAAAATATCAGTCCCATAGATTATGGGTGGAGTTGGAGGTCCCACTAGGAGAGGAAGAGAGAGTTAGGGGAGGACAAGTAAATAACTATCCTCTCTAATTATGAGTTACATGATGAGAGAAGGGGAACACTGTGTGAGAGGGGAAAATGAGGGGGGTGATGGGGGTGCATGGGGAGGAGGTGGAAGGATGGGTAGTAGTTATGGTAGAAGAATTTACAAAAAAAATTATAAATTTCATACGAGAGTAATGAGAAGGAGGATTTTTTAAAAATACAGAAGAAATAAGGAGGGGTAAAGTAGGGTGGAAGTGAGGGGAAGGGAGATGAAAGGTATCCAAAGAAGTTATGATTGATCTAAAGGAATGTGAGGGGTTTAAATGACCCTGAGAATGGAGGGGTAGTTATGGGGATATACCTAGTTGGAGGCTAGATATTTTATGTCTATAAGAACCAAAATTAGGGAACATGGATAGAAAGATGACTAGGTCAATGTAGGGATATTGGTAGGTTGGGTTGTGTAGTCTAGACACGGTGGGATCCACGAGTGGGGTGATCATTATGTAGGATACTATAGTGGTGGAGAGAATAGGAATCATGATGGGTAGATTCTCATTATCTTGTTTGCTTAATAATGTGGAATATTGGTTAATGTTAAGTTTTTAAGAGTTCATGGGTGGGTAGGGAATTCTGGTAGGTGGAACTTATAGTGAGAGTTAAGAGGGGTGAGAGGAGTATGGGATGTTTCTTGGTGTATAAGGAGTGACTTTAATATAGTCAAGTTCCCATTAGAGAGGAGCAAAGGCAAGAAAATGAACACTTATATGATGACATTCACTCATTTCATTGATGAGATGGAATTATTTGATCTGTCATTAGAGGGGGGAATTTACTTGGTGCAGCTTTAAGGACGCTCCTTCTTGGTTTCACTTATATCTCTATCTAATCTCTAATGTGTAAGAGGATAATTCTTTGGGTGGTTCATCATTTTCCGCCCCCTTAGGACCTCAGATCATACTCTGATCCTATTAGAGTGTGGGTGCATAGAGGAGGGAGGACTCCATTTAGGTTCACAAATATGTGGTTAACGGAGGATGATTTTGTCGATATGGTGGAGTGAAGGTCAGTGTATGAGGTAGAGGTCAATGTTCATTATATATTAGAAACTAAGATTTCTATTCTCAAGAGAGGCAATAAATGGTGGAACAAGGAGGTGTTTATAAATGTGGGCGATCTCATCTATAAATAGTTGGAGGAGATTCAGACCCTTAACGATAAGGAAGGGATGGGTCGGATATTATAGGAAGAGAAGTTTTTTAGGGAGATGGGAGGTCGAGATGAGGTTAATTCAGGATGTGGTCAGTTGGAGACAAAAATCTTAGGCACTATGGTTAAAGGAACAAGAACACTAAATTTTTGCACAAAGTGGCAAACTCTCACCCATGGTTTAACCATATTGGGAAAATCATGGGGGAGGGGCGAACGAGTTCACTGAGGAGAGAGAGGTAGGGGAAATCTGTCATTATTACGAGAGGTTGTACACACAGGAGGAAAATTGTAGACCCACGACTAATGGGTTTCCAATGTGGAGTATTCTCGGGGAGGAGGAAGAATGAGTGGAGGGGTTATTCATAGAGGAGGTGGTGGTGTAATTTTTTAGGTCGATAAATAGAGATAAGATGCCAGGACCGGATGGTTTCACTATGGAATTATTTCAACACTGCTGGATGGTTGTGAGGTAGGACGTGATAGTCCTTTTCAATGAATTTAATGATCGAGCCTACTTTCTAAGAAGTATGAATGGCACTTTTTTAACACTGGTGCCCAATAAAGGGGGATCGGTGGATGGAAAGGACTTTAGACCAATTAGTCTAATAGAGAGTTTTTGTAAGATGATTTTGAGGGTGTTATTATTCAAACATAAAAGGGTTATTGACCCCCGTATTTATAAAGATTTGAATGCTTCGTAGATGGTAGGAAGATTCTTGACGTAGTTTTGATAGCAAAAGAGTGTGTTGATTCTAGGTTGAGAAGTAGAGAGCCAAATATCATCTCCAAGTTCGACATTGATAATTCCTATGATCACATGTACTGGAGGTTTATTTTATACCTTATAAAGACGATGGGTTTCTAGGAGAGGTGGTGTTGGTGGATAAAGAGTTGTATCTCTACCATTAAATTTTTTGTACTGGTGAATGGTGTACGAAAAGGATTTTTCTCTAGTTTTTGAGGGCTCATAAAAGGTGACTCACTCTCCCCCTTTCTTTTCATTTTGGTGATAGAGTCCCATATTATAATGATAGGCCGTATGGTTGAGGCAGGTTAGATTAGTGGATTTAGGAGTCGTCATCCCAACTATCAGTCAGTTAGGATTTCTTATCTCATATTTGCAGATGATATTATCAATTTTTGTGATGCAGTTGAGGACCAAGTGAAAATATATGGTTGTTTTTATCTTGGAGGATGTGTAAGGTATGCATATGAATGTTAGTAAATATGAGATGATTGTTGTCAAGGGAGTGAAGAACACGGATGTTCTAGCAGAAGTGTTAGGTTGGAAGGTCGGTTCACTTCCTTCTTTTTATCTTGGACTATATTTAGGGGGGAAATTTAAGTCTACTTTAATTTGGTACCCGATGCTCGAGAGAGTTAAAAGGAGGTTAGCAGGGTGGAAGAATCTTTTTCTTATAAAATGGGGGAGACTCGCATTGATCAATAGCTTGTTACCGACACTTCCAACTTACCTTATGTCGGCTTTGCCCTTGTCAGGATCTATTCATAAGTTGATAGCGAAGATTATGAGGGACTTCCTATAGAGTGGGAATGAGGATAACTTTAAATACTTCTTAGCAAGTTGGAAATATATATGTAATCTTATAAAGGAGAGTGTGCAGGAGTGAGAAATCCAGATCTTTTTAATAAAGCATTGTTAGGTGATAACTAATCTTTTTGTGTATATGTCATTGTTGCAAAGACTCGTTAATTAAAAATCCATTTGACCTAGAAAACACACTAAATCATTTATATGGAAAGTGAGGGATATCAATCGAACTTCTTAATGTGGCCAAGAGAAAAGTGAAGACTGGTATGATTTTTCTAAAACAATTTTCAAGGGATATTTATTTTAATAATGATGTGTTAAAATTTAAACTTCACTAATACTTAACTAAAGTTATAAAGTGAGCTAAATATTAGGAGTGAATGATTATGAAATAATTCAAGGGATTGAAATTCACCACTTAGCCTATTTATTTTTATTAATTAGTTTATCTATTTGAAATACCCCAAAATATTTTTAAATCAACAAATCAACTCCTGTTGCAAATGTGAAGTTGAACACAATATTTTAAGAAGATTACATTAAAATTTCATAGAATCTATCACCCGTTAGAGAAAATTTACTAAAAATATTTTAACTATTAGAAATTAAGTTTTAGAGTTGGGAGGTTCAAACTTCCATATTATTTAAAATCGTCTATCTAGTTTAATTAATAAGTAAATATTGTAATGTAAATTTACTATTTTCTCCCAAAAATAATTTACCCTATCTTGAGGGGTATATATACATTATAAGAGTTCAATATTAATATTGAACTGAAATAATAAATAAACAAGCTAAAAATAAAAATAATTAAGCTAAAGGTTCAATCTCAACCTTTGAATGGTGTATTTAGCCTCTGGTTTTTGTATTATTATATATGAAATGTAATAATAACACCATGAAGGCACAAAAACTACTACTACTACTACTACTACTACTACTACTACTACTACTACTACTACTACTACTAGTAATAATAATAATAATAATAATAATAATAATAATAATAATAATAATAATAATAATAATAATAATAATAATAATAATAATAATAATAATAATAATAATAATAATAATAATAATAATAATACAGGATGAGAATAAATATTTAAACTAAGTCTCGTTGAATTTGGTATTAATTTTCAAACATGAACAATAATCACAGCCACAAATACGAGTTTTGAAACAGTGAAAAATATCACTCACCTCACACTTTGTCTCTCATAAAATTTATCTTCCTCACTCAACTCACTAAAAATTTAAAAGAACTAATCAAAAAATTACACTACACTGCTCATAAAATAACACTATAAATAAGATGGAAACTCTATAATCTGCATTTTCCGAACTCTTCACTCCCAAATTCTCTTTTTTTAATATGTTTGAGACCTTACTCATTTGTCTCCTTGAATATATGAGTTTCTGTGTAAATATCCTACACACATTGAGTATGGGTCTCCAAACTGCTTATAGACACACACACAAATAAATATAATATGTGCATACGTATGTTTTAGGTATGGGGACAAAAGAGTACATGCGTTTTGTACTTGTACAGGTGGGTGTCGTTAGTGAGGGAAAGAAATAGTGGGTTAATGTCTATAGTTGGTCCGGGTTTGGTGATTGATTTTTTACATGGTTTGGCCAGGATAACTGATGGGTATGGCTATTTAGGATAGGTAGATGTTTTTCAGGTGATGTGGTTGAGCTGGTGACCAGGTTTTTGTTGTTGTTGGGTTGGGGTTGAAGTCTGGGTTTTAGGTATTTAGGTTGATTGGGTCACGTTTGAGGTTTGGACCACCACCAAGGGTAAAGTTGCGGTAAATGGGTTAGATGTTTGGGTCGTGGGTTGTAGCAGGTCTATATGATTATGGGTTGTGTATAGTAGATGAGTATATATATATATATATATATGGGAGAGGGGTGTTTGAATAGTGCCAACAAATTAACGGTTGGGATCGAATTTTTGGGGGTGATCTAAGGGTCTTACATTGTGCCACGTCACAATTTAACAATTGTGGCATCACAACTTGGATACAAAACGCGTGCCCCCTTTTTTACAAACCCTTCGTCTCCTCATTCTTTTCTTCCTCTCATTTCTCTTCCCCCCTTTCAAACCAAACCCTCCCCAAAAAAACCCTAGACGCTTCACCATCTGTCGCCGTCGTCCCACTGACCTAAACCCTCTGCCGCCATCCCACTGACCTAAACTAAACCCTCCCCACCCCTGTATCCCTTACTCTCGCTCTCATTCATTTCAGTTCTTTCCATTTCATCACAAACCCCAATCCCTAGCCGTCGTTTCCCTCCACCACTGCCCTCCCTGGCTGCCTTCAGATAGTCTTTCTCACCCTCTTACACACGTATAATCACACACGCATAATCACACATGCCTCCATCATCTGCCTCCGCCTCTCCCTCTCACTGTCACGAACACATGCTAGAAAACTATAGATCTGCAAACTTTTGGGTTTTTTAAAAGTTTCAATTTGTTTTATTTAATCCATGACATTTGTGGGTTTTGTACAAATTCCAGTTGAGATGTAGCATCAAAATACTCAGTTTGTATCTCAGTTGAGTGGTATGAGTTTTTCTTACTTAGGATTTGCATCTTAAAATTGCTTTTCATTAGTTTGTAGATACATTGCTTATCATCTAATTTTTTTTGTTATTAATTTATTCTTCTAATATTTCTTTTTTGCCAAGTGAGTCTTGATCTTTTCAAGAAAAGCATCTCTCTAATTTGATAATCTCTGGAAATTGCAGTCGGGGGAAATGGATCATCATGTCATACAAGCTTAGTTTGAGATGCAAAAGGTAATATGTTTGTTAAAAGCATAGTTTATTCAAATTTTAGGCATTAGTTTTTTTTTTATCTATTTTAGGCATTATATTTATTTTTACTGTTCAAGACATATTAGGTATCAGTGTTCAGATCTGATTATATTTTTTCCATAGGAATCGTAAGGATTTTTTAAGACTTAAAACTTCAAAGATATGTTAAGGTACACACCATGTTAAACTTCAAGTTTGATTGTCTTTTATATTGTGTCTGAGTTGGGTCCGTTAAATGAAAGGTGGGCAGCGGAATACTTTTGCCACTTCCACATTTTACCTATGCACGCCTTGATCTTAGTTGGGTCCTCTAAATGGAGGGCGGGCAGGGTACGTCTTATAAGCATGAGGAATTACAAGAATAAAATTATAATTGTGCCAGACACGAAAAAAATGTTAAGATATACCTTACGATCTTTTTCCTACTCTTCCTTTTTTTGCAACTACTAATTTGGGGATTATATCTTACGTTTATTTGGTTTGCAACGTCCGGTATCTTCTACCCCCTCTCTATTTTTTCTGTCCAAAGTAAGGTATATTTCTTTGCTGAGTTATAGGGAAAAATGTTTCGCCTCCTATTTTTCATTTTGGTTTTTGAATCGGGTTTCTATTATTTTGATCTTGATTGTTTTTTCTTATTATTTAAGTTTAAATTCTTTTTTTTCATTTTGTGATTGTAGAATTTCTCTCTTTCTTTCTACTAGGTATTACAACACTAATTCCTAGCTCACAAACCACTTTACTCCATTGGAATGATGAAAATGAACATCGGATATGGAGATTTCTGTTTTAGATTTTCTATTCATGGGTTTGCTTAATCCTTAGTATATGGATAAAGTGCAAGTTTATTCGGTTAATCAGATGTGGGTTTTCATCCTAACACTACTATTTTTGTTTGTTCTTTATTACAGTTCGTGGGATAGAAAGCGAAAGGCATATGAGATATGATCTCATATGAACTTTGGTACATGTTTTAGAGGTAATATGTACATCTCATTGGCTATTATTAGGCTTTATGTGTACACATATGTTTATGTACTGTACGATATAATTAATGCCCATGTTCTTGATATGTGTATTGACACCTATCTAAAACACATATCAATCTATAAACATATGTACTATAATAATGTAATATACTGTCACTTCCCAGAGACATGATACTTTCAATGTAATACAGGTCAATTTAGGTGTTGCAAGTAGAAACAAGTTTAATATGGTTTAAATATTTATACGATGTCTATTCAATTTTGGGTGCATTCTAATGTGTGTGTGTTTTCTTCAGATGTTAGGGAATGCAGAATTAGTTAGACATACACTCTTATGGGGTTCGACTCTCGAAATGGCGGAATGCTATTGTTTGTTATATGACTTTGATTCATCTCTATAAGTTTAAATTCTTTTTTTTCATTTTGTGATTGTGGAATTTCTTTCTTTCTTTAAACTAGGTATTACACCGCTAATTCCTAGCTCACAAACCACTTTATTCCATTAGAATGATGAAAATGAACATCGGATACGGAGATTTCTATTTTAGATTTTCTATTCACGGGTTGGCTTAATCCTTAGGATATGGATAAAGTGCAAGTTTATTCGGTTAATCCGATGTGGGTTTCATCCTAACATTACTATTTTTTTTTGTTCTTTATTGCAGTTCCTTGGATAGAAAACGAAAGGCATATGAGATATAATCTAATATGAACTTTGGTACATGTTTTAGCGGTAATATGTACGTCTCATTGGCTATTCTTGGACTTTATGTGTACACATTTTTATGTTTATATACTATACGATATAATTAATGCCCATGTTCTTGATATGTGTATTAACACATACCTGAAACACATATCAATCTATAAACATATGTATTATTATAATGTAATATACTGTCACTTCCTAGAGACATGATGCTTTCAATGTAATAGAGGTCAATTTAGGTGTTGCAAGAAAAAACACGTTTAATATGATTTAAATATTTATACGATGTCTGTTCAATTTTGGGTACATTCTAATGTGTATGTTTTCTTCCGATGTTGGGGAATTCTGAATTAGTTAGACATACACTCTTATGGGGTTCGACTTTCGAGATGGCGAAAGGCTATTGATTTTTATCTTAAAAATTAGCATAGCGCTCTGAACTTATCGGTATTTGGTAATGATATACTTACCTCTTTTTTTGTTGAAGGAATAGGAATCATGGATTCGGGTTTGTGACCAAATGATGGATAGCAACCGGTTCGAATGCAAGAGAGTGATATGGCCTACATCAAGTGAGTTTGATGCTTAAATTGAAGAGAATTTTCATTGAATTGAGTTTTCATTATTAACAAATTGTTCTAGGTTTGGCAGTTCCAGGGTAAAGAGATCTGAACTCGATTTACTTCAATGAGGTCTCCTCCAAGATCTGAACTCGGTTCGGATGCAAGAGAGTGATACTTCCAACATCAAGTGAGTTTAATGCTTGAGTTGAAGAGAATTTTCATTGAAGTGAGTTTTCATTATTACTGAATTATTTTAGGTTTGGCAGTTCTGGGGTAAACAGATCTGAACTCGGTTTGCTTCAATGAGGTATCCTCCTAGATCTAAACTCGGTTTGCTTCTGTTGAACTCGGTTTGGAAGTTCTGGGGTAAAGAGAAGTATCTCCTCTTCTTTTTCAACCATAAATGTCTGATTTTTACTTAATTTCTCTCTTCTTCGCATCTCTTCTGCTTTTTCAACCTATTATTTTCTAATTTGAAACAAAGCTAATTTTTCTGCAAACTTATATTTGTGTTTGAAACAAAGTTATATTCTATATTATTTTCCAATTTAAGACCCGGACTCTTAAGTGATATATTCTCTAAATTAAGACCGGGACTCTAAGTGATATATTCTATATTTCCTTTAGTCAATATTATGTTCTATTGGATGCATTGGATTATAAGAGCACTTTAACTGTTCATCATTGGGGTCTTTCAGTCCTTTGCTTCTGATGCGAGGATAAAGACTGCGAGGAAGATGATAATGGCATTTACAACTAAATAAAGGAAGGCATCTTTGAATCTATTGTCGTCGTTTCAAAAATCTGACTTTGAGGGAATATTCCGTGCAATGGATGGTAATTCTCATTTCTGCAAACTTATGTTTGTGTTTACTATAGTATTCATTTGGAAATTGAACAAACTTATATTTTTGCAAACTTATATTTGTGTTTACTAGATCACAGTCAGTTTGGGAGATTGGGGACATTAGTTGCTACTGAAAATGCACATTGCTGCTAAAAATTCACTTTAGTTGCTGCTAAAAATGCACATTATACACATTAGTTGCTACTGAAAATGCAGCCAAAAATTGTGCATTCATCGAGCCAACTGAGGATTACCAAAAAAGAAACCAATTTTATAATATTCAGGTCAATTATGGTGACCCAAAACCTCTTAAAGTTGCCCGAACACCTCTGAATTAATGCAACTAATTTGCATATTGCATAAACATGTGCAGCTTTTGTTACCGCTCCTTTGAATGTTTTAGTGTATACTTAATAGCCAACAAAACTAACCCAGTAAGAGTTTCTTCAAATACTTTTGGTGATTTTTTATTAGGCGTACATTAAGTTCACGTATGCAATCATTTTAGCGCTTTAGGTTTGTGTATACATAGATTCTATTAAAGTATTCCTAAAAAGCTCACCCAATGTATTGTTGGCATCTCTCTGAGTATGTTTACGACCAAAATTGTACCATATTGATCCACAACATTCCTTATCTTATTTTCATGGTATTGAATTATATTGGCTTAACTTTCTGTATAACTGAATTATGTTTTGAGGGTCTGATATGTTTATGTGAATTATGTTCAAGATGAAGATCTGATATGCCCATTAACTGATCATCTTTTGAATAACTGATTTGAGCTACTGAAATGCATCGTAAATAACTGATGAATTATGCTACACGAACTATAAGGGTCTGATTAACCATTTGAATAACTGATCTGACGTTATATACAATTTCATGAACTGTGGGAATTCAATTATTTTCTTTTGAATGATTGTTATGTGCGTGTTATGCTCAAGTACAAGAAAAGAGGTTGTCATCGGCACTTGAGGGGGTTATCGACCCAAGGTAAACATTACTGTGTCCGTTAGAAATCTTTTGAAGTTTGATCCAACTTCAGCAATATGTAATCTGTTTTTTCCAAAAAAAAATGCGTAAGGTAAGCTATAGCATCTCTCTATCAAACTCTTTAAGTTACTAAATCTAATTTTTTTTATGTTTTTTGGACTGAAATGCTGAAATGTTGCTGAAAATGCTGGATGTGTATTTTCATTATGTTCTAAGTACCAAAATTAGTTGCTGAAATGTGAAATGATGTTGTTGAAATGCTGAAATGATGCTAAAATGCTGAAATGCTGCTGGAATGTTGCTGAAATGATGTTCTAAAGCTTTTGTCATGTTTTTTATGCGTACAAAGAGACTAGCATTTGTCAAGTCTTAACGAATTGCTTTTTTTTAATCAGTCATCTTACATTATGTGCCATTGACTTTTGCTTTTGTTTTCTATAATGTTTGATTATGTCATAATTTATTTCTTTGCGTATTTTTCATAATAAGACCACATGATATTTATTTATGGTTCACTTGAATTCTTTCATTTAGAGTGCAAGTTGATTTGCATAGTATATTGATTTAATATTAGAATTATCATTGAGATTTGAACCGTTGAAAATGCAGGCATTGAACTCATAAAGACCACGTGAGGAATCAAGGAAACAATGACCAAATTTAAATTTACTTGGTATGATTTGTCTCCTTATAACACTCTTGACTGTACTTTATTGTAAATTTATGTATCTTTCTTTCTTTTTGTAAATTTTATTTTATTATTTGACTCAAAGTCGACATCCTTAATTGCCATTTATGAAATATTTATTGTTTTTCCACATTTTAAATTCATTTGTGATAGATTATTTTCCAGGGAATATGAATTATGGCAGTAAATTTCAAAGACTATTTACACGTACTTCATGCATCCCTCATCTCCACCCCACCCCCCACCTCCGTGTGTCCCCCTTCCCCACTACAAAACCACGCATATGCCCTCACCCTTCGAGATCCTCTCTCCCGCCTCAACTCAGTGCTCCTCCTTCACCACCAGGTTCATCTGAAAGGTAGTCTTTGTTCATATTTGTTTACCGATTTAGTTATTTGGCCCTAAATTAAGTGGCATGTGTTCTTGAAAATGGTCGACTAATATTCAATTAAAACTTTTGTTATTAGGCATGGGTTTGTAGTGTCATAGACATGACTTTTGTTACACATTTTTGATGACTTTTGGTGATGCTCAACTGATATAAAACTATGGTGAACGTTTTTGGTGATGCTCAATATATTTGGTGAACTTTTGGTGATGCTCAAATGATTTTGATATAAAACATTCATCGCAACTAGTCCAAGAAGAAACCCACTCTCGATATGCATTTATTATTATTTTCTCTTCAGTTTCATGTGGTTAAAATCCGGTTCATTTATTATTTTCTCTTCAGTTATTGTTATTAAGGCGTTTTACTCTCATGCGTTGATTTCTGATTTGAATTGTGTAATCTACATCGTGTTTGCATTGTGTATTATTTGTATTTTAGTGTTTGAATTGTACACTATTTTTATAACACATTATAACTGAATGTTTATATTCTTTTTCTTTTTAGGGATCTTTTACACTGGATTCTTACATGTACGTGCGATCTCAGGTAACCCTATTCTCAGTTACATCTTATGTTTCGAGGGTTTGAAAAAAAAACGGTATATGCTGAAATTTGGCATTTCTTTGTTTTAAATCAAAAGGTGTGTTTATTCATTGCTCTTCCTGAACATGAACCAAAACAATGAAAAGAGTGTGTCCGTTAAGGCCGAGGTGACAAGTTCTAATGCTTCATCGAACTTGGACTTGGAGTCCTTTAGGGTAATACCTCCATAGTTTATTGAACTTGGAGTCTCACACACACACACACACACACATACACACACGTACACACACACGAACAAGATGGCGACTCACATACACCATGTTAACAATATTCTCGATGCTTTGTTTTTAAAAATATTCATTCAAACTCCTTTTCTTTTCAGATGTGTGAAACTATGTCATGGAAGATGTTGATGTTGAAGACTATTGAGTCAGCTATTTCAAATGTTCTGCTACATGTTTCCTTCAATAACAATCCCCCAAAAGAAGAATCTTATTTTTTTTTTGCGTAAATTAAGAGGTTGTTTATACGATGTCCAAGTTGGACTATAAATGTTGTTGTTGGGAGTATTTTTTTTTAAACTGGGGGATAGTCCTACAAACAAAGGAGACTCTCTCCAAAATTTCTAAAATATTTACACGGTGTTGTAAAAATAACTTTAGGACTTAAATTTGTACGATTATTATTGTTGGGGAATGATTTTTTTCCATTTTGCAATTACGTAGTTTGGAAAAAAAATTCGTTTTGCGATTACATACTTTAGAAATTTTCACTGTGCCTTCACGCATGGGCATACACTAGTATATATATATATATATATCAAGAGTAATGTTATGAGTCCCAATTAATATTCCAAAATCACTCTAAATAAAATTATATACCCTTAAACTTTTGTATTATGGCTTTATTAAAGCAAAAGGTGCAATATTTTAATGTTATTTTAACTCATTTGGGAGATAACTAGGGACATTTTATTGAGACATTAAATCATTATTCATGAATACAAAAATAAAAATAATGTAGTATACAAACTAATAAGAAAAAGACACACACCTATAATATTAAACATAGACACGTATATACAACAACAACAACAACTACTACTACTACTACTACTACTACTACTACTACTACTACTACTACTACTACTACTACTACTAATAATAATAATAATAATAATAATAATAATGTAATAGTAATATATATATATATATATATATATATATATATATATATATATATATATGTGTGTGTGTGTGTGTGTGTGTGTGTGTGTGTGTGTGTGTGTGTGTGTATGCACACACACATAAAATTTACACAACACACGAGAGGTTAGGGAAGGCTAAGGACATAGTTTGGGACAGAGTTTAATTGGTAGTTGGATGTCTCGGGTCATATAAAATCTGACTTTAGCATTTCTGACCACATTTTTTCTCCAATTTACTTGAATTATGCATTTCGAACTCGTAACTACATATTGACCTGCAAGATAAACAAATATCCATAAATGATCAATATTAACTAGAATTAATAATTAAAATGAGTCTACTTGGGGGATAAAAATAATACTTTAGGACTCTTATCATCAGGCAAATGACTATTGAGATTTGATAGAGAGGAAACAAATTATGGGGAAAAGAAGTAGTGGCACGAAGTGGGCCTTCTCTCTTTGAGTGGGGACCTAGAGTGGGGCGCTTAGCTCATGGGGTGGGGATGTGAAGGTTTATAGTGCAAGGGTAGGAGGAATTTGCTCGACTTGTATCCTAAGAATTAGGGGGAATAGAGTTAGATATTAGAGAGATAAATGGGAAAGGGACGGTTCCTTGGGGAGCGCTTTTCAAGAATGTTTCGTCTTAGGAGGGATAAGGAGGGCTTTGTGACACCCCTTAATTTTATTAATTAGGTTTGTCAAGTTTATTTATAAAATAAAATGGTTTGTCAATTCAATTTAAATATCATCCTTAACATGAAATAAGAATCATTTATTGAGGATAAATTAAAGTAGAGAATGATATGAGAAATCCTCAATGATTACATAATATGGATAGGAATGATTACCATCGCTATTTTAAGTAAAAAAACATCTCACAAGAACTAGTAGATGCCAAATATGCCAAAATTACAATGTTTACAAATCAGAGTACTAGGAATAAAATAAACCTCGCATCCCAAAATTGATTAAAAGAAATAAGACTAAAAGTAAATTCAACTCCTCAATCTCCAAATCTCGTTGGCGACTGGAATGAAAGACTGTGTGCTCGAGTGAAAAACTAGGTTGCGTACACTGGAGCGCTTGAAACAATGTGATTGGTCAGGTCCACCTTAATAAGATAATGACTATGCACCCAAGTAGTAAAACTCTCAATCTCTCGTATAAATAATAATTCTATGGTTATTAAAATAACCTTTATACAAATATATAAATGGGGACTAGTCCTCCATTAGTTAAGGGGTCTCGCAATGCATAATGTGCCTCGCAGATATATAATAAATTTAAATATTTCATTGGTAAATATGGCATGTGAGCATATCTAGGACCTAACACATGTGAAATAAAATGAAATTCATAACAAAAAAAATTCCCATCATACACACAAATTCAACCTCACCTTATCCACCCCAAAAAGCACCATTAATAAAATCATTATAATCGTGTATAGCTTCCAGTTCCTATTGGGGTCACCAATCCTCATGATACGAAACCAACTTTGTCCACCCAATATATTCATAATATCAATATAAGAAAAGTGTCCCCATGTGTAGGGTCATCAATATAAGAGTAATATTTATCCACTCTCAATAAAATTTTACAATTTAAATTTCCCACGTAACTAAAGTATTCCAATGACTTTTGTACTTTATACTTAAGTTCTCAAATTTCCTTAAGTTACTTTTAAATATTATTCTATTTTTAAGGGGGAAGGTAAGGCATATATTCTTCACAAAAATAAAAAAGAAAAATTTAATTCAACGCATATCTCATAAAAAATACATTTTAGTTATATTTTCCAATGCCCATAAATTAGGACGTCTTCATTTAGAATACTACCAGTATTATGTCGTCAGAATAATAATTTGTTATTATGGGTCTCTTAGAATCAAATTTTGGGAAAAATACAAAAGTTGTCCAGAATATTACACTACACCAAAATGGGCAAATTGTCACCTTTCAGCCGGCCAGCCTTGTCAAGGTCATTGACCGTGACAAAAAGCACGTGTTTTGTGTCACGGTCATTGACCTTGACACGACCTTGACAAGAAATTATCACGGTCAATGACCGTGACAAGCCCGTGACAAATTTACTTGTCACGGACTTGTCACGGTCAATGACCGTGCCAATTCTTTAAATAATTGTCACGGTCAATGACCTTGACATGACCGTGACAATGTTTACAGCAAAAACTCTTTCCCTCTTCTTTTTTCCCTCCCGCGTCGTTCCCTCCGTCTCTCTCTCTCGACGCTGCTCTCTCTCTCTCTCTCTCTCTCTCTCTCTCTCTCTCTCTCTCTCTCTCTTCCATTTATATATATGTTTGTGTGTATATATATGTGTGTATGTGTGTATATATGTGCATGTGTGTGTGCGTGTGTGGGGGGTGGGGCAGGGTGAGGATAGGGGTGGGGCAGGGTGGGGGCAGGGTGGGGGGTAGGGGGTGGGGCAGGGGGGGTAGGGGGGGGGTAGGGGGGGTAGGGGGTTAAAAATGTAAATAAGTAATTTTTAATAAATTTCCAAAAATAATATCCAAAAATGTAAATGTAAATAATATCCAAAAATGTAAATTTGTAGTAATTGTCATCTGAAGTTGCTAAAAGCATCCGAAGTTAAAAAAATCATGAAAAATAAAATATTTTTTAAGATTTGTGGTGAATAACTAAAGTTAAAAAAAGTATTACTTTAGTCATTAAATTACTTTTTGAATTCGGGCGATGCGCGTAAATTTGTAGTAATTGTCTTATAATAAAGATCAATTAGTCTATGTTGTTGAAAAATTTGATCAAATTGGTGAGCCCTTCATATTTTAAAAATGTTGTTTTTATTCCTATTTAACTTTTCTTTCTATACACCCTTAATTATTTTTAAAGTTTAATAAAATAGGAGTTATAGAAAGAAAAGTGGGGTTTAAATAAAAACACTTTTTTTAAATTTTAGGTTCTAGTGCATAATCTTACTTTGTCACAATCAATTTATATGACTCAAAGTTATTTTATCACTCTTAGTTTATATTTCTGATAATACTTTATGAACCACAACTTTAGGTTGATTATTTTAGAACTTAACCCATGAATTTATTTTTGTATTTGAATTAACCCATTATATGAAACATACTTAAAATTAAATATAGTGCGCATAGATACTAGCATTCTAGTTCTTATGCGTACGCATTCAATAGCCCTTAGACCCGTTCGAGAGTCATTACCCCTGTAATGAGATCTCTCGAATTGTCCCGTTTGGACAGTTTGAGACTGTATAATTTCTGTATAATATTCTTATTGGCATAAAGTTGTTACTTTTGGAGGAAGTTCTGCAGTCGTATCTTAATGTTCTCTGGGTACATACTAGATTGACAAGTGTGACTGTTATTTCAATTGACCAATTGAAATAAGACTCACACCTGCCAATCTACATCGTGTACTTGGAGAACTAAGGGGATATGCTGTCGATTTTTTTTCAAATCGTAACAATGTGCATGAGCTATTAAGTATATTACAGAAAAATGCAGTCTTGAATGGGATAGGACCACTTACCCTTTAATAGGATAATTAAATGATGGTATAATTAAATCAAACATACTATAAATCTAAGTTTTGTTTACCTTTAATAGGTGTTTAGTTGTGGTAGCTGTGATGGGATATCCAAAATACAAAGAGTGGATGGGTGAGACTAATAGAATGGGGGATGTGTTTCGTAGAGGTGCTAACGAATTTGTGAAATATGCAAAGAGATGTCGTAATGATGAAGAGTTTCCGTGTCCGTGTGCTAGGTGTAAGAATGGTAAGGTGTTTGAGTGGAAAATAGTTGAACTACATTTGTTAAGATCGGTTATGCAAGATAGTTATCGATTTTGGAGTTTTCACGGTGAATTGAAAGTTCCTTTTGTCCCCGACCAACCTTCATAACAACCTTCAACAAGTAGAATAGATGTAGAAGGGGACGACGTAGATCATAATATGTTAGAGGATTTAGTTGATGATGCGTACGGAGTTTATGAAACTGAGGAGAATGAAGTTACTGATGATGTAGAAGATTCAAGTGCTCGTGAAGATAACACGATAAAACTTGACGATGACTACCAAAGTTTAGAATTTAAGGCAACCCAACCGTTATACTCTGGCTGTGAGAAAGATCAAACAACTTTACATGCCATGGTTGGTTTGCACAGTTTGAAGACGCAGTACGATTTGTCTGGCAATAGCGTGACGGGAATTCTGAAATGGGTGAAGGGCTTATTACCCAAGGTGAATACACTTCCAAATAGCTATCCTGTTATGAAGAACAGTTTGAAAGGTTTGGGAATGAAGTATAAATCGATTCATGCTTGTGTGTATGACTGCATACTATACCGAAAGGAGTATGAAAATCTCGATCGTTGTTCGGTATGCGATGAACCTAGATATGTCCAATCTACTAGTAAGGAAGGCACAAGCTCAAAAGTGCCTCAAAAAGTATTGAAATATTTTCCCGTTGGGCCTAGATTAAAGCGATTTTTCACAGTACCATGGATTGCAAAGGCAATGACTTGGCATGCTAGGGCAGAAGTAGGGGGTAATATCATGCGTCATCCTATTGATTCTACTTGCCTGGCGGAGGATGAATTTTGAGTATCCAGATTTTGCTCGAGAGCAATGCAACATTCGTTTGGCTATATCAACAGATGGTTTCAATCCATTTGGAAATGTAAGCACCAATCAGAGTGTATGGCCAGTGATCCTAGCCCCACTCAACCTCCCTCCTTCACAGTGTATGAGACCTGAATTTTCGATGATGGCTTTATTGATACATGGGCCAAAGGCACCAAGTGATGACATTGATATCTACCTGGCTCCTTTGGTAGAAGAATTAAATGAGTTGTGGGAAGAGGGTGTGCAATCATTTGACGCTTTTAGAAAAGAAGAGTTTACGCTGAAAGTTATGTTGATGTGGGTAATTCATGATTTTCCAGCTTATGGGACATTATCCGGATGTGTAGTACATTGTTATTTGGGGTGTCCTATTTGTGGAAAGGAGACAGAATCTCTTCGTCTATCCTCTAGCTTAAAAAATGAAGATGTCGAAGAATGGAAAAAGTAAGTTTCGAATATTATAATGTTTAACATTATTTCAGATCATTTTATACATGATTAATTTTGTAATATGCAGTAAATATGAAGCCTGTGAGAACAATAAAAGACGAAAAACAATGGTACAATCAGACAGCGAATTTAGGCTATGGTTGACAAAAGAGGTAATTATAATGAAAACAGTCGTTATATAGCGTTACATTACACTCAAATTTTACCACTAATATAATTAATTTATCTATATTCTCAGCTCCTAAAGATGGGTGATGCGACATCAAGGCTTGCTCGTCTAGCCACTGGACCCTTGTTCGTGGCACAAGAGTACAAAAAGTATCGATTGAACGGTTACATTTTTGGGGCTAAAGTGTACGAGGAAAGTACAAATGTACAGAACTCGGGAATTTCATAGAAGGCTCTTACTTTCTTTCGAGCGAGCGCAAAAGATAAAAACCTCGTTGAAGCTGAAATGACTTACTATGGTGTAATCCAAAATATATTTGAATTGGATTATATAAGCTTCAATGAGGTTGTATTTTACTGTGAATGGGTAAGAGTTGAGGATAAAAATGCTTGTAAAGTTGATCCTGTCACCAATTTGATCATGGTTGACTTGTCCAAGTTGAAGAGCAACGACCACGTGAGCGATCAGCCATTTGTTTGTGCATTTCAAAAGGTTAAGCAAGTGTTTTACTCAGAGTATATCAACAACGAGCCGTGGTCAATTGTCCAACACACGCCAAGGCGTCTAAATAGTAGTGTGGATGACTTGGCTGCTCCTACCGAATATCAATCCATTTTTTATGGTAACCCGAATTTGAAACAATTTTTCAATTTGTAATAAATATTTCAATTTGTACCGAAACATCCATTTTTAATGGTTTTACTTGATCTGCACTTTATCATTTTCACTCGTGTAGTGTGCGTGTGTGGAGAGGAGATTAATACATAAATATTCCAACTACATCTAAGTTTTGTTTATACTAATCCATGAATATACGCTTCTTACCTTTAATAGGTGATTAGTACATAGTTATTTGGGGTGTCCTATTTGTGGAGAGGAGACTGAATCTCTTCGTCTATCCGAACACTAAGAAATGCCATAATCCTATGGAGCGATGCTCTGCAAATTCCTCCCAACCGTTATGTAGCCAAACATCACCAGTTGAAGTTGTCAATTCCACTTTCCATACCCCACCACTTGGAACTTTTAGCAAAACATGGGAGACCATTGAAAGGTGGAATTGACAACTTCAACTGCTGATTTTTGGCTACACAAAGATTGGAAGGAATTTGCAACGCATAACTCCATAGGATTATGGTATTTCTTAGTGTTTAGATATGAAGAGAATTATATTTGACACGATTGCCCGGGGTACATTAGTTGGAAGGAGGTGCCATATGAGCTCAAGTTAGCTGTTTGAGTGACACTACAGGTAATGTATTTATATTTATATGTCAATTTCGATTTCGATTTCAATTACGATTTATATTTATCTATATTTGAGGGGCGGATAATAATTTTACTTTATTTCAATTCAGGGGACAGGGAGTGGCCTTAAGGGTAGGCCACATATGCTCTATACTTATGTGGCTATTCGGACGAGAAGGGAAGGATAAGGAGGTGTTCCCGAGCGTCGTGGTACAAAATCTCTTTTCCATGCAAATAATTTGTAGATTTGAGATAATTGATGGTGATGTTGTTTCTTCTTAAATAGTTTCTTATTTCAATATATATTTGCATTATCTTTAGTTTGTTCGGATATATGATGTTTGGAACAGGTACAACGTTGCTATAACAGGTACAAATATACTGCTGGGCAGTGGCAGTGGCCATACTGCCCAACAGATTTTTTTTAAATTCTGCCCAGAATTGTCACGGTCATTGACCATGACAAGTCTGTGACAAAAGTTATCACAGACGTGTCACGGTCAATGATCGTGACAATTTTTTTAAAAAGGGTCACGGCTTTATCACGGTTTATAACCGTGACAAACGTGTCACGGTCATTGACCGCGACACGACCGTGACACAAAACGCGAGTTTTGTGTCAAGGTCAATGACCGCGACACGACCGTGACAAAAAAAGTTGTCTCGCCTCGAAATGTCACGGTCATTGACCTTGACAAGTTGGATTTGTCAAGGTCAATGACCTTGACAAATGGGAAGATTTGGTGTAGTGTTAGCTCCTACAAAAACACACGAGATTTCTCAATTTACGCCTTCTACATAAATTAAAAATTCACTTTTTTGTAATGTTACTATACATCGACAAATATACGTATTCTAGTTTATCTCTTTTTAGGTGCTAAATAACCTTTTTGGGATTTGGTTAAAACATGAAACTTTTAGAAAATTATATTTTACATAAGACTATGAAGTTTCATAATTTTCTAAGCTTAATTCTTTTAAATCGAGACTAGCTCAGATTTCAACATAATTTATAACTCAAAAATGAAGAATTTAATATTATTTAGAACTCCAAATCCCAACACTATGAAAAATAAAATTTAACATAATAAGACATGAATTTAATTTACTATCATGATTTCTTCAATGTTATATTTAACATTTAAATTATACCGAGAATGTGCAATTCATAATTAAAATCGATTATACCAAATTAGACTAAGTTAAAAAAGTATTAAATTTTATGAAATAGATTCCTTAGTTTATTCACCAAAAATCAGAATTTATAACGATAAAACTTAATTATCTTTACATAAATTTTAGAATATATATATATATATACCGAAACATTTCAACTAACCTTTTAATCTTTCAACTTACCTGATAATACGCAAATACTGCGTATTTCATCCTTCGAACGGACACATTTTAGCCCCCTTGGGTGTCTTATTCCCTATATTTATGCTCGTTAAGCAGATAATCTCGGATTTCTACGGTAACATGTTTTGCAGGGGTTAATTGAGCTAATGTAGGTAATTGGATGCTAAGAATGAAGTTAGGACGCATTCCGGTGAAATTCCGTACACAGTCGCACGTTCAAGGGCATTTCAGTCATTTCATAGCTTGGGTACCTGGCCCGACATCTCATGGAAGTTGTATCCCTCCTCTCTAGCTTCGCGTGGCCGCGAATGGTGCACAATTCCGAGTCCGTATGAAGAAGTTACGGTAATTTCAGCAAAGGGAAAAACAAAGAAAGCAAAAGTGGAGAGGAGAAGAGGAAGAGAAGATGCATAAGTTGTTGCGGCATTCTGCCCTGGCCTTGATCGATCGATCGACCAAATGGGTCGATCGATCGATGCTCTGTTTTGTGCAGATATTTTCTTTTCTTTTCTTTCTTCTTTTCTTTTATTCCCTCTTACTATAAATACATTTTTGTTGTAATAAAAATATAGAGCAGTAGATACACGATTTTAGCTTAGAATAGGTTAGGGTTTGGGTGATTTGCTTAGTTCTTCTTCATTTATTCTTGGATTGACACACTTTTGGGCTTGAATGTTGACTATTCATCATCCTCTCCATTAATATAGTTTGTATTTCTTCATTTCTTGCTTTCTACATAATTTAAAATCTTTATAATTTAGGTTTACATGCTTTATTTACATGCTTTGATTTACACGCTTTCTAGTATAGATTTATCGCGTTTATTTACCACTTTCTATTTACCGCATTTTTAACATGCTTTCTAGGTAATTTAAATTAGGTTGTGCTTGAATTGAACTCACTCGGGTTGACGCGTTGCTTTGCTTTGGTGATGGAGTTTACGGGTCTATTTCGAGTGCATTGTCCTAGTTATTACGCTTAGGATATTTGATGGGGCATATCATGTATGTCCTGTACTTACGACCTTTCACCTGTAATTTCTGGGATATTTGTTGATGCCAAAATCTTATTAGGCTTTTATGATGATTTAGGGCGTTACAACCCTTGATTTAATTAACTGTCGAAACGAGACGCGTTCTTAATAACTCGTCGACCCATGTAACCATTTTATAGTAATTAACTGGGGTGAGGGATATTCAACGCAACCTATAGTTTTACTCGCTTTGTTAATCTAGCTTCAATACACTCGCTTAGATTAATCTTTTCCTTTTTAGTTTCTAATCATCTTTTACACTTTTATTTTGGAATATTAAACCATATAAATTCTAGCAACTCGTCTCTGTGGATTTTCGATACCCGACTTACCGCTATGCTTGCCTCGTAAGTGTAGTCGTAACTTAGGTTTTTGTATTGAGTTGGCGAAATGAAAACAACGATTAGCGTCTTTACACGCACTACTTTTCGCACTCGATCAAAATGGCGCCGTTGCCGGGGACTTGTTTGTTTTAGACATTATTTGATTTAGTATTTCATAGTATTTTCTTTCTATTTGTATTATTTGCTAATATTTTTCAGGACTTCCAAATTTGAGCACTTAGAAACACTCAAATCTTTCCCCAGCGCACTTACATTGTGGAATCCGCCATTCGACCCATTTTTGGGGTAAGCATGTCTTATTCCAATTCTTTCGGTAATCCTTGTTATAATCCTCAAAATTTTTGCAAGCCTATGACTTTCGGTGAATACTTAGAATCCCAAAGTATAACAAATTCAAATATGACTTTGGGCGAGTATAACGAAAGTCAAAATTTGGGTTCTTGGAATTTTGATGATGATGATAATGATATTGGGCTTTTACCTCCTTATAATAGGAATTTTGAAACGAATTTCAATAGTTTTCAAAATTCCTATAATAATGAGTTTTCGTTTAAGTCCCATGGTAATTTTCAAAGTTCCCATTCTAATGCATCCGCACCTCGACCTATGACATTCGGTGAGGGTTTGCGTATGTATGAAAATGAGAAAATTGAAAATCGCTATCGGGAAGAAAATCGTTCGTGGGAACATGAGTTGGATTTATTATTTGAGTGTGACGACGATTTTGCTTCCGAAACTTTCGAGGTCGACGAATGTTTTGAACCAAATGAGGTACTTGTGCCTACTTTGGAACAATCCATTCTAGACTTTTCCCATTGCGTAATAGATATAAAAAGTGAGGATGAAAATGACGTAATATCTATTTGCAATGAAATGATTTCTTCTTTGGCCCCCAAAGAAGAACATTTCATTGAAAATGATATTATTTCCTTCGAAACTCAAACTTCATGCGATGATGATTCATCTCATGAGTTTGAGTTTCTTTCATCCCCATTTTCATTCTCTATTATCCCATCGGAACAAGTAAACGATGATTGGGTTTCGAACTTTAATGTTTTAAATCCTACTGCTGATGAGGAGTACTTGCTCGAGTCGCCCTCCGCGATCGCATCTTTGCCTTTGTGTGCGCCGCCTCCCATTCCAACTTCAAAATCCTTGGGAGGATATTCGGCTTTTCTCGGTCCCCACATGTTTTTGTCACCCGTTCAATCCAAACCCCCCATCGTCCCACCAAAACTTTTAATTGCCGATGGTTCATTTCTTCCGCCTTACACATGCCCTCTGTTGTTCAAAGTAAATTCATATTTTTCGGAGGGCATGCTTGTATGTGAGGTACACCGGTTATCCTCCAAAGTCAAATAGTTCTTATGGTGTACCCTCAGCTATTTAGACTTCTAGTGTACAGTTAGTGTGAAGTCTAAATAGTAGGTTGAATATAGATAGCATTTTATTCTTTCTTTCTTTTTCTTTTTTCTTTTTCTTTTTAATTTAGATTAGTTTAATTAGTTAACTTTTTATTATTTGTTTTTGCTATGCTCGGTACTAACATGTTTTGTAGATTCGTGGGACTTGTTCTTATGGGGATCGCTCCAATTTTGGGTAATATCACTATTTTCCTCTCTTTAACTTGGTTCTTAATTCACATTGAGGACAATGTCAAGTTTTAAGTTAGGGGGTGTGGGATATTCTATCCATTTCTTTATTTAGTCCATGTTTTTGCTCATATGTTAGTTAGTTAGTATGCTTCTCTTAGAAAAATTCAAAAATTTCAAAAAGATTTTCTTTCTTTTTTCTCCTTTTTGGGGAATTTTGCCTTTGTTTTCGATGATAAATTTCAATAATTGACTGATCCAATTGATAACCCAATGATGCATGTTCTCGAATTTAGAAGTTATTAGACTTTAGGCTCGATTATTAATATTATGAATAACTTTATGAATTGAACTTTAATCCCATGAGTACATGCACTTTTATGGTTCTATTGATTTGGTTAAAGATTTTTATAACTCGGTAATCTTTTGTTGCATTGTATATACTTATACCGAGTAAGCTTTGTACCTTTCGTCATTTGTGAGTGTATACACTATTCTTTTCTCATTGAAAACGTTGAATTCATTGGTAATCTCACTATTCTTTCATTTGATCATCCATTAATTAAGTTCATACTTGAAATGTGTTACTTGATCATGATTTTCATATATTGTTTTGATTCGAGAATTTCGTAAACTTTTGGAAATGGTCATAGGAACTTTTTGTTATATCACCCATATTAGCCTTGACCTCACCCTTATATGTTTACCCTCGTTAACCCCTTTGAGCCTAAATATAGCCTTTCGTTTCATGACCCCAATCCCATAACCAACTCTAAATTGGAGTTATAAACCATGCATACACTTTCCATACCTTTGTTTGGAATGTTACTTGGGATTGAATGATGTTGTTATGATGTCGGTTGCAATTTAGGCATATGAGAGTTTGAAAAGTAAAGAAAAGAAAGTAGTGAAAAAAGTGATGAAAAAGAGAAAGAAAAAAAAGCAAAAGAAAACATGAGAAAAAGAAGAAAAGAAAAAGAAAGAGAAGTTTGTATATGTTGTATATAGTTCAATAAGATTTGATTACTCTCCCCGATGATATATCTAATGCCGTTTATTTTCTAATTTTGACATTGCCCGCATTTTCCCATTATCCCGAGTTTTCATTGTGAACACTTTGAATCCGTACATACACTCCTTTCAATTCATACCCTAGTCATACCTACATTATAACCCTATTAAAGTCCTATGTGATCTTAGGTTGATGTAATTTAAAAGTCATAACAGTTGCGATAATCTGTGAAAATGCATTTCGCCTCTTTTAGTGTGCGGTATCTTTCATTGAGATTACAAGTTTTTATTTCCTATATAGCGTTCTTCATTATGACATATGTGCGACCTAGTTTCCATTTACATTTACTCTTTAGCCCGCATGTTCCGTGTGTTACCTCCCTATTTCGAATGAATTCCCCTTATGAGTGTAATGCCCGTGAGGATTGAATGTATGCTTGCTTTAATGTTTATCCGATTTATTTAAGTTTTTGCCAAATCACACTTTGCATGTGCTCGCTCCCCCTCTCACATTTTCAGGTTTCAATTCTATGAGGTGCATTCTATAATGTTAATGATTTGGACTTTTGTTTGAATTCATTCATTTTGCTAATAATGCGTATGAAATCCTTTTCGCTATTGTTCGGCTTGTTGCATGTTGGGTTGGGCATATTTTGAGGAAACCATGTGATGTTTGTGGGTACCATCTCTGAAAACCCTCACGAGACGACACTCGTCCACTAGGGTGACCTAGGGGTTTAACAGCTTATTGCATACGCTAAATGCAATCGAATCTCCCGCGAAAGTGGCCTTTTGCTTTTATACCATACTTTTGTACTATCTCGTGCTTTTGGTTTGCTTGTAGTTCTTATTGCATCCTATTTCATTTTTAGGGACTAGAAATGTGTAAAATAGTGGGTGTCATAATACGCAAATACTGCGTATTTCATCCTCCAAACGGATGCATTTTAGCCCCCTCGGGTATCTTATTCCCTATATTTATGCTCATTAACTAGAAAACCTCGTATTTCTACGTTAACATGTTTCGCAGGGGTTAATTAAGCTCTTGTAAGTAATTGGATGCTAAGTATGAAGTTCGGACGCATTCCGGTGAAGTTTCGTACACAATCGCACGTTCAAGGGAATTTTAGTCATTTCACAGTTTGGATACTTGGCCCGACATCTCACGAAAGTTTTAGCCCTCCTCGCTAGCTTCTCGTGGCCGCGAATGGTGCGCGATTTTGAGTCCGTATGAAGAAGTTACCGAAATTTCAGCGGAGGGAAAAACAAGGAAAGCAAAAGAGGAGAGGATAAGAGGAGGAAAAGATGCAGAAGTTGTTGCTGCATTTTCCCTGCTTGATCGATCGATAGATCATTTGTGTCCATTGATCGACCATTCTGAATTGTCGAATTTTGGTCTTGATCGATCGATCGACCAAATGGGTCGATCGATCGATGCTCTGTTTTCTGCAGATATTTTCTTTTCTTTTCTTTCTTCTTTTCTTTTATTCCCACTTACTATAAATACAATTATTTGTTTTAATAAAAATATAGAGCAGATATACACGATTTTAGCTTAGAATAGGTTAGGGTTTGGGTGATTTGGTTAGTTCTTCTTCATTTCTTCTTGGATTGAAACACTTTTGGGCTTGAATGTTGACTATTCATCATCCTCTCCATTAATATTGTTTGTAATTCTTCATTTCTTGCTTTCTAGTTAATTTACAAGCTTATAATTTAGGTTTACATGCTTTGATTTACACGCTTTCTAGTACAGATTTATCACGTTTATTTACCGTTTTCCATTTATTGCGTTTTTAACATGCTTTCTAGGTAATTTAAATTAGGTTGTGCTTGAATTGAACTCACTCGGGTTGACGTGTTGCTTTTCTTTGGTGATGGAGTTTACACGTCTATTTCGGGTGTGTTGTCCTAGTTATTACACCTAGGAGATTTGATGGGGCATATCATCTATGTCCCGTGCTTACGACCTTTCGCGCGTAATTTTTGGGATATTTGTTGACGCCAAAATCTTATTAGGCTTTTATGATGATTTAGGGCGTTACAACCCTTGATTTAATTAACTGTCGAAATGAGACGCGTTCTTCATAACTCGTCGACCCATGTAACCATTTTATACTAATTAACTCGGGTGAGGGATATTCGACGCAACCTATAGTTTTACTCGCTTTGTTAATCTAGTTTCAATACACTCGCCTAGATTAATATTTCCCTTGTTTGCATATTTTCCTTTTTAGTTTCTAATCATCTTTTACACTTTTATTTCGGAATATTAAATCATATAAATTCTAGCAACTCGTCTCTGTGGATTTTCGATACCCGACTTACCGTTGTGCTTGCCTCGTAAGTGTAGTCGTAACTTAGGTTTTTGTATTGAGTTGGCGAAATGAAAACAAGGATTAGCATCTTTACACGCGCTACTTTTCGCACTCGATCATTACCCTCAAGCTTTAAGTCTGGTATGTTACTCCCTTAAAACTTACTCCCATTATTTTTTTCTATAACATATATTCTCTCATTTTATGTATTAAACCATATCATGCAAACTAAAAATTAAACCCCATTATTAACACATGTAACTATCCTAAATTGAAGCCTAATATTAAAACCGGTAATATATTGAATAAAAAGTTATAAAAATAAGCTAGGGTTTTAAGCTAAAAAAATTGATGTGTAGTCTGCACCTACGGCAGCTCGTCGTCGAAGGTGATATAATTTCGTCGTGTGAGGCAAAATCTATTTCCTTACTCGTGTTCGCTTCTCACTGTGGTATCACCAATACAACCAATTGTCGTCGTATTTCTGTTGTCACTATCATATCTCGCCATACTGGTGTTTTTCACGGCCTCTTCCCACTATATATAACAACATATTTCATATTACATACATAAATGAACAATTAAGAATATATATATGTTTGTGTGTGTGTGTGTGTGTGTGTGTGTGTGTGTGTTCATAAATATGTAAATGAATAATTAATAACATATTTCATATTGTAGACACCACATTATAGGACCTCCCCTAAGTCTCTCCTTAGGTCCCTAGCAGCTCCCCATTCTACACAAACCCTAGATAATACTCCGAGTATTAATATAGAGGCCATCGGGCGCTCCCAGGCCCCATTTTGACTCCGGTTAACTTTATCATCAGAGTGAAAGCTCCATGAATCTTCAAAGGGATCTGAATCCCCTTTCCAACGATCCACCCCTTGCATGAAATGTCATAACTATTTGGATGAATGATCCATTTTCTCCCAAAAATTGATCTGGAGGCGACTGAACGCTCTGAGGCTCCATTTGACCCAAGTCAACTCTTCATCTCAAATAAAACTAAATGAATCCTCAAAGGTCACTAAATACCCTTTTCAACGGTCCACCCCGTTCGTAAATTAGCCTTATAGTACAGACGAATGACGCATTTTACTCTGAAAGGTAACCAAGCACTTTCGGGCCTCGTTTGACTAAAGTCAACTCTTTGAACTGAGAGAAGCTCTTTGTAACATTGAAGTAACTTTCAAAACCTTTCCAGTGGTCCACCCCATGCATGATTCTCACTTATGATTTGGACGAATAATCCATCATCATTTGACGATCTTTTGTCCAAAGGACGGATAGGAGCTTCCGAACCCCATTTGACCCAAGGTCAACTCCTGGACCTGGGAGTCTCCCAAAGGATTCTGAAAGGTTTCTAAATTACCTTTCTAATGGTATGCCCCGTGTAGAATTTAGACTTACGAATTGCACATTACGATCATTTTTCCCAGAAAAATCTGCACGAGACTGTATATCGGTAGTGTGTCTAAGGTTACCTGTCGATAGGTAGGACAAGGTAGTGTCAATTGAAAGTAACTCCACACGATATAAGCAGAGCACGAGCTCACTTCCAAAGCACCACACAAACATCAACTTTAGTGATCTCAGTAACATTCTTCTTAAGTCAACGAGATTTACTTATTTAAAATCTTTCCCCACTGATTAGGCATAAATATATCATATTTATCCCCTTGATTTAAGTATTTTATGGTCCCGTATATTATAATTGACTTGGTTTTATCTCATAGTCCAACTATTAACTCTTCTAGGAAAGTACATCGTGTTTTGTATATCTCATATTTTTTTTATAGATAATTTATGCAAGTTAGTGTGAAAGAGAACTCAAAGCAAAGAAAAAAAACCCAAAGAATGTAGTTTTGAAGGTCATTTTGGAATTCTTGAAGCTTTAGTCTGGAGGTGAGGCCAACCTAAAATCCAATAAGACGACATTATAAGAATACTAGTAAAAACGGCACCCCAATATTAGCCTAGGTGAAAAAGTTATGTGATTTTGAAGATTGAGAAGAAAAATAAGGAAAAAGGCTAAGTTTAGAAGAAGAAGAAGAAGAAGAAGAAGAAGAAGAAGAAGAAGAAGAAGAAGAAGAAGAAGAAGAAGAAGAAGAGGAAGAAGAATAAGAAGAAGAGAGAAAGCATGGAAGAGAAAGACCATGAACCACAAATTAAACCAGTTTGGGGTCGAACCGGTTCGCATGTACCCCAGAACCGATTCAGGGGGTCAGATGCACGACATTTTCATATTTTCTGATTGGATTCAAGAGTTGAATTTGATTAGGACTTTTGCAAAAACGTGAATGTAACCTTGTGGAAAGACATTAAACTTAATTTTGATAAGTTTTTCATAGAGAATTAGAGGGAGGAAGACCTACGAACCCTAGCTTTCAATTTCTTCATAGAGATTATACTTTCATGGAATAATTCTCAAGGTTTTCATCAATAAAGTTTGTCTTCTTCTTCCTTACTCTTGAAGTTAATTTTCTGTGCATGTTTTATTTATTTTTTATAATTCTATTACCATCATGCATGTTTAGATATATTTTCATGATTGTTTTGATTACATGCAACGTAGAAATCACTTTTTTTTAGTAATCGCATCATGTCTGGCTAGATTTCTAAAGGTTGGGAGGCACGAACCCATCCCTAAATGGTTCGCATGGATATAAAAACAAGTTCTTGAATTAAATAATTAATTGGAATGTGTCGTCTTGTTATTACAAACAGCGTAGGACGCTTAATATCATTTCCCCTAGGTAACTGGGGTGTTTAACAATGCGATGTGCATGTTAATTAATTGACCTCGTACTTTGTTTATATTCTTGATTAAGTATGATGCGGGTTCGTACCCTTATATATGTAATGTTTTAGTTAAATAACGTCATTGTTTCAAATTAAATATTTAATTCTAAACTAGTTTCGTAACCGGTGAATTCATTAGGGGTTAGGGGATTGTATTCCGACCTTATCTATCATTCATATTAATTAATTTGTGGTTTTTTAATTCTTGCATGCATATTTAATTTAGTTAAGTTTTTCTTGCTTATTTAGTAGAAATTCATAATCTCATCACAATAACATTTTCTTATTATATTCGTGAGTCAATCCTTTACGTTAGTCATCTTCCCTATTCCTCATCACGATTCTTCATCTTAGTCCCTGTGTTTGATACATGGTTTACCAGTTTATTACTTGAGCGACCATCTTACAGTTGAGTCGATATTAGTACGCACTAGTCACACTTTTAAGGTCGGGTCCAGTTTTTGGCATCGTTGTCAAGGACTATGTCGACTTTTAGCTTAGGTCGATTTAATCCAAAACTTGATTCTAATTCTTAAAAAGAAAAAAGAAAATCCAAAATCCAAAAAAATTCAGAAAGTAAAAATCGAAAAGAATATAACATCTCTCAAGTCCCTTATGCAAAATCCTCAACAAACTCCACAATATACTCCTACCCAAATTATCCATAATCCTCAATGAGTGTACGATCCCGATAGTCCTCACACTCATAATGCTCCGCAGTTTTGGGTTTCAGCTCCTACACACTGAGTTCTATTGAAAGTCACACTCTTAGCGTCTCGAGTGAGGAATTCGAGTCTATTGGAGACAACCCTTTGTTCGAACATGGTAGTGTAGGTGCGAGTGAGGGTGATGTATTGTATCGTCCCATGAGAGACCTCTTATATCTCGACCGAACTGTCACTCTGGGATACATTTTACTCCCGTATAATGCGAGACAATTTCACTTTCGCAATGGGATGATCCAGATTTTCCCACCTTTCATGGTATGGATTCGAAAAATTACCTCCACATTCGTGAGATCGAATAGGCCTGCGATACAGTTAGTGATCAAGCTTTCACTCAAGATGTCATTCACCTAAAACTTTTTCCTTTCTCTTTGAAGGATAAAGCAAAGACATGGCTATGGTCATTATCACCGAACTCAATTGGTTCATGGAGGGCATGCAATCCAAATTTCTCTTAAAAAATTCCCTCAAAATCGAATAAATTCCATCAAAGCTCAAATTCAAACTTTCAAACAATGAGAAAATGATCCATTTAATCTATGTTACGAACGTCTCAAGGATTTAGTTAGCACATGCCCCCATCATGGTTTTGTGAAGTATAGGCTCATCTCTTTCTTCCACCAAGGGCTAAGAATAACTTCTAAATAACTTGTCGAGATAATGTGAAAGGGACCATTTTGGGGATTAGATGAAAATGATGCATAGTCCCACCTTAAGTTTATCATCGAGACCACTAAAGTGTGTGACGTATTCGATCATAACACCCAAACCGAGGTCGACAACCTCCTACCGCTCCTTCTGCATCCGATCTCTATCACTTGGACAATGAAGCGAAAATGCAACTTCAATTAAACCAACTTACTAAGAAACTAGGAGAAGTAGTCGGATCAAGGGTAAGAGAACCAACCGGATACACCCGAGCAATGAAAGAGAATGTGTGTGCTATTTATGAGGCGGAGCATTCAAGAAGGAATGTACGACGATACCCGCCTACAAAGTAATGCTACATGATCAAGTGGAAGCGATAGGAGGATTTAAGGGTAATTTCAATGAACCGCATGGAAATTCGTACAACCCTTCTTGGAAGAGCAATCCTAGTTTTAGCTATAGGCAACATCATGCAGTGTTGAATCCTGATTCACACGTTACCCCACCTTTACCTCAAAATTTTCAACAAGCTTTACATATGCAAGCACCACCTCCCACACCGTATATATCCCCACCGTGGAGAAATTTTAAGGATATTGTGAACCAATTCACCCATGCCCAAAATGCAACCAATTCTCAAAATCCCTGAATGTTTGCCGAAATGAATGCAAACATCTTAAAGTTGCAATCATACTTAAGTATATAAGAAAAGGGTAAGTTTTCGGATCAAGGCCAAAGACCTACTCAAGGTCAAACTAGTGTTAACTCTACATCCAATAACCATCAAGAGCAATGTCAATATGTCACCACTCTACGTAGTGGGAGAGTTATTGATTTATCACCTCCCCCACACGACGCACCCAAAGACAAGGAGGTTTCGTCCGACACAAAAGAGGCCGAAGATGCCCCCTTTAAGGAGAGTGAAAATGATGATACTAATGAGCCTGAAGTCGTAGTGAAACCACCCACCGCCACGCCTTTCCCTCAATGGCTGGCTTCCCCCAAAAATGAGCCTCTCGGGATGATGTGCTAGACGTCTTAAAGCAAGTAAAGATAAATTTACCTTTTCTCGATGCCATAAAAAAAACCCACCTATGATAAAGTCCTTAAGAAATTTTGACGATGAAAAGAAAGCTAAAGGTGAAAAAGAACGTCTTTCTTGCACAAAATGTGAGCTCGGTTCTACTTAATGACCTCCCACCCAAGTTTAAAGAGCCAGGTGCACCTACCATCTCGTGTATCATTGGAGAGAACCAAATAGAAAAAGACTTGCTTGATTTAGGGGCAAGTGTCAATATTCTCCCTTATTTGATATATAGGCAATTAGAGTTGGGTGATCTCAAGCCCACTAAGATCACTCTCCAACTTGTAGATCATTTCGTGAAGATACCTCTAGGGATAGTTGAGGACATGATAGCCCAAGTCAACACTTTCTACTTTTTGGTAGATTGTTTCATTTGGGACATGGATCCCTCATCACCTCGAGCAATCATGTTCTCGTCATTCTCAACTGCCAATTCTTAGCTATGGCTAATGCCTTATTCAATACTCAAAATGGGCGAATGCAACTCACATTTGATAACCTGACCCTTGAGACGAATATTTTCAATATCTCTAGGCAAGTGGGTGAGGAGGATAATTTTCACGCGGTAGATCTTATCGAGGAGATAGTAGAGGAGCATGTATAGGGAAATTTCAGTGGGGATGCCTTAGGAGCATGTCTTATTTAGGGTAGTGAGAGCGACGGGACATACACCAATTTTAAGACGGAGGTAGGAGAGTTGAGAGTAATATTAGATGAGAGAGCATTGGATGAGGACATGGGAGATGTGAGTTGGGTTTTTAGATTCAAGTAATTATCATCGAGGGAGTCACGCACGGTTCTCTCTAATGAAAAATTTCCCACCCTAGAATTAAAGAAACTACCCTCCAATGTAAATTATGCTTATTTAGGAGAGAATGAGACATTTCATGTTGTTGTCTCCTCTAGCCTGGATAAATAGCAAGAGGGTAAATTGTTAGCTATTTTGAGGAAGTACTAAAATACTTTTGGTTGGAACATTATGGATCTAAAATGTATAAGTTCCTTGATTTGTACCCACAAATTCCACCTCAAAAAGCACGTGAAGCCCTCTAGAGAGATGCAAATGCAATTGAACACCACTATAAAAGATTTAGTGCAAGTGGAAATCATTAAGCTATTGGACATAGGCATAATTTATCCTATCTCGGATAGAAAATGGGTGAGTCCTATCCAAGATATCCTGAAGAAGTCGGGCATGACTGTGGTAAAAAATTGCAAGGGTGAGTTAATTCCCCAATATACCACCACCGGGTGGCACATTTGCATTGATTACCAAAAACTCAATGCGGGCACTAGGAAAGATCATTTCCCCTTACGATTATTCGACCAAATCCTAGAGATAGTAGCGGGACACCCATACTATTGCTTCCCTGATGGTTATTCTAGATATAAACAAATATAGTTGGATGTGCATGATCAATAGAAGACGAATTTCATATGCCCCTTTGGCACGTTTGCCTACAAACGTATGCCATTTGTATTGTGTAATCCGCCCGCGACCTTTCAAATCTGCATTCTTAGTCTCTTTAGAGAAATGGTTGAAAGAGATATTGAGGTCTTTATGGATGACTTTAGCATTTTAGGCCCCTCTTTTGACATTTGTCTTGCGAATCTTGAAAAGGTGTTAACCATTGTGTGGAAAAGAACTTGGTACTAAAATTGGGAGAAATGACATTTTATGGTTACCAAAGGAATAGTCCTTGGTCGTATAGTGTCGTCCAAAGGAATTGAAGTTGATAGGGAAAAAATAGATGTCATGGTCGAGCTTCCCCCACCTAAATCACTAAAGGATGTGCGCTCTTTCTTGGGCCACGTGGGTTTCTATCGACGGTTTATTAAGGACTTTGGTGCCCTTGCAAGGCCCTTGAGTAACCTGCCTATGAAGGATTCCTCCTTTGAATGGAATAAAGGGTGTCAAATATCTTTTCATAAATTAAAAAGCATCCTAATTTCTGCTCCCATTATGCAAGCTCCGGATTGGTCCCTTCCATTCGAGCTCACGTGTGATGCGAGTGATTATGGGATAGGGGTATTTTGGGCCAAAGAAAAGATAATAAGGATCATGTCATCTATTATGATAGCCAAGTGTTAATCGGACTGCAACTCAATTACTCCACCACGGAGAAAGAATTTCTAGTCGTAGGTTTTGCTCTAGATAAATTCTGCTCTTATCTCTTTGGGTCACCAATCACTTACTTTACCGACCACGTGGCGCTTAAATATCTCCTTTCCAAAGAGGATTGTAAGTCGCGCCTTATAAGTTGGATCCTAACTCCTAAAAGCATCCAATCTCTCCATAAAAGATAAGAAAGGAGTAGAAAACGTCGTCACCAATCATTTGTCCCAGCTTTCGTCCAACGTGCCCAGCGAACCCATACCCATAGACAAATATTTTTCGGATGATCAAGTATTTGCCACTTCTTATCCCCTTGGTTTGCGTACATAGTTAACTATCTTATCACTGGGTTGTTCCCCCTAATTGGACACTGCAAGAGAGAAAGATGTTCCTTACTTGGCCGCGCATGTTCTTTTACGACGATCCATATTTGTTCAAATATTACACGAACCAAATTATCCGATGTTGTGTATAGGATGACGATATGCCTAGTGTCATTCATTTTTGTCAAACGAAAGCACGTGGAGTCCATTTTTTGACGAAATTAGATGGTCGATAAGCTTCTTAAAAGCAATCTCTATTGGCCCACGATCTTTCGGGATGTTAACTCTTATTGAAAATCATGCGATAGATGTCAAATTTTGGAAGCCATTACCCATCGATACATGATTCCATTGAACCCCATACTCGTCACCGAGATATTTGATTGTTTAGGTATTGACTTTGTGGGTCCTTTCCCTCCCCCCTTTAGTTTCTTATACATCCTTATTGTGGTAGATTATGTGTCTCAATGGGTAGAGGCCATAGCTACCAAGACTAATGACAATAATGTGGTGCTTAAGTTATAACAAGAACACATGATTTCTCGCTTCGGTGCTCCAAAGGCAATTATTAGTGATAATGGTAAGCACTTTTGCGATCACACATTTCAAAAACTTATGAGAAAGTAAGGAGTCATTCACAAGGTTGGAATGACCTATCACCCCAAAATGAGAGGGCAAGCCAAGCTAGCAAATCGTTAAATCATGAACATTCTAAAAAATACCATCGATCTTAACCAAAAAGATTACTCCCTCTGATTGAACGATGTGATATAGGCTTATAGAACCGCACACATGAAACCCCTCGGGATATCCCCATTTTCGCTTTGTCTATGGCAATCCTTTCCATCTCCCCATGGAACTTGAATACAAAGCCTATTGGTAAATCAAGAGGTTGACTATAATTTGGATAATGCAAGTGAAGCACGCAAGCTTCAATTAAGTGAGATGGAATAGATGCGAAATGATGCGTATGAGAATGCTAAGATATCTAAAGAAAGGATGAAACTTGCACATGATAGAATTATCCTACGTAAAGAGTTTCATTCGGTGCAAAAAGTACTTCTCTACAACTCTCGCCTACATTTGTTTCCCAGCAAAATGTGTTTGCAGTGCACGGGCCCATTCATCGTGAGAAATGTGCTCCCCCACGGAGACGTAGAATTAGAATATGCAAAAGGAGGGGACATATTCAAAGTTAAGGGATGACGCCTAAAGCCATATTTAGAGGCGTGTGTTGAAGAAGCCGACACAATTTGGTTGTCAGACCCCATTTATGAGGTTGATTGAGCTTGAAACGAGAGGTCACCTCAACCGCAATACGTATGGAGTGAGTAAGGTTGTATAGTACCGTGTCAAGTCATTTTTAGGTAGTTTAGATGTCTGGATAGGTCGTACGAATGAAAGAAAAATGGGGTAAGCACTACGTTGAATTTTCACACACAGGAGGGCGTACACATGTTTCAGGAGTGAGATCGAGGTGTTATGGGGGTCGTGAGGGTTATAGAGATGTTGAGGCACTTTAGAGAAGTGAAAATGAGGATGAGAATGCTTAGCTTTTGAGAGAATAGAGATTTTAGTGTTTGGGGGAAACAAGATTACCCGATCCTCAAGCCTAACAGGTTCGGTGGCCAACCGGTTCGCAGGTACACCCGAACCGGTTTGGGGCACCTGGCAATTCCCCTCCCTTATTTTTCAAATTCGTCCCCCCTTTCTCTCTTCCCATTTTTTCCCCTCCCACATGAATTCTTCACATCCTAATTCATTCCCTCCTCACATTATCTCTACCAACCTTTCCATTTCCCACCAAAATCCACCACTCCACACCTATAAATTCCACCCCCACCCACTTCTTCACACTTACTCATTTCTTCACCTCTCCTCCAACCTCTCTTATTTCCAAACTCCTCTCTACCACCATGCCACGCCATCGCTAAGTCAACTTGAGGAAGGGGCCGATCATTGATTTTGGTCAACACAAGGGCTCCATTAGTATGCACGCTACTTTATGCAGACCCGCACCATTCATATCGAGTGGAAGGTCATATGGGAGGAGATGCCCAAGGAGGTCACCTCCCTTTTCAACCGTCGAGGGTGGTGTTATTTCCTCTCTCTGGTGAGTGAGCATGTCTTTGTAGCGGACATTCTCTATTTTTATGCCTCTCTTGTTCGAAAATCACCAACGCTCCATGCAGCCTATGTTGACAGCAACCAAATTCCATTTTCAGCAGCCGTCATCGTGTAAGATGCGCAAAAAAGGGGTCACTCTCCCCGTGCCTTTTGCATACTCTAACAATGGTGCCCCACGCACCAAAGTCGAATGTGTATCGCGTATGGCGCCAGGGGAGGGATGGATCCAAGGCTCCTTTTCAGTGGGTAGACTTTTGGAGATGGTGCACTATGCGCACCTCATCATGTGCGGGGACATCCATCAAACCACCAACGATTCGGCGGTTCGAAAAAGGCATGGAAACTTCATATACTATTTCCTCGATCCGCATAGCACAATCAATTTGGTCAAACTATTTTATGCGGACATCCTCCACACGGTATATGATGATTACGGCAAGGCGACACTTCCTTATGCCTACTTAATCACTGAAATTTTGATCGACACAGGGGTGCAAGACCCATAATTGAGAGTAAAACTTCCTCAGCCGATTGGGGCGTCTTCCACCACTCGCAGTGAGCACCGAATGAGGGTTTCCCATCTCGTGTGTCCTATTATTATGGACGAGGAGGAAGAGGATATGGATCCAGATGTCCAAATTGGTGATGTTCCTGATGAAGAGGAGTATGGGGAGGATGACGATCCCGAATATGAGCCAGTAAGGGAGGGCCTCGCGGGTCACATAGCTGCCCTTAAGTTATGTTTCGATAATTTTATGAGTGAATACTATAAGGACCATCGATCGGATCGCCAAGCCTATGAATGCGACACAAGAATGATGGCGTGCCTTTATTCCGAGATGTATCGACTACAAGTGTGGGAAACCATATCCCTTCCAACGTACTTCTACGACCCTTATGGCCCTGATGCTACCGAAACCTCTGACCCACCACCCAAGTAGCCAGCCCATGGTTGAATGAAGTTGTGTTTTAATTAGTCCATCATGATTTCAGGTGCTGAATTTTACCTCACGTAGCTTTTTTCTTTTTCTTCATATTATTTTTGTTTGCATGTTGGTTGGGAATATAATAAAAAAATCCGCATTTTCAGAATTTGCTTGTTTTATATGTCACACTTATCATTTTGCCTTATTTAACTTTTAGTCCTTTCTGATTGAGAACAATGCAAAGTCTAAATTGGGGGGTGGCATGTGCGTATTTCTAAAACATCCCTCAGTCCCAAAATGGCCAAAAAAAGTAGAAATTTTTTACAAAAAATCCCATAAAATGAAATTTTTTGAAAAAGTAAAAAAAATATTTTTCTTCAAAATAAAAAACACAATTGGAGTTTAAAATTTTCAAAAATATCACTAAAATTTTGTTTGAAGTCTCAACTTATAAAATTTCAAATGCATAAAGACGAAATTGGCCAAAGATGGAAATTGAAAGAAAATTGACAACTTTACGAATAAGTGTGAAGATTAATTAACCTGGTGAGATTTCCAGCCTATCAATTTTTGCGAGTTTTAAATCAATCTGAGTTAATGGTTAATTCAAAGTTCATTTCAGTGTTCAAATAAGTCGTTAAGGATCTCAATTCCTTTATTTTTATCGGTTACGGGAACGAGAGAGATGTTGTCTTAAATACGCGCTAAAAATATCTCTAAACTAAATTATTTTCGAAACGCATATGATAAAATAATGAGTAATTCGGATAAATTATTTTTATCGGTTACGCATATGATAAAAATATCGGTTACGGGCTCCGTTTAATCAAATTCAAATCTTCATCTCGAATGACATAAAATGAATATTTAAAGTTCATTGAATACCCTTCCCAACAGTCTGCCTTGTTCACGAATTAGCCATATGGTACGGACGAATGACTCGTTTTACTCTGAAAGGTCACTAGGGGATTTTGGGCCTCGTTTGACTAAAGTCAACTATCTAAATCGAGCGAAACTATTTGGAGTTTCAAAGAACCTCACATAACCTTTCCGACGGTCCACCCCGTGCGCCATTCTGACTTACGATTTGGACCAATAATCCATTACCGTCTGATGATCTCCTATCCAAAGGACCAATGGGGGCTTCCAAGCCCCATTTGACCCAAAGTCAACTCCTGCACCCTAGAGTGTCCCAAATAACTCTTAAACTTATCTAAATTTTCTTTATAAAAGTATGCCCCATAAACTATTTACATTAACGAATTGCGTTCTACGACCATTTTTCTGGAAAAAATTGCACGAGACTACCGATTGGCAGGTCCATTTCCCTGTCTATCGGTGGTGTGTCTAGGGTCACCTGCCAATCGATAGGGCTACGGATATGTCGATCGGTAGTCCCCCTAACATATATAATTATGGCATGAGCTCACTTCCAGGACAAGCCTGAGATCCATCAATATCAGTGATCTCAACAACATTCTTCTGCAATCAACGAAGTTTTCTTGTGTGAAATTCTTTTCCACCTTTCATTCACATCATTTTTGTACCCAATTTAGCAAAAATATCCTTCTCTTGCATCCATCATTCATCCCAACTTACAAGGAAGCTCATCAAGGATCAAGATCAAGTCACAAGTCTCCAAAGAAGGTCCAAACACCCTTCTCTCTCTCTCTCTCTCTCTCTCTCTCTCTCTCTCTCTCTCTCTCTCTCTCTCTCTCTCTCTCTCTCTCTAATTCTCTATATTTTTGCATTATTTATATAAATTCTCAATTTAGCCTTTACTTTAGATCATATACATTAACATCTCATCCTTTATTAGTTATATTGTACATATTTTATTTTCTATAAAAAAAAACTAAACAAAAAAAAATAGGGTTGCATCTATGAATTTCGACGGGATAATTCACCATATTTTCTCATAAATAAAAATACCTTTTGTACAAATACATATAATAAATTTCCGTTTGAATCTATGGGATAAACCCCATCCTAGTGATGCAGCGAACTATGTGGACTTTGCATCCTTTATAGGCTACGTAGCCATTTTGGGCTAAAAACTTGAGACTCGAGTCCAATTTTCCTATTTTTCTATTTTTTCATTCTCCCATATCATGAATTATTTCATATATATTATACTTATGATTCATATTTTTATTTATCTAAAAAATATAATCGTTTCATTATAACGATCAATATCTCGATAAGCGCACACATCATATTTTCTAATTATTATTTTGGGAACATTCCTTTGGATGACCTCACTCTATCTTTTTCATGATATGAGTCGAGTGATTCCGATCTCCATTTATATATACACGCATGTACACTTCACGAAAAAATTAGGGAAAATAGTAAAATAATCCCATGAGGGACCGAAAGGTCCGAATGGGTGCCTAGCAACTTCCCATTTCGTAACTTAGCCCTCGAACCTCTAAACTATTGGTTTGCAAGCATCAGATTGTATTTGATGCCACTCTCTCGAGGCAGAAACAATTTATTTTTCCTATTTTGTGCAAAATTGGCTGGCGACTCCATCTCTTTACATCATCCCACATTGACGATGGCCGAAGCGCTCCTAGAAAAGGGCATGCGACCTTCTATCCATCTCCAATTGCGTGCATGCGAGCACTGGCACCCGAGACAGAGGAAAACTTGAGGGATGGCCATAGTGGCGAATCCGCTGGGGATAGACTTGTCATAAGAGGGATAGACTATGTTTTTATGGGTTCATCATTTTCTGCGTATGTGTGTATGCACCTACCTGTATGTTCCCTTTTTTCTCTCTATTATTTCTTGTATATATCTACCTCATGCTTATATCACTCCTCACTCACACATTTGTAAATAATCTCCATGTACACTTCACACTACTTACACGTAAGATCACTTATATCACATGTTGCACACACCACTTAGAGTATCAACGCTTTGGTGTCACTAACACACACCTCCACATTTCACACTTGTATATATCCATTCTCACTCACACTTATCACACACCACTTGTAGTTAATACATGCATACTTTCATTACCACACATCTCTTATATATATTCAAACATCACTCACTCTCACATATCCATGCTCAGTATAATCTTCGTGCTAAATTTATTTTTCACAATACTTATACATTCTTCCTATTAGTATAATGCTCATCATGCAAAATAAAATTCTCTCTCGATAATATACTAATCAAGAATCATGCATTCCGCACACTACATCACCAAGAGCATGGCTATTGAACAAATTTTGTCCCGTAACTAGGGGTCACTTTTTGATGGGCGCTAGTCCGGCAGGTTGCAGTTAGCCTAAGAAATATGACTCTCACATTCCATTGGACAAGTTCCTTTGACGTATATCGAACGGTTCACCCCGCATCCACTACACCAAAATGGGCAAATTGTCACCTTTCAGCCGGTCAGCCTTGTCAAGGTCATTGACCGTGACAAAAAACACGCGTTTTATGTCACGGTCATTGACCGTGACAATTCTTTAAATAATGTCACGGTCAATGACCTTGACACGACCATGACAACTATTTCAACAAAAACCCTTTCCCCCTTCTTTTTTCCCTCCCACCATTCCCTCCCTCTCTCTCTCTCTCTCTCTCTTCCATTTATATATATATTTGTGTGTATATTTATGTGTGTATATGTGTGCGTGTGTGGGGGGTGGGGTAGGGTGGGGCGGGGTGGGGCAGGGTGGGGGAAGGGGTGGTGGAGGGGGCAGGGGGTGGGGTGGGGTGGTGTGTGTGTGTGTGGAGTGTGGTGGGGGAGGGGGTGGTAGAGGGGGGAAGGGGGTGGGGTGGGGTGGGGTGGGGTGTGTGTGTGGTGTGTGGTGGGGTGGTGGAGGGGGGCAAGGGGTGGGGTGGGGTGTGTGTGTGTGTGTGTGTGTGTGTGGTGGTGTGTGGTGGTGGAGGGGGTGGTGGAGGGGGTGGTGGAGGGGGTGGTGGAGGGGGCAGGTGGTGGGGTGGGGTAGGGTGGGTTGTGTGTGTGTGTGTGGTGGTGTGTGGTGGGGGAGGGGGTGGTGGAGGGGGGCGGGGGGTGGGGTGGGGTGGGGTGTGTGGGCCTATGCATAAAGAAGTACCACAATATCTTAATGTTAGGGTTTGACACTGAGAAACTTATGGTATAAAGGTATTGAAAAGAAATCATCATATACTAAGAAAATTGACAAATTAAAGTTAGATAAATCAAGGACTAATGGTGGTCCATATTTCAGTTTAGAAATGTAAGATCTACCGCATCTGAATCTAGGAAGAAATGACACTGAGAAACTTATGGTATAAACAATTAAAAAAATGGGCATATGCCGCCTATTTGTGAGCATATGATATTCTTTAGTAAAAGGCGAAATAGTAGTTCATTGTGTGCTCATTGTGTGGCTGCATCAATCTACAATACACTACATAACTAAAAGTTCAATAAAAAAGCCGAGGACTTGCTTTATCTACACATAAGCATGATATATACTCCAAACAACTGATCTCTTTATTTATCTACACATAAGCATTGAACAATGGTTAACCTTAAAACTAAAATAAACAGAGTATAACATGATAAACCCAGTACCAAATAATTATATTTAAAATTCCACATCTGATCATAAAAACTAAAGTAAGAGTGAGACAAATACAAACAAAAGATACAATCATGTCTCCCTTTAGATTCCAACATCTATTTCCATGCACACAAATACACACATTTCAAACTCGTGAAAAAACTACAAAAAGTGCAACATAATGCATATGTTAAGTGAAAAATATAGTCATAACTTGTGCTTGTGGAACTATTTTAGTTGGTGCACAAACTAACGGTCAAAGTAATAGTATATAATTCCAACATTTCAAACTACTTGAACATCACAAATGGATACGAACTTAAAATATAAATTGAGATAACCTTAGAATCTAATTAGGCTAAAAATATAATGGCATCAACTAACATATATACACAACACTAAAAGTAGACATCAATTTTATAAATAATTGATAATAGTTGAATAATAATTGGATAATAAACATCGGGAGGGGGTGGGGGTGGGTGGGGTTTTGAATATTATTTACATTCAAAATAAATAATTGATAATAGTTGGATAATAATTTGATAATAATTGATATTTTCATTCAAAATAAATATTTCATTCAAAAATATTAGATAATAATTGATATTTTCATTTAAATTTATAATAATTTTATTCATGAAATTAATTCAATTAGGTAAAACCCATGATAATGAAATTTATGCTACAATTATAATTATCTCATGTCATAATTTTATTGATAAACAATATATGTAGTTTTCACGGTCATGGTGGGGGGAGGGGGTGGGGGTGGGGTGGGGTGGGGTGTGTGTGTGTGTGTGTGTGTGTGTGTGCGTAGGTGCATAGGTGTGCGTGTGTTTGTGGAGGTGGGGGGGGGGGGGGTGGGGGTGGGGCACCCATTTTATCTGTACTATTAATTCAATTAATTCAATTAGGTAAAACGAAATGTGTACTATTAACATTTTTTTTTATCTGTACTAATAACATTTTTTTACAGCAAAAATGTCTCCTTTAGATGTTAAGGCGAAGATGATGATGCTGTTTATGATGATGTTGTCTGGGTTCGGTGGTAGCGGAGGAGACGAGGGATCCTCCGCCCCTAGCCTCCCCAAATATGGAAAATTTGGGATTACCGTCGAAAAAAAGTCGGAGCTTTTAGCGAGATCCCTCGAGCTGCTAAAGACGGTCATCGGCCCGGGGTTTATGAGTTGGCAGGAGGTGCCGTATGAGCTCAAGTTAGCTGTTTGGGCGGCACTACAGGTAATATTTATATGTATATTTCAATTTATATTTATATTTATTCGCAACTAACATTGTATTTGTTGGACAGGAACAATTCAACTTGGATCCAAAACTATGCGATTCCGTCTTGGAGTAGTTGAGGGAGAAACACAAGACGTGGAAGAAAAATATGCGGACACGGTACTTTGGAAAAACACGAGAGTCCATTTTACAATGGCGCGGATCCGTCCCGCCCAAGGAGCCGATCTCATTGGCACAATGGCAAAAGTTCATTGACAATGAGATCGAGGATCGACAATTGGCATCTCGCCAATCGGGGAGGGAAAATTGGGCTAAAAAGACGGACGTGCACTACTCCGGACGGACCTCTTACGCTGAGGTGGAGCATAGGATGCAGGTAAGATTTAATTTATCTATAACTACAGAAATATATAATTGGATATTATTTAACTTTGCGGGGCCGATACTAATTTTACTTTACTTTATTTTATTTCAGGGGGTAGGGAGTGGGCCAGGGGGTAAGCCACATAGGCTCGATACTTATGTGGCTCTTCGGACGAAGAAGGGGAAGGACAAGGAGGTGTCCCCGAGCGTCGCGGCCACGATTGTAAGTAATCCGACAGTTTAATTATTGTTAATTACGTTATAATTTTTTAGTTTACTTATTTTACTAATCATGTGCTTTTTGTCGTTTCAGGCAAAGCATAAGGAAGTGCATGAGTCGCATTCTGATGCCGACAAGGCATCTTTGTCCACAGACGCACTCAGCCAAGTGCTTGTCTCTGATCGCAAAGGGAGGACAAGGGGAGTGAGCTCACGGGTGGCCAAATCTAGGATCATCGGATTGGAGGCGAGCGACACCGGGTTGGCTCGAACGGTGGATTCACACGACGCGAAGCTGTCCCGTTTGGAGGCGACGGTCCAAGATATGTACGCATTCATGAAGCGTACGTTGGGATGATACCGTAAAGGGAAAGGGAAATGGGAGGAGAAGGCGGTGGAGGAGGAGGTGCGGGAGGACGAGGCGCAGGATGACGAGGATGTGGACCTCGCTGCTTCATCACCGATACGTTCGTACTTCGACGATCCACTTCCCTATTTGACGCCCTCCAACAGACCATTGTCGACAATTGGTTGGCCGAGCGTGTTCATATTGGACGTATTTGATGGCTAGCAGATAGGGCGGGGGTTGAGGGACCCGAATATCGTCGAGGGTGGAATAGTCCATGGACGTGTGCTTCAAGAGATGGAGTCCAGGGTGCTCGTCATGCATGTCATACCCGGGAAGGAGAACTCCCTATTGTGGTTGCGCAAACAATGCGGCACGACGTATATTAGTGGGTGCGTCAATTCGTATGTCGTGTGGCCTACTCACCTCCTCAGTTTTATCCAAGACATGTAGTAACATTATTTTTAAGTTTGTCCATTTTAATTATATTTGGATTATATCGTCATGTATATTTTTTTTACTTTGAATATTTGGATTATATCGTCATGAATATATATTTGCATTATCTTTAGTTTGTGTTGGATATATGATGTTTGGAATAGGTACAACGTTGCTATAACAGGTACAAATATACTGCTGGGCAGTGGCGGTGGCCATACTGCCCAGTAGATTTTTTTTAAATTCTTCCCAGAATTGTCACGGTCATTGACCGTGACAAGTCCGCGACAAAAGTTATCATGGACGTGTCACGGTCATTGACCGTGACAATTCTAGGCAAGAGGGGTCACGGTTATGTCACGGTTATAAACCGTGACAAACGTGTCACGGTCATTGACCTTGACACGACCGTGACAAAAAAAGTTGTCTCGCCTCGAAATGTCACGGTCATTGACCTTGACAAGTTGGATTTTTCAAGGTCAATGACCTTGACAAATGGGCAGATTTGGTGTAGTGATCGTACCGCTTGACTGAAGTCATGACGGGAGGTATATAGTAGGGAAATCATTCACGTACGTTGCGTATATAGAATTCTCTCTGACACATGCTATATTCATGAGGTATATAGTGAGGAAATTCACATACACTCTGGTATATCAAATGGCTTTCCCACAAGTACCGATTGCCCTCAAAAGAAAGACATATATCGTGGAAGTCATGCTATAGGGGGGAACCTTTATACCTTCATATAGGAGTCAAACCTAGGTAACTCATATTTAGTTTATCGGTTACTATTCAAAACTTTTTCGAAATGCCAGGTCGTTATGCCGGCCAAATTTTAGTGCAATTTCATTTTTTTCCAAACGGGACCCTTTCCATGAACCTGACAATAAGTCAAACCATGTTTTAGATATTTGTCAAACCCAGTTTTTCCCGGGCTTGGGTCCCTTCCGACATTTCTTTTGCATTTTGGTAAACCTAATACAAGTGAAAACATAATAATAATAATAATAATAATAATAATAATAATAATAATAATAATAATAATAATAATAATAATAATAATAATAATAATAATAATAATAATAATAATAATATGCCGAGACCCCTTTTCTCCCTATTTCATCCTTCCTTAAAAAAGTGTCAAAAACATTTTTCCTCCTTTTATAAAAACAATAATAACAAAAATATTTTGTCCTTCCCTTTCCAAAAAAAAAAATTCAAACACATTTTCCTCCTTTTTCAATAATATTTTTTTTTCGTCCTCTGTTTCAAAAATAAATTCGGATCATTTTCCTTCTCAGGTCGATCGCATACCTGACCTTGGAATGGTTCTCTATTGGCTTTGGTCTTCCATCGAACTACCCCGAATCTTCATCAGCTCTCCCGCCACTTTCTCCGAGTTCGGAATCCACCTTCACCTACTTTTCGTGGAGAATGTAGACAAATTACTGAATGTGCAGCCTGATTTGATGACGGTCCTAGTTCAACTTACTGCCAAGATTGATAACCTTCAAACTGAGGTTCACGAGATGTAGCAAGATTGGGTCCTAATTTTCGAAGATCAGCGGATCCTTTTTCCTTGAACTATGGGTTCGTCGGCACCTGAGCCTAATTGGGTCCCAGAAGAGTATCATCACGCTCCACGTATCCTTCCTACCAATGAGCCAACGCCATCTCAGCTCCCTATGCCAAATCTTGCCCAGTCAGGGGCTAACCCGTCAGTGATGATGGATCTGAAGGAAGTAGAGTTGAAAACGGTCAAGGAGGACCTTGAGTTATTGACCACGAAGTTTGATCAAGTCCTAATCTCTGAGAACTACATAGATTACACCCATATGTCTCCCTTCCCTAAAGCAAGGATACCAAAAAAATTCAAGATGTCCAATATTGAGAAGTTCGGGGGTAGCGGGCCCCCAATTGTTTATCTACAAAGTTACCACCGAGTCATGTTGTTCTAGGTGCCTCCGAAGAAATAATGACCTGGAAGTTCTAACAAAATTAGAAGGACAATTCTCTTTTTTGGTTCCCATCCCTCGAGGAATCCAGAATTCACAGTTGGGAGGATGTTTCCAGGGAATTCATGTCGCAATATAAGTACAGTGAGGAATTAGCAGTTACACGCCGTGATTTAGAACTTATGAAGAAGAATCCCAGGGAAACTGTCAGTGTTTTATAGTAAGGAGGAGGGAGAAAGCAACCACTATGACCAACTGACCTCTCGAAGGGGTGCAAGTCAGTATTGTGAAGTAAAACTTCTTACCTCATGTCCGAGACACGATGGGAGGACAATATTACCCCCATTTTTTAGCCCTCCAGGAAGCCAGAGTGGAGATTGAAAAGAGTCTTGCCAAGACAGAAGTTAAGCCAAAGAAAGTATCCGGACAGTTCACGCCTAGAAAGTATTATAATCATGCTAGTACCATAACTTTGACCATCAGTAACGTCTCTTAGCCTGTCACTTCGTGGGCACCAGAAATCCGCCCTAATCCCTCTAGAAAGGAATACACCAACCTTCATGCTCCCCTCTCCAAAGTCTACCAAGCCCTTTTGAGCCAAAATTACGTCAAGTGGTTGGACCCTTGTCCTTTACTAAACCAACTTCCCCAAAATTTCAAACTCGACTCCCATTGTGATTTCTATTTAAATGTTGGCCATACCACTGATCATTATTTTTATCGCTAGCCAAGACTAAGACAAACACCACTCAGAATCCACTTCCAAATCATGCCAATCCCATCTTCTAGAAAATAACCCAGAATTTGACTCGTCTGCCCAAATTGTACACATAAATCACTCATTACACCCATATATTCACCTAAAATCCTCATAGTTTGCTGATATTTTCTCCTACACCCTACCTATTTTACTGATTAGGCCTGTAATTTCTTATAAGAGAATGCATTATCGTTCATACCCATTTTGGAGGGAAAGATGTGGAATTACCAGTAGTAGTGAACAAGATCCTAGAATTTGGGCTGAAATTTCCCTCAGAAATGACAATTGACTGTCAAATATTTAGGACACTGTTCGTGGAAGCTCAGAAGTGGGGATCAAGAGTCAGATAATTGGGTAGTACCCACCGATAAAGTCAGTTTAGATGAAGTCGTCAAAATTATGGTAGACTTGTTCCGACAGACTAGTGAAATTTATAGTATGTCCGAGCTACTCGATTCTATGAAACTACAAGGGCGGTTGGTCCCTTCACTTATACATCTTCCCATTGATTGGGAGGATCTACATGAAGAGGTCGTTGAGGTTGTAAAATGCATTAACTTCTCATGGAAGGATGACATCATTGCCACCGAATGAGGGGGAAGAATTTGATAGTTCAGATGAAGAGCCGAGCCAAGAAAAGGTTAGCCCGGTGATTGATGTATGTGGGATGATATCATTTAAAGATCTGCTATGAGAAATCACCAAAGTGGCCGAACATCCATATGATAAGATTTAGGAGGTACTACCGGAGTCCTAACCCTCATACAACAATGACGAAAAAGGAAAAAGTATTGTCAAGAAACTCATCATGCTGGAAATAACCATCAATGAGAGTTAGATCCTCGACGAGTTAAAGATAACTCGAGCTAACATCACTTTGTGGGGATTTTTCATGTTTTCCTAGCTCCACCAAAATGCCTTGATTACGTTGCTTACCAGGACCACAGTCCTTCCTTCCACCACTTTGGAAGAAGACATGAACTTCTTCGGGTCTCAAACCTCTACTAGAATTCTCTTCTTCTCTGAGGAAAAAATCCCTAAGTTTGGTCCTAATCACAACTATGCTCTTAATATCTTTATCGAGGTGATGGGGAAGATAGTCCCTCTTTTGCTCATCAATAATGGATAAACACTTAATGTTTTCCCGTTAAGGACCCTCAACTATAGAGGTTGGAAAGTAAGCCACCTTGCTCCAACTTCCACCGTGGTGCATACTTATGACAATACTCATCGAGAGGTGATGGGATCCATAAAGCTTACAATAGTGGATGGCCCTATAAATATCGTTACTGAGTTCCAAGTCATCGACATACCAATTTATTTAAACCTATTACTCGATCGACCGTGGCTTCACTGCATCAAGGTGGTGTTTTCCTCAATCCATCAGAAACTGAAGTTCTTCGCCAAGGGGTAGGTCATTACCATCTTGGGAGATGGTGACAACACTGAGAATGCAAGCATCCATAATTCGATACAAGAGATACAACATGGGGCAAATGACATGATTCTTTCTATTTTCTGAGTTAAACCACTTCCATTCCCAACAGGGTATGATTTTAAAGATGAGTCTGTCCAAACCACAACCCTTATGGCAATGACAACATGATCCAAATGTTCAAAAATATGCACTTTATGCCCAGACTTGGGTTGGGATGAATAAAATAGGGAATAATGGAACCCCTAGTGCTGGAAAAAGCCTTTCCTCCATGTGTCCTAGGTTATCAACCGTCATCATAGGAACTCAGATTGCTCCGCTAACCATGGTTGAAAAGAAGGCTAGAAAGTGCTAATATGTTTCAGGGGATTCCTTTAATGGAAGATTCATCAAAAAGGGTGAAGACTTTACCTTTTTTGGATTTCTCGAATCGTGGTATGATCACGTGGACAAGAAGGTGAATCCAAAAATGGAGATCTTCTTCCAAAATATCCATTCATGGGACAAAATTTCCCAGCATCATGTGCAACCTCTCATTGAGAAGACTATAGTTATTACTGAGGATTCTGAGGGAAGTGACTCTGAGGATTCATTTAATGTACATACACTTTGGTTGACACTCTGTATCATCCACTCAGATGCTACATCATCAGATCCATACATCCTGATCAAGAATACTTATGCAACTCTCCTCAACTGGAATATTGTACCTATTTTCACCCACTGAAATGCAACCCAACCCAGATGTTTATCCTATTTCTTCCTCTTATGTTGTTCCTTATTTTGATCATAATGTAATCAATACCTCCTTTGACGAGGTTCTAAACGCTATTTTTCCCAAGAATGAAATAAATGAAGATTTTTAGTATCTTTTTGTGCCTTACACTAATTGACTTGATTCTAATCAAACACTTGATGATGATTTTGCAAATGAATAATTCTTAGCTGATCTTAATAAGGTCAATAACAAAAAACATAACCGTGTTCAAATTAACGAAGATGAAACTGTTGCTATTAATCTCGATTCAAGTACCCAACTGCGCGAGATTCGGATAGGGTCCACTCTTGACGAGCATGAGCGCTCGCAACTTGAAGAACTGCTGAAGGAATTTATAAACGTCTTCACATGATCCTACAATGATACGCTCTACATTCTTCCCGAGATCGCTCAGCATGAGATTATAACTCTCCTAGAATACAAGCCAGTCAAACAAAAATTGTGAAAGCTCCTCATTGAATGGTCACTCAAGTTTAAGGAAGACGTGGTCAAATAATTGAGTGTACGACTCATCCGGGTGATAAAATATCCCAGATGGTTAGCCAACATTATACTCGTGCCAAAATCAGGTGGAAAGGTTCGCACGTGCGTTGATTACAAAGATATGAACAAGGCCTCTCCAAAGGACGATTACCTGCTACCCAATATCGATGTGATTATGGACAACACAGCTAGTCATGGTCTTAAGTCATTCGTTGATGGATATACCGGATACAGTCATATCAAGATGCACCCTGATCATCAAGAAAAAACTGCATTTATCACGCCTTGGGGAACCTTCTGTTACACAGTTATGGCATTTGGTCTAAAAAATGTAGGGGCTACCTACTTGAGGGATACCACAACCATATTGTAGGATCTGATACACAAGGAAGACGAGATCTATGTGGATTATATTATAATCAAGTCTAAGACTCGAGAAGGTCATGTTTTCGCTCTCCTGAAGTTTTTCAACCGATTACGAATGTACTAGATGAGACTTAACTCATAGAAATGTGTTTCTGGTGTTACCAAAGGAAAACTTTTGGGATTTATGGTTAGAGGGAAGGGGATTGAGCGGACCCTGCCAAACTAAAAGCCATACTAGAAATCCCACCACTCCGAATAAAAAAAGGAAGCCAGGTATTCTTGGGACAATTACAGTATATTAGCCAGTTGACCTCCATTTGTGAACCCATATTTAAACTCCTCCAAATAGATTCTACCAAAGTATGGAATGAATCATATCAAGAAGACTTTAAATGAATCAAGCAGTATCTAACCCGACCTATGATTCTCATGCCACAATAACCTGGTCCCCCCATATCCCTATACTTGATCGTGACAAACACCATAGCTGGGGCTCTGCTAGCCTAATACATTAAAGAGTCATGCAAAGAGAGGTACATATACTATGTTAGTCACAAATTGGTCGGGTACGAACTCAACTACACTTCCTCGGAGAAAGCATGTGACGCCCTTCTATGGGTCACTTAAAAATTATGGCACTACATACTCACTCTTGATATCAGAGTTATGTCCCGAATGGATCCTATCAAATACCTACTTGAGAAACCTTCTTTGTCTATTCGGATGGACCAATGGTTAATATAGCTAGCCGAGTTTCATATTGTATATATCACGCAGAAGGATATGTAAGGGAGAGCCATCTTTGATTACCTTTCTCATTACCCCGTGGAAGAAGTGGATGTTTGGATCTCTAAATTCTCAAACGAAGATATCCTTTGCACCTCTTAGGAAAACCTCTAATTGCAAATGTTCTTTTACGGTGCTTCCAAAAAAAAAGTGTACGGCATTGGGATACTCCTGGTCACCCCTGATGACTCTCATACTCCCATTGACATCAAACTAGATTTTCCCTGCACCAACAATATGACCGAATACGAGGCGTGCAGAGTAGGCCTCAAAGTCTCTCTCAAGAAAGGTATCTAGTTCCTAGATATCTACGAGGATTCTACCCTCATCATCGACCAAGTACGTAGAAGGTGGAAACTCAAAGATAAAAAGCTCTTATAGCTCCACGCTCACATAGAAGAGCTATGTAAGCACAAAAATAATCCCAAAGGGTGATTTCACACACAAAATATTGTAATAATAATTTTAAATGTGAAACCAAATTTGAAATTGGTTTTATCTTTTTATCCTATGCATGCATCTATGGTGATAGAACTGATAAATCAAAGCACGCAAATACAATAGGGCCATGTTTCAAGAAAAAAACCCTTTTGGGTAAAAATCTTTATTCACTTAGAAAGTTACAAGAGAGTCAATTTACAGGCTACTTAATCCCCCACAAGCATAATGCACTATTATTCAAATAAATTTAAGGAACAACTATGACCCTCGCAAGAATGACATGGCTACAGTCCTCCAATTTATCCCCAGCCTCTGTCTTCAGTAGTGAATCCCCGCTGGTATTACAAGTCAGCAATGGAGATGCTCTCCACAAAAGGTGTATGCAAGAGATACAAAACTTTCTACAGTTCTAAACTAATTCACAAGAATAACATTCAAAGATGCTTTTCATGAATTAAAATAGTGTTTAGGAACACAAAACTTTGAAGAAATCTTTCTTCTACATGTCGTTTGAATGACTATGCAATGTCGTTTGAACGACATCAAATGTCGTTCGAACGAATGAAACGTAAAAAAACTTTGTTTCTTAAACTCTTCCTATAGGTCTTCCAAAAACGTATTTTCTCAAAGTAAAACAGTCTTGTTCGTCTTTAGATAAAAATTAAACATCCCAAATATAATTTCAAGAATTAATTCAAACTCTAAATCGTTTTATATCTTTTAGTATGTCAAGAAGTCTTCAAACTTGGAGATGCTTGAGTTCGATTCGTCTTCTCGGTGCATAACGATTTGTAACGGGATACACCAAATTAGCCTAAAGCTATGCTATGAACAATGACAGGAAAATTGTTCTTAGAAATACCCCCCTTTGGCTATTCAGGTACAAAATAAACAAAATGACCAAACGCCCAAATAAAAATCTCCTAATACAAAGGTACTAACACCCTTACCAACCCTATAATGGAACAGCATAAGTTTCTTTATCGTCAAACTTCAACTTCTTCCCCTTTCCAAACTTTGCCTTCATCTATGTGACTATGAATAATGATTTACGTACCTACACACATGAGACAACAAATATATACCTTAGTGACACATCGTGTTTGAAGAAAAATAAAGGTAAATAAATACTCCCCCTGTCAAACTTGTCAAAAATCCATTTTAATTTGCTCTCCCCCTTTATTTTTATCAAAATAGGCAAATAAGCAAAGAAGTAGAAACAAATAAACATTAAGTGCAAAGCATCGCGATGAAGAAAATATATCATCACAAAAGATGTAAATTAAGCACATGTAATGATAATCTCAAAAGGCAAGCACACTAACTATTTTTGAAATTTTCAAATTTTTCAAAAAAATGAAAATTTTACAAATACAACAAACATACCATATATAATATATGGAAAATATATCAAAGAAAATTCGGTACACATATAGGTATAAACGACCACTAAACATGACACAAAACACATAAGCTTTACTCACTAGCATAGTATCGATGTGTCCAAAATGTGTGGAATGGAATGAAAGGGTGTGAACTAATAACAAAAGAATTATTACCCAAACACTAAAATATGTTCAAGAAGTTCTAATTGACATCAAAACTTTATCAAACTAAGCTTTATCCTCAAGTACCACATAAAGTTGAACTCCATGAACAAAAAAATCACAATACACACATGCCTAGAATATTTACGATTCTACAAATCAATAACATCATGACAAAATCAGCTTTACTGGGCTATATTGTAATTGTGCAAACCCATTGATATTTCCATCCAAACTCCCTCAAAATAATTCTTTTCTTTATTTTGAATGAATATATCAAACTAAACAAATTTTGGCCCCTTTTTCGCATATTATTATTTTTAGTGACTTAATTTTTTCTTGGGTTCTTTTCAAAAGGTGGCTATCATGATGTGATTGTTATTCACTCGTAGAACGTTTTCGTGTTCACTCATCATTTTTTCAAATTTTAAATAAATCCTTATGGGCAACGGTTCTTACATGCATAAATCCTCCATGGTCAAATAAACATGTAGATAATAAGATGGATAGGAGAACATCTCACCAAGATCAAATGTACATCATGAAGTCAAAATTCAATAAGCCCGTTCACGTGTGTGTATAGGCATAGACAAAGCCGAATCCATAAATCAAGTCAACAACTCCATAACCATGGTTAAGATCAATCTAAGCATTGAAAGACATAACCAAACGTCCTAGCCACATAGAAATTGCTAAGGGAATTGGATTTATACACACCAATATGCCACACTAAATGTGTAAACTAAAATACACAAAGAACAAAAAAAATTTTGAATTTTTCAAAAAATATATGAAATCAAAAATCTTTTTGTATTTTTCAAATATGACTCAGTGAAGAAAAATATAATACAAAAAGTACACGTCATAACACTAGCAAAAATATATCATGAAGCACAACTAATCATGAAAGCAAGCAATCATATGATATGGCAAGAGAATAATCATGTGCAAGCATGTCAGAATCAACTATTTTACCATCTAGCACCTCTAAAAGTGATTTCCTAACCGAAATAGATGTGCAATGTCAAATAAGGGTTTCGAGAGCCAACTGGGACACTAGACTTCAAATTCCTAGGACCTCTTCCAAGATCAAAATGAAAACGCCTAAGGTGAACTTTCCTACCATAATGTGAACATGTGTAGACACTACTGGTCGGCACCGCCTTGAAATTTTGTACAAACAATTCCTAAAAAATACCATAAAATCTCGAAAATTCCCTCAAAAATTCCTAAAGTTACCAAATGAATTTTAGAACATTTTTCACCACGAAAAACATTTTTTTTTCAAGCCTCACAAATCCCTAACCAAATTAACACCACATGTTCTCCTAGAATTATTTCCCCAAAGGAATTTCCAAATCCAATTGGATATCTCCCCAGCAACGTCTCCAAGGGACAGCATAAAAATTGAAAAGCTCCCCCGGCAGGGCTACATACAATCGTTGGATTATTATTTTTTCCCATATGAGTCTCCAAACTTTCCCAAGAAAACTATGCCCCACAACTTACTTAAGCCCTCAGAATTGGCTTTGACCCTCAAAATTGGTCGCTCTCATATAAACGTCCTCAGAATTGACCTTGACCCTCAGAATTGGTCACTTCAATGTAAGGTTCTCAGAATTTCCCTCGGACCTCAGAATTGTTCTCTTCTACTTAAGCCCTCATAATTGGCTTCGACCATCAGAATTGGTGACCTCTACTTAAGGTCCTTAGAATTGACCTCGACCTTGATAATTGGTTAGTCACTCCTACTTAAGGTCCTTATAAATGACCTCAACCCTAAGAACTGGTCTCTCCTACTTAAATCCCTTGAAATTGTCTTCGACCCTCATAATTGGTTTCTCCTACTTATAGTCCTTAGAATTAACCTCGGCCCTCAGAGTTGGTCAATCCTACTTAAGGTCATCATAATTGAACCTGACCCTCATAATTGGTCGCTCCTACTTAAATCCCTCATAATTGGCTTCAACCCACCAAATTGGTCGCTCCTAATTAAGCCCTTAGAATTGGCTTTGACCCTCATAATTGGTCACTCCTATTAAGCCCTCATAATTGGTCACTCCTACATACAACCCTCAGAATTGACCTCGACCCACAGAATTGGTCGCTCCTACTTAAGCCCTCATAATTTGATTTGACCCTCAGAATTGTCACTCCTACTCAAGGTCCTCATAATTGACCTCGACCCTCAAAATTGGTCGCTCCCATCTTAAGCCCTCAGAATTGGGTTGGGTCATTAGAATTGACCGCACTCATACTTAAAGCCCTCGAAATTGGATTTAACTCTTAGAATCGGTCGCTCCTTATCCTAGTCCTCAAAATTGACACCTCAACCCATAAAATCAGCTATCCCCAGTGTTACCTTATTGTGGGTACCCAAAACTAAGACCATGGGCCTGGACGAGTAGCCCAACTCTGGCGGCCCAAAGTCCAGCCCCCCCACCTCTTATTTTGATTGTGATCCGGTCTCTTCCCACGTTCCCATTAAGGGAGGTTATAGGGAAAGATGGAAGACGTGGGGGAATCCAACACCCCCACTTACCTAAACGCACATGTATATATCGAACCCTAAGTCTGAGGCAAAAGGACAAGTTGTATTCTCTATAACCACTCTCCGGAGTATATAGAAATAACACCAACTGCACCACCGTGGACGTAGGTACATCTTTGCTGAACCACGTACATCTTTTTTTGTGTGATTGTCATTTTGCATTCCTTGTTCTTATTTGGTGCTTTCCTTTCTCCTATTTGTTTGTGTTGCATAATGATTATCACCACAATTGGCGGTGTCTGTGGGAAGAGTTTATCTTCCCTGAGAAAATCCCACACCAAAAAAAGGAGTTTAAAATGTCTGGTCACAGCAGCAATGCCCCCCAGGCAGGGGATATTTAAGAACCACCTTCTCCTCGCAGGATTAGGTCTGAAGTTCAATGTTCAGATCAGAGGGCTTGCTTAGAAAGGCCAGCCTCAGAAGAAAGCCAAGGACCAGCGAGGTCCACGCAGATATCCAGACTGATTGATGCATACGAGGCAAGGCTCCACGAGCAGAGGGAGTCTTCTCGCAGGCACAAGGCAGAGAACGCTCGTTTGAAAAGAAAACTGGAAAGACTAGAGAGAGAGCTTCATCATGATAATAGGAGATGTCCATACTGCACTACTAGCCCTCAGGCGAGCAAGTCTCACGGCCGAGGAAGGAGCCCTAGGCAAGGATCTCAAAAGGTCGAGGGAGACGAATCAGATGATGACCTCCGCGAGCAGCTGCGAAGAGCTCGTCGGTACCAGAGCCCTACTCGCAGCAACGAGAACATACGAAATCTGGTTTGCAGGGAGATAGACTAACTTCCTACCCACCACGGTACCAGATCGACCCAAGAACTCGCTAGGCGGGCTATTAAAACCTAGATGAAATCACCCTTCATGAGGAAAATTAAAGAAGAAGAAGATGCCCCCAAGAAGTTTACTATTCCAAAATTCTCGCGAAGATCAAAGATGAGCCATTCATCAAGTGGCCTAAGAAGATGGGAGGAGATCCCTCGAAGAGGAACAATGCGCTAAGATGCGCTTTTCACAAAGAGGAAGGCCATAAGACTGAGCATTGTAAAGCTCTTAAGTCTCACCTCGAGGATCTGGCCCAGTCTGAGCATTTGAACGAGTCTGTGGAGAAAAAGACAGAGAAAGTGGCTACCAAAAGAGAGGCGAGACCTGATAACGTGCTCAAAGATGAAGATGGACATGAGTTTGTGGTAATTCATGGGGCATCTGATGCCAAGCAGATATAAGGAAATTCAGCTCGAATGGAGATGAAGAAACTTATAGCGGTAATGCAGGCTTTTTAGATCGATCTAGCAAAGTCACAGTTAGGAAAGCATCGACGAGCAGATGGCGTCAACTATAACAATCATATTGTCTTCATAAATGAAGATGTGGTGGGAGTGAGAACCCCACATCACGATGCTCTGATCATTACCCTCAGGATAGCCAACTTTGATGTCGACAAGTTTCTCGTCGATCAAGGAAGCTCGTCCGAAGTAATGTATCTCGACCTATTCAGAAAGTTAAAGTTAAGCGTCACCGACCTAAAGGAAGAAAATGTCCCTTTAGTTGGCTTCGCTGTAATAATAACTATGCCCCTGGGAAAGATTGTACTACCGGTGCACACAGGAAACGTCTCCAAGATGATCGAGTTTTTGGTAGTCGACATCGACTCGCCATACCAGGCCATCCTCGACAGGGGATGGCTTCATGAGATGAAGGCAGTCTCCTCGACCTACCATCAAAAACTCAAATATGTAACCGAGCGAGGAGTAATGGAGATCCACGGCGACCAAGCGATGGCAAAAAGGTGCTTCATAGTAGTCATCCGACCAAAGCCAGAGAAGAAGGGCGATCAGCCCTACGAGAATGTTGAAGAAGGTCTGACACCTTCTTAATAGAAATTAAAGTACGGAAGACCTGGAGTAGAGGAGACCAGGCTCCTCCCCTCCGAGCGGGTCATCGAGGACCTGGTAGAAGTTACGGCTGGAGATGGCGACAGTAATAGAGTCTTCTTGATTGGAGTATCTCTCACCGACCAGGAACAAAAGGAATTGACAACCCTGGTGAGGCGCAACATAGATGTTTTCGCGTGGGAACCATACGAGCTACCTATAATTGATCCTAGTATGGTCTGTCATCAGCTTCACGTCGATCCCACCTTCAAACCGATCACGCAGAAGGCATGGTGAACTGCACCCGAGAAGGCTAAAGCGATCGAAAAAGAAGTTAAAAAAATGTTGGATGCAGGATCTATACGGGAAGTACAATTCCCCAAGTGGTTATCCAACCCAGTAGTAGTTCCGAAGAGCAATGGGAAGTGGAGAGTTTGCATCGACTTCACTGACCTCAACAAAGCATGCCCTAAAGATAGTTTCCCCCTCCCAAAAATAGACCAACTAGTAGACGCCACTGCAGATCACGAGCGAATGAGTTTCCTGGTCGCATACTCAAGGTATCACCAGATCCCCTTATATGCTCCAGACCAGGACAAAATGGCGTTCATCACGACAGTTGGGTTACACTGCTACAAGGTCATGCCCTTAGGGCTCAAGAATGCACGGGCAACCTATTAGCGGCTGGTCACCAAAATGTTCAAGGGTCAGATGGGAGACACCATGGAGGTCTACATCAATAACATGCTCATTTAATGTAAGAAGAAGGAAAATCACCTCTCAGACCTGTCAAACACCTTCGAAATCCTCAGGAAGTACCGAATGAAACTTAACGCGAGAAAGAGTTCTTTCGGTGTCCAGTCAGGAAAATTTCTTGGGTACTTGGTCAGTAAGAGAGGCATAGAGGCTAACCCAGACCAAATCGATGCAATCAACAGGGTACAACCCCCTTGCACAATCCGGGACGTACAGAAACTCACTGGTATGCTCGCTGCCTTAAATCGCTTCATCTTTAAATCCTCCGAGAAGTGCAAGCCTTTTTTCCAGCTTCTAAAGGGGAGCAAAACGGTAGAATGGATCCCAGATTGCTCGCGAGCATTGGTCGAGCTCAAGTCTTACTTAAGCTCTCCACCACTGATCGTCATACCACATCAAACAGATTCTTTGTACCTGTACCTGTACCTCTCCGTTTCCGACCACACTGTCAGCTCTGCGTTAATATGCGAGGTTGCAGGAGACCAGCACCCCATTTATTACGCGAGCAAGACCCTACTGGACGCTGAGCAGAGGTACCTACCACTGGAGAATCTCGCTTTTGCACTTGTAGTGGCTTCGAGGAAGCTGAAGCACTATTTCAAAGCCCACACTATCATCGTCCAAACATCTCACCCCCTTAAGGCAATTCCTAAGGAAAGAGAATTTGTCGGGCAGGATGTCTAAATGGTCAGTCGATCTCGGGCGATTTGACATCCAATTTCAATCAAGGACCACAATCAAGGGGCAGATCCTTACTGATTTCATAGTAGAATTCACAGGCGAGGAACCCTCCGAACAACCTCGATCAATAAGGCAAAAGGAGAACCCAGCAATAGAGGAAATCTGGAAACTGTTTGTTGATGAAGCCTCCAACTCCAAGGGGGTAGGGGTAGGCATTGTCCTCATTACTCCAGAGAACACAATCCTTGAACAAGGAATCAGACTTGGATTTGCAGCCTCCAACAACGAAGCAGAGTACGAAGCCTTAATAGCAAGCCTCCAAAAGGTGCAACCTTTGGGAGTAAAACATTTATAGGTGTTTGGCGATTCCCAACTAGTCTCCAATCAGATAATTGGAGATTACAATGCAAAAGATGAAAGAATGGCAGCTTACCTAGACTTAGTTAAAAAATTAATGTCGAGCTTTGAAGAGATCAACGCCCAACAGTTTCCTAGGGGGAAAAACAGTCATGCTGACGCCCTAGTACCACTGAGTTCGGCAGTTGACTCCGACCTAAAAAGAACCATCCCCATCTACTTTCTCACTCGTCCGAGCATTAACCGTGACATCAAGCCACCAAACGTGGAATAGGTACTCCAGGTGGGATCAACCTCCAGCTGGATGGACCCCTTAAGGGACTATTTAAAGGATGGCACACTCCCAGATGACAAGAAGCCTTCACACCAGACAAGAGTCAAAGATAATTTCACTTATCCCTAGACGGCAACTTGTATAAGAGATCCTTCTCCGGTCCCTACCTCCAATGAGTTCACCCATGGGATGTCGAGCAAGTGCTACATGAGCTTCACGAGCTTCATAAAGGAGTCTATGGGAGCCATATCGGAGGAAGGTCTCTAGCTTTTCGAGTAATGAAGGAAGGCTACTGGTGGCCATATATGCAAAGGGACTTTGGGGTGTATGTCCGCAAATGCCTGAAATGCCAACTTCACGCTCCTATAGTTCACCAACCCGCCAGAGATCTAAAATCACTGTCCATCCCATGGCCATTCACCCAATGAGGAATGTACATCGTGGGACCACTGCCTACCGCCTTCAAAAATTGCAAATACCTGTTGATAGTAACTGATTACTTCACCAAGTGGATCGAGGTAGAGCCCCTGGCAAAAATCTGAGATGCAGATATGATAAGATTCATATGGAGAAATATAATCACTCGTTTTGGCATCCCCAGAACCACCATCACCGACAATAAAATGAAGTCCGAAAGAGGATCTTTTCAGAGTTTCTGTAACGAGCACGGAATCAAACATCACTTCAGTTCGGTAGCCTATCCTCAGAGCAATGGCCAAGCTGAGGCGTCTAATAAAACTGTGATCGATAGATTAAAGAAGCGATTGGAGCGAGCCAAAGGCGCATGGGTAAACGAATTACCACATATTCTATGGGCATACCGAACCACTCCTCGGCGAGCAACAGGAGAAACCCCATTTTCACTGACATATGGCATGGAAGTAGTCATCCCACTAGAAGCCAGTTTACCGACAATGAGGTCCAACCTTGTCGACTAGGGCCATAATGATGCATCATTGCTCGTTGAGCTCGACCTAACCGATGAGCGCCGAGAGCTAGCCCTAGTGAAACTAGCGAGCTATCAGTAATAGCTCGTGAGGCATTACAATAAAAGGGTTAACTCGAGGACATTCCGAGTTGGGGACTATGTTCTAAGGAAAGTGCTGGGCAGCGCAGTAAAACCATCAGATGGAAAGCTAGGCCCAAACTGGGAAGGACCCTTTAAGATAACAAGAGACGATCTGCAGGGCGCCTATCACTTGGAAACGATGGAAGGCAGAGAAATACCATGAGCATGGAACGCAGCCAATCTTAAGAGATTCTATTTTTAGATCTTTCTTTTATCATTTTGTTATGGAACTAGAAGTTCATTTCCCTTGTCATTAATGAAAGTTATTTACACGTTTGCATTTTAATAAGTAACAACTATATAAGCTTTATCGCACATCTTTTCCAAATAACAGGTACATTAATCACTACGCCATAGCAGGGGAGCATCCCTCCTTAGGTCATCGTTATGAAACACGAGGGACCTCTTAGAATTTCCCCTGGCAAAATATGAAGCCCTACAGGGGATCCTTAGGCAATATGGCCAAATTTTATACTGGTCATCAAACCTTCTTTAATTAAATGAAATCCTGATTGGATAAAGCATCCAACACCAGGTGTGTCCTCGCCAATTGCCACATTTAGGCCTAAGGGAGTGTGACGACACGACCTAAAAGGTAAAGTGGTGCACAAGGGTATCTCGATATTATACTGGACTGGGAGGACACTTGCATGATAACACAAGTTTAGAAGATCATAAAGCAGCAAGAATATGAAGAATATGATACACTTGTTTAGTCGACAAATTTTCCCAAAACATAAACTTTTCATTAATTCATCATATTTACAACAGTGGTGATACATGTTTAGTCGGCGAGCTCGCCCAAAGCATTTACACTATCAAAAATACAAAAAGTAACAACTAGCAAAATCTCAATGGGGATGAGGCCTCTGAGCGAGATAGTCAGCCACTCGAGCTCTTCGTTCGTCATCGAGGGCAGGAGCTAACTCTTCCTCAACCTCATTCGCATCCGACTCCTATAATTGTCGAGGGGTGGCAACGATGGGGATCCATCGATCATCCCTCCGGAAGGGGTTAGGCATCAGGGTATAGGGAGAAATCTCATGGCGATACCAGAGCATCGAGTTCCTCGGGACTTGCATCTCCTTCGAGTCACTCAGCCACCCCCTGATAAAAGAAAGATCTTTGAACTCTGACAACCTTGTTGGAGCATCTGACCAACCCTGGTCGTAGCCATCATCCCACACTTGCCGAGGACCTTTCTTTAACAAGTGCCGCAATCGAGTGACATCCCTCTGAAGCCCAGCTATAATCAGATACGCCCGTTAAACGTCATCAAGGAGCTCCTCTATTTCTCTTGATGAACCCCTGGTGTTCCTGCGAGCTCGCGAAACGATCGGAAGAGAAGGACCCTGCAATGCAGGAGGCACATCACTCTGACCAGCTCTAGCTCGCGATGATGAGGAACCCTGTAATACTGCTAGAGCAGTGCTCGGCGCATGCTCCCTAAGTCATGAGACCTCTCTCCTCAGAGCCTCATTCTCCTGCTGAAGAACTTCCCCATCTTGATTGATCTCAGAGGCCTCTAATAGCTTCGTCCTCAGCGTGTTGACCTCCTCTTGGACCGAGGCACCAATGTCCTCAATCTCCTGAAGCCTGTCCTTAAGATTGATGACGATCTCAGTTTGCTATATGAAGCGCTTATTCCTCAGTCGCAGAGACTTGTAGATCCTCACAAAAGTGTGACAAACTTTGGAGCTCACATTGGGCCCCAACATCCTTCCCAATTAGGAAGTGGAAAGAATGTAATAATCAACATCAATCGACTACAATCAATGAAAAGACAAGGGGGAGAAAGAAACAAATCAGTGCACTGAAAAATAGAAGCCTTTTCATTAATAAGGGTTGAAATTACATCGAACAGCAGAAAAAAAGTTTACAAATAAAAAAAAGCGAAAATACAAAGTAATCCTAGAAGATAACTAGTTAGCAACCTCAGGTTGCCCAGAGGTCGATGGTCGTTTCCCTTTATCGGCATCAGCAGGAGCACCGCCCTTGGTAGGGGTAATATCTGTCGCCACAACAAGGGAAGCATCAGCAGGGGTCATCTGGGGGACAGGGTCAGCACTTTCAACAACTGGGGCAGGGACTTCATCCACGGTTGGCTTCGAACCCGGGTCATGCTCGTCAAACAGGGGAGAGTCGATATCGACGCCAGCAGCCAAAAGGGCCTTGTTTCAGCCCTTCTTGAAGTTCAGACGACTAATATAGCCTATCTGAAGCTCAGCATCCTCGTATGCTGATAAGCACCCAAAACTGTACATTTTATACCCCGAATATCTGTATTTTAGTTGCTAACTCTCGGTAATATGGGTCTTATGTGCTTAATTGTTTATTTTGTAGGCTTAATGCAAGTTGCGGTGTTCAAACGCGTATTTCAAGGTAATTGTGCATTTTATGGAGCTAAATTCCCTCTCCCGTACCCTAGCCTACCCTAAACCGTCACCCAAACCCCGTGTGTGTCGGTTTGACCCCTTTTTATTTTATTTTATTTAGATTTTTATTTAATGTCGTTTTATTTTTTAGATTTTATTTTAGAATTATTTAGAATTTGTAGATTTCATTTACTATTTTTATATTTTATTTTTATTTTATCTTTATTCTTTAGAATTAGTTTTTTTTAGGATTTCATTTATTTTTAGATTTATTAGATTTTATTTTTTTAGGCTTTTAGTTTTTAATCTTATAGATTTTTATTTTTATTTCTTTTTAGATTTATCTTTTTATTTTTATGTCTTTTATTTTATAGGATTTTATATTTTTAGTAGTTATTAATTAATTTTTTTAGTTATGAGTTTTTATTCTTAGTTTTTATTTTAGTTGTGTTTAGTTTTTTTTTTAGAATTTGTTTAAATGTGTCATGTCGTGTTTAGTTTATTTTACTTTTTATTTTTAGTTTAGTTTAATTTTTAATTTAGATAAATTTTAATTTTAGTTTTAGTTTATATTTTTTAAGGGGTCCAAATTAATACACATAAACCCTCAGCCTTACCCAACTTATCCTTTTACCCTTTCTCCCAATTTTACCCCCAACTACCTCTTTTACCCAACACCCAAAAATACCCTTATAACCAAATCTGATTTTGTCACCTCATTTAACCCACATGCCCTCAAACACACTCACACCCCATGCTCCCCTCACCATTTTCATGCACACCCAAGCCAATTTTCAAAAATACCCCCATGCACTCATGCTCTCTCACCTTTCCCACATGTTCACCATAGTCAATTCCCAAAAATACCGCCATGCTCCATGACTACTATAAATTGAAGAAGAAGACCCCAATCAATTAGAGGAGAGCTAGGAGATAGGAATTTGTAGAGAGAGAAAATACCATTTTAGTGTAGTTTTAGATTAGAATTTTTATATTATTATTTTTTAGATAGTGAGGAGAAAATAAATTGTTGTGAGGATTAAATTAAATGAGATTCTTGATGTAATTGTGTTTGAATCATTCAAATTAAGGGATGTGAATTTCAACTCAAGGAATAGAAGTTCAATTTCACTTCGAGAGATTGGGGTTTGATTGTTTTCTTCTCTTCTCATTTATTTTATGCCTATTGAATATTTGTTTATTATGTTTGATACCATGTTAGGCTAAATCCTCTTTCAAGGGGTGGGGTAAAACCCTTATTTGATGTTATTTTATTTTAATTAGTTTAATTACTTGAAAATTCCCATTGAATGTTAATTTTGATCCCTCGCCCTTAGATTTACGCCTCGAGATAGGGTAAATGATTTTCGAGAGAAAATCGAAATTCTAGTGATAATACCCATTTTGGATTCGAACTAGAGATAGGGGTTTCTTAAGTGAGTTATTATCACTTGTATTTCAACTCTAAATTTATTTTATAAGATTCACATAAATTCTAATTGATCGATCCTAGCGGGTGATTAATTAAAAGGAGTGTGGATCTATTTTTCTAGAGCTGTGGGGTGTTAAAATTAACTTTTAAAATATTACTATTATAATTACACTTGCAACGAGAGTTGGTTTGTAGTTTTGATATTAATTTACGATAATTCAAATAAATAACTTAATTAATTAGAATAACTAGAATTTGTGGTGTAATCCCACTCCTTGATTGTTCTCACAATTATTTACCTCACTTATCTCTTTATTTTAGTGTTAGACTTTATTATTCATTTTAGTCACTTTTTAGTTAGTTGTTTAGATTAGTTTAGATCTCACCTCACCCTATTGTTTTAATATTGAAAAAGCTAAAAAAATTAGAAAAAATGAAAAAGCACAAAAAGAAAATAAAAAGTGAACTACAATTGAATTTGTCTCTAGCTTACACCCTTGAAAGTGGATTGATACCCTTACTTACCGCTACACTTGAGTTTATTATATTTTGTAGGTATGTGAGGTTTTGATTAGAAAGGCTTGTTCAACGACAAATATACGCAAAAGAAATTCTATCAAATGGCGTCGTTGCCGGGGATGTAGAAAAATCTAGTTATCAAATGGCGCTGTTGCCGGGGATGTAGAAAAGTCTAGTTATCAAATGGCGTTGTTGCCGGGGAAATAAAAAAAGTTATCAAATGGCGTCATTGCCATTCTTCGGAGCGTGAAGCACTTGGAGCGGATTTCATTTTGTATTTCATTATATTGCATCCTCGTATGCTGCAGCCCAATCAGAATTGTATGAGTCCTCCTTGGCAGTGACAGCCTCAGACTCCTTCTTTAGCTCTTCCGAGAGCACCCTGTTCTCCTCGATAATGGTCATCTTGCTCGAGCAAACCAAGTCGTAGGCTTATCGCAGCTCCTTCAGATCTTTAACTGTTGTGTCCTTCTCCCGATTATCTGTAGCAAGAGCCAGGTCGAATGATATCCGAGCAGCGTCAACGGCTTTAAAACTAGCCTCGAGCTCTGTACCACTCAACTTCAAGGCAGCGTTCTCTTTCTTCAGCTCGCTATTTTTCTTCACCAACTCATTGCGTGAATGATACAGCACACCGAAGTCAGTCACAAACTGCAGAAAAAAGAAGACATTAGAAGAGGGAAATGATGGAATACATAAAAACATGGGAGAGAGGGGAAAAATCTTACGAAAGCTAGCCTTTGATGAGACTGAAGGGCCAACTGCTCGGACCCTACCGCCCTTTGACGATCAGCTGGGAGGACAACTCTCTCGAGCAGAGCGGGGGTCAACTGAGGGGAAATTGCAACAGAAGCCCCCTCGGGCAGTGCGGATATCGGGACTAAGGCCTGCCCAGCCTTCGTCCTCGCTTCCACCCTCCTCTTCTCCTCCTCTATCTCATTCTCTTTCTTCTTCCTCTCCTCTACCCTCCTCTTCTCCTCTATCTTCTTCTTCTCTTCTTCCTTTTTTCTCTCTCTGTCCCTTACCTGCTCTTCTTCCTTCCTCTTTTTCTCCTGCTCCTGAGCAGAGGACCGGGAACCATTAGCCACAACCCCAGAGCTAGATTTTTGCTTCTTTGACCTCTGTGCGAGAAGCATATGGTCTTCATTATCATCATCCCGAAGCAGGTTCTTCCGAGATGGAGCCATCTCCTCGCTCTAACTACTGGACGTGCTCGACCACTCTCGAGCTTCAGAAACCTCCCCACGATCAGAAGAACTGCTACTACTGGAGTTCTCTCCCCACAAATTGCTTACAGAACCTACGATATCACTTTTAGAGCTGCTATCCTCCTCGTCCAACTGGATAGGATCCACAGTAGTCTCTTCGGAGGAACCAAACTCTGGGATACTGTCCACAGGCCTTGCTATGAAACTAGAGCCAATGTTCTTGTACTCAAGCAGGAAAGCAGCAAACCTGGGATGCTCACCGTCACCCAAAGGCTCCCTGATATTCCAAGCCTTGACCAATTCTGATAGGCGAACCTCGCTGAGAGCGGGTTCCAAGTTCTTTGACCTCGCTGTGGAAGAAAAACAAAGAAGAATCTGAAAGATCACAAATCAAAAAATATTGAAACAACGGAGCAAAGTCTACCTATGTATTCTTCCCCATAAAAGGGAACAGAGAACCTCTTAGACCTCAACCCTTCAAATTGGGGAGGGAACTGCCAGTTTCTAACAAGGAAACCTTATTGCCAATAGTCCTTATGGGAATCAGGTAGATTTACTACCAATACCCTGTCAGGGCTCCTAGCTTTGAGGTAGAGGACACCAGAGCTAGTTCGAGAAAAGGAATAGCAAAAACATACCTCGGCAAGCCCTAACCTAGTACCATATAACTGATTTATTCTATGTACGCCATTAACTATTTTCCACACATTGGGCGAGCATTGTGCAGGAACAATATTAAAATAGCCAAAGAAATGCAAGAACAAATCATTGGGAGGAAAAGTGAGTCCCCCCTGGGAAAGCAACAAAACATAGATCCAGTGGGCGTCATCTATCTCTCTAACGTTTCTAGGAAGAGGCGCAGCACTTAATATCTACCCACTCAGGGATATTGTAAAACTTCCTCAACTCAGAGACCGACCTATTCCTAATCTTCGAAATTGGAAAATCCTAGAAAACTACAAACTCAAAGAGAAAGTACAAAGAAAAGGTATAGGAAACTTACAAAATAGAAGATCGATTCGAACGATGAAGAAGCACGGGTCCAAACAACAAGGAAGCAATGAGAATGGAGATTGAGAGAAGAAGGTACGAAGTGCTAGAGCTCACAGGGGATGGAAGAGTGCTGGAAAGATTGAAACGACGGTAGAAAAGGGGCTATTCCAGAAAAACTTTAAATTTTGCTAATCATAGTGCACAAAATACGAAGCGGATGCCGCTAAAATCATCTTCACAACCTTCGAAGAGTTTCACAATGTACAAAAAGCCATTATGACTAATCATTTAAATTTATTGAGCCCAAAACATGGCCCAACAAACTTAGGGGCAATTGTGGGTACCCAAAACTATGACCATGGGCCTGGACGAGTAGCCCAACTCTGGCAGCCCAAAGTCCAGGTCCCCCCACCTCTTATTTTGATTGTGATCCGGTCTCTTCCCACGTTCCCATTAATGGAGGTTATAGGGAGAGATGGAAGACGTGGGGGAATCCAACACCCCCACTTACCTAAACGCACATGTATATATTGAACCCTGGGTTCGGGGCAAAAGGACAAGTTGTATTCTCTGTAACCACTCTCCGGAGTATATAGAAATAACACTGACTGCACCACCGTGAACATAGGCACATCTTTACTGAACCACGTACATCTTTTGTTGTGTGATTGCCATTTTACATTCCTTGCTCTTATTTGGTGCTTGCCTTTCTCCTATTTGTTTGAGTTGCATAATAATTTTCACCACACTTATATCCTCAGAATCGGCCTCAACCCTCTGAAACGGTCATTTTTGTCCCTTTAGGTATGTAGAATCGACCTTTTTTCAACATCATGTGGTGTCTATTCGATGGATTTCATTTGTTCTAAGATCAACCATAGAGGGGCTCTATATACACCACATTCTAGGACCCTTCTAAGTCTCTCCTTAGGTCCCTATCACATCCTCATTTAACTACAAACCCTAAGTTATACTATAAATATCAATTTATAAGCCACCAGACGCACCCAGGCCCCGTTCGACTCTGTTCAACTCTATCGTCATGGTGAAATATCAATGAATATTAGTAATCTGAATACCCTTTCCAACGGTCCACCCCATGCATTAATCGACATAATGGTTCAGATGAACATACCATTTTACTACTAAAAATCGATCCGGAGGCCACCGAGTGTTATCGAGCCTCGATTTGATCCCAATCAACTCCAACGTTAGAGAGAAATCTCTTTGAATAGTCTAATGGAACTAAAAATCATTTCCAATTTTCTACCCCATGCATGAAACAGCATAAACGTTCGAACGAACAATCTGTTTTCCCCTTAAAATTGATTTGAAATCAACCGAGCGCTCCCAAGATCCATTTGACCAAGGTCAACTCTTTAGCTCAAATGAGACTGGATGAATCTTAGAATGGTATTTAATACCCTTTCCAATGATTCACCCCATGTGTGAATCAACCTTATAGTACGGACGAACGACCCATTTTACTTCGAAAGGTCATCGAGCAATTTTGGGCCCTGTTTGACCAAAGTCAAGTTTTTGAACCGAGCGAAGCTATTTTGAATGATGAAGTATCTCGCATAACCTTTCCAACGGTCCACCCCGTGCACGATTCTAACTTACAATTTTGACGAACGATCCATTTCCATCCGATGATCTCCCATCTAAAGAACTAACGAGCACTTTCAAGCCCCTTTGACACAAAGTCAGCTCTCAGCCCAAATTACTCTTGAAGGTCTCTGAATTATCTTTCTAACGGTATGCCTCGTGCGCGATTTAGATCAACGAATTGTGTTTACATCCATTTTTTTTGAAAAAATCTACATGAGATTGTCGATTGGTCGGTCCATTTCCCTGCCTATCAGTAGTGTGTCTAGGCTTACCAACTGATTGGCAGGGCTAGGGATATGCCTATCGGCACCCCCTTACCCTATAAATAGAGGGCATGACCTCACTCCCAAGGCACACCTCAGATCCGTTAATATCGGTGATCTCATCAACATTCTCTTATAATCAGCGAAGTTTGTTTGAGTGAAATTCCTTTCCACCTTTCATTCTGATCATTTTAATACCCAATGTCATTCTCCCTTGTCCAACATTTATCTCAACATTAAAGGGAGCTCATAAAAGATCAAGATCAAGACTCAATTCTCCAAAGAAAGTCCAAAAATCCTTATCTCCCTTTAATTTCTTTATTTTTGTATTAGAGACATAAATTCTTAATCTAGTTTTTACTTTCGTTCATACACATTAATATCTCATCCTTTATTAGTTATGTTGCATAGACTTTATTTTCTATAAAAAAATCAAGAAAAAGAGGGTTACACCTATATATTCCAACGGGATTATCCACAACAATTTCTCAAAACTAAAATACATTTTCTACACACACACACACATAATAATTTCTCGTTCGAATCTATGGGATAAACCCCACCCTTATGTTGTATGCGAACTGCGTGGAATTTGATGGCTTGATAGACTACGTAGGCATCTCGGGTTAAAACCCAAGACTCGAGTCCAATATTCCAATTTTCCCTTTTTTGCCTTTCCATCCTTTTCATCTATACATTATTTTAGTATATATTTGTGATCCTTATTGGCGTTTTATTCGACATATATTATCATTTCATTATAACGATCAATATCTCGATAAATGCATACATCATATTTCCTATATATTATTTTTGGGAACATTCCTTTGGATAACCGCACTCTATATTTTACGTGATATGAGTCGGGAAATTTCTATCTCCATTTATATATACATGCGCACACACTTCAGGAAAAAATTAAGGAAAATAGTAACACAAGCCCACGAGAGATCGAAAGGGAGGGATGGTGCCTAAAACCTTCCCATTTTGTAACTTAGTCCCTGAACCTTCGAACTATTGGTTTCGTAAGCATCAACTTGTCTTTTATGCCGCTGTCTCGAAGTTGCGACATGTTCTTTTGGATGTTTAGTGAAAAATTAGCTAGCGACTCCATCATTTTACATTAACCCCACACCGACGAAGGCCAAATCGCTCCCCCCCCCCCCCCCCCCTCCTGACACACACACTGGGAAAGGGAAGGGAGAGATCAGGGATGGCCAAAGTACCCAAAACTTCTCATATGCACCTACATCCCCAATATAGATTCAACAATCCTACCCAATGCTGCCTACCCCACCTCAGGTGTCACCCTCAGAGATCAGTCCACCTCTATCTGGGTACCCCCACAGTCAATCCCTGGTAGTCCCCTGACACCCATCGATCGTCACTGTCCCTTCCCCTTCTCAAGGTAACCCAAAAGACTAAGACACTACCGTTTGGTAATGCCTGTAACCTACCACTCGGCAACACCCTAAAATTTCGTACAAAAAACTACTAAAATTTCGCTAAAAATTACCAAAATTGCAAAATAAATATTGGAACATTCCTTCACAAAGAAAATCATTTTTCAAGTTCCCTAAATCCCCAGCCGAATTAATACCACGTTTTACCCCCAGCTGAAAACCCTAAAAATCCGCGTGTCCATTCTCGCTACCCAGCGGAATCCCGAAAACTTCATCTTCAGCAAATATCAAGTGCTTCCTCTACAGAGAAATCCATTAACGCAACAAGAATTCTCGAATAAAAACTTTTTCCTAGAAAAATTCCAATTTGCCAAGAAGAGGACTTAACTGAACATTCTCTCTCTAGCAACACATTCCCCAACGGAATCCCAAAAGCTTAAAAACATTAAAAATTTACCCAAGTGGCTTTCTAGACTAAGATTTTTAGTTCTTTATAAAAAAAGACATAATCCCTAGACAGATGTCTCCTCCCATGTAGAGTCTCAAACAAAAATTTCCACAGGAAGAGTTATTCCCCACGCTCCCCACTTAAGCTCCTAAGAATTTATCTTGACCATCAGAATTGGTCACTCCAACTTAAGGCCCTAAGAAATGACCTTGACCCTCAAAAATTGGTCACTCCCACTTAAGGTCCTCGAAATTGACCTCGACCCTTAAAATTGGTCCCTCCATCTTAAGGTCCTCAAAATTTACCTCGGCCATCAGAATTAGTCTTTACCTACTTAAGGTCCTCAAAATTGACCTCGACCCTCAAAATTGGTCGCTCCCACTTAAGGTCCTCAAAATTGACCTCCACCCTCAGAATTGGTCGTTCCCATCTTAGGCCCTTAGAATTGACCTCGACCCTCAGAATTCGTCCCTCCCACCTTAAGGTCCTTAGAATTGACCTTGACACTCAGAAGTCACTCCTATCTTATGTCCTCAGAATTGACCTCGACCTTTAGAATTGGTCGCTCCAATCTTAGATCCTCAGAATTGACCTCAACCCTCAGAATTAGTCTCTCTTATCTTAAGGTCCTTAAAATTGACGTCGACCATCAGAATTGGTCGCTCCTACTTATGTTCCTCAAAATTGACATCAACCCTCAGAATTTGTCACCCCCACTTAAGGTCCTCGGAATTGACCTCGACCCTCTGAATTGGTTTCCCCCACTTAAGGTCCTCGGAATTGACCTCGACTCGTAGAATTGGTCTCCCCCACTTAAGGTCCTCAAAAATGACCTCGACTCTCATAATTTGTCACCCCCACTTAAGGTCATCAGAATTGACCTTGACGCTGAGAATTGGCCACTCCCACTTAAGGTCCTTAGAATGGACTTTGACCCTGAGAATTGGTCGCCTCTACTTAAGGTCCTCAGAATTGGCCTCGACCCTCTGAATTGGTCACTCCCCACTTAAGGTCCTCAGAATTGGCCTCAACCTTCTGAATTGGTCGCTTCCCACTTAAGGTCCTTAGAATTGACCTCGACCCTCTGAATTAGTTAATCCCCACTTAAGGTCCTCAAATTGACCTCGACCATCATAATTGTTCGCTCCCTACTTAAGGTCCTTAGAATTGGCCTCGACCCTCAGAATTGGTCGCTCCCACTTAAGGTCCTCAGAATTGACCTCTATCCTAAGAATTGGTCGATCTCCACTTAAGGTCCTCAGAATATACCTTAACCCTTACAATTGGTCGCCTCTACTTAAGGTCCTCAGAATCGACCTCGACCCTACAAATTGGTTTCTACCACTTAAGGTCTTCAGAATTCACCTCTACCCTCAAAATTGGTCTCCTCCACCTAAGGTCCTCAGAATTGACCTTGACCCTCAATATTGGTCGCTCCCATTTAAGGCCCTCATCATTGAACTAGACCCTCAAAATTATTCACTCCCCACTTTAGGTCCTCAGAACTGACCTCGACCCTCAAAATTGATTACCTATACTTAAGGTCGTCAAAATTGACCTCGACCCTCAGAATTGGTTGTCTTTACATAAGGTCCTCAAAATTGACCTTAACCCTCAGAATTTGTCACTCCCCACTTAAGGTCCTTAAAAATGACCTCGACCCTCAGAATTAGTCACCTCTACTTAAGGTCCTCGACCCTCAAAATTGATCACTCCAACTTAAGGTCCTCGGAATTGACCTCGACCCTTAGAATTGGTCACCCCAACTTAAGGTCCTCAGAATTGACATCAACCCTCAGAATTGGTCCATCCAACTTAAGGTCCTCATAATTGACCTCGACCCTCATATTTAGTCGCCCCCAACATAAAGTCCTCTGAATTGACATCTACCCTTAAAATCAGTCACTCCCCACCTCAGGTCCTCAGAATTGACCTCGATACTCAGAATTGGTCGCCCCCACCTAACATCCTCAAAATTGACCTCGACCCTCAGAATTGGTCGCTCCCACTTAAGGTCATCGGAATTTACCTCGACCCTCAGAATTGGTCACTCCCCCTGATGTCCTTAGAATAACCTCATCCCTCAAAAGTGTCCATCCCTTATGTTACCTTAGGTCCTCAGAATCGACCTCGACCTTTTGAATCGATCATCCTCATCCCTTTTAGGTCCATAGAATTGACCTATTTCCTAAACATCATGTGTTGTCTATTCAACAGCTTTCACTTGTTCCAAGCTCATGCGTCGAGGGTCTCTATAGACACCACATTATAGGACCCCTCCAAGTCTTTCCTTAGGTCCCAATCACCTCCTCTTTCATGCAAAACCCTAAGTCGTACTCCGAGTACCGCTCTAGAGGCCATCAGGCGCTCCTTGGCCCCTTTTGAATTTGATTAACTCTATTGTTAAATCAAAAGCTCAATGAATATTGGAAGGGGTCTGAATCCCCTTTCCAACAGTCTTCCCCATGTGCAAATCAGTATAACAGTTCAGATGAACGGTCCATTTTACTATCAAAAACCGATCTGGAGGCCACCGGGCATACTCGAGCCCCAATTTGACACCAATCAAGTTCATCGTCAGATTAAAAGCTCAATAAATTTTTGAAGGAATCCAAAATCACTTTCCAATGGCCCATCCCATGCTTGAAATGGCATAACCATTCGGGCGAATGATCCATTTTCCCCTAAAAACTGATCCGAAGGCCACTGGGCGCTCCTAGGCTCCGTTTGACCAAAGTCTACTCTTCATATCGAACGAGACTAAATTAATCTTTAAAGGGAACTGAATACCCTTTTTAATGATCCCCCTATGCATGAATCAGTCTTAAGTACAAATGAATTACCCATTTTACTCTAAAAGGTAACCGGGCACTTTCGGGCCCCATTTGACCAAAGTCAACTCTCCGAACCAAGCAAAGCTCTTTGAAATTTTAAATTAACTTGCATAAACTTTCAAGTGTTACTCCATGTGTAATATTCTAACTTAATGTTTGGACAAACGACCGATTACCGCCCGAAGATCTCATGTTTAAAGGACCAACGAACGCTTCCGAGCCCCATTTGACCCTAAGTCAACTCCCGTACACGGGAGTGTCCTAAAGGACTCTTAAATCTATCTAAATTACCTTATTATTAGTATTCCCCATACACTATTTGCACTAATGGATTGCGTTCTACGACAATTTTTTCAAAAAAATCTGCATGAGACTGCCAATTGGCAAGTGTATTACCCTGTCTATCGGCAGTGTGTGTAGGGTCACCTATCAATTGGAGGGGATAGGTATATGTCGATAGATAGTCCCTATACCCTATATAAATAGGTCATAAGCCCACTTACGAGATAGACCTGAGATCCATCAATATCAGTTATTTCAACAATATTCTTCTGCAATCAACGAAGTTTCCTTGTGTGGAATTCCTTTCCACCTTTCATTCCCATCATTTTCATACCCAATTTAGCAAAAATTTCATTCTCCCAAGATTCATCCCAACTTTCAAGGAATATCATTAAGGATCAACATCAAGTCACGAGTCTCCAAAGAAGGTCCAAACACCATTCTCTCTCTCTAAATTTCTTTATTTTTGCATTATTTATATAAATTCTCAATTTATCTTTCACTTTAGATCATATACATTAACATCTAATACTCTATTAGTTATATTACACATACATTGTTTTCAATAAAAAAAAAAGACAAAAAAGAAAAAGAGGGTTACACTTATAAATTTCGACAGGATATGTCACCATATTTTCTTAAAATTAAAAATATATTTTCTACACACACATAAAATAAATCTCCATTCGAATCTATGGGCTTTGCATTTATCTAATATATATTATCGTTTCATTATAAAGAAAAATATTTCTATAAGCTCAAACATCATATTTTCTAATTATTATTTTGAAAACATTCCTTTGGATGACCTCACTCTATCTTTTCCATGATATGAGTCGAGCAATTTCGATCTTCATTTATATATACACGCGCACACACTTTATGGAGAAATTGAAAAAAATAATAACATAAGACCATGAGAGATCGAAAGTTCATAATGGGTACCTAACACCTTTCCATTTCATAACTTAGCCCCCCGAACCTCTGAACTATTGGTTTCGTAAGCATCAATTTAACTTTGATGCCGCTCTCTCGAGGCGATGACATTTTATTTTACCTATTTTGTGCAAAATAGGTTGGTAAATCCATCTCTTTACACCACCCCACATCGACGACAACCAAAGCGATCCTAGAAAAGGGCGCGAGACCTTCTCTCCCTCTCCAATCGCACGCACGCACGCGAGTGCTAACCCCTGAGACGGAGGAAAATTTTAGGGATTGCCACATCATATTTTTAATTATTATTTTGGGAACATTCCTTTGGATCACCTCAATCCATCTTTACCATGATGTGAGTCTTGTAATTCCGATCTCCATTTATATATGCAGGAACACACACTTTACAGAGAAAGTAAGGAAAATAGTAACATAAGACCATTAAAGAACTAAAGGGCGGGATGAGTACTTAACACCTTCCCGTTCCATAACTTAGCCCCCGAACCTCTGAACTATTGGTTTTGTAAGCATCAGTTTGTCTTTGATGCCGCTCGCTCATGGCGGTGACAAGTTCTTTTGCCAATTTTGTGCAAAATAGGCTGGCCACACTATATCTTTACATCACCCCACATTAACTGATGATACGAGAAATTGTCCACTTGTCATTATCGTACTATCAAATCAAGGGTAAAGTGTATAATAAACAAACAAAGCAAATAAACAGAGAGAAGACAATGTATATAGTGGCTCAGCCTCTAAAATAGGCCTACGTTCACTTTGTTGCTCCATTCTCATTATATGCGTTGCATTGTACAAAGTACTCGTGCCTAAATAGGCATACAAGTATGAGAATAAAGGAGAGTACATGGCAATATTGAGGATTCTGGTATGCCGGAGAGGTGGTTGCAATGTAGATGTGTCACCTTCAAGTCATAGATTGAGGTTGTGTAGAGAGAATTTGTATTGTAGAATCTTTCGAAGAGGGGACTCCCCATCTCGAGGTGTTGACATCTATTTATTGGAGGTATGTGAGTTGTGTCACGTTCCCTAAGCACGTGATGTACTCCAAGTCTGAAGTTTCTATAATAGAGAGGGATGTGGCCTATAAGGCGAACATTGAGTGATGCATCCTATACGAGGCTACAGCTAAAGGGGCTTCACCCTGTATCGGGTAGGTTTGTGACCTTTCTATAAGGCCAAGAATTACATGCCGCACCGTGTGGTCGATAGGGCCGCACCCTATGCTGATTGGGTTTCGTGGCTCGTTAGTTTTTGTACAAGCTGAATAACTTATACGACAGGATGCGATATTTTTACTATCAATAAGCCCCCAAGCCGAAGTGCGAAGAGATTTCGATTGGGGTTGCGGCTTAGATCGGTATCCTTAGGTATCGCGGCACTTTCAAGGCGACGATTTGTCTTCCCTCACCCTCTTATAGAAATTGTTCGGGTCGTGGACTTCATTACATTTTCCAAATCCTTGATAGCATTTCGAGAGCTGGACTGTGTTCATACGTCCTCTTTTCTTTTTTCGGCGTCTGCTCAAGGCTGCACGTGGTGGTTCAAGGTTGATCTCATTGTTTTCTCTATTTCCAGGTAATTTTTTAAATTCTAAACCTCTTTAATAGATTTTTTAGTTCTCACTTCTCAACCCAGTTGCGATTCTGAATTTGTAATTTCTTTAATAGCTAAACACCTGAATTTCTGCATCACTGAACTTCCTGATATTGAATTAAACTTGATTTAGTCATCAAGAATTGCACTTATTCAAATGTATTTTTGTTGAATATGTGACCATATTTGTTGTCCCAATTTGAATATGCTTTCTTCTCTTAGTTTATCAATTGATCGAACCCATATGATAATATGTAGTTTTTTGGATTTGAACTAGGTAACCATTATGTTGGTTAGGGTTAGACATTTGGGCTTCTGAACTTCCATTATGTTGTTTATCTTCTTGAGGTGGACTCTTCGTATTCTGGGTCTTTGATCCTTAAAATAACAAATATTATATACTAAACTATTTGAGTGAGAGGGCGTGGCATGATAGAGTATCCCTTAGTAATCTAGGGTTGCCCTTAATCCTTTAAATATTCCTTGATTTGATCCCCAGTCGCGGCTTGTGACGAGCGATGGATGCGGCCCCTTAGGTTCTTATATTTAGACTCTGCGGCGCTTTAGCCCAAAGCTTGATGTCGTTGAGTGAGTAGCCATGGCGGTAATTGTCATTTAGGGCTCCGAAACCCCACACTTGCCCATTTGACCTTAATATTTCGTGTTGTTCATCTTAATATTTCATTGAACCTGTCATGGCCTCTATACCATACTGGTTGTGGCACCTAACTGTGGCCTTTTCTTTTTAGGTACTGTTGCAGCCATATGAGCTTTAACCTAGATGAGCTTTTGAAAGGCTTTTGGGCAAAGCATTTTGGAGCCTCGCCTCCTGACCCTCCTTTCGTGCCCCTTTGAAGTCAATAGGGCCTTATCAACCGAAGAATTGCCCCAACTGCGTAGTATTAGACTCAGACTCCACGGACTCTACTTCTAGGAAGGATTCTGAGACCACGCCGATGGAAGAGGAAGCCAACTCAAGTAACCAACAAATGGATCTGAAAGATAACATCACGACTGGGGGGGAAACTAGTGTTAGGGATGAACTAGTTAGCCCCTCCGGGATGCTGAGAGGCCTCTAGCTGCGCTTGATATTAACAGCATTATGACCCAAGACTGGGTTGATCAGGTATCTGAAGCCTTCGAGTTTCTAAAAAACTTGATGTGTTCAGCACCTATTGTGAACCAAAGACTATGCACGGTACTTTCTGATGATGGGGTCTATTTTCCACTACATGCTTTCATTTACGGGCAGCGGTTGTCAGTTCCTGTTCCTATCAGATGAATTTTTCAAACAATGAAACTGTCTCCAGCCCAGTTAGATCCCAATGGATGGAGGGCCATCCTTACTGCGGTCGTGCTTTGGGAGAATCAAATCAAAAAAGACATTACTCCCATAAAGTTTTTTCACTTCTACCACCCGAAGGAAAACTTCGTGAAGTTTGTTGGGTACTACTACTTCTCCGTCCACGACAGGGACGAGACCCTTTACTCTGGGAGGTCGACTAGTGTAAAGAATTATAAGGGGAAGTATTTTTACATCTCCGTAGAAGGGTGGGAGATTCACCCTCAGGAGAACGAGAGAGAGAAGTTGTTTCGAATGCCACGGCACCAAACTAGGTATTTGGATTATAGTCACGTCCCTTCTTTATAATTTCTCCTTATTATTTTTGTACTAACCCTTGAGATGTTTTCTGCAGTTCTTAATAACTTACAATTGAGCAAGTGACAAGAGAAGAGAGTTACTGAGGCCGCGGTCGTCCCTACTGAGCATAAGAGATTCAGCGCACTTGTTACTTCTGCCTCTGTGTTTGAAGCAGGCTACTTCCCAAATAAATCTATACCCAAAGAGATGGCCGCGGAAGGTAATAACTCAATCAACATTCTTACTCCGCTGTAACTTATATTTAAAACTTATAATATTTATTATTTCTTTTCCTCTTTCAGGTGAGGAGGTTGATAGGGAACTCTTGGTTGCCGAACTGGCAGAGATGTACGGGGATACAATAATCCTCAACGACGCTGCAAGGCATCGAAAAAGGAAGAGGCCCAGGACCAAAGCTCTAGCCGCGGTCCCTTCCAGCGACCAAAATCCTCCTACCGCGACCCAAAATCGGTCCATTGAGAAAACTGACATTGCTGCCCCCAACCCCAAGTTGGGTTTGATGATGACATCGGAGCCAATTTGGTTGTGACAGGTTTGATGTCTACGTTTGATGCCCCTATCCACTCAGCTTCTCCGCTGCCGCCGCCTGTATTATGATTAATGCCAACTTGGTGCCTCCGTAGTTTCACGTCAGGTTTGGTCCTGATGGACGATCGTGGCCATAGCTATAATAGACCGACCTTGAGTCCTCATGGGACACTACTGCGAGGGATGCCCGAAGGATAAAGAGGGTTCTCGACGTCACGGATCTTGATAGGTTGGTGGACGAAGATCATAATGACTTGGAGGATTGTGGCCTCCATAGTGTTTTGAGGGTAAGTGCAAGTGCTCTCTCAGTTTTAATTTTTCATTCCATACCTTTCTCCTAACTTTTTCTTTTCAATACGCGAACGTCATGGTATCCCAAAAGAGGAAGTATGAGGCCCTTTACAAACTAAAGGAGGCTGCGAAGAGCGTACACGCCGTTGGTTTAGAGAATGTGAGAAATTCCTCCTTTGAAGCTGGAAAGTTATCTACTATCGTGGCACTTCAAGCAGCTCAGATGAACTTGGAAGCTAAAGTCAAGGCCAAAGAAGAAGTCGAGGAAAATTTCAACCAGGCCACGGAATCTCTTAAGGTCTCCCAGGCACAGGCCACGGAAGATTCCCAGGTTGCTGAGTCATCCAATCTCAAGTTGAGACTCCTTCAAAAGAGGTACGAGGAGTTGGAGGCCAAGGATTCTCGTGATGCTGAAGCCCATGCTGCGGCAATTAAGAAAATGGTGTCAGATCATGGCGAAGCCCTTCAACTGGCCATCGACAGCATGAGGGAGTCATTCAAGGGCTCCAAAGATTTCTTCCTTATAAACAATAGGCAGTATCTCCGCAGTTACCAAGAGCTCAGGCACAGAATCATAAAAAACTTCCTTGAGACTAAAGAGAAGGTTCTTTCCTAGGGCCTTGGTGATGTCGAGCATCAGCAATGCATAGCTGAGCTCAAGGCTGCGGCTGAAGAGAAATCCCGGCTGAGGTAGTGACCGCAGAGGAAGAAACTAAAACAACTGTGGATGGTGAGGAAGGTGATTTTGATGACGATGCGGCTTTGTGAGCCTGTAATCTTCAAAATTTTTTGCACAGCTCATCCGTACAGGGCCGCGTCCCTTCAATTTTTGAACTTTTACATATGTGGGTTACGCCCCTTTGTAACCTTTTATAACTGTTTATAGTGGCTGTGGCCCCATTGTCTGTAATAGCACTGATATTATCAAGGTTACGGCCAATTTCAATGTTTATCAATTTTGCCTCCTCTTCTAGTAGCTTTTGGATTTCTTCTTCTTTTCTTTCTTTAATACTTGAATGAATGCTCTCTCTATACATCTTTTCTTGCTTTAATTACGCATTTACTTCTTGCAAACGTATGGGTCATGGGCCGCGGCCATACTTAGAAAAGAATGATATATAGATTAAGGTCGTGGCACTGTAATGTGGATGGTTCATTCACATAAGTTACGGATTCTTATATAGTTGCATTCAATGTATGAAAGTAAATGCAGTCTTAATGAGCAAGGTCGCGGCACCTTTGAGTGCTTGAATCCCATCTGCTGCATCTTTAATTGGTTTTAAATCGAGGCCACTATCGCAACAACTTAGTCACTTTAATGCCATCCCTGGCTAGATATTACAAGTCTCCCGACTTAATGATGCATCCCAAAAGCTAAGAACGGGCATTGTAAGCTCCTGTGGCTAGATGAATCATCCCGAAAGCTAAGAACGGGCATTGTTAGCCCTTGCAACTAATGACGCATCCCGAAATGTAAGAATGGGCATTATAAGCCCTTATGAGTGATGTTGCATACCAATTTAAATAGCCTCTCTCGATGGTTGCTTTTTCCATTTTCAATTGTCACTTGATTTAGGATAACCAGACGTCTTGACGGGCGTTGTGGGCTCATTTAGATATTATCATTCCCGATATAACATATTGTCTCGAATCGAGATCTATTTAAGACGAAAATGGTCTTTATAAGATAACATTTCATGGAAATGAGAATCAAAATATGGCACTATAAAGGTGAACTTGATTTCATTTATATATATATATATATATGTATGACTTTGTAAGGGTAATACAAAGTTTAGTTTAAAATAGCATAAGAAGAGTTTTCACTATAAAGTAAAGACAGATGGAATATAAGTTATAAGATTGAAAAATGGGCATGCATTATGTGAGACTAGACTTCATCCCTCTTTAAGGAACCTCCGCAACATCCCTTGCACAATCAGCCTTTCAATTTCATCCTTTAGCGCATAGCACTGCTCAGTGTCGTGGCCATAGTCCAGATGGAACTTGCACCACTTGGTTTTGTTCCTCTTGTGGGGTGGAGCTTTGAGCTTCTCTGGCCACCTCAGTAGTTTGTCCTCCGTAATGGACTCAAAAATATCTTCAATTTGGAAGGTCAATGGGGTGTAGGCCTTCGAGCTTCCTTCTTCCTTTTATGATTTCCTTTTATGACTCATGTTAATTGCTTCCGCAGACGGATCCTCCGGTACTACCGCGGCAATAAAGGCTGTTAAAGAAATGTTCCTGGGTGTTGCGCCCACATTGGGTGAGGCTGCGACCTCTAGCATTAGGACCCTCTGAGTCAAATAGTTTACCTTGGTCTGGAGTGAGACATAACTATAGTAGAGGGGGTTTAGGTGATTGTACAGCTGCACAATCTCATCTTTGACTTTTGTGCTCTCGATGGATTCTCCCTCCATTTTTTCTTTTGTTAGTCTTTACAAAGTATATATAATCTGAGACAAAATTAATGGAAGTGAGTAATATCAGAAATGTTGGAGTAACCAAGTAGGAAATAGGGATGCAGTGTTTGCATTGCTACATGGTATTGCTGTTGAGGTCGTGGCCAGTATGGCACATAGGTGCACTACCGTGACCTTCGTATGATATTCAGTAAGGTTGAGCTAGAGACTGCCTGAGTCCGTTCCTTGATGTTTTGAAGCTTCTGTAATGCAACTTCCCTAGTAGAGGCCATAGCATGTAAGGTAGTTTAACTACCACGTCGCATCCCTACCTAGGCAGTGAAGGGACAATCCTAAAATTGAATCCCAAAAACTGAGTTTTTCTCCCGAAACTCGTGGAGATTATACCTACTAGGGTCTATCCATGAGAGAATAACCTCTAGGTGAACAAAGTGGCACAATTCTAATGATAAACCGTAGATCATAAGTAAAGAACAACAAAATAGAGTAAATATAACTCTTCCCTAATCACCCACCTTTACAGGGCCAATTCCCATCAAGATTTCCATCTTTACCTAGGTGGGGAGATATCACAGTGGTATGTAAAATAGTTCTGAGGTCATAAAATGGAGACCCGAGAGCAGATCTGAAGGAATAAATACCCGTTTAAGGGTGTAAGTATAAATAGAGCTCAATAACCAAAATTTTAGTCATGGGATGATGATCCAGGGGATCCCCATGAATAGAATAGGGTGTTTAAGAACTCAAAACACGGAGAAATAAAATTGAAATATCTATTTCCAACAGACGGCGCCAGATTGATGATACGAGAAATCTTCCACTTGTCGTTCTCGTACCAGCAAATCAAGAGTAAAGTGTATAATAAACAAACAAAGAAAGTAAACAGAGAGAAGACGATGTATAGAGTTGTTCAGCCTCTAACATAGGCCTACGTTCACTTTGTTGCTCCATTCTCATTATATGTGTTGCATTGTACAAAGTACTCGTGCCTAAAGAGGCATATAAGTATGAGAATAAAGGAGAGTACATGGCAGTATCAGGATTCCGATATGTCGGAGAGGTGGTTACGATGTAGATGTGTCACCTTCAAGTCATATGTTGAGGTTGTGTAGAGAGGATTTGTATTGTAGAATCTTCCAAAGAGGGGACCCCCCATCTCGAGGTGTTGACGTCTATTTATAGGAGGTATGTGAGTTGTGTCACGAGCCGTGAGCACGTGACGTATTCCAAGTCTGAAGTTACTGTAAGAGAGAGGGATGTGGCCTATAAGGCGAACATTAAGTGTTTCATCTTGTACGAGGCTACTGCCAAAGGGCCTCATCTTGTATCAGGTAAGGCTGCGGCCTGTCTATAAGGCCAAGAATTACATGTCGCACCCTGTGGTCTATAGGGCCGTACCCTATGCTGATTGGGTTCCACGGCTCGTTATTTTTTGTACAAGCTGAATAACTTCTGCGGCAGGATGCGATATTTGTACTATCATTGACGATGGATGAAGACCCCCTGAGTAGTGATGGGTCGCGTGACCTTTACCCTCCCTTCTATCTCCACCCCCCCCCCCCCCCCCCCCCGAAAGCCATCAGGGAGAGGGAAGATCTCGGGATAGCCACACACTCAGACATACACACACACACACACACACACACATATATATATATATATATATATATATATATATATATATATATATATATATATGTATGTATGATTTTGTTATATAAATGTGGCTATGTATACATTTCAATTGCATTGTTAAGATAAATTCTTGTAAGTTTTAACATAATGTATGTATATATGTATGCATGTATATATGATTTTGTTATATAAATGTGGCTATGTATATATTTCAATTGCATCGTTTAGATAAATTCTTGCAAGATTTTACATGATGTATGTATGTATGTATGTATGTATGTATGTATGTATGTATGTATGTATGTATGTATGTATGTATGTATGTATGTATGTATCATTTTTCTATATAGATGTGGATACATATTTATTATTTCTTTGTTAGTATGAACTTGTTAATTTGATGTTCATTTGCTATTATAATTTTGTTAATTTCTTATGTAGGTTGCATAAATGGGAATACGTAAAAATCTTCCTTTTACATTAGAGCGAAAGACGAGGTTGGAGGTTGTAAAGGAAGTTTGACCACCCATATCGTCCTCGTCTAGTCGTAGTGCCAGTGGGGAGAGTAAAATATATTCTCCTACGCATTAGTCATTGGATAAAGTTATCGACCAAGTAGTTGGTGATTTACTAGCTGTTAGTGGAAGGGGTATGCAACAGTCAATTGAATGAGTTATTGAGTAGGTTTTTGGTGATTTACTAACGATTAGTGAAGGGGGTGCCACGGAGGTTCCAAGGGAAGAAAAAGAAGAAGAGAAAGAAAGAGAAAAATCAAGGGAGGAAGAAAAGGAGAAATAAAGAGAGGAAGAAGTAGATGAGGTTAGAGATGCAAAAAGAGAGGAAGAAAGATGGGAAGAAAGAGAGGAAGAACGAGAGGAGGTAAAAGATGAATAAGGAGAGTAATAATAAGAGGTAGACAACGAGGGAGAAGGAGAGAACCCAAAAGATGATACCGTCGAGCCTTCTTCATCGAAAGATGAAATCCAACCATCAACATTTAGAGCACCTGATAATAAACAAAGGAAAAAATAAGCAACTCGGATTCACAAAATCTTTAGGGGTTCACGCCAAATATCCTTGAATTGCTCAAATAATTTCATAACCATATTTCTTATTCGATATGGAGCCGAGATGAGGAGAGGGGCATAATGAAATGTGTGTGCCACTATAAAAAATTTATCGAGTGGGAAATAGAGAATGAAGATGCGTTGGTTATTAATTTGGTGAAGAACTCGTGTCTTTGGGGTATAATTAAACACTCATATCGGTGCATCGACTACGTATCGGTGTTCGCATTAATCTAATGGTGGCTATCGGAGATGAATTCATTTTATATGTCATTCAGTGAGATGACCATCATCCTTAATGATGTGTACCATCTCCTTAAAATCCCGTTAGTTGATAAACCGGTGTACAATACTACTTTTAGGAAAACTGAGGAGAAGGCTACCCAAATTAAATGTCTTACCAAATATATCGGTTGTACCAAGGAGGAGGCTTTAGAGGAATGCAAGTTTGATTATATGGTAAATTTTGAGTGGATAATGAATGTGTAAGGGGAGGAATAAGAAGCTAGGGGGAACTCACCAAGAAACAGATTGGGCAGGTCACTAGGGGTACTTACTATTTATGGTTAGTTGCTTGATATTCCTTGATAAATCAGGGAAGAGAGTCTCGGTGTACTACCTCCAATTATTGAGAAAATTTGGGAAATGCAATGAATAAGCTCGGGGATTGTGTCATGGGAAGATGTTGATAGGTTGTCGGATATCTTTCCCTTATAGTGGTAAATATTTTTAATTCAACATGTGCTTTAATTTTGTTTTGTTTTATATAAATTTTCCAATTAATATGTCAATTTTATTGCAGGCATGGATATACGACCACTTCAGTGGGATAAGGGGTGTTAGAAATCTGAAGTTTTAGCATAGCGAGCCACGTCTACGCAAATTGAGGGTGAAAACAGTGTCAGGTGATGCCTTTGCACAGATACTGGAGCTAAGGAAAACCTTGGATGATTTAAAAGCTTTAGAGGTAAGTATTGTTTATTTTAAATGCAATGTTTGAACATTAATTCTCTTTTTTATATGTTAACATTTGTAATTACTTTTAGGTTGTATAGATCCCTACTTTGAAAACCGTGAGGCCTACCCATTTCAGGAGGTCTCGTGGTATAACGACCTCCTTATTTTCTATGATGTCGGTGAACCCTATTACTCAAAGAAGGTCCTATGCCAGGATGTCCATGTTCAAACAATCCCTAGACTACCTATGTTCCCTATATCTACAAAGTTAAATTTAATATCAAGAAATGGTATCAACTTTACTAGGTGGACCATGTTCTTTTTTATTCCAGATGCTCGACTACGATGAGAACCGATCCTTGGGAATGTGTGAATGGGTATATTTATTGGTACCGAGAAAGATCTCATCCATACATTCTAAATCCCGTGCATCGTATTCCCAAGCCGGAGTTAAAGCACTCCGATAAAATGGTAAATGATTCAAAATTTCCTAAATTTATTTCTTTTCTTCGAGTATTTTTCTAACATATTTGATGGTATTATGTATATAGGCCCAATGTATAAATGTAGCCATTGGCCTACTCTAGGAGGCTATTGAAGTCGGCTCGGACCAAGAGGTTTCGGATGTCCCTGAATTATCACGTTCAGCTCTTGATGCCCTACATGGGGCCAAGGTAACACAAGGTCAAAAAGAAAAGAGAAAGGCTTTGATGTGTCAAGAAGCTCGAACCAAGGTACATCATGATCCATACCCCAAGAAAAAATATCCCTAAGAAAAAAATCCCCCAAAAATGCATTTAGAGATAAAATAGAAAGAATTTGTTGGCGCAATTTCATTGTAACTGTATTTTAAAACAATATGATTATAAAGTATGGACAATTTTGAATTATCATATGTTGGAAAAATTGAGAAACAATTAGTTTGTATGAAAAATATTGTGTTATGTGTTTGAATGTAAACTTGTGTTTGAATTTTGACTGTGAGGGAATTATAATCAATGTAATTCTTGTTTGTAATCCTTTAATTTTCTTATATCGTTAATTCATTGTGTTTGGGTAATAACATGATTCATTATAAATACATGATTCATGTATTTACATGAATCATATAGTTACGGTGCTTGCTTAAATTATAAATACATGATTGATTGTTGGATCGTGGTAGCATGATTTATTGTAAATATAAGATTCATTGTTGGATGAATTGTATTAGGGTAAAAAAGTCCTTAAAATTTTTGCATAACATACACGGTGGAATCCAACTATGGTTATGTCACATAAGGCTACAACAAAGAGCCAAGTTGTAATATAGGGTCTCAAGTGAGCATGGTATTTGGGTTAAAAACTCCTTCAACATTCTACATAAAAGGTCAGTGGGATCCAATCATGGTTATGTCATATACGGTATGGTGTTACTGTATATGTGACTCTTACGGTGTGGTGTCATCGTCCGAAAAATATTTATAGCCTCAAGTGATCGTGGTTATTATGTTACAAAATTCTTTAACTTTTTTCATAAAAGACACGATCAAAGGCAACTGTGTGTAGGTCACATGCAGTGTGGTGTTATCGTTTGTATAAATCCAACGGTGTGGTGTCATCAAAAGATCTATTTGCAGTCTCAAGTGACCATGGTTTTTGGGTTATAAAATTCTTTAATTTTGTGTATAAAAGGCACAATGGGATTCAACCGGGGTTGGGTCACATACGGCTAGAAGCAACCACCAATTTATATATACAGTCTCAAATGACCATGGTATTTGGGTTAAAAAATCCATCAACTTTTTGCATAACATACACGGTGGGATCCAACCGTGGTTAGGTCACATACGGATATAAGCAACCACGAACTTATAATATACGGTCTCAAGTGACCATGGTATTTGAGTTAAAATATACTTTAACTTTCTGCATAACATACACGGTGGGATCCAACCGTAGCTGGGTCATAAACGACTATAAGCAACCGCCATGTTATAATATACGGTCTCAAGTGACCGTGGTATTTGGGTTAAAAAATACTTTGACTTTCTACACAACATACACGGTGGGATCAAATCATGTTGGGTCATATACGGCTAGGAGAAACTGCTAAGATATAATATACGATCTCAAGTAACAATGGTATTTGGGTTAAAAAGTAGTTTAACTTTTTGTATAAAAGGCATGATGGGATCCAACCGTGGTTAGGTCACACACGGCTAGAAGCAACAACCATGTTATAATATACAGTCTCAAGTGACCGTGGTATTTGGGTTAAAAAATCCTTTAACTTTATACATAACATACATCGTGAGATCCAACCGTGGTTGGGTCACGTGACTAGAATTAACCGCCAAGTTATAATATACGGTTTCAAGTGACTGTGTGTTTTCTCTCTATAGTTAAAAGATACCATATGTTAGTTTGTTATAATGTCCATCTTAATTTAATGTATATGTGATTTAAAGATATGTAATCATGCTTTATCCAATTTAAATGAAATAATTGCTTTATCAAGTGATAACCAATTGGTGGGCTCAATTTACATATAACCGATTTTAATTAATCTACATATAACCAATATTTTTTTATAAAAAATTACTATAACCAAATTGTATATAATCAATAATTGCATATAACCATAAATTACTATAGCCATTATTTGCACAAAATGTTACAAAAAGGTTATAGTCATTCGCAAGACATCCACCAATTTAAGCCACCATCAGGTCCTCATCTTCTTCCTATGATATCAACCATGGTTCATCTTTCATCGCAATGTCTTTGGGGCATATAATTTGAATTATTTGTAAGAGAAAATTGAACATAGTAGGTCACTCTACGACGTCTTGACGGGCCCTCGATCTCCAGTGAGAGGCAATTGTCGGTATGGGACAAAATCATGTGCATTTTCAATTCATGCAATGAGTATTGAAAAAGATGATGTGATTCTCTTCCATAGTAGATTTTGGCCCAACGCCGAATGTAACAAAAGTTAAGCAATGTAATTTGGATATCATAAGAACCATTAGTTTAAGTGCAATTTCCTCAAGATAGACAAACTGGCATGATAAACTAATGCTCACTTGTGCACGAGTATCTAAAATAGTTTAATCTCCTCTTGTAATCCTCAATATCATAGCAGTTCATTATGGTGGACCAATACGGCTTGTCCCTACGTATCTCGAATAATAATGCACTACGAATAGCATGAGAATGTTTTAGTCCATCCCCAACACTAGCTCCTTCGAAAATGGATGTATATTCGTAGTTCCTATCCGATTTGACAGCAGATATACCTTCCACAAATGATTGGAAGAACTCGAGAATGTGCTTGATATACATCTTCTCCCTAGGCCATGTCTTCGATTTCATGCCCGTCAATGAGGACTTGTTTACAAAGATTTTTATATCTCGGTTGTGGATGGTACATCCTGCTCCCAAGCATAAAGGGGTTCTTTTGGTAGATATATCAGCAGATTTCTTTTCCTCAGGTGGTCTACCCTTTTAACAAATTTGTACGAGCTTGATCAAGGGCGTCCAAGAAGGTTGGACAATTTACAATAACTTGCTTAACATCATCTTTCTAAGGGATTCAGCTTCCTCAATCCAACGTTTCTTAAATAATATCATCTCAGGAGTATACTCAAGCTCACAGTACCAAGGGATGTTCAGGACAATAGCAAGTTTCTTGCAATGATCACCTAGCATCCACTGCAAAATTACTTAGCCTAGCTTCTCCAATTGGGCCAACTCGTGGACACATGATAATCTGTAAATGGTATAAATTATATATGATCATCGTATCTTTGTATATTGGGTGTTAACGGTGTATTTACTCAGCACCGATCTCATGAAATCGATTTCCACAATAATTAGGTGTAAGGTATAATGTGATGTCCTACCAAGGATCTCATGCAATAACGCATCATTGTGGCCATGCTTCGTTTATTGGAGTGATTTTTAAAACTTCATTTGTGTTTGAGTGACTTGGTGGCCAAGAAATGCATCCATACCCTTCCAAACTGTCGCAAATGAGTCAACGTTATTTGTTAAGTGTTTTTTTTAGTTGGGCATGGGCACCCTTCAATCTATTAGTTATGCAATTGCCATGGTGGGGTGCTTGATTAGTCCACGCATGTGCGAACTAAAAACGTCAAGGCATCCAATTCTTCTGTATGTACACAATCATGTTGGGTTAGTTTCACTAGTTTTGACAAAAATACACCCATGCATTCTCAAAGTCGATCAAAATCTCGGACTCCACAACCTCAATCAAACCTAACATAATGTGACACCCGACCTATTTTAACCAAGGGTGATCAGTCCTTCATTAAAACAAAAAGGAATCTCATTCTGGTTCATTCTTAAAATCATTGACGAAACTTTTTTATTTATTTACTAACCACCAATGTTAAATTAAGCTTGTGCCAAATTTTATCTTTCATTATTACCACATCATGAGTAATTAAATGAATAAATTAAATTAACTAAACCATCCACACAATAATAATCTGATCAATCACACAGCATATATATAAATAAATAAGATCGAATAAATTATTAGTTCACAAACAAATCAAAATACAATTCTGAGATACTAAAACTGAATCTGAATACAGTCTAACAAATAAACTGAAGAAATAAATAGTTTAAAGGGGCAACACGCCCAAAGGAAATCATATCTAGAAGTGAATAAGCTGAAACGTCTAAAGTAACTCCTACAAGCCTCCATAAGTGATGCAGCTACGCATCCCTGGATAGAGTCGTTAAGCTTGGTGTCTTGTGGATGGACACCTAAAAGGATTTGAAATTTTCTTGACACGGTCCAAATACCAAAAAAATAGTTTGAAAATATTTTGCAAGTCTTTAAATCACAGCTTAAATCAGTTATTGGATACACATGTCAGTTCCACGTACACTCCCTTGAGATCCTCACCTCTCAACTAATGTGCACACATAACATACCCTATCTAGCTATACTACCCATCAAAACTTGATAACGGATCTAAATCGTCTTAATGATTCTAGCTCTCTCGTAATACCCATATGACATGCTACCATAATATCAATAAGTAACATTTCCCAAGTATTATTATTGACTCAGTTGATTAAGTTTCTTCACTTAATTACTTTTATATGTATACAATTTATTAGTTTTACTATCACAAATTAATATATATATATATATATATATATATATATATATATATATATAGAGAGAGAGAGAGAGAGAGAGAGGAAGGCTCACCTACATCATGCACTATACATCACACCGTATTCTAGGCCCTAGAATTTTTTCTTTCAAATTTTATACTTTTCTCTTGAAATTAACCTTCCAATCAACCCATATGCAAAAAATTAGGTCAAAATACATTTTGTAGCTATTTTTAAAAATCCACAAAAACTACTGGCGCGGACCCTTAAAAATAAGGTATTTTTAGCAGTTTTTTGTGGATTTTTTAAAAATAGCTACAAAATGTATTTTGACCTAATTTTTTGCATATGGGTTGATTGGAAGGTAGTTTCATGGGAAAAATATAAAATTTGAAAAAAATGTTTTTTAGGGATTAGAATTAGGCGTGATGCATGGGTGATGTATAGAGCATGATGTAGGCGAGTCTCCCCCTATATATATATATATATATATATATCATACTTGTATATATTCATCACACATATAATATATATAACTATAGCATCTCTGGAAGGGCCCTTCATGATGATGGAATACTCTGTTATCAAGTCCACGTACCTCTCGTACCAAATCAGGGACTAATGGTTAAACATGTCTCCTCGAACCCAAAATCAATCAACTTACAATGGAGGCGAATATGGTTCTAAGCCTTTCGTATACGCACATAGCTAACGTACCCAAATGACACGCTGGTCCCACTAATACACACACATAGTGAGCCGCCCTAGGTTCCATGTTCTAGGGCACACATCGAGACCTCACTGGAATCGTCAAGGTGGGATCGCCCTCTGTTCGAAAACCTCTGGATAGAAGGGAGCGTAGTTATGTTCACACATATAATTAAATCACATCCTAGGTATTCACACAACCTATATATATATATGGGCCTCAACCACTTCTGAGGGGGAGAGAGGTTTTTTTAGAGTTCTTTCTAGGGAATATTGTAGATAACAGATATTAGAGAGAAGTTATTGCAAACCAAAGCTTTTACTCACCCATTATTGTCATTTATTACAAAGCTTTTAATAGGACTAGAGGTCTTTGAGGGTTGGTTGGTGTGTTTGGATGCCTACCAAGGTGTATCTAGGGTGCTTAGTCCTTTTTCTCCCTCTGACTGAGTTATTTCTAAGTTTCCTTTGTTGTTTTTTGGGTTATACACGAGTGTATTATAAGTTCAATCTGTGTGTTGATCAAATACAATATTGTGTATTTATTTGTGTCCATTGAAGAGTTTTTGGATTATCATTTACCACCATACTTATAGGGGTTACACCTCAACTAGTATTACCACACTCCCAGGCTATAAAAAGACTACCCTCTTACATTTGGCAACTCTGCTGGGGAGGTATTCTTATAGAAGTATGGCTCAGGATAATGTTAATCATTCTATAGAGTTTGATGCTATTTTACGCTAAGAAGATAAAGATGTGAAAGATCTTGAGGCATCTAGGGATGGGGTCCCTCGATTGGATGTGCCTCTAGTTCAAATGGCGATGGGCATCCTAGGGATAACACAAGCTTCCACGAGCGCTGGGATGGGGCAAGCTCAAGTGGCCCTTCTCATGAGTAAGTTTTATGAGTTTTTACAAAATCACGTTGCTTCATCGGTGTTGAGGGATTTGATGCCAGTTCCTTCATGACGCCAATGGTGTCTCCAATAGCCCTAACAAGTGCAGCTCTAATGGGAATTTCCCCATCGAACACATTACCCACGCCTGTTCCAATGGTGGGTGCCCCATGTATGACGGGAGTTCCACCCTTTGGGGTTACTTCAGGTGCAACGACTGTCCCACTAGTGGTCCCTCTAGCTACTCCCCCAATGATCGAGAAGACACTAGCGTCAGCGTCTTCTTTGGAAGAGATGAGGAACGAGATACAGAAAGAAATGCTGAAGATGATAGGAGCTTCCTCGCAATCAGCCAATGAGGTGGCATTGGTGTATAATGATTTTCGTATGCCATATCCTCAAGAATACAATAATGCACACTACCCAAAGGACTACAATCCTCCCATATTCAAAAAATACATTGGGAAAGGGGAAACCTGAAGGAGCATATTAAACGCTTCATCAAACACCTGGGAGCTCATTGTAATAACAAGAAGCTCAGGTTGAGGAGTTCTCCAAATCCTTAAGTGATAAAAAATAAACATGGTACTCCCATTTGGCGTCGAATATTTTTTCAACGTGGGAGGAAATGCACGTGCTATTTATCTAGAAGTTCTTTATAGAAGAAGATGAGTTTATGCTAACTCAGTTAGGCAGGGAGAAGCAACAACCGGGGGAAAATATGGTGGCATATGTGCGAAGATTTAGGGTGAGGCACTAGATGTGAGGGAGGAGGCCAAAGAGTCCAAACTTTTGCAGATTTACTCTAAAGGTTTTCTCCTAGAATATATTTGTCCCCTCAGTAATGAAACACACAAAGGAACTTTCGCAGAATTTCTGAAAGCAGCAAAAAATATATCATTGGTGGTTTGGCCAAACCCCGTTATAGTACCAAGGTTGTTTAGGAATCTGATACAACCCGTTACAACATGTGGCCAGCCCCTATGGGTAGGGTAAGACGATGGAGGTGAAGGTGCTAAGCATCCAAAGAAAGATAATAAGAGAACGTTTGTAAGAGATAGAGAATACCCACCACCACTGCCTTGCACAGTTGAAGAGGCTATTAGTTGTTATAACACCATGGTCCAAGGACGAATGGTGTACGAACCAAATGGAATTCCAGTCATGGAGCTAGATACAGCAACGAGAGTTGGTCATAAGTATTGTCAGATCCATCGAAAGGTGGGTCACCCAATGGAGACTTGTTTCATGCTGATGAAAATCATCAGCAAACACATAAAGACGGGGACTTTAAAGATTCCTTAAGAGAATGTAAACACTAACCCACTCCCACCACATGGGGCGAATCTAGTGGTTACCTATAATAAGGAGGTTGAATGAGAAGAGAGGGAACTAGAGTTCTAACGAGAACACTTTGAAGATGCCTTGGAAGAATGTGGTCATAGCCTACGATGAAGAAAGTGCGAGGGATGCGTAGGAGGTATACAACCTGGAAGGGGAAGAAGTGGACCCAAGTTTAGAGTACCAAGATGTTTTGCAGTCGCCCAAGTTCTCATGGTTCTATGAACAAGTGGGGATACCAAAGGAAAACCATTTAGAGATAACGTAAGCGATTTTAGATATCGCAAGGAAGAACGCAATACCCTCATTAAGATAAAAGGGGCCCATGTTTAGGCTAGTGATAAAGTTCTTGTCTGATGGAACTTTTAGTGATGCTAATAGGGTTGTGAGATTCCCACACAATATGCCTATGTATGTGATGACAAGCATCAATGGGGAAGCTTTGTAAGGGCCTTAATGGATGGGGGAGCATCAATCAGCATCATGCCTATCAGTTCCTTCCAGATATCCAACATTACAGAGGAAAGATTAATACCAATGCCTTTGGTGATTTCTAGCTACGATAATCAATCATCCAAGTCTATTGGATATGTGAATGCGGGGATTATGATGGGTAACCTTACCTCGCATATTAAGTTCCACGTGATTAAAAGTTACACTTCGTACCACCTGTTGATAGGGCATAACTAGGTTCTAGTCCCTTCGACAAATCACCAATGCATGAAGGAAAATGTTAAAGGGGCTGAAATCATTATACATTTCATGAAGAAGCCTTTCGCCACTGAAGAAGCTCATTTGGTTGACGCAGCTTTCTACACAGAGCTGGAGGAAGATTTCAGGGTCTTGACAAGATGGATAGAAAGTGCAAGAGTTCCCTCTATCTGAGAAAATATTAGTCATGTGAATGGATAACGTAGCGAAGGGACAAAGTATAATCTCTCAAAGTAGCTCAGGGATCGAATGAGGCCAGAATGGATTTGATGGAACATCAGGTCCAATGAAAGAGCATGCTAAGTAGATTTTCAGGAGATAGGAAAAATTTGTGAGGGAAAGGAAGAGAAAAGCGGTTGTAACGACAAGTAGGCAGTGAAAAAAGAAAATCATGGAGGATATGAGAGTTATTTACCTCCTTTAAAGGTGTGAGCGGGTAGTCGAAAGAGATGATTTAGGGGACGATGAAGAGGCTGACCCAAAATATGAATGTTTCTCAGCAGACTAGTAGGGGTAATGCAGGGTCATTAATAACTCAAATATATAATATTTATGGAGGATGTAGCCGAAGAACCTGACTAAATGATGGATCGCCCAAGGCCCTAGGTATAAGAGTTGGAACATTTGAACCTGAATGAAGAGGGAGACGATGCAAGGCCCATTTTCATTTCAAAGTACATGAGCGTAGAGAAAAAATGGGCCTTGATAGAGTTGTCTCGAGAGTTTAGATATTTCTTCGTGTGAAAATACACAGAGATAAAGGGGCTAGGCGAAGAGTTGAGTTGCCACAAGTTAAACGTTATGCCTTCAGCTATACCGATGAAGCAAGACACAAGAGCCTACAAGTCGGAGATGGATTTAACGATTAAGGAGGAGTTCCAACGGTTGCAAGTAGCATGATTCATTGAGCCGATACAACACCCACTTTGGCTATCAAGCATTATCCTAGTAGGGAAGAAGGACAAGAACCAGATAAGGATCTGTGTGGACTTCAGAGATTTGAAAAGAGCCTGCCCAAAAGATGAGTTCCCTGTACCCTCCATTGATAGCTTGATTTATGCAATTTTGGGTCATAAAATGTACAGTTTCATAGAAGGGTATGTGGGATACAACCAGATCAAGATGGATCGAGCTTACACAAAGAAGACGACCTTCAGGACCCCGTTAGGAAACTTCACGTAAAGGTGATGCCCTTTCGGTTAAAGAATGCCGGGGAAACATACCAAAGGACAATAATGGCCATTTTCCATATTTCTTTCACATGTTCTTAGAAGTTTATGTGGATGATTTGGTCATCAATTCAAAGAAGGAAGAGTCCCATCTAGACGACCTGAGGAGGGTGTTCATTTTCTGTTAAAAATACAGGCTGAAGATGAACCCATTGAAGTGTGCTTCTGGGCTCACAAGTGGGAAGTTCATAGGGTTTATGGCAGATCGGTATGGAATACAGATGCACGAGGATAAGGAGCGAGAAATCTTGGAAATGTCATATCCAAGAACGAGGAAGGAGCTCAAAAGTTTCCTCGGTAAAATCACCTATCTTAGGAGATTTGTGCCAGGACTAGCCAAGATAACTCACCGTTGTTGGAGCTTCTTCGAAAGGGCACAAATTTCAAATAGGAGGAAACTCACCAGGAGTCTTTAACCAAGATGAAGAAGCTGATGACCTCTCCACAAATGCTGATCCCTCGAAAAGCAGGAGTACCATTGCATCTTTTCCTTACGTCTACCACCAGGTCCATCAGAGAACTCTTGGTGCAGGAAGTCGATGGGCAAGAACGGCTAGTCTACTACCTGAGCAGAATTATACATGGACCAGAGGCAAGGTATAGTAGTGTAGAAAGGAATTGTTTAGCCCTAGTTTAAGTAGAACAAAAACTTAGACATTACATGCAATATTTCACAGCTCACATTGTTAAAATATATAACCCAATTAAGTTTTTATTAGCAAGAACTATTTTGATTGGAAGACCAGTTAGGTGGTTCCTCATCCTTTCAGAATATGACTTAAAGTTTGTGGTTCCTCGCGCGATCAAGAGTTAGGCATATACAAACTTATTGGCAATCTTTCCATCTGGAGTATTTGAGCCACCCTGATAGAACATCCCGGGAGATGACTTGTAGGCAAATTTTTTGGAGGCCTATCGTGAAGAATGGATGATGCAATTTGATGCTTCTTAGACAGAAAAGAAGAGGGTAGGGGTTATCTTTTATAAATGAAAGGAAGAATTTTGCCTTTCCTTTTCTCTAACAACAAAGCATAGTATGAGGCGTTAGTACTGGGGCTGCTAGACGCCCTTCGAAGGAGCATTCATTCACTATGCATCAAAGGTGATTCCAACTTAGTGGATCAACAAGTGAATTGAGAATATGGTTTGAAGAACCTCAGTTTAGCGCCCCCACAGAATGATCATCCAATGGTTGATCAATCAGTTATATCAAGTCAAGATAGGAAGGCATCATCAAACGATGAATAGACATACCGATGCCTACGCCACCATTACTCAAAAGCTGGCCATAAAGACTGATACAACTACTGTGGTGATCCAACTAAGAAAATCCCCATCGATTATGCAATCAATCCTACCTATGGAAGGTGATTCGAATTGGGGGGGGGATCTGAAAGAAGTTAGAATTTGGGGAAAGCAAGATGGAACTAAAAGGTATGGCGCAATACTTTGTCAATCACGGTGACCTCTACTTCAGGAATATGGGAGGATGGTTGTCAAGATGTGTCAGCCCAGAAGAAGTGGAATGAAGATTGAAGAATACACATGAAGGCCGCTGCAAAACAACAAAGATCCCTCTATACAGAAGAATTCAGAGGGAAGGATACTTTTGGCCAATGATAAAACAAGATGTCGCTAAGTTATAGAAGTGTGATAAGTGTTAACTTTTCTTTAAAGTGACTGAATGCCACTTCGTTGAAACTCAAACAGACTGGAGATAGCCTTACATTGACTTCATCAAATATGGAGTTATTCCTTCGGAGAAAATAGATGCGATGGGACTCAAATGGAGGGCTCTACGATTTTACGTCGAGGAGGACCAGCTCTATCGAAGGGAGTACTTCAAAAGACCATTGAGGTGCATCACGAAAGAAGAGGAGGCAGAAGTATTGAAGCAAAATCACGATCCAACTCACATTCGAGGGGCAAAGCTATATGACCAATTAATGACATTAGGATATTATTGGCCAACTATAGAGATGGATTCTACTGAGTTTGTGCGAAGGTGTAAGGTGAGCCAAATGCATTGAAATATGATCCATGCACTTTCGATGGATTTACATTCTATGGCCACTCCTTATCCATTACAGAATTGGGCATTTGACTTGGTAGGGGCAATACACCCTTCGTTAAGAGGAAAGATCTGGATTTTGGTGGCAAATGAGTGATTTGCGAAGTGGGCTAGAGCGATACCACTCAGAAGAGTAACGGTTGGTATGGTGGATAATTTTATCAGGGAATACATAATCTATCATTTTGGGATCCCAAAAGTTATCATATCTGATAACAGAACCCCTTTTGTCAACAAACAGGTAATGATGCCCACTGACAGATACTCCATCGTCCATCATACCTCAATGGTGGCATATCCCAAGGGAAACGGTCATGCCAAATAAACTAACAAAACTTGGTCAATATTTGGGCCAAAACGATGGAAGATTTTTTAGGATCATAGGACGACAGATCCCAATAATATTGTGGGTCTATCGAATGACCAAGAGGAAACCCACAGGATACACATCGTTCTCCCTTGTATATGGAGCTAAATCAATCCTGCCAATGGAGTTAGAGGTTCCTTATGCATGTTACGCCCTACGAAACAGCATGCTCCCTCAAAGCAGACACGTATAATTTGAAGCGTTGGACGGGCATAGAGATAACGCTACGCAACACTTCTAAACGTACATGAAGAAACTCTCAAGGGTGTATTGTAACATGGTAAGACCAAGGAATTTCGTTGGCAGAGACCTCATTTTGAAACAAGATGTGAAGCACATCATAGGGCTCCCTCTCCCTAAGTTTGTTGCGAATTGGGAAGGACCTTTCATTGTGAATGAGGCTCACGATTCAGGTTACTATTTAGTTTCAAAGATGGAAGAAGATAAACCATTCAAGATTAATAAAAAATATTTTAAGGTCAATCATATATAAGAACACTAAGAACATCTCATTTCCTATAATTAGGAACACAATATTCCTCCCGAAATAGTCCACCATCGCCTAGTATCCAGCTAATCAATCCATATGCAAAATAACTTCATACCCCTCCATATCTAGCACAAGAAGGTCGAAGTCTAAGCATAATCTCCCCACATAGATATCCACACCCCTACATATCGAGTGTATAAGAGACCCACTGCCCAACAGTGACACCACACACATAAGAAAACTACCGGCTATCTCTAATAAACCAGTAACTCTTGCAAATCTGGTCAGTATAAAAGAATGTGTTGCCCTAGTATAAAAATAATCCTATACTCAAGCCCGTGAATAGGAAACGTACCCTCAACTGCTAGTGGTGCCAGTGGGGCCTATTGTATGAAGGCATCTCGGATGTTAGAAACTCATCCATACTATAAATTTCCCTACTGCGGTGGGGCAGGTGGGGCTGGTGCTACAGGTTGACTATGTGCCTACTGCTCCTGCGGGGCACCCTGCTACTACGGTACTCTATCCTGCTGTCGGAAATATCTCCTCTTGTGGCCCATCTATCCACAAATAAAGCATTGGCCTGTAAAATCTCTCCCTTTCTGTCCCTGATTGCTATAGCAGTGTTGACCCTGTTATTGGCCCTAATGGCCTCCCCCATTGTTCCCTTATCCCTGAGTAACCTGCTACTACTGAGGACCCTGTTGGGCCTGTCTGTACCCTCTATCGAGTTGATATCCCCCATATCTAAACCTCTTAGCCTGATCGCCCTGCTAGGAATCATGTCCCTGATGTTTATCGGACTGTTGTTGTTGTTGCTGATGTGGTGCTCCACTAACACAACTACACCCTGCCTTTTTCCTACTGGCTAGGCTCACCTCTTCTCTTGTTCCCCTTCACATGGAAGTAATGTTTATGGAAGTGTAATAGTGTTGCATTAACAATATCTATATAAGTCACAATGCAGGGTTGCCAATAAAATATTGGCTGATCCTCAAGGCTAATCTATCCATAAATTTCTATTTCTTCCTTTGCTCATTATTCACTTCGTCTGGCATAAAATTATACAAACGAGTGAACTCCTCCTCATACTCGATTACCGAGCGATCTCTCTGAGTCACCTCATTTAACCTCTTCCACATATTTGTCTCAACGGTTGGCGAAAAGTATTTATGGTCAAACCACACCCAGAACTCTGCAATTGACATCGTGCCTCTCTCCTCCACGGAGGTAACTGACTCCCACCACTCCAACCAGCCTAAAACTGGCTAGCATCTTCTCTTGCGCCTCTCTACACTCTACCATACAAAGGTGGCGCTTTATATCCTTCTTCCACTAGCACGCTGCAATCACATCTAAACTCTCTTGAAACTCTAGTGGGTAGCCCTTTTGAAAAGCATCCCTAACTCTTTGCCACTCTGATGGCCCCGGGTGGGCCTGGAGAGATGGTGACACTGGTTTCGATGGATACTGGACATGAAAAAAATGGAGAGCCATGGCAATCATCACTCCACTATCGCTGCTGACACTGTCCCCTATGGTGGTTGTGGTTGCGGTGCCTATGGCTCCTGCTGAGCCTCCCTCGTATCTGCTCTATTCGCTGATCTCGCTAGTCGTCCTCTCTTGGGTGGCATATGAAAACATATTGAATTATTTGAGTTCACAATCAATACAATTATTATAATAAAATAATGTTAATCCCAAAATGATTAATCATGAATGCGATAGTCCTAATAATAAGGCTCTAAGTCAAGAATGCTACGCTGAAATCATAGTAAGCCATACAGATCCTATGGACACTAGAACCTGATGATCTGATACCATTTGTGACACCCCTCACATTTTAACCACGGGTGATCATCTCTTCATTAAAACAAAAAGTAATATCATCTCATTCATTCTTAGAATCACTGACAAAACCTTTTTATTTACTAACCACCTTTGTTAAATTAAGACGGTGCCAAATTTTATCTTTCATTATTACCACATCATGCGAAATTAAATGAATAAACAAAATTAACTAAACCTTTCAGTGTCTTATCAACCACACAACTAATAGATAGATAAATAAATAAGACCGAATAAACCATTAGTTCCCAAACAAATCCAAATACCAGCCTAACATAATAAAACTTAATCTGAATATAGTCTGACAAATAAACTGAAGAAATAAATAGTCTAAAGGGGAAACACATCCAAATGAAACACTGAAAGAAGTCCTATCTAGAAGTCAATAAGCTGAAGCATCTAAAAAACTCCTGTAAGTCACCACAAGTGCCGCAGCTACGCATCCATGGATAGAGTCGTCAAGCTTGGCATCCTTATGGATAGACACCTAAAAGGTTTTGAAAATATTTTGACAAGGGTCAGAACCCAAGCAAATAGTTTGAAAATATTTTTCAAGTGTAAAAATCACAGTTTGAATCAGTTATTAGATACACATGTCAGTTCCACGTACACTCCCTTGAGATCCTCGCCTTTTAACTAACGTGCACGACTATCTTACCTTATCTAGCTATTTTATCCATCCAAACTTGATAACGAATCTAAATCACCTTAATAATTCTAGCTCTCTCGTAATACCCATACGATGCGCTACCATAATATCAGTAAGTAATATTTCCCACGTATTATTATTGATTTAGTTAATTAAGTTTCTTCACTTAATTACTTTTAAATGTATACACTCTATCAGTTCTACGATCACACATTAGTATATATATCGCACTTGTATGTATTCATCACACATATAATATATACAATTATAGCATCCTCGGATTGGCCCCTCATGATGCTAGCATACTCTGCTATTAAGTCCATGTACTTCTCGTACCAAATCAGGGACTAATGGTTAAGCATGTCTCGTCGAAACCAAAATCAATCAACACACAATGGAGGCGAACAAAGTTCTAAGCCTTTTGGATACTCCTATAGCTAACGTACCCAAAAGACACATTGGTCTCACTAATACACATACATAGTGAGTTGCCCTAAGTTCCATGATCTGGGGCACACATCCAAACCTAACTAGAATCGTCAAGGTGGGATCTCCCTCTATGTGGAAACCCCTGGATAGTAGGCATGATCATATGCAAATATTGCGTATTTCATCCCTCGAACCGACGCATTTTAGCCCACTCGAGTATCTTATTCCCTATATTTATGCTCGTTAACTAGACAACCTTGGATTTCTACGTTAACATATTTTGCAGGGGTTAATTGAGCTTTTATAGGTATTTGGATGCTAAGTATGAAGTTCGGATGCATTTCGCTCGATTTTCGTACGCGACCGCACGTTCAAGGGCATTTTAGTCTCTTCACAGATTGGGCACCTGGCCCAACATCTATGTGAAAGTTGTAGCCCTCCTCGCAAGCTTCGCGTGGTCCTGAACGATGCGCGATTCCGATTCAGAACGAAGAAGTTACGGTGATTCTAGCGGATGGGAAATTCAAGCATGCAAAAACAGCATGCAGCTTTGCTGATACCTGCTTGATCGATCGATCGATCCTTTTGATCGATCGATCGATCCTTCAGATTTTTTTCCACGATTTCAATCATTGATCGATCGACTAAAGGGGTCGATCGATCGATCCCCTGTTTTCTACAGATATTTTGGCTTTTCTTTTCTTTTCTCTTTTCTTTTCTAATTAAATTCCTTTTACTATATAAAGGAATTTTGATGTAAAAACATATATATAGATTTAGAGAGTTGTAGCTTGGGGTTTGAGGGTTTTTGGAGAGTTATTCTTCATTTCTCTTTGGATTAACACCCTATTTGGTTTGTAAGTTTACTATTTATTACCCTCTCCATTACTATAGTGTGTATTTACTTAATTTACATGCTTTGATAATTAGGTTTACAAGCTTTCATAATTAGATTCACATTCTTTATTTCATTGCTTTCTACTGTAGATTTATCGCGTTTATTTACGGCGTTTATTTACCGTGTTTTTAACATGTTTTCTAGCTAAATTAAATTAGGTTGTGTTTGAATGGAACTCACTCGAGTTGATGCGTTGCTTTGCTTTGGTGATGGTGTTTACGGGTCTATTTCGAGTGCGTTGTCCTAGTTATTATGCTTAGGAGATTTGACGGGTCATATCATGTATGTCCCATGCTTACAACCTTGCGTGCTTAATTTTCGGGGTATTTGTTGACGCCAAAATCTTATTAGGCTTTTATGTGGATTTAGGGGCGTGACAACCCCCCCCTCTCTCTCTCATCCGTCCCTAAACCCTAATTAGGGTTTGCATGGCAAACCAAACGTCCCAACCTCACGTTGAACCCAAACCCCCTGAGCCCAAGACTGTATGGAATCGTTCACTAGCATCCATTGTTGGACAATCATCTTCCAAAGGCTGCGAACCTGCTCTAAAACCTCCTTCAATATTTAAAGGAGAGCCAACAATCATCTTTTCTCAAGATGATATTGAGATGCTAGCTAAGCCTTTCAGGCATGCTTTGGTGGGCAATTTTTCACATGGGAGACCATCCATGGAAGTAATAAGGCAGGTTTTCCAAATGTTTTCATTAAAAATAGCCTTTAATGTGGGACTTCTGGATCACAAACATATCCTCATTAGATTGAACTTTGAAGTGGATTTTACAAGGATGTCCATGCGTGATACTTGGTATATTGGTAAGTTTCCAATGAGGGTTTTCAAGTGGACTACAGACTTCAGATCAGATATGGAGAGCAACCTATCTCCGATGTGGATATCCTTCCCTCAATTACCAATTATTTTTTCTCCAAATCCTCTTTATTCTCGATTGCACAATTGATTGGCAAGCCTTTGAATCTTGATGCCTCAACCCTAGAATTTAACAGAGCAAGTATAGCCCGTGTGTGTAGAAGTTGACCTTGCACGCTTACGACCTTCCGTGCGCAATTTCTGGGGTATTTGTTGATGCCAAAATCTTATTAGGCTTTTATGCGGATTTAGGGGCGTGACAACCCTTGCTTTAATTAACTGTCGAAACGAGACACATTCTAAATAACTCGTCGGCCCATGTATCCATTTTAGACAAATTAACTCGGGTGAGGGATATTCGACGCAACCTATAGTTTTTACCGCTTTGTTAATCTAGTTTCAATTCACTCGCCTAGATTAATCTTTCCCTTTTATGCATATTTTCCTTTTTAGTTTGTAATTCACCTTTTACGCTTTTATTTCGAACTACTAAATTCTAGCAACTCGTCTCTGTGGATTTTCGATACCCGACTTACTACTATACTCACCAGTTGAGTGTAGTCGTAACTTAGGTTTTTTTCTATTATCGCGACGAAACGAAAACAACGATTGTGTTCTTACATGAACACATCTTTTGTACGTAATCAAAATGGTGCCATTGCCGAGGACTAGTTTGTTTTAGACTTTATTTTATTTAGTATTGCATAGTATTTTCTTTCTATTTGTATTATTTGCTAATATTTTTGCAGGACTTCCACATTTGAGCACTTAGAAATGCTCGAATTCATTCCGCGCGCACCTACTTTATGGAATTCGCCACTTCGAGCCTTTTTTGGGGTAAGCATGTCTTATTCCAATTCTTTCGGTAATCATTGTTATAATTCTCAAAATTCTCGCAAACCTATGACTTTTGGTGAATACTTAGAATCCTAAAGTATAACAAATTCAAATATGACTTTGGGCGAGTATAACGAAAGTCAAAATTTGGGTTATTTGAATTTCGATGATGATGATAATGATTTTGGGCCTTTACCTCCTTATAATAGGAATTTTGAAATGAATTCCAATAGTTTTCAAAATTCCTATAATGATGAGTTTTCGATTAAGTCCGATGGTAATTTTCAAAGTTCCCATTTTCAAGGATCCGCACCTCGACCTATGACATTCGATGAGGACTTGCGTATGCTTGAGAATGAGAAAATTGAAAATCGTTATCGGGAAGAAAATCGTCTGTGGAAACATGACTTGGATTTATTATTCGAATTCGACTACGATTTTACTTCCGAGACTTTCAAAGTCGAGGAATGTTTTGAACCAAATGAGGACTTTGTGCCTATTTTGGAACAAACCATTCTTGACTTTGCCCACTGCATAATAGATATTGAAAGTGAGGAGGAAAATGACGTAATATCTATTTGCAATGAAATGATTTCTTATTTGGCCCCCAAATAAGAACATTTCATTGAAAATGATATTATTTCCTTCGAAACTCAATCTTCATGCGATGATGATTCATCTCATGAGTTTGAATTTCTTTCATCCCCATTTTCATTCTTTGTTATCACACCGTCACAAGTACCCGATGATTCGGTTTCAAACTTTAATGTTTTAAAACTTTTTGCCGATTAGGAGTACTTGCTCGAGTCTCCTTCCATGATTGCATCTTTGCCTTTGTGTGCGCCACCTCCCATTCTGCTTGCTAAATCATTGGGAGGATTTTCGGCTTTTCTCGGTCCCCACATGTTTTTGTCACCTGCTCAATCCAAACCTCCCATCGTCCTTCCAAAACTTTTAATTGGCGATGGTTCATTTCTTCTGCCTTACACATGCCTTTCGTTGTTCAAACGGAATTCATATTTTTCGTAAGGCATGCTTGTATATGAGGCTACATCGGTTATCCTCCAAAGTCAAATCGTTCTTATGGTGGACCCTCAGCTCTTTAGACTTCTAGTGTATAGTTAGTGTGAAGCCTAAATAGTAGGTTGCATATAGTTAGCTTTTTATCGTTTTTATTTCTTTAGTTTTTCTTTCTTTTAATTTACTTTAGTGTAATTATTTATTTTTTTGTTATTTGTTTTCGCTATGCTCAGTACTAACTTGTTTTGTATATTCTTTGGACTTGTTCTTATGGGGATCGCTCCAATTTTGGGTAATATCGATCTTTTCCTCTCTTTGACTTGGTTCTTAATTTACATTGAGGACAATGTCAGGTTTTAAGTTAGGGGGTGTGGGATATTCTATCCATTTCTTTATTTAGTCCATGTTTTTGCTCACATGTTACTTACTTAGTATGCTTTTCTTCGAAAAATTGAAAATTTCAAAAAGATTTTCTTTCTTTTTTCTCCTTTTTGGGCATTTTGCCTTTGTTTTTGATGATAAATTTCAATAATTGTCCAATCCAATAGACAATCCAATGATGCATATTCTCGATTTTAGAAGTTATTAGACTTTATTCCTCATATAATTGATATTGTGAATAACTTCATGAATTAAACTTTAATCCCATGAGCACATGCACTTTCCTTCTTTTATTGATTCAGTTTAAGATTTTTATAACTCAGTAATCTTTTGTTGCATTGTATATACTTACACCGAGTAAGTTTTGTACCTTTCATCGTTTGTGAGTGTATACACTATTCTTTCCTCTTTGAAAACGTTGAATTCATTGGTAATCTCTCTATTCTTTCATTTGACCGTTCATTAATTGAGTTCATATTTGAAATGTGCTACTTGATCATGATTTTCATATATTATTTTGACTCGAGATTCGCGTAAACTTTTGGAAATAATCATAGGCCCTCTTTGTTATATCACCCATATTGACCTTGACCTCACCTTATATGTTTACCCTCGTCAACCCCTTTGAGCCTAAATATAGCCTTTCGTTTCATAACCCAAAATCCCATAACCAACTCTGAATTGGAGTTTTAGCCCATACATACACTTTACATACCTTTGTTTGGAATGTTACTTGGGATTGAATGTTGTTATTGTGATGTCAGTTGCAATTTAGGCATATGAGAGTTTGAAAAGTAAAGAAAAAAAAAGTAAAGAAAAGATATGAAAAAGAGAAAGCAAAAAGCAAAAGAAAACATGAGAAAAATAAGAAAAGAAAGAAAAGAAAAAGTTGTATATGATGTATATAGTGTTCAATAAGCTTTGATTACTCTCCCCGATGATATATCTAATGCCTTTTGGAACTTGTTTTCCAATTTTGATATTGCCCGCATCGTCCCATTATTCTGAATTTTCATCCCGAACACTTTGAATCAGTACATACATATCCTTCATTTCGCACCCTATCCTAGCCTACATATAACCCTGTACAAGTCCTATGTGATCTTAAGTAGATGTAATTCAAAGGTTTAAATAGTTTTAATAATCTATGAAAATACATTTTGCCTCCTTTAATGTGCGGTATCTTTCATTGAGATTACAGTTTTTCATTTTATATACAACGTTCTTCATTTGTGACATGTGTGCGGCCTAGTTTCCATTTAAATTTATTCTTTATGCCCGTATGTTCCGTGTGTTACCTCCCTGTTTTGAGTGAATTCGTTTGATGAGTGTAATGCTCGTGAGGATTGAATATATGATTGCTTTAGCTTGTAACCGGTTTATTTAAGTTTTTGCCAAATCACACTTTGCATGTGCTCGCTCCCCTCCCACATTTTAAGGTTTTAATTCTATAAGGTGCAGTCTATAATATTAACGATTTGGACTTTTGTTTGAATTCATTCACTTTGCTAATAATGCGTATGAAATCTTTTTCTCTTTTATTGGGCTTGTCGCATGTTGGTTTGGGCATATTTTGAGGAACCCATGTGATGTTTGTGGGTACCATCCCTGAAAACCCTCATGAGATGACACTCGTCCACTAGGGTGACCTAGGGGTTTAACGTCTTATTACATACGCTAAATGCAATCGAATCGCCCGCGAAAGTGGTCTTTTGCTTTTATACCATACTTTTGTACTATCTCCTGCTTTTGGTTTGCTTGTAGTTCTTGTTTCATCCTATTTCATTGCTAGGGACTAGCAACGTGTAAGTTAGGGGGTGTGATCATATGCAAATATTGCGTATTTCATCCCTTGAACTGACGCATTTAGCCCCCTCCGGTATCTTATTCCCTATATTTATGCTCATTAACCAGAAAACCTTGTATTTCTACGTTAACATGTTTTGTAGGGGTTAATTAAACTTTTATAGGTATTTGGATGCTAAGTATGAAGTTCGGACGCATTCCGCACGATTTCCCTACGCGATCGCACGTTCAAGGGCATTTTAGTCTTTTCACAAATTGGGCACCTGGACCAAAAACTACACGAAAGTTGTAGACCTCCTCGCAATCTTTGCGTGGCCGTGAACGATGCACGATTACGATTCAGAACAAAGAAGTTACGGTGATTCTAGCGAAAGGGAAATGCAAGCATGCAAAAACAGCATGCAGCTTGGCTGATACCTGCTTGATCAATCGATCCTTAAGATTTTTTACCACGATTTCAACCGTCGATCGTTCGATCCCCTGTTTTCTACAGATATTTTGCCTTTTCTTTTATTTTCTTTTCTCTTTTCTTTTCTAATTTAATTCCTTTTACTATATAAAGGAATTTTGATATAAAAACAGAGAAATAGATTTTTTAGGGTTGTAGCTTAGGGTTTGAGGGTTTTTGGAGAGTTCTTCTTCATTTCTCTTTGGATTGACACCCTATTTAATTTGTAATTTGACTATTCATTACCCTCTCCATTAATATAGTGTGTATTTACTTAATTTACATGCTTTGATAATTAGGTTTAGAAGCTTTCATAATTAGATTCACATGCTTTATTTCATTGCTTTCAACTATAGATTTATTGCGTTTATTTATGGCATTTATTTACCGCATTTTTAACATGTTTTCTAGCTAAATTAAATTAGGTTGTGTTTAAATGGAACTCACTCGAGTTGACGCGTTGATTTTCTTTGGTGATGGTATTTACGGGTCTATTTCGGGTGTGTTGTCCTAGTTATTGTGCTTAGGAGATTTGACGGGGCATATCATGTATGTCCCGTGCTTACAACCTTACGTGCGTAATTTTCGGGGTATTTGTTGATGCCAAAATTTTATTAGGCTTTTATGTGGATTTAGGGGCGTGACGACCCTCTCTCTCTCTCTCTCAGCCGTCCCTAAACCCTAATTAGGGTTTGCATGGCAAACCAAACGTCCCAACCTCACATTGAACCCAAACCCCCTGATGCCAAGACTGTATGGAATCGTTCATTCGCATCCGTTGTTGGACAATCATCTTCCAAAGACTGCGAACCTGCTCTAAAACCTCCTTCAATGTTTACAGGATAGCCAACAGTGATGATATTGAGATGCTATCTAAGCCTTTCAAGCATGCTTTGGTGGGCAAGTTTTCACATGGGAGACCATCCATGGAAGTAATAAGGCAAGTTTTCCAAACGTTTTCATTAAAAACAACCTTTAATGTGGGAATTCTGGATCACAAACATATCTTCATTAGATTGAACTTTGAAGAGGATTTTACAAGGATATGGATGCGTGATACTTGGTATATTGGTAAGTTTCCAATGAGGGTTTTCAAGTGGACTACAGACTTCAGATCAGATATGGAGAGCAGCCTATCTCCGATGTGGATATCCTTCCCTCAATTACCAATTCATTTTTTCTCCAAATCCTCTTTATTCTCGATTTCACAATTGGTTGGAAAGCCTTTCAATCTTGATGCCTCAACCCTAGAATTTAACTGACCAAGTACAGCCCGTGTGTGTGTAGAAGTGGACCTCTTAAAAAGATTGCCTAAGCGAGTCTGGATTGGGTGTGGATTGAAAGGATTTTGGCAGGATGTGGTTATTGAAAATAAACCGAAGTATTATAAAAATTGTTCCAAGAAAGGTTATGATGAGGAGAGTTGTATATTCCTAATGGCTAACAATGCACATTAAAATGTCTAGGAAAACCATGTAATCACTAAGAAAATACTGAAGAGGAATGAAAGGCCAAATCTTGAAGAGGATCAAGAAGTCATCCAAGAAAATCAAGACAAAGTCAATATAAGGAATGAAGATGAGATGACAGAAGGAGTACCTAAGGAAACGCTAAAAATTAAAGATGAAGAGATAATGGAGGTCCAAAAAGAAGGGAAATTCATTAAAAATGTTGAAGAGGTAAATACGATAAAAGCTTCAGTGGCTTAGAAGATGATTTGGAAGGAAAAGCACAAAAGAATACAAGACCACATAGACAAAAATCTGAATAAAGATCTAAGCAGTGAGGAAATTCAAGTTGTGGAACAATGTGCCCTATATCCAAGGGTTATTTCTATCCCAGCCTTAGACAAGAATCCAGCCTCTAAGCCTCATTATATTATAGACACAAAAGATGAAGACTAATATCACACAACATTCATTGAGTAACTCCAGTTATTCTCAAATCAACTGGACAACAAACTAAGCTTGTACAAAAAAAAGAAGATAGCAGTAGCAAAAAAAGTAGAGCCACTAGAAGTCATTATCAACAAAAATAAGATGCCAGATCCTATGTTCAGGAGAATCACAAGATCAGTGGTGTAAGGTATCAAAAACACTTCTTCCTCAAAATTTGAATGATAAACTTTCTAACTTGGAATATAAGAGGTGCTGCAAAAAAATCCTCTTCTAGGAGAATAAAGTTGCTTCATAAGATTCACAAATTGCCTTTTGTTGCTCTTCTAGAAAAAAAAGTGGACTCATTAAAGATTGAAAAGTTTAGAATTGAATAGGGCTATGCAGGCTGCTGCAGTAATGTAAATGGGAAGATATGGTTGTTTTGAAGGTTTAATGTTATTGCCCAATGTATTAGTGATCATCCTCAACACCTGACTATGAAAATTGGCCATCCTTCAGTGAAGACATTCTTAGTTCTGACTATAGTGTATGCTAAGTGTAAAAAGGAAGACAAGAAAGAGTTATAGGAGGAGATGGCTCTGTTATCTTCCAAGTATAATGATGTTCCCCATTTGGTTATTGGTGATTTCAACGTGGTGACCTCTCAAAATGAAAAGTTAGGTGGAAATGATGTGGATGCAATAGTTGTTGAGGATTTTATTTAAGCCATTGAAGATAGTGGTCTGATTTATTTGGGGCACTCAGGTACACAATTCACTTGGTGTAACTATATAAGAGAACAAGATCTCATAATGTCCAGATTAGACAAATGTCCAGTTAACCAAAACTTTTTATCTGACTATCCTAATTCAAGAATTAATCACTTGAATAAATCAAGCTCAGATCATGCCCCCCTTTTGTTGTCTTTTAACTCCAATTTGAATGCTTTTCCAAAGCCTTTCAAATTTCAACACACGTGGTGCAACCACCCTCAATTTCAGGATATTGTTAAAAATTCTTGGAACGAGGAATTAAATGAAGAAGGTTTGAAGAAATTTGCAAAAAAATTACAAAAGCTCAACGGTGATTTAAGACGTTGGAACAAGTTGAACTTCAAGGATGTCTTCCATAATGTCAAAGAATAGTAATCTGCAGCTGGAGCTTAGTTATGAACTAAACAGCACTGATGTGAACAGAGAAGCCATGAACAAGGGCCAAGCTGAGTTGTTAAGGGCATATAAGTATGAAGAGGAGTACTTGAGAAAAAAATCATCAGTGATATGGCTTAAACTTGGTGATTTTAATACTAGGTTTTTTCATCACCGTGTCAAAAACAAAAAACACAAGCTGATGATAAATTCAATTAGGAGCAAAGATGGCATTCTTCTCGAAGATAGGAAAGAGATAAAATATCATATTATCAATTACTTCCAAGAGCAAATGCAATCAGGTCACGGCATGGTGCTTCCAGAATTAACTAATATTATTCCTGCTATAATGTCTGATGCAGATAATGATACTCTTGAATCTTTCACAACTGAAGAAGAGGTTTATGAAGAAGTTAAAGCTCTCAGTGAAGATTCATCCCCTGGCCCTGATGGCTTTGGGGGGGAAATTCTATAAAAAGTGTTGGAATTTAATAAAAAATTACCTTGTTTTTGCAATTAACTCTTTTTTTGCAGGTTCAAATCTCCCTTAGAGTTGGACAAGCACTGCAGTGGTTCTTATACCAAAGGTGAAAGCTCCTAAAACATGTGGGGATCTAAGACCTATCAGCTTTTACAACTTTTTAGTCAAAATTATCTTTAATTTTTTTAATATAAGGCTATCAAAATTTCTGCTTATGCTCATATCACAAAATCAGAGTGGTTTTATTCAAGGAAGATCCATTCAAGAAAATGTCTTGCTAGCTAGAGAGATGGTCCATAATTTTGGAAAGCATTCTTATGGTGGTAATATTTTTTTTGAATCTCGATATGGAGAAGGCTTATGATAGAGTCCAGTGGGGATTTCTATTACAATTTCTAAGAGCCTTTGGTTTTGGGGAAAGATGGATAGATATTGTTTGGAGACTAGTTTCCAATAACTAATTTTCAATGGTTATTAATGGCCAATATAGTGGCTTTTTAAATCTTCTAAGGGCCTTAGACAAGGGTATCCAATATCCCCAAGTCTATTTATTCTAGCAGCTGACTACCTTAGTAGTGGTCTTAATTCTTTGATGGCTTCAGAGGCAATAAAACCTTTCTACCATCCAAGTGGAAGCCCTTTAATCACTCACCTAACATTTCCTAATGACCTTATAGTGTTTTCCAAAGGTGACAAAAGAAGTTTACTGAAGATCCAAGAGTTCCTAATCCATTATTGCAAGTTATCAGGTCAAAAGGTTAACATACAAAAAATAAGCTTTACTGTTGATGTTAATAGCAGGCCAAACCTCAGAGCTAGAGTAGCAGCAACAACAGGTCTGAATTTTAAGGCTTTGCCTTTTACTTATTTGGGTTGTCCTATTTTTAAGGGAATAAACAAAACCAAATATTATGATAAGCTTATTACCTCCATAAGATCAAGAATAACAGGGTGGGAATCAAAGATTCTTTCATATGGAGGTAAGATCATTCTTTTGAAATATGTCCTCTCTTCAATCCCTTCTCATCTATTAGCAACCCTTTCTCCACCTAAAACAGTTATTCTTAAACTCCATAGAATTCTCAATAAATTCTTTTGGGGAGGTAATGTGGATCAAGGGTGGAAACATCAATGGAAAAGTTAGTAATTTCTATACAGAGACACTAATGAAGGAGGTATTGGACAAATTAATTTTCAAACTCTCTCTACAGCAGCTTTCATGAAGCCCTTTTGGAAATTGTCAAAATGAGAAATCCATTTGGTCTGAATACATGTCCAATAGATACAGAAATTTGAATGGTCATTCACCAGGTGCCTCGCATACTTGGAGGAATTTGATGCAAGTAAAAGATTAATGCCTTAACAACATGGAACTCTCATATGGTCGATGGAATTGGAAACCTGATGAATCAGGTCTTTTTTCCCTATCTTCTTCATATAGAGTTTGCAGTCCTTCAATTCCAATCTCAACTGTTAATAGCATTATTTGGGATAACAAAATTCTAAAAAAATGCTCTATAATTCTTTAGAAAATTAAAAAATAATTGTTTACCACTTGATGAGAATATTAAATCAGTTGGTGTTAGATTATGTTCAAGGTGCAAAGCCTACCAAAGTCACATTGAATAAGTTGAGCATATTTTTCTACACTGCCTAAAAATCATTTCAGTTTTGTAATTCTTTTCAAATATGATGGGGGTGGACATGAATACTTCCAATACTTCTTCTATGATTGTGAGTTGGTGGGTCAAATCAGGCCCTCAAGATTACTCAAAATTCACTGGTAAGTGTATTCCCATAATAGTTTGTTGGGAAATATGAAAATATAGAGACCAAGCTTACTTTGAAAACTCTAGTCAGTGATAGGGCTATCATTCACCAAGTAAGCTCATTTATTGAAAACATTTGTAAAGGGGTTATATTCAAGAATAAAGTATCTTCTTTTGATAAGGGGATTCAAAGCTTATTCAAGATCAATATCAAAAGGAATACTCAGGTTCCCACTCCAATCAAATGGAAACTCCCCTCAAACTCAAGACTCAAACTCAACATTGATGGGGCTTTAAAAGGCAATCCACGTAGAAGTGGTTTAGGAGGGATACTCAGGAATGACAAGGGTGACCTTATCTTTGCTTATGCAAGTCCAGAAGGCATAGCATCAAATTCAGTTGCGGAAATTAAAAGTCTGTGGCAAGGTATAAAGCTGTGTCTAGAGCTCAACTTCAAATTTGTGGATATTGAATCAGATTCTTCTTATGTTGTGAATCTCATGAATAAGAATTCGAAGCCTCCTTGGAAGATTAGTCATTGTGTAGAAGAAATCAAAGCTAATTTAAAGAAATACAACTTCAAATTATCACACTGCTATAGGGAATCAAATATGGTTGCAGATGTCTTAGCAAATCATGGAGTAAAAATTTCTTCTCTCTCAGTATTTCATAAGCTTGAGGATCTTCCCACTTTAGCTAGAGGTGCTATCAAGTTAGACAAAATAGGTTGTCACTACATAAGAAATGTTTCGTCATTGTAATGGGACTATTATAAAGCCCCAAGTTTCAATTTTTAAGATTTCCATCTGTATCTTGCCACGGGGAGAGGCTTTTTCTTCTAATTTAATAAATATTAGCTGAGGGTCCCGTACCTCCTTTGAAAAAAAACAACCCTTGATTTAATTAACTGTCGAAACGAGACGCATTCTAAATAACTCGTCGCCCATATATCCATTTTATACAAATTAACTCGGGTGAGGGATATTCGACGCAACCTATAGTTTTTACCGCTTTGTTAATCTAGTTTTAATACACTCGCCTAGATTAATCTTTTCCTTTTATGCATATTTTCCTTTTTAGTTTGTAATTCACCTTTTACGCTTTTATTTCGGACTACTAAATCCTATAAATTCTAGCAACCCGTCTCTGTGGATTTTCGATACCCGACTTACCGCTATACTCACCAGTTGAGTGTAGTTGTAACTTAGGTTTGTTTGTATTATCGTGATGAAACAGAAATAATGATTGTGTCCTTACACGAACACACCTTTCGTGCATAATCAAGGCAACGTAGTTATGTTCACACACATAATTAAATCACATCATAGGTATTCACATAATCTCTCTCTCTCTCTATATATATATATATATATATATATATATATGTATATATATATATATATGTGTGTGTGTGTGTGTGTGTGCGCGCGCGTCCGGCATAGGTATACACACGACCTATAATATATAATCTGTACGTAGTATATATTTCTCGCATACTCAACATACTATTCATTACAATCACAACCTCTTATTAAATATTTATGTGTATCGCTCACTACCCGAAGGGTCCTAGTTACCCCTTAATAAATATCAGTAGCTACTACCCTCATACACTACCGGTCTAAACCACATGTTCACTTATCTCTCCGTGATTCTTGCTATTCTCGCAAGTTCATTAACTATGAATATAGGCCCGATAATCCCTAGCCTTTATCCTCCTCAATTTGGGTAGACCTTAACCCCGTCATAAGCCTACTGATATTCACCATATCACACTCTATAGTTTAAGAATACCTAAAAGTCTCCCCATAAATTATTCACAAATTATGGGCTTAAAAAGGAAAATTTTCGCAATTTTGGCAAAACCGAATCGATTCGCCCTTAGGCTGAATCGATTCGAAAAGTATCAGGTCTCTTCTTCTTCTACGCAGTTACGTTTTTCACCATTATCATATTTCCAAATCTTCATGAAAGGTCCCAAAATTCCCAAATAACATTATTACTCGTCATTCATATGTATTGGGAGCATTTTATAAATTCTCCATAAATCATCCCAAGAACATATCAAAACTTAATATTTATAAAAACCCTAGTTTTTGTATTCTTCATTCCATAAATCACCATCTGAGTTACTCTAAAATAATTTTCTATCTCGACCTCATATAGCCTATAACGACCCCAGTTGAGATATACCACTATCACGCCACTATCACTCGTTATGACGTAAAATACTAAATCACTATTCACTTAGTAATTATATTCAATAAACATTAATCATTCTTTCTCCGATTAATATTTTAATCAACACATAATATTTAATTTCGTTAAATTACGTCACGCATGTAATTTAAAATTTTACCGAATTAATTCAATTTAAATACTCACAAATATAGGGTGTTACACATAAATAGCTTCTTATCCTAGTATTTGATGTTATGTTTCAAAAATGCACCTTCTATGTTTTTTAAACATGGAAAAAACATAATAGAAGGGTGGCAAGCGGAAACACCTTTGGCATCGCATTTAGACAATATTATTGTTTGTCAAAGACAACAACTCGCAGCAAAGCTTCTGGCTCATATAGTGACCGCAAATGTTGCAATGCCCAAATAAAATTCTCTGCTTTCTCATTCTTTAGAAAAGTTAATGTAATGCAAAACGATTTCCCGGTGGACATAAATCCAATCATTTCAAATAATGGCATATTATACCAGTTGGTCTTGTAGGTACAATCGATCACAATTACAGTCGGGAAGAATTTCACCAAAAAATAAGAGGTAGGATGTGCAAAAAATAAATCCTTCACCACATCAGTTTGCTCATTCATTTTATGCCAGTGAACATAATTTTTCTCCGTTAGCAAATGCATCAACTGTTGCATGGCGATGCGCCCTTGCATTTCGACATTTTTCATTTTTCTTTTAGCATTATAAATTGTTTTAATGGATGAACAATTGTATTCCGATATTTATTTCAATATGTAGAGTACTTTATTTGGGCCCACCCCGTTGTTGATCATCTAACTAGCAATGTTCCACTCTTCTTATGAAAGTTGAGCAGCATAAGGGTGTCCAACAAATGTTTTAGATACCTCGTGGTTGTATATCCCACAAACAACTTCCACCCCCCCCCCCCCCCCCCAATGGCCATCATCCTGCGGAACAACTTTAAATCGAAAGGGACCATCATACTTTTGAGTTCCAGAACACTGCTTCCTCATCTTGTCCATCCCTTCATTTTTTTTGTTTCTATGAAGCTCGGTTCGCTCACAATCAAGTACAACCCTTTCGTTTCTGACTAAACTGTCCTTGTCAAATTTCAAAATGATCACGACCGCATGAAGCTTGCGACCAACTTGTTGACACCAATCAGTCATCTTGTCACGGTCATCAAAAATCTGTACAAGACGAACATTGTTAGTTGAAAGGACAGTTTATATGAAAATTTAATCTATAAATGAAGAATCATGTTGAGTGTAATATAAATAAACTAAACATGCCTCCTCAGTGGTGAATTCGATTGTATGGTCTTGCGTAATTACTTTAAATCCAATCCATCATCTACTGCTGCCTCATGCCAATGCATATAATGAAATGTAGTGTCATCCAATTATGTCATACATTAAAAATATCAAATTGTTGAAATTAAATTGCTTGATATGTTTTTTTACCATAGACAAGGTGAAATCTTGAAATAAATCGCGAAAACATTTGCCCGAGATTCATGTTGTTGCTTCCTCAATCAGGAATTGTTCAGGCCTATTCGGTTCCTCGAGGGAAGCACCTTGATTAGATACACTCATTACAATAACATTATCTATATCTTGCCAAAATGAATCATCAAGTACTGAGTCATCTAACATAATTGATAATACAATAATCAATACAATAAGAATTGATGATATAATAACAAAAATCAATAAAAATGCGTACACCGTTACACATAAATTGATTTATTTAACCATTTTCAATTATCACCTAATTATCACCTTTTAAAAAATATCACCTTTTAATATATTTGAACTTTAAATTGATTTATTTTTCTTTTTAAACCCTCAACCTAATTAGTTCTCAAATAATTAATTTCAAAATGGAACCCACAGCTAAATGTGACCGCTAGAGGGATACACACGGTCTCAAGTGACTGTGTAAAGGTAAGTAACGACCTCTTCAAATCGGTGAAGCCTCACCACAGTTATAAGTCACCGTAGAGTATGGTTTGACGTCCACATTTGGCCGCGATTGAATTATTGTCAACTATTGCCACACGATCAAAGGAAACCGTGGTAAAGCCTCTACGGTTACAGTTAATCGAAAGTATCCACTACTTAAGGTAGCAGGTGGTTGTAAGTGCAGTCAACCTGTTTTTATTTTAATATTTTCATCATTTTAAAAATTATTTCACATTATATATTATGTAGAGGTATTTTAATATCTCAAAATTATCAAGAGAATGTTGGATGTTTCTGACTTTGGGAAGCTTCAAGAGACTTTTTTTCCTCAACCATTACAATGTAACCCCTTTACATATACTTTCTTTATATGAACAATACAATAAACACCGGAGCAACACAACAAACCCATGAAAATAGAGCTTTGGGAATAAATGAACAAGATAATTTCAACTAGGTTAAACCGTAGGTATGTATGTTTATGTAGAAGTTGAATAGTTTTGATTTTTTGCTTATTGTGGTGTTTTAGAGTATTTGCTGTTAGTTTGTGTTTAATTTTTCGTTCAGTTTAAGAGTATATTTAACATTTAAAAAAAAAGATACAAAATTTTTTAATATTCTTAATAACGTGTGTATTTATTTTTTATGTGTTATTTTGTAAAAATATTTTTGAAGGAAATACGAGGACCCTTACTGATTTGACATCCGAGGGAAAACTTTTCAATAAAACAAGAATAAGAGAGTGACCGGATCCAGAAAACCTAGAAAAGGATTTTATGGGGAGATGGACCATCCTAACCTGTCATCCGTACTAAAATTTCCCATCCATCTTAATAAATTGATATTTGTCGATTAGTTATGACCACGTTCCAATGTTCTGTTTGAGTTCCAATAATTGCGATCCTTAGTAGTAAGAATTGGACCATCTGAATCTTGTATATATAATGGACTGTCAGCACTTTAAGCCGGATCCAACTATCACATGGTTAAAAATCCTGGGGCTTGTAGTGGAATGATGCAGAAGGCCGACCGGAATAAAGAATTTATTTATATATTTATATTTTATAAAAATGATATGGATCAATTTTTTTTTAACTTTACCGGGACGTATTACAAGGTGTTGTATATTTTACTGTAAAATATTTTATTATAATTTCACATCAATTAATATTTATTTGAGAATGAGTTTGTGAATCTTCAACAGTACACTATATTTATTAAGAACAGTAACCTCGAAGGGAAACATAGGAGAAATTTTGGGTCACAAGTTATGAATCTTCTATCTTGAATGCAATTATGGCCTATCATTATTGTTTGGTTAACCTGCGCCTATCATTGCCTTGGACGTGTCGCCATGTATATATATTGGCTCTAGGAGGCAACGATAAAAGTACTTATCAGAATTCATGGGCGATGCTTCAAAACAGTGAAACAATGAAGGGTGGAGTGAGAAAAGGTGCATGGGCACCAGAAGAAGATGCTCTTCTCAGGATGTGTATTGAGAAGTACGGTGAAGGAAACTGGTATCAGGTTCCTCTTAGAGCCGGTAATAATTTTTTTTTTTGAGCTGGTAATAATTAAATATACAGTAGATCTTTTGCATTGCAAACCATTTATTTATCCTAACTTATTTGGATTTCATGCTAATATGTTCGAGGGATTTTATAAATTTAGGATTTATTGTGATATGTATTTTTAAATATTTTATTTATAATTTTAGTCTTTATTTTTTAATAAAATCGCTGGCACAAACTCATATTCATAAAATATTAATCAATCACAGCATACTACGTGTTCCTTTAATTTGAAAATAGATACTAAAAATGAAAACGAAATGTTTGTTGTCCTATATTCATAATCAATATTATTTTAATTCATAAAAGTACATAATTTATATGTTTTTACCCTTAAAAGTCTCATAATATTGCATGAAAAATCTTCAAAAGCATCAAGGGTCGAAAGTTTATTATTGTAACATTGACATAAAAATAGAAATATAATAGTTATCATTTTTATGGGTGTTTGTTATGATTTCAGGCTTAAATAGATGCCGGAAGAGTTGCAGGCTGAGGTGGTTGAATTATCTTAAGCCTGGCTTAAATAGAGGAAACTTTGCATGGGATGAAGTGGATCTCATCCTAAGGCTTCATAAGCTGTTAGGCAACAGGCAAGTGCAAACTACGTAGGATGGTAGGGCTAAAATAAGGGACGTTTTATATCCACCCAGTAATTTTATTGAAAAAGAGTTGGAATGCTAAGCGATGAAATAGTTCAATTAAATCACTCCCACTTAATTTTTTTTAAACATTACTTAATTATCTGAAAAAAAATACGTAACTATTCCACACGTAACTAGTTGCAAAAGAGAAAATGTAACTATCACAAGCACACGATAACTACCGTTGCCAGATTTTCCATGTCAACCTTGGTTGTTGCGATGAGCCTAAGGCCATGTCATGCTGGTAGACAATTATTTAGTTGTTTCATATTTTTTTTACTAGTGCATAACTATTCACTTTTTGAATGCTAGAACATTGATTTTAAGAATTTAATGGCTACATTTTTCATCAGTATTATTTCGTAGAATATTAGCTAGAAGTATATTTCTATTATTATCATTATTTTAATTTTTTGCATTTCAATTTTTTTTCATATATTGTACGTGTATTGCATGGGAGAAAAAGAACCAAAAAAAGGTAGAGGAAAAATATATTTACTTAAAAATGTCAAAAATAAAATAAATAAGATAGAAAACAAGAAGCAAAAAAATGAAAAATATAATGAAAGAAAGTATGTTGAAAAATTGTAAACTGTCAAAGATGAATAAAACATATAAAACCCAAAAGAAAAAAATCATTTATAGAGTTAGTACACATGTTTAAATTATTTTTTATTTTTTATTTAAACCACACCATGAAGTGGGGTACGTAACAGAAAGCCAACTCAATAATAAGGGTATATTAAATTGGGGTGATTAGATAAAATTAATGGATTGAAATAAAACCTCCCTACAATAAAGATATCCCGGCATAGGAGAAAGACAAAAGTGTCGTTGCTCCTCAACTCACTCATACTTTAGTTGCTTTGCATTTTAATTAAAAAAAACTTAATAAGTTTGTTTTAAATGACCTTTTTATTTTTATTTTTTTTATAAATAAATGAGGAAAACGTTTTTTTAAAAGAATCCCCATTTTTTTAAAGCAATAACAAAAAAATTATAAACAGAAAAAAATATTAATTTTTTAAATTTCCAGAATATTAGGATTTTAATATTCAAAATGTTACGTATTTTAAATTTTCCATAACATTACATTTTTTTAAAAATAAATAACAAAACAATTGTTTTTATTAACATCCCTTTATATAAAAAAAAATAACGGAATGTTTTTTTATAAATTGGTGTTTTTATTCTTTCAATTCTTACACCAAATGCACTACTTATTCCAAACTGAAAATTACCGGCCTAATCCTAAGCCCACCAAGTTACAGAGCAATAGTTTGTTCCTCCGGCTCTGATTAGTTACAACACATCTTGATATTATCAAATTAAGCACTAAACTCCTTTACAAACAATTCACTTTGCTTGAAATTTTACAACTTAAAGAATGAATCTCGGACTTAATGATACGACTAGAATTTATTTCTTAGTATTTCTTCATTTCCTTCCATAAGACAATTCTACCTTTTCCTTCAAAAACACGTTTTTCTCTTAAGATTTTCCCATCTAATTGAAGCATTTTTCTTCAATCCAATAGCAACAGGTTTCTTCTTACGATCTTTTTCAATATTATTATAATCAAATATTCTCTCAAAGCTATCACCCCCTTGGATTCTTCCTTCAAATTTTAGGATTTCAAGTTTAATATAGAAATTTCTTTGCTAATATTGGTTCCTTAGAACATGGTTGTGTAGCGGAGGAGCCTCTTGATCATTCAATGGTTCATTCTTCGAACCATAACACAATTTCTCATGTTTCGAAGGCTTGTATCTTTGAAAATTTTGTTGGAGATGTTGCACTTGCTCCTTAGATCATCCATTTAAATGTCATGAAATGATCATTCACATATGGGTGCTTCAACATTCAGGCCATGACGAGGACGGTTAGACCTCACAACTAAAGCTCTGGTACCAAACTAACTTTAGATTTCATGGAAGAGAAGGAGAGAAAATGAGTGAAAACTCTAAAGTAACAAACTCAAACTCAATTGGAATCCACGATAAAGAATGAGCAAGATAAAAAGAACACTTGTGCTTAGAAATTTCTTAATAGTCACATCAACTATGTTTTCCTTCATACATTCATAAAACTTATATAGGGGTCATGAAACATCCCTCTAGCCACAGTTACATGTATATTATTTATAATTAACCTAGAAACATTAAAATAGTTAATCACCCCAAAAGAAAAAAAATAGAATAGGTTAAAATTACTTGTAGAAAATAAAAATGCAGTCCTAAAATTTAGCCTATATTCATGAGAAAACAATTTTTTGTATACCCTTATTAGCGAATGGGATGTTTACCAAAAGAAAGATATATATATATAATCCATAAATCAAACCCCAAAAATACTTCGTTATTTGAATCTCTAAAGACTAAGCTATGACTTATTTACCAAATTGTGTTTTGTTAACTACAAAAATATGAGAATGACTGCTAGGATGCTCAATTTAAATGCTTGGGAAATTCAAGGGTCATATTGGAATTATAATTCTAAAGGTTGTATTTAGTGCCTTGGTGGTGAAAAGATGGAATAAAAAGAAAAACCTTTGTTTTATTCATGGATCATGGTATCATCACATGCATCGGTTATTGATGTGAAAGATGAGGAAAAGACCGATTCCACTAAGATTTGACATATGCATTTAGGACACGTCGATGATAAGTCCGTGATAGTATTCATTAAACAAGGTTTTCTCAAGGGTGAAAAGAATTTCAAGTTGAGATTTGTTTAGAATTGTGTTATGGGAAGACAAATTAGGGCCAAATTTACCATGCCAATTAATTTCACAGAGGGCGTACGCGATTTTGTTCACATAAATGTTTAGAGTCCTTCTAAAACACCATGTTTGGGAGGTATTCACTACCTTGCAATGTTCATTGATGATTACTCTCAGTGGACTTGGGCTTATATACCATGTAACAATGGGACGATTTTTTTTCGATGTTTGTATTAAGTGGAAGAAGATTATGGAGAATGAAAATCACATGAATACCAAGGTTCTTAGGTAGGATACCGATGGTGATTAATAGTATGACAAATACTTGGAAGTATTTTAAGGATGAGGGTATTTTTTGCCACTTTACGATTCGAAAAACACCAGAAAAATTGAGTGACAAAAATTATGGATCAAACCTTAATTGAAATTGTGAGGTGTATGTTGTCCACTATGTGCTTTACAAAAGTTCTTGGGCGAAGGTTTTATCCTATGCATGCTTCATTGTCAATATTTTTGCATTTACTTAATTGGTCCTTTTAACTGTTGCTCTCCAGAGGTTTAAGATAAATTTTCCCTCACTAACATGAAATTTTAATGGGTTCAAGTAGTGGGATTAGGGGATACATGTATGGTGCCGGGAAGATAAGAATATTGTGGTGACTAGGATATGACATTTGATAAGGCGTCTATAATTAAGATGACAAAGGTAGAGAAAGAATATTCTTCTATAGAGAACAATATTTAAAATATACAATTGAAGTTGACTATTCACAATTCTTCAATTGAATAAATGGAGGATATGGATGAGGAGCCTAGTTAAAAAGGCCAAGAATAACCACTACATATGCATTATTAATTTATGGTGATGAGTCATCCACGTACTTTGAAACAACGATATGTACTCATTTTAAGGATTATAAGGTGGCCTTATATAATGATATTGATTCTCTTCATAAGAACAAAACATGGAATCTTATGAAGTTGCCTAGGGAGAGAACTCTATCGGTTGTAAGTGGATTTTTGATAGAAAAGATAGTTCTTTACATTTTGAAATTCATTACAAGGCAAGGTTAGTGCCGAAGGATTTTTCACAAAGGGAGGGTGTATAATAGAATGTAACGTTATCTCCAGCGGTGAAATACTCTTCCAAGTACTACTGGATAAGATGGAACATTTTGACTTAAAGATTTAACAACTCAACGCTAAAATGATGTTCTATCACTGGAATTTAATGGGGGAGATTTACATATCTCAATCGAAAGAATTAATAGTTATTTACAGGGAAAAATGTGTGATAATTACGCAAGTCTTTATATACGTCAAAGAAATAGCCTCGATAGTGGTACCAACGATTTGACAATTTTTATGGTGATCCTAGATTTCAAAAGATGGATTTTGATCATTGTGTTTACTTCAAGGGGCTCGGGGATGGTACATTCATTTACTTACTCTTGTATGTTGATGACATACTTATATCTTATATTAACATAGTGGAGATTTACATGGTGAATTCTCAATTGATCGAAGAGTTTGAAATGACATAGTTGGGTAAGGCCATAAAGATTCTTGGCATATATATTAGTAAGAGAGAAAGAAAGGAAAGTTGATCCTTACACATAAGAAATACCTAAAAATGTCATGGCACATTTTGGGATGCATGATGCAAAACCTATGAATACTCCCTTGGTTTTACACTTAAGTCTTTTATGTACGATGGCTCCTATCAATGAGGATGGGGTGGAGTACATAGCCTAAGTTTTATATGCGAGTGTGTTGGGTATGTTCATTTGGACTATAAGGTTAAATTGGTAAGAGTTTGTCTACTATGGGTTATTTTATCATTAGCTTGTGGTTCGGTGAGTGGTAGGTCCATGTTGTAGGTCATTGTTTCTTTTACTACTACACATGCAAAATATATAGTGGCAAAGAAGTCGTTAAAGAAGACTTGTGGATTTAAGGTTATGCTAGTAATTTAGGGATTACACAAGATTGTGTGGAGGTGCATTGTAATAGTCAAATTGTCATCTAATTAGCCAAGAACCGAGTTTATCATGGAAATACCAAGCATATTGATGTTTGATTACATTTCATAAGATTTTATCGATGGGGAAGTTATTGTTTGGAAGAAAATTATCACCAAAGATAATCTGACTGGCATTTTGACGAATGTGTTTTTGGGAGTCAAGTTTGAGAATTGTTCAAACTTAATCAATGTTTTACATTATTAAGGCCCTTTTGGTTTGATTGGTGGAGGCATTTTTTATGACTGAGGTTGTTTATAGGGGTTTTATAACTTTTTCGCTAAGGTAGAGATTTGCGGAGTTTTGTCTAAGATTCTCAACCCCATGTTTTCTACCCAACGACGAGAACAACTAAGGAGGAATTCATTATGATTTATAGTGTTCTTTATTTGTGGTGTCACTTTTACTTTCTCATACTTTGCTTCTATATTGTATTTCTCGTAGTTATCTTTTGAATTTTTTTATTATTAGATCTTGCTTCACATAGATCATTCTGTTGAGTGGGTATGCTCATTATAAAATTCATAAGCAAATTAATAAGGTATAAAATCATAATTAATATCAAAGATTCATTACACTTCTCCTTTACCACTACCTTATTTTTCATTGGGAACTTGACAAATAAGTCATTTTTACATGAGACATTTTCTAATAGGTCTTATCACAATATTTTTTCCCCCAACAGGTCATATTTGTCTATATAGTGAATATTCACTATATGTTTAAAAATATGACCAATTGGAATAAAAATCTTTTTTCATGGGACCTGATGGAGCAAAAAAAAAGGATATTAGGACCTACTGAACTACATACTTAGTAAACGGGACTAATTGGTAAAAATACCTTTTTCATTTCCCTAGCCGAACATTCATTCCGAACTTAACCCCCTCAATTTATTAAAATATATTAAATTTCTCCCAAACCTTAATGGTGTTAGATTTAATGGAATATTAGTCATGTACATTGCATGGGAGGGAATTTTCGTCACTCTCTCCAACTCTTCTCTCACTCTCTCACTCCTATCTCACGATTGACCTATCTATATACTCTCTGTGTACGCGCGCCCCAAATAGAGGTGTCATTTCAATTAATCTATCAAATAGTTGGATTCTCTGCCATATATGGAAGAGTGTTATATAGGATCTTCTTTCCCTCTCTTATTTGTTTATGGATTATTAGGTTTTGGAGGAGGGTGTGTTGGTTTGGATATGGAAAAAAGGTTTCCAGATTTTAGGGTTTTATAACTAGGTTTGTGGGTTTGCATTCTTTGATTTTGTAGGAGGTTGCTTGGGTTCTGATTCTCGTTTATTCAGATCAGAATATTTATCTATGTTGATGATCTTGGATTTTGGGTTTCTTTCACATTATCCCCATTCCAAGGTCGAAAACGTATATTGAAGATTTTTCCTAAACTTTTTAACTATATTTTTTTTTCTTTGTTGAAGATTTTTTAAACTTCTTTTAGATTATTAGATATCCTTTTTTGTATTATTAAATGTGTCAAATATATTTTTAATTTTAAGATTCTTCTGTAATTAAAAATATATTTTTGTATAATTTTTAGATTTTGAAACTAATTTTCCATAATTTACAAATTTACCTTTTTAGATTTGATTAATATTGTTTTAGTATTTTATATAATTTAAAAATATTTTTAGAATTATTCCAAAATTCTAAAATGTTTTTCCAGTAATTTCTCTATTATAACATACTTTTTAATTAAATCTAAGTTTTTAAAATGATTTTATTTCAATAGACAAATTTTCTAAGTTTATACAGTACTTTGAGATATTTATATATTTCGAGTCATTTTGAGACACTGAAAATGTTCTATTTTTTTCTCTTTTAGCTTAAAATATTTTTAGGGTTATTTTGAGTATTTCACCCGCTTTTATAACTAGTTTTGCGACACACCCTCTCTTTTTAAAAAATTTACAATACACCCCCATTCTGTTAACTTTCCATCCAAACCGTTATTACTATTTACATTTTGTGTCCCCCCCCTCCCCCCCCTCTTTTTTAACCAGTAAAGAAACTTCATCGAAATATGTTTAAAAAATTTGAAACTTATCAAAAAAATCAAAAAAAGTCCAATAAATGAAAAAATGAAAAATGAAAATTCCTAATCGACATCTATTAAAAAGTCAGAATATTATAAATTCCAATAAGTAAAATATGTTAAAATACATGCCCATTATAAAAAGATGTTTTTCAATAAAATAACCATCTTGATATTAAAAATGTTATTATAATTTCACATTAATAAACTGTACCCAATTTTTATTTATAGAAAATAGTTGAAAAATTAAATATAAATAAAGTTTGGTTTTATACCAAACATAAAAAAAATTATATAAAAAGTCAAAAATAGTATAAAATAATGTATTTTACTTCAAAAAATTTTACTACAATTAATTTTTTTTAAAACTATTTTCTACAAATAAAATCTGGGAAAAATTATTAAAATATTTTTTAAACAATTAAAAAATCATTAAAATCATCACATTTTTTTAGTTTTTGAAAATAGTTTATTATAATTTTATTTTAGCAAAATATAGTTTTTTTTCTTTATAGAAGAATCTATTTTTTGTATCGGGCTAACTGTTGTATAAAAATGAAAAACTGCTTGTTAAACTAATAAATAAAGTATAGTTTTTTTTAAATAGAACAACTTTGTTTTAAAAAAAATGTAATAATGTAAAGTTGTTTGCAATAAAAACATTTTTTTATATGAAAACATTTGTCCAAGGAAATCATCTTTTTATAAAAAAAATTGTTTTTTATTATATAAAACTGTATTTTTTTAAAGAAAGGTATAAAAACAGTTTTTATTTTAAAAAAAAAGCTTTTAAAATAGTCCAGACAATTTTATTTTCAATAGTTGTGTTTTAAAATAAAAGTAATACTATTCTGATTTTTAATAGATGTCCGTTAGAAATTTTCCCTTTTTAGTTTATTAAAAATTTTATTTTTAAGAAATTTTTTAATTATTTTGAAAAGGCTTTGAAATTTTGATACATATTCCGTTGAAGTTTCTTTATATAAAAATAAAAAAAATTATACTATAATAATTTAAGGTTGAAATGTTTTTTTTTTAAATTGGGGTTTTTCGCAAAAATAATCATAAAAGTGGGGGAACACACAAAATATAAATAGTACTAATGGTTTTGATGAAAAGTTAACAAAATGGGATTGTATTGCAAAATTGGTCACAAAAGTTTGGGAAAAACTAAAAATAACCCATATTTTTATATCAATTTAAAAAATTTGACTGTCTTTTCTTTAAGTTTAAAATTTTAAAATGTTTTTAATGTAATTTCCAGAAAAAATAAATATTTTTCAATAATTAAAATATTTTAGAAATTTTAAATTGTCATTTCGTATTAGATTTGGCAAAAATATATGAGAAAATTTTAATTGTCATTTCATATCATTTCTTCTCAAGAGTAGCACGTGCAATAACATATGCAAACCCCAATGCTAATTAAGACATCTGACTTGCAAACAAACCCCTCAAACTTTTCAATGGGTCTTGTTATGTCATGTTTGAGTTTTGTGATAACAGCTTCCTGTCAAAAACTATTCAACCCACACACGACTCATTAACAAATCGAGTTCAAACAACTAACTCAAACCCAAACCACTGTTGTTAATGAGTTACATGCCCTAAATTATTATTTTTTTTTTTGGTTACAATGAGGAAAAGACAAAACAAGCAAAACCAAGACTTATAACATAGGGTTATCAATCTCGGTGCTTTCAAGCATCTTGAGGAGCCTCTGTGGGGTGTGCTCATACTCCAAATAGATATCCTACGAATACTTAGCAATCCTTGCTATGCAATCTGCTTGTGTGTTCATCTCTCTCAAGATGTGGATGACCTTTACCTTGGTGCTCATGACCAGCTCACAGTAATCTTCAATGGTATTAGCAAGGGGGTGGTTTCCCTTATCCTCCAATTCCAAAAGTTGGACGGCTTCGAGACATTCGGACTTGAGGCAGACAACATTCCAATTCTCTCTGGAGGCGATGTTTAGCCCGTGAAAGATACCTTCTTGTTCTCCTTTAAGTGGGTTTGTCATTCCTTGGATACGACAAGTGTAGCCAATAATCCATCTCCCCTCCTCATCCCCCACCATACCTCCAAAGGTTCCCAGGCCACTGCCTGAGTCGAATCTCCCGTCCATCTGGATGATGTGAGTCCCTGAAATACAAACACCAGCATTAGTGATCTTACTAACACTAGCTCCTTCTAGGTTAATACTCTTATTTTGCGCATCGAGTATATCATATTTGAGGTAAAAAATAAGCTTATTAACCATAGTAGGAGCAGTGTTAACATTTTCAAAGATAAGTTTATTGCGGGCATTCCAAATACACCAAAGGAAATAGATGAAAGTTACATACCAAATATTGTCCGCATTATTCCACACATTTGCAGTTACCCAATAATTAAAGTCAGTGTACATACCTTAGCTACTATTGAGTGGAGAGTTGTGGTTTTGCCATACTTGGGTGGGGAAAAAAATATTTGAAAAGGTGAAAGAGATCTTCCTTGTTTGAGCATCTTGGACACGTATTGTCAGTGGTGAGACCATATCTCTCTCTACCGGCATTTGTGAGCAGATTACCATGCATAATGGTCTAAACAAAAATTTTCAATTTAGGAGGGATACCAAGTTTCCACAATTTCTTCCAACCATACCAAGGTGGGGTTGAATCTTCTCCCAAGGAAATAGTATTTTAGCAAGAGAGGATAGAGAACTTCCCATTATTGCTAGGATACCAAGAGGGTTTGTCCTCCCTGACCCCCTAGTGGGTAGCGACATATTCATAATATCATCCACAATATTCTTGTTGAATATCTGGATAATATTATGAAGGTCCAAAGTTCCATTATCAGTTAGGAGAGTGCTAACATTTGTATCACACATGGAACTTTGGACTCCCCTATCAGCAAGGGGTGAATCCCCACTCCACCAGTCTTTTATGATTTTGATTTTATTACCTTTACCCACATTTCGTTTAATATTCTTACTAAGGACATCCTTACATTTAACAATGCTATGCCAAATGTGGGAGGTATCGGATTTCTTGCACCATAATCTAGGGTTAGGATCAATCTCATAGTTCTTTGTGATGACGTTGGCCCATATGGAACCACTATTATTCATAATATTCCACCCTCATTTGCCAATCGTAGCTTTGTTGTTTTCATGGGTCTTCCTAATACCTAAACCACCTCTGTCTTTGGGATTGCAGACTTTGTCCTAACTAACTAGGTGTATCTTTTTATTACTCTCATTACTACCCCACAAGAAGTTTCTATTGAGCCGGTTAAGAGTATCGCAAGTATTCTTAGGGAAGAGCGTGGTACGCATATTGTACGTAGGGATCATAGACGGAACAGATTGGACAAGGGTAGTTCTGCCCGCAAAAGTGAGAAACTTATTTTTCCACCCAGTAAGCTTTTTATGGAATTTCTCAACGACATGTTTGAGGTGGGAATGATTGAACCTACCGTGCATAAGATTAGCCCCCAGATAGGTCCGTAGGTTATCAGTGAGGCTCATCCCAAATAGGTTACTAAGATTAACAGCTTTATATCTTGGGATATTCAACGAGACAAATTTTTTTGACTTAGGGTAGCTAACTCTCTGGCCCGAGATGTGACAAAACTCATCAAGAGTGTCCAACACGGCCTCGCAAGAACTAACCGTCGTGTTAAAAAAAAGGATGAGGTCATCCACAAAGAAGAGGTGCGATATGCACAGGCAATTTGGGGAGGTTTTAATGCCTTTTCAGATACCTTTCCCTACTCTATCAGAAATGCAAGCCGAAAGGTACTCCATACACATCACAAACACATAGGGGGAAAGCGGGTCACCTTGTCTAAGCCCTCTTATGGGGGTAAAACTTGGTAACGGGGAGCCATTCCAAAGGATAGCGGTGGAGGTATTTCTAACACAACTCAAAATCAGATTTCTAAAACCACTCTCTACATTAAACCACTTCAGAACTTCTTCCAGAAAGTCCCAGCTAACTTTATCGTATGCTTTCTCAAGGTCAATTTTAAGGATAACACCACCGGCCTTACCTTTTTTTTCATAAGGGAATGAATAATTTCCTGGGTAACAATGATATTATCAGAAGTTTGTCTTCCTGGGAGGAAGATAGCCTGGCAAGAGTCAATGATGCAACAAAGGATGGGGCGGAGTCTATTAACAATCACCTTGGCAAGGATTTTTATACACCACACTACAAAGAGTTATGGGCCGAAATTGACTTATATTCTCAGGATTATCAAGTTTAGGAATTAAAGTCACATAACTGTTATTCATATTTACAGGGCAGTCATATTGGTTCCAACACTTACTAACAAATCTAAAAAGTTTATCTTTTATAGTATTCCAAAACGGTTGGTATAACATGGGTTGGATCCCATCCGGGGCTGGGGCTTTGCTAGGTTTCATGCTAAACGTGGCACGTCTAACTTCGTCGAGCATAAGGGGGCAGGTAAGGGTGAATTATCCCTACTCTCAAATTTAAAGTGGGGGTAGTCATTCATTTGACTGTTAATATCATACGCGAGTTCAGCATGAAACAGACTCTTAAAGTACTCATTTATGTGGCCCGTAAGGGTGTTAACATCCTCCGTCCACTCCCCACTAACTAAAAGACGATCAATTATATTCCTCTTCCTTCTAATTATGGTGGAGGTGTGAAAATATTTTGTATTCCTGTCCCCCTCACTAAGCCATTGGATTCAAGATTTTTGGCGCCGAAATTTTTCCTCATGAATTAAGATAGAATTAAAATCAGAGCGGAGTTTTTTTCAAGTAAGTCAACACTGTGAAAGAAAAATATTTCCTGAGCTTTTTGGATTCCCTTAAGACGTCGCAATATCCTTTTTCTTATTTAGAAATATATTGCCAAAGACATTTTTGTTCCAATGTTTAATAGAGTTAGTGCATATGTAAATATTATCCTAAAGATTAGAGTGATTATTCCAAGTATTTCAAACTAAGTCTTTAAAGTCTTTCCTATCAAACCAATAAGATAGGAATCTAAAAGGTTTATGGAGTTTCACATTAGAGTTTGTAACTTTGAAACAGAGGACCATCGGGCAATAGTCAGATGCAGTCCTAGGCACATTTTCGATAGTGGCGTTCAAGGCACCTATCCAGCCGGATCATAGTATACGCAAAGCCCTCACGGCTGTTGGTCTAGGTAATCCTAGGACCGTTGCACCCCAAGTCCGAAAGGTTACAGTTATTGATGTTATCGAGGAATAGACTAACTATCACACTATCCTTCTATTTCCTTTTATGTTTTTACACTTTCTTGGATGGGATAGAGATAACTAGATAGAGAGGGTCTTCATCTTATTCCACTGGGCTATAGTTAAGATCTATGGGCACATCTACCTCCTCATCAGACCACATATAGCTATCCTCGTCAAAGTAGATGTCTGAGTTTGTTTGTTTGCTCACAACATCCTTGTAAGACATCCCTTTTTTTGGTTCTTCCTTTTCACCTCCCATACCCTCTATTATAGAGGCAGGCGCATGCGAACTAAGGTGTCCATCACCTATGGCCCCATTTTTCCCTGAGCATTGGGCAACCCTAAACTCCGAAACAGAATCGTGACTGCTGCTTGTAGGTGGCGAGTCTTCAACCTGAGTTTCCAGCTCCATATCCTCATAGGATTCATGGTTATTTTTTTATTTTTTGTTGGTGCATATAAGTAAATCCTCCTCTTCTTTGGAGTTATCATGTTATGAAGGTGGGAGAGGTCTCAGTGACAACCCGCTTATCAAAATAAGAGGTGGCCAGCCCGATACTCCAATAATAATAGGAATCATAGATGGAACATTCTCAACATCAACAATAATACAATAAGTATACAAGATAACCACCCACTATTTAAAAAAAAAACGGATTGTCAAAAATATAAAATTTTCAATTTAAAAGAACATTTGAACAAATAAATTTACAAGAAGGTGGATACCCCAAAAAGACTTATATTACAACCACAACAAGTATACAGTAAAGGAACCGAATATGCTGTCGGTCCACAGTCTATACAAAACATAAATAACAAGTTCGTTAAGTTACATTATACATTTCATTATACAATTACAGAAGCTTTGGGCCACATGCCCGAATACACGACCCGAGCATAACTAGAGTAAAAAAATGGAGGCGCCTATATCAAAATATCCCGTAATCGTTCGCAAATAATTACGGCTCCAAGACACCGGAATATGGAAGTCAGAACGGGCGTCCTTGCGGTGGAGCGCCTGAGAGAATGAGCAATGCATGTAAAACAAGACATATGAACGGGTCAGGGCCCCATTTTATATGATAACCAGATGAATAAAAAGTATGACAGTGGTAAACAACTTATCCTCTATGGTGATGACAAGAATCTACCTACATAATTTAGAACATAAATTAAAACAATTAGGATGACCATCAATTTAATTCCATTAGACAAGAGGATAAGAATAAATATAATTAACTAAGAATTACCATCATTACCCACTTTCATTTTACAGTTCTGTATTTCAATTGGAAACATATTTAGAGCCCATTAATTCTTAGAGCACTTTATCATCCATCAAGTCCCACTTGATTAAGAATATTTATATTCAATTATTTATAAAGATTCTAAGACCGTCCTTCTGAGTTTCCCCACTGGATGCGCCCATAAATAGATATCATCTTCCAGGGCCTATCAAACAAGACAACCTGGGCATCCTAACGCACGTCGGGAAGTGGACATACACCTTCGACAGTGAGTCATAACCACACTCAGAATTACCTCACTTCGAACAATAAATACATACATAATAACCGGTCATATAGTCGAGGACTATATTCGCCCTGCATTCATTAGCCAGGTGTGACACCCTGCCTAATTAAATACCGGGCGATCACTCCTTTATTAAATTAAATCAAGGTGAAGAGTTGGTCCATTCTTAGCATCACTGTCGAAAAATAAAATTTTCCAATTTAACACCCTAATTAATTAAGCTAAGTGTCAAAACCATTTTTCATACATACTTTCCAAATTTTATTTAAAGAAAAATCATTTATTTTATTAACAACATTCAATAAGTAAGAATCACACCACATTAAATTCTGCAACATAGTCCAATTAATTTAATACATTCGTCAATCGAATGTCAACATACGAAATCTAAAGTCACACATCCAAACTGAATAAATCCCATAGTAACAATACTGGAAATAACTGAAATACAAATGTTCAATAACAACGGAATAATGGAAAGAGCTACACATGCCCAACTAAATGAAAGTACTAAGAGTGGATCCGAATGAACGAAGTCGTCTAATCAAGAGACCTGCAACTCCCACCTAAGCTGCAGCGCGTTCCTTCCAAGGGATCCTAAGCAAGACGCCCCTGTGGCTGGGCACTTGTAATACATACATATATATACAAGAGAGAGAAAGAGAAAAAGAAACGGGTCAGAGCCCGATAGTGTGTTTGATTTAAAAATACGTTTAGCAAGTATTTAAATTGATACAGGCCAATGCAACAACATATTAGTGCGACACTCTCTTGAGAAATTCTCACCTCTCTTCTAATGTGCACACCTATCGCACTAACCTTCCCAATGGTCTATCTCATCATGTAACACGCTATCCTTTCCCAATGGATTAATTTATCTTATGTTACTCGTAAGATTCAAAATTTAACGATTCAATTGTTTGAAGATACTATTTCAATTAGTAACCAAAGTTCCCATTTTAACTTTATAAATCAATAAAGTTTTCCAATGTCATATTATACTTTCTCAACACAAGTTTTATAAATTGAGTTATCAACCACGTCCTACATATCACATCACAGTAGACAGTTCCAGATTTCAGAATTTCATATATATATTAACCACTCGTAAAATATATATAAACCATAATAGCACCCCAAATAAAACTATGGTGCGGGCATACTCTACTATCCAAACCCCATATCACTCACATTAAGGGGAATACAAATTCGGAATCACTCTCGAATTGTATTACACATACTCAAACAATATTGAGGCGAAGTATAGATTCCAAGTCTCGTAGGACCGTCTGAACTATCACTGCGATAGCCTGTACCAAGGATACCTATACACAAACAAAATGAGGCTAAGCATAGACTCCAAGTCTCTAAGAGGAAAGCACATACCCGCATCTCTTAGGACCGTCTGAACTATCATTCCGATAGCCTGTACCAAGGATATCTATCTTCTAGGGTACGAGTCAATATCCCCCATAAGGCAACACAGGATAAGATCGACCCAGCGCGGCAACCTCAGGGATAGCAAGTAGCGTGGGCATGATTTTCACACATAGATAGTATATGCATACACAATCATATATCTATACTAATATTACCATATCAATAATGGGTAAATTCTCAATTCCCATAACTACGACATTTGTAATCATTTCTCATTATTTAGTTATCACGTATAACCATTCACGTCTTACTTTAATTTGAGGGACTTTTTCCACTTACTACATAACGCTTCATGGATCCTATCCTCCCAATTATAAAATTCAGTAGGTATACACATTTGTCCCAAAGTAACTCTCTTACGTGTCTCTCTCTTTAAATTATAAATTTATCGACCCATATGTAATTATCCCAAAATACAATCTTTGCCCGACATCAAGGGTCCCAAAATCTATTCACATGTCCTACTGGTCTTCCCTATCTCCCAAAAACATTTTATTAAGGATGCCCAAGAATTATTTCACAATAAATCGAATTTAACTCATTTAAAAAGAGAAATATGAGTCTTCCAGGAGGGGTCGATCGATCGAGGTCTGGGACTCGATCGATCGAACCTTCGATCGATCGAAGCTCTGGGCTCGATCGATCGATCAAGCATGTCTACGAAATCTGCAGAATTGCAGTTACGGGTTTCATCTCCAAACTTACACCAAATCCATATTTTCTAATCCCAATCGTCCCAGAATTTATACTTCTAACCTTATATCATCATATCAGGTATTTTCAACGTAAAACATATCAATTTACATCACTAAACATGGATTAATCATGCCATAATTCATTTAAAACTCAAGAACCCTAAAAATCTCTAACTCATGATTCTAATCTGTTTTATCCCAGAATTTCTTTCTTATTTACACCAAAATTTCGTGGGTTATCTTTCTACATCACAAGAGACTTCCAGAATAAGGTTTAAGTCTTTACTACATGCAAATTCCTATCACAATTTGGGTTTTCTTCCATATATTTCATCCCTAATCATTCCTAAACTAATATGGAAATTGCACCAACGAAAATAGCAAGATAAACACTTGCCTCGGATTTTTGACATTCTGATTTGCAGATGTTTTTGGTGTGGTTGCGTAGCCCGTTGCGCGATCTACGCGTTGGTGGTGGTTGCGGTGTAAACGGATGATTTTTGGAGCCTTGGATTGCCTTGAAAGCTTTCTTCTTCCCTCTCCTATGGCCGTCACTTGTGTTTAGAATTTCTAACCCTAGATGACAATACAGATATCTGATATAACCCTTTGGATTTTCGTGGGTTTAATTACCCATAAATGTGAAATGACCAAAATGCCCTCCCGGGGTACCACTTCGGCCTAAAAACGCCCCGAGACCCAAACTAAACCCCCGGGTACACTTTTCTGACTATCTCGACCCTTACGGACACGTTGGCGCACTCAAAATGACCATACGAATGACTTATAAAATATTCATTTTTATTTATCAAAATTAGTCCCGACGCGACACGGGCGCGTCCCGACTCAAATTTCCAAAATTGTCATTTTATTCTCTCGTGACATTCAATATAATCAATATTACATATTACTTTGCTCATTAGTAATATTCAACAAATTTCCCATGATTACTAACTCTCGTTACGTTAATAATTATCATAATTAATTTTTGGATTTTTATTAAATAATTCACTCACATTAAATTTAATAAATCCCCAAATTACTATAGCATAAAAATACGGGGTATTACATACTTCCCCCCTAATAACGGAATTTCATCCCGAAATTCAGAAAATAAGGCATACCTGGTAAAAACAACTCTGGATATCTCTCGCGCATATCTGCCTCGCGCTCCCAAGTGGATTCCTTCACATTGTGGTGCTCCCACTGGACCCGTACAAGTGGAACTATCTTCGACCTCAATCTCCTCTCACTATAGTCTACGATGGCCACCGGTCTCTCCTCGTAAGAGCTATCAGGCTGTAAGTCGATCTCATCTATCGCAATGTGAGTATGGGCTATATCATCCCGAAGATATTGTCTCAACGACGAGATGTGGAATACATCGTGGATACGATGTAAATGCTCTGGCAGTCCCAACCTGTATGCAACCGGCCCAATCCTCTCGATGATGGGAAATGGTCCCACGTACCTCGAAGCCAACTTCCCCTTCTTCCCGAACCTCATCACTCCCTTCATAGGAGATACACGCAATAATACTTGGTCCCCCACACTAAACTCCCTGAAGAACCGTTTCGCATCAGCGTAGCTCTTCTGCCTGTCCTGGGCTACCCAAATGCGACTCCTGATCATCTCAATCCTCGCGGAGGTCTCCTGAATCACCTCTGGTCCTAGGAACTTGTTATCCCCCACTTCGAGCCAACAAGCTGGGGAACGACAAGGCCTGTCGTACAAAACCTCAAATGGAGCCATGCCAATCGTGAACTGATACGAGTTATTATAAGCAAACTCTACCAGTGGAAGGTGTGGCTCCCAACCTCCTCCAAAATCAAGAACACACATGCATAGCATATCCTCCAACATTTGATTAGTACGCTCTGTCTGTCCATCTGTCTGTGGGTGATAAGCTGAACTCAGCCTCAACTCAGTACCCATAGCCTCCTGAAAGCTTTCCCAGAAACGTGATACGAAAATCTTGTCTCTATCTGACACAATATTTAGGGGCACCCCATGTAATCTGACAATCTCAGAAATGAAAAACTGAGCATACTGACTCGTGCTATAATCTGTCCGCACCGGCAGAAAATGAGCCACCTTGGTCAAACGGTCTACAATCACCCATATGGAGTCGTGGCCCCGCTGTGATGTAGGCAACCCCGTAATAAAATCCATGGAAATACTCTCCCACTTCCATGCGGGTACTTCCAATGGCTGAAGCAGTCCTGACGGTTTCTGATGGTCCACCTTCACCAGCTGGCAGGTAGAACACTTGGACACAAACTCAGCAATGTCCTTCTTCATCCCACTCCACCAGTATTGTCTCCTCATATCCTGGTACATCTTATCTCCTCCAGGATGCACTGCAAATCGGGACCCGTGAGATTGGGTCATCACTGCATGACGCAATTCTTCCCCTTCTGGAATCACTAACCTCCCATTAAACCTCAAACCCCCATCAGAACTAGCAGAATAGGACTCAGCACCCTCGGCTAAAAGTCGTACAATCTTCTCCTGGCAAAACGGGTCTGTGGCCTGTGCCTGTATCACCCTCGTAACAATCTCGGGTGTGACTGACATCGCGGATATGAAAGAACGTGCTACTGCGTCCTGGTGACCCAACTCCTTCCAGTTTGCTTTCCAGACGTCTGCTACCTCGTCTACCGGTCTACGACTCAACGCATCAGCAACTACGTTGGCCTTCCCCGGATGATATTGTATATCGAACTGGTTGTCCTTCACAAACTCTAGCCATCTGCCCTGATGCATATTCAGCTCTCGCTGAGTGAACAGGTACTGCAATGACTTGTGGTCTGTGAACAAACGGAATTTCTCCCCCAATAAATAGTGCCTCCATATCCTCAATGCAAAGACGACCGCTGCTAACTCCAGGTCGTGGGTGGGGTAATTCTTCTCATGCGGCTTAAGCTTGCGGGAGGCAAAAGCTATAGCCTTCTCCTCTTGCTGAAGTACTCCCCCAAGTCCCCGTAACGAGGCATCGGTGTAATCCAGGTACTCCGCACCCGGCTTCGGTAATGCAAGGACTGGCGCTGAAGTAAGCTTGTCTTTCAGCTCATCAAAAGCCAACTGACAAGCATCATCCCAAACATATGGTACCCCCTTGCGAGTCAGGTTCGTCAGCGGACCCGCTATTTTGGAGAATCCTCGAATAAATCTCCTGTAATATACGGCTAACCCCAAGAAACTACGCACTTCCGTCGGTGTCGTGGGCTGTCCCCACTCCCTCACCGCTGATACTTTACTCGGGTCAACTGCTATCCCCTGCTCAGAAACAACATGGCCCAAGAACTGTACTTCTCGCTACCAGAATCCACACTTCTCGTACTTAGCATACAACTGATGCTCTCGTAGAGTCTGAAGAACCTGCCTCAAATGCTCGGCATGCTCCTCCTCGAAGTGTGAATATATCAAAATGTCATCTATGAAAACGATGACAAACTGATCCAAGAACTCTCTGAATACTCGGTTCATCAAGTCCATGAAAATGGCTGGAGCATTTGTGAGTCCGAACGGCATCACCCGGAACTCATAAGACCCATATCTCGTCAAGAAGGCAGTCTTTGAAACATCCTTCTCTCTAATACGCAACTGATGGTACCCCGACCTCAGATCTATCTTCGAAAAGAAAGTTGCTCCCCTCAACTGGTCGAACAGATCATCGATTCGAGGCAACGGATACTTATTCCGTATCGTGACCTTGTTCAGCTCCCGGTAGTCCACACCCAATCTCAGTGAACCATCTCTCTTCTTCACAAACAAAACTGGAGAGCCCCAAGGTGAGGTACTCCTACGAATGAAACCCTGACCTAACAGCTGCTCTATCTGATCTCGTAGCTCTCGCATCTCTGCCGGAGCCATACGGTACGGTGCGCGTGCTATAGGTCTCGTATCTGGCAATAAATCTATGACAAAGTCTATCTCACGACTGGGGGGTAGGCCTGGTATCTCCTGAAACACATCGGAATACTCCCTAACAACTGGGATCGAATCCAAGGGAATCACAACCTCCTTAGAGGTATCATCCTCTATGTAATACAAATGAGCGGTCGAACCTCCCTCTGGGCGAGGCATCGCCACTACAAACATCTCTTGCCCCGGAATGGCAAAAACAATGCTCCCACCGAAGCAATCAATCATGGCTCTATAAGCTGCGAGCCAATCCATACCAATAATCACATCATGCTCGTGCGTGTCTAAGACTAACATGTCCGCAGGTAACACCAAACTACCAATCTCTACCCCCACTCCCCGTCATATAAAGAAAATAAGTGACCCACTCCCCAGTGGTGAGTCCACACACGTCACTGTGCTCTCTGCTGTGGCTAACAACCCTAAGGCCTTCATAAAATGCATAGCTATAAAACAATGTGTTGCCCCCGTATCAAACAAAACCCGACCCATAGTACCATGGATAGGAAACATACCCTCAATCGCGGGTGGTGCCTGTGGAGCTGCTGCTTGGTGGACGTTATAGACACGTCTGTACTGTAACTGCCCCTGCTGCACTGGAGCTGCTGGAACGGCTGGTAGGGCTGGCACCTGGGCTGGAGCCGGGAGTGAAGCCGGAAAAAGTGGTCTCTGTGGCTCATTACGGGCACCCTGCTGTTGTGGGGCCCTATCTCCCTCTGGACAATCTTGGTGCCTATGGCCATATCTACCACAACCAAAACATTGGCCCTTGAAGTTACCTCCCTTCTGACCCTGCTAACCACGACCCTGCTGGCCGTTACCTCCCCGCCACTGGCCCTGCTGGCCCTGATGAACACGCTGTTGGCCCTGCTGCTGACCTTGTTGTCGGTGTTGGCCTTGCTGGCCCTTCTGATTAGGCTGGCCCTGATGGCCCTGCCTAAAACCCCCGAATCCCTGCCTAGAATCACCTGAACGGAATCACTTAGCAGGGTCCCCCTGATGGGAACTCTATTCGTGCTGATGAGTCTGTCCATGAGATGGTGCCCCACTAGCATTATTACCCTCGGTCCTGCCCTGCTGGCTGGAATCTCCTGTTCTCTTGCTTCCCTGAAGATGGAAGCGGTGATCCTGGAAATGTAGCAATGCGGCATTGAGTACATCAGTGAACGTACTCAGGGATAGATTCCCAATAAGGTGCTGACGGATCCTCCAAGCTAACCCGTCGACAAACATCATAACCTTCTTGACCTTAGTAGGTGCCTCATCTGGCACAATGGTGAGAAGTCTCGTGAACTCCTCCTCATACTCCGCTACGGTAAGACTCTCCTGCTTCAGATTCAGTAATCTCTGCCTCATCTCAGTCTGCACGGCGGGTGGAAAATACTTGCAGTCAAACCGTTCCCAAAATGACTGAATAGGGATCGTGTCCCTCTCCTCCAATGTGGTAGTGGACTCCCACCACTGCAAAGCGGCTCCCACCAGCTTAAAGGAAGCCAATAACTGCTTATGCACGTCGGTGCACTCATACATACGGAGATGCCGTTGGATGTCTTTCTTCCATTGGCTAATTGTGACAATATCGAAGCTACCAGAGAACTCAGGAGGATGCACTTTCTGAAAAGCATCCCGAACCCTCTCCCATGCAGATGGAAGTTGTGTTGGAACTGGCGCCACTGCCTGAACCTGGGGTGGAGCCTGCTGAACCACCGCTAGTGCGGCATTCACCGCCTGAGCGACAATGGCGGCTACTTCATTTGCATTCATTGTGCCTTGTGCCGGAACTGCTGGCTGCTCGGCCTGGGCACGCCTATCCTTCGGAGCACGTCTCGGAGGCATCTGAAACGTGAAGAAGTTTATTAGTCTACAGTCATTATCAAATCTCAAATAGCTGAAGACATAAACTTGAAAGCAAGAATACAACCATCCTATAATAGGGCTCTATAGCAATAACGTTAAGCTGAAAGCGAAATAAGCCGTACAGATCCTATGGACACTAGAACCTGATGCTCTGATACCACCTGTGACACCCCGCCTAATTAAATACCGGGCGATCACTCCTTTATTAAATTAAATCAAGGTGAAGAGTTGGTCCATTCTTAGCATCACTGTCGAAAAATAAATTTTTCCAATTTAACACCCTAATTAATTAAGCTAAGTGTCAAAACCATTTTTCATACATACTTAAAGAAAAATCATTTATTTTATTAACAACATTCAATAAGTAAGAATCACACCACATTAAATTCTGCAACATAGTCCAATTAATTTAATACGTTCGTCAATCGAATGTCAACATACGAAATCTAAAGTCACACATCCAAACTGAATAAATCCCATAGTAACAATACTGGAAATAACTGAAATACAAATGTTCAATAACAACGGAATAATGGAAAGAGCTACACATGCCCAACTAAATGAAAGTACTAAGAGTGGATCCGAATGAACGAAGTCGTCTAATCAAGAGACCTGCAACTCCCACCTAAGCTGCAGCGCGTTCCTTCCAAGGGATCCTAAGCAAGACGCCCCTGTGGCTGGGCACCTGTAATACATACATATATATACAAGAGAGAGAAAGAGAAAAAGAAACAGGTCAGAGCCCGATAGTGTGTTTGATTTAAAAATACGTTTAGCAAGTATTTAAATTGATACAGGCCAATGCAACAACATATTAGTGCGACACTCTCTTGAGAAATTCTCACCTCTCTTCTAATGTGCACACCTATCGCACTAACCTTCCCAATGGTATATCTCATCATGTAACACGCTATCCTTTCCCAATGGATTAATTTATCTTATGTTACTCGTAAGATTCAAAATTTAACGATTCAATTGTTTGAAGATACTATTTCAATTAGTAACCAAAGTTCCCATTTTAACTTTATAAATCAATAAAGTTTTCCAATGTCATATTATACTTTCTCAACACAAGTATTTATAAATTGAGTTATCAACCACGTCCTACATATCACATCACAGTAGACAGTTCCAGATTTCAGAATTTCATATATATATTAACCACTCGTAAAATATATATAAACCATAACAGCACCCCAAATAAAACTATGGTGCGGGCATACTCTACTATCCAAACCCCATATCACTCACATTAAGGGGAATACAAATTCGGAATCACTCTCGAATTCTATTACACATACTCAAACAATATTGAGGCGAAGTATAGATTCCAAGTCTCGTAGGACCGTCTGAACTATCACTGCGATAGCCTGTACCAAGGATACCTATACACAAACAAAATGAGGCTAAGCATAGACTCCAAGTCTCTAAGAGGAAAGCACATACCCGCATCTCTTAGGACCGTCTGAACTATCATTCCGATAGCCTGTACCAAGGATATCTATCTTCTAGGGTACGAGTCAATATCCCCCATAAGGCAACACAGGATAAGATCGACCCAGCACGGCAACCTCAGGGATAGCAAGTAGCGTGGGCATGATTTTCACACATAGATAGTATATGCATACACAATCATATATCTATACTAATATTACCATATCAATAATGGGTTAATTCTCAATTCCCATAACTACGACATTTGTAATCATTTCTCATTATTCAGTTATCACGTATAACCATTCACATTTTACTTCAATTTGAGGAACTTTTTCCACTTACTACATAACGCTTCATGGATCCTATCCTCCCAATTATAAAATTCAGTAGGTATACACATTTGTCCCAAAGTAACTCTCTTACGTGTCTCTCTCTTTAAATTATAAATTTACCGACCCATATGTAATTATACCAAAATACAATCTTTGCCCGACATCAAGGGTCCCAAAATCTATTCACATGTCCTACTGGTCTTCCCTATCTCCCAAAAACATTTTATTAAGGATGCCCAAGAATTATTTCACAATAAATCGAATTTAACTCATTTAAAAAGAGAAATAGGAGTCTTCCAGGAGGGGTCGATCGATCGAGGTCTGGGGTTCGATCGATCGAACCTTCGATCGATCGAAGCTCTGGGCTCGATCGATCGATCAAGCAGGTCTGCGAAATCTGCAGAATTGCAGTTACGGGTTTCATCTCCAAACTTACACCAAATCCATATTTTCTAATCCCAATCGTCCCATAATTTATACTTCTAACCTTATATCATCATATCAGGTATTTTCAACGTAAAACATATCAATTTACATCACTAAACATGGATTAATCATGCCATAATTCATTTAAAACTCAAGAACCCTAAAAATCTCTAACTCATGATTCTAATCTGTTTTATCCCAGAATTTCTTTCTTATTTACACCAAAATTTCGTGGGTTATCTTTCTACATCACAAGAGACTTCCAGAATAAGATTTAAGTCTTTACTACATGCAAATTCCTATCACAATTTGGGTTTTCTTCCATATAGTTCATCCCTAATCATTCCTAAACTAATATGGAAATTGCACCAACAAAAATAGCAAGATAAACACTTGCCTGGGATTTTCGACGGTCTGATTTGCAGATGTTTTTGGTGTGGTTGCGTAGCCTGTTGCGCGATCTACGCGTTGGTGGTGGTTGCGGTGCAAACGGATGATTTTTGGAGCCTTGGATTGCCTTGGAAGCTTTCTTCTTCCCTCTCCTATGGCCGTCACTTGTGTTTAGAATTTCTAACCCTAGATGACAATCCAGATATCTAATATAACCCTTTGGATTTTCGTGGGTTTAATTACCCATAAATGTGAAATGACCAAAATGCCCTCCCGGGGTACCACTTAGGCCTAAAAACGCCCCGAGACCCAAACTAAACCCCCGGGTACACTTTTTAGACTATCTCGACCCTTACGGACGCGTTGGCGCACTCAAAACGACCATACGAATGACTTATAAAATATTCACTTTTATTTATCAAAATTAGTCCCGACGCGACACGGGCACGTCCCGACTCAAATTTCCAAAATTGTCATTTTATTCTCTCGTGACATTCAATATAATAAATATTACATATTACTTTGCTCATTAGTAATATTCAACAAATTCCCCATAATTACTAACTCTCGTCACGTTAATAATTATCATAATTAATTTCCGAATTTTTATTAAATAATTCACTCACATTAAATTTAATAAATCCCCAAATTACTATAGCATAAAAATACGGGGTGTTACACCAAGGGACTTCACCTCATGCGCGTACTTCCCCTATGATAGCATTTAGAGAGATGTGTTTACGTAAATTATTATTTACATTTTATTCCATTCCAATATATACATCATAGTATATCTGGAGCCATACGTAGTTTAACCCATCATTATAACTTTAATGATTAATGAACTTCTTATTCATCTTCCAAGAATTTATGGTGACTATATAACCCACAAGGTTAAGCGTACCTCAAATTAAGCTTCTAAAGTCCCCCGATAACATTTTACAACTCCTAGTCTCATATCGATTAACTAAAGGAAAATCATGCCTTAACATCACTTTGGAAACCCCCGGAATACACCCAATTTAAGCCATCTCTAATCTATGGTAGTTAACTAACTCATCTAAGACTCTAGGACTCTAAGTTTACTTCATACAAGAAGGTTCCTAGGTCCTAAGCCTCAAGAAAATGGACCGGAATTGAGTTATAAAATAACTCAAAAACAGCAGGATTTTGAATCGATTCGCCCAAAAAGAGAATCGGTTCGGACTACGAAACTTGACATTCTGTAAACTGCCGAATCAATTCGGCTTCGCTGAATCGATTCGATCCAATCTAACCTGCAACCTCCCCTGTTAGCGAATCGATTCGCCAGGGGAGAATCGATTCGCCTAGCCCAAAATGTCTAGTTTTGGTTATGGAGTCTTGGACTCCAAATTTCCTCCAACTCAAATCGCTCCAAACCAAAATCATTTATTGAAACTAACCAATCGTAAATGCATCCAACAACTCTAATTTATACCAATAACCTTGTAAATCAATTCCCAAGGGTTCAAAACCTAGAAATCCATTAAAACCCTAAAATTGTTAGACCAAAATCAATCCACAATAATCAATGCAAATTATTCATCCCAAACCATATATTAGCAAGTAGAAAACTTGCCTTGAGCTTGAAATCTCATATTTCCCTTTACTAGCACCAATCCAATCTTCAATCTCCACTTTTCTCTTCTTCTCTCCACTATTCTCTTCCTCTCTCTAACTCTCTAGGTTTAAGACATGTAATAGGGAAATTAAGGGATTTAGAAGACAAAATCGGGGATTAACATAAATCTCCAACTTAAAAATGCTAATACGCCAAAAATATGACTCGTAACTACACATTTAAGTCATAACCAGTCAAAAGTGCCCGAAATCGAAAAATACAATATGACACTTATTTCGACTATCTCGACTATTCTGGGACTAACTACGCCCTCTAAATTATTATTCGGCAATTCTATAATTCATTTCAAGTTTCGGCTCCAATTAAACCATAAATGTCGTTTAAAGCATGTGACATTATAAAACGCAACATGATGATATTTACATACACATACAGTAAATATGCAACAATCTAGTAAATATTATCTGTTTCTCACTTAGTTAATATTTACTCCATTTTCCACTATTTTATATAATTACTTCACACAGTAAATTAATATAAAATAAATTATTCGAAAGAGAGGGTTATTTCATACTCCCTCCTTATGACGGAATTTTGCCCTCAAAATTCAGGCGTACCTTGCAAAAATAGATGCTAATATTTTTCCCGCATAGCATCCTCACGCTCCCACGTCGATTCTTCGACGTTGTGATGACCCCATTGGACCCGAACCAACGGTACCACTCCAGATCGTAACCTACATTCTCCATGGTCTAAAATTGTAACTGTTTGTTCCTCAAATGAAATATCGGGTTGTAATTCGATATCATCGAGAGGAATATGCCAATAAGCTCCTTCACATCTCATGTACTTTTTCAATGATGAAATATGGAAAATATCATGAATATGTTGCAAATGCTCGGGTAAAGCAATTTGATACGCTACCGGGCCTACTTTAGAAATAATAGGAAAAGGTCCAACGTAGCGCGGCGCAAGTTTCCCCTTCTTTCCAAATCTCATAATACCTTTCATTGGCGATACTCCTACCAAAACTTGATCTCCCACCTCAAGCTCCACATGCCTTCTATTTGCATCGACATAACTGTTTTGACGGTTTTGAGCTATTCGGATGCGATTTTAAATAAGTTCAATCTTCGAAGAAGTGTACTGGATCATTTCAGGTCCAAGAAACTTATTATCCCCCACCTGCAACCAACAAGTGGGCGATCTACAAGGCCGGCCATACAAGGCTTCATAGAGTGCCATCCCGATGGTGAATTGATACGAATTATTATAAGCAAACTCAACCAAAGGGAGATATTAATCCCAACCCCCTTTGAAATCAAGCACACACATTCGAAGCATATCTTATAACATTTGGCTGGCCCTTTCTATCTTCCCATGTGTTTGAGGATGATAAGAGGTACTCAACTTCAATTCGGTTCCCATAGCTTGTTGGAAACTTCGCCAAAAATGGGAAAAAAAAATCTTATCTCTATCGGAGACTATGTTTATGGGCACCCCATGGAATCTAACGATCTCCGCAATGAACAACAGGGCATAACGAGCAGTATTGTAGTCGGTACGAACCAGTAAAAAATGCACCGACTTAGTCAAGCTATCAATAATAACCCAGATGGAGTCATGACCACTTTGTGACGTCGGTAAGCCCATGATGAAATCCATCGATATGCTCTCCCACTTCCAGACCAGAATCTCCAAGGGTTGCAATAATCCCGTCGGTCGCTGATGGTCTATCTTAACCAATTGACAAGTAGTACATTGGGAAACGAACTAAAAAATATCTCTCTTCATGCCCGCCCACCAGTATTGACGACACATGTTTTGGTACATTTTGTCATTACCAGGAGGTACTGTAAACTTGGAACTGTGAGATTCCATCATTACTTCCCTCCTTAATTCCCCTTCGTCCGGAACTACAAGTCTCCCGTGAAACATAATCCACCCTCCGAGCTTATAGAGTAGGATTCCGCTCCCCCGGTTAACAATTAGCGTATACGATCCTGACATCTTTTGTCTCTACCTTGAGTTTCTACAACCCGTGCCACAATAGTAGGCGTAATGGTCTACACCGACATAAACGCCGTAGCAACCGCATCCTCTTGACTAAGATCCTTCCACTTAGCTTTCCATACCGAGGCTAACTCCCCCTCGGGTTTCCTACTCAAAGCATCTGCCACTACATTCACCTTGCCTGGGTGATAGTTGATATTAAATTGGTATTCTTTCACGAACTCTAACCAACGACGATGTCATATATTCAAATCCTTTTGTAAGAATAAATATTGCAACGATTTATGGTCCGTGAAAAGGCTAAACTTCTCCCCCAAGAGGTAATGTCTCCAAATCTTCAAAGAAAAAACCACATCCGCGAGTTCCAAGTCATGAATCGGGTAATTCTTCTCATGTGGCTTTATCCTGCGGGAGGCATAAGCAATAGCCCGCTATTCTTACTGCAACACTCCGCCTAACCCTTGCAACGAAGCATCCGTAAAGACTAAATATTCCAATCCTGGCCTTGGCAATGCAAGGACTAGAGCAAAATTCAATCTCTCCTTCAGCTTATCAAAAGCATACTGACAAGAATTATCCCACACAAACCTCACCCCTTTCCGGGTTAAATTTATCAAAGGGCTAGCAATTTTAGAAAAACCCTTGATGAATCTGCGATAATAGCCAGCCAAACCCAGAAAACTACGAATCTCGGTAGGTGTCGTGGATTGACCCCATTCCCTCACCGCAACCACTTTACTAGGGTCTATCGAAATACCCTGGGTTGTCACGATGTGACCCAAAAACTGTACTTCCTGCAGCCAAAAACTGCACTTTTCAAACTTAACATACAATTGATGATCCCTCAACGTCTGCAGGACCAACCGTAAATAAGTAGCACGATCCGCTTCTATTTTTGAATACACTAGGATATCATCAATGAATACTATAACAAACTGGTCGAGGAAGTCCCAGAACACCCTATTCATGAGGTCCATAAAAACTGCGAGGGCATTGGTTAGCCCGAAGGGCATAACAAAAAATTTGTAGGACCCATACCTCGTTAGGAAAGAAGTTTTGGAAACATCCTGCTCCCTTATCCTCAACTGATGATACCCCGTCCTCAAATCGATTTTAGAGAAGTACGACGCTCCCCTAAGTTGATCAAATAAATCGTCGATACGAGGCAAAGGGTATTTATTTCGGATAGTGACTTTATTCAACTCCCGGTAATCCACACATAATCGGAGAGAGCTGTCCTTTTTATTCACAAATAACACCGGAGCGCCCCATGGCGACGCACTACGCCTAATGAACCCTTGTTCCAACAACTGCTGAATCTGGTCTCTCAACTCCCTCATCTCAATAGGAGCCATATGATATGGAGCACTCGCAGTCGGTCGAGTTCCCGACGCTAAATCAATTATGAACTCAACCTCCCTACTAGGAGGCAAACCCGGTATTTTTCGAAAGACATCCTCAAATTCCCTAACACCCGAAATAAAATCTAAGGAAATAACTACATCCCGAGAATTCTCCTTCGCGATACAGTACAAGTAAGTGCTAGTACCTCCTTCCCTACAAGGCATAACCACTGAAAACATTTCTTGCCCCGAAATGGCAAAAACTATACTTTTCCCATAGCAATTAACTACAGCGCGATATTTTACTAGCTAATGCATTCCTAATATTACATCATACCCGACCATGTCAAGGACGAGCAAATCGGCCTCAAAACATAAGTTGCCAAGATTTATTCCTACTTGTTTACAAACAAAGAAAATAAGTGACCCATCTCCCATAGAAGATTCAACACTCGTAAAAGTACTCACTGTAGACTGAGCAAAACTTTTAGAGATGAACGAGTGTGTCGCATCCGTATCAAATAATACTCGACCCATATGCCCCTGAATGAGAAACTTACCCTCAATCACTGGCGGTGCTGGAGGGGCCGGAGGAAGCATAGCATCCTGTATGTGATAAACTCGCCCATACTGTAGTTGTCCCTGTTTGGGAGGGACAATCGGGTTAGGTACTTATGGCGGTAACTGGACCTGTTGCTGCTGTGGAACCCTAGGAAGCTGTCCCCCAATTAACTGAGGACAGGCCTTCTTGAAATGGCCCGCATCTCCACATAAGAAGCATCGACCCACCATATTCTCTTGGTTTCGACCCCGATTATTTCTAAACTGCCCGAAGCCTTGGCCCTGATGGCTTCTACCTCCATTTCCACCTCGACCTGCCTGTTGCTGTTGCGGGCCACCTTGACCCTGCCTACTATTACTGCCACCAACATTAAACCCACCGAAACGTTGCCTTTTTTATAAGTCCCCTTGCTGGGGATCCCTTTCTTTTTGTTTATCCCGAAGATTGGGACGAGGGTAATGCTCCTCCTCTTATCCCATTACCTCCGGGTTTCCCCGCCTGCCCCACAACCGAAGCCTTCTTACCAATTTGAACATACAACCGGTGTTCTTGACAATGGAGTAACGCCGCATTCATTACATCCCCAAAAGTCTTCAAAGCTGGATTGCCCAGCAAATGTTGTCTTATCCGCCAGTGTAAACCTCCCATAAACTTGGATATTTTCCTCTCTTGTGGAGTGACCTCGTCCGGTACAAAACTAGCTAGCCAAGTAAACTCCTCTTCGTACTCCGCAACTGAACGTTCACCCTACACCACATCTTGAAGTCTTCTTCTCATCTCCTTTTGAACTGCGGGAGGAAAATACTTCCTATCAAACAAAGCCCAAAATTCATTGATAGTTATAGTATCTCTCTGCTCTGGAGTAGTCATCGATTCCCACCAATGCAACACAGCTGCTCCAACGAGTTTAAAAGTAGCAAGAATTTGTTTTCTCTCCTCGCTACACTCCACCATGAATAGATGTCGTTGCATATCCTTCTTCCACTGATTAGCTTCTATAACATCAGAGCCTCCTTGGAATTCTGGAGGATGGCCCTTTAAAAAGGATTCTCTAACCCTTTCCCACGGAGAAGGTCCCGCAAGAGCTTGTGCTTCTTGAGCACGTGGTTGTTGGGCTTGTGGCATTTGTTGAACCACTGCAGTCATAGCAGCATTAACTACTTGGGCCATAATATTGGCCATTTCAACTTCATTAATCGTTTCTTGTGGCAGCGGTGGAGGACCAACATCCTCTTCTACGACTCTATTTCTTCTAGCGGGGAGACCTCTCTGAGGCGGCATCTGAGATGAAGAAATAATCGAATTAGAATACTATCTAAAAATAATCTATTTTGCAGAAGATCGCAATTATAGACAAACAAAGCAGTCCTAACATTAAGGCTCTATATCAAAGAACGCTACCGTAGAACGTGACAAGTCCACATAGATCCTAAAGACTCTAGAACCTGATGCTCTGATACCATCTGTGACAACCCGCTTATCAAAATAAGAGGTGACCAGCCCGATACTCCAATAATAACAGGAATCATAGATGGAACATTCTCAACATCAACAATAATACAATAAGTATACGAGATAACCACTCACTATTTTAAAAAAAAACGGATTGCCAAAAACGTAAAATTTGCAATTTAAAAGAACATTTGAACAAATAAATTTACAAGAAGGTGGATACACCAAAAAGACTTATATTACAACCACAACAAGTATACAGTAAAGGAACCGAATATGTTGTCGGTCCACAGTCTATACAAAACATAAATAACAAGTTTGTTAAGTTACATAATACATTTCATTATACAATTACAGAAGCTTTGGGCCACACGCCCGAATACACGACCTGAGCATAACTAGAGTACAAAAATGGAGGCTCCTATATCAAAATATCCTGTAATCGTCCACACAGAATTACAGCTCCAAGACACCGAAATAGGAAAGTCAGAACGGGCGTCCTTGCAGTGGAGCGCCTGAGCGAATAAGCAATGCAAGCAAAACAAGACATATGAACGGGTCAGGGCCCCATTTTATATGATAACCAGATGAATAAAAAGTATGACCGTTGTAAATAATTTATCCTCTATGGTGATGATAAGAATATACCTACATAACTTAGAACATAAATTAAAACAATTAGGATGACCATCAATTTAAGTCCATTAGACAAGAGGATAAGAATAAATATAATTAACTAAGGATTACCATCATTACCCAGTTTCATTTTACCGTTTCGTATTTCAATTGGAAACATATTCAGAGCCCATTAATTCTTAGAGCACTTTATCATCCATTAAGTCCCACTTGATTAAGAGTAGTTATATTCAATTATATATAACGATTCTAAGACCGTCCTTCCGAGTTTCCCCACTGGACGCGCCCCTTAATAGCTATCATCTTCCAGGGCCTATCAAACAAGACAACCTGGGCATCCTAACGCACGTCGGGAAGTGGCCATACACCTTCGACAGTGAGTCTTAACCACACCCGAAATTACCTCACTTCGAATAATAAATACATACATAATAACTAGTCATATGGCCGAGAACTATATTCGCCCTGCATTCATATCCGTGGGACTTCACCTCATGCGCGTACTTCCCATGTGATAGCATTTAGAGAGGTGTGTTTACGTAAATTATCATTTACATTTTATTCCATTTCAATATATACATTATAGTATATCCGGAGCCATACGTAGTTTAACCCATCATTATAACTTTAATGATTAATGAACTTCTTATTCATCTTCCAAGAATTTATGGTGACTATATAACCCACAAGGTCAAGCGTACCTCAAATTAAGATTCTAAAGTCCCCCAATAACATTTTACATCTCCTAGTCTCATATCGATTAACTAAAGGAAAATCCTCCCTTAAAATCACTTTGGAAACCCCCAGAATACACCCAATTTAAGCCATCTCTAATCTATGGTAGTTAACTAACTCATCTAAGACTCTAGGACTCTAAGTTTACTTCATACAAGAAGGTTCCTAGGTCCTAAGCCTAAAGAAAATGGACCGGAATTGAGTTATAAAATAACTCAAAAACAGCAGGATTTCGAATCGATTTGCCCCAGCGAATTGATTCCCCAAAAAGCGAATCGGTTCGGACTACAAAACTTGACATTCTGTAAACTGCCGAATCGATTTAGCTTCGCTGAATCGATTCGATCCAATCTAACCTGCAACCTCCCCTGTTAGCGAATCGATTCGCCAGGGGCGAATCGATTCGCCCAGCCCAAAATTTCTGTTTTTGGTTATGGAGTCTTGGACTCCAAATTTCCTCCAACTCAAATCTCTCCAAACCAAAATCATTTATTGAAACTAACCAATCATAAATGCATCCAACAACTCTAATTTATACTAATAACCTTGTAAATCAATTCCCAAGGGTTCAAAACCTAGAAATCCATTAAAAACCTAAAATTGTTAAACCAAAATCAATGCACAACAATAAATGCAAATTATTCATCCCAAACCATATATTAGCAAGTAGAAAACTTGCCTTGAGCTTGAAATCTCATATTTCCCTTTACTAGCACCAATCCAATCTTCAATCTCCACTTTTCTCTTCTTCTCTCCACTATTCTCTTCCTCTCTCTAACTCTCTAGGTTTAAGACATATAATAGGGAGATTAAGGGATTTAGAAGACAAAATCGGGGATTAACATAAGTCTCCAACTTAAAAATGCTAATACTCCAAAAATATGACTCGTAACTACACATTTAAGTCATAACTAGTCAAAAGTGCCCGAAATCGGAAAATACAATATGGTACTTATTTCGACTATCTCGACTATTCTAGGACTAACTACGCCCTCTAAATTATTATTCGGCAATTCTATAATTCATTTCAAGTTTCGGCTCCAATTAAACCATAAATGTCATTTAAAGCATGCGACATTATAAAACGTAACATGATGATATTTACATACACATATAGTAAATATGCAACAATCGAGTAAATATTATCTTTTTCTCACTTAGTTAATATTTACTCAATTTTCCACTATTTTATTTAATTACTTCACGCAGTAAATTAATATAAAATAACTTATTTGAAAGAGAGGGTTATTACATTCTCCCAATCTTATCATTTTCTAACATGGAGTAGTCAACAGGTGTTTCATGGATACCATGCATGGTGGAAATGATGGAGGGGAGAGCTTTAGCTAGAGAGATGTTTTTTTTACTTTGCACATGCCCTAAATCATTTATACCCGCTAGAGAATATAGCATATTTAAGTCTTAACTCTGAAAAATAGCATGACGTACTTTCCAAGTTCACCATCACGTAGTTTTATTCCATGGCTTCATCATTCATTCCCACAATCTCTTATGTCAAAGACCTCCGAAATGATGAACACTCTAGGACTAAAAGTAGCAAAAATCCAAGTCTATTATGTTTGTTCTCTAATCTACCCCAACCTTACTACCAATAAGACATCCCATTTATCAAGCTCTCTGAACATATTTACAAGGAATCACTATGTTCATATAAATCTCGATTGCTAGGTCGCCTAGTGTTGTCCAAAAACCAAAAACCTATCACTACTGAGGAACTGAAGAACAAGTTATCTTCTATCTGGAATCTGACACTGCCACGGAAACTTACACCCAAAGATAAAGGTTTCCATAGCCTATTTTTTGAATCCGTGGAAGACATGCAAAATTCATGGATGTTTGGTCTCATTCATTTTGCTTTGAGATCTTTCAAACCATTTATTTAGACTCCTAATTTTACACCTTCAAACTTTGTCTCCTCCCATGCCCATGTATGGGTTAGGTTTCTAGACTTACCTGATGAATTTTTCCATCCTAGACTGCTCTTGGAAATTTCCAAGGGGGTAGGAACACCCATTAGCTTTGATAAAAAATATGGATTATATTCTAGGATCTTAGTGGATATTGATTTTTCTTATAATCTTCCCACCTTTTTTGTTATTTAACTTGATTGAGTTTGAACATCAACCATCCTCTGTGAGCATTGCAATTGTGTGGGACACTCAATGATTAATTGCAAATTCATCCACAAATCTGTTCGCCCATCCAAATGAGCTCAAAAGAATATGTGTATGGGTGCAGTGCCCAGAAATAAGATGATGCTAGGAGTTTAGATAACCTCAATAATGATAAAGTTCCATTTCAAAAAACTGTTGTTAGTTATCTCTTGGAAACTCTTAACAGTAGTGTCAATTCCATGCAACATGTCGACACTACCATTATGAATACATGGACACAAATTACGCAGGACCATGCTCACTTATCAATCTTGGAGAATGGTCAGTCCAGTACAACTACTTGTGCAATTACAGTTCCCACTTATTTGCTTAATGAAGAAAAATCCACTCTTGTTCAAAGAGACATCATCGCAGCAAGTGATATCAAAATATGTATTAGAGTGGGTTAATTTTTTGTGTCAAATGTGGAAGCAACATCTAACAATTCGTTACCTCCAAACCGGGTGTGCTTCCTGAAAAAGAAAGGGATCTTATATATTGACAGAGCTCAGGTGTCCACTGAACAAAAGATAAATGGTTGTTTTCAAAATGAGATAAGAATCCCTAAAAATCATGTTGCTCTCGATATTATTGAACATTTGGCAAAAAGTTATTAAAACAATTTGTCTACAAAATCTACTATGTTGACTTCAAAGGATTTGGATGTAGTCACTCCAATAGATCTGTAAGGTCATAACAATAAGGCCCTAGTTGTTCAAAACAACTCGGGTGGCATTGATTTTGACTCAACAACTTTTAAAGAAATTAATAAGGAAGGAAACGACTATATTCATATCCCTAAAAAATAGTTGTTCGGAGTAATTTTTGGGAAGATATTTCGGATAATGAGAATTCATATGGTGAAATGCCACCTCTAGAGGAAATTCTAGACTCGTCAAATTCATTAAAGGATAAGGAAAACCATGAAATTAATTCATACGTGGAAATTCCTAAATTTGATCTTGGAATGTCAACTAGTTCAGCAAAAGTTCGAGCATCTATTGAAGACTCGGTTGGCCAAAAATACAAAACTCCAGTTAGAAATTCTTTTGAGGTTTTAGGGAATATGGACTTTGAGGGAGAAGGAATTAATCAAAATAAAAAGAGAAAATGATTCATTTCCGTACTTAAGTACCGAGGATATATTGACTCTAAAACGCAATTCAAGGCGGTCTATTACTCGTTCTTGATTTTGTGAATTTTATTAAGTTTCTTTTCTTTAGCGCTTGTAAGTGTCATAGGAGAGACTTTTTCTCCTCCCAATAAATAAATTGTTATTTTAAAAAAAAAAAATTAACACCCGCTAAGTAACTAAAATTTTGCATGAGTCCCATGGAAATTCTTAGACACTACTTCTCAAAATCCCTCATTTTCCTCCATTCTCAATGGTGAGAGATCATAAAAAAATCACATTCACATACCACCATTAAGTCTCTTAAAGCCATTAATATTTCTGCTTCTCAACTACCCAAACTTAGCACGGTGATGATGTTATAGTCAAGATTCACAAGGAGACTCTTAATTCCTATGCGACTCTAAGCTTCTAGGTTCATTGGTGCAAAAGGTAAGAAACTTTTGTCTTCGGAGGAAATACATTCCCTCATCTCTAATGAATGGGGGCTTGATAAAACATGGAATATCATGCCAAGAAGAAATGGATTCTATAGTTTTCACTTCAAAAATAAGGAAGATGTGAGGAAAGTTTGAGTAGTGGGACCTTTGAGACTTCATGTGGGTTTTTTAAACCTATTTAATGGTGTAACAATTTCAGGGCATCATCTTATATTTCTTCAACCTCTTATGTTTGGGTGAAATTTATTGATCTTCTTGAGGAGTATTGCCATCTTAAGTTATTCATGGAAATTGATAGAGGTGTAGGTAACCCTATTCAAATAGACTCGATAACCTTGGAGCAACGGTATGGGTTATAAGCTCGGGTCATGGTTTAAGTGGACTTCTCTTATGAACTGCCAAAGAGTGTAGTTATTGATGATAATGGGTTCAATCTCCCCATTATATTTGATTTTGAGTGGCCTCCCTTTTGTGAACAATATGGTTGTATAAGGCATGCTATTTCAGTTTGAAGAGGGTTAAATCTCATGTTAAGCACCATTCAATAACAAAAGTGGTTGTGGAATAATTAGGTCTAGGTCACGGATCAAAAAATGTTAATGAGGATTCTGTAGTGGGTTCCAAGAGAAAGGATCATTTTGTTCTTGAACCTCAAGTGAATGAAAAGGAAGCTCGTGGCATCCTCTTGCTGAAAATATTTGCACCCACTCTTAAATCGAAAATCATGTTCGTCCACGTAATTTTGTTACGGAGTTTGATCCAAAAATCTCACTACAGAATGTTGTTTTCCGCCAAAATAATCAAAAAGGTTCTCAGAAATTTGAAAATAGTAATAGGTTCACAGTCCTTGGTGTTGGTAATGAGGATATCTTAGACCCTCATAGGTTTGATGGACTCGATTGCAATCAGTCAAGTATGGGTGACCTTTGATAGTTGATCAAAGAAACCGAATTCTCAACTTTGTCGCCCCTGATAGTGTCTTTGCAACACAAAATCTTAGGACTGATATTGGGATTCATATCTTAGAATATCAGGCCGCTCAATTTGAAAGTTATGCTTTTTTTAGTGCAAATGTTAATGTTAAAATGAAAAAGGGTATACTAATCTTTTGTCTACAGGAGCTGGAAATACCACATTTCCACTACAAGAAAGTACAACTGAGATAAAGGGGTCACTGTTTGGGCTTCCTATCTCGTTTCTAGTAGTGGTTGTTCTTGTTCCTCTTCACGTGAACCTGGTGGTAAAAAAGTTAACGGTACCAAAGATATTGAATATATTTGTAGTACTTTGTTTGATTTTTTTAATAATACCAATAAGGGAACAAATCATGTCATAATGTCGATCGATGCAATTTTCTTATTGGGACGATTTCGGTGCCTAGTCTCCCTGATACCAATGGAAAAATGATAACTTGTCCTATAGTACATGTTATGAGTCTCAAAATATTAAGTATTAGAGTTCCACACGAGTATTTGTAATTTATTTAATGAATGTCAGAACTCTTGTCCCTACTATTTTGGGGTTCTTAATATGTTCCCTTAAGGCACATGTTATCAGGGCCCATATTGAGGAGGGGAGGTGTAACTCTCAAACGACAGATCATCAAAATCTCTTAACGCCTTTTTTTTTTGTAAGAGGGAAAAGAAAATATAAATAAAGACAGGATTAGTGTGTCCTCTCAATGATCAGTCCCGATGCATCCTCCCCCAAAAGATGGAGGATTTGGTTCGGAGCTTCTTCAACTTCAACGAAACGGTCGTCTTACTTTCTTCCTTCCTTAGCGAGAAAATCCGCACATCGGTTGCCTTCTCTGTGGATGTGTCCAACTCTAGCAGTGGTGATCTTCCACTACTAGAGTCAATAATCTGGAACACTCCTAGGCAAGAGAGATTACAAGCCTGGTACAACAACAGTCATGTTATCCCTATCTATAAATAACCCGGAGGGAAAAACATTTATAATTTTGGTCAGAGCCTGAGGTGTGCAAGAAGTAACTTAATTAATATATGATCCAATAATACAGTCAATGCACAATAAGTATTCCCCCTTCGTCACTCGCATACATATAACACCTCACCCCTCATCTAAGTGTGATATGTTTCATACACCAAAAGTCCCCAAATAATAACTACGACTACGTCAATTTAATAAAAGGGTTAAATGATTTAAGTGTACCGACTACAATGAATTAACAATACCCGTGATATACCCATCTCATGATTTTCACATAAATGTAATAAAATCTATTATGCATTAAATGATCACAATTATAATTTATGTCTACATTCTGAGACATTTCGATCAATCTCGTATAAAGTCCGGATAATTATATATGTCCTTTATATATATATGACACACAAGGGCATCTATCATTAGTGTCTAATTCATTCTCTATTGGCAAGTCCGAAGGAATTCCTTATCCTAATTAGACATCACAAAATACACACAAGTTGGGGGTAGGCCCTGCGCAGGATATCGATACACGGCCCATAACAAGCAGTGATATAGTAACAATCAGTGCCAACACATACCTCTCGTGGGTGGAGCCTCCACATAGTACCTATACGACATACACATCGTCAAGGACACCATGCCGACATGTGGTACACGGCCCGAACGCACGAAGCCCCGAGCCGATAAGATGGTCAACTGGTATGTCCACACAAACAATAGTACATATTATTATCCTCGATAATATGTATAGGTAATTAATCTATAATTACCATAAAAGTTCAACTAAAATGTACGCGTTCCTTTATTAATAATTTATCATCTAATAAATTATTCATTATACTCCATGAAATAGTTATTCGACCAACGAGCTAATTGTAATTAGTAAATTGTGGGCATATCATTACTTAACTAACTATTTAACAATTCAACTATTTACTTCCCCTCTTTAATTTTTCTTTCATTACTGTTCAGTAACCCAATCATTTCCACTGTCTAAACTAAAAACCATACCCACACGTAGAAGGAAAGAACTATCAGAAACCCACGCATGTCGCTCGAACGATAGGGTCTCTCGTTCGAGCAAAACAACATATCACTCAAACGACACGTGGTGTCGCTCGAGTGAACCCCTTATCCCCTTCCCCAACGCTGCTTCAAACCTTTTCATCTTTCCGGATAAAATTTATGAACCCACAAGCAGTTTCATACTTAACAAAAACTAAGAACTTAACCCAAAATTTATGTCCCTACATCCAACCATTTTTCGCCTGAATAAAGGCTTAAATGATTCCGATGTCTTCCCAACTTTTACCCATTATTTAATTCGCAGTAAGCGATTAATCATCCTGTAATCTACATCAATCTCAGTCCACAATTTACCAAGACATCCTATACATCAATTTATCAAAATATCCAAAATTTGACTACAAGGATCCTACGAATTCTATCATCAAATTTCAGATTTACGATACCTAATTTTTGGGACATATTCTACATAAAAATCCAGTCCTCTACATGTATTGTTCCTTCATCAAATCAAACACATTAAGCCCTAAATACCATAAATCTATAGGGAACAAATATGATGCATTGAGAAATAAATTGAAAATACAAAATAAGAAGGATAATTCTTTCCTTTAAAATCTGTAGAAGGAATCCTCTAATGCTCCATTGATTTTCCAATTTTTTCTCCCACCTTTCTTCCCTTTTTAGTATTTCTATTTTTTTTTCTCCCGTGGGTGCTAATCTATGTCTACTCTAATGATAGTGGGGGAGTGGTTTACCCAAAATTAAACACTTAATTAGTGGTTAATCCCGAGTTGGGCCTAAAACTCAACTTTTGGACCCCCGATTCCATTACCCAACTAGCCTAAAACTCCCCAACTCATATACCTATGACTCGGGACCAATTCTAAATATTTAAAACACTAAATCGAGTCTACAACGCTCCCTAAAACGTGCAATAATTATTTCTAATTCACTTAAACATTTTACTATGTTAAAACGACATCCGCCCATAAATTTATTTATGTGTTATTTATTTTTTACACGCAAGCCCATTATGTCCAGTTAAGTTCTATCTTTATGTTATCTTGAATAATTATTTATTTTAAAAATTAAAATTTTTACTCATCTAAATTTAAATTCACCCGATTTAATTTATTCCAAAATTAATATTAAATTAACAAATTTAAACTGGTCGAAATATTTATTCCAAAATTACGAGGTATTACATTCTCCTCCCCTTATAACAGAATCTCGTCCTCAGAATTCGCTAAAGTCCAACCTTATGTTTTTATCCGCATTATAACCCAAGTTTTTGTGCTCAATTATTCCATACCCATATCCCATGAGATCAAAGAAAAGTCTCACTCATGCTTATCATAACGTCACTGGGGTGTTCATATATCCACATTATATGTAAACATATATAACATTCACAAAGATGGATGGTACATACACATTTAGTTTTTACCATTCATACCAAGCATATCCGTACACCAAATATACCACCATATATGTACATGAGAAAGATAAATAATGATCTCAGTATCCGACTCCCCTCAACTCCCGACTTTTGCCAATTTCGTGAGTGGGACGTCTCGCAAGCGAAATCCAAATAAAGAAACCTCCCGATACACTACTGTAAGACTTAGTCAGTTATTGAGATTCATAGACCCAAGATTAAAAATAAAAAGAAATAAACATGAATGTGTGCAGTAGTAATATAGATTTTACGTTTTTCCCATTGTCAACTAAAGTCTCAAATCGCCAAAGGGATGCACTAAATCCCAATAAATTTACCCATTTAATTATGCTAATAATCATAACCCAAAATGTCCTAGGGTTTAACATCTCTCAGCTCCCGACCTTTGCTACTTTCATGCGCGGGATGTCACGCAAGAAAAATCCAAACAAGGAAGCCTCTCGATACACTAATGTATAGCATTGTCAGTCGTTGAGTTTCATCAGTCCAGGACCCATGTCTATAATGTGCTCAATTAATTTTTATAAGGATCTCCAGTCCATGTAGTCTCCCATTTAACCATATTTAAAACTCAAAGTGTCACAATTTCCTTTAATTTTTTTCGCCGTGAAAATAAACATTAATGTCAACTAGTCACACCACATTCAACTATTAAATTTAATTATTTTCGTAAATATTAACCCAAACCCTATGTTCTAAGCTCTCCCGAGGTAAATTCCCATACCCTTACATACGAGGCATTATTAGCGCCTGTCCTTCAACTCGCGGGTGAAATAGTACAAAGTGTTTAAATACAACGGAGTCTACCCTCCCTAATGTGCAAACGAGATATCCTTTACTAAGGAGTACTATTCACTAGTATTAAACTAAGCATGTCCTACAAAATAAGGGAACTAGGGATCATACCATCATTGTCTATGATGGTGCTGGTCCCTATCCTGATGCTAAGTGATACACGTGCCCGTACTAGAACTGCGGCTTCTGTCTCCAAGGTGGAGTGAGTAGCGTTGGCACGGCTGGTACTACCACCACTGGCTGTGCTTGTAGTGGTCGACACCCCCCCTAGGATGCCTGGTGTCCCTGTTGTCCCTCTAACTCCTGTATTGCTCGATTCCCTTAAGGTCACCTCCTGGCGAAGTGGCCCTTCTCACCACAAACATAACAATTTCCTTGGAACTGGTGTTGATCTGGCTGTTAACCCTATTGACCCTGATTTTTATGCCCTTGGCCATGGTGGCCTCTCTCCTAGCCATGGCCATGTCTGTTCCCATTATCTAAACCCCTAGATATCTTGTGCGGCTCTTAAGGTTGATGGACCCAAGATTACTGGGCCTCGTGACTATTATTCCCATTCTCCTTATTCTATTGGTTAGACGTCTTTGAGCGGTGTCTCTTATCCCCCATATCCTTTTGAAATGCCCTATAATCTTGGCAATGCAGTAAAGCATCATTCACTACCTAGTTAGAAGTAGTGAAAGATGAATTTTCCAATAATGAATGTCTGATGTGCCATACTATCCCCGACACAAACTTCTCTATCTTCCTCTGCTCTGTACTCACATCCTCCTTAGCAAAATAGGAAAGACCAGCAAACTCTTCATCGTATACAACCACTGTAAGACTTCTCTGCTTAAGGTCTATGAACTTCTTCTGCATCTTTGATTGCATTTCCCGAGGAAAATACTTCCATTCAAATCTACCTCAAAACTGATCTATGGTAAGATTGTCCCTTTCGGCAACCATCATAATCGCTTCCTACCATTGAAGTGCAGCCCCCACTAATCAAAATGACGCTAACATCTGCTTTTGAACGGGTGTGCACTCTACCATCCTTAAGTGTTATTGAATATCTCTCTGCCACCTACTTGCCACTAGAATATCTGACCTTCCCGCAAACTCCAGTATTTGACCTTTAGTAAAGGCCTCCCTCGCTTTGTCCCACGTGTAACCTGGTGGTTGTGCTGGTATAGACACCCGCTGTGGTGGTGGTTGCTAAGTGCTTGTATCGGTGGAAAGTGTTGAAGCATGGATTCCATAGCCGTAGAGACCGCCTGAGACACGATGGTGGCTATCTCAGCGTGGGTAATAAGTTATGGGGCCTGTGGTGGCTCCGGGTGAGCCTCCTCCTCCTCAGCCAGTGGAACTACTCACCTTGGTCTGCCCCAATATCCATTTTCCATCTGAAAGCAAACAAGATTTGCATTAGTAACTGATCATAAACAATGCAATGATTCCTAAGCATAGGGCTCTACATCAAAGAACGCAACGCAAAATATAACGAGCTCAAACACAGATCCTAAGGACACTAGAACCGCGCTCTGATACCAATTGTAACGACCCTCATTTTCTCACGTAAAGGGCTGTCCAGGCACGATATGCCGAAGATGGGACTCGTCGATCAATTAATACAATTCTCAACACAATGTAGTATAAATATTGTTATTTAAAAATGTCGATACTTTAAATATAATAAATATCTCACTGACACTAATTAAACTCAACCAACACCAACTAAATAATAAACTTAACAGCAAGTAAATATCACAACTCTAGCATAATGTAAGTAAATAAATAAATCTTGGGCTTATGCCCTTACAATGTTTCTCAATAATAATAATTAAACTCTAGCAGAAAAAACTAATACTATAGTCAATAATCTGAAACACTGCTAAGCACGAGAGATCGCAAGGCTCGTACAGCAACAGTCTTACAATCCATATCTAGAAACATCCTGCGGGAAAAATATTTATAATTTGGGTCAGAGATCGAGTTGTGTAATAATTAACTTAATTAATTTATGATGCAATAATACAGCTAATGCACAATAACTATTCACCCTTTGTCACTCACATGCATATAACACCTCACCCCTTATCTAAGTGTGATATGTTTCGCACCCCAAAAGTCCCCAAATAATAACTACGACTACGTTAATTTAATAAAATGATTAAATGATTTAAGTGTACCGACTATAATTAATTAACAATACCCGTAATAACCCTGTCTCATAATTTTCACATAAATGGCATAAACATCTATTACGCATTAAAGGATCACATTTGTAATTTATGTCCACATTCTGAGACATTTCAGTCAATCTCGTATAAAGTCCGATTAATTATATATATGACACACAAGGGCATCTACCGTTGGTGTATAATTCATGCTCTATCTGCAAGTTAGGAGGAATTCTTTATCCTATGCGAACATCACAAAATACACACAAGCTGGGGACGGTCCCTATGCAAGACACCTGTAAACGGCACATACCCGCGGTGATACAGGAACGGTCAGCTCCAACACCTACCTCTTGTGGGTGGAGCCTCCATGTAGTACCTATATGGCTTATACATTATCAAGCCCATATGTGCCGACGTGTGGTTCGCGGCCCGAATACACGAATCTCCAATCCGATAGGACGGTCCATTGGTATGTCTACATAAATAATAGTGCATATTATTTTCCCCTGTAATATGAATGGGTAATTACTATATAATTACCATAAAAGTTCAACAAAAATTCACCTGTTCATTTATTAATAATTTACCATATAATAAATTATTCATTATGACAATGAGATTGTTATTCGACCAACGAGTTAATTGTAATTAGTACTAATTTAATGTGGACATATCATTACTAAACTAACTATTTAACCATTTCAGTCTTTAATTTCCCTTTCATTCCTGTTCAGTAACCCAATCATTTCCGTTATCTAAACCAAAAACCGTACACACATGTAGAAGGAAAGAACTGTTAGAAATCCACGCACGTCGCTCGAACGACGGGGTCTCTCATTTGCGCGACAAAGCATGTCGCTCGAACGACCCCCTTGTCCCCTTCCCCCACGCTGCTTCCAACCTCTTCTTCTTCCCAGATAGAATTTATTAACCCAGAAGCAGTTTCTGACTTAGCAAAAACCAAGAACTTAACCCAGAATTCATGTCCCTAAATCCAACAAATTTTCATCTTTATAAAGGCTTAAATGATTCATACGTCTTCCCAACTTTTATCCGTTATTTAATTCACAGTAAAGGATTAATTATCCTGGAATCTACATCAATTTCAGTCCATAATTTACCAAGACATACTCTACATCAATTTATCAAAATATCATAAATTTAACTACAAGGATCCTACATATTATACCATTAAATTTCAGATTTACGATACCTATTTCTGGAATAAATTCTACATAAAAATCGAGTCCTCTACATGTATTGTTCCTTCATCAAATCAAACATATTAAGCCCTACATCTCAGAAATCTATAGGGAACAATTATGATGCATTGAAAAATAAATTAGAAACATAAATTAAGCAAGAGAATTCTTGCCTTTAAAATCTGTAGAAGGAATCCTCTTAAAGCTCCCTTGATTTTCCCTTTGTTCTTTCTCTTTTCTTCCCTCTTTGGTATTTCTCTTTTTTTTCTCTTGTGGTTGCTAATCTCGGCTTTCTCTAATGATAGTAGGGGAGTGGTTTATCCCCACTTAAATACTTAATTAGTGGTTAATCCCGAGTTAGGCGTAAAAGTCAATTGTTGAACCCCAAATGGACCCGAATCCATAACCCAACTATCCCAAAAGCTCCCCAACTCATATACCTATGACCCGGGATCAATTCCAAATATTTAAAACACTAAACCGAGTCTATAATGCTCCCCAAAATGCGTCCCAATTATTTTTATTTCACTTAGACATTTTTAGTATGTTAAAACGACACGCGCCCATAAATTTATTTATGTATTATTTATTTTTCATACGCAAACCCATTATGCCCAGTTGAGTTTTGTCTTTATGTTATCCTAAATAATTGTTTGTTTAAAAAATCAAAATTTTTAGTCATCTAAATTTAAATTCATCCGATTTCATTTATTTCCAAATTAATATTAAATTATCAAATTTAAATTAATCGAAATACTTTATTCCAAAATTACGAGGTATTACTATATATATTTGTGTGTGTGTGTGTGTGTATGAAATTCTATTACTATTCTCTCCAACTGACGCACATCACTTATTATCTCTTAAAATCATACTCCTATTATCACTTACCTTAGTCTCCAGCTCATCAATTCCTAAGATGATAAAGCTTTAATAGTTATAAATAGTAGTGGCAAATGGACGGTTATGGGCATTTATGGACGGGTCAAAAATGGATACGGATAAATTTGGGCGGGTCAAAAGCGGGGCCCCAAACACATTATTTTGGGTGGATTATGAACGGTGTTATCCTCATGGGCTCATATTGCCAGGCCTAGTTATAAAACCTCAATCAAGTGTGAGCATCATTCCGCATTAAAATTTAAATACAAATTAATGAAGAACGAAAAATAATTTATTTTCCTAGAGTCCAAAATTTGAAAAACAATGCATGAAGAATTATTACTAATTTTATAAATATAAAACACTTCTAATAAAAACAGTTTTATTAAAACTTTTTTTTATAGTTTTATAAATAAAAAACTATTTTAGAAATGAATTTTTTTTTTTGAAAGAGTTCATTCATAATTTTTTTATAAAGCAGTTTTCTTATAACTTTGTTTTGAAAAAGTTATATGTTATAAAAAAAGTAATAATAACTTTTTTTTATGAATAAAAGACTTTTTTCATAAGTACAAGACTACATTTTTTCATTAAAAATTTTCTTTATAATATTTTTATGAAGCAGTTTTATTATAACTTTAAAAAAAATTTACTATAAATAAAAACTAAATTTTTAAATAAAAACTGAATTTTTATTACTAATTTCTTTTATAAGTTTTTTTTATAAAACAATTAAAAAGATTTTTTTTTAATTTAAAAATAAAAGATTATATATATATACACTGTTTTTTAATGAACAAAAAACTGACTTTTTAAACAAACATGTTTTTATAACTATTTATAAATATATATGGCTTTTTATAAAAAAAATCTAATACTTTTTTATAAAAAAGTATTTTTGATAAATAAAAAATGATTTTTTTGATAAATTTTTTAGAAAACATTTTTTTATATTCAACTTTTATATAACTTTTATTTTGTTTAAAAATTAAGTTATATATGGTGTTTGTAATTAATTGGTTTAAAATTTAAAGGAGTTTTTTTAGAAAACATTTCTTGCCACTCTTATTTTCTTTCTTTTTTTCATAAACATTTCTTTTATTAAGTTATATTTCTTTGTTTTTTTCACGTTAATTATTTTCTTTCTTTCTTTCATGTTCATCCTTGCAGACTAATAATTAAACAAAAGTTTACTAACAGAACCATTTCGTCAAACCACAAGAAAACAACTCCGATCTGATTATTCTAGACTTTTGGCAAATGAGCATTTTCTATAAGCACCTGAAAAAGGCAACGTAGTACGGTGTTTATTTAGTGAGAGTCCAAATCACTCAGCACAACAAAATAAAAAAATATTTGAGTGTAAGGAAAAACAATTAGCACAAAGATGAGGGACTACATTCTATACTATCATAAATGTGAGGATTCCCTTCTAAAGACAAAAAAGTTCTACACTGCAAGACACAATGTTATTATTTTTCACCCGTTTTTGTGAGAGAACACTTAATCATTGTACCTCATGTGTTGAAATAGGTGGTCACTTATTGCCGGTAGACTCCCGGGAAGGACGGCAAACGATGTTAAGAATTTCTGGAGTACCCATCTAAAGAAGAAGCTAGCAACTCCCGAGAAAAATGTGGATTCAATAGTTAAAAGAATCACAGGAACTCCCTCTGTTATAAAGCCTAAACCTCGTTTTCTCTCAAAAAATGGACCATGGTTTGGGGAGAAAACCTTAACAAGTAATGTAGAAAACATTGAATCAGGGATGGTTAATATCAAGAAGCCACCCACAGAAACTGATGGCAACATTACTCTTGGTAATGAAGTTGGGGAAGCTGTGGCAATGTCCTTTAGTGTCATAAAAGATCAGCAGCCTATTACTACCTTTGATAATAATGAAGTAGCTCCAACAACTCAAGCGTTTGAAAGTTTTGTGCAAGAAACTGATGAAAACGTTTGGAGCGATTTCCTAGTGGATATGGACTTTTGGAACCCTTTATGCTCCAACCACGATTTGTTGATGTAATAATGATTTTCCTCTCCACTATTTTCCTTGGAAATTAATGTAATAGTTTACGAGTAAGAACAGATAAAGGAACTCATAAAAACATAGAGTTCCTATTTGTTCACCTCCCGATACGAGGGTTATGATGGTAGGTATGATACCAAATAAGAGGGTTATGATGATTATCACACTCTATCGCATCAAGAGTAATTCTAGTTGAACCACATTTTATAACCGCATTGCCTATCTGATTTTACACTTCATCAGTGATATTAGCTCAAGCTGCTGCAAGCATAGAAGAGACCCAACATAGCTTCTTAACCCCCATAAACACCTCTTTCTCCCCTCTTGTTATCACAATCCAAAAATCAAATCATGGAACTTTTCGTCCATAACTATCACAAACCCCAGCCCTTCACTTGAAGAAAAAAAGGGTTCATTTGGACTCCAAAAATAAAAATTATCTAATAAATAATCATTGCTCCCATATTAAAAAAAAACATTGTTGAAATTATCAGTTCAATTTTCATACTTTTCAAATCTATAGGAATATTATAATTGAATTATATATACTTGAAACTAATTTTCAAATTCCCAAACTGCAAATACATGCACATTACTTTTTTGAACTCATCCCATTCGTCATGTAAATTAATTAAAATGTGACTTTTAAAGTCCATATAAATCGTTCAGAATACGAAAAAAAAATTTGGCTCTTTTACTAAATTTAAATTTTATTGTTGTTAGTTAATTTTATTATATGAAAGTATGGTTCATATAACATGTAATCCAAAATATTTTTAAATTTAACAAAACATATAATAGTGACATCAATTATATTATACACAGTGACACTGACATTAGCGGTGCCAATTAGGATAACTGGTGCAATAATGTCGTATCACCGCTACAAATATAGAACATGAAGTAATGGACTCGGAATATGTTTAGAATAAAACATATTTGTTGAAACTACGTTGAACTCAAAACTAAATAAAAAAGGTATTAGTTTTTTAAAAGATGTTGTATATTTATTGTTGACTTTTTTTTATTTAGGAATATTGGTTTTTTTCTTTCAAGAGTGACATTAACACATGAATAGTGACAATAATTAAATACATAAAGTTGTTGATGTTACACTATTACTCAACATTGGAGATGATGCGCCACTACCGCGTTAGCATTTTCAGGCAGCCTAACTGAAATTATCCTCCAAAAAAATATCATGGAACCTGCAATGAAGTGACACTACCACGTCAGCTATCATCATTAGCATAATTAATGTCACTATGTCTAATTGATGCCATCACTATGTGTCTTGTTAAATTGATAATATGAAAAATATTAACTAGTCATAATTAAATTAATTAAATTTTATTAAAGAAGTTGATTTTTTTCTTGTTATTAATGATATGTATGGACTTTGAAAGGCATATTTTGAATCAATTTAAAAGATGAATTGGATAAGTTCAAAAAACTGCTATGCATTTGTAACACCCGTTTGTTCTATAAATAAGAAAGTCACAAATTTCTATCTGTTGTGTTCCGCGAGTTAATAGAGTTACGAATTTTGAAGAGGATTAATAAAATTAATTAGAATAATTTAAATATTTATAATTATTTATGTATTATAATAAAATAACAATAAAAGAATGAAATTAAAAAAAATAACAGTAAAATATAATAATGAGTTTTTCGTCAAAAAATTAAAAGTGCTCAGACAAATTTGAAAAACACTCCACGAGATGTAGAATTGAATTCTAGACAACTTTCTCTTCTGCAACGTTTTCGAAAACAATCGTTTAGACCCATGTTGAGGGTATTTTATGTCTGAAGTTTAGTAACAAAAAAATGGAGCAACTTAAGTAGGGTGGGCTGCCAAGTTTGGATGACTATTAACTATTCTTTAACTATTTTTTACCCGATTTGGCACAGGGTATAATCACTCCATGTCTAGAAATCATTTGAGATAGGTATGGTTATTCAGAAAATACTCATTCTCTCCGCATTTTCACTCAATAAAATCTTCCTTATTCTCTCTATACTACAACTTTACCATCGCACACAATTATTCTTCTATAATCAAGAGTTTTCAAGTGTTATAGAGGTGTTATTTTGGGTATGGAAGAGGATTTCTCTAATAACTTAGTTTTTAAAATGTTGGAATCGTATTGAGATTTCTTTTCAACATCTTCTTTAAAGTTATTATCTTTAAGAGGTAGGGATTTCACACTATTTTCAAATTTGAATCAAAGTATGCTAGATATGTATATGTATGATTTACATGCTTATTTATGCCTATTATCACTACTTATGATATTATACATGATAAAAATTGATGAAAGTTAAAGCTTGAAAGAAGTACAAATTTCAGAATGTTAAGTTAACTATTGCTTGCATAAAACATGTTAAACTTGCTTAATTCATTATCAAATGTTATATTCATAATAAAATATTTAACTCATGAAAAAATGTTAAGTTGAACTTGTGAAGAAATAGTAAGATGCATTTGTTAGGTTTTATTTACATAAAACCTCACTTCATGAAAATAAACTCATGCATTTAGGTTAAATGAGTTAGATATGTTGAAAGTATACTAAACGAGCTTTTGAAAATGAAATTGTAAACTTTATAATTTCAGAATATTAATGATATAAAATCATACAATTTATGTGACAAGGTGTAATACCCCGCATATATTGGGAATAAAATAAAATCTAATAAGGATTAATTTAATTTGGTGAAATTAATTAATCGAAGTTGTGAGTAATTGGACACAACGTTATTTATAAATTTTAGAGTTAGACTTTAATTATTTGGAATAAATCAAAAGGGACTTTATTTTGAGTAATAAGTGTTTACATGTCTCGTGTCACAATTAAAATATATTTTTGGGTAAAAATATTTGGGGCACACTTTGAGAGGTATTACGGGGTCGTTCGGGCATTTTAGACCCTTAGGAATGGTCCCATACACACACACACACACACACACACACACACACACACACACACACACACATATATATATATATATATATATATATATATATATATATATATATATATATATATATATATATATATATATGAGTCGGGTAATTATCAGGCTAATTAGATTATGTATTTTGGGCTCATTTGGGGATTCAAAGTTGGGACTTAAAGCCAAACTCGGGAATTGAAGACTAACATTATTTAATTAGAGTTAACCCACTCATTTGGGAGTTACATCCAAGAACCCTAGACATAACAACCAAAGAGGACGAGGAAGGACATCCTAGGAGGAGGAAGAGAGGCTCATTTACCCATCCTCAGGAAAGGATTCTCTTGCCATTCTTATTTAAATTGTTATAATCTTGTATTAATACTAATTCCATATTTAGACTAAGCTTTAATCATATGTCGGGACTGTATATCTAGAGATTAAGTGATTTGGGCAATATTTGATAATGATTATATGATGCATGCTTATATCTGTAAACCCTCATGAGAATTACATATTCATGTAGTTTAGTTTGGAGATTTATTGTGAAAACATGTTGTAGAACCCTTTAATAAACCTTGAAATTAATGGGGCGGTGTAAGATGAAATCTAAAAATTTCATGTTCATAAGTTCTTGAAAAATTCTTGATAATTTGATGATAACCTAGGGTCGGATTTGCGATTTAATCTTGCGTATAATGATCCTATGACGCTTTAGAGTTCATATCCATATCTTTCTTTAAGTTTTTGAATTATAAAAATGAAAATTGATGAAGGAAGTGCTGATGATAAACATCCCGTATTGAAATTTAGCAGCAGATTTGGGATTATGCCTAAGTCCGAATTGATTCGTCCATCATGCAAATCGATTCGGATGCTTAGCGAATCGATTCGGCTGAATGTAGAATTGATTCGGTTTTGCCCACGAATCTAGTTTTGCATGTCTTTGATGGTTTAAGTCTGGGGTATTTATACAAGTGAGGGGCAATTGTAATTATAACATATTAAGTGTTTTATTTTGGACTTATATACGTATTTAACCGGGATGGGTTCGTAACATAGAGGTGCATGCGTGATAACTTAGGGTGCAAGTTATCTACATGAATAAGATGATTTACATAAAACTCTTAAATCAGGCCATATGAAATATGTGGGTTAGATGGCATAGATATACCTAGTTGATTTGGGTTATTTCGATAGGGGTACATGGAGGGTAAGACCCAAAGAAATACAGTAATAATATTATGATTAATTCAAGGTGACGTGAAATAAAAAGAAATACTTATTGAGATAAGTCAAATGTATGAGGTTAAAATTAATCATCAATTTCCTCAAATGATTACTGTATAGCGTTGTTATATAGGAGGGTATCTTAATCGTAGGGGGATAAGTCTAAATGGTTAACGCCGGTGGTGATAGTAAGTTGAGTAAGGCTACTTATTCATATTAGAGTATCTCTTATATATGTACATATAACCCTAATTCACTGTAGTTGACACCTTATATATGTACATATAAACCTTATTGAAATGGTAACAAGAAGCGAATAATTATTAATAATCTGGAATGATTGAAGTCTAAGTCAAGAGGAAAACATGCTAAAATCATTAATTGTATCGGTCTGTTTAGTTTGGGATAACTAAACCTATAATTATATGATAAGGTTAGTTTGGGGATAATTATACCTATAATTGTGCTGGTAAGGGTAGTTAGAAAATTATTATACCTGTAATGTTTTGAAAATGTTAGTTTAGAAATAACTGTACATATATATTTAGAGAGATATACATGATGAAGCAAAGGTAATTTTAAGTCTAAAAGGCAATGTGTGGGATTTAATATTTAATCGGAAGTGGTCGTAAGATATCGATTTAAAATGTGTTATGTAATTAGGGGCTAAAATGTTACGGTTAAGCCAAAAGGGCTATATTAATATGGATGGAGATTCACTTGGGTAAAGTAGTTAAAAAGGAAATACTTATACATAGTGGATAATAATATGTGTTATATTATTTGTGTGAACATACCTGGGTTTGTGGACCGTCCTATCGGCTTGGGCATTTGTGCATTCGGACTGCATAGCACAAGCCGACACAAGTGGGCTTGGCGATTGTGTGCGTTATATAGGCACTACGTGGAGGCGCCATCTAAGAGAGGTTGGTGTTGACACTAATAGCCTTTGTTACAGCTGGGTATGGTCCATGAAGTGGTATCATGCGTAGGGACCGCCCCTAACTTATGTGTGTTTTATGGTGTCCGCGTTGGATAAGAGATTCCTTCGGTCTTGTCGATAGAGCACGAACGAGACACCAACGTTAAATGCCTTTGTGTGTCGGATACATACACACACACATACACACACACACACACACACACACACACACACACACACACACACACACACACACACACACACACATTGCGGTGTGCCTTATATGCGAATGTGTCCTCTTAGTCTAAAGATGTAGAAAATGCTTAATAATAACAAAGTCGAGTTAATACAATAATGTGGATAATTAATAACGAAGATGATTCCTAATGAATAATTTGGTAGATAATTATTAATTAAAATAATAATTGGGTATTCTAAGAAACTAGACAATAATTAAGGAAAATGAATAATGAGGTAACCAATTATTAATAAGAATAATAATTTGGCAATCTAAGAGAATGAAATGCATAGTCTAATGGGTAGACGAAGAGGAGTATGAATTTAATTCTTAAATAGTCTGAAGAGATAGATAAGGGTTATGGAATATTATATGACGTAAGAATTTGCAATGAGTTTATATAAATTGTTTAGTCAACATTATAAAATCCATTCGAATATTAGAGTGTTAGACATAAGTACCCACTTTTGGTTAACTCGTAGCTAGATAACTTAGTCTTTACATGTTAGATTAAATAATGGAAGTTACATCTCTTATTATTTTTTGAGGGTACGAGTATGAATGTTGTTAGATGAGAGGTGAGGTACTCCTTACATGTGAGCGTCGATTAGGAGACATGAAGTATGAGTTAGTAACATTTTGCATATTTACTGGTGAAGGATTCTTGAAACTCTAGGACTTTGATCCAAATTATAAATGTTTTTCCCCCCAGGTATTCATAATAACATGGATAGCAGGACTGACAATGGATCAGACTTACAATTGCATGGGACGTAGTGGATTTTTCTCTATTAATTATAGTGTAGGTTATACTTTAGCATTTTGTCATTTTATTTCATACTCGAATTTGTACGGGCATAAGCTCAAGAGTTTATTTATATCATTTGTACTTAGCTTTAGATTATAGACATTGTATGGTGATTTAAATTTTATTATTCATGTATTAAATCATTTTCATTCAGACATGATGTTTTTATTCATTTTATAATTTTTTAGATAAATAAAGAAACTTTTATTCCTTGAGTGCCGAGAATTGTGTAAATTGTTGATAAGCCCCATCTTCGGCGTACTGAGCCTGGCCATCCTTTACGTGAAAAAATGAGAGTTCTTTAAGTTGGTATCAGAGCACGGTTCTAGTGTCCTTAGGATTTGTGTTTGAGCTTGTTATGTTTTTCATTGCATCCTTTGATGTAGAGCCCTATAATTAGGAATTATTGTATTCTTTGCAATTGATTACTACCCGTTCGGGCAAAGGGTTAGTTTTGCAGAGAGAGCCATAGAGACCTTCGCGTTGGTCACTTACAACAATTTTGAGGAGTTCAAAAAATTTGTTGCCTACAAATTTAAAGGAAAATGTTTAGATAATTTGAGAATGTGGTCATGTCCAATAATGAACTAGCAGAGGTTAGTTCGTTTAGACCAGGACCCACAGCGAGATGGGCATCGGATTATAGATGAAATTTTTTAGCGAAAAAAGAGACTAATGATAGTATCAGTGGTAAAAAAGGTGTTTTCCTACTTTGGAGTATATGAGATATGTTTTTTTTATACATGGACTTAGCATTCACTTGGGTTTTGTTAATACATTGGAAAGGATAGACTTTGAATTTGGGATGTTGATATCATTTTAGGCCTATTTGATAGTTATGTCGGAGTATGATATTTTTTGGGGGAATGGATTTATAATTACGTGGAATATGTTAATATTATATGGATTGCTATAAGTTATGGTCATATCTAAAGAACAAGATTGATTAGGAATTGGTGTTCATCGTAGTCGTGAGGATTATTGTGAAATTTTTTTATAGGTGAGCGTAGTTTTGAAATAATAAATTTCAATGGTAAATTAGACGGTGCAAGAACTTTTAGAAAGTTAAGTATGCTTAGGGAAGCAATCTGTGATTGTGATTTAAAAATTTTGAATAACTCAAGGAGGTAGATACGTGTGAATAAACTCAATTTTTTGGAATAAATCGGGCGATGCTTAGGTGGGAGCAAGGGTCTTTTATGTGGGGGGGGGGGAATCATTTGCGAGATGACGCGATGGTATGATTTGGGAAAGCATTGCCTTAGCAAGTATAGGCAACAAACTAGAAGTAAGGCTAGTGATAGGTTTGATTATTGATATTATATACGATCATGTGTAATGTTAGTATGGTGACGTTCTCATTAAAGTGGTAATGATAGACCTGATTAGAATGGGTATTCCTTTGGAGACTTAGAAATAACTAAGTTCTCTACAAATTAAATGCGGGAGAAGAATGTCCTACCTAGGTTATGGTAATTAAGATATCGAACATGTTAGGGTCGGTTGACTCTAAAGGAGTTTGTTATAAGTCTTACAACGTGATAAGTTGTTGGTTTGGAAAATAGCAAATATTGAAATTTACATGATTAGCATAAATGGGTATATTTATTTTCCTTTTTATCTTAGAAAGATGGACTTCGATAACTGACTAAGCTATGCAGTAGTATATAGGGAGTGTGATTAATATCAAATATTGCATATTTCCTCCCTATATCTTTATGCATTCTAGCGCTTTTATAGTCCTTAATGCCTATATTTATGCTCGTTAATTAGACAACCTTGAATTTGGACATATATATGTTTTGCAGGGGTTGATTGTGCTTTCGTAGGTATTGGAACGCTAAAAGTGAGGATCCATTGCATTTCGAAGAAGTTTCGTCACCGGAAGCTACTTCAAGGGCATTTTAGTCAATTAACATTTCATCTTCGGCTCATGGAATTTCCACTGATGCGTATTTTATTGATGAAGCTTCGCGAGGCCGCAAACGGAGCGCGATTCTGAGTCCAGACGATGAAGTTATGGCCGTTTTCGTAATCAACTAGGGGTGCACACGGTTCGGTTTGGATCGATTTTGGTACTAATTCGAGAACCGAACCGACCTGGGTCGGTTCCAAATTTTTGGAACCGAACCGACCTGGGTCGGTTCCAAATTTTTGGAACCGAAACCGAACCGACTTTAATACAGAACCGAACCAAACCGAACAAACGATTCCCGGATCGGATCGGATCGGTTTTCGGTTCCAAAATCATATTTCATAACTAATTTTTTTTAAGATTAATGTGTTTCATAACTAATTTTTTTAAGGTCAAAATTAATTTTGACCTCAATAAATTAAGTTAGAAACTTAAATAATCACAAAAATATAAATTACAAGTGTTAAATATATTAAATAAATATATATATGTAATTATAAATCGGTTCGGTCCCGGATTGGTTTGGATCGAATCGGTTTTCGGATCGGATTGAGTTTTTTTTTACCCTGGAACCGAGAACCGAACCGATGTATCATTTTTTTTTTCAAACCAGAACCGAACCATTGAGCAAAAAAACCGATCCAAACCGAACCAATGCAGTCGGTTTGGTTCGGTTTATCGGATTTTCGGTTTCGATCTGCACCCCTATAATCAACTTTCCCCCCTCCTCATGGACCAAAGAATTGTAGAAAATAGAGTTTCGATCGACCGCGTTTCGAGGCCCGATCGACCGCGGTTTTGGATTTTGCCGTGGAAAGGAATAGTGTACCTTAACTTGAAGGCGCGGCCGATCGCGCCCCTGCGACCGGTCGACCGCGAGTAGCAGATATTTTGTGATTGTCTTCTTTTCTTTTCTTTTTCCTTTATTTCTTTTCCAACTTACTATATAATCCAAAAAAAATTTCTATTTTCATTATCTTACATTTTACATTAGGTTTAGGGTTTGTAAGGAGATTTTTTCCTACTCCATTTCCTTTGGGTGTTTTACCCACTTTGATGTAAATGTTGTATATAGTTCAATAAACTTTGATTACTCTCCCCATTGTTATATCCAATGCTTTTATGGATTATTTTCCAATTTTAATATTTCCCGCATTTTCCCATTATCCCGAGTTTTCATTCCGAACATTTTGAACCCGTATATACATTCCTTTCATTTCGTACCCTAGCCAAACCTACATTATAACCTTATTAAAGTCCTATGTGATCTTAAGTAGATGTAATTCAAAGGTTTAAAGAGTTTTGATAATCTGTCAAAATGCATTCCGCCTCTTTTAATGAGCGATATCTTTCATTGAGATTACAATTTTTATTTCATATATAGCATTCTTCATTTGTGACATGTGTGCGGCCTAGTTTCCATTTACATTTACTCTTTATGACCGCACGTTCCGTGTGTTACCTCCATGTTTTGAGTGAATTCACTTGATGAGTGTGATCCCCGTGAGGATTAAATATATGATTGCCTTTACTTTTATCCGGTTTGTATAAGTTTTTGCCAAATCACACTTTGCATGTGCTCGCTCCCCTCCCACATTTTAAGGTTTCAATTATATTAGGTACATTCTATAATGTTGATGATTTTGAATTTCGTTTAAATTCGTTCATTGTGTTAATAACCTGTTGAAATCTTGTTCATATTGTTGGGCTTGTAGCACGTTGGGTTGGGCATATTTTGAGGAAACCATATGATGTTTGTGGGTATCATCCCTAAATCCCTCACGAGACGACACTCGTCCACTAGGGTAACTTAGGGGTTTAACGGCTTATTGCATATGCTAAATGCAATCGTGCTCCCTGTGAAAGTGGCACTTATATTTTGATGCATATATATGTCTTGTACTACCTTCTGTGGACTAGTTTTGTTTGTTTCATCACTAGGGACTAGCGATGTCTAAGTTCGGGGGTGTGATTCGTATAAAATATTGCATATTTCCTCCCTATATCTTTATTCATTCTAGGGATTTTATGGTCCTTAATTCCTACATTTATGCTAGTTAACCAGACAACCTCGGATTTGGACATATATATGTTTTGTAGGGGTTGATTGTGCTTTTGTAGGTATTGGAACGCTAAAAGTGAGGATCCATTGCATTTCGGAGAAGTTCCGTCGCCGGATGATACTTCAAGGGAATTTTAGTTAATTCACATTTCATCTTCGGCTCATGAAATTTACACTGATTCATAGTTAATTGAGCAAGCTTCGCGACGCCGTAAACGGTGCGCGATTTCGAGTCCGGACGATGAAGTTATGGCCGTTTCCGTAATCTACTTTTCCCCCCTCTTCATGGACCAAAGAATTGCAGAAAACATAGTACCGATCGATCGCGGTTCAAGGCCCGGTCGATCGTGGTTTTGGATTTTTCCGTGGAAAAGAGACAGTGTGCCTTAACTTGAAGGCGCGATCGACCGCGCCCCTGCGACCGGTCGACCGCGAGTAGCAGATATTTTGTGATTGACTTCTTTTCTTTTCCTTTTCCTTTATTTCTTTTCCAACTTACTATGTAATCCAAATATGTTTTCTATTTTCATTACCTTAAATTTTACATTTGGTTTAGGTTTTGTAAGGAGATTTTCCCCTATTGCATTTCCTTTTGGTGTTTTACCCACTTTGATGTATGTAAGCTTTCTAATTTAGTTGTCTTCCTATAATTCTTTCTTTGTTTACTTGCTTCCATTAATTTCCTTTCCTAGTTAATATTTATTTCTTGCTATTTATTTCTTTAATTAATTAGGTTTACATTCTTTCTTTCAATACATGCTATTTACCATGCTTTCTAGTTAATTTAGTCTAGGTTGTGTCGGATTGAACTCATTCCAGGTATACATGTTGCTTGGCTTTGGTGATGGTATTTACGGGTCTATTTCGGGTGCATTGTCCTAGTTATTATGCCTAGGGGATTTGATGGGGAATATCATATATGCTCCGTGCTTATGTCCTTGCGTGTGTAATTTCCGAGGTATTTATTAAAGCCAAAATCATATTAGGCATTTATGGGAATTTAGGGGCGTGACAACCCTTGATTTAATTAAATGTCGAAACGAGATGCATTTGTAATAACTCGTCGACCCATGTAACCATTTTATACTAATTAACTCGGGTGAGGGACATTCGACGCAACCTGTAGTTTTTACTCTCTTTGTTAGTCTAGCTTTATTTTCCCTCGCTCAGATTAATATTTCCCTTTTATGCATCTTTTCCCCTTTTTTATATAATCATTTTTTATGCTTTTATTTTAGGAATATTAAATCCTATAAATTCTAGCAACTCGTATCTGTGGATTTTTTATACCCGACTTACCGCTATACTGACCCGTTGAGTGTAGTCGTAATTTAGGTTTTTGTATTGAGGCGCTGAAACGAAAACAACGATCGGCGTTTGACACTCGTCGCTTTTCACCCCTGATCAAAATGACGTTGTTGCCGGGGACTTGTTTGCTTTAGAATTTATTTGATTTAGTATTTCATAGTATTTTCTTTCAATTTATATTTTTTGCCTAACATTTTTGTAGGACTTCTACATTTGAGCGCCAAGAAACGCTTGAATTTCTCGCGCGCGCATCTACTTCGTGAAATTCGCCACTTCGAGCCATTTTTTAGGTAAGCATGTCTTATTCCAATTCTTTCAGTAATCATTGTTATAATTCTAAAAATGCTCGTAATCCTATGACTTTTGGTCAATACTTAGAGTCCCAAAAAATTACAAATTCAAATATGATTTTGGGCGAGTATAGCGAAAGTCAAAACTTGGGTTATTGGAATTTTGATGATGATGATAATGATTTTGGGCCTCTAATTCCATATAATAGGAATTTTGAAATGAATTGCAATAGTTGTCAAAATTCCTATAATAACGAGTTTAAGTTTAAGTTCATTGGTAATTTTCAAAATTCCCATTTTCAAGTATCCGCGCCTCGGCCTATGACTATTGGCGAGGGCTTGCGTATGCTTGAGAATGAGAAAATTGAAAATCGTTATCGGGAAGAAAATCTTTTGTGGGAACATGAGTTGGATTTATTATTTGAGTCCGACGATGATTTTTCTTCTGAGCTTTTTGAAGTCGAGGAATCTTTTGAACCAAATGAGGACTTTGTGCCTACTTTGGAACAAATCATTGTCGACTTTGCCCATTGCATAATAAATGTTGAAAGTGAGGATGAAAATGACATAATATCTATTTGCAATGAAATGATTTCTTCTTTATCCCCCAAAGAAGAACATTTCAATGAAAATGATCTTATTTCTTTCAAAACTCAATCTTCAAGCGATGATGATTCATCTCTTGAGTTTGAATTTCCTTCCTCCCCATTTTCATTCTCTATTATCACACCGTCATAAGTACCCGATGATTCGGTTTAAAACTTTAATGTTTTAAACCTTTTCGCCGATGAGGAGCACTTGCTCGAGTTGCCTTCCATGAACGCATTTTTGTCTTCATGTGCACCCCCTCCCATTCCAATTTCAAAATCCTTGGGAGAATATTCTACTTTTCTTGCTCCCCACATGTTTTTGTCACTCGTTCAATCCAAATCCCCCATCGTCCCTCCAAAACTTTTAATTGACGATGGTACATTTCTTCCGCCTTACACATGCCTTCTGTTGTTCAAACGAAATTGATATTTTTTTGAAGGCATCTTTGAGAGTGAGGGTACACTAGTTATCCTCCAAAGTCAAATTGTTTTCTTGGTGGACCCTCAACTATTTAGACTTCTAGTGAACAGTTAGTGTGAAGCCTAAATAGTAGGTTGTATATAGTTAGCTTTTTATTCTTTTTACCTTTTCTTTCCTTTTTAATTTAGTCTAGTGTAATTAGTTAACTTTCTGTTATTTGTTTTTGCTATGCTCGGTACTAACTTGTTTTGTAGATTCTTTGGACTTTTTCATATGGGGATCGCTCCAATTTTGGGTAATATCCCTTGTTTCCTCTCTTTAACTTGATTCTTAATTCGCATTGAGGATAATGTTAGGTTTTAAGTTAGGGGGTGTGGGATATTCTATCCATGTCTTTAGTTAGTCCATGTTTTTTCTCACATGTTAGTTACTTAGTAGGATTTTCTTAGAAAAATAAAAAAATTCAAAAAGATTTTCATTCTTTTTTCTCCTTTATTGGGCATTTTGCCTTTGTTTTCAATGATAAATTTCAATAATTGCCCGATCCAATAGACAACCCAATGATGCATGTTCTCGATTTTAGAAGTTATTAGAATTTGGTTCTCAATCATTGATATTATGAAGTACTTCATGAATTAAACTTTACTCCCATGAGCACATACACTTTTATCGTTCTATTGATTTGGTTTAAGATTTTTATAACTCGGTAATCTTTTATTGCATTGTATATTCTTACACCGAGTAAGCTTTGTACCTTTCGTCGTTTGTGAGTGTATACACTATTTTTTCCTTTTTGAAAACGTTGAATTCGTCGGTAATCTCTCTACTCTTTCATTTGATCGTTCATTAATTGAGTTCATATATGAAATGTGTTACTTGAGCATGATTTTCAAAGTTTTTATTGACTCGAGAATTGCGTAAATTTTTTGAAATAATGATAGGTCATCTTTGTTATATCAACTATATTAGCTTTGACCTCACCTTTTATATTTTCCCTAGTTAATCCCTTTGAGCCTTAATATAGCCTTTCTTTTCTTTCCCCAAAATACCATAACCAACTCCAAATTTGAGTTTTAAACCATCAATACACTTTCCATACCTTTGTTTGGAATGTTTCTTGGAATTAAATGATGTTTGTTGTGTTGCGGTTGCAATTTAGGCATATGAGCGTGAGAAAAGTAAAGAAAAAGAGATGTGAAAAAGTGATGAAAAAGAGATGTGAAAAAGTGATGAAAAAGAGAAAGAAAAAAGCAAAAAGAAAACAAAATAAAACAAGAGAAAAAGAAGAAAAGAAAAGAAAGAGAAAGTTGTAAATGTTGTATATAGTTCAATAAACTTTTATTACTCTCCCCATTATTATATCCAATGCTTTTATGGATTACTTTCCAATTTTGATATTGCCCGCATTTTCCCATTATCCCGCATTTTTACTTGATGAGTGTGATCCCCATGAGGATTGAATATATGCTTGCCTTTACTTTTATCCGATTTATATAAGTTTTTGCCAAATCACACTTTGCATGTGCTCGCTCCCCTCCCACATTTTAAGGTTTCAATTATATTAGGTACATTCTATAATGTTGATGATTTGGACTTTCGTTTGAATTCTTTCATTGTTCTAATGACCTGTTGAAATCTTATTCGTATTGTTGGACTTTTCGCATGTTGGGTTGGGCATATTTTGAGGAAACCATATGATGTTTGTGGGTATCATCCCTAAAAACCCTCACGAGACGACACTCGTCCACTAGGGTAACCTAAGGGTTTAACGGCTTATTGTATATGCTAAATGCAATCGTGCTCCCTGCGAAAGTGGTAGTTATATTTCGATGCATATATATGTCTTGTACTACCTTATGTGGACTGGTTTTGTTTGTTTCATCACTAGGGACTAGCGATGTCTCAGTTCGGGGGTGTGATTCGTATCAAATATTGCATATTTCTTCCCTATATCTTTATGAATTCTTGGGATTTTATGGTCCTTAATGCCTGTATTTATGCTCGTTAACCAGAAAACCTCGGATTTGGACATATATATGTTTTACAGGGGGTGATTGTGCTTTTGTAGGTATTTGAACGCTAAAAGTGAGGATCCATTGCATTTCGGAGAAGTTCCGTCGTCGGATGCTACTTCAAGGGCATTTTAGTCAATTCATATTTCATCTTCTGCTCATGAAATTTCCACTAATGCGTAGTTCGTTAAGTAAGATTCGCGAGGCCACAAACGGTGCGCTATTCCGTCTCCGGGCAATGAAGTTATGGCCATTTTCGTAATCAACTTTCCCTCCTCTTCATGGACCAAAGAATCGCAAGAAATAGAGTACCGATCGACCGCGGTTCAAGTCCCGGTTGACCGCAGTTTTTCATTTTGCCGTGCAAAGGAGACAGTGTGCCTTAACTTGAAGGTGCGATCGACCGCGCCCCTGTGACCGATTGATCGCGAGTAGCAGATATTTTGTGATTGTCTTCTTTTTCTTTTCTTTTTCCTTTATTTCTTTTCCAACTTACTATATAATCCAAATTTGGTTTCTATTTTCATTATCTTACATTTTACAATAGGTATAGGGTTTGTAAGGAGATTTTTTCCTACTCCATTTCATTTGGGTGTTTTACCCACTTTGATGTATGTAAACTTTCTAATTTAGTTGTCTTCCTTTAATTCTTTCTTTGTTTACTTGCTTCCATTAATTTCCTTGCCTAGTTAATATTTATTTCTTGCTATTTATTTCTTTGATTAATTAGGTTTACTTGCTTTCTTTCAATACATGATAGTTACCATGCTTTCTAGCTAATTTAGTCTAGGTTGTATCGGATTGAACTCATTTTGGGTTGACGTGTTGCTTGGCTTTGGTGATGGTGTTTACGGGTCTATTTTGGGTGCGTTGTCCTAGTTATTAGGCCTAGGGGATTTGACGGGCATATCACGTATGCTCCATGATTATGACCTTGCGTACGTAATTTTTGGGGTATTTGTTGGCGCCAAAATCGTATTAGGAATTTATGCGAATTTAGGGGTGTGACAACCCTTGATTTAATTAACTGTCGAAACGAGAAGCATTTGTAATAACTCGTCGACCCATGTATCCATTTTATACTAATTAACTCGGGTGAGGGACATTCGGCGTAACCTATAGTTTTTACTTGCTTTGTTAGTCTAGCTTTATTTTCCCTTCGCCTAGATTAATATTTCCCTTTTATGCATCTATTCCCTTTTTTAATATAATCATCTTTTACGCTTTTATTTTAGGAATATTAAATCCTATAAATTCTAGCAACTCGTCTCTGTGGATTTTCGATACCCGACTTACCGCTATACTCACCCGTTGAGTATAGTCATAATTTAGGTTTTTGTATTGAGGCGGTGAAACGAAAACAATAATCGGCGTTTGACACGCGTCGCTTTTCACCCCTGATCAAAAGGGTTTCTTGTTTGGATTTCGCTCGCGAGACTTCCCACACATGAAATTGGCAAAAGTCGGGAGTTGAGGGAAGTCTAATACTAAGATGGTTATTTCTTTTTACATGTACGTATGTGGTGGTATACTTATTGTATGGATATGGTTAGTATAAATGATGTATATTAAATCTAAATGTGTTATTCATCTTTGTTAATGATATGTGTGTACATATAAGGTGGAATGTATGGGAACCTCAGTGATGTTATGATAGGCAAAGATGAGACTTTTCATTTATCTCATGGGATATGAGTGTGAACTAGTTGGGTATAAACATAAGCTAACGGTGCGAAATAAAATGTGACTTTATGCTACTTTGAATTCTAAGGACAGAATTCCATTAGGGCGGGGAGGGGGGGAGAGAATGTAATACCCCGTATATTTTGGGAATAAAATAAAATCTAATAAGGATTAATTTAATTCGATAAAATTAATTAATCGAGGTTGTGAGTTATTGGACTCTGCATTATTTATAAATTTTAGATATTGACTTTAATGATTTGCAATAAATCAAAAGGGATTTTGTTTTGAGTAATAAGTATTTACATGTGTCATGTCATAATTAAAACATATTTTTAGATAAACGTATTCGGTGACACAATTTGAGAGCTATAACGAGCTCGTTCGGGCATTTTAGACCCTTAGGAATGATCCCGGGTTATATATATATGAGTTGGGCAATTATCGGGCTAATTAGATTATGTATTTTGGCTCATTTGAGGGTCCAAAGTTGGGACTTAAAGCCCAACTCGGGAATTGAAGAAGAACATTATTTAATTAGAGTTAACCCACTTATTTGATAGTTACATCCAAGAACCCTAGACATAACCACCCAAGAGGAGGAGGAAGAGAGGCTCCTCTACCCAATCTCACGGAAGGATTCTCTTACTATTATTATTCTAATTGTACTAATCTTGTATTAATGTTAATTCCATGTTTAGACTAAGATTTAATTATATGTTGGGATTGCATATCTAGGGATTAATTGATTTAGACAGTATTTGATAAGGATTATATGATGTATGCTTAGATCCATAAACCCTCGTGAGAATTTCGTATTCATGGAGTTTAGTTTTGAGATTTATTGTAGAAACATGTTGTAGAACCCTATAAATAAACCTGAAAATTTATGGGGTAGTGTAAGATAGATATGGAAATTTCATGTTCATAAGTTCAGGACAAATTCTTGATAATTTGATGATAACCTAGGGGTGGATTTGAGGTTTAATATTGCGTATAATGATCCTATAATGTTTTAGAGTCCATATCCAGATCATTCTTTATGTTTTTATATTATAAAAGTGAAAATTGATAAAGGAAATGTTGATGATAAAAATTGATAAAGGAAATGTTGATGAAAATTCTTTAAGTTTTTATATATATATGTGTGAGTTGGATAGCTATCGGGCTAATTAAATTTGGTATTATGGATCATTTGGAGGTCCAAAGATAGGGCTTAAAGCCCAACTCGGGACTTACAAGAATTAGGTGTTTAAGTGGGGTTAAACCACTCCCCCGCTATCATTAAAGAAAATCTAACCCTAGCATCCCCATTTCAAGAGAGGGGAACAAAGGCTTATGAGGAGGAAGAGCACCCTAGGAGGAGGAAAGAGGCTTCTCTACACAATTCCAGGCAAGGATTCTCTTGCCATATTTATTCAAATTTGTGTTATTTTCATATGAATGCTAGCTCCATGTTTTGAGATTTCTAGAATTTGATTATATTGGAATTGATGATGAATAACTCATGTCGAGGGCTGACTTATATGTAGAATTTTTCCCATAAATTAGGTATCAACAAATCTGAATATTGGTGTTAAATTCCATAAGTTCATATAGTTATTTGGGAATAATTGACTAAGACTTGCAATTGCAGTGGACATTGTGGATTTGGCTTCATTTATTCTAGTGTAGGTTATACTTCAACATTTTGTCATTTTATTTCAGACTGGGATTTGTACGGGCATAAACCCAAGAGTTTATTTATATCATTTGTACTTAGGTTTACATTATGGGCATTGTATGATGATTCGGTTTTTATTATTCATGTATTAAATCAGTTTTAGTTGGACATTTTTTTATTCATTGTGGATTTTTGAGATAAATAAAGAAACTTTTGTTCTTCACTGCAGAGAATGGTATAAATTTTTTATTAGCGCCATCTTCGGCATACTGAGCCTAGCCCGCCTTTACGTAAGAAAATGGGTGTTGTTACAAAAGGTCCTTAAGAAACACGAAATAATGGGCTAAAAGTTAAACTTGTAAAGTATTAGGGTAAAATTGTGAAATAAGGAAATATGAACACATAAAATCATAACAATAAGGTAGAAAGTGTAAAGTTAACAAGTTGAAAATATAGGTCTTGAAATGATAAAAGTAATATTTTAGTACAAAAGTATCCTTCTATATGAGTGTAGAACTTATGAATAAATTCTCCAAATTAAAAGACTCTAGATAAAGAGATGGATTTAATGTGGTGGAAACTCATGTTTTGAAAATTAAATATGAAAAGAATCATTTTTGCAAAATGAATAAAATGCAAGTATACTAGTGTGCGCGACTAGTGAAAAGTACAAATTAAATTCAAGAAATGGGTTTTTGAACTTAAAAGATTAAGTTTCACAAGAAATGGAAAACAAAAGTTGGTTTTAAAAGATGAAATACAGAGTTAAAGGTGAAATGAAAACAAACTTATGATAAATTGTGAAACTTTGAAATAAATTTTGTTGTACTAGGATCGTCCTGGGTATTTGGCCTCAATGTCGGGTTAAAAAATAGAGAAAAGGGCTTAAAAGTGGATAAGAAAGAAAGAAAGGCAATAGGGATAGAATGACGTAACAAGTAAAAGAGAGTTAGGGCTAACTGAGAAACTAATGATGGACCGAAGCCCTAAGGTGTGTCTTAGTGCTTAGACTCAAGATCACTGATGTGGAGTATATTGCGGAATGGTGGCAATCGGTGAAAGACCGTATGGCACTCATTGATTAATACCCCAATTAATCAAGTGAAAATTTGATTTCAAGCACGAAGATCATTAAATTAAAGGCAAGTTTATGAAATAACTTGAAAAATGTGAAAATACGTTAATAATTAAATTAACAGGATATAAGTAGTATTACATGAAAGATCAAGTGTAAGTGGGCTCATCGCCCAGGTTGCATAGCCAAAACATCAACTTCATAGTTACGATACAACTTGCATTAAAACACTAAATAAAATAAATTATGATTTCATAATTTGTAAAATATATTATATATATAAAGATCTCTTTGTACATAATACCCTGCTGGTATTTTTCCTAGTGGGCACACGCTTATACCCCGCCATTTACTATCCCCCAATAATTTAACTGGAGGAAAGGGAAAGAATAACGAAAAGGTAAATGGGAGTTATCAATGAAATTAGAGCTCTGTTACTATTCATTTTAATTATGTAGATTAATTTTGAACATTGATTTTTGTCATTTGACTTTGATGCAAGTACTTTAAATTTGGGAATGTAATTATGTAGGACTTTATAAATTCCACTTTAGTCGTTATTTATTCCATGGAGATTGCAAAATACTTTTATTTTATGTGTTCTTGCAAATTTCATAAGTTGGACATCATTTCATATTAAATTAAGTGAATTTTACGATATGAATGAATATAGCAAATTTTTATCTGAAAATATTATTTTCTTAATTGAAATTAAAGTATAAAAAGATTTTTTGCATTGACATCCGAAATTGGGGTGTCACAACTTGCAATTAGAACGTAGGTTATGTATGTGTAGGAGAGTGTGCTTACATTTTGCCTTCGTTAAGTAATACCAATTTACTCAATCAACGGTTCATCCAGACACCTCAGTGATGGAAGGTATGATTTTAATATTTGATACATGAGTTCAAGCTTTATTTGATCCTGGCACATCATATTCCCTTATATCAAGTGCATTAGCTTTAAGTTTAGGCTTAAAGATATATTATTTTCATCCCCTATCTTCATGGAACTTCCTGTTGGCGGAATTATGTCTTTATATCGTATATATCGTTCTTGTATCATCGTTTCAGGACATAACATGCTCGAATTTGACTTAATTATCATGGATATGAAAGGTTTTGAGGTAATCCTTAGGATGGATTGATTTTCATGTTTTATTGTTATTATTAAATCTCATCAGCACAACATTGAAGTGTTATTGCCGGATGGGTCCAGTTACAGATTGAATACTGAGCACCTCATAGTCCTTCCTTATAAACACACTGGATAAACGGAACATCGGAATTATTTTGGGTGGATTTCAATCCTTGTGGCATAATATCGTTCCTACAATATGGTTCTTTATCATCAGATTGTACGGGAGTTCTCGGACATGTTTTTGGAAAATCTTCTAGGGTTACTACCGTAAAGAGAGATAGACTTTTAAATTGAGGTACATACGGGTGTCTCACCTATTTCCATTCCTCCACATCGTTTAGATCTAGCCGAGTTAAACGAACTCAATACACAATTAGAGGATTTATTATCAAATGATCTTATCAGGCAAAGTGTGTTATCGTGGGGCACACCAGTTATTTTTACCAAGAACAAGAATAATACCCTCAGGCTTTGTATTAACAACAAATAGTTGAATTGTGTTACGATAAAAAAACAAGTATCCCATACCACTAATTGATGATCTGTTCGATCATTTGTGAGGCATAGTTGCATTATCAAAAATTCATATTTGGTGTGGTTATCATTAGTTGAGTGTCAAGGATGAGGATATTTCAAAAGTTGCATTCAAGACACGATATGGGCATTATGAGTTCTTAGTGATGCCATTCAGGTTACAAACGCACATGCAGTGTTCATGGACTTGATGAATCGAATTTAACACCCGTACTTGGATCGATTTGTCGTATTATTTATTGACGAGACCCTAATCTACACAGCTTTAAGAGTGGATTGTGAGGAGAACCTTCAAAAGATCTTGTAAGTGGTTTGTGAAAATCATTTGTATGTCAAGTTCAGAAAGTGTGAGTTCTGGATGAACGAGGATAGGTTTCTTGGCCATGTCGCCTCAGGACAAGGGATTTCAGTAGATCCAGCAAAGGTTAAAGAAGTACTAAATTGGGGATAACAAAAGATCGTCATCAAGGTGAGGCATTTATTCAGAATCATCAGGTACTATAGGCATTTCATCTAGGGATTCTCATAAATTACTTCACACCTCACTAGGTTGACACAGAAAGATGTTCGATTTTAATGGACTGATAACTGTGAGGTGGCCTTGTAAGAGTTAAATAGTAGACTCGCTTCATCACCGATATTTATCCTTTCTGAGAGAGGAAATGGACATTCCGTACATTTTAATGCATTAGGAGCTGGTTTAGGAGTGTTGTTGCTGTAAGGAAAGAATGTGGTAGCTTAAACATTAAGGCAGCTAAAGTTTCACGAGAAGAAATACCTAACACATGACTTAGATCTTGGATCAGTTCTTTTTACCATTAAGATTTAAAGATATTACCTGTATGTGGAATGGTTCGAGATGTACTCGAATCACAAAATTATATAACATATTTACACTCTAAAAGATCTAAATCTCAGGCAGAGATGATGGATAGATCCTATGGAAGATTATGATTTTGGCCTCCATTACCACTTAGGTAAGGCTAAAGTTATAGCGGATTCATTAAGAAGGAATACGAGAGTATCGTTGGCGATAATAAAATTTTACCATCATAAGATGATGCAAAACGATCTAAGTTATGAATTGAGGGATAAGCAGGGAAAACATCACGCCTAAATCTATGGTATATTGGAAAGTCCTGTCATATAATAAAAGGTTCTTGATGCACGGTCTTTCAATGATGATTTGGCAAACTTTTGGAATCGCATCTTGTCAGGTGAGCCAATTTAGGACTTATTGATTGACAAGGATATTGGAGAGAGATTCTGAGTAAGGTTGGTAGTTTCGAGTATTGAGGAACTTAATGAAAAAGTTATGGTAGAAGCGCACCAATCTAGTTTCAGCATTCATCTAGGAAGTACGAAGATGTACATGGATTTCTATAGAGACTATTGGTGGTCAGGAATGAAAAAGGATGTCACACTTTTTATGGCAAAGTGTCTCACTTGTTAGCAGGTCAAAGCTGAGCACCAAAAACCATTAGAGTTATTGCAACCACTTTCGATAGCTCAATGGAAGTGGGGGCACATAACGATGGGCTTCATCACGACTTTTCCTAGGACTCAAGCTAGGCACGATGCAGTATGGGTTATGGTTGATTGACTCACCAAGTCATAGAATATCCTCCCTAACAAAGTTACAGATAATGTGGATAAGCTTTATAGACTCTACATCCAAGAAATCATAAGGTTGCATAATGAATCTTTATCCACTATTTTGAATATGGATCCGATATTTATCTCTAGGTTTTGGAATAAAATCCAATATGATCTGGGAACAAATCAAAATCTCAGTACAATCTATCATCGACAAGATAGATGGACAGTTCGAGAGAAACATTACGATAATTGAAGATATGTTTTGGGATTATCATCTCCCATCCGTAGCATTTCCCTACAACAATAATATTCAGGCTAGTATTGGGATAGTATTGTATGAAGCTTTATACAAGAGAACTTTTTGTTCACAAGTTGGTTAGGCGGAGGCTGGAAAGAATCACATCTGAGGTCACATTATAACATAAGATGTGTTCAACAACGAAAATTTTAACCACGTACCAAATTTTGTAGAAAAGAATAAGCTTAGGCAACAAAATATTTTTTGTAATTAAATCTATTGCATTTGTCAATGATGCAACTAATTTCATAGGCAACGCTTAAAAAAATATTAGCATCGTTCCTTTCCACCTTAAATAGAGGGTGCCAATGTACAGGCCACAAAAAAAATTAAACTTTACCCACACAATACGTTGAAGACAATGATAAGGGATTTTTACTATGAAATAAGTTCGTTGGGACATATCAAAGTTAATTAGTAGCAAATTATTTCGTGGTTAAAAGATAAGGTAAGGAGTCACCCCACATTAAAATGTGTCGTTTATATAATTTCACAAGAATAAACTTACCCAAAAATCACATTATCTCTCACGATGACTGAGCGTTCTCGTCGTTCTTCCTCTCAGGTACTCTCGTCATTTGTCTCCACCGTTCATTTTATGCTTTGATTTTGGTTTTGATTTGAGGATAATCTTTGATTCTTTCCGCTTCTGTTCATCTAAACCAAGGTTCTCTCTCTCGCTCTGATTTCTGCAATGATTTTTTACTTTTGTTATGAGTTCCTAAGAAAAATGGGGAGAACCCAAACCATATTAAAAAGTACAAAAGAAAGAATGTCTATATTAAAAAATACAATAAAAATTGTATTTATGTTATGATTTTATTTTTATTACGATTTCCTAAGAAGAAAGAATGGCCAGATTGAAAAGTACAAAAGAAAGAATTTCATTATTATTATGATTTTGTTTCTATTGGGGTCTAGGGTTTTCTATGTGTGGTTATATGGCTAATAAGTCTTTAAACTAAAGGTACAGTGGCTATATCAATAAAAGAAAACAACGAATTATATTTTACCTTTTTCATTATCACCGCAAATAATGGAAAAATAATAAATCAACAAAAATATTTTGGAAGATTTTAAAAATTAGTCTAAATTAAATATGATTTATTTCTATGGATAAGATTTATGTCATATGTTCTTTTGGTATATTGTTGGTAGGCCTATTCGTACTCAAATTTATTCATAATAGAATACTTATGTGATATTAATTTAATCTTTCACGTTTTGATAATGTTTAGAAAGTGCTTTTTAGTGTAACAATTTTATGCATTTAAAAAACATCGAACACTTATGTGACACTCCATGCTAATTGTTTTCGTGCATTTTTATACATGCTCATGTTTGTTAAATTCATGCAATTTAATTTTTTCTTTATGAAATAGATGGATAAGACTTAGAATTAACACTACACCAAAACTGCTTATCTGCCACACTTGGACAAGGACAATCTGGCACGGTTCAAAACTCTGCCAAATTCTGACACGGTTTATTTTCAATCTAGCACGGTTTAAAATGGTGCCAGAATTTGACACGGTTTAAAAGCGTGCCAAAAATATACCAAAATTTGTTTAAAAAAATAATAATAGTACTAATTTCAATTTTCATTTTGGAGGTATAACCCTTCTCCCCGCTCTTTCTCCACCAAAATTTCCCCCTCTACCACATCCCTCTCTCTCTTTCTCCTTAGGTTCCCCTTTGTCGTCCTAATAATGCTAGGGTTTTTCTCACGCTGGAATCAGACCCTCTTAGCCCCCCTCTACTAACATTTTAGTGTTCAGCATATGCGATGGGCCACTCAATCATCATCAACCATGATATATTTTCTTCAAAACCCTAACAATTTCACAAAACCAACCTCCCATTTCTCTCAAGTTTGTCAAGGTCTTCTTGTAACCATTCTATGTTTAAATTTTATATATGTTGAGAGAGTTATATAATGTTGGTTTGTTAACAACTGTACCAGTTTCTTGTGAAAAGTTCTTAGAGCGAATTCAATGCGGTTATACAAAAGAGGATTTTCATGAGCAAGATCAACACCTCCAATCTCTCTTTCCCGTCTAATTCGTTTCATGAACGGAAAGGTAACAATTTCTCTCTCTCTTTCTAGGATGAATAATTTAGAAATCGAATGAGTTTAATTGAAATGAAATATGAATATATGATTTTGAGGGGTACTTACTAATTAAAATTGGATTTCTATATAGAATGAAAAAATTTCTATGGTGGTTGGGTCTATTATAGATGATGTTCATGTGCACGAAGTCCCTTGCGTAAAGGTTCCTGCTCTGAGGTTCACAGAGAAGAAAATTAAGGAGGCTGTTGGTACGATTCTGCTCACTGCTTAGGTTTGATTTTATTATTGTTTTGATTTTATCAGAGTTGTCAAAGATTTAATGTTTTATGGATATTCAACTTTGTATGCCATCCAATTTCTAATTCTTTTCTTATGTGTGATTCCACGTGTCCCACTCATTCAACCAAGTCAATCAGCAACAACTCTTAGTTATCTGTATGGGTCCCATCTTGGCTTCTTTTATAATGGATCATTAAACCTTGAAAAATTCAAGCAGGGGTACCACTCATCTCTTCATTGAGGCGGGAAGACTCCACTCCATGAGTTAATTCTCTAAGCTTTTGATCCAAAAGTGTCTTTAAATCCTCACCTCCTATCACATTATATCGCAGGGTAGATAACTTTGAACCATTAGTACCCTCTGAAGAATTTGATCGAAATCACTATTATTAGAGGTCTGAGGACCAAGCATTGATGTTTTCAATGGAGATGTGATGGTAAAAGAAATAACATCCATTCCTTTCCTTTTATTATCTACTCCTTGTCCAAATCGTCTGCTCAACAGTGCATTAGATTGATTTGCCTTCATATTTTCTACAATAATACCATCAACCTGATTCTTCTTGAACTGAATGAGCAATAAACCTACATCTATAAAATCCAAATGTATATTTCATATTACATATGTTACATTTTGAACTTATGAACTGGATTTTCCATCTGTGAATATGAGCAATATGAGCAAAATCGATGTAACATAGATTTAACATATATGTATATTGCTCATTCGTATTTAAAAAGTGATCAGTACCATGGTTGTTACTATTGTTACTTTGTCCTATTGTTCTCTCCAATAGTTCGGATGAAACTGTGCTTGATCCTTATCATAATGATGGCGACTTTACTACAAATAACTTTCCAGTCGTAACGTGAGTTACAACTCTACATTTTATTTTATTTTCTCATTGTGTCGTCTTTATGTTTAGGATAATGTCTTTTAGTTTGAGTTGGGGACTATTTTCTATTGTTTTAAAATTCCAATTCATTTGTTTTCAATTGTTTAAAATTATGGGGTCTTCTATGAAATGTATTCGATTATTAGTTTATCAATTATATAAAATGATTATAGGCCTGCTAATTGTACAGTAGTATATATTAGGAACTGTTATTTGATTTTTCTGCTGAATTGATTTTATTTTATGCGCATAGGTCGATGTATAACTGAGGATACGATTTAGTAGGGCCATTGGAATGGGCATAAGATAGATGTCATTTTGTTGGCATTTGGAAGCTTGAAAACTGAAGCAGTTGTCCTTCATACGGATAATTTTTTTTATAATAAGAGGCTTGAGGCGTTCTTGTCAAGTTTATTCCTATTAAGCTGTCCTGTATACAAGTTCAAATGGCTCGATTCTTGAGGTTTTCATGTCAAGCTATCTTTCATACAAGTTCAAATGGCTCACACTATAAGTTGATTCCAATTAACAAGTTTTGATCCTAATGAGGTGAGGGTTTACTTTTAGTGTTTTACTTTATTATTTTGATCTCTCATATCTCTTTCTCTAATTCTATTTATTTTTTATAGAAACTCAATGGGTTTTGTAGGCATTTTTTTTGTTGATGTTATTATGTACCTGCATACTTTATTGTCTGAACATGTTATTAGATTAGGCATAGAAACAAGTTGTTAAAGGGTGAAAACCCAAATAAGCCCCCAAGCGGCCCCGTAAGAGGCAATAACACCTCTAGGGGACCAATGTAACTCGTTAGAACTGATCGCATGGTCACAGGCCTCTCGGTTTGAGAATATGACAATAAATTAATAATATATGGATTAGGCTTAGAAATAAGCCGTTGAAGGGTGGAAGCTCAAATCGGCCCCCCAAGTGGCCCCGTAAGAGGCAATAACACCTCGCACGGGACCAATGTAACTCGTAATAACTGACCACGTAGTTAAGGTCCTCTCGGTTTGAGAATATGGCGATAATTTGAAAATATATAGATTAGGCTTATAAATAAGATGTTGAAGGGTGGAAACCCAAATCAGTCCCCAAACGGCCTCGCAAGAGGCACTAACACCTCGCACGGGACTAATGTAACTCGTAGAAACTGACTGTGTAGTCACGGACCTCTCGGTTTGAGAATATAATGATAATTGGAAAAAATATAGATTAGGCTTAGAAATAAGTTGTTAAAGGGTGAAAACTCAAACCATCCCTCAAGCATCCCCGTAAGAGGCAATAACACCTCGCATGAGACTAATATAACTCATAGGAACTGATCGCGTAGTCACGGTCCTCTCGGTTTGAGAATATGACAATTATTTGATAATATATGGATTAATCTTAGAAATAAGTCATTGAAGGGTTAAAACCCAAACCAACGCCCAAGCAGCCCCATAACAGGCACTAGACCTCCCATGGGACCAATGTAACTCGCAGGAACTGATCGCGTAGTCACCGGTCTCTCTGTTTGAGAATATGATGATAATTTAAAAATATATAGCTTAGGCTTAGAAATAAGCCATTGAAGGGTGAAAACCCAAATTGGCCCCCATGCGGCCCTCTAAAAGGGACTAACACCTTGCACGGGACCAATGTAACTCGTAGGAACTGATCGCGTAGCCACGGTTCTTTCAGTTGGAGAATATGATGATAATTCAGAAATATATAAATTGGGCTTATAAACAAGCCGTTGAAGGGTGAAAACCCAAAACGACCCCCAAATGATCCCGTAAGCAGCACTAACATCTCGTACGAGACCATTGTAACTCGTAGGAACTGACCGTGTAGTCACGGGCCTCTTAATTTGAGAGTATGACGATAATTTGAAAATGTATATAGATTAGGCTTAAAAATAAGTCGTTGAAGGGTGAAAACTCAAATCAGCCCCAAACGGCCACGTAAAAGGCATTAACACCTCGCACGGTACCAATGTAACTCGTAGCAACTGATCGCATAGTCACGAGCCTCTCGGTTTGAGAATATGACAATAATTCATAAATATATAGATTGGGATTAGAAACAAGCCGTTGAAGGGTGAAAACCCAAACCAACCCCCAAATGATCCCGTAAGCGGCACTAACACCTCGTACGAGACCAATGTAACTCGTAGGAACTGATCAGGTGGTCATAACTTGCGTAAGATTTTCAATTTGCGAATATAATAATAATTGTAACTCCTATATGTAATTTTTTAGCTTGAGTAAGATTTTTTTATAAATTACTTAGTTACTAATATCGTCTCTTTTTTATATCCTATTTTTTTTTGCAGGATAACATTTTATCGTTAGCATTTATTCACGTGGAATACACGAAGAAGTCAATAGTTTGCAACGAGGGGTTCATTTATTTAATGTCGTTAATATTCATGATTATATTTTTTTTTTGTTGTGGTCGTGCGATTTTTTTAGTTTTATTGTTAACTTTTACGGTCGTGCGGGCTTTTGTAAGTTTATTGTTATATTTTGTGGTCGTGCGAACTTTATATTACGCATGTTTTATATTAGCAGATTTTAGAATGTACAGAAAATAGAGAAAACTCTGCCCAATTTTTTTGGCCTGTGAACTACTAATGACTTGTAATATTTTAAAGTTTGTATGTACATTAGTTTATCAAAACGTGTGAGATTTACAATTTGTGAATTTTCTTGTTTTTAAGTAATTATTATTTCTTTCTTTTATCCAAAAATTTGGCACAATTCAAAACCGTGCCAAAAGTGTATCAAATTTTGGCATGGTTTTGAACTGTGCCTAAAGTTTATCAAAATGTGCTCAATCTGGCACAGTTCAAAACTTACCAAAAGTGTGCCAGAAATATCAAATTCTGGCACAATTTAAAAGTGTGCCAGAAGTTTTCTTATTTGGTCAATTCTGGCACACTTTTAAACCGTGCCACAAAAAAATGGCCATTTTGGAACATTTGATTCTGGCACAGTTCAAAACCGTGCCAGATTTGATTTGACACAGTTTTAAACCATGCCAGATTACTGTTTTTGGTGTAGTGTAAGAGGAAGATAGATTTTTCGAGAAGTGTATTATTAGAGATAGATCATTTATTCGGTTTGTTAAGATGCATACGGGATTAAATAGTGACATAAGGTGTTCGTGTTCTGAGTGCTCGAACATCGATATTAGGAATATTGTTGATGTAAAGGATCATCTTTTTTTTAAATGTATGTATATTGCCTATACACAATGGATAGATATATCACGGGTAACTGTAATACCCCGTAATTTTAAATGACTATTAAAATGGGTTATATTTTAAATTAATGGATTAATTGGATTTTATTATTAATTAATTCATTCGGGTTTTATCCAAACGGTGGATATTAAAATGGATGATTCTGAATATTACTTAAAGATATTTAGGTAATATATGAATGTGATGTCATTGATATGACTGTATGATATAAATTCGGTAATTTATATTTTTTTAAGTCAGACGCGGTATGGGACGTGTCGGGACTAGTTTATTAAATTAAAAAAAAGGAAATTTATTTTCTATCGATCTAATAGTCATTTTGACAGCGTCGTTGCATCCGGAAGGTTCGAAATAGTCAGAAAAGTCTATTTGGATGTTAATTTTGAGTCTCGGGTCATTTGGGAATGAATAGACAACCCGAAAGGGCATTTTGGTCATTTTTCTAGGGGGGATGAATAGTGATTTCGGATTTGAAACTATTATAAGTATTAGTAGATTAAGTGTATGGGGGTTATTCATCTCCTCTTCACAAATAAGAGCAGCCATCTTCCTAGAGAGAGTGTAAGAGTGCTTGGGAAGGGAAAAGCCAATTGGGAAGGAGAAGAACAAGAACCAAGGTTCACCACCACCAACCACCACCGGAGTTTGACCGGAGAAGGGCAACCAACTGAGATATACTACACCAAAGGGATCAGACCTACAGAAAAGGCAAGTGTTTGATAATGGCAATTTAAGTTTGTATATTGTCCATGTTAGAATAGTATGAAAAGAGAAGATTGTTCATGTTTGGAAGAAATAATGGAGTATTAAATGGATTTCTGGAAAACTGAAATGATATAGGAATTAAACTCATGTTTTAGGTTGATAATAATCCACGAAATAGTCATGAATCTGTTGAAGAAACTATGAAAACCATTGATGTGTTCTTGAAGATGTTATGTTGATAAATTTCTGGAAATAAGGAGATAAACATGCTTTTTAATCCAATCCCTTGATGATTCTAGGATGTTTAGAGTACTGGAAATCGTTCATATATGTTAGCATATCATGTAGTAATAATTATAACTCATTTTGGAGGCTAATATGAAGGATTGAATGAGTAAAAATGGTGAAACCCGTAGTTGCTGAAATGCAGAAAAACCAGGCTTGGACCTGAGGGATCGATCGATCGACCCCTACCTTCGATCGATCGACCTCCCCAGAATATGTAAAGTTGTTTCTTTTTAAATGTTGATTCTTATCCCAAACCTTTTGTGGATCTTTGGTGATTATTATTTGGATATTATGGGACCTAGAAAATATCAGTAAACCCTTGATAATATTTGAATTAGTTTAATTTGGATTCGAGTGATTTAAATGATGAAGTTATATTGAATGGAATTTTGGTTGCTAGATTCATTTGTTAAATTCCAAATGGGGATGTATGAGGATTTAAGATAGGACCAGTAGGGGTGATTGAATATAACACCTGGGTATCCTTAAGTTTACAAGAGGGTTTAATCCTAAGAGAAAGAATATATGTTTTTAAGAGATTTGAAACTATCGGTTTTAACCTTAATTAAAAGGAGAACTAAACTCGTAGTAGTTCGGGAGAAATAATGTTATGGACCAGTAGGATATTAGTGACTTCTTACTGAATATAAGATGAGGGAAATTCTATTTGAATCTTGTGAGATGGGAGTTTAGAACACATTTGATTGAAAGAGGGTATGAGGTTATCCCGATCGCATAGTTAAGTTTTCGGACCTCCTCGATCGACAAAGTTAAGTTGTAGTGTATTGGAGGGGTTCCTTGTTTGGATTTCGCTTTGCGAGATGCTCCGCGCATGAACCTTAACGACGTCGGGAGTGGAGGGATGTTATAGGATGCATGGATAATTAAATTATGAAGTAAAAATATGATATTTTAATGCTACGTATGGGAAATATCTTAGTGTAGTGATAATTACCTTATTGATATTATATTATAGGTATAATAATACCTATTTGACTGATTGATGATTTATGTGTATGACATACCTAGCTTACTTGCTATCGGTGGGAGGTTTGCGCGTGAGGGCAGTCATATCCTGATGAATCCATGGGATCTTTGATTTGTCGCTCCAGAACATAGGTCTATGAAAGACTTATCGGGGAGTTGATAAGTCCGCTGACTGTGGGTGCGTAGGTATGTGCGTGACCCATGGATACGAGAACTATGTTCGCCTCCAATTTGTTTTTTGTTGTTTGTGGTTCGTGGAATCTTACCGAACCTTTAGTCCCCTATTCGGCGACCTGCGATGATGGGACATGATAGCAGAGTAATGCATTGCACCGCAGCAGTGACTCGGGGTGATGTATTATATATGAATATATATATATAATAGATTAAATGGTTACGTGGATATATTGTGGTTAAATCTATCTACGGTGATAATTGTAGATAACGGTGAATAGAAAGAGATAATGGAATTAAGTTAATGAATGTTTATGCTTATAGAATTAAAAATCTTCACTCATGTTAATGAGAAACGATTCATATTAATGAGTAATGATTCATGTTAATGAGAAACTAATCATATAAAGAAGAGATGTAAAGGAATAATAATGTGAAGTATGGTATGGGACATACGGGGATTATAATATGGGAATGGAATTTATATATGGAGACTAGAAAATAGGAACCATTAACTAGGAGGTTAATAGAAAACGTTAAGTGTGCACTCTAGTTGAGAGGTGAGAATTGCAAGTGAGAGTTGGATCTAACATGTACATAATAAATGCTTTATTGCACTTGTTAAATACTTGCTGTTTTAAAAATAATCTACACATTTGGGATCTGACCCGTTTTCTTGCATATTTTCTCTTCTATTGTATCTTTATATTAGGTGTCCAGAAACAGGGACGCCAACCATAGTTGATTGTGACGAGCTATGGAGCTATGGAAGTTTTGCTTAGACGCTTGTCATCTTTTTGATTCACAGTATTCTTACATAGGGCATGTCGCCCAAAGGATTTCAGTTATCATTTTCGGTCGGAGTTAAATATTATTGTATTTGTGTCTTTTTAATACATTTAACATTGTTGGGATTATTGTAAAGGATTTATATTATTTGGGAATGTTTATTCCAGTCGCATTTAAATTCTTTTGAATTATTTATTGTGTTATCTGTGTTGTAGAATAAAATGTGTTCAGTTATTCTTAAACTGGAAATGGATTTTGTTAATTTAAAATTTGGAAAGTTTTTAACACCAGCTTAATTGGGTATTGGGTGAGTTGTAAATGTTTTCAGCAGTGATGCTAAGAATGAGCCAACCGTATATTCTGTTTTAATTTGGTATGGGACTGGCCACCCGGTATTTAATTAGGCGGGGTGTTACAGGTGGTATCAGAGCATCAGGTTCTAGTGTCCTTTAGGATCTGTACGGCTTATTGTGTCTTCAGCTTTGCGTTCTTTGATGTAGAGCCCTATGAGTAGGTTTATTGCTTTTCTATTTACGATTACGATCTTCAGCTATTTTGAGATATCAAATATTGATAGTGTTCTCTCGTTTCAGATGCCTCCTCGACGTGCACCTCAGCCCGCCCCAGCTCAGGGTACAATAACTGCAGCCGAAGTTGCTGCAATTGTCGCTCAGGCAGTCAATGCTGCTGTAGCTGCTGTTCAGCAGGCTCCCGCACCGGCACCGGTTGTGCCACCCGCGCAAGGGCAAGTGTTTCCTACTGCATGGGAACGAGCGAGGGATGCCTTTCAGAAAGCGCACCCACATGAGTTTCAGGGAGGATCAGATGTTGTGACTGCGAGCCAATGGAAGAAAGATATCCAACGGCACTTGAGAATGATTGAATGCACTGAGGTTCAACGTCAAATACTAGCCACAATCGAGCTAGTAGGGGTAGCTTTGCAATGGTGGGAAGCTACGACCACTATGGAGGAGAGGGACACAATGACTATCCAAGACTTTTGGATACGGTTTGATGGGAAGTATTTTCCTTCCGCCATCCAGACAGAGATGAGGCGAAAACTACTTGATTTAAAGCAGGGAGAGAAAACTGTGGCGGAATATGAGGAAGAGTTTACGAGATTAACTAATTTGGTACCAGCTGAAGTACCTACTGAGGAGAGGAGACTTTTAATGTTCACTGATGCGTTGAACAATAAAATTCGCCAACATTTATTGGGGAATCTTTCACTACGTACGTATGCAGATGTTCTTAATGCTGCAATGCTCCACTGCCAAGATAACCGCTTCCATAATCAGGGTGTCAAGCGGGGGTTTGGGTCAGGCCTGCAAGGCAAGACTATTGGGGGCAGTTCTAGTGGGACTCAGCCAGGGCAGAGTCATCAGCGTCGGAGTGAGCAGGGTTCCCAGACAGGGGACTATGCTAAGCGTTTGCGATCTGGAGATTCTCGATTTGAGGATAGAGGTGTTGGGCAAGGACAACAGGGCCATCAGGGCCAGAGACAGGCTCATCAGGGCCAAGGGAAGGGAGGTAATGGCCTGCAGGTTCGGGGTCAACAGGGGCAAGGTGGTGGAAAGTTTGCGGGAAAATGTTTCGTGTGTGGCAAGTATGGCCATAAACGTCAAGATTTTCCTGAGAAAGAAAAATTCCCTCAGCAACAACATGCTCGACAGGAGCCACAGGTACTAGTGTTTCCACCAGCTGCTCTTCCAGCTCCGGTGCTAGCACTACCTCCCATTCCAGCAGCACCCGCACAGCAGGGTCAGTACGGGCGTGTATATAACGTCCATCAGGCAGTGAATCAACAACCACCACCCGCGAATGAGGGTATGTTTTCTATCTAAGGATTATGAAGCGTATATTGATTTTGTTACGATGAATGTTGTGTGGGCAAAAGGGTTGCTAAACTTAGCCTATAGCATTGTTATTTACATAGACTCACTGAGGGGTGTGGGACACCTTTATATTACATGTTATCACAGGGGTCTAATTTTTATCATGGGATTACTTACCTTGGGCATGTTAGAGCATGATTTTACTATCGGCGTGCATTGATTTGTGGTATATGAGAGCGTATGTACTACTACTATCCTGCATCTTGTCTTCTATAAGAGAGTAGATGCGTAGACTCTATTTGAAATCAAAAAACCAAATTTTTGTTTTAAATTGATAAACCTGATATTTTTTTTTATAAACCAAAATTTTATATTATTGACTAAGGACCTTAGGAGTTTCGATGACCGACTACTTTAGGAAGTAGTGTATCGGGGTGGTTCCTTATTTGGATTTCGCTTGCGAGACACCCCACGCATGAAACTAATAACCGTTGGGAGTCGACATAAGTTAGGTCTTTGGGAAAACGAGTTTATAACCTTTGCGAAAATTTTTATTTTGAAAGAGGTACGAGAGGGTGTATGGGCGCCCTGGATGATTGAATTATCGTATTTTTCAGAATTGTGAAAAAGGTAAGTAATTGAGACTTCAGGATTTATTTGTTCCCTACGAGAGGATCATTTAAAGTCTAAATATGATTCAGTTGAAACTATATGGTGAGGCTCGTCGTATAACATCGATAGGGATTTTGTTAATGTACTGTATGGGCGGTACATCTTGGATTTCTTGCGATGTGTGATTTATACTCAGAGTTGACCTTACCGGTATGACTTATACTCCTGAATTTCGAGACGAAATTCTGTTATAAGGGGGGAAGTATGTAATACCCCGTAATTGTAAATGACTTATAAAAGGGGTTATATTTTAAATTAATGGATTAATTAGATTTTATTATTAATTAATTCATTCGGGTTTTATCCAAACGGTGGATATTAAAATGGATGATTCTGAATATTACTTAAAGATATTTAGGTAATATATGAATGTGATGTCATTGATATGACTGTATGATATAAATTCGGTAATTTATATTTTTTTAGTCAGACGCGGTATGGGACGTGTCGGGACTAGTTTATTAAATTAAAAAAAAAAGGAAATTTATTTTCTATCGATTTAATAGTCATTTTGAGTGCGTCGTTGTGTCCGGAAGGTTCGAAATAGTCATAAAAGTCTATTTGGATGTTAATTTTGAGTCTCGGGTCATTTGGGAATGAATAGACAACCCAAAAGGGCATTTTGGTCATTTTTCTAGGGGGGATGAATAGTTATTTCGGATTTGGAACTATTATAAGTATTGGTAGATTAAGTGTATGGGGGTTATTCATCTCCTCTTCACAAATAAGAGCAACCATCTTCCTAGAGAGAGTGTAAGAGTGCTTGGGAAGGGAAAAGCCACTTGGGAAGGAGAAGAACAAGAACCAAGGTTCACCACCACCAACCACCACCGGAGTTTGACCGGAGAAGGGCAACCAACTGAGATATACTACACCAAAGGGATCAGACCAACAGAAAAGGCAAGTGTTTGATAATGGCAATTTAAGTTTGTATATTGTCCATGTTAGAATAGTATGAAAAGAGAAGATTGTTCATGTTTGGAAGAAATAATGGAGTATTAAATGGATTTCTGAAAAACTGAAATGATATAGGAATTAAACTCATGTTTTAGGTTGATAATAATCCACGAAATAGTCATGAATCTGTTGAAGAAACTATGAAAACCATTGATGTGTTCTTGAAGATGTTATGTTGATAAATTTCTGGAAATAAGGAGATAAACATGCTTTTTAATCCAATCCCTTGATGATTCTAGGATGTTTAGAGTACTGGAAATCGTTCATATATGTTGGCATATCATGTAGTAATAATTATAACTCATTTTGGAGGCTAATATGAAGGATTGAATGAGTAAAAATGGTGAAACCCGTAGTTGCTGAAATGCAATAGAACCAGGCTTGGACCTGAGGGATCGATCGATCGACCCCTACCTTCGATCGATCGACCTCCCCAGAATATGTAAAGTTGTTTCTTTTTAAATGTTGATTATTATCCCAAACCTTTTGTGGATCTTTGGTGATTATTATTTGGAGATTATGGGACCTAGAAAATATCAGTAAACCCTTGATAATATTTGAATTAATTTAATTTGGATTCGAGTGATTTAAATGATGAAGTTATATTGAATGGAATTTCGGTTGCTAGATTCATTTGTTAAATTCCAAATGGGGATGTATGAGGATTTAAGATAGGACCAGTAGGGGTGATTGAATATAACACTTGGGTATCCTTAAGTTTACAAGAGGGTTTAATCCTAAGAGAAAGAATATATGTTTTTAAGAGATTTGAAACTATCGGTTTTAACCTTAATTAAAAGGAGAACTAAACTCGTAGTAGTTCGGGAGAAATAATGTTATGGACCAGTAGGATATTAGTGACTTCTTACTGAATATAAGATGAGGGAAATTCTATTTGAATCTTGTGAGATGGGAGTTTAGAACACATTTGATTGAAAGAGGGTATGAGGTTATCCCGATCGCATAGTTAAAGTTTTCGGACCTCCTCGATCGACAAAGTTAAGTAGTAGTGTATTGGAGGGGTTCCTTGTGTGGATTTCGCTTTGCGAGACGCTCCGCGCATGAACCTTAACGACGTCGGGAGTGTAGGGATGTTATAGGATGCGTGGATAATTAAATTATGAAGTAAAAATATGATATTTTAATACTACGTATGGGAAATATCTTAGGGTAGTGATAATTACCTTATTGATATTATATTATAGGTATAATAATACCTATTTGACTGATTGATGATTTATGTGTATGACATACCTAGCTTACTTGCTATTGGTGGGAGATTTGCACGTGAGGGCAGTCATATCCAGATGAATCCATGGGATCTTTGATTTGTCGCTCGAGAACATAGGTCTATGAAAGACTTATCGGGAAGTTGATAAGTCCGCTGACTGTGGGTGCGTAGGTATGTGCGTGACCCATGGATACGAGAACTATGTTCGCCTCCAATTTGTTTGTTGTTGTTTGTGGTTCGTGGAATCTTACCGAACCTTTAGTCTCCTATTTGGCGACCTGCGATGATGGGACATGATAGCAGAGTAATGCATTGCACCGCAGCAGTGACTCGGGGTGCTGTATTATATATGAATATATATATATATAATAGATTAAATGGTTACATGGATATATTGTGGTTAAATCTATCTACGGTGGTAATTGTAGATAACGGTGAATAGAAAGAGATAATGGAATTAAGTTAATGAATGTTTATGCTTATAGAATTGAAAAGCTTCACTCATGTTAATGAGAAACGATTCATATTAATGAGTAATGATTCATGCTAATGAGAAACTAATCATATAAAGAAGAGATGTAAAGCAATAATAATGTGACGTATGGTATGGGACATACGGGGATTATAATATGGGAATGGAATTTATATATGGAGACTAGAAAAGAGGAACCATTAACTAGGAGGTTAATAGAAAACGTTAAGTGTGCACTCTAGTTGAGAGGTGAGAATTGCAAGTGAGAGTTGGATCTAACATGTACATAATAAATGCTTTATTGCACTTGTTAAATACTTGCTATTTTAAAAATAATCTACACATTCGGGATCTGACCCGTTTCCTTGCATATTTTCTCTTCTATTGTATCTCTATATCAGGTGTCCAGCAACAGGGACGCCAACCATAGTTGATTGTGACGAGCTATGGAGCTATGGAAGTTTTTCTTAGACGCTTGTCATCTTTTTGATTCACAGTATTCTAACATAGGGCATGCCGCCCAAAGGATTTCAGTTATCATTTTCGGTCGGAGTTAAATATTATTGTATTTGTGTCTTTTTAATACATTTAACATTGTTGGGATTATTGTAAAGGATTTATATTATTTGGGAATGTCTATTCCAGTTGCATTTAAATTCTTTTGAATTATTTATTGTGTTATCTGTGTTGTAGAATAAAATGTGTTCAGTTATTCTTAAACTGGAAATGGATTTTGTTAATTTAAAATTTGGAGAGTTTTTAACACCTGCTTAATTGGGTATTGGGTGAGTTGTAAATGTTTTCGGCAGTGATGCTAAGAATGAGCCAACTGTATATTCTGTTTTAATTTGGTATGGGACTGGCCACCCGGTATTTAATTAGGCGGGGTGTTACAGGTGGTATCAGAGCATCAGGTTCTAGTGTCCTTTAGGATCTGTACGGCTTATTGTGTCTTCAGCTTAGCGTTCTTTGATGTAGAGCCCTATGAGTAGGTTTATTGCTTTTCTATTTATGCTTACGATCTTCAGCTATTTTGAGATATCAAATACTGATAGTGTTCTCTCGTTTCAGATGCCTCCTCGACGTGCACCTCAGCCCGCCCTAGCTCAGGGTACAATGTCTGCAGCCGAAGTTGCTGCAATTATCGGTCAGGCAGTCAATGCTGCTGTAGCTGCTGTTCAGCAGGCCCCCACACTACCACCCGCGCAAGGGCAAGTGTTTCCTACTGCATGGGAACGAGCGAGGGATGCCTTTCTGAAAGCGCACCCACCTGAGTTTCAGGGAGGATCAGATGTTGTGACTGCGAGCCAATGTAAGAAAGATATCCAACGGCACTTGAGAATGATTGAATGCACTGAGGTTCAACGTCAAATACTAGCCACATTCGAGCTAGTAGGGGCAGCTTTGCAATGGTGGGAAGCTACGACCACTATGGAGGAGAGGGACACAATGACTATCCAAGACTTTTGGATACGATTTGATGGGAAGTATTTTCCTTCCGCCATCCAGACAGAGATGAGGCGGAAACTACTTGATTTAAAGCAGGGAGAGAAAACTGTGGCGGAATATGAGGAAGAGTTTACGAGATTAACTAATTTGGTACCAGCTGAAGTACCTACTGAGGAGAGGAGAGTTCTAATGTTCACTGATGGGTTGAACTATAAAATTCGCCAACATTTATTGGGGAATCTTTCACTACGTACGTATGCAGATGTTCTTAATGCTGCAATGCTCCACTGCCAAGATAACCGCTTACATAATCAGGGTGTCAAGCGGGGGTTTGGGTCAGGCCTGCTAGCCAAGACTATTGGGGGCAGTTCTAGTGGGACTCAGCCAGGGAAGAGTCATCAGCGTCAGAGTGAGCAGGGTTCCCAGACAGGGGACTATGCTAAGCGTTTGCGATCTGGAGATTCTCGATTTGAGGATAGAGGTGTTGGGCAAGGACAACAGGGCCATCAGGGCCAGAGACAGGCTCATCAGGGCCAAGGGAAGGGAGGTAATGGCCAGCAGGTTCGGGGTCAACAGGGGCAAGGTGGTGGAAAGTTTGCGGGAACATGTTTCGTGTGTGGCAAGTATGGCCATAAACGTCATGATTGTCCTGAGAAAGACAAATTCCCTCAGCAACAACATGCTCGACAGGAGCCACAGGTACCAGTGTTTCCACCGGCTGCTCTTCCAGCTCCAGCTCCAGCTCCGGTTCTAGAACTACCTCCCATTCCAGCAGCACCCGCGCAGCAGGGTCAGTACGGGCGTGTATATAACGTCCATCAGGCAGTGAATCAACAACCACCACCCGCGAATGAGGGTATGTTTTCTATCTAAGGATTATGAAGCGTATATTGATTTTGTTACGATGAATGTTGTGTGGGCAAAAGGGTTGCTAAACTTAGCCTATAGCATTGTTATTTACGTAGACTCACTGAGGGGTGTGGGACACCTTTATATTACATGTTATCACAGGGGTCTAATTTTTATCATGGGATTACTTACCTTGGGCATGTTAGAGCATGATTTTACTATCGGCGTGCATTGATTTGTGGTATATGAGAGCGTATGTACTACTACTATCCTGCATCTTGTCTTCTATAAGAGAGTAGATGCGTAGACTCTATTTGAAATCAAAAAACCAAATTTTTGTTTTAAATTGATAAACCTGATATTTTTTTTTTATAAACCAAAATTTTATATTATTGACGAAGGACCTTAGGAGTTTCGATGACCGACTACTTTAGGAAGTAGTGTATCGGGGTGGTTCCTTGTTTGGATTTCGCTTGCGAGACACCCCACGCATGAAACTAATAACCGTTGGGAGTCGAGATAAGTTAGGTCTTTGGGAAAACGAGTTTATAACCATTGCGAAAATTATAATTTTGAAAGAGGTACGAGAGGGTGTATGGGCGCCTTGGATGATTGAATTGTCGTATTTTTCAGAATTGTGAAAAAGGTAAGTAATTGAGACTTCAGGATTTATTTGTTCACTACGAGAGGATCATCTAAAGTCTAAATATGATTCAGTTGAAACTATATGGTGAGGCTTGGCGTTTAACATCGATAGGGATTTTGTTAATGTACTGTATGGGCGGTACATCTTGGATTTCTTGCGATGTGTGATTTATACTCAGAGTTGACCTTACCGGTATGACTTATATTCCTGAATTTCGGGACGAAATTCTGTTATAAGGGGGGAAGTATGTAATACCCCGTAATTTTAAATGACTTTTTAAAATGGGTTATATTTTAAATTAATGGATTAATTGGATTTTATTATTAATTAATTCATTCGGGTTTTATCCAAACGGTGGATATTAAAATGGATGATTCTGAATATTACTTAAAGATATTTAGGTAATATATGAATGTGATGTCATTGATATGACTGTATGATATAAACCGGTAATTTATATTTTTTTTAGTCAGACGCAGTATGGGACGTGTCGGGATTAGTTTATTAAATTAAAAAAAAAGGAAATATATTTTCTATCGATCTAATAGTCATTTTGACTGCGTCGTTGCGTCCGGAAGGTTCGAAATAGTTAGAAAAGTCTATTTGGATGTCAATTTTGAGTCTCGGGTCATTTGGGAATGAATAGACAACCCAAAAGGGCATTTTTGTCATTTTTCTAGGGGGGTGAATAGTTATTTCGAATTTGGAACTATTATAAGTATTGGTAGATTAAGTGTATGGGGGTTATTCATCTCCTCTTCACAAATAAGAGCAGCCATCTTCCTAGAGAGAGTGTAAGAGTGATTGGGAAGGGAAAAGCCACTTGGGAAGGAGAAGAACAAGAACCACGGTTCACCACCACCAACCACCACCGGAGTTTGACCGGAGAAGGGCAACCAACTGAGATATACTACACCAAAGGGATCAGACCTACAGAAAAGGCAAGTGTTTGATAATGGCAATTTAAGTTTGTATATTGTCCATGTTAGAATAGTATGAAAAGAGAAGATTGTTCATGTTTGGAAGAAATAATGGAGTATTAAATGGATTTCTGGAAAACTGAAATGATATAGGAATTAAACTCATGTTTTAGGTTGATAATAATCCACGAAATAGTCATGAATCTGTTGAAGAAACTATGAAAACCATTGATGTGTTCTTGAAGATGTTATGTTGATAAATTTCTGGAAATAAGGAGATAAACATGCTTTTTAATCCAATCCCTTGATGATTCTAGGATGTTTAGAGTACTGAAAATCGTTCATATATGTTGGCATATCATGTAGTAATAATTATAACTCATTTTGGAGGCTAATATGAAGGATTGAATGAGTAAAAATGGTGAAACCCGTAGTTGCTGAAATGCAGAAAAACCAGGCTTGGACCTAAGGGATCGATCGATCGACCCCTACCTTCGATCGATCGACCTCCCCAGAATATGTAAAGTTGTTTCTTTTTAAATGTTGATTCTTATCCCAAACCTTTTGTGGATCTTTGGTGATTATTATTTGGAGATTATGGGACCTAGAAAATATCAGTAAACCCTTGATAATATTTGAATTAATTTAATTTGGATTCGAGTGATTTAAATGATGAAGTTATATTAAATGGAATTTCGGTTGCTAGATTCATTTGTTAAATTCCAAATGGGGATGTATGAGGATTTAAGATAGGACCAATAGGGGTGATTGAATATAACACCTGGTTATCCTTAAGTTTACAAGAGGGTTTAATCATAAGAGAAAGAATATATGTTTTTAAGTGATTTGAAACTATCGGTTTTAACCTTAATTAAAAGGAGAACTAAACTCGTAGTAGTTCGGGAGAAATAATGTTATGGACCAGTAGGATATTAGTGACTTCTTACTGAATATAAGATGAGGGAAATTCTATTTGAATCTTGTGAGATGGGAGTTTAGAACGCATTTGATTGAAAGAGGGTATGAGGTTATCCCGATCGCATAGTTAAATTTTTCGGACCTCCTCGATCGACAAAGTTAAGTAGTAATGTATTGGAGGGGTTCCTTGTTTCGATTTCGCTTTGCGAGACGCTCCGCGCATGAACCTTAACGACGTCGGGAGTGTAGGGATGTTATAGGATGCGTGGATAATTAAATTATGAAGTAAAAATATGATATTTTAATGCTACGTATGGGAAATATCTTAGGGTAGTGATAATTACCTTATTGATATTATATTATAGGTATAATAATACCTATTTGACTGATTGATGATTTATGTGTATGACATACCTAGCTTACTTGCTATCGGTGGGAGGTTTGCGCGTAAGGGCAGTCATATCCTGATGAATCCATAGGATCTTTGATTTGTCGCTCGAGAACATAGGTCTATGAAAGACTTATCGGGGAGTTGATAAGTCCGCTGACTGTGGGTGCGTAGGTATGTGCGTGACCCATGGATACGAGAACTATGTTCGCCTCCAATTTGTTTGTTGTTGTTTGTGGTTCGTGGAATCTTACCGAACCTTTAGTCCCCTATTCGGCGACCTGCGATGATGGGACATGATAGCAGAGTAATGCATTGCACCGCAGCAGTGACTCGGGGTGCTGCATTATATATGAATATATATATAATAGATTAAATGGTTACATGGATATATTGTGGTTAAATCTATCTACGGTGATAATTGTAGATAACGGTGAATAGAAAGAGATAATGGAATTAAGTTAATGAATGTTTATGCGTATAGAATTGAAAATCTCCACTCATGTTAATGAGAAACGATTCATATTAATGAGTAATGATTCATGTTAATGAGAAACTAATCATATAAAGAAGAGATGTAAAGGAATAATAATGTGACGTATGGTATGGGACATACGGGGATTATAATATGGGAATGGAATTTATATATGGAGACTAGAAAAGAGGAACCATTAACTAGGAGGTTAATAGAAAACGTTAAGTGTGCACTCTAGTTGAGAGGTGAGAATTGCAAGTGAGAGTTGGATCTAAAATGTACATAATAAATGCTTTATGGCACTTGTTAAATACTTGTTGTTTTAAAAATAATCTACACATTCGGGCTCTGACCCGTTTCCTTGTATATTTTCTCTTCTATTGTATCTCTATATCAGGTGTCCAGCAACAGGGACGCCAACCATAGTTGATTGTGACGAGCTATGGAGCTATGGAAGTTTTGCTTAGACGCTTGTCATCTTTTTGATTCACAGTATTCTTACATAGGGCATGTCGCCCAAAGGATTTCAGTTATCATTTTCGGTCGGAGTTAAATATTATTGTATTTGTGTCTTTTTAATACATTTAACATTGTTGGGATTATTGTAAAGGATTTATATTATTTGGGAATGTTTATTCCAGTTGCATTTAAATTCTTTTGAATTATTTATTGTGTTATCTGTGTTGTAGAATAAAATGTGTTGAGTTATTCTTAAACTGGAAATGGATTTTGTTAATTTAAAATTTGGAAAGTTTTTAACACCAGCTTAATTGGGTATTGGGTGAGTTGTAAATGTTTTCGGCAGTGATGCTAAGAATGAGTCAACTGTATATTCTGTTTTAATTTGGTATGGGACTGGCCACCCGGTATTTAATTAGGCGGGGTGTTACAGTAACGTTATGAACACATAATGTATGATAGTTCTCATTGTTATATCAATGGAAATGATGAAGGAATGGCGGATAATGACAAGGAAGAAAGTGCCAAAATTCACGAACAATTAGAAGATGTGCACAGGGGAACTTTTATAGATATTGGTCAAGATGAAAAATTTGACATTGATTATCCTATACATATTTGCGAAGGGGGAGAAAAGTTTTGAGAAATTATTGGGGAATGCGGAGAGCGAATTATACCCGAATTGCATAAAATTCTCCACACTATCCTTTCTTGTCAAGCTACTTCATATGAAGGTCTTGAATCATTGAAGTAATAAATCGCTTGGCATGTTACTCGAGCTATTAAAGGAAGCTTTTACTTATGGTGAGACGCTTCCAAAGTTCGATTATGAGGTGAGAAAATTACTGCGTGACTTGGGTTTAGGATACATATCGATTCATGCATAGAAAAATGGTTGTTCATTATTCTGGAAGGTGTTTGAAAATAGGCAGGAGTGTTCAATATGTGGGGAGTCTAGGTGGAAGAATAATGATGTAAAGGGTAAGAGAATTACTCACAAGATCCTTTGTTACTTTTCGAATGAACCAAGACTCCAAATATTGTTCATGTCGAGAAAAATTATTGATGATATGAGGTGGCACAAAGAGAAACGTAGCGATAACAATGTGTTAAGGCATCCGATCGAATCTAGTGCTTGTAAGGAATTTGATAAGGAGCCTTAGTGGTTTTCATAATACTCTTGGAATACAAAGCTTGTCCTAGCAAGTGATGGTTTTAAAATATTTGCTAACATGCACAATTCATACATAATGTGGCTAGTTATACTCACACCATATAATTTGCCTCCTTAGAAATGCATGAAAGAGCGATTTTCATGATGTTTTTGCTCATTCCAGGACCTAAAGCACCCAGTAAGGACATGGATGTGTATCTATACACATTACTACATGAATTGAAGGATTTATCGAAAGCTGGTGCTGAGACATACGATGCATCCATTGAGAAAACTGCATACGACACTTCTATGGACTATAAACGACTTTCCTACCTATGGTAATTTATCCAGTTAAGCACTGAAGGATATATAGCTTATACTAATTATAATGAGAACACTTCTTCAAAAGTTAAGGAATAAGATTTGTTAGATGGGCCACCATTGTTATTTGGAGTCGAACTATAAATGGCGAAAGAATAAAAAATTTAATGGTATGCCAAAGCTCCGATCAAAGCCTATGGAGTTCGATGGGGATGACGTGTTGCAATAATTAAATTATGTTAAGGATCATATATTGGGGAAACATTTAGATAATAAGAACAAAAAATGTACACCCAAAGAATTAAATTGTGCTAAAAAGGTATTTTCTTTGAACTACCGTTTTGACGAACATTGAAGTTGCGATATACATTTGATGTGTTACGTGTCAAAGAAAATATATGAGAGTGTTTTGGAAACATTATTGAATATTGATAGGAAAAGAAAAGACACTTACAAAGCTAGATGGATTTAGAGGACGTGAAAATAAGGATGGAATTACATTTGAAGAGAAATAATGACACATATATGATTCCACCAACTTGTTACACACTCCCTAAGTTCGAACAAAAAGGTTTTTGTGAGTTCTTGAAATCAATTAAATGTCCAGATGGTTATGCTTCCAATATCTATCGGTGTCTGAACGTTAGTGATGGAAAGGCGTTGGGGTTGAAAAGTCACGATTGTCATGTTCTATTACAACGATTATTATCCATTGGTATTCGTGAATATTTACGTATGGATGTAAATACAACATTAGTTGAACTTGGAAAGTTTTTCAAGGACTTGTGTTGTAAGACATTAGATGTTTAAAAACTAAAGAGACCAGAAAGCGACATCATCTTCATTCTGTGCAAACTTAAAATGATTTATCCACCGACATTTTTCGATATGATGATCCACTTGGCAATTCACTTGCCGTAAGAGGCTATGCTTAGAGGACCAATGCAATACAAATAAATGTATCCAATAGAAAAATGTCTGTAATATGTATATCTAGTTATTATCATCTAAATTACATTGTTAAACTATTAGTTTAATATGCCATATTTTTATCATTTCAAATATATATGGGTATGTGTTCACACTTAAGGGTATTTGCGTATTAAACCCCGCCCGGAAGGTTCCATAATGGAGGTGTATATTGTTAACGAGTGTCTGACATTATTTTCCATCTATCTTAATGGGATTGAAAGAAAATTCAATTGCGCAGACAGGAATTACAATGGAGAGGCACAAGAGGATGGATTGGATGTGTTCCCTCAAAAAGCATGTCCTTTTGGAGCATTTGCATATGTGTTTCTCATAGAGACTGAGATGGAAATGATGCGTTGGTACACGTTAAATAATTATGATAAAATGGTAACATATTTTGAGTAAGTCAAAGAATTTTTTTAATAAATTTGCAATTAATTATTAGATTAATATCATAAATGATACTTTTATTTAGTGAACATGTGGAGAATATCAAGAGAGAAAACCCTTTGAATTCGAAAGAGAGTCAACAAAGGCAATTTGCTCATTGGTTTAAAGCATGCTTAATTAGGCATAAGTATATGTTCTATTTAATTAATAAATTGGTTTGATGGTTTTAATAATTTAAACTCTACTTATTTATATAATTTACATGTTCACTCGAATAAGTCAAAACGTTGTACAACAAAAGTCTCCAGATGCTACTGATTAACTATATGCATTAGTAGGTGCTCTTGATATACGCGCAGAAAATTATACCAGTTTCATTGTTAATGGAGTTGGATTTCACACTAGGGATCGTGACAACCATTGAAAGAGTCAAAATGGTGGTTTTGTTATTAAAGGCAATCATGATAACGAGGAGTTAAACTTTTATAGTGTCTTGACCAATGTTATTGAGTTGGAGTATATTATGGGAAATTGGCTCCCCTTTTTGAGTGAGAGTTGTTTGAAGGTGACATAAATAAGAAATTCAAAATATATATTAATGACCATTTTATAAGTATCAATGTAAAAGGTTGGGGTACAAGAATGACCCTTATATGCTTGCAGTTCAAGAAAATAAAGCGTATTATCTGAATGATACAAAGTTGGGCAACAATTAGCAAGTCATTCATGAGTTTTAACATACACTTAAATGATCCAGAGTTGGAAAAAATGAACACGGGTGTTATAAAAGTGGATGATTGTGATGTTTAATAGGCGAATGAGTTATCCAAGATTATTGAAGTTGTCCAAGATAATGTTGACTTGCTGCATAAAAATGACGTGGAAAATAATATTGTTGATGCTAGAGTTGTATACACAAAGCTTCCAAAGACAACAATGATTTCATCTATGATAATGTTGATGATGAAGATGAAACATTGGTTCAATATTGTGACAATGAGGAAGATATCTTGTCTACATATATTGATGATCCGAGTGATGTGGATTGAATATGTTAATTACAGTGGGAAGAAGTTACTTCAAATTTATATAGGGTTGGAATTAACCTTTAGTTTACTTGCATAGCGTCATCCTAGATTTAATGCATTAATGATAATGAGTTTATTTGGAACTTCAATTTTTCATTATCGAAGCGTGATTATTTATTTTCACGCTTCATTATTTTCTTTCTTTGTTTTTTACATCAATTGCAATGAGATAGAATTAGACTCATGATTATGGTTCCCATAATTCAAGACATGTTTAATGCCTAGATTCAAAAGCAATTTGTGATTGTGACAAAATGGCTAAGTAAATGTGGTATTTTACTCATTTTATTTGAAGTACTAGAATCTTAATCTTTTATTCTATATATGTTTTTTCTTATGCTGAGTATATAGGATGGCACCAGGGTGTTCGAGGTGAGTCGGTTGAGTTACTATACAGGAGGCAGTGCAACCCGTAGATGTGACACAGTCACCACAACCAACAGATTGTGACACTTCCACAAACACTGGAGGTATGCATGCCTGTGTAATTAATAATATTAATTAGGGGAGTAATTATGCCTACAAATGCCTCCATTTACTGTGTTTATCTGAATACTCAATTTAAAATTTTAACTTTATGTTTTAATAATTCAAAATACTAGCATTTTGTCTCTTTAAAGATAACCTAATTTTATTGATAATTTCACTAGTTTGGATTTGAAAGGCATTCATGTCGAAAGGGGCAAATTTGCGTGGTAGAATGTTCAAATTACCAATTCAAGATTTATTTAATATTTAGAAACAAAAGCCTACAATTTCATAGTGGATTTTAAGACATTGAGAGGCAATGTTTTATTATCACTAAATCAATGATGTTTTTGCACCTAGAAAACCTACTAAGTTTATCTGAACATTCGATTTATAATGGTAACTTTATGTTAAACCAGTACATAATAATGGCAGAAAGAACCTTATCTCAATAATAATCTGGTTAGTTTGAATCTGAATAGCAATCCATGAATGGCATTTCCAACCCTTACTAGAGTTAATGAAAGAACAAGTAACATATATTTACTATACGACTTTGAAAGGCAATAGATAATTAAACACAGTTACTATAGGACTTTGAGAGGCAATAGTTACTATAACATATTATTGTTGTTGTTTATGTTTCTATTACATAAATAGATTGTGGTATATTTTTAGTGGGGAATGTGATCGCGGAATTGAGTTATACAGTATAGGTTCGTGTAGTGAGGCACTTAAATAGATAGTCCCTCGAATAACTAAGAATCTCACTTGGGCTTCTTCTCTTGCATCAATTATTTTAGGATTGGGCATTATTATGAGTGAATTTTTTGGATTTAGACTGTATTGACGATTCAAGTTTGGAATTTCATTATTTTCTTTGGTAGTGAGCATTATAGAAAATATTTTGAGGGATAAACGCCTTCTCATTAGCAGCATAAATGACAGTCCACACAAAGTAAGTTTAGGTGAAAATAAAAGTTCAAAGTGTTTTTGCCTAAGAAGTTTAGGAATTTAGTAGTATGCCTCTGTGTCGTGTTTCCTAAGAAGTTTAGGTAAAAATAGCAGTTCAAAGTGCGAATGTTCCCATAGACACCTAAGCTAAGAATGTTCAAACTATTCCATTAGTAGTATGCCTCTCACAAAGTGTTGAATATTCCCATAGACACCTAAGATAAGAAGTTCAGGTGAAAACAATTAATGGAATAGTTGAAAATAGTTAATGGAATAGTAAAGCATTTTAGGAATAGTAAAGGAATGAAAATAATTAATAGAATAGTAAAGGATTTGAGGGGCAACTAAAAACAGTAAATGGAATAGTAAAGGATTTTAAATGATCAATAAAATTATAATAAAAGACACTTCTAGGGACAGTTGAAAATAGTCCCAAAAATGTATAAAAAGTCAATTACATATTTCTGTTACATAGTGCAATATTCACACTCGTATGTTTTCGCATTTCACAGCGCAATATTCAACTCGTATGTGTTATTCTGTAAGCTTAAAACTATAGTTCAACCTCTATAAAGTGATATAACAATCATGCTAAAGTTTTGAACAAGATTCCTTAAGATATATACATACAGAGATTGACAATGTAACTATTTTTTGTATCCAATGAGTTTACGAAAACATTAGAAACTATGTGAATGTATCACCCAAGTCACATATATGAAAGCTCGAGTAATAGCATCCACAATTCAAATGTGAGATAAAAAGGCAAGTGTGTGTTATGTGTAGATACTAACATCTGTTATCCTATGGCTAGCAAAGGCAAAGCTATAGACAACACGTTCTAATATATAGAAACACGCTCATTATAAAAAGGCAAAACTGTTAATGAAGAATGTGTACTTCAATATTCTCCATTATATTAACATGCCCATTGTAATAAATTACTTATTCGTGGACTCTAATATATTACTTGTTTGTGAACTTACTCCAATGCCATTCTATTAAATTTTTATACCGCTTCCACTATAGCAAAGAGAGTTCATGGACGTACAAAATGGAAGGGGTTGCAAAAGATGATCAAAGCAAAGGGGGAAGAATATGCGCATAGAAATTTCCAAAGAGAAAGGGAGGCCTCTTGAAAAGGAGAAGTCTAACAAGCTTTCCAATGAGCTTTGGATTATTTCTCAAAATCTAATCCCGGTGGCAACTAATTGGAAAGAACTTACTGAGAGTGATAAGAGACAAGAATTTGAAAGACTTAGCGTAAGTAAATATTATTTGTAATTTGGATTAATGAAGGAGGCATGAGAAAATATCCCTTTTGGTACCACCACGACAAATTAGAATGAGTTGTGCAATTTATATACTGACCCAAAATACGAGGTTTAAACTTTTTATAATGAATCTCATTCATGTAATATGTAAACTATTTTATTCACTATCGAGATATAATGATTTTACAATATATATTATAGCGGCGATATGATATAAAAAAAATAATAAAGTAAAGAAAACAGTAAAGCACAACATGGGGTCTAAGGCATTCGTGGTTGTTCATCGTGAATCGGTAATATATTATAATTTTATATTTGAATTTTCTTTTTTAAATACGCTTGATAATTATTTACTTTCGAATTATATAGAAATGTGGGGATGATGGTGTTGAGCCTAGTAGTATCAAGTTCTTTAACGAGACCCATTGCAAATATGAGAAATGGGCACCTCTTAAATTCGAAGCAATCTATATAAGTAAATTATAATTAATACTTAACCTTTTACATGGTCATGCGGGACAATGATTTGGAGTGTTACATTTTAAGTCTTTTGAAAATGGACTTGAGTCTGATGAAACTAGTTATTATGCTGAAATATAAGTTTAAGACTTATATATGTTGACTTGGAGGTCGGGATTCGAAATGTTGGATTATTATCTTGTTGTTCGTTATATTTTGATGAATTGAATAGGTTGGTTTTCATGTGAAAACAAAGGCGAGTTTCCAAAAAAATTTAAGACTTAAATTGTTTTCAAAATGATCAACCAATAATTTCTTTTATTATTTTCAGGATGAAATGAAATGCCTTCAGTCATCGTCTGCATTCGAGCTAGGTACATAGTTGAGTTTAAATGAGATAGTTGATCAAGTTTCGGCGCGAGACCGGGGTATATATATCGTATTGACAAGGTCCCAAACCATTTAATTCCAAAACAACTTTGTCACCAAAAAAATGCACAATTGAAGGAGGCTCTTAAGGAATCCTCTACAATCCAACAAGATTTGATGGAGCAGCTACAAGCTATTGAGGTAGAATCGGCAACTTAGCGTGAGGAGGCGGTATCTCAATGAGAAACTATAGAGGCTATTATCTGTAGACAAGACGAATCTGATAAGCTCATTCAAACCTTATTCACTTCGAGAGGAGTTTATTCCACATCTTTTAATTAAGACTATTTTATTGGCGAAACTTTGATGGCACGCTCTTTTGTTGGCAACATTTTATTTCACACTTCTTTATTGGATTTGAAATAGATGTATTTTATGAATTTGACTTAATTTTTAGAATCATAAGTTAATTATTGAGAGTGTTGATGTTTATTATTATATGTAAGTATTTATCAAATTTGCGCATGCATAACTTGTAGAGAATTTAATATGATGTAATTCATTAAATAGCTACTAGTTATTAAAAAGTGTGACAACTGATTTTATTAATTTTTTTGTTGATTATATGATAATACCATTAGCCAGAGTGGAAAAAATGAAAGTGGAATTATTATCATTAGTGAAGATTTTTATTTATTCTCAGTTGTGCAAAAACTTTTTTGGGGAAAAATTCGACTGATTGGCCACGAAATATGACATTTTCCAATGAAAATAATGAACAAATAGCAACAATAAAATGTGTTGCTAAGAACAATATTAGACCATGATTTTAATTTCGTTGATAATAAGTATACAGTTGGCCAGGAAACATAATTTCATTGCGAATAGGCATACAATTTTCCACGAAACATAATTTTGTTGTCAAAACATTTAGCCACGGGGCTATTGCTATGACTAGGTAACGGAAAAAATTTCATGGCCAACAACATTTATCTATGAATTTACTTATTTTGGCTTCAAATTTTTTCACAAAAAATTATTCGACTTGTTGTGGTGTCAAAGTTAATCGGGGAGGCCATTGAGAAAATTCAGGTCATTCGACTAGACTTAAAACTGCTCAGCACCATTAGAAGAACTATAATGATGTACGTCATTTCAATTTGGGGTTCAGTGTTGATGACCACGTATTTATGAAGATCATCGATAAACCAAGGGTTATGCGATTGGGCAAGAAGGGAAAGTTGGGACCAAGGTACATAGGACGATTTAAGATTTTGGATTGTATTAGTCCGGTGTCATATTGTTTGGCTTTACCACCTCAGTTAGGTAATGTTCACATTGTTTTTCACATATCTATGTTAAGGATGTATATTTCGGATCGTCTTATATTATCAATTGGGGTCAGCTAGGCCTCCAGTAAGATGTTTATTACGGGACCGTTTTGTTAGCGATAGTGGACCACGTGCAGCGAGTGCTTCGCAAGAAGACGACTCCCCTCATCAAGGTTGTTTGGGATAACAACGGCATTGAGAGTGCGTGTTGGGAGTTAGAATATATGAGAAGGAGACATCTTGAATTATTTTATTTTTAGTGTTTGATTTCGGGGATGAAATTTTTCTAAGTGTGCAGGTTGTAACACCCGGTTCTTTTATAAATGAGAAAGTTGCAAATTTTTATCTGTCACATACTGCATTGCATGAGTAAATTGAGATAGGAATTTTAATGGGGATTCAATAAATTAGTTAAATATTAATAATTATTAATGTGTCATAATGAAAAGTGCGAGACTGTGTGATAATTGATTTACTTCGCAAAATTTTAATTTGACCCACTTATTTAATTTCAACCCCCTAAACATGCATCTAAAGAGTGTGATTCAACCCATAAACAAATAAAGCATGCGATACAACATTAAGGAAAAATCCCCGCAGGGCAAAACCTTCTATTTCTAGAACTTTGAATAATTTACAAGACCATTGACTTACATACATCCTGATAATCGCCCACAAGTGTAACGCACGGTGTCTTCGGCAAACCTTCAAAGCAACGGCTAGAAACAGTGTCGGCTGGAATCTCCCGCAGGAACTCCAGGTGGTCAGCAATGAAGAAGAAAGACGGCTTCTCCACAAGGGTTGAACAAATACAAGGATGTGTTCTTGGGTTACCAAAAAGATTCACAAAGGTTTGGCAATTGTGTGAATCAAAACATGAGTCTTGGGACTCAAAAAATATGAAGACTAGAGGTATTTGGACTCTCAAAAACGTCTTCCAAAGTCTTACAAAACTGCTCCCCGAAGGTGGTTTAAATAGCAAAACAGATGAAGAGTTCCACCAATTTAAAACACTGAAATTCTATCAAGAGTACAGGGTACCCGAACCGGTTCGGGGTCCCCTGCGAACCTGTTCGCCCCCCCCGAACCGGTTCGGTCTGGGTTCGGGGGAATTCGCTGGACAAAGGGGCTTTCAACACTTAAAAAAAATTCCAAGGTGTTTCTTGGAAATATCTCCATTTTCAACGGGCCATAACTTGATCACCGTAGCTCGGATTGAGGTGTCGTTTCTTCCATTCGTTCCGGCAAGATCTTCAACTTTCCAGTTGATCAGTCCTCTGGACGGTGGCTGTAAAATTACCAAATTTCCCTTGAACTTCCCTATCAAGCCTTGTTGCACTGTTTTGACTTCTCTTGCGTACCACTTGCATTACGAGCCTAAAATCATGGAACGTGAAGTTGTTGAGGCAGATGAGGGACACATGATGGAGATAATAAATGCTTGATTCCCGGAATTCGGATTGAGTCCGTCGAGTGAGATCTTGAGGTGACGTGCCAAATGTAGCGGCGTACGACATACACAAATGTAACATGTTGGACATGAGAAAAATGTCCTTATAAATCTCCCCCTATGTGTATGCCGGTACATGCATAAAAAATCCGAATTATCAAATATGAAATTGCCTATGCAAATCTACCCTCCCATGAACCCAAAACTGGAAAAGGTACAAATGTAACATGTTGGACATGAGAAAAATGTCCTTACACATAATACGATAAGGATAAAAGAAGGAAATAATAATAATAATAATAATAATAATAATAATAATAATAATAATAATAATAATAATAATAATAATAATAATAATAATAATATTATTATTATTATAATAATAATAATAGGTTTTTCATTAAAAAAAATGTAAGTGCTCAAAACAAATTTAAAAACATTCCACGAGATGTAAAGTTGAATTCTTGATAACTTTATCTTATTCAATGTCTTCAAAAAAAAATCTTTTGGATCCATACTAAGGGTATTTTCTCTGCGAAATTTTGTAACAAAAAGAATAATGGATCAACATGAGTTGGGTGGAATGCCAACTTTAGACGATTTTCATCCATTAATTCTTCCAATTTTTTCTACCCCATTTAATGTAGCATATTATTTCTACATATTTAGAAACCATTTGTAATGGGTAGGGGTCATATGGGGTGACTCATAAGGGGTTACCTACTCCATTTTCTTTCATTTATGAAGAATAAAAACCTTCATTAAGGCTATCCCAAAAACATTTATTCTCTCCACCATTTTCATTCAGCAAAAGCTTGCTTATTCTCTTTATATTGCAACGTTGATTTTTCAATAATTATCCTTCCATTATTATGAGTTTTCAAGTGTTATAGAGGTATTATTTTAGGGTGGAAGGGGATTTCTAAAAGAAGTTAATTTTAGAAAGTTAAAATATTACTGGGTTTTTTTCTAACGTTACTTCAAAGTTATTATCGTCAAGAGATAGGGGTCCTGCACTATTTTCAACTTTGAATCAAAGCATGATAGATATATGTATATATATGCACACTTCAAATCCTTATTTATGCCTATTATCTTTACATATGATATTATGTTGAAAACAATGTGATAAAAATGGATGAAAGTTAAAGCTTGAAAGAAGTACAAATTTCAGAATGTTAAGTTAACTATTGCTTGCATAAAACATGTTAGTTTAATTCATAATAAAATGTTATATTTAACTTGTGAAGACTTAGTAGGATGCATTTATTATGTTTTATTGGTATAAAACTCATTTTTATAAATATAAACTTATGCAGTTGGGATAAATGGGTTAATTATGTTGAAAGTGTATTAAAATGAGTTTTTGAAGATGAAATCGTAAACTTCATAATTTCAGAATATTAATCACATAAAATGATACAATTTATGTTTAAAAAAATCTTAGAAACATGAAATAATGGACTAAAAGTGAAACTAGTAAAGTATTTGGGAAAAAACTTTGAAATAATAAAATATGAACACATAAAATGATAAGAATAAGGTAGAAAGTGTAAGGTTAACAAGTTAAAAATATGAGTCTTTAAATGAAAAAAGTAATATTTTAGCACAAAAGTATCATTTTATGTGAAAATGGAACTTAAGAATAAATTCTCCAAATTAAAATACTCTAGTTAAAGGGTTAGATTTAATGTGTTGAAAACTCATGTTTTACAAATTAAAGGTGAAAAAAAAGTATTATCGCAATATGAATAAAATGCAAGTTTACTAGTGCGCATGACTAGAGAAAAGTAAAAAAAAAAGTCAATAAATAGGTATTTGAACGCAAAAGATTAAGTTTAACGTGAAATGGTAAATAAAGTTGTTTTCAAAAGAGGAAATACTGACTTAAATTTGAGATGAAAACAAATTTTTGATCAAGTGTGAAACTTGAAAATAAATTTTGTCGGGACTAGTCTCGTCCAGGGTATTTGGCATCATCGGCCGATAAAAAAAATAAATGAAAAAGGCCTAAAAGCGGATAAGAAAGAAAGAAAGAAAAAAGGGTTACAATAGCGTAACAAGTAAAAGACACTCAGAGGTAATAAAAAAATTTTAAGTGGGGTTCAGAGACCTAGGGTTCAACTTAATGCTTAGACTCAAGACCACTAATCGAGAGCATATTGCAGCATAATGGCAGTCAGTGAAAGGACGTATAATATTTATGGATTGGACCCCGATTAATCAAGTGAAAAGATGATTTTGAGCATGTCACTCATTAACGTAAAGGTAAGTTTATCAAACAACTTTAAAAATATGAAAGTACATTAATGATTAAATTAACGGAATACAAGTAGTATTAAAAAAAATATTAAGTGTGGATGGGCTCATCGCCCGAGTTCTATAGTCAAAACAACAATTACATGGTTACAATACAACTTGCATGAGAACATTAAACTAAAAAAAGTATCATTTCATATTTGCTAAAATACATTATATATAAATATCGCTCACTATGTAATACTTTGCTAGTATTTTTTCTATTGGGCGCATGCTCATACCCTTCCAATGGCCAACCCCCTAGGTACTTCAGCTAGAGTAAACACAAGGAAAACGAAAAGGGAAAGGGAAATTATCATTTCATTTAGAGCTCTATCACAATTCATTTCAATTGTGTAATTTAATTTTTAACAATGGTTTTTGTCATTTGACTTTGACACAAGTACCATAAATTTTGGAATGTAATACGCATGACTGTCTGAGCTCCACTTTAGTCGTTATTTATTCCATTAAAACCACAAAACTCTTTTATTTCAAGTGTTCTTACAAATTTCATAAGCTAGACATCATTTCATTAATTAGATTAAATGAATTTTATGGCACAAATGAATAAAGCAAAGGTTTATTTCAAAATATGATTATCATAAATGAAATCAAAGTATAAAAAAGTTTTTCGTATTGACACCCAAATTGGATTGTCACAACATTTATTTCTAGATTTATAATTTTAAATTTAGTTTCAAGTATATATAATTCAATTAAAATATTTCTACAAATTTGGGGAAAAATTTTTTTTTTGGGGAGCAATGATTGTTTATAAGATTATTTTTATTTTTGAAATCCAAATGAAACTTTTTTTCTTCAATTGAAGGTTTAGGGTTTGTGATAGTTATAGGGACGAAACATTCCATGAATTGATTTTTGAATTGCGGTAAATAGAGAGAGATGAAGAAGCTCTATTGGTTCTTTTCTATGTGTATCAGCTTGAGCTCATATCATTGATGAGGTGTAAAGCTAGATAGACAAGGCGATCACACAATGCGATTTAACTAGAATTATTCTTTCGTATAACCAAGGTTGACCCTAAGATTAGAGATACCTTATATATCAACTTTAAATATATTCAGAGTGAATCTATTCTAATACTAAATACGAAACTTAATATTGAATTATCAAACCCGTTCCCATCCATATCACCCCCTACGTTACTTTTTCATTTCTCTCTCCTTCTATCTTTGCAGAAGTTGTAATAACTTTGAACTTCTCTTTACTTCCCTCCAAAATTCATAACTTCTCTCCCATGATAGCCTCTCAACATCCCTTTTTATCCCCATCCATATTATATATCTATAATGAAAGTAAAGTCTATTGGGCAATCTATTTTTTTTTTATTAAAAAGGGACTTTATTGATATAAGAGAGAAAAGCCCTCTCAAGTGGCAATACAATATGAAGGAAAAAACATCAGATGTTTCTTATAAAAGGAAAAGGAGAGGCATCTATCATCATAGATGCTTTAACAATATTAGGAAGATCCGACCAGCTGAGAAATGACTTTTGACATTTTGAAGATTCACCATGCTTTGCAAGAAGAGTAGCCACCTTGTTAGCTTCTGGAGAACAGCAAGAAATATGACATTGAAGATTGTGAATCTGATTTGAGTGGAACTCTAACATCACCTTTGAAAAATTCTTCTCCAAACAAAACTTTAAACCAGCAGAAATAGCTTGAAGAAGAGCATACAGAGGATTTATTTATTATTCATCAGATCATTATTATTCCCATATTTTCGGCCAACACTTTATATAGAATCACCTGATCTAGTAAGTTTCCCCTCTTATAACTCTCTCTATATCGTTATCAAGAATATAGCAATTCCCATTAAAAAATGACTATTATGGGAATTTCATATTTCTTCTATAATTAGTCACAGTTGTTTATTATTAAAAATAATAATTTTTAAAAAATTTGTACATAAACTGACATATAAATCGTGGGAATTTGTAACTGAAATTAAACTTTGTGTGTATGTATGTTCGTGTGGAACAATACATTTGAGTTTTTTAATTCGTGGATTCATTAGATATTGCAAGCTTTTTATCCCATGATGTAATTCATGTATTCCTCAGTACATAGTGTTGTCCTCTCATATTTACATTTACTTTGTGGTTGGTTATGTAATATTTCTTTTTATATGTTTGTGAAAATGTCAAATTAGTCATTCTTGAAATCTAAATTCATCCCCTTATTTAATTAGTTAATGCTCCCATACATGTTGAATTAATGATTTTCTCATATTTTTATGTACTTTGTGGTTGGTTATAAAATCTTAATTATTACATGTTTGTGAGAAATCTATTAAAACCAATATATATATATATATATATATATATATATATATATACACATGCTCAAGTCTGCAATTCAAGTCTAACATGTATTAATCCATCTTATATCTAATTACTCATTTTTCTTTAATTTGTAAATTGTTCAATTTGGTAGTCTAGCACGTAAATTATTCCTTCTCTAATTTCTTGTACTATATATGATTTATATTGCAGTATAGCTATTGTGCTGATAGTCTAAGCACTTTGGTATATATATGGAGTTCTAATTTGGCTACTTTGTTTGACCATTGATACTCAATTTCGATCAATTTTTCTTTGTTCCTTTATAGATTTAATATTCTTATTTAAGAATATCTTGGATCAAACTTCATCTATTAAATTAATTTTCTTAGCTCTAATGTGGAAAAATCTAGATGGGCGGTTATGTTTGTCTACATGTTAAGATATTTATGGTGATTGTAAGTGTGTTGGATAAGAATAAGAACCCTACAAGATGTAGTCAATTATAATCTTGATAAAACTATGTGTTATTTGCTTTAGTAACCTCATTTAGGTTGGTTGTATTTTTTTGTATATTTTTTATTAATCCGAAAAAATATCTCACTTTTATAATTGCTGAATTTGAATAGTTTTTATTATTCATTTTGTATCCCTGTTTAATTTATCTATGTATAAGGTCTTTTGGTTATGCTAGATTTTTGTAACTATATTAATGTTTCTAATGGTTCAACTTTTTTGAATAATTCTATTAAATAGTGAATGTCAATTGATTTAATTCATATCTCACATCCAGGATGTGCACAGATGTCCCCAAAGCAATAAATTTGAGCTCATTCACTACATGTCGTATAAGTTTATGGGATAATTATAGTTGCTTTTCCTTTCTTTTTTGTATCTTTTTTTTTAACTGTGACGATGGTATGTAGATTGAATTGTACATACAATCATTAGGCTCTTATGGGTTATCTGATGCCCAGTTTAATTTATTTAAATATAAGATCTTTTGGATAAGTTAGGTTTTTGTAACTTTATGCGTGTTTCTAATAATTCAATTTATTTCAATTTTTTTTATTAAATAGTAAAATTAAATGATTGAATTCATATCTCATATCCAGGATGTGCGCACAAGTTCCCAAAGCAACAAATTTAAGCTCATTCACTACATGCCATATAAGTTTAAGGGATAATTATCGTTTCTTTTTGTTTGCTTGTGTCTTTTTTTAATTGTGATGGTGGTATATAGATTGAATTGCACAGACAATCTTTAGGCTCCTAAGGATTGTCTTATCAAGTTAAGTTAATGTTATGTACCTTTGTAAATTGACAATTTAATAAATTTTAAGGTATATTTAGGGTGAATGGGGAAAAAAGAGAAATAATATAGTTTATTATTACTAACTAGCCAGTTCATGTTGAGCTATCTCTAACCACGTATGAGAACTAGTATCTTGATCTTTATGGTTGTACTCAATTATTTAGTAATTTGCTTAATCATTTTTATAGGGATACTATAAATGTTTTAATTGTTCTCATTTTAAATAGTTAGTCAAAAGTAAGGGAAATGTGTAAGATAATTTTTATTCATTCTTATTTTCCATTTTTCATATTTTTTATTGGTGATATAGGGTATAGCTCATTTAAAGTTGTTCAGCATCATGACTTTGCTTATGTTGTATACATTTATCTTAGTATGAATTTCAAGTATAAAATTTTGTAGCCAAAAATTATCTTTCATCCCATGTTTTTGTTCTTTGTGTGTATGAATGTTCCTAATAATTTGAAAGTTCAGAGGAATACTCGTGTAAGTAAATTTTCTAAACATAATTTACATTCGACTCGGTGCTATTATAATATATCCAAGAATTGATAAATATATTAATTATAACATTATTGCACATTCATTTTATCATTTTTAATCCCTAGAACACAAACAAAACTAGAGTGATTCAGAAATAAACTGAGACATTTAGGGTGGTGTCATGTTAATTTTTTACATTACTTAAAGTTGGGCACTTCAGTAAAATCGCATACATGGCGTTATTGATACATAATTTATGCTATTTGATGTTAATTTACTCCTCCAAAACTATGATGACCATCAGATTTATTTTTATTTACTCCATCATTTGTTTTTATAATGCATGGATTCTTTTGTTAGCCTCCTTAGATTAGATATTAGTTTTATAATACATAAACATTTTATTCATGCTGGACATTACAACTTTGACTCTATCATTTGAAGACCAGAACTCATATTGTCTTTGCCTTTCAGTTATATCTTGGATTAGGTAGACATACGCAAGTCAGAGGCTTCTTAATATTAAGAATCTTTGAAGTTCTTAAATTTGTCTCCATCTACCATTATTGGCTGGACTTTCTCTCTCATCATCTTCAGTCCAACCGTTGATCAACTCCACACACCATCCATCTGTGTACCCTTTCTCTCAACAATACTAAAGGTGACTACCAATCTCCACCATTATAGTCACCTGTTTGTTCCAACTATTTGTTCACTATATTTGTTATTAGTTTACTATATTTCTTATTCACTTTTTAGATTACACATTTAGTTATTCACGAGGCATAAAAAAAATTATTCCCTTGCACATTAGAACTATATTCTTACAGAGTATGTTACCGCTCCATCCTATTAACCAGTTGGCACACTCTATTTCCTGACTTTTTATTTTTTTTACTATCCCTCTCTTTATAGCAATCGACTCTCTCTCTCTTCCCTATTACATCTATTTTCCTTCTTATTTATTCATACGGATCCCCGTCCCCTCCATAAAAACATACAAAGAGGTGGATGGGGTATTCGGTGTGATGCTACGTAACGTCGAGAAGAAGACAAAGGAGGGCAGTGGAGCTGCTACGTTAACAACTGAGGTTTCGATCCCTTTCATTTTTGGTAAATTCTTTTTTTTCCAATCTTAGTTTATTTAGTACATTTAAACTTTGATCGAAGAAAAAATAATAGATTATGCACATTTAGGACTTAAAATAATATTGGTTATGGATAGAACAATAAATATTTTATTTTCATTTTTAGTTCCTATTTTCAAATTAAAGGGACACGTGTCATGTTGTGATTGGTTGACGCTTTATGAATATGCGTCCGTTCAGCGATTTTATTCAAAAATAGGGACTAAATTTATAAATGAAATATTTGTTGTCCTATTTCTAGAATACATATTACAATATGTCCTAAATTTACAAATTCCAAAAAATAATAGTGGCGTTCACTGATCTTATTATCAGGATTGGGTCCTCTCCATTTGAACAAAAAATTTGAACATTAGGAACAACACGAGGATTGGCTTTTGGATCTAAGGATTCGTTTGGTTGGCGCTTTTTGCCTAGGTAAATGTTAAAATGTGGGCAAATATGAAAATTTGTCCATATTTTGGCTGTTTGGTTGCATAATTTGTCGTGTCATTATTTGCCAATGTACAACACCTCATATGCACAATCTGTGGGGAAATTTTGCTTACCTATTTGAATGGAAAATGTTTGCCAACAAATTTGCCAGCTTCTTACACGGTTTTAATGTTTTAAAAAATAATTTAAAAACTGTTTAAATAATTAAAAAACTGTTATGAATATTTAAAAACTATTTTGCAATGTTTTGAAAACTGTTTTTAAAATTTTTAAAAAATGTTAAGAAAATGTTTTACCAATTTTTTTAAAAAACGTATTATAAAAATATTGTAAAAATTGTTTTTAACATTTTTAAAGATTGTTTTGAATATATTATAAAAACTGTTTTAATGTTTTAAAAAATATTTTTTAAAACTGTTTTAAATAGTTTAAAAAACTGTTGTGAATGTTTAAAAATTGTTTTGTAGTATTGTAAAAACTGTTTTTAATATTATAAAAAAATGTTAAGAGAATGTTATACAAATTTTTTGAAAAATCGTAATATAAAAATATTGTAAAAATAGTTTTTAACATTTTTAAAAACTGTTTTGAATATAATGTAAAAACAGTTTTAAAGTTTAAAAACAAAATTAAAAAATATTTTAAATTGTTAAAATAAACTGTTGTGAATATTTAAAAATTGTTTTGTAATATTTTAAAAACTGTTTTTAATATTATAAAAAATTATTAAGAAAACGTTTACAATTTTTTTAAAACCCGTAATATAAAAATATTGTAAAAACAGTTTTTAACATTTTTTAATATAATATAAAAATTATTTTTAAATAAATTAATTGGATTAACTTTAATTTCGCCTAATGGTTGTTTGATAGCCTTATGTGGAAAAAAACTAGGTGTCATGCCCACTCTTTTGCCTATTGTCAACCAAACGGACCCTAAGTTTTTAATATACTTTATACCCACATAGAAGAGGTATGTTTTCAACAAGGTACTTTATATGAATTAGCCCTTTCATTTTTTGAATTTGAAGATCAAAATTTCATACTGCTCCCCCGAGAACATAACTCACAACACTAATGGGATACACGATATGATGGTGATAGCATCAGATGTCGAGAAGAAGAACAACACAAGAATTGGTTTCTAGATCTCAATTTAATATATATTTTATACCCACATAAAAGAGGTATGTTTTCAACCAGATTCTTTATACGAATTAACCCTTTAATTTTTTGAAGTTGAAGGTGAGATTTTTTTGCATAATTACCAACACATTCTGCTTAATTAATGTTATTGGTTTGATAAATTTATGTAGTTGCAAAAAGATTTGAAGTTATGAGGCAATAACATTTAGGATAATCAACGCCTTGATGCGGTGCATTAATAAGCACCCAAAAATTTACATTTTATATCCCGAATAGACGTATTTTAGTTGCTAATTCTCGACAATTTGGGTCTTATGGGCGTGCATAGAGACACCATTTATTTATTTTATTCTTTTTATTTTAAATTTGTAATAAAAAGAAGATAAGTGTGATAGGGAAACCGGACAAGGTAGAGAGAGGGCGTCCAAAGGAGAGAAAAATAAGCCTCTCTACCTTGGATCGGTAGGACTCCCGTGGCCGACTGAGATAGGCGTGCTCTCCCCTCGGTCGACTCAAATTTTTCAGCACCGCATGGCGTAAAAACCGTAGGAGGTACATATCTAAGACCCTCGCATCTCTCATGTTAGTGAGTCAATACTTGTGTGTGACTAAGTGCTCTAGTGTGATTTTATTCTCGCATTTATTTTCAAATGGTGTGATGAATTAAATTGCTAAGACCTACACTCGGTTATTCATGAAAAGGGATTTCATCACCCGACTCACTCGCTTACCATTGTGTGCTACCCTAGCCACCATTAAAATTAAAATCAATAAACTAGGCAGCCACATAGGAGAACATTTTTGCAAAGGCGACCACAAAGATTTCCGTTATTTTTATCGCCCGTGGACTTAATTAAAATTTGACTACCCTTTTCACTAAATTTTGAGATAAAAATTGGCTATGTGCTAGTTAGGAATTCTCCTTAACTTGTGTGTGTGTCCAATTCATTTTTCGATAGTCGATTTTAGTTAGTTCGTCCATTCAAAGAGTCCACCTATTTTTTCCGCTATTTTCTTCCAAAAAAAAATCTAAAAATATTTTCTTTCTTTATTTTTATAAAAAAAAATCCAAAAACATTTTCTTCTTTCTTTTTTCTAAAAATCCAAAAATATTTTCTTTCTTTCATTTTAGAAAAATGCAAAAATATTTTCTTTCCTTTTGAAAAAATTTAAAAAATCAAAAAAATATATATTTTTCTCGTCGTGGCCGAAGAACGTCATTTACAGTATTACTTTGGCCATTTCTCATTTTCTCAAAGCATGTTTGAGGTTGAGCCCGAGTTGAACCTCCATACCTTACTGCGTGGCTTTAACTCTCAACCTTACAACATTGATACTCATGCATCATCCATGCACGCATCTCACATTTCATCTCTTCCAATGACGAGTATCAACGAGGCACATGCTTTGTTGTGCAAACGTTATTTTCACGTTGATCACTTGTCCCATGATTATCTATATCTTCCTTATCCATCCGAACCCACCATGGACCATGTGTATCCATATGACACTGTTCCGGAACCCACCTCGTCCTATTATCACGATATACCCAATCCCGAGTTGTGTGAGTACCCTAGTTATTCGTGGAGGCCTGATCACCCTTTCGCGCAATATAAATCCCAACCTGATGTTGCGGATCCTCACACATTCCAACAGTCGTCATGGAAACCTAGTGCACTTCCTCCCGATCAGTCCCCTCACTATGCACCCCATGATTATCAACCATTTATCTCTCACGGAGATGCTTCTCCCGTGTATGACACACTTGAACCGGTTCCCCACATTTCCTTTGAGTATTCTCCGTATAGTCATGTTAATAATGAGTTGGGTCCACATCCACCACCCACCAACACTCCACCACCATCATCCACATCCGCTCTCTAGGCACTCTTGCAACAATTCATCGTCGAGTAAGAGCAAGCCACTCAAATTCAAAATGATGCCCTCCAACGGCTTGAACAAAGATTAAATGAATTTGAATGTGAGCGAGATTCGGACTTCACCCCAAGTCAACCCATTGTTTCCCCCACGTGGAGTGATGATGCGTCTCTTGTGCCAATGACTTTGAGTGTGACCAACCATTTCCTCCCGAAAATCTCAAAGTTGAGACCATTCCATGGTCTGGGCTTCAAGTTGATAATTGTGTTGATTTATCCATCAATAGTGAGCCTGATCAAATCCAACCATATCCACATGAACCCACCATTGAGGTTCACCTTCCTTTTCCTGTCGAATCCAAAATAATGCCCGAGTCTACACCTATCGAGATTCACCCTTGTGTTCTCGAGGAACAAATTTATCCTAGGTTAGCTCCGGCTACGAGTGCTCACCATTTTCTCGATATTGAATCCGAGATAGTTCCTACCTATCCGTCTATGGATGATGTCCCACCACGTATGGCTCCCTTTGAGCACGATATTTCTAGTGATTCCTCTATCTCTAATCTTGGTGCCTCGTCTTACCCACCCACCATATTAATTGATGCTACTCTTATGGAGAAGTTGACCAATCATCTTTAGAAACCACACTCCCTTATGAGTATTCCTTTACTCCTCCCAATGAGTGTGTGTCTCCCACGCTTGAGTTGGATCGCCTTCCCCCACCGTTTATCCCACCCGATACACCATTTATCCAACCCGACCCACCCATTATCCCTTCCACCACACCACCCTGTTTGGATCTTAATTTTACACATTTCATGTTTCAATTTACAGTTTTAGATCCTCATCTGAAACCATCCTCTACCTTCCCCGAGAGTATTTATGATGCTACTCTTCACTGTGACACCGAGCTTGATACCCCATGCCCGCCAATCTCTTGTGGTGTTGATTTTTCCCATCGACGTCTCCCTGGCATATCACGGTGCGATCATTATCATCGTCTATTCATAGAACAGTTGTGTGATTTCTATGAGCCCCACCCCATTCTACTTTCCAAACAATTCTGCCTCCCCGTCCAGCTTGAGCACTATGCTTACAGGTCCCTTATTGCCCTCACTTTTCGGCTCAATAAGGCTCGTGACTGATGCCTCTTCACCCTTACCCTTACCCTAATACCCACCCACCCATGGTCCACCGATTCTTTTCATCGTGTGATGCACTTTGCCATACAAGTGCATTAACCCTTTTAGCCTTTATCCAATAAGATTGATGCTTCAGTCTTGTTTAGGGGTGATCTACATCACCCAATTTTTCTGTCAGCCCGTGCTTTCATAGATCTTATCTTTATGGTGAGAATGATTTGGTCTGGATGAAAACGTTAAACTTAGCGCTATTAGGAGGCAGGCCGTTGTTTCTTGTACTAGTCTCATCATGTTTGGGGGTGGTGTTTCACATCACCCTATGCTTTTCGTGTTTATAGACTTGTACCATTTTGTTCTCTAACCACTTACTCAGGTTTCTTCTTGTCTACATCTGTCCACTTCATTATCGGTTGATTTTGGTAATATATTTCATCCCTTCTGCTCTCAATTTTAAAAATCATTTTACTTAACATCGAAGACGATGTTCATTTTTGTTTAGGGGTTGGGAATTTTATCGAATCGTACCTCTTTCGAAAAATTTTGAGTTTTTAAAACTGATTTTTAAAATTTTCGTGCAGTTTCTTTCATCTCAATTCATTGACGTGAATTTTCTATCATCCATTGTTTTTAATCTAAGAATCAATCTAGAGGATTTATTTTTTTCTAAATAGTTTATGTAATACATAACCAGGCATGCTACACCATGAATTTCTAGACTCAACAAAATTTGTGCACTTATCACGTCACTGCAACTTAGAGTTGAAGAGTACTACAATTCCCAAGAAAACTTTAAGGATCACTAGTAGAGACTTTAGCTTGTGAGATTTGTGTCTTTCACCCTTTCAGAGTGTTTTACGCAATCTCCAAGTCACAAGTTGGTTCAACTTCTTTGGGTTCGCACTTAATCGTTGTATGATCTCATTATTTTTCATAAAAATTTTAGCTTGATCCCTGAGAACAACATCTCTTTCGAGTTGTAAGAAACACGTGTCTTGAAATTTATCCCGATCACTAGATTTTCTTCCATATCGCATTCCCATTCATTTCACCCTTTACTTTCCCATATTATACCATATTCACATATATTCCCCTCATCATCCATACACATTCCCCACTCCATTCATATATCATCCATTTTCATTTTGAGAAAAAGAGTGCTTTCCTAAATATAAAATGTCTTCAGTGATTGAGAGTATAAAGAAAGAGAGAAAATGAGAAAAACAAAAGCAAAAAATAGGAAAATAGAAAAAAAAAAGGAAAAAAAAAAAGAGAGAAAAGAAAAGAAAAATAGTAGTTAGTAGTTAGTTTGTATGTAATAAAGACATTTATGCCCAAAGTGTAGAACACTCTTCTCATCCATCACCATCATATCACACTTCACCTTGTACCATCCTTCCCATCTCATTTCCCCCTCACCAAAAATCATCCATATTTTCCCTAGGTGTTCGGACAAATGAAAGTCGATGTAGTGAATAACTCGGCATTCTCACTATAGTGATTAGCATTCTTTCATGAGATCATTTTTCTTTCTATATGTTCGTTCTTTCTTATGTGTGTGTGAGATGTTTGACCTTGCTTACATTTACTCACCCCCTCACACACAAGAGCGATACACTTACCCAAATCTCAAGAGTTCATTTGAGAGCTATATCCGTGAGATTTTGAAGTTGAAGCATTGATTTCGAAAAGGCGATTTAGGAATTACTCTTATGATGCTCGATCCATTTTGACTGATTCACACTACACACGTTGAGTTATAGGAAGGATATGCCTTGAGTATTTACTTAGCTAAACTTTTTATGCACCTCTAGCTTGTGTTTCTCAAAATATTTCTCATGTGATGGATTGTGCGATTATTCCACGTTTAATAAGAGATTGACTGACTTTCAATAAATCATTTTAAATAAAGAATTTTGTGGGTATATTCGTCGCAAACCCTCACGAGACACAACTCGTCTTGTATGGCAACCTATAGGTTTAAAGGCTTGTTGCACATGCTAAGTGCAATTGCAAGTTCCCGTGAAAGTGATACACTTTTGGTTACTTATCTTTCTCTTTCTCTCTATATTTTGCTTGAGGACTAGCAATGTTCTATTTGGGGGTAGTGTAATAAGCACCCAAAAGTGTACATTTTATACCCCGAATAGACGTATTTTAGTTACTAATTTTCGGCAATTTGGGTCTTATGCGTGTAAATGTTTAATGTGCATGCTTGATTGCAGTTGCGGTGTCAAAAGTGTTACTTCAAGGTAAATTGCATCAAGAATGGAGATAATACCCTGTCCCGTAACCTTACTCGAGCCTAAACCAGTCCCTAAACCTACCCCGAAGCCCGTGTGTGTTTAGTTCACGGCTTATTAATTTTTTTTAGATTTTTAGTTTAAGTCGTTTTATTTTTAGGATTTATTTAGAATTTTTAGAATTTATTTGCATATTTTTCTATTTCTTTTTATTTAGTGTAGTTTTATATTGTTTTTTATTTTTATTAATTTTTAGTCTTATTTTATTAGGATTAGTTTTTTTTAGGAATTCATTCATTTTTACATTTATTAGATTTTACATTTTTTTTAGGATTTTAGTTTTAGTTTTAATAGATTTTTATTTTTATTTCTTTTTACTATTATTTTCAATTTGTGTTTTTTATTTATAGATTGTGATTTTATTTTTTAGTAGATTTTAATTTTATTAATTTATTTTAGTTAGTTAGTTTTATATTTTTTTTAGGTACAAACTAATACACACATACACCTCACTATCTTACACCTAACTTACACCTTAAACAAACCCCTTACCCTCACCCTATTATCATACACCTCCACTACACCCTATCACCCCTCACTTATCTTCTCTAACAAACCCACACACACTTTCTCTCTCATCACCTGACCTCTATTAACACTACACCTACTTTTCTCTCTCTCCTAACCAACCATTTCACCACAAACACCCCTTAACCTCTACATCACCTGCCATACCTGAAATCTTGACCCCTTAACCTCTACACAACCATCCCCGACCCAAACGCCCCTCAACCCGACATGTGACCCATTTTCGAGACAAACTCGGCGATCCATCTTCCCCCAACTCGCAACCTTAGTCCGATCACATCTGCCATAAACTCGTACCCAACTTCAACCAAATCCGGTCATGCCCCAATCATAACCCGAGACCATACCCTCGTGTCCAATCCTGAACTCATCTTCTAACCAAACCGAAACTAACCAAAAACCCATTTCTTCTCTTTATCCCCTCCAAAATCGTAGATGCCAAAAATAAACTAAAGACCCAACAAATGAATCCACATGTTTAAAAGCCATTTTACCCAATACCCAAAATAATCCCAACTAACCACTTATCCCTTTTTCCCCAAAATACCCTCTCCCAAATCAGATTTTTATATCCTCTCACACCTCATGCTCCTCTCACCAGTTCCATGCACACTCAAGCCAACTCCCAAAAATTTCCCTAGCTCCATGGGACACTATAAATGAAGACCCAAAAGCTCATTTGTATTATTAAGAAGAGAGACTTGGAGAAGAAGAGAGATAGTTTAGTGTAGAAAATAAATTAGGATAAACAACATTTTGTAAATAGTTTTATTTTATTTTTTATTTTTATTTTGTTAGGGAATAGTGAGTGATAAATTTGTGAGAAATTCAATTGAGTGTGTTTTTATGATTGAAAATTATTTGGAGGCTCGAATTGAATGGATGGTGTGCAAATTCAAGGATTGAAGTTTAATTTCACTCAAAGAGATTTGGTTTGATTGTTATTTTCTCTATTTTTATATTAATTGCCTAGTTTATTTGATTATCATGTTTAATATGATGTTAGGCTAAATCCCCTTTCAAAGGGTGGAATTATCCATTAATTTGATGTTATTCGAATTTAATTAGTTTAATTAAATTAAAATTCCCTTTGATGATTAATTTTGCAATCTTACTTTTAACTTACGCATCGAGAGAGGGTAAATGATTTTTTTAGAGAAAATCGAGATTCTAGTCTTAATTTCCATCTTAGGATCGAACTATAGATGGGTTTTTCTAAAATGTGAAATTATTTATTTGAATTTCAGCTCTAATCATATTTTTATGATTTAAACTAATTTAATAAATCGATCATAGCGGGTGATTTGTTAGATGATGTTTAGATCTACGTTTTGTGAGTTGTAGGATTGTAAATTTAATTCTCAAAAAAATTATTATTAAAATTACATTTGCAATGAGAGTTGATTTGTAATTTCAATATTAATTTGGAAAGTTTAATTTGAATAAATTAATTAAATAGATTAACTAAAAATTGTGGTATAATCCCATTCCTTGATTGTTCTCACGTTAACTTCCTCACCTATTCTCTTATTTTAGTGTTAGACTTTGTTCATTATTTTTAGTCACTTTTTAGTTACTTGTTTAGATTTTTTATTTACTTAGTGTTATTTAACTTCATCTCACCCAAAATTGTTTTAATATTTGAAAAGGTAAAAAAAAAAAGTAAAAAACCCAAAAAGAAAATAAAATTGAATTGAATTGAAATTGTTTTTCCCTCACTTCACACCTTAGATCTGGATTGATTCTCTTACTTACCACTATACTCCAGTTTTATTATTTTTTTAGGTAATTGAGGTTTTGATTAACTTGGCTTCAACAGCGACATCCACACAAAAGTCAAGTTATCAAGCATCTAATCTAAATGAGCATGAGCTGGGGGCACAATGATATTTTCTTAACAGTGTGAATGCAATTGTTTGAATAATTTATCACTCTTTGTACAGAACATTAAAAAATTAAAGGCGAAATTACTTTTTATCACTCTTTCTCGTACTAATTGTGACAACTTTTACATTTTTTTTTGTAATTTCCAAATTCCCATTAATGCGAGTACACTAAAGAGTCATATGAGTAGGTGTTGCACTACATCAAATCTTGTGAATGGTCACGAACATTGGCAATAACCAGGCCTGTGGCTTGCGGCCCAGAGCCGTGACCAAATCGAGCGTGACTAATTTTGTGGGTCGTGGCCCAAAGCACTAAACAACTCTAGGTCGTGACCCACACCATCTTGAAAAATTAGTACTCGCACTTGTAAGACATGACTAAGGGTGGACCAGGTGAAATATGGTCATGGCTCTGGGTCGTGACCCAATTTTTAACCGTGATAAAAAAATGGTCATGGACTTTGTCCATGACCCTATTAAACTGTAATGAAAACAAATATGGGTTATTTAGGTCCTACCATCAAACTTGGAGTCTCGTGGCTGTGCCGGAGGTTTTTACATATTACGTTGGACCCGCACAAGGTGTTTGTGCCCCCGCGATGCCGTTTTGGTGCTGCTGGGGGTGCCACCCCCCTTGGGCACACTTTCAAGCCTAAGTGTCCGTATTTTTGAATTCTTTCCTATCCTTATATCAAGAGTCTCGTAGCTGCATGGACGGTTACAATTTGTTACGGTGGATGCGCATGAGGTGTTTGTTCCACCCGCAGTGCCATTTGGGTGTCGCTGGGGGTGCCTCACCCCCCATAGTTTCATGCCCAAGTGTTCATGTTCTGGAATTCATGTCCTGTCCTCAAACTGGGAGTATTGTGGCTATGCAGGCAGTTGCTACTTATTACGTTGGATGTGCAGGAGGTATTCGTGTCACCTGCGGTGCCGTTTGGGTACCAGCCTCCCGCGACACATTTTCAAGCCTAAGTGTGTTTTTTTTTCCTAACTGTGCCTATTTTTTAATTTGTGTCCTATCCTGCGGGGGAATGATACGTGTTACGTTGAAGGAGATGAGGTGTTCGTAAGACCCACAGTGCCGTTTGGGTGCCGCTGGGGTTGCCGACCTCCATGCGGCATGTTTTCAAGACTAAGTGTGCCTATTTTTGAATTCGGGTCCTATACTCAAACCGAGAGTCTCGCGGTTGTGTAGATGATTACTACGTGTTACGTTGGATGTGCACGAGGTGTTTGTGCCACCCATAGTACCGTTTGGGTGCCACTAGGAGTGCTATAACACGGGCACATTTTCAAGCCTACGTGTACCTATTTTCCTAAGTGTTCCTATTTTTGGAATTCGTGCCATATCCTCAAACCGAGAGTCCCACGACTATGCGGGTGGTTGATATGTGTTACGTTGGACACGCACGAAGTATTCGTAATAACCTCAGTTCCGTTTGGGTGCCACTAGTGGTGTCGGCCCCCACACGATATGTTTTCAAGCCTAAGTATTCATGTTTTCTAATTCGTGTCCTATCCTCAAATTGGGAGTCTCAAGGATGTGAAAAAAGTTTCTACGTATTAGGTTGGATGCACATGAGGTTTTTGTGCCACCCTCAATGCCTTTTGGGAGCCACTGGGGTGCTGACCCTCTCGCGGTACATTTTCAAGCCTATGTGTGCTTGTTTTTGAATTTGAGTCCTATCCTCAAACCAGGTGTCCAGAAGTTACACAGGTAGTTGGTATGTATTACGTTTAACGTGAACGAGGTGTTTGTGCCACATGTGGTGCAATTTTAGTTCCGTTGCCCCCCTCTCACGTGATGTTTTCCAGCCTAAGTGTGCATATTTATAAATTCGTGTCCTATCCTCAAACTGGAAGTCCCACGATTTCCCAAGTAGTTACTACGTGTTATGTTGGATACGTACGAGGTGTTCGTGCTACCCGCGGTGCCATTTGGGTGCCGCTAGGGATGCTGGCCCCCCTCTCGTGGCAAGTTTTCAAGCCTAAGTGTGCCTATTGTCAAATTCATATCATATCCTCAAAACAGGAGTCTCGTGGCTGCGTGGGAAGTTTCCATGTGTTACGTTGGATGCGACCAAGTTTTTCGTGCCACCTGCAGTGTCGTTTAGGCGCCGCTGGGGGTGTCGGCCCCTCCGCAGTACGTTTTCAAGGCTAAGTGTGTCCATTTTTAAATTTTTGTCCTACCCTCAAACCGAGAGTCTTGTGGTTGCATGAGCGGTTGCTATATATTATGTTGGACATGCACGAGGTGTTCGTGCTACATGTGGTGCCGTTTGTGTGCCGCTGGGGGTGCCGCCCCCCGCGACACATTTTCAAGTCTAAGTGTGTTTATTTTCCTATGTGTTCCTATTTTAGAATTCATGTCTTATTCTAAAACAGGGAGTCTCGCTGCTATGCGAGCGGTTGCTATGTATTATGTGGGATGCACATGAGGTGTTTGTTCCTCCCGCGGTGATGTTTGGATGCCGCCAGTAGTGTCGGCCCCCGAGCATGTTTTGAAGCCTAAGTGTGCCTATTTTCGAATTCGTGTCCTATTCTCCAATTGGTACTCCCGTGGATGTGTGGGTGGTTGCTACGTGTTACGTAGTATGAACACGAGTGTTCGTTTCGCCCGCAGTATTGTTTGGGTGCCGTTAGGGGTGCCGCCTCCCCCCGGCACATTTTCAAGCCTAAGTGTTACTATTTTCGAATTCGTGTACTATCCTCAAATAGGGAGTCACTTGGCTACATAAGAAGCTTCTACATATTATGTTGGATGTACACGAGGTGTTCTTGCCACCCATGGTGCCATTTGGGTGTCGTCCTCCCCACTGCATGTTTTCAAGATTAAGTGTGCCTATTTTCGAATTCATGTCATATCCTCAAACTGGGAGTCCCACGGCTGCGTGGGCGGTTACTACATATTACGTTGGACATGTAAGTGGTGTTAGTGCTACCCGTTGTACTGTTTGAGTGTTGTTGGGGTTGTCGGTCCCCCCACGGCACGTTTTCAAGTTTAAGTCTGCCTGCTTTTTGAATTCATGTCCTATCCTCAAATTAGGAGTCCTGGGGTCGAGTGGGCCGTTGATACATGTTACGTTGGACGCACATGAGGTTTTCTACCCTATGTAACACATAAAGTACCGTATGTAATTTTTTGGGTATCTTACTACCTTATATAAATTACCAAAATAACCGGTTCGAGTTTTCATGTTGAACAACGTGTCTAAAAGGATCTTCCTCTCACTAGTAGCCTAAGTGAAAGAAGCAAGGGGGTACAAATTCTTCCTATTGTATGATCATTTTTTAACCATAGTTTCTTTTTTATTTTTGTATCTTGTATATCTCGGTCGGCCCCCTCTCCATCTTTGGAATAAGATTAATTAGGCATAAATTCTTCCGAATTCAGCCCCTTAATTTATTAGCTTTCAGCACCTCGAATAATGTAATTTGTATTGATTTATCTCATTTACATGCTACTGATAATTCCCACAGAGTGCCTCAATTTTTGTGTATTTTTCATGTTTTTTACAGGTATTTAATGCAAGTGAAGAGAAGAGGAATCCAAATCCGAGAAATCAACAAAGGAAGGAAAGTCATAAGGCAAAATTTCATATCTAGAGTTTGGATAAGGGACCACATGAAAAATAAAGACCTCACGTTTACAAGCACATAGAAAGAAACGACTTCTCAAACCGAGCCCTCGATCAGAAGTTACAGCGATTCAAAGATGAGAGAAAATCAAAAGAAAAGAAGGAAAAAAGAATTTCAAATCCAGACCGGACTGCTTAAGACAAGCAGGGAACCGATCCAGAAGAAAGAAAATATCTGAATAAAATTCACCACCTGACCGAACTGGTTACAAACACAAATGAACTAATTCGAAAAGAATAAAGACTCTGAATGAAATTGGCTACCGGACCGATCCGGGTGCAACAGAAGATAAACTAGTCCGATGTCTTGAAAGTTCCTGAATAAAAATGAATATTGGACCAATTTGATTTCAGAATAAAATGAACCGATTCGATTCCTTGGAGATCCCTGCACAATATCTAATACAGGACCGAATTGAAGAAGATCCACCAGACTGGTTCGGTTAAAAATTTTCCAGATTTTTTGTTTATCATTTAGAGTTTTACTTCGTTCAAACTCTTGTAATTTTTGAAGTGTATTTATCTTAGCTTATTATCAGACATTAGGAGGTTCGAATAGTCTTAGTTTTAGTGGGATCTTTTAGACAAAAACCCTAGTTTTGAAGTTTTGCAATTAATTCAAGATTCAAAGTTTATTTCTAAATTTCTCCATTGCATGTAACATTTAACTTTTGCTTTCAATTTCTTTGGTAGTTAGTTAGCTTAATTTCCATTTCTTAGTTTTCAATTCTTAATTCCAAAAATTTCTTCTCTGTTTTCCAAAATAGTCATGAATTCCTGCACTTCTGAAATTGTGTTTTTGTTTAATTTAATCATGTTCGGCTAAGTTTTTGATGGTTAGAGTGCCTGAACCCAACCCGATGTAATTTACCCATTTAGAAAATAGAGTTTGAATTGAATTTTAAGTTAATTGTGTTGTGTAGTACACACAAGCATTGCAGACCTTTTAAACTCGCTTGCCCTTGGTAACCGGGGTATTTAAGGATGCGATGTGTGCGTAGCTACTCAACACTACTTTATTTACCTTTGATTACGTATGGTGCGGACTCGTATCCTCATATATGTAATGCTTAGGATTACTAAAGATTGGGTTCAATTAAAGTTCTAATTCAAAATCTAGCATTCTATACGGTAAATGTACTAGGGTTTGGGGAATTGTAACCCGACCTATCTTTCCTTATTCATATTTAACTCATTCATAGATTTGATCCTTTGCACTTAGTTTAATTAGTAGTTAAATTTGCATACACATTTAGTTAGTGGAGATCCTATTCATCTAAATCACATTTTCCATTCCATTAGAGAAATAATTTTAGGGTTAGTCAGCTATTCCTAATGTTAAGATTCTTCGTCGTAGTTCCCTGTGGAGACAATCCCTACTTACTGGGTTTATTACTAACGTGATAGGCTTGCACTTGAGTCTATATCAGCACGTGCACTAGATACACATTTATGGTCGCGTCAAGTTTTTGGCGTCATTACCAGGGAATTAGGTAGACATTAGGTTTGTTCATTCAATCCCAAATTTGATTCAAAAATTTAAAATTAAAAAAAGTCAAAAATCCAAAAAATAAAAATTCAAAAAGAAATCATCTCTCAAATGCCCTTTCATGCAAAATGAAGAACAAACTCCTCAAAATACTCCGATAAGAATTCACAAAAATACCATCGTTGAGTATAATTTCAAAAGCCCCCATACTCCTTGTGTTCCACAATTATGGGCTCCACCTCCTACCCCTCCAAACTCCATCACTAGTGACACACAGAGTCACACGTCTAGAACATTGATTGAGGATTCTGAGTCCATTAAAGAGAGAGACATGTAGGATATTGCTAGTTTCGGTACGGGTGAGGGAAACCTATCGTATCGTCCCATGAAGGATCTATTATTTCCTGAGCGAACTATCACCCCTGGTAGAATTTTACTCCCATATAATGTCGGTCAGTTTCACTTCCATAATGGGATGATACAAATTCTTTCAACTTTTCACGGCATGGATTCGGAGAAACCATATCTCCATATTAGAGAGTTGGAAGAGGCGTGCGAAACCTTTAGTGATCAAGCTTGCACGCAAGATATCGTTAGCCTAAAGATTTTTCCTTTTTCCTTAAAGGATAAAGATAAGACCTAGCTTTGGTCCTTGACCCCGAACTCAATCATATCATGGAAGGATGTGTAATACAAGTTTCTTTAAAAGTTCTTTCCACCATATAAAACTAACTCTGTCAAGGCTCGGATTCAAGCCTTTCTACAAAGAGATAATGAGCCATTTCACAAGTGTTGGGAACGATTCCAAGAGTTGGTTAATGCTTTCCCCCATCATGGATTTGAGAGATATCACCTTATCTCTTTCTTCCATCATGGGCTTACAATAGCGTCTAAACAACTTCTTCAAATAAGGTGTGAAGGACTGTTTTGGGAATTAGATGCGAGTAAAGCTGAGGCTCATCTTAAGTATGTCATCGAGACTACTCAAGCATGGGACACATCCAATCCTAATGCCCAAAACTGACCTTGACAAGTGTCCAATACTCCCAATGCATCCGATTTATATCAATTGAATCATGATACCGTGGTAGACCGATGACTTGATTAATTTCATAAGAGTATGAGAGACATACTAGAGGTACGACTGAGAGAAGTTATCAGATCCACCTGTACTATGAAAGAAATAGTGTGTGCCATTTGTGACGCGGGTCATTCAACGAAGGAATGCCCTACAATACTCGTCTATAAGGCTATGCATACCGAGCAAGTGGAAGCTATAGGAGGGTTTAAAGGAAATTTTAATGATCCTCATTGGAACTCTTATAACCCTTCATGGAGAAACCATCCTAGTTTTAACTACGGACAATAACAAGCTGCATTGAATCCATGTTCACATGTTTCCCTACCTCCACCCCCTCCTCAATTTCAGCAAGCTCTACCTATGCAAGAACATATGCAAGCTCCACCTCCAGGCCCATACATTACCCCATCGCGGAGAACTCTTGATGAAAACTTAACCCAGTTTATCCATTCTCAAAATGCAACCAATGCCAGGTTTGAGCGTATGTTCACTGAGATGCATACGAACTTATCTAAGTTGCAATCTTTGTTGAGTGTCCAAGAGAAGGGAAAATTTTTGGCTCAAGGCCAAAGACCTCCTCAAGGTCAATCTAATGTTATCTCTACATCTTCTGATCAGCAAGAGCAATGCCAGGTTGTCACCACTCTACGTAGTGGGCGAATTGTTGATTTATCACCTCCCCCACACGAGAAGTGATCGAGTGGAAAAACCGAGCGTTCGTGTAATACACTAGTCGTTGTTATCGGCTTCCAACCTCAATATAAAAAACCTAAACTTGTAACTACACTTCTTAAGGAGTATAGTGGCGAGTCTGGGTATCGAATCCACAGGGAATTAGGACCTGTGAACGTGACGACAAAGGTAAGGTAGTTTAATCCTAAAGTTGATGTTAAAATAAAATAAAAGAAAAAGATGATTGATGGGTTTAAATTTCCAATTGGTGATGAAATAAAATGTGCACAAAAACACTAAGAATTGTAAAGAAATTAGATTTGAAAATGAGAGAAAATAGGGTGGAGTACAATCCCTCAAACCTTAGTAAATTACCGTATAGAATACTAGAATTGTAAATTGAAATTTTTGACTAAATCCAATCTTTATAGATCCTAAGCATTACATATATGAAGGATCTTGCCCGCATCATATGAAATCAAAGGTAAATACAAAGCGGTGAATGGGCAATTTCACTTACATAACGTCCTTAAACATCTCAAGTACCTAAGGCAAGAGAGATTAAAAGGTCGGCTATGTTCGTATAATTTCCATACACGATTTGGTCAATATTTAATTTACCCTCTATTTTCTACACAGGTAATTTATACCGGAATGAGTTCATCTACCCCAACCCTTGAAAATTTAGCTAGACATGGTTTTATTAGAAAACAAATTCATAACAATATATGGAATTATGGATCTAACAAACATTGTTAACAAATTGCAAAACAATTGAGAATTGAATTGGAAATAAAGTAAAGAATAAATAACAGAATGAAAACTTGATACTTGTATTCAGCAATAGGGAAAAGAGATGAACTTGAATCCGAAAAAATTCTTCTTCTTCAAACTTACAAACTAGGGTTTTCTCTAAAAATAAGAAATTTGTCTACTACAAACTCTCTAAAATCTAATTCTCTCTCTAAAATTCCATTCTACTCTCTAGAATTCGACTCCCCCTTGGAATGAGGTAGGGCTTGGTCTTTTATAGCACCAAGTAGCACGAATTTGACATCTAGAATCGCTTGTTGCGCAAGATTTGACCAGCTATGCACCTCATGATCTGCATAATTAATGCCAGCAATTCGCACAGCCGGACCGGTCCGAACCCAGATCCATTTGGTATCGGATCGGTTCTTTTTTTTCCTGACCGGATCGGTCCTGTTCCATCCAGATCGGTTTGGTTTCTGGTCCATTTCTCTTCATTATCGCGCAACTTCAAAACATCGTAACTTCTTTACCATAGCTCGGATTGAGGTGCTATTTTTTCCAGTGTTCTTGTAATTTAGATCTCTTCAACTTTATAGTTGGCCCCACCTCCGGACTAAGGCTGAAAAATTACAAAAATGCCCTTCAACTCTCCATTTCTTGGTTTCTTTCACTGTTTTGTGTTTTCCTTCGCACTAACTTGCATGAAATACCTATAAAGCACATGAGAAATAAACAAAAAACAAAATACTTTTCAAAATAGGTTAGTAGCATAAATACGAGACAAATCCAAGCTATTTACACTGCACGGGATCATAAAAATACCGAAATTAAGGGGATAAATATGAAGAATATGTGCCTAATCAAGAAGCCAAAACACAAGGAGGTTTTGCCCTGTACGATAGAGGCCTCAGATGCCCCCTTGAATGAGAATGACAATGAAGACATTAACAAGACCAAAATTATTATGAAACCGCCCATCGTTTCTCCGTTCCCTCAACGATTGGCCCCACCTCAAAAGGGAGCCTCCCGTGCAGATGTGCTAGATGTTCTTAAGAAAGTGAAGCTGAATTTTCCATTCTTTGATGCCATCCAGAAAATTCCCGCCTATGCCAATGTTATTAAAGATCTTTTGACTGTGGAGAGACGGATAAAGGTGAAGAAGAATGTCTTCTCAGCAAAAAATGTGAGCTCCATTCTACTGAATGATCCTCCACCCAAGTTTAATGATCCGGGTGCACACACGATCTCATGTGTTATTGGAGAACGTTGAATAGAGAGAGCCTTATTGGACTTAGGTGAGAGTGTTAATATACTTCCCTACTCCATTTATAGGAAACTTGAGTTGGTTGACCTTAAGCCCACACAAATCACTCTCCAATTAGCGAATCGCACAATGAAGGTGCCTCGAGGGACTGTTGAGGACGTGATAGTCCAAGTGGACACTTTCTACTTCCCGATAGACTTTGTCATGTGGGACACGAAGCCCCCCGTCCATTATCATTCTAAGTAGCCCATTCTTAGCTATGACCAATTCCTTAATCAATACATGAAATGGGAAAATGTATATCACTTTTGTGAACATGACCCTCGAGACAAAAATCTTCAATTTTGCTAACCAAATGGGTGACGAAAATGAAATCCATATGGTCGACCTCATAGAGGAGGTAGTAGAATATCACATCGAGAGAACCATGGGTGGGGACACGATAGAAGCATGCCTAGTGAGAGGTGAGGAAAATAAAATCCCATACACCGAGTATGACCGACAGGTAGAGGAGTTGAAAGACATATTAGATGAGGGAGCATCGTTAGAGGAGTTGAGAGATGTCCATTAGGTTTCTAGATTCGAGGAATTACCCCCGAGGGAGTCATGCTTGACACCTTCCGAAGAGAAATTTCCTGCCCTCGAATTAAAGAAATTACCCTCTAATGTGAAATATGCTTTTCGAGGAAGGGATGAGACATTTCATGTTATTGTCTCCTCTAGCCTAGATAAAGAGCAAGAGGGTAAGTTGCTGAAAATTTTGAGGAAGCACAGAGGTGCTTTTGGTTGGTCAATAGAGAATTTGAAGGGTATATAAGTCCCCTGTTTTGTACCCACAAAATCCACCTCCAGGAAGACGTGAACCCCTCGAGGGAAATGCAAAGGCGACTAAACCCGACCGTGAAAGAAGTCGTTAGAGAGAAAATCATAAAGTTATTAGACGCTGGGATTATGTACCCTATCTCGGGCAGTAAATGGGTGAGCTCAATTCAAGTCCTACCTAAGAAGTCGAGAATGACGGTGGTCGAAAATGTTAAGGGTGAATTTATTCCTCAACGCAACACCACTGGGTGGCATGTATGCATTGATTACCAGAAACTTAATGCCGGGAGGAGAAAAGATCACTTCCCCTTACCTTTTATCGACCAAATGCTTGAACGCGTAGTAGGCCACCCATATTATGCTTCCTTGATGGTTATTACGGATATAACTAAATCGAGGTAGATATACTTAATCAAGAGAAGAAGACTTTTATATGTCCATTTGGTACGTTTGCCTACAAACGTATGCCTTTGGATTGGTTAATGCTCCCGTGACCTTTAAAAGGTGCATGTTAAGTCTCTTTAGCGACATAGTAGAAAGAGGACTTGAGGTTTTCATGGATGATTTCAGCATTTTTGGCCCCTCTTTTAACCAATGTTTAGCGAGTATTGAAAAGGTTTTATCCTGGTGTGTGGAGAAGAACTTAGTCCTCAATTGAGACAAATGCCACTTCATGGTTACCGAGGGCATAGTTATAGGCCACATAGTCTCATCTAAGGGAAAGTTGACCAAGCAAAAATAAATGTCATAGCTGAGCTTCCCTCACCTAAATCACTAAAGGACGTGAGCTCCTTCTTGGGCCATGTAGGTTTTTATAGACGGTTTATCAAGAATTTTTGCACCATCTCTAGACCCTTGAGTAACCTCCTTATGAAGGATGCACCTTTAAGTTGAATGATGCATGCAAAGAGGCTTTTGATAAATTGAAAAGCATGCTGATTTTCACAGCGATCATGCAAGCCCCGCCCCGGATTGGTCTCTTTCATTCGAGCTTATGTGTGATGCCAGTGATTATGCGATTGGGGCTGTTTTGGGGCAAAGAAAAAACAAGAAAACTCATGTCATCTATTACGCTAGCCAAAACGTTAATCGGGCCATAACTTAACTACTCCACCACGGAGAAAGAGTTGCTAGCGGTTTTTTTTGCTTTGGACAAATTCCGCTCATATCTTGTTGGGTCATCCATCACTTGTTTTACTGACCACGAGGCCATAAAATATGTCCTTACTAAGAAGGATGCTAATCCGCACCTCGCAAGGTAGATCTCACTCCTGCAAGAGTTCAATCTCTCTATAAAAGATAAAAAGGGGTAGAAAATGTCGTTATCGGCCATTTGTCAAGGCTCTCGTCTGACGTGTCTAGTGATCCGATACCCATAGACGAGTATTTTTCGGATGAGTAGCTCTTTGCTACTTCTTCTCTACCTTTGTATGTGGACATCGTTAACTATCTTCTCATGGAATTCGTTCCTCCCAGGTGGTCACCGCAAGAGAAGAAGAAATTTCTCACTTGGTCCCGTATGTTCTTCTGTGACGACCCATTCATATTCAAATATTGCGTGGACCAGCTCATCCGAAGATATGTACCGGATGAGTAAATTCAAGATGTAATCTGATTTTGTCATATGAAAGCTTGTGAAGGTCACTTCTCCAAGAATAAGACGATTGCTAAAATTTTGCAAAGTGGCCTCTATTATCCCACAATCTTTCAGGACGTGAATGTCTGTTATAAATCTTACGATAGATGTCAAAGGATGGGAGCTATTACTCGCTGCAACATGATGCCTCTAATCCCTATACTTGTCATTGAGTTATTTGATTATTGGGGTATTGAATTCATGGGACCTTTCCCTCCCTCCTTCGGCTTCTTATACATCCTCGTCTCGATAGACTACGTCTCCAAATGGGTGGAGGCAATAGCTACCCGAACGAATGACAACAAGGTGGTGATTAAGTTCCTACAAGAACACATACTTTCTCGCTTAGATGCTCCGAAGGCAATCATAAGTGATAACGGCACACACTTTTGCAATAAGCCATTTGAAAAGTTATGAGAAAGTATGGGGTCATCCACAAGTTTGGGACGACTTATCATCCTCAAATAAGTGGGCAAACCGAGCTAGCAAATCATGAGATCAAAACCATCCTTGATAAGATCGTCGATCCTACTCGAAAAGATTGGTCACTTTGATTAAACGATGCGATATGGGCTTACCGTACTACCTACAATAACCCCCTCGAGATGTCCCCATTTCGTTGTGTCTATGGCAAGCCTTACCATCTCCCCGTGGATCTAGAGCACAAAGTGTATTGGGACATCAAGAGGTTGAATTACAATCTTGATAAAACTGACAAAACTCGCAAGCTTCAGTTAAACGAGTTGGAAGATTTGCGCAATGATGCGTATGAGAATGCTAAAATGTCTAAGGAATGGATGAAACTCGCTCATGATAAGATTATCTGACGAAAAGAGTTTCATCTTGGACAAAAATTGCTTCTCTACAACTCTAGACTACACTTGTTTCCAATTAAGTTGCGTTCAAGGTGGACGACTGCTATTCGAGAAGTGTTCCCTCATGGTTCTGTGGAGTCAAAAGATTCGAAAGGGGAAACTACTTTCAAAGTGAATGGACAATGCCTCAAACCGTACTACGAGGCGTGCGTAGAAGAAGCTAACACCATTTGGCTATCGGACCCCATTTATAGGGATTGATTGAGAAGTACGATAAGGTCTTCACACCCCCAACGCGTATGGGGTGATTCTTGAGTATATAAAATGTGCGTAGGTTAGGTTAGTAGAGTTCATAGGTATAGGTCACATAGGATGGGTGGAGAGAACACACGTTGAGAGCCAGCCTAGGGTTTCGAAGCAAGTATTGAGCAACGGTAGGTTGATTGTGTGTAGGTATAGTAGTGAGAGCATCCAGAGATGTTGAGATATGAGTGAATTCAACCATAAGGGACTCTATTGAAAATTTGGAACCGAATCTGTCCCTCATGAACATTCAACCGGTTCATTTTGAGGAATTATTAAAATAAAAATGGACCGGTCCTATCCTTGGCATCCGGATTGGTTCGGCTTAGGGTTTTCTTTGACCATTCCAAAGGTGCCCCCATCCCCCAATCCATTTTCATCCCTCCAATAATCTTCCCACCAAAACCAATCATTCTCTCCACCATACCCACATATAAATACACCTTCAACCCTCTTCCTTTCCACCACCACTACTCCTTACTCCGATACTCTCTCTCTTCAAAATTTCTAGCATCCAAACAGTTCTGCTACACATGGACAACCAAGCCCGCCCTCAAAAGTACATTTATGTTGCGTTCATCGACGACAACCATGCCTACCTCTCCGATCAAGAACAATGGTGGTTTGAATATTTTTTTGGCCCCTCGTAAACTGAAATTGGAGCGCCAAGTGCACTGGAACGAGATGCCTAACTCCGTCACCAGTCTTTTTCTTCCACGGGGTTGGTGTCGGTACCTTAATGAGCCCCACAATGCAGTTTGTATAGCCTAAGTGTGAGCCTTCTATGGCACCCTTGTTCGAACCTATGATTTTGTCTCCGAGGTGCACGTGGATAGACAATGCATCCATTTCTGCCTTAAGATTCTTGCCCAGAAATTAGTCGAAACTGTATCCCAAATCCCGCCAATTTCACGTACCCCAACGCCTTCACCCCCATTGACAAAGCTGTTAGCATTGTTCGTATAACACCCAGGGAGGTTTGGTCTACCGGAATATTTTTGTTAGGGAAGATGAGCGACAAGGCGCGTATCACATTTCAAATCATTTGCGCCAATCTCCTACAAAAATTTAATGATTTCTCCATGCGTCCACGGCAAGCGACCATTATCTATTATCTCTTGGACCCAGACACCATGATCAACCTAGCCCATATTATCTACAAGGACATATTTTTCACGGCCTTAGACAAAAAGGGTGTTACACCTTTCCCGTATACTCGGCTCATAACGTCTATTCTCACCGATATACTCATTGTTCCTCCCCATGGGTCCCTTCGCCTTCCCAATCCTCTTGTACAAGGCACCCGTACCAAGAGTGAGAACTAATGGGAGGTTATCCGTGCCAGGCAAGCGGAGGTGGCGAAGGACGATGATGATGATGATGATGATACGGAGACGGATGAGTCAGAGGACGATGAGTCTGAGGAGGAAGCCACTGGGGGCGACGACGTGAGTATGGCTGAGGGTGATGAGGAGGAGTATAATAAGGACAATGACTCTGATTTTGAGCCCCCGGGAGCCAACTTTAATATGAGAATCACAACGCTGGAAGCCCAATTCGATGGGTAGATCAATATATACAACGCTCACCAAGAGGAGGACCGACGCGCATATTAGTGGGATGCAAGCATGCTCCATTGCCTCCAAACTAAAATGTACTGAATGACCATGGGTACCCCTCCCCGACCTATTTCGATGACCCGTACGAACCAAATTCTCCCAGAACTTCACACCCTCCCCCTTACTAGTTTGTTCTTATTAGGATGCTCATGTACTATTTCACATTTCCTTTTTCCATAGCTTTGTATACTTTTTCTATATCTAATGGAAATTGGATTACCTATGATGTGTGTTCTATGCTTGCTTTTGTATATAGCATTTTGTACTTTGTTCCATTTTTGTGGTTTCTCTCCTTAATTTTTATTTTAGTCCTTTTTGCATCGGGACTATGCAAAAATCTAAGTTTTTTTTTTTTTTTTTTGGGGGGGGGGGGGGGGGGGGTATGGATGCTCTTTCACATTTGACAAAGTTCAAAATGCCCAAAAACCAAAAAAATAGAAAAAAAATCAACAATTTCCCAAAAATTTAGAAAATTTCAAAAATTTCCAAAAATTTGAAAAAGCCAAAAATATTTTCTTCAAAATAAATAAAAATTTCAATTTCAATTTAAAATTTTCAAGAATATCACCGAAATTTTGTTTAAAGTCTCAAATTTGTAAATTTCAAATTGCACAAAGCCGAAATTGATCAAAGATGAAAATTGAGTGACTTAATGAATGAGTGTGGAGATTAATCAAACCGGTCCGATTTTGAGCCTTTCACTCGTTTTAAGTTTTTAAAATCAATCCGAGTATATGATTGACTCAAGATTCAATTCAGCGTTAAAATAAGTCGTGGATGATCTCGGTCAAGGAATAGTGTGTGATGTTGCTTTGAAAAGCGCGCTAAAATATCTCGAAACTAAAATTCACCTCGAGACGCATATGGTAATATGATTAGTAATTCGGATAAACAAAGTTAGGCCATCATTTGTTACCTAAAAATATTAGGCATAAAAAGTTGTGAAAAATTCCCTTTCGTTTGATAACCCGAAAAATCATTTAACTCGAAATTGAGAAAATCGAAAAACTCAACAACGAAGTCCAAATTGTGTAAACGTGAAAAGGGGAAATAAATGATAAATGCTCAAGAAAAATAGCAAATAAAAGAAAAATGCGAAGAAAAAAAAGGAGAAAAAGACGAAAAAATAAGGAAAAAACTCGAAAAAACACTAATGGACATCATAGAAGATTTTCCAATTCCGAAGTTTCCCCTTTTACCCAATACACCGTAAAAATCCAAAAAAAGTCCTAACCGAGTCTGAATTATGAAATTGATCACTGCGTGGAGAGCTAAAACCTGAAAATATAATATAAGTGATTAACCGGTGTGTATAAGAGGTGATGTTACCGCTTTCCTAATAACCGTAACCCGATGATGAGATCCTTTCACCGTAAAAATTCCGTTATTCAATTTTGTGTGCGTGAATTCATATTCCAATGCATTTACTCCTTATATCACGCACACTGAGCAAAATAGGCACATTGTGAGTGATTCATTTGTGAGAGCATCCCATGTGTATTTGAATCAAAAAGATTTTTTGAAAAAGTAACGTAATGATCAATCGGTGGAAATTTGCAGTTAACGTTCTGACTGCACACACACACACGAGAAATTGAGATTTGAACATATAAATATATGGTGGTTATTTTTCAAAAAGTTTGAAGTATACAATTTTTAGGTATTTTGAATTTTATTTGAGTAAAAAATGAATTGTGTGGATATATTCACTGCAAATCCTCATGAGACACAACTCGTCCTATTAGGGTGACCTAAGGGTTTAAAGGTTTGTTTCATACGCTAAATGCAATCGCTTGCCCGCAAAAGTGGTATTTTATCTCAATAAAACAATTTTCAAGAGCTGAGCCATGGTGAAGTTCTTTTACATTGCTCGGGATGCGCAAAGTTTTAAGTTAGGGGGTTTGATTAAGCATAAATTCTTTCGAATTTAGCCCCTTAATTTAGTAGCTTTTAGCACCTCGAATAATGTAATTTGGATTGATTTATCTCATTTACATGCTACTGAAAATTCCCACAGAGTGCCTCAAGTTTTTTGTATTTTTCATGCATTTTACAGGTATTTAATGCAAGTGAAGAGACGAGGAATCCAAAGATGAGAAATCAACAAAGTAAGAAAATTTAGAGGGCAAAATAGTCATTTCAAATCTAGAGTTCGGACGAGGGACCAACATAAAAAATGAAGACCTCACGTCTACAAGCATGTAGGAAGAAACATCATCTCAAATCGAGACTTGGATCAGAAGTTACAACGATTCAAAGATGAGAAAAAATCAAAAGAAAAGATGAAAATAAGAATTTCAAATCCGGACCGGTCTCGTCAAGACAAGCAACAAATCGGTCCATAAGAAAGCAAGTATCTGAATAAAATTCACCACCGGACTGGATCGGTTATAGATAAAAATGAACCGATTTGAAAAGAATAAAGACTTTGAATAAGATTGGCTATTGGACCGATCCGGGTGCAGAAGAAGCCGAACCGGTTCGATGTCTTGAAAGTTACTGAATAAAAATGAATACCAAATCGATCTAATTTCAAAAGAAAATGAACCGGTCCGATTCCCTGGAGATACCTGCACAAAATTTAATACCAGACCGAACCGAAGAAGATTCACTAGACCCGTTCGGTTGAGATCTTCCCAGATTTTTCATTTATCATTTAGAGTTTTACTTGGTTCAAACTCTTGTAATTTTCGAACTGCAATTATCTTAGATTATTATCATACATTAGGACGTTCTAATAGTCTTAGTTTTAGAGCACTCTTGTGCAACACCTCCTATTTTTGTGCATTTAATATTTAATTAATTCGAAAAATAAATAAATTACTAGTGTGTCGTAATTTAATTGAATTAGTTATGTAAATATTTATTTAAATATTAATCAGAGAGAAGATGGTTAATATTTAACGAAATTAAATTACTAAGTGAATAGTAATAATTTATTTACGTCATAACGTGTATAAGTGACGTGGCGTTTATTTATCTCAGCCGGAAGTCGGATATAGACTAAGTTGGGTGTGAGAAATTTAAGAACATAAGGAACAAAGAGGGAGGACTCTTGAGAGCCAAAGAGGAAGAACAAGGAAGGTGTTCTTCATCACACAATGATCTCTACCCCAAAGGATAATCAGACACTACGAATTTATAAGGCAAGTGGTAAAATTGCTTCAATGTAAATTGGTGATATTCAATTCATATCATAGTAGGTGTTATACAAATGATTTTTGGATTGGGTTAATACAAATTGGATTTTGATTTGGGGAAGTTACGAATCAAGTTATTAGGACTTGTTTTGATTCGTAAGGATTTTGGAGGATAATTATGGGTAAAAAGCTTCACAGAAGTTGTTAGTGGCGATTCTGTCAGCGCGGCCCTCCAGAAAATGGCGTTTTCTAACTTTCATTCTTTAATACGCTTTTTCCAAAACGGTCCCAAAATGCCCCAAAACGATATTTTAGAAATCTGGGCAGATTGAGTAAATTGAAAACCTCAGATATTGTATTATGGACCCGGATATTTTGGTTGAGTGATGCCATGATAATAGATTAATTAATGGGGGATTAATTAATTAAAGCCTATAGCTGGAATAATTTATTATAGAATGATATAATAAATTGTTAAATATTATTTAATTAGGAGCGTTCTCTTTATAATGGAATTTTGAGGAGTACGTTCTAAGAGATGGAAATTCGGGCCAGGTGAGCAAGTCCGAGAACATTGGTTGTGTGACACTAGGGAAATATGAAATTAATTAATGAGTGTATTAATTAAATTAGAGTTGAACGATAGACTAGGGGAGATAATAAGTTAATTAATGGGCATATTAATTAAATTAGAGTGGGACCATAGACTCGAGGAGATAATAAGTTAATTAATGGGCATATTAATTAAATTAGAGTTGGACCATAGACTCAGGGAGATATTAAGTTAATTAATGAGCATATTAATTAAATTAGAGTCGAACCATAGTCTCAGGGAGATATTAACTTAATTAGTGGGAAAATTAATTAAATTAGAGTCGAACCATAGACTCGAAAATATGTTGGCTAGTGTTACGAACTTTGTACACGATAAAGACGGGATTAAATTTATATATATGTATATATACGGTAGTGTGATAGTATATATATATTGTGTGCTCATAAATAACGGTGGGTAGGTATTTATTTAGAATTATATGCCCTAGTGCTATCGGAGGATGTTGCGCGAGGTGAGTGAATCCCCTAGCTTGAGGAGTAGGGAGAGTGTATCCCCAGGTCACAGCGTCCAAATAGAGGTGAGCATTGAGATGATTGTCTTCACACTCAGAAGAATATAACCGCCTTCAATACGTTTATATTTCACTGTTCTGATTTGGCGGTGGCTAGTTGTCTCAAAATTCCAGGTGGGACTGGGCAAACCTGGGAATATAGCACTTTAGAGAATGCATCCGATGAGGTGTTACTTGGAAGGATGGTTCTAATTATATTCAACATATATATGATTGTGGAATATAGTTCTAAGTATCTAACGGAGTAGATAATTATATACGGGTAATTAAATACATGAAGAGAATTTGTATTATTTATATAACTAGTGAATGTTATATGGCTTTTAAGAGCGGTTTTATTTATATTCAACATATGAATAATTGTGGAATATAGTTCTACGTATATAATGGAGTAGATAATTATATATGGGTAATTAAATACATGAAGAGAATTTGTATTACTTATATAACTAGTGAATGTTATATAACTTTTAAGAAATAATTAATTAAGTTAATGTGATAAATAACTTACGAAGTAAATATACAAAATACTCGGGTTAGAGTAGAGTTCAAGGAGTTTCATGACAAGGCAAGTTAGATGGGGTTGTGTAACTAGGAGGTTCGGGAAGAAAGCGTTAGGTGTGCACTTTAGAGGAGGGGTGAGATGTATCTCAAGGGAGTGCGACACTAACTAAAATATGAAGAGCATTCATACATTTTAATTGTTGCATTTTAATTCACTTGCAGAATATTTTCAAAAGGACTTTGGGCTCTGACCCATACTTGCAAAATATTTTCAAAACCTTTTAGGTATCCAGCCACATGGATGCCAAACTTGAAGATTTATATTCCAGGGATGCGTAGCTACAACAGGTGTGGATGTTGCAGGATTTGGACATAGACGCTCTAGTCATTCCATTCCTATAGTTGGATGCGTCTTGGTATTTCTTTCGGGCATATTGCCCCAGCTATTTTCATTTCAGTCGAACTTTGTACTGGTTACTATTCTTTATTGGATTATATTAGTGGATGTTGGTTTTCTGCTGATGGTTTATTCGACCGGTAATTTATTGATTTATTCAGTATTGCTTTAGATTCATTATTTGTGTGAATGGTTCGTATTGAAATTTTTATGGTTGTAGTTGTTAAATAAAAAGATAAAAATTTTGACATCAGTTTTTGAATACTAGGTAGTTAGTAAGGTTTAAAAAGTTTTCGACAGTGATGCTAAGAATGAACCAGATGAGATTCCTGTTTTCATTTGATATAGGACAGATCACCCGGTATTTCGTTGAGCGGGGTGTCACAGATGGTATCAAAGCATGAGGTTATAGTGTCACATTTCATCTTAGCGTTATTTGATGTTGAGCCTTATGATAGGATTGTTGTATTCCTCTACGTATGCGAGTTACGTTCTCCTGCTATCAAGTATAGTGAGTTGATTCATATATGAGTTCGGTTGGGCTTTGTGTATCGAACATTCTTTGGGGCGACCAAAGAGGGCCATAGGAGAATTGCAGGAGGAGAGGCTCAAGAGAAGACATAGGGTATTCTGGAAATGGTGATCGTGATAGGAATCACCTTGATTGTTGTTAGGACCAGTGGGGATAGAATAATCACCCGGGAGAGATAGCCTCCCAAAGCACTGTTGTAGATAGCGGTGGTACAATTTCAGTCTCACCCAGCATTGTTAGAAAAGGGTGGGGAAAGTGTGGAAGGACATTTTTAGAAGGTCTATCTATAAGGATTCAAGTACCAGAGTAGCGTGATAAGTCAATGGGAGGAAATAACCCAAAGATAATTGTGTAGGGTGGTGTACGATGGCACCCAGGACTAAATTTTGAATGAAATTTTTGGCCCAGTGGGGTGGTTTTGTAGTGGTAGGAGTCAGTCACCACAAACATGTAGAAATACCATAAATAATTAGAAATTTAGGGTGTGATTTGACCGCAAATCTTCGCATCATCCGTTTGAACCGGTAGGCAAAGAAGATTTCAGTACTTACTTCAGAAGGGTCGGGCAGTGGCCGGACATAAGGAAAAGTTGAATTGTGCAACAAACTTTGTACCCAACAAGGTGGATGCAGAGATTAATAAGGGGTCCATGAGTTAATAATGGACTCGTGGGTAATAAACAAGTGTGGATGGAAAACTCTAGCTAGGATGATTGGGGCAGTATGTTTGTTATTTGATATCAATAGAGGAAGCCAAAGGGACAACGAGGGTAACAATTTGGGTAAAGACTACCAAGTACGTGAGAGGGACAACCCCGACACGGCCATTTGGGCCAGAGGCGGGGGATTGACTCAGAGAAGTGTCTTATGTGTGGAAAGTGGGACCACAACAATTGATTATGTCCACGATAAATCAGGGGATAGGAGTGGGATGCCTAGTAGGGACAACAATTATGAAGTTTTGGTCCAGTTGGATGAGAATATTATGTCCAAGAACCATTTGGGCTACTAGTGTATAGGGGAGTGGAAGTATGAGTTTTATCCTCGGATAGATGGGGCAAAATTTGTGACACGAGTGGTCACAGTATTCTTCTTAACACTATATTCGTAAGGGAGATGAGTTTAGTGAGTGTATCGTAGTGTTATTATTAAGTATATGTTTCCCGCGGGGTAACGAGGATATCTTTTGTTTTACCTGCAGAGGAGCAGGTGTGAACACTGAGAGGGTACATTTTATAAGGTTAACTCATTTTGAGAAGTGCTATGCAAGCATGATTTTATCTTGGGTACAAATTGGTTAGCGATGGGTAAGAGATAGTGGGCGGTTACAGCAAGGCTATCATGTTCGCTATTCCAGGGAAGGATGTATATTCTTTGCGAGGTTCCACCCGAAAGAAGAGGTTGGGCTCGCGGAAATATTTTATAAAATAAACTTCAGAGGGTAAGGTTGTTTAGTATATTATATCCCAATGCATAGGTATTTTTACTGATGTGAGTCGGGGCATGGCGGAGTGACCATGGAGCAAAGAGATTTAGCTCGTTAGTGACTTAGCACTGAGGACTTAGTGATAGTGTGAGCGCGACATTATATAACTCCTTTAGAGATGCGGGAGTCGAAAATTAGACCTTTGAATAAAGGGACAAAGTTTTGGATGTCCCGATTATATGCTCGGGTCTACGAAAATTAATGAACGACAATGCTAGTGTTTAATGCATTGGGGAAAGTTGGGCTTTGTTGTGAAATGTTATGCGCATAAGCCCTAATAAATTTCATTAGTGGAAAGACGTTATATGATGCTAGGACACCAGTTTAAGGGTTGATTTTTTTAGCTTGTGGAGTTACACTATGAGGTGAAAGCTATTACGCTATAAGGTCAATATAGCCGGGTAGTACTGCGAAAGAAGCACTATGAAAACTTTTACACCACAAGTTAATGGGCGGGGCAACATCGAGAAGATTAAATTACGATTTGGGGAAATATCGAATGTAATCATATGATATAATGTGATCTTTGGGATAACCTTGAAAGACAAATATTACTATGTGACGTCTGTGATGTTGTGCAAATATGCATGGGATGTGTGGTTAGTGTGGTTTCAGAGTCGTCTTAAATAAAGGGATGTGTGAATGAACATATTGAATGTATACCTGCAGGGCAGTCAGAAAATAAGTGGGAAAGTGCAGTGAACTAAAATCCATTTAAAAGAGGAAACAATCCAACTATATGCATATCAACGTGAACTATCTCCACCGTAAGGAGTGTAAAGACGGTGGAGGCGCATGTAACAAGATATCTTATGGCATGAAAGAAGTCACGTTTCTGGGAAAATAGAAAGAGTATCACTTACTTATATGCTTAAAGTGGTCTTACGCATAGAAAAGGTGTAGATTCCTATCTGACGAAAATTGCACAAGGAATATAGTTCTTGAGCATGGGAATTGGTGTTGAGTGAGACATAGTGAATTTCTCTCCAGATAGACCATTTATGAATGGGAAAAAGGTTGATTTGAGGGTATCAACTAAGAAGATTTTGAAATTTTATGGTTCCAGAGATGGAATTAATGCTCAGGTTGGTAAAAATCATGGAGGGGTCAAGGTTTCCATCGAGTTGTTGAATGGACTGACCTAAACACGAATTGTTGTCTCGGAATGGGTTATACTATCGAGTAGTATTCCTAACTTTACTATTAATGGGAATGAGTGAATCAGAACAAGGTGTCATTCAATATGTTGGAAATTTGGGTGAGACCTTTCAGTCCCACCTCTGGTAAAAAGTGTCAGGAGGTGATAGGGACAAAGTTACATATTAGGTTGAACGTGTCGCCCATAAGTTGATGGGTAGACGGGAAGCGAGGATTGTGCATTCCAGATTTTTAGGTAATTCGGGAGTAGTAATTACCACATGTAGGGTAACGTGTTATGTCTCGTAACAGTTTAGTATCTACGTGGCACCTTGGGAGACTTTATGGGAGATGTTTCATTATCCACCTTTGGTTGATAAGAGGTGGGGAAATAACTAGCGGCTAGGACCCAAAATGGATTATGGTCCATCAGTGGGAATTGAGTAAGTTGTATCCTTTAGTATAGTTCAGGGAAGTAAGGAGGGGAATTTCCTAACATAGAGATAGTGGAGTTGGTGGAGTATAGGCTCATCTTTTAGGGGAACTTTTTTGTCAGGGGCCATCGAGTTAAAGATTTGTGACCAGGTATTGGTTCGGGTATCTCTTATGAAAGGAGCGGTGAAGTTCGACAAGAAAGGGAAGCTAGCATCGAGGTATGTGGGTCCTTTCCCTATCTTTGAGAGGGTGGGATCGTGGCTTATCGACTGGTTTTTCCAGAACATCTTCAGTGGATACGTGATGTGTCCCACGTGTCATAGCTGGAGAGATATAGGAGGAACGATAGGGATTTTTGGGCACGTTCCACTCTAGGATAATGACTTGCAATAAGACACCTCATATGAGGAGAGACTGGTAGTTATGTGAGCGCCAGCTACAGTCTAAGGCAGTACTACCAGTTAGAGTGGAGTGGAGTGGGGTCATCACAGTATTGATGAGTATACGAGGGAGCGAGAGTAGGATATGTGAGAGCAGTATCCAGAGTTATTCGCCGTAGTTATGACCAAATTTCGGGGACAATATTCCTTTGTAAGGGGGGGAGTATGTAACACCCCGTATTTCTGTGCATTTAATATTTAATTAATTCGAAAAAAAATAAATTACTTATGTGTCGTAATTTAATTGAACTAGTTATGTAAATATTTATTTAAATATTAATCAGAGAGAAGATGGTTAATATTTATCGAAATTAAATTACTAAGTAAATAGTAATAATTTATTTACGTCATAACGTGTATAAGTGATGTGGCATTTATTTATCCCAGCCGGAAATCGTATATAGACTAAGTTGGGTGTGAGATAGGGACTTTTTATAAATTAATTTGGATGTCAATTCTGAGTGCACGGTTGAGTCTGAATGGACCGAGATAGTCGAAAAAGTGTACTCGGGGGTGGTAAATGGGTCACGGGATATTTTTGGGCATAACCGAGCCCACTCAGGGGTATTTTAGCCATTTTAATTAGGCCCATATGATTAAAAACGGGATTTGGAGATAAAAACCTAAGTTTTGGAGTTTTGGACAGCTATAACTCATTTGGGAGAAATTTGAGAACATAAGGGACAAAGAGGGAGGAATCTTGAGAGCCAAAGAGGAAGAACAAGGAAGGTGTTCTTCATCACACAATGATCTCTACACCAAAGGATAATCAGACACTACGAATTTATAAGGCCAGTGGTTAAATTGCTTCAATGTAAATTGGTAATATTCAATTCATATCATAGTAGGTGTTATACAAATGATTTTTGGATTGGGTTAATACAAATTAGATTTTGATTTGGGGAAGTTATGAATCAAGTTATTGGGACTGGTTTTGATTCGTAAGGATTTTGGGGGATAATTTTGGGTAAAAAGCTTCACAGAAGTTGTTAGTGGTGATTCTGTTAGCGCAACCCTCCAGAAAATGGCGTTTTCTAACTTTCATTCTCTAATACGCTTTTTCCAAAAATGCCCCAAAACGGCATTTTAAAAATCTGGGCAGATTGAGTAAATTGAAAACCTCAGATATTGTATTATGGACCTGGATATTTTGGTTGAGTGATGCAATTATAATAGATTAATTAATGGGGGGTTAATTAATTAAAGCTTATAGCTGGAATAATTTATTATAGGATGATATAATCAATTGCTGAATATTATTTAATTAGGAGCGTTCTCTTTTTAATGAAATTTTGAGGAGTACGTTCTAAGAGATGAAAATTCGGGTCAGGTGAGCAAGTCCGATGAACATTGGTTGTGTGACACCAAGGAGATATTAAATTAATTAATCAGTATATTAATTAAATTAGAGTCGGACCATAGACTCCAGGAGATAATAAGTTAATTAATGGGCATATTAATTAAATTAGAGTCGGGCCATAGACTCGGGGAGATAATAAGTTAATTAATGGGCATATTAATTAAATTTAATTAAATTTGATTCGAACCATAGACTCGGGGAGATATTAAGTTAATTAATTGGCATATTAATTAAATTAGGTTCGGGCCATAGACTTGGGCAGATATTAACTTAATTAATTGGTAAATTAATTAAATTAGAGTCGGACCATAGAATCGAGAATATGTTGGCTAGTGTTACGGACTTTGTACACGGTAAAGTCGGGATTAAATTTTATGTATATGTATACGGTAGTGTGATAGTATATATATATATATATATTGTGTGCTCATAAATAACGGTGGCTAGGTATTTATTTAGAATTATATGCTCTAGTGCTATTGGGGGAGGTTGCGCGATGTGGGTGAATCCCTTAGCTTGAGGAGTAGGGCGAGTATATCCCCTGGTCATAGCGTCCAAATAGAGGTGGGCATTGAGATGATTGTCTTAACACTTGGGGGAATATGACCGCCTCAAATATGTTTATATTTATATGTTCTGATTGGGCGGTGGCTAGCTGTCTCAAAAATTCCGATGGGACTAAGTAAACTTGGGAAGATAGAACTTTAGAGAATGAATCCGATGAGGTGTTACTCGGACGGATGGTTCTAATTATATTCAACTTATGTATGATTGTGGAATATAGTTCTACATATATAATGGAGTAGATAATTATATGCGGGTAATTAAATACATGAACATAATTCGTATTATTTATATAACTAGTGAATGTTATATGGCTTTTAAGAGAGGTTTTATTTATATACAACATATGAATAGTTGTGGCATATAGTTCTACGTATATAATGGAGTAGATAATTATATGCGTGTAATTAAATACATGAAGAGAATTTGTATTACTTATATAACTAGTGAATGTTATATGACTTTTAAGAAATGATTAATTAAGTTAATGTGATAAATAACTTACGAAGTAAAGACACAAATTACTCGGGTTAGAGTAGAGTTCAAGGAGTTTCATGACAAGGTTGGTTAGACGGGGTGGTGTAACTAGGAGGGTCGGGAAGAAAGCGTTAGGTGTGAACTTTAGAGGAGGGGTGAGATGTACCTGAAGGGAGTGCGACACTAACTTAAATATGAAGAGCATTCATACATTTTAATTGTTGCATTTTAATTCACTTGCAGAATATTTTCAAAAGGACTTTGGGCTCAGACCCATACTTGCAAAATATTTTTAAAACCTTTTAGGTATCCAGCCACTGGGATGCAAAACATGAAGATCTGTTCCAGGGATGCGTAGCTGCAACAGGTGTGGATGTTGCAGGATTTGGATATAGACGCTTCAGTCATTTCATTCCTAGAGTAGGATGCATCTTAGTATTTCTTTCGGGCATGTTGCCCCAGCTATTTTCATTTCACTAGGACTTTGTACTAGTTATTATTCTTCGTTGGATTATATTAGTGGATGTTGGTTTTCTGTCGATGGTTTATTTGGCCGGTCATTTATTGATTTATTCAGTATTGCTTTAGATTCATGGTTTGTGTGAATGGTTCGTATTGATATTTTTATGGTTGTTGTTAAATAAAAAGATTACAATTTTTACATCAGCTTTTGAATACTAGGTAGTTAGTAAGTTTTAAAAAGTTTTCGACAGTGATGCTAAGAATGAAACAGACGAGATTCCTGTTTTAATTTGATATAGGACTGATCACCTGATATTTCATTGAGTGGGGTGTCACATCTTGTAGAGAAGAACCCTAGTTTTGAAATTTAGCAATTAATTTAAGATTCAAACTTTATTTCCAGATTTCTCCATTGTAAGTAACATTTAATTTTTTATTTCAATTTCTTTAGTAGTTAGTTAGATCAATTCATAATTCTTAGTTTTCAATTCTTAATTCCAAAAATTTCTTCTCAATTTTCCAATATTGTCTTGAATTCCTGCACTTCTCAAATTGTGTTTTTGTTTAATTTAATCATGCTTGGCTATGTTTTGAAGGGTTTGGGTGCATGAACCCAACCCAATGTAATTTACCCATGTAGAAGTAGGGTTTGAATTGAATTTTAAGTGAATCGTGTTGTGTAGTACACAGAACCATTGTAAACCTTTTAACCTCGTTTGCCCTAGGTAACCGGGGTGTTTAACGATGCGACGCGCATGTAGCTACTCAACACTGCTTTATTTTTACCTTTGATTATGTATGGTGCGGACTCGTATCCTCATATATGTAATGCTTAGGATTACTAAAGACTAGGTTCAATTAAAATTCTAATTCAAAATCTTGCATTCTATACGGTAAATGTACTAGGGTTTGGATGATTGTAACCCAACCTATCTTTACTTATTCATATTTAACTCATTCATAGATTTGATCCTTTGCACTTAGTTTAATTAGTAGTTAAATTTTCATTCACATTTAGTTACTGGAGTTCCTATTCATCTAAATCACCTTTTCCCTTCTTTCCAAGAGTCAATTTTAAGGTTAGTCACCTATTCCGTGTCGTTACAATTCTTCGTCCTAGTTCCTTGTGGAGACAATCCCTACTTACTGGGTTTATTACTAACGCGACAGGCTTGCACTTGAGCCTATATCAGCACGCACACTAGATATACATTTATGGTGGCGTCAGAGATCCACCCAAACATGTTCCTATCAGATTTTTAGCAACATTCTTCAATGTGTGAATCACATTAATTATATGCCTTATACGATGATTTTCTAATACGAAAAATAGAATAAAATATTAATCGTCTAGATCATGACTTCGCTCTATTAGGGTCGTCCGTATCCCCTCTAACTTTACGTATCAAGTTTACAAACTGAGAGTGTTTGTCCACGTTCCTATTTCCTACAGCCACAGTCGTCGCGTTCTCCTCGATCCGCTGACCAGTAAGCCAAGCATGTGGTGTTGTGTGCTCGTGCTCGATAGGCAAAAAGTTAGACTTGTCATTCCTGAAAGGGTGACTAGTCGGCGCCGTATAAATTATCTTACTACTATATTTTAGCTAACTAGCTTCAGTTTTCTCCCCACATATGGGACATTCATAATAACCATGAGCATTACAATTGGACAAGGTTCCATAAGCAGGAAGGTCGTGGATCTCCCATATCACTATTATTTTAAGTGTGAACTCTTCACCCATATGAGAGTCTAACGTCGTCATGCCACTGTCCCATAACACTTTAAGTTCTTCGATTAATGGGGTTAGGAATATATCAATATCATCCTTGGGAGCCTTTGGCCCGGATGTCAACAGAGATAATAATATGTCATCTTTGATGACTTGATCAACACGGTTCTAAATGTGAACTTTTCACCTTTACGAGAAATTCTTACAGAGTTTATCATCTATGTCATCTTTGTCGACTTGATCGACAGGGTTTCACTTGTCTAGTCCACCGACTCCCACGTCCATTTTTCCCAGCGATAAATGTCGAGCTTTAAAGTTCAACACGTCATTCCTATCACCCGTCGAGTTATTTTTGAGAACTTTTCACTTGAGCGGGAGGCTTCCGAAGCATTAGATGGGAGATTTGGAGTAATGGGAGTTATGGATATGGACGTTGGAGCAACAGGAGTACTGGATGGGGGCATTGAAGAACAAGGAGTGGGACTTGGTGCGGAGCGAACCATTGGTGGAGTTGTGAATTGCTCAGCCATTGGTGTTGAGAATTCGAGTTGGGCACGAGATGAGGAACCTTGTTGGGGTGTCACCTCGTCATGTGGTACCATTTGGTTGTTTCCTCCCTACATTATTTACAAAAATGAAAAACCATAAGTGACTAAATAATTATAGTAATCTGAAATTATAATTAATTAATCAATCATTCTTATATATATATATATATAATTTTTTTTAGTAAGACTTTAGAATATGTTAAATGTGTCTAATGGTCATCCATTCAGTATTAGTTTTTGAGAACCTATGAACTTTTGCACGTGGCCAACTAGGAGGAAGAGTATATATGATTAATGTACAATACAATATGTTCATAGTTACACACATACACACACATATACACTTTCACACATGTATACTCACACATAACAAGAAATTAATACATACACACACATATACAAACATATAAAAAGAAATACATATAAATACCCAGGGTTTTGTTTTACCTTTAAAGAGAAGTCGAAATCACAAGGGAAATTGAACAAAATCGCACCAAATTGCACCAGATCAATTCACCTTTCTTTTTTAAACTGTCGAAATCGTTACAAACTAATGAAATGAGCATCTGTTTCTTTTAAAGTAATGATAATGGTCACGTCCTAGATCTGTAATCTCTAACCACGACCTTAAAACCCTTACAATCGCGACCATTTTTTATCTGAGTATGCCATTAGTCACGGCGTTCGACCGTGACCCATGCCCAGAAATGGACAACCGTGACCCCAAGTGCATGTGTGTGGTGCATTATCATGCATATGGTTATAGACTAAGGTCATAACCAATACGTAACCAAGATTGGAGGGAATTTTGGACCGATTTTGGTGCCAAGATGATCACGGCTTTGGGCCGTAATCCACAGTGGTCATGGATTTCGTCCGTGACCACTTATAGGAGCATTCATTACCCAATGTGGTCATGGATCTTGTCACGCAAAGGTTAAGATGGTCACGGACCTAGGTCGTGACCCCCATGTCGTGACTATTCGTAGGATTTGGTGTATTGTTGTACTAAACATTCTGAATCTTTCTAAGTGAAGCTCAATGTATGTATGTGTGACACCCCGCCCAATTAAATACCGGGTGATCAGTCCTTTATTAAATTTAAAACAGAATGTTCGGTTGGTTGCTTCTTAACATCACTGTCGAAAACATTTAACTTTATTAATCACCTAATAAATAATTAAGCTAGTGACAAAACATTTTCCATTTTAATCATACCCAATTAATCCATTAACAAATTCCAATTATTAAGACACAAACCGAAAACTATACACATGAATAAAATAGACAATGGAGATAAATCAACTACTAAAATAAATAAAACAGGATAAAACATTCAGCTCAAAGTCTCAAATCATAATCCAATAAATAATACCCAAACCAACTGAAATGAAATACTAAAGTAAACTGAGTACAATCTCTTTGGTATATTAAAACTAAGTATGGGAGACACAATGCCCTAAATGAAATGTCTAAAGATACTGAATGAAATAATAGAGGCGTCTAAATGCAAGGACCTACAACTCCCACAACCGCTGCATCTTGCTAAAAATAGAAGCGTCTAAGTCTAGTAACCCTGTGGCTAGGCACCTGATATAATACTTATATATATAGCAAAAGAGAGAAGAATAGCAAGAGACGGGTCAGAGCCCGAGTTGTAGAAATATTTGTTTTAGCAAGTATTTAAAATTTGTAATAAAGCAAGTATTATGTGCATGATAGCTTTTTGGGCTCTCACATGAGATCCTCACCTCTCATCTATTGTGCACACCTAACGCGTCTTCTAATCTATCGTAGCTATGTTACCTAGTTCTACTAGTTCGAAATCACAACGCCACTATCTAATTCACCAGTAGTATACTCGTATCGCCCATACCATACGTTACTAAAAATAATTTATCCCGGATAACCACATTTCATAAACACCATTCGAATAGTAAATCTTTTACCCACTAAGATTATTTTTATTTATCATCATTATCATATCTACTAGTTTCACACAGTAAAATTATTCATAAGTGTGTGTATAGATATAGATATAGATATAGATATAGATATAGATATAGATATAGATATAGATATAGATATAGATATAGATATAGATATAGATATAGATATAGATATAGATATAGATATAGATATAGATATAGATATAGATATAGATATAGATATAGATATATATAGATATAGATATAGTCACATCATCCCTATACATATATATATACTAATCTCGCACCCTTAGGTTAAGACCCCTTGGCGCATTGCATACTCTGCTATCATTTTTCGGTGCATTACTCACTGCATGAAGGATTACTGGTTCAATCTCTCACGAAACATAAAATTCAAATCAAAATATTGGAGGCCAACATAATCCCTAGCCAAATGGGTAACGCACATACCTACACTTTCATTCAACTGTCAAAACTATCCTACATCACAGATAGCATGCAACCAAGTTCATATGCTATGGGTACAAGTCAAATATTCCCCCAACGGGCAACACAGGATAAGACTGTCCACTACGCGAAAACCTCCTCCTGATAGCAAGCAACGTAAGTATGATATACACATAATAATAAGCATATAATAATCACTCTCACATCCTATTAAAACCAATAGGTATACACCCAACCCGTACATGTATTTTCCATATGCAGTATTCTCTCATTACTACTTATAATATAATTATTTCAATTACTCTCTCTCAAAATTTCCAAGGTTAACTTACCAGTCCAATATTTAAAGTATTATTTCCCAAATATTTCCCAATAATTCTGCACTGTGCTAAATTCATCAAATAATAGTTTTCCTCACTCAAATTAACTGTCTAACTCGATTTGGGTCAAAAATAGAAATTCCCAGATTTTTGAACATGTCGTTCATACCAGAAGCTATCTCATTTGAACGAGATAACATTTTCTTAGAATGATATATCGCGCGACATGGGTTCTTGTTCTAACCAGACGCAATCTCTTTTGAACAAGATTGATCAGTTTTGTCCCCAACCTGCACCTGCTACGTTTTTCCTCCATTAATAAGTCTAAACCCTCTACTGTTCAGTCCCAACCACCAAAACAACAAACCAAATTAATATCCTAACATGTTTTGATGATTTCTAGCAACCTTGAATCATTAAATCTTTACAATACCTCAATTAAATTCGAAATCCCCAAATTAAACATTAAAAATTAAATCCCCGGTTCTTCCAAATTTCAATTCAAGGACAATTAAAACCTAGATTTGTTTCTCAATCACAACATGTAATTTAGGGATTCTTATTCTACATGCATCGGGGTTCAATTATTCATCAAATGAACTCTTAATCTATTATTTAAATTCTCCAAATTCACCCAATTTAATTCTAAATCATATGTTTGATTCCTAAGATAACATGAGCACAATTATTGCTATTAGGAAGATAGTAATAAACATTTGCCTCGATTTGACGGTCTGATCCATTAATGAAATTGGTATAGGCTTATTCCTCGTCTTCTGATTTACGCTTTGGTGGGATTTGTGATGTGAGTTATTGAGCTTTGCACCAAGAACACCTATGGACTTTCCTTATTCCTCCTTGGTTCTCTCTCTCTCCCTCTCTCTCTCTCTCTCTTTCTTGTAGGTTTAGAAACTGACAGACTCCTTCTCACCCACGTACACTCACATTTAATTATCTAATTTTCATCCATAATAATTTCCTAAAAATCCAAAAGACAAAAATACCCATACAGGGTGCCGGTTAGGCCTAAAAATATTTCGAAGTCTAAATAAAATATCTAGGTAGAGTTTTTTTAGTATCTCAATCCTTACGGACTCAATGGTGCACTCAAAATGACCATACGAGTTTTTTAAAATATAATTTTCTTTAATCCATGAAATTAGTCTGAACACGACTCACACGCGTGTCCTGATTTAATATACCAAACTGTTGTATTTTCCACTCTCGACAATTTATAAAATTTCATAATTCCAAATTATGTAGTCACACAGTAATATTCAATAATTCTTATCAATAAGTATTAACCCTTGGTACGCTAGTTAACATAAATTTTAATTCGGATTAATTAACAATTAATTTCTCATATTTTAATTTAATTAATCCAACAATAATAATTAATCCCATAATTATTTAATATCATAAAAATACGGGATGTTACATACTTCCCCCCTAAAAACGGAATTTTGTCCCGAAATTCAAAAAGTAAAGCATACATGGTAAGAATAAGTCCGGATATTTCTCGTGTATATCCTCCTTTCCCTCCCAGGTAGACTCCTCTACATTATGATGCTCACACTGGACCCACACAAGTGGAACTACCTTTGACCCTGATCTCCTCTCACTACGATCTAAGATAGCCACAGGTCTCTCCTCATAAGAACTATCAGGATGCAAATCAATCTCCTCTATGGAAATGTGGGTGTTGGCCAACTCATCTCAAAGATACTACCTCAACGACAAAATGTGGAACACATCATGAATACGGTACAAGTGCTTCGGCAACCCACGTCTGTATGCCACCGGTTCGATCCTCTCGATAATGGGAAATGGTCCTACGTATCTCGAAGCCAATTTTCCATTTTTCCCGAACCTCATTACTCCTATCATAGGAGACACTTGCAATAATACTTAGTTCCCCACTTTAAACTATCTGAAGAATCGATTTGCATCGGGGTAGCTTTTCTGCCTGTCCTGGGCTACCCGTATGCGACTCCGTATCACATCAATCCTAGACGACGTATCCTGAATCACCTTTGGCCCAAGTAGATTGTTGTGCCCTATCTCCGACCAACAAGTAGCATAATGACAAGGTCTATTATATAGTGCCTCAAATGGGGCCATGTCAATCGTAAACTGATAGGAGTTATTGTACGCGAACTCCTTTGGTGGAAGGTATCGCTCCCAACCCCATCCAAAATCAAGGACACACATGCACAACATATCCTCCAGCATCAGATTAGTATGCCTAGTCTTCCCATCTATCTGCGGGTGATAAGCCATACTCAATCGCAACTCGGTACCCATAGCCTCCTGAAAGATCTCCCAGAAGCGTGACACAAAAATCTTGTCTCTGTCGAACATGATATCCAGGGGCACCCCATGTAACCTCACTATCTCGACAATAAATAATTAGGGATACAGTCCCATCATGTAATTCGTCCTAACTGGCAGTGAGTGGGCTACCTTAGTCAGCCAATCCATAATAACCCATATCAAATTGTGACCTCTCAGAGAAGTAGGCAACCCTGTAATGAAATCCATGGAAATGCTCTCCTATTTTCACATAGGGATCTCTAGTGGATGAAGCAAGCCCAATGGTCCACCTTCACCAGCTAATAGGTGGTGCACCTGGAGACAAACTCTGCAATGTCTCTATTCATCCCACTCCACCAGTACTGTTGCCGCATATCCTAGTACATTGTATCCCCGTCGGGATTTATCGCAAATCAGGACCCATGCAACTCTGTCATCACTGCATGTCATAGGTCCTCCCCTATGGGACAACCACTCTCCCGTTCAAGTGTAATCCTCCCTCAGAACTCACTAAATAATACTCGGCTCCACTTATTAAGAGTTATCTAATCCTCTCATGACAGAATGAATCTGCTTCCTGGGCCTAAAGCACCCTCATCACTATCTGTGGTGTGACAGTCATAGCCGACATGAATGATTTGGTAAGTGCATCCTGATGTCCCACTTCCTTCCATTTCACCTTCCACACCTCAGCCATCTCATCTACTGTCCTACGGCTCAACATAATGGTAACTACGTTAGACTTTCATGGGTGATAGTGAATCTTAAACTGATAATCTTTTACAAACTCAAGCCACCTGCGCTGATGCATATTTAACTCCTTCTGCGTGAATAAGTACTGGAGTGACTTGTGATCCGTAAACAAGTGAAATTGCTCCCCCAATAGGTAATGTCTCGAAATTCAAAGCGCAAACACGACTGCTGCCAGCTCTAAGTCCTGGGTGGGGTAATTCATCTCGTGAGGCTTAAGCTTTCGAGAAGCATACGCTATAGCCTTCTCCTCCAACTGTAATACTCCCCCAAGAATCTGCAAGGATGCGTTAGAATATATAAGGTACTCCACAATAGCTCTAGGAAGTGTTAGTATGAGTGTTGAAGTCAACTTATCCTTTAGCTTAACGAATGCCAACTAACACGCATCATCCCAGATGAACGGCATGCCCTTATGAGTGATGTTTGTCATCGAACCTGCTATCTTGGAAAATCCCTGAATAAATCGTCGGTAATAACCGACTAAACCCAAAAAAATCATACCTCTGTGGGTGTCGTGGGCTGTCCCCACTCCCTCACTGTTGACACTTTGATAGGATCCACAAATATCCCCCTATCAGATATAATGTGTCCCAAAAACTGTACCTCCCGCTGCCAGAATTCACATTTCTCAAATTTGGCGTATAGCTCATGCTCCCATAAGGTCTGCAGAACCCTACGTAAGTGCTCGATATGCTCCTCCTCTATACGAGAATAAATCACGATGTCATCTATGAAGACAATGACAAATTGATCTAAGAACTCTCTGAAAAATCTGTTCATCAAGTCCCTAAATACTGTCGGGGAATTGGTTAGTCCAAATGGCATAACCCGAAACTCATATGACCCATACCTCATCAAAAAAGTAGTCTTCGACACATCCTGCTCCCGGATGCGTAGCTGATGATACCCGAATCTCAAGTTTATCTTTGAGAAGTAGGTTGCTCCCCTCAGCTGGTCAAATAAGTCATCAATGCGAGGCAAAGGATATTTATTCTGTATCGTGACTTTATTAAGCTCTTGATAATAAACACAAAGTCGTAAGGATCTATCCATTTTCTTCACAAATAGAGCTAGAGAACCCCAGGACGAGGTACTCCTACGTATAAAACCCTACCCTAATAACTGGTATATCTGGTCCCGTAACTCCCTCATTTCTTCCAGAGCCATTTGGTAAGGCGCATATGCTATAAGACGGGTTCCCGGTGGCAAGTCTATCACAAACTCAATCTCCCTGCTTGGAGGAAACCCCGATATGTCTGGAAACACATCAGCGTACTCGAAAACAACTAGAATTGAACTAAGTGGAATCGCTACTACCGTAGAGGTCTCCTCCTCTATGTAATACAAATGGGTGGACGATCACATCACCACTATGAACATCTCTTGGCCTGGAATAGCGAACACAATACTCCTACTGAATCAATCAATCATGGCCCTATAAGTGACTAGCCAATCCATGCCAATAATGGTGTCGTACTCGGACATACCTAAAACTAGCATATCTGCAGGTAAAATCAGACTCCCAATCTCTATACCTACTCCTTGGCATATAAAGATAATCAACGACCCACTACCCAAAGGTGAATCTACACATGTCACTGTACTCTCTGTCGTTCCTAACAACCCTGTGGCCCGTGCAAAACTAGTGGCTATGAAGGAGTGTAATGCCCCAATGTCAAATAAAATGCGCCCCATAGTACCATGGATAGGAAACGTACCCTCAACTACGGGAGGCACCTGTGGAGTAGTTGCCTAGTGGACGTTATAAACATGTCCATACTGTAACTATCCCTGCTGAATCGGGGGTTTGGGAAAAGCTGGGGATGGTTCTGCTACGGGTAGGGCAGAAAAAAATGGGTCTCGGAGGATCCTAGGGAAGCTTGCCCTTGTTGGGGCAATCCTGTTTCCTATGGCCAGTCTTGCCATAAGAAAAACATCTGCGGCTAAATTTACCTCCCCTCTGCCCCTACTGGCCTCGGCCCTGCTAGCTCTGCCACCTCTACCTTGGCCTTGGTGTCCCTGCTACTGGACCTGCCTGTAGCCTCCCTGCCCACGCCTGAATCCACTCGCTTTAAACCTCTTAACAGAATCCCCCAACTATGAATCTTGCTCGCCCTACCTCTACTGCTGCTGAGATATCGGTGCCCCGCTGGTACTACCCCAACATGTTCTGACCTACTATCTAGGCTCACCTCCTCGCCTGTTCCCCTTGGCATGGAAATGGTGGTCCTAACAATGTAGCAATACAGCATTAAGTACATCTGTATAGTACTACAAAGACAGATTAACCAGAAGATGCTGACGGATCCTCCAGGTTAGGCCATTCATGAACATCTGTATCTTCTTCTCTTTAGTAGGCACCTCATTAGGTACCAAATTAACCAGTCTGGTGAATTCCTCCTCGTATTCAGTGACTGTCTTCCCCTCCTGAGTAAGGTTCAGTAATTTCCACCTCATCTCGATCTGAACGGCTGAAGGAAAATACTTGATGTCAAACTGCACCTAGAAACTCTGAATTATCATACTGTCCCTCTCCTCTAAAGTGGTAGTGGACTCCCACCACTATAAGGCTGCCCCTACTGGCTTGAAGGTAGCCAGTAACTGTCTCTGAATATTTGTGCAGTCATACATGCGAAGAAGCCTTTGGATGTCTTTCTTCCATTGTCTCTTGATAACAACGTCAGAACTGCCTGAGAACTCTGAGGGATGTGTCTTCTAAAAGGCATCACTAACTCTATCCCATACAGTGGGAAACTGAACTGGAACTGGAGCCACAGCCTAAACCTACGGGGGAGCCTGTTGCACCACCGTTAAAGATGCATTCAGCGCCTGACCAACTATAGCAGCAACCTCAGTTTTGTTCATTATTCCCTGAGCTGTTGGCTGCTCTGGTTGGGCCTGTCTGTCTCGTGGTTTATGTCAAGGAGGCATCTGAGACGAGAAAGAATTTTATTACTCCACAGTTATTATTAAATCTCAAATAGCTGAAGATGTAATCGCATAAATAAGAATACAACAGTCCTAAAGATAGGGCTTTATATTAAAGGACGCTAAGTTGAAAGTATAACAAGCCATACATATCTAAAAATACTCTAGAACTTGATGCTCTGATAACACTTGTGACACCCCACCCAATTAAACACCGGGTGATCACTCATTTATTAAATTTAAAATAGAATGTTTGGTTGGTTCATTCTTAACATCACTGTCGAAAACATTTAACTTTATTAATCACCTAATAAATAATTAAGCTAGTGACAAAACATTTTTCATTTTAATTATACCTAATTAATCCATTAACAAATTCCAATTAATAAGATACAAACTGAAAACCATACACATGAATAAAATAGACATTGGAGATGAATCAACTGCTGAAATAAATAAAACTCGATAAAACATTCCAGCTCAAAGTCTCAAACCATAATCCAATAAATAATACTCAAACAAACTGAAATGAAATACTAAAGTAAACTGAGTACAATCTCTCTAGTAAAGTAAAACTGAGGATGGGCGACACAATGCCTTAAATGAAATGTCTAAAGATACTGACTGAAATGATAGAGAGGTCTAAATGCAAGGACCTGCAACTCCCACAACCGTTGCAGCTAGCTAATAATCCAAGCGTCTAAGTTTGGTAACCTTGTGGTTGGGCACCAGATATATAATATATATATAGCAAAAGTGAGAAGAATAGAAAGATACGGGTCAAAGATCGAGTTGTAGAAATGTTAGTTTTAGCAAGTATTAAAAATTTGCAAGAAAGAAAGTATTATGTGCATGATAGCTTTTCGGGCACTCACATGATATCCTCACCTCTCATCTGCTGTGCACACCTAAAGCGTCTTCTAATCTACCCTAGCTATGTTACCCAGTCATACTAGTTCAAAATCACAATGCCACTATCTACGTTCACCAGTAATATACCCGTATCACCCATTCAATACGCTACTAAAAATACTTTATCATGGATAACCACATTTCATGAACACCATTCGAATAGTAAATCTTTTACCCACTAAGATTATTTTATTTATCATCATTATCATATCTACTAGTTTCACACAATAGAACTATTCACAAGCGCGCACACACACACACACACACACACACACACACACACACACACACACACACACACATATATATATATATATATATATATATATATATATATATATATATATATATATATATATAGTCACATCGTCCCTATACATATATATGCTAATCCTGCACCCTTAGGTTATGACCACTTGGCGTAATGCATACTCTGCTATCATGTCCTGGTGCATCATTCACTGCATGAAGGGCTGCTGGTTCAATCTCTCACGAACCATAAAATTCAAATAACAAATATTAAAGGCGAACATAATACCCAGCCAAATTGGTCACGCACATACCTACGCTCCCATTCAACCATCGAAACTATCCTACATCTCAGATAGCATCTAACCAAGTTCATATGCTCTCGGTACAAGTCAAATATCCCCCAACGGGTAACACACGATAAGACTATCCACTACGCGAAAACCTCTTCCTGATAGCAAGTTGTGTATGTTTGTTATACACATAATAATAAGCATATAATAGGCACTCTCACATCCTATTAAAATCAATAGGTATTCACCCAACCCGTACATATATTTTACATACGTAGTATTCTCTCATTACTAATTATAATATAATTATTTCGATTACTCTCTCGAAATTTCCAAGGTTAACTTACCATTCCAATATTTAAGGTATTATTTCCCAAACACTTCCCAACAATTCTGCAGAGTGCTAAATTCATCAAATAATAGTTTTCCTCGCTCAAATTAATTGTGTAACTCGATTTGGGTTAAAAATAGAAATTTCCATATTTTTTAACCTATGGTTCGAGCCAGAAGCTATTTCGTTTGAACGAGATATCATGTTGTTAGAACGACATATCGCGCGACATGGGTTCTCGTTCGAACTAGACTCAATCTCGTTTGAATGAGATTGAGCATCTTCATCCTCAACCTGCACCTACTACGTTTTCCCACCATTAACAACTCTAAAACCTCTATTGTTCAGCCCCAAACACCAAAATAGTAAACCAAATTAATATCCTAACATGTTTAGATGATTTCTAGCAACCTAGAATCGTTAAATCTTTACAATACCTCAATTAAATACGAAATCCCCAAATTAAACATTAAAGCCCTGGTTCTTTCAAATTTCAATTCAAGGACCATTAAAACCCAAATTTGTTTCTTAATCACAACATAGAATTTAGGGATTCCTATTCTACATGCATAGGGGTTCAATTATTCATCAAAAGAACTCTTAATCTATGATTTAAATTCTCGAAATTCACCTAATTTAATTCTAAATCATATGTTTGATTCCTATGCTAACATGAGCACAATTATTGCTGATAGGAAGATAGTAATAAACACTTGCCTCGATTTGACGGTCTAATCCATTGATGAAATTGGTATAGGCTTGTTCCTCGTCTTTCGAAATACACTTTGGTGGGATTTGTGGTGTGAGTTCTTGAGTTTTGTACCAAGAATACTCATGGACTCTCCTTATTCCTCTGTAGTTATCTCTCTCTCTCTCTCTCTCTCTCATAGGTTTAGAAACTGACAGAATCCTTCTCACCCACGTACACTCATATTTAATTATCTAATTTTCTTCCATAATAATTTCCCAAAAATCCAAAAGACAAAAATACCTCTACGGGGTGTCAGTTAGGCCGAAAAATTTCCAGAGTCCAAATAAAATATGCGGATAGAGTTTTCTAACTATCTCGACCCTTCCAGACTCAATGGCACACTCAAAATGACCATATGAGTTACTAAAAACATAATTTACTTTTTTAATCCATTAAATTAGTCTAGACCCGACTCACACGCGCGTCCTGACTTAATATACCAAACTGTCGTATTTCCCACTCTCGACAATTTATAAAATTTTATAAGTCCATATTATGTATTGACAAAGTAATATTCATTAATTATTATCAAGAAGCATTAATCCTTGGCACACTAGTTAATATAAATTTAATCTGAATTAATTAACAGTTAACTTATCATATTTTAAATTAATTAGTCCAACAATAATAATTAATCCCATAATTATTTAATATCATAAAAATACGGGGTGTTACAGTATGATTCTTTTTCTGTGCAATGGTAGATATGAATTGTGCACGTGATTGTGTGATTCTTTATTTCTTTGTTTATATTTTTAATGACAAATAATGAAAAATATCCTTTGTAAATTGAGAATTTTAAGATGAATGTGTATAAAGTTTCACTAGAGCTCCCACACATCGCACGAGTTGCATGCTACTTATCTTAATAGTTAACGTAGCTTATCTTATAGTAGTGTTCAAATGACCAAAAGAGGAAGAAAATTGAGTAATGTCATAACATTGGGAGCTTTTCATTTTATTCATTCATGAATAATATTATTCTACTCTAATTCACTTATATATTTTAGTCACAAAGGTCCTTCACCCCGTAATGTGCACTTAATAATTTATGGTATACACAAACTTGGTATGTGTATATTACAAAAAAAATCGTATATATATTATAAAATTCAATATATAAATTCAAATTTTTAAAAAATACAAAAAAAAAAATTGTAAACCTTACAAAATTTAGACTATACATTACTAAAAAATTGGGTATAAACTTATGGTGTCCTTGAATAAAAAATTATCGACTAAGGAGTTAAGCAAAAAAATCCTAAGATATACACCTTCAAAATAGATTTTTTAAATCGACCACAAATTGAATCGGTTTAGAAAATTTTACACATTATACTTAAATGGACTCTAATGAGGACCAATTATAGGTGTCTAAAATATATCAAACATATCCTATTTTGTGAATCGATAAGTGAAATCTTTTGATAAAGTGTATCCATTGAGTAATGTTGTTATAGGTGGATTAGTTTGGAAAAAAATACGGTGGAACAAGATATATTTTAGCGCAATTAATTGATCCCCCTTAGAAACAAACTTGTACGAGATCTACCAAAAGAGATTCATGAAGGATATATAATTTTGAAGTTTGAAATTTGAAATTTTGTAGTGCAATTTTCAGTGGTAAAATTTCGCAATAAGAAATTTTAACATTTCGTAGTGAGAAATATGGAAGAATTTTCGAGTGAAAAATAGGAGTGTAAAATACTAATATAATTTTGAGTTGAATTTTTTTGTCTATTTAAACATTTTAGGGTAGCCCTAAAAACAAAATCATGTCATAAGGAATTTTTTTACTATATTAAACGAATCGATCAAAATATGTAAGTTTTTAAGCATTTGAAAATTGACATATTTTAACCAATTTGTTTAAACTAGCAAACCAATTCATTTTGAGTTGATTTTGAGAGGTACCCTGAAATGTTCAAACAAACAAAAATTATTTTTTAGTAATGAAAAAATATTGATTAGCATGACTGTGACACCCCGCTTGTTAAAATAAGAGGTGGCCAGCCTACTACTCCAATAAAAATAGAAATCTTAAATGGTCCATTCTTAGCATCATTGTCACATAATAATACAAGACAACCACCAAATATTTTGAAAATGAATGTCATATATAATTTTGCAATTTGATAAAAGCAATTTCCATAAATCAGTTTATGACAAAAAGGTTGATATTTATATACACATAATAGTTTAATAACATTTCTACAAAATATAACCGAATAAGCTGTCGGTTAATAGACTAAAGACAAAAGATTATACCAAGTACGATAGTATATATGAATACAAAACTTCGGCAATACTCATGAATATACAGATGGATGATAGCTATAGTATCAAAAGAAATGATACGTCTACTACAAAAAATCCTACAACATCCGCACAATGTCGTAGCTCCTTAACACCAGGAAGGAAAATCACATTGGGCGTCCTTGCGGTGGAGCACCTGAACATGTATAAGAACCACACAAGAAGGAGAAATATAAATGGGTCAGGCCCTGATTTGATATGATATACATGTGAATAAATGCATGACATTTATGAGTGTTAAATACCATAATCTTCATTCAAAGAATCATCCTCACCTCTCTTCTAAGTGCACATCCTAACGCGTACAATTCATTTGAAGTTAAACTACCCATCTACTTAATAGGAGTAATATAACTATATTCTACATGCTAAGTTTATCAAATGGAAACATAGTCAAAAGTCAATAATCATTAGGGACCATAGGCAATTAAAGATGATTCATAGTTTACTTCAGTCAATTTATCATTTGGGTGAAATACTATTTCAATGGGAACAGTTACAATCATAATAATAACGGTTCTATGGTCATCCCCGTTCCTCGCGGAGAGAGAGAGAGAGAGAGAGAAAGAGAGAGAGAGAGAGAGAGAGGAGGGTTCATCTCACGCGGTGAGAGGATCTTGGTCCCGTGCATCCCTCTCGAGAGCGCTTCGACTGTCATCGGCAATGTGTGAGATGAAAAATATAGAGAGATGGAATCGCCAGTCTATTTTACTCAAAACAGATAAAAGAGGGTGGATCCATCCCGAAGGACAGCATCCAAAGACATACTGATACATATGAAACCAAAATTGATTCGAAAAGGGTTCGGAGGCTAAGTTACGAAATGGGAAGGTGTTAGGAACACATTCCACCCTTGCGGTCTCTCATGGATTTATTGTTATTTTCCTTTATTTCCCCGTGGTATGTGTGCATGTGTATATGTAGTGGAGACAGAAATCATTGACTTGTATCATGGAAGAGACAAAGCGAGTCATCCACAGGAATGTTCCTAATAATATTACAAAATAGGATTTATGCGATTATCCTAGCATTGATCGTTATAATGGAATGATAATGCATATGGAACAATACGCCACTAAGAACAAATATATGTATATGCAAATATATATAATCTAAGAGGATTAAGTTAAAAAATTAGAAAAAATAGAAAGTGGGAGAAAAGTAGGACTCAAATCTTGGGTTTTACCCCGAGGCGTCTACGTAGCCTATAGAGGCATCAAAGTCCACGTAGTTCGTATACAAAATGAGGGGTGGGGTTTATCCCATAAATCCAATCAGGGATTTTTCTTATGTGTGGGTGTGTGTAAAAAGATGTTTTAGTTGTGAGACAAGTGAGAGAATTCCCGTTTAGAATTTATGAGCAAACCCTCTTTTTCTTATTTTTTTCTGTTTTATTTATGTGAAAATAAGACATGTACAATAATACTAAATAAAAAAGTATATTAGGATATGTGAGATGGAGAGAATAAAAGTGCTAAGCAATAAAATAAGTTAATGCGAATTCAGGAGAATTTGAAGAGAGAGTTGAGAAAGTTGGACATTCTTGAAGATCTTGATATTGATCTTGAATGTTGGAGAGCAGCCCTTGCACTTGCGTGATGATGAAGGGTAGTTAATTCACTAAGTTTGATGGAAAAAATGATGAAAAGTGAAGTTTGGAAAAGGATTTAGATGTGGAAATCACGCTGACTTCGTGAGAGGTTTTTCGAGTTTGCTGAGATTGATGGATTTCAGATCTTGGGTCCTTTTGCAATGAGGCTAGGCCCTGCTTTTTATAGGCCCGGGGTATTGCCGACCGGCATAGTCCTGGTCCTTCCAATCAGCCGGTTTCTTAGGCACACTGCCAATAGGCAGGATTTGGAACCTACCGTTTGGCAGTCTCTTTCAGGTTCCTTCAAAAAATGGTCGTAAAACGTAAACCGTTGATCCGAATCAAGCACGGGGAAAACTATTAGAAAGTTATTTCAGAGACCTTCAAAATTACTTGGACTTCTCCCGGGTTCGGGACTTGACTTTTGGTCAAATATGGCTTGAAAGCGCTCGTCAGTCCTTTGGACGGGGGATTGTCGGACGCAAATGGATCGTTCGTCTGCATGGTAAGTTAGAATCACGCATGTAGCAGAACGTTGGAAAGGTTATGAGATTTTCTTCAACATTACAAAGAGTTTGAATGAGTTCGTGAAGTTGACTTTGGTCAATCGGGGCCTGGAAGCGTTCGGTGACCTTTTAGAGTAAAAAGGATTGTTCATTTGTATCGTAAGTCAGAATCACGCATGGGGAGGTACATTGGAAACGAGTTTTAGCGCCCTTTGAAGATTCATTTAGTCTCGGTTGAGATGAAGAGTTGACTTTGGTCAGACGGAGCTCGGGAGCGTCCAGTGACCTCCTGATCAAGTTTTAGGGGAAAACGTGTCATTCGTCTGGATCGTAAGTCAGAATAACGCACGGGGCAAACCATTGGAAAAGGTTCCAGTGGCCTTCGAGGATTCATCTTGTCTCGATCGAGCTGAAGAGTTTGAATTTTGGTCAAACGGAGCCTGGGTGTGCCCGATGGCCTCTAGGTCAGTACCCAGGGTATGACTTAGGTTTGTAGTGATGAAGGGAGTTGCTAGAATGGGGTGTCTATAGAGCCCCTCGATGGGTGAGTTTGGAACAAATGATAGCCACCGAATAGACACCGCATGATGCCTTTGAAAGAGGATGACCAGAGGGCCGAGGCCAATTCTGAGGACCTAAGGATGAGGATGACCGATTCAAAGGGTCGAGGCCAATTCGGAGGACCTAAGGGGGCATACTGGGGATGGTAAAAAAGGAAGTGATAAACAAAGATTGAGGTCAATTCTAAGGACCTAAAGTAATGCAGGGGATGACCAATTCTGCGGGTCGAAGCCAATTCTGAGGGATTAAATTGAGATGACTAATTCTGCTAGTCGAAGCCAATTCTGAGGGTTTAAATTAAGATGACCAATTCTGCGAGTCGAAACCAATTCTGAGGGCTTAAATTGAGATGACCAATTCTACGGGTCGAAGCCAATTCTGAGGGCTTAAATTGTGATGACCAATTCTGCGGGTCGAAGCCAATTCTGAGGGCTTAAGTTGAGATGACTAATTCTGTGGGTCGAAGCCAATTCAGAGGGCTTAAATTGAGATGACCAATTTTGTCAGTCGAAGCCAATTCTGGGGGTTAAATTGAGACGTTCTCGAGGAACTCTGCCGGAGAAATTTCCTCGTGATCTTGATTTGAGTTGGGGAGCTAATTGCTGGGGAAGCTTTCATGTCTTCCGGAGACTTTGCGGGGGAATAGCCAATTGGATGCCATAAATCCCACTGGGGAAGTGATTAGGTGGTCCAGGGTTTGGACATTTTGCTTGGGGAAATTTGAGACTTTTGGTGAAATAGGAGATAACCTGAGGTTTAGGACACTTTAGGGGTCCTCTGGAGACGTTGCCGAGGGGGATTCTCTTTGCTTTTGAGAGTTTCGCTGGGGAAATAGGGGTTTCGCTTGACAGAGTGTGAATTTTTCTTGGTGAAAATGTTTTAAATCCCCCCCCAGGATTTTTAGGAATTTTTTGAGGATTTTTCAGGGTTTTTTGTGATTTTCTAGGAGTTTCTATACGAAAATTTTAAGGGGGTTCCAATCGGTATGGTGTGGAGGGTGCCATTCGACAGTGGCATGTACTTTTGGACTGCCTCGAGAAGGTAGAAGGTCAGTAACGATCGGTATGTGGGGCTGAAGTGCCGATCGTCATGACCCTTGGCTTCCTATAAAAAGGGGGAGGGTTCCCCTCATTTTTCACAACTTCTTTCCTTCTCTCTTTCTGCGATTTTCCTCTACGAATCGTTCTAACATTTCGTAACCTAAAAAATGGCCGCTTTTGTGAGCACTGCAGTATACAGGGAGTGGTTAGATATTGATGACTGGGTGAATGTGGAGTGGAGGGCCAGGGCGCCTCTTGATTTGGGGAGTGAGAACTCTTTTTATGCATTTGAGCCAGCTGCGGATGAGCGGACTTTGCTGCGGGAGTCGTCGTGTCATCGCTCCTCTAGGGTGGTGAACCCTGGTGGTTATGTAAGTACAGAATGACTTTTGGCATTCCTTTTTTGGTAATTTCCTTTTTTCTAAAATCTTGACGAGGTTTTCCTTTGACAGTCTGATGTCTCTTTATCGACTATGCGTGCCCGTGGGACGATGGGGCTTAAGGATGTCTAGGAACACCTTCCACTTGTGGTGCATTGGGTAGTATCGTCAGTAGGATTTGGGAGGCTGGCGTCTGTACTGGATGAAATGCCTCGTTCGACGACGGTCTTATGTGCTCTGGGGGAGAGGTGGTGGGACACTACCCACACCTTCCATTTTGACTTTGGGGAGATGACCGTGACTCCCATAGATGTGCAGCAGCTATTGGGGCTGGATTGTGATGGAGAGCAGATAGAGGTGGATCGCTCTTTACGGGTGAGGTCAGAGGCGGTGCGGGCGGTACTAGGTGATGTGGGGAGGATAGTATGTGGGGAATCCATCTGTTTATCTCCGCTGAGGGATGTTTTACTGAGTAGGGTGATCGATGTAGAGGACGGGATGCAGGTGAGGCAGATGGTACGGTTGTTTATCTTGCTAGTGTTGGGGGGATTTCTGGTGGCGTCGAGTGGCGACGTTGTCCATTTGTGGTTTTTTTCGTACTTGAGGACGTTTTCGAACATCCCTCTCTATGATTAGGGGAGACAGACTTTGGCGACCCTTTATTTTTCTCTGGATGCATTTAGCCGGTGCTGTCGGCAGACTTTTATTGGAGCCACGTATCTTCTGAAGGTATTCTTTGGTTTGCGCACTTTCCTTTTCATGCATTTACATTTCCCTTGTGCGTCTCTTTTTTATCGCGGATTCTTGTCTTTATCAGGTGTGGTTCTACGAGGTGATTGGGTGTAATACCCAGCTGGTTTCTCTGAAGTATGAACTATTAGGGAATTCTGCCGATTGTATCGATGGTGCAAGGCCAATCAGCAGTCGAGGAAGTCTCTTTCTCTAGAGGCGATGCGTCAAGTCCTGAATGGCCTGGACAGTGATAGGGTAAGACCTTTTCTTTCTTCAGTCTTGGTGTTTATATTCTCTAATTCCATATTGGCTTATATCTGTTGGGGATTTTTGAAGTGACCTTTTACTCTTGGGGGATGGTTGTTCAGGACACGGGGTCGACTAGGGTAAACGCCCAGATGAGGCATTTGCTGGCGTATGAGTTTGGCCACTCCTCGTATCTCGGGGAGAGGGTGGTCCGAAAGATTACTGAGGAGGAGGTGATGGTGCCACCTGCGAGGCCCCCTATGTCTATGAGGCAATAGCGAATGCTTCCAGAGGATGTGAGGATCGCGGTGATGATTGGCGAGTCCTATCTGTTGTATACTGACACTGTTGTACCGTACGATTATATGGACTTTATAATGATCTGGATGATGGCGCCTTGCATATATGTTGCGCTGCCCTTCCCTTAGGCGGGTTCGAGTCAGCCAGTGGGGTCTTCCCACAGTGGTGGTGGTCTGTCGACATCTATAGCGATAGTGACTTCGGAGGTTCCCTTTTGGCGGTTACATACCCCCTCATACAACATTCGTCGGGTTGATGGAGGTATGGTGCTTATATTGCATTGTCCTCATACGATGGACTTGGAGGAGTTGGGCTTGATATAGGAGGTTCTTCATCCTTTAGTATACCTTTCTGTTCTTCTCTTTTGGTTTCATTTGATATTCTTTGCATGATACCGATTCTACCTTTCCTTGCAGCAAGTCCGGGTGTCCACCAATTGGCTAAGGGACATTAGGGACTGGATATGTTCGGCGACTTCCCATATTCGGGATGTGATCTGTGTTCCTTCTTGCTTGGTGCCGTCTGCCTCATCTGGGGAGCAGTCTGGTTCAGTTAGCGGTGGTGCGTTATCTCTCCACAGGGGAAAGAGAGCGCGTCGCAGGGATGGAATCTCTTAGAGAGAGGGGCAAGGGTAGGTGAGAGAGAGAATGTGGGTTTGGGCTGAGTCCTGTTATTTTTCTACTTTTCCTTTGATTCTTGGAAAACTGATGTAACACAGAAAAATATATATGCAATGCAATGGAGTTTTTTATTATCTTTTGTTAGTAATGAATGAATGCATGCATATGCGCTTTTTACTTTGCTGCTGAGACTGTAAAAAGAAATATTATTGGAATTTTGAAAGAAGGTTTTATTCAAAATGACAAATTACATAAAGATGGAAAGGGATTTTGAAATTCTGTTGAGAATATCAATTTATTTTCACTAAATTTTTTATTTTTTGATCTTGGCAAAAGAGGAAAAAGGTAAGTTTCCGAAAATGGGGGGTTGTCGATCGGCAAGCCCCTTGTCCTTCCTATCGGCAAGTCAGTCCAGTATAATCAATCAAAGCTTTGATTGGTACTCTCTTCATCCCTTGTTACCTTATGGTGCAGGATTCCCTCCGATTTCTGCAGGGGTTGTGTCTTTTGTGAGGGTTTTCAAGTATAAAAATGGGTAAGGGTGGAGAATTTTCATCACACCTTCACATTCTAACTTTCTTATTCTATGAAATTGGTCTCCCTAGTAGTGTTGAGTTTGCTAACTACCTCGAGACTTTGGGGGCGATGTTATCCTACAACGTCGACTACGCTGCCCTCAACATGCGTCGAGTCTCTTTATGGCGTAATCGGCCCACAGAGTGGAACATGCTTATGGCGACGGTACAATTTTGGTACCCCAAGGACCATTATTCCACTTTGTCTTGGAAGAAGTCTGTCCAACTTATGAGGAATTTTCTGCCATATTGGGGGTAAATCCTAGTGTGGCGGTTGTTATGCCTAAGTTTTCCCGATCTCCCCAGGAGCTGTTGGCCGGAATTCTCCGCGTCTCGACCTCGACGGGTAGATCTTTGATTACGGGAGGAATGATTTCCCTTTTGGGGGTGTTGCGTTATGTGCATTTGCAGGAGGTTGGTGATTCTGGATATGCCGGAGCCGTCGTTCTGGGCTTGGTTTTGAAATTATTACTGGTGGCTGGAGAACTGCTGGTGGACCCACAACTTGCAGCCATTACTTCATGGATGTCATACCGCCATAATCCTACGGTAGTAATACTGGCAGAGACTTTGAATGGACTGGATACCTGGTGAGAAGGTCGTCCAGACTTTCTGAGGGGCAGCCGTGTGATGCTGTTCATGTGGTTGTTTCAAATATTTTTCCCGGTAACTCCTGAGGAATATCCTTTGTTGGTTGTGCCCAACTTCTTTTTGCGCCATTTCATCAGTGTTGGCCTGGATATCAAGAGTTGGGAGAACTGGTGTGTGGAGCATGGGGCTCTAAATCTTCACCGGTGAGTGCCTTGGTGGGGACAACTACTACCTATTCTAGAGCTGGGGGAATACCCGTATGTTTGGCTGGTTGGTCTCAGATAGACCTCTTTTTATTTCCCCTGGCATCTTCTGCGCCAATTTAGTTGGAAGCAGGTCGTGCCACCTCGGACACTAGACTTATTTTTTATAGAAGATCTGACTGAGCGTCTGCGCATGTGGCTTGGCCCTTTGTGGCAGAGTCGGTGTCCTTCAACCTGTCCTTCTCAGTCTGTTAGGAGAGTCTGGCACATCCCCGGGGATTATATGAAGTCGTTGTGGAGAAGAGTAGTTAGCTGGATATTGGTAGTGGAGGCTGGATAAAGGTGGCTTGTCTTATCTGATACCATAGAGGGAGGTGTTGTGGTTTTTTCGAGGCTGGTTCGAGCTTATCGGTCTATGGAGCATCTGTGACACTCTACTCAGGCAGTGGAAGCTTGGGGACCCCAAGATTTAGATGATGATGGAGCGGTCTCCTCTGGTAGCTGTGGGTAAGATTCTTGGGGAGTTTTTTTTGTAATGGGGAATAAATTTGTAAATTTATTTGGGTTTTTAGTAAGGTAGGGAGAAGGGAGTTATCCGTTCCTTTTCTTATGTAATTGCATCGTAATTTCTCATTAGTGAAATAAATAAGTTTTTGATCATCCATCTGTGCCTTTTGATGAATTTCGTATTTTTGAATTATCTATACCGATCGCTAATGCATGCACAATCCTTTTGTTCAAGTATACGTTAGAATGTACTGTCATTCTCGGAGATAAGAAAAGAATAGTTTTTGTGAAAAAGAAAGGCTTGTGCTCTTGTAAGATATATGAGTTGCCTACGTAGCTATGGGGGTTTTGAAAAGTTTTTAATTTTTCTAGAAATAGTTTTTGTAAGGCCCACGTAGTTCTGAGTAGAGGGAAATGAATAGTTTTTTTAGAATATAAGGGAAATGAGAAGAGTCGTAGCGTGCCGAGATTTTGAACTAGGGGTAAAACTTCTTTAGACGGTCCAGGTTGAGTGGGCGCGCTATTTCCTCTCCGTCGTGGTCGGTAAGTACAGTGGAGCCACCGAACAAGAACTTCTTTATAATGTATGGGCCGCTCCAATTGGGCTTGAATTTTCCTCTAGGGTCCCAGATGGGCTCTACTATTTCTTTGATGGTTAAGTCCCCCTCTTGGACACCACAATCATTGACTCTCTTATTGAATGATCGTGTTATACGACGATGGTACCCTTATATGTGATACAACACTTTCAGTCTCCTTTCGTCTAGGAGGGTTAGCTCGGTCTTTCTTATTAGAACGTTAGGGATACCTACCATGCTTGAGGAGGTGCTAAATTTCATAGTACCAACAATTGGATAGCTCAGGATCTTCTTTGGTGATGAACTCAATATAGTAGCAGTGGGTTGGCTTATCTTGCTTTTAGACTAGGAAGGGGGCCATTGTTATTCCTTCAGGCATATCGACCATGGAGGTCAAGGTAGTAAGGGAATCGGATAGGTTATTTTTTGCTCGAGGTAAGTAGTGGAAGGTGATATCTTGGAATTAGGAGGCTAGTTCTTCTAAGTGGGCATGGAAGGGTTGGAGTTTCTCGTCCTTGACTTTCCATTTTCTGAGCACTTGACCAATGATGAGGGCGAAATCCCCGTAGACATCTAGGCATTGAATTCCTTTCTTGAGAGAAACTTTGAGGCCTACTATACACGCCTCATATTCAGTCATGTTGTTGGTGTAGGGGAAATCCAATTTGATAGCGATGTGTGTGTGGGAGTCATCTGGGGCGATCAGAAGTATTCCAATGCCATATCCCTTTTTGTTGGTAGCGCCATCGAAGAACATTTTCCATCGAAGGTCATTTTGAGCGACGCAAAGGATGTTTTCATCTGGGAATTCTGAGATCCATACATCAGCTTCTTCCATGGGGTAGTCAGCGAGGTAGTCAGAGATGGCTCCTCCTTTCATGGCTTTGTGCGTGACGTACACGATATCAAACTCGGCTAGAAGCAACAACCATTGGGCCATTCGAATGGATAAGGCAGCTTTCTCAAGCAGGTACTTAATGGGGTCCATTCGGGATACAAGTTTGATGAGGAAGGCGAGCATGTAGTGTCGCAACTTTTGGATGACCCAAACAAGCGCGACACGTGCCTTTTACAAAGTAGTGTAGTTAACTTCATATTCGGCCAATTTTTGAATGACTTAATAGATGGATCTTTCTTTGTGGAATTCTTCAAGGTATTGGTCTAGCAAATCCCTAGCTGTAGTGCTGGTTATGGTTAGGTATAGGAGCAAACGGAGACCATGCTGTGGTGGCATGAGTATCGGAGGTTGGGTCAGATATTGGTTGATTCGGTCAAAAGCTTCTTGGAAGGCCCCGTTCCAAACCTTGGTTAAATCCTTTCGGAGGAGTTTGAAAATAGGTTCGCAGATGGAAGTTAGCCAGCTGATGAACCGGCTGATGTATTTTAATTTCCCAATGAAACCACGGACTTCTTTCTCCATTCGGGGAGGTGGCATCTCAAGTATGGCTTTCAGCTTGGTAGGATCTGCTTTTATCCCCTTCTCACTGATTATGAATCCCAAAAGTTTTCCCTTTGTAACGTCGAAGATGCATTTCTGTGGATTGAGTCTCATCTGATACCGTTGTAGTCGTTTGAAGAACTTTTGGAGAGCGGAAACATGACCTTCTATAGTTTTGGATTTGATAATCATATCATCCACATAGACCTCGACTTCTTTGTGAATCAGATCATGCAGGTGTAACACCCCATGATTTTTTAGACTGAGGAATTAAATTTTTTTGGGGAAATAAAATTTAATTAAATTAGAGAATTTTAAAATTTGGGAATTGAGATCCGAAAATAGAGAACGTTTCAAAGTATTCTGGATGGTAATTTTAAGGGTATGATCGATCTCGGAAGGGTCGAGATAGTCAAAATGACTGTCATTGGGTTTTATTTCGGCTCCAGAATGTTTTTAAGTCAGTTTGACTCGAATTGGAATAAACGAGTCATTTAAAGTGTGTATTAACATTTAAAATTGGGACTTATGTTTTATAGGCTTAAGAGGCTTATGGATGAATCCTTCTCATTAGAGAAAGAGAGAAATAGAAAGAAAAGAGAAGGGAAGATAGAAAGAAGAAGAAAAGAAGGGAGAGAGGAGAGAAAGCTTGGAGATTCCTGCCCAAACGCGATATCGAGGACGATCCAACGTCTACAAATCTGAGGCAAGTGTTTAATCTTGCTAAATAAGTCATTTGTGTATTTTATTTCATAATTTGTGGGTTAAAGAAATGGTTTTCGGGTATAAATGTCAAAACCTAGATTTTTGGGTTTAATCTTGAAATCAATGTTTAAATATGGGTTTAAATGGTGTAAAAATGGTTGGGATCAACTTTGGGTTGATTTACTAGCTTAGAATCATGTGGTGATAAAGATTTGGAGGTTAGAATAGAAATTTTAGGGTTTAAAAATTCGTGGGTTTCTATGAAGAAGAAGAAGAACCCTTCAAATTCTGCAGACCCGAATCGATTCGCCCCTTTAACGAATCGATTCGCCCTAGGCAAAATTGGCAGGTCTGCATGACTGAATCGATTCAGACCCAAGGTGAATCGATTCAGTTTGAGACAGAGTCCCAGGTCCTTTGGACCGAATCGATTCGCAGTAGGAGCGAATCGATTCGCCCTTGAGACCCCGAATCGATTCGGAAACAGGGTTGTTTTATGGGGTTTTTCTAGGATGATCTCTAACCCTTTTTGGTTGGGTTTATTGATTTAGGGCCTTCTCTTATGATGAAAGAGAAAATGTTTTGGAGTCACACAAGGGGTTTCTCACACATTGTGATTATGGGGACTTCTTGGGAAAATTTGGGAAAAATATATCCAAGTATGTATTTGGAGATGTGTATAGAGATTGTGAGGAAACCTCATTGGGATTGAGAATCATACTTAAAGAGAAATAGTAAGTATAAATGTGTTGGGAGGTTAAGAACTCTTGGAGAGAGTTACGAGTGTATGTTGTGAAATTTCTGGGCCGACATTTATATTGAATCCTTATAAGGATAGGATATGATTCAGACACAGTCGGGGACCAATGAATGAGAGTGGTCGCATACCCTTAGTAATGATAAACATTAAGAAATAAATCCGAGAGATCTTAGACTTGGGGATTCACAAAAGTGATGGAACCGTAGTCGGAAATCGAGAGCGATAGGATCATATTACCAACTAGAGTAGAGGGTAAAAATCTAGTTGGGGTAGATGTTGTTTATCGGTGTGTGATTTACAACGGGTATTTTCCCTAAGAAATGGGGTTATTTGATGAAAATAAGATTGAGCTTGAGGCTTATAGACTATTAGTTAGGTGTATACCGATAGTCGAAATTATTACAAGATTCTTTAATGTGCTCTCGGATATAGATGGAATGTGTAGTGATGGTTTCCTACACAAAATTTTGGGTGATAACCCTAATATTGAATATATATGTATAGATATATACATATGATTTTGGGCGACTATTCATCATAGGAAAATGATTGAATATGTTTCAAGTGAGGGATTGTATTCACATATCGAGGTAAATTAAATGAGTTTGTGGTGACGGCTTATATATTGAGGATTATGTATACTTATAGCCGAGTTTATATATCTTATACTTATGAACGAGAATTAGTTCGTATATATAGATATATGGATATGTGAATATATGTATATATATGCCTGTATGGATATGAATATATGGATATATCTATGTGGTGGATATACATGATATGGATATTTAAACCTTATGTGATGGTTTAATATTTGATCATATGATTGGATCAAATGGATGTGTATATATTGTGCATGTGAACGATATGTATACTTATGTGGTTAAGCATACCCCGCTCATGCTATCATTGGGAAGTTTCCGTGCAGAGGGTGAGCATCCTGGCTTAAGGAGCAGGGTGTGGATATTCCCCAGGTCATAGTCGTCTAGTGTGTTATTATGTGATATATATTTTTGGGATGAGACGTGGTGGGTATGTTTCGTCTCATTGTCGGTAGGATCTATGACCGCTTCCCGGGACGTCGTGTGTGTGAGTTTACCACGAGATGGGTGTCGTTGAGCCCCACCATGGTGGTCCCCAGTTTCTACGTGAGCCGGGCACTGGGAAGATGATAGCATGGTGCAGTTTTATCGGTGATATATATAACCGGGTGTATTATGTGCATGTCCATTATACATCAGATATGATATGTACACTTGGTCATGGGTATGGATGATGATATATATATATATGGTTAGAATAAAATGCCTATATATATATTTATATATCCTATAGATGAAAGGATATGGAATATGTGTGGAGTACATCTTGGATAATTATGGTACTAGATGATTGGGGGTTGATGTATCGCATTTAAAGAATATTTCGGTTACATCATCCCAACGATATTATTGGGAGGCTTTAAGTTGTTCTTATGGTAATCTACATTTAGTAGTATTGTATGTATGGCATAATGGATCTCTATGATCAATGTTGACAAGGAGTAGTGTAACGGGGTGGTTCCTTGTTTGGATTTCGCTTTGCGAGACACCCCACGCACGAAACGTAGTGGAATGTTGAGATTAGAGAAAAGTTCTGTAAATTAATTAGGTATGGCATAATGGATCTCCAGGATCGACGTTGACAAGGAGTAGTGTAACGGGGTGGTTCCTTGTTTGGATTTCGCTTTGCAAGACACACCACGCACGAAACGCAGCGCAGCGTTGAAATTAGAGAGAAGCTTTGTCAATAATAATTTTGTATTCCTATTATTTAGAAATTAAATCATGTGTTTCAACCCAAATGCATATGGGTAACTTACTAAGATTTATAATTGGTTAGATTATAAACCGGAATCCACTAAGCCTATTGTGGCATAATTGTTTGTAACAATAATCAAGTATGATTAGAAAAGGGGTGGATTCTTGGGTTATGATAGGAAGGCGAATCTCGTGGGTATAGGCTAGGCCTATGATAAGTTAGGTTGTCCTTATAGTTGGAGTAATTTAACTAAAATCTCAGGACGCGAATAGGTGCGCGCCATTAGATGAGAGGCGAGTTGGGGTTTCACGAGAGTGCGATTCCACTTTAATTATGAAATAAGTGCACCGATATTTATTATGCACGGTTAACACACTTGCTAAATATTTTTCACACACGGGCTCTGACCCGTTTACTTTTCTCTCCTGCTTGTGTGTGTGTGTGTATATATATATATATAACTACATGTGTCCTACCGCATGGATGCCGGATGACCTTCTATCCAGAGTCTTGGGAGCCGTGACATGTGCGGACTGTTGCGGGATGTATCTTGTAGTCGCTTCCTACTTCTAAAAATCTAGGTAGGATTCATGTTGTATATCGGGTTTAAACCCAAAGGATATTTACAGATGTGTATATTTACTTCATTTCAGCCATTGTATTTGCTGTGACCCGACAACTTATTCGGGTTTACTTCCTTGTGCTATATTCAGTTGTAGTTTTGTTATTTCATTGTATTCTAGCACTTCATTTCTTATAGTTCTTTCTTGCATCTTTCTTTTCCTTATTTGTATTTAGTGTTGGTTTGGTAGTCATGGTGTGTTTTAATTAAATTTTGACATCTCGCTTATATGATATCGGGTAGCTAGTCGTATATTATGTAGTACGGACAGTTGATGGTGAGACTGGGCCATCTGAAACTCCCGATTTAATGCAGTATAGGGCTGGCCACCCGTTATTATTTTAAGCGAGGTGTCACAACAGGATGGTTGTGGCAGCCCTCTTGTAGATAGCCCCAGCATTCTTGAGACCAAATGGAATAACACTGTAGCAAAAGGTTCCCTACGGTGTGATGAACACATTTTTTTCTTGGTGATCTGGGTGAATTTTAATTTGGTTGTATCCGGAAAACCCATCAACGAATGACTTGAGAGTATGACTGGCTGTGTTGTCCACGATCATATAGATATTGGGTAACGGATAATCATACTTTGGAGAGGCTTTGTTCAAGTCCCGGTAGTCTACACATATCCAAACTTTCCCTCCTGATTTCGGCACAGGAACTATATTGGCTAGCCATGTGGGATATTCGATCACTCGAACGAAGCCCACGTTTAATTGTTTGACCACTTCTTCTTTGACTTTGAGCGACCATTCGGTTCGGAGATTTATCAATTTTTGTTTGACCCGCTTGTAGTCTAGGAGAGTGGGGATATCATGTTGAGCTATTTCAGGATCATTGTCAGGCATATCTCCATAGGACCACGTGAAGACATCTATAAATTCCTTCAGTAATTCTTCGAGTTGTGCACGCTCATGCTTATCGAGGGTAGCCTCTATCCCAATCTCGCGCAATTGACTACTAGAACCGAGGTTAACAACAATAGTTTCTTTTTCATTAACTTGAACGCGGTTATGTTGTTTGTTATTAACCTTATTTAGATAAGTTAAGAATTGTTCATTTGAAAATCATCATCATCTAAAGTTTAATTAGAATCTAAACAATTATTGTAAGCCACAGCAAGATACTTAAAATCTTTATTTATTTCATTAATAGGAAAAACAGCATTGAGAACCTCATCAAAGGAGGACTCGATTACATTAGAGCAAGGATGGACAATAGAAGAAGTGATTGGGTAAACATTGGGATTTCAACAGGTAGAACTGGCGCAGCATGCCAATTGAAGGGAGGTGTATCAGTAGTTTTGATCAGGTGGGATGGATCCAGTGATGTAGTTCTTGAATGAACCATGCAAAGTGTCAACCCCAGTGTCTGTAAGTTAAACAAATCCTCAGAGTCACCTTCCTCAGTCTCTTCGGTATCTTTGATGAGCGGTTTTACATGGTGTTGGGAACTTTTGGCCCATGGGTAGTTATCTTGGAAAAAGATCTCCATTTCAGGAATCATCTTTTTGTCTGTATGGTCATACCATGGTTCCAAAAAGTCGTAAAAGGGGAAGTCTTCGCCCTCTTTAATGAATCGCCCATTGAAGGAGTCACCTGGGATAGTCTAGATGCAGTTTAAACTTCTCTTTGGTTGAGATTGGTGGATCATTCTGAGATCTTGTTCTGATGGTTGATACCTCAAACCACAAGGAGGGAAAGCTTTTTTCTGTTCAATGGGCTCAATTATCCCCTGTTGTCTTTGTCCTAGGCCCAGTCCAGGTATGAAGTGCATATTTTTTAACATTTGAATTACATTGACGTTGTCATGAGGGTCGTATTCTAGACAAACCCTTTATCTGAAATCGTCCCCTGCTGGGAGTAGAAGTGGCTCAACTCGAAATTCTGATAGGAGCATATCATTTGACCCGTGTTGTATCTCAAGGATTGGATTGCTGGTACTTGCACCCTCGGCATTGTCGTAATTTCCCAAAATGGTGATGACTCGTCCGTCAGTAAAGAACTTCAATTTTTTATGGAGCGAGGAAGACACACTCTTGATACTGTGGAGCGAAGGTCGCCCGAGCAACAGGTTGAAACAAGTTGAGATGTCAATAACTTGGAATTCAACGATAGGGTTTATAAGTCCATCCCCTATTACAAGTTTTATGGATCCCATCACCTCTCGACGGGTATTATCGTAGGCACATACAGTAGCGAAGGTTGGAGTGAGGTCAATTTCCTTCAATCCTAAGCATTTAAAGGTTCTTCAAGGCGGATCCATTATCGACAATAGAGAGTGGTACGATCGTTTCCATAACTTCGACGGAGATATTGAGTGCATGATTGTGGTTTGGCCCGATTCTGGGGATTTCCTTTTCGAAAAATGATAGCATTCGGGTAGAGGTCAAGGATCCCACTAAATTTATCGCTTCTTATGGTGTGGTAGAAGGAGGCACTGTGGGTCCAGTGAGAAACTTGATTAAATCATTTATGTGTAGCTGGGAAGACATGAAAATCCCCCATAAAGTGATGTTAGCTTGAGTTTTCTTCAGTTGCTCGAGCATCTTTCTTTCCTCGAGGGTCATCTCTGGCATACGAAGGTTTTCAACGCCCTTCCCTTTGTCATTTGTTGGTGGTAAGCTTGGGATCTAATAATGCCTCCCTGGTCTAGTCATGTGATTTATTGAAGAAGGGAAGAATATGCACCATGTTTCCTCGTCAATCTCGGGTTGTTTTGCCACCTTGTTTATTATTTCGAGGAGTTATTTAAATGATATCATCGCATACATGTCGGCTACCAGTCCAGTTTTATCGAAAGCTTGCTCTTCATTTGAATCTTTAAATTCTTCCCCCCATTCGGTGGCAACAATTTTGTCTTTCCATGTAAAGTCGATGCATTCCACAACTTCCATGGCTTCTTCATACAGGTCCTCCCATTCTGCGGGGAGATGTAAAGGTGAAAGGGACCAGGCACCCTTGTAGCTTCAGAGTATCAAGTAACTCAGTCATACTGTAAATATTGTTGGTTTGCCTGAATAATTCATCCATGATCTGGACAACGTCATCTAGGCTGACTTCATCGGTCGATACTACCCTACTGTCTGACTCTCGAGCCCATTTTCATGCCTCTAAGAATAGCATAGTGAATCTCTGGCAATCAATGATCAGCTGGGAGGGCAATTTCAGACCGAACTCTAGGAGTTGGTTTAATACTTCTGATAATTCCATACCTCCATTTTCAGAACGGGTACGAACAGCGATGCATGCTCTGGTAAGGAGTGATAATACTTGATCAGCGAGGTTAACAGGGTGTATGAAGAAATATGGGCAAGTTTGGGGAAGTTTGGGAGAGTATATGCGTGTGATTTGAGTTGAGAGATCAAATTATGGGTTCTCTTCTAAGAAGATGGCTTTGGCATGTTTTGGGAGTGGGTTGTGAGTAATGTTTGGCTTAGGATTGGATGGTGGGGAAATGGTACCCCGGTCAATTAGACCTTGGATTATGTTTCGACGATGAAAGCATTTATCAGTGGTATGACCAGCACTTTGGTGAAATGCGCAATGGTTATATGCCTTGAAGTTTCTTGGAAGTGGATTTGGAAATAGATGGGGATCCAGGGGTTTGATAAGGTTTCATCTTAACAGGTCTTGATAAACTTTGGAGAGGGGAGCATGGAACTCAGTGTATTCTTTTAGGAATGGGATAGGGAGACTTTCTGGTGCCCGTGAGGTGGTTGGTTGAGAGATGTTGTTGATGGTTGAGACTGCAGCATTGACAGGTTTATCACATTTTCTCGGAGTGAATTGTCCGGACACTTTCTTTGGTTCAACTTCTGTTTTAGCAAGACCTTCCTCAATTACTACTCCAGGTTCTCTAAGAGATCGAAAGTGGGGATATTATTGTCCTCCCATTGTTGCTCGGACATGGGGTAAGATGTTCTTTTTCACTATGTTGACTTGTTCTTCCTTGGATGGCCAATTGGTCATGGTGGTTACTTTTTCCCTCCATCGGGCTATGCAGTTACTGACTGATTCCCTAGAGTTTTATTTGAGCGATTTTAAATCACGACGGGTGACCTCAAGCTCTTCATTGTATTTGTACTGCGACATGAATTCTTAGGCTACATCCTCCCAGCTACGGATTCTGGACTCCTCGAGAGATAAAAACCATCGGAGGGCGCTATCCTTCAAAGTTTGCTGAAATAATTGGGCCATCACTTCTTCAGAAGCCCCTAGAAGAGTCATAGAATGGTGATAACTGTGATGATTAATAATTGAGGGTCCGCTTCCTCCAAATTTCTCGATATTTGGCATCTTAAAATTCTCGGGTAACCTCGCCTTAGGATAAGGAGACATGTGGGTGTAGTCCGTCTAATTTCCATAGATTCTGACTTGGTCGAACTTCTTATTTAGAATCTTGAGATCTTCTTTGACCTTGTTCAACTCTTCCTCTTTTGGATCAATGATCATTGGCAAGTTAGCCCCATCCTGGGCAAGGTTTGGCATAAGAAGGTGGGGAGGCGACGACCCATTAGCAGGAGGGACACGTGGTGCGTGTTGATACTCTTTGGAAACCCAGATAGGCTCGAGTGGACCCATATCATGAGGGAATAGGGACTCGGGCTCTTGAGGAACAGGAACCTAGTTCGTTCCATCTCTCGGACCTAAGTATAGAGGTTGTCAATCTTGGACACGAGCTGAGCTAAGACTACCATCAGATCTGGATGCACAAATGGTACTTAATCTGTGTTCTCCATGGAAAGTGGATGGATTCCGAACTCGGAAGAAGTAGAAGGGGAACAAACGAAATTCCGGGGTGATTTGACTAAAGACCGAAGCCAATAAGGAGCCAGGCCAAGGGCGTGAAATCAACCTGAGAAGGCGTAAAATGGGATTTATTTTTGAAAAAAGAAGAATGAACATATTTTTGACATTTTTATTTTTTTAGATTGAAGAACAAAATATTTTTGGATTTTTGATAAAGGAAGGAGAAATGTTTTTGGATTTTTGATAAAGAATGGAGGAATATTTTTGGATTTTTTTTTATAAAGAAAGGAGACATATTTTTGGGAGATGGGTCTCAGCATGATTATTATAATTATTATGTTCTCACTTGTATTAAATTCTCCTAAATGCAAAATGAAATGCCGGACGGGACCCGAGCTTGGAAAAGTTGGGTTTGTAACATATGCAAAGATATGGTTGGACTTGTGACCAGGCTCACGGGCAGGGTCCCGTTTTAAAAATACGGGAAAATTTAGGCGACAGGACGACCTGGAATTTCGGCAGAGTTTCGGGTCAAAACCGACAGTCTAACATGTGTGTCCTAGGCTTGACACCTATATGTGAGTATGCAGTTGGTTGGGTGAATTGGAAAGGGTCCCCCGTTGGCGTGACTTCTACGATATACGTTTTGCTTTTGAGGGAAATTGGTTCGTGTGGACAAGCCATTTGATATACCTGAGTGTATGTGAATTGCCTCACTATATACCTCGTGAGGACGGTATGTGTGAGAGAGAATTCGATATACTCGACGTACGTGAACGAGTTCCCAGCGATATACCTCCCGTCATGACTTTGGTCAAGGGGTACGATGCGAGAGAACCATTCGATATACGTCGAAGGTACTTGGCCAATGGAAGGTGGGAGTTATATCTCTTAGGCTAACTGCGCCCTGCCGGACCAGCGCCCATCACAAAGTGACCCTCCAGTTACTGGAGAAAATTTTGTAAATAACAATGCTCTTTGGTGATATCATATGAATCATGCATGATTCTCTTATTAGTATATTATGATGAGAGTGTCTTTCTTGATCATGCCAAATACAGAGGAAAGTCCAAGTACCAAGAGTATACCAAGTATGGATGGGTGATTCGTGCAACATGTGGATATATGTGACTCTAGGTGCACGTGGTGCGAAGTGTACATGGAGAATCTTCTGCAAGTGTGTGAAGAGAAGCATAAGCATGAGTTACACATGAAAAAGGGGTACATGCAAAGTAGGGGAGTATATAATAAAATAAAATACCCATGTAAATATAGTCTAGCCCTCATATAAAAATATCCCTAGCGGAGCCACTGTGGCCATCCCCGATCCTCGTGGAGAGAGAGAGGAAGGTTCATCTCACGCGGTGAGAGGATCTTGGTCCCGCGCATCCCTCTCGAAAGCGCTTCGGCCGTCGTCGGCGATGTGTGAGGCGAAAAATATAGAGAGATGGAGTATCCAGTCTATTTTACTCAAAACAGACAAAAGAGGGTGGAGCCATCCCGAAGAACAACATCCAAATACATACTGATACATACGAAACCAAAATTGATTCGAAATGGGTTCAGAGGCTAATTTACGAAATGGGAAGGTGTTAGGCACCCATTTCGCCCTTGCGGTCTCTCATGGATTTGTTGTTATTTTCCCTTATTTCCCCGTGGTATGTGTGCATGTGTATATGTAGTGCAAATAGGAATCATCGACTTGTATCATGGAAGACATAAAGCGAGTCATCCACAGGAATGTTCCAAATAATATTAGAAAATAGGATTTATGCGATTATCCTAGCGTTGATCGTTATAATGGAAAGATAATGCATATTGAATAATACGCCACTAAGAACAAATATATGTATATGCAAATATATATAATCTAAGAGAATTAAGTTAAAGAATTATAAAAAATAGAAAGTGGGAGAAAAGTAGGACTCGAGTCTCGAGTTTTACCCCGAGATCCCTACGTAGCCTATAGAGGCATCAAAGTCCACGTAGTTCGTATACAAAATGAGGGGTGGAGTTTATCCCATAAATACAATCGGGGACTTCTCTTATGTGTGGGTGGGTGTAAAAAGGTGTTTTAGTTGTGAGAAAAGTGTGAGAATTCCCGTTTGGAATTTATGAGCAAACCCTCTTTTTCTTGTTTTTTTTTGGTTTTATTTATATGAAAATAGGAGATGTGCAATAATACTAAATAAAAAGTATATTAGGATATGTGAGGTGGAGAGAATAAAAGTGCTAAGTAATAAAATAAGTTAATGCGAATTGAGGAGAATTTGAAGAGAGAGTTGAGAAAGTTGGACCTTCTTGAAGATCTTGAGCTTGATCTTAAATGTTGGAGAGCAGTCCTTGCACTTGGGTGATGATGAAGGGTAGTTAATTCACAAATTTTGATGAAAAAGATGATGAAAAGTGAAGGCTGGAAAAGGATTTGGATGTGGAAATCACGCTGACTTCGAGAGAGGTTTTATGAGTTCGCTGAGAGTGATGGATTTCAGATCTTGGGTCCTTTTGTAATGAGGTGAGTCCCTCCTTTTTATAGGCCCGGGAATTGACGATCAATATAGTCCTGGTCCAGCCAATCGGAAGGTGTTTTTAGGCACACTGCCGATAGGCAGGATTTAAAACCTGCCATTTGACAGTCTCTTTCAGGTTCCTTAAAAAATGATCGTAAAATACAAATCGTTGATCTGAATCGCGCACGGGTTGAACTATTAGAAATGTATTTCAGAGACCTTTGAAAGTCCGTTGGTTGCTCCCGGGTTTGAGAGTTGGCTTCGGCTCAATTGTGGCTCGAAAGCGCTCGTCGGTCCTTTGGACGGGGGATTGTTGGATGCAAATGGATCGTTCATCCGCATGGTAAATCAAAATTGTGCACAGGGTAGACCGTTGGAAAGGTTATGAAATGTACTTAGACATTCCAAAGAGTTCGATTCAGTTTGGGAAGATGATTTTAGTCAACCGGGGCCTTGGAACGATCGGTAACCTTTCGGAGTAAAATGGATTGTTCGTCTATACCGTAAGTCAAAATCGCACACGAGGTGGACCGTTGGAAAAGGTTTTTGGTTCCCTTTGAATATTCATTCAGTCTCGACCAATCTGAAGAGTTAACTTTGGTCAGATGGAGCCCGAGAGCGTCCGGTAACCACCTGATCAAGTTTAGAGGGAAAATGGGTCGTTCGTCCGCACCGTAAGTCAGAATCGCGCATGGGGCGAATCGTTGGAAAGGGGTTTCAGTGACCTTCGAGGATTCATTTAGTCTTGGTCGAGATGAAGAGTTTCAATTTTGGTCAAATGGAGCCCGGGAGTTCTCGATGGCCTCTAAGTTAGTACCCGGGGTATAACTTAGGTTTGTAGTGATGAAGGAAGGTGCAAGGGACCTAAGGAGAGGTTACTGGGTGCTAGAATGGGGTGTCTACAGGTTCTAAGACCATCCTTGAGGGAGTCACCCCACTGGATGCGCCCCTAAATACCGTCATCTTCTAGGGCCTATGACCAAGACCACCTGGATATCCTAAATCACAACGCATGGGAAGCGCCCATATACCTTTGACGGTGAGTCATAACCATACCCGAAATTACCTCACTTTGAACCATACAATCATACAGCGTAACAACTGGTATCATGGCCTGAGGACTATACTCTCCCTGCATCATTAGCCAGGGGACTCGCCTCTAACGCGTTCTTCCCTTATGATAGTATTTAGAGAGGTATGTATTAATGTGCCATAGTTACAGACTATATTAAGTTAAACATACGGTCCTTAAATTCCAAAACCATAGGTACATACAATTTTGGCTACAAGAGATAATTATTATCATTCTAGCCCTCGAAGGTCCATCACACACTACCTGACTCTACACTTGTCCTACTCTCGTTTACTAGACGAAATGAGACATTATACCTTTATAAATAGTCCTCTAAATAAGCTCGGACACTCCCGTACTATCCTAGAGTACCACTCTCCTTATATGAGGTCATATTACTACTCAATATATCCTAAGAGAAGGTTCCTAAGCCTTAGACCCAAAAGAAAAGCAGTAGAAAGAAAGTCCAATTCTTGGGCTGAATACAGAGTGTCGGTCGATCGGCCCCTGACCCTCGATCGACCGCATTATTGGAATTTGCCTTGCGAGACAACCAGTAGGCTTTTCCCTTTAGGCTCCGTCGACCGGCGGCTCGGCCGCAGTCGATCGTTCACACCAGATCACTCGGCCATCCCCCATTTTTACTAACAAAACCTAAATATCCAACTCTTCTTCTTCCCTCTACACCAACTATCACCAATCAATATAATCAACAAATCATTCCTATATGATCACCTAACAATATGCAACCTCAAATCATATCTAACTTATCTAGATGGAGGTTTGAACAAAAAAACTCAATCAAACCCTACGTGGGTCAAATATTAAGAACAATAACTAATCACATAATTTATTCAACAAAATCATAAGATATTGCAAGTTTAATACTTTCCTTATTGTTGGAGTCTCGGATTCTTCTTCGTAGCAACGAATTCCAAGCTCAAATGGACAATCTCTTCTCTTTCACTTCTTTCTCTCAAGCTCTCACTTCTCTCTAACTTCTAGGTTTAGAAAATACACAAATGAGGTATAAAAACTCTTGCAAGAATAAATACCTAAATATAACCCAAATACATTAAGTCCAATATTAAATTCTACTACATACTCAAAATGACCCGTAACATCATATTTAAGCCATAACTAGATAAAAGTACCTCGGAACCTATCTCGACCCTTCTCGGACTAACCGTGCCCTCTAAAATGACATCCGGGATATCGTTCATTATTTTCTATTCCAACATCATATTAACATTCTAATATTAATCCAATTGGAATATAAATTATACTCGTCGCCTCAAAGCATAGCGACTCAACATTAACATAATATTACACTATTCACATTCGCGTAAAGGTAAATATTCAATACTCATAAATATTAACTCTTAAATTACTGAAATTAATATTTACTCCAATTTCCTTTATTTTTATAACTAACCCACATGGCAAATTAATATAAAAATAAATGCTTAAAAGTAAGGGGTATTACATACCCCTCACAAGGGAATTTTTCCCTCAAAATTAAGTGTACCTGGTAAAAAGAGGTGTGGGTACTTCTCTCGGATATCGTCATCTCATTCCCAAGTTGATTCTTTGGTATTGTGGTGACCCCACTGGACTCGGACCAATGGCACCACTTTCGATCTTAGTCTATGCTCACCGTGGTCTAAAATGACAATCAGTTTTTCCTCATACGAAATATCGAGTTGCAACTCAATATCGTCTAATGGAACATGCCAATGAGCTCCCTCACATCTTTTATACTTCTTTAAATATGAGATATGGAGTACATCATGAATTTGATGTAATTGTTCCGGCAACGCCAGTTGATAAGCTACGGGGCCTACCTTTGCAATAATGGGAAAATAACCTATATAACGTGGCGCAAGTTTTCCCTTATTCCCAAATCGCATCACCCCCTTCATTGGGTACACTCTCACTAAAACTTGATCCCCCACTTCTAATTCCACATGCCTCCGATTAGCATCGGCATAGCTCTTCTGGCGATCTTGCGCAATTCGTATGCGATTTCGAATGAGTTCAATCTTCGAAGAGGTGTCTTGGATCATTTCAGGTCCAAGAAGCTTATTGTATCCTACTTGCAACCAACAAGCAGGTGATCGACATGGTCGTCCGTACAATGCTTCATACGTCGACATACCTATCATGAATTGGTACCAATTATTATATGCAAATTCGACTAACAAAAGGTATTGCTCCCATTCTCCTTTGAAATCAAGTATGCACATGCGAGGAATATCTTCCAACAGTTGGTTGAGCCTCACCATTTGCCCATCGGTTTGCGGATGGTATGATGTACTCAACCGCAATTCGGTCCCCATTACCTTTTGGAAACTTTGCTAAAAATGGGATATAAAAATTTTGTCTCGATCCGAGACTATCTTGATAGGCACCCCATGAAGTTTAAAAATTTCTATAATATAGATCTGGGAATAGCGCGCTGTGTTATAATTCGTCCGTACCGATGTCGATTTGGTCAAACGATCGACAATTACCCAAATAGAATCATGGCCTCTTTGCGACGTCGTCAATCCCGTGATAAAATCCATTGAGATACTCTCCTATTTCCATACCGGTATTTCTAACGGTTACAATAACCCAGTTGGCCACTGGTGGTCCACCTTTACATATTTATAAGTGGCACATTGGGAGACAAATTCAGAAATGTCCCTTTTCATTCCCGCCCACCAATAATGACGACACGTGTCTTGGTACATTTGATCCCCGCCTGGATGCATCGCAAATCTTGAACCATTGGATTCTGTAATGACAGCATGTCTCAAGTGTCCTTCATCCGGGACTATAAGTCTTTCATGAAAATGCAACCAACCCTCAGAACTAATAGAATAGGACTCCACTCCCTCGGTCAGCAATTGGCGTACTCGATCCTGACAGTCTTTATCCCCTTCTTGCGCTTTTACGACTCGCATCACGATAGCGGGCGTAACGGTCAACACCGACATGCATGCTCTCGACACGGCATCCTCCTGGTTAAGTTCTTTCCACTTAGCTTTCCACACTTCCGCTAGCTATCCCACGGGTCTTTGACTCAACTGTAATACCTCGTATTTTTATGGCTTTTAAATTATGAGATTTCATAAATAAAATTTCTTTTAATTATGGGATTAATTAAATTAATTTGAGAAAATTAATTGGAAATTAATCTGGATTTAAATACTAGCGAGACGAGAGTTGGAATTTGATTATGATAATAATGTTGAATTTTACTGAGTGAATATGGTAATATATAATTATTGAATTTATTAAAATTATCGCGAGTTATAAATACGACAGTTCGGAAATTAAGTTGGGACGCGCATGTCAGTTGCGTCAGGAATCAATTTAAATAAAATTGTAAGTAAATTATATTCGGATCATTCGTATGGTCATTTTGAGAGCGTCAACGCGTTCAAAAGGGTCGAAATAGTCAGAAAAGGCTAGTCGGGGGTTTAGTTTGGGTCCCGGGGCATTTTTAGGCCTAATCGGCAACCCGGGAGGGTATTTTAGTCATTTTAATTTTTAATGAATAGTGACCTACGAAAATTAGCTGATATTTATTAGCCAACCTTAGGGCCACAAAGTCCATTATCTGTCAAAACCAAAGAGTGGGTAACGTTAATAGAGAGGAGAAGTTTCAAGGGTTTGCATGGCCATAACCACCACACACCACCACCATCACTGGATTTGTGACCGGAAAGAAAGGGAGAACCAACCAATACCGTCATCAACGGATCAGAACTTCTAAACATAGGTAATTTATTTATCTTGCAAAGGTTCAAAGCATATATTTTACATGATAGTGTAGATTTGAAGATTCATCATGAACAATTAATTAAATTATGAAATGGGATAATTAAACATTGAATCTGGGTAGGGTTGCATGTAGTTAAAACTTATGGTCGTATATTAGATATGAAATCATGCTTCCTGTGTAGGGAAGTACGAAATCTAATCAGGATTTATGACATTCTTGAAGAAATTTGGAAGAACTAGGTTTAAAGGAATAATTATGACTTTTAGTCTAAGAAATTATTAATTGAGGATGATTTAATGATGCTAATAACGTTAGAAATTATGTAAACAGGTTGGTATGATGATTAGTATACTTGGTTGGGAGTTTTGGACTTTGTAATGAAGAATTATAGGTGTAAAAATAAGAAAACCGTAACTATTTAAGAGAATTCTGGGAAAATACCTGTTTGATCGATCGATTGACTCAAGAATGTCGACCGATCGATGATCGATCGATCGATCCCTTTTCTTCGATCGATCGACCTCTTATGGTTTCTGGTATTTGTTTTCCTTTAAGGTTTAATGAAAATCCCAAAGTCGATAATGATTCTTAGGGTGATTAATATAATAATATGGGACTTAGTTAAGATCAGTAAGATCTTAGTTGATGCTCGAAAAAATGGTTTACCTTATGGAATTGAATCCTATTTCTTACGAGGGTCTATCGAGTCAGGTACACTTAGAAATCGTTCAAATTGAAACTATAACGGGAATGAATGATGATGTAAGGATAAGAACAGTAACAGAGGGACTTTAAGTTACTGAGATAACATTAGAAACTAATAGGAGACCTAGTAACCTTTTGGGATAGGTTTAAGTACTCAAATTGATACGACAAGAGAGTTATCAAGCTAAATATATATTACGTAGGATGTTTGGGATAAACTTGCTACATACAAGATTTACTAGATGGAATGTGTGAATACTTATATTGAAATATGATTACTTAGGTTGTGTGAATGCCTAGTGTATGGATTTCTTATATGTATGACATACCTACCATACTTGCTATCACGGGAGGTTGGTTTTCGGGAAAAGGACCATCTTATCTTTGTGTGCCTTCAGGGGAATTTAGATTGGTACCTTAAGGACATAGGACTGTGAATGACTTATTTGTGAGTTGATAAGTCAGCTGACCATAGGAGCGTAGGTATGTGCGTGACCCATGGGTATGTGAACTATGTTTGCCTCCAATATGTGTGAATTGTATTGAGACGGTTCCTGAGTTATTCGGCACACGTGATCCTTACATATGTGATGTACATGGATTTGATAGAAGAGTATGTGTGCACCGCATCTTAGCCTAGGGGTGCCATATATGTATATATGTAATGAGAGTGATTTATTTATGTACTTGTGACTGGTTCACTGTTGCTTAGTAGATGTGAATAACTAAGATATTTGAATGGGCTAAGAATGTGAGAATTTAATTAACACTTGAGATGAGTAATCTAATGAATGTGAATATGGGTTATAAATATGACTTGTTTGGGTGTACAGAGTATATACCCTATGTTAGAATGCGAAAGTAAGAGTGGTACGGACTAATTAGTTAGCGGCATACCTAGGATGGGTTAAGGGTATACGTTAGGCGTGCACATTAGTTAAGAGGTGAGAAACTCATGTGAGAGTACTCAACTAACATGGTTATAATATGTGTTGTTTAATTGTAATATAAACACTTGCTATATTTTAAAACTATTTTCACCTCGGGCTCTGACCCGTTTCCTCCAAACCTATTTTGTTTTGTAAAAATATTTTTAGGTGCCCAGCCATGGGGATGCCAAGCATAGTAGTCCCATTACATTGACGTGCTGTAGCTGCTGTGGAAGTTACAGGATCTCGGTACTAGACGCCTTCACATTTTGTACTTGATTCTACTCAGGGTTACTCATTTGTTAGGGCATGTCGCCCATATCCAGTCAGAGATAGCATTCTTAGACTTTTTGTTTTATTTTAGATGTTGGTTTATTTATTCAGACTCTTGTATCGGGATTTTATTTTACTCTGGTATTATTTTTGGAGTGTTTACTCCGGACTCAGTTTATTTCTTTTCGTCAGTTATTTATATGAGATTGTTTATGCGATTGATGGTCGGTGATTTAATTACTTGGTTATTGTTAATCTAATTAATAAAATATGGCATCTCTCTTTTTAAATATTAGGTAGCTAGTAATAAATAAATGTTTTCGATAGGGATGCTAAGATTGAACCAACTTGATATTCTGTATTAATTTCATAAAGGTGTAGCTACCCGATAGTTAATTAGTCGGGGTGTCACAGGTGGTATCAGAGCATCAGATTCTAGTGTCCTTTAGGATCTGTGAAGCTTATTATGCTTCCAGCGTAGCTTTCTTTAATACCATATGTTTAGGATTGTTGATTTCTTTGGTGAGGTTTCGTTCTCCTGTTATAATGTATATGATATTGAATCTTATTTGCATTCGGGTGTGTTCGTGTGTCGAACAATGCAGTATGTCAGGCAAGGACAGTTGGGCGGATAGCAGGAGGCAAAGCTCAGTTGAGGTTATAGGGTATATTCAATAATGATGACCGTAGTTGAGGTCACCCCTATTATGGCACAGAAGGCCAGAACGGTAAATACGGCTAAGGCACAACATATGACTTCCACGTACCACTATAGTAAAAAGTAGGGTCAAATTAGACTCACCCAGCAAGGTTGGAATGGGGGAGAGTCAGACGAAACATTGAAGAAAACCAGCAGTGAAAATTCTAGAAATGCGGAAATGGCGTGTGTTAGCCAGCGAAGGTAAAATATCCAAAGGCTTGGACATATGTGGGAGTATGGCTAATCAGGAGTGAAAATTTAGGGTAAAATTTTTCTTAGCTCATAATAACAGAGTTACATTAGTGAGAGGCAACCACCACACTTAGAAGTGGAATGTTTTGTCAAGAGAAGGCGCATAGGTATGGTTTAACCATAAGTTCCTTCATCAGATATTCAGGATAAGGTGTGAACATTGTTCTGAACTCACACTAAAGGTCTAGACAGAGGTCCCTTTGTGAAAAGGGAATTCAATTAATTAGTTAACCTTACACCGGAGGAAGTTAGTGCAATGGAGAAGAGGACATTAAAGGGGAAAATTAACTTACAAGAAGAATTGCTAGCCCTTTTGGGAAATTCTGCTTAAACGGTCAATACAAGTGGTAACAATATCGCGTTTTGTAAGATGGAGGTAAAATATTCCTTGAGTGGGGAGCTACAAGAATCGAAGAATTTAGATAGAGTAAGAGTGGGGAAAATCGGTGCAGGTGAAGCACCACAAGGGGGAGACCTAGCAGGGGACCCATTTAAATGATTCAGATAGTAAAATTTGTATCGAGCGATGGTGATTTTAGTAAGATTTGTCAAAGCCAGTAGCGTGTTTCTTAGGGACATCAAAGATAAGGGAACAACGGAGGTAGTCATCAGAGTCGAGACTACCAACGTCCGAGACTAGGACAACCTTAACATGGTCAGTGTGATCAGAGATAAGTGGAGTATATGTGTAGAGATATGTTGTGGGGAGTAAAACCCGTACGTTAAAAATTTTCCAAAACAAGTATAGGGATAAGGGTATGGTGTCTAGCAAGGGAAATAGTTATTGAAATTTTTGGTTTGGTACGGAGAGGTGTGTTAAGTCCAGTAATCATTTAAGCAGCCAGGACGATTGGCAAGGTAGAAGTATGAGTTATATCCTCAGATGATGATGTGTGTTGTATGTGACATGAACGAGTTACTACATTTTTATTATTTCTATATTTGCATGAGAGACGAGTTTAGTGAGTATCTCGGCAATGTTATTATTTATGTGAATATTTTTCCCTGGTATAGTGGGGTTACCTTTAGTGTTATCCGCGGAGGATGAATGGGTGTATCGATAGTGGTATATACTTTATTGAGATTACTCATTTAGTGATGTGTTATATGAGTATGATATTATCTTGATTATGATTTTATAGTGATGCTTATACCGATAGTGGGCGCACGTCGCAAGTCTGTCGCGGTTACTAGCTTAGGGTAGAATGTTTTATTCTGACGAGTCCTCATCTGCGAGGGGGCTGGACTCGCGTCTAGATCTTTATATATATATATATTATCGAGTCTTCGAAAGGTATAATGGTCTCGGATATTTGATCCCGGTATGTGTAGGGACTTTATTGATATGTTTCGAAGTGTATTTGGTTTACTATTCAGCGGAAATATTTGGCTGGTTATTACAATTAACGCTCAGGATGTGGTAATAAGAATAGTACATTGTTATATCACCCTTTAGAGACGTGGAAGTTAATACTCATAGTTGTATGTCTTGGGACAGGATTTTGAGAGCCCCGATTATATTTGCATGATATTTATGGAATGAGATTACCATCAATGTTAAGAGAAGTGTCTCTTGGAAGAAGTTACTTGTTTAAGTGTAATTGCAGAAAGAGATGTAACTTTTTTGTCAAGAGATAGGAATATGGGCGTACATGTTATGGACTGAGGGCCTAACGGATTCCAATGACCGACAATGCTAGGTAGTAGTATATTGGGGGGTTCCTTGTTTGGATTTCTCTTTGCGAGGCATCCCACACATGAAATTTAGCATAAGGTTGGTAGAAGGGAGATGTTTGGCCATTCGTCCATCAGTCTGGTACCTCGGTTGTTATGGAAGTATGTAGCTATAACTGAAGGTTAAAAGGTAAGTTACGATATAAGGTCAGTAAAGCCAGTTGTGTGGTGAGGAACTACTGAAAATTTTATTTTTATTCTAACGGGTTGAAGGATGGAATGATGTTTAAGAAGATTTAGAATTTCAACTTCGAGGATGATTGAGAACGCCCAAGTGGTATAGCCACGCTGCGAATACAGGGGCAATATAGAGTTTGGAGTATGTATGAAGCATATATGATTATTAAAACCGTATGCACAGTTTATAGGGGTGTAGACACCCTGGTTTGCTGAGGTAAAATCTCTGGAAGAAGAGACATGGAAATAGATGGGTGAAATTTATGCTTATGAACTAATATTACATGATGGTAGTGGTAGAATGGATTAAGCGTCGTAAGAGAATGATGATAAGCAGTATATTCATGTGTAATCAGAGTAGCACGTCTGAACTCGGTTGAAAGGTAGTGGGAAGACATTTAAAAGGGGGTATCCCTTGAGAAGACAAATAATTAATTATTATGGACAAATTGGAGCAGAGTTCTACCCAGTTGATTATTGAGAGTGACTTTCACGTAAATAGAATGCTGATATCAATAAGATATGAAGAGTCCAGAAGTGCACATCGTGGTAAAAACTTTTGGTATGAACCGAGGGAAGAAGAGGGTTATTAAATATCACTTAACGTGAAGAATTGTAAGTGAAATTCGGTGTTGAAAGGTGTATAGCAAGTAGTAGATCGGTTGGAGTAAGAGGATCAACCAGGAGATTTTGTATCAAGCCGACGATTCCAGTGATGGAAGAGTCAAGTTGGCAAATTTCTTTGATGAGTTATAGATAAGTAACGAGTTCCTTTGAATGTGTGGAACGGGTTGTCCAGAAGGAAAGTAATTGTTATATCTTTAGGTGACTTTAACTATTAGGTAGTGATCGTGCCGGTACGTGGTTCTACCTAGTATTATTTTGAACTAGGATGAGATCCTTGTAACCCACCTTTAATATGGGGTATCAAAAAGTAGTGGGGATAACAACTCGTTTTGAGAAGGGCGTCTCACCTATAGCCCGAGGAGTAGGCGCAAGGTGATTGACGACTGGTGGAGCTGTATAAAAGAAATTTTGGACTCGTTGCGATAATTTCATTTCCACAACGGGTATAGCTAGTAAGTGAAGTATAATATGGTAATGGGGAGAGGATATTACCTAATAGTAGAGTTGTGTGAAAGCACTCATACCTACTTATAGTGGACAAGGTTCTTACTGAGGTTTTGTGTGGATAAACCTTACCATTCTTCCTCTGGATGTTTAGACGTGAGGGAATTATTAGAGTTTTGGATCAGTTAGAAGTTAGAGTCCGATAACTATAATGGGATAACCACAAACCGTCTTAGATGGCTTTTTCCTTTTGTAAAAGTTACACCGCCGAGAACGGAGATTCGAAGAACGAACAAGAGTAGTCAGATGTCCTATGGTTTCTCCCGGGATGAAAGTTTTTCATTTAAATAAACACGAGAATTGATACAAAGGAGGTGCGATCTCCCAATAATATTGAGATAATACGACCAATGATGTGTAGGCTAATCTTATTCGAATATTGTTTAGTAAGAGCACAATGCGAGGTGCATTTATTGAGGTGTGACCCTATAACTGATAAAGTGTCGAGAGTGTTCAATAAACTTGTTGTGAAGTGGGGGTTGTACTGATTGAGCCTTACTTTGAATTTTGTTTTGAGTACTGGAGGATACCAAATTTTTCCAGGTATACCGAACTTTTCGAATTTCGGGACGAAATTCTGTTATTAGGGGGAAGTATGTAATACCCCGTATTTTTATGGCTTTAAAATATGAGATTTCTTAAATAAAATTGCTTTTAATTATGGGATTAATTAAATTAATTTGAGATAATTAATTGGAAATTAATTCGAATTTAAATACTAGCGAGACGAGAGTTGGTATTTGATTATGATAATAATATTGAATATTACTGAGTGAATATGATAATATATGATTATTGAATTTATTAAAATTATCGTGAGTTATAAATACGATAATTCAGAAATTAAGTTGGGACACGCGTGTCAATCGCGTTAGGAATTAATTTTAATGAAATTGTAAGTAAATTATATTTGTATCATCCGTATGGTCATTTTGAGTGCGCCAACGCGTCCAGAAGGGTTGAAATAGTCAAAAAACACTAACCATGAGTTTAGTTTGGATCCCAGGACATTTTTAGGCCTAATTGATAACCCGGGAGGGTAGTTTAGTCATTTTAATATTTAATGAATATTGACCTACGAAAATTAGGTGATATTTATCATCCAACCATAGGGCCACTAGGTCCATTATCCGTTAAAACCAAAGAGCGGGCAACGTGAATAGAGACAAGAAGTTCCAAGGGTTTCCATGGCCATAACCACCACACACCACCACCATCACCGAATTTGTGACCGAAAAGAGAGGGAGAACCAACCAATACCGTATCAACGGATCAGAACTTCTAAACAGAGGCAAGAGATTTATCTTGCAAAGATTCAAAGCATATAATTTACATGATAGTGTAGGTTTAAAGATACGTCATGAACAATGAATTAAATTGTGAAATGGGAGAATTAAACATTGAATCTGGGTAGCGTTGCATGTAGTTAAAACTTATGGACGTATATTAGATATGAAATCATGCTTTATGTGTAGGGAAGTATGAAATTTAATCAGGATTTATGATATTCTTGAAGAAATTTGGAAGAACTAGGTTTAGAGGAATAATTATGAATTTTGGTCCAAGAAATTGTTAATTGAGGATGATTTAATGATTCTAATAACGTTAGAAATCATGTCAACATGTTGGTATGATGATTAGTATACTTGGTTGGGAGTTTGGGACGTTGTAATGAAGAGTTAGAGGTGTAAAAATAAGAAACCCGTAACTGTTTAAGAGAATTCTGGGCAAATACATGATTGATCGATCAATCGACTCAAGAATGTCGATCGATCGATGATCGATGATCGATCGATTGATCCCTTTTCTTCGATCGATCGACCTCTTATGATTTTTGGTATTTGTTTTCCTTTAAGGTTTAATGAAAATCCCAAAGCCGATAATGATTCCTAGGGTGATTAATACAATATTGTGGGACTTGGTTAAGGTCAGTAGGGTCTTAGTTAATGCCCGAAAAAATGGTTTACCTTATAGAATTGAGTGCTATTGCATCGAGGGACTACCGAGTGAGGTACGGTTAGAAATCGTTCAAATTGAAACTATAATGGGAGTAAATGATGATGTAAGGATAAGAACAGTAATGGGGGACTTTAAGTTACTGAGATAACATTAGAAACTAATAGGATGCCTAGTAACCTTTTGTGATAGATTTATGTACTCAAATTGATACGACAAGAGAGTTATCAAGCTAAATATATATTATGTAGGATTAAACTAAAAGTAATCAATAGGAGGAGATCAAACCAATTTAAGCCTTGAATTGGAATGGAATCTTCAATTACATCAACAATCTCTCAATTATACATCAAAAATCACTCAATCATAATCCCTCATTAATGAATTTATTGAATCTAAACTAAAAATTACAATGTAAAAATAAAAAGTATAGTGGATGAATTCATAATGGGCAATTAAATAATAAAAGAGATTTGCTAAAAATGCAAATCCTAACATTATAAAATTGTACATTAGAACTCATCTAAAGAAATAAATTCTAAATCATTACTTTATATTGAGATAATTGCTAAAAATGAAAAATCTCAATATAAAGGAATGGATTAGAATTTACCTCCCATAAGGGATGAATTCAACTACATCAATCTATTTTGAAATGATTGCTAAAAATGCTAAAATTCATTATAGATGGGTGGGGTTGAATTTATCCTAGAGATAAATTTCACTACACACCTCTTTATTGAGATATTTGCTAAAAATACAAATACTCTCTAAAGAGGAGTGCAGAGAAATTTATCACACAAGAGTTTTAAAACTAAATTTGAGATCCTTTGAAAATGGACCAAGTCTTCAATTTATATGGTGCACATGGAGGCTAGGGGTAAATTGGGTAATTGACATAAGTGTTCATGGAAATGGTGAGAGGAGCATGTGGGTTGAGAGGTGTGAGGATAAAATCAGATTTGGTTTGAGGGGTATTTTGGGTATATGGGATAAAGAGTTAGTTGGGGGTATTTGGTTAATAAGAGGGTTAAGTGAGTTTTTTACACATGTGGGCATGAGTTGACTTGATCTTGTTTTGCATTTGGCAGGTAGAAGTCGTGGGTAAAAATGGTTTGGAGAAGATGGATTGGAAGAAATGGGGATCTCCATATTCAAAATGGTTTTGGGTAGAAAATGGGTGTGGCCTCGAGGCAGGTCCGATTGGGTTGGATTGGATGGCTAGGTAGCGGGTTCTGGCCTTGGACTCGCCGGCGGGTAAGGTAGGTATGGGTCGGACACAGGTTTCGCCAGCGATGGGGGGAAAGGGCAGGGCTCGCAGGTTCGTCTTAGGGTCGCACCTGGGTCGCGGTTTGGGAGGAGGTGTGAGCTGAGGTCCATGCGCATCCACCGTGTGGGGCGCTGGTGGTTGCGCCGGAGGGGGGTTGATCGGACATGGGTTCTGGCGCGGTCGGATCCGGTTGGGTTGGCGCCGGGGTCGGTGGGGAAGCAGGTGTAGGAATATGGGTCGCCGGCCGGAGGTTGGTTTGTTGGAGGTCCGGGGGGTCGAATTTTGGGCTGGAGATAGGGGAATGGATCCGAGTTGGTATAAGGGTCAGGCAGGCAGGTGAGTGAGATGAGAGCACATGAGCATGGCAAAGGTGTGAGGTAATAAAATCTGATATGGGTGCACATGAGGGTGCACATGGGAGCATGTGGTTTGTGAGGTTAGAGGTGTAATTTTGGAATAAAGGGAAAAGGGATATTATACATGTGGGTGTCTTTATTTTATTTTATTTGGAGTTTTGCCTTTGGTATTGTTTGGCAGGAGAAATCGTGACTTAGAAGCAATGGGTTGCTGCCGGAACTTGGGGAAGACATGGTTTGGTTAGCGGTTTGGGGTTGGTTTGGATGAGCACGGGTTAAGTCCGGCTTCGAAGTCGTGACAGGGTCGGTTGGGGTTGGATAATGGGTTTCTACCCGGGTTTTCGGGTTTGGCCGAAGCAAAGGTGGCGGTTGATTCGGGTCGCGGGTTTCGCAGGGAGTTGGTCGGCGGAGAATTTTCGGGTTTGGGGTGATTCTCGGGTTGAGGTTTGTTGGGGGTTACATAGTTGGAGTTATGGTGGTGTAGATTGTGAAGTGGGTATATGGGATGGGGTTTTAGGAGGGTTGGTTGTGGTGGTAAGAGAGAGAATGGTGGGTTTAATGGTGTTAATGGAGGATGGAGGAGAGAGAAATATTTGGTGGGGAAGAAGATGGGTGGGTGAGGTTAGAGTGTAGGTGAGTGTGTGGGAATTTGGGTGAGCGTGAGGGAGTTGGTTGTGTGTGATGTAGGGTATATGGTATTAGTGTGTGACTTAGGGAGTATTTGGGTGTATGTATGGCTAAGGTATTTAGGATGTGAGGGGTTGTGTGTGTGTTTAACTTATGACCCTTAGAAAAATAAAACTACCTAAAAATTTTTTTAATAAAAAGTAAAAATCTTAAAATAAAATTCTAATAAAATAAAGACTCAAAATAAAATAAGACTGAAAAGAAATAAAAAATAAAAAATAACAAAAAACTATTGAAATAAAAACTAAAATCCTTAAAATTCTAATCTTAATAAAATAAAAAGTAATCAAAATCAAAATAAAATTATACTAATAAAAATTGAAAAATAGAAAATAAAACCTAGAAATTCTAAAATAAACCGTAAAAATAAAACGACCCAAATTAAAAATCTAAAAAAAATATTAAAGGGCACAACCTAAACACACACGGGGTTCGGGCTAGGTAGGCTTGGTTTAGGGTAGGCTAGGGTACGAGACAATGGTACTTAGCTCCATTAAACATGCATTTGCCTCAATATATAGCTTTTGATATCGCAAACGGACATTTGACCTACAAGATAAACATTTAAGCACATAAGATCCAAATTATCGAGAATTAGCAACTAAAATACATCAATTCGGGGTATTAAATGTACAGTTTTGAGTGCTTATCACACCACCTCCAAACAGAGCGTTGCTAGTCCTCGAGCAATAAGATAGAGAGAAAGAGAAAGATAAGAAACCAAAAGTGTACCACTTTCGCGGGCACTTGCGATTGCACTTAGCATGTGCAATAAGACTTTAAACCTATAGGTTGCCCTACAGGACGAGTTGTGTCTCGTGAGGGTTTACAGAAAATATACCCACAAAATTCCTATTTAAAAAGATTTATTGAAAGGCAGTCAATCTCTTATTAACCGTAGAATAATCGCACAATCCATCACATGAGAAATATTTTGGGAAATACAAGCTAGAATGTGTAAAAATATTTAGCTAAGTAAATACTCAAGGCACATCCTCCCTAGAACTCAACGTGTGTGGTGTGAATCAGTCAAAACGGGTCGAGCATCACAAGAGTAATTCCTAGATTGCCTTTTCGGAATCAACGCTTCAACTTCAAATCTCACTTGATATAACTCTCTCAAACAAACTCAAAGAGATTTGGGTTAGTGTATCGCTCTTGTGTGTGAGGAGGTGAGTAAATGTAAGCAAGTTCAAACGTCTCACACACACACACATAAGAAAGAACGTACATTTAGAAAGAAAAGTGATCTCATGAAAGAATGTTAATCACTATAGTGAGAATGTTGAGTTATTCACCACGTTGACTTTCATTTGCCCGAACACCGAGGGGAAAATGAAATGGGATATGTGGGATGAGGTGAGGTAGGATAGGATGGGATGATGATATGATGGATGGATGGTGGATATTTGAGAAAAGTTTATCACTTATAGACGAACAAATGTCTTTATTTCTTGACTGCAACTTTCTCTTTTTCTTCTTTTCCAAATACTCATCAATGTATGAGATAAATCAGCTAAAAATACAAATAACCCCAACATAGATTTGTATTTAATTTTTCTCCATCTGAATCGACTTTGGGAGAGATATTCGCTAAAAATGCAAACACTCTCTATGACAGATCTTCTCCTTTTTTACTTTTTTTTTTCCAAATACGCATCAATGTTTGAGACAAATTTGCTAAAAATACAAATAACCCCAACATAGATTTGTATTTAATTTTTCTCCACCTAAATCGGCTTTGGGAGAGATATTCACTAAAAATGAAAACAATCTCTTTGACGGATCTTCTCCTTTTACTTTCAACACTATTCTCTGTGGGTGGAAAATGGAAGTGGATATGGAAATGGGTGGTATGATATATGGTGATGATATGTAAAATGGAAGGTGTATGGATTTATGATAAATGGAATTTGGTTGGTGTATGGGTGAAAGTATGGTGATCGGGACAATTTCAAGACACGTGTTTCTTACAACTCGAAAGTGATGTCGTTCTCAGTAATCAACTCAAAATTTTTAATGAAGAATAATGAGATCATACAACGATTTAAGTGCAGAGACAAAGGAAGTTGAATCAACTCATGACTCAGAGATTGCGTAAAATACTCTAAAAGGTGAAAAGCACAAACCTCACAAGCGAAAGTCTCCACTAGTGATCCTTAAGGTTCTCTTGATAATTGTAATACTCTTCAACTCTAAACCGTAGTGAAGTGATAAGTGCATAAATTTTGTTGAGTCTAGAAATTCATGGTGCAATATGCCTTGGGACTTATTACATAAGCTATTAGAAAAATATAAATACTCTAGCCTGATTCCTAGACTTAGAAAGATGAATGATTGAAAATTCACATCAATGATTGAGATGAAAGAAACTACACGAAATTTTAAAAATCAGGTTTTAAAATCAAAAGTTTTCAAAAGAGGTACGATTTTGATAAAATTCCCCACCCCCAAACAAAACGAAACCTCATCCTCGATGTTAAGTAAAGTAATTTTTAAAATTGAGAGCATAAGGTAGAAAAGAGATTACCAGAATCAACCGCTAATGAAGTGGACAGATATAGACAAGAATAATCCTGAAGAAAAATTGAGATAAAAAAATTTGTACGAGTCTAAAAACATGGTAAAACATAAGGTGATGTGAAATACCACCCCCAAACAGAATGAGACTAGTACAATAAACACGGGCTGCCTCCTGGTAGCGCTAAGTTTAATGTCCTCAGCCAGATCGAAGGAATCTCACCCTAAGGATAAGATCTATGAAAGCACAGGGCGGCAAAAGAATTGGGTGATGAGAATCACCCCCAAACAAGACTGAAGCGTCAATTTTGTTGGATAATTTGGCAAAAGTGAGGTGAAGAAATACCAATCACGACCTTATTTTTTATTTTCAATATGTTCTATTTTTTTGTGTGGTGTTTGAATAATTTGAAAAAGAAAGGAAATATTTTTGGGATTTTTAGAGAATGAAAGGAAGAAAATGTTTTTGGATTTTTTGGAAGAAAATAGTGGGAAAAAAAATATTTTTGGATTTTTTAAATTTTTTTCAAAAAGAAAGAAAATATTTTTGGATTTTTCAAATAAAAAATAAAAAATAGAGGAAGAATATGTTTTTGGATTTTTTTGGAGAAACAAAGGAAAATATATATATATATATATATATATTTGGTTTTTTATAAAAATAATAAAAGAAAATATTTTTTTGGAAGAAAAGGTGGGAAAAAATAGGTGAACTCTTTGAATTTGACGAACTCACTAAAACTGACTACCGAAAAATAAATTGGACACACACAAGTCAAGGAGAATTCTTAACTAACACATAACTAATTTTTATCTTTGAACTTAGTGAAAGGGGTAGTCAAATTTTAATTAAGTCCGTGGGCGATAAAAAAAATTACAAAAATCTGAGTGATCACCTTTGTAAAATTTTCTCCTATTGGGCTACCTAGTTAATAGATTTTAAATTTAGTGAAGGCTAGGGTAGCACACAATGGTAAGCGAGTGAGTCAGGTGATGAAATCCCTTCTCGTGAGTGACCGGGTGTAGGTCTCAGTCAATTAATTCATCACACCATTCGAAAATAAATCCAAGAATAAAATCACCTAAGAGCACACAAAGCACACAAAATAATTGGCTCGCTAACAGGAGAAGCGCGGGGGTTTAGAAATATACCTCTCACGATTTTTAGGCCGTTATAGATGGGTGAGGTTGAATTTATCCTAAAGATAAATTTCACTACACACCTCTTTATTGAGATATTTGCTACAAAATGCAAATACTCTCTAAAGAGGAGTGTAGAGAAATTTATCACACAAGAGTTTTAGACTAAATTTGAGATCCTTTGAAAATGGCCCAAGTCTTCAATTTATATGGTGCACATGGAGGCTAGGGGTAAATTGGGTAATTGACATGAGTGTGCATAGAAATGGTGAGAGGAGCATGTGGGTTAAGAGGTGTGAGGATAAAATCAGATTTGGTTTGAGGGGTATTTTGGGTATATGGGTTAAAGAGTTAGTCGGGGGTATTCGGGTAATAAGAGGGTTAAGTGAGTTTTTTACACATGTGGGCATGAGTTGACTTGGTCTTGGTTTGCATTTGGCAGGTAGAATTCGTGGGTAAAAATGGTTTGGAGAAGATGGATTGGAAGAAATGGGGATCTCCAGATTCGAAATGGTTTTGGGCAGAAAACGGGTTTGGCCTCGGGGCAGGTCCGATTGGGTTGGATTGGATGGCTGGCTCGCGGGTTCTGGCCTTGGACTCGCCGGCGGGTAAGGTAGGTCTGGGACGGCACGGATTTCTCCGGCGACGGGGGGAAAGGGCAGGAATCGCAGGTTAGGGTTAGGGTAGCACATGGGTCGCGGTTTGGACGAAGGTGCAAGCTGAGGTTCGTGGGCATCCGGCGTGTGGGTTGCTGGTGGTTGCGCCGGAGGGGGGTTGATCGGAGATGGGTTCTGGCACGATCGGATCCGGTTGGGTTGGCGTAGGGGTCGGTAGGGAAGCAGGTGTAGGAATATGGGTCGCCGACTGGAGGTTGGTTCATCGGAGGTTTGGGGGTCGGATTATGGGCTGGAGATAGGGAATGGCTTCGAGTTGGTATAAGGGTCAGACAGGCTGGTGAGTGAGATGAGAGCACATGAGTATGGCAAAGGTGTGAGGTAATAAAATCTGATATGGGTGCACATGAGGGTGCACATGGGAGCATGTGGGTTGTGAGGTTAGAGGGGTAATTTTGGAATAAAAGAAAAAGGGATATTAAACATGTTGGTGTCTTTTTCTTATTTTATTTGGAGTTTGGCCTTTGGTATTGTTTGGCATGAGAAATCGTGACTTAGGAGAAATGGGTTGTTGCCGAAACTTGGGGCAGACATGGTTTAGTTAGCGGTTTGGGGCTGGTTTGGATGAACACGGGTTAAGTCCGGCTTCGAAGTCGCAACAGGGTCGGCTGGGGTTGGATAACGGGTTTTTACTCGGGTTTTCGGGTTTGGCCGAAGCAAAGGTGGCGGGTTTCACGGGTCTACCCGGAAGGGAGGGGCTGTTATGGGTTATGGTCGGAGTTGGCCGGCGGCGAATTTTCGGGTTTGGGGTGGTTCTCGGGTTGAGGTTTGTTGGGGGTTAGATAGTTGTGGTTATGGTGGTTTAGATTGTGAAGTGGGTATATGGGATGGGGTTTTAGGAGGGTTGGTTGTGGTGGTAAGAGAGAGAGTGGTGGGTTTAATGGTGTTAATGGAGGATGGAGGAGAGAGAAATATTTGGTAGGGAAGAAGATGGGTGGGTGAGGTTAGAGTGTAGGTGAGTGTATGGGAATTCAGGTGAGGGTGAGGGAGTTGGTTGTGTGTGATGTAGGGTATATGGTATGAGTGTGTGGGTTAGGGAGTTTTTGGGTGTATGTATGGCATAAGGTATTTAGGATGTGAGGGGTTGTGTGTGTGTTTAACTTATGACCCTTAGAAAAATAAAACTAACTAAAAAAAAGTAAATTAATAAAAAGTAAAAATCTTAAAATAAAATTCTAATAAAATAAACTCAAAATAAAATAAGACTAAAAAGAAATAAAAAATAACAAAAAACTATTAAACTATTAAACTAAAAACTCAAATCCTAAGAAATGTAAAATCTAATAAATAAAATGAAATCCTAAAAATTCTAATCCTAATAAAATAAAAAATAATCAAAATCAAAATAAAATTATACTAATAAAAATAGAAAAATCGAAAATAAAACCTAGAAATTCTAAAATAAACCATAAAAATAAAACGACTCAAATTAAAAATATAAAAAAAATATAAAAGGGAAAAACCTAAACACACACGGGGTTCGGGGTAGGTTTAGGCTCGATTTAGGGTAGGCTAGGGTATGGGACAAGGGTATTTAGCTCCATTAAACATGCATTTGCCTCAATATATAGCTTTTGATACTGCAAGCGGACATTTGACCTACAAGATAAACATTTAAGCACATAAGATCCAATTTGTCGAGGATTAGCAACTAAAATACATCTATTCAGGGTATTAAATGTACAGTTTGGGTGCTTATCAATCGCCTATATCCAGTTAGAGATAGCATACTCAGACTTTTTGTTTTATTTGAGAAGTTGGTTTATTTATTCAGACTCTTGTTTCGAGATTTTATTTTACTCTGGTTTTATTTTTGGAGTGTTTACTTTAGACTCAGTTTATTTCTTTTCTTCAGCTATTTGTATGAGATTGTTTATGCGATTGATGGTCGGTGATTTAATTACTTGGTTATTGTTAATTTAATTAATAAAATTTGCCATCTCTCTTTTTAAATATTAGGTGGCTAGTAATAAATTAAATGTTTTCGACGGTGATGCTAAGACTGAACCAACTTGATATTCTGTATTAATTTCAAAAAGGAGTAGCTACCCGGTATTTAATTAGTCGGGGTGTCACATCAGCTACCACATTTTCCTTGCCTAGGTGATAGTGGATATCAAATTGATAGTCCTTTACGAACTCCAACCACTGTCGTTGCCGTATATTTAGGTCTTTCTGCGAGAACAAATATTGTAACGACTTGTGGTCCGTGAAAAGACTAAATCTCTCCCCCAGGAGGTTGTGCCTCCATATCTTCAAGGCAAACACCACTGCAACAAGCTCTAAATTATGGGTGGGATAGTTATTTTCATGGGGCTTAAGCTTGTGAGATGCGTATGGAATAGCTCTATGCTCCTGTTGTAGCACACCACCCAATCCTTCTAAAGAAGCGTCTGTGAAGACCAAATAGTCTACTCTCGATTTTGGCAATGAGAGTATAGGAGCATAAGTTAATTTACCCTTCAGCTCGTCAAAAGCTAGCCGACAGGAGTTGTCCCAAACAAATCGTACTCCCTTCTGGGTCATGTTCGTTAAAGGGCCCGCAATTTAGGAGAAACCCTTAATGAAATGATGATAGTATCCCGCCAAACCCATAAAGCTACGGATCGTCGTTGGAGTCATAGGATGATTCCATTCCCTCATTGTTTCAACCTTGCTCGGATCCACAAAAACACCTTCAACCGTCACAATATGCCCTAATAATTGCACTTCATGCAAACCAAAAGCCACATTTCTCGAACTTAGCATAAAGATGATGATCCCGTAGTGTCTGTGTCACAACCCGCCTAAAATAATAATGGGTGGCCAGCCCTATACTATATTAAATCAGGAGTTTCATATGGTCCAGTCTCAACATCAACTGTCAGTACTATATAATATAGGACTAACTACCCGAAATCACATAAGCGGGATATGAAAATTAAAGAAAAACATGCGACGAACAACAAACTAACACTATAACACCACCAACAAGAAAAAGATGCATGATAGGACTAAGATCAATGAAATGCTAAAAATAAAATGAACTAAATAACTACAACCGAATGTACTACACAAAGTAGACCCGAATAAGCTGCCGGGTCACAACCAATACAATAACTGAAATGGAATAAATATAAACATGTATATAAATATCCCTTGGGTACAAACCCGATATACAACATGAATCCTACCTAGAATTTTAAGGAAGTAGGAAGCGGCTACATGAAACATCCCGCAACAGTCCGCACCTGTCACGGCTCCCAAGACTCTGGATAGAAAGTCATCTGGCATCCATGCGGAAGGATACCTGAGGTAATATATATATATACAAGGAGGAGAGAAAAGTAAACGGGTCAAAGCCCCGAATGTGAAAAATATTTAGCAAGTGTGTTAACCGTGCATAATAATTATCGGTGCACTTATTTCATAATTAAAGTGAGACCACTCTCTCGTGGGACCCCCAACTCACCTCTCATCTAAAGGCGCGCACCTATTTGCGTCCTCAAGTTTTAGTTAAATTACCCCATTATGTAAGGACAACCTAACTTATCATAGGCCTAGCCCATACCCACGAGAGCTACTTTCCTAATATACCCCAAGAATCCACCCCCTCTTTCTAAACACAAATAAGTATTTATTTCAATCATATGTGCCTTATTAGGCTAAGTGGATTCCGGTTTATACTTTAACCAATTACAATAAGATTACCCAATATGCAATTGGATTGAGACATAGAATTTAAATTCTAATTAATAAGCATGAAAAATTATTATTGACACAACTTCCCTCCAATTTCAACGCTGCTCTGCGTTTCGTGCGTGGGGTGTCTCGCAAAGCGAAATCCAAACAAAGAACCACCCCGTTACACTACTCCATGTCAACATCGATCCTGGAGATCCATCATGTCACACATAAATATCGACAGAACTTCTCTCTACTCTCAACAATGTACTACATTTCGTGCGTGGGGAGTCTCGCAAAGAGAAATCCAAACAAGGAACCGCCCCGTTACACTACTCTTTGACAATGTCGATCATAGAGATCCATAATGCCGTGCATACCATAACTGACAGAACTTTTCTCCAATTTCAACACTGCACTGCGTTTCATGCGTGGGGTGTCTCGCAAATCCAAATCCAAACAAGGAACCACCCCGTTACACTACTCCATGACAATGTCGATCCAAGAGATCCATAATGCCATATATACAATATAATACTATTACTACAACTAACATCACCAATAATATCCTTGGGATGATGTAACCGAAATATTCCTTATATGCGATACATCAACCCCCATCAATCTAGTACACCATAATCATCCAATATGTACTCTACAAAGATTCTATATCCTTCCATCTAGGATATATAAATATATATATAGGTATTTTATTCTCACCATATATATATACACACCAAAATCCAAACCCATGACCAAGTGTAAATACCATATATGATGTACAATGGCCATGCAAATATAATACCCGTCTATATATAGCGCCGATAAAACTGCATCAATGCTATCATCTTCCCAGAGTCCGGCTCACGTAACAACTGGGGACCACCTGGTGGGGATCAACGACACCCACCTCGTGGTAATTCACACACACGACGTCCCGGGAAGCGGTCATAGTTCCAACCGGCAATGAGACGAAACATACCCACCACGTCTCATCCCAAAATATATATCTATATCGTATAATAACACAAGGGACGACTATGACCTGGGGAATATCCACACCTTGCTCTATATGCCAGGATGCTCACCCTCTGCGCGGAAACTTCCCAATGACAGCATGAGCGGGGTATGCTTAACCACATAAGTATATATATCGCTCACATACGCAATATACATACATCCATATGATCCCATCATATGATCCAATATAATAAACCATCATATACGGTTTAAATATCCATACCATGTATGTCCACGACATAAATATATCCATATATTCATATTCATACATAGATATATGTACATATATTCACACATCGCTATATCAATATATATACAAACTAATTCTCGTTCATATGTATAAGATATATAAACCCGGCTATAAGTATACATAATCCTCAATATACAAGCCGTCACCACAATTTCCATTAAATGTACCTCGATATGTGAATACAATCCCTCACTTGAAACATATTCAATTATTTTTCCTGTGATGAATAGTCTCCCGAAACCATATGTATATTTCTATACATATATATTCAACATTAGGGTTATCACCCAAGAGTTTGTGTAGGAATCCATCAGTACACATTTCATCCATATCCAAAAGTACATAATTACCTTAGTACTATTTAACCATAGGCACACACACATGACTTAATAGTCTAAAACCTCAATTTATTCCAACCTCATTTCAAGTATTGGAATCTCAATGGTCATATCCCCATAATTACGTTTAAACTATCCTAACTAGAATTTATGCTACTGCTTATTCTAGTCGATAGTACGATCCCAAGCCATTCCCCAAGTCACCTATGGTTCGAATAAATCTCGGTAACCCTTACTCCTATAGAGTTATCAATTGTTCCTTAGCCTAAACATTTCTATCTAAGGATATGAGACCCCTCACTCTTTAAAGAGTATGCGACCACTCTCTTCCAAATGGCCCCAATCTGTAACTTAACAATATCCTATCCTTATAAGGAGTTGACATAAATGTCGGCCTAGAAATTCACAACATACATGGATATTTCTTATCCAATTATTCCAAGAAGTTCTCACTATAAAATACTAAGTGAGAGACCCCCTATAAGTCACCAGAAGATATCTCTTACTTTATAAGAGAGAACCCCAAATCAACAAACCCAACCAAAAAGGGCTAGAAGTCATCTTAGGAAACCCATAAAACAGCCCATTAAGGAAGCCCCTAAGAATAAACTCCAAAAGAAAAGGGGAAGAAGAAATCCAAGTTTTGGGCTAAAAATAGGGGACCGGTCGACCGCGGGTCCAAGTTTTGCCTACGAAGAAATGCAGTAGGCTTTTCCTTAAGGCGCGGTCGACCGGTCCCCAGACCGCGGTCGACCGGCCATACCAGTTAAGCTGGCCGATTTCCCTATTTCAGCAAACCCATGAAATTAATACCCAAATATCATCACCAAGTCCCCAAATCTTTAACCCAATAATGTTATTAACAAGAAAACCCATCCTACATCTCATCCTAACCATTTATAGGTGATTAAACCATAGAATAACATTGATTTCAAGATTTAAACCCCAAAATCTAGGTTTTGGTATTTATACCCAAAAATCCATTTCTTTACCCACAAATTATGAAATTAAATACACAAATAGCTATTTATCAAGATTAAACACTTGCCTCAGATTTGTAGAGGTTGGATCGTCCTCGATGTCGCGGTTTTGGGCCGGAATCTCCAAGCTTTCTTCCTCTCTCTCTTCTTTTCTTCTTCTTTCCTTCTCTTTCTCCCTCTAGGGATTTTCTCTCTTTCTCTCAAATGAGAAGTGGCTTAATCCGTAAGCCTCATGAACCTTTAAAACAAAATCCCAACTTTAAATGTTAATACACACTTTAAATGACTCGTTTACTCCAATTCAAGTCAAAATAGCTTAAAAACATTCCGGAGCCGAAATAAGACCCAATGACAGTCATTTTGACTATCTCGACCCTTCCGAGATCGATGGTACCCACAAAATTATCATCCGAAATACTTTAAAATATTCTCTATTTTTGGGCCTCAATTCCCAAATTTTGAAATTCTCCAATTTAATTAAATTTTATTTTCCCAAAATTTAATTTCTCAGTCTCCAAAAATCGAGGGTTGTTACACACTTCCCCCCTTACAAAAATTTCGTCCGCAAAATTTAAGACATGCCTAGGACCTCAATATCATCTAGTCCTCACATCAATCCTTAGGATCACTATACCGATCCTTCCTGGTTCTCATATCGAACCATATATTTTTTAAAGCAACTACTACCCAGGGCGCCCATACACCCCGTATCCGAGTTTCCACTCGTAAAATCATGATCAGGCTCCATTAGCCTCAAATCATAACATAAACCTCAGCAATATGATCTATTACAACATACTAAATATATAAAAGTTTAAAATTTCCCAATGGTAGAACTCTCCTCAATTCCTGACACTAGCCACCTTCGTGCGGGGGAGGTCTCGCAAGCGAAATCCAAACAAGGAACCCTCCCAATACACTACTATGTAGCTGGGTCGGGGATTGAGATTAGTTGAACCAGGGTTAAGGTTTTATAAAAAGAAAAATTTCCATATTTAGATATTGCCCGAGGGCATATGCAACAATACTATATAAATCAATCCCGCGCCTTTCGACACGCCAAACAAACACCTTATGTTTAAAACACAAGGCCTCAATAAATACAATATGGATAACCAATATCTAGTTCTCAAAACTAGCACAACTATGAGCTAAACTATCCGCTCCACATAAATCTACCAAAATCTGAACCTCTCAGTTATGAATAGGTGTATCATCTCCAAAGATGCCATATAAAGGCCACACTTGCTCACTTCCTCCTCTAGGAAAATTTCATACACCCTAGTGGTATTGCGGCTAGCTACTCATCACCCCTCACATGCGACATTCCCAATATTGCACAAAGCGTAACTTAAACCCAAATAAAGGTATTCTACCTCATAGTTCCATAACCCAATGGTTTCCCCTCGTCCTTGAATCTCAACTCAGGGTCCTCAACTTCTCCCAGGAAAAAATCACTATCCCTAAGCCTATTTCTTCACAAGAGAGACATCTTCCTCAAAACCCTTCCTAACCATAATGAAGGGCAAGGTGCGATTGCAACTGCCTAAAACTCCTTCAGTCCTACACAACGAAAGTGAGTCTCCAAAGGCATTCCCCTTCATCCTAGAAGGCGATACTCCTGATATTGGGATAACTACACCAACCACACCTTGGTAAGAGTCACTAACATTAGGTTCCCTAACTAAGGCTAACAGATTCCCAATCTAAACCTCCCAAGGACTACACTACATGCCTCTCCTCGGACTTTCCTTACTAAGACCAAGATTCGCCAATCCAGTAAATTTTCCTTTCTTACTTGACTGCCGACAAATCACCTCGAACCACTGCTAGAAATCTCCTCAATAACTCCTTCGAAACCGGGGAAAACAAATACCCCCGATTAAAGCGTACCCAAAATATACTATTGGTATGGCACTTCTAATCTTATCCTTTCCTAGAAAATAAAATCTAGGCGACGTCTGAAACGAAACAAGAGCAACTGTTATCAGAACGCCAATCAAGTGAATATACTTCACAGAATAAAACAACGCAGTGAACACAACAGTCCTATTTATAGGGCTTTATGTCAAGAACGTTAACGAAAGAATCCATAACTCGCACAGATCCTAAGGACTCTAGAACCTGATGCTCTGATACCATCTGTCACAACCCGCCTAAAATAATAACGGGTGGCCAGCCCTATACTATATTAAATCAGGAGTTTCAAATGGTCCAGTCTCAACATCAACTGTCAGTACTATATAATATAGGACTAACTACCCGAAATCACATAAGCGAGATATGAAAATTAAATAAAAACATGCGACGAACAACAAACTAACACTATAACACCACCAACAAGAAAAAGATTCATGATAGGACTAAGATAAATGAAATGCTAAAAATAAAATGAACTAAATAACTACAACCGAATGTACTACACAAAGTAGACCCGAATAAGCTGTCGGGTCACAGCCAATACAATAACTGAAATGGAATAAATATAAACATGTATATAAATATCCCTTGGGTACAAACCCGATATACAACATGAATCCTACCTAGAATTTTAAGAAAGTAGGAAGCGGCTACATGAAACATCCCGCAACAGTCCGCACCTATCACGGCTCCCAAGAGTCTGGATAGAAAGTCATCCGGCATCCATGCGGAAGGATACCTGAGGTAATATATATATATACAAGGAGGAGAGAAAAGTAAACGGGTCAAAGCCCCGAATGTGAAAAATATTTAGCAAGTGTGTTAACCGTGCATAATAATTATCGGTGCACTTATTTCATAATTAAAGTGAGACCGCTCTCTCGTGGGACCCCCAACTCACCTCTCATCTAAAGGCGCACACCTATTCGCGTCCTCAAGTTTTAGTTAAATTACCCCATTATGTAAGGACAACCTAACTTATCATAGGCCTAGCCCATACCCACAAGAGCTACTTTCCTAATATACCCCAAGAATCCACCCCCTCTTTCTAAACACAAATAAGTATTTATTTCAATCATATGTGCCTTATTAGGCTAAGTGGATTCCGGTTTATACTTTAACCAATTAAAATAAGATTACCCAATATGCAATTGGATTGAGACATAGAATTTAAATTCTAATTAATAAGCATGAAAAATTATTATTGACACAACTTCCCTCCAATTTCAACGCTGCTCTGCGTTTCGTGCGTGGGGTGTCTCGCAAAGTGAAATCCAAACAAGGAACCACCCCGTTACACTACTCCATGTCAACATCGATCCTGGAGATCCATCATGTCACACATAAATATCGACAGAACTTCTCTCTACTCTCAACAATGTACTACATTTCGTGTGTGGGGAGTCTCGCAAAGCGAAATCCAAACAAGGAACCGCCCCGTTACACTACTCTTTGACAATGTCGATCATAGAGATCCATAATGCCGTGCATACCATAACTGATAGAACTTTTCTCCAATTTCAACACTGCACTCCGTTTCATGCGTGGGGTGTCTCGCAAAGCGAAATCCAAACAAGGAACCACCCCGTTACACTACTCCATGACAATGCCGATCCTAGAGATCCATAATGCCATATATACAATATAATACTATTACTACAACTAACATCACCAATAATATCCTTGGGATGATGTAACCGAAATATTCCTTATATGCGATACATCAACCCCCATCAATCTAGTACACCATAATCATCCAAGATGTACTCTACAAAGATTCTATATCCTTTCATCTAGGATATATAAATATATATATAGGTATTTTATTCTCACCATATATATATACACACCAACATCCAAACCCATGACCAAGTGTACATACCATATATGATGTACAATGGCCATGCAAATATAATACCCGGCTATATACAGCGCCGATAAAACTGCATCAATGCTATCATCTTCCCAGAGTCCGGCTCACGTAACAACTGGGGACCACCTGGTGGGGATCAACGACACCCACCTCGTGGTAACTCACACACACGACGTCCCGGGAAGCGGTCACAGTTCCAACCGGCAATGAGACGAAACATACCCACCACGTCTCATCCCAAAATATATATCTATATCGTATAATAACACAAGGGACGACTATGACCTGGGGAATATCCACACCCTGCTCTATATGCCAGGATGCTCACCCTCTGCGCGGAAACTTCCCAATGATAGCATGAGCGGGGTATGCTTAACCACATAAGTATATATATCGCTCACATACGCAATATTCATACATCCATATGATCCCATCATATGATCCAATATAATAAACCATCATATACGGTTTAAATATCCATACCATGTATGTCCACGACATAAATATATCCATATATTCACATTCATATATAGATATATGTACATATATTCACACATCGCTATATCAATATATATACAAACTAATTCTCGTTCATATGTATAAGATATATAAACCCGGCTATAAGTATACATAATCCTCAATATACAAGCCGTCACCATAATTTCCATTAAATGTACCTCGTTATGTGAATACAATCCCTCACTTGAAACATATTCAATCATTTTTCCTGTGATGAATAGTCTCCCGAAACCATATGTATATATCTATACATATATATTCAACATTAGGGTTATCACCCAAGAGTTTGTGTAGGAATCCATCACTACACATTTCATCCATATCCAAAAGTACATAATTACCTTAGTACTATGTAACCATAGGCACACACACATGACTTAATAGTTTAAAACCTCAATTTATTCCAACCGCATTTCAAATATTGGAATCTCAATGGTCATATCCCCATAATTACGTGTAAACTATCCTAACTAGAATTTATGCTACTGCTTATTCTAGTCGATAGTACGATCCCAAGCCGTTCCCCAAGTCACCTATGGTTCGAATAAATCTCGGTAACCCTTACTCCTATAGAGTTATCAATTGTTCCTTAGCCTAAACATTTCTATCTAAGGATATGAGACCCCTCACTCTTTAAAGAGTATGCGACCACTCTCTTCCAAATGGCCCCAATCTGTAACTTAACAATATCCTATCTTTATAAGGATTTGACATAAATGTCGGCCTAGAAATTCACAACATACATGGATATTTCTTATCCAATTATTCCAAGAAGTTCCCACTATAAAATACTAAGTGAGAGACCCCCTATAAGTCACCAAAAGATATCTCTTACTTTATAAGAGAGAACCCCAAATCAACAAACCCAACCAAAAAGGGCTAGAAGTCATCTTAGGAAACCCATAAAACAGCCCATTAAGGAAGCCCCTAAGAATAAACTCCAAAAGAAAAGGGGGAGAAGAAATCCAAATTTTGGGCTAAAAATAGGGGACCGGTCGACCGGTCCCAGACCCCCGGTCGACCGCGGGTCCAAGTTTTGCCTACGAAGAAATGCAGTAGGCTTTTCCTTAAGGCGCGGTCGACCGGTCCCCAGACCGCGGTCGACCGGCCATACCAGTTAAGCTGGCCGATTTCCCTATTTCAGCAAACCCATGAAATTAATACCCAAATATCATCACCAAGTCCCCAAATCTTTAACCCAATAATGTTATTAACAAGAAAACCCATCCTACATCTCATCCCAACCATTTATAGGTGATTAAACCATAGAATAACATTGATTTCAAGATTTAAACCCCAAAATCTAGGTTTTGGTATTTATACCCAAAAATCCATTTCTTTACCCACAAATTATGAAATTAAATACACAAATAGCTATTTAGCAAGATTAAACACTTGCCTCAGATTTGTAGAGGTTGGATCGTCCTCGATGTCGCGGTTTTGGGCCGGAATCTCCAAGCTTTCTTCCTCTCTCTCTTCTTTTCTTCTTCTTTCCTTCTCTTTCTCCCTTTAGGGCTTTTCTCTCTTTCTCTCAAATGAGAAGTGGCTTAATCCGTAAGCCTCATGAACCTTTAAAACAAAATCCCAACTTTAAATGTTAATACACACTTTAAATGACTCGTTTACTCCAATTCAAGTCAAAATAGCTTAAAAACATTCCGGAGCCGAAATAAGACCCAATGACAGTCATTTTGACTATCTCGACCCTTCCGGGATCGATGGTACCCACAAAATTATCATCCGGAATACTTTAAAATATTCTCTATTTTTGGGCCTCAATTCCCAAATTTTGAAATTCTCCAATTTAATTAAATTTTATTTTCCCAAAATTTAATTTCTCAGTCTTCAAAAATCGAGGGCTGTTACAGTCTGTAGGACCACTCGCAAATGTTTGGCATGATCAGCTTCAGTCCGAGAATAGATTAGAATGTCATCAATAAATACGATCACAAACTGGTCCAGAAAGTCCTGAAATACTCAATTCATAAGGTCCATAAATAGCGCAGGAGCATTGGTTAGTCCAAAAGGCATAACCAAAAACTCATAGGACCCGTACCTGGTCAAGAATGAAGTTTTTGACACGTCTTGTTCTCGGATCTGCTACTGGCGATAACTAGTCCTCAAATCTATTTTGGAGAAGTACGACGCTCCTCTTAATTGATCAAATAAATCATCTATTTGAGGTAACGGGTATTTATTTCTGATGGTCACCTTATTCAATTCGCGGTAGTCGACACATAATCAGAGGGAACTATTATTTTATGTTGAATGTGTGGCCCCTAGTCATAGATGATTTGACCATTCAATCACTTTATTGTTGCATGACCTTTCCAGTAGCAGGTATATATGTTGGCATGTAGCTTGTTACTAGCTATAACAGTTGGCCCTTATTTCTTTAAGTTGTTCATCTTTTTGGCTTGTCCGATTTGACCTTAGTAGCTCATTTAGATGTTGCCTATTATTTGTCATTTTGTATGTTTGCTATAGTATTACATATAATATATTATATGTTATGGCCTATTGTATGCGTGTCCCTTAGATGTGTTAACTGTTGCATATGTATGTTTTTATGTATGCGCGATACATGGTTTTATATGAATGCATGAGTGGAGATAATATATCTTTAATAATTTTTTATCATGTATGCGTACGGTTTTGCCCACTGATTTTATATCAAACCACTTTTGGTTTTAAAATTCTTGCCAAACGATGTCGCATGCTTTATTTGGTCTTACCGAAAATGGTTTTCATTTTTCAAAACGACGTCGAAGTCAGTGCAGTTTTAAAATGAAAAATGTTTTACCTTTTAAAACGACGTCGCTCGCTTTTTTTTTTGTTAACTGGTTTTCAATTGTTGTAAATGACGACGTTGGATGTTTTGTTTAGCCCACGATTTTATAACAAAACCGAAAATGGTTTTGGTCTTCCTTCACCAAAATGACGCAGTACCATTTTGTTATAACGGTAATATCTTGATGCGTCTATAGTACGCTATGGTGGTTTATAGCTGGCTCTTACAATCTTTCAAAATGACTGTGTTTTATAAAACTGAAAGTTACATTTTGTTTCTTGTTCTGATAGTGTGTTACAACTTGCACTACACGTGTCACATTTTTAACACAACACTTTGTGTTTCTTTGTGAGCCCTCAGATCTGTTTTTATCTATGGTTGTGTGTAATTATGTGTTAATCCATGTGATTCTATTTTTACACCAATCTGCACACACTTGTGCACTCTATAAATAGTACCCTTTGTGTATCATTTTTGCAGAGCTGAGAAATTAATTTTTGTAGTTAAACTTTGTCAAAATTTTTAGAGAGAGAGATTAAACTAGAAATATTTTTGTGTCATCTTCAAGTGTTGATTTCTATCAAAATGAAAATGAAGATTGGACTTCTCTCATTGTAAATCTGCACTTACGATTTTTCAAGAGCATATTATTTTTGTAAGTGAGTTCTCTCATTTGTGTGTATTATTTAGAACAATCTTTAGATCTAATATTTGTACACAACACACACTATTCACGAAATTAATTTTTGTGTGTGATTATTCTGTTTGTGACTTGTTTATGAGATCTTGAATGTTTTTAAACATTTTGTTTTAAAACAGATTTTCAGAAAATGTTTTGGTAATATTCAGATTTATATTTTTGGTGGTTTAGAAAGTTAAACCTAAGATTTTTTTGAGATCTGATTTGGGAAGATTTAAAATCTTGATTGAATATTATTTTCTTGACAGCTTAAAACTGTTTTGATTTAATCTAAAATATTTGTGAAAATAGTCTTGATAAGATTTTAGATTTAAATCTATTTAATCTAATATTTGTTTTCTGAAAAACAGATTGTGAATATTTGACTGTCTGAGTTTATTGAATATATTTTCAGTCATATTTTGTGTATATGATTTATTGGTTGTTTAAGTGATTTTCAGGAAATAATATTCATTGTGCATCACTTAGAAAATCACTCACATATACCTATTCACGTTGTACTCACATAGACACATTTGTTTGTGTAAATATTTGAACAAGTCTAGTGTTCAAGATTTAATAAAGAAAAGAAAGCTTTTCAAAACTGTATTGAAAGTCAAGAAGACTTGATTTTAGTTGACATAAGACTTGCGAAGATATATAGGAGATATAATCTATTGCATAGCATTCGGTGTGTATTCATTAAGTGTGAGTGTGTGTCATATAGGATAGTACACCACACACTATCACTTCACTAGAAAATAACACAATAGGCATTGAGCTAATCTTGAGCTAGAAGAGCAAAAGGGAGAAGCTGAGAAGTGTAGAACGCAATAACAAGTGAGGATAGACTTAAAGAGAGAGCAGAATAAGCAACCAGGGAGGAGTCTTGGTCATGTGGGGTAATCGCTACATCTATCTTCTTTAGTTGTCGAGTTTGTTGATTGTAACTCGTTCCTGTTGGTTTTATTGTTTTAGTGGAAGTAGATTAGGTAACTCCTAGAGGAGTTCGTCGTTTTTCCCGGGGAAAGGTTTTTGCGACGTAAAATAAATACCTCGTGCTTTACTTTACTAATTTGAAATATCTCGCCTCATACGAAAAAGTAGGCTTAATACTAGAAACGTACCTAATTAATTGAATCATATATTATCTGTTTTGACACCTAGTTAACACAAGATAATAAATAGGACTATTAATTAACTTGGCAAAGTAAAATCTGTTTTAGCTAAGTTAGCAATTTAAGAAAAGTTTGAATTGGTCCCCTCTTGAATAACATAGTTAACTCGTAGGTAACTGGAGTTTATTTCGGCAAATAGTTTACTTTCGCACATAAAGTCTTTGCGCATCGCCCTAGGTAGGGTGGCCTCAACAAGAACCATCTCACTTCCTCACAAATAATACGGGGGCACCCCATGGCGACGTCCTACGCCGAATGAACCCCTGCCCCAACAGTTGTTGAATTTGATCCTTAAACTCCCTCATTTCTAAAAGAGCCATACGGTATGGAGCTCGCGCAATCGGCCTAGTTTCCGGCGCTAGGTCAATTATGAACTCAATCTCACGACTAGGAGGTAATCCAGGGGTCTCCTGAAAGACATCTCCAAATTCCCTGACAACTGGAATCGAGTCTAAGGAAATCATAATTTCTTATAAAGTCTCTCCCTTCATACAATACAAGTGGGTGATCGAACCTCCCCCCGGAAGAGGCATAGCCACCAAAAACATTTTTTGCCCCCGATTAACAAAAAATATACTCCTCCCATAACAATTTACCATGGCCCAGTACTTTACTAACCAATCCATTCCCAAAATGACATCATACCTGACCATATCCAGGACGAGCAAGTCGGCCTCGAAACGTAATCTACCAAGGTCTATTCCCACCACTTTACAAATAAAAAGTATAAGTGAACCATCACTCATAGAAGACTCGACAGTAGTGAAAGTACTTTCACTAGACTTAAACAATCCCACTGAAAGAGAAAATTGCCTAGCAATTAATGAGTGTGTGGCGCCAGTGTCAAATAAAACCTGACCCACAAACCCCTGAATGGTAAACTTACCCTCAATAGCTGGCAATGCCAATGGTGCTGGAGGAAACAAAGCCTCTTGGATATTGTACATACGTCCAAACTGAAGTTGTCCCTGTTGCAATGGGACGGAAGGAATAAGTGCTGGAGGTTGTTGTTGTGCCTGCGGATTCTGAGGGCCTCCTGGAAACTGCCCCCTATTCAACTGTGGACAAGCTCTCTTCATGTGATCTGCCTCACCGCACTGAAAACAACGGCTCGTAAAACCCTCCAGATGTCGGCTACAATTATTGTTTTGAAACTACCCCGTGACATGGCCTTGTTGGCCTCGACCCCCATTATTCCCTCTAACAGCTTGGCCCGGTTGGACCAACTGTTGTTGTTGCTGAGCACCCTGATCGTGCCTAAAATTGCCTTCGCTAAAGTTGAAACCCCCAAAGTGTTGCTTCTTAGCTAAGTCCCCCTGTTGGAGGTCCCGCTCCTTCTGTTTATTCCCAGACTGCTGTGGTGGTGGTAGTGCTCCACCGGTACCATTCCCTCCAGGTTTACTTGATTGACCAAAATATCTATCTTCTTACTCATCTTCAAATGAAGGCGGTGATCCTGGCAATGGAGTAAAGTTGCATTCATCACATCACCGAAAGTTTGCAAAGTCGGGTTTCCCAATAGGTGCTGCCATATCCTCCAACTCAAACCCCCGATAAATTTTAAAATCCTCATTTCTTCTGGATTTACCTTGTCTGGTACAAAGTTTTCCAAGCGAGTAAATTCTTCTTCATATTCTGCTACCGTTCGCTCTCCTTGAATTACATCTTGTAGTTTCCTCTTCATCTCCTTCTGGATTGCTGGAGGAAACTACTTTTGATCAAATAAGGCCCAAAATTCTGAGATCATCATCGTATCCCTATGTTCTGGAGTGGTCACCGACTCCTACCATTGTAGAGATGCTCCCACAAGTTTAAAAGTGGCGAGAATCTATTTCCTCTCTTTTTTGCATTCCACCATGCGAAGATGGCGTTGAACATCCTTCTTCCATTAATTTGAAATAATAACATCAGCGCCACCCTGAAATTCTAGAGGGTGACCTTTCAGGAAGGATTCTTTAACTCTTTCCCCTGCGGAAGGTCCTGTATGGGCTTGAGCCACCGGTGCTACCGTTTGTTGAGCTTGGGGAAATGATTGCGCCATAGTGGTAGTTGCAGCATTTACCGCCTGGGCCACAATATTAACCACTTCCATCGCATTCATAGTGCCTTGCGGTGGTGGGGGCTCTACATCATCTTTTACTCGATTTACCCTTATCGTGTGACCTCGTCTAGGCGGCATCTGAGATAAAAAGCAACTTAATCAATATACAGTTAAAACAATTTATCCTCAAGGGAAAAACGTAAACGTAGATAAGCAAAATAGTCCTAATAATAGGGCTCTATATCAAAGAATGCTACGGTAGAACGTGATAAGTGCGTACAGATCCTAAGGACTCTAGAACCTAAGGCTCAAATACCATTTTTGACACCCCACTTATTAAAATAAGAGGTGGCCAGACCGCTACTCCAATAAAAATAGGAATCTTAAATGGTCCATTCTTAGCATCACTGTCGAATAATAATAATACGAGACAACCAGCAAATAGTTTGAAAACGGATGTCATATATAATTTTGCAATTTGATAAAAGAAATTTCCATAAATAATTTTATGACAAAAAGGTTGATATTTATATACACATAACAGTTTAATAACATTTCTACAAAATATAATCGAATAACATGTTGGTTAACCGACTAAACACAAAAGATTACACAAAGTAAGACAGTTTATAGTAATACTAAACTTGGGCAACACGCACGAATATACAGATGGATCATAACTATAGTATCAAAAGAAATTATGCGTCTACTACAAAAAATCCTACAACATTCGCACAATGTCGTAGCTCCTTAACACCAGGAAGGAAAGTCATATTAGGCATCCATGCGGCGGAGCACCTGAACATGTTTAAGAACCACAGAAGAAGGAGAAATATAACCGGGGCAGGGCCCGATTTGATATGATATACATGTGAATAAATGCATGACAGTTATGAGTGTTAAATATTATAAGCACGCTAAGTTCGCTCTTCATTCAAAGAGTCATCCTCACCTCTCTTCTAAGTGCACATCCTAATGCGTACAATTCATTTTAAGTTAAACTATCCATCTACTTAATAGGAGTAATCTAACTATATTCTACATGCCAAGTTTATCAAATGGAAACATATTCACAAGTCAATAATCATTAGGGACCATAGGCAATTAAAGTTGATTAACAATTTACTTCAGTCAATTTATCATTTGGGTGAAATACCATTTCAATGAGAACGGTTACAATCATAATAATAACGGTTCTAAGACCATCCTTCCGGGAGTCACCCCACTGGATGCACCCTTAAATACTATCGTCTTCCAAGGCTTATGACCAAGACCACCTGGGTATCCTAAATTGCAACGCGTGGGAAGCGGCCATATACCTTCGACAGTGAGTCATAACCATACCCGAAATTACCTAACTTCGAACCATACAATCATACAACGTAACAACCAGTATCATGGCCTGAGGGCTATACTCTCCCTGCATCATTAGCCAGGGTATTCCCCTCTAATGCGTACTTCCCTTATGATAGTATTTAGAGAAGTATGTATAAATGTGCCATAGTTACAGACTATATTAAGTTAAACATACGGTCCTTAAATTTCGAAACAATAGGTACATACAATTTTGGCTACAAGAGATAATTATTATCATTCTAACCCTCGAAGGTCCATCACACACTACCCGACTCTACACTAGTCCTATTCTCGTTTACTAGACGAAATGAGATATTATACCTTTATAGATAGTCCTCAAAATAAGCCTGGACACTCCCGTACTATCCTAGAGTACCACTCTCCTTATATGAGGTCATATTACTTCTCAATATATCCTAAGAGAAGGTTCATAAGCCTTAGACCCAAAAGAAAAGGAGTAAAAAGAAAGTCCAATTCTTGGGCTGAAAACAAAGTGCCGGTCGACCAGCCCCTAACCCTCGATCGACCGCGTTATTGGAATTTGCCTTGCGAGACAACCAGTAGGCTTTTTCCTTTAGGCCCGATCGACCGGCGGCTTGGCCGCGGTCGACCGGTCACACCAGATAACTCGGCTATCCCCCATTTTTACTTACAAAACCTAAATCTCCAACTCTTCTTCTTCCCTCTACACCAACTATCATCAATCAATATTATCAACAAATCATTCCTATATGATCACCTAATAATATACAACCTCAAATCATATCTAACTTATCTAGGTGGAGGTTTGAACAACAAACTCAATCAAACCCTAAGTGGGTCAAATCTTAAGAACAATAACTAATCACACAATTTATTCAACAAAATCATAAGGTATTGCAAGTGTAATACTTGCCTTGTTGTTGGAGTCTTGGATTCTTCTTCGTAGCAACGATTTCCAAGCTCAAATGCACAATCTCTTCTTTTTATCTTATTTCTCTCAAGCTCTCACTTTTCTCTAACTTCTAGGTTTAGAAAATACACAAATGAGGTATAAACACTCTTGCAAGACTAAATACCTAAATATAACCCAAATACATTAAGTCCAATATTAAATGCTACTACATACTCAAAATGACCCGTAACATCATATTTAAGCCATAACTAGATAAAAGTACCCCGGAACCCAAAAATAACCCCGACACTTATTTTAACTCTCTCGACCCTTCCCAGACTAACTGCTCCCTCTAAAATGACATCCGGGATATCGTTCATTATTTTCTATTCCAACGTCATAGTAACATTCTAATAGTAATCCAATTGGAATATAAATTATACCCGTCGCCTCAAAGCATAGCGACTCAACATTAACATAATATTACACTATTCACATTCACGTAAAGGTAAATATGCAATACTCATAAATATTAACTCTTAAATTATTGAAATTAATATTTACTCCAATTTCCTTTATTTATATAACTAACCCACATGGCAAATTAATATAAAAATAAATGCTCAAAAGTAAGGGGTATTATAATGAAGCGGTCCTTAAGTTGGTTCGCTTTGGATCCACTCCGTGTACACACACACACACACACACACACACACAGACACACACACACAGATATATATGTATATATATATATATATATATATATATATATATATATATATATATATATATATATATATAATGTGAAATTTTTAACCGTGCAAATTTTAACACTGCTGTTTCTTACTACAAAATTTTGCACTTCAATTTTCTCATTGCGAAATTTGACATTGCTATTTCTCACTGTGAAATTTCTCGCTATTTTTCATTGCAAAATGTTGAAACTTCATATTTTGAAATTTTATCGTCGAAAAAGTCGCCAAAAATTGCAATGCGAAATTCTAGATTTCAAATTTCAAAATTATATATCCTGCATGGATCTCTTTTGATAGACCTCATCGAGACCTTTCTAAATATGTAAATTTTATCTCAAATGGACTTGTTGTAATACCCCGTATTTTCGTGGGTCATATTTATTAATTTATTAAGTGATTAGTAGATTAATAAATATGACTAATGATTATTTGCGTGTCTTAGTAATAATAATTTGGTATAATTTAGATGATAATCGAATATTGCATGTAGTATGATTTTTGTAATGTGTGTTAGTAATAATTAATTAGTGATATTAATTATATGAAAGTGGTCCATGTGTACACGTACAATAATTAACTGTGTCATTTTATTGATGCCATGAGATATTATCGTGAGTTGTGGGTAGTATCATTTAAAACTGGACTCGGGGAGACACAAGTATTTTTTTTATGTATTTTTACCACTTTAAATTGGTCCCGGGGGTAGGTATACCAAGAGATTTTTTGCTATTTCAAATAGTACTCTAGGTTTTTTTAAAGGCCTAAAATTAGACCTTATGGGAAGATATGAGATTATAGAGTGCATTTATAATCTAAGTAATCCTAATTCGTTTTCCTATCAATTTCTAATTAAACCTAGCAGCCACAAGCCCTCTAGGATAAGTTAACAAGTTGGGAGAGTAGCAATATAAAAGAATCTCAAAGGAGGAGCCTTCATTCATATTCTAAGGCACAAATTTTCTTAGAATATATTTAATAATATGTTTCTTAATTTATAAGCATGCTTTCTCGTACAATTTCGGATTTTTAGTTATATTGGAGATTGATTTATGATTGGGACTGATTATGATTAATAGTAATTAATCTTACTTTGAAAATTAAGACTTTTGCGATAACACCCGAAATCGACATTTAATAACTAATGCAAATTATGTTAGAATCCATGTTTATATTTGTAGTTACTTTTAATCGAATCTATATTTAATGAATCGTGAATTGAATGATATTAGGAATTTAAAAATTGTTCTTTAAGAATTTTTTATTAATTTGATTATTAATTGAAATCATGTTCAAAACAATTGCGTAGGATTAGAAATCAACAGGATTCTTGTCCCTATATATTAGTTTTAGGTTCCGGTATGATGGCGAATCGATTGAGACTTTAGTGGGGCTTTAATTGATTTTTGGACGAAGTACAACGTATTTCTTATTGGAACGTAGTTCGAAGGAAGTTCTTTTCTTGTTCAAACGAGGTTCCTTTCTCGTTCCAATGAGGTATCATTCTCGTTCGAACTCCTTTGAAAATTTATTCAAGTTGTGCAGAATCGAAATATGAAGGCATGAGCGTTGATTTTGATTTTTTTTATATGATCTTTGTACTAAACTGTGTACGAGACCGAAAGTTGGATTCGGTGATTTTAATTGGGACTTCCCTTAAGGATTACTACACTTAATCTAGTAATGGATCAGACTTGGTTAATATTGAGGATAGTTATGTAGACTAGTGTTATTATCCTTATACTATGGTATTTACATCTGGTATTCGAATTTGGTTAAAATGGGTAAACGCGCGAGTGAGCAGTATCCTAGGGTCGTATGTATATATAGAGCTTAAAGAATGAAGAATTAAAGTATTTGGAAAAATTAATTCAGTTCTTGAGAGGATATAAACCGTGTAATTAATTTAGTAATTAAATGAGGAGGCACTTATGTACATTACGAGAGACTATGTATATATGGAGACAGATGTACTCATATGTTAGAGGTGAAATAAAATAGGAATTGAATTTAATAAGGTTAAGAGTGGATAAACCAAAGAACGTAAAGAATAATCTAGTATTTAGGGATTTAATTGATTTTGGGGTACACTTGAGTATACGTTATATTCTACCTGTTTATAAATATTTAACTTGGTTTCGAGATACTGTAAACCATATATATATATCGATTTGGGGTTCGCATTCGACATCGGACTGTATACCATACGCCGGCTGAGATGTGCTGCCATAGTGGAGGCCATTATTATAGATCATGCGTTTAGGGATGTCCCCTTAGTGATGAGAAAAGGTTGTTTCACGGCAGCCATTAGTCGAGTCGGGTATGAGGTCGTTAGTGGTGCTACTGCGTATGATCGCATTGTCATTTTGTGTGTTTTTCTTTATCCCGTTAGGTGTTGGTTTCCTGTGGACTTCCTAATAGAGGCATGAGATGGACACCGAGAGTAGATACCTTCATGTGCTATAATACACACACACACACACACACACACACACACATATATATATATATAGGGAGAAGTTCGAAAGCGAACATAAAAGATGAATATTTTCTTGAACCTTAATAAAAAAAACACCTAACACCTAATCAATTTTAATTCCCATATCGCAATTGGTCCGCGCCACCGACAACAAATATGCGTATTTTTTTATACACCCACACGCATGTCAAACGCGGGTCCGTTGCCGCTGGCGCGGACCAATTATAACATATGAATTAAAATTGATTGGGTATTAGGTGTTTTTTGTTAAGGTTCAGTTCATTAAAATGTTCATCTTTTATGCTCACTTTTGAACCTCTCTCCACACACACACACACACACACACACATATATATATATACAGAAAGTCTCTTGTAAGAATTCCTTATGGTGCAGACCTCGGTACAAACCTTTTTTTTTACATAGTAAAAAAATGAATTTTTTTATGAAACTTCATAGATATGATTTTCACGGTGAGAAGATCATCTCCAATTTTTTTCATCAAAAAATTCAATAAAAAAATCGTTGAGATGAAGCGATATGTAAAAAAATGGTATAAATATTCATTTTCAACCGTTGAAATGTTGGGTCGGCGCCAGCCACTTTATTTATTGAATTTTTTGATGAAACTTCATGGATATGATCTTCTCAGTGTTAATATCATATCCATGAAGTTTCATAAAAAAAATTCAATAAAAAGTGGGTGAGATGATCGCCAACATTTCAACGGTCGAAATGCATATTTATTCCATTTTTTTACATATCACTTCATCTCAACGGTTTTTTTATTGAATTTTTTTATGAAAAAAATGAGATGATCTTCTCACCGTAGATATTATCTTCGTAAAGTTTCATCAAAAAAAAATTTTTTTTTACTATTTTAAAAAAATAGTATGTACAGGGGTCTGCACCATAAGGAGTCCTTACAAGAGGGGGCCTACATATATATAACGTAAGAATTTATTTAGTTTAATGATAGACTTTAATAATGAACCTTATGGCATATTAGGTAGTTTATGTGGTTTACTTTTATGTTCCTTGTGAGTGATATTACGATGATAGGTATTTGGGTTGTATTTTTACATGTGTGGCTAGTTACATTCATTTGTCTAGGGTATTTAATTGGGACATATCCTTTATGGTAGTAGGATAATAATTCGTTTAATTAAAACATATTTAAACAGGTAGAGCATTACGTTTATGAGCCTAAGAATATGTTAATAAAAATATATGTGTAGACCTTGGGGTGAAATCCTATTTACGTTATTGGTAGCACTCCGTAGTAGTTGTTCGTTACATGATAGACCTTAGGTTAGTAGAGACTTCTAGTGTGGTTAGACCTTAGGTTAGGACATGCGCGGAGTATTGCACTTAGATGAGAGATGATGCTTATTGTATGTAAAATCCTTGGCTTGGGACATGCGCGTAGTATTGCACTTACGTGAGAGGTGAGTTACTTCTTGCATGTGAGAGTAGTGGCGAAATCAGGATTTTGAGTCAAGGGGGGCGATAACGAAGCCGAGGAGTTTGGGGGCGGGAGCCCCAAAGGCAACATTTTTACTTTCCTAAAATGTTGAGATATTAATTAACTAAATTAGGATTCCTATTTTGTTTCTGGATTTTTTTAATAATATTTCAACAAAATATTACCCTAACGGATTGTTTGTTGTCTCTTCTTTCCCTTTTAAAATATTTTTCCATAACTTCCTATATTTACACCAATTACTAATTTTATACACAAATTTATCAAAATTTCAGACTAATTAATTTTATAAACAAATTTCATACTAGTTTTATACACAAATTTCAAACTAATTTTATACACAGATCTTAAAAAATGATAAATGGGATATCATTTTTTACATACGCCACATATATGAAAAATACCACATTTTTTACATCTATTCTGAATGAAAAATACCTATTTTGAATGAAAAATGACACATTTTTTACACCTATTCACAGTTAATAGCAATTATTCACAATTTTTACACGTATGCACAACTATAACACCTATTCACAATTAAAAATATCACATGAGAATACCCAATGCCTGCTGTGAGAGAAGTGAGAGAGCAGACAACTGCGCAAGGGTGAACAGAGGAGAGGAGCCGAGAGGAGCAGGGGCAGCAGGGGCTGAGGGGCGGCAAATAACTTGTGTGGTGAGGGAGGTCTTTTTTTTAGGTTTGAACATAAAAGTGAGTGAGAGAGAGGTTCAATTATTAATAACAGGTCTTTTTTTAAAAGAATTACAAAAATTTACCCCCATGTTTGTAAAATATAAATAGATAACCTTTAAATTTAAACTTTTACAAAATAACCTTAGTTTTTTAGAAGTTGAACTAGGGCGGCCGCCCCGATTCGTCGTAATGCCCATCCGTCCCTGTGTGAGCCGATGGGTGGTATTTATTGCGAATTAAGTGCATTATTATTTATTTCTGTTGAAAGTTAATTCTTGTAATTTTAGGGCGCTGACCTCAATTATAAAATATTTTTTCCACCGGGTATTTTTATTCTATAAACAGGTTAACAATACTGAGCTATCAGACTTGCGGTTGTGACGATCTAACTTGGTATTCGCAAAGTTGGAATCGCTGATTCATTTTAGCTTCCAACATATTTGGAATTGCGTGGAAGGATTACTTTTGTACTATATTTGTATTGCAGTTGGGAATTCGTAGTTAGAGGAAGTTTCAGTTGTACTCTAGTATTCAATTTTCAGTTGAACAATTATAATCAACAGTTTTTCTGTAGTAGTTTCAGTTTTTCCAGTTTAGTATTTATGTCTATCATCTCTTATTGAATCATTTATTGTGTTGGCTTTAATTTACCATGGTTTTTAGTTTACGTTGATGCCAAAAATGGTATAAATTGTTTAGACATTCCCCGTATTTCATGTGCCGACTCATCAACTGCACGTAAAAAGTCACAGGGTGTCGCAATCATATTGTTAGAGATATTTAACTTTATAGTTTGAACGAAAAAAATTAAATAAAAGTACAAAAAAAAAAAAGATATTTCGATCCACTCTAAAAGAAAATAGGCACAAAACATATTTTACTCTTAAATTTTATTGTTTCAAACGTTTTACCCGAGGAATAGAGTGATGGATTCTATTTTGTAAGCATTGTATAAAAGAAAAATGCCTTAGTTTATGCCTTGGTGCTTCATAAGCAGCATCATTTAGCTCATAATTCATATCAAAAGTCACTTGAAGGACTACTCATAAGCAGCAGCATTTAGTTGATAACTCTTTAACGCAGGTCTAAGCAGATAGTTTTTCTCTACCTTTACTATAGCGGATTCTAATGTGTACGTGTCTTTGAAAGGTTTAGACGTTTTATGTTGTAGTTTGTTGTTTGTTATATAACTTATAGATATTATATGCATGGCTTGTTAGTTTTAGATAAGATTTTTAAAATTGCGGAGCGTTATTGAGACGTGGAGATTAAGTCTTAATTTTAGAAGTGTAGACGGTCTTAAGAGTAAAAATACGTGAAAAGACATTTAGGCGTTTTTAATATATTTTTTAACTATAACAACGCTATTAAAAATACTAAAATAGTATATACCTTAAAATATGTCTGAATATATGCAAACTAAAATATTATTTTATTTAAATAATAAGAAAAAAACAAACAAAAAAAACGTGCATTTTTTTGGACGAGAAACGGATAGATTTGAGATACCATTTGTCTTTTGATTATTTTGAACGAGATATTTTTTTTTTTAAGTCTTTCAAAGACAATATCGTTTTACTAAAGCGTTTTGTTTTTAAAAAAAGTGCACCTTAAATATTTTATCAAGAATAAGGGATAAGGCTTGACGCGAGAGATTTCTTTCAAACCTCAAATCTAAACGTATCTAGACAAAGCTTTAACGTACTTTTTAAAACACTGATTTTAGAAGATAAAACACAGTAAAAGTGCAATAAAAAATAAGGGCATGTACCAAACAGTCCCTTGAACTTCTTTTAATATATGTATAGTCCAAAGCTACTTATTTTGCACCAAAAAATACCCTGCCGCTAGTGCGGACCTTTAAAGATAAGAGAATAAATGACTTTTTGATATAAAATAAAAGACTTGAATTAAATGTATATTAAAAAAATATTTGAGAAACTTTTTTTATATTTGATCCCAAAAAATAGGATAGTGCTATTGGCACTCCCATATACTACTCTAACGCTCCAATTTTTTTGCATAATGAAACATTGTACATAATTACCCTTGAATCACACTAAGCCCTCATGAAACCCACTAACGCAGACCAATATATAAAAATCATTTTATGCTCTCCAATACCAGAAGTGAAAATTATTATTTTTTAAGTCACTTTGTATATATTATAAATTTGTAAGTACAACTCCGATTTCACTATTACCTATTTTTTACCAAAAACAAATCTAAAATTCTTTATCCTTATATATTTATTTGTAAAAAATATTTATTTTTTATTTTTTATATATCAATATCCTTCAATTTTATCGAGCCTAACAAAATTAAAACATTTAGAATCCATTCGTTGGTAATAAACTTAATTACATTTTAGTAACATAAATACATAAAAGCAGCAAGATACGAAATTTATATAACACGAACGCGTCCATATAAAGACACAACACAAAATCTTATCTTTTACCTAACACGAACAACCCTGATAAAAGCCACTGGACACAGAAATTTTATTTTTATACCAAACACGAATACAACTCAATTAAAAAGAGACGCGACATATGACTCAATATTAATTGTCCCTTGAATATTTTTCATATTATTTTATGATTTAAAATGATTTGTGTTATTTTATATGGGTGTTTTACATATTTTTCATAAGATTCATTGGTGTGACGTGTCGTGATTTAATTGGGTCGTGTCGTATCACAATATACATGGGTCGTGTTCGTGTTAGGTGAAAAAAATAAGATTTCATTACATGTTGCATTTTAATTGGGTTGTGTCGCTTTTATTCGGTTAGTTCATTTGTGTTAGGTAAAAAAAATTAGATTGTGTGTTGTCTTAATAATGATGTGTTCGTGTTAAGTAAAAAGAATAAAATATCGGATCGTGTCATGACGTGTCTCTTTTATTTGGATGGTGTTCGTGTTAGGTAAAAAATATATTTTTACCTAACACGAACACGTGCAAAATAAAATGCGATATGGTATAAAATCATATTTTTTTAACCTCACGTGAAGACGACCTCACACAGATATAAAATCATATTTTTTAAATGGGTTATTTCGTGTTTTAAATGGGTCATATCATGTTAGATAAAATAATATGATTTTATGTTGTGTCGTTTTTTATTTGGGTTGCGTTCATGTTAGGTAAAATAATTTTTAACAAAAAAAAAATGTAGCGAAAAAACGGTTTTAACAAAATTGAGAAAGATAGGACCCCCAATTTTTTAATTCTTATAAAAATATTATATTTCCTTTTTATGAAATAGATGCGGAAGCGATGTGATGATGATTCAACTTAATACCAAATTTTAATTTCTTCACAAATTAAAATTAAACCAAGTGAAAATAATTAACACACACACTTATGTTAATTTCACTTAAACACACTTAATTCAAACCAAGTCCTAGAGAATTAAGCCAAACTAAATTTTATCACATTAAATTAAATGACTTGAATTAAATTAACGAAACATTACCCCATATTTAATTAGCACAAAATTAAACAAGTAGTGATTAAATTAAACCAATTTTCTCTTTTTACCTAAGCATGCGTTCTAGGTGATATGGAAAAAGATAAAATAAACAATTAATCTACTACGCCGCGATATACGAGGAAAAACTCACAACGGGAAAAAATCTCGGACGGCCCTAGCCTCAAATCCACTAGGTACGGAATTTACATTTACAAGACAGATGACTTACTTCCTCAACTCGAACCCTCTCAAGCCTTGACGCGTCTTCTTGTAACCACCTCTTCCTAGCGGATAATCACGGAGCTCCACCGCGATCTTGGACTCACCAATCGGACAATAGGTACACCGTCAACCACACATGGTGCCTTTTACCATGTGAGAAAGCCGCGGCTAAACAATTCTTCTTCTTTGAGGAATTTAGAAGAAAACCCAAATGATCTCTTCAATTCGGTGTAGAGACAAACTCGGTGCCAAACTCCAAGCAAGATGTATATATATGAACTTCGATGAACAAAACAATGGGTGAAAACTAGAGTGGTAAATGAATTTGTCTTTAAAAATTATCACTCAAAACTTGATCTTTTTCTCTTTATGATTTTGCTCTCAAAACACTCTCTAGGAGTTAGTATGGTATGAAAAAGATTATCTTTCAAAAATGATTCCCACACATAGTTATGCTGTGAAAAGATAGTGGGGAAAGAAGTGGAGATCATGGGTAAAAACTGTCAAAAACTGCCAAAAACTGTTCCCGCCTGACATCTCATGCGAACGAAATCTCGTTCGAACGAGTCTTCTAACGAAGTTCCAGTGTGAACTCGTCAGAAGCTCGTTGGAAATCTCGTTCGAACATCCATCTCGTTCGAACGACATTTCGAACGAAGTTCCAGGAAGTCGTTGGCAAACTCGTTCGAACGACTTGTGGTTCGAACGACACTTAGAACGAACTAACAGAAAGTTTAGAAATTCTCATTTTTAGCCCAGAAAACTTTATAAACTTTATTTAAAGTTTTAATTCATTCTTTCTGAAACAAAACACAGTTTTAATAAAACCTAAACACCCATATAAACATGTTCCAATCTCCTATATATATATTAATGCATTCATACCTTGGGAGCATGGAACGACTATTGATGACGTAGAAACGAGGCACTTAAACTCAGCATTTTGATGAATCTTTATATACTTGGCCGCTGTCATAGGCTTGAAGGATGGTCAATATACTCTATCCTATAACTTAAACGTTTTTGTTCGGAATTGAGCCAAAACTATATTAAGACTCAATTGGAGAATTGTGTCCTTACAAATCTACATCTTTAGCTATTCCGGGACAAAAACCAAACAAAAATCCTAAAGGGCCGTCAAGCTCACTAGACTAAAAAAAAAATCCCACCCAAAAATAAGAGTACAATGATTGACTCGAATACCCAAGGATCAAATATCTTTGCCCGAGATGAAAGTTTCCATTTTGAAGAATTCCTGCACACTTAAGCAAACTATCAAACGCATAGGGAATATCAAAGGATTTAATGCAATTAAAATAAATACTCCCCCTAAATTAATTTTCCCTTTATCAAAACAATCTACCAAAGAAGCTCGCGACTCCCCCTAAGTTAAACTCGTCCTAAGTTAAGGTACGATTACAATAGGTTTAGATACCATTTCTCCCCCTATCATTCTACCCCTTTTTGTTCAGGAATAGACAAAGGATAAAACTAATTAAACATGATAATGTAAAAGATGATTAGAACGTTAAAGCATATGGGCAACAAAAATTCAACTAATCTATATAAAAACATGAATATCAACTAAGATGCAGGATGGACTAGAAAATAAGGCAAAGACAAACCACTATCATATATATACATACTCTAAAAGTATCAATAACGGACACGCATATATATATAGATATAAACATACAAATGACATAAAATACATTAAGCTCTTCACACTCGTATGGCATAAATGTGTCAAATGGAAACGGAAGTGTAGGGGTGTGAACTAGTAACAATTAAATTTAGACCCAAACACTTAAATAACGTTCACGGAGTTCTCATTTGATTGCAAACTTTATCACATTTAAATATAACCTCATGTGAAAATAAAGATTGAACTCAATGAACAAACATACACAATGCATACAAGCTTAGATTTTTTATGATTCTACAAACCAAATAGAGTCATGACAATAAAGACAACTAGGATAAACGGACATTGTGCAAACCGTTGATATACTATCCATTCTTCCTAATTAAGCATATATATTATTTTTCTTTTAAATGAGTATATCAAATAAACATAAGCCTTGGCAATTATTTTTCTTTTTGATGCCATATTCTATTTTTAGGCCTTTAGACCACGTATTTCTTTTAGGTCCATTCAAACGGTGGCTTACAATCGCAAAGGATTATTAAGTCCTTTCGGAGCCCTTCCCCATGCACATTTATATTTATCATGTTTTTATTTGTTCACACAAATCTCACGTGCAACGGATTTTGACATGCACTAGTCCTCCTAGGTCATAAATATGTAGATGACTAGATTGGTAGGAGAACACCTCACAAAGCTCAAATATAAAATGTGACATTAAAATTTCAAATGAGCCCGTGCATATGTGAAAAGAGGCATATAAAAATAGAATTCATTTAATCAATACAAAATCCAACTACTCCATATAAATATGGTAAAGAACATTTTAAGGATTGACAATATAAGCCAAAAGCTCTAGCCACATGGGAGCGTTAAAGGAGGGATTCAAACACAAGTATATGCCACTTAAAGTGTGTCAAACGAAAATACACACAAAATAAAATCTTTTTGAGTTTTTGACATTTTTAGCCAAAAATAAAAATATTTACTCAAAAGACAAACAAAAATTCATTTCTATTTTTCATTAAGCCTAAATAACTAACAAGGTAAAAACACAAATGATAAACAAAAATTCTTTTGTATTTTTCATTTAATGCAAATAAAAATGAAAGAAATATAATACAAAAGATAAACCAAAAATCATTATTCTAGCATGAGATATGTGATGAAGCAATGACTAGAAAATGATTAAATAAGCATACATTTAGCATGATAATATAGCATGAAGCACAAAAGCTAAAGTATGCAAACACTAACACATTCATCCTTTAGATTTAGCAAGGGAGAAAGCATGTGAAAGTAAATGAGAATCAAACGTCCTATGTTTCAAGGCAACCAAGTCAGATTTTCTAACCCAAATTAATGAAGAATGACTGTCTTGGGGTGTAGGAATTTTAACTACCTCGGTTTCTTTACGTTGGGATTTTCTAGGAATTCGTTTAAGATCAAAACAAAATTTCCTAAGATGACCTTTTCGACCACAATGTGTACAAGTAAAATTACGTCGAAATTTGGTACCTAAGGAATAATCTCTAAAGGCTTTCCTAGTAGATTCTCCTAAAACATTGGTTTTGGCTTTATGAATAGATTCATTACAAGTATTGAAGCCTAAACCACACATGTCATTTTTAATTTGGACCGTTCTTAAGATTTTATCTAATTTTTTCGAACGACACTCCAAATCAAATTTGACATTACTAGAGTCTTTTAATTTATTTTGCAATTCTAAAATATTAGACTCTAATAAAATATTTCTCTCTTCGAACTCAAGAAGCTCCTTTTTCAAGGATTTCATTAAACCTCTAAGGCTATCTCTCTCGCCTTCTACATATTCAAGCTTCTCTCGAAGAGTCCTCTCACGTGTCCTAAGGTCTTCTACCAATATACTATCATCAATGACCTTGACATGCTCTTTTAAACTAGTTTCTAACTTCAAATTAGTTCTTTTTAATTTGATTGATTCTTCATATAATTCTTGAAAAGCATTTTGAAGTTGACTCACATTAACCTCTTCTTCATTTTCACTCTCTCTTTCTTCTCCACTCACACTATCATAAAAAATAAGGGAATCATAGGCTATGACCTTGGAAGTGTCATGTGCTAAAGTTTCATCAATCGATGAGTTCTCACTATCACTCACATGACTAGTCATAAAATCCATAAAGTTGCGTTTAGTGGGGGACCTTATCACTATCACTAAGGGTCGCATTATATGAAATGGGTCGCTTACCCTCTCTCCTTAGTTTAGTGGGGCACTCAGAAGCCCTATGGCCATAGCCCTCACAACCAAAACACCTATTTGACTCGTCCCTATTTAAATTTTCTTTACAAGATTTAGGGATCCTTTCGGCTTTGTCATACTTAGAAGTTTCAAATTTCGTAAAATCATTTTTAAATTTATCTTTGTTAAATTTAAGAAATTTTCTAAATTTTTTAGCAAACAAGGCCATGTCTTCCGAATCACTATCACTATCGCTCTCTACTACTTGTTTGACCTCTTTTTCGGCTTTTAAAGCAACGCCCTTTTCTATTTTCTTTTCAGTTTTAGAGGGAAACATGTCTAGTTCATAGGTTTGTAAATCACCTACAAGCTCTTCTAATTTCGTAGAGGCTAAAGTTGGTAGAAAATTTAAAACAGTCACTTTTGGGATAAACCAATCGGGAAGGGACCTTAAAATTTTCTTTACAACTCGGTTGTCGGGTATTTTCTCTCCCAAGTTAAAAGATGAATTAATAATGTCTGAAAGTCTAGCATATAATTCATCAACAGTTTCTTTTTCATTCATTTTGATAGTTTCAAATTGAGTGGTAAAGTTTTGGAGTTTCGAAGCCTTAACGACACTAGTTCCTTCATGAGTTAATTGTAAAATATTCCAAGCTTCTTTAGCGGTTTCACACGTCATAATACGTTTGAATTCTTCCGGTGTGACTGCGCTAAACAAGGTATTCAAACCTCGGGAATTAAAATTTGAAAGTTTAAACTCATTTTCAGTCCATCTATCGGCCGGTTTGGGAACACTTTCATTTTCTACTATGAGTTGGTGGAGACCACCCGTTAACTACAGATAACCAAACTCTCTCATCGATAGATTTTAGTTCCGATTTCATTCGCGCTTTCCAGTACGCGTAGTTAGAACCATCGAAAATAGAAAATTTTGAGAATGGGGAAAAATCCATTTTAGCTAAAAATTATTTAAAGGATCTTTAACGAAATAATTTATCGCTTTTGGCTCTGATACAAAATTGAGAAAGATAGGACCCCCAATTTTTTAATTCTTATAAAAATATTATATTTCCTTTTTATGAAATAGATGCGGAAGCGATGTGATGATGATTCAACTTAATACCAAATTTTAATTTCTTCACAAATTAAAATTAAACCAAGTGAAAATAATTAACACACACACTTATGTTAATTTCACTTAAACACACTTAATTCAAACCAAGTCCTAGAGAATTAAGCCAAACTAAATTTTATCACATTAAATTAAATGACTTGAATTAAATTAACGAAACATTACCCCATATTTAATTAGCACAAAATTAAACAAGTAGTGATTAAATTAAACCAATTTTCTCTTTTTACCTAAGCATGCGTTCTAGGTGATATGGAAAAAGATAAAATAAACAATTAATCCACTACGCCGCGATGTACGAGGAAAAATCCACAACGGGAAAAAACCTCGGACGGCCCTACCCTCAAATCCACTAAGTACGGAATTTACATTTACAAGACAGATGACTTACTTCCTCAACTCGAACCCTCTCAAGCCTTGACGCGTCTTCTTGTAACCACCTCTTTCTAGAGGATAATCACGGAGCTCCACCGTGATCTTAGACTTACCAATCAGACAATAGGTATACCGTCAACCACACATGGTGTCTTTTACCATGTGAGAAAGCCGCAGCTAAACAATTCTTCTTCTTTGAGGGATTTAGAAGAAAATCCAAACGATCTCTTCAATTTGGTGTAGCGACAAACCCGGTGCCAAACTCCAAGAAAGATGTATATATATGAACTTCGATAAACAAAACAATGGGTGAAAACTAGAGTGGTAAATGAATTTGTCTTTGAAAATGATCACTCAAAACTTGATCTTTTTCTGTTTATGATTTTGCTCTCAAAACACTCTCTAGGAGTTAGTATGGTATGAAAAAGATTATCTTTCAAAAATGATTCCCGCACATAGTTATGATGTGAAAAGATAGTGGGGAAAGAAGTGGAGATCATGGGTAAAAACTGTCAAAAACTGTCAAAAACTATTCCCGCCTGACATCTCGTTCGAACGACATTTTTGTTCGAACGAAATCTCGTTCGAACGGGTCTTCTAACGAAGTTCCAGTGTGAACTTGTTAGAAGCTCGTTGGAAATCTCGTTCGAACATCCATCTCGTTCGAACGACATTTCGAACGAAGTTCCAGAGGCCAATATGGGAAGTCGTTGGCAAACTCGTTCGAACGACTTGTGGTTCGAACGAAAATCTCGTTCGAACGACACTTCGAACGAACTTACAGAAAGTTTAGAAATTCTCATTTTTAGCCCAGAAAACTTTATAAACTTTATTTAAAGTTTTAATTCATTCTTTTTGAAAACAAAACACAGTTTTAATAAAATCTAAACACCATATAAACATGTTCCAAGCTCATATATATATATATTAATGCATTCATACCTTGGGAGCATGGAACCACTATTGATGACGTAGAAACTCGGCACTTTGATGAATCTTTATATACTTGGCCGCTACATCTTCAACAAACACGTCATAGGCTTGAAGGATGATCAATATACTATATCCTATTGATGATGCTGAAAATAGCACCACCCTTCAAGGTGTTTGTAAGCTCAATTCAATGTTAACAATGGTTGTATAGGGTATATAGTAGAAGGAGGTGAGGAGAAGTGGAATATCACCGGAATATAAGTGGTTCAGCCAATCAGGCCTACGTCCACTGTGCAAGTGTGTGATTAATATCACTGTATGAGGGCTCTAATGGCCATAGATACAAACTCTCAAGCTTTCTCTCTCCACTGTAGATTTAGACAGAGTTTCAGCTAAGGTTGCTAATTTCGGATCCTTTGCAAGGTAGAGGATGACCTCTATATATAGTGCCTGGGGGTGTAATGTACCCCCCCCCCCCATGCATGCAATGAGCATGTGTGTGTTGATCTAGCCAATCTGATGAAGACATCTGTCACTGTCACATGTAGAGAATGATGATGAAATATTCCCCCCACGTGAGGGGAATGATTTGTTATAACTGATTTGTGTACTCGTGTTCCCATCCACACATATGCGCATAAGAACTCGACTATCTGTGATTGGTCCCAACCTCGGCCTAGAAGAGGACGAGGTTGGTGTAGTAGGGTGACTGCTTAATCAGTGGTGACCTTGGCTCAGCAACAGAGCCGAGGTAAGGCAGGTGGGGTTGCAACGTCGGCCTGGGCCGAGGTAATGGTGTAGTAGCAGGAACGTTGGTTGATCCTCAATCGAGGCATGTTATGATGATGAGATTGTCCGTGTAACCTCGGCCTACACCTAGCCGAGGTTGTCATACTTGGATGGTCTGATGAATAACCCCCCATGGATCATAAAGACCTCTCTTGCCGATGTAACTAGTAACGTCGGCCATGGCCGACCTTTCTTGGGACGAGACCGTTGGTTGTTGACCAAAGGCCCTTCCAACATCGGCCATCTCCATGTCCGAGGTTGATGTTTCTGAGCCGAGGGGGTACATTTAGGGAATATCAATCACCCCTAGCCCTTAGTTACCTGTGTGATCAGGTGCCTAAGGGGTATATTTTCCCGAGGTTGGACTTCTTTAGGTGTTAATACTTTTTTGACAAGTGTCAGCTGCTGAAGTGGCTAGCGTGCCTGGCAAGTGTAATGATTGCTGTCCTTTGGGCTCCCAAGGCAATGATGGGCCTTGGGATGCGTGTGGGGCTGTTTGAGGGTTAAACCCTCATTTCCTCTCTCTTTCTTCCCCACTTCTTCATTTCTGCGCCTAAAATTTTATGCTTCTCTCTCTCTACAAGAGCTCCGGTTAGAAGCGCACTGGGTGGATTTTTCCTGGCCAATTCGTCCTCTCTCCGCATCATTCTCCACCAGGTATCGTCTATCACCTATAACTCAAACGTTTTTGTCCGGAATTGAGCCAAAACTATATTAAGACTCAATTGGAGAATTGTGTCCTTACAAAAATAAAACAAAACAAAACAATTTTTAACGAAATAAAAACAGTTTATAACGAAATAAAAAGTTTTTTAAGAAAAAATAGTTTTTAGCAAAATAAAAACAATTTTAACACAAAAAAATAGTTTTTATGAAGAAAAAAAGGTTTTAACAAAAAAAAAATAGTTTTAAAAAGAATGGAAAATTTTTTGGAAAAAAATTCTTTGCTATATAGCAAAACTAATTTTTCCAACAAAAGTGAAGAAATGATGGTAAATGTAGGGGTGTTCAAAAAAACCGACCGCCTCAAAACCGGCTCGAACCGGCCCGAACCGAACCGAAACCGGCGGTTTTTTTAGCCCGGTTCGGTTTACGATTTAAGGAATTAAAAAACCGACCATGTCGGTTCGGTTCGCGGTCTAGCCATGAAAAAAATAGAACCGAACCGAACCGAAATCAATATTTATATTAAAAAACTTATATTTTTATATGCAAAATCCATTAGCCGGCCTTAAAAACCGGCCAAAACCGAAAACCGCCCAAAAAAAACCGACCAAAACCGAAAACAAACCAAAACCGAACCGAAACCGACATAAACCGAAACTGACGGTTTTTTTCATTGTCGGTTCGGTTTCGGTCTAACCCTTTTCAAAACCGAACCGATCGGTTCGGTTTGGATTGCGGTCCAAAACCGAACCGAACCGACCTGTGTACACCCCTAGATAAATGTGCATGTGGGCACGAGTATACATGAAAAAATTTCAATAACAAATAAGAACAATCAAACACACGAAATAATTGGCGAATCCTTCAATTGACATTATTTGTTACATTTGTCATGACAAATATGGTATATCAAACACATCCTAAATATTATTCATTAAATAAAAAATTTGAAAAGTATGCTATCAAATTTGTCAGAAAAAAATGCATTACCCTCAAGTTTAAAATTAGAAAAATTACATTACCTTTTCTTGTAATTAACCAAAATAAAATACCATTTACTATTATGCTTTCTACTATTATATTTATATCATAACATAAGTTTTATTATTAGTAATATACTTGGACAATTGTTAACTACTAATGAGACAATTGCGAAGATAACTCTAGCTAGTTAAATGCAGTAAAATATATCAAGGTGACATGTGTCTTCAAATATGGGAAAAAGGATATATTTGTCAATCTATGTGAAGTTGCATTGGTATGGACTGTTAGAGGATATTAGGGAGCGGGAATACCGTTAGCCAAAAAATAACACGGCCTGAAGGTGGTTTTACTTAACTTGCCTCAGGCCCGCCAGGTTGTGGCAAGAGGGATGCAGGGACCAAAATACACAACGCTTTACAAGGATATGGCTTGTCTTGTCATATATATTTTCTGTTCCAAAAACATTAAAATAGCACTGGCCTACGAGTATAATTGTAGTACAAATGGAACACACCCCAAGTTGGTGGCAATTTTTTAGGAGCGGCCCCACTCCCCTAAAAAAGGAAAATAAAATAAAAGTACCGCACATTCAAATAAAATGACCACTGTCTTTCAAATACGTACGTTGAAAGATCATTGTGATATGATCTAAGCTTTATATTACTGTGTTTTTTGTCTGCTCGTAAAAAACGAAGTGACGATTTTCGTAAAGAGATCACATGGAGGTGGGGCCGATACATTTATTGATCAACATAAAAGTAAATAATAATTAGATTTAAATTTCACACGATGCGTATATAATTAGATATTGTTAAACATAAAAATGTAATATATTGATTTTAAAAGTAAAATACATTAAATACACTTAAATTATTACTTTGTAAATATAAATGTAAATGTAATTGTAGCATTATATATTATAAAAATCTAAGATAAAAAGTTAATTGTAAAGATATATTTTTCACTTTCGAAATATAGTAGAGATATAGTTTCATTCGTATGACAAAACACCTTGTTCAAAATAATATTTCAAATTAATTAAAAGTTGTGACTTTCCATCAAACGATTAAAATGAAATGGGATGAAATACATATCATCTGAGTTTTAAACATGTGTTCTGTCAAATGATTGATCTGAATCAAGTAAAAACTAATGAATGCAACTAATTTTGCTATTCAATAGAGATCTAAACAAAAAGTGTCAAATCCAACACAATATCGTAACTAAAAAAACTGAATGTAAATAGGTACATATGAATCATAAATGCATCAAGAATTAACTTTAGATCATTTTGTTCATTTTCTATATTATCCCAACATGGTATTCATATTAATTGAACACTAATAGAATTTGTAAGAATGTGTTTATGTTGCTTGAAGGCTACAAAGAAATTAAAATTAGTTTACAACACTCTATTATCAAGAACCTTAACAGAATAATAAATAATTATTATCCGTCGTATATATAAAAAATCAATCCCCTTCTTGTATATTAAAATAAGAGTAAAATGCATTTTTAGTACCCAAATTATTCCAAAAAAATTTAATTGGTCCTTAATTTTTTTTCCCTCAAGTTTGTCCATAAAGTATATTATTTTTTATAATAAGGGGATTCCATGTTGACAAAACTATATCAAATGCCTCTTTTGCCCATATCCCTTTATTTTATGTCCAATACATATTTTGTCTTTATACTCTTATGCCTTTTATATAATCATTTAAAAAATTGTCATTAAAAAAGACGTTTTCTTATTTTACAAAAATAAACTATTTTTTTATTTTTTAAAAAAAAATTTTTCTTATTTTACAAAAAAAACTGTTTTTTTTTTGTATTTTGAAAAAAAAAATCTGTTTTTTTATTTTACAAAAAAAAATAACTGTTTTCTTATCTTGCAAAAAAAAAAAACGGTTTTTTCATTTTACCAAAAAAAAAGGATCAACTATCAAAAAGTCCCTCATATATTTTTTAATACACATTTAGTCAAAACCTTTTATTTTGTACAAAAAAGTCCCTTATTTTCTTATCTTTAAAGGTCCGCGTCAGCGGCATGGTAAAGCCTTTTTAGCATGGTGAATGACTTTTTGGTGCAAAATAAAAAGGTTCGGACTAAATGTGTATTAAAAACAGTTCGAAGGACTATTTGATATATGTCCCCCCAAAAAATTGTTTTAATAAAAAAAATAGTTTTTTGTTGTAAAATAAGAAAACATGTTTTTTTTTGCAAAATAAAAAAACAGGTTTTTTTGTAAAATAAAAAAAACATGTTTTTTTGTCGTGAAATAAAAAAAACGGTTTTTAAATGGGTCACTTACAGATGTCGGCTACATCGCCATTGAGATTTGAGTGTATGCGATTGCTGAAGTCTCCTTACCCTTTGTTGTTTTCACAGTTTTCCCTCTCGCCGACGCTCACGGTGTCAAGCCTTACTTGGATAGGTTATTAAAGTTTTTTTTTTCTCGAGTTTTTTGGGCTTTGTAGTTTATAGGTATTCTTGGTATATGAAGTTATCGGAAAGAGATGAAAAGTTTTGACTCTCAATAGAAGAAGATAGTATGGTGAGATGGAATACAAAAAGTATGTGACTCCTCAAATAATTGTTTAAGAGGGAGTTGGGAAGACGAAGAGATGAGAGAGTGATGACTCTTCAATTGATAGAGAAAAATGAAGACTATTCATTTTCTAGGGGATTTATTATCTTAGAGATGCAAGGACGTGTAGACTTAATAGTTTGGACTTAATAAATAGGTAAGACACGTGACAGAGTCACGAAAAGAGACACCATTTTTTATATTATACATTAGATACTATGCTAATATAATTTGTGATACAAAAGTGAAACGTAATTGACGTGTCGCATCTTCATTCGCTCATGTTCCGATTCCGTTAGTAGGTAGCCTAGTAAAGTCTGAACACAAACGAATGAGAATACGACACGTCAATTGTATCACAAAATTGTATCAACCTAAAACGACTCAAAAGTAAATCGGGCACCGCTCCCACATTGCCCTACAATTGCAAAACTATCAATCAATACCAAAATAAGCTTAGGAACACTAAGCACGTATTTTGACTTTGCTAATCGCTTGATATAATAATTAAAATTTACTCATTATTTATTTTTGAAATTATTGTATAGACATAAGTCCAGAATTTTTTTACCTCATATTAATTTGAAATATTTACGGTTATGTTGAATTTTATTTATATTTGGTGCATGTTGAATTTTATTATCGTTTCGAATATCAATTAAACTCAATTATGGTTTATTTATATGTTTATATATTTTGATGTTGAGAATGATATTAATTGATAAATAATTCTCATTTTCGTTGAATCGTGTCTCGTCAACCTTTACGTGAGAAAATGAAAATTGTTACACAAATTATAAAATGTTTTTCCTACCTAGTACTTTTATTGTATAAATAGATTAACAAGATAGAGCAGTTAGAGTTGCAGGGTTGGCGATCCAGCTTGGTATTCACAAAGTTGGAGCCGCTGGTTCATTATAACTGCTAGCATATTTAGAGTTACGTGAAATGACTACTTTTGTACTATATTTGTATTGCAGTTGGGAATTTGTAGTTAGAGGAAATTTTAGTTGTACTCTTGTATTCAATTGAACAATTATAATCAACGGTTTTTCTGTAATAGCTTCAGTTTTCACAATTTAGTATTTCCATTCATCATCACTTATTGAATCTTTTATTGTGTTAGTTTGAATTTATCATAGTTTTTAGTTTACGTTAATGCCAAAAATGATATAATTTGTTTAGACATCCCTGATATTTCATGTGCGCCCCGATCAACCAGACATAGAAAATCACGGGGCATCACACTTACATTTTTGGAGATATTTAATTTTAAAGGTTTGACGAAAAAAGATTAAATAGAAGTACAAAAAAAATCAAAATAAAAATATTTTGGTCTACTATAAGAAAATACGCGATTTTCACTAAACATATTTTGGTCTTGAATTTTATTGTTTCAAACATTTGACTCGAGGAATTGAGTGACGGACTCTATTTTTTAAACACTGTATAAAAGAAAAATGCAAAAATGCCCTAGTTTATTCCTCGGTGCTTCATAAGCAGAATTATTTAGCCCATAATTCATATCAAAAGTCACTTGAAGGACTACTCATAAGCAGAACCAGTTAGTTCATAACGCTTTGACCAAGGTCTAAGCAGATAGTTTTTTGGGATAAGAGGAATTTAATCGCACTTTTAAATATTTATTTGTATTCATTTATATATTTTTATATTTTTAATTGTTGATTCTATTGTAATAATTGTAGGATATATGCCATTCTATGTGAAGAGAAAGAGACGGTTATAAGGCGATTGTGAAAGTTTTGAATAGTTAGGAGAGTAAATACAATTTCAAAATATATGAAAGGAGAGTTTAAAAAAACTTTAGATATAAAATTAAATCCAAAAAAACTATAGTTTTTTCTCTACCTTACTATAGCGGATTCTAATGTGATCATGTCTTTCAAAGGTTTAGATGTTTTATCTTGTAGGTTGTGGTTTGTTAGATAACTTATGGTCCGTTTGGTTCAAAAGTAGGTAAAAGTGAGGATGACAAAAATTGTCAGGAATAAAATCTGTCATCGTGTCAAACAACCAATAGACGAAATTAAAGTCAATCTAATTAAATTATTTAAATATTTTTTAAACATTAAAAAAAATAATTTTAAACAATTTCTAAAATAGTTTTTATGAAACGGTTTTTAAAACATTTCTAAAACAGTTTTTATAAAACAGTTATAAATCTATTTTTATAAAACAAGTTTTAAAACAGTTTTTAAACTATTTAAAACAGTTTTTTAATGCTTTAAAACAGTTTTTATAATATATTCAAAACAGTTTTTACAATATTTTTATAAAACGGGTTTTTTAAAAAAAATGTAAAACATTTTCTTAATAATTTCTTATAATATTAAAAACTTTTTTTAAAACATTAAAAAACAGTTTTTAAATATTCATAACAGTTTTTTTAACTATTTAAAACAATTTTTAAAATGTTAAAAGCAGTCTTTACAATATTTTTATAGGACAGTTTTTAAAAATATTTGTAAAACATTTTCTTAACAATTTTTTATAATATTAAAAAAAATTAAAACATTAAAAAAAGTTTTTAAATTTTCACAACAATTTTTTTAACTATTTAAAGCAGTTTTTAAAACTTTATAACAGCTTTTATAATATATTCAAACTGTTTTTAAAAATGTTAAAAACAGTTTTTACGATATTTTATAAGACGGTTTTTAAATTATATGTAAAACATTTTCTAAACAATTTTTCATAATATCAAAAACAGTTTTTAATTTTCATAACAGTTTTTTTTAACTATTTATAACAGTTTTTAAAATTATTTTTAAAAAACATTAAAACATTTATTATAATATATTCAAAACAGTTTTAAAAAATGTAAAAACAGTTTTTAAAACATTAAAAAATCATTTTTAAATATTCCTTTTAAAAACTGTTTTTAAATAATTTTTTAAAGCATTAAAATCGTTTAAGAAATTAGCAAATTTGTTGGCAAATATTTCTCACTTAAATAGATAAGTAAAGTTTGTCAACACCTTATGCATAAATGATGTTGTACACTTACAAACAATGTCACGGTAAATTATGCAACCAAACAGTCAAAAAGTGGGTAAATTTCATATTTTCAATTTTTTGACATTTGCCATGACAAATATTGCCACCCAAACGGACCCTTATAAATATTAAAAGCATGATTTGATTTAGTGAATCATTTGCTTATTTAAAAAAAAAACTTATAGATATTAGATGCAGTGGCGGATCCAGGATTTTTGGTCAATCGGGACCAAAGTTTCGAGCGGTACCGGGGGATCGGGGGCGGGAGCCCCCAAGACGATTTTTTTGGGGTTATTTCGAGTTTTATACAAATTATAACTTTATTTCGAGTTTTATACAAATTATAGTTCATCCAAATTGACTACAAATTATATATTTCGAGTTTTTTTTGGGCATATATGTTTGGGACACAAATTACAGAAATTTGAAAAGGGACGGATTACATAAATGAGGGTATATGTTTGATGGGAGTACAAAAAATCATACATACAATTTCTCCAAAAAATTATACATACAAAAAATCAGTTTAAGGTTAAAAAAATACCTGATGGTGATGAGTTAGTGGCTCTGACTAGCATATATAAAAATCATACACAAAAATATGCTTAAGGTTAAAAAAATACCTGATGAGTTAGTAGTGGCTAGCCGGAGGGGCTGGGCAGGGGTGGAGGGAGGAGGGAGGTGTTCAAGCAGCAGGCAGAGGGGCTGAACAGGGGCGGAGGGGCTGAGGCTGGACAGATGCTGCAGACGGGAGGGACTCGGGAGTGAAAGAGAAAGTTTTAGCAGGTAAAAGAAATAAAGGAGAGAGATCCGATCTTTACTTTAGGTTTAGATTTTTAATTAATTACAATCTTACACCCTCAGTTTTAAATATAATTAGAGTTATACCTTAAAGTTTGAAATTTTACCAAAAAACCTTATATATATATATATATATATATATATTTTTTTTTTTTTTCAAAAATTGAACCGGGCGAAGGCCTCCTTGATCCCCATGTGAATCCGCCCCTGATTAGATGCATGGCTTGTTAGAAGATAAATCACAATAAAAGTGCGATAAAACTTAACAGGCCCTAAAGGATGGTTTTACTTATTTTGCCTCAGTCCCGCCTGGTTGTGGCCTATCATATATATTTTCTTTTCCAAAAACATTAAAATTGTCATCTTTGATATTTTTATAGAATTAAGATATGAGTAGGATTGGTAATTTTTGACACGATAATTTATTTATGATAATAATTTAAAATAATACGAATATAACACAATTAATTTATATAAATTTAAAAATAATTAAAATTTATATTCAAATCAAAATCTAGCACCATCTAAAAATAACACGACTAATAAGAATTGTCTGAATATGACCACCGTCCTACCAGTGTGATTGCAGTACAAATGGAACACACCCCAAAGTTAGCGGCAATTTGTTAGGAACGGCCCCGCTCCCCTTAAAAGGGAAAATAAAATAAAAGTACCGCACCCAGCTATCTTCCAAATACGTACGTTGAAAGGCAGGGCCGGCCGGTCTTAAGATTGGGAGTGCTCTGTGCGAAAATCAATTTATGACCCTTTAAAAAAAATATTGTACAAAGATATGAAATACTTAAAATGGGCCCCTAAAAAATTAAACTTATTTTTTAGTGCCCATTTTAGTTGGGTGAGATTTTTGTGTAGTTGAATCATTCTTTGTACAAATTATTTTTGGATAGTTAAAAAATGGGCCCCTAAAAATTTAAACTTATTTTAAAAATTGATATTTTTATATACATAAAATATTTTTGAACCCCTAAAATATATATATATATATAGATACATACTCTAAAATAGGCCCTGTGTCATTACCCACTTGACACATGACCGGGGCCGGCCATGGTGAAAGGTCATTGTTATATCATCTAATCTTTATATTACTTCCGGGCGGTTTTGTTTGCTGGTAAGCCTTTTTGTTGTTTATTAATAATTTCTAGCTTCATGTGAGCTTTAAATAGAAAAAAAGTAGTAAACATCTAGCGAGTTCACCTAAATCTGAATCGTAAAGAGATCACATGCGGGTGGGGCCGATACATTAATTCATCAACATAAAAGTAAATGGGGGTACCGTTCCCACATTGCCTTTTACATTACCAAACCATCAATCAATACTAAAATAAGCCTAGGAAAACTAAGCAAGTATTTTGACTTTGCTAATCATTTAATTTTAATAGTTGAAATTTAGGGGTAACGTAGAAAAAAAACTTATTAATATTTTTATTATGTTTATAAAACACATATTAATTTTATTATAAAATTAGTTTATAAAATTATTCAATATTAAAAATGCCCTTTTATCATCTTAAAAATCAATTGTGTCCCATTTGGTTATGTATTCAAAAAATTCGATTTAAACGCTATTTTTAAATACAGTTTTAAAATTCAAATTTTGTATTTATAATTATTGACTCGCTTTTAATAAACTTATTTTTAAATACAATTTTTTGAAAATTGACAAAACTAACAAACATGTATATTTGAATTATATATATATATATATATATATATATATATATATAGGGAAATGTTCAAAAGCGAACATTAAGAATGAACATTTTAATGAATATTAAGGAAAGACACCCAAAACCCTTTTATTTTAATTCCTATATTGAAATTGGTCTGCACCAGCGGCAACTGAGACCATTCCAGCCAGCCCGCCCCCATCCCCCCCAACCCAACCCAACCCAACCTTAACTCCCCCCCCCCCCCCCCCCATGGCAGCAGGTATGGCAACCCGTATGGGGGTGGGGGGTGCTGGCCGGAATGGTCTCGGTGCCGCTAGCACTGACCAATTTCAACATAGGAGTTAAAATAAATGGGTTTTGGGTGTTTGTCCCTAATGTTCATTAAAATGTTCACTCTTAATGTTCGCTTTTGAACCTCTCCCTATATATATATATATATATGCGTGTGTGTGTGTGTGTGTGTGTCAATACAAGAAAAACTCTCTTCCACGATATTTCACATATATGTGTCATGAAAGGCATATTAAGATGACACATTTGGATTAGATGTCGTGAATAAAACATTAAAATTAGTAACCACGACACCTAAAATAGAAGTGTCATCGAAAAAAACTAACACGACACAATATAGGTGTCATAAAACTTAATACGAGGTGAAATGTTTAATTACGACGCGTATTTGATGTCTTAAAAAATTATTCACGACCCCTAATAAATGTCGTGAAATACTAATTTACGACTCACATGTGGTGTCGCCAAAAAATATTGCACGACTCTTTATGGGTGTCATAAAATGTATTGTTAATTTACGACACCAAGAAGGTGTCGTAAAAATATATTACACGACACTTAATCAGTGTCGTAGAATGTATTACACATTTTACAACCTAACTAGTGGGAGCAAAAATAATGTCGCCCGCTCAAACCAAAAAAATTGCCCGCCCGCGCCTCATTTTCTTCAGCAAAAGAGAAACCCTTTCTCTATTCCTCTCCCCCAAAACCGTCAATTTCTCTACTCCTCTTCCCCAAAACCGATCGTGTTTTACAATTTCCGATCCCTTCTCTGTGTGAATCTCCGGTCGATCCCTTCTATGTGAATCTCTAGCCGGTCTTTTCTTTATGTGAAACCAATAATGATGTTGATCTAGCGTTCCGGTTTGGTGGTCTGATTGCTTCAGATAGAGGCGGAAGTTATTAAGCCTAATACTCATCTCCTTCACCTAGGGTAATTTTATAAGACTTCATATTCGTATTATAATAATTGTTTTACTTTATTGGCATTTAGTGAACTCAGATATAATTTGCAGTCTATGTGTGTGTGTGTTTTGGAGTGCGTATGGTTGATGCAACAGAAAATGGAAGTTTAGAAGAGGATGTAATTTTTATTTGATAAAGTGAGATAGAATCTGCATTTGGTGAGAAAATTGGAGTTTAGAGGAGGATGTAATTTTTGTTTCATATAGTGAGAGAGAATTTTCATTTGGTGTTTAATTAATGTTTATTTTGTATTTATGTGTGTATTTTTGTGTGGTGTTTTGAGTGTGTGTGTGTGTGTGTGGTGTTTTGGTACGTGTGTGCCTCTGGTTGATGCAATAGAAAATTGAATTTTTAAAGAAGATGTAATTTTTGTTTGATACAGTGAAATAGAATATGTATTTGGTATTCAATTAATCTTAATTGTGTGTTTGTTTGTGTTTTGTTTTATACAGTGAGATAGAATCAAACACTTGTGTCTGATAGTCATCTCCTTCTGAATTTTGTTTATGAAGAATTTTGTTAATTTAAACAGATTATTAGCTTGAAATTGGACTTGTCAAGATGGAAAAAGAATGGTTGAGACTTCTAAGATTTTTTCCTCGTACATAGATATAAACAAATTTCCTTGCACTATATTTAAAAGTTAAAACACAATGTCAATCCAATTAAATTGTTGACCACATGTTATTTATTTTGCATAGATATACCGACGAGTACCAAATTGGAGTAAAAGGATTTATCGAGTTTGCCAAGAAGAATGCAACAAATCCTATTATAATTATATGTCCTTACAAAAATTGTAAAAACCTTTGTCAGCAATAGCAAGATACACTTTTTGACCACTTGATTATTGAGGGTTTGATCCGTTGTATAACAAATGGGTGCTTCACGGAGAGCATTCGAGAACCTTTGATGATATTGATATATCCGGTGTGCATAGGATGTATACAGAGTTGTTAAAGATATTTATCAGGGGGAAACAAAAGTTTCAAAGAAAAGTTGAAGGATGTTGAGACTCTTTTATATCCTCGGTGTAGAAATTATATAAAGATGTCATCAATTACATCTTTGTATAAACATAAAGCCACACATGGAATATATGATAAAGGATTTAATGAACTTCTTGAGACTATTCAAGATATGTTTCCAGAGGATAACAATCTTCCCAATTCTTTGTATATAATAAAAAATATTTTAAAGGAATTTGATTTGGGATATGAAAAGATAGATGCATGTATTAATGATTGTTGTTTATTCAAAAAGGAGTATGAGCATTTGGATACATGCCTTAAATGTGGCTCATCGTGATGGAAATTGGATGAACGCACTAAAAAGATTAAGAAAGGAGTATCAGTGGAAGTATTAAGGTATTTCCCAATAATTCCAAGATTTCACGGGATGTTTTTGTCACCTGAAAAAGCTGAGCAGTTGAAGTGGCACTCATGTCATCGGAGTGAAGATGGCAAGGTGAGACATCCCGTTGATTCAATAGTTTAGGATACAATTGATAAATAATGGCCTCATTTTGCATGTGATCCGATAAATCTTAGACTTGGGATTGCAAGTGATGGGTTTAATAATTTCGGTAATCTTAACTCAACCTACAGTTGTTTGGCATGTAGTGCTTAACCGTGTACAATCTCCCCCCCCCCCCCCCCCCCCCCCCCCCGTGGTTATGTATGTCCTAAGAAAATTGGATGTTGACTTTGCTTATACCAGGGCCAAAACAAACAGGTAATGACATAAACATATATTTACAACCACTGATAGATGATTTGCTAGAGCTTTGGAATTAAGGGGTGGAGATGTATGATGCATCCGATCATTGTACTTTTAATTTGAAAGCTATTTTGACGTGGACAATTAATTACTTTCCAGCATATGGTAATTTAACTGGATGTACCACAAAGGGAGAATTAGCTTGTCCTATGTGTGGTTCCAACACATCCTTATAAAGGTTATCAAAAAGACAAAAGAACGTGTATATGAGCCATCAAAGATTTCTTCCAATGAATCATTCATGGGGAGATAAGAAAAAAAGTTGGTTTGATGGAATTGAAGAGAGAAGGAGACCACCAAAGACCATTAAACATTGATGGGATTTTGGATGCTTTAAATGGTGTTAAAAATGACTTCGGTAAAAGGAAGAGGAAGTGCGGTAAGAAGATAACTTTTTGGAAGAAGAAGTCAATATTTTTTTAGTCAATATTTTGAGTATTTAATATTTTGGACTATTTTATGTCGCCTTTTTTAGGTCTTAAAGTTGGAAGATGTTATAAATTAATTCGTATGGTAATTTGGAGTGCACGGTTGAATCCGGATGGGTCAAAATAGTTAGAAATGAGTGGCCATATGTATATATTGGGTCTCAAAACTTAATTAGACATAATTGAGCTCCAAATAAAGAGTTTGGGCCCTTTTTAGGAAACTTATAGACCCAAAAATGGGAATTGAGTTTTTAACCCTAAATGTGTAAGAGTGAGGCAACTTAAAGTCATTTTAGAAGACTAAAATTAGGATGAGAATAAGAGGAGAGCCATTTGAAGACAAGTTGGGAATTTTGGGAGTTAGATTCAAGAACAAGAGGAGATCCTTGCATTCAATCCAACATTCTCATCTAAAGGTTTTGATCTACAAATTGAGACAAGTGGTTTAATTTGCAATTGTTAATTTTCATTTACCTATTCATATTAAAGGAGGTGAAATCAATTAATATGTTAGGGTTTATGTTTCATTAGAAATTGGGGATTTTCATTGTTGGGAGTTATAAATCTGTAAAAGATGATAAGATTTGATTGATTTGATGCTCTAATTGATGTAATTATTGGGGTTAGATTAAATATGATTAAGGGATGGATTTATGATGAATCTTAAAAAGTTTTGATGAAGAAATCTGTGCAGAATTGAGGTATTTACTGTTATAATGGAGATTCTGTTCGCGTAGCCCTGTAGAAAATCGCGTTTTCTAACTTTTGTTCTCTCATACGTTTTATCCAAAAACGGCTCCAAAATGTCCCAAAACGGCATTTTAAAAATCTGGACAGATTCGTGGGGCAAATTTTAAGAAATATTTTTTTAGTTGTTATTCCATTGGAGATTGCCTAGATTGATAGGTGTGACTAATTACCCTTGGATTAATTAAATTGGAGAGATTAAGGTTTACGATTGAGTGGTTGAAACCTTGTTAATTAAGTGGGGGAAACTTAATTGGATGAAATTGAATATTGAATTGGGAATATTGAATTTAAATATTCAATTTCGGGCTAAGAGAGAGAGTCGAGGCATAATTGGTAGGGTGACACCAAAATACTAATAAATTAATTAGTTTATAATTAATTGGAATAAAGTAGGACCATAGACTTATATGTTTTATGCTTGTGTATGGTCATAGTACATTGGTAACCTGTATTTTTATATATATACGGTGATGTGTAGTATATATATGATTTATCAATATTTGTGCGAATAATATTTATAGTAAAGCATACCCATTCTAGTGCTATGAAGGGAGGTTGTGCGATGTGGATGAATCCCCTAGCTAGTGAATGCAAGGTGAGTATAGTCCCCATGTCATAGCGTTCGGGTTCAGGAATGAGAAGCTTAGGGTATGATTCAGTCTCATTACTGTGAGAAACTATGGCCGCCTCTACAGCGTTTGTTTATTTTCTGAAACGGGGAGCTAACCGTATCAGGGTTTCGGGTTGATGATAATACTCGTTTATGATAGAATCTAAATAACACTCGATGAGTGCCTACTCGGGGGATGGTATCTATCTACGACATGTATATGTGAATGCTGTAGGATTAACACACACACATACACACACACACACACACACACACACACACACATATATATATATATATATATATATATATATATATATATATATATATATATATATATGGGATAATATAGGATGAGAATCGTATAATTAATATAACTTGTGAAACGGTTATATAGTATAGATAGAGAATTGATTTAAGTAAGTTAGTGTGAATAATAACTTATAACTAATATACGCGATGTGAAATGTATAAGTGGTATAACTTGTGAGAATGTTATATGACATTAAATGAGAAATGACTTAAATAAGTTAATGAGATTAATAACTTATAAAGTGTACTAAACCCACTAGGGATAGAGTAGTGGGAAATCGTGGGATATATGTGACAAGACTAGTTACAGGGTGGTTAGCTAGATGGGCTAGATATAGTACGTTAGGCATGCACATTAGTGGAAGGATGAGGTGTCCTCAAGAGAGTGTACGACACTAACTTAAATATGAAGATCATACTTGCATTTTAATTTACTGCATTTAAATTCACTTGCTAAATATTTTCAAAATGTTTTGGGTTCTAAACCTTTCTATAAAATATTTTCAAAACCTTTTAGGTGTCCAGCCACAAGGATGCCAGAATTGCTCTATTTCAGGTTTTCCCAGATGCGACACATATGGATGTTGCAGGACTTTGACTTAGTCGTTTCAGTCATTTCATCCCCATAGTAGGATGCAGTCAGTATTCCACTTAGGCATGTCTCTCTAGTTGTACCATTCGTTTATGTTAGTTGATGTATTCAGTTATTACTCTTGTGATTCATTTCATTATTTTAATTGTAGCTGATGGTTGTCTCGGTAAGGATTATATTTATTCCTGTCTAGTATTGTTGAATTCAGTGTTTGTGTGAAGGGTTAGTTGTATATTCTTTCGCATGTTATTGTTGGGATGTTAAATAAAAAATATAAAATTTGGCATCATGTATTTTGAATACTAGGTGGCTAGTAAGTTTTAAAAAAATTTCGACAGTGATGCTAAGAATGAACCAGATGAGATTCCTGTTTAATTTTATATAGGACTGAACACCCGGTATTTTATTAGGCGGGGTGTCACAGATCGTTTGTTCCCGCAATTCAAAGTAACTGATATTACATTGACTGTACGATTGCTTTTTATTTTTAGAGATTAATTGTGCATTATTAATACTCTTTCATATTTTTTGTAGCTTATAAGTGACAAACACAAAGAAGCTAGGGCAAAATATATTTATCCACACACAACTAGTCGTAGAGGCTATCCTAGACTTAAGGAGATAATGGTACTTTTTCTATTGAGTTTCATAATTGTTATTATATCTTTTTTGTAGTGTTTTATATTGATAATATATTTGATTTTGTTCTTATTTTGTTGAAAACTGAAAATCCAAAATAAAGTAATTCGTAGAGTTGATGTTTGGTTAAGGGGACACAAAAGGGGTAATGGAGATCCGATCAATCAAGTTGTTGGTGAAGCTATAGTAATGACAAAAATATTTAAACCACTACATATATATAACTTAATTTTGATGCTTATTGTGATATTGATATTTTTGTTAAGGTTGATTTTTTTATTTTTTCTTAGAGAAAGATTGAAGCAATTCCATATCATGACTCGTCTTCAATAAAAAGATGATGTAATAATAAATGTGCTTGGTCCCGAATGTTCCGGTTGGGTTCGTGGTCATGGATTTGGGGTTAAAACTACAAAGGTTGATGCCGCATTACAAAGCAATGCAAGGGTTACGATACTTGAAAATCAAATTCAACAACTTTTGGAATGGAAGACACACATCGGAAGCTTAATGAAATAAGGAAACATGCCAAATATGGTAATTTACTAAATTAAGCTTGGTGCTAAATATGTTTTTTATGTTATTTTTTATTAATATCTCATAAAATTATATTTAGGGTCAATATGGAGGTATTGAGGATAATATAAATGACATGACACTTACTCTACAGGTTATTGTCAGCAAACTTGTCATCTAAAATTGTCCTTAGTGTACATTAACGACCGTTGATATTTTTTCATTGTTATTAGCCCCATGGAGAAAGTGCATGTGCACCAAATGTTTCAAACCAGAGAAATGAAAGATGCAAATTGTTACACTGGTTGGGTACAGGAGAATAGGTGGTTGATGGACAGATCGAATCTACGGATTCAAAGTCAATGGTGCACCATCAAATGTTGGGACCTGATTGTTATAAAGTGTGTATTATTCAAACTATTGTTCCAAAAGTGCCGGTGTTTTTATTCTTTGATGATGTAAAAGGAAGTACCATTGCATGGACACACCGATACATTAAGTTTAACTAATGATGTAAGTCACATAACATGTATTTTCTTATAAATTATAATCCTTTTACTAATATTTTTAAGCTAGGCCGTGTGGGACAGTTAATATTTATGTTTGATGAAAATATTCTCATTTGTGTTCTAATTGGTGTAAGTGATTATTGGTGGTTTAGTAGTAGCTCTTGCTATTGTTGAGTTGAACTTTAATGTTAAAACATGTTGGATTTTATGAATAAACAAAGGAAACTCTGTCGAAATTTTTTAAAAATAATTAAGATGATGATATGTGGATTACCCTAGTTAAATATATTACTACTTTGACATATTATATAATAATATCATTATGCCGAAATATCAGATATTAGACTAAATTATGTTTATTTTTTCTTCCACATGCCCGGTTACCATTTGCTTCAACTTGGATATCAATTGTTAAAAGTTTATGGATTTTGGGAGGATGATTTGCTTTTGGCTTTTGGCTTTTGGGAGGATGTAATCTTTTTTCGGGAGGATTAATCTTGAATACTACTTCGAGATGCATTACGTTTAGAACTTCTTTTAAGTTGTTTGACTTTGTTCCGAATATGTGGTTAGAGAACAATATGTTATTTGTGATTATGTACTTATGTTTTAAGATTATATTTTGATTATGAATGGAACATACTTTAAGTTATTTTCATAGATTTAAGATGTCTAATGAAATGTAATGTAATGAATTGTAATATAATTTATGGAAGGTGTTGACTAATAAAAATTATATTTAAAAAAAATTAAAATAACTTTCATGACACAATTTAAGTGTCGTAGAAAAAAAATTTCACAACACCAATATACATGTCGTAGAAACTAATTACAATGACACCTAACATTAGTCGTGAAAAGAGTTGGACGATATCTGACATGCGTCGTGAAAAGGGGTGGAATTTCTGCGACCCCCTTTCAATGACACCAAATTTATGTCATAAAAACCCTTTCACGACTCCTCTAGGTATGTCGTAGAAAGTATTTATAACGACACCTAAATGGTGTCATGAAAAGGTTTCGATGACACCCACCATGTGTCGTGAAAAGCATTGGACTTTCCATAACTCCCCCTCTCAACGACACCGGAAAGGTGTCATCAAAACCCTTTCATGACACATTTCAGGTATCGTGGAAGTGAGTTTCTCTTGTAGTGTATATATATAAACACATATATTAAACTTTCTTACATGAATGTATACATACATACATCATAAATTATATACATGTACATTTAATATCATGTATTTTTACGTATATTTAATGAGGTATGTTGGGGAGTTTAACTCTCTCTCTCTCTCTCTCTCTCTCTCTCTCTTTCTATTTATCTATCTATCTATCTATCTATCTATCTATCTATCTATCTATCTATCTATCTATCTATCCATCTATCTATATATGTATGTATAATGATATTGGATGTATAATTCACTATAAAATTATATACATACATGAATTGATAATATTTTTTTAAATACATATGTACTATATGTATATTTTATATTATTCCATACATAATAATGCATCTATAAAACTATATATAAGTATCATGTATCTATTGATAATATTATTTAACTTATATTATTCCATACGTAAATTTGTGTACATGTATATATATAAGAATCACACACATATTAATGTATTATGTATGTATATTATATATCAAGATATATATGCATTAAAATATTAATAATGAATAATTTTGAGTTGAGAAATAATAAACATAAGTTATAAAACACCCTTAACATGTTTTCTGAAAAACTTGATTATAACACATAAATATTACAATTCAGTGTTTAAAAACAGGTCGCCAAACATAATTTTTTTATCAGAATTGTATTTAAACATAGAAAATAGAATTATAATTGCAAACCAAACAGGCCCTTGCTTTTCTATCACCTTCTTTTTTAGGACAATAAACTTTTCTTTTATAATAATAGTCCATGTTTTAATTGTTCATAATTAAAATTATTTATTTTTGTAAGTGAAAAGTGTGACTGTGTGATAATTGATTAAATTAAATTTGTAAGTTTCCAAGAACCCTTATTTAATTAGAGTCTACCTTTAAATCAAATAAATACAGCCCTTAACACATGCATCTAAATCAACCCATCAAATATAAATTATGCGACACAGTAAATATGCTGAGACACAGATTTAAGGAAAATACCTCTTTCGGATAAAACATTTATTTCATTATGAATATATAAATCGCAGCTTACAATTACATAGAGAAATCTGCAATGGATCAACACGCAGTCAACCCACAAAGACACGCAGTCTTGAACTCTACAAGAGAATACACGCAGCACCCTCTAAGGACTCACAGCCCAAACAACAAAGGAAGAACCGCAGCTCTCCTCAATGACACGCAGCCATAACACTTTGTAGAGACTCCCTTAGCAATGACACACAACCCTCGATTGCAAAGATCTCCCCACAAAGGTTGAACAATAGCAAAGCTTGTGTTCTAGGGTTCCAAAAGATTCACAAAAGTAATTGGGATTTTTGTGTGTGAATCAAAAAGATGTTTGGCACATCAAAAAAACGAAGTCTTGTTGTGTTTGAACTCTTAGAAACGTTTTCTCAAAGACTTGAAAAAAATACTCCACCGAAATAGGTGTATTTATAAGAAATATGAGTCGGTGGAAAAACATCATACGGAACTGTTCGAATTTATCTCAGGCGGACCGGTCCGGTATGAAGGCGGATAGGTCCGACCTCGTATCGATTCGTTTTCCAAATAGGCCTCTTCGGTTCTCATTCGATCTGGGGTTCACTGGTGCAAAGCGGATCAGTCCGGTATGGAGGCGGACCGATTCGAAGGCGGATCGGTTCGTTTTTAATATGGGTGGACCGGTCCGGTTTACCAGAAAAATAAAAAACTTTTAAAAGCCTCATTTTGCTTGGAAAAACTTACTTCTTATTTTATATAAAAACATTTTATAAAAATTTCCCAATACTAAGTATGAAGCATAAGGAACTTAAAAACAAAACTTTACCAAGTTCATTCTTGTAGAGGTTATGATGTTGAAGACGTTTTGATATTCGGATCCGTTGATGTAAATGCGATCTTGAATTTCTTCAATGGTGTAACGGCGTACGACATACAAATTGATAATGGACAAAAATGTCCTTACAGTAAGGAAAGGACTTGCTAGCTTTTTCATTATATCTCTAGGACACACAATAATTTTGTTATAAAATTATTCTCTAAACGTATTCAATACAAAAAATTTCACTATACCATCTTAAAATAGAAAAGTTTTATAATAATAAAAAAAATTATATATAAAAGCAGTCCTCATTTAAAAATTTTACTTAAAAAAAACTTATTATTTTTTTGGGGAAAATGCAAATTTAACTATAGAGTTCAGGATAATTTTCGATTAAAAAATTGCAATGTTAACCTGGAATTTTAAAAATCGATTCAATTGAATCCACCATTACATTTTTCGTTAACAATTATAACCGATGTGTTGGCTCGATATCTTATGTGACAGAAACACTATGCGCTCCAATAAGACTTCAGAGTTAGTATTATAACTATTAAAATATCGAGTCCAAACCAAAAATCATCCCAAACTTCAGGGTTAAGTTTGCATTTTCTTAATCTACCCCCCCCCCCCCCCTTTTTTTTGCTAAGAGTGAGATGTTTTATTTAAAAAAAAAAAACTAAATCTTGTTTTATTTTCAAACATTGGACTAAGCATGCCACCAAACCTCGTGTAGTCAAAACTCTCATCACAACTATTACTTCCTAATAGTGCAAAATTAATTTTGCAACATTATATTTGCACATTAGATTTTAGATGTAATGTCATTTAATTAATCTTTATCACCTTATTATCGCCGTTCCATCGGTAGTTTGCAAAATTATATTTGCACTTTTTTCACTGCAAAATTAAATTTACAGTGTTAATACAACAAACTTATTCCACATTGTAATAATAATAAAAAATGAGTATTCCATGTAATCATTTCTTATTAAGAGCAAAAATGGAGGATATATACAATAAAACGACTAAAAAAATGACGATACAAATTTAATTTTGCATTTTGACGGTAGCGTATTTTTAATAAAACATCACATTTTAGGCAAAAAAATTATGAACTAGATTTGAAAGAAAAAGTAGCTATGAAAAGGCTATTAGAAAAACATATTTAGGACAAAAGAAATATGTACCATTTTTATAAAAGAATAGTTGAGTCTCGTAAAACCATAGTAGAAGTTTTACACTTCAATTTTTTATGGCTTTTATAGAAAAATGATATATCAACAATCCTATTACACAAATAGGACACTTAATATTATTTTTATCGTAATAGTCCCTAAAATATTACATTCCCTAAAATACCCTTGTTTTTTAATCACACTTTTAATATATACAATTAATTACCCTATCTCTCACTTCAAATTGGAAAATCAAGATACAATAACCCTCAACACTTTCTATTGTGATGACAACCTTCAACACTGCCACTTGGTTGAAGTAACATTTAACATTGATTCTATTTGGCGGAGACCTCCTCTCCAGCTACACCTCTTTTCATTTAAAACAACGAAACACCGACAAAGTTCAGAACGAGAAGTTCTAGATCCACTATATCTGAAAAGGCTTCAATGATTTATAATTAAACATAATCAAATCGCATATCCTCACTCAAATCCATAACCAACTATATTCCAGATCTATAAGATAAATCTCTCATTCACGTCCCTTCCATGAAATCAGTTAGTAAGTAAAACCTATAAAAGTAGATGTGATACCAATTTGTGAATGCACAATATTTCAATGGATTAAACTTATTTAACTAGATGTCATTCCCACAAATTTTAATTTTAATTAAACCCTAAACATGCATCTATGTGATTCAAAATAAAGCACGCAAATCAAACACAATTTCAGGGAAAATCCCCACAAGTATCACAAGTCAGAAATGGAGATACTCTCCACCAAAGGTGTATGCAAAGATACGACCTTTGTAGGGTTTCAATAATTCACAAGAACAATATTCAATGATATTTTGTTGTGAATTAAACAAGTATTTTTCAACACAAAGCTTGAGGAACTTGCAAATGCTAAGCAGCTTCGAATATGGTAAAAGTCTTAAACAAAACAGGTATTTATTCAAAACTTAAGGCGACGCGTCGTTCGAACGATATCCTAAGGTTGTTTGAACAAGATTGAGATCTCGTTTGAAGTCCCTTCGAACGACCCTTTCAAAAGACTTTGAAAAAACAAAACAATACGATCTCATTTGATCTACATGAGATCTCGGGCATCAAACGAGATATATAACGACATGCCCATGTCGTTTGAGTGACTAAAATGAAAAATTAACGTTTTAAAAACTCCGCCTACAGTAAACTCCGAAAATATATTTTTCGAAAATAAAAGTTCTTGTTCGTCTTTTGAAAAAAAAATATATCCCAAAATATAATTCTGTAATTTAATTCAAACTCTAAATTGTTTTATACCTTATCGATATGTCGGGAAGTCTTCAAAGTTGGAGATGCTTGAGTTCAGTTCGTCTTAACGGTGCGTGATGATTTGTAATGTGATACGCCAAACTAGCCTAAAGTAATGAGATGAACAATCCTAGAAAAATTATTCATAAAAATCTTCCTCTTTTCCTATTTCGGTACAAAAGAAGCAAACATGATCGAACACTAAATTAAAATAAAAAGTCTCCAATTAAAAAAATACTAACACCCTTCCTAACCCTAGAAAGGAATGGAATAAGTTTCTTTGTCTTCAAACACTTCTTCTTCTTTCCTTAATCTTCTTGAGCCATGAAAAAGTTTGGGAAACCCACACACATGATACAAGAAAAATATACCCTAGTGATGCATAGAGTTTAAAACAAAGTAATACTAGTAAATAAATACTCCCCCATAAATAAATCTCATCACGACTCCATTTTAATTTGACCTCCCCCGTTGTTTTTATCTGAAATAGACAAAGAAGTAGAAACATAAACTTTAAATCAAAGTATTAAGAACATGAAGATAAGATATCATGACAAAAATATGTAAATCGTGGACGTGTAATGATCATCTCAAAGGAAAATACAATCAACTATTTTTGAAATTTTTAATTTTGCTTAAAAAACGTAAAGCTTACAAAAATATCATATAATATATGCACAATATATCAATGAAAAGTCGGCACACATATATAGGTATAAATGACCACAAAATATGACACAAAATACATAAGATTTACATACTAGCATGTGACACCCCGCCTAATTAAATATCGGGTGATCAAGCATTTATTAAATTAAAATAGGATTTCCATCTGGATCATTCTTAGCATCACTGTCGAAAACCTTTATTAATTACTAGCTACATATTAGTTAATTAAGCCGGTGCCAAAATTTTGTCTTTTAATAACCAAGTCATCAAGTACAACGAAAAACTAAATATAACCTTCACATAATAACAGAGTCTAAACATCCAAACAAATAACTGAAATAAGTCTTGCCGAATTAACCTTTGGCTAAAAATATCCATTCCAAACAAGACTGATAGATAGAGAATAAATTCCATACAATCTGAAATGAAGTAATCTGAAATAGATGCTGTGAGCAACAAGCTTGACCTACAACTGAGATATAATTCCTAATTTAGGAACAAGTGAAAGAGGTGATTACTCCAACTCCTGCAACACCCACATATGTCGCAGCTACGTAATCCTTGAATATAATCAAGTCTGGCATCCCTGTGGCTGGACACCTAAAAGGTTTTTAAAATATTTGACAACATGCTTAAAAGGGTTAAAACCTAAAACATTTTGAAATATTTGACACCTAAAAGGGTTAAAACCTAAAACATTTTGAAAATATTTAGCAAGTGATTAAATTGCAGTAATTAAAATTCATGAATGTTCTTCATATTTAAGTTAGTCTCGTACTCCCTTGAGGACCCGCTCACCCCTCATCTATTGTGCACACCTAACGCTTTCATTATAACCCACCTAGTCATTTACCCGTAACTAGTTCTTGTTATAACTCATTCCTAACACATTACTCTAGTCTGAGTATGTTTAATATATGATTTGTAAGTTATTTAACACATTAATTTAACTAATCAATTTTCATTTAAGACCATATAACATTCTCATGAGTTATATATAATTAAATACATTTCACTACATGCATTTTACCCGTGTATAATTATCTGCACCATATATACGCAGAACCATAATACAATATTCACACATATGTCGTATATATATAATTCCATCCTTCCGAGTAATACCTCATCGGATTCTTCTCAAAAGTGCTATCATCCCAGGTTTACTTAGTCCCACCTGGAGTCCTGAGACAGCTATATACCTCCGAGTCGGAACATAAAAATAATAAGCGTAGTGGAGGCGGTCATATTTCCTCAGGTGCGAAGAGAATAATCTCAATATCTCACCCCTATTTGGACGCTCTGACTTGGTGACTGTACTCTACCGCGATTCTCCCACATCGCGTAACCTCCTGATAGCACTAAAGGATATGTATTCCAATAAATATTATTCACACCAATATTTATAAAGCACACAAATATATATATATATATATATATATATATATATATATATATATATATATATATATATATATATATATATATATATATATATATATATATATATATATAATCCCAGCTACTCCATACACAATTACCATAACACTAGCCTAACGTTTCCAAGTCTATATACTGAGTTGTAATTTAACTAAATCCCACATTTATTTCTTTATTGCTCAAGTTGTGTCACCCAACTAAAGTACCCAGGCTCACTCCTTCGGTCCGAAATTTCATCTCTCAGAAATTACTCCTAAAAATAATATTATTCTCGTTAATACCCTTTTTATTTTGAATGTTCCACAATTTATTATATGACCTTATAATAAATTAACCCGATCAAATCCGTGCCTAAGCACTCGTAGCACTAGCCCAAATTATACCCGAGTCTATAAGCCGAATAAAATTTAATTAATCACTTATTAATTAATTTATTATATTGGTGTCGCTCAACCAATATACTAGACTCGCTCCCTTGGCCTGAAAATACAATAATCAGAATTTATTATACATAATTATCCTTAATAAGTTTTGCACTTATTAATCTAACGTTTTCAAATTTCTCAGTTTCAACCTTAATTTTCCAATTAGATTATTTCCCTAATTGTCCCATTAAAATTCCAAACCAAAACCTATCCATAACCGTAGCCATTAAAATCTCACACAAAAACCAAGGCCCATAACTGAAATTATTCAAAACAAAACCCAGGGCCAAAACAGGGGAAAAGAAGAGAATTACCAGATATCCCATATCACTTGAAAGGGTGACCGATCTTTTGAACGATGGTGGTCGTCACTCGAATGAAATCCGGGTCGTTGGAACGACCCTAATTCCTTTCCTCCTCCTTCTTCACCCAATACAATCCGCCATTAATAACCTCTATAAACCTTCTGCCCAGAAATTCACATAGTAATCATTTACCCCCTAATCAAAAACCTAATATTTCAAGATCCCTAAATCTTAATTTAACAACCACGTAGATTTAAGGCTTGAAAATTAAAATTTTCAAATCCTCTGCAGATTATTTATCCCAATTTATTGAACACAATTTAGATATCAAACTAACCACAAAATAATACATTCATCTCACACCCACTATAATATGAATAGAAATCTACAATTAATATAAGAGCAAGTTTCACCACTTGCCTTAGGGTTCGTAGGGTCTGAATCCTTTGGTGTAGATGAGTATTTGATGAAGAACACCCACACTTGTTCTTGCTTTTGGCTCCCAAGAGTTGTTCGAATTCCCCCTCTTTTCTCCTCTACTCAATTAGGGTTTCTTAGATGAGTTATGACTTCCACACCCTCTCACTTTTAGGTTTTATTGAGTCAATCTCGTTTTTAGGCTTGTGGGCTTTATTAAAATGGCTCAAACACTCCCGTGTGGGCTTGGTTATGGCTAAAAATGTCCCGAGACCCATTTACCACCCCAGGTACTCTTTTTCGACTACCCTTCCAGAATCAAACATGCACGCAAAATTGAAATTCGAATTATTTTACTAAAAATCCGTATCTCAACCCCAATATAGTCTATTCCCGACTCCTGGTTGAGATAATTAAGTTCCACGTAACTAAGACTCGTTATGACGTAAATAAATTATTACTATTCACTTAGTAATACAAATTCCATAAATATTAACCATTCACTCACCATAATAATATTTAAATAAATGCCAATAATAATTAATTCAATTAAATTACGACACACAAGTAATTTAAAATTAGTCGAATTAATTAAATATTAAATGTACAGAAATACTAAGTGTTACATACTTCCCCCCTTACAAAGGAATATTGTCCCCAAAATTAGGTCATACATGCAGTGAATACCTCTGGGTACTCCTCCCGCAAGTCATCCTCCCGTTCCTAAGTAGACTCATTAACGCTGTGGTGATCCCACTGTATTATAACTAGTCTGTAACAACCCTCACGTTTGATAGCATATTTCATATTTATTTACTATGTGTAGTAATTAATTATAAAATGATAGATATTGAGTAAATATTAATTTATATGAGAAAGGTTAATATTTACTGAAATGTTGTATGATTACCTGATGAGTAGGTAAAAATATCCATGTGGTGATTTATGGTGTCATAAGATGTAAAATGACATTTTGGTTTAATGAGAAACTGGAACTTAAAATGAGTTATAAAATTTTCAAATGATAATTTGGATAGTGTAGTTAGTCCCGATAGGTGCGAGACAGTCAAAATAAGTGCCATATTGCATTTTGGCATTTTGGGCACTTTTGACTGGTTATAGCTTAAGTGCAGTGCGATTTATTATATCGCGTATTAGACATTGAAGTGGTCTCTTTAGACTTAAGCCCCGTTTTATTTTTCCCCAACCCCATTTCTACTCTTCCTTTTCTTTCAAAATTGAGCCCTAGAGAGAGAGAGAGAAGGAGAAAGAAGAGAGCTTTGGAGAAAAGAGAGATTGGAGCTTAGATTGTGGCCTCCACCAAATCAAATCTGAATTTGCAAGATCAAGGCAAGTAACTTACTTGCTATAGTATGATTTAAGTGGATTAATTAGCATGATTTGTTGTGGATTGTTATGATTTAGTTTAGTTAGGTTTTTGTTATATTATTTGGGTATTAACCCTTAGAAATTGATTCGGATGATAAATGTTGTTGTTGATGGTAATTAGACATATTTGTGGTGTTTTAGTTCCATTAAATGTCAAGGGCTTTGATTGTTGGAAGAAGAATTAAGGAGGCTAGGTCTTCTATGACCGGTCGACCGCGGTTACCAGACCGGTCGACCGGGCCTTCGGGAGAAGGCACACTGCTTTCTTTCAAAGGCATAAAATTGAGGCGCGGTCGATCGCGGTCCCCTTACCGGTCGACCGACCCCGCCGAAGTGAGGTTTCTGCTTTTCTTCTTAGGCAAAAACTTGAGACGCGGTCGACCGCGGTCTTGGGACCGGTTGACCGGTCCCCTGTTTTCTTGCCAAAATTTTACTTTTGCTTTTAAATCTTTTATTTTCATAGGGACTTAGGAACCTTCTTGAATGAAGTAAACTTTGGCTTTTAGAGTCCTAGTTGAGTCTGGTTGTCACCCTAGAGTGGAATGGATTTCACTTGGGGTTAAGTCCAAAAGGGGGAAGGGGGTGTTCCAAAGTGATGTTTAGGCATCACTCTTTTGGTTACTTATTTATAGGAGGATAGGGGTAGTAGGCCCATGGTTGGAGAATCAAGGGCTTATCAATTCATATGAACTTTGGGGACTTCTAGGATCATAATGATCATTTGGAGATTTAGTCGGGACTTGTAATTTGAGGAATATTAATGACGATATTCGAGGGGAATTAGGTTCGCATAATATGAACCCAAATGCTAAATGATGATAGGTTCAACTAAAATGAACCCAGTTGTTTAATGATGACAGGTTCGAATAAAAAGAACCAAACACATGAATATTGAAATGGAATTTGGAAATGGTAATTGAAAATGAAAATGAGATTTAAATGGTAAATGCTAATTTACTTAAAACACCTCTCTAAATGACATCATAAGGGAAGTTCGCGCGTTTGGTGATGCCCCTTGGCTAGTGAATGCAGGGTGGATATAGTCCTAGGCCATATGCGGGGTTTATATATATTTTCCTCTGCGCTGGTTAGGGGATTCCGGGTGTGGTCCTGACTTTCCCGCAGGCATATGGCCGCTTCCCGACGTTGCGTTATGATCCCAGGTTGTCTTGTATAGATAGGCCCTGGAAGATGATGGTCATTTAGGGACGCGCCCAGTGGGGAAACTCGGAGGGGCGGTCTTAGAATCGTTATATGTATATGAATATAACTTTTCTGCATCAAGTGGGACTTGATGGATATATGCCATAAAGAGCATGATACGTGCCATAAAGAGCATGGGAATGAGATTAATGTGATATGTGCCATAAAGAGCACTTGATATTAATGGCATTCCTATTAAGGAATGGAAAGATGAAACAGTAAGATAATTAACTATGGAAGTTAATAAACGATTTTATTCCTATTAAGGAATACAAAAGGTAATGGAAATTTGATAAATGAGGAAAGGTTTTAAATTTAAGTTATTACTTTTCTTTCTTTTATGTAAATTTATCATCCTTATCATTCATGCATAACTGTTCATTTCTATCATGCTTTTTATTTCTTCTGGTGATCATATAGGACCCGGCCCTGACCGGTTTACTTTCCTTGTCGTGTATATTATTGTATCCGCTCAGGTGCTCCCCCGCAAGGACGCCAGTTTTGCTGTTCCCATTCCATTGCTTTCGACGAGCTGTAAGATTTTTCGGGTTATTACAGGATCTTGAATTATACGCTTTCATCTTTGTGGTCTAGATATGACCGGGTCTTTTTATTCGGGCGTGTGGCCCAAACTTTTGTATTTGATTAATGAATGTATTATATATTGATATTTAAATTGTAGTACTTCATTGTATGTTGCTGTGGATCGACAGCCTATTCGGTCCTGTCATTTACTTTCATCTTAATTGTATTATATATATTCGTGTGGAATTCCACTTGCTTATCAGATGGGGTTGTTTTAAATTTAAATTTCTTAACTGCATTTTAATTTCCAAACTTTTTGGCAACTCGTTTTCTGATGTATTGGGCGATTTTCCCGTATACTCAGTTTATATTTTGTGATGCTGAGAATGATATCCATCCATGATTCCTGTTACTTTTGGGTATTGGGCTGGCCACCCCTTATCTCGGATCTCGGGTTGTCACAGATGGTATCAGAGCATCAGGTTCTAGAGTCCTTAGGAATCTGTGTGGACGCCTTAAGTTTCAGCGTTGCTCTTTATTTGACATAAAGCCTTAGGATTAAGATCGTTGGTTTCTCTTGTGAGATTTCATTCTTCTGCCATGAGGTAGAATCTATAGAATCTTTTGCGCATTCGTGTGAGAACAGTAGGTCGATTGGAGGACGTCTAGGAAGTTCGTTGTGAAGGCGTCATGAGAAGGAACTACTAAGGACTGTAATTTGTGGTCGGGGATGAGGACCGCTTTGGGGGGCCGCTCCCTTTTTGTTGCATTTTTATCTTGCTACTACGACTACTAATTACAGTTGATGTAGTTTCTCAAGTGCCGCTAGAAGTAGAAAGTGGTACTAAGCTTGAGAATTCAAGCGATGTTAAACTGACGTAAAGAAGTGCCCAGAAGTATGATGGAGGAGAATCCTTCACCCGTAGGAGTTGTATGCAAACAATGGGAACGTAGTTACCTTATTCGTGGGTGCTGGAAGTTTTGCCCATGGAGGAACCCGGTAAATACCTCCTATCGTAAGTTTCTCTGGGGTAACTGGAAGGACGAGAAGGTAAGATCCTCAAGTGTTCACGCGAGGCTCAGCTAGAGGCTGACATGTGAAGAAGAGTTGTGCGATTAAGGAGATTGTGCACTCAAGAAAGGTAGGTATAAGTGAGAGCCCCAATGGAATGATAGGCTCCAGAATAAGTGTCGTAAACACTTCGAACGGGGCAATGATCATGAAACCACATTGGTGGATATCCGCCTGGGAAGGTTTCATTGAACTGAGGAAAAGGAGGCCGAGAGCGTGTTCTCTTTTATTGAGAAAGTAAAAGGAACTACGTGGGCTATAGTGATGTGGAAGAACCACGCGTTTTCATTACGTTGATTGGAAGAACAAGGGCAAAAATAAAGTGCCTAGTTGGGAAGTTGAGGGAAGTAATATTGGGTTGCATAAGGCTCGAATATGGAGTCTGAGATTCATTAGTATTGACCCAGAGTGCTTGGCTTAAATTGTTGGTGGGAATTCCACCTTATTAGTGGGTGGTGTATTCCTTAGAATAAGATAGAGTAGTATTATGTTTACTCTAGATTCGGGTGTGCATATCGAGGTTGTAACAATATCGACGTTATTGTAGTAAGATAACTATATGACTTCCGTGGTAGGGAAGTTTTATGATCTCTTCACTCGTTATAAAATGAGTGATGATATTTTAAAGGCGTATGTGCTATATGTGATAACTAGTATGAATGTTTTGCTGCATGTTTGCATTGTATGTGGATATTATGACTTATCTCCACGACCAACAAGGTTAAGTAGTAATGCATATGAGGGGTTCCTTGTTTGGATTCCGCTTTTGCGGGACGCTCCACGCGTGAACCTTAACGACGTTGGGAGTGGAGAGATGTTATTTTTCCTTTCTCTTGTTTTAAGTACATTATGCGAGTATATATATTTTGGTCGGTTTGGTGCGATAGCAAGCAAATAAAATGGTAAGGCTATCTTACTTCTAGTTCAAAATGGAACTAGTTGTTCTATGATTTCTCCCCTGGATACAGGTTGAGACTTTATAGAGGTGAACCGAGGTAGGTAGGAGATTTTGTTATTTGTTTAGTTATCTTGTGTGAGTGTTTATCTTGTTTATGCATATTACGCTTATCTCCATGATCAACTAGTTAAGTAGGCATGTGTCGGAGGGGTTCCTTGTTTGGATTTCGCTTCGACGAGACACTCCGCCGCATGAACACTTAACGACGTTGTGATTGGAGAGACGCTATCCTTTTCTTTCTCTTTTACTTTATTTATTTTGTTGTTAGAAGAGGGATTAGAAGATTAGCCGAGAATCACGTAGAAGAGTGATTAAGGGATATTAAAGTGCGAGATATAAACACTGCATACAGTTCTCTCCTCTGAACGATGTGAGGGAGACTGGGATGCGAAGTCGAGTTAAGACTTGGGTTATGCCTTGATAAGAAGGCTGTTTTAAAAAGGTACCCATATGGTGGGATATATAATTACAGGGCTTTAGTTTAGATTTGTTTGATTTATTAAACCTTCAGTATTTATATGGTAATGTATATAAGTAGAATCTTTTCGGTCCCGAACATGTGTCTTAGGCCTGTATACCTTGATGACTGACAACGCGAGGTAGTAGTGTAACGGGAGGGTTCCTTATTTGGATTTCGCTTCGGCGAGACGTCCCATGCACGAAACCGAGCAAATGTCGGGAGATGAGAAAGGTCTTAGACACTAGGGATATACTTAGTATTAAGTGTATACGACTTAGATAGGATATAGTATAGGTAGGTAGACTTTAGGGTCGTTTGGACATAAGGCCTTCAGTATAATGTTGGTTTAGGAGGGTTGTTGGGAGTTGACCAAGAATAAGTTGTGTGCTGACTCTAAGACGGATTGGTTTCCTAGTAACGAGAAGTATGAGATTTCGAGATGTTGGGTTGGAAAATTCGAAGGAGATGAGGCCTCTTGTAGTAGAGTGTTACGGAGGTAACGAAAGGGTGAATTGACCCGCATTCCTGAGCCATGTTTCTAAGCTCGAGGGTGGATTTAATCGACAAGCCTCTGCCAGGATGGGGAGTATTAATACTGGAGCATAGACCTAATATTTATGCGCCTCTTAAGCTAGGACTTAAGAGGAGTATTATCTCACGCTGGAATTTAAGTTCATCGTGGGGGTGATCGCCGTATGGAAAAGAAGGTGCTCTTTCCTGGGAAGAATTTAAACCTTCGCTCGAGCAATATTTTTGTTGCATGATGTCGTAGGAGAGACAAGAGTGGTTAAGACCACATATATAAGCTGCTGATTTTGGGAACACAACTCTACTCTATTGACTTTGAGGGTGGGGTACGTTTCCATAAGATAATCTTTGTCCCGAATGAGAAGGACTTTAGAGGGGCAGAAATGGTGGAATCTAGAGGTTCTAAGGTTGCATTACATCCAGGTAACGACATCATGTGTCAAGTTATGCGCCGCCAGTAGTAGTGGTCGGGCTTGGAGAGGTTGTTGTATTGTGTGGGGTGTCTTTGATTAAAGTTTCCGACTGAAATCGGATTTTCGTTTCTCACTTTTGGCAAGTTTCTAAAAATGGGAAACGGATTGAAGTTCAGTACTTCCTATTATCCTCAAACAGATGGCCAGACCAAAAAGAGTAAACCATATGTTAGGGCATATACCCCTTATGTGTGTACTTAACTTTAAGAATAGTTGGGAATAATATCTCCCACTAGTTGGATTCGCTATTATGATTGTATCGATTTACTATCGGGATGACGCTTTATACAACCTTGTATGGTAAGCCTTGTGGATCTCCTGCTTGTTGGTTAGAGGTGCGAGATGATAAGTCTCCCGGACCTGAAATAATCCGAGGTACTTCTTCGAAAATTGAGCCCCTTCGGAATCGCATTCGTATAACCAAGATCGACAAAAGAGCTAAGTCGATGCGGGGAGAAGGTATGTGGAGTTTCCGGTAGGTGGACCAAGTGTTGGTGCGAGTATCGCCTATGAAGGGCATTAAGTATTTTGAGTACAAGGAAGACTTGCACCGCTTTACATTGGACCTTTCCTATAAATGCTAAGGTGGGTCCGGTAGCCTATTAACTTGCTTTACCGACACATTTGCAGCAAGTTCATAACGTGTTCCATATCTCTCATGTATAGTAGTACAAGAGATGTGATTGGTGCCCTTAGGCACATTTCTTTCGAAGTAGATGCATCTTAACGTTCCGTATGAGGAGTAGTCGGTTGCCATTTTAGAGCGTGGTGATCGACAATTTAGATTATAGGTTGTACCTTTAGTTATGTTGCAAGATGGTCAACACGGTGTCGAGAAATCGACATGGGGGTCGCGAGGATGACTTGCGGGAAAAGTATCCGCAATTCTTCTTGCGAGGTATACCTGAATTTTGGGGGCAAAATTCCCTCTTAAGGGGGGGAGTATGTAACAACCCTCACGATTGATAGCATATTTCATATTTATTTAATATGTGTAGTAATTAATTATAAAATGATAGATATTGAGTAAATATTAATTTATATGAGAAAGGTTAATATTTACTGAAATGTTGTATGATTACCTGATGAGTAGGTAAAAATATCCATGTGGTGATTTATGGTGTCATAAGATGTAAAATGACATTTTGGTTTAATGAAAAACCGAAACTTAAAATGAGTTATAAAATTTTCAAATGATAATTTGGATAGTGTAGTTAGTCCCGATAGGTGCGAGACAGTCAAAATAAGTGCCATATTGCATTTTGGCATTTTGGCCACTTTTGACTGGTTATAGCTTAAGTGCAGTGCGATTTATTATATCGCGTATTAGACATTTAAGTGGGCTCTTTAGACTTAAGCCCCGTTTTGTTTTTCCCCAACCCCATTTCTACTCTTCCTTTTCTTTCAAAATTGAGCCCTAGAGAGAGAGAGTGAAGGAGAAAGAAGAGAGCTTTGGAGAAAAGAGAGATTGGAGCTTAGATTGTGGCCTCCACCAAATCAAATCTGAATTTGCAAGATCAAGGCAAGTAACTTACTTGCTATAGTATGATTTAAGTGGATTAATTAGCATGATTTGTTGTGGATTGTTATGATTTAGTTTAGTTAGGTTTTTGTTATATTATTTGGGTATTAACCCTTAGAAATTGATTCGGATGATAAATGTTGTTGTTGATGGTAATTAGACATATTTGTGGTGTTTTAGTTCCATTAAATGTCAAGGGCTTTGATTGTTGGAAGAAGAATTAAGGAGGCTAGGTCTGCTATGACCGGTCGACCTCGGTTACCAGACCGGTCGACCGGGCCTTCAGGAGAAGGCACACTGCTTTCTTTCAAAGGCATAAAATTGAGGCGCGGTCGACCGCGGTCCCCTTACCGGTCGACCGACCCCGCCGAAGTGAGGTTTCTGCTTTTCTTCTTAGGCAAAAACTTGAGACGCGGTCGACCGCGGTCTTGGGACCGGTCGACCGGTCCCCTGTTTTCTTGCCAAAATTTTACTTTTGCTTTTAAATCTTTTATTTTCATAGGGACTTAGGAACCTTCTTGAATGAAGTAAACTTTGGCTTTTAGAGTCCTAGTTGAGTCTGGTTGTCACCCTAGAGTGGAATGGATTTCACTTGGGGTTAAGTCCAAAAGGGGGAAGGGGGTGTTCCAAAGTGATGTTTAGGCATCACTCTTTTGGTTACTTATTTATAGGAGGATAGGGGTAGTAGGCCCATGGTTGGAGAATCAAGGGCTTATCAAATTTTATGAACTTTGGGGACTTCTAGGATCATAATGATCATTTGGAGATTTAGTCGGGACTTGTAATTTGAGGAATATTAATGACGATATTCGAGGGGAATTAGGTTCGCATAATATGAACCCAAATGCTAAATGATGATAGGTTCAACTAAAATGAACCCAGTTGTTTAATGATGACAGGTTCGAATAAAAAGAACCAAACACATGAATATTGAAATGGAATTTGGAAATGGTAATTGAAAATGAAAATGAGATTTAAATGGTAAATGCTAATTTACTTAAAACACCTCTCTAAATGACATCATAAGGGAAGTTCGCGCGTTTGGTGATGCCCCTTGGCTAGTGAATGCAGGGTGGATATAGTCCTAGGCCATATGCGGGGTTTATATATATTTTCCTCTGCGCTGGTTAGGGGATTCCGGGTGTGGTCCTGACTTTCCCGCAGGCATATGGCCGCTTCCCGACGTTGCGTTATGATCCCAGGTTGTCTTGTATAGATAGGCCCTGGAAGATGATGGTCATTTAGGGACGCGCCCAGTGGGGAAACTCGGAGGGGCGGTCTTAGAATCGTTATATGTATATGAATATAACTTTTCTGCATCAAGTGGGACTTGATGGATATATGCCATAAAGAGCATGATACGTGCCATAAAGAGCATGGGAATGAGATTAATGTGATATGTGCCATAAAGAGCACTTGATATTAATGGCATTCCTATTAAGGAATGGAAAGATGAAACAGTAAGATAATTAACTATGGAAGTTAATAAACGATTTTATTCCTATTAAGGAATACAAAAGGTAATGGAAATTTGATAAATGAGGAAAGGTTTTAAATTTAAGTTATTACTTTTCTTTCTTTTATGTAAATTTATCATCCTTATCATTCATGCATAACTGTTCATTTCTATCATGCTTTTTATTTCTTCTGGTGATCATATAGGACCCGGCCCTGACCGGTTTACTTTCCTTGTCGTGTATATTATTGTATCCGCTCAGGTGCTCCCCCGCAAGGACGCCAGTTTTGCTGTTCCCATTCCATTGCTTTCGACGAGCTGTAAGATTTTTCGGGTTATTACAGGATCTTGAATTATGCGCTTTCATCTTTGTGGTCTAGATATGACCTGGTCTTTTTATTCGGGCGTGTGGCCCAAACTTTTGTATTTGATTAATGAATGTATTATATATTGATATTTAAATTGTAGTACTTCATTGTATGTTGCTGTGGATCGACAGCCTATTTGGTCCTGTCATTTACTTTCATCTTAATTGTATTATATATATTCGTGTGGAATTCCACTTGCTTATCAGATGGGGTTGTTTTAAATTTAAATTTCTTAACTGCATTTTAATTTCCAAACTTTTTGGCAACTCGTTTTCTGATGTATTGGGCGGTTTTCCCGTATACTCAGTTTATATTTTGTGATGCTGAGAATGATATCCATCCATGATTCCTGTTACTTTTGGGTATTGGGCTGGCCACCCCTTATCTCGGATCTCGGGTTGTCACATAGTGGTACCACTTTAGACCACAGCTTGCGCTTACTACAATCCCGAATAGCTACAAGTCTCTCCTTATATGAGACATCTGTTGTAGTTAAATATCCTCAAGTGGAACATGACACAAGCTCTCATTCTCGTTTGGTAATTCTTCAGCAATGCCACATGACACACGTCGTGTATCCGTTATATATGCTCTGGCCAATCCACTTTATAAGTTACTGGTCTCACCTTCTCAATGATAAAGAAAGGCCCCACAAATCTTGGCACTAGCTTCCCTATCATGACGAACCTCACGACCCCTTTCAATTACCATTACGACCAAAGCATTAGAACAAGATAATTTATTACCATTACGATCAACACTACTCGAGTCTTTCAATTCATATTTTATCTTCAAAATTTTCAACTCAAGCAAATAATTAGACTCTTCCTATTTTAGGGACTCCTTCTTTATATTTTCAATCATTCCTATAAGGTTATCTCGTTCCCCCTCAATGAAAGAAAACTTATCCCTAAGAGTCTTCTCATGTGCCTTAAAATCATCAATCAAATTATTTTTATCCTAATTGGCATAAACACAAACCCTAGAATTTTTCAAGTCCTCTAATTCTTGTTTTAAAACAAGGATTCTATTTTCGCTCTCTTCCTTGGATAATTATAAAGATTTAAAGTCATCATACAATTCAACAAACTTTTCACGAATGATATCTCTTTGAGTTTGAAACGGTTGCAAACATTCAATCATATTTTAAAATGAGAATTTTCTTCTTCAAGAATTTCAATATTTTTTGCAAACTTCAAATTCAAAAGATTTAATTTGTCAAAACTAGGAAAATCCATCGAGAGAGAAAAAAGCAAGCCAAGAGATAGAAAAACAAACCAACCACCCAAAAAGCAGCTAAACAGGTTAAACACAATAACTTATTGCAACCTGATTTGATACCAATTTCAAAATGTAAAAATGCCAAGCTAAAAGCTCTGATACCAATTTGTAAAAGAGGATGTGATACCATTTTGTAAATGCACTATATTTCAATGGATTAAACGTATTTAACTAGATGCTAATCTCACAAATTCCAATTTTAATTAAATCCTTAACATGCATCTGTATGATTCAAAATAATGCATGCAAAGTAAACACAATTTCTAGAAAAATCCCTGAACGTATCATAAGTCAGCAATGGAGGTACTCTCCACAAAATGTGTATGAAAAGATATAAACTTTCTAGGGATTAAAAAATTCACAAGAACAATATTCAAGTATGTTTTATTGTGAATTAAAAAAATGTTTTTTAACACAAAACTTGAAGAACTTTCGTAAAAGTGAAGTAGTTTCGAATTTGGAAAAAGTCTTAAATAATCTAAACACGAAACAAGTATTTATACAAAACTTTAGGCGGCGCGTTGTTGGAACGAGATCCTAAGGTCATTTGAATGAGATTGAGATCTCATTTGAAGTCCCTTCGAACGACCCTTTCAAACGACTTTGAAAAAACAAAATAGTGTGATCTCGTTTGATCCATATGAGATCTCGGGCATCAGACGAGGTATCTAACGACATGCTAATGTCATTTTAACGACATGACTATGACGTTTGAATGAATAAAGTGAAAAATTAAAGTTTCAAAAACTCCGCCTGGAGAAAATCAGAAAACATATTTTTTGAAAATAATAGTTCCTGCACCTCTTTTGAAAAAATAAACATACTAATATATAATTTCATAAATTAAGTCAAACTTTAAATTGTTTTATACCTTATTAGTATGTTAGGAAGTATTCAAACTTGAAGATGCTTAAGTTCAGTTCGTCTTAACGGTGCTTGATGATTTGTGATGGGATATGCCAAACTAGTCTAAATCTATGCTATGGACAATCCTAGAAAAATTATTCTTAAACCTTATTCTTTAACAAGTTGATACCATACATTTTTTTGAGTAAATATTCGTATAAACATGTTCAATTGATCAACACCTTCATCTGTCATTCATTAATAAAATACTTCAAAAGTTTCATGCCTCCCAAAAGGGTAAACCAGAGAAGTTTTCATGCCAGCCTTCTAATTTTTTTTATTTGGATTTATTTCATTTGTTTCCATTCTTATGTATGATAGATGAATTTAGATGGTATCATCTCATTCAACTGAAAAATGTGAACATGTTGTTCTATGCAAAATTTATTGTCATTGTGAATGGGAGGTTTCCTAATAAGGAGATAGTAGGTGCTGACATTATTTTTATTATGGAGAATCAAAAGATTTTACGCTTCTAACTAAAATTTTTGGTTTCAAACTGTGAAAAAATGTTTATGCATTTGACTCTATAAACTTAATTTTGTAGTAAAATATTTGTAAATTTGAATTTTTAGTACACAAGTTTGGGGATTGATGAGATGATATGATGCCAAATGGTGAAATAAAATTGTGGTTTTTGAGAAATGAAAAAATAAGTAAAGTTTTCGTATTTTTTAGATCATAAATTTATATTTACTGTATCTCAAATGGAGCATCGACGATTGGAAGCCCTCTGTTGATCGAAGGAAAAAAAATATGACGACCGAAGTCGTAAAGGTCTGGTGGTTAAAAGAAAAATTTTATTTGATAGTTTATAATATAAGGAATAATTGGTATCTTATTAAAAATAAAATCAAATTTTAAAATATAGGGAGAATTTTTACAAATAAAAAAGTTGAGTGTCCTTTATCCATAACCAACATTATTACATGTCCTAAAAATGCATAATCTATTTCTTTTTATTAATGACAAAATAAATAAGGATCATTTTCATTAAAGAAAAGTTGATTGTCCTAAAACTGTAACAGGGACCATCTTTATAAAAGAAAAGTTAATTGTCCTAAAACCATAATAGGGACTTTTTTAGTTAATGGTAAAATTGGTATTTTGAAAAAAAATAAATTCAACTTAATATAAAGCATGTACAATTTCCACAAATGTAAAGTTAGATGTCCTATAACCATGACCAATAGTATTTTATGTCCTAAAAGTGCATAATCAATAAAATTTACTCATCATTTAGTTTTCTTTTAAACTTTGTCACTCTTTTTTCATACTCTCTTTAAGTCTATTAACATTTTCCATTATACTTATGGTATTAAATTCTAATTTAGTTAAAAAAATAATAACATAGAGTATAACGATGGCCAACAACTAATTAGACCGTGAATTTAGATTGTGAGAGGCTTTGGTTCATGAGAAACAAATTTAGTCTCAGTTGCACTGTGAAGTTGAATGAGCATATTGTGAATGACAAATATGAAAGATTCTTTATATACATGTACTTGTAGTTGTCTTCCTAATGATAGAAGAATTGGTCAAGTAAATTTGTCATCTTTAGTTAACTTTATTATTTTCTAAGTATGTATTTATAGGTACTGTAGTCCTTTTTATTAGTGAAGGCATACACGGAGGCATAAAAAGTCTTTGTTTTCCCACAGCCTGAGTATAAGATTTGGCCAATATTAAGTGCTTTCTTATTACATTCCTTGTGTTATTGAATGTATACGTCTTTTTTGTGATATCAAATGATAAATTTTCTTTCCATAACATGAAGTGGAGATTAAGAAACCTTTACCAATTAAGAGTGTAGGTAGTCCCAAGAAGAATATGATTAAGAATCCATATGAGATAAGTCCAAACAATAGACTAAATAAGGTTTGAAGAACCAATAATTCAATGAGAAGAATCCAAATAAGATTGTTGTTTACACCAATTATCATAGCATAATGAGGTGTTTCCATGTGGGGTTATAAACCGGTAATAAAAATCGAACTATAATACAAAAACTCAAGGAAATTGGCAGCATAGATGCATGGCACGTGTCACAGTTTTGACGTGGTGTAGAAATTAGAGAAAAATATCATGCTTGGGGCGTTAATACACCTAGGAAGGAAACATTTGAATGAATAACCAACCAAAAATTACTAAAGAAATTATGTTGCATGGAATGAAACTCTATAAATAAGCAACGAGTCGAAAATGAAAAAAAAGACTTCCTTAACAAAAAAAAATACTTTTACTCGTTGTAGGTAGTATCATTTGAATGGGACACAGGAGTGACATGGAGGCCCGTTTATGTGTTTTTAGTATTTTAAATTGGTTCTTGGGGGTAGGTATACCTTTAGGAGGAGTTTTAGTCAATTCATGTAGTATTTCATGGTCATTAAAGGGCTAAAAATTAGGTCTTTATATTAAGTGCAAAAATTGAAGATTTTAAATACGGGTTGGGGTTTTAATTATTATTATCCACAAGGTAGAAGCAACCCCTAGTAGCCATAGGTCTTTGGGATAAGCAGAGAAAGTCCAAGGTGGACAAACCATAAGGATCCCAGCCTATGATCGTGTGTTTTTCGATGTTCAGCCAAGAATATCTTGCACTTCTCGCTATAAATATGTAATTAATTTATAATATGTATTTTCCTTGTTAAAATTATGAGATTAAAAGCATGTATAAGGACTTGATTAATTAAGTTTGATTATACGAATGATTTGGTTAATTAGAAGTAATATAAATCTATCATGCATTTAATACTTGTTCTTTGACGATTAGATAATGAAATTATTGGATTATATATTGTAGACCTGATATATAATCGATGTTTTATGACGAGGATTTAGTATAACGAATTTTACACATTATAATGTAAGGTTTAATTATGAAATTGACGTTGAACATACCCAAATAGTATAACAATGACTTAAGTTGGAAATATTGAACTTGTAAGTTTTAATTTTGGTTTTGATGTAATTGAACCCGTAATTTTGGGTAATAGTGTTTAGAATCATGTTCATGCTATTAGAATTAAGTTAGGTTGGGTTTTGAGACTCATTAGAAACCTTAGAATTCAACAATAGTGGATTTTAGGGTGCTAAACCCATGGAGAAGACTAAGTGCCAGCATTTTGGGTGGATCACTCGATCTATCGACTACCTCAGAACTTGCCTAGTAAGGGCATTTGTTCATTAGATCAAATTTTTTTAATGTAGTTTTCGTTCGGGGTTCTTTGTAAGATTGTTAAACATAGTATTTTGATATGAGAAAATTACTATGATTTAAGAATGAGTTCCAATGGTTAGTTGTATAACCCCTAAATGACGTCAATGCCCTTCGGTGTGGAATTTTAGTTAGATTAGGGAAATGCACGATTGAGCGGTACCTTACGGTCGTGTATATATATTGGGCTTGGGAAGTGAATAACTAATGTATTATTGGGGATTATATCTGGTCTAGAGTATTTATAGTCCGTATGATTGACTTATTAATTAAACAAGGAAAATTATATGTATGCCATGAGAGAATGTATTAAGATGTATAGTCAGACACTCATAGTTTAGATATATATTAAACTAGGAGTTAAGTATGTTAAGGGTTAAGAATTATTAAACTTAAATATATGTAAATCAATCCAGCAACGGGGATTCGGGCGATCTGGGATGTGCAGGGGATTTTGTGATATCCAATGTAGTTATATATGTTCATGTAACCCCATTTTTTTTAAAGCATATTAAATTACACGTGTGCAAGAAATAAAGTGACTTAAATAAATATTAATTAGCAAATAAAATGATTAATATTTGTGTATAATTATATCTACTTGTAAGATAAGTTAATGATAATATATAAATTTATGTTACGTCACGAGTGAGTTAAAGTGAAGGATTTATCGGTATCTCATTCGAGACACGGGAATAGAGTCATGTCAAGCATGGGGTGAAATTTAATGGTAATTTTGAGTGCACCGATGGTCCAAATTGGGTTGAAATAGTTCAGAATAGGTACTCGGGTTTACAATTGGGTTTCGAGGAGTTTTTAGACTAAGCGCGATCCATAGAAAATTATATGGGTCATTTTACTTAAGGGGGATGACCCTATTTCAGGATTATAGTATTTTAGGTTAATATATAATAAATATTGATAGAGGGGGGCTGTTATCTATCCACCCAAATAGGATAGGGCTTGAGATAAATCGAGAAAAATGAAGAGAAAGGGAGAAAAGAAGAGGAAAAAAGGATGTGGGGAGAATAGCTATTGTTTCCAGATTGAAGATCATCGTCAAAAGAAGAGTTTCAAGAAGGAAAATCTCAAAACTCATAAATTTAAAGGCAAGTATTTACTTGGTTTAATATCCTTATGTAGTTTCATTTGTTCATGTAATTTGGTGTAGAATAACATAAATTTCGGATTGGAAAAACTATGTAAATATGGGTTTTAAACTATGTATATGTTAGGAGATTAATCTAATGATGATTATGCGTTGAATCTGATATAAATGGAATAAGAAAGATATATTCTTGAATGATTTGAGACGAAAAGATTGAATTTTGAAACTAGGGTTTTAGTATTGCATGATTCTTGATTTAGTTCATTTTCAAATGATTTTAACGTTATTTCGGGATAGTTTTTACGTAAAAAAATGTTAGTTCATGTTTGGGGATGATATATGATTCATATATGGGGGTTTGGTGAAGGTTAGGACCATTACGGATGAAGGGAGAAGGTTAAATCTCGACAAAAGTTTTGTTCTTTTTTTTTTAGGAAAAGAATAGATTTATTCAAAAGGGAGAAAAAAAGTATTTCTCCAGCGGCCAAACAAGCTTAAAGTCATCGAATATTGAATTCCCTAACAAGCTCAAGATCCATGCTAGATTTACACTTTTTGAAAGGAAAAGCTAAAAAAGAATCTCTAATGCCATTGAGGATATTAGAGATTAAAGCTTCTATCTTCATACTCTGGTCATCATAAAAAGCTCTATTGCGACCTTTCAAGATCTCCCAAGTAATAAGAATTGGAATAATGATTAGAAGAATAGAGAGAACACAATTTCCTTTGACTTTAATCCACCAAGACATAAGCTCGCCTCTGATTGAGATAGAAGAAGTTCTGATACCTATTATACCTTTAAAATGAGCCCAAATTGATGAAGCTATATCTCCCTTGAAGAAAAGATGATCAATAGATTCTTGGCTAGGGCTGGCGCAATAATAGCATTTTGAAACAAAAGGAATTTTGAGATTGGCAATTGTATCATCAGTAGGAACAATTTTATGAAGTAATTTCCACATAAAAATGGAAACTTTACCAGGGAGTCTCTTGTTCCATATAGATTTTAATGAGAATTGAGGACAACTTTTATATCTAACAATATCCCAAGATGATTTAAGAGAGAATGAACCATTGCTATTAGCCATCCATTTGAGATTCTCATCATCAATGGTGAAATCTTTAAAAATTGGAAGAAACTTGTGCATCCTTTTCCATACGTGGGAAAAATTAATTTTGCAAGTAGATTCAAGTGGGACACATCTTTTACAGTATTTATTTTTCAGAAAACTGCTATAGGGTGAGTCTACAGACATAAATATCCACCAAAGTTTGCAAGAAGAAGTTGCAATGTAATCCGGAATGAGCTTTAGGACTAAGCCCCCTTCTTCATAAGGAAGATAATAGAATTTCAATTTTTCCAATGTCTTTTCATTGAACCTTCAGAGGAACCCCAAAACAAGTTTGAGAAGAGAGATTCCAGAGTCTTGATAATTGAAATTGGAGGATCCAGAGCTGCAAATAAATGGTAAAACATTGATTGAGTGACATGTTTTAAAAGAATAATTCCCCCCTGACTTAGCAATTTACACGACCAGCCTTCAAGTCTCTTCTTAATGTTATCTATGAGCCCATTGAATAAGGAGCTCTTCTTTCTTCCTGCATAAAGAGGCACCCCCAAAAAAGAAGAGGGGGAGATTTGAAAGTGAAATTTGTAGTGCTTTCAATGATTCTTCTTTGAGATAAAGGGCAAGATTGAGGGATCATGAAAGTGCACTTGCAATTATTCAGCACTTGACCAGAAATAACTTCATAATCCTTGAGAAAAATCATAAGTTTCTTCAATGACTTTTGACTGCCAGAGGTGAATATGAGATTGTCATCTGCAAAAAGAGAGGTTAGAAATAATAGGACTACCCGGAGGCATAGAAAAAGAATCAATCTTACCATTCTTAAACATATGTTGCAGCCCTCTATTTAGGACTTTAGCAGATAAGATGAAAAGAGCTGGAGAGAGAGGATCTCCCTTCCTAATCCCACAAGAAGACTTAAAGAAGTCATGAGTTGTGGGAAGCGAATTGATTCGCTAATCGAAGCGGTTTGGTTTGGGTACTCTTAAGAGTATGAGTTAACGTGTGTATATATATAAATATATATTATGTGTATATATATGTATATACGAGTTATTTGATTTCATGAACATACCATTACTCTTGCTGAATCTATCGATCAGGGTTATCAGGTACGGTGTGATCGGGCACATTCTTGGTTATTGATGCAGGGTGTCTGGAGGTCTTATATTTGATCATACATTCTTTTGGTCTCTTCATCGTAATATGAGAGGTTGATGATCTGTTAGATCAGTGCTAACTTGCTATGGGGCTACCCAAAAATATGACTGCGCAGTGATCTCCCAACTTTCATATGTGCATGTGTGTATTGTTTGTGTTTAATCCGTTAAATGTGGGATTCCTATGAGTTTACCAATACAAGCACGAAAGGGTATCCAAAGGTGCATGCCTTTATATGGTTATTATGAGAACTTATAATTATATGGGGATGTTATATTAGTCCCGTGATGGACCCATTAAACCCATGTTATATGTGAAAATACCCCTATTCTACTTTGGTTCAATTTTGTGACAAACTCATATCCTCTTTCTCAGTATTCTTCTTCTTTTCACTCGTGGCTAATAATGTTTTTTTTAAAATTTTAAAACCTAAATATAAATTTTATTTAATTGGGTTAATATTTAAACTATTTTTATAATTACACATTTTATATGTATTTTAATACAAATATTTTGTATATTATAATTTACGGATTTTAATATTTTTCAGAAATTATAAAATATTTTATACATTTTTATAATTTTTTTAGATTTTAAAATGTTAAATTTAACATTTGATTACACATATTATTCCTTTAATTAACAAAATTTAACACAAATTAAAACGACGACGTTTTGAAGTATTTTTGGTCATTTTTTTATCGACCCGTATGATCATGCGTTGGCCAATGAGATTCATGCATTAAGCTCACACGACTTGACCACGCGTGAGCTGACAGGGCTGATTGTATGCATCTGTTTAGTTTGTGTTGTTTGGTCACTTTTTCCCTTACTGTTGGGCTAGCAAAATTATGCATGTACCCTCAAAACTGCATTTATTTTGATGCCCTCAGCCACCCTTAGTAGATTACATTTTTTCCATTGCTTATGTTGGTATTTACATTTCTACTGGGATTGTTCTCGATCCTTCCGACCTCTCATATATATATATGAGGCTTGGGATATTGAAATATTTCGAGTTTTTATTTCTAAAAATAAACGAAATGCTGCCGAATATTTCTCTCACCTTCTCTCTCTAAAATCGAAGTGTTCTACTATATTCAAAGAGTGATTTCCTTAGCCATACCATTAAACATAATTCCTCCATTTTACATATACATTGTGAGTTTGAATATTTATACCAGTGGGTAAGGATTAAGAGTTTGAGGGATTTTGAAGTTATTTTGTTGGAAGTTTTAGAGATTTATAGTTTCAAAGTTTTCTTTGAAATTTATGGGTTTTAAGGGGTGTTTGGATATTGTTGATTTGGTCCTTTCTTAGTTGGTTGGAGATCAAACACGAGGTTTGTATTTATGCTAATAAATATTTTTCTAAATCAAAATGTCAATCCTTAAATATGGCCCATAATTCTAAAATATCGGATAATAGTTCGGATTGTGACAATAGTGATTGGTATAATAACTTTACGACATTTACTTATGTGTGTATTAATGAGTCTAAAAATGAGGTTGGTAAATTGTCTATCATATCTGATGATTCTGACCTTTTTAGAGACGACTTTGTGCTACCCATTTATAACGATTCTTTACATGTTAGGTCTCGTAAACACAAACACATTATTGCCAATTTTTCTAAAACCTTATATGATCAAAATTTGAATTAAGATGATGAAACTGATTTAGATAATAAATATGGTAATAGTGATTGCAAAAATGATTTGAATTTTAAAAATTATACAACTTAACTTTGAAAAAGTTTACACTCTTATGAAAAGTCAATTCTGGGTTGCTATCTAAAATTGATTTTTAAATAACTAAATTCTCCTATTTAAGATGAATAATCTTTGCAAATGGAAGAGCTTGTTTATGATAATGTTTTACTTGAGAAAAATATTTTAAAATTAAAATAAAGTAGTCATCATTTAAAAGTCAAACATAAGGTCGTCTTAAATGACTTTGATGTATCACAAATTGAATTGAAAGAAACCATTAAAAAATTTAATGCCTATGTGACTTATAATATTTTAGTTGAGCATATGGATGTAACTAAAAAGGCTCATATGGAGAAAGAAGGTAATGATTTTAATGGAGAAACTTTTGCTGAAACAAATTTTGTGAACTCCATTGAGGTTTATCTAAAACCATTAATTGTTCGTATGTTTATTTCTCATGTGGAAAATGAAACTCAAATTCAAGTCAACTGTTCTGCTAGCAAATTTATCAGTGTAACTTTCATTCTAAACGTAATCATTTGGAAAAATTCTATTTTAAATGTTTAAATCTAAACAGAATAGGTGCCAATAATTCCAATAGACCTAGGATAAATTTTAAAAATATATATATTAATAGGCCACTATATCATCATGATTTTTGCTGTAAAACTGGTCATTTAGAGAAATTATATTATAAACACTTAAACTTGAACATAAAAGTTAGTAATGTTAACAGACCCAAGACATCTGTAAAGATCAAATCTGTTAAGAAGCCCACGTCTACTAAGCCAAAGCCTTTTGAATCTAAATCTATTTTTCCAAAAACAAAGGCAATTTAGATTAGAAAAATGATTTAATTTACTAATTGAGATTTAATGTTATCATATCAACATTAAATTCTACTTATAAAACTCTCAATAATATTTAGATTCAGGTTGTTTTAGGCATATGACTGGGGACAAAGAAAAATTTTCCTCTTTAAAAAATTTTATTGGAAGAAATGTAACGTTTGGAGATGGTAAAATGTCTCGGATCATAGGAAAAGGAATGATTAAGATTGATGGAGTCCCTAGCTAAGATGAGGTTTTGCTTATTGAGGGGACTTAAAGCCAGCTTGCTTAGTATGAGTCAATTTTGTAACACAAACCATATTATTAACTTTTCTAATTCTGAGTACAAAATTATTAATTTAGAGGGTAGAACTATTCTTTGTAGTGAAAGAACGCCCGATAACTATTATGCCATTATTCAAAACAAAGATTTTGAATTTTTTTTATCCGCTAGGTTACTTAGACTTATGGCATGAAAGACTAGGACATATTAAATATGATAACTCTTCGAGGTTAACTTGTCAACAACTTGTTTGTGGTCTATCTGAAGTTCCCCAAGTTAACTCGATTTATGGACCATGTCATGTTTGTAAAATGCACAAAGCCCGTCAAAAGAAATTAAATGACATTTTAACCACTCAAACTTTATTAATACTTCACATGGATTCAATGGATCCCTCTAGAACTACTACTTTGTGAGGTAATTCTTGCATTCTTTTCATTACTGGTGATTATTCTAGATTTTACTTGCGTAGCTTTCATGAGAAAAATCCGACATTTTTTAAAAAATTGTAAGAATTCTTTTAAAATTAAAATGAGAAAGATATCCACGTATCTAGTATTCATAGTGATAGGGTTGGAGAATTTAAGGACACGGGTGCTATAGAATACTGCATAGGAAATGGGTATCAACATGAGTTTGGTGCTCTTAAATATCCATAACAAAATGGTATTGTGGAAAGGAAAAACCGAACCATACAAGAAATGGAAAGTGTCTTACTTCACGCTATGAATCTATCGAAATTTGGATTGAGGCTAGTCAAACTGCATGTCATGTTATAAATATGATGTATTTAAGGAAAACTAGCAAACAGACCTCTTATGAAAATTGGTACGACAAACAACTAAATCTGAAATATTTTTGAGCCTTTGGTAGCAAATGCTATATTTGTAGAGACACAAAAAATCTTTCCAAATTTGACACTAGGGGAGATGAAGCTATCTTTTTACGTTATTCTCAGAATAGTCGCGCTTATCGTGTATATAACCTAAAAAAGAAAAACAAAATATGGAATCTATTAATGTTTTTGTAAATGATTGTGTTTCCCCTCAATTGGATAAAAGTGAGAATCCCCTACCTATTAAAAATATTGAAAATGGAGATTTACAAAAATAGTCAACAAATAGTGATTCCGACTCTCTTCCACCAAGTGAATCCAATGTTCCCAACTGCATTAAGGAAAACCACCAGAAGAAAAATATTTTAGGATATGTTAGAGAACCACTTTGGACTATATCCCAAATTATAAACGCCTTATTTTCTTCTTATATGTTGTTAGTTGAACCTAAACATATAAAATAAGATTTAATAGATAAGTCGTGGTTGCTTACTATGAAAAAAGAACTAAGACAGTTTAAACTACATGATGTGTGGTACTTAGTGACTTATCCCACTCACACTAGAGTAATAGGAACAAAATAGATATTTAAAAACAAGTGTGATGAATCTGGTAAAGTTTTTAGAAACAAAGGTAGGCTAGTTGCACAAGGGTATTCTCAAATTGATGGAATTGATATTGATAAAACCTTTGCTCATGTTGCTAGATTATAATATGTTAGATTTCTACTTGTTACTTCATTCTATAACCTAGTCTTCAGAGGTCCAAATAACAAACCATTTTGTGGTTTAGATTATCTACTCTCATATAGTTATTTTGGTATATGGATCATTCCTAATTCAAAATACAAGTAATATGGAATGATCCTAAACATAGCCCAAATTTTAGGACTGAACTTTTTCCTTTTACAAATTCTTTGAACCTAGTCCTTTTTGGATTTTGGTTTGATTTACTATTTTATTATTTCTAGGTTTAGCATTAATTAGTAGACATATACCTATGACTAGAGGGATGCTTCATGAGCCTATATAAGTCTTATGAATGTATGAAGTAATCACGATTCATGTGGTTATTTAGAAATTTCTAAGAATAAGTGTTATTGTTGTTTTTCTCACTATCTTTAGTGGATTGCAATTGTGTTTGAGTGTGCTACTTTAGAGTCATAACTTTTGTTCTATCCTTTTATTCCATCAAATCTAGTGCCAATTTTGAATCATAAAATGATTAGAATATTTCTTCGACGTGCCTTCGAATATATGAGTTGTATAAGGGGTTGGTGAACCATTTACTTATTAATGGTGTATATCATAAAATGGTGAAAAATATGTTTGGGTTCGTACTCAAGTCATGGAAATGACTGATATTGTCAGTCACCGATTGGGGAAATAACGCTGCTAAAACATTTAATAAACCATCGATAAAAATAATTAAGTCCATGGAAACATCAAATACTATAAAACAAAATTGAATTCATTTAACTTGTTATTGCTTCGATCTTTCTTAAATTCGCCTTTATGCCTTCGTTTGAAGTAGTATGGCCCAGAAAGATAAGGCTATTTAACAAGAATTCATATATGTCTTCATTTTCACATACAATTTCTTTTTTCTTAAAACATAAAAAACTCCTCGAAGAAACTATATCTATTGATTTATGTCCTTACTAAGGATGAGAATATTATTAAGGTGGACCATAAAAAACTTCCCAATTAAAGTCTTGAACTCATTATGCATAAAACTCATAAAAGTAATAGGATCATTAGAGAGTGAAATTGCATCACGATCCATTTGAGTAGTCCATCCCTTATTTTGAAAGTTGTCTTCCACTTATCTCCCGATCGTATACGGATTTGATGAGAAACACTTCGAAGATATATCTTTGAGAAAATAGTGGCAACATAGAGTTGGTCAAGTACATCAATAAGTCTAGGAATCGAAAAGTGATAGTTAATGTTAATTTTATTTACCACTCTACTGACAATATACATATGCCATAATCCTTCTTTCTTTGGAGCAAGTAGGGTTGGAATAACACATGTAATTATGCTTTATTATATCAACCATTTGATTAATAAATCACGCCTTTTTAGTTCTTCATGTTCCTTAGGATTCATCCATTAAGTTGGCTTATTTGGAAGTATGGAACTAGGTACAAAATTAATACAATGTTGAATGTCCCTCACTTGAGGTAGTCTAGTTGGAATGTCTTTTAGGACAACATCTTGAAACTCACACAATATAAGTTGCACTATAAACAAAATTTCTAAAGTCTTTTGGTTTTCCTCCATTCAAACAATAAATAAAGTTTCTCTAATCCTTTCCAAAGTATCTTTGAATTTAACCTTGAAGAGTATATAATTTTCACTAATCTTTGAAGAATCAAGAGTAATCTTACGTTTGACAGGGCATAATACGACTTTTACCCCATTATTGGATATTTTTCATGTGTTCTTGAGACCATCATATGTAACCTTCCTATTATATTGTCATGGACTTCGAAGAACTAAGTGAAAATCATCCATGGAACAATATCACACCATAATTCATCTTTATAGTCCTTTATCCAATAGAAAATAAAACTACACAGTGTTAATTTACATTTACGTCATTTTCCATGCACAACCATGGGATTTTATAAGGGTTGGGTGTGATTACTTTTTGAGATTCGACTTTCCACCATCTTACTAGCCACTATATTCTCATAATTTCCACCATCAATGATAACATCACAAACCATGCCATGAGAATTACAAGAGGTCTGAAAGATATTGCTGCAAAGCCAATTGTTCTCTTCTACATGGGCTGAATTTAAGCTTAAAAGAATAACAAGAGATTTTCTATGGTCATCATAACTTACTTCATCATAATATTCATATTCCTCACTAGGGAGGATTTCATTTTGCACTCCTTATTTGATTTATTCTTCAACAAATGAAATAATCTTATGATTAGGACGCTTGGAAGAAATATGTCCAAATGTATGGCACTTAAAACATTGTTGAGAATTGGAGTTGGAAGAAAATTTTCAACTTGAGGTCGTATTTCCAGCTTGCCTAGGTGGGAACTTTGGGACAATATCCTTTGTTATGGTACTTTGGAGTTGAAACATTCCCTTTGTTGGGAGTATGTCCATAATTCCACGTATTAAACCCATCGTTGTCCTTGAGAGTTCTCTATGTACCTTTACAACTGTCTTGAAAACATTAATATACCTTCAATAAGGCTGTAGTTGGACAATGTTATGAATCTTCGATCTAATCCTAAGCCCACCAAGTTATCGGGCAATATTTTGTTCTTCTACCTCTGATAAGTCATAACACATCATGATATTATCAAATTTAGAACTATACTCCTCTATAAACAATTCACTTTTCTTGAAATTTTAAAACTTACGGAAATAATCTTATAGTTATTGATCTGACAATAACTCATTTCTTAGGTATTTCTTCATTTCATTTAATGTGACAATTCTAACCTTTCCTTCAAAAATACGTTTTCTCCTAAGATTTTCCCACCAAATTGAAGCATTTTCCTTTAAACTAATGGCAATAGGTTTCACCTTACGATCTTCTTCAATATTATTATAATAAAATATTCTCTCAAAGCTATTTATCCAATCAGTGAACTCACCCCCTCGGATTCTTCCTTTAAATTTTAGGATTTCAAGTTTGATATAGAAATTCCTTTGATAATATTGGTTCATTTGAACATGGTTATATAAAGGAGCCTCTTCATCGTTCAATGGTTCATTCTTCAAACCATAACACAATTTGTCATGTTTCGAAAGTTTGTATCATTGTGTACTTTATTGGATATGTTTCACTTGTTTTATTAGACTATCCATTTAAATTTCATGAGTGATCGTTCACGTATGGGTGATTCAACATTCAGGCCATGCTGAGGACGGTTATACCTCACAACTAAAGCTTTAATACCAAACATACTTCTGATTTAATGAAGAGAAGGACATAAAACAAGTACTCTAAAGTGACAAACTCAAACTCAATTGGAATCCTTGATAAAGAATGAGAAATATGACAAGAACACTTATGCTTAGAAATTTCCCCTCTAGCCACAGTTACATGCATATTATTTATAATTTACCTAAAATAATAAACTATTTAATCACATCAAAACCAAAAATAGAATAGGTTCAAATAACTTGTAGAAAATAAAAGTGCAGTCCTTAAATTTGGACTATGTTCATGAGAAAATAATCTACTGTGTACTCTTGTTACGGAATGGGATGTTTACTAAAGAAAAGATATATAAGCCATAAATTGAACCCCTAAAATGGATCATTATTTGGACCTCTAAAGACTAAGCCATGACTTATTTACCGAATTGTGTCTTGTTAACTACACCAATATGAGAATGACCACCAGGATGCTAAATTTCGGGTATTGGGAAATTCAAGGGTCATATTGGAATTCTAATTTTAGATGTTATCTTTGGTGCCTTGGTGGTGATAAGACGGAATAAAAGGGAAAACCTCTATTTTATTTAAGGGACCATGGTATCATCTCATGCATCGATTATTGATGAAAAAGAAAAGGGAAAGACCGATTCCACTAGGATTTGATGTATGCATTTAGGACACATCGATGATAAGGCCATGATAATATTAATTAAACAAAGTTTGCTCAAAAGTGAAAAACGTTTCAAGTTGAGATTTCTTATAATTGCATTATGGGAAGAAAAATAGGGTCAAAATTACCATGCTAATTAATTTAATAGAGGGCATACACGATTTTGTTCACATAAATGTTTAGAGTGCTTTTAAAACATCATGTTTGGGAGGTAGTCACTACTTTGCGATGTTCATTGACGACTACTCTTAGTGGACTCGGGGTTATACCATGTAACACTAGGACGATTTCTTTTTGATGATTTTATTAAGTGGAAGGTTATGGATAATGAAAATCACATGAATATCAAGGTTTTTAGGCAGGATAATGGTGGTGACTACTAGTATGACCCATGCTTGAAGTATTTTAAGGATAAGGGTATTGTTTGCCATTTTACAATTCGAAAAGCACCACAAACATTGAGTAACAAAAGTATGGATCAAACCTTAATTGAAATTTTGAGGTGTATGTTGTCCACTATGATCTTTCCAAAAGGTTTTGGATGAAGTCTTTATCCTCTCCATGCTTCTTTGTTAATATTTTTCCACTCACTTACTTGGATCTTTTAATTATTGTTCTCCCGAGGTTTAAGATATATTTCCCTCGATAACATAAAATTTTAAAGGGTTCAAATAGAGGGATTAGGAAATACATGTATGGTGGGAACAAATAAAAATATTGTGGTGACTGAGATGTGACTTTTGATGAGGCTTCTATGATCAAGATGACAAAGGTAGATAAAGAAAATTCTTGTATAATTGAAGGTTACTATTCATAATTCTTCAATTAAGGAGATGGATGTTATGGATGAGGAATCTAGTTAAAAAGGCCAAGAATAGCCATCTTTATCTAGCGAAAGAGAACCGATGTGTAACACCCCGCGCAATCCGGACAACGAGATGACCAACCACCGCTACCGAACTATGCCGAGCGCTATTAAATAAATACCATTCTTAGCATGTGACAAATATGAGACAATAAAAATCAATCCAACGATAAGTAATAATCAATCCCAATGAATAATTGTGATATATAAAAAAACCATCACATGCTAAACTCCAATAAAAATCAATCTCCAAAATATGAATTAATTTGAAAAATCTGAATAATCAACTGATTGCAAATACTCCAACTGAAATCCTTAAATAACTTTGGAACCGAATGGCCCAACAAAATCCAAATGAAGTCTCATAATAAAATACAACGGAAAGGACAGTCTAAACTAAATAAAGTAATAAATTAAAGCAACTCCAGTTACACCTTCAATTGATATCCGATAAATCCTATGCAACTACTCCATCACTAATACCTGAAAATGTTAGTCAACACACGAGGTCAGAGCCTCGAGCATGAATACACACTACTCCCCTCAAATAGGGTCCATGAACCTAGACAATAGCATTATATGCATTAAATATCATAATAGACTATTTTAATTAATATGAGATAATTAAACTCAAGAAAGGTAAATAACTAACCACCCCCAAATATTCTTATAAAATCACACCAATATCATTTTAAATCTCCCACCGTCCTAAATTGTTAATTTAATTAAATTAATTCAAATTATCATTATTCTCACTTCTTATTATGGCCGTCCTCCCGTCCTGGATGGTAATTTCCACCAAAGTTTAACACTTCTCCTTGTCAAAACGGCTGCAGATCCGTTTAAACTGTCGATCCCACAATTTGACAAGGTTCCACGTACGACACGATATAAAACGTCAACTGGCCCGTTTAAACTGTCGGCCCTCGCTATTTATGTCGCCCATAGTTTAATACTCGTTTTATTATCTTAGGTATTAATTCTCAATTCTCAATTTCACAATTATCAAATCACCCCACCCTTTTTATCGATGTGAGATCTACAAAATACCCCTTAGTCCCATACCTAAGGGTCCCTAAGTATACATACGTCCTATCCTACATATAGGATGAATCACCAAGAGAAAACCCGTCCTAGTCTCAAGACTAGGCTAAAGAAATGTTGATATAACGTAAAAATTTTCCCCACCCCAAAATGTAAAATCCCCACGAATTTATACTAACTAGTCCCATACCTAATAAGTATAAATTTTAACTAAGGCCTACCCACTAGTCCCATACCTAGAAAGCATCGTAAAATAGGGTTGAGTAATACACTATCCAAATGCCCCTCATCCATGCGACGGTAAGCATGAATATAATAAATAACACAAAACACAATTCATAAGAATAACATAGCAATTAATAATAAAAATCCCAATGCAATTTAATTCAATGAATTACACCGTCATCGTTTTCAACATAATTATTTGCGTTCAATAATGGTAAATTAATTTACATGCGACAATATTCAATACGTCATAATCATTCTCTTTTATAAGTCACCTAATTTTTATAAGAGTGAGCGCGTCCCAATAACTACATAAATAATCCCATAAAAATTCTACATGGGAACCTACACCCAAAACCATAAAACCCCCAAAATCTAACCTACGCACCCAAGGGTTTCAAATATTAAATCATATTCAAAATTTTCATAAAAACAGTCCCAAATTTTAAGTGTCTACTTTCTCTAATTAAGTTACTAATTGATTTTAATCAAAAACACATGATTAAGGGTTTAGGCGACTCTTAAAACGCATAATACTAAAGGAAAGGAATAGAGTATTGATGCTTGAGATTAAGATGAAGAAAATATGGTAACCTGGTTGGATTCCTCTCAAAAAATTAGCAAAGAAGTGTTCTTGTACAAACTTGATTAAGCCCCAATTAAGCCTTCAAAACTTGTAATAAGAACTTGATTAAGTTGGGGGTTGATGATTATGGTGGAGAGGGAATTTTTTTGGAAGAGATCTTTGGTCAAAAACTTGGAAAAAGTGATTATGAAAGGGTCTCCCATGAATTAGAATTGTTATATACGAATTAAGACTCCTAAACTAACTTAAACTCTAAAAATTAAGAAGCTGAATTGTGCCAAAAATTGACAGGTCGATCTATCAACTCCCTGGGATGATCGATCGATCGAGCAGGTCTGATAACAGTTCCCCCACGAAAAATTTTATAGGACAAAAATTAAAAACTTAATAAAAAGTCCATTTTAAATCCGATTTTTAATTCCGCTTCAAATTCTATTCGCCAAATATTAAAACCAACATATTTACTTTTTAAAAATCAATAAATCCAAAAAATTATTTTTCTCAAAAATTCCAATTAATTAATTAAAATAATTATTAAAACACGGGGTGTTACATACTTCCCCACTAGCAAAGGAATTTCGTCCTCAAAATTCGACAACGTGTAAACGCGCAAAACAAAATAAAACTCACATATGCCTACCCGTAAAGTGCTATAATCAAGCGCCCATACACCCAATCCTACCCGTATGTAATCCCTCCATAAAAATACAATATATATATATATATATATATATATATATATATATATATATATATATATTAGCCATCATTATTTTCTTTCTTTGGTTTTTACATCAATTGCAATGAACTAGACTTTAACTCATGATTGTGGTTCCCGTAGTTAATGACATGCTTCATTCTTAGATTCAAAAGAAATTTGTGATTGTGCTAAAATGGATGGGTAATTGTGGTATTTTACTCATTTTATTTGAAGTAGTACATCTTACTATTTTATTCTATATATGTTTTTTCATATGTTGAGTATACAGGATGGAACCGGGGAGTTCGAGGCGACTCCGGTCTGCTACAATGCAATAAGCAGTGCAACCCGTATATGTGACACAATCATCATAACGAACAGATTATGACACTTCCATATACCCTAGAGGTACGCATGCATGTGTAATTAATAATAATACATGGGGAGTAATAGTGGTGGCAAATGCCTCCATTTATTGTGTTTATCTGAATATTCAGTTTAAAATTTTAACTTTATGTTTTAACAATTCAAAATAGTGGCATTTTGTCTCTTTAGAGATAACCTGATTTTAATGATGATTTCATTAGTTTGGATTTGAAAAGAACTAATGTGGTAAAGGACCAATTTAAGGGGCAAACTGTTCAAACTACCAATTCAAGATTTTTTTAATAGCTAGAAACGAAAGCCTTAAAGTTCATTGTCAATGGTAAGACTTTGAGAGGTAATGTTTTATTATCGCTCAAGGTTCTAAAAAATGCGGGGCGTGATCGAGGCGTGGTGGCCTGACCTTAAACCTTAAAAGCCCAAAAAGGCGTGAAAAGATGTTTAGGCCTTTTTAATATATTTTAACATTTTAACTATAAAAAGGCTAAGAAAAATACTAAAATGGTGTGTACCTTAAAATATGTATGAATATTTGCAAACTAAAATGCTATTTTTTTTAAAATATTAAAAAAATAGAAAAATGCGAATTTTTTCACTCCTTGCCAAAAAATGTGCATTTTTTCATGCCTTTCCTAGAAAAAATGCGTGTTTCTTCTGGCCTTACCTTAAAAAACTTTGACCATCGTTGATTGCGCCTTAAACCATGCCTTGAGCCAAAGCTTAGCATTTGTTAAAAGCCTCGCGCCTAGGCGCGTAAATCACTAATATCTTTGCACTTATAAAACTTACTATGTTTATTTGAATATTCTAATGGTAAATTAATGTTAAACCAGTACATAGTAATGACATAAAGAACCTTATCTCAAATAATAATCTGGTTAGTTTGGATCTGAAAAGAAATTCGTGAATGGCATTTCCAACCCTTACTAAAGTGAATGAAAGAACAAGTAACATATATTTACTATAGGACTTTGAGAGGCAATAGAAAATTAAACTCGGTTACTATACGACTTTGAGAGGCAATATTTACTATAACATATTGTTGTTTTTGTTTTTGTTTATGTTTCTATTACATATATAGATTATGGTACGTTTTTTATGGGGAATATGATTGCGATGGCAATTTATACAGTATAGGTTCGTGTAGTGAGGCATTTAAATGGAGGGTCCATCAAATAATTGAGAAGCTCGTTCGGTCTTCTTCTCTTGTAGAAATTATTTTAGGATTGGGCATTATTATGAGTGAATTTTTTGGGTTTAGACTGTATTGAAGATTTGAGTTTGGAATTTCATTGATTTCTTTAGTAGTGAGCGTTATAGAAAAGATTTTGAGGGGTAAACATCTACGCATTAGCACCAGAAATGACAATTCACACCAAAGAAGTTTAGATGAAATAGAAGTTCAAAGTCTTTTTGCCTAGGAAGTTTAGATATTCAGTTGTATGCCTTTGTGGAATCGTGTTTTTGCCTGAGAAGTTTAGGTGAAAAAAGTAGTTCAAAGTGTCAAATGTTTCCATAGACACCTAAGCTAAGAATGTTCAAACTATTCCATTATTTGCATGCATTTGGGAGCGCTATAAAAAGTGTCAAATGTTCCTATATACACCTAAGCGAAGCACATAAGAAGTTTAGGTATTCACTAGTATGCCTATATGGAATCGTGTTTTTGCCTAAGAAGTTTAGGTGAAAACAATAGTTTAAAGCGCCGAATGTTCCCGTTGACACCTAAGCTAAGAATGTTAAACTTTTCCATTAGCAGTATGCCACCGTGGAGTGTTATGCAAAGTGCCAAAAGTTCCCATAGACTCCTAAGCCAAGAAGTTTAGGTGAAAACAGTTAATGGAATAGAAAAGCATTTTTGGAATAGTAAAGGATTGAAAACAATTAATAGAATAGTAAAGCATTTTAGGGGCAACTGAAAATAGTTAATGGAATCGTAAATATTTTAAATGACAAATAAAATTAAAATAATTAGTTCCAGGTTCTTGAAAATAAAATATCATTTTATTTGAATAGTAAAGGATTTTAGGGTCAGCGAAAAACAACCCCTATAAATATCCCAATATTCGTACTTGTATGTGTTACTCTTTTTTTTTCGTTACATAGTGCAAGAAAAGAGACTTTTAGGGGAAGTTGAAAAGAATCCCAAAAATGTATAATAACTCTGTTACATATTTCTGCTACACAGTGCAATATTCGTACTCGTATGTTTTTGTGTTGAACAATGCAATATTCATAGTCATATGTGTTATTATGTATGCTTAGAGAACATAGTTCAACCTCTATAAAGCGATATAACAATCATGGTAAAGTTTTGAACGATATTCATTAAGATATATAAATACCGTGATTAACAATGTAACTATTTTTTATATACAATGAGTTTACGAAAACATTATAACCTACATGAATGTATAATCCAAGTTACATAGAAGAGAGTTGGAGTAATAGTAGACATAATTCAAATGTGAGATAAAAAGGGAACTGTGTGTTATGTGTAGATATTGATATCTGTTATCCCATAGCTGGAAAATGCAAAACTTTAGACAACACATTCTAATATATAGTAGCATGCTCATTCTAAAAAGAAAATACTGTTAATGGAGAATACGTACCTCAATGTTCGCCATTATAACAACTTACGGAATCTAATATATTACTTATTTGTGGACTTACTCCAACGTCATTCTATTGAATTTGTACACATCTTTCACTATAGCAAAGAGAGTTCGTCGAACTAGAAAAGGGAAGGGGTTGTAAAAGATGATCAAAAAAGGGGGAAGAAGATACACATAGAAATTTCCAAATAGAAAAGGGATGCCTGTTGAAAATGAGCAGTCTGCCAAACCTTCCAATGAGCTTGAGAGTATATCTCAAAATCTAATCCCGGTGCCAACTAAATGGAAAGCACTTACTGAGAGTGATAAGAGACAAGAGTTTGAAAGACTTAGCATAAGTAAATATTATTTGCAATTTGGATCAGCAGAGGAGGAATGAGCCAATATCCCTTTTGGTACCACCGCGACAAATCGAAATGAGTTGTACAATTTATATACTGATCCAAAATACAAGGTTTAAACTTATTTTAATGACTCTCATTTATGTAATATGTAAACTATTTTATTCACTATGGAGATATAATGATTTTACAATATATGTTATAGTAGTGATGTGATATAAACAAAAATAATAAAGCAAAGAAAACGGTAAAGCACAACATAGGGTCTAAGGCATTCACAGTTATTCGTCATGAATCGGTAATATATAGTAATTTTAGATTTGAATTTTGTTTTTTCAAATACGATTGATAATTATTTACTTTCTAATTATATAGAGATGTGGGGATAATGGTGCTAAGACTAATATGACCAAGTTCTTTAAATATATGAGAAATGGAGGTCACCTGAATATGAAGGAATCTATATAAGTAAATTATGATTAATACTTTACCTTTTACATAGTCGTGCGGGCCAATGATTTGTAATGTTGTATTTTAAGTCTTTTGAACTTGCACTTGAGACAAATAAATCTAGTTATTATTCGAAAATATTAGTTAAAAATTCATATATATTGACTTGGAAGTCAGGATTGGATATATTGGATTATTATTGTGGCATTCTTTATATTTTAATGAGTTGAACAGGTTGGTTTTCATGTAAACAAAAAGGACACTTTGACAAAAAAATTAAAAGTTAAATTGTTCTCAAGATGATTGCTCAATTATTTATATTATTGTTTTTAAGATAAAATGAAATGCCTTGGGTCACAGTCTGCATTTGATGGAGGTGCATTATTGAGTCTAGATGAGATGTGACACCTCGCCTAATAAGATACCGGGCGATCACTCCAATATTAAATTAAAACAGGAGTCTCATATGGATCATTCTTAGCATCACTGTCAAAAATCCATTTAATTACTAATATCCTATTAGGCGAGTGTTAAAAACTTTTACTTAACTACTCTTTTTAACGATCAAAATAAAACATCAACAATTTAAATGCGTAAATGAAATAAAAATGAAAATGAAATGAACTAAAATAACCGAACACTCGGTTCAAATAATACAACCATATCGAATGCTGTACCGAAAGAATAAATAAATGCAGTTGAGCCACTGACTCGAATGTTTATACAGTACCTCCTATCTAGAGTACAACCATGGAAGCGGCTATCAAAAACCTGCACGCATCCAGAGCTGCTGCAGCTGACGTCTGACTCGAAAGAATTTCCATCCAGGCATCCCTGTGTCTGGACACCTATAAATATATATAATATATCGAAATAAAGGAGAGTAGATAAACGGGCCAGAGCCCGAATTTTGAAAATATTTTGCAAGTGCATAAATGCTTTATTTTTAGAAAAATAGTTTTATCTCATATTTAAATTGGTATCGCACTCCCATGAGATACCCCTCACCTCTCCACTAACAGTGCACTCCTAACGCATCCCTCTAGCCATTCTAGTCAAGCTATCCTGCTAAACTAGTCTATCCCAAACCCACTATCAATCCTAGATAGTCCAAGCAATGTACTAAGGGCTAAACTTCACCCCAGTCTCAACGCTATGCCATGTTCGTGCGTGGGGTGTCTCGCAAAGCGAAATCCAAACAAGGAACCCCCCGATACACTACTACGCGGCACGGTCGATCGTTGAGATCCGCCAGTCCCTCAGTACAGAAAGATATATATAAATATATATACCATAAGAATTTATAATATAAGATCACTAAGGATTAAACTTCTCCCCAATCTCAACACACTGCCATATTCGTGCGTGGGGTGTCTCGCGAAGCGAAATCCAAACAAGGAACCCCCCCGATACACTACTATGCGGCAAGGTCGATCGTCGGGATCCATTAGACCCTCGGTACTCGATTCATCCATATATACATATTCATATTTTACCATAACCATCCGGATCTACCTCCCGGACTGAGGATTCATAAACAAAGTATTTATCAATACTTATCATTTTCTCAAAACTTCCCATTTCCCTTTTATACTCAGGAAATGTAAATATAAAAGCCAATTCATTATCATGAATTGCTTTAACAAATCATATACTTTTAAAAGCCAGTTTTATTATCATAAAAATGTTTTTTCTTTATGTCATCCCATTTCCCTTTTTATACTCAGGAAATGTACCCAAAGCCATTTCCATTATCATGAAAATGCTTTGATTAAATCATGCTTCCACATCCCTTCTTCCATCCGGGAGTGTTACCGAAGCCAAACCTTTATCCCATTTCCCTTTTTACACTCAGGAAATGTAAATTAAAGCCAATCCATTATCATGAATTGCTTTAATAAATCTAAGATCGCCCCTCCGGGTTTTCCCACTGGATGCGCCCCTAAATGGCTATCATCTTCCAGGGCCTATCTATACAAGACAACCTGGGAACCTACCAACGTCGGGAAGCGGCCATATTGCATGCGGGAAAGTCAGGACCACACCCGAAATCCCCTAACCAGCGCAGTAAAACAAATTCCCATATGGCCTAGGGACTATATCCAACATGCTCAACAGCCAGGAAGGCTTCACCACAACGCGCGCAACTTCCCTTATGATAGCGATTTAGGGAGGTGTGTATAATCCATATTTTATCAATTATGAAAATCATTTATTTACCATTTTGAAAATATTCATTTTTATATTTTCAAAATCATTTCCATCATAACATATATATATATACCTAAATCACACAGTATATACATATCCTATATATTCTTCCTAGAATATATATAAACAGCCATAGTGGCCTATATCTAGCGATGACCAATAATCCCAAAGATTCCCTCCAGAAATCATAATCATGCATTCATATTAGCATGATTCTAAATCCAAATATTTCTTAATTTAATAATCACTATATACATCAATCCCATCTAAGGATTTATTGGATATCTCCAATGATACCCTTCACTCTAAGTGAAATCAACACATACCTATAATCCCAGTTTATCCTAATTATCTCCTAGGATACACTTAACGATAATCGATATAATTGTGATTTCTATTAGCATAATTATATAGGCCTGTATGCCTACTAGAAATATCCTCGGGATTTATCTCACCCGAACAACCTTAAATTAAACGAGTTAAGGATTTCAATTCCTTGAACCCCCAAGACTATACCTAGTCCAATTAATCGTTTAGAAGTCCCCAATATGCTTTAGGAACCCTAATCTATCAATTTATGCAAATATTCTATTTTCCTCGAAAATATAGATTAAGGGTTATATACTTAAAACCCTTACTTTACCCTCCTAAATTGCCTCAACTTATGGACCATAAAGTCCTAAAAGGTCCTTTTGGTTATCACCTAATTAACCTCAAAGCAAGATGAAATGGAATCTATCCCATCCAAATTACCCTAAGAGAATTGTCCATTTTCAGCAGGGGTCGATCGATCGACCCATGGCCGTCGATCGATCGATGGCTTCGATCGGTCGATCCCCTATGATCGATCGATCGATCAAGTCGGGCAGCTTCTTCTCCGAGAAGATCTTTCGGCCATGGAAGCTTACTCCAAGCTTCCATCTCTTCACCCAACGGCCTACAACTTCTACCAACAACAAATACACTTATAATACGGGTCCTAAACATCCTAGAACCTGGAATCACCCAATATTTTTGGTTAATTACTAAATTTCTGGAATTTACCAATTTTAGGGGTTTATTCGTTTTATCTCCCGAAAACCTGTTTTATCCACGAATACCCAACCCAAAATCATTGGGGTTTGTTATACCAAAAATGATATGAGATATTTATGCTCAAAAATAAATAAAGCAAGTAAACACTTGCCTCGTGGATAAAATCCGACGTCCTCGAGCCGAATCCCGCGGAGGCTGGCCGGAATCTCCCCCCTTTTCCTCTTTTCTTCCCTCTCTCTCTCTTCCCTCTCTCTCTCTTCCCTCTCTTCTTTCTATTTTGTCTTCTCTTTTCTCCCCCTCTCCCTCCTTTTTATAAGGAGAAAAAGGTTTAACCCCTTAAAAACCCAAAAACGACTCGTTTAACCAATTACGAGTCTATTTAACTCCAAAATTACCCGGAACTCAATTTTGACAATCGGACACTCTTTTCCGACTATCTCGGACATTCCGAGACTCATGGCGCAGTCAAAATTTCCATCCGAGGTACTTGACCGCAAATCACTATTCTAACCCAAAATAATTAAATGCGGGTTTTCTACTCAAAATCTTACCTCTTTTGTCGCTATACTCCACGACGACATATAATTAAATTACTTCGACCTATATGGTCCCAAAATAATTTATATCACCCTTCGAAAATCATTAAATCCTCGAAAATCCCAAAAATTACTATTTCGAGAAATTCTCCAAATTCCAAATTATACTTAATTATGGAATTTAATCTTCTCCAAAAGGGCGGGTTATTACATACTCCCCCCCTTTCAACGGAATTTCGTCCTCGAAATTCAGGTACAGCTTACACCCTCTAACTAGGATTACTACAAATCCTAAAACCTCCAGGGAAAGATACTATCCTAACGGTTCCCATCCAAGTACTACGCGGCTACCGCGATCATAAAGTGACTCTAATACGTCACTTAATACCCATCCTCTAAAATGCCTCTCGGCATGGATTTTCAACCTTACATACTACGCCCATCCTATTCCAGGCGGTATATAAAACCATCTTACCAAGGTTCCCATACACCTTTCCAACTTGTGCACATCTGCACATCCGTAGTGAACGTCTGACACGTAACACTCTCTCCCAATAAGGGTCTCCTTTCCTCGGTGTAATACTCACCTATGGGTTCTTCCCACCCGCGAATTTTCAATCATCCTAACATCGGCCCACTAACACTGACGAACTTACGTCCTAAATAATACTAAAGTCTATGCGATATCCTACATACGCGAAACTACTATAATCCTAAGTATGTCCCTAGTGCCCAAGGCCTCTCTCAACTCCCGAATATTGCTTGGTTTCATGCGTGGGACGTCTCGCCAAGGCGAAATCCAAACAAGGAACCCTCCCGTTACACTACTCCCTCGCGTAGTCGGTCATCGAGATATAGCGACCCAAGTCACATAAGCAGGACTTCCTAAATCCTACAAGGCTAGCCTATGAACGCATTCCTACTATCTTATCCTTCCGCCCATACAGAAGGAAACCTAATCCATCGAAGTGCCCACTTTCTTTTGAAAGTGTCACGAACATAATACCCAAACTGTATCTCCTCAAAATTTGCCTTTTCATTAAGGCTGGTTATATTCCTCAACCCAATTTCTCCAAGTCCAACCTCACCCACCCACTTGTGGCTAGGGAACCACTTTAGTGCTTTTCCATAGCACAATATTTCCATAAGCGTACCATCCTAACGGGGCTCATAGTCTATAGTGGTTCATCCACACTATAAGACTAACCCCCATCCTTGCATCCCATAACAGCTCTCCACGCCCGGCGCCGTTAAGAGTAATGTGTGGAGTGTCTCGCAAAGCGAAATCCAAACAAGGAACCCCTCCACACATTAACACTTGACTTCGTCGGTCACGGAGTCTCGTTATTTCAAACATGCAACCGGGACAATCCTATCCCTTAATAACAAAAGGTGGTCTGAACTCCTATCTCTAACTAAGAGTCACACCACCCAGAGCTCGCACTATTTCTATGTCCTTGCGCAAACCAATACTGAGCTAAATCTTACAGCTCAACAATGATCCTGTGGGCCTTAAATTTTATCTATAAGGTTGCCACATATACCAACCAAAATAAGGAAGCCTCTACTCATCGAGGTTCCATAAATCCATAACAATAAAGGTGAACTCAACCTTTATCAAGGTGAGACACCACAATAACAACCTGTTCCCTTCAGGAACCATGGACATGATAGTCTTGCCATCATCAGCCTGCTATCGCTCCGATCAACCAAATACATTATACGTATACATACAACATATAATCACCCGCCTCTATGGCGAGTGAAAGAAAACAAAATGCCGCTATCGCAGAAAACACACAAGCCTACATTATTATGTTATCGAGACCAAATACAAGGCTCAAATTACACACTCGAGTCTAGGGCTAACAAATACCGTGACTTTATATAGTCACTCCAATTATACCTCCTCGATTGAGGTAAAACTCATAACAACAACTTTCTCATTCCGACTAAATCGTGGGGACTCGCAGTTAAGACTATCCATAAGATCCCTTTCGAACCCTCAATTTCCATGAGGAATTCGACTTTAGTACCACTCTCCACTTCAGCGGTACTGCGGTACTCATAACTACTTATTATTTAGTAGTCGCCACCGAAATCCTTAACAATTACCATAGGGAGAGTGACCTCTACTAAGGTCCTCATCCCAACCTTCTACCAACTGCTCCGGCTAAGCCTCACCTCCTGCTGCCATCCAAGCTCCGCACACGATTCTCAAACGAGCGCGCAAAAGATTTCTATAATCTCATAATATGGCGGGAGAACGAAATCTCACAAGAGAAATCAACAATCCTATTCCTGAGGCTCTATAACAAATCGAGAGCAACGCTGAAAGCGTAGTACGTCTGCACAGATTCCTAAGGACACTAGAACCTGATGCTCTGATACCATCTGTGACACCCCGCCTAATAAGATACCGGGCGATCACTCCAATATTAAATTAAAATAGGAGTCTCATATGGATCATTCTTAGCATCACTGTCGAAAATCCATTCAATTACTAATATCCTATTAGGCGAGCGTTAAAAACTTTTACTTAACTACTCTTTTTAACAATCAAAATAAAACATCCACAATTTTAATGCGTAAATGAAATAAAAAGGAAAATGAAATGAACTAAAATAACCGAACACTCGGTTCAAATAATACAACCATATCGAATGCTGTACCGAAAGAATAAATAAATTCAGTTGAGACATTGGCTCGAATGTTTATACAGTACCTCCTATCTAGAGTACAACGATGGAAGCGGCTATCAAAAACCTGCACGCATCCACAGCTGCTGCAGCTGAGGTCTGACTCGAAAGAATTTCCATCCAGGCGTCCCTGTGTCTGGACACCTATATATATATATATAATATATAGAAACAAAGGAGAGTAGATAAACGGGTCAGAGCCCGAATTTTGAAAATATTTTGCAAGTTCATAAATGCTTTATTTTTAGAAAAATAGTTTTATCTCATATTTAAATTGGTATCGCACTCCCATGAGATACCCCTCACCTCTCCACTAACAGTGCACTCCTAGCGCATCCCTGTAGACATCCTAGTCAAGCTATCCTGCTAAACTAGTCTATCCCAAACCCACTATCAATCCTAGATAGTCCAAGCAATGTACTAAGGGCTAAACTTCACCCCAGTCTCAACGCTATGCCATGTTCGTGCGTGGGGTGTCTCGCAAAGAGAAATCCAAACAAGGAACCCCCCCTGATACACTACTACGCAGCACGATCGATCGTCGAGATCCGCCAGTCCCTCAGTACAGAAAGATATATATAAATATATATACCATAAGAATTTATAATATAAGAGCACTAAGGATTAAACTTCTCCCCAGTCTCAACACACTGCCATATTCGTGCGTGGGGTGTCTCGCGAAGCGAAATCCAAACAAGGAACCCCCCCGATACACTACTATGCGGCAAGGTCGATCGTCGGGATCCATTAGACCCTCGGTACTCGATTCATCCATATATACATATTCATATTTTACCATAACCATCCGTATCTACCTCCCGGACTGAGGATTCATATACAAAGTATTTATCAATACTTATCATTTTCTCAAAACTTCCCATTTCCCTTTTATACTCAGGAAATGTAAATATAAAAGCCAATTCATTATCATGAATTGCTTTAACAAATCATATACTTTTAAAAGCCAGTTTTATTATCATAAAAATGCTTTTCCTTTATATCATCCCATTTCCCTTTTTATACTCAGGAAATGTACCCAAAGCCATTTCCATTATCATGAAAATGCTTTGATCAAATCATGCTTCCACATCCCTTCTTCCATCCGGGAGTGTTACCGAAGCCAAACCTTTATCCCATTTCCATTTTTACACTCAGGAAATGTAAATTAAAGCCAATCCATTATCATGAATTGCTTTAATAAATCTAAGATCGCCCCTCCGGGTTTCCCCACTGGATGCGCCCCTAAATGGCTATCATCTTCCAGGGCCTATCTATACAAGACAACCTGGGAACCTACCAACGTCGGGAAGCGGCCATATTGCCTGCGGGAAATCCAGGACCACACCCGGAATCCCCTAACCAGCGCAGTAATACAAATGCCCATATGGCCTAGGGACTATATCCAACCTGCTCAACAGCCAAGAAGGCTTCACCACAACGATCGCAACTTCCCTTATGATAACGATTTAGGGAGGGGTGTATAATCCATATTTTATCAATTATGAAAATCATTTATTTACCATTTTGAAAATATTCATTTTTATATTTTCAAAATCATTTCCATCATAACATATATATATACCTAAATCACACAGTATATACATATCCTATATATTCTTCCTAGAATATATATAAACGGCCATAGTGGCCTATAGCATCTAGCGATGACCAATAATCCCAAAGATTCCCTCCAGAAATGATAATCATGCATTCATATTAGCATGATTCTAAATCCAAATATTTCTTAATTTAATAATCACTATATACATCAATCCCATCTAAGGATTTATTGGATATCTCCAATGATACCCTTCACTCTAAGTGAAATCAACACATACCTATAATCCCAGTTTATCCTAATTATCTCCTAGGATACACTTAACGATAATCGATATAATTATGCTTTCTATTAGCATAATTATATAGGCCTGTATTCCTACTAGAAATATCCACGGGATTTATCTCACCCGAACAACCTTAAATTCAACGAGTTAAGGATTTCATTTCCTTGAACCCCCAAGACTATACCTAGTCCAATTAATCGTTTAGAAGTCCCCAATATGCTTTAGGAACCCTAATCCATCAATTTCTGCAAATATTCTATTTTCCTCGAAAATATAGATTAAGGGTTATATACTTAAAACCCTTACTTTACCCTCCTAAATTGCCTCAACTTATGGACCATAAAGTCCTAAAAGGTCCTTTAGGTTATCACCTAATTAACCTCAAAGCAAGATGAAAAGGAATCTATCCCATCCAAATCACCCTAAGAGAATTGTCCATTTTCAGCAGGGGTCGATCGATCGACCCATGGCCGTCGAACGATCGATGGCTTCGATCGGTCGATCCCCTATGATCGATCGATCGATCAAGTCGGGCAGCTTCTTCTCCGAGAAGATGTTTCGGCCATGGAAGCTTCCTCCAAGCTTCCATCTCTTCACCCAACGGCCTACAACTTCTACCAACAACAAATACACCTATAATACGGGTCCTAAACATCCTAGAACCTGGAATCACCCAATATTTTTGGTTAATTACTAAATTTATGCAATTTACCAATTTTAGGGGTTTATTTGTTTTATCTCTCGAAAAGCCGTTTTATCCACGAATACCCAACCCAAAATCATTAGGGTTTGTTATACCAAAAATGATATGAGATATTTATGCTCAAAAATAAATAAAGCAAGTAAACACTTGCCTCGTGGATAAAATCCGACGTCCTCGAGCCGAATCCCGCGGAGGCTGGCCGGAATCTCCCCCTTTTTCCTCTTTTCTTCCCCCTCTCTCTCTCTTCCCTCTCTTCTTTCTCTTTTATCTTCTCTTTTCTCCCCCTCTCCCTCCTTTTATAAGGAGAAAAAGGTTTAACCCCTTTAAAACCCAAAAATGACTCGATTACCCAATTACGAGTCTATTTAACTCCAAAATTGCCCGAAACTCAATTTCGACAATCGGACACTCTTTTTCGACTATCTCGGACATTCCGAGACTCATGGCACAGTCAAAATTTCCATCCGAGGTACTTGATTGCAAATCACTATTCTAACCCAAAATAATTAAATGCGGGTTTTCTACTCAAAATCTTACCTCTTTTGTCTCTATACTCCACGACGACATATAATTAAATTACTTCGACCTATATGGTCCCAAAATAATTTATAACACCCTTCGAAAATCATTAAATCCTCGAAAATCCTAAAAATTACTATTTTGAGAAATTCTCCAAATTCCAAATTATACTTAATTATGGAATTTAATCCTCTCCAAAAGGGCGGGTTATTACATGAGATAGTTGATCAAGTGCTTGGCTTAAGACCAGTGTATATAAATGGTATTGGTCTAGGTCCCAAACTATCTAATTCCAAAACAACTTTGTAATAAAAAAAATGCACAATTAGAGGAGGCTCTAAAGGAATCCTTTAGAATTCGATAAGATTTGATGGAGCGCATACAAGCTAATGAGGTAGACTCAAGAGCTCAGAGTGAGGAGGTGGTCTCTCAACGAGCAACCATAGAGGCCATTATACATAGGCAAGATGAATCTGATAAGCTCATTCAAACCTTACTCGCTTCGAGAGGAGTTAATTCCTCATCTTTTGGTTAAGGCTATTTTATTGGTGAAACTTTGATGGCATGCTCTTTTGCTGATGACATTTTGTGCCATACTTCTTCGTTGAATTTGAAATAGATGTATTTTGTGAATTTGACATATTTTTTAGAATTATATGTTAAATATTGAGAATGTTTATGTTTATTATTATATGTATGCATTTATCAAATTTGCGAATGCATAACTTATAGAGAGTTTGATACTACGTAATTAGTTTAATAGCTATTAGTTATAAAAAAGTGTGACAACTCACGTTATTAATTATTTTATTGATTATATGACAATACCATTTGACAGAGTAGGACGAAAATGGAAATGGTATTATTACCATTAGCGAAGATTTTTTTTATTCTCAGTTTTTCTAAAACTTTTTGCAAGGATTTTTTGGGGAAAAAATTCGACCTATTGGCCATGAAATCTGACATTTGCCAACAAAAAAAGTGAATAAATAGCAAGAATCAAATTCGTTTCTAAGGACAATCTTAGACCATGATTTTAATTTCATTGCCAATAAGTATACAGTTGGCCAGGAAACATAATTTCATTGCCAATAGGCATACAATTGTCTACGAAACATAATTTTGTTATCAAACACATTTAGCCACGAGGCTTTTGCTATGACTAGGCAATGGGAAAGATTTGGTGTCCAAAGATATTGTGCTACGAATTTACTTATTTTGGTTACAATTTTGTTTTTTTTAACAGAAAATCATACAACTTGTTGTGGTGTCAAAGTTGATCGAGGATCCCAGTGAGAAAATTCAAGTCATTCGGGCTAGGCTTGAAACTGCTCAGCACCATCAGAACAGCTATGCTCGTGTATGTCGTTTCGATTTGGAGTTCAGTGTGGGTGATCACGTATTTCCGAAAATTAAGGATAAACCGTAGGTCATGCGATTTATTAAGATGGGGAAGTTGGGACCAAGGTACACAGGACCACTTAAGATTTTGGATAGTATTAATCCAATGTCGTACTGTTTGGCTTTACCACCTCAGTTAGCTAATGTTTTCAATGTTTTTCACCTATCAATGTTAAGGAGGTATATTTTGGATCCGTCTATTATAATCAATTGGGGTGAGATAGGCTTCCAATACGATATTTACTACAACACCAGGTTGTTACCGATACTGGACCACAAGTAGCGAGTGCTTCGCAAAAAGACGATTCCCCTCATCAAGGTTGTTTAGGATAACAACGACATTGAGGGAGTGAGTTGGGAGTTAGAATCTATAATGAGACAATATCATCCCAAATTGTTTACTTAAGCTTATTTAGTGTTTGATTTTGGGTATACAAATTTTCATAGCGGGAAGGTTGTAACACCCGATTCTTTTATAAATAAGAAGTCACAATTTTTGGTCTGTCACGTACCACATTACACGGGTTAATTGAGTTACGGATTTTAATGGGGATTAAATAAATAAATTAAAATGATTTATTTATTAATGTATTATATAATGATAAGGATAAAAGAAGGAAATTAAATAATAATAATAACAATAATAATAATATAATAGGTTTTCCGTCAAAAAAGAAAAGTGCTCAATTAAATTTGAAAACCATTCCACGAGATGTAAAATTAAATTCTGGACAACTTTCTCTTCTTTGACGTTTTTGAAAAAAAAATCGTTTATATCCATATCGAGGGTATTTTCTCGCCAATGTTTAGTAACAAAAAGTATAATGGAGCAAGATGAGTTAGGTGGGATGCCAACTTTGGATGATTTTCATCCATTTTTTAAATTTTCTCTACCCCATTTGGTATAGCCTATTATCACTACATGTTTAGATAGCATTTGAGATGGGTAGGGGTATAGGGTGGCTTATAAGGGGTTACCTACCACATTTTCTTCCATTTATGCAGAATGAAAACGTGCATTAAGGCTATCCCCAAAACATTCATTCTTGCCACCATTTTCATTCAGGAAAAGCTTGCTTATTCTCTCTATACTGGAACCTTGCTCTCTCACACAATTATCCTTACATTATTATGATTTTGCAAGTGTTATAGATGTATTATTTTGGGTGTGGAAGAGGATTGCCATAAGAACTTATTTTTAGAAAGTTAAAATTTTATTGAGTGTTCTTTTCAACATCTCCTTCAAAGTTTTTATCTCCAAGAGGTAGGGGTTCTGCTCTATTTTCAAGTTTGAATCAAAACATGGTAGATATATATGTGTGTGTGTGTGTGTCTATATATATATATATATATATAATGATGATAGGCATAAATAAGAATTTGAATCGTGTATATATATACGATTCAAATTCTTATTTATGCTTATTATCACTACATATGATATTATGTTGGAAACTATGTGATAAAAATTGATGAAAGTTAAAGCTTGAAAGAAGTACAAATTTCAGAATGATAAGTTAACTGTTGCTTGCATAAAACATGTTAGTTCAATTCATGATAAAATGTTAAACTTAACTTATGAAGAAATAATAGGATACATTTATTAGGTTTTATTGGCATAAAACCTCACTTTTATAAACATAAATTCATGTAGTTAGGATAAATGGGCTAAGTATATTGAAAGTGTATTAAAATGATCTTTTGAAGATGAAATCGTTAACTTTATAATTTCATAATATTAATCACATAAAATGATACAATTTATATAAAAAAGTCCTTAATGGACAAAAAATGAAGCTAATAAAGTATTTGGGGAAAAACTGTGAAATAATAAAATATGAACACATAAAATGATAAGAATAAGGTAGGAAGTGTAAGTTTAACAAGTTAAAGATATAAGTCTTGAAATGGAAAAAGTAATATTTTAGTATAAAAGTATTATTGTATTTGAAAATGAAACTTGTGAATAAATTCTCAACATTAAAATACTCTAGTTAAAAGGTTAATTTTAATGAGTTGAAAACTCATGTTTTGAAAATTAAAGGTGAAAAAAGTATTTTCACCAAATGAATAAACCGCAAGTTTACTAGTGTGCGTGAATAGTGAAAAGTAATTTTTTTTTTCAAGAAATGGGTATTTGAACTCAAAATAATAAGTTTAAGATGAAATGGTAAAGAAAGTTGTTTTCAAAAGATGAAATACCGACTTGAAGGTAAAAAGAAAACGAAGTTTTGATAAAGTGCAAAACTTGAAAACAAAGTTTGTTGGGACTAGTCTCGTCCAGGGTATTTGGCATCATCAATCTATAAAAAGAAAATAAAGAAAAAGGAATTAAAAGTGGATAAGAAAGAAAGAAAAAAAGGATTACAATGGCGTAATAAGTAAAAGACACTCGGAGGTAACCAACAAATTTAAGTAGGGCTCGGAGCCCCTTAGGGTACAACTTAATGCTCAGACCCAAAACCACTGATCAGGAGTATATTGTAGCATGGTGGCAGTCAGTGAAAGTCCGTATAACATTTATGGATTGGCACCCCGATTAATCAAGTGAAAAGATGATTTTTAGCACGTCGCTTATTAATGTAAAGGCAAGTTTATGAAACAACTTAAAAAATATGGAAGTACAATAATGGTTAAACTAACAGAATATTGGTAGTATTAAAAGAATGATTAAGTGTGAATGGGATCATCGCCCGACTTGTATAGTCAAAACATCAATTGCATGGTTATGATATGACTTTTATGAGAACATTAAACTAAATAAAGGATGATTTCATATTTGCTAAAATACATTATTGTAACACCCCGTATTTTTGGTACATTTAATTTAATTAATTCGGAGATTTTAAATTACTTAGTGTGTTGTAATTTAATGAATTAATTAGAACATAAATATATATAAATATTAATCTGGGATTGAATGGTTAATATTTAGGGAAAACTTATTTACTAAGCGAATAGTAATAATGTAATTATGTCGTCTAGAGTATTAATGACGAGGTATGTACTTATCGCATCCGAAAGTCGGTATAGACTGTATTAGGTGGGGGATAAGTATTTTTAGAAATTATCTCGGATGCAAATTCTGAGGGGACAGTTGAGTCCGGATGGGCCGAGATAGTCGGAAAAGTGTACCCGGGGGTAGTAAACAGGTCACGGGACGTTTTTAGACATAGCCGGGCCCACTCGGGGACATTTGGGTCACTTGGGCTTGGCCCATTAGTAAAAAAACGGGATTAAGTTAATTAATCTAATAAAAAGAAATAAGGGGGTGGCTGAAATTAATTAGAGAAAGCAAATTAAGGGTTAGGAAACCCTAACAGCAGCCAAAGCCAAATTGGGGATCAAAGAGAAGCCATCAAAGGTCATCTTCAACCATGGGATTTAGCTCCAATTCAGACTCTACGAACCTTGAGGCAAGTGGATAACTTGCAATAGCATTAAATCTATTTTCGATTCATATTCATGCGTAGTGATTATGTAGAAATCCGTTTTTGGGTGTTAATGGAATGAATATGGGATTTTGAAAACTACAATTCTGATTTACGAAACTTGGGTGATGATTCTTGTAAAATATGATAATGGTGAGTTATTGCATATCTGATAAAATGTTATCTGCATATTTGGAAACGAATCTGATGATGAAATTTGGGGTATAAATGGACCTAGGGTTTATGATGAAACTTTCCCCAAATCTAGAAACTGGAGTAAATGGACGAATTATTTATGTTGAGGAATATTTTGGAGATCCCTAATGAGTTTCCTAATATGTACAAATGCTAAAAGAGACTTAGTTTCAGTGTAGAAGGAAATTAGGGTTTGCAGATTTTCGCCCATGGCTGTCCGTCTTCGCGAAGAAGACGAGTACCTGTTCGATCGATCGATCGACGCCATGAAGTCGATCGATCGACGGTCGGCAGACACGGACAGTTCGCCCAGTTTATTTATATAGGATGAGATTTATATAAAAAGTTGTTATGCAATTAATTATTGTTGAGAAATTAATGCATGGGGTATACCAAATTAAATGTGAGTGAATTAATTAGGAGATGGGAAGGGAAATTTGGATGACACGTCAAAATTGGTTGAGTGACATCGAGGTAAATTATATTACGTAGTAATGGACTAAGAAATTTAGGGTCGGGATTTAGACTCGGGTGAGGTTAATTCGGGCTATGAGATTTAGTCCAATTAAATGGTGAGGGCAACATTAAAAGTAACTGAATTTATTAATGTGCTATTATTAATAATTCGAGTTGGGTAATAACCTCATAATAAAAATGGAATAGGCTTGTGTCACGGGTTAGTACACGGTGTAGCTGGAGCATTTTTATGTATGTATATGTATATACGGTGTGTGATAGTATATATATATAGTGTATGCCTTAATATCAGTGGTTAGATATTATTATACTCTAGTGCTATAGGGGGAGGTTACCGCCTCCAATCGTATACTAAACCAAGTTAGTGAGCGATTCTAACTTGGATAACTAGGATATGTGAATATACCTAGTGTACTAGCACTTTAGAGAAATTATATCCGGGGAGTACTTTTACTCGGGTGGATATTAGTGGTTTATGTATTCCAGTATGTGTGTGAATGCTGCAATAAATTCTAAGTATATAATTAGGTGATTATTATATACGGGCTAAATAAATACAAGCATGTGTTGTTGTATATGTATAACGAGTGGAGTAGTTATATGAATTAAAAAGGGAAATGATTTAACTAAGTTGATGTTACTAATGACTTAAAAATCATAATCACATTTTACTCAGGTTAGAGTAGGGGAGGAGTATAAGGAGACTTTAATAATTATCTAGTCATGAGATAGATAACTAGGTGATAATTAAAGCGTTAGTGGTGCACATTAGAGGAGGGGCAAGGAAGTTCTCAAGAGAGTGCGACACTAACTAAAATATGAAGAGCATGCATATTTATTATTACTGCAAGTTAATCATTTGCTAAATGTTTTCAAATGTTTTGGGTACTAACCCTTGCTATAAAAATTGTTTAAAAACCTTTTAGGTGTCCAGCCACAGGGACGCCAGACTTGACTTAATTCCAGGAACTCCGTTGCTGCAGCATATGTGGATGTTGCGGGACCTTTGATAGACGCCTCTTCCTTTCATTCATAATGTAGAGACTCATTATTATTTATTCGAGCATGTCGCTCACTTTCCATTTATTTGTTTCTTAGATTGTTGGAATTTTATTCTTGTCTTTATGGGATTTATTATTTGGACCGATGGTTTATTCGGTTAATTATTTTTACTTGTGGAATGATTAGTTCAATTATCTGTGATGGTTATATTGCTTTATTTTCCGCATGGGTTTTAGTTTAATTAATGAAAGATAAAAATTGACACCAGTCTATTTTTCTCACTTAGGTGGTTAGTAATTTAATAAAACGACAGTGATGCTAAGAATGGACCAAATGAGAAACCTGTTCTAACTTGATTTAGGACTGATCACCCGGGATTAATTAGGCGGGGTGTCACAGATGGTATCAGAGCATCAGGTTCTAGAGTCCTTAGGATCTGTACGGCTTTCTACGTTTCAGCGTAGCGTTCGGTTGTTGTAGAGCCCTATTATTAGGACTGTTGATTATATTTTCCGCTTGTGAGATATCGTATTCCTGCTATTAATTTTTGTATAAATTGTGTACTTATACAATTCAATCTATTTCAGATGCCGCCAAGGAGACAGAGAGCGGAGAGGGCTGAGGCTAGAGATGAGGTGAGGGAGGCTCGACAGGAGCCACAGGTACCGCCACCACCACCACCGCCCGAGTTGATTTCCACCACTCAGGTGGCAGTGATAGTGGCCCAAGCGGTCGAGACAGGGATGCGAGCTATGGCAGCTCATTTTCCACAGCCCCAGGCACCGCCTCCATTGGCTCCAGTAGTTCAGGCTCTAGTGGGACCACCATCTTGGCAGCGAGTGAGGGAGACCTTTCAGAAGGGTCACCCACCTGAGTTTCGAGGTAGCACCAATGTGGTTGAGGCTTGTGACTGGAAGAAGAACATTCAGCGCCATCTGCGCATGTTAGAGGGTACAGAGGTGCAGAAACAGATGATGGCTACCTTTCGTCTGTCAGGGGCAGCCTTACAGTGGTGGGAGTCCGTAACCACCGCTGAGGAGCGGGATTTGATGCCGATTTCTGAATTCTGGGTGCGGTTCGACCGGAAGTACTTCCCTCCAGCAGTAGAGTCTGAGATGAGGAAGAAATTCAGCGAGTTGGTACAGGGTGACAGGTCAGTGGCAGAATATGAGGAGGAGTTCACCCGTTTGGCAAACTTTGTGCCAAACGAGGTGAGCGATGAGGAGCGGAAGAAGTCCAAGTTCATGGATGGTCTGTCTTGGAGAATCAGGCAGCACTTGATTGGAAACCCGGCATTGGTGACCTATACAGATGTCGTTAATGCCGCACTTATACATTGTCAGGATCATCGTTTCCACACTAAGGGGAACAAGAAGGCAGGTGAGCCGAGCCAGTAGGGCAAGGCGGTCACTAGTAGTGAGACGAGTGGCACACAGCAGCAGGTCATCATTCAGCAAGGGAATCAGGCTAAGAAGTTTAAGCCTGGTGGGTTCCGACCGGGAGGACAGGGGTTCAGACAGGGGCAACCAGGCCCTAATCAGCAACAGCAGGTTCCTCAGGGCCGTCGGGGCCAAGGAAACAACGGGGGAGGCCAACCGGGCCAGCAACGTCAGGGCCAGCAGGGCCAACGGCAGGGTGACGACCAGAAACGCTGTTTCTCCTGTGGCCAGCCAGGACACTTCAAGAGGGAGTGCCCGCAGAGGGGCAGAGGCCAGCAGCAGGGTGCCCAGCAAGGGCAACAGGGTCAGATACCACCAGCAGCACCAGCACCACCCGCCCCACAGCAGCAGGGGCAGATGCACTACGGGCGTGTGTATAATGTTCGGGATGTTCCCAATCCTCCAGCACAGCAGGCGCTGCCCGCGATCGAGGGTACGTTCTCTATCCATGGAACTATGGGTCGGGTATTGTTTGATACGGGAGCCACTCATTGCTTTATAGCTACACAGTTCGCGAAGGCTTTAGGGTTGTTAGCCACCGCAGAGAGCACTGTTACGTGTGTCGACTCACCGTTGGGAAATGGGTCGCTTATATTCTTTATATGTCGGAGAGTAGGAGTGGAGATTGGCGGTTTAGTTTTACCTGCGGACATGTTGGTACTAGATATGCATGTCCATGACGTGATCATCGGTACGGATTGGCTCGCTGACTATAGAGCCATGATTGATTGCTTCGATGGGAGCCTTATCTTCGCCATTCCGGGACAGGAGATGTTTGTTGTGACGATGCCTCGCCCAGAGGGAGGCTCGACCACTCATCTATACTACATTGAGGAAGAAACCTCGCAGGAAGTGGCAGTTCCTTTAAACTCTATCCCTGTAGTGAGGGACTTTGAGGATGTATTCCAGGAGATACCAGGATTACCACCCAGCAGAGAAATCGAATTTGTTATAGACTTGGCACCGGGAACGAGGCCTATTGCTCGGGCACCTTACCGAATGGCCCCTTCAGAAATGCGGGAATTGAGGGAGCAGATTCAGCAATTACTGGGTCAGGGTTTTATTCGGCGGAGTACATCGCCGTGGGGTGCGCCGGTGTTGTTGGTGAAGAAGCGAGATGGGTCACTCCGATTGTGCGTGGATTATAGGGAGCTGAACAAGGTGACGATACGGAATAAGTATCCGTTGCCTCGGATTGATGATTTATTTGACCAACTGAGAGGGGCGTCTTACTTCTCCAAAGTCGACTTGAGGTCAGGGTATCATCAACTGCGTATCCGAGAAGAGGATGTTCCTAAGACCGCTTTCTTGTCGCGGTATGGATCGTATGAGTTCAGGGTGATGCCCTTCGGGCTCACTAATGCACCAGCAGTGTTCATGGACCTCATGAATAGGGTTTTCAGGGAGTACCTAGATCAGTTTGTCATCGTGTTCATTGATGACATCCTAATCTACTCGCGTACCGAGGAGGAGCACGCAGAGCATTTGCGCCTAGTTTTGCAGACACTGAGGGATCATCAGCTCTATGCCAAATTCGGGAAGTGTGGATTCTGGCTACGGGAGGTACAGTTCCTTGGTCACGTCGTGTCAGATCAGGGTATTGCAGTGGATCCGGATAAGGTGTCGGCGGTGAGGGAGTGGGGGCAGCCCACGACACCGACCGAGGTGCGCAGTTTTCTAGGATTGGCCGGTTACTACAGACGATTCATTAAAGGATTCTATAAGATTGCAGGACCTTTGACGAATCTGACTCGAAAAGGGGTGCCTTTCAAGTGGGATGATAGTTGTCAATTAGCGTTCGACGAGCTAAAGGACAAGTTGACATCTGCACCAGTGCTGGCATTGCCAAAGGGAGGGCTAGAGTATCGGGTTTACACAGACGCATCCTTACGGGGTCTTGGGGGTGTGCTCCAGCAGGAGGAAAGGGCTATAGCTTATGCTTCCAGGAAGCTAAAGCCCCACGAGAGGAATTACCCCACTCACGACCTAGAGTTGGCAGCGGTCGTTTTTGCTTTGAGGATATGGAGGCATTATCTTCTAGGAGAACAGTTTACTCTATTCACGGATCACAAGTCGCTTCAGTATCTCTTCACACAGAAGGATCTGAATATGAGACAAAGGCGGTGGCTAGAATTCGTGAAGGACTACCAGTTTGATATCCAGTATCATCCTGGTAAGGCCAATGTAGTAGCAGACGCATTGAGCAGAAGACCGACTGGGGAAATATCGGAGGTATGGAAAGCGAAGTGGAGAGAGCTTCAATATGAAGATGACGTAGCAAAGGCTTGCATGTCGGCTTTGTCCATCACACCCGAGATCATTATGCGGGTTGTGAAGGCTCAGGCAGAGGATCAGAATTGCCGGGATAGGGTGGGCCAGTTGTTAGCTGAGGGAGCGGAAGGTTACTCGATTAGCTCAGAAGTAGGCCTACGTTTTAATGGGAGGTTAATGGTGCCAGAGGATGAGGATTTAAAGCACGCAGTTATGACAGAATCCCATGGTTCGAAATTTGCAGTACATCCCGGTGGGGATAAAATGTACCAAGATATGAGGAGGCAGTATTGGTGGGCAGGGATGAAACGGGACATAGCGGAGTTTGTTTCGAAGTGTGCCACGTGTCAGCTTGTGAAAGTTGACCACCAGAGGCCATCAGGGATGCTACAGCCGTTAGAAATTCCCGTGTGGAAGTGGGAGAGCATCTCCATGGACTTCATCACAGGGTTACCGGTATCGCAGAAGGGTCACGACTCCATATGGGTTATTGTAGATCGGTTGACTAAGGTAGCCCACTTTTTGCCGGTACGCACAGACTTTGAGACGATGCGTTATGCACAGCTATTCATAGCAGAGATTGTTAAGCTGCATGGAGTGCCGATAAATATCGTATCCGACCGAGGCAAAATCTTTGTTGCCCACTTTTGGCAGAGCTTTCAGGAGGCAATGGGCACGGAGTTACGCTTGAGTACAGCGTATCACCCACAGACTGACGGACAGACTGAGAGAGTTAATCAGATGCTGGAAGACATGCTCAGAATGTGCATTTTGGACTTCGGGGGAGGATGGGAGAAATATCTTCCTTTGGTAGAGTTTGCGTATAACAACTCTTACCAATTCACAATTGGGATGGCACCGTTTGAGGCACTATACGGGAGACCTTGTCGTTCACCCGCTTGTTGGTTAGAGGTGGGGGACAACAAACTCTTGGGGCCGGAGATTGTCCAGGAAACATCTGCTAAGATAGAGTTGATTCGAGGAAGGATTCGAATAGCTCAGGACAGGCAGAAGAGTTATGCTGATGCTTCTCGAAGACATGTGGAGCTAGAAGTTGGGGACCAGGTTTTAGTCCGGGTATCCCCTATGAAAGGGGTGATGAGGTTCGGAAAGAAGGGTAAGTTAGCACCGCGATACGTAGGACCTTTCCCTATTATTGAGAGGGTGGGACCGGTGGCGTATAAGCTTGGATTACCAGATCATCTTCAGCGGATACACGATGTATTCCATGTGACATCGCTGAAGAAATATCGAAGGAGCGAGAGAGCCTTTTGGCATATTCCACTCGAGGAGATCGACTTACAGCCAGACATCTCGTATGAGGAGAGGCCGGTAGCAATTCTGGATCATAGTGAGCGGAAATTACGATCCAAGGTTGTTCCATTGGTTAGAGTACAGTGGGGTCATCACAATGTTGACGAGTCTACCTGGGAGCGAGAGGAGGATATGCGGGAACAATATCCAGAACTTTTCAACGCAGGTACGATCTAATTTTGGGGACGAAATTCCTTTATAAGGGGAGGAGTATGTAACACCCCGTATTTTTGTTACATTTAATTTAATTAATTCGGAGATTTTAAATTACTTAGTGTGTTGTAATTTAATGAATTAATTAGAACATAAATATATATAAATATTAATCTGGGATTGAATGGTTAATATTTAGGGAAAACTTATTTACTAAGCGAATAGTAATAATGTAATTATGTCGTCTAGAGTATTAATGACGAGGTATGTACTTATCGCATCCGAAAGTCGGTATAGACTGTATTAGGTGGGGGATAAGTATTTTTAGAAATTATCTCGGATGCAAATTCTGAGGGGACAGTTGAGTCCGGATGGGCCGAGATAGTCGGAAAAGTGTACCCGGGGGTAGTAAACAGGTCACGGGACGTTTTTAGACATAGCCGGGCCCACTCGGGGACATTTGGGTCACTTGGGCTTGGCCCATTAGTAAAAAAACGGGATTAAGTTAATTAATCTAATAAAAAGAAATAAGGGGGTGGCTGAAATTAATTAGAGAAAGCAAATTAAGGGTTAGGAAACCCTAACAGCAGCCAAAGCCAAATTGGGGATCAAAGAGAAGCCATCAAAGGTCATCTTCAACCATGGGATTTAGCTCCAATTCAGACTCTACGAACCTTGAGGCAAGTGGATAACTTGCAATAGCATTAAATCTATTTTCGATTCATATTCATGCGTAGTGATTATGTAGAAATCCGTTTTTGGGTGTTAATGGAATGAATATGGGATTTTGAAAACTACAATTCTGATTTACGAAACTTGGGTGATGATTCTTGTAAAATATGATAATGGTGAGTTATTGCATATCTGATAAAATGTTATCTGCATATTTGGAAACGAATCTGATGATGAAATTTGGGGTATAAATGGACCTAGGGTTTATGATGAAACTTTCCCCAAATCTAGAAACTGGAGTAAATGGACGAATTATTTATGTTGAGGAATATTTTGGAGATCCCTAATGAGTTTCCTAATATGTACAAATGCTAAAAGAGACTTAGTTTCAGTGTAGAAGGAAATTAGGGTTTGCAGATTTTCGCCCATGGCTGTCCGTCTTCGCGAAGAAGACGAGTACCTGTTCGATCGATCGATCGACGCCATGAAGTCGATCGATCGACGGTCGGCAGACACGGACAGTTCGCCCAGTTTATTTATATAGGATGAGATTTATATAAAAAGTTGTTATGCAATTAATTATTGTTGAGAAATTAATGCATGGGGTATACCAAATTAAATGTGAGTGAATTAATTAGGAGATGGGAAGGGAAATTTGGATGACACGTCAAAATTGGTTGAGTGACATCGAGGTAAATTATATTACGTAGTAATGGACTAAGAAATTTAGGGTCGGGATTTAGACTCGGGTGAGGTTAATTCGGGCTATGAGATTTAGTCCAATTAAATGGTGAGGGCAACATTAAAAGTAACTGAATTTATTAATGTGCTATTATTAATAATTCGAGTTGGGTAATAACCTCATAATAAAAATGGAATAGGCTTGTGTCACGGGTTAGTACACGGTGTAGCTGGAGCATTTTTATGTATGTATATGTATATACGGTGTGTGATAGTATATATATATAGTGTATGCCTTAATATCAGTGGTTAGATATTATTATACTCTAGTGCTATAGGGGGAGGTTACGCGCAGTGGATGAATCCCCTAGCTTGAGGAGTAGGGCGAGTAGATTCCCAGGTCATAGCGTCATTTGCAGGGGGTGAGGGGCATCTCACTTTCCGGGAAGGAATATGACCGCCTCCAATCGTATACTAAACCAAGTTAGTGAGCGATTCTAACTTGGATAACTAGGATATGTGAATATACCTAGTGTACTAGCACTTTAGAGAAATTATATCCGGGGAGTACTTTTACTCGGGTGGATATTAGTGGTTTATGTATTCCAGTATGTGTGTGAATGCTGCAATAAATTCTAAGTATATAATTAGGTGATTATTATATACGGGCTAAATAAATACAAGCATGTGTTGTTGTATATGTATAACGAGTGGAGTAGTTATATGAATTAAAAAGGGAAATGATTTAACTAAGTTGATGTTACTAATGACTTAAAAATCATAATCACATTTTACTCAGGTTAGAGTAGGGGAGGAGTATAAGGAGACTTTAATAATTATCTAGTCATGAGATAGATAACTAGGTGATAATTAAAGCGTTAGTGGTGCACATTAGAGGAGGGGCAAGGAAGTTCTCAAGAGAGTGCGACACTAACTAAAATATGAAGAGCATGCATATTTATTATTACTGCAAGTTAATCATTTGCTAAATGTTTTCAAATGTTTTGGGTACTAACCCTTGCTATAAAAATTGTTTAAAAACCTTTTAGGTGTCCAGCCACAGGGACGCCAGACTTGACTTAATTCTAGGAACTCCGTTGCTGCAGCATATGTGGATGTTGCGGGACCTTTGATAGACGCCTCTTCCTTTCATTCATAATGTAGAGACTCATTATTATTTATTCGAGCATGTCGCTCACTTTCCATTTATTTGTTTCTTAGATTGTTGGAATTTTATTCTTGTCTTTATGGGATTTATTATTTGGACCGATGGTTTATTCGGTTAATTATTTTTACTTGTGGAATGATTAGTTCAATTATCTGTGATGGTTATATTGCTTTATTTTCCGCATGGGTTTTAGTTTAATTAATGAAAGATAAAAATTGACACCAGTCTATTTTTCTCACTTAGGTGGTTAGTAATTTAATAAAACGACAGTGATGCTAAGAATGGACCAAACGAGAAACCTGTTCTAACTTGATTTAGGACTGATCACCCGGGATTAATTAGGCGGGGTGTCACAATTATATATGTAAATATCATATAATATGTAATACTTTGCTGGTATTTCTCGTATTAGGTGCACGCTCATACCCTTCCATTTTCCAACCCCACCGGTACTTCAGCCAGAGGAAACACAAGGAAAATGGAAAGGGAAAATAGAGTTATCAATGCATTTAGAGCTCTGTCACTATTCATTTTAATTATGGAATTTAATTTTCAACAATGGTTTTTGTCATTTGACTTTGAAGCAAGTACTTTAAATTTAGGAATTTAATAATGCAGGACTGTATGAATTCCACTTTAGTCGTTATTTATTCCATTGAAACAAAAAAAACTCTTTTATTTCAAGTGTTCTTACAAATTTCATAAGCTGGACATCATTTAATTAATTAGATTAAATGCTTTTTACGGCACAAGTGAATAAAGCAAATGTTTATTTCAAAAGATGATTTTCTTAAATGAAATCAAAGTATAAAAATGTTTTTCGTATTGACACCAGAAATTGGATTGCCACAACATTTATTTCTACATTTAGAATTTTAAATTTAGTTTCAAGTATATATGATTCAATTAAAATATTTCTACAGATTCGGGAAAAAAAGTTTTTTTGGGAGCGATGATTTTTTATACGATTGTATTTTTATTTTTGCAATCCAAATGAACTTTTTTCTTTCTTCAAATGAACAGTTAAAGATTTGTGATAATTATAGGGACGGAACGTTCCATGACTTGATTTTTGGATTATGATAAATAGAGAGAGATTAATAAGCCATATTGATTCTTTTATATGTGTATCAACTTGAGCTCATATCATTGATGAAGTGTAAGGCAAGATAAACAATGCGATTACATAATACGGTTCAACTAGAATTATTCTTTAGTACAACTAAGGTTGACCCTGAGATTAGAGAGACCTTATATATCAACTTTAAATCTACTCAAAGTGAATTCATTATAATACCATAATATGGAACCTAGATTTGAATTATCAAACCAATTCGGTCATCCATATCACACCCTTCATTACTTTTTCATTTCTCTAGCCTTCTATCATTGACAGAAGTTGTAATACCTTTCAACTTTTCTTCACTTCCCTCCAAAATTCATAATCTCTTTCCTAAGATAACCTCCCTATATCCTTTTATCCTCATCCAGATTATATTTATATAATGGAATATGTAAAGTCTTTTGGGAAATTTATTTATTTTCCCGTATATCATTGTCATTCCCATATTTTCGGCCAACACTTTCTGTCGAAGCACGTGATCTAGTGAGTTTTCCTTTTTATCACTCTCTCGATTTTGTTATCAAGAATATTGTTGTTCCCATTAAAAAAATGACTATTCTTGGATTTTCATATTTCTTCTATAATTAGTCACGATTGTTTATTATTACAAATAGTATTTTTTAAAAATTTGTATAGAGACAAATTTTAAATTTTTTGTATAGAGACTAACATATAGATCGTGAGAATTTGTAATTGAAATTAAACTCTGTGTGTATATGTGTTTGTGTGGAACAATACATTTGAGGTTTTTTTTAATTCTTGGATTCATTTGATGTTGTCACAAACTTTTGATCCCACCATGTAATTCATGTATTCCCAAGTACATAGTGTTGTCTTCTCATATTTACATTTACTTTGTGGTTGGTTATGTAATATTTCTTTTTATATGCTTGTGAAAATGTCAAATTAGTCATTGTTGGAAAACTAAATTCATCCTCTTCTTTAATTAGTTTATTCTCCCATACATGTTAAATTAATGGTTTTCTCATATTTTTATGTACTTTGTAGCTGGTTATGTAATCTTGATTATTACATGTTTGTGAAAAATTTGATAAACCTATATCTATATATATAATACATGTTAAGAGTTCGCCTATTGACCACATGCTTAAATCTGCGATTCAAGTCTAACATGCATTAATCCGTCTTAAATCAAATTACCTATTTTTCTTTAGTTTGTAAATTGTTCAATTTGGTAATCTAGCATGTAAATTATTCCTTCTTGAATTGCATGTACTATATATGCTTTAATGAATTTCTATGGATGATGTCTATATTGCGTCTAATTAAATACCCAGTTGGTCCTTTATTAAATTATCCCATCTAATTAAATACCGGGTGATCAGTCCTTTATTAAATTAAAAAAAATATCCACTTGGTCCATTCTTAGCATGACAGCCGAAAACTTTTTAATATTTACTAGCAACCTAGTATTTGAAAAGTTGGTATTAAATTTTATCTTTATAATTAACATGCAATGATTTAAAAACAATTGAATAATTTAAATGTCACATTCACCATACTAAATTAACCAACATCACAAATAGTGAAATATCTGAATCAAATAAGATATGATGGGTGTTGACGCCACTAAAATGGCAATGGCCATTTTTTGTTGAGACTGCCATTTTAATGGCGTCAACAATGGGAGTAAACACCCCAGTCAGAAACTTCAATACAATAATCCATAAACAAAACTAAATCCTCATCTAAAAATAAATGAAGTACGAAGTCTCTGGAAGAAACTACTCATAGAAGATGGGCCACCTACCCGACTGAGAGAAATGAAAGGATGCATCTGATATGAAAGAAATGGAGGTGTCTACCAATTAAGTCCTGCAATCGTTCATAGCAACTGCAACAACGTCTAATGAGAATGAACTCCTAAGTTGGGCCTCCCTGTGGATGGGCACCTAAAATCGTTTTTATAAAAGAGATTTGGAAAACGGGTCAGAGCCCGAGTAAAATAGTTTAAAAATATTTATAAGAATTTAAAATGCATAATCAACGGATATTATATACATGTTAGTTTTGCGGATCTCACTTGAGGTCCTCACCCCTCAACTAGTGTGCAAACATAACGTATATTCCTAGCCCATCCTAGTTATTCTACCCTGTCTAACTAGTTCAAGTTAAATATTTTACTACACCTTCTAACTCTTTGTGATGGCCCGTATTACCCATACATAAAATACTGATAGTTCTATGTCTATTAGACATTTATGAATTTTATCGTTTAGGGTAAGTGCCCACATATGTAGATTAATTTAGATATCACTATCTTTCTTATCTACAAAGCATAAACAATAGAATTAACTCACAAGTATATATATTCATGGCACTCTACCCCTAGGCTGAGCTGCGGTGCATGCATACTCTGCTATCAATCCCCTTTACATCACGTAAAAATAGAGGACTAATGGTCCAGGATTGCTCTCGAACTAGAAATACATATCACACATATTGGAGGCGGATATAGTCCTAGGCCTTTGGGCTATGCACATACCTACGCACCCAAATGACCGGGTACACCATTACTCACACAAGTGGTGCTCATCCCTACGTTTTATGTTCTGAGGTACAATTCAAAATCCCTCAAGATGGATCATCAATATAAGATTGTACCCTTTCTGAACCTCCCACGATAGCAACCATCGTAGGTATGTGATACACATAATAACTCACACATTAGGTATTTACACAACCTATGTATATACATTCAATTAAGGTAAGTCCTTACCCTTTAATTTATTTTGTACGTAGTCTACACAACTCTCTTATAGCCTACGTATTATTGGCATACCACTAAATTTCTTATTCGTATCAGGTCGAGTGTTTCCCTTTATTTAGAAAGTTATCGATTGTCCCTTAAGTCTATTTAGTAGTTGTCTCACTCATTCCCTAATGGTCTAAGTCATCATTTCTATCAAAATCCTGGGACAAGATACCATTCTCCGAATTAAGTTTTTATTATTCAATAATAGTTAATTAAACTTAGCCCTTGCATCCCCCTCATGTGACAAAGTCTAACACCTAATATGGGCCTACTGGTATTTTTAAAATAAGTCCCTTTATTTTTGGAAATCATCTCAAAAGTTAATTCAATCTTTTCCTATAAATTTTAATTAAAAAAAGGAGAAAAGTGTCAGATTCTGGGCAGCCGAATCGATTCACCCTTGGATAAAATCGATTTGCTTGATGAATCGATTTGGCCAAGGAGCCGAATCGATTCGTGGTAGCAGGTTTTCGTCTCCTTACTTAATATGCTACGAGTTTCACCATTTTTACACATCTAAATCTACATTACAGGATCCCATACACCCAACGAAACCTACCAAACATTATCCCAACATATATATATGATTTCTAACATTTTATAATTACCAAATCATCAAGAAACATCATATAGTTGGAATTAAATCAAGAATTATTTCCAAAAACCCTAGTTTATCATGTATCATAAAGAACCTCTATAAAACCCAAATTTCTTCATGTCTAATCATTAGCAATTCATCCAACTCGTCATATTACATAAGGGATTAAATTTCAATATTGATTCAACCCAAATGATGATTTAATTTTGCAATTGAGTGATTAAAACACATGAAATTAACATATTATACATCATATTCTAACATGGATGATATATCCTTCATGAATTAAGCAAGATAAATACTTGCCTTTGTGTGTAGGTCTGAATTCCACGAAATTACTGATATGACCGTGTTCCTCTCCCCCCCGATCTACGTAATGGTGGTGTTTTTTGTTCAAGAATGGTGTCGGACAGTCTTGGGGATCTCTAAGGACTCTCCTTCTTCCTCTTTTGATAACCTCTATAAGTTTTTTTCACGAAACCCTAACTTCTAAAACTTGTGGGTCTCCCTTCCTTGTAAAAAAATAATGACTAAAATACCCTTACGGGGTGTTGATTTGGCCTAAAATTGTCCCGGGGCCCAAACTAAACCCCCAGCTACACTTTTCTGACTATCTCGGCCCTTCGGGACACATTTGAAATATGAAAAGTAAAGTTATATTTTATTTATCAAATTATGTCCCGACACGACTGACACTCGCATCCCAAGTAATTTACTGTAACAATTGTATTTCTCACTCACGACAATTATAATCTTTTCATATCATTATTATTATTATTCATCCACTAAGTAATATTCAATATAAATAAATATTAACCTTTATCTCACTAATTAATATTTATTAACCCGGATTAATTATTCCAATTTAATCCACAATTTATCCAAATATAAAAATCATTAAAAATACGGGGTGTTACATTTGGCTACATTGTTTGACCATTTGGTACTCAATTTCGATCAATTTTTCTTTGTTCCTTCATAGATTTAATATTGTTATATAAGAATATCTTGGATCAAAGTTCATCTACAAAATTAATATTCTTAGCTCTACTGTGGAAAAATCTAGAGGGGCTGTTATGTTTGTCTAGATGTTAAGATATTAATGGTGATTGTAAATGTGATGGACAAGAATAAGAATTGTACATGATGTATTCAATTGATATCTTGTTAAAAATTATGTGTTATTTGGTTTACTAACCTCATTTTGATTGGTTGTATTTTTTGTATGTTTTTTATTAATCCTAAAAAATTATCTCAGTTGTATGATTGGTGAATTCGAATAGTTTGCATTATTGATTTTTTATCCCACTTTAATTTATTAAATATAAGGTCTTTTGGTTATGCTAGGTTTTTGTAACTATATGCGCATTTCTAATGGTTCAAAAATTTTAGAAGAATTCTATTAAATAGTGAATGTTAACTGATTGAATTCATATCTCACATCCAAGATGTTCACACAGGTCCCTAAAGTAACAAATTTGAGATCATGCACTACAAGTCTGTGACACCCCGCCTAATAAAATACCGGGTGATCAGTCCTATACCAAATTAAAACAGGAATCCCAGTTGGATCATCCTTAGCATCACTGTCGAAAACTTTTTCAAACTTACTAACCACCTAGTATTCCAAAAACTGGTGCCACTTTAAACTTTTTAAATTAAACCAAAACAGTACATGCGGAATTTAAAATATAAACCATTCACACAACTGAATGAAAATAAACTGAATCATAATTACACAACATGCCGAATAAATCACCGGCCACTAAAGAAATAATCCGAATACAAATATTCAACACCTGAATAAATTACACCTGAAAACTGTACGGAGAAGTCTGGGCTACAAGCCCCAAATAAAACTGAAACTGATACAAGATTTCCTACTCTAGGAATGAATGAATGATGCGTCTAATCCAAACTCCTGCTAGCATCCACATATGCCGCAGCTCCGTGTACCTGGAATAGAATATCAATCCTGGCGTCCCTGTGGCTGAACACCTAAAAGGTTTTGAAAAATAGTTTTATAGCAAGGGTTAGAACCCAAAACATTTTGAAAATATTTAGAAAGTGAATTAACTGCAGTAATTTAAAATGCATGAATGCGCTTCATATTTAAGTTAGTGTCGCACTCCCTTGTGGACATTCTCACCCCTCCACTATTGTGCACACCTACCGGTTACCTTAACCCCACCTAGTTGTGCTACCCCGTCCAACTAGTCTTGGTATAACCTTCCCTTGCCATACTACTCTAACCCGAGTATAATGATTCTTGAATTTTAAGTTATTTCACCATTAACTTAATTAATTCCTCTTAAATAATAACATATAACCGTGCCACAAGTTATATAAAGTACATACGTCAAACACTGTATTATTCCCACAAATGATTAACTTAATTAATTGCTCATTAATTAACAACATATAACTGTAACCCGAGTTATATAAGGTAAATACATCACGCACTGTATTATCACCTACATATAATATTTACTACCATATTATACGTACCTTTACTAACATCCACACATATATCATACGCGTATCCATCCTTCCGAGTATACCCTCACCGGATGATTCCCTCTAGAATGCTATCTCACTAGGTGTGCTCACAAAACCTAGTTTTCCCCAAGTTAGAATCGCTCACCAACTTGGACCAAAATATAAACGAAATGGAGGCGTTCATATTCCTTCCCTGAAAGTGAGATAAATCCCTCACCCATATATACCGGACGCTATGACCTGGGGATATACTCTCCCTACTCCTCAAGCTAGGGGATTCACCCACATCGCGCAACCTCCCTTGATAGCATTAGAGTATATAAATTTAATAAATATCTAATCACTGATATTTAGTATCATGCAAAATAAATACACATATATATATATACTATCACGACACCGTATATATATATATATATATATATAATATAAACCCGGCTTTACCGTGTACTCAAAATCCCGTACACTGCCTGTAATTTCCTGAGTCTGTGGCCCGACTCAATGTAATTAATTTTCTCACTTAATAACTTTTCCTCTTCCCGAGTCTATGGTCCGACTCTAATATAATTAATTCACACCTTAATTAATATAGTACTCTCCCTGAGTCTATGGTCCGACTCTCCTTAAATTAATTAACACACATTTTAATTTAATACCTCCCCGAGTCTATCGCCCGACTCTAATTAAATTAATTAACAAATTAATTAATCAACCCAAATTCCGAGTCTGTGGTCCGACTCTAATATAATTAATTACCACATTAATTAATAAGTACCCTTCACTAGTCTACAATCCGATCCTGATTAAACTAATTATCCCACCCATTAATTTAATCATACCCGAGTCTACAAACCGACTTTAATTAAATTAATTAACACCTTTATTAATTTAATCCTACCCGAGTCTACAATCCGACTCTTTTTAAATTAATTATCACTCTTATTAATTTAATAACTTGGTGTCACTCAACCATTGTCTCCGGACTCACTTACTTGGCCCGTAACTTAATATTTCCCGAGTCTATGTTCCGACTCCAAATTAATTACTCTCTCTCAATAATTAATTTAATACTTTGGTGTCACATTACCGACATACCCGGACTCACTCACTTGGTCCATTTTTACATCTCATAATTTCTTTCTCACATTTTTCGCCCGCAATGTGTCGCACATTTATTTCCATAATTTTCCAATTATATTTACCTATAATTACCAACATACCCGGACTCACTCACTTGATCCGTACCTCACTATTTTGGAATAAAGTCTCTCAATATTATCCATTAAATGCCTCACCTATATTCATCCTAGTCCCAATTACTTTCTCCCATAATTTCTAGGAATATTTGTTTCACAATTATTTATCACAATAAATGTATGGAAATTTAATTTCTAAATTAATTTCCCCTTATATCTCACCCAGGCCGAACTGGGCAGAATTTGCCACCATCGATCGATCGATTCCCCCGATCGATCGATCGACCCCTTCGTTACAGGTCTGCCTCCCCCTTGTTTTCCACCATTAACGAACCTCAAGGTTTCTAAACCAGAATTTAAACCTCTAATTACATCATCCCATCATCTACACATGGTTAATCCACATCCTATCCAATCATAGAGACTATTAAGATAATCAACTTCTCTAATTATCTCATAATTTTCGAAATGGGTCTTACACCATAAAACTTAGTTATCTGTTTTAAATCCCAAATTCCAGATTCAATTTCCACTCTTTTATGTTCTAAAATTTTCGTTCAAATCATATATACATATACAGATATCAATCACCCATATAAATCTTACTTTTAATCTCATTCAAGTGTTTCAAAAACAAAACCCCAATTTGTACCCATTTACACCCAAAAACGGATTTTCATACACACATCACTATGATATGAATTGATTATCATGCTTATACGAATCAAAACAGTTAACCACTTGCCTCAAAGTGTTTGTAGTGTCTGATCCGTTGTTGCCGTCCCTCAATTTGGCTCCAATAACCTCCAATTTGCCTTTTGATTGTTTTCCCCCAATCTCCCTCTCAAACCCTAGGTTACAATAATGTTGGCTGCTCATTTTCCTTTTTTTAGGTTTAGGTTTAAAACACAAATCCCGTTTTTCACCTAATGGGCTTAATTAAAGTGGCCCAACTCACCCCGTGTGGGCCCGGCTATGCCCAAAAATATCCCGAGACCCAATTGCTACCCCGGGGTACTCTTTTCTGACTATCTCGACCCATCCGGACTCAACCGCGCACTCAGAATTGGTATCCGAATTAATTTATAAAAATCCTTATCTCACACCAAATTTAGTCTATACCGACTCCCGGCTGGAATAAGTGCATACCCCGTCATTAATACCCAAAATGACGTAATTAAATTATTACTATTCACTGAGAAAATCAATTTCCCTAAACATTAACCATTCACTTCCCGATTAATATTTAAATAAATATATTGTCATAATTAATTCAATTAAAATTACAACACACAAGTAATTTAAAATCCCCGAATTAAATAAATATTAAATGCACAAAAATACGGGGTGTTACATACTTCCCCCCTTACAAAGGAATTTCGTCCTCGAAATTAAGATTAACCTAGTGTTACAGTATTCACATACTACTCTCTAGTCAAGTGCCTCCAAGCCCGCTATAACTATCCCATCCGCTTCTAACCATACATTACACAAGTATGCATTTAACTTTACCAGGGCGCCCATACACCCTATACCCGTGAACTCAATCGCACGAAAGTTACCCGACTATGCTAGTCGTAACCCGTAATATAACTTCGAACCTGTTGTCATATTACATATATATATATATATATATATATATATATATATATATATATATATATATATATATATATATATATATATATATATACATATATAATTACTGGCCGGGTACTCAACCCATGCCACGTCCAACTATCTCCCCATAAATACTTATCTCTCAACACAAAAGAATATACGCTTACCCTTATGCTACCAAAGACAACATGTTATCGCGCCCATACTACCACTAGTCCTAGCGCAAAATAAGCCCTGAGCTATCCCTCTTTTCTCGAAAATCAAATCAACTACCCTGATTCACTTCATTAAACATCCCCACTTACCGGGATAAAATGTGAGAACACAAAACCTCACAATGTGCTATTGCACCACCTAATACAACATATATACCCACATATATATAGGCTATACGCCCTCTCAGGTGATACCTAGTACCAATCATACCCTGGTGTCGCGAACACCAAAATTTAACTCCACTATTCACAATAGTTAAATTCCATCGCTATCCAGCCGATGTTTAAAAGTATTATCAACCCTAATCCCATAATTCTCGAAAGTAGAAATTCCTTGCCTAATTCAACCAATCACTCAGTGTACGCCTCCACTCTCTCATGAAGGACACTAAGGAACTCCGCTACCCTACGGAAAAGTTTACCCACATGCTATTGCTGCTACCGCCAACGCACCCACTAAGTTCGACTCGCCTACGAACTCTAGTGAAAAAAATTAAGTCTTATACTGTGACATCCTCTTTGTCACTCAACAATATACCCCATGCCCCTAGGGTAAAATAATTACTTCTATTCTCCAGCTGCAACGGCTGGTTCTCGGGTTCCGGAGGAGTTTCTCCCTGCCCGAATGCACCCGTGTCTTGCTTTAGTGGCTGTACATCCAGGACCTCGTCCTGTAGTTGACCCCTGCCTCGCTTAAGGCAATATCTCTTCATGTGTCTCGCTTTTCCCACAAACGAAACACTTTCTAACATGTTCACCCTGTCACTGATCCCTTTCATGCCAACCTTACTGGAATTCCTAGCCATCCCGCTGATAGCCTCCAGTTGTAGATCGTTTGGCATGATTTCCCTACCGGAAATCCGGCCCCTGATCTCCCCCCAGTCTGCTGCTGGGATACCCCACTGGTAGTGTTCCCTTCTGCCTCATCCGACTGGCTAATCTCCACTCCCCTCCCACTTCCTTTCGCGTGGAAGCGATATTCCCAACAGTGCCGGAGTGTTGCGTTAATGACATCAATATAATCTACTAATGCGTAATTATCAGTTAAATGTTGTCTGATTCGCCAGACTAACCCGTCCATAAACTTTGCTTTCTTTCCCTTATCCTTGCCTACCTCATCCGGTATAAAATTTTGCCAACGAGTGAATTCTTCCTCGTAATCGGCCACTGAACGGTCTCCCTTTGAGTCACATCTCAAAATTTTCTCCTCATTTTGGTCTCAACCGCTGAAGGAAAATACTTGCGGTCGAACCGCACCCAAAACTCTGCAGTAGCTAGTGTGTCCCTTTCCTTAACTGTGGTGATCGACTCCCACCACTGTAGCATCGCTCCCACTAACTACAAGTGGTTAGCATTTACTTTCGCACCCCATCGCAATCTCCTATGCGTAGGTGACGCTGGATCCTCTCTTCCTTGACACGCTAGTACTACACCTGAACCCCCTCGCAACTCTGGTGGGTTCCCGCTAAAATAACCTCTCTTTATTGTTTCCACCCTGACGATTCCGCGTGAGTCTGAACGTCCGACGCCACTAACACTTGTGGCTGATCCTGTGTCAAGTACCTTGCCGTTGTGACCACCATTGCTCCAACTGCCTGTGCCACTATTTCAGTGACCTATGCTACCCCAATCATCTATGGCCGTTGCTGTGGTAGCTCTTGCTCCTGACGAGCCTCCCTCGCCTCATCTCCCCCTGTTGCCCTAGCTTCTCTCTCATGGGCGTCATCTGGAATGAGAACCGAATTGGTATGAGTTCACTCTCAAATATAAATTTCTCAAAAGAACGTATATGCGCATACGTATGAGAATACAACAATCCTATGATAGGGCTCTATATCAAAGATTGCTAAGCTGAAACGTGAAAAGCCGCACAGCTCCTAAGGACACTAGAACCTGATGCTCTGATACCATCTGTGACACCCCGCCTAATAAAATACCAGGTGATCAGTCCTATACCAAATTAAAACAGGAATCCCACTTGGATCATCCTTAGCATCACTGCCGAAAACTTTTTCAAACTTACTAACCACCTAGTATTCCAAAAACTGGTGCCACTTTTAACTTTTTAAATTAAACCAAAACAGTACATGCGGAATTTAAAATATAAACCATTCACACAACTGAATGAAAATAAACTGAATCATAATTACACAACATGCCGAATAAATCACCGGCCACTAAAGAAATAATCCGAATACAAATATTCAACACCTGAATAAATTACACCTGAAAACTGTACGGAGAAGTCTAGGCTACAAGCCCCAAATAAAACTGAAACTGATACAAGATTTCCTACTCTAGGAATGAATGAATGATGCGTCTAATCCAAACTCCTGCTAGCATCCACATATGCCGCAGCTCCGTGTACCTGGAATAGAATATCAATCCTGGCGTCCCTGTGGCTGAACACCTAAAAGGTTTTGAAAAATAGTTTTATAGCAAGGGTTAGAACCCAAAACATTTTGAAAATATTTAGAAAGTGAATTAACTGCAGTAATTTAAAATGCATGAATGCGCTTCATATTTAAGTTAGTGTCGCACTCCCTTGTGGACATTCTCACCCCTCCACTATTGTGCACACCTACCGGTTACCTTAACCCCACCTAGTTGTGCTACCCCGTCCAACTAGTCTTGGTATAACCTTCCCTTGCCATACTACTCTAACCCGAGTATAATGATTCTTGAATTTTAAGTTATTTCACCATTAACTTAATTAATTCCTCTTAAATAATAACATATAACCGTGCCACAAGTTATATAAATTACATACGTCAAACACTGTATTATTCCCACAAATGATTAACTTAATTAATTTCTCATTAATTAACAACATATAACTGTAACCCGAGTTATATAAGGTAAATACATCACGCACTGTATTATCACCTACATATAATATTTACTACCATATTATACGTACCTTTACTAACATCCACACATATATCATACGCGTATCCATCCTTCCGAGTATACCCTCACCGGATGATTCCCTCTAGAATGCTATCTCACTAGGTGTGCTCACAAAACCTAGTTTTCCCCAAGTTAGAATCGCTCACCAACTTGGACCAAAATATAAACGAAATGGAGGCGGTCATATTCCTTCCCTGAAAGTGAGATAAATCCCTCACCCATATATACCGGACGCTATGACCTGGGGATATACTCGCCCTACTCCTCAAGCTAGGGGATTCACCCACATCGCGCAACCTCCCTTGATAGCATTAGAGTATATAAATTTAATAAATATCTAATCACTGATATTTAGTATCACGCAAAATAAATACACATATATATATATACTATCACGACACCGTATATATATATATATATATATATATATAATATAAACCCGGCTTTACCGTGTACTCAAAATCCCGTACACTGCCTGTAATTTCCTGAGTCTGTGGCCCGACTCAATGTAATTAATTTTCTCACTTAATAACTTTTCCTCTTCCCGAGTCTATGGTCCGACTCTAATATAATTAATTCATACCTTAATTAATATAGTACTCTCCCTGAGTCTATGGTCCGACTCTCCTTAAATTAATTAACACACATTTTAATTTAATACCTCCCCGAGTCTATCGCCCGACTCTAATTAAATTAATTAACAAATTAATTAATCAACCCAAATTCCGAGTCTGTGGTCCGACTCTAATATAATTAATTACCACATTAATTAATAAGTACCCTTCACTAGTCTACAATCCGATCCTGATTAAACTAATTATCCCACCCATTAATTTAATCATACCCGAGTCTACAAACCGACTTTAATTAAATTAATTAACACCTTTATTAATTTAATCCTACCCGAGTCTACAATCCGACTCTTTTTAAATTAATTATCACTCTTATTAATTTAATAACTTGGTGTCACTCAACCATTGTCTCCGGACTCACTTACTTGGCCCGTAACTTAATATTTCCCGAGTCTATGTTCCGACTCCAAATTAATTACTCTCTCTCAATAATTAATTTAATACTTTGGTGTCACATTACCGACATACCCGGACTCACTCACTTGGTCCATTTTTACATCTCATAATTTCTTTCTCACATTTTTCGCCCGCAATGTGTCGCACATTTATTTCCATAATTTTCCAATTATATTTACCTATAATTACCAACATACCCGGACTCACTCACTTGATCCGTACCTCACTATTTTGGAATAAAGTCTCTCAATATTATCCATTAAATGCCTCACCTATATTCATCCTAGTCCCAATTACTTTCTCCCATAATTGCTAGGAATATTTGTTTCACAATTATTTATCACAATAAATGTATGGAAATTTAATTTCTAAATTAATTTCCCCTTATATCTCACCCAGGCCGAACTGGGCAGAATTTCCCACCATCGATCGATCGATTCCCCCTATCGATCGATCGACCCCTTCGTTACAGGTCTGCCTCCCCCTTGTTTTCCACCATTAACGAACCTCAAGGTTTCTAAACCAGAATTTAAACCTCTAATTACATCATCCCATCATCTACACATGGTTAATCCACATCCTATCCAATCATAGAGACCATTAAGATAATCAACTTCTCTAATTATCTCATAATTTTTGAAATGGGTCTTACACCATAAAACTTAGTTATCTGTTTTAAATCCCAAATTCCAGATTCAATTTCCACTCTTTTATGTTCTGAAATTTTCGTTCAAATCATATATACATATACAGATATCAATCACCCATCGAAATCTTACTTTGAATCTCATTCAAGTGTTTCAAAAACAAAACCCCAATTTGTACCCATTTACACCCAAAAACGGATTTTCATACACACATCACTATGATATGAATTGATTATCATGCTTATACGAATCAAAACAGTTAACCACTTGCCTCAAAGTGTTTGTAGTGTCTGATCCGTTGTTGTCGTCCCTCAATTTGGCTCCAATAACCTCCAATTTGCCTTTTGATTGTTTTCCCCCAATCTCCCTCTCAAACCCTAGGTTACAATAATGTTGGCTGCTCATTTTCCTTTTCTTAGGTTTAGGTTTAAAACACAAATCCCGTTTTTCACCTAATGGGCTTAATTAAAGTTGCCCAACTCACCCCGTGTGGGCCCGGCTATGCCCAAAAATATCCCGAGACCCAATTGCTACCCCCGGGTACTCTTTTCTGACTATCTCGACCCATCCGGACTCAACCGCGCACTCAGAATTGGCATCCGAATTAATTTATAAAAATCCTTATCTCACACCAAATTTAGTCTATACCGACTCCCGGCTGGAATAAGTGCATACCCCGTCATTAATACCCGAAATGACGTAATTAAATTATTACTATTCACTGAGTAAATCAATTTCCCTAAACATTAACCATTCACTTCCCGCTTAATATTTAAATAAATATATTGTCATAATTAATTCAATTAAAATTACAACACACAAGTAATTTAAAATCCGCGAATTAAATAAATATTAAATGCACAAAAATACTGGGTGTTACAAAGTCATATATGTGTATGAGATAACTACTATTGCTTTATCGTTTCGTGTCTTTTTTTTTTTAATTTTGATGATGTTATATAGATTGAGTTGTACATACAATCATTAGGCTCATATGGGTTGTCTGATGCCCATGTTAATATCTTTAAATCTAAGGTTTTTTAAATATGTTACGTTTTTGTAGCTATATATGTGTTTCTAGTGGTTCAATTTTTATTAAATAGTAATGTTAATTGATTTAATTCATATCTCACATCCATGATGTGCACACAAGTTCCCAAAGCAACAAATTAAAGTTCATTCACTACATGCCATATAAGTTTAAAGGATAATTATAGTTGGTTTTTATTTGTTTGTGTCTTCTTTTTAATTATGATGGTGGTAAATAGATTGAATCTCACATACAATCTTTAGTCTCCTAAGGATTGTCTGATCAAGTCAAGTTAATGTTATGTATCTTTGTAAATTGACAATTTAATAAATTTGAAGATGTATTTAGGGTGAATGAGAAAAAAAGAGAAATAATACAATTTATTATTACTACAAATAAATTAAGTGTTTTTAACTAGCTAGTACATATTGAGCTATCTCTAATCTCATATGAGAACTAGCATCTTGGTTTTTGCTATGGTTGTACTCAATTAGTTAGTAAGTTTCTTAATCATTTTTATGGAGATACTTTAAATGTTTTAATGGTTATCATTTTGAGGGGAAACGCCTAAGATAATTTTTATTCATTTTTCTTTTCCAGTTTTCATATTTCTTATTCGTGATATAAGCTTATAGCTCATTTAAAGTTGTTGAACATCATGACTTTGCTTATTTTGTATTCATTTATCTTCATAGGAATTCTAGGTTTAAACTTTTGTAGCCAAAATTATCATTGATCACATGTTTTTGTTCTTTGTGTGCATGAATGTTCCCACAAATTTGAAAGTTTAGAGGAATACCCATGTAAGTAAATTTTCTAAACATAACTTACATTGAACTCGGTGGTATTATATTATATATCCGAGAGTTGATAAATATATTAATTATAACATTATTGCACATTTTTTTTATCATTTTTAATTCGTAGAGCACAAGTAAAACTAAAGTAATTAGAAATATACCGAGATAATTAAGGTGGTGTCATGTTGATCTTTTATATTAATTAAAGTTGGGCAGTTTAGTAAAACAACATACACGACGTTATTAATACATTTTTATGCTATTTGATGTTAATTTACTCCTCCAAAACTATTTTGACCATCAAATTTATTTCTATTTACTCCATTATTTGTTTTTATAATGCATGGATTTTTTGGATTTTTTTGTAAGACTTTATTTTATTTTATTTATTTTAGGGATAGTACCCCCACAAGTATTATTAGATATTATAAAGAAAAAGCCTCTATAGTGGCACTTACAATCTCAAGGATAAAGCAGTAAATTTGGGGCCTTGTAAATGTCCCCATTATAAACAAGATATCCTGACAACATATATATACATAAATTTGGAGACAAAGGCCCCGACACAAAAAGATTAATATAGCTATATTTATGGTTTAGTCAACCTTCGTAAACTAGGGTGGATCTGTAGCGGGGATAAATTAATATTGAAAATTTTGCACCAGTGAGAATAAAAATCCTGTATCTTTGAGGTAAAGGATAAGGATGAGTTAATGAGACCAATCTGGTGGCAATAAGGGTTGTAGCCTAGGCCTTATCCCCGTTATAGATCACCTTATTGCGTAATGTCCAGATGCTCCAAATGGCCACTAAAGGCATGATTTTTACAAGAAAAGATCATGTAGTCTTTACCCCTACCATGTAACCACCAAGCCATTATGAAAGAAGCATAAGAGTGAAAAATAATCTTTAGACCCATTAAATCAAAAAATTATTTCCATAAACTTAAAGATCTGGGGCAATGGAGGAATATATGATTAGTTGTTTCAATATCCTTTTGACATAGGGCACATATCGAGACCAGTTTTATGTTGCACTTTTGGATATTTTCATCTATCGGTATAGTTCTTTTTAACACTCTCCAAACGAGAATGGACCCTTTTTTGTGGATATTTTTGTCCCAAATTTGTTTAAAGACCGCACTTGATGGGGTGAGGGGAGACACTCAATATTACTACTACAGAAGCTTGGGACTATTCCCCATTTTTGGATAACGACTAAGACCATTTGTCATCCTTTAGGGTCATATTCTCATTCGCGATGTGAGTTACTGATCTCATTCTTTTCATTGATATGGATCTCGGTTGGCCAAAGTTTCTTTTTTGTAATCTATACTTGTAGTTCATGAACTTTCTCTATAAGAAATTTGAGGTTTTGAGTCTCCATAGAGAATTCAGGCTTGAGGCATTCTAAACTAGAAAAACCAACTCCACCACATTCTCTTGGGGAACACAAGGTCTCCCAACTATGCCATTAGTGTTTCCAACCGATCTGCTCATTTCCTCCCTAATTTTTTTTTATTGAGAATAAAGTGAGTATTTTCTATTATGCCCTTGGGTGGTTGTATAACTGAGATCATGTAGCATGGTATTGAGCATAGTACATGTTTGATAGGAGTCCATTTATCCCCATATGATAGATACTTAGATTGCCATCCTTGAAGTTTATGTCTAATTTTTTCCACTAAGGGGTAGAAAAAGCTTATTTTCCTTCTACCATTAAATAGGGGATTCCCTAGATAGGTTATGGGGAGATACTCTAGATTAAGCCCTATGAGTTGTGCTATAGACATTGTCATTTTGTGTGAAGTGATCTTGTCAAAAGTGAAACTGCTTTTAGAAATGTTTATAAGCTGACCGAAAGTTGTTTCATAATCATGAAGAAACTTCATAATTTATCTAAGACTCTTTTTATCATCCCTTGAAAATATAATCATGTCATCAGGAAATGCGAGGTGGGTGATGAGTGTGCATCTCGGTGAGTGGTAGTGTGGTCGGCAAAGGCCCTTAACCATTAGGGAGTTTAATCATCTGCTTAATACTTCTGATGCCATTATAAATAAGCTAGGGGATAGAGGATAACCTTATCCAAGTCCTCTACTAGATTTAAAGTATCCTTTTAGTTGTCCATTAATTAAAATAGAGAACCAAACATTTGAAATGGACCTCCATATGAGGGCAATCCATATTTTCGCAAAGCCAAATTTTCTTAATATATTGATGAGGAACATCCAGTTTACCCTATTATATGATGTAGACATGTCTAACTTTAGAATAATGTCCCCCCCCCCCCCCCCCCACCAATTTTTTTTGGGGGACCTGTGGACCATTTCTTGAACAATTAAGATGTTATGCTTCTTGTTTTTACAAAACCACTTTGATTGTCAAAAATTATTTTTGGTAGTATGTTAGATAACCTTGTGGATAGGACTTTAGCCACAAGCTTATAAGAGAAATTACATAAGTTGATAGGCTTTATATTTTTGCATGATATTGACCGTTTTATTTTAGGGATTAGGACTATACAAGTGCTTGACCAACCTCTAGGCATTACCTTCAATAAGAAGAAACTTTTAATAGCCATGCATACGTTATTCTTTATAATATACCAACATTTCTTGTAGAAGAATCCCCTAAATCCACCTGGGCCCGAGGCAGATAAATGACTTAATGATTTGATGACTTCCCTAATTTCCTCTTTTTCCGATATAACTTGAAGTTTATTATTTTGGTTTTCAAATATAAGTTTCGGAATGAGTTGTAACATTGTATCATTAGGGTTATGTATGTATGAAGTTAAAATATTATTGAAATGGTTTACTATATGCTGCTGAATATCCTAATCATTCTCTAACAACCTTTCTTTCATTTCCAGTCTACTAATATGTAGATTTTTGTGCTTTATTTTGACCGAGTTATGGAATAATATATTGTTTTTGTCCCTTAATTTGATCCATCTAATAGAAGATTTTTGTTGACAATATTCCTCCTTGACCATTAAGGCAAGAATGAGCTCTTCTTGGGCTTTTTTAAAAATCTCTCAATTATTTGGGTTAGGATCCCTTTTAAACTCTATTTCCTTCTATTTACCTTGATCTTCTTTATCAATCACTGTTTGAAATATATTAGTGAAGGTAATCTTACTCCATTGTTTCAAAGTGTTTTTAAGCTTTTGGAGTTTAATAAAGACCCTCACCATGGGAGACCCATTTCTTTCTGATTGCCAGGATTGGGTAACTGTTTTGAGGAAATCGGGGTGATTGGCCCAGTATTGTTGGAACTTAAAAGGTTTAGGGACTAGATCAGAGTTTAAATATTAGTTTTATAATAAATAAACATTTTATTCTGGACATTACAACTTAGGTTCTCTCATTTTAAGATCAGACTTTTCCAACTCATAATGTCTTTGCTTTTAAAATAGCTTGGATTAGGTGACAAAATGCGGGTAGACATACGCAAGTCAAAGATTTTAATATTAAGAATTTTTTAATATTTAACTTTTGTCACCATTTTCCATTATTTGGCTGAACATCCTCTCCCGCCATCTTTGATCCGACCATCCCCTACACTAAATAATGCGAATGGTCACGGTCTAGGAGAAACATCCTAGGGCCATGACCAGTTGGTTATGGACTTTGGCCATGGGCATCTTAAGCTTTGGTGTTATTAGATCCATGACCATTCTTGGTCATGGATTCTCCTAAAAGTGGTTATGGACCAAATCCCCAACCACTGTGGATTACAGACCTGGGTTGTGACCATATTTACGCCAAATTCATTCCAAAATTCCTTCCAAGGTTGGTAGAGAATGGGTCATGTCCTTGTCCGTGACCATGTGCATGATGAAGCATCACACACACACATTATGGGTCATGGCTGAGGGCTATGACCATTCCATGGCATGGATCACGACAAAAATTCATGTGGCAACTGATGTGGCTCGATTTTTAAGGGTCATTGTATGTGCATCACGACCTAGATCCTTGACCTGGTTCATTACCTTTATAAAAAATCGCTTCTAAATCATTTTAGTCAATCTATTTCGGCAGCTCCAAATCCCTTGGCAATTTTCCTTGCGATTATCGTGCGACTTAGTTTGATTGTGTTCGATTTCTCTTTGATTTGTGTTCGATTTTGATTTATCTTAAAAGGTAATACAAAACCCTAGTTATTTAGGTGTATTTCTTTTTATATGTGTGTGTATTTATTAATTTCTATTTATATGTTTAAATATTTGTGTGTATATGTGTGTATGTGTGTAACTAAGAACACATTGTATTGTATGTCAATAAACCCTAGACATTATATGGGGGGTAATTTTGTTGACAAATATTATTTAAAACCCTAGACAGTATATTTTTTTTGACAAAATATAATTGAATGAATTTTTAATAAGTAAAAAAAATAGATTTACCGTGTTGTGGGTTATATGCGTGCCGTGACATTGTATTGAGGGTTATATGTGTGTCGTGATTTTTTTGACAAAATATAATTAAACGAATTTTTTACATTGTATTGTGGGATATATGCTTGTCGTGACATTGTATTGGGGGTTATATACCTGTCGTGATTTTTTTGATAAAATATAATTAAATGGATTTTTCAGACATTATAATGGGGTTTATCTACGTGTCGTGGCTTTTTTAATAGTAACTCCTACCGTGTTGTATTCATGTGGCAATTAAGACTCGCGTCAGTTGTCTTATTGTGGGTTTTATGCGTGTCGTGACATTGTAGTGGGGGTTATAGGCATATCATATTTTTTTGACAAAGTATAATTAAATGGATCTTTTTTACGTTGTATTGCGGGTTATAAGCAAGTCATGACATTGTATTGGGGGTTATACACGTATCGTGATTTTTTTTGACAAAATATGATTAAATGGATTTTTTTACATTGTATTGGGGGTTATATGCATGTCATGATTTTTTAATAGTAACTCCTACCGTGTTGAGTTTGTGTGGCAATTAAGACTCGCGTCAGTCGTCTTATCGTGTATTGTCACCTTGTTATTCATGTATTACTTGTATTTTCGTGTTATTTATGTTTTTGAAATTCTTTAATTCTTTACTTCTCTACTTTAAATATGAATCGCAAATATGTGTGCACATTAATAATTGAGTCATTTATGAATTTATCATGTATAAAATGAGAAATGACCTTACTATAGTGAGATATTGTGATTATCGGTATGTGTTTTATCACATGGATGATAGAAGGAGTACGAGATAATTATTGGTTGTTGGTTTGGTTATTAGATACTATGTTGGATTTCTTGGATTAATAATATGCATATACTTTTAAACTCTCTCATAATAAACCAAAACAAAATGTGTTACAAATACTCATGTAAGGTTGTTGTTGGAATTTCACATCGGTGACATCCAAAATGCATGGGGTTAAGAGAAGGGTAGTGATGAATCAAAACCTTAATCACAATAATATACTCTAATACTCTCGTATACTTTTCTCAAGTAAAATGAGGCATGGTATTAATCACTGGAAACAATAGTGCGAAAGGTTGCAATTGGACCATTCATATAACTTTTTTATTAGTGCATGCCATATAGAGGGTGCTCCTTTTTATACGGAACAAAATCGAACAATTTAACTACCTTGTAAATCATGGAGTTGATCTCCAGTAAGAGTACCTGTTTGATCGTATTTTATTTTCCCTACCAGAAGGCTGGGATGACGTTACACAAAATATATATCACATACCTAATCCCGATGTGGCCTGACCTTTCTTACGTTGTTGGAGAAGGAAGGAGAAAATCCACCTATTATGGATACAACTTATTACAGAGAGCATTGGCATAGACAGTGATGTCTCGCACCATATGCACGTAAAATTGAATCTTGCCAACAACTTGAGAAAAATGGGATTCCAAGTTCATGTCGTGGATATCTACACATCAATCATAGATACCCTTCCTCCTAGTTGGTCATGTGCAATAATTCATAGGTTTTTAAAAACAAATACCGAATGGATGGAGATCAGACACAATGAGCATATGTATTACTATGAATATATATATATATATATATATATATATATATATACTGTCCTGCACTTGTGCGGACTAGTCCGCATTTTAAGAATGCGGACCAGACATGTGTCACCTGATGGTGAACCCAAAAAAGAGAGAGAGTGTGGCTATAATTTTGGCTATAATTTCTAGGCGCACTGTTAGGTGACACATGTCCAGTTCGCATTCTTAAAATGCGGGCTAGTCCGCACAAGAGCATTATATATATATATATATATATATATATATATATATATATATATGTGTGTGTGTGTGTCTGTGTGTGTGTGTGTGTGTGTGTGTGTGTAGTCACAAGTTTGATTTATTAGTTATAGTTTCATATCATTATAATTATTTAGTCGCTTATGGTTTTTCATTTTTGTAGATAATATCGGGAATAAACAACCAAAATATACCAAGTGACGAGGTGACACCCCAACGAGTGCACAACTCGAATTTTCAACACCAATGGCTAGGCAATTCACAACGCCACCAATGGTTCACTCCACACCAAGTCCAACTGCAAGTGCTCCAAAATCCCCATCCAGCACTCCCGTTGCTCCAGCGCCCTAATCAAGTGATCCCGATGCCTCCCGATCAAGTGAAAATAGTCCCATTGGGTTCTCCCTCCTCGGGAATAACCCTATATGTGATTGTAATGACCCGCTGCACTTTAAAGCCTAGTGTTTGTTGAAGGGAAAAATGAACGGGGAGGGGGGGGGGGGGGGGTTGGTGGAAAAGACAACTGGAACTTTCTTGATCAAGCCTTCAAAGATGACATATATGATCAACTCCACACGTGTTTCTCATTTCCCGACTATTCCAAGAATAGGGTTCTTTCTCGAGTTGCTGAATCATTAAGGACATATAGGAGAAAAATTCGAAAGGAAATTTCCCGAAGGATGTAGCGAGCTTCAATACTTTCGATTTAAAAGATAGAGCACATCCCAATGTTGAAATGCTGGTAAAAAAGTGGAATAATTTTTTAGAGAAGTTGATCCAAAGGGAGCAAAACAAACAAAATATGGCAAAAAAAAAAAACTAATATCCATAGGTTAGGCTCCAAATCATATGAGGATTTAAAGAATGAATGGGGAGTAGGATAAAGGATGGTCCAGATTCCGGTAAACAACCAAATCAGTCCAACTTATATATTCATTCTCGACGGGATTGAGATAATAAATTCCCTTCGCACTTAGCTAAGATGCTAGAATCAATAGAGGCCCTCAATAGTCAGTCAAGTTCGAGCCCTTTTGATGGCTTTAAAATTGATGCCCTGATCTAGACCTTTTAAAAAGTCAATATGGGTAGGATGAGAGGTGATGGCTCACATATGCCAAAAATAAAATTTAAATACACTGCACCTCTTGTGGATAAGCATTCTTCGGTTAGGAATCGTATCTCGACCAAAGAGGAACAACAGTTCAGTACCAATGGGAAAGTCTAGGAGATTAAAAATAACTTGGGATTCTTACTGAATAAAATTAGGAAACTTATGACTCTTTTTGAAGTTATAGGACCCCAATCCCTCCTAAAGTTTTCCCTTCCAATTTTCCCTTCCTAAATGACTCATCCTTTAACATTCCCCTCCTAAATGGTGACTCCTCCAACAGTCTCTTTCCCCGTTCCTCCTTTTGCCACAAGACTTGGATCATCATCAACAACTCACGATGACTATGGCCAGTAGTACTATTTGAAGGATGTTGGTAATATGAGGGTTGTTGGCATGTGCATACTAATCTCCATAACTGCCAAAACTCCAGTACACGACTAAGCTTTAGAGAGGGGTGAGGCTAAAATAATGGTTGATCAAATATACAATGACTTTGGAGATGTACCTATGCACATTGGCAGTGGAGAAGGAAGAAAATTGAGGAATTATGCAGAATATTTTGTTACTTGGCCAGTTTATGTATTTGTCAAGTTCTAGTAATATTTTATTTTGTTTCAGTTGTAATTGTTTCAGTTCAAAGAATATTGTTTTTGATTCAAATGTAATATATATTTTTTTGGTTTCAGTTGTAATAATATTTTCGTAATCATATTATTTTCTTGTATGCAACATGACATTTTTTAACCTTTTAACATAGGACTGAAATTTGAATATTCTTACATGGATTGCCCACAATACATAGAATGGATGGGAGAGACTAATCGAATAAAAAATAATCATGTAAAGGGAGTTAAAGAATTTATTAAACATGGTTCTAGAAAATCTTAGAAGTGATAAGATTCCGTGTCCATTCACCCGTTGCATGAACGAAAAATATAAGTCATTGGAAGATGTTGAGTTGAATTTAATAAAGTGGGGAATATATAAAGACTATAAAATATAGACATTGCATGGTGAAAAAAATATACCTTTGTTCTGGAAGAATTTCTGGTACCCGACCGCATATTGGAACCCCAATAAGTGGAAGTGGTACATGATTCACCAACACATCGTCTATCAAGTGACTTAATTGATGATGATTACATACTTCACAACCATCAAAACCACAAACCTATGAATACAGATAATGCGCATTATAACCAAGTAAATGAAAAATTTGATGCAAAACTACTAGGAGATTGGGAATACGTACGGTTGAAAGTTGATGTGACTAGACCATTGTATAAAGATTACGATAAAGATTGCTCAGTATTATATACAATGCTTTATTTTCATAATTTGAAGAGTCAATTTGGTTTGTCTGGGAATAGCATAACTAGAATTCTTAAGTGAGTTAAAGAAATTCTCCTAAAAGAGAACACGTTACCAGACAATTATCCTACCATGAAGAAGATCTTGAAGGGTTTGGGTTTAAAATATAAATATTTTCATGCATACAAATATGGTTGCATATTGTACCGCAATGATCATGAAGAGAAGGATGAATGTCCTATATGCAGTGAGCCTATATATGTGGTTTGTGAGAATGGAAAATACAAAGATGCAAAATATCGCAAGTGCTTGCCAGTACCACAAAAGGTTTTGAAGTATTTGCCACTTGGGACATGGCTAAAATAGTTTTTTACTGTACCATGGATAACGGAGGCTATGGCATGATCGATACAAGGTGGGTGGGAATTTGATGCGTTATTCGATTGTATTACTGATCTGGCAAATTTCAGACGCACGACACTAGGAATTTGCGAAGGAACCGCGCAATATTTGTCTTGTAATCTCAATAGATGGGTTTTATCCTTTTAGTAATTTAATTACTAGTCAGAGTTATTGGCCAGTTCTCATGGTGCCTTTAAGTCTCCCTCTAACATTGTGGATGGAAAAGGAGTTCACATTATTTATCTTTATTGATACCGAAGATGAAATCTCCTGGCGATGATATTGATAAATTCTTATCCCCATTAATTTAAGAACATAAAGATTTGTGGGATAAAGGCATGATGACGTTCAACTCTCATAAGGGTGAAGAGTTCAGACTTAAAAAAATGGTAGGGTGGGTGATCGAGGACCTTCCTGCTTCTGGGACCTTGTAGGGTTGTAATTTTCATGCTTATTATAGATATCCCATATATGGGTAGGAAACTGAAGCCAGTTGGATACAAAATAATAGTAAGATGAGTTACATGGGTCATCGTAGATTTGTTCAAACCAGTCACCCTTTTAGGAAAGACAAGTCTAACTTTTTGCCTGTCGAATATGAGCATAGGACTCCACCTGCTTAACTTTTTGGAAAACACCCCCAGTTTGTAAACCTGAAGCTTAAATCTAGGGGGATCCGAACGACCCTAATAAAGAAAAGCGATGATCCAGATGATCAATATTTTTTAATTTGTTGTATTGGAAAGATCATCGTGTAAGGCATGTAATTTATGTGATGAACGCAAAGAAGAATATTGCAGAACATCTCAGATGAACATATCTGGGTGGATCTCATTCCAAAGATGGAGAGCGGGCCCGTCGAGATCTATATGATATTAAAGTAAAGAAGAAATTGTGGTTAGAAACGATCCTATAACAGGAAGAATTTCTACCCCTGACTTCTTTCACTTTGACTACTAGTGAGAAGAAGATCCTCTTACACACGTTGTTCAACTTAGAGACTCCAACCGATTATTCTGGTAATTTATGTAGGGTAGAGTGCAAGTCCTATGATCGACACGTAATCATCCAATTAATGCGTCTACTATTTTATAATTGTTTCAAACCGAAAAAAAGACCTCCGTTGGGAAATTATGCAAATACGTTTGTGTTTTACCCTACTCTGTGTAAAAGTGGTAAACGGAGGCAAATTAAAGCTGCAAAATTAACTTTAGCTGAGGCAGTTTGTGTATCAGAGATATATTTTCCTTCGTCGTTCTTCGATATCCACATCCACCTACTTATGCATTTAAGATATGAAGCTTTATTATGTGGTCCTGTTAGATATCATTGGATTTATCCTTTTGAGTGCTTGATGAAAACCTTAAAAGATTACATAAAGAATACACGGTATATTAGAGGGTCAATGACTGAAGAATACATAACTATGGAATCATCGCTATACGTTTGGGAACATATGCCAGAACAAGAGGTGAGGAGGTTCAATCCTCATAGAGAACGAGTGATCGAGGAACTTAATGAGTTTGAGGACAAATTTCCTTTTCGTAACCCTAAAGAGGTAAAAATCATAAATCTACACTACGAGCCAGTAGATCGTTATGTCTTCGAGTCGTAAGATGAAGTCAAAGAATGAAGAGAGTGAGTATCTATTGAGTTTTTCTTCTTTGATTATATGTATTTTATATTGTATGATATAAGTTCAACATTTTACTAATAGGAAGTATGAGAATGAAATTGCCCAAAATAGTAGGAAAAATTGCATGATAACTGATTTTAAGTCATAGGTATAAAAAAAGGTAATTTTCATATCTTATGTGTGTGGTTATTTATTCATGTGTAGTAAGAACATGCCATAATACAAATTCATTAATAAATGTAGCTTCTAAAAAGAAGTGATGTTTCTTTCAGGCTTGCACGCCTTGCAAAAGGCCCTAGGTTTCCTGCAAAAGAGTTTAAGATATTTCACACCAGCGGTTTTGATTTCATTTCAAATACATATGCGGGAAATATTTTGACTCAAACTAGTGGAATATCAATTTATTCCTTGACCACCTATATCTCTATAAAAAGAGATAAAAATCTAAAGGTTATGATGCTAACCTATTATGGGATAATCCAATAAATCCTAGAACTCAATTACTTAGATTTCATAGAAATCATATTTTTTGTGATTGGATAAAGGTGGAGGATACTAAAAATGCTTGAAAAGTTTATCCTAATTCCACACTTAGTATGGTAGATTTATCAAAACTGAAGAGTAAATATTTCATAGTCGATGAGCCTTTTATTTGTGCCTTTCAAAATGTAAAGAAGGTATTCTACTCAAAGTGCATAATTGATGGCGATTGGTCAATTGTTGTGCATGAATTAAAGGGTATGACTACCAATGTAGATGGATTAAAGGTTCCAAAAGCGTTCCAGTCATCTATTAATGACAACCCTAATTTGAAGGATCGTTTAGTTGATTTAGATGAAGAATGAGTATCAAAAAATTATTTTATCCTTGTCAATCTAATTTGTATCCTGCTATGATATTGACACTGTATTAGTGCTATACTTTGATGAACGAATGTTTAGTTACTTTTATTAATGTTTAATATGATTTATGTATGTTTAGTTGTGACAATTCAAAACTTTGCTTGTTTAATGTACGTGTGGTGCATTATAAGACTACATTGACATATACCGATTTTAGTGAACAATTTCCATTTTCTTACTGCCAAATATTAGTTTGGAGTCATGTAAGTTAACTTTTGATAATATGTTGTGTTCAGTAGAATAATGGGTGCATGGACACCTTTCATAAGACACTTGGTTTGAGAATAAAGTTATTTGAGCTTGTGATTGGATCAAATTGACCCAACTCAATTTCCACATATTCCTATACATATACATTTATTGAAGCAGTCGTCATAAAATGAAGTTAAATTAGCTTCATTTTGTGAAGATTGTATCAAAGAAACTAATTAGCAAATATACATGTAAAAGAAAACGTCGGGAGCTCCAGGATTAATTTGGTTTAATCACACATTCAATATACTCTATTTAATGGATTGCAGAAACCAAGTACTCTTTACTTTAACTCAATTAGTTATTGTTGTGCCTAAAGTGTACCCTCATACTCGGGGTTAACAACCTTGGTGGACCTAAGGGCTGAGTCATCGAGAAGCTGACAACACCCATCAGAACGTTCATCTTCCACAAGGTCGTCTGTCAATGATCAATCTCGACTGGTCCGTAGTCGAGGTCGGCAACACCTCAACCATGGTCACTCTAATACTCTGCTCTAGCCGACAGTGCAAACATGACCCAATATAGAACCTCGACTCATCTACATGGCTGAGGTCATACTTGTGATTTGCAGACTAACTCAACTCTCAGACTTACCAACATCGTACTCGGCTGGGCCGAGGTTCCAGTGGATAACATCGCAGGTCCGATCATACGCAAGCACATGAAAGACTTGGAAAAAGTGGACTAAACCATTATAACCAATTCATTCCCCTCACGTGGGGGACTATTTTGTCATCATTATCTGCATGTGGCACAGCTAGGTGTCCACATGAGATTGGTTTGATCACCACACACATGCTCATGGAATGCTTGGGGGGTACTCTACACCCCCAAGCACTATATATACATGTCTTCTTCTACCTTGAAAAGGAGGGCAATATTGAAAACCCTATCCAAACTCTGGTACATTTACAAGAGAGAGAGAGAGAGAGAGCGAGTGCAATGTAATACATGCCATTAGAGCCATATTTACTAGTGGATTTCTCACACACTCATATAGTGGATGTAGGCCTAATTAGATGAATCACTTTAAATCATTGAGTTCATCTTCTTACCCTCATATCCTTCTCTTATATATATATATATCCATCTCCATTATTGTGTAGTGATTCAGCTTAAGCTATTCATAACCTAATCTTAATCTGGTGGTGTTGATTACATCATCATCAGTTTGACGCCGTCTGTGGGAACAAAAAGCTTCATCTTTTCCTTTTTGTAGCTTAGCCTCACCGGAGACTCTGGTGGTGAACCTGTGCTCTTTCTTATGAGGAGTTGTTTCACCATTGAAAGAGATCCATTAAGGTCCTCATGCTCACCAGTCTTGTAATCACAGCTCAAACTTTCGGACATCACATGGCACCAGAATTACCACCACCTCCTCCACCAGCTGGTGGTGGAGGACTTAGTTCCATCCAAGCACCACCATAGTCCGAGATGGATGAGGTGACTGCTGACTTAAAGTCCTTAGTGGCTAGTCAACAAGCTATGAAGGATCAATTTTCCCAGTTCAGCCAAAATATGATGATGAGGCCACTAGGAATCTTATCGGAGATGATCACTCTGACAGCTGTACAAGAACAACACTAGGAGCCCAAGGGACCACTCTAGGCACCATGTAAAGATCTACCTCCTTCATAACGATGGAGGGACATTGCTGACCATAGGCGTCTATGCCTGGGGAGGCAAGGACACCTTTGCCCTGAGGACAATTACGATAATGTGAGGCCGGTGATGCTCCCTGCTGAATGTTGGGAACCATATGAGGTTTTTAATAACACTGTATGACCTATTCACCATAGTCGAGGTCAGTGTGGTAGACGAGATTCTAATGCATGCCCAAGTGGCTCAACATTTGAGCGATTGAGCAGATGGTCGGCCTTTAAAAGGCTCGGCTTAGTTAATGACCCAAGGGAGAGGTTATTAAGGTCAAGAAGTATTGCTAGCTCGAGAAGAGGAGAAGAAGATGGTAGGAACCTTCATGGCTGGCCCCCACATGGCCGAGTAGGGGGCTCGGGGGAAGTCAATAACTGACATCGCGCTGCAGTGGGGGAACCATCAATTCAACCCTTGGAAATGGCAGGGGGAAACCTCAGCCAGGCCGATGTTGCTAAGCCGTGGAATGACTCAATTCAAAGGATTGAAGATAAGATTGTGTATATCCTAAAAAGTTGAGACCCCTTGCATAGGGGATACTCAAAGGGTTCACCCTTTGTAGAAAAGATCATCAGCTTCCCCACCCCGGCCAAATTCAAGCCTCTTATAGTGTCTCCCAAAAATGATGGAAGAACTAACCATATTCATCATATTGAAATATACCAGTCATCAGCATATATCTACTACATCTTTGATGAGATGAGGTGCCGAGCATTCTCAAGCACTTTGACCGGGGCTGCACATGTATGGTTTACATCTCTTCCAAAGAATTCCATAGAGAACTTCAAAATGCTGGATGAGAGATTCATCCACAACTTCTGTTTTGGGGTGAGGCCTCAAAAGAAGACAACCCATTGACTTTATGTCAAGAAAGGTAAAAATGAGAGTCTAAGAGACTACATCGCGGGGTTCAACATGGAAAAGTTGGAAGTGGAAGACTATGAAGAAAGCATAACTATGACAAACCTCATTGGAGGTCTCCTAAAGGGAAAACTGTTATGGAAGCTTGTGGAAGACCCTCCAAATTCAATGGACGAGTTGCTGGTGATGATGCTGGAAACACCACCACCAGATAAGGTGTTTACAAGCTCAAGCAAGTGATAACAATGGCTACACAGGAGAGTATATGTGTATATATATATATATATAAGGAGGTGAGGAGAAGAGGATGAACACTTGAATATAAGTGGTTCAGCCAATTTGGCCAACGTCCACTGTGAGTGCATGTGAGTAATATCACTGAATGAAGTCCCTAATGGCCAGGGATACAATCTCTCAAGCTTTATCTCTCTACTGTGTAAAGAAATAGAGGTTTAGCTAGGGTTGCAATTATTGATCCTTTTATAAGGTAGAGGATGACCTCTATATATAGTGTTTAGGGGGTGTAATGTACCCCCTAAGCATGCAAAAAGTATGTGCATGAAGATCCAACCAGTGCCAGGATGACACCTGACTAATCTTAACTAAATAATAATGACCTCAATAATCCCTCACGTGGAGGGAATGATTCAGTTATAACAGATTTGTCCACGTGTTCCAAGCCATACATGTACTGGCAAATGCTCGATTGTCTTTGATTGGTGCCAACCTGGGCCTGGATGAGTACGAGGTTGGTAAAGTCCGAATATTCCATTACCCAAGGTTAATATTCACGTGGACCTCGGCTAGGTCGGCTGGCCAAGGTAGATGTAACGTCGTCCTAGGCTGACCCATGTCATGACGATGGAGTTTATGAGGCTTTGCTGACTGGCTGATAAAATATAACGTCGATCGGGGCCGATGTTGTTGATGGGTGCTTGAAACAGGTACAAGCCTTGACATCCTCATCTATTACCCAACCGACGTTGATTTATGAGGTTGATGCAAAGTCAGCCTGGGACAACCTTCTAACGACGACTTAGTTGATAGGATTTTGAGGCTTCTGGCAACCTCGGATGTGAGACTGGCCGAGGTTAGTTGCTCTGACAATGGGGGTACATTTTGGGCATATCAATCACCCCTAGATTTTAGTTACCTATATGAGTAAGTGATTAATGGGTATTGCAAGGCTGAGGCCAAGCTTTGTTGTACGCGAACACTCTCTTGACACATGTTAATTTCTGAAGTGGGTAGCGTGTCTGACAGGCGTGCTTATGTTGATTTTCCCTTTGGGTTCCCAAGGCAATGATGGGACTTGGGATGCATGCCAAAATGATTATGGGTTTAAAACCCTTTCTTCTCATTTCTTCTTCATTTTTCTATTTCTTCTCGCCTTGGTTGTTTGCGATTTTCTCTCTCTTTAAGAACTCACTTACTGTCGCGTTTGAGGGATTCTTCACTTCCAAACCTCTTCTCCCTTATTTCGCAATCATCCAAGTTCCATTCCTAACCTCTTTTCCTAGTTTTGGGCTTTGTTTCTCATTTTTACAAATTTCAATAGAGTCTTGTGTTTTTCGGTGATAATTTTTAAGTTTTCCGACAGTCCTTTGCATTTTTCGATGACCTTATTCTTAGTTGTTCTTGGTTTGAAAACCTTGCACCTTCCTTATTTGATCTTTAGTTTAGGTTAAGTTACGTTATTTTCCTATATGTAGAGTCCAGGTGTAGTGTCATCCTCCTTATGCTCAGACCTCTATATCAACTCTTAGAAGAGTTCCCTTCCCTTTGTGAGAAGACTTTAGAAAAAATTAGGAAGATAGAGCTAGCCCAAGCAGAAGCTCATAGGGCTGAGGCCTTCCTATCAGACCCATATTTCCTCCACCTTTGAGGATAATATATCCTGAGCCTGCTAAGCCTGCTGAGCCAGTAGAGGTTCCAGTGGACCCAACACCCATGTCCGAGTCTGAGTCGTCTACCTCAGACCCCATGTTTGTAGACTCTTTCCAATAGGCTATGGATTAATCAATTAGGCAAGATTAGGTCCCTGATCAAGCCGAGGTTTCGAGTCATGTCTCATCACATCAGGGGACTAACACCTCTCACTCTTCTTTTGATGTCGAAATTGTAGGGAACAGTGTGGCCATTCCCCCCATTTTCGATGCTATTCCCCTATCGGCCGCCACCGGGGCTGAGTTCGCTCAGAGGTTTCTTGATGGTCCCCCAGTATCTGCCCAGGATGATGTCACTAGGGATAAAGATGATGGGAATGAGATCAACATTGACACATCTGAGGCAGCCGAGATTGAAAGCTCCATTAGTGAGTACGATCTTCTGGCTTTTAGGAACCTCTACGCAATAGGTCCTTCCATTAGTCTTAGGAGACCTCTGAGGGGTGAGAGAGCGTTTGGTGGTCGATATGGGGAGATCTGCGTCTATGAGCAGATGTTAAATTTGGGTTTTTTTCTCCCCATGCATCCTTCAATCGGAGCCATATTGTCCCATATAAATTTGGCTCCTTCGCAACTATCCCATAATGCTTGGAGGGTGATGATAAGGGATATCGTTCTTTGGAGGGCAGTCCACCACTCAGACCTTCCTGTTAGGGTGTTCACAGGCTGTTACGTCCTCTCCTCTGCAAAAAATCACCCTAGCTATTATCACTTCCTAGCTAGGAAGTCAGATAATAAGATACTGTTGGTTACCCAGACCTACAATCATAATTAGAAACCTTGGTATTTCTTTGCATTCGGGGCATGGGAGTTTGGTCTCTATGAGGCATCTAGAACGTCGATTCCAAGGACCCCTTTGAGATGGGGGAAGGTCTCGCTCGCTGTAAGAGCTGACCCGGGGCTTAGATAGGAGAATATTCAAAAGGTTGAGGACCTTCAATATCGGGGGGAGTAGGGTCTTCTGGTTAAATATGAACATCCGACGACCCCCTACTACCTCTCTCAGACAAGGATAGGTGGTATTTCTTTGACAGAGCTCCGTAAGTATCATTTTTCATAAGTTGTAGCTCTTACTTTTCATACCTCTGACATACTGACTCAGATACTTCTTTTTGCAGTGTGCCCTGAAGGTATTTCTAACGACCTTTGGGAAATGTCTGCCCCAAGTCTCGTAAAGCTGATAAATAACGTCGGCCATAATGTAGCCCCTCCTCCTCCCAAACAGAACATCGACACATCTAAGGCCGATGTTATAAAGAAGAGGAAGACAAAAACGGACTCAGAGCATTAAAAGCCAAGTAAAAGTCAAAAAGGGGATCGTGCCATTCTGATCTCTTCAGATGATACCCTTACAGCCCGTCTTTCTCAATTGAAGATCAATGATAGTCTGAATGACCATGGTCTAAAGGCTATTGATTCCATTAGCTCTGTAATGATCAAAGATGATAAGCGCTTCCTACGCTCTCTGGATATCCCTTTGCTGGCTGAGTTTACCCTCCACAGATCAATTCAGGTACTGATTTCTGCTATTTTGCTCTTCCAACTGTAACCTCGGCTATCTTACATTAATGTGTTTATACATATGAACTTCTACTGCAGGGTATGTTGTCTATGCATCATTTTGTGGACTGGACTCTGAAGAAAATGCCCCTGATCGAGAAGGGTCAAGAAGCTCTGAAAGTCCAAGCCCCTTTGAGTGCAGAGGTTGATCGTCTGAAGGAAGAGCTGAAAGAGGTCAACAAGCTAAAGGAGGAGGTCCAACAGAGAGACAATGATATGGCCAAGCTGAAGAAGGACCATGAAGCGACTTTGAAAGCCAAAGACGATGCTCTGCAGGCTAAGGTGGTTGCTGCTGTTAAGGCTTCTTTGGAGGATGCCTCAGAGAAGATTATTATAGATTACAAGGTCTCTGATTATTGCAGATTACAAGGCCTTAGATAAGATTATTGCAGATTATTGCAGATTACAAGGTCTCTGATGAGTCCATGCACCATTGTAGTGATTACCAAAGGGTCATCGTGTGGAGCTAGGATACCTTTGAAGTCAAGTCGGGAGAATCCAACTGTAAGAGATCCATATCTACATTCTTTCTCTTCTATTTAGTGTCTGAAGATGCCAGATTCACAACCGCTACTTTGGTCACTGACTTAGCCTCTGCCACATAAGCTTTGCGGTCGGCTACCTTTGAGCCACCCCCTGCTAGTCCTCCACAAACGGTGTTAACACCAAAGGAGATCATACCAGCCCTCTTCACAGGGGCATTATCATATTTTGGTGGGAGGTCAGGGTCATCCTCATTATCATCATCTGAGTCCTCAGCTCTTCTTATTGGGGAATCTTCCCGACACCTGTCATTTCTCTTCTTTTTAGGGTCGTCTCTTCCCCCTTAGAATATTTTCCATCGACATAATTTCTGATCTTTCCAGACTTCAATATCTTCTCAATCTCATCCTTCAAGGTGAAGCACGTGTCAGTCAGATGATAGTGGTCTTGATGGAACTCGCACCACAAATTCTTGTTCCTCTTGTGTGGAGGAGCCTTCAGCTTCTCCAGCCATCTCAGGGACTGGTCATTTTTTATTTCATTGAGGATGTGTTCGCAGCTCACAGTTAGAGGAGTATAGTGTGCAAACTTGTCATCTGCAGACCTTTTTTTTCGTCTTTCTTCCTTTGGAGTTTTCCGCTGCTACTTCCGTTCTCATCCTCATAATTTGTGGCTATTGCCTCTTCAACATTCATAACCCTTCCAGCTATTGCTAACAGCTCGGCCATGGATTTTGGAGGGTCTTCCACAAGTTTCCACAGTAACTTCCCTTTTCTGCAACCCTCATATAAGAGCTGTCATAGCTATATTCTCCTCATAGTCTTCAACCTCTAATTTTTCCTTGTTGAACCTTGCAATGTAGTCTCTGAGACTCTCATTTTTGCCTTGCTTTACATAAAGTAAATGGGTTGTCTTCTTATGAGGTCTTACCCCAAAACAAAAGTTGTGTATGAACCGCTCAGCCAAACCCTTAAAGTTCTCCACATAATTTTTAGGAAGGAAAGTGAACCAAATGTGTACAGCTCCCGTTAGGGTGCTTGAAAAAGTCCGACACCTCATATCATCAGGGATTGAATAGATGTTTACCACAGACTGATATATCTCGATATGATGAACCGGGTTGGTACTTCCATCATACTTGGGAGACACCATAGGTGGCTTGAATTTGTAAGGGGTTGGGAAGTTCACTATCCTTACCACAAATGGGGAGCCCTCTGAGAACCCTCTTTGCAGTGGGTCTCAGCTTTTGATGAGGTTCCCTATCTTCTCTTCCAGATGTTGGATGGAGTCATTCCATGGTTTAGAAACATCGGCCTGGACGAGGTTGTCCCCAGCCACCTCCAAGGGGTGGACTGAGGGTTCCCCGGATGTAGCACAACGTCGGTTATTGACCTTTTAGCTACAGTCTCATCCATATAGGGGTCAGCCATGGCGAGGCCGATGTTCACCATCTCCCCTTTGAGAGCCAGCTGCACTTCTCGGCCTGGACAACCTCTGCCTTAGATCATTGACTGGCCCGAGCTTTTCAAAGGTCGACCCTGTATTCAACCGATCAAAAGCTGATCCTCTTGGCTGGGCATCCCCAACCTCGTCCCTCCTCAGTCCACAACCTCGGCTCTGTTGTAGATGATGTATTGTATTGTCTGAAACCTCATATGGTTCCCGACAATCTTCTGGAGCATTTCTGCTTTAATATCATCGTACCTATCCTTAGGGCAAGGGTTTCTTTGCCTCCCCAGACGCAAACCTCTAGGTTCAACGACGTCCCTGCTCCGCTGAGGCGTAGGTTGGTCCTTTCGTGGTGCCTGGGGTGGTCCCCTGGCCTTTGGATGTGGTTGAACAGCCGCTGGAGTAATCATTTCCGGTGAGATGACAAGTGGCCTCATCATATTTTGGCTTAGCTGGGTAAACTTTTCTTTCATTGCTTATTGCGTTCCAGCCAATGACTTTCAGGCTGCTGGTGGAGGTGGTGGGCCTGGCTGGAACTGGGTCTTCCAACACTAGATGGTGGTGGAGGTGGTGGTGGTAACTCCAGGGCCATGTGTCAGGTCTAAAAAGCTTATGATGAAAATATAAGAGCTTAAGTACCCTAAAGGACCTCTTTCAATAGTGAAACAGCTTCACACTAAGGTTGAGGCCTAGTCAACCACTAGAGTCTTCGATGAGGTTAATCTAGGAAGAGATAAATCTTATCATTCCCACAGACGAAAATGATGACGCTGGAAACAGCACCACCAGATAAGGTGTTGACAAGCTCAAGCAAGTGATAACAATGGCTACGCAAGAGAGTATATGTATATATATATGTAGAATTAGGTGAGGAGAAGAGGATGAACACTTGAATATAAGTGGTTCAGCCAATCTGGCCTACGTCCACTGTGAGTGCATGTGAGTAATATCACTGAATAAAGGAACTAATGGCCATGGATACAATCTCTCAAGATTTCTCTCACTACTGTGTAAAGCGATAGAGTTTTAGCTATGGTTACAATTATCGATCCTTTTACAAGGTAGCGGATAACCTCTATATATAGTCCTTAGGGGGTGTAATGTACCCCTTAAGCATGCAATGAGCATGTGCATGAAGACCAACCAGTGCAAGGATGACACCTAGATGATCTTAACAAAATAATGATAACCTGAATATTCCCTCATGTGGAGGGAATGATTCAGTTATAATAGATTTGTCCACGTGTTCCAAGCCATACATGTACTTGTAAATGCTCGATTGTCTTTGATTGGTGCCAACCTCGGCCTGGATGAGTACGAGGTTAGTGAAGTCCGAATGTTCCTTTGCCCGAGGTCAATATTCATGTGGACCTCGGCTAGGTCGGCTGGCCGAGGTAGATGTAACATCGGCCTGGGCCGACCCATGTCATGACGATGGAGCTTATGAGGCTTTGCTGACTGGCTGATAAAATATAACGTTGTCTGGGGCCGATGTTGTTGATGGATGCTTGAACCCAGGTACAAGCCTTACCAACCTCAACTTTTACCCAGCCGAGGTTGATATATGAGGTTGATGCAACGTCGGCCTGGGCCGACCTTCTGACGATGACCTAGTTGATAGGATTTTGAGGCTTCTGGAAACCTCTAATGTGAGACTAGATAAGGTTGGTTGCTCTGACAACGAGGGTACACTTTGCGCATATCATATGGCAACAGCTGGCAAGGTCATGAATGTTGAGGAAACCATTGTTGTCACGTATGAGGATGAGAAAAGAAACAACAGTGGAAGCAAGTTCTAGAAAAAGAAAGATGGGAAGAAAAGGTTGGTTGACGATAAGTTTGCACACTACACTCCTGTTGATACCAAAATTAATGTGCTGATGTGGACGAATAAGATGAAGACACGTGTCAATCTACATGGCACAATAGCAGCAAGGAAGATCATTTCCCGACCAGCCATGCTTCTTTCCGAGCAACGAGAATACGCCGAGGAACTCTATCATACCGAGGAACTTTAACACACCGAGGAACTCTATAGCACCGAGGTACTCTAATGTTCCGAGAAACTCTTGATCAACAAGCAACTAAGGCGGTCCGAACTGCATCTCGGCCGTATCATTTAATTACCAGACGGACAACTATTCAACTATTCATTATATTCTTGACGCACACGCTGCATTAAATGTATTACCCTTTCATATGTATATCATTTAATGTATTGGACCTTTCATTTACAGCCTAAAGGCTATAAATACCATGTACCATCCTCATTCAAGGGGACCGGAATTTCTTGAAAGAACTTGAAATCAAGAATTCCACAAACACTCAGCAATAACATAACAGTGGACGTAGGCTTTATTCCTAGCCGAACCACTTTAAAAATATTTGTCTTATTTATTTATCTGTGATTGAATAATTAGAGCGATCTAGTTTTTTACATCAACAGATTGGCGCCGTCTGTGGGAAACAACTGTTATTATCGTTTTTCATAAAAATCATTTATCACCAATGGCAGATAATCCAGAATCCAGTAATCGAAATGTTGGAAATACTGGAAATCTTCCAAATCCATCTGCATCCCCAGATCTGGCTGGAATTATGACGAATCTGGCTCAAGGACAAACCGCCATGCAAGAATCTATGAGGCAACTCATTCAAACTCTTCAGGGCGCTGCACCTACCTATTCAGGGCAAAGGAGTGATCATAGGCAATCGCAATCTAGACGTACTGGGTCATATCGCAATGAGGAGTCTAATGATTCTTCTTATCAACCTGGGCGAACTTCATCGATACGGGCTACGGATATAGATCAACGTATCACTCTCTCTCCGGAGAGAACTAGCGCTTTAGAAAGGTTAAGCAGAGTGTCTCCTTTCAGTCAGTTAGGACCAAGGAGGAACATGAGTCCACCTAGGGCTCCATCAAGAAGTTTTCGACCACCACCAGGTTTGAGAGAAGGATCTGCGCAATCACGACCAACCACTCGTCGAGATAAATCTCAGGAAGCTACGTCAGAACAATCAGTTGCTCGGACTAAGCGGCCCGAGGAAGGGAATAAAGCATGGAAAGGTTCCATTCAACGGTTGGAGGATAGATTGGGAGAAATGGCTAAGGCGAGGAACCCCTTACAGAGAACTTTTGTTCAAGGAACACCTTTTGTGCAAGCCATTGTGGATTTCCCTACACCGTCGAAATTCAAAGCACCCGTAGTGACTCCCAAGTACGATGGAAAGACAGATCCCGTACTTCATATAGAACAATACCAAGCTGCTGCAGATATCTACGCTGTCCCCGACGAGATGAGGTGTAGAGCATTCTCGGGAACTCTTACCGGATCTGCACAGATATGGTACAATAATCTTCCTCGGGGTAAGATTTCAACCTTTGTTCAGTTAGCCGAATTGTTTATTGGCAATTTTTGTTTTGGAGCAAAGCCGGTAAAGCGAGTAGCACACTTGCTAAGTGTTAGACAAAAATCAGGTGAAAGTACTATAGATTACATAACTCGTTTCAATAACGAAAAGTTGGAAGTCATAGATTATGAAGAAAAGACAGAATCACTGCTCTGATGAGTGGTTTGCTGCCTAACAAGTTGTACTACACTTTGGCCAAAGATCCACCTAAAAATATGTCGGAGTTGATGGCAAAGGCGGCCAAAATCATGAATGCCGAGGAGGCTATGGCTGCGAAGAAGAATATAGATAAAGAAGTTAAAGTGGAAGTCGACAATTCTAAGAAGAAAGATCAGAAAGGTAATGGTGGTGATCAACATTCCAAGAATAACAGGATGAAGTTGGAAGCCCTAAAGAAGTATGATAATTATACTCCATTGAAAGTGGGTATTAATCATGTTTTGGAAGAAATCAGGAATAACGAGGAAATCAAGTGGCCAGAGAAACTGAAGACAGATCCCGACCTGAGGAATAAGGCCAAATATTGCGAGTTTCACAAAGATCATGGCCATATGACCAAAAATTGTATAGCCCTTCAGAACGAGATTGAAACACTCATCCGAAGAGGAAAATTATCAAAGTATGTAGATCGCAGGAGTGGGAGGAAGAATGATGATAGAATTAGAGAGAGATCTAGATCTCCTCGTCGTGCAGAGGAGAAAAAGAGGAGAGACCATGAAGAGGATCCAGATGATGACCCCGATCTTCCCAAGAATCCAAGGAAACCTGAACGAGAGGTATTTTCCATACGTTTTGGGTCATTTGATTGTAATGTTATTACAGGAGGAGATGCAGGAGGACGAGACCTTACTGCAGAAAGAAAAGCTTACCTCGGAGAGGCTCAAGCTTGTTCATACATTCAGCGAATAAACCTGGCCGAGGATGATCGTCCGAGGAAGGTAAACAAAGAGAAGCTAGTGATTGGTTTTTCAAAAAACGACCTGGCAGGTGTTCTTTACCCTCATGATGATCCTCTGGTGATCAAAATGAGGATGAAGGATGTGGTCATTTCAAGGGTGTTAGTAGACAATGGTAGTTCGGCAGACATCATGTACTATCCATGCTTTGATAGCTTGAATTTAAAATTATCTTAGTTAGAACCTTATCACAGACCCCTTCTGGGTTTTGCTGGCGAGAAAGTTTTTCCACTTGGGACGATCAAGTTGGATATACTCATTGGAACTTGGCCTGCTTGTCGAACAGAAAGAATACGCTTTTTTGTGATGGATAAGAATGTGCAGTCCGCCTACAACATCATCATGGGAAGAGTTGGATTGAAGAAGTTCGAAGCAGTTCCATCTACAGTACATCAGTGTTTGAAATTCCCAACGAATTTTGGAGTAGGAATTATGAAAGGTGATCAAAAAGTAGCTCGGGAATGCTATTATTCATCTGCCGAGCAAGAGGAACTTGAAGAATCAAAGAAAAAGACTACTACTTACCAAGTGGAGGAAGGCACAGAAATTGAAACTCTTGACCCTAGGGATGAATCTCAACTCGTAAAAGGGCAGGCTGTGGAATTTACAGAAATTGTTATCCTGGACGATGAGCATCCTGAACGAATAACTCAGATAGGATCATCGTTGGATTTTTCAATAAAACAAGAGTTGATAACTTTCTTGAGAAGCAGGAAGAATACTTTTGCTTGGAGTCATGAAGACATGCCAGGAATAGATCCAAACTTCTTATGTCATGAACTCAATGTGAATAAGGAGATCAAGCCTGTGAAGCAAAGAAGAAGAGTGTTTAGTCCCGAGAAGAACCAGGCCATACAAGAAGAGGTCGAGAAACTCCAGAAAGCCCAATTCATTGAAGATGTGAAATATCCAGATTGGTTGGCGAATGTGGTGATGGTAAAGAAGAAGAACAACAAATGGAGAATGTGTGTTGATTTTACTGATCTCAACAAGGCATGTCCAAAAGATCATTTTCCATTGACCAGAATTGATCAACTAGTGGATGCTACCTCGGGACACGAGCTACTCAGCTTCATGGATGCTTATTCTGGCTACAACCAAATCAAAATGAAACCTGAAGACAGGGAAAGTACTTCTTTTATTACCCCAAGGGGAACTTATTGTTATAATGTTATGCCTTTTGGTTTAAAAAATGCAGGTGCAACATATCAGCGGTTGATGAACAAGGTTTTCACCGAACAAATCAGCCGTAATATGGAGGTCTATGTCGACGACATGCTCACCAAAAGCAAGAGAGCTGCAGATCATTTGGTTGACTTGAGTCAAACTTTTGATCAACTGGATAAATACCAGATGAAGCTTAACCCGACGAAATGTACCTTTGGAGTACGAGAAGGAATGTTCCTCGGATACATCGTCAACCAACGAGGTATTGAGGCAAATCTAGAAAAGATCAAGGCTCTTTTAGGGCTGCGATCTCCGACAACGAAGAAAGAAGTGCAGAGTCTTACCGGACGAGTTGCAGCACTCAACAGATTTGTATCCCGAGCAACTGATAAATGCCTCCCATTCTTCAAAACACTGCGAAAAAGTTTTGAGTGGACTGATGAATGTGAGAAAGCCTTTCAAGATTTGAAGAAGTATTTGGGAGCCCCACCATTGTTGTCTAGGCCAATAACTGGAGAGAAGCTATACCTGTATTTGGCAGTACCAGAAAATGCAGTTAGCTCGGCGTTGATCAGATTGGAGAATGGAGTCCAGAAGCCAATTTATTACACAAGCAAGGCCTTCCGAGGTGCAGAATTCAGATACCCAAAGCTGGAAAAATTGGCATTGGCATTAATTGAAGCAAGTAGAAGAATGAGGCCATACTTCCAGGCCCATACCATCATTGTGTATACCGACATGCCGTTAAGACAAGCCCTTCACAAGCCAAAAAAATTAGGAAGATTGATGTACTGGGCAATAGAGCTCGGTGAATATGATATTGTGTATGAACCCAGATCATCGTTGAAAGGGCAAGCCGTGGCAGATTTTATAGCAGAGTTCACATACCCTGATACCCCCGAGGAGCAAAAGGTGCTTGCTGACCTACCTGTGGACGATACAGGATCAACAGACACAGATCCAAACCAACCAAGGTTGGTAAAAGGACTTGTGGATGTAGAAAAATCATCATATTCAAACCCCGACCAACTCCGTTTGGTAGAGGGGCGCGAACAAATGATCGACGAGGAACGAAGGATACCCGGGGATGATGAAAGAAAACAGATGATATTTCGCCGAGGAACTCTAACAGATAAGAAATTTGAAGACGAGTTACATACATGGAGATTATATGTAGATGGATCATCTTGCACGGCTGGTTGTGGAGCAGGGATTGTTTTAAACTCTCCAGATGATATTGACATGGAGTATGCCTTGAGATTCCAATTCAAAGCTTCCAATAATGAGTCTGAATATGAGGCTATGATAGCAGGTTTTCATTTGGCGAAAGTTATGGAGGCACGTCAAGTAATTGTTTTCAGTGATTCTCAATTAATTGTGAATCAAATGATGGGAATATATGCCGTGAAGGGAGAGTTAATGGTGAAGTACCATGCAAAAGTGATGGAGTTATTAAAAGAATTTGATGCTATTCAATTGGTAAGGATACCGAGAATGGAGAATGCTAGAGCAGACGCATTGGCCCGACTAGCGTCAGCTACGCGCACCGAGCTGCGAAGAACAATACCAATTGAAGTACTAGAAAGTCGGAGCATAGAAGAAGATCTGACGGTGAAGATTATTACCCTTGATTTAGGACCATCTTGGATGGATCCTATCAGAGCATACATTGAAGAAGGAGTACTACCGGAGGACAAACTAGCTGCCAAGAAATTGAAGTATAAAGTTGCTCGGTATGTGTTAACTAATGGTGTTTTGTATAGACGAGGAATTATGGCAGGTTTGCAGAGATGTGTGCATCCATCAGAAGTCCAAGAATTGATTGAAGAAATCCATGAAGGATCTTGTGGAGCTCATGTAGCAGGTCGGACTCTTCTGCAAAGGGTGATGACACAGGGATACTACTGGCCGACGATGAGAGCTGATTGTATAGCCTATGCTAAGAAGTGTGACAAGTGCCAACGTTTTTCTTCCATCCGAAGAACTCCACAGGCATTGTTGACACCCATAACATCACCTTGGCCATTTAAAATGTGGGGGATTGATCTGGTTGGACCACTGCCGACGACCCGAGGAAGGTTCAAGTATCTCGTCGTGGCAGTAGACTATTTTACTAAGTGGGTGGAGGCTGAACCACTAATTGACATGACGTACGAGAAGGTGTATCAGTTCATATGGAAGAATATCATTTGTCGGTATGGTCTCCCCCACGCTTTCATCACAGACCATGGAACGCAATTTGATAATGAAGAATTTGCTGCCTATTGTCATCAGTCAAGCGTCTTGAAGTTTCATTCAGCACTAGGCCATCCCCAAAGCAATGGGCAGACTGAAGTGACGAACAGAACATTATTAAATGGGTTGAAGAAGAGGTTAAGTGACGCTAAAGCAAATTGGATTAATGAGCTACAATCAGTTTTGTGGGCTTACCGAACAACTCCCCGAGCAGCAACAGGGGAATCACCATATATGCTAGCATTTGGAAGTGAGGCTGTGATACCTGCCGAGTTGGGCCTACCAACACACAGGGTGTTAAATTTCAATTCTCCGATCAGTGATCTGATGAGAAGGATGGATTTGGATATGCTCGAGGAAGTCAGAGAAGAGGCAGCCATTAGGAATGCTGCTTATCAACAACGAACAGCTCTGTTTTACAACAAAAGGGTAAAGAAATGTGATTTAAAAGAGGGGGTTATGTGCTAAAGAAGGTCATTCAGAAGCAGAATAAACTGGAAGCAAACTGGCATGGACCTTACCGAGTTACAGAGGTTGTTCGACCAGGAACTTACAGAATAGCAACTCTAGAAGGAGAGGAATTTAAGAACGCATGGAATGCTGAACACCTGCGCAAGTATTATCAGTGATGTCAAATGTAAAGCATTTCTTTCATTATGAATAAAACGAGGATGTTTCGCCATGTTCTTTCTGGTTGAAAATTTTTCGGGGAATACTAGTGTAATACACTACACAACAAAAGTGCTCTAAGGAGCCAACCTCCTTTGGAGGACAGCTCTACGGAGCAAAAGTATTATAAGTAGCCAACCTCCTTTGGTTAGGAGGACAGCTCTACGGAGCAAAAGTGCTCTAAGGAGCCAACCTCCTTTGGTTAGGAGGACAGCTCTACGGAGCAAAAGTGCTATAAGTAGCCAACCTCCTTTGGTTAGGAGGACAGCTCTACGGAGCAAAAGTGCTCTAAGGAGCCAACCTCCTTTGGTTAGGAGGACAGCTCTACGGAGCAAAAGTGCTATAAGTAGCCAACCTCCTTTGGTTAGGAGGACAGCTCTACGGAGCAAAAGTGCTATAAGTAGCCAACCTCCTTTGGTTAGGAGGACATGCTCTAAGGAGCCAAAAAATGCTCTAAAGAGTCAAAAGCTTTAAGGAACCAGAAAGTGTACACCAGCATGATCAACTACGGTTGGTAAGATAAAAATATACTCTCATATTACAACTTATGTTGGTCGGGAGGTAATATCATTACAATGAGTTCTTTGAAGAACAAAATGTTCAAAAAATACACCAAGTATAGTTGGTCGGGGATAAAAACCCAATAACTGTAGTTGGTAGGCGAGGGCAAATTATTGATCTTAGTTGGTCGGACGCAATTTTATAATTGAACCAAGTATAGCTGGTCGGGGATAAAAACCCATCAACTGTAATTGGTCGACAAAAATTATTCACCCACCTTGGTTGGTTGGAAACAGTTTGAACATTTTTACTCATTACTTTATTATTAAGTGATCAAGAAACATTACTAATACTCGTAACTTTTTATTAAGTTGCTTATTGAACAATAATATTGTTATCTTTTTGACAGATACATAGATACATATGTACAAATATAAATGTTCTTGATAAACACAAGACTAACAAAATTGGCAAACGGAAAATGAAAATCTTTTCATTAATCTAGAATAAATTACAAGTTACAAGAAGGTACTAAATTGTTACATGAATATTACTATTCTATTGGTTTTTTGCCCTGTGCTTTAGAAACAGGTTCCTCGCCGGCAGGACGGTCTTCTAGGCAAAGGGGAGAATTGATGAAATTAACATCTCTGAGCATTCTGACATTCATAACAGAAGGTGTATCCAAAAGATGCTCAGGACGAGATAATTCAACCTGGGAATGAAGGCTATAATCACCAAGGTATTTTGAAATTAGGCTGCGAGGAATGGAACGAGCTGGGATCCATGCCATATCCAATTTGAAAGGTGGTACAGGCAAGTCTAATAATGATGGAGCATGATAATCCCATAAAAAATGCCCTTGCTCCAACTTTAACACACCCAATGCATTTAACCATCCTTGCTTGTAACCTTCATTATTAGCATGTTCAATGCGAGCATCCAGATGAACGAGAGCTTCATTATATCCTGCCATCCAGAATTCCCTTGGCTGTTTATGGAATTGGAAAGTTAATCTATCCAATTGTTCATGAAGGCTTTTGGCAAAAAGATCCTTGTTATGCAAGGCAGATTTCGTCGATGCCAGCTGATCTTCCAGAGACAGATTTTTATTGGACATTTCAGTCAGAGCACGGTCTTTTACTTTCAACTGGAATGCTTGAGTTTCCAGAGTAGACTGAGTGCGAGCCTCTTCAACATTTTGGCTGAGGACTCTTCCTCGCCCCCGAGAACCTCTTCCTCGTCCCCGAGCAGTTCCAGAAATGGCAGATCTTCTTAAGTTCTCCAGCTCTTGCCTTAGTTTGGCATTTTCGACCTCTAAGAACGAGAAGCCCTCATCAGTAAATGGTATTAATGCAGTAGAAGATGAAGCAGCAGATTCATATTGAGCTAATTTTTTTTGCAAATTATTATTTTCTTGTTCCAGGATCTCGGCAATTTGTCTACAGGCTTCAACTTCACCTTTTAGGGTCCTCTCCCTAACGTCATACCCAGTAATGATCTTCTTGTGGCCTGTTTCTGAAGAGAGCTGCTAGTATCTATTTTCATAATCCTTATGCAACGAAGCCATTGATTCGTTGTGTTGATTTTGAAGATCCCCTAAGGAACCATGAAGCTCTTCAATCAACTCATAGTAAGCGACATTGTTGGCCACTGCTCGGTCGAGTAAAGCTTTCAAGTACTGATAAGCTTCAATAGCCTGCTCTAAAGCACCATGACCAAGGATATCAGCAATTTCCGATGTACTAAGATCTGTATGACCAGCCTTATAGTATTGATGACATTGCTGCATCAACTCGGTATCATGAGAAGAGATCAATTCCATTCTAGCAACAAACTAATGACAAGAAAAAGACAACAATCAACAAAAACAAGTTATCAACAACAGAGATAAGCAAAGATATATTTTATTAGATCATCAAAAAGTTACATCGTTCGATTACAAGGAAATACAGAAATGCTACCGAACAACTTCACACCTTTTCCTTGTCTCCCAAGACTTTCTCGGGAGGCTGGGACGAGGAGCTCGGTTGCTCAGTGGTAACTACAGCTTGATCGGTAGGAATCTTCTCGGGAGGAGGAGGCATAGAAGAAACGTCCTCGATGGCAGAGGGTTGAGAGGCAGAAACTTGATCGCCCATAGCCATAGAAGACTCATCTGAGGCAGGTTCATCTTCTTCTTCTTCCACAATTGGTGGAGGAGGACCAGGGAGATGCCGTTGGAATAACTCAGAATCATCTTGGACTTTTAGTTCTTGCAGAGCAGCTACCCAACCATCATGGAAGTATTTCAACTCCCCATATTGAACTTGGGACGTCATTGCAGCTATCCCTCTCTCCCATCCTTTCTCCCAACCAACGCTGAAATGTTTCTTGATTGCGACTTTTCTCCTCGACTTCTCCGAGGAAAGCTTCACCTCCAATTCCTCTTTCTTAACCTTGATATCTCGCAGAGTAGATAATTCTTCTTCTGCCTTCTTCAATTTATCATCAGATTCCTGATGTTTAACCTCCAAAACTTTAACTTTCTCCTCCAAATTTTTGGAGGCTTCAGCCATCCTCATCTTATCAGCCTCAGCCGCAGCCAATTTTTTCTCCCAAACAGTTTTCTCCTCGATGTACTGCTGGCGAGATTCTTTCACAGATTGGGCTAAACCCAACAAAGCATCGTCAACATCGGACGAGGAACTGGAAGCTTTAATAACTTGATCTTTCTTCACGATGGTATTGAAGCAGTTCACCAGCTGAAAGATAAGAAAAATAATAAAGTCAACACAAATACAAGAATTCAAGAAAAAGAAAGAAAGACCAAAGGTATGAGAAATTTACTGAAGAAAGATGGCGAGCAGCTAGGGATGTCAGTGTATCCCTAGGAATTTTTTCATCAACCCCGAGAACCTCGGGTATAACTGAGCTCGTTGAAGAACTCGGAAGAATAATTTTTGAGACACTACTACCACCAGCGGGTAGAGAAGATGCAGTTCCAGCAATATTAACTGAGAATGATTTCCTCAATCTCTTTAAAGGACGGTCAACAGCATCAACCAAGGAAGAAGTCTTGGTCGGAGAGATGGCAATTACATCAGCAGGAGCATCTTTCTTGCTCGGGGCCACTGGGGGCTTCTCGGCAACTTTGGAGGAACCAGCATCTACTCTTTTAGTCCCCTCTGGGACATCAATTTTGCCTTTCTGGGCTCCAACAGCAGAAGAAGTTTCACCAAATAGAGCAGGAGGAGCTCTTTTCTTGCCCATTCTCTGAGATAGGGGGATATGAGAATCTGAAGATGAACTTTCTGGTGTTGAAGCTGGTTCAACAGGGCGAGCAGTATAAGAGGTTGTGTAACTCTTATACTGTAGTAAATATGTAGCAGATCTAATATGCTCGTCAGCAATGGTCTTATGCAAATTCCAGATAAGTTTCAAATGCTTGATATTCACTTCTGACTCTTTTGGAGTTTTTCTTTTGCTATCAACTGCAAATAAATACATAATGGAATATCTGTCATACATTTTGTCAAACATGATGAAAGCATAATTTCATAAGTAAAATAAAATGAAAAATAAACCTATCCCATTGCCGTATGGGGGGCATCTGGGACCGTTGTATACTTCATTCCCAGATAAAGGCGCATGTTGCCAATTTTTTATGACCAACCCATGCTCAAAATAATCCCTATTTGAGTCAGGGAGATTAACTACAAGAGCCCTATTCAAATACCTAGTTTTTAAATAATAAATATTATCTAGAACAGCCCATTTATAACAAAACATAATTTCAGGGATCCCAATACGAGTCCCATGAGTTAGATTTAATTTGTGCACCCGGTTAATTATTCTCCATGAATTGGGGGCTATTTTTGCAGGAACAAGGTCAAAATATTGACAAAACTCAAGACATAACGGGTTTGGTGGAAAGGAAAAATCGCATTCAGCAACAAAAAGACTGGGGAACCAATGTCCCTCAGCCAATCGAAAGTAATCTAAAGGCTCAGAAAGAACCTCTAGAGTTACCCACGAAGGAATGGAAAAATCAGAACGGAATTTCTCAACAGACTCCACGATATAAACCATACTGAATAAAGGAGATACAGAAGAAAGAAAGAAGATCTTACAGAAAGAAAGGAGATGTGTTGACAACGAACGGAAACAAGGATGAACGCACAAGAGAAGAAGAGAAGAGAAAGCTTGAATGCAGAGAATGAAAAACGTAGACGACGGTATGGTTACCAAAGAAGTTTAAATACTTTGCATTGGGAAGCGGTGAAAGAAATGATTACCAAAAAGAAACTACTAAACTTTCGGTGGCTAAAAGGACAAAATTTGCACGAATATCAAAGCGCTTATCAAAAAGGCGAAAACTGCGAAATAAGAAGGAAATTTGAATACAATGTTCCTGAAACCCGGGAAGTACATTTAATATTGCCATATACCGAGAAAGAATGTTCCATACTCTTCAAAGTTCAAAATATGAAACATTGGGGGCTTCTGTTGATACCAAAATTAATGTGCTGATGTGGACGAATAAGATGAAGACACGTGTCAATCTACATGGCACAATAGCAGCGAGGAAGATCATTTCCCGACCAGCCATGCTTCTTTCCGAGCAACGAGAATACGCCGAGGAACTCTATCATACCGAGGAACTTTAACACACCGAGGAACTCTATAGCACCGAGGTACTCTAATGTTCCGAGAAACTCTTGATCAACAAGCAACTAAGGCAGTCCGAACTGCATCTCGGCCGTATCATTTAATTACCAGACGGACAACTGTTCAACTATTCATTATATTCTTGATGCACACGCTGCATTAAATGTATTACCCTTTCATATGTATATCATTTAATGTATTGGACCTTTCATGTACAGCCTAAAGGCTATAAATACCATGTACCATCCTCATTCAAGGGGACCGGAATTTCTTGAGAGAACTTGTAATCAAGAATTCCACAAACACTCAGCAATAACATAACAGTGGACGTAGGCTTTATTCCTAGCCGAACCACTTTAAAAATATTTGTCTTATTTATTTATCTGTGATTGAATAATTAGAGCGATCTAGTTTTTTACATCAACAACTCCGTTGATTATAAGCTGTGAACACATCCTCAATGAGATAAAGAAATATCGGTCTTTATGGTGTCCAGAGAAGCTAAAGGCTCCTCCTTATAAGAGGAACAAAAATTTGTGGTTTGAATTCCATCAAGACCATGACCATCTGACAGAAAAGTGTTTCTCCTTGAATGATGAGATTGAGAAGATGTTAGAGTCCGAGAAACTAAGGAAGTACGTAGATAAAGGTACCTCACAGAGTGGCCGAGACGACCCTAGGAAGAGAAGGAATGATAAATATTGAGAAAATTCCCCTGCCCGATGTGATGATCCCTCAGATGATGATAATAATGATCTGGACCTCCCACGAAAGGACGACGCTGTCCAAGTAAAGAGGTTAAACATTATATCCTTTGGCGTTGGTATGATATGTGAGGGATTAGCGGGAGGAGTCTTTGAGATAGTTGATGGAAAATATCACATTGCAGAGGCAATGGCACTAGCAAAGGACGAGGTTGTGTACTCAGAATTAATTAATACAAAGCCTGAGAAAAGGAAGAAGGTGGACATGGACACCCTAATAGTTGAATTCTCAAGATTGGATTTTAAGGGTATCCTAGCCCCACATGATGACCCTCTCATCATCACAAATAGAGTGCATGGGTACAAGGTGCTGGGGATCTTAGTTGATGGGGGAAGCTCGATAGATGTCATGTTCTAGTCTTATTTAAGGCATTAGGGCTTAGCCAGGCAAGGCTCGTCCCATAACACCATCCACTAATCGGCTTCAGCATAGAGAAAGTTCACCCATTGGGGATGTATGAGATGGAGATAAGAATGTCCAAAATGGCTAACTAGAAAAATCAATTTTTTTTGTCATGGATGAGAATGTCTTCTCAGCATACAACCTCATACTTGGACGAGTGGCCCTGAAAGAGTTTGAGGCCGTGATTTTAACGGTCCACCAGATGATAAAATTCCCAACTTCTTATGGAGTAGGGGAGTTCAGGGTGACCAAACATCGGCACATAAATTCTACTTCAACTCTACTGAGGAAAGATAGGCATACAAAAAAGCAACCACTACTTACAACATTGACACTCTTGATCCGAGAGATGAGACAAAGCTAAAAAAGGGAGAGGTTGCAAAAGAGGTAGAATCCATTGTCCTTAATAAAGACGAGATGAAAAAACCATCCAAGTCAAAAAAAAACCTAAAGCCTGAGATCAAAGAAGCGCTTATCAAGCTACTAAAGAGAAGACATAACATCTTTGCCTGGAGTCATACATACATGCCAGGTATTGACCCTAAGATCATGTGTCATAAGCTTAATGTGGTAGAAGATGCTAAGACTGTTAAGCAGAGGAGGAGGATTTACTCTCGTGAAAAGTATGACATTATCAGAGACGAAGTGAATAAGCTTGAAGAAGCCGAGTTCATTAGAGAAGTCATCTACCCAGAATGACTGTCCAATGTTGTCATAGTGCCAAAAGCCAATGGGAAGTGGAGGATGTGCGTGGACTTCACCGATCTGAATAAGCCTTGTCCCAAAGATAGCTTTCCTTTTCCTCGTATTGATCAGATGGTTGATGCCACAACAGGTCATGAGCTGATGAGCTTTATGGATGCTTATTCTGGATACAATCAAATTTTTTTGGACCCGACTGACTCAGAAAAAGACAACCTTCATTACAGAGAAGGGTATGTATTGCTACAAAGTGATGCCCTTCAACTTGAAGAATGCATGGGATACATATCAGCGTCTAGTGAATAAGATGTTTGAGGATCAAGTTAGAAATTCCATGGAGGTCTATGTGGATGACATGTTGACGAAGAGTCTGAATGGTGACACTCATGTGACCGACTTTGAAGAGACCTTTGATACCATGGATAAGTACATGATGAAGTTTAACCCTGCCAAATGCGTCTTTAGGGTTGGAGCTGGAAAGTTTTTAGGCTTCATTGTCAACCAAAGGAGAATAGAGGCTAATACAGAGAAGATAAAATCTTTGCTGGAAATGAAGACACCTGAGACTATCAAAGATGCTCAGAGACTTACTGGACGAGTGGTTACCCTCAACAGGTTTGTTTCTAGAGCCATTGACAAATGTCTTCCATTTTTTAAAATCCTTAGAAAATCTTTTGAATTGAATGAAGAATGTGATAAATCTTTTAAAGAGCTTAAATCCTACTTCGGCTCCCTCTTACTTCTATCCTGGCCTGTCCAAGGAGAAAAGTTGTATGTGTACTTAGCCGTCTCAGAGTCGGAAATTAACGCTGCTATAGTAAGAGAAGAGGATGGGATATAGAAACCAGTGTAATTCAACAGCAAGGCCCTCCAAGGATCTGAGCAGAGATATCTTAGGATGGAGAAGTTGACTTATGCTTTGATTCATGCTTCTAGAAAGATGAAACCATACTTCCAAGCTCACTCCATAGTCATCCTCATCGACTCACCACTCATACAAGGCATCCAAAAACCTGAGAAAACTGGGAGACTAATTGATACGAAGCAAATATTGCGTATTTCATCCCTCGAACCTATGCATTTTATCCCCCTCGGGTAAATTATTCCCTATATTTATGCTCGTTAACCAGACAACCTTGGATTTCCATGTTAACTTGTTTTGCAGGGGTTAATTGAGCTTTTATAGGTATTTGGATGCTAAGTGTGAAGTTCGGACGCCTTCCGCTCGATTTTTATACACGATCGCACGTTCAAGGGAATTTTAGTCTTTTCATAGCTTGGGCACCTGGACCAACATCTACACGGAAGCTGTATCCCTCCTCGTAAGCTTTGCGTGGCGGCAAACGGTGCGTGATTTCGAGTCCGTATGAAGAAGTTATGGGAGTTTCAGCGAAAGAGAAATCGTAACATCCCAAAATAACAAGCTGCTTGGCTGAGACCTGCTTGATCGATCGATCGATCAAAGGGATCGATCAATCGATCCTTCATTTTTCATCCATCAACCTCAGACAGTGGGCCCATTTTTTGAGCATCGATCGATCGATCACAGGGCATCGATCGATCGATCCCCTATTTTCTGCAGATATTTTGGCTTTTATTTTCTTTTTTCTTTTCTTTTCTAATTTAATTCCACTTACTATAAATACCAATTTTGTTGTAAATACCAGATATAATTCGTTTTAGATAGTTTAGGTTAGGGTTTTGGAGGTTTGAGAGATCATTTCTTCATTTCTTCATGGATTGACACCCATTTGGGTTTGTAATTTGTGCTTTCATCTTCCATCTCCATTAATATAGCTGTATATACTTATTTCTTGCTTTGTAATTAGGTTTACATGATTTATTTACATGCTTTCATTTAGTTGCTTTCTAGTATAGATTTATTGCGTTTATTTATCGCATTTATTTATTGTGTTTTTACCATGCTTTCTAGCTAATTTAGTATAGGTTGCGTTTGAATGGAACTCACTCGGGTTGACGCGTTGCATTGATTTGGTGATGGTGTTTACGGGTCTATTTTGAGTGCGTTGTCCTAGTTATTATGCCTAGGAGATTTGACGGGGCATATCATGTATGTCCCGTGCTTACGACTTGCGTACGTAATTTCTGGTGTATTTGTTGATGCCAAAATCTTATTAGGCTTTTATGTGGATTTAGGGGCGTGACAACCGTTGATTCAATTAACTTTTGAAACGAGATGCATTTGTAATAACTCGTCGACCCATGTGACCATTTTATACTAATTAACTCGGGTGAGGGATATTCGACGCAATCTATAGTTTTTACCGCTTTGTTAATCTAGTTTCAATACACTCGCCTAGATTAATATTTCCCTTTTATGAATCTTTTCCTTTTTAGTTTGTAATCATCTTTTTCCCTTTTATTCAGGAGTATTAAATCATATAAATTCTAGCAACTCGCCTCTGTGGATTTTCGGTACCCGACTTACCGCTATACTTGTATTGCAAGTGTAGTCGTAATTTAGGTTTTTGTATTATCGCAGTGAAACAAAAACAACGACCGTGCCCTTACACGAGCACACACTTCACGCAGGTGATCAAAATGGCACCATTGCCGGGGACTAGTTTGTTTTAGACTTTATTTGATTTAGTATTTCATAGTATATTCTTTCTATTTGTATTGTTCTCTAATCTTTTTGCAGGACTTCCACATTTGAGCACTTAGAAACGCTTGAATTTCTCTCGCGCGCATATCTCTGTGGAATTATCCACTTGAGCCATTTTTGGGGTAATCATGTCTTATTCCAGTTCTTTCGGTAATCATTGTTATAATTCTCAAAATGCTCATAATCCAATAAATTTTGGTGAATACTTAGAATCCCAAAGAATTACAAATTCAAATATGACTTTGGGCGAGTATAACGAATGTCAAAACTTAGGTTATTGGAATTTTGATGATGATGATAATGATTTTGGGCCTTTAACTCCATATAATAGGAATTTTGAAACGAATTGCAATAGTTTTCAAAATTCCTATAATAATGAGTTTTTGTTTAAGTCCGATGGTAATTTTCAAAGTTCCCATTTTCAAGGATCCGCACCTCGACCTATGACATTCGGTGAGGGCTTGCGTATGCTTGAAAATGAGAAAATTGAAAATCGTTATCGGGAAGAAAGTCATTTGTGGGAACATGAGTTGGATTTATTATTTGAGTTCGATGACGATTTTGTTTCCGAGAGTTTTGAAGTCGAAGAATGTTTTGAACCAAACGAGGTACTTGTGCCTACTTTGGAACAAACCATTCTTGACTTTGCCCATTGCGTAATAGATATTTAAAGTGAGAATGAAAATGACGTAATATCTATTTGCAATGAAATGATTTATTCTTTGGCCCCCAAAGAAGAACATTTCATTGAAAATGATATTATTTCCATCGAAACTCAATCTTCATGATATGATGATTCATCTCATGAGTTTGAATTTCTTTCATCCCCATTTTCACTCTCTGTTATCACACCGTCACAAGTACCCGATGATTCGGTTTCAAACTTTAATGTTTTAAACCTTTTCACTGATGAGGAGTACTTGCTCGAGTCGCCTTCCATGATTGCATCTTTAACATCGTGTGCGCCACCTCCCATTCCAATTTCAAAATCCTTGGGAGGATATTCGGATTTTCTCAGTCCCCACATGTTTTTGTCACCCGTTCAATCCAAACCCCCCATCGTCCCTCCAAAACTTTTTATTGACGATGGTTCATTTCTTCTGCCTTACACATGCCTTCCGTTTTTCAAACGGAATTCATATTTTTCGGAAGGCATGCTTGTAAGTGAGGGTACACCTATTATCATCCAAAGTCAAATCATTTTCACGGTGGACCCTCAGCTATTTAGACTTCTAGTGTACAGTTAGCGTGAAGCCTAAATAGTAGGTTGTATATAGTTAGCTTTTATTCTTTCTTTTTATTTTTTTCCTTTCCTTTTTAATTTAGTCTAATGTAATTAGTTAACTTTCCGTTATTTATTTTTGCTATGCTCGGTTCTAACTTGTTTTGTAGATTCTTTGGACTTGTTCTTAAGGGGATCGCTCAATTTTGGGTAATATCGTTCTTTTCCTCTCTTTAACTTGGTTCTTAATTCACATTGAGGACAATGTCAGGTTTTATGTTAGGGGGTGTGGGATATTCTATCCATTTCTTTATTTAGTCCATGCTTTTTCTCACATGTTAGTTACTTAGTATGCTTTTCTTAGAAAAAATGAAATTTTTAAAAATAAATTCTTTCTTTTTTCTCCTTTTTTTGGGCATTTTACCTTTGTTTTCGATGATAAATTTCAATAATTGCCCGATCTAATAGACGACCCAATGATGCATGTTCTCGATTTTAGAATTTATTAGACTTTACTCCTCAATCATTGATATTATGAATAACTTCATGAATTAAACTTTAATCCCATGAGCACATGCACTTTTATTGTTCTATTGATTTGGTTTAAGATTTTTATAACTCGATAATCTTTTTTTGCACTATATGAGCTTATACTGAGTAAGCTCTATACCTTTCGTCGTTTGTGAGTGTATACACTATTCTTTCCTCTTTGAAAACGTTGAATTCGTTGGTAATCTCACTATTCTTTCATTTGATCATTCATTAATTGAGTTCACCCTTATATGTTTTCCCTCGTTAACCCCTTTGAGCCTAAATATAGCCTTTCGTTTCATAGCCCCAATCCCACAACCAACTCCAAATTGGAGTTTTTAGCCCATACATATTACCTTCCATACCTTTATTTGGAATGTTACTTGGGATTGAATGATGTTGTTGTGATGTCGGTTGCAATTTAGGCATATGAGAGTATGAAAAGTAAAGAAAAAAGGAAAAGCAAAAAGCAAAAGAAAACATTAGAAAAAGAAGAAAAAAAGGAAAGAGAAAGTTGTAAATGTTGTGTATATAGTTCAATAAGCTTTGATTACTCTCCCCGATTGCTATATTCAATGCCTTTTTGGAAATTGTTTTCCAAGTTTTGTTATTGCCTGCATTTTCCCATTATCCCGAGTTTTCATTCCGAACACTTTGAATCCGTACATACATATCCTTCGTTTTGTACCTTAGCCCCAAACCTACATTACAACCCTATTAAAGTCCTATGTGATCTTAAGTAGATGTAATTTAAAAGTTTAAATAGTTTTGATAATCTATGAAAACACATTTTGCCTCCTTTAATGTGCGGTATCTTTCATTGAGATTACAATTTTTCAGTTTATATATAGAGTTCTTCATTCGTGACATGTGTGCGGCCTAGTTTCCATTTACATTTACTATTTATGCCGGCATGTTCCGTGTGTTACCTCCCTATTTCGAGTGAATTCACTTGATGAGTGTAATGCCCGTGAGGATTGAATATACCTTGCTTTAATTTAGTATCCGGTTTATATAAGTTTTTACGAAATCACACTTTGCATTTGCTCACTCCCCTCCCCCATTTTAAGGTTTCAATTCTATGAGGTGCATTCTATAATGTTATTGATTTGGACTTTTGTTTGAATTCATTAAATGTGCTAATAATGCGTATAAAATCTTTTTCACCATTGTTGGGCTTGTTGCATGTTGGGTTGGGCATATTTTGAGGAAACCATGTGATGTTTGTGGGTATCATCCCTGAAAACCCTCACGAGACGACACTCGTCCACTAGGGTGACCTAGGGGTTTAACGGCTTATTGCATACGCTAAATGCAATCAAATCGCCCGTGAAAGTGTCCTTCTGCTTTTATACCATACTTTTGTACTATTCCTTCTATTGGTTTGCTTGTAGTTCTTGTTGCATCCTATTTCATTGCTAGGGACTAGCAATGTGTAAGTTAGGGTGTGTGATACGACGCAAATATTACGTATTTCATCCCTCGAACCTACGAATTTTAGCCCCCTTGGGTATCTTATTCCCTATATTTATGCTCATTAACCAGACAACCTTGTATTTCCACGTTAACATGTTTTACAGGGGTTAATTAACCTTTTATAGGTATTTGGATGCTAAGTGTGAAGTTCGGACGCATTCCGCTCGATTTCCGTACACAATCGCACGTTCAAGGGAATTTTAGTTTTTTCACATCTTAGTCACCTGTACCAACATCTACATGGAAGTTGTATCCCTCGTCGCAAGCTTCGCGTGGCCGTGAACAGTGCGTGATTCCGAGTCCGTATGAAGAAGTTACGGGAGTTTTAACGGAAGAGAAATCCAAACATCCCAAAACAGCAAGCTGGTTGGCTAAGACCTGATTGATCGATCGATCGATCAAAGGGATCGATCGATCGATCATTCATTTTTCATCCATCGACCTGAGATAGTGGGCTCATTTTCTGAGCATCGATCGATCGATCACAGGGCATCGATCGATCGATCCCCTGTTTTCTGTAGATATTTTGGTTTTTATTTTCTTTTTCCTTTTCTTTTCTAATTTAATTCCACTTACTATAAATACCAATTTTGTTGTAAATAACATATATAATTCGTTTTAGATAGTTTAGGTTATAGTTTTGGAGGTTTGAGAGCTCATTTCTTCATTTCTTCTTTGATTGACACCCATTTGGGTTTGTAATTTGTGCTTTCATCTTCCATATCCATTAATATAGATGTATTTACTTATTTCTTGCTTTGTAATTAGGTTTACATGCTTTATTTACATGCTTTCATTTAGTTACTTTTTAGTGTAGATTTATTACGTTTATTTTCCCTCGTTTTTACCATGCTTTCTAGCTAATTTAGTCTAGGTTGTGTTTGAATGGAACTCACTCGGGTTGATGCGTTGCTTTGCTTTGGTGATGGTGTTTACGGTCTATTTCAGGTGAGTTGTCCTAGCTATTACGCCTAGGAGATTTGACGGGGCATATCATGTATGTCTCGTACTTACGAACTTGCGTGCGTAATTTCTGGGGTATTTGTTGATGCCAAAATCTTATTAGGCTTTTATGCGGATTTAGGGGTGTGACAATCCTTAATTCAATTAACTGTCGAAACGAGACGCATTTGTAATAACTCGTCGACCCATGGGACCATTTTATACTAATTAACTCGGGTGAGGGATATTCGACGCAACCTATAGTTTTTACCGCTTTGTGAATCTAGTTTCATACACTCGCCTAGATTAATATTTCCCTTTTATGCATCTTTTCCTTTTTAGTTTGTAATCACCTTTTTCCCTTTTATTTAGGAGTATTAAATCATATAAATTCTAGCAACTCGTCTCTGTGGATTTTAGATACCCGACTTACCGCTATACTTGTATCGCAAGTGTAGTCATAATTTAGGTTATTTTATTATCGCGGTGAAAGGAAAACAACGACCGTGGCCTTACACGAGCACGCACTTCATGCGGGTCATCACTAATGGATTGGGAAATTGAGCTGGGAGAATTTGACATTGTCTACCATCCAAGGGTGGCAATCAAACACTATCTGATTTTTTGGCCGAGTTCACTTGGGAAGAGGCCGAGGTTGAAAACAAAAAATGTGAGATTACTTAAAGCGATCCAAAAAGAAATGTAGGCTCTTCTATGGATGAGGCTGAGACAAATACAATTAGAGGAAAGACACTCGAGAAGGAAGAGGGAAGTTATCTCTTTAAACAAGGATCCCTGATAGAGGGGAACTTTTCTGGGGCCGACGATGTATGGAGACTCTTCGTTGATGGGTCGTCCTGCGAAAATGGAAGTGGTGCCGGAGTAATAGTGTTAGCACTAAACGACACAAATATAGAGTACGCTCTAAGGTTTAATTTCAACGCCTCCAACAATGAGTCTAAATACTAAGCTTTAGTAGAAGGTCTCTCTCTTGCCCGAGCTCTTAATATCGGCAAACTCCTAGTCCATAGTGACTCCAGACTGGTGGTAAATCAAATATTGGGTGTATACGAAGCCAAGGACGAGAGAATGGCTAAATATCTTAAGAGAGTAGGATCGATGTTGGAAAGTTTCAAAGAGGTAAAGCTGAAGAGAATACCTCGTCTTGACAACGGATGAGCTGACGCACTCACAAGGTTGGCCTCAGCTACAAGAATTGACATCAGAAGAACAGTGCCGATAGAGGTCTTGCTTCGGCCATCTATTGAAGAGGAAGATATCACATTCAAGTCTTACCTGAATCTAAGCATGGAATCTTCATGGATGGATCCTCTTCACAGGTACATCAGAGAGGGGGAGCTACCCTCATCAAAAGCCGAGAGAAGAAAGCTGAGCTATAGAGCTGCCAAATTCTCATTCATAGGAGACACTTTGTATAAAAAAGGGTTTTTGCTCCCTTTGCTCAGATTTATTCATCCGTCCGAGGTTTCGAATATCCTAAATTATATACATGAGGGTTCCTGCTCTAGGCGTATTGGGGGAAGATAATTAGCCAAAAGGATCATAACTCAGGGGTACTGGTGGCCAACCCTGGCAAAAGATGCAGTAGCATATGTCAAGAAATGCGACAAGTGCCAGAGGTTTGATACTATTCCCCATCAACCTCATCAACCTTTGACCTCCATCATATCTCCCTGGCCATTTGCAGTATGGGGAATCGATTTGGTAGGACCCTTGCCAAGAGTTGTGAATAACTATCGGTACTTGATTGTTACGATAGATTACTTTTCCAAGTGGGTAGAGGCCGAGCCAATGATCACCATCACAGAATAAAAGAAATTTTAGTTTATTTGGAAAAACATCATCTGCAAGTATGTTCTACCAAATAACCTAATCTCAGACAATGGGATGCAGTTTAAGAATGACTCTTTGGAGAAATATTGTGAAAGAGTTGGAATTAAATAATTCTTCTCCTCCCCCGACCGACCCTAGGCAAATGGGCAGACAGAGGTGACAAATAGGACGATCCTTGATGGGATTAAAAAGAAGCTAGAAGAGGCAAAGGGTAGATGGATTGAAGAAGTATATGATGTGCTATGGCCCTATAGTACGACAATTAATACTCCTATAGGGTAGACCCCATTCATGTTGGCCTACGACTTAGAGGTTGTCATCCCTATCGAGATTGTCCTTCATACTCATAGAGTTCAGATGTATGACCCTCGGAGAAATGCCACAGAGAGAGAACTTGATCTTGATTTGATTGAAGAGAGAAGAGAAGATGTCGAGGTTAGGTAAGCAGCCGACCAACAAAGGACTGCCAAATTTTATAATCAAAGAGTGAAAGGAGGCCGCTAGTCGTGGGAGACTTGGTTTTAAAGAAGACATGGAAAAATCCCAACAAGCTCCATCCAAATTGTCATGTCCCCTACAGGGTAATCGATGAATTTATCCCAGAAACATACCGATTGTAAAATTAAGAGGGAGAGCCTTTATCAAACCCTTGGAATGCCGACCATTTGAAGAAATATTACTTATGATGTTGTAGTTGGCCTTATTTTTTGTAATGCATATATCAATTTATGAAGAAGTAAATATCAAGGAGAAATATCAGTGTTCCGTCAACATCTTTGTATTAGTGTATGTATTTTAACATCATTTACCAAGTGAAATTATGAGGATAAACATCATAATTTGGTGACCCCAGACCTTTAACATCATTAGGTTGGTGAAATTACGAGGATAAACACCCTAATTTGGTGACCTCTGACCTTTAACATCATTAATTTGGTGAAATTATGAGGATAAACATCATTAATTTGGTGACCACGGGCCTTTAACATCGTTAATTTGGTGATCTCAGACATTTAACATTATTTATTTGGTGAAATTACGAAGATGAACACCATAATTTGGTGACCTCAGAACTTTAAGATCATTTACTTGGTGAAATTATGAGGATAAACACCATAATTTGGTGACCTTAGACCTTTAAACATCATTAGTTTGGTGAAATTATGAGGATAAAACATCATAATTTGGTGACCTCGGATAACATACTTTTGTTTGGTGAAATTATGAGGATAAAACATCATAATTAGGTGACCTTAGACATTTAACATCATTTACTTGATGAAATTTTGAGGATAAACATCATAATTTGATGACCTCAGACCCTTAAAATTTTTATTATGTTTATATTCTTATGCTTAAATTTGTGGTGAATGCGGAACATCACAATTATAGAAACAAAACATCATAAAAGAGTAATAGAAACAAAGAGAGTGAATCTTCTTACATTCATAACATGAAGAGGTTATAGATTTACATTCAAAATATCAAAAAGCTATAACCAAAGTTCATCAAAACAAGAATTACAAAAATCTTCATAAAAATTTCTTCAAAGAAGGATAGACGCTCAGAGCTTAGTTTGACCCTCGACAGGAGCCGACTGGTCAGTAACTGGATTAGTGGGGTCAAGGTTGGGATTCGTAACTTCAACCTTATCATCATGCTGAGCACCATCTTTAGTCATCGTGACCTCTAGAGGAGCCGTCTCGACCGAGCCAACATCACTTTCTTCTACTTCCTTTAAAGCTTGGGCAAATCGAGGGTCTCCAAAGTTGAGACCAACAAAGTCCTTAGCCGATAATCTCCTAGACTCACCCTGCTTAAGATCCACCCATCGGTTGGTCGCTTTGATGCCCCTCTCTAAATACTCAAAGCTGAAGTTGACAAACTCATAAGAGAATTTGTAGTCCTCAATAATTTTCTCTGTAGCATCGGCCAGAGCAACCTTGACAACAACATCGACCTTTGATTGAAGACTCTGATCCTTTTCCTTCAGGGCCTTGTAATGAGATTCCTTCAGTTGAGTGATCTCTCTATATTTATCATTCATATCCCCTTTTAATCTCTCCACCTAAGCATTCAGATTAGCCACGGTCTTCTCAATATCCTTTCCCTTTTGTATAAGGGGCAACCTCTTCAAGGTCCAATCAACAATGTGGTGAAAAGACACAACACTCTGCAGAAGAAGGTCAGACATATGAGTAATAACTTTTAAAAAGGCAAGTTTAACACTTGGGAGAAAATTTTGATACTTGAACTTCCCTGTGAAGGGCAAACTCGGCCAGTAGAGGAACATCTATTGCCTAAAGAAAATGCTTGTCTTCCTCAGTCACGATGGTACCAATAGCATCGGTAACTTGTAAACTATGGCCGATGATGCTTTTTCCTATTTTGAGCTGTGATAGACGAGCAACCAAAGCATCGTCGGTGGAAATGGGTATGGTACAGTCCTTGGCGGGAGTCTTGCTTGGCCTCATATGAGCCGGGTCAGTGGGAGCCTTCCTCTTCTTGGTAGTATCGTCCTTAGAGTTGCTGATGCCCCTTTTTGTTTGGGCAGGTGGGGGTACATTCTTACCGCCTTGTTTTTCCATGAGATTTGTAAGGCTGGGGGATAACATCTCCCAGAAATCATCAGAAATGCCTTCTGGTCGCTCTACAAAAAGAGAAATCTCAGAATTAGAAAGTCAGACATAATGAAAAATATGAGACATAACTTAAGAAAAATTATTGAAACTTAAAAAGCTCGTCTAAAGGACCACTGATTCGTATCAAATTATGCATTTAATCACCCTCGATACTTATGCATTTTAGCCCCCTCGGGTACTTTAATGCCTATAATTATGCTCGTTAATCAGACAACCTCGGTTTTATATGCTAAAATGTTATTTGAGGTATAATTGAGCTATTATAGGTATTAAAGTGCTTAGTATGAAGTTTGAGCACGTTCCGACTAAGCTTCGTCGCGATTCGCACGTTCGGGGGCATTTTTGTAATTTTACACTTTAGGATTTTTGCCCGAAGTATTCACGGAAGTTGTAGCCCTCGGGCCAAGCTTCGTGTGGCCACGAACGGTGCTCGAATCGGAGTCCGAACGAAGAAAACACGGAGCTTTAATCGGAAAGAATTATATGGATTCATTAACAATTTAAATAATTCCATCCATGTCCCTTTTCTTCTTTAATAACAAATCCATTAATTCCCTTTGTGTCCCCAAAACGTTTTTGCAGCAAATGAAGATGGCGATTTGGCCCTAGGCTCGGGTTTTGGGTTCGCCCGAAATTCGAGCCTTTCGTCCGAAATGGGAGCTTGATTTGGGACCACGTACGCAAATGGGTCTTGGACATCTACTTTTTGGAGGGTTTTGTTGGCCATTAATGGTGGACGGAGGTTTTGGCCATTTTTGATGGAGCTTTTGTGGGTGTTCTCGGCTTGGCCAAAAATGGCAGTGGAGGCTGCGTTTTGGGTCTTGGGGTTACATGGCTAGTCTCGGCTTATTTACTTTGGCATGGTTTTGGTTTTTTGTTGGGTATTGCCATAGCAGGGTCGTGATTGCTTTGGCTGTGAATTAGTGGCTGTCACTGCTATCCCGGTCGACCGCGATCAATTCGCCGGTCGACCGGTGTTTGGTTTTTTGCCGTGAGTCTGAGACAGTGTAGTGCTCCATTTTGACGCGGTCGACCGCGATTTGGACCCGGTCGACCGGGACTCTATTTTGGCCGACTTTGCTGATTCTCCCTATTTTCTATTTTCTTTTTCATTTATTTCATTTCTTTTATTCTAACTTAGTATAAAAGGGAACTTTGTTTTTTTTTGGAACATATATTTCATTTTAGGGCAAGAAAATATTGGGGATTTTTGTAGGAGACCTCCCCTTTCCTCATTTCTTGTTGTGTACCCTCCATTAATGTAAGTTTTATTATTCATTGTCACTTTTGCCTACTTTTCTTATCTTTGTCCATTTATTTCCATGCTTAGTTAAATATTTTCATGCCTAGATAATTTTAATTGTTAGATTTAATTAGTTGCTTTAATTAATTAGTTAATTTATTTAATGTCATTTAATATGTTTAGCGGCTAATTTAATTTAGGTTGTGTCGAATTGAACTTATTTTGGGTTGTTTGGTTGCTTTGCTTTGGTGATGGTGTTTACGTATTTATTTCGAGTGTGTTGTCCTAGTTATTACGCCTAGGAAATTTAACGGGGTATATCATGTATGCGTCGTTTTTACGACCTTGCGTGCGTAATTTTTGGGATATTTGTTGACACCAAAATCATATTAGTCCTTTATGCGAATTTAGGGGTGTGACAACTCTTAATTTAATTAATTGACGAAACGAGACGCAATCTTAATAATTCGTCAACCCATGTAACCATTTTATACCAATTAACTCGGATGAGGGATATTCGACGCAACCTATAGTTTTTATTCGCTTTGTTAATCATAGTTTAATTTACACTCGCCTAGATTAATCTTTTTCTTTATTTATCTTTTATTTTTGTTACCCAATATCTTTTACACTTTTATTTAGGAATATTAAACCCTATAAATTCTAGCAACTCGTCTCTGTGGATTTTCGATACCCGACTTATCGCTATACTCACCCGTTGAGTGTAGTCGTAATTTAGGTTTGTTTGTATTAGGGCGGTGAACAGAAAACAACGATCGGCGTCTTTACACGCGCCACTTTTCACCCCTAATCAAAATGGGGCCGTTGCCGGGGACTTGTTGTGTTAGAATTTATTTGATTTAGTATTTCGTAGTATTTTTTTCTATTTGTATTTTTTGCCTAACATTTTTGTAGGATTTCTACATTTGAGCGCCAAGAACCGCTTGAATTTTTCGTGCGCGCATCACTTTGTGGATTTCATCACTTCGAGCCATCTTTGGGGTAAGCATGTCTTATTCCAATCCTTTCGGTAATCATTATGATAATTCTCAAAATTCTTGTAAACCTATGACTTTTGGTCAATACTTAGAGTCCCAAAAAATTACAAATTCAAAAATCACTTTGGGCGAGTATTACAAAAGTCAAACTTTGGAGTGTGTGTATTTTGATGATGATGACAATGATTTTGGGCCTTTACCTCGTTATAATAGGAATTCTGAAACGAATTGCAATAGTTTTCAACATTCCTATAATAATGAGTTTAACTTTAGTTCCGCTAATGATTTTCAAACTCCTCATTTTCAAGCATCCGTACCTCGGCCAATGACTTTCGGCGAGGGTTTGCTCATGCTTGAAAATGAGAGGTATGAAGAACGTTATCGGGAAGAAAATCGTTGTTGGGAGCAAGACTTGGATTTATTATTCGAATCCGACAACGATTTGTCTTCCGAGACTTTTGAAGTCGAGGAATGTTTTGAACCAATTGAGGACTTTGTGCCTAAATTGGAACAAACCATTCGTCACTTGACCCACCTTTTAATTGATAATGAAAGCGAGGATGAAATGGATGTAGTATCCATTTGCAATGAGATGATTTCTTCTTTGGATCCCAAAGAAGAAAGTTTCATTGAAAATGATCCTATCTCCTTTGAAATTCCAACTTTGAGTGATGATAACTCATCTCTTGGGTTTGAATTTCTTTCCTCCCCATTTTCATTCTCCGTTATCACACCGTCACAAGTACCCGATGAATCGGTACCGAACTTTAAAACGTTCAACCCTTTCACCGACGAGGAGTACTTGCTCGAGTTGCTTTCCATGAAGGCATCTTTGCCCTCATGTGCGCCACCTCCCATTCCGCTTGCTAAATCTTTAGGAGGAAATTCAGTTTTTTTTGCTCCCCTTGTGTATTTGTCACCCGTCCTATCCAAATCCCCCATCCTCCCTCCCAAATTTTTAATTGGGGATGGTCCACCTTTTCCACCACCCACGTGCCTTCCGTTGTTTGAACGAAATTCCTATTTTTCGGGAGGCATGCATGTATGTGAGGGTACACCGGTTATCTTCCAAAGTCAAATCGTTTTTATGGTGGACCCTCAGCTATTTAGACTTCTAGTGTACAGTTAGTGTGAAGTCTAAATAGTAGGTTGTATATAGTTAGCTTTTTATTCTTTCTTTCTTTTTAATTTAGTTTAGTGTAATTAGTAAAATCTTCGTTATTTGTTTTTGCTATGCTCGGTACTAACTTGTTTTGTAGATTCTTTGGACTTGTTCTTATGGGGATCGCTCCACTTTTGGGTAATATCGCTCTTTTCCTCTCTTTGACTTGGTTCTTAATTTACATTGAGGACAATGTCAAGTTTTAAGTTAGGGGGTGTGGGATATTCTATCCATTTCTTTATTTAGTCCATGTTTTTGCTCACATGTTAGTTACTTAGTATGCTTTTCTTAGAAAAATTGAAAATTTCAAAAAGCTTTTCTTTATTTTTTCTCCTTTTTTGGGCATTTTGCCTTTGTTTCCGATGATAAAATTTCAATAATTGCCCGATCCAATTGACAACCCAATGATGCATGTTCTCGATTTTAGAAGTTATTAGACTTTAGTCTCGATTATTGATATTGTGAATAACTTCATGAATTAAACTTTAATCCCATGAGCACATGCACTTTTATTGTTATATTGATTTGGTTTAAGATTTTTATAACTCGGTAATCTTTTGTTGCATTGTATATACTTACACCGAGTAAGCTTTGTACCTTTCGTCGTTTGTGAGTGTATACACTATTCTTTTCTCATTGAAAACGTTGAATTCGTTGTTAATCTCACTATTCTTTCATTTGACCGTTCATTAATTGAGTTCATACTTGAAATGTGTTACTTGATCATGATTTTCATGTATTGTTTTGATTCGAGAATTGTGTAAACTTTGTGAAATGATCATAGGCCCTCTTTGTTATATCACCCATATGAGCCGTGACCTCACCCTTATATGTTTACCCTCGTTAACCTTTTTGAGCCTAAATATAGCCTTTCATTTCATACCCCATTCCCATAACCAACTCTACATTTGAGTTTTAGCCCATACATACACTTTCCATACCTTTGTTTGGAATGTTACTTGGTATTGAATGACGTTGTTATGATGCCGGTTGCAATTTAGGCATATGAGAGTTTGATAAAAAGAAAAGAAAGTAGTGAAAAAAAAATGAAGAAAAAGAGAAAGAAAAAATCAAAAGAAAACAAAAGAGAAAATGAGAAAAAGAAGAAAAGAAAAGAAAGAGAAAGTTGTAAATGTTGTATATTGTTTAATAATCTTTGATTACTCTCCCCGATGATATATCTAATGCCTTTTTGGAACTTGTTTTCCATTTTTGATATTGCCCGCATCCTTCCCATTATTCCAAGTTTTCATTTCCGAACACTTTGAATCCGTACATATACCTTTCATTTCGTACCTTAACCCCAAACCTACATTACAACCCTATAAAGTCCTATGTGATCTTAGGGTGCATTTAATTTAAAAGTCATAATAGTTGTGATAATCTGTGAAAATGCATTTCGCCTCCTTTAATGAGCGGTATCCTTTCATTGAGATTACATTTTTCAGTTTATATATTGCGTTCTTCTTTTGTAACATGTGTGCGGCCTAGTTTCCATTTACATTTACTCTTTAGCCCGCATGTTCCGTGTGTTACCTCCCTGTTTCGAGTGAATTCGCTTGATGAGTGTAATGCCCGTGAGGATTGAAAATATGCATGCTTTAATGTTAGTTATCCGGTTTATTTAAGTTTTTGCCAAATCACACTTTGCATGTGCTCGCTCCCCTCCCACATTTAAGGTTTCAATTCTATGAGGTGCGTTCTATAATGTTAATGATTCGAATTTTTTCGTGAATTCATTCACTTTGCTAATAATGCATATGAAATCTTTTTCGCTTTTGTTGGGCTTGTCGCATGTTGGTTCCGGCATATTTTGAGGAAACTTTATGATGTTTGTGGGTATCATCCCTGAAAACCCTCACGAGACGACACTCGTCCACTAGGGTAACCTAGGGGTTTAACGGCTTATTGCATATGCTAAATGCAATCGTGTTCCCTACGAAAGTGGCATTTATATTTTGATGCATATATACATGTTGTGATTTTCTTATAGTTCTTCTTGCATTGAATTTCATTACTAGGGACTAGCAATGTGTAAGTTAGGGGGTGTGATTCGTATCAAATTATGCATTTAATTACCCTCGATACTTATGCATTTTAGCCCCCTCGGGTACTTTAATGCCTATAATTATGCTCGTTAATCAGACAACCTCGGTTTTATATGCTAAAATGTTATTTGAGGTATAATTGAGCTATTATAGGTATTAAAGTGCTTAGTATGAAGTTTGAGCACGTTCCGACTAAGTTTCGTCGCGATTCGCACGTTCGGGGGCATTTTTGTAATTTTACACTTTAGGATTTTTGCCCGAAGTATTCACGGAAGTTGTAGCCCTCGGGCCAAGCTTCGCGTGGCCGTGAACGGTGCTCGAATCGGAGTCCGAACGAAGAAAACACGGAGCTTTAATCGGAAAGAATTATATGGATTCATTAACAATTTAAATAATTCCATCCATGTCCCTTTTCTTCTTTAATAACAAATCCATTAATTCTCTTTGTGTCCCCAAAACGTTTTTGCAGCAAATGAAGATGGCGATTTGGCCCTAGGCTCGGGTTTTGCTCGGGTTTTGGGTTCGCCCGAAATTCGAGCCTTTCGTCCGAAATTGGAGCTTGATTTGGGACCACGTACGCAAATGGGTCTGGGACATCTACTTTTTGGAGGGTTTTGTTGGCCATTAATGGTGGACGGAGGTTTTGGCCATTTTTGATGGAGCTTTTGTGGGTGTTCTCGGCTTGGCCAAAAATGGCAGTGGAGGCTGCGTTTTGGGTCTTGGGGTTACATGGCTAGTCTCGGCTTATTTACTTTGGCATGGTTTTGGTTTTTTGTTGGGTATTGCCATAGCAGGGTCGTGATTGCTTTGGCTGTGAATTAGTGGCTGTCACTGCTATCCCGGTCGACCGCGATCAATTCGCCGGTCGACCGGTGTTTGGTTTTTTGCCGTGAGTCTGAGACAGTGTAGTGCTCCATTTTGACGCGGTCGACCGCGATTTGGACCCGGTCGACCGGGACTCTATTTTGGCCGACTTTGCTGATTCTCCCTATTTTCTATTTTCTTTTTCATTTATTTCATTTCTTTTATTCTAACTTAGTATAAAAGGGAACTTTGTTTTTTTTTGGAACATATATTTCATTTTAGGGCTAGAAAATATTGGGGATTTTTGTAGGAGACCTCCCCTTTCCTCATTTCTTGTTGTGTACCCTCCATTAATGTAAGTTTTATTATTCATTGTCACTTTTGCCTACTTTTCTTATCTTTGTCCATTTATTTCCATGCTTAGTTAAATATTTTCATGCCTAGATAATTTTAATTGTTAGATTTAATTAGTTGCTTTAATTAATTAGTTAATTTATTTAATGTCATTTAATATGTTTAGCGGCTAATTTAATTTAGGTTGTGTCGAATTGAACTTACTTTGGGTTGTTTGGTTGCTTTGCTTTGGTGATGGTGTTTACGTATTTATTTCGAGTGTGTTGTCCTAGTTATTACGCCTAGGAAATTTAACGGGGTATATCATGTATGCGTCGTTTTTACGACCTTGCGTGCGTAATTTTTGGGATATTTGTTGACACCAAAATCATATTAGTCCTTTATGCGAATTTAGGGGTGTGACAACTCTTAATTTAATTAATTGACGAAACGAGACGCAATCTTAATAATTCGTCAACCCATGTAACCATTTTATACCAATTAACTCGGATGAGGGATATTCGATGCAACCTATAGTTTTTATTCGCTTTGTTAATCATAGTTTAATTTACACTCGCCTAGATTAATCTTTTTCTTTATTTATCTTTTATTTTTGTTACCCAATATCTTTTACACTTTTATTTAGGAATATTAAACCCTATAAATTCTAGCAACTCGTCTCTGTGGATTTTCGATACCCGGCTTATCGCTATACTCACCCGTTGAGTGTAGTCGTAATTTAGGTTTGTTTGTATTAGGGCGGTGAACAGAAAACAACGATCGGCGTCTTTACACGCGCCACTTTTCACCCCTAATCAACCACCCCCTAAACCTGTCTGGGAAAGGTAATAGGGGGTCATCAGATGTTCATATTTGATGAGATGACCTTTCTCGCCTTTATTCCGAAGGTCCTCAATGTTCTTATAGTTATCCTGGCTTAAACTAGGGTCGGCTTTTGCTGAAACAAAACTTTACCCCATCTCAGAGGTGTCCGTGGATCAGACGTCCCACCAGCCTCATTCGGGCCAAACTCCCAAGCTCCCAATACAAAGAAATACCGATGTTTCCAGTTATGATTGGAAGTTTGGGTAACTAGAAGGATTTTCTTCTCGGATTTCCTATTTACGAAGTGGTAGTAGCCTGGATGATTTTTGGCAGATAAGGGGATATAACACCCAATAAAAACCCTAACTAGCAGGTCAGTGTGGTGAACGACCTTCCAGAGGACGATAGCCCCAATCATGACCCTCCAGGCATTGGGGGACTGTTGGGAAGGGGCAAGTTTATATAAGAGAGTATGGCTCTGATAGTTGGGTGAATGGGAAGACGAAAGCCTAGCTTCAACAGATGCCCATAAATGCAGATTTCACCATCTCGACCATCAAAGACCCTCTCTCCCTTAAGAGGTTTCCTCAGGATGATTGAGGAATCTATGGAATAAAGATATCTGAAGGCTAGAAGGTTGTACTAATTTACAGTACTCTCATACTCTGTAGCTACTGAGGTATCAAGTTCACTTTCTTCATCATCATTGCCATCCCCAGCAACCTCGGCCTGGGCACCACTGGGAGACCTCTTCGCAAACTCAACACTGGCGGCGGATGATAGAGGAATAACATCAATGGGAGGAGGAATCGCGATGCTAGGCTATGAAATATATATAGAGGGAGATATACGTAAAGGCCCAGCATCTTGGTGAGACGAGGCACGGTCTTAAACCTCCTCATCCTCAGAAACTCCACTTCTCTTGGGGGAATAATCCATAGCCTCTTCAAAAGAGTCTACACTCTAAGTAACCTCAGATGTTGACATAATGTCTGAAGCAGTCGAGTCAGACATTGGGTCAGAGACCTCAGCAGGCCCAGGATGTATAATAACTAATGGTTAAGGAAATATTAGTCTGAGGAGAAAAGCCTCGGAGTCATGAGCCTCGACTTGAGCTAACTCTATCTGTATGATCTTGTTAAAACAATCCTCACGCAGCGTTGGAAACTCTTTCGCAAGTTTATACAGGGGTCGTAGCATCCGATAAATGACACTACATTTATGGTTTATTCAAAAACACAAATTGGTTATTTACTTCTAACACCTAGGCAAAAGATTGTATAGTTTTCACTAAGAACACCAAGTATAGGTGAGATGAAGCCACTGGAGAAGATGACCGTAGGATCACTCGAAAGCCTAAAGATGAGAATTTTTTTCTAAAATAACCTCAGAGAAGTCTAGTATGGCTCCAAAGTCGCCTAACTATTGCAACCCTGACCTAATGACCACCCAACATGGGCGAAGAACCTCACCGGAATGGAAAAAGATCGTCAAAAAATTAAAATAACAAATTAATGCCTTGAATTGAAAATGGAAAGTGTGAAGAATAATACCTGACTAAGTTTTAATGAAGGGATAATGAGTTAAGCTCTAAAAGACCCAGAATGATGAAAAATGGTGAAGTGTTAGGGAGGCAGTTGTAAGAAAAGCTCTAAACAGGAAACCAAATGGAGAAGAAAGAGAGAGGAAGGAGAGAAATGGCATTTAAATCATTATCATGATTAGGCGCAAAAACCAAAACACTCATCATTGCACCTCGAAACCCTAAAGGGTGCTGCCACATCAGTTATTGTCTTGGGACACACGCAAGATAGTTAAAAGGATGACATGTGTCCCAATGGTCATTCACATATCCTAATATGCATAAATGTCTTTTCATCGCCTCAGTACATATACCCCTTAGCCATCTACTCACATAGAAGGCTACGGCTGGGGGTGATTGATGAGCCTAAAATGTACCCCCGTACTCGGGGTCAATAACCTCGGACGACCTCGGGGCCGAGTCATCGGGAAGCTAACAACAACCATCAGAAGGGTCATCTTTCACAAGGTCAACTGTCAATGATAATCTCATCTGCTCGAGGTCGGCAACACCTCATGGGCTCAACCATGGTCACTCTCATTCTCTACTCTAGTTGACAGTGCAAATAGGACCCAATATACAACCTCAACTCATCTACATGGCTGAGGTCATATTTATGATTGGCAGACTAACTCAACTCTCGGACTTACCAACATCATACTCGGATGGGTCGAGGTTCCAGTGGATGACATCACAGGTCTGAGCATACGCAAGCACATGGGAGACTTGGAAAACGTGGACTAAACCATTACAACCAACTCATTCCCCTCACATGGGGGAATATTTAGTCCTCATTATATGTATGTGGCACAACCAAGTGTCCAAATGAGATTGGTTTGATCACCACACACATGCTCATGGCACGCTTGGGGGGCACACTACATCCCCCAAGCACTATATATACATGTCTTCTTCTACCTTGAAAAGGAGGGAATATTGAAAACCCTAGCCAAACTCTAGTACATTTACAAGAGAGATAGATAGATAGATAGAGAGAGTGAGTTCATTGTAATACATACCATTAGAGCCATATTTACTAGTGGATTTCTTGCATACTCACATAGTGAATGTAGGCCTAATTGGCTGAACAAATTTAAATCATTGAGTTCATCTTCTTATCCTCATCTCCTTCGCTCATATATACATATATCCATCTCCAATGTTGTGTAGTGATTGAGCTTAAGCTATTCATAACCTAATCTTAATCTGGTGGTGCTGATTACAGCATCACCAGTTATATAATTGATATACATTATCTTTTAAATCTTTTAGATGATATAAGGAGTACGAGATAATTATTGTTTTTGTTTGGTTTGGTTATTGGATAATTACTAGCTGTTGGTTTGTTATTGTATAGTATGTTAGGAGTATGGGATAATTATTGGTTGTATTTGGTTTGGCTGTTTGATAGTCATTGGTTGTTGGTTTGTCGTTGGATAATATGTTAGAAGGTGTACAAGATAAGTAGAAGGAGTATAGGATAATTATTGGTTTGATTGTTGGATAATATGTTGGACAATTATTGGTTGTCGAAGAACGGAGACTTCCTAATTTTTACCCCCATCTCTCTCCAATTAATGTGCTATTTGCAAAACTCTTGAGTTCTAAAAAGTTTCAAAACTCTTGAGCTCTAAACACTTGCGTATGAGGTGTTGGTGTCACTCATGGTGCCTTTTGGGTTCCGCTTGGGGTGATCGCCCCCCCACGACATGTTTCTAAGATTAAGTGTGCCTGTTTTTGACTTCATATCCTATCCTAAAATCGGGAGTCCCATGGCTACGTGACTGGTTACACCTATTACGTTAGAAACCCACGGGGTGTTCATTTCACTCGTGGTGCCATTTGAATGCAGCTGGGGGTGCCCCCCGCGGAACATTTTTAAGCTAAAGTTTGCTTGTTTTCGAATTTTTGTTTGTGTTCTGTGCTCAAACTTGGAGTCCCTCAACTGTGAAGTCGGTTGCTAGGTGTTATGTTGTATGTGCATGGGGGTTCATGCCGCTTGTGGTGCGTGCCCCCTCATGGCATGTTTTTAAGCCTAAGTGTGCATGCTTTCGATTTTTTTTGTATTTCACATGCACATCGTGCTACTCTATACAGACACTACACTATCTTTGACACTTACCCAAGTTGCCAATGTCACAGAGAGCCTAATATGGAGAGTCTCAAATATGAGGTGGAGAACAAATCCACTGCTAATGACGCCTTGTACGTCTCTCTACTGATTATCCATGATCAATATCTTCTCGCAAAGATGTTAAACTTTCCAATTCGTTTGATGAAAAATTCATTGCCCACCATTTTAAAAACCTTGCAGGTCATTGATGACTTTTTCCAGAGATTTAGGCCTATGTTTGAATAAGTACATGGCAACCACTGCTCCAAAATAATAAAAGGCATCCCTGATTGGAAACAATTCATCCATACAAGTATGAGTGTATGTTGGATTCTTTTACTGATACTCGTGTGGACATATTATTTTCTATAAGTGAGGTGGGAATTATGTGCACGAATTGTTTCCTAGACAACCATGGTGGGCACTGTATGGAAACAATTCGTCCATACATCCATACGAGTTTTAGTAAAATAATCTAAGATACACTGATACGCGTATGGATGAATTGTTTCCTATCAGTGATGCCTTTGATTATTTTGGAGAAGTGGTTGTCCTTTATTTAGTCATAGACTAGCCTAAACCTCCAAAAAAGGTCGTCAATGGCCTACGTGATTTTGAAATGGCGGGCATTGAATTTTTTATTGCAAGAGTAGGGGAAGTTTAAGAGCTTCACGATAAGATATTGAACATGGACAATCAGTTGAGAGGTGTACTAAGCATCGTCGCTAGAGGATTTGTACTCCACCTAATATTCGGGATTCACCATCTTAGCCTCTGTATGGCCTTAGGAACTTAAGAAAGTGTCAAAGCTAGTTTAGCGTCTGTCTAGAGTTGCATGGTATGTGTGTAAACTAAAAAACAATCGAAGCAAACTTAGGCTTGAAAATGTGGTGCGGGGTGGGGGGCACCCTGCGACACCCAAATGGCACCGCAAGTGGAACAAACCCTTGTGAGCAACCAACGTAATATGTAACAAACAGTTGCACAGCTACGAGACTCCCAGTTTGAGGATATGACAAAAAATTCAATTCGAAAACCAATATTCTTATGTTTGAAAACATGCCGCGGGGGGCAGACACTCCCAGCGGCACTGAAAGGGCACCGGGAGTAACACGAACACCTCGTCCATGTCTAATGTAACACATAAAAATTGACTACGGTGCTGCTAGACTCCCAGTTTGAGGATCAGACATGAATTTGACAATAGGCAGACATAGGGTTGAAAACATGTCCCGGGGGAGGGGCACCCAAACGGTACAAGGATTAGCATAAACACCTCGTGCACATCCAACGTACCACGTAGCCATCGGTCGCCCAATTTTGGGAATCTCGATTGAAGGATAGGACCCGAATTCGAAAAAGGTCACACTTAGACTTGAAAACGTGCTACGGGGGACGGGCGCCCCCAGCGTTAGCAAAATGGCACCGCAGGTGGTACTAACACCTCGTGCCCGTCCAATGTAACACGTAGGAACTGAACACACATCCGCAGGACTCTCGATTTGAGGATAGGACCCATACACGAATTCAAAAATAGGTACACTTAGGGTTAATAACATGTCGCCGGGTGGCGGGCATCCCCAACATCACCCAAAAGGCAATTTGAGTGGAACTAACACCTTGTGTGCATCCAAACGGTGTAGCTGGGACGCTCGGTTTGAGGATAAGACACGAATTCGAAAAGAAAAATACTTTGGATTGAAAATGTGGCATAAATGGAGACACTGCTAGAAGCACCCAAATGGTACCTTGAGTGGCACAGAAACATCTTGCGCATCAATCGTAACATGAAGAAACTGCTCACGGAATCGCGGGACTCCCGATTTGAGGATAGGACACGAATTCAAAAGCATGCACACTTAGACTTGCAAACGTGCCCCCGGGGTATCCAGAGGAACCCAAAGGCCACTGTGAGTGGAACGACCCCCTTGTGCACATCTAACCTAGAACGTAGCAAACGATCGTGTCCTCGCGAGACTCTCGATTTGAGGATAGAACCAAAACACAAATTAAAAAATAACAAAACTTAGGCTTGAAAACGTGTCACGGGCAGGCGGGCACCCCTAGGAGCACCCAAAAAACATCGCAACTGGCAGGAACATCTCGTGCGCATCCAACGTAATATGTAGAAATTGGTCGCCCAACAATTGGTCTCCCGATTTAAAGATAGGATAGGAATTCGAAAACATGCACACTTAGGCTTAAAAACGTATCGTGAGGGGCGGGAACCCCTTGAGGCACCCAAACGGCACCGTGAGTGGCACGGACACCTCGTGCACATCTAATTTAGCACATTAGAATCATTTTCATAGCCGTGGGACTCTCAGTTTGTGGATAGGACAAGAATTCAGAAACATGCACATTTATTGGCATGAAGACCTTGTACGCATGAACGTACCAGGCGGGGTCGGCACCCCTAATGTCACCCAAATGGCAACATGATTGGCATGAACACCTTGTGCGAATCCAACATAACATCTAAAAATTGGTCGTGTAGCCGAAGGACTCTCGATTTGATGATAGGACCCAAACACGAATTCAAAACATGCACACTTAGGCTTGAAAACATGCCGCGGGGGTGAGTAGCCCCAGCGGTACCCAAATGGCACCGCGAGTGGCACAAACACCTGTTGCATGTCTAATGTAACATGTATCAACTTGTCGCAAAGCCATGGGACTCTCGATTCGAGGATAGAACATGAATTCGAAAACATGCACACTTAGGCTTGAAAACGTGTCGCGATCACCCCCATTGGCACATAAATGGGAACGCGAGTGGCATGAATACCTCGTCCACATCCAATTTGATATGTTGAAACCATCCACACTTCCTCAAGACTCCCAATTTGAGGATAGAACATGAATGCAAAAATAGATGCACTTATGCTAATACGTACCGCGAAGGGTGGACATCCCCAGAGGCACCCAAACGGTACTCCGAGTGGCACGAACACCTCATGAAGGTCAAACGTAACACGTTTTGATCTTTTGTGCAAATGCTGGACTTTCAATTTGAGAATAGGACCCAAACACGATTTCAAAAACAGGCACACTCAGGCTTGAAAATATGCACAGTGGGGGGGGGGGGAGCTGCTCCCAAATGGCATTGCGAGTGTCCCGAACACTTCATGCGTGTCCAACGTAACACGTAGCAATTATTGATGTAGCCGCTGAGACTCCCATTTGAGGATAGGACATGAATAAAAAAAAAGGCACACACAGGCTTGAAAACGTTTCGGGGGGGACCCCAAGCCACTTAAACGTCATTGCGAGTGGCACGAACACCTCACACGCTACGAACGTAACACGTAACACGTAACAACCGGTCACATAGCCATGGGACTCCCAATTTGAGGATCGAACATGATTTTCAAAAGAGGAACCCTTTGGCTTAAAATCATGCAGGGGGTCCCCAACGGCACCCAAAGGGCAACGAACGTGGCACAATACCTCAGGCATGTCCAACATAACACCTAGTAATCAACCACGCATCCGCGAAACTCTCGCTTTAAGGATAGGACCCAAACACGAATTCATAATTCAACAAACTTAGGCTTGAAATCGAAATGTGGGGGCAGGGGGCTGGCACCCCCAGTGTCACCCAAACTGCACCATGAGAATCAAGAACACCACGTGCATGTCCAGCATAATACATTGCACTTGAACGTATAGCCTCAAGACACACAGTTTGAGGATAGGACACGAATTCGAAAATAGTCACACTTAGGCATCAAAATGTATGACGGGGAGGGGGAACCCCCAGTGGAACCCAAATGGCACTGCGAGTGGCATAACCACCTCGTAAGTATCCAAAATAACATGCAGCAACCAATTGCATAACCACATGACTCCCAATTTGAGGATAGGGCCCGATCTAGAAAATTGACACACTTAGGCTTGAAAACGTGTTCGGGCACCTCCAGTGACACCCAAACAGCACTATGAGTGGCATGAACATCTTGTGCATGTCCAATATAACACGTAGCTACTGGCCACATAACCGGAGGGGTCTTGATTTGAGGATAGGAGCCAAACATGAATTTTAAAAGATGCACACTTAGGGGTGAAAACATGTCGTGGGGAGGGGGCACCCCCATCAGCACCCAAACGGTACTGCGAGTGGTACGAACACCTCATGAATACCTGATATAACACGTAGAAACCGTCTTCATAACTTTGGAACTGCCAATTTGAGGATAGGACACGAATTCAAAAAATAGGCACAATTAGGCTTTAAAACGTGCTAGGGGCCGGGGGGAGCGGGCACCCCTAGCGAAGCCCAAATGGCATCATGGGTGGAGAGAACACCTCGTGTGCATCAAATGTAATACGTAGTAACTGACCTAGAAGATATGGGACTCCCAATTTGAGGATATGACAGGAATTTGAAAATAGGAACGCTTAGGTTTGAAAATGCGTTGTCAAGGGGGGGGGGGGGGGGACCCCCAGAGCACCGAACATGGCACTGTGAGTGGAAGGAACATCTAGTGCAACATAACATGTGTAAATAGGTCGAGCAATCATGGAAATCCCGGTTTAAGGATTGGACCCAAATTCAAATTCAAAAACATGAACAGTTAGGTATGAAAATATACCGTAGGAGGGTGGGCATCGCCAACGGCACTCAAATGGCACCACGAGTGGCACGAAAACCTCCTTCACATCCAACGTAACAAGTGTTAACCTGTCGCGTATTCGTGGGACTCCTATTTTAAGGATAGGACACAAATTCAAAAATATGCACACTTAGGCTTGAAAAGGTGCCGTGGGGGCAAGTCACCCCCCAGAGGAACCCAAACGCATCGTGAGTGGAATGAACACCTCTTTCATGTCCAACATACCATGTATCAATGGGACTCACAGCCATGGGACTCTCGGTTTGAGGATAGGATACACATTCAAAAGAAGGCACACTTAGGCTTTAGAACATAATGCGGGGGAGGAGCACCCCCAGAGGCACCCAAATGGCACCGCAAGTGGCACGAACAACTTGTGCCGATCCAACGTAAGTCGTAGAAATTGATCCCGTAGTAGCGGGACTCCCAGTTTGAGGATAGGATACGAATTCAAAAATAGGCACACTTCGACTTGAAAACATGTCGCAGGGGTTGGGGGCACCCCCTTGAACCGCAAGTGGCATGAACATCTCGTGTGCATCCAACAAAACACATAACAATCGAATGTGAAGCTGCGGTACTCCCAGTAAAAGGATAGGACCAAAACACGAATTCGAAAATAGGCACAATAGACTTGAAAATGTGCCGTGAGGGGCAAGCACACCTAGTGGCACCCAAACGGCTTTGCAAATGACACAAAACCTCGTACGTGTTCAAAGTAACACATAGCAAGCATTCGTGCAGTCATGGGACTACCGTTTGAGGATAGGACACGAATTCAAAAAAGGCACACTTAGGCTTGAAAACGTGCCACAGTCGAGCAGGCACCCCAGCGGCACCCAAACGACACTTCGTGTGGCATGAATACCTCATGCGCATCCAATGTAATATTTAGCAACTGGCCTAGCTGTCATGTGACTTTCAAGTTGAGGATTCGACACGAATTCAAAAACATACACACTTAGGCTTGAAAATATGCCGCGGGGTGCGGCCACACCTAGCAGCACCCAAACGACACAATGAGTGGAAAGAAAACCACGTACGCATCCAATGTAACAACTGGCTACATAGCCTCGAGACTCCCGATTTAAGGACAGAACACGAATTCAAAAATAGGCACACTTAGGCTTGAAAATGTGTCGTGGGTTGGAGGGAACACAAAATTGGTATTACGAGTGCCATGAACATCTCAAGCTCGTCTAACGTAACACGTAGAAATTGGCCACATAGCTGCAGACTCTCGATTTGTGGATAGGAGCCAAAAACAAATTCAAAAATAGGCACATTTATGCTTGAAAACATGTTGTGGGGCGGGCACCCCCAACGAAACCCAAATGGCACCGTGAGTGGCATGAACACCTCGTGCGCATTGATGATGCTAAGATTTAGCACCACCAGATAAGTGATGATTAGCTCAAATAGTGATAACAATGGCAGCCATGAGTATAAGAGGAATACGACAATGATGTATAGTGGTTCAGCCAATTAGGCCTACATCAACTGTGAGTGTGTGATCCACTAAATATAGGCACTAATGGCCTTTTATATAATGCACATAAGCTCTCTCTCTCTCTCTTTACTGTGTGTACAAGCAGAGTTTTAGCTAGGGTTATAATTATCGATCCTTTTATAGGGTTGAAGATGACAAGTATATATAGGTCTTGGGGGGAGTAGTGTACCCCCCAAGCATGCATGGTGCATGTGAGTGATGATATAGACAATCCCCTGCTGACACCTGAAGGCGCCACTTGTGATTAATGATGACATAATATTCCCTCACGTGAGGGGATGATATTATTATAACGGTCTATTCCACATGCTATATGAGTTCCACGCGCACTGTTCCATGCGTCTCCCAAATTATGCGCTGTGATGATGTCACCCTCAGCCTAAGACGCTAGGCCTAGAATAAAGTTGATGCTGGCAGTGGACCCGATTGGATGTGGGCCTCGTACTGTCGTCCCCTCACAGGGTCATTCGACGCATGATGAGGGTTCATCCCCTTGTAGGGTTATCTGGTCCATGCCGAGGTGTCGGCCCCGTGAAGGGTCTTCTGGGCCATAATGAGGGCTCGACCCCGTGAAGGGTCCTCTGGGCCATGATGAGGGGTCGGCCCCGTGAAGGGTCATCTTGGCCATGATGAGGTGTCAGCCCCTTGAAGGGTCATCTGGGCCATGATGAGGGGTCGGCCCCGTGAAGGGTCGTCTGGGCCGTGATGAGGTGTTGGGCCCTTGAAGGGTTGTCTGGGCCATGATGAGGGGTCGACCCCTTGAAGGGTCATCTGATCTTGGCTGATCCTTCCTGTAACGGAACTGTGGTCATTGGACTCGTCCTAGGCTTGAGCCCTCATCTGGGTAGAGGACACCCTCGGCCTGGCCGAGGGTATATATGGGTATATCAATCACCCCCAGTCCTTAGCCATCGATGTCAGTCTGAGATGGCTTAGGAGTAATATTGCCTTGGAATTCTCAAGTGGGTGGTCAGATGGATAAGTGACATCTGTCAAGTTGCATATTGTCAGGTGTCCATCGTTGTTTCAGTTTCCCAGGTGTGGTTGCACACTGTGTGTGGGGCTTAGTGACCTAATGATGCATTTCCTCATGGGCTGTGCGTCGCCTTAATTTAAGGGCCCACAAATAAAAAAGTACTTAAACTGTTTGTAAATAATCACTCTTTTCTTCTTCTTCTTCTTCTTCTTCTTCGCGCCCAGGCTTTCTCTTTCTAGCTTTTTAACAGCTCAACCGTCATTTTCTGTAATTTCAGCCTTTGCTTCTATGTTTCAAGCTCCATTCAGTCGTCGTCTTCGTCCTCAGGTAACTCTTCTGCCACTAATTCCTCTCTTAGCTTCTATTTTTGTTTTGTTTCTTGCATTTGGGTTTGTTTCCCCTATTTTCTGGGTTTCTTTACTTTTTCAGCGTGTAGACCCACCTTGCAGTGGTGGTTGTAGGGCAGTATTTAGATTTTAGGTTCCTCAGAGTTCATCCCCCATCTTTCAGTGGTGGTTTAGTGCCCCCTTGTGGCATTTATAGGGCTTTCTGACATTTTCTGGCGTTCTTCTCTGGCGAACTGTTTTCCTTTATTCTCGAGTTTCGTCAACAAAAAACCCTTTATTTCTTTGGTTTGATCCAAAAGTCAACTTAGTCAACTATGAACTTGTTTGTAGTTGGTTTAAACAAATTCCTTTAAGTGTAGGGTCATCCCCTTAATGCTTAGAAGACTTTATGATTTAGCCGAGGAGTTTCCAACCTTGAGGGAGAAATTCTTTTCTGAGGTCAGGTTCCTAGAGGAGGAGTACGAGCGAAGACGAGGGGCAGAACCTAATTGGGTACGACCCATCTTCCCCATTCCCCTAGCCATAATAATACCATATGAGTCTTGTGGGCCTTCCTTTCATGCAATTGAGAATCAGACATACGAGGGAGAGATGAATGAGAGAGCATCATCACCAACATGTGCTGGGCCTTTTGGGATGAGAGAAAAGTCCCCTCTTAGCCCAAGTCGACAAGCCGAGGGCATAGTGCATTCTGAGGTTGTCCCTATAACAGCCCTGTCCTCTCTTGCCTTCCAGGCGGCCCTTCCAGATGGACCACCAACAGGCATTGAGGTTGAGAGATTCATGGATGAGGGGCATGAGGATGATAGTGAGGATCTGGATGCTCACCAAGTTGACACTTCTAGTGCCTCAGCTTATGTCTCCTCCGTTAGGGATCGCGACCTTTTTCTATGGAGGCACACGTTTGGTATAAAGCCCAATGTGATTATGAGGGTTCTAAATGCAGACGAGAGATTTTTCCAAGGGAATGAGGGGGGAAGTTTCTATTTATGAGCAGATGCTTAGGGTAGGTGTTAGGTTCCCTATGCACCCTGCAATAGTTGACATACTATCTTCCCTTGGGTTTGATCCCTCTCAGCTTCCTCCCAACTCTTGGAGAATCATCCTCGGCTATATCTCCCTTTGGAAGAATACTTTCATTGACGAGTCCTCGATTGATCTTTTTATAGCATGCTACAATTTCACTTCCTCGTCCAAACAACCTGGGTATTTTCATCTGGGGGCGAGGAAGTCTGACAAAAGACTACTTCATGTGGCTTAAACTTCAAACCAAGAATGGAAGAGGAGATTTTTCTTCATCTCTGGGGATTGGGAATTCGCCACCGAGGTAGAGCCTTTAGAAGACAGCCCGAGGGTTCCAAGGTCATGGTCCAACCCTTCAATGAGAGCATGGTCAGACCCCGAACTTAGTTTGGAGGAGATGGACATTGTTGACTACCTGAGGGAACAAGGGAAAGAGGGTGAACTTCACAAATTTGAAGAATTGATGACCCCTCGCTTCCTCAATGAAGCTGGTCTGAGGGTCGGCCCCCTGACAGAATTATTTGAGTATATTTTTTCTCAATTTTTAAATTTCTCCAAGTGTTTCCTCTTTGCCACTGTACCTCTCTGATATATCGTCTCCTTTTCAGGTCGTCCTTCAAATATATCTGATCAACTCTGGGAGATGACTTCCCCAAGGTTACTGTCTGGCTTGGGAAGGAAAAAAGTCAAAGAGCCTCAGTAGCCTCTAAGAAAGACAAAGGCCGTGGGGTCGACAAAAGTGGAGCCGACCGCCGACAGTCACAAAAGGAAGGAGCCCAAAGTTCCTGGGGGCTCTTGGCCTGACTCTCGGACGAGGGCGAGGGTAGAGGTGTCTCAGGAACACACTGACGGGACCATATCCTCTTCCAGAATGTGTGCCTATTGGTCTCAGAATCTTACTTTCCTCAAGGCAGAACCCTCGTCCCTCATAGCCAACCTGAGGGCGGCCAAAGCCTCAATATTTTTCTACACCCTCGGTCGCAGATTATGAAGTCTTATCAAAGATTCCCCCGGCTAAGTTCTATGATTATGGTCTGCACACTTTGGCTTAGGTATCTCTTTCGACTTCATTCATTTTGATTTACCACCATTTCATGAATTGTTCCCTCGGCCCCTTTTAATATGCATTTTTCTATGCAGTCTGTATGCGCCTTCACCTCTGCTACTCATTAAATGGATGCCAATCAACAAAAGTTTTATGATGCTGAGGGAGCTATTCAATATGAGGCTGATCTGAAGACCGAGTTGGAAATTTCTAGGGTAGAGTTAGAAAGTGTCAGTAATGAGCATGCAAGGGTCCTTGATGAGCTGGTGAAGCAGCACAAGGCTAATCTTATGGAGAAGGACACCCTTATCAAAGAAAAGGAAGAGGCCTTGACCAATCAGGGGGTCCAATTCAAGGGTGATCTTGATGAGGCGATAAAGAAGGCCGAGGACAATGCAGTGGAGGCTTACAAACTCTCAAGCGAGTTTCAAGGCTTCAGTCTTGAGTATTTGGAGAGGGGGATCAGGACGTCCAGTCCGTGGGTCGTCCTGAAGTTTGCTGATGATGTGTCGTCCATCCTCCCCTCTCTGGAAGCAGTGGAGTTGGACGACCCACTTATTATTGAGGCTCTGGCCCATGTGGAATCTCAAGTGAACATTGAAGGCATCGACACTTTTGAAGATCGGCCTGTCTTGGTCACTGAAGAAACTCCTCTGGTTAACGTTGAGGCCTTGCCTGCTGATACTGCTCAATAGGGTGGCTGTCTGTATCCCATACCCTCTGTTTGTAAAAAAAAATTTTGTACTTTATTTTTGTTGGACAAGCATTTGTAACACTTGGTTTATAATATAATGTCTCTTCCTGTCTTATATGCTTGCCTCTTGCCTGATTTGTTTTAGCTTATGATATTTGAATTAACCATCCCATGAACTCCCCCCTTGTCTTTCTTGAGGCTGAATGGAGGGTCGTCCCTACCATTTACCCTCATAATAGCCGAGGGTGGTCACCATTAAATTAATGATGTTTTCAATTATTTCAAATCCCCCCTTGTCTTTATTGGGAGTGAATGGAGGGTCATCCCTACCTTTCACCCTCATTATATCCAAGGGTGGTTACCACCAAACTAATGACGTTTTCAATTATTTCAAGCCCCCCTCGTCTTTCTTGAGAGTGAATGGAGGGTCGTCCCTACCATTCACCCTCATTATAGCCGAGGGTGGTTACCACCAAATTAATGATGTTTTCAACTATTTCAAGTCCCCCCTCGTCTTTCTTAGGAGTTAATGGAGGGTCATTCCCACCATTCACCCTCATCATAGCCGAGGGTGTTCACCACCAAATTAATGATGTTTTCAATTATTTCAAGTCCCCCCTCGTCTTTCTTGGGAGTGAATGGGGGGTCGTCCCCACCATTCACCCTCATCATAGCCGAGGGTGGTCACCACCAAATTAATGATGCTTTCAATTATTTTAAGTCCCCCTTCATCTTTCTTGGGAGTGAATGGAGGGTCGTCCCTACCATTCACCCTCATTATAGCCGAGGGTGGTTACCACCAAACTAATGATGTTTTTAATTATTTCAAGTCCCCCTCGTCTTTCTTAGGATTGAATGGAGGGTCGTCCCTACCATTCACCCTCATTATAGCCAAGGGTGGTATAACGAGGATAGCCCTAATCATACTAGAATTTACAAACAAGAGATGAGTGGACAATATGAAATTCTCATTAACATTCCAAGTGTTCTGTTGGAGCAACACATTCATTACAACCGTGGTCCGATAGGACATTACAACATTATTGATAGTATTTCTTTAAATAATCTGCATTCCACGGGTTGGAAAAGGGTTCCCCTTCAAGGTTCTCCAATCTATAGGTTCCAGGGACAACTTCATCAATGACCCTATATGGGCCATGCCAATTTGGGTGGATCTTGCTAGGTTTCTGCCATGTCTTTTTGAGGACTAGGTCCCCCACAGTGATTATCCTTTGCTTCACCCTCTGGTTATAAAACTTGGCAGTCCTCTGCTGGTAGGCTGCTTGCCTTATCTTAGCGTTTTCCCTCCTTCCCCCGATCAAGTCTAAGTCAAGTCTCCTTTCTTCCATATTTCTCTGGGGGTCATACATTTGGACTCTGTGAGTAGGAAAGCCAATCTCGATGGGGATGAGGGCTTCTGAGCCATACGCCAACATGAACGAGGTTTCTCCGATAGGAGTATTTGCCGTCGTCCTGTAGGCCCACATTACAGCGTACAACTCCTCTTCCTTTTGCCTCCTCGAGTTTCTTCTTGACCCCATCTAGGATTGTTCTGTTTGTAACTTCAGTTTTCTCAATAGCCTGAGGTCGTCCTAGGGTAGATAAGAACTATTTTACCCCCGTTCTTTGATAGTGTTTCTCTAGGGATACATTCTTGAATTGAGTCCCATTATCTGAGATGAGGGTGTTGGGTAAACCATATCAGCATATAATTTTTTTCCATATGAACTGGAAGGTCTTCTGCTCGGTAATCGTGACCATCGGCTCCGCCTCCTCCCATTTTGAGAAATAGTTAATTTCTACGATCAAGTATCGATAGTTATTGACGGCCCTAGGCAAGGGTCCTACTAGATCGATTCCCCATACTGCAAATGGCCATGGGGATATGATGGAGGTAAGAGGCTGATGAGGTTGGTGAGGGATGGTGGCGAACCTTTGACATTTATCACACTTTCTTACGTATACCGTGGCATCTTTTCCCAGGGTCGGCCACCAACATCCCTGGGTTACTATCATCTCTGCTAAAGACCTACCCCCAATTTGGATTGAACATGACCCCTCGTGCACATCTTGCAAGATGTGTGGGACCTCAGACGGGTGCACACATCTGAGCAAGGGGAGCAAGAACCCCTTTTTGTACAAGATGTCTCCGATGATGGTGAATTTCGCGGCTCTGTATCTCACCTTATTCCTTTCTTGTTTTGCTTCTGGCATCTCCTCCTCTTTAATGTATCTTATTAGAGGGTCCATCCATGAAGCTTTCCCATTGATAGTTAAGCAATACCCGAGTGTTCCCTCTTCCTCTTCAATCGTTCGTCGAAGCAAAATTTCCACTGGGACTATCCTCCTGATATCTGTCCTAGTTGCTGAGGCCAGCCTAGAAAGCACATCGGCTCGACCATTATCAAACCTAGGTATCCTCTTCAACTTTACTTCTACGAAGCTCTTCAATAGTGCCTTTACTCTTTTAAGATATTTGGCTATTCTCTCATCCTTATCCTCGTATGCCCCTAGTATTTGATTTACCACAAGTCTTGAATCACTATGGACCAAGATTTGACCAACACTTAAAGATCTGGCTAAGGAGAGGCCTGCTATCAGGGCCTCATATTCAGACTCATTGTTGGAGGCTTTGAAGTTGAACCTCAGGGCATACTCAATGTTTGTTCCATCGGGTACGGATACTATTAATCCAGCCCCACTTCTGCTCTTGCAAGAGGACCCATTGATTAGGCATAAATTCTTTACATTTATCCCCTTAATTTCGGTATTTTTATGATCCCGTGCAGTGTAAATAGCTTGGATTTGTCTCATATTTATGATACTAACCCTTTTTGGCAAGTATTTCGTATTTTTTGTATCTCTTATGTGTTTTACAGGTATTTCATGCAAGAAAGATGGAAAAGAGCACTCAAAATAGTGAAAGAAACCAAGAAGTGGGGAGTTGAAGGGCATTTTTGTAATTTTTCAGCCTTAGTCCGGAGGTGGGTCCAAGTAGAAAGTTTAAGATCTTTCAATTACAAGAACACTGGAAAAAATGGCACCCAAATCCGAGCTACGGTGAAAGAGTTATGATCCCTTGAAGTTGCAGAAAAATCATAAAAGAAAGGTTAGAAAGGCAAGTTCAAGGGTATTTTCATAATTATGCAACCTGATTCCAGAGGTGGGGCCTCTGTAAAGTTGAATATCCTGGAACAACGAGAATACTGGAAAAAATAGCACCCAAATCCGAGCTACGGTGAAGGAGTTATGATCATTTGAAGTTGAGAAAAAATCCAAGGAAGAAAAGAAGAAAGTTGGAAAATATTTTAAGTGTTGAAAGAGGCCAAAAACCAGCGAATTCACCTGAACCGGTACACCCAGAACCCGAACCGGTTGGCCCATTTGTCATGCCCCAGATCCGTTACAAAATTAGTCACGCTCAGAACCGGTTACAAAATTTGTCACGCTTTCTAAGTGTGACAAATTGGCAGATACGGAATTTTTATTTTGTGTTTATATTTTAGCCAACATAAATTTATGTTTTGGGGACTCTTCTAAATGACCTCTAGCCTATATATTTAGTCATTACGACTCTTTTTTATTCAGATTTCATTCATGTAAAAGCTCCATAACAAGTAGGAACATCTAGGAGAAGAATCTACATATTTTGCACCTTTAATTCAAGAGCTTTTCTAGTTTTTCTTCAATCTTTGATTTCTTCTTGCATGTTCTTGTTCTTCAATCATGGTAACTTTTATTTCCATCACTTTTATTATTATTCACCATGTTAGGCTAGGTTTTTAAAGGTTTGGATATACATGAACCCAGCCTGATGTGTTAACATGTATATAAAATTAGTCCTCTGAATTTAGTGATTGATTACGATCGTATTGCATAGGAACACAACAATTGTAGGTCTTTATATCTCGTTTTCCTCTGGTTAACCGGGATGATTTAGAATGCAATTCGAGTGTCACTATCGCGATACCGATTTACTCGTCCTCAGATTAAGTATGATGCGGTCTTGAACCTCATATACATAATGCTTGTGAGTATTAAATTCTGGGTCTAATTAATCAAATAAATTTACGATTAATAACTGCAATACACTAGGGTTGGGGGATTGTATTCCCGTCCTGTTTTTCTCATCACTTAGTTAAAAAGTTTCAAACCATTCATCATTAGTATTTTAGGTAATTTAGAATAGTTGTATTTCTTTCATAATTTCAAAATTGCATTTAGTTGTAGCCAATTCCCAAATCCAAATCATCTTTTTATTTCTTTTTAGAGTCAAGTTAAGGTTAACAGTCTTACCTTTGTCGTCACGTTCACTCATCCTAGTTCCCAGAGGATTCGATACCCAGACTTTCCACTATACTCCACAAGAGTGTAGTTAAAGTTTAGGTTTTTGTATTGCGGTTGGAAGCTGATAAGAACGATTAGCGTATTTACACGGACGCTCAGTTTCCGACTCGATCAAAATGGCACCGTTGCCGGGGAATTAGGTAGACTTTAGGTTAGGTTGGTTAATCCTGAATTTAACCTTTCAAAAAAAATACAAAATACAGTTTGTTCCTCTGAGAAATTTCCTTCCGTGAGGGATCCCTGTCTAAAGATATATCTTCCCTCATCATTTTCAGTAGGTTTTTCTCTTGCAGTGCTTGTCTCAGCCTTATTTGTGGATGGGTCAATAATTCTTCCTTGCCGAGTATCTGTCTTCTCGAGGCTCTCATCTTCAGCTTCATCATCTTCGCAAGTAAATTCAGCCACAAAATCTGCTAATTCTTTCCCTTTAATGGCCACCCTAGGCTGATGCACAATGTCAAACTCTCCCAGCTCTATAGCCCAAGCCATTAGCCTCCCTGATTTTTTTGGCTTGTGCAAGACCTTCCTAAGAGGAGAGTCAGTGAGGATGACCATTGTATGGGACTGGAAGTATGTGATCATCTTTCTTGATTCATGGATCAAGGCAAAGGCTAACTTCTCCATCCTAGGGTATCTTTGCTCTGCTCCCTGAATTGCCTTACTGTTGAAGTATACAGGCTTCTGTACCCCATCCTCTTCTCTCATAATTGCATCACTTATGGCTGATTCTGAGATGGCTAGGTACACATGTAGTCGTTCACCTTGCACTGGCCGTGACAACAGCAAGGGAGACCCTAGGTACAAATTCAATTATTTGAAATCCTGGTCACACTCTTCGTTCCATTCAAAGACCTTTCTGAGAATTTTGAAGAATAGTAAACACCTATCTGTGGCTCTGGACACGAACCTATTCAAAGTAGCCACTCTTTCCTGTGAGCCTCTGAACGTCTTTAATGGTCTTGGGGGTCTTCATTTCTAGGAGTGACTTTATCTTCTCAGGATTGGCCTCAATGCCTCTTTTGTTGATGATGAACCCCAAGAATTTCCCTGCTCCGACCCCGAAGACACATTTGGCCGGTTTGAGCTTCATCCGGTACTTGTCCATCATGTTAAAGTTCCTCTCGAGGTCGGCCACATGATCCTAGGCCTTCAATCTCTTGGTCAACATGCCATCTACATAGACCTCCATGGACTTCCCAATTTGATCTTCGAACATTTTATTCACAAGGCGTTCATACGTTACCCCTGCATTCTTTAGGCCAAAGGGTATGACCCTATAATAGTATGTCCCCTTGTCGATAATGAAAGCCATTTTTTAGAGTCCTCGGGGCTCATAAAAATCTAGTTGTAACCTGAATATGCATCCATAAAGCTCATTAGCTCATGGCTTGCGATAGTGTCTACCATCTGATCAATGCGGGGAACAGGGAATCTATCTATGGGACAATGTTTATTGAGGTCGGTGAAGTCTACACACATCCTCCATTTCCCGTTGGACTTGGGGACTATGACCATGTTAGATATCCATTCGGGATAAATGACCTCCCTGATGAACTCGGCATCTTCCAGCTTCTTAGCCTCATACCTAACGACCTTATACTTTTCTCGAGAATAAATCCTCCTCTTCTACTTCACTGGATTTGCATCCACTACCACGTTTAGCTTGTGACACATGATTTTGGGGTTGATCCCCGACATGTCTGCGTGACTCCATGCAAAGACGCTCTGTCTCCTCCTTATCAGCTTGATGAGATCTTCTTTTATTTCTGTCTTTAGAGCTTTACCAATTTGGATGATTTTTTTTGGGTCATCCTCAGTGAGGATGATGGATTATACCTCTTCTGCGGCTTCTCCTTTCTTCAGTTTTGTCTCATCCCTGGGGTCGAGGGTATTAATATTTTAAGTAGTCGTTGCCTTCTTGTGCGCCTCTCTTTTTTCGGCGGAGTTGAAGTAACATTCCTGTGCTGTCGTCTGGTCTCCCTGAACTTCCCCCACCCCGAAAGGGGTCGAGAATTTTAGCATCCGATGAACTGTGGATGGCACGACCTCAAATTCCTTGAGGGACACTTGCCCCAGTATAATGTTATAGGATGAGAAGACGTATTCATCCATTACGAAAAAGTTGACCTTCTTGGTAAGCCATCTCGTTCACTCGTCCCCCATCCTAACATCGTCCTCATACACTCCTAGAGGATGAACTTTTTCCCCATTGAAACCAATCAAGGGGTGATGGTATGGGACGAGCCTTGAACGACAGAGACCTAAGGATTTAAAGCACGACCAGAACATTATATCTGGATAACTACCCCCATCTACCAGGATCCTCGGTACCTCGCACCCGTGTACCCTGGTAGTGATGACGAGAGGGTTATCATGTGTCTCTAAGAGGCCTTTGAAGTCCATTATTTAGAATCCCACTATTAGAGTATCCATATCAACTTTCTTCCTCTTTTCTGACTTTGCCTCTATAAAGGATGAATGCATAACTTTTGTCACTTCCTTGGCTTCAGCTACATGGGCCTTCCTGTCGGCAACCTCTGATCCTCCTCTTGCTAGTCCCCCAGAGATCATCCCTACACCAAGCGAGATCATATTAAGTCTTTTTATAGGGTCGTGGTCATCTCTCGGTGGGAGGTCAGGGTCGTCCTCAACAGCCGAAGGGTCATCCCTTCTGTTTGGAGGATTTTCTCTACATGTATCACCTATCTTCTTCCTGGGGTCATCCCTCTTGAAGGCACTCTTGTCAACGTATTTCCTTAACTTCCCTTCTTTTAACTTTTTTTCAATTTCATCTTTCAGAGCAAAACACTTGTCGGTCATATGGCCATAGTCTTGGTGAAATTCACACCATAGGTTTTTGTTCCTCTTATGAGGGGCTGCCCTCAACTTCTCAAGCCACTTCAGGGACCGATCACTCTTTATCTCATTCAGAATGTGTTCGTAGCTGACCGTCAGAGGGGTATGATTGGCAAACTTGTCATCTTCTAGCCTCTTCTTCCCCTCCTTATTCTTTTTCTGGTACTTACCCCCACTAGTGCCTCCTTTTTCATCTTCGTATTTTGCGGCCATCATCTCTTCAACATTCATCACCTTTAATGCTGTCCACAATAATTCAGTCATTGTCTTTGGAGGGTCTTCAACAAGCTCCCATAATAGCTTCCCCTTCTGGAGTCCTCCAATGAGGGCTTTCATGGATATACTCTCCTCGTAATCTTTGACCTTTAACTTTTCTTTGTTAAATCTGGCTATGTAGTCTCTTAGGCTCTCGTTCTTTCCCTGCTTAACATAGAGCACGTGTGTGGTCTTCTTCTATAGCCTCACTCCAAAGCAAAAGTTATGGATAAACCGGTCTGCTAACTTTTTAAAGCTTTCAATGGAGTTCTTTAGAAGAGACATATACTAGACATGTGCGACCCCAGTCAGAGTGCCAGAAAAGGCACCACACCTCATCTCATCTGAGATAGAGTATATGTCTATCGCTGACTGGTACATCTCAATATGATGGACATGGTTGGTACTCCCGTTATACCTTGGGGTGACCACATGTGGTTTAAACTTGGATGGTGTAGAGAAGTTGACTATCTTCGCCACAAAGAGTGAGCCTATGGAGTATCCTCTTTGAAGGGGGTCCCTGCTCTTCAGGATGTCACCAATTTTATCCTCCAGCCTTTAAAACGAGTTTTTCCAGGGCCTTGTAGGGTTGGCTTGGCCGATGTTATCCCCTTCCGCCTCTTTGAGGTGGACACATCGTCCCGTCTGTGGGGTCGGCCATCTGATGCCTCCCTCCTGGACCTCGCAATACATCTCGATCGGGACAATTTTTCTCGCAAGTCATTTACTGGCCCCAGCCTCTCAAAGGCCAACCCCCTGCTCAGACGATCGAAAGTAGAGCCCCTCGGGCGATCTTTAGGAATTTTCCTTCCACACTTCCTGTCACACCCCAAACCCAATATCCATACTAATCGTTTCTTATTAGAATAATTAGATCATAATCTTGATCCCATTGGAAATATAATTCATTTATCAATATTTTCCTACATAATGTGCACAATGAACATAATGTTATTCCTATTCCAAACCGAAATCAATATCAGAGTCGTAATTAAGCAGGCATACAATAATGTGATTAACTATGATCAACTCAATCCATGCTAACTCAATATATACAATATGTGAGTGTATTAAAACCTCAGTGTGACAATGACAAAACCCCAATGTCTAATCCCCAGCTCTTTCTAACGGTGCAACTGTCAAATCACTGATCATATGACATCCTAGCTGACAACTTACAACCCTGAAAATGTCAAAATATAAACCATAAGCATTAAGCTTAGTGAGGTACTCCTTACCTGAAATGAAATAACAGTTCTATATAAAATCTGTGGATATTAATCCAACCAATCCCGCCATACAATGAATTAACAGTTATATATATCAAATCTGTGGATACTAAATCCAACCAATCCTGCCATATAATGAATTAACAGTTATATATATCAAATCTGTGGATATTAAATCCAATCAATCCTGCCCGTTGGCAATAACAAATCCTGGACCATAAGGCCCAAATAATTCTTCCCACTAGCAATGATAATTCTGCCCATCGACAATAGTATGCCTGCCCATTGGCAATAGTAATTCTGCCCATGGGCAATAGTAATTCTGCCCATTGGCAATAGTAATTCTTCCCATTGGTAATAATAGGTCTACCCATTGGCAATAACAAATCCTGGAACATAAGTTTCAACAAATCATTAGATCTTTGTCCAATTCTAATCCTGGATCATAAGACCCAAAAAAATCCTGGATATTTTAATATCCAAACAAATCCTGAATACCGAAGTATTCAAACCAATCCTGGATCATGAGACCCAAACAAATCCTGGATATTTTAATATCCAAACAAATCCTGAATACCGAAGTATTCAAACCAATCCTGGATCATGAGACCCAAAAAAATCATGGATATTTTAATATCCAAACAAATCTTGAATACCGAAGTATTCAAATAAATCCTCTCTTAGAGCTATATTCATATTTATATATGAAATAAATCATAAGTACACTCACCTTGATAATTTAATAGGCTTTCTTTTTCCTTTGTTCGACACTTGTTTAACTGGTTCTTATTCCTTTCCTATCATTCTTACAATATTAGTATCATCAAAAGAATATCAACAATCCAAGGAATATCTCAAACATAATTCAATTCATAAGTATCATATGATTATATTCAAATCATTGATCACAAGTGAAGTTCCATCCAAATTCATATTAATATATTTGACATATTCCAATCATAGACCAAACATACATTCATTTCTTATTGGTAATTCAACCCTTATCATATTAGGATTCCAATACAAAAGATGGTACATAATTTCAAGTCTCCTAGAGCAAGATAGGCCCATTTCTTTACCACATAGCAAATCTGCCCTATAGGCTCTTTTATGGTTCATTCAACTCCCATAAATTTTCATAATTTTTCTACATCATAAATTTCTATGATATATTACCCAACATAATTAAATATATTTAACAATACAAAATTAAAGTTTCATAATTTTTAAGGTTCATTTGCTATGTCAAGCAAAACATCGAACACATGGCGGACATACTTTCAACCTTAGGGCAGATTTCATACGCTAACTTCAAACTCTCACCAAAGACTCATTTCTTGGTATTTTCACATTATTTTCGGATATGTCACACACATGTGAGTCTATTTTAATCTCCAATTAGAATTAATCAATTCCAGTAAGCATATAAAAATATATGAAAGTTTTAATAAACAAGGTTACTAAACGAAGCAATTTAAGGGTTTACACATTCAACTTTGTTTAAACTTGCATATATCCATACATATGCACCCAATAATGAAGGGTCAATAAAAAATCAAGTATTTATATCATATAAATAATAAATACAAGAAAAATAACAAGATTTTGGGTTAGTATTACCTTCGGGACTTTTACGTAATTTCCACGGATTTTTTCCCAAATTTTCTCCTCACTTTCTTCCTAAACTTTCCAATTCTCTCTTCCTCTCAGCCAAAATATTTTATGGATGAACTATGCTGAAGGAGGGGATTATTTAAATCCTTTAAAGTAGGTCAAAACCAACCTCCTTCTTTAACCAATCAAAATCCACCATTTGTTAGCCTAATAAGACGAAATATCATTTAACGAATGGACAAATTTGTCCCTGCTTCGTAATTCCATCATAACTTCTCGCTCGGACCTCCATTTAACACACCGTTTATTTTGTTACAACCATAACTCACATGTATACAACTATCTAGTTTTCATCTCAAGTCAATTGTTAAGTCATAAAGGTCAAAACTAGTCGTAAACATGAACATTCCTACTGAAAACTTCAAAATTTCATATTTGTAACTAATTCGATATTTCATATTTTATGAAGGTAGGATTAGACTAAACATAATGACTTAACATTATATACATCAATAACATATTATCCATATCACATAAGCTAATCATGATTTAAACATAATTTATCATAATTATATTCGGGTTGTCACACTTCCCTCTGCTTTCCTCGATAGGTCGCACTGTATTGTTGGAGACCTCATATGGCTCCTAGCACTCTATGGGGGCCTCCTCCACCTACAGATAGTCATATCTGTTTTTTGGGCAATGGTTTCCTTGCCTCCCACGCCGGGGGTCAGCAGCATCCCTCCGTCGTTGTGGAGGTGGCAAGTCTTTGCGCTATGCCTGGGGTGGTCCCCTGGCCTCATGCTTCCCTGGGGCTACTGCCGGAGTAATCATCTCTGGTGAGACCCCTGGTGGTCTTAATATGTTTTGCCTAAGAGCTCTAAATTGCTCCTACAAATCCGGCTGGCTTGCTGCTAAAGACTTTAGGGAGGCTGCCACATCAGCCATCTCAGACTGAGGTGGTGTATGACTGGAACTAGGTCCTACTCCACTATCTGGTGGAGGAAGTGGTGGTGGCATCTCTGGTGCCATTTGTTTGAGCTATAGAGAGCTGAATGATCAAAAGACTAATGATCTTGAGAACCTTAATGGGTCTCTTTCAATGGTGAAACAACTAGAACTGGGGTTGAAATTGGTTCACCACCAGAGTATCCGGTGAGGTCAAGCTGTATAAAGGAAGAGATGTCTTCTCGTTCCCACAGATGATGCCAAACTGATGATGCTAAGATTTAGCACCACCAGATAAGTGATGATTACCTCAAACAGTGATAACAATGGAAGCCATGGATATATATATATATATATATATATATATATATATATATATATATATATATATATATATATATATATATATATGTGTGTGTGTGTGTGTGTGTGTGTGTGTGTGTGTGTGTGTGTGTAAGTGTATAGAAGGGGATGAGTATAAGAGGAATAAGACAATGATGTATAGTGGTTCAGCCAATTAGGCCTACATCCACTGTGAGTGTGTGATCCACTAAATATAGGCACTAATGGACTTGGATACAATGCACATAAGCTCTCTCTCTCTCTTTACTGTGTGTACAAGCAGAGTTTTAGCTAGGGTTACAATTATCGATCCTTTTATAGGGTTGAAGATGACAAGTATATATAGGTCTTGGGGGGAGTAGTGTACCCCCCAAGCATGCATGGTGCATGTGAGTGATGATATAGCCAATCCCCTGCTGACACCTGAAGGCGCCACTTATGATTAATGATGACATAATATTCCCTCACGTGAGGGGATGATATTATTATAACGGTCTATTCCACATGATATATGAGTTCCACGCGCACTGTTCCACGCGTCTCCCAAATTATGCGCTGTGATGATGTCACCCTCGGCCTAAGACGCCAGGCCGAGGCTAAAGTTGATGCTGGCAGTGGACCCGATTGGATGTGGGCCTCGTACTATTGTCCCCTTATAGGGTCGTATGACACATGATGAGGGGTCGACCCCGTAAAGGGTCGTCTGGGCCATGATGAGGTGTCGGCCCCATGAAGGGTCATCTGGGCCATGATGAGGTGTCGGTCCCTTGAAGGGTCGTTTGGGCCATGATGAGGGGTCGGCCCCGTGAAGGGTCGTCTAAGCCATGATGAGGGGTCGGCCCCTTGAAGGGTCTTCTGATCTTGGCTGATACTTCCTGTAATGGAACTGTGGTCATTGGACTCATCCTAGGCCTGAGCCCTTGTCTGGGTGGAGGACACCCTTGGCCCGGCCGAGGGTATATATGGGTATATCACACGTCTAGCCTAACACATAGCAATCATGCACGTAGCTACGGGACTCCTCATTTGAGTATAGGACACAAATTTGAAAATAGGCACAGTAAGGCCTAAAAATGTGCCGCGAGCGGCAACGATCACCCACAGGGCCATGCGAATGGCACCATGAATAGAAAACTTAACAACTTGTTGCCCATCCGTGGGACTCTCAATTTAAGGATATGACCCAAAATGAATTCAAATATAGTAACACTTAGGATTGAAACGTGCCACGAGGGGTTGCCACCCCCACAGCCGCTGAAATGGCATCGCGAGTGGTACAAATACCTCATATGCATCCAATGTAACATGTAACAAACGAATACATAGTTAGGACTCCCGATTTGAGGACATGACCCAAAAATAGGCACACTTAGGCTTGAAAACATGCCACAGGAGGTAAGGGGTGGGTAAACCCAGTGACACCCTAACGGCACCCTAACGACACTGCGAGTGGCACAAACACCTCATGTGTGTTCGAAGTAACACATAACAACAATCTGTGCAGGCACGTGACTCCCATTTGAGGATAGAACACACATTCAAAAAAAGGAACAATTACGTTTCAAAATGTGCCACGAGAGACGGACCCTTCAACAAAATGCAAACAACACCGCAAATGGGATGAACACCTCGTGCGCATCCAATGTAATACGTAGCAATCGACGATGCAGCCACAGGACTCCCGATTTGAGGATAGGATACGAGTTTGAAAATAGGCACACTTAGGCTCAAAAGTGCGCCACAGGGGAGAGGGAAATCCAAACGAAACCTCCAGTTGAACGAATACCTCCTTCATGTCCAACGTAACATGTAGCAACCTATTTTGTGGCTACGGGAATCTCAGTTTAAGGATAGGACATGAATTCGAAAACAGGCACACTTAGGCTTGAAAATGTACCGCGGGGGGAGGCCACCCCGGAGGCACCCAAATGGCACTGCGAGTGGCTCAAACACTTCATACACATCCAATGTAACACATAATAACCAGTCGCATAGCCACGGGCATCCCGATTTAAGGATAGAATGCAAATTTGAAAATAGGCAAAATTTGGCTTAAAAGCGTGCCGCGGGCGAGTAAGCACCCCCAGTGGCACCCAAATGGAACCACGAGTATCATGAACACCTCATGCACATTCATCGTAACAGGTAGAAACATCCCCATAGCCGCGGGACTTTTAGCTTGAGGATAGGATTGAAATACAAATTCAAAAAGAAGTACACTTAATCTTGAAAAATATGCCTCGGGGGTGGGCACACCCAGTAGGACCAAAACGATACCAAGAGTGACCCAAACATCTCGTGCATGTCCAACGTAACACGTAGCTATGTCCACATAGCCGCGAGACTCCTACTTTAAGGATATGACACAAATAAAAAAAGGCACACTTAGGATTGATAATGTGCCGCGTGGGGGAGGGGGCCACCCTTAGCAGCACCCAAACGGAACCACGAGTGGAACGAACTCCTCGTGCACGTCCAACTTAATATGTAGAAATTTGCCTCATAGCCACAGGACTCTAGGTTTGAGGATAGGAAACGGATTTGAAAATAGGAACACTTAGGCTTTAAAATGTGTCGCGGAGGTTTGGGCACCCCAGGGGCACCCAAACGACACCGCGAGTGGCACGAACACCTCATGCATGTCCAACGTAAAAAATAACAACTGACCATGCAGCCGCGGGACACCCGATTTGAGGATAGGACACAGATTCAAAAACATGCCCACTTAGGCTTGAAAACGTGCCGTAGGGGGGCACTCCAGTGGCACTCAAACCCCATTGCGAGTGGTTCAAATACCTCGTACACATCTAACTAACACGTAGTAATTGGCCACGCAGTCATGGAACTCCCGATGAACGGATAGTACACAAATCTGAGAGCAGGCACACATAGTCTTGAAAATGTGCTATAAGGGGGAGGGCACCCCAAACAACACCCAGATGACACCGTGAGTTGCCCGAATACCTCGTGTGCATCCAATGTAATATGTAGTAGCTGGACTCACAGTTGCGGGACTCTCAGTTTGAGGATAGGATACGAATTCGAAAGTAGGCCCCCTTAGTCTTAAAAATGTGATGCGGGGGCAACCACACCCCGCGGAACCTAAACGAATGAATGAGCGGAACGAAAACTTCGTACACATCCCATGTAACACGTAACAATCGAACGCACAACCTTAGGACTCCCGATTTGAGGATAGAACACGAAATCAAAAATAGGCACACTTCAGCTTGAAAATGTGCTTTGTGGGGAGGAGGGCACCCCTAGCGTCACCCAAATGAACTCCTCGTGTGGGTACAATGTAACACATTACAACCGAACGTGAAGCCTCGGGATTCCTAATTTGAGGATCGGTTCCAAACACGAATTTAAAAACAATCACACTTAGGCTTGAAAATATTCTGCAAGGGTGCAGGTACTCACCAGAGGCACCCAAACGAAACTACGAGTGTAATGAACACCTACATCCAATATAACACGTAACAACCAGGTGCACAACCGAGAAACTCCTGGTTTGATGATAGAACCCAAAGACAAAATAAAAACATGCACACTTAGGCTTGAAAACAACCCGAGGGGCACTCCCAGTGGCACCTAAACGGCATCGCGAGTGGAACGAAAACCTCGTGCGTGTTCAAAGTAACACTTAACAACCATCCGTACAGCAGTGGGGCAGACCTCCCATTAGAGGATAGTATAAAAATTTAAAACAGGCACACTTAGACTTGAAAACGTCCCACGAGGGGGGGGGGGGGCAGACAACGCAATGGAATCCAAATGGAATCGTGAGTGGGGAGAACGCCTCGTGAGCGTCCAACGCAAGACGTAGCAACCGCTTGTACAGTCACGAGACTCTCAATTTGAGGATATGATAGGAATTCAAAAACAGGAACACCTAGGCTTGAAAACCTGCCATGGAGGGGGGGAGCCCAGTGGCAACCAAACTACAGCACGAGTGGGATGGACACCCTGGGGAGGGGACAGACACCCCCCAATATCACCCAAATGGCAACACGAGTGGAACGAACATCTCATGAGCGTCCAATGTAATATGTGGCAACCGTTTGCATAGATGTGGGAAACCCATTTTAAGGATATGACCTAGGACAGGAATTTGAAAATAGGCATGCTTAGGCTTGAAAATGTGCCGCAAGGGGAAGAGAACCCCTAGCAGCACCCAAACGATACCGTAAGTGGAACGAACACCCATTGCGCATCTAATGTAACACAAAACAATTGGCAACAGAGCCACATGACTCTTATTTTGAGGATAGGACATGAATTAGAAAACATGCACACTTAGCCTTGAAAACATGGCGCGGGGGTGGGGTGGCACCCCCAATATCACCCAAATAGCATCGCGAGTGGAATGAATATCTCGTGTGCATCCAACAAAACACATAGCAACTGACTACATAGCCATGGGACTCCTAGTTTGAGGATAGGACCTGAATTCAAAAACAGGCACTCTTGAACTTGAAAACATGAGGCGGGGGGTCGCGTAGCCACAAAACTCTCGGTTTAAGGATAGTACCCAAACACGAATTCAAAAATAGGCACACTTAGGCAAAAAAATTGCCATGAGGGGAACCCCTAAAGAAACCCAAATGGCACCATGAGTGGCACGAATTGCTCGTGCGTGTCGAATGTAACACGTAGCAACCAGCCGCAAAGTCGCAAGACAGGCGGTTTGAGGATATGACACGAATTCAAAAAGAAGCACACCTAGGCATCAAAACTTGCAGCGGGGAGGTAACCCAGTGGCAACCAAATTGCACAGTGAGTGGGACGAATACCTCATGCGTGTCCAATGTAACACATAACAATTGGTTGCCCAGCCGTGGGACTCCCGATTTGAGGATATGCCCGAAACACGAATTCGAAAACAAGAACACTTAAGCCCTAAAATGTTCCATGGGGAGGGGGGCACCCCTAGAAGCACACAAATGACATCGCAAGTGGCATGAACGCCTCGTGCATATCCAAAATAACTAATAAGAACTGGCTAAGAAATCGTGGGACTCCCAATTTGAGGATAGGATACGAATTCGAAAATAGGCACAATTAGGCTTAAAAACGTGCTAGGGGATGGGGCAGGCACCACTAGCAACACGCAAACGACACCATGAGTGGCACTAACACCTCGTGTGCATCTAATGTATCACATAGCAACCAACTGAATAGCCATGGGACTCCCAGTTAGAGGATATGACCCAAACACGAATTCGAAATCATGAACACTAAGGCTTGAACATGCCGAGGGCGGGCGATCACCCTCAGTGGGACACCAACGACATCGTACGTATCATGAAAATATCATGAAGATATGAAGTAACACTACGCAATCAGTCACAAAACCACAAGACTCCCAGTTTGTGGATAAGACCTAAATAGGAATTCGAAACAAGCACATTTCAGCTTGAAAATGTGCCGCGGGGGCGGGCACCCCCAGCAGCAACCAAAAGGCACCGCGAGTGGAGAGAACACATCATGTGTGTCCATCATAACATGTCACAACCGGATGTAAAGCTGATGGATTCCTATTTTGAGGATAGGACACGAATTAGAAAATAGGCACACTCGGTCTTGAAAATGTTCTGTGGGGGTGAGGGTACCAAAACGACACCCAAATAGCATCACGAGTGATACAAGTACGTCATGAGAATCCAACATAACACGGAGAGATTGGCCTTGCATCCATGGGATCCCAATTTTAGGATAGGACACGAATTCAAAGAGAGGCACACTTAGGCTCGAATATGTGCAGTGGGGGCGAGCACCCCCAGTGGCACCCAAACGGTTCAACGAGTGTCATGAACACCTTATAGACATCCAAAGTAACACGTACTAACTGGTCACGTAGACGTGGGACTCTCGATTTGAGGACGGTACCCAAACACAAAATCAAAAATAGGCACACTTAGGTTTAAAAAAATGCCAACTGGGGGGGGGGGGGGGGGGGGGAGGGGGGAAGCATCCCTAGTAGCACCCAAATGGCACCATGAGTGGAACAAATACCTCATGTGCATGTAATGTAACTTGTTGCAACTATCTTCATAGCCACAAGACTCTCGATTTGAGGATAGAAAATGAATTCAAAAATAGGCACATTTAGGCTTGAAAACGTGCCACGAGGGGCAACCAACCCCAGCAGCGCCCAAACGGCACCGCGAATGGAATGAACACCTCATACGCATCCAATGTAACATATAACAATGGCTTCATAGCTTTGGTAGTTGATGGACTTTCATGCAGCCTCCACCTTGGAGGCTAGCACGTATAACCCTAATCCTGTTGGAACTCTTATTAAGGCTACGAATGTGAAATTTTTTTTTGCTGAGATTGTTGGCAAGACTGAGACTGAATCCCAAGTAAACTTGAAGAAGGTAGAATCATATAGAGGAGAGCCAACAATATTTTTCTCAATGGAAGATATCTCAAAATTATCGAAGCCATTCGAATACACCCTTGTAGGTAATTTTTCTCATGGCCACCCTACTATTGACAATATTAGGAAAGTATTTGCATCTATGGGTCTCAACGTAGCGTACAATATAGGAGTCATTGATGCGAACCACATATTGATCAGATGTTACCATGAAGAAGACTTCCTGAGAATTTGGTTGCGTTAAACATGGTACATAAAAAGGTACCCTATGCGAGTTTTCAAGTGGTCTTTTGATTTCCACCCTGAGAAGGAATCATCAATCACTCATGTTTGGATCACACTCCCTCTTCTACCTATTCATCTATTCAATAAGTCGAGTATTTTTTCATTTGCAAGTGCGTTTGGTAATCCCCTAAAACTTGACAGCCCTACAGCAGCTTTAACAAGACCTAGTCTTACAAAGGGTATGTGTAGAGATTGATCTAACCAAATCTCTAACTCATAGAGTTTGGATTGGTTTTGGGATTAAAGGAAAAGGTTTATGGCAAAGTTTTGAGTATGAAGAAATTCTTCTTTTCTGCAACTCATGTTTCAAGAAAGGGCAGGAAGTAAAGTCATGTTTATTGAAGAAGGAGCAAGAAGGAAATAAGAAGAGTATTCAACATGGGATGCATCGTGAAAGGGGAAGGGAGAAAGAAATTCAAGACAACGATCAAGGGAAAATTTCAACCAAGGAATGGGACAAGAAGAAGTTCATGAAGGAAAATTTGATGGATGTGGAGAAGGAAACTAATACAGATATAGAAGAAGGGCCATTAATCGCAGATAAGAATCACCAAGAAAAGAAAAGGCATATTGAAACAGGTGTGGTAAATAATGGTATAACAGGTAAAAGTTAGCAGCAGGAGGCTAATAAAGAGGCTGCCATAATTGCAAATGAGAATCTCCAAGATGATCAAACGCAGATTGTAGCAGTGGTGATCAATAAAGATATAATAGGAAAGATTCAGCAGCAGGAGGCATATGAGGAGGCTAGTATATCATTTCAGAAGGAGATTGAGGGAATTGAAGAGGATATCGATGATGATAGCTTGGTAGAGAGATATGTGGTTCACAATCTTCACTTATCCCCGAGGGTTATTCCTTCAGATGGGGACTGTACTGATCAATCAAAAGAAGAATGGACATAGGTATCTAACAAGAAAAAGAAAAAATGCAGAATTCAATTGTAAGAGTTGACAAGAAGCTGTTAAGGTCTTCATCTAAGTCTACCCCTAGACCTTGTTTTAAATGATTAAACTCATGATTTGGAATGTCAGGGGTATTGCGAAGAAGGGAGATGTTAGAAGAATAAAAAAATTTGTGCAGATCAACAGTTTGGTGATGTTGATCTGTCTAGAACTGAAAGTGGATGATGCTAGATTGGAAGAATTTCATATTAAATTTGGTTTTCAAGCTGCAATAAAAAATGAGTCCAATTCTATTTGGAGATTTTTTTCCTATGACATTTCTGTAAAGTTTATTTCTCAAATTCCTCAATGCATTACCTTTGCTATATCCCATCCTTTTTTAGCTAAGTCTGTCTAAGTTTCATTAGTTTATGCTAAATGCACTAGAGGGGAGAGGCTAGAATTATGGGAGTACCTGAATTCAATTCATACAATGGATCCTTAGTTTGTAGGGGTGATTTTAATACAATATCTAATTCATTGGACAAGATTGGAGGTCTTTCTTATGATATGAATTCTGCAGAAGATTAATCTTAATGTATGGATTCTAATGGTCTGATTGATCTTGGATTCTTAGGATCTAGATTCACATGGTGGAACAAAAGGGAGTTAAATGATGCCATATGGGAGAGAATTGATAAAATGTTAATGAATGTTAATGGAAAGTTGATGTTCTCAAAGGTGGTGGTTGATATCTACTGATTTGGACAATCACCCCTCGCGATTTGTATTTAAAAAATTTTGGCCTTCTCATTCTACATACATGTCCTTTATCAAACGACATTGGCTCCCATACTCCAGTGGTAATCCTATGTACTGTTTGGTAGCTAACTTGAAGAATATCCGAGCAGGTATTAGATTATGAAATAAAGAGACCTTTGGTAATTTATTTCAGAATTCCTTAAATGCAGAAGATGAAGCTCTTAGAAGTGAAATTCCTTTTGAGAATGATCCATCTATTGACAAAAGGGAGGAGATAAACAGGTGTCAGGCCAATCTAGCTTATCATTTAAAATTGGAGGAGCAATTCTGGAGACAAAAATACAATTGCAAGTGGGCTCAAGAAGGGGATACAAACTCTAAATTCTTCCACAAGTCTGTTCAAGTCAGAAGATAAAAAAGTTTCATTCATAAAATAAAGGACGATATAGGTGACTGGATTGATGATAAACAAATGATTAAAAATGAAGGCCTTAGATTTTTTCAGTCTATGCTTGGTGAGGAAACTATTAGAACAGAAGATGAGGACTTTATGGCTGTTATTCCTACTCTAATTGGTGAAGATAATAATGCCATGCTGACTGATATTCGATCTATGAAGGAGATAAAAGCTACCATTTGGGATCTTAGTGGGGATTGTTCTCCAGGTATGGATGGATTCACTGGTAAGTTTTTCCAATCAGCTTGGGATATTATTGGTGGGGATGTATGTAAAGCTATTGAAGGTTTTTTTTAGTGGCATGGAGATTCCAAAATTCTTTACTTCCACTATCATTATTCTGATTCCCAAAAATGACAACCCACAATCAGTCTCTAAATTCAGACCTATAAGCCTATGTACTTTCTTTAACAAAATCATATCCAAAATTTTTGCCTCTAGACTCTCCTCAATCCTTCCAAAAATCATCTTCCCTAACTAAAGTACTTTTGTTAAAGATAGATGCATTGTGGACAATATTCTTTTAACCCGGGAGATGATCTCTATGATCAATGCTAAGAATGAAGGGAGTAACGTAGCTATGAAGATTGATATGCACAAGGCATATGATAAAGTTTCTTGGCTCGTCTTGATAAAAGTCATGAGGAAATTTGGCTTCAATGAGGTATGGTTAGATTATATTTGGAGATTGATTTCTAATAATTTTTTTCAGTGATGATAAATGGAGAATTATGTGGCTACTTCAAATCTCTCAAGGTCTTAAGAAAAGGAGATCCATTATCTCCAGCTTTATTCATCATTTGTGCTGAAGCTCTGAGCAGAAACATAGATAAAGTGTTCCACAATCCTTCAATTCCCAAGTTTAAAACTCTAATAAGCTGCCCTTTGGTATCTCATCTTGCATATGTTGATGACCTGATTGTTTTTTTTTCTAGGAGTGTTAAAGCCATCAAAAAATTGAAGAATGTGATGAACAGGTATGATGCTTCCTCGGTCAAGAAGTTAATAGGCCAAAAGCTTCATTTATTACTCTAAGACGATCAACAAAGCTAAATCAAAGAAACTCTCTGAGATTATGAATATCACCATTAAAAAATTATCTTTTGTGTACCTGGGATGTCCAATATATGTTGGAAGGTTGAAGTGCTCTCTTTTTGAAAATTTAATTTCTAAAATCAGGGGCAAACTGGTTGGTTGGAAGGCTAAGATGCTATCCATGAGGGGGGAAGTGACTCTTATCAAGCACGTTCTTCAATCGATTCCTATCTATACCCTAGCTGCAATGCAACCACCAAAGAAAGTTATTGCTATCATTGAACAAATAATGGCAAACTTCTTATGAGGATCAAATGAGGATAGGATCAAACACCAATGGATTGCTTGGAAGGACCTATGTAGGCCAATTATGGAAGGGGGTGTATGGTTCAAAGACTTAAAGGATATAGCTGAAGCTTTTAGTCTTAAACTTTGGTGGAAGTTCAGGAAGCAAGAATCTCGTTGGTCCCGTTTTTTGCTTCAAAAATACTGCAAGATTAATCATCCTATGGCTTCAAAAGCTAGATGATCTCACATTTGGAGAAGAATGGTTTTGAATAGAGAGATGGCAGATAATAATAGCTTATGGATTATTGGGAAAGTAAATTTATATGCCAAATGGGACAACTGGACAGGTAATGCTTCTTTTGACTCTACATATATAACAAAGAACATTAAAATTTCTGATTTGATGGACAATAAAGGATAATGGGATCATTATAAAGTTAAAAGATTGTTGCCTATCAATTCTTTGTCTACTTGCTCTAAAGTGGAAGTCATGGGAAATAATCACAGTGATAAATTGGTATGGATGCCTTCATACGATGGTTCGTTTATGCTGTCTTCAGCATGGAACATAGTAAGGAAGTTCAAATGTCAGTCCTGGACTAACACTTTCATTTAGAATAAATTGATTCCCTCAAAAATTTATTTCTTCCTTTTAAGGCTGTTGCGCGACTGCTTACCGATGGATACAACTATTATGAGAATTGGTATCAGATGTCCTTCAAAATGTGGTTGTTGCCTAGGCCCAAACGTTGAATCTGCAGAGCATTTGTTTAGTCAGAGTGATTTTGCAATTTCTATATGGAAGCATTTTGAGGACCTATGTGGGATCAAGATCTTAAATGTCTCGATCAGAGGTAGATTAATCGCTTGGTGGGCCAGTTTGAACAAATCTAAGTGGGGAAAACTACTGACAGTTATTCCATCCTTTATTTATTGGGGGTTGTGGAAAGCGAGGAACAATTGGAAGTTTGAAAACTCGATAATTGTGGCAGATAGAACCATTGTGGATATTCATTCTCTTATTCATCTCCAGCTAAATATAAACCTTTTATCATCTCAAATATATAGGCCGAATTAGAAAAAGCCTATTAAAAGTGTTCAGTGGAGACCTCCTAAAGACAAATGGGTCAAAATAAATGTAGATGGAAGTTGTAAAGGTAATCTAGGGCCTATGGGAGGAGGAGGTATTTTAAGAAATTCTAAAGGGATTTTTATCACTGCCTTTGCTTGTAGGTTTGGTTTTGGATCAAATGTGATGGCAGAAGCCTCGTTAATTCTTAAAGCCATTGAATTATGTGAATCTAAAGTGAAGGAAGGTCTAATTGTTGAATCTGATTCCTTATCTGTTATTAAAGTGTTGAATGGTCAGATGTCGAGCCCTTGGAGTATTATGCCTATTATTACTAAAATTCAAAACAAGTCTAAGAATTTAAAGGTGCATTACTGCCATATTCTCTGAGAAGGAAATACATGTGCTGATTTCCTGGATAATCATGGAGTTTCTTCCTAAATAAATCTAACCTCTAATTCTTTAGGTGATTTCCCTAAAGAATTAAAAGGTTTGATTAATCTAAATGCTTGGGGTTTCCCAAATTTTAGATCCTAATTAGTTTAATTTTCATTGTAAAGGTGTCTATTTATAAAGTCATCCTTCATTTGTAAGCTCTTTTGATCATTTGCCTATTTATCAGTAAATCAGTGGGGAATTGTTACTATTTATGGGAAAAAAAAGTCTTAAAAACTTATCGTGGGTGGGAGGGCACCACCACTGGCACCAAAATGGCACTCCGAGTGTAATGAACACCTTTTACGTGTCCAATGTAATAGTTATCAATCGGTCGCACAGCCGCAGGACTTTCAACTTGAGGATAGGTCACGAATTTAAAAATAGGCACGCTTAGGATTGAAAACATACCGCGGGGGGCGAGCATTGCCAATGGCACCCAAACAAAACTGTAAATGGCACGAATACCTCGTGCATGTCTAACTTAACAAGTATCAACCAAGTGCACAGCCGCATGACTCCCGATTTGGGGATAGGGCCCAAACACGAATTCTAAAATAGGTACAATTAGGCTAAAAAATACGCCGCGGAGGGCGGGAACCCCCATCGACACCCAAACGACATTGTGAGTGGCATGAACACCTCGTGCGTGTCCCACTTAACACGTATGAACAGGCCACGAATCCACAAGACTTTTGATTTGAGGATATAACCCAAGTAGGAATTAAAAAATAGTCATACTTTGGATTAAAAACTTGCTTTGGGGGGTGGGCACCTCTTACAAGTGGCATAATTACCTCGTGGAATCCAAAGTAAAATGATACAATTGGCTTCGCAGTCGCGGGACTCTCGATGTTGGAGGGTAGTGATATTGGGGTATATGAATAATTGGAAAGGGTGAGGGGTGACCCACTCCAATGAATGCGACCTTCAAGGTTCTTATGCACTTCAAGAATAGCCTCTGGTAAAACCTTCCTTATTTGGTAACAATGGAACTCAAACTATAGACCACTCCCTGCAAGGAGATGACCTTCACCACAATAATAGTAACTTTTTCCAAGAGAAACTCGTGAGAGTGATGACTGTCAGGGTGGAGTGAAGGAGCAAATCATTTAACACTTAGGAATAAGGAAAAGGGAGAGAACACTAGTGGTCTGGGGTGATTTTGATAGTGTAACGGTATGACTTAAGATATGATCGTTACTTGACCTTGCCTACGGGTCCTATTTATACGTGGGCACTAGGGTTGAGTTGGCACTTTTGGGTGCCAAAGCTGAGGGGGGTTGCTGAGGGACAAGGTCTGCAATGCACCTTTTGTCCCTACATGTGTGCAGCCGCCTATCTCATCTGATAGGTGCCACTTGGTGCAAACCAAATTCAAAAAGCAAATGTGTCCGCACTTGAGGACAAAATATCTTATTTGGTGAATATCATTTTAAAATGGTAACTTGTTGTACAAACTTTGTAAACTTAAGGAGGGGCCTCTAGGAACACCTCATCTAAAATTTTTGTTAACTTGAGGAGGGAGGTCTAAAGGACCACCTCCTCTAAAATCTTTGTAAACTTGAATAGAGGTCTCAAGGACCATCTCCAATGCACGCTGTCTTCAAGGTTCTCAGGCACTACTAGAATAGTCTCTGGTAAAACATTCCTTATCTAGGAAAAATGGAACTCAAACTATAGCCCACTCCCTGCAAGGAGATGACCTTCACCACAATAATAGTAACTAACACTTATAGAGAAAGAGCAGGGAGCGAACACTACTGGTCTTGGGTGATTTTGACAAAGTAATGGTATGACTTGAGTTATGATCCTGACTTGACCTTACCCAGGGGTCCTATTTAGACATGGGCACTAGGGCTGAGTTGGAACTTTTGGGTGCCAAAACTAATGGGTTGGTGAGGGAAAAGGACTACAATGTACCTTTTTTTCCTACCTGTGTGCAACTGCCTATCTCCTATAACGGTGAATATCATTTTAAAATGGTAACTTATTGTACGAACTTTATAAACTTGAGGAGGGGCCTCTAGGACCACCTCCTCTAAAATCTTTGTAAACTTGAGGAGGGAGCTCTCAAGGACAACCTCCTCTAAAATCTTTGTAACCTTGGGGGGGGGGGGGGGGGGGAGGTCTCAAGGACCACCTCTTCTAAAATCTTTGAAAACTTGAATAGAGGTCCTCTAAAATACTTTTTCAAACTGTTCATTTCTTGTGAGCAACCCCTTAGCTGCTCACTTCAATTGTGATTAAATGTGAACTGTGTGAGGATTGGGTGACTTGTAGGATTTGTTTACTAGTGTTCTCTCAATCTTAAAGTGCTAAGTGGTTGAGCTTTCTAAACAAACATTGTTCCTCAACCACCAAGCCAAAACTCCAAAGAGATTCCATCTTGCCTAGCTGAGCCCTGCCTTCTCAACTAAGCTTCATGTACTACAAAGTAACATGTCAGTACTCTAATACATCTGTGAGTAATAAATCTCTGGGGCGGGGGGGGGGGGGGGGAGGTCACTATAGGTGGACCTCCTCGCCCACTAGTTCTTTTTTAAAATATCATCCAGATTTCTAGGGGTGAGGAGCTCCTCCTGGTGGGCCTCCTCGCCCCAAATTCTATCTTTATGAGTTTTGGGCTATTTTGGGATGAGGAGACCCTCATGGTGGGCCTCATCACCAAATTCGATTTTTTGTGTAATTTGAGTTATTTTGGGACGAGGAGCCACTCGTGGTAGGGTTCCTTGCCCAAATTCCAATCTTGTGAACTTTTGAGCAATTTCAGACGAGGGTCCTTGCGCAACTCCTATTTCTGTGTAGTTTGAGCAACATTGAATGAGGAGCTCCTCTTTGTGACCCTCCTCGCCCAACTCCCATTTCTATGGAGTTTGGACAAGATGAGGCGAGGATCCCTTCCTGGGCCCCTCCTTTCTTATCTTTCAATCCTATGAGCTTTGGGACATTTGCGAGCGAGAAGCCCTTGCTTGAGCCCTCCTCACCCATTGTTCGTTTATGTGGTTTTTGAGGAAATTGGGGTGAGGATTCCTTCCTGGGGCCTTCCTCTCCCAAGATCTATTTATGTGAGGAGTACATTTGGGGGCGAGAAGCATTTTCTGGGGCCCTCCTCGCCGATTGTTCATTTTTGTGGTTCTTGAGGAACTTGGGGCGAGGAACCCTTGCTGGGGCCATCCTCGCCCAAGCTCCAATTATGTGACCTTTAAGAATCTTGGGGCGAGGAGACCTTCCTGGGGCCCTCCTCTCCCAAGCTCTTGAGCTATCAAGTGTGTACCCCTCTACATTAGTACCCTCGTATAAAAATATGTGTGGTGGGAATAGTAAAGGTTTTTGTACGAATGACTCATTTGTATCTTGGATTAGGAAACATCACTATTGCATTAATTATGCATGTCACTTTAGCGTACTTTTAGGGTCTCGAGGTGGGTGTCTTGGGGAACACACATCTCACCATTGAAAAATATTCAGTCCCCTTTTTGATTGGCAGTCTGCGCGTGTCATAATAGGTATAAAAAGTCCCTGTTTAACTCTCCTTATTTTTTTTACCTTGTCATTTATTTTCAAACTCAATTTATTTAGAGAGGAAGAGAGAAAAGAGATTAAAATCCTCCATATCAATTTTCGTGTTTTTGCTTCCTTTACTCACTAAAATGGCTTCTTCCTCTTCTCAAAACCCCACCTCCACCATCGTCGTTTCTACCAGCAAGGCATTGGTTGTCACAGTGCCCATTTCTATCACCATTTCAACTGTTTTGGCCACCGGAGTCACTGTTGTGACATTGGAGTTTTTGCATTCTACGCCTAAGGATTTTCGAGCTTCGCCTACTGAGGTGTCCCCTTTGGGGGTCTCCTCGTCTTCTTCTGTGTTGGTGACAGGGGTCTCCTCGCCTATGGGCATTTCTACAACCATTACGGCTTCCTCACCCATGAGGGATACTGTGAGGAATGGATCCTCGTCTGCTAGAGTCACTGGGGCTTCCTCCTCCATAGGAACCCTCGCCAGTAGGACCTTCTTGCCTGTTGGGGCCTCTGCAACCACTGGGGCCTCCTCGTCCATGGGCCTCCTCGCCACCAGGACCACTTTATCCTCCTCGCCTATTTTTTCCTCCAAGTCTCAAAGGGAATATATTTCTGCTCATCAACAGAGATATTTTGAGCTTCATCGTCTGGTGCCCTATTTTAGTGAGGAGTACACCTTTATGACTTATCTTGCAAATTTTGAGTAGGAGTTTGTGGGGGTCTAAGTGAGTCCTATGACATTCCCATTGTTCTTCCTGATTCAATACTTAGGGTGTGAGTAGACGGGGGTAATTTTCCCCATTCTAATATTGAGGTCAAGGCATGTGGGGGCTCTATAGACGAACAGGGTCCCTAGGTGGATCATATCCTATCCACCCCGCACATAGAGCTGTTATTGAGATCCTTGGTCTTCTGACCACTATTAATAGTCTCAAGGCTTTCTCAATTGCCAAATAAGAGAGAGCTTTTACTTTGTTGACATCTCGTTGGAGTAAGGATTCTCACACCTTTGTTACTAGTTAGGGTGAATTTACTATTACTTTGGAAGATATTTACGAGCTACTCGCTTTGACCTACTTAGACAGTCATATCCTTACTGATGGATTTGAGGATGAGGTTGAGGAGAAGATGGTGGGTGAGATACACTCCTCTTTGGGTGAGTGCTCGAAGTATGTAGCTATCAATTTGACTAGGACCACCAAACACTCTTTCACTAAATGGCAACCGTATTGGTTTAAGGATTTTGAGCAGTTTCCCAAGGGGTAAAGATCGAGTAGGGCCTTGAAGAGTAAGGAGGGCTAAAAAATTAACTCCTCCTCATACTTGGAAGTATTATTTGTTACTTTTCTAAGTAGATTTCTTCTCCCTGGGAGTCCAGATGACTGTCCCCATGAGGTTTTGTTCAAGCTTTCTATAAGGTTTGCCCGAGTGAAGGCAGTCCCCCTCGCCGCTTTGACTCTGGGTCTTTGTACACTTGTTTAGATAGGGCTGATATGGATGTTGAGCGCTCTTGTGGTTGTTATGATGCTATAAATTTTTCCAACACTTTTATCATTTTTTCATTGTTGTTTGAGAGATTTCAAAACTTTGACCTAGAGGCTAGGTTTTGCCACAACGGAGTTGCTCTACTACAAGATGGCAGAAGATGACTCCTAAGACTTCTCTAGGGTCTTTGATAAACAACATCGATGAATTTTCTTTCAGGCCCTACTGTAAGACTATTGGAGGTATTTTTTCTTGGCATTCCTTCTCATCTACTAGGGGAACCTTCTATTTCCCTGTTGACGTGGAGTTTGTTCCTACCTGCCCCCATATTTTTGTGGTCATTACATTTCTTCCTTGGACTTTTCCTTCTTTCACTGACTTGGGTTAATGGTGTGGAGTTCTACCACTCTGAGAGAGTGAGGAGGGAATTTGGTTATGAACAGGGGTTTCATACCCCTATTTATCCTTCAAGAAACTCCCCTTCCATGTTATACCTTGAGTCTTTTTCCAACATTACATTTGAGGGGGTAGTTGATAGGGTTGGTCATCTTAGAAATTTATTTATACCTTCGCGAGATTACCTACCCTCCTTCGCTAGTTCATAGTTCACCCTTTGGCAAAAGCAAGTTCTGTCGATTTAGAACCCTGTGAATGATGTCCCTCATGAGACTATTTATATAAATATTCCTAACAATGATAGGTATTTGGGTAAGAGGACCCAAAGGGCAGTGTGGCATCGGAGTACCATCCCTAAGACTCATCTTGAGCAACTCACTCAAATCTTAGTGAGGCCTCTGCTCGATGAGTTTGTTTATTTTAAGCAACCTAAGCCTCAACCTACGAGGCCCAAATCGAGGGGTAAGTTAAGATCCACTGCTGTATCAAAGAGGAAGTATCACGATGTGTAGGTTTCTAGTTTCATACCAACTACTATTACTCCTACTACCACTATTATTTCCACTATTGCCGCTACTTCTCCTACTCTCCCCCTCACCGGTAAGAACCAAGGCGAGCAAGACAAAAATAATACTATTACTAAGACCTATGCTCCTTCTCCTGCACCAGACCAGGGCTCTGACATCGATGACCTTGGAGTAGAGGATACGTATAGGACTGTACGAGAGCAAGGCTGTGAGGCCCTTGGGTTATCTACTGAGGGAGATATTGTTACTTCCATTCCCATAGGTGAAGGTACTACAACTCATTCCCTTTTACTTTGCGAAGTTGAATTTCCTGAGGTTTCACTTGTTGGTTCCCCTTCTCTATCAATTGAAATGATGACAGTTCTTCTTCGAATGAGACGAGAGTAGCTGACCCTTATGATGATCAGTGCTTTGATGCTTCTTTTTTATTACTAGTTTTGGAGGAGTCTTATAGTGTGAGGGACTTGATAGGGCCCCCTTCTGCCTTTAGTCCTACTACTGGAAGTTGTCGTACAGGCAGATGGCCCGCACTATCGCTGTAAGTCTTTTTTCTAGCTTCTCTATTACTATTTCATTGTTTATTTTCATATATATAATTCAGATATGACTTGTCTTTATCTTTGCATTATTTGCAGGGTGTCTCTGTCGCAATGAGTGATCCGACGCCTTCACCTCCTACCTGAGGTCCTTTTGCTAAGACCAGGAATTCCATGCTGACGTAATCTTTGGGCCTATCGAAGGAGGTTATTCATTTACCACTACCCATTCATTACTTCCTTTATTTTATTTATTCACACAGATTTTGTTAGTAATATTTTCACTACTCTTTTTAACTCTATCCGCTCTCTACTGTGTTCCCGGCGTCGGAAAGGACTTATTATATGTCTTCTTCTTCGGTTCAGGTAAGCATTAGCTCCCCTGAGTCTTTTATCTTCTACTTTTCATATTTTGAAATATATCTTTTGAACTCCACTTGTCTTATGTATGCAGATGATTGTTTATCTTAGTCTCCTTTCCTCACCTCCCCCTTCCTTTGTGGTGAGAGGTTTCTCTGCCCGATTTCCAAAGGTACTCTTAACTTGTCTTCTTCATTGACTTTGTCGGTTTCATCACATTATCTATACTAATGTCTATATTATTTATGTTTTCTTATTTATATAGGGACCTTCTACGAGCAGCCCTTCTTCTACTGAGGGAGCAGCACCATCCTTAGCAGGCACTACTCCTGGTATATTGCCTTTAGGGAGGATTCCTATCTCCCGAGTTTTTGTGCCCCCGGACCCTAGGCTTCACACCCTGCCTATACCTTTCGATCCCATTTTCACCATTGCATCTAGAGATCCTATCATACAGGTTAGATCCACTTCTTAGGTATTGATTATTCGTGTAAGAATACATTTTTTGTCTTTATTTATGTTTAGTCTCCTGAGGGTTTTTACTATAACCAGGTCATTGTACCCGTCGCTACTCTCCCACCGGTCATTTTTCCTCCTTCCTTTTTAGAAGGACTTCAGGTGTGCCTATATTTAGTCTTTCATTGTCTTCAATTCATGCTCTTGAACCATTGGGATTTCATTTTCATATTGTGTTTTCTGTTCATTTTATTTTGTATTCCAGTTGGTAAGTGAAACCACCCCCACCTATTTCTTTGATTCCCACTTTATTAGTCCTTTCTACTTTCAGGGAAGCCCCTGAAGTTACACCTGCTTCAGCCAACCTGGACAGAGTCCCCTTGTTTGAGGGGTTTGCCCTTAGTTCCACGGGACCAGTCTCAGCGGAATGCTCAACCTTTGAAAGCCCTACTGTCTATCATGATTATACATTTATGCATGATGCATTTTCTTTTTAACATATTTGTAGATGTGGTCCCTTTACTTGCGGGACCTATATTTGGACTCTCAGGTGAGTAGCCTGCTAGTTTTTGTGCTTGAGGAGACTTTGGTCACCCCTTTGGTTAGTATCACTCTTGCTCCGGATGCTGAGGAGTCTCTGGTAGGGATCTTAATGGAGAGCTCCCAGGTAAATACTTAATCTAGTTGGATCTTTGATCTTATGTTCTCTATGTAAATGCCTGCTAGCATTTACCTGCTTCCCTATTTTTAGGTAGGCACAATGATTGTTCCTTTGGCTATGGAACAACCAGGGGGAGCTAGTCATACCTTACTTTGTCTATATTCCCCCTTTTCTTCTTGCTTTTACTGGACAAGTGGGCTCACCTTCACATTCCTGTATCCTTATTTTCAGGTCAATGAGGCGACCATCCCTAGTCCCGCGGGACCTATTATGAGTGCTATACTGCGCACTCCCCGGGTATTAAATTGTTATACCTAAGTTCTTTTTGTCTGTTTAAGTTAACACCTTTCTCTTCTTTTTTATTTTAGGAAAAGAAGATACTAACATTTGCCTATTCTCTGTTAGGCTGGTACTCAAGGCTGTGTGGTGCCCCTTCGCTTGGGTGATAGCATATTGACCCCCTAGGCTTTGGGGTAGGCCTTCAATGAACTTTGTTTCAATTCGAATATGAATAACAACCTTTTGCTACTTTTTCTTCTCTATGACTTATCCCTTGTTACTTTTTGTTCTGCAGGATCCAGTTGATATGCCCACTGAGAGAACTGGGGAGGCTGACCAGAGTTTCGAGGCGACTGGTGATGCTAGCTCCGACGAGGATTCCTCTGTGTCTCTCTTAGAGATCGAGTCTCACAACACATGTTATGATGATATATAGGTGGAGGCCCTTGGTATTTTCATGAGTGAACTGTGGCGTTCTGAGATTCCCTCTCGATTCTGAGTTCAAGAATGGGAAGCATTGGAGACTCTTCTGGATCACAATATTGAGACTTTCACCCCCCAGAGCGTCCTTAACATTGATAACCTTACATTCTTCAATTTTAAGGCCTTAGTTATCCATCTTCATGAGCTCCTGTTTACCCCTCCCACTAATATGACTGCTCGATGGGCTTCATTATTTCTCTAGGATCTTTATTATCTTTAGCGTTTCTATTATTTTCAACTAAATTGGATTGAAGCCTTAGTTCGTCATTTTCTAGGCACCATCTTTAAGAAGATGATGAAGCTTCATACTTCCCAGTAGATTATGGAGAAACAACATCAGGCTGAGGCGGATTCAGACTCAGATTTAATTTCTAGAGGCTAAGCTGGCCAAGCTATAGGATGGTGCTGCTGAGGATGAGGATAGGATAGACAGGTTAGAGGAGCAACTCATTGAGGAGGCTGGCCCTATTTACACAGACTTGTGCTCCTGCCAGAATCAATTTTTCATGTTATGTGGTGGATAGATAGTTTGGTTGTTTAGACTTCTTTTTGTATAATTTTTCATATGTAAAGGACTCCACCATTATTAATGAAAAGGTATTTTGCTAATTTCTATCACTTTGCTCATTTGCTTCTATCTCAACCTTGGTATCTTCTTACCATGGCATGTGCTAATATTTCCTCTAACTGTATGGTATTTACTTCTTTTTTTCATGAGTGAGTAACATTGTTAGAACTATCCCCTCTAACTGTGGGGAACCTGCATTTTATCTGGGTGAGTAACATTTTTAGAACTGTCCCCTCTAACTGTGGGGTACTTGCATTATATCTGGGCAATTAAATATTTTTAGAACTGTCCCCTCTAATTGTGGGGTACTTGAATTGTATCTAGGCAAGTAACATTTTTAGAACTGTCCCCACTAACTGTATGGTACTTGCATCATATCTATGCAAGTAAATATTTTTAAAACTATCCCCTCTAACTGTGGGGTACTTGCATTCTGTCTGGGCAATTAACATTTTTAGAACTGTCCCCTCTAACAGTGGGGTACATTCATTTTATCTAGGCAAGTAATATCTTTTTAGAACTGTTCCCTCTAACTACTTGTGTTTAATCTGGGCAAGTAATGTTTCATAGAACTATCCCCCCTTACTATGGGGTACTTTCATTTTATCTAGGCAAGTAATATTTTTTAGATCTGTCCCCTTTAACTGTGGGGTACTTACATTTTATCTGCGTAAGTAATACTTTTTAGAAATATCCCCTCTGACTGTGGGGTACTTGCATATTATCTAAGCAAGTTATCATTTCTTAGGGAATAAGCTGGGAGATAAAGGGTTAGCTCTTCTCATTCCCTCAAATCCCCCCCTTTTTTTTGAGAAAATAAAGAAGGGGAGTGTAAGTCCCATTTTCTCAGTTCTTTATATGATCTAGTGCAATAAGGCTTTTTCTTTGAGACTATAAGCAAAGGCTTGCTCTTAAAAAAGTTTGCAATGTATTTTTTATCATCATGACTTGGGGGAGGTCCTCCTGCTGGTCAGGTGACAAAATTAAAATCATTTGTCTAATATGCTTGGAGAGACTTTGCTCAGTATACTTTTCTCTCGGGATGGACATACCCCCCAGTGTAGTGAGCAAAGTTCTCTCGATTTTGTACTCTCCTCTAGTCAAGCAGAGAGAGTTAAAAGTGTAAATGTATATTCTGGTTTATCTATCTTATGCCATAAGAAAAAAAATGAGAATCATCATGCAATTCTAAAAAAGAGTTGCTATTCATTTCTATTCATTGTTTGTATAATTTACAAGACTGTATTGCTCTTATCATTTTACAAAAAAGAACTTGTCTAGCACTAGAGCAAGCTATTCCAACCTTTCAATAGAAATGAAATTTTTCTTTAACAACATTAAGCATAATACCTCTTCAGCCACTTGTAGTTGATGGAGGCATTCACTCTCGGGCTTTGAAACCAGGTAATAACCCAACTTTCCTACCCCTCTGACGACAAAGGGGCATTCCCTGTTGGGTTTGAATTTTGATACCCACATGCTGCAGAGATGGTGATAGATGCTCGTAAGACTAAGTCTACCACCTAAAACTACCTTGGCCTGACCATGTTTTCATAGGCTATGGATAGTTACTGGGTGTAGACTTTGACGTTCTCCTTCACCTTGTATCTATGATCATCCAGTGCCTCTATCTGAACATGCCTTGGGTCAAGGATGAGTCTATTACTGAGAGAAAATCTTGTTGAGGGTATTGCCAACTCCACTGTTAGGACAGCTTCGGTCCCATATACTAGGGAGAATGGGGTGAACCCCATTGGTTTTGTTTTTAAAGTACTATAAGCCCCCGGCACCATGGGCAACTTCTCATCACATACCCCTAGCATGTTCTCCGACATTTTCTTTAAGATATTTATCAGGGTCTTATTGTTAGCTTCAACTTGGCCATTACCTTTATGATAGGAGATGGTTGAGTTGTTGTGCACAATTTTGTACTTATCTATGAGGATGGCCATTTCCTTGCATATGAAAAGGTTCCCATTATCTGTTAAAATTACCTTGGGTATACCAAACGTGCATATGATATTCCTTTATAAACTGGGTTACCACTTGGTCAATCGCCCTTCTTAGAGGGATGGCTTTTGCCCACTTGGTGTATAATTATGTAGCCAAAATGATAAAATCTTTACCATGAGAAGCTGGGCTGAGTTTTCCAAATATGTCAAATTCCCATGTGTGGAAAGTATAGGGAGATGCTAGGATTTGTAAGCTGACTGAAGGAGAATGTATCATGTTGCCATGTACTTGATAGGATTTGTACGATAACTCCAACATCTTCACTGTCCCTTCTCTAGTTTCGAGCTGCTTCACCAGTAGGTGCCTCTAATCGTCTGGCTCATTGCTTGAGATCAAGGATTTTACTATAGTGGGCACTGTTCTTTGTCGTACTATGATTATTTCTTTCGACTCATCCATATCTATCTTTTGTTCTATTGTGGCTGGTGCGTCGGGCTTCTTGTTCATTATTCTTTCATGTCTGTCCATTGCTACTTCCAAGAACTGTCCCAACAACCTATGGATGATGTACCTGTAGGGTGCTAAATTGGAATGCTTGAGGGAGAACTCCCCATTGACCTATTTTACTACTAGGTTGGAGTCCCCTCGTATGCACAACACCATGATCCCTCTTCTGAGTGCCTCTAACATCCCTAAAATGAGGGGCTCATACTCAACCTTGTTGTTTGAACATTTAAAGTCCAACTTGAAAGAGAGAGTGATCTTCTCCTTTCTATTTGACAATATAATACTAGCACCCTATGTTCCTTGAGCACTGTAGCCATCAAACTCCATCGCCCATTTTTCCATTTCTTCCACCATGCATGCTTAAAAATTCTCCCCAGGTAGCTCTTCACTATGTGGCTCAAAATTCCCACTTGGAAAATGAGCAAGTAGATCGATATGCTACTTATTTGATTTTAATGGACTTGGGCACTCTGTATTTCAAATCATACCCTGATTAGATTAGAAAACCACCTTGCTGCTAGTCCCAAAATTACTGTACTTGCGAGGAGGTACTTAGTGGGGTCACACTTAGTGACTATGTGAACTGTGAAATCTAGCAAATAGTGTCTCAACTTCTGAGCAACAAAAACTAAGTCCAAGTAATGCCTCTCTACCTTAGTGTACCTAGACTCTGGACTTAAGATCACTATTGAGAGGTAGTACACCAGCTCTTCAACTGCTTCCTTTTCTTGGGCTAGCAATGCTCCTATGGACCTCTCTATTGAAGTAAGGTAGAGCAGTAGCGGTGCCCTCGCTTCTGGTGGAATCATTGTGGATGGGGAGGATAAAATCTCCTTGATTTTCTCAAAGGCCTTCTTCTGATCGTCTCCCAAAACCATTTGGCTTTGTCTTTCAGAAGGGGTGTGAATGTGTGAGTCTCTTCTGCTAGTGCGGGTATGAACATCCTTAGGTAGGATACCTTTCCCAGGAAGATCTTAGGCTGTCTATGACTCTCGGGGGTGGCATCATCATTATGGATTTCATTTTTTTTGTGCCTGCTTGTACCCCCTGCCTGTTCACCACAAACCCTAGAAACTTTCCGATGGTGACCCCAAAGGCACACTTGGATGGGTTCATTCCCATCTTATACCCGCGGCACCTCTTGAACACCCTCATGAGGTCTTCTATATGTTTTTCTTCTTTTTTGGATTTCACCACTAGGTCATCCACACAAAACTCTAATATGTCATGAAATGGGTCATTTGAAATTTCCATCATGGTTCTCTAGTATGTGGCCCTAGCATTCTTCAATCCAAATGGCATGACCGTATAATGGAAGTTTCCTAGGGGTGTGCGGAAGGCAGTCTTCTCCGCATCTGTCGGGCCTATCTTAATCTGGTTATAGAGAACGTACACATCTATAAAACTATACATCTCATGTCCCACAGTAGCGTCGACTGAGCTATATATGCTCGTTAGAGGAAATTCATCTTTGGGTCATGCCCTGTTCAAGTCACGAAAATCTACACAAATTTTGATATGAATCTTGTCTTTTTTCTCCACTGGCACAAAGCTAAAAAGCTATATGGGATGTTTAAGAGGCTTGTTGAATCCTGTCACCAATAACTCACCTCGTCTTTTACCTTTAAGTCGAGGTTTGCCTTGTAAGTGCGAGTGTCTTGTCTTACTGGAAGGGCATTGGGAAAAACGTTCAATCTATGGGAGCTCACCTCTGGGTCTATTCCAGGCATCTCTGCATACTTCTAAGCAAAGACATAGGTGAACTCCTTGAACAAGATAATGAGCTTTTCTTTCTGTTTTGGTCCCAAACTCTTGGAGATCAGGATGGGTCTACTTTCACCTCCCTCTTTCCCTAGATTGATCTCCTCTAACTCCTGTAGTTGTTCTTTGGGTCCATCTTGCATGAATTATGGAGCTTCCTTTAGCTCTTCAATGTGCTCAACATTATGTGACTCATCAATAACAAAACCTTTTGGTGTCAGGTCGGTGCTCTCATCCTAGAAGATTGCCAACGCAGACCGTTATATGCAGTAGATAACCTTTCCATCGAGCAAAAACCACTATTTTACAAGTTCGAGGAGGTTTAGATACTTCCTCTTTCCTTTTTCCATATGGGGAATTACCCTTTCCCCCAAGCGATCATGAACATATTTCTTTGGTTGATCAACTCCTCCTACCACTTGCTTTCCTTCTAGCTTTCTTATAGAATTTCTTCTTTCCTCGTCTAGTTCGGTATAAAAATCTACATCTACTAGATGGGCCTCTTTATTGGATAAAGTCTTATGAGTCACCTTGATGACTATCTCTGTACCTTTAATGTTAGCCTTTGCACATTGGTGGTAGGAAGAAGGCACTATGCCATGGGTATGCATCCATACCCTCCCGATGAGCAGTTGAGAATTGTTAATGGAATTGATAACATATAATTTGATGTGGGAAGTGAAATTCCCCAACTTAATTCCCAAATTCACATATCCAATGGATTGCATTCCAACACTATCAATTCTGGAGATCACTAGTGGCACTGGAACTACCTTCTCTTAGTCAATCCCTATCTCATACAATGGATTGATCGACATAATGCTAATAAATTCTCCCTCATCCATTAATGCCTTGGGAAACGAGACCCCATTAAGCACGGCTATAACATATAAGGGGCGGTTATGAAAATAAGGCACCTCCCTATCTTCCTCTAAAAATAATACTTCATAAGTGTATCTCTTAATTAGCCTTCCAATTGGCACTTACCAACTTCATAAGGGGTCTCCTCACTGTTGTACCGCTTCCCAAACTTTTCTTGTTGTGATCACCCTTGTGTCATATTTTACTCCTATTTGATCGAAGAACCACTTGAAATTGGGTCTCCTCGCTATGGATTTTCACTCAGAGTCTAAGTCTACTTTGTATGTTTGGGCATTACAATCATATTCTCCCTCAGATGTCCCCCCCCCCCCCTCATCTAGGGCAAGAATGACATCCACCTAGCGCTCTAAGAAGTCGGCTTTCTCAAATTCCTTACCTTCCTCTTCCTCTTGGTCTGGGGTGAAAACCATTCCTCACGCTTTCTTTCTAGATCAATATTGTTCTTGCTGCTTAAAGTTAACTTCTCCAACTCTTTAGATATCTCATCACCAATTTCCCACTCCATCATCTCTTGAACTGCTTCTTCATTATATGCCACTACCATGTTGGCAGTGCTAAAGTGAGGTGATGGAAGTGGGTTTTCATTAACATACACTCTGGGAGAGAACACTAGTGGTCAAGGGTGATTTTGACAGAGTAATGGTATGACCTGAGTTATAATCCTGACTTGACCTTACCCAGGGGTCCTATTAAGACATGGGCACTAGGTCTTAGTTGGCACTTTTGGGCGCCAAAACTGATGGGTTGGTGAGGGAAAAGGACTACAATGTACCTTTTTTCCCTACCTGTGTGCAGCCGCCTGTCTCCTCTAACAATGAATATCATTTTAAAATGGTAACTTGTTGTACAAACTTTATAAACTTGAGGAGGGGCCTCTAGGACCACCTCCTCTAAAATCTTTGTAAACTTGACGAGGGAGGTCTCAAGGACTACCTCCTCTAAAAATTTTATAACCTTAAGAGGGGGGGGGGGGGGAGGAGGTCTCAAGGACCACCTCCTCTAAAATCTTTGTAAACTTGAATAGAGGCCCTCTAAAATCATTTTTCAAAATATTCATTTCTTATGAGCAACCCCTTGGCTGCTCACTTTGATTGTGATTAAATGTGAACTGTGTGAGGACAGGATGACTTGTAGGGTCTGTTTACTAGTGTTCTGTCAATCTTAAAGTGCTAAGTGGTTGATCTTTCTCAACAAACCTTATTCCTCAACCACCAAGCCAAAACTCCCAAGAGATACCATCTTGTCTAGTTGAGCCCTGCCTGCTCAATAAGGCTACTTGTATAAGAAAGTAACATATCAGTACTCTAATACATCTGTGAGTAATAAATCTGAGGGAGGAAGAGGTCACTCTAGGTGGACCTCCTCGCCCACTATTTCTTTTTCAAAAGACCATTCATATATCTGAGGGCGAGGAGCTCCTCCTGGTGGGCCTCCTCACCCCAAATTCTATCTTTTCGAGTTTTGGGCTATTTTGGGACGAGGATCCCCTCATGGTGGGACTCCTCACCCAAGTTTTATTTTTTAAGTAATTTGAGTTGTTTTGGTATGAGGAGCCATTCATGGTGGGGCTCCTCGCCCAAATTCTATTCTTATTAACTTTTGAGAAATTTGGGACGATGAGCTCCTCATGGTGAGTGTCCTCGCCCAAGTCCTATTTCTGTGGAGTTTAAGGAACTTGTGATGAGGAGTTACTCTTTATGAGGCTCCTCACCCAACTCCTATTTATGTGGAGTTTGTACAAGATGAGGCGAGGGACCTTCCAGGGTCCCTCTTTTCCTATCTTTCAATTCTATGAGCTTCGAAACATTTAGGGGTGAGGAGCCCTTTCTGGGGCCCTCCTCGCCCATTGTTCATTTCTGTGGCTCTTGAGGAACTTGGGGCGAGGAGATCTTTCTGGGGCCCTCCTCGCCCATTGTTCATTTCTGTGGCTCTTGAGGAACTTGGGGGTGAGGATCCCCTTTTGGTTCCCTCTTCGCCCATTGTTCATTTATATGGTTCATGAGGAACTTGGGGCGAGGAACCCTTGCTGGGACCTCCTCTCCCATTGTTCATTTTTGTGGTTCTTAAGAAACTTGGGTCGACGAGCCCTTTTGGGGGCCCTTCTCGTCCAAGATCTTGAGCTGACAAGTGTGTACCCTTCTACACTCGGTTTAAGGATAGGACACAAATTCAAAAATTGGCACACTTAGGATTGAAATTGTGTCGTGGGTGTCGGCCACCCCTGAACGATACCACGCGTGGAATGAACACCTCATACATATCCAATGTAACACTTAATAATCATCCGTATAGCCGCACGACTCCCGATTTGAGGATGGAACACGAATTCGAAAATAGCCACACATAGGCTTGAAAACGTGATTGGAGGGGGGAGCACCCCCAGCAACTCCCAAACGATAGCGCGAGTTGCACAAACACCTCATGTCCATCCAACATAACACGTAGCAATCGGCTGCGTAAAAGTGGGACTTTGGGTTTGAGGACATGACACAAATTCAAAAATAGGCACACTTAGGCTCCAAAACGTACCACGGGGGAAAGCACCAACAACATAACTCAAATGACACCATGAGCGGCACGAATACCTCATGCGCGTCCAATGTAACATATAAAAACTAGCCTTGAATCCGAGGGATTCTCGATTTGGGGATACAAAACAAATTTAAAACAGGCATACATTGGATTGAAAATGTACCACGGTTGGCGGTCACCCCCCGCGGCACCCAAACAATACTACAAAGGGATGAACACCATGTATGCATCCAATGTAACTTGTAACAACAGACCGCACAACCGCGGGACTCCGGATTTGAGGATTTAACAAAATTTTGAATATAGGAACACCTAGGCATAAGCGGGGGTGGGTTCCTCCCAGCAGAACATCTCACGAGGATCCAATGTAATGCATAGTAATCATCTGCACGGCCGCGGGACTCCAGGTTTGAGGATAGGACCCAAACACGAATTTGAAAACCTGCACACTTAGGCTTGAAAATGTGCCGGGGGCACCCCCATCGGGACCCAAATGGAATCATGAGTGGCACGAACACCTCTCCCAAGTCCAACATAACACGTAGCAACTAACCATGTCGCTGCGAGAATCCTAGTTTAAAGATAGGAAAATATGATCTCGGGGGGGGGGGGGGGGGGGGACCCCATCCACACACGAACGGCACCGTGAGTGAAACGAACACCTTTTGTGCATCCAACATATCATGTAGAAAGAGACCGCGCAAATGCTGGGCTCCCTGCTTGAGGATAGCACCCAAACAAGAATCCGAAAATAGGCACACGTAGGCTTGAAAATGTGTTGCGTGGGGATGGCCACCCATAGAGGCACCGAAATGGCACCTAGAGTGGAAAGAAGACCTCGTGCTCATCCGAAATAACACGCACAACCGGTCGTGTAGCCACATAACTCTCATTTTGAGGATAGGACCCAAACACAAATTTGAAAGTAGGCATACTTAGGCTTGAAAACATGTCGTGTGGGTCAGGCACACCCAGCAGCACCCAAATGGCACCGCGAGTGGCATGACCACCTCGTGCGTGTTCAAAGTAACACATAGAAACCATTTGTATGGACATGGGACTTCCATTTGAGGATAGGATACGAATTCAAAATAGGGACACTTAGTCTTAAAAACGTGTTGAGGCGAGCACCCCTAGCGGAACCTAAACGACATCATGAGTGGAACGAACACCTCGTGTTCATCCAAAGTAACACATAGAAATTGCTCTCTTAGCCACATGACTCCGAGTTTGATGATAGGACACTTAATAAAAAAATAGGCACATTTAGGTTTAAAAGCGTGCCATCGGGGGGGGGGGGGGGGTACTCCAAGCGGAAGCCAAACAACATCGTGAGTGGTACAAAAAACTTGTACATGTCTAGGTAACATGTAGAAATCATCCGCATAACCACGAAACTCTCAGTTTGAGGATTGGACCCAATCACGAATTTAAAAACAAGCACACTTAAGCTTGAAAACATGTTGTGGGGGGGGGGGGGGGGAATCACTCCACAGGGGCACCCAAATGGCACCACGAGTGGCATGAGCACCTCAGGCAAGTCCAATGTAACACATAGAAATCATCCACGTAGCCGCGGGACTCCTAGTTTAAGGATAGGAATCGAATTCAAAAATTGGCACACTTAGGATTGAAACGTGCCACGGGTGGTGGGGACACCCCCAACACAACCAAATCGCACCGCATGTGGCATGAACACCTGGTGAGCATCCAACATAACAAATATTAACTGGCCATGCTGTCGCGGGATCCTCGGTATGAGGATAGGATCCAAACACAAATTCAAAAATAGGTACACTTAGGCATGAAAAGATCCCATGGGGGGGGGGGGGACACCGTTAGTGGCAGCCAAATGGCACTGCGGGTGGCACGAACACATCGTTCACATACAATATAACACATACCAACCGTCCATATAGTTACGGGACTACCGGTTTGAGGATAGGAAATGAATTCGAAAGCAGACACACTTAGGCTTGAAAACATGCCACAGTGGGCAAACAACCTCATTGGCACCCAAACGACACCGCGAGTGGCAATAATTCCTCCTACACGTCCACCGTAATATGTAGCGACTGGCCTCACATCTGAGGACTCTCGGTCTGAGGATAGGAAATGAATTCGAAGATAAGAACAATTAGGCTTGAAAACGTGATGGAAGGTCATCCCCAGCGCCACCCAAATGTCACCATGAGTGGCACGAAAACCTCGTGCGGGTCCAACGTAACACATAGCAACCGACAGCATAACCATGGAACTCCCGGTTTGAGGGTAGGGCATGCATTTAAAAATTAGCACACTTTGGTGCAAAAATGTGTCGTAACAGCACCGAAACGATACCATGAGTGGAACTAATACCTCATCACATCCAATGTAACATGTAGTAATCGGCCTTGGAACAAATGGGACTCTACATTTGAGGATATGACACAAATTCAAAAATAGACACACTTAGGCTTGAAAACGTGTTACCGGGGGCGTCAACCCTAGCGGCACCAAAATGGAACCGCGAGTGGAACGAACACCTCGTACACATCCAATGTAACATGTAACAACTGGCCTCCCTACCGCGGGACTTCCAATTTGAGGATAGAATAAGAATTCAAAAATTGGCACACTTAGGCTTGAAAACATGCCGGAGGGAGTGGGCACCCTCAACGGCACCCAAATGACACCTTAGTTCCATGAACACCTCATGAACATCCAATGTAACACAGGAACTGGCCGAGAAGCCGTGGGACTCCCGGTTTGAGGATCGAACACGAATTCAAAAATAAGAACATTTAGGGTTGATAACGTGCTTGGGGGGGGGCGGGGGGGGGGGCAACCCCAGTGTCACTCAAAATGACCCCGAAAGTAGCACAAACACCTCATGCACGTCCAATGTGACATGTAGTAATCACCCGTGCAAATATGAGACGCTCGGTTTGAATTAGGACCCAAACACGAATTAAAAAATAGGCAAACTAAGGCTTGAAAACGTGCCCCGAGTGGAGGCTCACCCTTAGTTGGACCTAAACGGCACCGCTAATGGAAAAAACATGACGGTTCTCCCGATTTGAGGATAGTACCCAAACAAAAATTCAAAAACAAGAACACTTAAGCTTGAGAACATGTTGAGGGTGGGAGGGCACCCCACAGCGGCACCTAAACGGCACCGTAAGTGGCATAAACACCTCGCACGCATCCATCATAACACGAATCAATTGCATATAGGTGCAAGATCCCTAGTTTGAGGATAGGACGCCAATTCAAAAAATAGCACAATTAGGCTTTAAAATGTGCCCCCGGGGGGAGTGACACGACAAGTGGAATGAAGTTCTCGTGCGCATAGAACATAACACATAGGAACCGGGTGTGCATCCACGGGACTCTAGTTTGATATTAGGACATGAATTTAAAAATAAACACACTTAGGCCCAAACACGAGCCGAGGGGCATTCCCAACGGCGCCCAACAGCATCACAAGTGGCTCGAATACCTCTTGTGCATGAAATGTAACATGTATAAATCAACCTCGCAACTAAGGGACTCTCTATTTGAGGATAGAACATGAATTTTAAAACATGCACACTTAGGATTGAAAATGTGCCGCGGGGGCAGCCACCCCCAGTGGCACCCAAACGGAATCCCGAGTGTAATGAACACCTTGAACGCATCCAATGTAACACATTACAACCATCCGCACTCCCGAGGGACCCCTGGGTTAAGTATAGAAGACGAATATGAAAATAAGAACACTTAGGCTTGGAAACGTGCCGTGGGGGTGGGGGCATCCCCAGTGGCACCCAATCCGCTCCGCGAGCGGCACGAACACCCCGTGCGCCTCCAACATAAACATAACAATCTAATGTCTAGCCTCAGGACTCCCAATTTAAGGATAGGATGCAAACATGAATTCGAAAATAGGCACATATAGGCTTAAAAGCATGCTGCCAGGGGGTGACCATCCATAGAGGCTCCCAAATGGCAGCGCAAGTGGAACAAAAGCCTCGTGTGCGTCTACTATAACATGTAGAAATCGATTATACAGACACAAAATTCTCAGTTTTAGGATAGCATCGAAACAAAAATTCGAAATAGGCACACAGGCTTTAAAACGTGGCCTGCGGGGCACACCCGACGAAACCTAAACGGCACCATGAGTGGAACAAACACCTTTTGCCTATTCAAAGTCACACGTAGTAACCATCCATGCACCCGTGGGGCTCCCATTTGAGGATAGGCCACAAAATAAAATAAGGCACACTTAGGCTTAAAAACATGTCGCGGGGGCGGGTACCCCAATAGAACCCAAATGGCATCGTGAGTGGCACGAACACCTGGTGCGCATCCAAGGCATCACATAGCAACTAATCGTGACACCACGGGTCTCTCGGATTGAGAATAGGATAAGAATTTGAGAACATCGCCATGAGTGGTGTGAACACGTTGTGCGTATCCATGTAGCACATAGTAGTCGTTTGCACAATCACGGGACTCCTCATTTGAGGATGGGAACCAAACAAGAATTTGAAAATAGGCACACATAGTCTTGAAAACGTGCCGTTGGAGGAGAGGTGGACACCGCCAGCGGCACCCAACCAACACATACCAATCGCTTTCACATCCACAGGACTCCCTGTTTGAGGATAGAACACGTAGTTGAAAACATGCACAATTAGGCTTGAAAACATGCCGTGGAGGGGTTGACCCAATGAAACCCAAACGGCACCGCGAGTGGATCGAACACCATGTGCACAACCAATGTAACACATAGCAACCATCTGCGTAGTCACGGGACACCTAGTTTGAGGATATGACCCAAACACAAATTAAAAAATAGGCACCCTTTGGCTTGAAAACGTGTCGCGAGAGGGTAGGAACCCCAAGCGGCAACAAACGACATCGTGCATGGAACGAACACCTTGTGCACAAAAACCATAAGACGTAACAACCGGTCTTGCAGCCGCAGGTCTCCTGGTTTGAGAATATGACACGAAATTAAAAACAGGTACACTTAGGCCTGAAAAGGTGATGTAGGAGGGTGCGAACCCTCAATGGAACCCAAACGACACCGCTAGTGACACGATCCTCGTACGTATCCAATATAAAACATAGCAATCGATCATGTAACCACATGACTCCCGGTTTGAGGATAGGACCGAAACAAATTCAAAAATCGACAAACTTAGGCTTAAAAACCTGTTGGGGGAACAACGACACGTGAACAGAATCACGAGTTGCATGAAGTGTTTGTGACATTTGTGGTCCACTAGGTGTGTCCACCGACACATTTTCAAGCCAAAGTGGCATGAACACCTCGTTCACATCCAAAGTAACACGTAGAAATTGTTTGTATAGCCCCAAGAGTCCTAGTTTTAGGATTGGACCAAAAAATAAATTCGAAAACAAGCACACTTTGGCTTGAAAATGTGTCGGTGGACACACCTAGTGGACCACAAATGGCACAAACACTTCATGTACATCGAACGTAACACGTAGAAAAACACCAAGCAACTATGGGACTCCCAGTTTAAGGATAGGACCCAAACATGAATTCGAAAATAAGGACACTTAGGCTTAAATTTTTTTTGCGGGGGGTGATGACGCCCAACGTCATCCAAACGGCACCACGAGTGGCATGAACACCTCGTGTGCATCCAGCATAACATGTAGCAAACGTCTGTGCAATCACGGGACTCTAAATTTGAGGATATGATTAAAACTCGAATTCGAAAATAGGCACACCTAGACTTGAAAAAGTGTTGCGTAGGACGAGCACCCGAACGACACCCTAATAGCACTACGAATGGCACAAACACCTCGTACACATTGAGCATAACATGTATTAATGCATCGTGCAACTATAGAACTATCGGTTTGTGGATAGGACTTAAGCACAAACTTGAAAATAAGAATAGTGAGGCTTGAAAATGTGTCAAGGGGAGTCGGGTTACCCCAACGGAGCCTGGACGGCACCGCGAGTGATATGGACACCTCGTGTGCATCCAACATAACACATAGCAATTGCCCCCAAAATCATCGAACTTCTAGTTTTAGGATATGACCCAAATCTGAATTAAAAAATAGACACACTTAGTCTTGAAAATAGGCCACGAGGGGCGATCACCCCCAGCGACGGAAAAATGTTAACGCGAGGGGTACGGACACCTCATGCATGTCCAACGTAACACATACCAACCATTTGCACATATGCGGGAATCCTGATTTGATGATAGGATCCAAACACGAATTTGAAAATAGGCACATTTAGGCTTGAAAAACGTGTCGTGAGGGGGAGAGCACCTCAAGCGGCACTAAGAGTGGAACGAACACCTTGTACACTTCCAATGTAACACATAATAATCGACCGTCCACTCATCCGTAAGACTCCTGATTTGAGGATAGGACATGAATTCGAAAGCAGGTACACTTAGGCTTGAAAACATGTTGCAGGGGGCGACACCCAAGCGACTCTGCGAGTGGAATGAACACCTTTTGCACTTCCAATGTAATACCTAGAAATCATTTGCACAACTGTGGTAGACAATGATGTGAGGATATGACGCAAATACGAATTCAAAAATAGTCAAACTTCGACTTGAAATCATGCTGCGAGTGGGAGGGAACCCCCATTGGCACCCAACCGGCATCGTGAGTGGAATGAACAAATCGTGTGCATCTAAAGTAACACGTAGAAACCGACTAAACACCCATGGGACTCCTGGTTTGAGGATATTTACCCAATACGAATTAATAAACATGCACACTTAGGCTTAAAAACAAGCCTCGAGGGGGCGAGCACCCTTAGCGGCACCCAAACGATACTGTGAGTATAGTTAACACCTCCTTTGTGTCAAACGTAACACGTAGTAACCAACTCTGCACCCACATGATTCCCATTTGAGAAAAGGACATGAATTAAAAAAGGGCAGACTTAGGTTTGAAAATTTCCCCGGGTGGGGGGAGAGGAGCACCCACAGAGGCACCCAAATGGAATCATGAGTGGCATGAACACAACGTGCATATCCAAGGAAACATGTATCATTCCATCGCTCATTCTTGGGGATTCCAATTTGAGGATAGTACACGAAATCAAAAACTGGAACAGTTAGGCTTGAAAACATGATGCGGTGGGGGGAGGGGGCAGGGCCCCCAGCGGGACCCAAAAAGCACCACGAGTGGCACGAACATCTCATGCGTGTCCAACATAAAACATCGCAATTGATGATGCAACCGTGGGACTCCCGATTTAAAGATAAGACCCAAACATGAATTCAAAAATAGGCGCACTTAATCCTGAAAATGTGACGCGAGGGGCTAGCACCCCCAATGGAATCCAAACGGCCCCACGAGTGGAATCAACACCTCGCACGCATCCAATGCTGCACGTAACAACTGGTCATATAGGCACAGGACTCCCGATTTGAGGGAAGGACACGAATTCAAAAACATGCAAACTTTGGCATGGAAATACGCCGCGAGGGGATGGGAACCACAAGCGGCACTATGAGAGGCACGGACACCTCGTCCTCATCCAACGTAACATGTAGCAACCGACCGTGCATCCATAATACTTTCTGATGGAAAATAGGACCCAAACAAAAATTTGAAAACAAACACACGTAGGGTTAAAAATCTGCCACCGGGGGGGGGGGGGGGGGGACAGGCTCCCCCAGCAGCACCCAAATGGTGAAAACACCTCGTGCTCATACAAAGCATCATGTAGAAATAGGCAACGCAATCGCGTGACTCACGATTTGAAGATAGGACCTAAACACGAATTCAAAAATAATCACATTCTGGCTAGAACACGTATTGTGGGGGAGGGCACACCAAGTGGCGCCCTAACTCAACTGCGAGTGGCACGTACAACTCGTGGCCATCAACATAACACGTAGCAACTGAATGTATAACCATGGGACTTCCGATTTCAGGAGAGGAAACGAATTCAAAAACATGAACACTTAGGGTTGAAAAGGTGCTGGGGCACTCCCAACTGCAATGCGAGGGGGATGAGCACCGTGTTCACGTCCAACGTAACATGTCGCCACCATCTGCACAACCACGGGACTGGTGATCTGAGGATAAAACCCAAACATGAATTCAAAAATAGGCACACTTAGTCTTGAAAACGTATCGCGAGGGCGTAGGCACCCCAAGTGGAACCCAAATGACATCGTGAGTTCAGTGAACACCCCGCGTGCCTCCAAACTAACATGTAAGAACTGATTGTGTAGCCACGAGACTCTCAGTTTGAGGATAGAACACGAGTTCAAAAAAAGGTACATTTAGGCTTGAAAATGTGCCATGCGGGAGGCCACCCCCAGCGGCTCCTAAACGGCACTACAAGTGGCACAAACACCACATACGCATCCAATATAGCATGTAGCAATCGACTACGTAGCCGTGAGCCTGGTAGGGCCAAACACGAATTTGAAAATAGGACCATTTTGCCTTGAAAATGTATCGCGGGGGATAGGCACCCCCAGAGGCACCTAAATGGCATTGCGAGTGGCATTAACACCTCGTGTGCATCAAACGTAACATGTCACAATCAATTTGAGTATGGACATGAATTGGAAAATAGGCACCCTTAAACTTGAAAACATACCCGGGGGGGGGGGGGGGGGGGGTACCCCCTACAGCTTCCAAACGGCACTGCTAGTGGAATGAACACATCATAGATGTCTAATGTAACACACAACAACCAATCGTGCATCCAAGGGACTCCCGATTTAAGGATAAGACCCAAACACGAATTCAAAAATAGGCACACTTAGGCTTGAAAAAGTGTTACGGGGGGAGGGGACAGCCCCAACGATACCAAACGGCACTACGAGTGGCACCAACACCTCATGTCCATCCAACGTAACACATAGCAACCGACCGTGAAGCCGTCAGACTCCATATTTGAGGACAGGATAGAAATTCAAAACCAGGCACACTTAAGATTAAAAATGTGCCGCTAGGTTCATGCACCCCTAGCAGAATCCAAATGGCACTGTGAGTGGCACGAACACCTTGTGCGCATCTAATGTAACATGTAGCAACTGTCTTCATAACTGCAAGACTCTCAATTTGAGGATAGAACCCAAACACGAATTCAAAAATGGGCATACATAGGCTTGAAAATGTGCCGCAGGGGGTTGGTGCGAGAACCCCAGCGGCACCCAAACGGTAAAGCTAGTGGCATAAACACCTCGTGCACATCCAAACTAACACACAACAATTGGTTGCACAACCGCAGGACTCTCAATTTGAGGATAGGATGCAAATTCAAAAAAAGAACACCTAACCCTGAAAATATGTCATGGGGGCGAGCTCCCCTAGTGGCACCCAAACGGCACCGCGAGTGGAAGGAACAGCTCATGCACATCCAACGTAACATGCAGTAATCAGTAGCTCTATCGAGGGACTCCCAATTTGAGGATAGGATCTGTGTCCATCCCTCCATTTTCCTCCGTCTGGGGGTCGACGCTCGCGCGTACGGTGGGAAGGGAGAAAACGTTCTCATGGCCTTTGTAAGAATGCTTCAGCCGTCGTCGATGTGGGGAGATGAAAGGTCTCGAACAAAATGGGAAAAAGAACTTGTTACCGTCTCTAGAGAATGACATCAAAGACATTCTGATGCTTGCCAAACCAATTTTTTCATAGGTTCGGGGGCTAAGTTACGGAATGGGAAGGTGTTAGCCACCCATCCCGTCGTTTCAGTCTCTCATGGGATTATGTTATTATTTCCCTTAATTTCTTCATGAAGTGTCTATGCGTATAAATATAATTGGAGGTCGGAATCACTCAACTTGCATCATGGGAAAATAACGAGTGAGGTCATCCATAAGAGTGTTTCCAAAATAATAATTATAAAATATGATGTGTGAGCTTATCAAGATATTGATCCTTGGGATCAAATGATAATATGTGTTCGATAAAACACAAATATGAATCTTAAGTGTGATATATATATATAATATATGGATAAAATACGAAAAAGAGGAAAATAGGAAAATAGAACCCGAGTCTTATTTTTTAGCCTGAGATGCCTATGTAGCCTATAAAGGCATAAAAGTCCACATAGTTTAGATGCGACACGAGGGTGGGTTTTATCCCATAAATTCCAACAGGTATTTTATTATATGCATGTGTAAGAGAAATGTATTTTTTAGTTTTGAGAAAAAGTGGTGAAAAATCCCCTTAGGATTTATAGGTGTTACCCTCTTTTTCTTATTTTGTTTTCTTATAGAAAATATATTATGTGCAATATTACTAATAAAATATTGAATATTAATATGCGTATGATCTCAAGTATAAGATAAATTAAGAACTTATATAACTATTATGAAAATAAAGAAATTTAAAGAGAGAGAAGAATCTTTGGACCTTCTTTGGAGACTTGGAGAATGATCTTGATTGTTGATGAGCTTCCTTGCAAGAACGTGAGCAACGTAGGGGGAGTTTGCTAAATTGGATGTGAAAGTGATGGAAATGAAAGGTGGAGAGGTTTCAAGCAAGGAAACTTCGCTACCGTTAGAAGAATGTTGTTAAGATCACTGAAGTTGATATTTATGAGGTGACTTTTGAGGTGAGCTCATGCTCGCCTTATATATGGTCCAGAACTACCGATCGGGGCTATTCTTGTCCTAACTATTGGGAGGTAAGACTCGACACACTACCGATAGGCAGGGAAATGGACATGCCAATTGGTAGTCTCGTGCAGATATTTTGGACAAACGATCATAAAATGCAATCCATTAGTCCAAATCACCTACAGGGCATAAAGTTGGGAAGGTTATTTAGAGACCTTTGAGAATCCTTTAGGCCACTCTCAGACTTTGGGTCAAATGGGGCTCGAAAGCGCTCATCGGTCCTTTGGATATAAGATCGTCGGATGATGATGGACCGTTCGTTCAAACTGTAAGTCCGAATCGCACATGGGGTGGACCATTGGAAAGTTTATGTGAGTCACTTCAATGTTCTAAAAAGCTTCGCTCGGTTTGGAGATTAGATTTGATCAAATGGGTCCCCAAAAGCGCCCGGTGACCCTTTGAAGTAAAATGGGTCATTCGTCCATACCATAAGGTTGATTCATACACGGGGTAGAGCCTTGTAAAGGGTCTTTAGTGCCCTTCGAATATTCATTTAGTCTCATTTGGACTAAACAGTTAACTTTGGTCAAGTGGAGCTCAAAAGTGCTTGATGGCCTTCGAATCTATTTTCAAGGGAAAATAGATCATTCGTTCGAACCGTTATGCCATGTCATGCAAAGGTCAGACCGTTGGAATGATTATTCAGTTCCTTATGAAGATTCATTGAGCTTTCTCTCTGATGATGAAGTTTATTGGGTTTGAATCGGGGCTCGAGGGCACCCGGTGGCTTCCATAATATTTTCTCAAAGTAAAATGGTCCGTTCATTCGAATTGTTATGCTAATTCGTACACAGGGCGAACCGTTGGAAAGGGTATTTGGATCCTTTAGAATATTCATTCATCTTTCACTCTAACGACGAAGTTGATCGGAGTCAAACAGGGTCGGGAGCGCCCGATGGCCTTTAGATTGGTACTCAGAGTATGACCTAAGATTTTTGGTAAATGGTTTTAGGGACCTAAAGAGAGACTTATGGGGACCTAGAATGTGGTATCTATATATCCTCTTGATGTGTGAGATTGGAACACGTGAAAGCCTTCGAATAGACACCACATGGATGTCTGGGCAAATAGGCCAATTTTCTGACCAAATGGACAAGGATGACCATTTCTAAGGGTCGAGGATGACCGTTTCAAAGGGTCAAGGGTGATTCTAAGGTTTTAAGGTGATGGTGACCAATTCTGCGAGTGAAGGTCAATTTTGAGGACTTAAAGTTTTGGTGACCAATTCTGTGGGTCGAGGTCAATTTTGAGTACCTAAAGTTGTGGCGACCAATGTAGTGGGTAGAAGTTAATTTCGAGGACCTATAGTAGTGGCGACCAAATCTACAAGTTGAGGTCAATTCCGAGGACCGAAGTTGTGGCTTCCAATTTGACTGGTCGAGGTCAATTCTAAGGACCTAAAGTTGTGGTGACCCATTCTGCGATTCGAGGTTTATTATGAGGACCTAAAGTTATAATCTTGGTTTTTTTTTATCTAGGGAGGTTTAATTTATCTTTGGGGTTCTAGATTCACTTGTGGTTCCACTGGGGAATGTGTTTCCCTAAGACGCCACTAGTGAGAGATATCTGACTAGGGCTTGTAGCTCTGCTTGGAAAGTTTGAATTTCTCTAGGAGAAAGTTTAATTTAAAAATTCCACTGGGGAAGTGGGTAGGATATTATGTAGTCCTACTGGGGAAACATTTTATTCTTTGAGGTTTTAAGTTCTTTTAGGAATGACTTGAGATTTTTGGGATTCCACTAGGGAAATGTAGTGGACTCGGGATGCATGCATGCCGTTTTATGGATTAAATTGGGGATAGAAATGTGGTTTTAATCCGACTGGGGATTTTGACAACTTTAAAAATGGTTTTCTTGGTGAAGAAATGTTCTAAAATTCATTTGGTAATTTTAGGAATTTTTCAGAGTATTTTTTGAATTTTTGGGCATTTTCTCGAATATTTTGTATGAAATTGTCAAGGGGTTGTTGATCGGAATGTTGTAGGGGTTTCTGTTCGGCCATGGCATGATCTTATGGGATGCCTTGGGAAGGGAAAGAGGTAGGTGCCGATCGATGGGTGGCAAACGACTAGCGATCGGCATGACCCTTGGTCTCCTATAAAAAGGGATGAGAGCTCCTCATTTTTCATAACTCTTAGCATTCATATATTCTTCCTTTACTTGTTAAGATCCATTGCCAAACTTTTTCCTCCTATGAGTCTATAAAATGGCAAATTTTTGAGTCACTCGTCCCACCTGGCGTGGTTGGGTGTCGACGACTGGGCGAACTTAGAGTTGCGAGTTAGGGTGCCCCTAGCATTGGATAACAAATTGTGGTGGACCTACTTTGAGGGTGACACCTGAGGCAATTGAGGATGCGTTGGGAGATGTGGGGAGGATAGTCTTTGGTGATTCGATCCATACTTACTCTCTCTAGGAGATGCTATTGAGTTGGAGGATTGATGAGACAGATGGGATATAGGTACGACAGATAGCCCATTTATTCATTCTTCTTTTGTTGGGTGTTTCTTGGTGGTGTCGAGTGGCGACGTCGTCCACCTATAGTTTTTACCATTTTTAGGGTACTTTTGAATATCGCTCTTTATGACTGGGGAGCCTGACCTTGGCGTCCCTTTATTCTCCTTTGGACACTTTTAGTCGTTGCTGTCGACAGACCTTTGCACTGGCCACATACCTTCTGGAGGTAATTTTCGCATTCTCTTTATGTATTTTCTTTCATTTTTCCTTTAGTTCTCTTATTCTGATGATTCTTGTCTTTTTGCAGACGTGGTTTTATGAGTTGATCGAGCTCAATGTTAGTTTGATAGGTTTGCATGATGAGGAAGTGGGGGAATTGTGCCAGGTGTACCGTTGGAGGAAGTCCAATAAACTGTCAAATCTGTCTTTTTCTTTGTCGGTGGTGCGTCAGGACATGAACACCTTGACGAGAGACCAGATTAGACTAATTTTTTTATTCTTTTTTGTCATTTTCTTTCTTTGTGAAAATATTGATCTTTATTGGAAATTTTAGGTGACTTTCAACTCCTTGGGGGATGGTTGTCTAGTATACGGGGGTGATTGCGGTCCATGCGCAGGTGCGTCGGCTGCTGGCACAGGAGTTCGGCTATTCTTGATATTTAGGGGAGAGAATTGTTGGATAAATTATGGAGGATAAGGTGGTGGTCCCACCGGTGATGCCCCCGATGCATATGAAGTGGGTGCCAGAGATGTCAGAAGAGGCTAAGGTGGCGACTGTGATGGGCGAGCCTTATTCGTCATATACGGATATGGTGGCTACCTATGACTACCTCGCTTTGCAACGAGTTGGATGATGCCTTCTTGTATCTACATTGAACATGGCTTCACCTCCTATGGCTTTGGGCAAGTCTACGATTAGGTTGGTGGGGTTCGCCCACAACACATGTGGTGCGTCATCATCAATAGAGGCAGTGGAGTTTCCATTTATTTAGCATGCTTCGCCCTTCTATAATTTCTTATTGGATAGAGGAGGATCGCTGCATAAGTCATACCGCAGTAATAGGGTAGATCCAAGGGCGTTGGGGCTGACATCCTTCAACTAGAGGTACATATTTTCTCTTTCTTTGTCATTATCTAGCCTTTTCTTTGATATAGACTGACTGATTTTCCTTTTTATTTCTTTTGCTTTGCCTACAAGATGTTCGTGTGTCAACTACTTATCTTAGGGACATTCAGAACTCGGTTTCGATTCTTTCTCTTTTGGTGCCGTCTGCTACCTCGGAGGAGGGATCGGGATTAGTAGGTTGAGGTTCCATAGCTCACCGCCATGATAATTACACTCATCATAGGGATAGGGGGTCTTTGAGAGAGAGAGAGATTAGGATTGGGGGTTTCAGGCTGAGTCCCACTATTTTTTCTTTTTGCTATTTTTCTTTTTTTTCCGTAAAAAATGGAATGATGAGTATGGCAATATATATATAAAATGAATGCGATTTTTGTTTATGTATCTTTGCTTAAATGAATTATTCTACATGCACTTTTTACTTTATTGTAGAGACCTTAAAAATGATGAGATATTTTATTAAATTACTTGAGAGAAGAGTAAAAATGGATAATATAGGAAGAAATAACCCTTTTTTTAAATGGGGATTTGTTTTTTTAGATTTTTTATTTTGATAAAAAAGTAAAGACAAAATATTCTAAAATAAAGGGGGTGCCGATCGGCATGTGAGTCCAGTCAAATCACCTTAAGGTTTTGATTTCACTTGCTGCAGCTTTAAGTACTTGGTGGGGCAGGCATTTATTCTATTTTCTCACATTTATTATTTTTTATCCAATATTTTCATGTATAAAAGGGGGTAAGGTGGTGGGGTTTTCCACCTATTCATATTTTCTTTTCTTTCTTGTTTATTTTTTTCCATTTGTCTTATTATTTCCCAAATGGCTCTTCCCATGACTGCATAAATCTCTTCATATCGCGAGAGCCTAGAGGCTATGTGTTTGTAAAATGTGGATTATGACGCTTTTAACCTGGGAGGGGTTTCTCTATGGCCCAATTGACCCATTGATTTGAACATGCAAGAGGCGAAAGAACAATTTTGGTATCGCGAGGATCATGCTTTTCTCTTTGGCTTGGTTGAGGTTTATCCGATCTGTGAGGAGTTTTCATCCATGTTGGGGATCCCAGCGTGGTGATGGATATGCCAAAATTCTCTCAGTCTCCTCGGGCGTTATTAGTAGAATTTCTCGATATCTCTACTTCGGTAGCTCAACCATTGGTCAGTGATGGAATGATTTCTCTTCTAGCTTTCATGTATTTTGTGCATCTGCGGGATTTTAACAATGCGAGCAATGCCGGAGCTGTCGCCCTAGGCCGAACTTTAAAGCTACTAGTGGTGATCAAGGACTGGTGGACTCTCAACTGGCTGCCATTACAGTGTTGATGTTATATCATCACAATCCTGTGGTGGTGATACTGGCAGAATCCCTAAACGGTCTACATGCTTCGTCGAAAGGCCGGTCTGAATTTCTGAGAGGAAGCTCGGTTATGATGTTCATGTGGTTGGCTGGGAGATGTCATTTGGAAGTTCCACTAAATATAACTTAGGAGTTGTCCTAAATTTCTTCACTCTTTATTTCATCATCTTTGGCCCATCCATAGAGAACTGGTAAACTGGTTTGTGGAGCACGAAGCTCGATGCCTGCGCTGGTCAGTGCCATGGTGGGGGGAGCAACAGCCTATTCTAGAACTAGGGGAACATTGGTACGTTTGATTAGTTAGAATTAGGCAGACCTTATTATATTCCCCTGGCGGCTTCGGCTCAAATTAGATGGGAGAAAATTGCATCACCTCGTATGGAGGATTTCTTTCCTATAGAGGATTTGACTGAAGGCCTGCGCATGCAGTTAGATTCTCTGTGGGAGAATTATTGGTCGTCAACCCGTCCTTTTCAATCTATCTACATGGTTTAACATGTTTCTAGACATTATCTAAAATCACTATGGGTGCATATGGGGGAAAAGATCTTAGCAGAGGACACCAGACATAGATGGTTTGCCCTTTTTGGTACTATGGAGGGGGCACAGTGGTTTTCTCTAGACTAGTCATGGATATCACTCCATGGAGCTGTAATACCCCGTATTTTTATGATATTTATTTATGGGATTAATTAAATTAAATGAGTATTAATTGGAAATTAATCCGGATTAAAATACTAGCGAGATGCGAGTTGTTATTTGATTATAATGTGCATATATGAGTATATATGAATATTGAATTATGAAATTTGTCGTGAGATTGAAATACGGCAATTTGGAATTTTGTTGAGACGCGTGTGAGAGTCGCGTCAGGAATATATAATTATTTTAATTAAAAAGTAAATTTTACTTCTATTAACCGTATGGTCGTTTTGAGTGTGCAAACGCGTCCGGAAGGGTCGAGATAGTCAGAAAACACTAGCCGGGGGTTTAGTTTGGGTCCCGGGGCATTTTAGGCCATACTGACAACTTAAAAAGGGTATTTTGGTAATTTTGGAATTTTGGGAATTTAAACCTACGAAAATTAGAGTTTAATTATGATTATTAATTAAACCCACCAACCCATCATCAGCACTAAACCAAGTAGTGGGCTACGGGAGAAGTTAGGAAACTATTCCTTATTTACCAAAAACCAACCTCCCCCTCCATTATCATCCTTTGGAGAAGAAAGCTTGTGGAGAGAGAAGAGAGGAGAATTCAGCAGAGAGAGAGAGAGGGAACAACCCATCAATTCGTCATCAAATTCAGAGATATATCAAAGGCAAGTGGTTTAATTTCATTTTTACAAAGAATGTTTCTTCCATGCGTAGGAAATTGACAGAATTTGTAGTGTTCTTGGGAGTTTGATAAAAACCCATTAATTGGAATTAGAATTTTATATTTTGATGAAAGGATTGCATGTAGAATTGTGTTAGGAGGATTATTATGATGGAAATACACCTTGTTCATATAAAAAACGGATTTAATTATACCCATTGGTGACTTTAAAAATTTTAGGGTTCATGTTCATATGATTTGGGGTTAAATGAAGGGATTTGATGAATCAATGATGTTTAGGAAGAATTGCCCCTTTATAAACGTTAATATATGACCCAAGTATGTTTAGGATTGATTAGAACCCTTATACGAATGTTGTTTTGATGTTTAGAGGAGATTAGAGGTGAAAAAAAGTTGGAAAAACGAGTTAAGGAAAATCTGGGCTCGAATCTGGCCACTCGTTAGAAGACCTGCCCAGGTCATTCGAACGAGCTTCTAACGAGTTGACCTTTGACTTCTAACGAGGGTGATGTTCGTTCGATGACTTCATTCGAATGAGACCTCGTTAGAAAGCCCACTTCGTTCGAACGAACTCTCGTTCGAACGAGACTTCTAACGAGTTGACAGTTTAGGCTTTTTGGCCTGTTTTGATTTCGCGTGTCCCGTAACCTTGTTTAATTGTAGAGATAACATTCCCTTAATGATGAATTGATATATTTGGGATATTTGGGACATATTGAGGAGTAAAACATAGAAGTTTAATTTGAATTGAATGGAGATTATGGATTAGGACATGAGTGTCTATTACGATGCGAGAACTATTGACAGCCTAAATAATTATATTAACCGGGAACATATAAATTGTGTAGCATTATATGTCGGTACGATAATGAGAAGTGTGCTACAATTAACTATGGTGATTACTAAGATGTGTGCATACTTAGTATATGTATATGATTTTATGTGTATGACATACCTACCATACTTGCTATCACGGGAGGTTTGCGTTCGCTTAGGGCCTTCTTATCCTTGTGTTGCCCGGATTTGGATTGGTACCTCGATGAACATAGGTCAGAGAAGGACTTATTGGGATGTTAATAAGTCTGCTGATCGTGGGAGCGCAGGTATGTGCGTGACCCATGTGATGTGATTGTGTTCGCCTCCATTATTTGTGATGTTATTATCTGAGAACGATTCCTGAGAGATTCGGAATGCGTGATCCTTATGTACGTGATGTACCGGGATGGATAGCAGAGTATGTGTGCACCGCAGCTTAGTCTCGGGGTGCTTGTATTGTATATTTATGACGTGAATAATATACACTTAATTAATGGGAACTTTTATGTTGGTGTTGTGAATATAATTATGGTAATGTTTTGAGAAAACATAACGGGTTAACCGATAGTGAATTGTATTACTAATTGAGAATCTGAGTTTAAGTAAAGTCCTCTATTTAAATGTTAACGCTAGAATGTAATATGGGAATCGAGTAGTAAGGGGTAGAACTTATTACGGTTTGGTTAGATATGTATGTCAGTTAGATGGGTACGGTACATTAGGAGTGCACATGTAGTCGAGAGGTGAGAATTTCACGTGAGTGCACGTCCTAACATGTATTTTGCATTTAATGTTTTAATGTTATTAAAACACTTGCTGCTTTTAAAATGATTTCCACTTTCGGGGTCTGACCCATTTTCTTTCCTATTTTTGTAAAAACCATTTTAGGTGCCCAGCCACAAGGACACCATGCTTACGATCTTTATTCAGGTGATGAGCTGTAGCTATTTGTGGAAGTTACAGGACTTTGCTAGTAGATGCTTCATCTATTTTGGCTCTATACTCAGTTTCATCAGTTGTAGGGCATGTCGCCCATTTCGTTTAGAGATAATTCCTATTTCAGATTATTGAGACTTTTGGCATGTAATTAATTCAGGTTACATTGTTTCATTCTTATTTCAGTTGTGGGACTGTAGTGAGGAGTTTTCCTCCGGACTTATTATTAATTGTTGATTATTTCATTACTTCGTTATGGTGAATGGATTGTGTTGTTCTTCCATTATTCTTTTATTGCATGTTAATCAGACGTATCTTAAAATTTGGCAACTTAATTTTTAAATACTAGGTGGTTAGTAATTATTAAAATGTTTTTGACAGTGATGCTATTAACTGAACCAACTTGGCATTTTGTATTGATTTAATAAAGGAGTAGCTACCCGGTATTTAATTAGTCGGGGTGTCACAGGTGGTATCAGAGCATCAGGTTCTAGTGTCTTTTAGAATCTGTACGGCTTATTATGTTTCCGCTGAGCTTTCTTTGATGTAGAGCCCTATATTTTAGGACTGTTGTATTCTTTTGTATATGCTACGTTCTTCAGCTATTTTGAGTTTATAACTGCGAACTTATAGACTTTATTCTTGTTTCAGAATGCCTCCACAACGTTCACAAAGGATTCCTAGGGATGCAACGCCAGAACCACAGCCCGCACCAGTTCAGGGCACGATGAATGCCGCCGAGGTTGCAGCCATTGTGGCCCAGGCGGTAAGTGCCGCACTAGCCGTAGTTCAGCAGGCACCACCTCAGGCGCCGATAGCCGTGACAGTTAAGGCACATGCATTCCCGTCTGCTTGGGAACGTGTACGTGATGCTTTTCAGAAAGCACACCCACCAGAGTTCGCAGGTAGCTCCGATGTCGTAGTTTCGAGTCAGTGGAGGAAGGACATTCAGCGGCACCTGAGGATGTATGAGTGCACCGATGTCCAGAAGCAGATACAAGCTACCTTTAAGCTAGTGGGGTCTGCACTGCAGTGGTGGGAGTCTATTACCACCATGGAGGAGAGAGATACTCACACTATTCAGGAGTTTTGGGTGCGGTTCGACCGCAAGTACTTTCCATCAGCTGTTCACACGGAAATGAGGAGGAAGTTGATGAGCCTTCGACAGGAGGGTAAGACTGTGGCCGAGTATGAGGCCGAATTCACTGATCTTCTGAACATTGTTCCAGATGAGATACCGACAGAGGAGAAGAAGATACATAAATTTATGGATGGGTTGACATGGAGGATTCATCAGCACTTGTTAGGGAACCTCTCGTTAGCCACTTATTCTGATGTGGTTAACGCTGCACTGTTACACTGCCAGGATCATCGCTTTCACATGACTGAAGGCAAGAGATCGGGAGAGTCCAGCCATCAGGGCAGGACTGGAGGACTTGGTGCCGATGGGGCACAATCTGTTCAGGGGCAGAGACAGGGTGACCAGGGTTCCCAGGAGGGGGATCACAAGAGGTTCAGGTCGGGAAATTTCAGGCACGGGCAGGGAGGTTTCCGGCAGGGCCATCAGGGTCCGAACGGCCATCAGAACCAGCAGGGTCAGAATGGCCAACAACAGTTTCAGCAGGGCCAGCAGGGCCAGTGGAGGAACGATAACGGCCACCAGGGCCGGGGGCAGTAGGGACAGAGAGGGGGAAACTTCCCGGGGAAGTGTTTCGTTTGTGGCAAGACTGGCCATAAATGCCAGGACTGTCCGGATAGGGGCAGGGCCCCGCATCAGCAGTAGGGTGCTCGACATGAGCCACATAGGCCACTTTTTCCACCTGCTCTCCCAGCTCCAGCCCAGGTGCCAGCACTACCAGCCATTCAGGCAGTCCCTGTGCAGCAGGGGCAGTTACAGTATGGACGTGTCTATAACGTCCACCAGGCAGAAGCTCCACAGGCACCACCCGCTATTGAGGGTATGTTTCCTATCCATGGTACTATGGTTCGGGTTTTGTTTGATACGGGGGAAACGCATTATTTTATAGCTACACATTTTGCGAAAGCCTTAGGGTTGTTAGCCACAGCAGAGAGCACGGTGACGTGTGTAGACTTACCATTGGGGAGTGGGTCACTTATTTTCTTTATATGCCAGGGAGTGGGGGTATAGATTGGTAGATTGGTATTACCTGCGGATATGTTAGTATTAGAGATGACCAAGTATGATGCCATTATTGGTATGGATTGGCTTGTTGCGTACCGAGCCATGATTGACTGTTTCAGTAGGAGTATTATCTTTGCCATTCCCGGGAAGGAGATGTTTTTGGTGGCGATGCCTCGTCCTGAGGGAGGATCGTCAACTAATTTGTACAATATAGAGGAGAGCTCTAAGGAAGTGGTGATACCACTTGATTCGATTCCGGTTGTTCGAGAGTTTGCCGATGTATTTCAGGATATACCTGGATTACCCCCAGTCGAGAGATAGACTTTGTCATAGACTTATTACCAGATACGAGACCTATCGCATGCGCACCGTACCGTATGGCTCCGGCAGAGATGCGAGAGCTACGAGATCAGATGGAGTAGTTGTTGGGTCAGGGGTTTATACGGAGGAGTACTTCGCCGTGGGGTGCCCCTGTGTTGTTCGTAAAGAAGAGAGATGGTTCACTGAGATTGTGTGTGGACTACCGGGAGTTGAATAAGGTCACGATACGGAATAAGTATCCGTTGCCTCGAATCGATGACCTATTCGACCAGTTGAGAGGATCTTCTTTCTTCTCGAATATTGATTTGCGATCGGGATACCATCAGTTGCGTATCAGGGAAGAGGATGTCTCTAAGACTGCGTTCTTAACGAGATATGGTTCTTACGAGTTTTGGGTTATGCCTTTTGGTTTGACCAATGCTCCAGCCTTGTTTATGGACTTGATGAATAGGGTGTTCAGAGATTTTCTAGATCAGTTTGTCATTATCTTCATTGATGATATGATGGTTTACTCCCAGACAGAGGAGGAGCACGCCGAGCATTTAAGGCAAGTTTTGCAGACGCTACGTCAGAACGAGTTGTATGCAAAGTATGAGAAGTGCGGGTTTTGGCTGAAGGAGGTCCAATTTTTGGGACACATTATTTCCGACCGAGGAATATCTGTTGATCCGGGGAAGGTATCCGTGGTGAGGGAGTGGGGACAGCCCACGACACCGACAGAGATCCGTAGTTTCTTGGGCCTAGCAGGATACTACAGGAGGTTCATTCAGGGATTTTCAAAGATAGCAGGTCCTTTGACACATCTGACTCGTAAAGGTGTGCCGTTCATTTGGAGTTATGCCTGTCAGTTGGCACTCGATGAGTTGAAGGACAAATTAACCTCAACACCTGTGTTAGCATTTCTGAGACCGGTAGTTGAGTATCTAGTTTACACCGATGCATCTTTGCAAGGACTTGGAGGTGTATTATAGCAGGAGAGTCAGGCCATAGCTTATGCTTCCCGTAAGCTTAAGCCTCACGAGAAGAATTACCCCACCCATGACTTGGAGTTAGAGGCAGTGGTATTCGCCCTACGGATTTGGAGACATTATCTTTTGGGGGAGAAGTTTAGATTATTCATGGACCACAAGTCCCTACAGTACCTATTCACGCAGAAAGAGTTGAATATGCGGCAGCGAAGGTGGCTTGAGTTTGTGAAGGATTGTCAGTTTGATATCCAATATCACCCGGGGAAGGCTAACGTGGTAGCAGACGCGTTGAGCCGTAGACCAGTAGATGAGGTGGCAGATGTGTAGAAGGCCAAGTGGAAGGAATTAGGACACCAGGATGTAGTGGCCCGATCATTCATGTCTGTGATGACTGTTACGCGGCAGATTGTCACGAAGGTGGTAAAGGCTCAGGTAAATGACTCGTTCAGTCAGGAGCAAATAGTTCGATTATTAGCAGAGGGAGCAGAGTCCTATACCGTTAGTTCAGACGGGGGATTACGCTACAAAGGGAGATTGGTAGTTCCGGAAGGGGAGGAATTGCGGCATGAGGTGATGGCAGAGTCGCACGGCTCACGATTCGCGGTACATCCTGGTGGGGACAAAATGTACCAAGACATGAGAAGACAGTATTGGTGGAGCGGGATGAAGAGAGATATTGCCGTGTTTTTTTCGAAATGCGCCACTTGTCAGCTAGTAAAAGTGGATCATCAGAGACCGACAGGATTTCTACATCCATTGGAGGTCCCGATGTGGATGTGGGAGAGCATCTCCATGGACTTTATCACGGGGTTGCCTACGTCACAGAGAGGTCACGACTCCATTTGGGTAATTGTGGACAGGTTGACCAAAGTCGCTCATTTTCTACCCGTGAGGACGGACTACACTACGGGACAGTATGCCCAGCTCTTTATTGCAGAGATAGTGAGACTTCACGGTGTACCCCTAAATATCGTGTCTGACCGAGACAAGATATTTGTTTCACGGTTTTGGGAGAGTTTTCGGGAGTCCATGGGAACGGAATTGCGGTTGAGTACGGCGTATCACCCGCAGACCAATGGGTCGACCAAGCGTACAAACCAGATGTTGGAGGACATGTTGCGTATGTGCATCATTGATTTCGGGGGTGGATGGGAGCAGTACCTTCCACTAGTGGAGTTTGCTTACAACAACTCCTACCAGTTCACCATTGGCATGGCTCCATTTGAGGTGTTGTACGGTAGACCTTGTCGTTCCCCAGCATGTTGGTTGGAGGTAGGGGACAACAAACTACTTGGGCCGGAAGTGATTCAGGATACTTTGGCGAGGATAGAATTGATTCGGAGTCGCATTCGGGTAGCTCAGGATCGGCAGAAGAGCTATGCTGATGCGAAGAGATTCTTCAGAGAATTCCAAGCGGGGGACCAAGTTTTGCTCAGAGTATCTCCTATGAAGGGGATTATGCGTTTCGGGAAGAAAGGGAAGTTGGCACCGAGATATGTGGGACCATTTCCTATCATTGAGCGGATTGGACGGGTTGCGTATAAGCTTGGGTTACCGGAGCATTTGCATCGGATTCAGGATATGTTTCATATTTCCTCGCTAAGGAAATATCTTAGAGATAATTTGGCTCATTCTCACATTGCTTTGGAGGACATCGATCTCCAGCCTGATAGCTCCTACGAGGAGGGGCCGATTGCTATTTTGGACCTAAGTGAGCGGAAACTGCGGTCAAAGATAGTTCCGTTAGTGCGTGTTCAGTGGCGACATCATAATGTCGAGGAGTCCACATGGGAGCGTGAGGATGAGATGCGCGAACGTTATCCAGAGTTGTTCTTACCAGGTACTTTCTAGTTCCGAATTTCGGGACGAAATTCAGTTATTAGGGGGGAAGTATGTAATACCCCGTATTTTTGTGATATTTATTTATGGGATTAATTAAATTAAATGAGTATTAATTGGAAATTAATCCGGATTAAAATAATAGCGAGATGCGAGTTGGTATTTGATTATAATGTGCATATATGAGTATATATGAATATTGAATTACGAAATTTGTCGCGAGATTGAAATACGACAATTTGGAATTTTGTTGAGACGCGTGTGACAGTCGCGTCAGGAATATATAATTATTTTAATTAAAAAGTGAATTTTATTTCGGTTAACCGTATGGTCATTTTGAGTGCGCTAACGCGTTCGGAAGGGTCGATATAGTCAAAAAACAGTAGCCGGGGGTTTAGTTTGGGTCCCGGGGCATTTTAGGCCATACCGGCAACTTAAAAAGGGTATTTTGGTAATTTTGGAATTTTGGGAATTTAAACCTACGAAAATTAGAGTTTAATTATGATTATTAATTAAACCCACCAACCCATCATCAGCACTAAACCAAGTAGTGGGCTACGGGAGAAGTTAGGAAACTATTCCTTATTTACCAAAAACCAACCTCCACCTCCATTATCATCCATTGGAGAAGAAAGCTTGTAGAGAGAGAAGAGAGGAGAATTCTGCAGAGAGAGAGAGAGAACAACCCATCAATTCGTCATCAAATTCAGAGATATATCAAAGGCAAGTGGTTTAATTTCGTTTTTATAAAGAATGTTTCTTCCATGCGTAGGAAATTGACAGAATTTGTAGTGTTCTTGGGAGTTTGATAAAAACCCATTAATTGGAATTAGAATTTTATATTTTGATGAAAGGATTGCATGTAGAATTGTGTTAGGAGGATTATTATGATGGAAATACACCTTGTTCATATCAAAAACGGATTTAATTATACCCATTGGTGACTTTAAAAATTTTAGGGTTCATGTTCATATGATTTGGGGTTAAATGAAGGGATTTGATGATTCAATGGTGTTTAGGAAGAATTGCCCCTTTATAAACGTTAATATATGACCTAAGTATGTTTAGGATTGATTAGAACCCTTATACGAATGTTGTTTTGATGTTTAGAGGAGATTAGAGGTGAAGAAAAGTTGGAAAAACTAGTTAAAGAAAATCTGGGCTCGAATCTGGCCACTCGTTAGAAGACCTGCCCAGGTCGTTCGAACGAGCTCGTTCGAACGAGCTTCTAACGAGTTGACCTATGACTTCTAATGAGGGTGATGTTTGTTCGATGACTTCATTCGAACGAGACCTCGTTAGAAAGCCCACTTCGTTCGAACGAACTCTCGTTCGAACCAGCCTCGTTCGAACGAGACTTCTAACGAGTTGACAGTTTAGGCTTTTTGGCCTGTTTTGATTTCGCGTGTCCCGTAACCTTGTTTAATTGTAGAGATAACATTCCCTTAATGATGAATTGATATATTTGGGATATTTGGGACATATTGAGGAGTAAAACATAGAAGTGTAATTTGAATTGAATGGAGATTATGGATTAGGACGTGAGTGTCTATTACGATGCGAGAACTATTGACAGCCTAAATAATTATATTAACCGGGAACATATAAATTGTGTAGCATTATATGTCGGTACGATAATGAGAAGTGTACTACAATTAAACTATGGTGATTACTAAAATGTTTGCATACTTAGTATATGTATATGATTTTATGTGTATGACATACCTACCATACTTGCTATCACGGGAGGTTTGCGTTCGCTTAGGGCCTTCTTATCCTTGTGTTTCCCGAATTTAGATTGGTACCTCGATGAACATAGGTCAGAGAAGGACTTATTGGGATGTTAATAAGTCTGCTGATCGTGGGAGCGCAGGTATGTGCGTGACCCATGTGATGTGACTGTGTTCGCCTCCATTATTTGTGATGTTATTATCTGAGAACAATTCCTGAGAGATTCGGAATGCGTGATCCTTATCTATGTGATGTACCGGGATGGATAGCAGAGTATGTGTGCACTGCAGCTTAGTCTCGGGGTGCTTGTATTGTATATTTATGACGTGAATAATATACACTTAATTAATGGGAACTTTTATGTTGGTGTTGTGAATATAATTATGGTAATGTTTTGAGAAAACATAACGGGTTAACCGATAGTGAATTGTATTACTAATTGAGAATCTGAGTTTAAGTAAAGTCCTCTATTTAAATGTTAACGCTAGAATGTAATATGGGAATCGAGTAGTAAGGGGTAGAACTTATTACGGTTTGGTTAGATATGTATGTCAGTTAGATGGGTACGGTACATTAGGAGTGCACATGTAGTCGAGAGGTGAGAATTTCACGTGAGTGCACGTCCTAACATATATTTTTCATTTAATGTTTTAATGTTATTAAAACACTTGCTGCTTTTAAAATGATTTCCACTTTCGGGCTCTGACCCATTTGCTTTCAAACCTATTTTTGTAAAAACCATTTTAGGTGCCCAGCCACAAGGACACCATGCTTACGATCTTTATTCAGGTGATGAGCTGTAGCTGTTTGTGGAAGTTACAGGACTTTGCTAGTAGACGCTTCATCTATTTTGGCTCTATACTCAGTTTCATCAGTTGTAGGGCATGTCGCCCATTTCTTTTAGAGATAATTCCTATTTCAGATTATTGAGACTTTTGGCATGTAATTAATTCAGGTTACATTGTTTCATTCTTATTTCAGTTGTGGGACTGTAGTGAGGAGTTTTCCTCCGGACTTATTATTAATTGTTGATTATTTCATTACTTCGTTATGGTGAATGGATTGTGTTGTTCTTCCATTATTCTTTTATTGCATGTTAATCAGACGTAACTTAAAACTTGGCAACTTACTTTTTAAATACTAGGTGGTTAGTAATTATTAAAATGTTTTCGACAGTGATGCTATTAACTGAACCAACTTGTCATTTTGTATTGATTTAATAAAGGAGTATCTACCCGGTATTTAATTAGTCGGGGTGTCATAGGAGCGCCTTTGGAATTCCAACCAATAAGGGGATGTTTGGGGGGCTCAAGGAGGAGATGATGATGGGGCTGAGTCTTTCGGCAGTTGCGGACAGGAGCTTTACGTAGTCGATGTTCATTTCATATGAAGCTTTTGTGAATGAGATGTGTTTGGTTGTTTTTTATTTATGGGAATAATTTTAGGAAGGTTTGGTTCGTTTGTTTTAGGTATAGTTTGGGTTGGCGAGGGCAGGGGTGGGGGGTTGTTATTTTGACCCCTTAAATTGATATTTCATGTAATTGTACTGATTCTTCCATTATGGAATAAAAAAGGATTTTAATTATATTATTGTGACTTTTGATGAGTTTTACATTTGAATTATCTAAGGCAATCGCTAAGTTATACATAATCCTTTTGTTCGTGTTAATGATAAAATGAACTGTCGTTGTAGGAGGTAAGAAAAGAATAACATTTTGTGAAAAAGAAGGGGATCGTGCCCATGTAAAGCGTATGAGATGCCTACATACCTCTGGGAGTTTGGAAAAAAATTGTGTTTAATTTTGAAAGTAAAATGCTTTTTTTAGAGGAATAGGCACCACATAGTTTTGAGTAGAGGGAAATGAAGATATTTTTTTGAAAATAGATGGGACATGAGAAGGTTTGTAGTGCGCCAAGATTTCTGACTGAGGGTAGAACTTATTACGTAGGTCCATGTTAAATGGACATGCCATCTCTTCTCTGTTGAGGTTAGTGAGAATAGCGACACCATCGGACATGATCTTTTTCACTGTGCAAGGGCCACTCCAGTTTGTATTGAATTTCCCTCTAGGGTCCCAAATGGGTTCTATGATTTCTTTGAGGGCTAACTCCCCTATTTGGACACCACGGTCCTTGACTCTTCGATTGAACGATCTCGCTATCCAGGTATGGTACCCTTGTACATTATATAGAGCCTTTAGCCTCCTTTCATCTAAGAGTGACAACTTGTTAAAATGACTTTGATGAAAGTCTTCCTCCCTGTCTTTGCTCTCAAGCATAACGCGTAATGAAGGTATTTCTAGTTCAACGGGTAGGACTGCTTCCATACCGTATACCAGAGAGTAAGGGATCTAATCTTCCCAATCTCGATAACTCTTGATCACCTTATTGCTGATTTCTTTGAGGTTCTTATTGGTGGCTTCAACTGCACCGTTGGTTTTTCGTATGTAGGGAAATGATTTGTGTATCTGAATCCCATACTCATCGACTAATTCTATGACCTTTACCTCAAAATGTAACCCGTTATCTAACACTAACTCATGGGGAACCTCGTATCGACATATGATGTTCTGTCAAATAAACTTGCCCACCTTGTTGGCATTTAACACTGCGTATGACTCGGCTTTAACCCATTTAGTGAGGTAATCAATGGTGACCTTGATAAAATCGCGCCCATTAGAGGATTTGGGTGTAACTTTCCCAGTGACATCAACGCCTCAGTTGGAAAACGTTTAGGGAAAAGTCATGTTATATAATTTTCGATGAGGTAAGTGCTGGAGATTGGAAAACTATTAGCTATTATGGGATCTCTAGACATAGGCAGCGCAATCCTGAACTATGGTGGTGAAATAACACCCCTATTGGATAATATTCTTAGCAAGCATATAGGAATTCATATGATGTTCGCATTCCCCATTGTGGATATTTTTTGTCATTTCTTTAATGTCAGCCCCTGCGGTGTAGTGCAACTGGGTTCCACCAAAGTTTCTCTTGGGTGGTTCTTTATCGTAGACAATGTATTAGGTATACAATTTGCGAAGAGGTGCTCGGTCTTTCTTATTGTCATCCTGGGGATACTTACCGTACTTAAGGAGGCACTAAATATCGTAGTACCAGAACTCAGCCGTATCAGAATCCTCTTCTATGACGAGATCGATGTGGTAGAAGTGGGTCAATTTAGCTTTTTTTTTTACTATGAAGGGGATCATAGTTGTTCCCTAGGGCATGTTGACCATTGAGGATAAGATGGAAATGGAATCTACTAAGTTGTTCCTTGCTCGAGGCACGTAGTGGAAAGTGATATCTTTGAATTGGGAGGCCAGCTCTCCTAGGTGGGCGTAGAATATTCATATTTGACTTTCCATCTTCTAAAGACCTTGTTCATGATAGGGATGAGTCCCTATAGACATCTAGGTATTTTATACCTTTCTTGAGATAGACTTCAAGGCCTATGATGCATGCCTCCTCTTCGGTCATATTGTTGGTATATGGAAAATCTAGCTTGATGGCAATGGGAGTGTGAAAATCATCAGGGGCGATTAGGAGTATCCCAATGACGTATCACTTCTTATTGGCAACATCATTAAAGAACATTTACCACTAGAGGCCTTCCTAAGAAGTGCAAAGGATATTTTTATTCGGGAACTCAAAGATCCAAACGTCAAATTTTTTGATGGGGTAGCCGACAAGGTAGTTAGAGACGGGTCTTCCTTTCATGGATTTTTGCTTGACATAGACAATATTAAAATTAGCTATCAGTATCAACTATTGGTCCATTCGACTAGACAGGACGGGTTTCTCAAGCAGGTATTTGATAGGATCCATTTGGGTCACAAGTTTGATGGAAAAAGGGAGTATGTAGTGCCGTAATTTTTGAGTGACTCAGAGAAGGGCAACATAATCTTTCCCCAAGGTAGTCTACTTGACTTTGTACTGGACAATTTATGACTAATAGAGTAGATGGCCTTTTTTTACAGGATTCTTCAAGGTATTGGGATTGCAAGTCCCCTGCTGCAGTGCCTGCCACAGTCAAGAATAGAAATAAAAGGAGACCAGCTTACGGTGCACTGAGTACCGAAGGTCGAGTACGATATTGCTTTAGTCTGTCGAATGCTTCCTGGAAGGCTTCATTCCAGACTTTTATGGAAACATTTTAGAGAAGTTTGAAGATGGGTTCACAAATAGAAGTCAACTGGCTAATATACTATAATTCTTTCAAGAATTCTAGGACTTCCTTCTTCATTCGGGTTGGTGGCATTTCGAGTATGGCTTTCAGTTTTATCGGTCTATTTTAATTCCTTTCTCGCTAACCATGAATTCAAAAATCTTTCCTTTGGCGACGCCGAAAATGAATATTTGTCGGTTAAGTCGCATCTAGTATCATTGTAGCCATTTGAAGAACATTCAGAGGGCGGGAACATGACCTTCTTGAGCCTTACACTTAATGATCATATCATATGCATAGACCTTGACCTCTTTGTGTATCAGATCATGAAAGATGGTTGTAGCAGCCCTTTGGTTGGTTACCCTTCCATTTTTCAGCTCGAAGGCATAACTATGTAACAGAAGGTTGCCCATGAGGTGATGACTGCAATTTTCTCTTGATGATCAAAGTGCATCTTGATCTGATTATATTCGATAAACCCATGGACGAATGACTTGGGAGCATGACTGGCCATGTTGTCCATAATCATGTTGATATTAAGAAGTGGGTAACCATTTTTCAATAATACTTTGTTCAAATCCCTATAGTCAATGCCATGCAGACTTTTCTTTCTAATTTTGGGCTTATTTTTGGGTTTTCGGATTTTTTGGAAATGAAAATATTTTTGGAGTTTTGCTTTTGTTTTGGAAAGAAAGAAAATATTTTTTTTTGAGTTTTTTATAAGAAAATGAAATATTTTTGGATTTGTTTTGGAAGAAAAAGGGTGGGGGGAAATTTGACTCGAAGAATTTGGAGAAATTCACTCAAACGGACTACCGAAAAAGGAATTGGGCGCACAGAAGTGAAGGAAAAATCCTTACTAGCACATAACCAATTTTTTATCTTGAAAACTAATGAAAGGGGTAGTCAAATTTTAATGAAATCCGCGGGAGATAAAAATCACGGAATTTATATGAGTGATCGCCTTTTACAAAATGTGTGTTCCTACTTTAATCACAAGATGCCAAGAGACTTGCCACAGAGATTCTACACAAAGCTACTACGATGAAACGATCGGCCAATACAACGCTGGGGACAGCACAAACCTGTTTTACTGGACGCACTTAAAACCTAGTTTCCCTGGACACTTCCGTGCCGCAAAGCGAACCTCTCGAGGGTTTGCCCGGTGGAGAGGACTCTATGGGTTATCCTATAAGTCAAAATGATCAAAAAGGGGCCTACGAACACCGTATCCTATGGGGCTATCTAGTTTATTGATTTTAAATTAGTGATGGCTAGGGTAGCACACAAAGGATAAGTGATTGAGTCAGGTGATGAAATCCCTTCTCGTGAGTGACCGGGCGTAGGTCTTAGTCAATTTAATTCATCATTCCATTAAAAATTAAAAGCAACAATTAAATCACACAAGATCACGTAGGAGCACACAAGGTATGAACTCGCTAACAAGAGGGCGAGAGGGTATAAGAGATGTACCTCCCACGGTTTTTAAGCCATGGGGTGCCGAAATTGTTGAGTCGACCGGGGGGAGAATACGTCAATCTGAGTCGGCCCCGGGAGTCCTACCGACCCAAGGTAGAGAGGCTTATAAATCCTCGCCTTTGGATTCCCTCTGTCTACCTTGTCCGGTTTCCCTATCACGCTTTCTTCAATTATTACAAATTTTAAATGTAAATGAAATGGTGTCTCTATGCACCGCAATACAAGAAATGGTAATAAAATCCTAAATACAAACCTTCTAAAAAAATGGCACTAAAAACATAAAAAGTGCAATACAAACGAATCACATAATTTGGGAATCCTCTCAATCACGTCAAGCTCCAAAGACCGACAACGACGCCATTTGATAACTTGGCTTTTTGTATATCGTTGTTGAAAGCCAAGTTAGTCAAAATCTCAATTACCTACAAATATATAACAAACTCAAGTGTAGAGTGGTACGTAAGGATGTCAATCCTAATCTAAGGTGTGAACAAGCTAAACATGAGAGGATTATGAATATAATTCACTTGATCCCCCCCTTTTTTTTACTTTTGGGTTTTTCTAATTTTTTTATGTTTTTCAAATATTAAAACAAGTTGGTGAGGTGAGGTGAATTAACTCTAAACTAATATAAGAGATGAAATTAACAAACTAACTAGTGTGCCAAATAAGAACTAAGTAATAAAAATTGAGATGAACTTAAATTTGAGAAATATTCAAGGAATGAAACTTAACCTCCACTTTATCAATTAAATGTGTTAGTTATTCTAGTTTACTAATTTTCCAAATATTAATTTATTTTATCAATTGATTCTCATCATTTGACAAAACAAGCTAATATAAAATTAGTTAATCCAATTTTCATCCCCACAACTCAAATGAATAATTGATTTAGAAAATTTATATAAATCACTCGCTAGAATTGATTCATATAATGAATCATAAATCCAACAAAATTTTAATGTATGAGTATAATAAAATATAATATACTCTAATTAGTGGGTCATTCTATCTCTAGTTTGAATCCAAAAATTAAGAGTGTATTAAATTTTAATCCTTTCTCAAAGATAGTGTACCATTTCTCAATGCATAAACTCATGTAGGAATGAAAAGAAAATTAACTAAATGAAACAAAGTAAACTAAATTAATTAATACATTCAATTGAATATAGGGGGCTTCATTTCACTCCTTGAATGGAGTGATTAGCCAACCATAGTCATAATTCACTTAATAACACTCTAATAAAAATTACTAAATGAAATTAAAAGGATGGGGAGAAGAAATTCAAACCAAAATGGGGGAGAAAAGAAATTGCACTTGCATTAAATCCAAGCTTCTCTCAATTGTGTACAAACACTAACAAAATTGAAGTACAATTTAATTCTACTCTCTACAATATTTCTCTCTCTCTAATTTTCTCTATTTTTCTAGCCTAGTCTTTCTCTCTCTTCTGGCTCTCTAAAACCCTATCTCCCAAGCTCCTCTTTTCAAATGGGGTCTTCATCTTCATTTAAAGGAGGCACATGGAGCATGGGGGTATTTTGGGAAAAATGGGCATGAGTGTGCATGGAAATGGTGAGGTGTGAGGATAATTGGAAGAGTGTATAGGAATGAACAAATAAAATTTGTTACAAGGGTATTTTTGGGTATTGGGTAAAATGGTTAGTTGGGGATATAATGGGTAAAGGGGTTAAAAGGGTGTTTTATTTAGCACATGGGTTTTAATGAGTTCATTGTTTGGCTTGTTGGTTTTGGAAATTGGCAGGTGAAGATCGTGGCTTAGACTTTGGGTTGTAAAGAGGGAAATGGGTTTTGGGATGAGATGGGTCATGGGGTTCTTGGTTTGGAGTGGGTTCGGATTGGGGAGTTCTCGGGTCGGAAGAGCAGGGGCGAGGACGGGGTGAAGGGGGTAAGGGAACCCTGGCCTTCGTTGGTCGTCGCCGGCTGTGGCGGCAGGTTCCGTCGCGGGTTCGTGGGTGGAGAAGAGGGATCGCCGGTGGGTTCGTGGGGAATGGGGATTAGGAGGTTCCGGTGGGTTCGTGGGGAGCGCCGGGTAGAGGCTGGTGCATTTTTCGGCGCCGGTTTGGTTTGATTTAGGGTTTGGGTTGGTATTTGTTGTGGTGTTGTTAATGGAGGTAGAGAGGATGAGGAGAGAGGTATGGTTATGTTAATGGTGGTTTAGGAGAGACAAAAAGAGGTTAGGGGATGATGAATAGTGGTGTAAGGGTGTGTTTGGGTGTAGGCTAGGGTATAGGATATTTAGGTGTGAGGGTGAGTGAGTATGTTAGTGTGTGTGTGTGTGTGTGTTTGGACCCAATTAAAATAATGAAAATAAAAATAACTAAAATCATAAAAAAGTAAAATTAGTAAAAACTAAAAATAAAACTTCTAATCTATAAAGTAAAACTAAAATAAAAGAAAATAAAAGAAATAAAACTAAAAACCTAATAAAAATATATAAACTAAAGATCTAAAAAAAAGTAATATATAATAAAACTAAAAATAAACTCCTAAAAATTAATCTTAAGAAAATAAGATAAAATAAAATAAAAACTAAAACTAAAACTAAAAACTAATAAAATCAAAAATCAAAATAAAATTATACTAAATAAAAAGAAATATATAAAAAAATAGAAAATAAATCCTAAAAATTCTAAACAAATCTAAAATAAATCCTAAAAATAAAAATGACTCAAACTAAAAATCTAAGAAATAATAAAAAGCCACAAATAGAACACACATAGGGTTTAGGGTAAGTGTAGGCTAGGCTTAGGCTCGGGTAAGGTTAAGGGGTTGGTAATTAGCTCTATTTTAACCGCAATTGCTCTGAAATATAGCTTTTGACACCGCAACTGTAATTAAACCTGCATATTGAACAATTAAGAAAATAAGACCCATATTATCGAGAATTAGCAACAAAAGCACGTCTATTGGGGTATAAATTGACAGTTTTGGGTGCTTATCACCTACATTGAACTGTTTGACCGCCTCTTCTTTAACCTTGAACAACCATTCAGTGCAGATCTTTCGTAGTTTTTATTCGATCGATTTACTTTAACATAGAGTTAGAATCTCGTGCTAAGATATCACGGGATTGATGTCAGGTATGTCATCGTAGGACCATGCGAAAACGTCCATAAATTCCTTCAACACTGCTTCAAGTTACGCGTGCTCATGCTCATCAAAGGTAAACCATATTCTAATCTTACATTGTTGGCTAGTAAAACTGAGTTTGATACCAACAGTTTCATCCTCATTAACTTGAATGTTGTTGTGTTATTTGTTATTAACCATATTAAGATCAGTTAAGAATTGTTCATTTGCATAATCATCATCATCAAAAGTTTGATTAAAATCAATACAATTAATGTAAGGAACATTAAGAAACGCAAAATCTTCGTTTATTTCATTTTTAGGAAAGACATCAATGAGAACCTCATCAAAGGAGGTAACAATTACATTGTTATTAGAGAGAGGAGGAACAATAAAAAAGGAAATGATAAGATAAACATTTGAGTTGGGTTGTATTTCAGAAGGTAGAACTAGTATAGCAGTCTACTTGAGGAGGGGTTCATCAACGACCTTGATCAAGATGGACGGATCCAACGATATAGCACTTGAGTGGATTGTGCAGAGTGTCATCCCTTATGGCTGCTGATTGAACGAATTCTCCAAGTCACTTCTCTTAAAAACCTCAGTAATAACTATAGATTTCTCAACGAGTAGTTGCATATCATGCTGGGAGTCTCTAGCCTAGGAGTAACTATCTTGAAAGGAGATCTCCATCGATGGATTCATATTCATGTCCAGATGATCATACCATGGTTTGTGAAAGCCACAGAAAGGAAAATCCTCGCCTTATTTGATGAATCTCCCATTTAAGGAATTCTGCAAAATAGTCTTGGCATTTTTTAAACTTTGCTTCAACTGGGGTTGGCGGACCATTATGAGTTCTTTTGACGATGGTTGATAACGTAGGCCATATGGACAAAGGACTACTTCAGGACTATGGGATCCAATATCCCCTGTTATCATCGTCCCAGCCCCAGTCTAGGCATAAGATATTCTTGAACAACTGTATCATATTGACACTACCGTGATGGTTGTGCTCTCGATAAACTTAGTCTTTGAAATCATCCCCTTTCGGAAGGGGGAGAGGATCAACCCTAAAGCTGGAAAGAAGCATGTCATTCATCCCATGCCATATTTTCAGTACCGAATTCTGGGTGCTGGCATTCTTAGTATTATCACTATCTCCCAAGATGGTGATGACATACCCATTAGTGAATAACTTTAGTTTCTAATGGAGAGAGGAAGATGCCCCCTTAATGCTATAAAGCTACGATCGAAAGAAATAGATTAAAACAATGGGGTATGTCGATAACTTGGAACATGATAACAGGATTGATAGGTCCAGCCCCTATTGTGAGTGTTATAAATCCCATTACCTCTCGGTGAGTGTTGTCATAGGCACTCACAGCAGGGAAAGTTGAAGCAAGGTCGGTTACTTTTAAACCCAAGTAATTAAAGGTTCTTAACGTTAAAACATTGAGTGTTGATATGTTTTCGACGAGTGAGTGAGGGAATGTCTTTCCCATAACCTCAACGGAGATGTTAAGAGCATAGTTATGATCAGATCCAAACTTTTGCTTTTCTTCTTTAGCGAAGGAAATAAATCTTGTAGAGGTTAAGGACTTGACCAGGTTCACGTATTCTTCTGGAGGTGGTGGAAGGAGGGACTGTGGGCCTTTTAAGAAACTTTATCAAAGCATGTTAGTGTAGCTGGGAAGAAATAAAGAGTCTCCCTAAGGTGATGTTGTCCTGAGTTTTCTTGACCTGTTCGAGGATCTTTCTTTCCTCGATGGTTATTTTTGACGTGGGGAGTTTCTTAATTACTCATTTTCCATTATATATCCCTACTGACTGAGGATTCGAACTCTGGCGGTGTCTCTTAATTCTTGTCATATGGTTCACAAAGGAGGAGAAGCAGATAAACCCTATTTCATCATCTATTTTGGGTTATACGACCACTTTATTGATTTTCCCTTGAAGATCTTCATTAGATATCATCCCACACATATGAATTAACATACTAACATTTTTTTGGCTTGGATCTTCATTTGAAATATAAAACTCGTCCCCCCATCCGGTGATAATGATGTCTTCTTCCCATGAGAAGTCAATGCATTCCATAACCTCAATAGCTTCTTCATATAGATCCTCCCACTCAACGGGGAGGTGCAAAAGTTAAGGGACCAACCTCCCTTGTCGCCTTAAGGAATCGAGTAACTTGGATATACTAAACATCTTATTGGTTTATCAAAACATATCTTCCATAATATGTAATGCATTGTCTAAACTGGATCCACCAATGGGTACCCCCCAATTATCCGACTCTCCATCCCACTTTCGGGCTTCCATGAATAGGATTCTAAACTTCTGGCAATCAGTGGTAATTTCTGACGAGATTTTAACCCAAACTACAGAAGTTGATTCAGTACTTCTAATAACTCCATATTTTTCCCCTCCGGACTAGGTATGAATAATAATACATGCTCTTGTGAGAAGAGACAGAGCTTGGTCAGTAAAATAAGTAGGGTGCAAGAGGAAATATGGGCAGACTTTAAGGGGTTTGGGTGAAAATATGGGCATGATGGGTTCATTACTGGGTACAATATGGATAGATGGATCGCATTTTGGGCCATTTTCTTGGAAGATGGAATTTATATTGGTTGGAAGTGGATTATGAGTGGTGTTGGGCTTAGGATTGGTCGGTGGGATGATGACACCCCGATAAATTAAATTTTGGATTACAATTCGAAGATGGAAGAACTGATCGGTGCTATGGATGGAAGTTTGGTGTAAATCATAATGGGCGTTGGGTTTAAAATTTTTGGAAAGTGGGTTTGGTAGCGGACGAGAGTCTAAAGGCTTGATGATGTTTCGTCTTAACAAGGCTTGGTAGACTTTATAGATGGGAGAATGGAGCTCAATGTATTATTTTCTAAAGGGATCGGTACGAATTTCTAGCACCTAAGAGGCAAAGAGCTGAGAGATGTTTTTGAAGGTCAATACTATAGTAGGCTTCTCATACTTTCTTGGAGTGAATTTTCTGGATACTTTCTTTGGCTCAGTTTCTGTCTTGAAAATACTTTCTTCAATCTCCACTCATGCTTCCTGGAGAGCTAAAAAATGTGGATAAAATTGTCTTCCATCATTGCTCAGAGATAGAGTAAGAAATGTTTCTTCACAATACTAACTTGCTCTTCGATTGGTTATTGTGGATGCTTTCTCCCTCCACCTTGCTATGAGACTATTGAAAATTTCAACGGGGTTCTACTTCAGAAGTTCTATGTCACGGCATGTAACCTCCAACTCCTCATTGTATTTGTATTACGACACGAATTCACGGTCAACATCCTCCCAACTGCAAATTCTAGATTTTTTTAGGGATATAAACCAACAAAGAGCGTTGTCCTTCAAGGTCTGTTGGAATGTATGGAAAATTATTTCCTCAAAGACACCTAGGATAGTCATGTCTCGGTGGTATCTTTGAAGATGAATAATTGCGGGTTGATTACCACCAAACTTCTCAATATTAGGCATCTTGAACTTTTCCAGCAGCATTGCTTTAGGGTAGGTAGACATATTGGTGTAATCCCTGTAGTTCTCAGAGATTCAAACCTGGTCAAACTTCATGGTTAATTTATTAAGGTCCTTCTTGATCCTATTTAACTCTTCTTCCTTTGGATCGACAAGTACTGAAAGGTTATCCCCTAGTTGGGCAAGATTCAACATAGGGAGTTGAGCTGGTGGTGGATCATTGGCATAAGGGCCACTTGGAGCGTGCTAATATAATTCCGGGACCCAAACAAGCTTAGGAGTGAGGGGACTAGTAGCACGAGGGAAAAAGACCTCGAGCTCCTCGAGAAATTGGATTCGGTTTTACTGCATCGTGTGAACCTCGGACTGAAGGTTGTCAATATTAACACTGAGTTGGATTAGGACTGTCATCAAATTAGGACGTATGTTCAGTGCTTGGTTGGTATTCTCCACAGAGGACTGGTGAAGGTGGATTCGAGACTCAAATGAAGTAGCAGTGCAATTGACGAAGATTTGGGATGATTTAACGGAAGGCATAGGCCAATAAGGAGCTAGGCCAAGAATCGAGTATGTGATCATCCTGAGAAAAAATAATTTGAATTTATTTTTTGAATGAGTAAGGGAAGAATTATTTATATTGAAAAAGAGGAAAATGTTTTTGACATTTTTTTGGAAAGGGGGGAACAAAATGTTTTTCGTATTTTTTGATAAAATGAGGGAAATTTTTTTTTGTATTTTGATAAAAGGAGGAATTTTTTTTTTGGTATTTTTATAAAAGAGGGAAAAAATGTTTTTGGTATGTTTGGTAAAGAAGAAGGGGAAAATGAGAGAAGAGTCTCAGCATGATTATTATTATGTTTATGTTTTCACTTATATTAGATTTAGATAAATGCAAAAGAAATATCAGACAAGACTTGAGCCTCGGAAAAATTGGGTTTGAAAAATATGTAAAACATGGTTTGACTTGTAGCCAGGTTGATAGACATGGTCTCGTTTTGAAAAAAGATGAAATGGCGCGAAACTTTGGGCGGCATGCCAACCTGACATTTTGGCGTGGTTTTGTGTAGTAACTATGAAACTAAATATGAGTGCCCTAGGTTTGACACCAATATGAAGGTATGCATTTATTGGGTTAGTGAAAATGTTCCCCCCATTGGCATGACTTCCATAATATACATCTTTCTTTTTAGGGCAATCAGTACGTATAGACTAGCCATTTGATATACTTGAGTGCACGAGAATTGCCTCACTATATACCTCATGGGGACAATTCATGTGAGAGAAAATTTGATATACTCGATGTACGTGAATGAGTTCCCTACAATATACCTCCCATTGTAAGTTTGGTTAAGCGGTACGATGCATGGGGAACTATTCTTTTTACATCAAAGGTACTAGGTTAATGGAATGTGCGAGTCATATTGCTTAGGCTAAGTACCCTGCCAGACTAGCACCCATCACAAAGTTACCCCCCAATACATGACAATATTTTGGTCAATAACCATGCTCTTGGTGATGTAACGTGCAAAATGCATGAATATTGATTAATATATTATTGAGAGTGCATTTTATATGGCATGATGAGAATTATATTAACAAGTAAGAATGTACAAGTATTATGAAAAGTAAATCTAACATGGAGCACGATGATTACATTAAGCATGAATACGTAAGAGTTATTGATGTGTGAATATCTGTAAGTTAGTGTGTGGTAATGAATCTAAGCATGGATTAACTAAAATGGTGTGTGATAAGTAAATTTGGGCGTGGATATATGCAAGTGTACATGGGTAGGTTTGATAATTAGAGGGGTGTGCTAGTGAAGCCTAAACATGGATATTCTAAGTGGTGTGTGAAACATGTGGATATAAGTGACCTTATATACAAATGAAGGTAGTGTTAGGTGTACATGGAGAGTACTTACAAGTTGAAGTGAGAAGTGAGTGAGAGGTGATATAAACAAAAGGTATATATAAAAGAATTAATGGAGGAGAAGAGGGAACATATAGGTATGTGCACACGCATATAAGAAGAAAATGATAACACCCATGCAAATAGAATCTAGCCCTCTTATGACAAGTACTTCCCCAGCAAAGTCACCATCGTGGACATCCCTCCGTTTTCCTCCATCGCGGGTTGACGCTCATGCGTGGTGGAGAGAGAGAAAGGTCTCATGCCCTTTCTAGTAACACTTTAGCCATCATCGATGCGGGGTGATAGAGTTGCCAGCCTATTTTGTACAAAATAGACAAAAGAACATGTTGTAGCCTCGAGAAAATGGCATCAAAGGAAAACTGATGCTTGCGAAACCAATTAGTTAAGAGGTTCAGGGGCTATGTTATGAAATGGGAAGGTGTTAGGCACCCATCCTGCCCTTTCAGTCTCTCATGGGCTTATGTTACTATTCTCCATAATTTATTTGTGAAGTTAGTATGGGTGTATATATAAGTGTGGATCAGAATCGTTCAACTCGCGTCATAGGAAAGAGGGAGTGAGGTCATCCATAGGAGTGTTCCTAAAATAGTAATTAAAAAATGATGAGTGCGCTTATCAAGATATCAATCGTTACGATGAAATAATAATATATGTAAGATAGGATGCAAATTTGAATCATACATATGATATATATAAATACTGTATGGATAAAATTGGAAAATGAGGAAGATAGGAAAATAAGACTCGAGTCTCGGGTTCTAATCCGAGATGCCTATGTAGACTATAAAGGCATCAAAGTCCATAAAGTTCGCATGAATTCAAATGGGGATTTTATTACATGTATGTGTAAGATACCCTCTTTTTCTTTTTTTAATTGGAAATATATTATGTGCAATATTTCTAGTAAAGGATTGAATATTGATATGTCTATGACCTCAAGTAAAAGCTAAATTAAGAACTTATATAACTACAGTGAAAATACAAAAATTTAAAAAGAGAGAAGAATGTTTGGACCTTATTTGGAGACTTGGATATTGATCTTGATTGTTGATGATATTCCTTGTAAGTGGATGAGGAATGTAAGGGGATTTTACTAATTGGGTGTGCAAGTGATGGAAATGAAAGGTGGAGAGAGATTTAAAATAAGGAAACCACGCTCACTTTTGAAAACGTGTTGTCGGGGTTGGGTGGTGATGAGAACCCCAACAGAACTTAAATGACACCGCGAGTGGCAGAATGCCTCGTGCGCATCCTACGAAACAGATCGCAACCATGTGTGTAGCCACGTGACTCCCAGTTTAAGGATAGGACCCAAACATGAATTCAAAAATTGGTATACTTAGGCTTGAAAACGGGCCATGGGGGTGGGGGCTGGCACACTCAGTAGCACCCAAACGGTACTGCGAGTGGAACAAACACCTCGTGCAGATCCAACATGACACGTAACAACTGGCCGTGGACTCGTAGGACTCTCGGTTTGAGGATAGGACACAAATTTAAAAACATACATACTTAGGTTTGAAAACATACTGTGGGGTGAAGGGCACCCAAACGCCACTACGACTATCATGAACACCTCATGCACGTCCAACGTAACTCGTAGAAACCGTTCGTGCAGTAACGGGACTCTCATTTTGAGAAGAGGACCCAAATACAAATTTGAAAACAAGAACACTTAGGCTTGAAAACCTACTAGGGTGAGGCGAGGACCTCTAACGACATTTAAATGTCAACGCGAGTGAGACGAACACCTCGTGTGCATCCAAAGTAGCATGTAGAAGCTGGTTGTGAAGTCATGGGACTCCTATTTTAAGGATAGGATCCAAAAATGAATTCGAAAACAGGTGCACTTTGGCTTGAAAACATGTCTCCTGGAGGGCTGACACATCTAGTGGCACCTAAAAGGATCCAAGAGTTACACGAGCACCTCGTGCATGTCCAACCTAACATGTAGCAACTAGAAACGCAGCTGCGGGAGTCTCAGTTTGAGGATAGGACCCATACACAAATTCGAAAACAGACACATTTAGGCTTAAAGACATGTCGCGGGGGGGGGGGGGGGGACAGGTACCCCCAGTGGCATGCAAACGGCACCACGAGTGGCATGAACATCTCATGCGCGTCCAACGTAACACGTAGCAAACGGTCGTGCATCCATAAGACTCTCGGTTTGAGGATAGGACACGAATTTGAAATTAGGCACAATTCGGGTTGAAAATGTGCCCGAGCGATTTTTTATTTTGGTTTGTATTTTTTATTTAATGTAACGTTATTAAGTTTTGATTGTGTTAGTGAACTTTGTAACGATTTAGTAATAATGATTAGGAGAAAGTACTATTAGGTCCCTCACAAATAAATTTTAAACACTAAAGGAATTTTGACAAATTTTAAATACTTAGGTCCACTAATTCTCTTCTTATAGAAGTCCATGCTCGTGGCATAACAAGTAGACCTAATAATAAATTGTTCTTAAATGTTTAAAAATTGTTACCAAGGGACCTAATTGTAAATTTCCCTAATGATTAGTATTGCATTGATGTGTTTATTGATGAATGTGTAATATAGATACAAAGTTTTTATTCTTGCCAAGAATTCGCTTCTTTTTATCAATGTGAGGGTGATGGCATTTGATGGATAATTTATATTTTTTTAACATTTTAATTTATGTAAGGGTTCATAATACTTACAAAAATAACATTTTTTCTTTACATATTACTATTTGTAAGTGTTTTGAACAGTTACAAAAAAATAAAAAATAAAATTATTTGTAAGTGTTTATAACTGTTGTAAATTAAAAATGCTTGTTGAATTTTGCAAGTATTTTGAACACTTGCAAATGAAAATTTTGTAAGTATTTAAAACACTTTCAAAAGTTTAATGTATAAGTGTTCAGATCACTTGCATTTTTTTGTAACGATTTTTGAAAACGGACATGTGTTTCCAATAAACACTTGCAAATGACATTTGCAACAGTTTTGAACACTTGCAATTTTTTTGCAACGCGCCGATTTGTAAGTGTTTTAAACACTTGCAAATGGCATTTGTAAGTGTTTAAAACACTTACAAATTGCCTGTTTTGGTGTAATGGCAAATGTAATTAATTAAAGAAATGATAACAAGGAATATAAGAAGAAATTGAAATAGACATATTAGTGTTGCAATTTTGCAAAAGAATGTCAAAAATAAAATAAATGATTGTTAATTTTACATTATTATATCACAATTACATTTACAATCATCTATTTCATATTATGATTTCGCACTCGTATTTCTCAATTCTATTTCGCAATGACCATCACAAACTTTTCTAATTGCTAATTCATAATGAGGTCTCACTATGCTATATAACACTAAGAAAAAACAAAAATTGTGAACAAAATATAATTATAATGTACTCTATTTTGTAGATTGAAATATAACTATCAATGATAATGTTGATGTCTAAAATGGACTAAGTCCAAATTTATAATCACAGATAAAAATAAGAAAAGTAACTCAAACCATACACACAAGAGACAAGATTTTTAGAGTGGTTCAGCTGTAAAATAGTCTATGTCCACTACTATTTTTATTTAGAAGGGTTTATAATAGCTCAGTTTGGTGTGCATATGAGTGATTCGAGTTGTCCCTTAAGCTAAGGGAGTAATTTATATTTATAGGGGTACAAAACCCTAAAGATGGAGCATCTTTATATCGCCATGCGTTTACATTTGTTTACAATAAGTAAAACTCTTTGAATTTAGTGTTGGTTGGCATCCCTTTAGAGTAACTATTGATATTTTTGTTGGTTGGCCTTCTAGAATTGGTCGGCATTCTAGTCAACTAAGTGTCTCTGAAGCCGATCAAGTTGGTTGGTCGACCACGTTAAAGGACAAGTGTATATTCATCAATGGTCCACGTGGGAGTATAATTTTTACATATAACAAAAGTCCTTAATGCTCCATGCTTGATACTTGCGTGAAAGTGTGGAGTATTTAGCCCAGAAAGTTGCTCGACGTTCTGTTTAAGTGTTTGGTTGGTAGCTGGACTCCTATACTTGTAAAAAATTTCTATTGGCACTATTTGATGATGGCATTTTTGTAAATAATTCATACTTTTTTCAACTGCCAAAGGACACAGTTATCTTTTGATTCTTTGGAAAGTGTGTAGCCGGCAGTAGCTATACGGTTCGTTCAATTAATCATTTCATTCCCATTTCTTAAGGCAACCTATAAATAGGTACAAAGTTTCCCTCTTTTCCTTCTACCTTAAATCTTCTGAACTTTAGCTATCTGCTTACTTTCAAGCTTTTTCTGTGCGATTATTTGTTGTTATTTTCTTCTTAAGTTTTTGCCATCGTCTTTGATTCCCTGTCAACCTTCTTTTCCCTTTCCTTTATTTTATCATCCTTTTCTCTTTTTCACCATGGTTCACATCATAGATGAGAACTCTTTAAATGAGTTTAGAGGAAAGAGGAAAATCCCATCTTGGGTAGACTTAGAGATACCTAGGGGTCCCATTTACGTTTATTCGCTTTCTGAGGGTCACTAGATCCCAACCTTATTTGTAGCTGAGTGTGGTATCACATTTCCACCAAATCCCTTTTTTCTCTAATTTTGCCAATGTTTTGATGTAGTTCCTTCCAGAGTAGCCCCCGACACTTGAAAGGTTGTGAATGGGGTTTATAGGTTAAATGAACTTTATAGGACCCATATTGGGGTTTTGGAGTTGATGTTCTACTATAAGTGGGTCACTATTGGAGAGAGTACCTACTACTTGAAGACTAGGAAATCCACTAGGGCTTTAGTAATAAATCTACCTAACTCCAATAAGGATTATTAGGAATATGGTATTATTGTCAAGAACTGGAAATATGCTCCCCTCCCAACTGGAGTGGCTTATACTGGTCCCAGATGTCCTCAATCAGGATGTGGCATATGTTATAACTCTGATAGTTATTTTTCCTCTTTTGATTTTCATTCTTGATGACTAACTTTGTAATTTCTTTTTTATGCAGAGGATAGTAAGAAAAGGTGCCCCGGGGAAGGGAAAATCAATCTCAGTGATCTTAAGTTCTTGTGGGGGCTTGAACTAGAAGATTGGAGACGAACATCCTAGAGCTTCTTCATTTCTATTGGAGTATAAAAGTTCCATCACTTCTTTTGTTACCTGACCTACACTTTCTCTGTCCCCCATTACTATCAATCTTGAGGAGGATCATGTGCCAACTTCTTCTGTCTTTGGTGCTGAATTTATTCCAAGAGGAACTTCTTCCTCGTTTGAGTCTTTAGATATTTATAATATTCCTCTTTCTCCTGCTATAGAAATGACTAAGATGAAAATGCCCAACTTGATGGGTGGTCCCCTATCTCCTACCCCCCCTCCCCCAAGAAAACTGTTGATACTATCAAGAAGACATTAAAAAAAAGTCTCAGGATGGTGATAAGTGGCCTATCGGTGCTGATGAGACTCAGACTATATAGCCTAAACTGAATAGGTTAAGAGAAGGTTTACCTGATCCTTTAAAATAGAACCTAAAAAATTCAGCCGAGTAGCAGGCCTTAGCTGCAAAGAAGATCACTGACCAACAGGAGTTGGTGAGAAAATTCAGGCTAACCTTGACATTGAGTCAGCCTCTATTGCTATTAACCTGGGTTTTCCTAGGGTTTAATTAAATCTGGAACACTCCCTATTGATAGAGCTGCGTTAGCGCCCATGCCCAGGTCCAGGCTAACAAAAAGGGCTTGCCATAATTTGGCACTAGTAATTTCTTTACTTATTTGTTCCTTTCTTTATGATGATGAATTTATTTTGATGTCTGGTCATTTTCCCCTCTTTGCAGTTCCTGGTTGATTTTAACCAGATGATGGAAAAGGACGATCAACTGCGTTCTTCTCTAGCAGAAGTTAAAGAGTCCTTTAAAGGTCTGAAAAATTATTTGGTAGAGTCCTGACGAGCCTAGAAGGCAAAATAGAAATTGTAGGAGGGGGATTTGAAGAAGGCCCGTGATAGGGCTAATACTAATTAAGGCAAGATAAATTCTATCAAGGAGAGAGCTGAGGCTATCGAGAAAAAATTGAGTGATTCTGAAGGCAGGGCCAAGGCTGTCGAGGACAAACTGTCAGATGCCACAACTAGAGAACAAACTGCTGAAGGCAAAATGATTGCTTTGAAGGCCAAAGGTAAAGAACCTTTGATAAGAGAAAGTCATATGTGATGCCTCTGTTTAATTTGAGTATGCTAAGAAACGATCATTCAAAGAAGTTTAGACTGAAGTATGATCAAAACAGTGACTTATGGCATTAAAATGACCCAAGTTTCTTGGATTATGACAAGCCTCCTTTTAAATTGGACACAAAATGGACTCCACCCAATTCCATACCTAATGCCTAATAACTAAATATTTAGGGGATTACGGTCTTCATGATGAATGTGAGATAGTTCATCCTCCTTATTTGCTTAATAGGCCGAGAAACAGTGATAGACAAATGTTAAGGGATTTCAACACAATCAACTCTCCATATACTCTTGATAATCCTCCTACGGGAATGGACAAGGCACAAGGAAAGCTTCCAGTAGAATGAATGTATCTTTCTTGTATTTCTTTTTGCTTATTTATTGCCATTGTAATACATTGTGATCAATGAAATTAAGACAATTTTTATTAAGTCCTTTTAATTCAAGATTATGGTTGTTATTAATATTTTTACCGACTGGGTAACTTGTATAAAGAATAGTTACTCAACTTATAGACTAAATAACCTCCTTAAATAGTTAATATATGATTTATGTTTTCTCATATTAATTATGTGTAACCACCATACTCCAAATAACAAAACACAAAAAGGATTTATAATGGAGAAAAACTGAGATTTCATTAACTTGAATAAGCAATTACATTAAGGACAAAATTCTCAAATTGAATTGTTGATAATACTTGCGGAGATGGTCTGCGTTCCAAGGATTCTTGAATTCTTCCCCTTCAAAAGTCTCCAATTGATAGGATCCTGATCGGATAGCCGTCGAGATACGGTATGGACCATGTCAATTAGGCTCTAACTTGTTGTTTTTTTGGATTACTTTCATAAGTACCAGTTCTCTTTGCTTTAGGTTGGTCGGCTTGACCCTTCAACTATAAAACCTTACAGTCCTTTGTTGATAAGTATCCATCCGAATACTAGCATCTTCATGGGCATCTTCTATCATGTCTAGATCTAGTCACCTCATGAGGTGACTCTTAGGTGAATTAAAGTTCAATACCCTGTGAGTGTGCATACCTATTTCCACTGAAACTACTGCCTCAGTACCAAAGGCTAGCATGTATGGAGTTTTTCCTATTGCTATTATGAAAGTAGTCATGTATGCCCAAAGGGAACTGTGGAGTTCACTAATCCAGTTACCTTTAGCCTCATCCAACCTTTTTTTTAGTCCATCTAGCAAGGTTTTATTGGTGATCTTTGTTTGGCCATTGCATTGTGGATGCCCAAGTGCTGAATGAAATTTTTGGATGCTTGACCGAATACAATATTCTTTGAATTATTTATTATTAAATTGAGTTCCATGGTCGGTGATGAAGGCATAGGGCATACCGTATCTGTAAATGATCTACTTCCATATGAACTGGAACACTCTCTGTTAGGGTATATTAACTAGAGCTTTAGCCTCCACCCATTTGGTAAAATAATCAATAGCTATAACCAGGTACTTGAATCCTCCTTCGGTGTTCGGCAATGGTATGACCAGGTCGATTACCCAAATAGGCAATGGCTATAAAGAAGTGATGGGTGTTAGGCTTACTCCTAGTCTTTTATGGATGGTGGCAACTACCTCCCACGAATACAGGTGCACTTTGGCTTAATCCAAAAATGAATTCGAAAACAGGTGCACTTTGGCTTGAAAACATGTCTCCTGGAGGGCTGACACATCTAGTGGCACCTAAAAGGATCCAAGAGTTACACGAGCACCTCGTGCATGTCCAACCTAACATGTAGCAACTAGAAACGCAGCTGCGGGAGTCTCAGTTTGAGGATAGGACCCATACACAAATTCGAAAACAGACACATTTAGGCTTAAAGACATGTCGCGGGGGGGGGGGGGGGGGGGGGGGGGGGGGGGGGGGGACAGGTACCCCCAGTGGCATGCAAACGGCACCACGAGTGGCATGAACATCTCATGCGCATCCAACGTAACACGTAGCAAACGGTCGTGCATCCATAAGACTCTCGGTTTGAGGATAGGACACGAATTTGAAATTAGGCACAATTCGGGTTGAAAATGTGCTCGAGGGAGGGGGTAGGCACCCCTAACTTTACCACGAGTGGTAAGAACAACTTGTGTGCATCCTACAAAAAATTTATCAACCGTATGCATAGCCATGGGACTTATGATTTGAGGATATGACCTAAACACAAATTTGAAAATAGGCACACTTAGACTTGAAAACATGCCACGGGGGGAAGGGTACCCCCAGCGGCACCCAAATAGCACAATGAGTGGACTGAACACCTCGTGCTTGTCCAATGTAACACGTAGTAACAGACCTCACAACTACGGGACTCCCGATTTGAGGATACGACCCAAATGTGAATTTGAAAAAAGTCACACTTAGGATTTAAAATGTGCCGCGAGGGGGTACGGGCACTGCAGGATGAAACCAAAAGGCACCGCGAGTGCACGAACACCTCGTGCGCATCCAACGTAATACTTAGCAACTGGCCGCACAATCACGGGATTCCCATTTTGAGGACAAGACATGAATTTGAAAGTACGCACACTTTGTCTTGAAAATATGCCCCGAGGAGAACCCCAAGCGACACCAAAACGGAACTGAGAGTGGCACGAACGCCTTGTGTGCGTCCAACGTAACACGTAGTAATCGGTCATGCAACCACGGGACTCCCAGTTTGAGGATAGGACACAACTTCAAAAATAGGTGCACTTAGGGTTGAAAACGTACCCAGGGGCATCCCCAACTTTACCGCGAGTGGAACAAACCCCTCGTGCGCAACCAACGTAAAATGTAGTAATTATCTGTCTAGCTGCAGGACTCCCGATTTGAGGTAGGACCTAAACTTCAATTAAAAAATAAACACGCTTAGGCTTGAAAACATGCCACACAAGGACGGGCACCGCCGATGGCACCCAAATGATAATGTGAGAGGCATGAAATCCTCATGCATGTCCAACTTCACACGTAGCAACTAGTCATGAAGCTGCAGTAATCTCTGTTTGAGGATCAGATGCAAATCCGAAAACAAGAACACTTAGTCTAGAAAATGTATTGCGGGGGGATCTCACCCCTAGCTGAACCCAAATAGAATTGGGAGTGCATGAAAACCTTGTGCGCGTCCAACATAACACATAGAAACGTGTCTCTCAGCCGCGGTACTCCCAGTTTGAGGATAGGACACGAATTTGAAAATATGCAGACTTAGGCTTGAAAATGTTTTGCGGGGGACGGTCACCCTCAGTGGAACCCAAATGGCGCCACAAGTGGTACGACCGCCTCCTGTGCATCCAACGTAACACGTACCAACCGATTGCACATCTACAGGACTCCCTATTTAAGGGTAGGAACCAAACATTAATTCAAATATAGGGACACATAGGCTTTAAAATAGTCTTCAGGTGAACGGGCACCCCAGCGGCACCACGAGTGGCACGAACACCTTGGGCACGTCCAACCTAAACCGTAGCAACCAACCTCCTAGCCAAAGGCCTCCCGGTCTGAGGATAGGATACATATTAAAAAACAAGAACACTTAGTCTTGAAAGTGTGCCATTTAAGGGAGGATAACACCCCTAGTGGCACCCAAACGGAACCACGAGGGAAGAGAACACATCGTATATGTCCAACATAACACGTAGCAAGCTATCGCATAGCCACCAGACTCTTGATTTGAGGACAGGACCCAAAAACGAATTCAAAAATAGGCACACTAAAGCTTGAAAACGTGCTGCGCGGGGGAGGGGGGACAGGTACCCCCAGCGAAACCAAAATGGCATTGCAAGTGGCATTAACACATTGTCGAGAATAAAGCATAGAAACCCTTTGCATATCCGCAAGACTTTCGATTTGAGGACAGGATCAAAACTTGAATTCAAAAATAGGTAAAATTTGTCTTGAAAACCTGCCAGGGGGAGGGGACCTCCAGAAGAACCCAATCGTCACCATGAGTGGCATGAACACCTCCTGCGCATCCTAAGTAATGCGTAGAAACTGGTTGCGCAGTCATGAGACTCCCAGTTTGAGGATATAACCCAAAAATGAATTCAAAATATGCACACCTTGGCTGAAAAAGTCTAGGGGGCACAACTAGCGGCCCCAATTGGCATCACAAGTGGCATGGGCACCTAGTGCGCATCTAACGCAACACATAAAAAATAGCCACCCTGCTGAGAGACTCTCAATTTAGGTATAGGACCAAAACACGATTTTGAAAATAGGCACAGTTAGGCTTGAAAACGTGCCGCGCGAGGGGGGGGGGGGCACCCCAGTAGCATTCAAATGGCACCACGAGTGGCACGGACACCTCGTGCGCATTTGACGTAACACGTAGCAACCGGTCGCAAAGCCATTGGACTCCCAATTTGAGGATAGGTCCCTAGTATGAATTCTAAACACAGTAATTCTTAGGCTTGAAAACCTACCGAGGAAGAGTGGGAACCTCTAGTGGCATCCAAACGTCACCGGGAGTGGAATGAGCACCTCGTGCGCATTCAAAGTACCATGTAAAAACTGGCTGCACAGCCGTGGGACTCCCAATTTGAGGATAGGACCGAAAAATGAATTTGAAAACAGGAACACTTTGTCTTGAAAACATGTCATCCGGGAGGTGGCACACCCAGTGGCACCTAAATGGCATCACAAGTGACACGAGCACCTCGTGCGCATCTAACCTAACACATAGAAACTTAACACGGAGCTGTGGGACTCTCGATTTAAGGATAGGACCCAAACAAGAATTCGAAATCCGGCACACTTAGGCTTGAAGACATGTCGGGTGGGCAGGCACCCCCAATTACACCCTAACGGCACCACGAGTGGCATGATCTCCTCATGCGCGTCTAACGTAACACGTAAAAATTAGCTACGCAACCATAGGACTCTTGATTTGAGGATAGGACACACATTTGAAACTAGTCACACTAAGAGTTGAAAATGTGCCCCGGGGGGGGACCTCCAACTTTACCACAAGTGGCACGAACACCTCGTGTACAGCCTACAAAAAATGTAGCTACTGTCACGAGACTCCCGATTTGAGGATTTTGCAAGGACACAAATTTCCAATTGTGTCCATATATAGTTTTGGCTCAATTCCGGACAAAAACATTTATTCATAGGATAGTATTTAATTGTAATATTCTCAAGCCTATGAAGTGTTTATTGAAGACGTAGCGACAAAGAGTATAAAGCTTCATCAAATGTTCCGGTTTACGTGCCTCGTTTCTACGTCATCAATCATAGTTCCTTGCTCCCAAGTGTTTATTGAAGACGTAGCGGCAAAGAGTATAAAGCTTCATCAAATGTGCCGGTTTGCGTGCCTCGTTTCTACGTCATCAATCATAGTTCCATGCTCCCAAGGTATGAATGCAATATTATATATATAGGAGCTTGGAACAAGTTTATTGGGTGTTAGGTTTTATAAAAATTGCGTTTTTTTAAGAAAGAATTTATTAAAACTTTAAATAAATGTTTATAAAGTTTTCTGGGCCTAAACAAGAATATTCAAACTTTCTGGTTTGTCGTTCGATAGAGTCGTTCGAACGAGATTGTCGTTCGAACGAAAATGTCGTTCAAACGAACCTGCCAACGAGTTCCCATATTAGGCCACTGGAATGTCGTTCGATATGTCGTTCGAACGAACCTTATGTTCGAACGAGATTTCTAACGAGTTCAATCTGGAATGTCGTTAGAAGTCTCGTTCTAACGATATTTCGTTCGAACGAAATGTCGTTCGAACGAGCTGTCAGGCGGGAACAGTTATTAGCAGTTTTTGGCAGTTTTTCACCCACTTCCCCACTTGGTTTTTAACCAACTTTTTCAGACTTTATTATGTGCGGGAATAACATTTTCCAATCTAACTTTTCCATCCTAGTTTATCTCTTAGAGAGAGTTTGAGAGCAAAAATTCGTTTAAGGAAAATGTTCATGTTTTGAGTGAGATTTTTTAGAGAAAATATTTTATCACTCTAGTGTTTTACACCCATATTTCTTATCCAAGTTCTTATATACATATCAAATTGCTTGGAGTTTGGCACCGGTTTTTCTCTACCGAATTCAAGAAGAGAAGTTTCGGGTTTTGCTTCTACCTCCCACGAATAAAGAAGAAGTGTTTCTATGTTGATTTACCCACACGGAGAAAGGCTCCATGCTCAGGTGACGGTGACCATATAAAGTCCTATCGGTGGATTCCGAGACCGCAGTGGTGTTCCGAGGTTATCCGCTAGGAAGAGGTGTCTACAAGAAGAAGCGTCGAGGCTTGAGAGGGATCGAGTCTGTCGTTGTAAGTCTATCTGTCTTGTAATTGTAATTTCGTATCTAGTGGATTTATGGCTTGGGCCGTCCGAGGTTGTTTCCCGTCTTGGGTTTTTCCTCGTACATCGCAGTGTAGTGTGTTTGGTTTATTTTATCTTGCTTAAATAATTTAGAACGCATGTTTAGAACAATTCAAGATAAAATTCGGTTTAAATTATCACACTCACTTTAATTTGGGACTTATATTAAATATTGGGTAAAGTCTATTTAATTAAAGTCATTTGCTAAAATTTGGTTTCGCCTAATTTGCTAATATTGATAAATATGACTTAGGCAAATTCTAGGACTTGGATTGAATTAATTGGTTTAAGTGAATATATTAATTGATTAATTAATTTTACTTCACTTGGTTTAATTTTAATTTGTTTCAAGAAATTAAAATTTGTTATTTGTTTGTTTTTAGTTGAACCATCACCTTACGCTTCCGCGTCTTGTGTTTATTTAAAAGGAAATTATATTTTAATTGTCATAATTAAAATTCGGGGATCCGGGGTTTTACATATTTGACCCAAACACGAATTCAAAAATAGGCAAACTTAGACTTGAAAGCATGTCGCGGGGTGGCGGGCACCCCCAACGACGCCGCATGTGGCAAGAACACCTCGTGCTTGTCCAACGTAATATTTTGCCAGCAGCTACACATCCATGGTACTCTGTATTTAAGGAGAGGACACGAATTCAAAAATGGACACACAGGCTTAAAAATGTGTCATCAGGGGCAAGCACCTCCAAGTAACATGTGGTACGAACACCTAGTGAGCATCCAAGTAACATGTAGTAACTGACTTCATAGTCGCGAGACTCCCAGATTAAGTGTAGAACCCAAACACGCATTAGGAAATAGACACACTTAGGCTTTAAAATGTTCCACGAGAGGATGAGCACCCCTAACGACACCCGAACAACAGCACAAGTGGCACGAACACCTCGTGCATCTCCAACATAACATATAGCAACTGAATGCGTAGTCGTGGCCCTACCAATTTGAGGATAGGAAACGAATTGAAAAATAGGCAAACATAAACTTGAAAAAGTTCCGCCGAGGGGAATGAGCACCCCAGAGGAACCCAAGTAGCACCACGAGTGGTAGGATCACCTCGTGCGCATCCAACGTCACACATAACAACCATCCGTGTAGCCGCGGGAGTCCCGATTTAAGGATAGGACGCAAACATGAATTAGAGAATAGGCCTACATAGGATTAAAAATGTGTTGCGAGGGGTGGTGGTAGGCACCCGAACGACATCGCAAGTGAAACGAACACCTCGTGCGAATACAACATGACATTATGCAACTGGTTGTGCACCAGTAGGTCTCCCGATTTGAGGATAGGACACAAATTTGAAAATAAACATACTTAGTCTTAAAAATGTGTCATGGGGGAGAGCACCCAAACGGCATCGCGAGTGAAACAAACAACTCGTGCGTGTCCAATGTAACACGTAGCAATCGGGCACCCAGCCAAAGGTCTCCCAATTTGAGGGTAGGACACGAACACGAATTCTAAAATAGGCCCACTTTGTCTTGAAAACCTGACGGGGTAGAGTGGGGACCTCCAGCGGCATCTAAACATCACCGCGAGTGGCACGAACACCTCGTGTGCATCCAAAGTAGCATGTAGAAACTGGTTGGGTAGTCGCGCGACACCAAATTTGAGGATAGGACCCAAAAACAAATTTGAAAATCGGTACACTTTGGCTTGAAAACATGTCACCTGGGGGGCTAACACACCTAGTCACCCCTAACATCACGAAGAGTGACACGCGCACCTCATGCGTGTCCAAACTAACACGTCAAAACTGGACACGCAGTTGAGGGAGTCTCGGTTTGAGGATAGGACCCAAACAAAAACTCAAAAACAAACACACTTAGGCTTAAAGACATGTCTCATGGGGGCCAGGGGGTAGGCACCCCCAGTGGCACCCAAACAACACCACAAGTGGCATGAACACCTCTTGCACGTCCAACATAACACGTAGCAACCGATGCGCAGCCACAGGACTCTCGATTTGAGGATAGGACACGAATTTGAAAACAGACACACTTAGGATTGAAAACGTGCCCCGCCCCCCCTCCGGGTGGGATCCACCCACAACTTTACCACGAGTGGAATTAACAACTCATGTGCATCCTAAAAAGTGTAACAACCGTTTGCGCAGCCACGAGACTTCCGATTTGAGGATATGACCAAACACAAATTTGAAAATAGACACACTTAGACTTGAAAACAAGTCACAGGGGGTGGGTACCCCTAACGGCACCCGAACGACACCGTGAGTTGACCGAACACCTCATGCTTATCCAGCGTAACACATAGTAATTAATAGACTGCACAACCGTGGGACTCTCGATTTAAGGATAGGACCCAAGCACGAATTTGAAAAAAGACACACTTAGGATTCAAAATGTGCCGCCGGGGGGGGGGGGGGGTAGGCACTCCTAGCGATAACCAAAAGGAACTGCGAGTGCACGATCATGTCGTGTGCATCCAACATAACACTTAACAGCTGGTCGCACAACCGCAAGACGCCCAGTTTGAGGATAGGACACAAATTCGAATGTAGGCACACTTTGGCTTGAAAACATGCCGTGGAGGGCATCCTAAGTGGCACCAAAATGGAACCGCGACTGGCATGGACACCTTTTGTGCATCCAGCGTAATGCATAGCAACCGATCGCGCAGCTGCGGGATTCCCGATTTAAGGATAGGACCCGAATTCAAAAGCAGGCGCACTAAGGGTTGAAAACGTACCACGGTGGGGGGGGGGGGGGGGGGGAGGCGGACATCCCCAACTTTACTTTGAGTGGAACGAATCCCTCATGCGCAACCAACGTAAAATGTAGTAACTGTCTAGGTATCCGCGAGACTCCAAGTTTGAGGGTAAGACCCAAACATGAATTAAAAAAACACTTAGGCTTGAAAATACACCACAGAAGGATGGGCACCGCCAGTGGCACCCAAATGCAATCGTGAGAGGCATGAAGACCTCATACATGTCCACCTTCACACGTAGCAACTGGCCATGCAGCTGTGGTAATCTTGATTTGAGGACATGATGCAAATTCAAAGACAAGCACACTTAGGGTAGAAAACGTTATCTGAACCCAAATAGAACTGGGAGTGCACAAAAACCTCGTGCGCATCCAACATAACATATAGAAACGTGCTGCACAACCGTGATACTCCCACTTTGGGGATATGACATAAATTTGTAAACATGCGAACTTAGGCTTAAAAACGTTTCATGGGGGATGCACAGCCTCAGCGGTACCCAAATGGCACCCTGAGTGGTACGACCACCTCGTGTGCATCCAACGTAACTCGTACCAAGCGATTGCATAGCTACAGGAGTCCCGGTATGAGGGTAGGACCCAAACATTAATTTAAAAATAGGCACACTTAGGTTTTAAAATATTCTTCGGGGGGACAAGCACCACCAACGGCACTATGAGTGGCACAGACACCTCGTGCACATCCAGCATAAATCGTAGCAACCAACCTCCTAGCCAATCACCTCCCAATTTGAGAATAGGATACAAATTCAAAAACAGGCACGTTTTGGCTTGAAAACGTGCCCTTAAAGGGAGGAGTGCACGTGGAACCCATATGAAACCACGAGGGACAAGAACACATGGTACATGTCCAACATAACACGTAGCAAATGGTTGCATAACCACGGGACTCCTGATTTGAGGATAGGACCCAAACACGAATTCAAAAATAGTCATACTTAGGCTTGAAAACGTGCCACACGGGGGGGAGGAACCCTAGTGGGACCCAAATGGCAATTCGAGTGGCATTAACACATTGTCTTGAATAACACATTGCAACTGTTCACATATCCATGGGACTCTCGATTTGAGGATATAATCAAAACACGAATTAAAAAATAGGCACACTTGGGTCTGAAAACATGTTGTGGGTGGGGGCGAACACCCCCAGCAGTACCCAAACTGCACTGCGAGTGCACAAACAACTCATGCCCATAAATAGGTCATTTACCCTGAATACTCCCAATTTCATAATAGGACACAAATTAGAAAACAGGCACATTTATGCTTTAAAATGTGTTGGGGGAGCATCCCTAGTGACATTCAAATGGCATCGCGAGTGGCATGAACACCTAGTGCGCATCCGACGTAACACATAGCAATCGGTCCCTCATCCAAAAAACTCCCGATTTGAGGATAGGACCCAATCACGAATTAAAAAATTGGCAACTTAGGCTTGAAAACCTGTCATGGGGGGAGGGAACCTTTAGTGGCACCCAAACATCAATGCAAGTAGCACGACCACCTCGTGCACATCCAAAGTAACATGAAAAACTGGTTGCACATCCGTGTGACTCCCATTTCGAGGATATGAACAAAATGAATTCAGAAACAGGCACCCTTTGGCCTAAAAACGTATCGCGAGGGGCGGGCACAACCAGCGGCACCCAAATGGTACTCTGAGTCACACGAGCACCACATCGACATCCAATCTAACACGTACCAACCGTCCACACAGCCGTTAGACTCCCGACTTGTAGATAGGACCCATATATGAATTCAAAAATTAGCACATTTAGACTTGAAAACGTGCCATGGGGGGGGGGGGGAGGGGGACCCAAGCGGGACTGCGAGTAGCACGATCACCTCTTATGCATCCAATGTAACACATAAAAATTGGTCTCACTGCCACGAGACTCCTGATTTGAGATAGGTCCCAAACGCAAATTCAAAAATAGTCACACTTAGGCTAGAAAACCTATCGGGGAGAGGCGGGGACCTCCAGCGGCATCCAAATGTCACCACGAGTGGCTTGAACACCTCGTGCTCATCCAAAGTAGCATGTAGAAACTAGATGCACAATTGTGGGACTCCTAGTTTGATGATAGGATTCAAAAAAGATTTTGAAAATAAGCACACCTTGGCTTAAAAACGTGTCGCGGGGGGAATACCCCGCGGCACCCAAATGGCATTGCAAGTGTCACGAGCTCCTTGTGCATGTTGAATGTTACGTGTTGCAATTGGACACAGAGCGATGGTACTCCCAGTTTGAGGATAGGACCCAAACATGAATTCAAAAATAGGCACAGTTAGGCTTGAATACATTCCGTGTGGGGGGGCGAGCACCCTCAATGTCACCCAAATGGAACCACGAGTGGTATGAAACCATCGTGCGTGTCCAACGTAACAAGTAGCCACTGGTCGTGCAGCTGTATGACACTCATTTTGAGTATAGAAAACGAATTTGAAAACAAACACACTTAGGGTTGAAGACGTTCCAGGGGTAGGGGCACCCCCAACTTCATCGAGAGTGGCACGAACACCTCGTGTAAGTTAAACATTAAAGTATAAACCATTTGAGTAGCCACGGGACTCTCGGTTTGAGGAAGGATCCAAAAATGAATTCAAAAACAGGCACACTTCGACCTGAAAACATTTTTTTGGGGGGCGGGCACCTATAGTGGAACCTAAACAGCACTGTGACTGGCTTGAACACCTTGTGCATGTCTAACATAACACATCGCAACCATCCACGCAGCTTCGAGACAACCGATTTGAGGATAGGAACAAAACACTAATTGGAAGATAGGCACACTTTGGCTTGAAAACATGACGCGAGGGGGAAGGCACTCCTAGTGGAACTTAAACGGCACTGCAAGAGGAATGAACACATTGTGCACATCCAACGTAACACGTAATAATCGGTTGTGAAGGCCCAGGTTCCCCTGTTTGAGGCACGAATTCAAAAATAGACACGCTTAGCCTTGAAAACGGGTCGCAAGAGGGGGTCATCCCCAACGGTGCACAAAGAGAACCGCGAGTGGAACAAAAACCTCATGCGCATCCAACATAACATGCAGCAATCAATTTTACAACCACAGGACTCTAGGTTTGAGGACAGTACCCAAACGCGAATTCAAAAATAGGCAGACTTAGGCTTTAAAAACTATCGGACGGCACAACATCACCAAAATAGAATCGTGAGTGGCACAAACATCTCGTGCACTTCCAAAGTAACATGTACAAATAGGCCATGCAGCCTGAGAGTCCAATTTTGAGGATTGGACCCAAAAAATAATTTGAAAATAGGAGCACTTTGGCTTGCAAACGTATCGGGGGGTACACCTAGCAGCCCCTAAACGGCTCCGCAAGTGGCATGAACACATTGTTTCATCAAACTAAATACGTAGAAACCCTCCATACAACTATGTGACTCCCAATTTGAGGATAGTACCCAAACACGAATTCGATGACAGGCACACTTATGCTTAAAAACATACAATGGGGGCGGACACCCCCAACATCACCCAAACGGCATATCGAGTGGCACGAACACTTCGTGTGCATCCAACGTAACAAGTAGCAACAAGTCTCTCACCCACAGGACTCTCGATTTTTGGATAGAAAACAAATTCAAAAACCGGCACACTTAGGCCTGAAAACATGCTGCGGGGGGGGGGGGGGGGGGAGCATCCCCAACGGCACCCTAACAGCACCGTGAGTGGCATGAACACCTCGTGCATGTGTAGTGTAACGTCTGATGTAACATCTAACAACTGTCCACGTATCCACAGGACTCCGGATTTGAGGATAAGATACAAACACGAATTGGAAAACACAAAAACTTAGGGTTAAAAAACTTCTATGGGGTGGCGGGGACATCCAGATGAACCCAAACGTCACTACGAGTGGCACGAACACCTCGTGTGAATCCAAAGTAACACGTAGAAATTGGATGCACGAACGTAGGACTCCCAGTTTGAGGATATGACCTAATTTTTTTTTTTTAAAAATGCACACTTTGTCATGAAAATGGGTCGCGGGTGGGGGGCACAACCAGTGGCACCCAAACGGCAATGCAAGTGTCACGAGCACCTCGTGTGAATCCAATGTAAAATGTAGGAACCAAACACATAGTTACGAGACTCCCGATTTGAGGATAGGACCGAAACAAGAATTCAAAACAGGAACACTTAGGCTTGAAAATGTGCCGCGGGAGGCAGTCCCTCCCATCAGCACCCAAATGGTACCGCGAGTGGCACGAATACCTCGTACGCATCCAACGTAACATATTTCAATTGGTCGCACAGATACAGGACTCTCGGTTTGAGAATAGGACCTAAACACGAATTCAAAAATAGGCAAACTTAGGATTGAAAACCTTGCGGGGTGGGGCAGGAACCTCCAGTGGCATCCCAACATCACTGTGGGTGGGACGAACACCTCGTGCTCATCCAAAATAGCAAGTAGAAACTGGCTACACAGCCGTGTGACTCCCAGTTTGAGGATAATTCCCAAAAAATAATTTCGAATCAAGCACACTTTGGATTGAAAACGTGTAACGAGAGGGCATCCAAATGGCACCGCAATTGGCACGAGCACCTCGTGCGTGTCAAACATAACACGTAAAAACTGTCCACATAGCTATGGGACTCTCAGTTTGAGGATAGGACCCAAACAAGAATTCAAAAAAATCACACTTAGCCTTGAATACATGTCGTTCGGGGTGGGCACCCTCGGGGCACCCAAATGCCACCGCAACTGGCATGAACACCTCATACACGTCTAATGTAGCACATAGTAATCGTTTGTGCAGTCACAGGACTCTCGGTTTAAGGATAGGACACGAATTTGAACACTTAGGCTTGAAAACGTGTCGCGGGGGTGCAGGATCCCACAACTTCACAACGAGCGGAACGAACACCTTTTCCGCATCCAACATAAATTGTAGCAACCGTTTGCATACCCACAGGACTCTCGGTTTTAGGGTAGGACCCAAATTTTTTTTAAAATAGGCACTTAGGCTTGAAAACATGTTGCGGGGGGATGGGCACGGCTAGCATCACCCAAATTTTAGCATAAGAGGCATAAACACCATGTGCGTGTCAAACTGAACAAGTATCAATTGGTCATGTAGCCGAGGAACTGTCCATTTAAGTATAGGACATGAATTTGAAAACAGACACACTTATGCTTGAAAACGTGCCACATGAGATGGGCACCCCCAGCAGCACCCAAACGGCACCGCGAGTGGTACGAACACCTCATGTGCGTCTAACATAACACGTAACAACCGACTACACAGCTTCGAGACTCTCAGTTTGATGGAAGGGCCCAAACAAAAATTCAAAAATAGGCACACTTAGGTTTTAAAATGTTCCGTAAGGAGACAGGTACCCCTAGCGACACCCAAATGACATCATTAGTGGCACTAATGCCTTGTGCACATCCAATGGAACACATAGCAATCGACCTCATAGGAGCAAGCATCCCAGTTTGAGGATATGAGACGAATTCAAAAATAGGAATGCTTAGGCTTAAAAATGTGGCGCGAAGGGAGAGAGGCACTGCCAACGGACCCCAAACGGCACCGCGAGTGGCACGAACACCTTGTGTGCATAACACATAAAATGTAGTAACTATTCGCATAGCCGTGTGACTCTCGGTTTGAGGATAATATTGAAATAAGAATTCAAAAATAGGCACACATAGGGTTGAAAAATTGTCGTTAAGGGGGGAGGGGCACCTCCAGTGGCACCAAAATGGATCCGTGAGTGGTAAAAATACCAAGTGCACATCCAATGTAACATGTAGCAACTGTCGCGCAGCAGCGGGACTTTCGATTTCAAGATAGGACACAAATTAAAAAACAGGCACGCTTGGGCTTGAAAACATGCCACCGGTGGGTGGGAGTATCCCCAGTGGCACCCAAACAACACCACGAGTGGTATGAGTACCTCGTACGCACTTGACATGATACGTAGTAGTCGATTGCATAGCCATAGGACTCCCGATTTGAGGATAGGATCCAAACACGAATTTAAAAATAAGGAAACATAGGCTTGAAAACCTACATGGGGGTGGGGACATCCAACGGCACTCAAACATCACCGTGAGTGGAACGAACACCTCCTACACATCAAAAGAAACACGTGAAAACTGGTTGCGCTATCGTGGGACACATAGTTTGAGCATAGGGCCCAAAAACGAATTCAAAAATTGGCACACTTTGGCTTGAAAATGTGTCGCGGAGGGTGAGCACACCCATCGGCACCCAAAAGTCACCGCGAGTGGCCCGAGCACCTCTCACTCACATAGAAATTGTCCACGCAATTGTGAGACTCTCGGTTTGAGGATATTACCTAAACACAAATTTGAAAACAGTCAAAATACTCTTAAAATCATGTCGTGGGAAAGCGAGCATCCAATCAGTACCCATACAACATCGTGGGTGGTACAAACAACTCGTGTACGGCAAAAGTAACACGTAGCAACCGGTCGTGCAGCGATGCGACTCCTTATTTGAGGATAGGACACGAATTCGAAAGTAGGCACACTTAGGGTTGAAAATGGGTCGCGAGGGGGAGATCACCCCCAACTTCTCCACGAGTGGAACAAACACCTTGTGTATGTCCAATGTAAAATTTAGCAGCTGTCTGCATTGCCACGAGGCTCCCTGTTTGAGGGTAGGGCGCAAACATGAATTCAAAAACTGGCACACTTAGGATTGAAAGCATGCCACGGGGGGATGGGCGCCACTAAAGACACCCAAATGGCACCATGAGAGGCATGAACACCTCGTGCATGTCCATCTTAATATGTAGTAATTGGCATCGTAGTAAAGGTACTCTCTATTTGTGGATAGAACACGAATTCAAAAATAGGCATGCTTAGGCTTGAAAATATGATGCGAGGGAAGACACCCCGAGATGAACCGAAATGACACTATGACTGGAAAGAAACCTTGTGCGCCTCCAACGTAAAATGTAGAAACTAGCTACACAGTCAGGGTACTCCCGGTTTGAGAATAGGACATGAATTTTAAAATAGGCACACATAGGCTTGAAAATGTGCCACGGGGTATGGCACCCCCCGCAAAACCCAAAAGGAACCGTGAGTGATATAAACACCTTGTGAACGTCCAATGTAACATGTAGCAACTGAATGCACAGTAGCAAGACTCCCGATTTGAGGGTAAGACCCAAACACGAATTCAAAAGTAGGCACATTTAGGCTTTAAAATGTTCCGCCGGGGGATCGGCATCGCAAGTGGAACGAACACCTCGTGCACGTCCAATGTAACACGTAGAAACCAACCTCATAGTCCTGGGCCTACCAGTTTAATGATAGGAGAAGAATTTAGAAATAGACACACCTAGGCTTTAAAACGTGCCACCGGAATAAAAGGCCCCCCAGCGGCACCCAAACGGCACCACGAGGGACACAAAAACATAACACATAGCAACCGATCACGTAGCCACGGGACTCTCGATTTGAGAATTGGAACCAATCACGAATTCCTAAATAGCCACACTTAGGCTTGAAAACCTACCGCGGGGGGGGGGGGGGGGGAGACAACCGTATCCATAGCCACGGAACTATTAGGTCGAGGATAGGACGCAAACACAAATTCAAAAAAAGGCAATCTTAGGCTTGAAAACGTGTCGCGGGGTGGGGGGCTGGCAACCTAGAGGCACCCAAATGGCACTGCAAGTGGAACGAACACCTTGTACGCATCCAACATAACACGTAGCAACCGTCCATGTAGCCGCAAGACTCTCAATTTGAGGATATGTCACAAATTTGAAAACAAGCACTCTTAGGATTGAAGACGAACTAAGGGTGGGGGGCACACCCAACTTCATCATGAGTGGCATGAACATATAGTGTATGTCCAACATAAACCGTAGCAACCATTTGCGTAGTGGTGGGACTCCCGGTTTGAGGATAGGACCCAAAAATGAATTAAAAAATAGGCACAGTTAGACTTAAAAACATCCCGCAGGGGGGAGGGTACCGCCAACTAAACCCAAATGGAACCATATATGGTGCAAACACCTTGTGCACGTCGAACGTAACACAATGCAACTATCTACACAGCTGCGGGTTTGAAGATACAAACCAAATATGTATTCAAAAATAGGCACACTTAGATTTAAAAACGTGCCGTGAGGGGCAGCACCCCCAGTGTCACCCAAATGGCATCGCGGGTGGAATGAACACGCCGTGAACATCCAACATAACACATAACAACCGATCGTGCCATCGCAGGTTTCTCGATTTGAGGCTAGGACACGAATTTGAAAATAGACACATTTAGTTTTGAAAACATGTTGTAAGAGGGCGATCACCCCTAGAGGCACTCAAATGGCACCGCAAGTGGCATGAAAATCTCGTGCGCATCCAACATAACATGTAGCAACCAATCCTATAGTTGCATGACTTTAAGTTTGAGGATAGTACCCAAACACGAATTCAAAAACAAGCAGACTTAGGCTTGAAAATCGGTCGGGGCACACCATCACCCAAGCAGCACCACGAGTGGCACGAACACCTCATGAGCTTCCAAAGTAGCTCGTAGAAACCATTCGTGTATCCCAAGGAGCCCTACTTTGAGGATTGGACTCCAAAACGAATTCAAACACATGCACACTTTGACGTGAAAATGTGTCGGGGAGGGCGGGAACAACCAGCGGCACCCATACAGCACAACTAGTGACACGAGAACCTCATGTGAATCCAATGTAATACTTAGTAACTGGACATGCAGCTGTGAGACTCCGTATTTGAGTATAGGACCAAACAAGAATTTAGAACACGCACACTTTGGCTTGAAAATGTGCCACAAGGGGGGCGTTCACTCCCAATGGAACCCAAATGGAATCTTGAGTGGCACGAACACATGATACGGGTCTAACGTAACACGTTGCAATCAATTGCATAACCATAGGACTCTCGATTTGAGGATAGGACCCAAACAAAAATTTTGAAATTGACATACTTAGGCTTGAAAACCTTTCGGGGTGGGGAGGGGACCTCCAGCAGCATCCAAACATAACCTTGAGTTGCACAAACACCTCGTGTGCATCCAAAATAGCACATAAAAATTGGTGGGGCAGCCATGGGACTCCCAGTTTGAGGATAGCACCGAAAAAAGAATTCAAAAATGAGCGCAGTTTGGATTGAAAGCAAGTCTAAGGGTCAGCGGGAATCCAAATGGTATCGCGAGCGGCATGAGGACCTCATTCATGTCCAACTCAATACATAGCTACTGGTCATGCAGCTACGAGACTCCTAGTTTGAGGATAGGATGCTAACACGAATTCAAAAATAGGCACACTTAGGCTTGAATACATGTTGTGGGGTGGAGGTCACCCTTATAGCTCCGCAAGTGGCATGAACACCTCGTACACATCTAACGTAGCACATCACAATCGGTTGTACATCCGTAGGACTCTCAGTTTCATGGTAGGACACAAATTAGAACACAGGCACACATAGGCTTGAAAACATTTCACAAAGGTGCAGGCACCCACAACTGCACCACGAGTGGAATGAACCCCTCGTGCGCGTCCAACAGAAAATGTAGCATCCGTCTGCATGGCCATGGGACTCCCCATTTAAGGGTAGGACCCAAACCCAAATTTGCAAATAGGCACACTTAGGATTGAAAAACATGTCGCGGGGGAAGAGAATTGCCAGCGGCATCCAAACAATAACGTGAGAGGCATGAACACCTCATGCGTGTCAACGTTAACACATAGCAACTATTCGTATAGCTACGATACTATCGGTTTAAGGATAGGACATGAATTTTAAAATAGACACACTTAGGCTTGAGAGTGGGCCGCGGGAGACAGGAACCCCTAGCAGCACCTAAATAGCATTGCGAGTGGTATGAACACCTCATGTGGATCTAATGTAACACGTAGCAATCGACTACATAGGTGTGAGACTCTCGATTTGGGGGAAGGACCCAAACACAAATTAAAAAATTGGCACACTTAGGTTTTAAAACATGCCACGGGGAGATGGGCTCCCTTAGCGGCACCCAAACAACACCGCGAGTGTTACTAATGCAACGTGCCGCAATGGGGGAGATGGGCACTGCCAACGAACCCCAACGGCATCGCGAGTCGAACAAATGCCTTGTGCACGTTTAGCATAAAACGTAGAAGCTATATGCACAGCCGCAAGACTCCCGGTTTGAAGATAGGACCCAAACATGAATTCAAAAATAGGCAAACTTAGGCTTGAAAATGTGTCGTGGAGGGTGGGGGCGGGCACCCACAGCGGCACCCAAATAGAACCTTGAGTTGCACGAACACCTCTTGCACATCCAACATAACACGTAACAACTATCGCGCAACCGCAGGACTCTCGGTTTGAGGATAGGGCACAAATTTGAAAACAATCACACTTAGGCTTGAAAACGTGCCGTAGGGTGAGGGGCGAGCATCCCCAGTGGCACCCAAACGGCACCATGAATGGAAAGAACACCTCATGCCTATCTGATATAACACGTAGCAATCGATTTTGTAGCAACAAGGCTCCCCATATGTGTATAGGAACCAAACATGAATTTAAAAATAGGAAAACATAGGCTTGAAAACCAACTTAACACATAATAACTAGCTGCATAGTAGCGGAACTCTCGATTTGAGGATAGGATGCGAATTCAAAAAAAGGCACACTTAGGATAAGAAAGTGATGCGAGGGGCGGGCACCTCTAGCTGAACCCAAATGGCACCGCAAGTAGAACAAACCTTGTGCGCCTCCGACGTAACATAGCAACATGCAGCGCAACCATGGTACTCCCGGTTTGAGAATAAGACGCGGTTTTGAAACACAGGCACACTAAGTATTAAAAATGTGTCACGGGGGATGAACACACCCAATGGCACCCAAATGAATCCCTGTGTGGTATGAACACTTCGTGTGTATCAAACGTAATACGTAACAACCAACTGCACAGTTGTGAGACTCGCGTGTTGAGGATAGGACCCAAACACGAATTCGAAAATAGGCACACTCAGGATTTAAAACATCTCGTAGGGGGATGGGCACCCTAAACGGCACCACAAGTGGCATAAAGACCTCCTGCACTTCCAAAGTTAAATGTAGCAACCAAAATCATAGCCGCATGCTTCTCGGTTTGAGGATAGGACACGAATTCGAAATCAGACACACTTAGTTTTGAAAATGTTCCGTCCGGGAGGGAGGGCACCCGCAGAAGCACAAGTGGCATAAAGACCTCCTGCACTTCCAAAGTTAAATGTAGCAACCAAAATCATAGCCGCATGCTTCTCGGTTTGAGGATAGGACACGAATTCGAAATCAGACACACTTAGTTTTGAAAATGTTCCGTCCGGGAGGGAGGGCACCCAAATGACCTCGTGAGGGAACAAAAACATAACATGTAGCAACCTTCTATGCATCCATGTGACTCTCGATTTGAGGATTGAACACAAACATGAATTTGGAAATACGCACACTTAGGCTTGAAAACGTGCCGCAAAAGGGTCGGTGGGCACACTGAGTGGACACGAAATGGCACCGTGATGGGCACGAACACCTTGTGCACATCCAGAATAACATTTAGCAACCGTCCCCATAGCTGCAGGACTATCGATTTGAGGATAGGAACCAAACATGAATTCAAAAATAGGCACACTTAGGCTTGAAAATGTGCCGCGGGGGTGGGGTGATGGCACCCCAGCGGCACCCAAATGGCACTGTGAATGGAACGAATACCTCGTGCGCATCCAATGTAACACGAACTGCTGATAGAAGAAATCGGGCACACATCATTCTCATACAAAAAAGTCTAAGTGTAAAATATATATAAGCAAGTAAAGAGAGACAAAACATAAGATATAGAGTGGTTCGGCTCTTAAAATATGCATACGTCCACTTTGTTGCCCCACTTTCATTATATACATGTTGTAGTACAAGTTTACATATCCATGATAGGCATACAAAAGAGTTAAGAGTGGAGATTATATGATCGTAGAGATTTTGGGTAGGTCGGGGTGAGGTATAAAAGGTAGATGTATAGCCCCAAAGCGGGATTGGGGGTGTGTAGAGAGTTTGGCAGGACTGAAACCCCCTATCTCGAGGTATGGGCCTCTATTTATAGGAGATATGTAACTGTCATGTGCCCAGAGCATGTGACATGTGAGTCTGAAAAAGTTCCTTAGGTAGGGCAGCAGTTGTGAATAAGGGGGTTGCAACCTATCTGATCCCAGGCAGCAGCCAATCCAAGATGGTGTGGACTAATAAGAATACCAATCCCCTGCGGCCTATATGGTACAACATAGCAGTCGGTAAATGGGGATCCATATAAGCATAAAGAAGTGGCCTCCAAGCTCTGTGGCAACAACCATCTGTTAGTGGTCTCCGCAGCAGGGAACCATATTGGTCATATCACGGAGCAAATGGTCGCACAGTGGCAGGACTCCCAATTTGAGGATAGGATACAAATTCGAAAAACAGGCACACTTAGGATTGAAAACTTATCGTAAGAGGGAGAATATCCCCAATTTCATTCAAACGGCACCTTAAGTAGCATGAACACATTATGTGCATCTGACGTAACACGTACCAACCATTCATGTGGCCATGAGACTCCCAGTTTGAGGATATGACCCAAACATGAATTAAAAAATAGGGACACGTAGCCTTGAAAACCTTCCACGAGGGGGAACCTCCAACGACACCCTAACATCATCTCGAGTGGCACAAATATCTCGTGTGCATCAAAAGTAACACCTAAAATGTGGTTGCGCAGTTGTGGGACTGCCAATTTGAGGATAGGACCCAAAAACAAATTGAAAAATAGGCACACCTTGCCTTGAAAGCATGTTGAATGGAGCTGGGCACACCCAATGGCACCCAAACGGCATTGTGAGTGGAACGAGCACCTCATGCGCATCCAACATAACACGTAACAGCCGCCACACAGATGAAAGACTCCCGGTTTGAGGATAGTACCCAAACACGAATGTGAAAATAGACACGCTTAGGCTTGAAAACATGCCGTAGAGGGCGAGCACCCCCAACGGCATCCAAATGACACGTTGAGTGGAAATAACATCTCATAGTCGTCTAACCCAACACATAGGAACCGACCGTACAACCACATGACTCTCAATTTGAGGATATGACACGAATTTGAAAATAGGCACATATAGGGATAAAAACGTGCCGCGGGGGGCGAGTAGCCCCAACTTCATTGTGTGTGGCACAAACACCTCATGTGAATCCAATATAAAATTTAGCAGCCATCTATGCAGTCACAAGATCCCAGTTTCAGTATTGGACCCAAACACGAATTAAAAAATAGGCACACTTAGACTTAAAAATATGCCGCAGGGGTATGGGCACCTCCAGCAGCACCGTGAGTGCACGAACACCTTGTGAGTGTCCAATGTAACACGTAGCAACCAACTGTGTAGTCGCGAGACTCTTCGTTTGAGGATAGTACCCAAACATAAATTTGAGAAAAGGCACACTTTGGCTTGAAAAGGTGTCGTGAGGGGGGATAGGCACCACCAAAGACACCCAAACAACTCTATGAGTGACACGAATACGTTGTGCACATACAACGTAACACTTATCAATCGACCACACATTCGCGAGATTCCTAATTTGAAAATAGGACATAAATTTGAAAATGGGAACATTTGGTCTTGAAAACATGCCATGGTGGTTGGGCATCCCATGAGGCACCCAAACGAAAATGTGAGTGGCACGAATACCTCGTGTTCATCCAATGTAACATGTAACAGCCATTCGCGTAGCTGCAAAACTTTTTTCTTGAGGATAGGGCTCGAATTAAAAAATAACACAGATAAGATTGGAAACATGTCGGGGGCACCACTAGTGACACCCAAACGACACCCCAATTGGCATGAACACCTCGTGCACATCCAATATAACACATAGTAACTGATCATCTAGACGCGAGAACCCCAGTTTGAGGATAGGACCTAAGTAGAAAATCAAAACTAAGCATACTTCGGCTTGAAAACATGCGACGGGGGGACAGGAACCCTAAGCGACAACCAAATGGTACCGTGAGGGGAAATAACACCTTGTACGTGTTCAATGTAATACGTAGCCACTGGTAGTGCAACCCCGGGACTCCCAGTTAGACACTAGGACATGAATTCAAAAAAGGCTCATTTAGGCTTGAAAACATGCGACGTGGGGTCAGGCACCCCCATCACCAACGTAACATGTAACAACTAGTCGCACAACGGCAAGACTCTCGGTTTGAAGATAAAACACAACTAGGGTTGAAAACATGCTGGGGGCACCCCCAAATTCACGCGAGTGGAACAAACACCTCATGCATGTCCAACGTTAAATATAGCAACCGTCTACGCACTACAAGAATCCCAATTTGAGGATAGTGCCCATAAATACAAATTCAAAAATAGGTACACTTTGGCTTGAGAATGAGTCATGGGGGCACACTCAGCGGAACCCAAACGGCACTATGAGTGGAACTAGCACCTCGTGCGTGTCTAATGTAACACATGGCAACTGACCACGTAGTTGTGAGACTCTCGATTTGAGGATATGACCAATATAAATATTAGAAAATAAGCATACTTAGGATTGAAATATGTCGCGGGGCGGGGGGAAGGCTCCCCTAGCGCTACCTAAATGGAACTACGAGTGGCACGAACACCTCATGTGCATCCAACACAACATGCAGCAACCGGTCACGTAGACAAAAGAGTCTCGACTTATGGATGGGGCACGAATTCAAAAATAAGCACTTAGGGATGAAAACATATTGTGGGGGGTGGTAACCCCCAAATTTATCGTGAGTGGCACGAACACCTCGTACGCATCCAACATAAAATACAACAACCGTCTGTGTAGCCGCAGGACTCTTGATTTGAGGATAGGACCCAAACACGAATTCAGCAACAGGCACACTTAGGCTTGGAAATATGCTTCGGGTGGATGGGCATCCCCAACGACACCTAAATGGCACCGTGAGTGGAACGAACACCTCCTTCATGTCCAACATAATATGTAGGAACCGACCATGTAGCCGTGGGACTCTCGGTTTGAGAAAAGGACCCAAAAAAAATTCAAAAATAGGCACACTAAGGCTAAAAACGTGCCGCGAGGGAACGTGCACCCCCTATAGAACCCAAATGGCACCGCGAGTAGCACGAATACCTTATGCGCATCTGACGTAACACTTAGATACTGACCATGCAACCACGTGACTTAGGTTTTAAGATAGGACCCAAATTCAAAAACAAGCACACTTAGGCTTGAAAATATGTCACGAGGGGCAAGCACCCAAATGACATCGCAAGTGGCATGAACACCTTGTGTACGTACAACATAGCACAACCGCGAGACTCCAAATTTAAGGGATACAAATGGAAAAATAGGAACACTTAGGCTTGATAACTTGTCACAGGTGAGGCACCTAAATGGCCTGCGAGTGGCACAAACACCTCACGTGTCAAAATAACACATAGAAATTAGTTGCATGGCTGAAGGACTCTCGATTTGAGGAAAAGACGTATTCAAAAACAAGTGAACTTAGGTAGAAAATGTGTTGGGCAACGGGCCCCCAACTTCACTGCGAGTGAAATGAACACCTTATGCACATCCAACGTAAAACTTAGCAACCATTTTCACAAGCATGGGACTCCTAATTTGAGGATAGGACTGAAACATGAATTACAAAAAGGCACACTTAGGCTTAAAAACATGTCGCGGGGGTGTGGGCACTCCCTGTGGCACCCAAATGGTATTACGAGTGGCATGAACAACTCGTGTGCATCCAAAATAACATGTATAGAAACCGATAGTGTAGTCGTGAGACTCTCAGTTTGAGGATAGGCACTAAATATGAATTCAAAAATTATCACACTTTCGATTAAAAATGTTCCATTGGGGCCTAGCACCCCAAGCGGAACCCAAACGGCAGTGTGAGTAGAACTAACACCTCGTATTTGTTGAGCGTAACACATAGCAATGGTTCTCACAACCATGGGACTTCCAGTTCAAGGATAGGACAAAAACACGAGTTCAGAAATAGACACACCTAGGCTTGAAAAAGTGTCGCGGGGGGCGACCACCCTAGCAACACCCAAATGGTACTACGAATGGCAAAAACACCTCATATGCATCCAATGTAACACGTTACAACTATGCGTTCCATCATAGGACTCCCAATTTGAGGATTGGACATGAATTTGAAAAAAGGCACACTGAAGCTTGAAAACGTGCCACGAGGGGGGGTTGATGATGCCATGATCAACACCACCAGATCAAGATGAAACTAAGAATGGATTAGACTCAATCACATCACAACAATGAATATGTATATATGTGAGGATGAACTCAGTGATAAAAAGTGGTTCGGCCAATCAAACCTACATCCACTGTGTGAGTGTGTGAGAAATCCACTAAACAAGGTCACTAATGGCCATGGATACTGTGGCCATCCCCGATCCCCACCGCGGAGGGAGGAAGGGATCCTTCGGGTCCTACGCGTCCCCTCTCGGGAGAGCACTTCGGCCGACGTCGGTTTGTGAGGTGTGAAAATATAGAGAGATTTAGAGTCGCCAGTCTATTTTACTCAAAACAGACAAAATAAAAGGGGGAGCCACCCCGAAGGATGGCATCCAAATACATACTACTGCGTGCGAAACCAAATGATTCAAGAAAGGTTCGGAGGCTTAGTTACGAAATGGGAAGGTGTTAGGCACCCATTCCGCCCTTTCGGTTTCTCATGGATATTTGCTATTTGCCTTTATATTCCCCCCCCCCCCCCCCGGTGATATGTGTGCATGTGTATATATAGAAAGGAGGTAGGAATCCTCAACTTGTATCATGGGAAAGACAAAGCGAGTCATCTGTAGGAATGTGAGATTAGTGTAGAAAATAAGATTTACGTGATTACCCTTACGTTGATAGTTATAAAAGAACGATAACGCATATGGAATAATACGTTACTAAGAACAAGTACATAGAATGTAATGGAAAATGAGATAAAGATAAGATAGAAAATAAGAGGAAAAGTGAGAAAAGGACTCGAGTCTCGAGTTTTACCCTGAGACGCCTACGTAGACTATAAAGACATCAAAGTCCACGTAGTTCGCATACAAACGAGGGGTGGGGTTTAAACCATAAATCCAATTGGAGAAATCTCTTATTTGTGAATGTGTGTGTAAAAAAGTGTTTTAGTTGTGAGAAGAGTGTGGAAAAAGTGTGAGAATCCCTACTTGGAATTTATGAACAAACCCTCTTTTTCTTATTTTTTGGGGTTTTATTTAAATGAAAATAGGAGATGTGCAATAATACTATATAAAAAGTATTTTAGGATATGTGAAATAAGATAATAAAAATGCTTAAGTTATAAAATAAGTTATTGCAAATTTAAGAAGATTTGAAGAGAAAGATGAGAGAGATGGACCTTCTTGGAGACTTTGTGCTTGATCTTGAATGTTGAGAAGCAGCACTTGCACTTGGATGATGATGCAGAGTGGTTAATTCATCAAGTTTTATGAAAGGAATGATGGAAAGTGGGAGTAAAAGGAGGATTTGGAAGTTGAAATCACGCTGCTTTCGAGAGAGGTTTCTGGGATTCGTTGAGAGTGATTTTCTTCTGATCTGAGCTCCCTTTTGCAAATGAGGCCAAGGCCTCCTTTTATAGGCCCAGGGGCCTACCGATCAGCATTACCATGGCACTACCTATCGGCAGGTGCCGATAGGCAGGGTCTGGGACCTGCCATTTGGCAGTGCGCCACAGGCTTTTTCGGAAAATTAGCCGCCGAGGGAAAACCGTTGGTCATAATTGCGCACGGGGTATACTGTTGGCAAGGTATTTTAGATACCTTTAAAAGTCATTCGGACTGCTCCCGAGTTCGGGAGTTGACTTTGGGTCAAATATGACTCGAAAGCGTTTGTCGGTCCGTTGGACGGGGAATTGTTCGGACGCAAATGGATCGTTCGTCCGCATGGTAAGTTCGAATCATGCACGGGATGGAACGTTAGAAAGGTTAGGAGATGTACTTCGACATTCCAAATAGTTTGGCCCGGTTAGAGGAGTTGATTTTGGTCAACCAGGCCCGAGAAGCCTTCGGTGGCCTCTCAGAGTCAAACGGATCGTTCGTCTGCATGGTAAGTGAGAATCGCGCACGGGATGGATCGTTGGAAAGGGTATTCAGTGACCTTCGAAGATTCATTCAGCCTCGATCGAGCTGAAGACTTAACTTAGGTCAACAGAGCCTGGGAGCGCCCGGTGGCCTCTGGGTCAGGTTTCGGACACAAACGGATCGTTCGTCCGCATGGTAAGTCAGAATCGCGCACGGGATGGACTATTGGAAAGGGTATTCAGTGACCTTAGAAGATTCATTCATTCTTGGTCAAGACGAAGAGTTTGACTTTTGGGTCAAACTAAGTCGGGGAGTGCCCGATGGCTTTCAGGTCAGTACTCGAGACGTGACCAGGGTGTACAGTGATGAGTGGACGTACTAGGGACCTAAGGAGAGTTAGGGGTAACAGAATGAGGTGTCTATAGAGCCCCTCGATGGGTGAATTTCGAATAAATGATAGCCGTCAATTAGACACCGCATGATGCCTCTGGGAGAGTATGACTGATTCAGAGGGTCGAGGTCGATTCTGAGGACCTAAGGAGCGTGCTGGGGATGACCAAAACTGGGGTCAATTCTGACCCAAGAGTGGTGACGATCGAGGACCGAGGTCAATTCTGACCTAACTCAGATGACGATCCAAGACTAGGGCCAATTCTGACCCAAGAGTGGTGACGATCGAAGACCGAGGTCAATTCTGACCTAACTCAGGTGATGATCCAAGACCGGGGCCAATTCTGACCCAAGAGTGGTGACGACCGAGGACCGAGGTCAATTCTGACCTAACTCAGGTGACGATCCAAGACCGGGGCCAATTCTGGCCCAAGAATGATTGCATTTCCTTTGGGAAAAGAAAAGAGTTCCACTGGGGGTAAGGATTGGATTTGAGGTTCCGCTGGGGATAAGAGATTTGAGGTTCCACTGGGATAAGAATTGGATTTGAGGTTTCGCTGGGGATAAGAATTGGATTTGAGGTTCCGCTGGGGGACGATTAATGAGATGGGGAAAATTTGGATTGTCCTTTGGGAGAGATCGCCTGGGGCGGGTGATTCTTCTGATTTCTGCTGGGAAAAATACCATGTGATATTGTAATCTCTGCTGGGGAGGCCTTATGCCTTTGATTTGAGTGGAGGAGCTGATCGCTGGGAAGATAACCGGTTTGAGGTTGTAATCTCTGCTGAGGAGGTGATTAGGTGGTCCGGGTGCATCGCTCGAGAGGTCATTTGCTTGGATTTTAAGGGTTCCGCAAGGAAAAAGGAGGTTTCGCCTAAAGGAATGCGAAAATCTTCTTGATAAAAATGTTCAAAATCCATACTGGGATTTTTAGGAATTTTTCGGGGATTTTTTGAGGCTTTCTAGCATTTTTTGGGAATTTCTGTACGAAATTTAAAGGGGGTGTCGGCCGGCATAAGCTGAGGGGTGCCATTCGGAAGTGGCACGGACTTTTGGGTTGCCTCGAGAAGGTGAGGAGACAGTGTCAATCGGTATGGCAGGGGTCAGTGCCGATCGGCATGGCGTTTGGCCTCCTATATAAAGGGGGCGAATCCCCTTCATTTTTCACATCATCTTGCTTTCTCTCTTTCTACGATTTCTCTCTGCGAATTGTTCTAACGTTTCGATTTTTAAGAAATGGCCGCCTTTGTGAGCACCGCTATCCACCGGGAGTGGTTGACCGTTGATGACTGGGAGAATGTGGATTGGAGGGACAGGGTGCCCCTTGCTTTGGGGAACGAGAATGCCTTTGATGCATTCGAGTCGATTGTGGATGAGCGGACCTTGCTACGGGAGCCGTCGCGTCATCGCTCTTCGAGAGTGATTCTCGGCGGTTATGTAAGTAACCTGACCTTTGGCATTCCTTTCTTTTTGGGTGATTTTTCCTTTCTTTCTTGACTTTTGATTGAATTTTTCCTTTTGCCAGTCGGATATTTCTTTGAAGAACATGCGTGCCCGCGATACGACGGGGCTTAAGGATGTTTGGGAGCAGCTTCCACCCGTGGTGTGCTGGATGGTATCCTCAGCGGGTTTTAGGAGGTTGGCGGCCGCGCTGGATGAGACGCCTCGTTCGACATCAGTTTTGTGTGCCTTGGGGGAGATGTGGTGGTACACTACCCACACCTTTCATTTTGGCTTCGGGGAGATGACGGTGACTCCCATAGATGTGCAGCAAATGCTGGGGCTGGATTGTGACGAGGAGTAGATAGAGGTGGGTCGCTTCTTGCGGGTGAGGCCGGAGACAATGCATGCGACACTTAGTGATGTGAGGAGGATAGTTTCTGGAGATTCTATCCGGCTGTCCTTGCTGTAGGATGTTCTGCTGAGCAGGGTGATTGATGTGGAGGATGGGCTGCAAGTGAGGCAAATGGCCCGGTTATTCATTTTGTTGGTGCTGGGAGGTTTTATGGTGGCATCGAGCGGCAACGTCATCCATTTGTGGTTTCTATCATACTTAAGGATGTTTTCGAACATCCTTTTCTATGATTGGGGGAGTCTGACCTTGGAGACCCTTTATTCTTCTCTGGATGCATTCAGTCGGTGCTGCCGGCAGACTTTTACTGGAGCCATGTATCTCCTTGAGGTATTCTTTACTTTGTGCATTTTCATTTCATGCATTCGCATTTTTCTTTCATGCATTCGCATTTTCCTTATGCCTTCCTTTTTGCTTGCGAATTCAGACGTGGTTCTATGAGGTGATTGGGTGCAACACCCCACTGATTGTTCTGAAGGACGACACTGTTGGGGACTTCTGTCGACTGTATCGATGGCGTAAGGCCAACCGGCAGTCGAAGGGATCTCTTTCCCTGGAGGCGGTGCGTCAGGTCTTGAATGACCTGACCAGTGGTCGGGTAAGGTCTTTTCCTTTTCAGTCTTGGTTTTTGCATCTTCTGATCTTGTACTTACTCATGCATGCTTAGGGATTTTCAGGTGACCTTTCATCCTTGGGGGATAGCTATTCAGGACACGGGGATGACCGGGGTGAACGCGTCGATGAGGCGCTTGTTGGCTCATGAGTTTGGCCATTCCTAGTACCTCGGGGAGAGGGTGATTCATCAGATCTCTGAGGAGGAGGTGGTGGTGCCTCCCGCGCAGCCTCCTACGTCTATGAGGAGGGAGCGATAGTTGTTGGAGGATGAGAGGATCGCGACGATGATCGGCGAGTCCTATGCTTTGTACACCGATACGGCTGCGCCATATGACTATATGGATTTTGTGATGAGATGGTTGATGGCGCCCAGCATACATGACGCTTTGCCTTTCCCTCCTGTTGGTTCGAGTCGGGTGGTGGGGTCTTCCCACAGTGGTGGTGGTCCGTCGGCACCTGCGGCGGCGGCAACATCGGAGGTCCCTTTTGTTCGGCTGCACACTCCTATGTACAACATCCGGCGGGCTGATGGAGGGATGGTGCCTACGCTGCACCGTCCTCTTTCGATGGATCCAGAGGAGCTGGGTTTGACAGAGGAGGTCCTTCGTCCTGCGGTAAACCTTTCGGTCCTTTTCCCCTTTTTTTATTTCTTTTGCTTGATACTGATTCTGTCATTTTCCTTGCAGTAAATCCGGGTGTCGACCACTTGGCTGAGAGACATCAGAGATTGGATATCATCGGCGACTACCCACATTCAGGAGGCTGTCCCTTCTCCTTCTTGTTTGGTGCTGTCAGCCTCGTCCGGGGAAGACTCTGTCTCGGGTAGTGGGGGTGCGTCGTCTTGCCGTAGGGGGAAGAGAGCTCATCGCTGGGGTGGAAACTCTTGAGAGAGAGAGAGGGAGAGAATTTGGGTTCGGGCTGAGTCTCGTTTGTTTTTGGCTTTTTCTTTATTTCCTGCAAAATGATGTAACATAGAAAACATGTATATGCAATGCAATGTAGTTTTTTTATTATCTTTTATTTTCATGATGAATGAATGCATGCACATGTGCTTTTTAACTTTGCTGCTGAGACCATAAAAACGAATATTTTTGGAATTTTTTGAAGGAAAGTTTTAATTAAAAAAGGGAAATTATATAGGGAGGAAAAGGGATTTTGAAATTCTGTTGAGAATATCAATTTATTTTTATTGAGTTTCCTGATTTGACAAAAGAGGAAAGGAGGAACTTTCCAGAAATGGGGGGTTGTCGATCGGCAAGCACCCTGGCCTGCCTATCGGCAGTTCAGTCCAGTCCTATCAATTGAAAGCTTTGATTGGTACCCTCTTCAGCCTTTTGTACCTTGTGGGGTAGGATTCCTTTCGATTTCTGTAGGGATTATGTCTTTTGTGAGAGTTCTCAAGTATAAAAAGGGGGTGAGGGTGGAGTATTTTCATCACACCTTTTCATCCTTATCCACTTGGCTACTATTTCTTTGCCCTACAAGATGTCTCTCCCTGGTAGCACCGAGTTTGTCAACTACCTCGAATCCTTGGAAGCTATGTGCTCTTATAATTTCGACTATGATGCTTTTAACATGCGCCGAGTTTCCTTGTGGCTCAATCGGCCCTTTGGGTGGAATATGCTGACAGCGGCGGTACAATTCTGGTACCCCGAAGACCATGTATTTCTCTTTGGGTTGGAAGAAGTTTGTCCTACCTATGAGGAATTTCCTGCCATGCTAGGTGTGAATCCTAGGGTTGCTGCGACTTTACCCGAATTTTCCCGCTCTCCTAGGGATTTATTGGCCGGGCTTCTTCATATCTCACCTTCGGCGGCCATGTCTTTTGTTTCTGGAGGAATGATCTCCCTCCCGGCGATGTTGCAGTTCGTGCATTTGCGGGAAGTAGGTGATGCTGGCTATGCTGGAGCCGTTGTTCTAGGCCTGGTTTCAAAATTGCTTTTGGTGACCAGAGAGGTGTGAGTGGACCCACAACTTGCAGCCATTACCTCATGGATGTCATACCGTCGCAATCCTACGGCGGTGATATTAGCGGAGACTCTTGTTCATGTGGTTGTCTGAAAGATTCCGCTTGTCGACCCCTACGAAATATCCTTTGTCGGTTGTACCCAACTTCTTTTCACACTACTTTATCTGCATTGGCCTGTATGTTGAGAACTGGGAGAATTGGTTTGTGGAGTATGGGGCTCGTGGGCTGTATTGGCCAGTGCCTTGGTGGGGACAGTTGCAGCCTGTTCTGGAGCTAGGAGAGTATTCATACGTGCGGCTGGTTGGTCTCAGACAGACCTCTTTTTATTTCCCTTGGCGGCTTTTGCGCCAATTTGGCTGGGCGCAGGACGTGCCCCCTCGGACCTTAAAATTCTTTCCGGTAGAAGATTTAACTGAGCGCTTGCGTCTGTTGCTTGGATCTCTGTGGGAAAATCGGCGTCTGTCAACCCGTCCCTCTCAGTCTGTCGAGAAGGTTTGGCATGTTCCCAAAGATTATATGAAGTGGTTGTGGAGGAAGGTAGTCAGCAAGATGTTGGCAGTAGAGATTGGTCAAAGGTGGTTCATTTTATCTGACTCCATGGAAGGGGATGTTGTGGTCTTTTCGAGAATGGTTAAGGCTCATCAGTCTATGCAGTGTTTGAGGCATTCCATTCAGGCAGGAAAAACTTGGGGTCCTGAGGATGTAGATGATGAGGGTGCAGGCTCTTTTGGTAGCTGTGGGTAGGACTCCTGGGGAGTTTATTTATGTGACAGATGTGAGGGATTTTATCTGGTTTTTATGGTAGTAGGGGGAAGGGAGTTATCCGTTCCTTTTTCTTATGTAATCTGTGTCGTAGTTTCTTATTAATGAAATAAACAAGTTTCTGATCATCCAACTGTGCCTTTCGATGAATTTTGCACTTTGAATTACCTATACCGATTGCTAAGGCATACATAATCCTTTTGTTCAAGCAGATGTTTAGAATGAACTGTCGTTCTCGGAGATAAGAAAAGAATATATTTTTGTGAAAAAGAAGGGGTCGTGCTCATGTGGGGTGTATGATCTGCCTACGTACCTCTGGGGTTTTTGAAAAGTTTTTGTTTAAAAGTGGTTTTTTGTAAAGGATCAGGCCCACGTAGTTCTGGGTAGAGGGAAATGAGGAGTTTTTTTTTTTTTTTTTTTTTTTTTTTTTTTTTTTTTTTTTTAGAATAGAAAGGGGATGAGGAGAGTCGTAGAGCGCCGAGATTTCGGACTAGGGGTAGAATTTCTTAAGATGGTCCAGATTGACTGGACGAGCCATCTCTTCCCCATCCAGGTCAGTGAGCATGGCGGCACCGCCAGACAAGATCTTCTTCACAATGTAAGGGCCACTCCAATTGGGCTTGAATTTTCCTCTGGGGTCCTAGATGGGTTCTATCATCTCCTTGAGGGATAAATCCCCCTCCCGAACACCGCGGTCGTTGACTCTCTTGTTGAATGATCGTGCTATTCGGCGATGTATCCCTGTATGTGATAAAGAGCTTTTAATCTTCTTTCATCCAGAAGGGCTAGCTCATCAAGACGGCCTTGGCACCAGTCTTCTTCACTAACCTTGCTTTCGAGCATGATGCGTAGCGAGGGTATTTCTAGCTCCACAGGTAGGACTGCCTCCATGCCGTAGACCAAGGAGTAAGGGGTAGCCCCATTAGAGGTTCGGATTGAGGTTCGATAGCCCCAGAGGGCGTACGGGATCCGGTTGGCCCAATCCCTATAACTTTCGATCAACTTGCTGATGATGGCTTTGAGGTTTTTTTTTGCGGCTTCAACTGCACCATTGGTCTGAGGTCGATAGGGAGAAGATTTGTGTCTCTGAATCCTATACTTGTTGACAACTTCTGTGACTTCTTCCTCGAAGTGCAAACCGTTATCTGACACTAGCTCGTGCGGGACTCCATATCGGCAGATGATATTTTTCTTGATGAATTTGGCCACGTTCTTGGCATTCAACACTGCGTAGGACTCAGCTTCGACCCATTTGGTGAAGTAATCAATGGCGACCATCATGAACTCATGCCTGTTTGACGCTTTTGGCGTAACCTTCCCTATGATGTCGATACCCCAGGCGGAGAACGGCCAGGGAGAAGTCGTGTTGTATAATTCCCGCGGAGGTAGGTGTTGGAGGTTGGAGAACTGTTGGCATTTAGGGCATCTCCGAACATAGGCAGTGCAATCCTGGGCCATGGTGGTCTAGTAGTATCCCTGTCGGATGATCTTTTTGGCAAGCATGTGACCGTTCATGTGGGTCCCGCATTCCCCGCTGTGGATTTTCTGCATTATCTTTTCAATGTCAGCCCCTGCGATACAGTGCAAATGAGTTCCATCAAAATTCCTCTTGAGTAGTGCTTTATGACAGATGATGTACTGAGCAGCCAGCCTTCGGAGGGTAGCTCGGTCGTTCTTGTTGGAACCTTCGGGATACCTACCATGTTTGAGGAGGCACCATATATCATAGTACCAATAATCGGCTAGTTCGGGGTCTTCTGTGGAGGCAAGATCAATGTGATAGTAATGGGTTGGATTGTCTTGTTTTTGAACTAGGAAGGGGGTCGTTGTTATTCCCTCGGGCATGTCGACCATGGAGGCTAAGGTAGCGAGAGCATCGGCTAGGTTATTCTTTGCTCGGGGTAGGTAATGGAAGGTGATATCTCGGAATTGGGAGGCTAACTCTTCTAATTGGTCATGAAAGGGTTGGAGCTTTTCGTCCTTGACTTTCCACTTTCTGAGCACTTGACCGATGATGAGGGTTAAATCCCCATATACATCAAGGTATTGAATACCTTTCTTGAGAGCGACCTTGAGGCCCACTGTGCATGCCTCGTATTCTGTCATGTTGTTGGTGCAAGGGAAATCCAATTTTATGGCGATAGGAGTGTGGGAGTCATCTGGGGGGACCAGAAGTATCCCAATGCCATATCCCTTTTTGTTGGCAGCGCCATCGAAGAATATTTTCCATCGGAGGCAGTCATGAGTGGTGCAGAGGAAATTTTCATCTAGGAATTCGTAGATCCAAACATGTGTTTCTTCTACAGGGTAGTCAGCGAGGTAGTCAGAGATGGCTCTTCCTTTAACGGCTTTCTGTGTGACATACACGATGTCGAACTCAGTTAGGAGCATCAATCATTGGGCCATTCGGCTGGATAAGGAGGGTTTCTCAAGCAGGTATTTGATGGGATCCATTCGGGATACAAGCTTAATGGGGAAGGCGAGCATGTAGTGTCGCAACTTTTCGGTGACCCAGACAAGCGCGACACATGCTTTTTCCAAAGCAGTGTAGTTGACCTTGTACCCGGCCAATTTGCGACTGGCATAATAGACGGCTCTTTCTTTGCGAGAGTCTTCAAGGTATTAGGCTAGCAAATCCCCAGCTGCAGTGTCAGTTACGGTTAGGTATAGGAGCAAAGGGAGACTAGGCTGTGGTGGCATGAGAACTGGAGGTTGGGTTAGATATTGTTTGATTCGGTCAAAAGCTTCTTGGCTGGCCTCATTCCAAACCTTGGTTGAATCCTTTCGGAGGAGCTTGAAGATTGGTTCGTAGATGGAGGTTAGCTGGCTGATGAACCGGATGATATATTGTAATTTCCCAAGGAAACCTAGGACTTCTTTCTCTATTCGGGGAGGTGGCACTTCAAGTATGGCTTTCAGCTTGGCGAGATCTTCTTCTATCCCCTTCTCACTGACCATGAATCCTAAGAGTTTTCCCTTTGTAACGTCGAAGACTCATTTCTGTGGATTGAGTTGCATCTGATACTGCCGCAGTCGTTCGAAGAACTTTCGGAGAGCGGGAATATGACCTTCTCTAGTTTTGGACTTGATAATCATATCATACACATAAACCTCGACCTCTTTATGAATCAAATCGTACAGGATGGTTGTGTCAGTCCTTTGTTAGGTAGCCCCAGCATTCTTGAGACCGAATGGCATAACGGTGTAGCAAAAGGTCCCCCATGGGGTGATGAATGCGGTTTTTTCTTGGTGGTCGGGGTGCATCTTGATTTGGTTGTATCCAAAAAACCCGTCGACGAATGACTTGAGAGCATGACTGGCTGTGTTGTCCACGATCATGTCGATATTCGGTAGCGGATAATCATCCTTCGGAGAGGCTTTGTTTAAATCTTGGTAATCCACACACATTCGAACCTTTCCTCCTGATTTCGGTACAGGTACAATATTGGCTAGCCATGTGGGATATTCGATCACTCGAATAAAACCCACGTTTAACTATTTGACCACCTCTTCTTTGACCTTGAGCAACCATTCGGTGCAGAGCTTTCTCAATTTTTGTTTAACTGGCTTGTAATCTGGGAGAGTGGGGATCTCATGCTGAGCTATTTCAGGATCAATACCAGGCATATCGTCGTAGGACCATGCGAAGACATCCACGAACTCCTTTAGCAATTCTTAGAGTTGTGCGCGCTCACGCTTGTCAAGGGTGGCCCCTATCCTAATCTCACACAATTGGCTACTAGAACCGAGATTAACAACAACAGTCTCTTCTTCATTAACTTGAACGCGGTTATGTTGTTTGTTATTAACCTTATTTAAATCAGTTAAGAATTGTTCATTTGCAAAATCATCATCATCAAAAGTTTGATTAGAATTTAACAATTAATGTAAGGCACAACAAGATACTCAAAATCTTCGTTTATTTCATTGATAGGAAAAACAGCATTGAGAACCTCATCAAAAGAGGTCTCGATTACATTTGAGCAAGGATGGACCACAGTAGAAGAAATAGGGTGAACATTGGGGTTAGGGGAGATTTCAACAGGTAGAGTTGGCGTAGCATGCCAGTTGAGGAGAGGTGTATCAGTAGCTTTGATCAGATGTGAGGGATCCATTGATGTAGTGCCTGAATGAACCATGCAGAGTGCCAGCCTCAGTGTCTGCAGGTTGAAGGAATCTTCGGAGTCACCTGCCTCAGTCTCTTCAGTACCTTTGATAAGCGGTTGTACGCGGTGTGGGAAACTCTCGGCCCATGAGTAGTTATCTTCGAAGAAGATCTCCATTCCATGCTTCATCTTCTTATCTGCATGGTCATACCACGGTTCTGGAAAGCCGCAAAAGGGTAAGTCTTCACCCTCTTTCATGAATCATCCATTTAAAGAATCTCCCGAGATAGTTCGGACGAAGTCTAACCCTCTCTTTGATCGAGACTGGCGGATCATTTTGAGCTCTTGTTCTGATGGTTGATATCCCAAGCCGTAAGGAGGGAAATATTTCTTCAGTTCGATGGGCTCAAGTATCCCATGTTGTCTTTGTCATAACCCCAGTCCGGGCATGAAGTGCATGTTTCAGAACATCTGAATCACATTGACATTGCCATGAGGGTCGTATTCTGGACAAACCCTTTCTTTGAAACCGTCCCCTGCCGGGAGTAGGGATGGCTCAACTCGAAACCGTGATAGGATCATATCATTTGGCCCATGATGTATCTCGAGAATTGGACTGTTGGTGCTTGCACCCTCGGTGCTACCGTCATCACCCAAGATGGTGATGACTCGCCCATTGGCGAAGAACTTCAATTTCTGATGGAATGAGGAAGAGACCCCCTTTATACTGTGGAGCCAGGGTCGTCTGAGCAATAGGTTGAAACAGGACAGGATATCAATGACTTGGAATTCGACGACAGGGTTTATAGAACCAACCCCTATTGCAAGTTTTATGGATCCCATCACCTCCCAATGGGTATTATCGTAGGCACGCATGGCAGCGGAGGTTGGAGCGAGGTCACTTTCTTTTAGGCCTAAACATTTGAAAGTTCTCAGTGGAAAGACATTCAAAGCGGATCCGTTATCAACGAGCGAAAGCGGTACAAACTTCCCCATAACTTCGATGGAGATGTTGAGTGCATGATTGTGATTCGGCCCAATTTTGGGGATTTCCTCTTCAGAAAATGATAGCATTCGGGTGGAGGTCAAGGACCCGATCAAATTTATCGCTTGTTCTGGTGTGGTAGAAGGAGGAACTATGGGTCCTGTGAGCAACTTGATTAAAGCATTTATGTGCTGTTGGGAAGACATGAAAAGACCCTATAGAGTGATGTTAGCTTGAGTTTTCTTCAGTTGATCGAGGATCTTGCTCTCCTCGAGGGTCATTTCTGGCATAAGAAGGTCTTCAACGCCCTTCCCCTTGTCATTTGCTGGTAGTGATTTTGGAATTTGATAATGTCTCCCAGATCTGGTCATGTAATTTACTGAAGAAGGGAAAAACTTAAATCCAATTTCCTCATCAATCTTAGGTTGTTCTGCCACCCTATCTATTTCTCCGAGGAGTTCTTCAAATGATATCATCCCACATATGTCGGCTACTGGGCCAGTTCTTCCTGAACCTTGTTCTTCATTTGAATCTTCGAATTCTTCCCCCCATTCGGTGGCAACAATTCTATTTTCCCTCGTGAAGTCAATGCATTCCACAACTTCAACTGATTCCTCATATAAGTTCTCCCATTCTGTGGGGATTTGTGTGATTGAAGGGACCAAGCGCCCTTGTAGCTTTAAAGTGTCAAGTAACTCGGTGATACTGCAAATATTATTGGTTTGCCTGAATAGTTCCGCCATGATCTGGATAACATCATCTAAGCTGACTTCGTCATCGGTTGGTACCACCCAACTATCTGATTCTCGGGCCCATTTTTGTGCTTCCAAAAATAGCGCGCTGAACCTCTGGCAATCGATAATCATATGTGAGGGCAATTTCAGCCCGAACTCTAGGAGTTGATTCAATACCTCTGACAATTCCATACTGCCACTTTCAGAACAGGTACGGACACTGATGCATGCTCTGGTAAGGAGTGACACTGCTTGATCAGCGAGGCTAGTAGGGTGTAGGAGGAAATATGGGAAAATTTGAAAAGGTTTAGGAGGGTATAGGGTGTGATTTGGGTTGATGGATCGAAATTCGGGTTTTCTTCTAAGAAGATGGCATTGGTGTGATTCGGGAGGGGGTTATGATTGGTGTTTGGCTTAGGATTGGCTGGTGGGGTGATGGTACCCTGATCGATGAGATCTTGGATTATGTTTCGAAGATGGAAGCATTGGTCGGTGGTATGGACAACAGTTTGGTGGAAGGCACAATGAGCATCGGTCTTGAAGTTTCTTGGGAGTGGATTTGGTAATGGACGTGGATCCAAGGGTTTGATAAGGTTTCGGCTTAACAGGGCTTGGTAAACTTTGGAGAGGGGAGCATGAAGCACAGTGTATTCCCGTCGAATGGGGGCAGGGTGACTTTCTGGTGCCCATGATGCGGTTGGCTGAGAGATGTTGTTGATGGTTGGGACTGTAGCATTGGCAGGCTTGTCATACTTTCTAGGGGTGAACTGTCCGGACACCTTCTTCGGTTCAACTTCTGTTTTGGCAAGACTTTCCTCGATTTCTACTCCTGCCTCTCTGAGAGCTCGAAAGTGGGGGTATTACTGTCCTACGATGGTTGCTCGGACATGGGGCAAGAAATTCTTCTTCACTATGTTGACTTGTTCTTCTTCAGATGGCCGATTGGTCATGGTAGCTGCTTTTTCCCTCCATCGGGCTATAAAGTTACTGACTGATTCCCCAGAGTTTTGTTTGAGTAGCTCTAAATCCTGACGGGTGACCTCAAGCTCTTCGTTGTATTTGTACTGCGACATGAGTTCTCGGGCTACATCCTCCCAACTACGGATTCTCGATTCCTCAAGAGATAAAAACCATCGGAGAGCACTGTCCTTCAAAGTTTATTGAAACAATTGAGCCATCACCTCTTCAGAATCCCCTAGGAGAGTCATGGAACGGTGATAACTACGAAGATGAACAATTGGGGGACCCTTCCCCCCGAACTTCTCGATATTTGGCATCTTGAACTTCTCGGGTAACCTCGCTTTAGGATAAGGATACATATGGGTGTAGTCCATGTAATTCCCAGAGATTCGGACCTGGTCGAACTTCTTAGTGAGCATCTTAAGATCTTCTTTGACTTTATTCAACTCCTCCTCCTTTGGATCAGCGACCACAGGCAGGTTAGCCACAGGATGGGCAATGTTTGGCATTGGAAGCTAGGCAGGCAGCAGCCCATTAGCAGGAGGGGCACGTGGATCGTGCTGATATTCCTTCGGGACCCAGATGGGCTCGGGTGGACCCATAGAACGAGGGAACAGGGCCTCGGGTTCTGGAGGAATAGGGACTTGGTTTCGTTGCATTTCTCGGACCTCGGCTTGGATATTGTCAATCTTGGCCACGAGCTGGGCTAGAACTGTCGGTAGATCCGGTTGTATGACTGGTGCTTGATCCGCATTCTCTAGGGAATATGGATGTATTATGGACTCGAAAGAAGTAGTAGAGGAGCGAATGAAACTCCGAGGTGATTTGATTGAAGACCGAAGCCAATAAGGAGCCAGGCCAAAGGCGTGCGATCGACCTAAGAAGGTGTAGGATGAGATTTATTTTTGAGAAAAAGGGAAGAAACTATTTTTGGATTTTTGATAAATAAGGGAGAAATGTTTTTGGATTTTTTATAAAGAAGGGAGAAATGTTTATTTTTAACAAAGAAGGGAGAAATGTTTTTGGATTTTTAACAAAGAAGGGAGAAATGTTTTTTTTTGGATTTTTAATAAAGAAGGGAGAAATGTTTTGGAGACGGAACTCAGCATGATTATTATGATTATTATGTTCTCACTTGTACTTAATTCTCCTAAATGCAATGCCGGACAGGACCCGAGCCTGGAAAAGTGGGGGGATCTTAATATATGCAAAGCTATGTTTGGACTTGTAACCAGGTTCGCGAACAGGGTCCCGTTTTAAAAAATGCATCAAAAATTGGGCGGCAGACCGACCCAAAATTTCGACAGAGTTTCGGGTTGAAACCGGAAATCTAAAGTGCGTGTCCTAGGCTTGACACCTATATGCGGGTATGCAGTTGGTTGGGTGAATCGGCATGGGTTCCCCCCTTTGGCGTGTATACGTCTTGCTCTTGCGGGTAATCAATACATGTGGACAAGCCATTTGATATACCTGAGTGTACGTGAATTGCCTCACCATATACCTCGTGGGGACGGTACGTGTGAGAGAGAATTCGATATACTCGGCGTACGTGAACAAATTCCCTGTGATATACCTCCCGTCATGACTTCGGTCAAGCGGTACAATGTGGGGGAACCGTTCGATATACGTCGAAGGTACTTGGCCAATGGAAGATGAGAGTCATATCGCTTAGGCTAACTGCGACCTGTCGGACCAGCGCCCATCACGAAGTGACCCTCCAGTTACTGGGTAAAATTTGGTAAATATCAATGCTCTTTGGTGATATTGTGTGAATCATGCATGATCCTCTTATTAGTATCTTATGATGAGAATGCCTTTCTTGATTATCCCAAACAGGGAGCCAATGTATAAGTACCCCAAAAGGTACACCAAGTATGAATGGGTAATGCGTGAAACATGGGGATATACATGTGATCCTAGGTGCACGTGGTGTGAAGTGTACATGGAGAATTTTCTACAAGTGTGTGAATATAAGCATAGGCATGGGATATACATATGATAAAGGGGGATAGGCAAATATGGGGGGGGGGATATAAACAAATATAGCATCCATGTAAATAGAATCAAGCCCTCAAAATATAATAAAGCATATCCCCAACAGAGTCGCCACTGTGGCCATCCCCGTCGCGGAGGGAGGAAGGGATCCTTCGGGTCCCGCGCGTCCCCTCTCGGGAGAGCGCTTCGGCCGGCGTCGGTTTGTGAGGTGTGAAAATGTAGAGAGATTTAGAGTCTCCAGTCTATTTTACTCAAAATAGACAAAAGAAAAGGGGGAGCCACCCCGAAGGATGGAATCCAAAGACATACTACTGCGTGCGAAACCAAATGATTCAAGAAAGGTTCGGAGGCTTAGTTACGAAATGGGATGGTGTTAGTCACCCATTCTGCCCTTTCGGTTTCTCATGGATATTTGCTATTTTTCTTTATATTCCTCCCCCCCCCCCCCCCCCCCCGGGTGATTGATATGTGTGCATGTGTATATATAGAAAGGAGGTAGGAATCCTCCACTTGTATCATGGGAAAGACAAAGCGAGTCATCCGTAGGAATGTGAGATTAGTGTAGAAAATAAGATTTACGTGATTACCCCTATGTTGATCGTTATAAGGGAACGATAACGCATATGGAATAATACGTTACTAAGAACAAGTATATAGAATGTAATGGAAAATGAGATAAAGAGAAGATAGAAAATAAGAGGAAAAGTGAGAAAAGGACTCGAGTCTCGAGTTTTACCCCGAGACGCCTACGTAGCCTATAAAGGCATCAAAGTCCACGTAGTTCGCATACAAACGAGGGGTGGGGTTTAAACCATAAATCCAAATGGATAAATCTCTTATTTGTGAGTGTGTGTGTGTGTGTGTAAAAAAGTGTTTCAGTTGTGAGAAGAGTGTGGAAAAAGTGTGAGAATCCCTACTTGGAATTTATGAACAAACCCTCTTTTTCATGTTTTTTTGGGTTTTATTTAAATGAAAATAGGATATGTGCAATAATACTATATAAAAAGTATTTTAGGATATGTGAAATAAGATAATAAAAATGCTTAAGTAATAAAACAAGTTATTGTAAATTTAAGAAGATTTGAAGAGAAAGATGAGAGAGATGGACCTTCTTGGAGACTTTGAGCTTGATCTTGAATGTTGAGAAGCATCACTTGCACTTGGATGATGATGAAGAGTGGTTAATTCATCAAGTTTGATGAAAGGAATGATGGAAAGTGGGAGTAAAAGGAGGATTTGGAAGTTGAAATCACGCTGCTTTCGAGAGAGGTTTCTGGGATTTGTTGAGAGTGATTTTCTTCTGATCTGAGCTCCCTTTTACAAATGAGGCCAAGGCCTCTTTTTATAGGCCCAGGGGCCTGCTGATTGGCATTGCCATGGCACTACCTATCGGCAGGTGCCAATAGGCAGGGCCTGGGACCTGCCATTTGGCAGTGCGCCTCAGGCTTTTTTAGAAAATTGCCCGCCGAGGGAAAACCGTTGGTCAGAATAATGCACGGGGCATACCGTTGGAAAGTTATTTTAGATACCTTTAAAAGTCATTTGGACCGCTCCCGAGTTCGGGAGTTTACTTTGGGTCAAATGTGGCTCGGAAGCATTTGTCGATCCGCGGGATGGGGAATTGTTCGGACGCAAATGGATCGTTCGTTCGTATAGTAAGTCCGAATCGTGCACGAGACAGACCGTTAGAAAGGTTAGGAGATGTACTTCGACATTACAAAGAGTTTGGCCCGGTTCGGGGAGTTGACTTTGGTCAACCAGGTCGGAGAAGCCTTCGGTGGCCTCTCGGAGTCAAACGGATCGTTCGTCCGCATGGTAAGTCAGAATCGTGCACGGGATGGACCGGTTGAAAGGGTATTTAGTGCCCTTCAAATATTCATTCATCCTCGATCGAGATGAAGAGTTGACTTAGGTCAACAGAGCCTGGGAGTGCCCGGTGGCCTCTGGGTCAGGTTTCGGACGCAAACGGATCGTTCTTCTGCATGGTAAGTCAGAATCGCGCACGGGATGGACCGTTGGAAAGGGTATTCAGTGCCCTTTGAAGATTCATTTAGTCTCGGTAGAGACAAAGAGTTTGACTTTTGGGTCAAACTGAGCCGGGGAGTGCTCGATGGCTTTCAGGTCAGTACTCGGGATGTGACCAGGGTGTACAGTGATGAGTGGAGGTACTAGGGACCTAAGGAGAGTTAGGGGGTAATAGAATGAGGTGTCTACAGATACAACACTCAAGCTGTCTCTCTCTTCTGCATACAATTGGACAGAGTTCTATTAGGGTTATGCAAATTGGATCCCTTATCATGGAGGAGATGGAGTGTATATATAGGACCTGGGGGTGTCATGTACCCCCTAAGCATGTAACCAGCATGTGCATGAGGAAACTCCCTATAAGATGAAGACACCTATCCCTGACACATGGATACAATAATGAGGTAATACTCCCTCATGCGAGGAAATGAATTTGTTGCAATGATTTTTCCCATATAGTATCTGCCATGATGGAACCTTGTACTGATCGTACAGTAAATATCATTTGAAGTAGTCTTGGCCTGGCTGAGGATGATATTATCGATATAGAGCATTACTTAACATGGTAAACTGCTAAGTGTAATCTATGTTGAGGATTCACGATAGAGGTTGACTGATTGACCATACCCTAGCATTTGTTGTATGAGTGGATGAGATGAGCCCTAATTATAGAAGCACTTCCCTTGAAGTGTTGTCCCTCCATAAAACCGACGTTACTGTAGATGAGGTTGTCCCTGGTTATTGACGAGTCTTGGAAATACCCTATGAAATCCTTCTAGAATCTCGTTTGTCTGGGGTCATGAGATCTCATATGGGGACGAGGGCATATTTGGGTATATCAATAACCTCCTAGCCCTCATCCATCTTCACGAGGAAGTGACTGGGGGATATGAGTCGGTTGAGTCTTTTGAAGAGGTCATGCGAGTGACACATGTTTCAGTCCTGATTGGGTAGCGTCTACCCTAAGCATGATCTGGCGACTGAGTGCTTCAGGCTTTGTTCCCTAGGTGATGATGAGTTTGTGGAAGTTTACTTACACATTTGGAGGTATTTAAGCCGCAAACCTTTACTTCTTCTCTTTCCTTATTTGCAAAAATACATGCCCGCTCTCCTTTCTTCTGCGAAACCACCATGGTCGTTCTTCAACCCTTGCACCTCTTTTCGTTGCCTTAAAAGCTCTATTATCCCCCTTTCTCTTTTTTAAGAGGTTCATCTTCTCTAGGTAACCTCTTTTCTGTATCTTTCTTTTGTTCTTGTTTTTTTTGCTTTCGCATTTTATGGTGCCTTTTAATTTCTCCGACGAGGTTCTGCGTTAGTTTGTAGGGTTTGAATTTTTCCTTATGTCTTGTCTAATGACCTAGTGGTAGTGGCAGAGGTGCTTTTTAGTGGGTTTAAGTGTTCCACCACCATGGTGAGACTTTTCAGGTGATCTCCGATCACCTTCTCTGGTGGAGTTTTTTTGTCTTGTTCTTAGCTGTTATTGATCAAGAATGGTTGAGATTCTAGACTTTGAGCTTTTGGTCAACAAAAGTTAACCCTTTTAATTATGTATCCTCCTTCACAATTTAGTTAAGTATAACCTCATCTTGTTCATGTTAAAACGTTTGTACAAACTGGCTAAGGAATTTCCAAACTTTAGGGAGAGGTATTTTCAAGAGATTAGGAAGATTGATCTTAAGGAAGCTGAGAGAAGAAAGGCAGAGGCCTTTCCCCTCAGACCTATATTTCCACCCCCCATTAGTTTTCGTACTCCCTACACCTATCGAACCAAGTGACCCCATAACTGAGTCGATTTCTTTTGAAAACAAAAGTATGTTCGTCTTTAAACTATCTGAAAGTGCTGACCCTTCCAACGAGTTTATGGCCCAATTCTCACACCATGATGATGGGTCTGAGGCTGATGAGATATCCTCTTGTGCCTCATCTTCTTAGAGGGCTGAGTCATTAAATCTATGTAATGCTTCTATTGAGATTAATAAGCCTAATCTTTCCATCCATTCCCCTTTTAATTCCATTCCTCTGTCGTCTACTACGAGGGAGGAGTTTATATAACACTTTCCAAGTTGTGATCCAAACTAAAACCAGGATGAAGAGTCAGATAATGATAGTGAAGAGAGTGATTTAGACCTATCCATAGCTGGTTTGTACATGAGTTCGGTCACTGAGGTCAATTTGCTGACTTGGAGACATTTATATGGCATTGGGCCCTCCATTTCTATGATAAAACCATCTGCGAACGAGAGAGCCTATGACGGTCGAGAGGGCGAGTACAGTGTCTATGAGAAAATTTTAAAGGTCGGCTTTCGACTACCTATTCACCCCGTCATATACGCAATTCTATCCCTCTTAGGAGTTGCCCCATCCCAGCTTTCTCCTAATTCTAGGAGAGTTACTGTCGGCTTTATCTCTCTATGAAAAATAGTTCATCAAACCGACCTTCCAGTTAACATATTTATGGCCTGTTATACACTGTCGTCCCTCAAAACTCATCCTGGCTACTTTCATCTCATAGCTAGGCAGTCTTCCAAGAAGGTCTTGTTGGTTACCCGGACTTCCAATAATGACTAGAAACCCCACTTCCTTTTCATTTTAGAGCTTGGGAATTTGGTCCCAATAAAGCTTGTGGTACTTCTGAGCCCAGGATCCCTCGGAGGTGGGCCAAAGTCTATGCGTTAGCAAAGCTTGATCCGGGTTTGAACCCTGATGCTGCTTAAAAAGTTAAGAAGCTTAGGGATCAAGGCGATTAAGGTTGTCTCATGAAATTTGAACAGTTGATGAATCCTTACTACTTATCTCAGACAGGTTTAGGAGTTGACCCTTTAACCGAGCTACATGAGTGGCCTCTGTTGTTGAACTGATGTGTCATTTTTTTTAAAATTTTTTAATGCCAACCTGATCTACTTTTTGCATATCGTCTAAAAATATGTCAGATTACCTTTGGGAGATGGTGGCCAATAATTTAAGAAAACTTGTTGGCAAGCATGGCAATAGAGTCCTCCCCTCTACTACTACAGTCACTAAGACCACCGCTGGCAGCTCTGGACGAACTACTGAGGCCACGGAGAAGAGGAAAGTCCAAGAGGAAGAAACAACCTCCTCACATATCCCTAAACAGAGTCAGTCTGATCAGGCCATTCCCATTTCCATGGATGAGGTTCTTGTGTCCCGTCTATCATAGCTAAAATTATATAATGAGAGCATCATCAGTAATCCTAGGAAAGCTCGTGATAATGTCATCTCTTTGATATCCGAGGCTCACAAATGTTTCTTCCAAGCCATAGACATCTCCTTTTTCACCGAGTTTTCCATTCACAGGACCGTTCAGGTATATATGCTACAGTTTAGCTAAACATTTCCAAGTGTACTCTCGTACTTTTCTTCAAATACTGATTAACTTCCCTTGTTGCAGGGTCTTATTTCCCTCTATTGGCTGGGGGATTGGATTAACAAGAAGATACCCTTGATCTAAAAGGGGAGAGAGGTCGAGACAACTGAACGGAATCCGATGAAGAAGCTTGAGGATTCCTAGAAGGCTCTAAAGCAGTCTCAGAATGAGGTGAATGACCTCAAGGTAAAACATGCCAAAGCTTTCAAGAAGCTCTCTGATGATAAAAAGGCCTAGATTGATGTTATAGTCCCGTCTACTATGGATGGCTACAAAGAGTCACACGAGAATAATGATCATGCCTTTGAGTATCTGGAGAGGGGCATGAGAACTGCTTACCGATGGGCTACTCTGAGGTAGGCAAAAATTAGGAGCCTGACCTCTCGGGACTTCATGGGTCTTGACTTCAGTGACCCTCTACTTGAGACAACTCTCACCGATGTTGAAATGCCTAGTGGGGGTGCCGAGGTCAACCTTGACTCTCATACGGCTCAGGACACAGCTGAATTGCTTGCCGACGTTAAGAAGACCAAGTTTGTTAATGCAGTCAAGGGGTATACTACTGACGGGTCGGCCCTTGGAGATGCCGACACTACACTCGATCAGTAAATTTAGAATTGAATTTTTTCTTTTGGGTCAGGCCGGTCATCTATGACTTATTTCCCTTTATTCGAAGTAACCCATGAACACTTTAACTTCTTTTATTTTGATCAGTTCTTGAAATATGAATGATTTCTCGCTTGAATGTTTTCTTTTTTGGATGTTCGCTTGTTTGGATGTTTGATTATTTCTTCCATCATATGTTGTGTTGTGGTAGTAGCATCAACACCAAATTTCATAACGTTTGGAATCTTATATCGTCTATGAGGCGGGATAAGGACAACCACCAAATTTCTTCTATTATATATGGACACCAAATTTCATAATTCGAAATCACCAAATTATGGTGTTATACCATACCCCCTTTCGTCTCTTTGAGAGTGCATGGTTGAGCATCATCTCGTCCATACACTATCGTCTCGATCGAAAGAGGTTTTTCTTTTTACCAAGTATTCACGAAATTAGTGATGTTTAAGGTCTGAGATCACCAAACTAATGATGTTTCATCTCATATTCACCAAATTAATGATGTTTTAGGTCTGAGATCACTAAACTAATGATGTTTCGTCTCACATTGACCAAAATAATGACGTGTAAGGTCTAAGATCATCAAACTAATGATGCTCCATCTCATATTCACCAAGTTAATGATGCTTAAGGTCTAATATCACCAAATTAATGATGTTTTATCTCATATTCACCAAATTAATGAGGTTTAAGGTCTGAGATCACCAAACTAATGTTGTTTCATCTCATATTCACCAAAAAAATGATGTTTTAGGTCTGAGATCACCAAACTAATGGTGTTTCATCTCATATTCACCAAATTAGTGATGTTTAAGGTCTGAGATCACCAAACTAATGTTGTTTCATCTCATATTCACCAAATTAGTGATGTTTAACGTCTGAGATCACCAAACTAATGATGTTTTAACAATTAAGCTGACCCTTCTTGGTGTTATTGAAAGTTCATGGATGGGGTCGGCACCCTTTCGAGGTTATCTGTAATGACCCCACTTTTATATGCTCAGATGTATATAGTTTGTTTTTACACTCATGTGTTACTTACTATCTTATAAATGTTGTATTATTAGATATGTGGTGTTATTGGCTATCAATATAACAAACCCCTTTTTTAAATATGAAGAATCAATCGTAAATAGGATCAAATCGAAGTCTGATGACATATCTTAAGGTATATAATAAGTTTTGGGGTAGAAAATATAATTTTATGAAACTTTAGGGACTAAATTAAAAATATAAAGGGGCCATTTTGTAAATAACATATTTTCAAGGACCTCTAAGAAATATTGAAAATATATAGTGTGAAATTACCAAAATACCCTTCATGTGTGAAATGACCCTTATACCCTTATCACCTTTCCACCACGTATTGGTCACCTCCGCCTTACACATGTCGTCTTCAGAGAGAAAGCTAAAACACTTGTCATCATTTGGTGATGTTAACACTGAAAGACCACCCCGGAATACGACACCCAAACAATGACTTGCCACCGTAAATGCTTGATCACATAGACACATGTCAACACCATAATAGTTTTGGAAAACTATAAATAGGGCCTTAGGTTTCATTTGAAACTCACACCAATTCCTTGAGAATTATAGTAAGAAAGAGTGATAGAAAGCTTGGGAAATATCTTAAGAAGGAGTTCTATAATTTCGAGGAAAGAATTCATTTTGTAGGTATGATTTTATTTAAATGTTATAATTCATTTTTGTTGTTTTAATTTCGTATTTTATAGGTTTACTTAGTAGTTATGCTGGTAAAATACACTAAAGACTTTACTAATCAAAACTTAAAATTTGGAAACAATCTAAATTGATTTTATTTTCAAAATATGTCAACTTGTTTGAAAATTATATATCTACGTTTTTTAAAATGATTTTTGTAAGCAATTGCTTGTATTATGGAATCTCATTTAAGTAATTCCAAAGTCAGTCCAGGTGAAATTCTGTCAAGTTGAGATGGTATTTAAGTGGTGCCCCTATGACCCTCCATCTCTATTGGGAATAAATATAGAAATGTTCTATCTAGATGAGATGGTATTTAAGTAGTGCCCCTGTAACCCTCCAGCTCTACTGGGAACTGACTGATTAGGAAGAACTATGAATTGAATTCTTTAAATACGATGAATGAATATTAAAAATTGAGAAAATGGTTTTAGTAACCTTTTTCAACAAGATATTTTTGGATTAAAACACAATATTTATAATTGGGCTTTATTTAGAATACATAATTAAACCTTTATTGTATTTATTAGATTAACGTGTGATCCAAGATTCAAGATCTATATTTTCGAGCCTCTATTTTAGGTGAGTACTCTATGTCATTTCTTTCACATTTAAATTATATGATATTATGCAAACTATGTATTTTGTGAAATGCTTTTATTCTCAAAATGCATCGGATACCGATGATGGATTCATTTGTGATATGTTTATATCTCTCCATATAGACATACTGATTGAAATGAGTATTGAAAATGAGATTGAATGTTGAAAATAAGATTCGGCCTAAGGGACCTCTTCACTGACTGACCTTCCCAGCTGGGTTATCGTTGGTGTGCCCTAAATAAGGCGTTGTGATGAACTAGTTCGATTGACCCTCAACTACCGGGGTATAATACAGTAGAAGAACACAGTATTAGAGTGTACTTGGCCATTACAATAATATGATTGAAAGAAAAAGATATCACATTTGATTTGTTGCATTCTTCTTATTCTGAGCTATCCAATTGTGATATATATACTCTCATTTCAAAATATATATCTATTTACTGCAAGTTCCTATCCATATATGTATATGCCTTCTCTTTTGACTTGAATAGGTATCTATTTTCTGAAAACCTTGGAATGTCGGGAGATTAAATCTTATTCAGCTTTTAGCTGACGTTGTATAAATAACGATTTTTCAGGAAATAATTAGACTGGAGGATGGAGTTTGTAGAAGGACTATGTTGAAGATCTATCTTAAGGAGCTCTTTTGTTATACTTTTAAATATAACGTTTGTTTTTAGGAGATAGAGCATGTTTGGCTCTTTTGTAATAAGTTTTTAATTTTGGCATAAGTTGTAATACGTTCATACTTTAATATATACGAAGTTCCCTTTTAGAAAGCTCTGATAACGTAATTCCATTTTTTTCAATAGTTTACGATTCATGACCATGTGAATGTATTTTCGTTGCATTTATTTTAAGAAATATTTTAAGTCCATAACATTGAATGCCTTGGTGTCATGTCAAGACACTCATTCCCTACTACTATTGGGTTGGGGTCGTGATAGAGGTGGTATCAGAGCATAGGTTATGAACCCGTTGACTATTGAACATAGGTTTCGAACGTTATAGGTATCGTGTTTCCATCCTTATGAGATAGTATTAAATATCTTATTTATGTGATAACCCTCCCAATGTGTTATACTATTTATAACTGGTATTTTAGTTTTCAATCTTGATATAGTATAGTAGATCTTACATTTTTCCATGACTGTAGAAAATAACCAAGATAAGATCCTCTATGGGAACTAGTGATTCGAGTATTAAAGGACTGGAAGGTGCATACAAGGTGATCGAAAGTCTAGCAAAGATTGTAGAGCATCAGGTAAATAATGGAGTACCAAGGAATCCTGAACTAAGTAAATGTACTATTGAAAAGTTCAAGAAGTTGATTCCTCCATCTTTTAAAGGTACTCCTAACCCCACTGAAGCAGAAAGTTGGGTTATGCAAATAGAAAAGATACTCGATGTTCTTAAGTGTACTGATGAACAAAGAGTATCATTTGGAACGTTTATGTTAGAAGGTGAAGCTGAACATTGGTGGAGAATGACTAAGAGAATATATGAGGAAAGGAATAATCCCATAGGTTGGAATGATTTCCTAGTGATATTCTACGAGAAATACTTTCCTGAAATGGTACAAGACCAGAAAGCAGCCGACTTCATGAGTTTAGTTCAAGGAAATATGACGGTTAGTCAATACGAGGCGAAGTTTACCGAGTTATCCCATTTTTCACCTCATGTTATGATAACCGATACTTTAAAGGCCAATAAGTTTGAATGTGGGTTAAGGTTGAATATTCATAGTCGAATTTCCATCCTGAAGTTGACATCATATACTGACGTGGTGACTAGAGCAACGATAGCTGAGAAGGATAGTGAAGAATATAATTAGATTAGAGAAGGGATGAGGAAGTTTGGGGAACAAAGAGGAAGGAACCCCAATAATAAACCCTTTAGGACTATACCCAATACATGGCGACCTTTTGTGAACAAACCCTTTAATGTTGATAGATGCCAACGATGTGGTAATATTCATAGAGGGAAACCATGTTACCTGGAAACAGGAAATTGTTTTGGGTGTGGCCAAAAGGGACATAAAATGAGAGATTGACCTGACAAAGGGAAGGCGCCAACAAAGGCTTTTAATGACAATAAAGATCATGGCAGACAAGGTAGAATTTCTAATCTTTCTGATGCAAAGTCTTCTAATGCAGTAGTGTCAAGTATACTTTCTATATGTGCACAGCCTTTTCAAGTTTTAATAGATCCTGGTTCTATCCATTCATTTGTGTCTTTACATTTTGTTAATCGCTTTCCTAATATTCCCAAACCCTTGAATCATAACATACACGTTTTTACTCCTTCTGGTGATTTATTGACGGGTACATTAGTATATAAATCTTTCCCTATAGATGTCAGTAGTCATAAACTATTTGTCAATTTGATAGTTTTAGATATAAGATATTTTAAAGTCATTTTGAGGATGGATTGGTTAGCATCATATCATGCTAATGTAGATTGTTTTGAGAAGAGAGTTACTTTCCAAATTCCTAACCAACCAAAATTCAGTTTTGAAGGAACTGGCATCCTATCTCCCATGTGTATTGTCTCTGCAATGCAAGCCTATAGTTTTCTTAAGAAAGGATGTCAAGGATTTCTTGCAAGTGTTATTGATTTGAAAATTAAGGATCCTAGTTTAGAAGAGATCCCTATAGCTAAACTTTTTCCAGATGTGTTTTCGGATGATTTACCTAGTCTACCTCCTAGTAGAGAAATAGAGTTTACGATTGACCTTATTCCTGGAGCTATACCAATCTCAAAATCACCTTATCGCATGGTACCTTTAGAATTAAGGGAATTAAAAGTTCAATTACAAGATCTGTTAGACAAGGGTTTTATTGGACCAAGTATATCCCCTTGGGGTGCTCCTGTGTTATTTGCTAAAAAGAGGGATGGGACGATGAGGTTATGTAAAGATTATCGTGAACTGAATAAGGTAACCATTAAGAATAAATACCCTTTACCTCGTATAGATGATTTGTTTGGCCAACTACAAGGTGCGCAAGTATTTTCTAAGATTGACCTTAGGTCATGATATCACCAATTGAAGATTAAGGAAGATGATATTTCGAAATCAGCTTTTCATACTAGATATGGTCACTATGAATTTCTTGTGATGCCATTTGGACTTACTAATGCACCAGCCGTTTTTATGGATATGATGAATAAAGTGTTTAGGATATATTTGGATCAATGTGTGGTTGTTTTCATTTATCACATACTTATTTATTCCTAGAGTATTGAAGAACACGAGAAGCATTTAGAGATAGTATTACAAATCCTTAGGAAGGAGAAATTATATGCAAAATTAAAGAAGTGTGAGTTTTGGTTGCCTAGCGTTTCTTTTCTAGGACATGTCATTTCCAAAGAGGGACTGTCGGTTGACCCTCAAAAGATCGAGGCTATACTAGATTGGCCTAGACCAACTAATGTAACAGAGATTCGTAGTTTCCTTGGATTAGAAGGTTATTATCAAAGATTTGTTGAAGGATTTTCTAGCATTGCCAAACCTCTATCCAGGTTAACATAAAAGAAGGTAAAATATGAATGGTCTGAGGAAGTTGAGAATAGTTTTCAAGAACTTAAGAATCGATTAGTAACTGCCCCAATTTTGACTATTCCTTCAGGGACAAGAGGATTGGTGATTTACAGTGATGCTTCAAAAAATGGTTTGGGATGTGTGCTAATGCAAAATGGGAAAGTAGTAGCTTATGCCTCGAGATAATTAAAACCACATGAACAGAATTATCCAACCCATGACTTAGAATTAGCTGCAATAATTTTTGCTCTTAAGATTTGGAGACACTATTTATATGGTGAGACTTGTGAGATTTATACCGATCATAAGAGTTTGAAATATATATTTACTCAGAAAGAATTGAACATGAGACAAAGGAGGTGGTTAGAATTGATGAAGGATTATGATTTAAATATTCATTATCACCTAGGGAAAGCAAATGTAGTAGCTGATGCTTTAAGTAGGAAGTCTACAACAAATTTAGCATGTCTCATTACAAATCAGGAACCTTTGTTAGCGGATTTGAGAAGTATGGAAATAGATGTACGTATTTTTAGCAAAGGAGGAACAATCGCAACCCTACAAGTACAACCCACGTTGATGGAAAGGATCAAAATTGCGCAAGTAAATGACCCACAACTGAAGAAGATTAGAGAAGAGGTTATTGAAGGGAAGAGATTTGAATTTGTGATACGGGATGATATATTGAGGTTTGTAAATAGAGTGTGTGTTCCACGTGATGCCCATCTAAAGAGGCAAATTTTGGAGGAAACTCATTGCTCAAGATTTACGTTTCATCCTAGAAATAACAAGATATATAGAGATCTTCGAGAAGTGTTTTGGTGGAACAATATGAAAAAGGAGATAGCAGAATCTGTATCTCACTGTTTGGTTTGTCAACAAGTAAAAGCTGAACATCAGAAACCATCAGGATTATTACAACCTCTACCTATCCCTGAATGGAAATGGGAACATATTACCATGGATTTTGTGACAGGTTTACCAAGGAGTTCAAATGGTAATGATTCTATTTGGGTAATTATTGATAGGTTAACTAAATCTTCTCATTTTATTGCCATTAAGATTACCCATTCGTTAGAAAAGTTAGCCAAGTTGTATGTACGAGAAATTATTAGGCTTCATGGAACCCCAATTTCAATTGTTTCTGATCATGACCCTAGATTTGTTTCTCGCTTTTGGAAAAGCCTACAAGCAGCCATGGGAACAAAATTGAATTTCATCACCGCTTTTCATCCTCAAACAAATGGATAATCTGAGAGAACCATTCAAACCTTAGAGGATATGCTTAGGGCCTGTGTACTTGATTTGAAGGGGAATTGGGATGATCATTTACCATTAGTGGAGTTTGCCTATAATAATAGTCATCAAGCAAGTATTCAAATGGCTCCATATGAAGCACTATATGGTAGAAGGTGTCGTTCTCCCGCATGTTGGGTAGAAGTTGGAGAAAGAAAATTATTGGGACCAGAATTGATTCAGATCACAATAGAGAAAGTGAAATTGATACAAGACCGACTTCGAATCGCTCAAAGCCGTCAAAAGAGTTATTTTGACAATCCACACCGGCAGTTAGAATTTCAAAAAGGAGATTATGTGTTCCTGCGAGTATCGCCTTCAAAGGGAGTAATAAGATTCGGGAAGAAAGGGAAGTTGAGCCCAAGATACATAGGACCTTTTGAAATCCTTGAAAAGATAGGAGCTGTTGCGTATAAAATAGCCTTACCACCTGAACTCTCTAGTGTACATAATGTGTTTCACATATCAATGATAAAGAAATATGTCCCATATCCAACACATATCTTAAGTCACGAACCTCTTCAAGTTAGAGAAGATTTGTCATACATTGAGCATCCGGTAGAAATTTTGGACCATAAAGATCAAATATTACGGACCAAGATAATTCCACTAGTCAAAGTATTATGGCGAAATCATTCAGTTGAAGAAGCAACGTGGGAGCGGGAAGATGAAATAAAGGAGAGATATCCATACTTGTTTGTAAATTAATATGAGTCGAGTTTAGGGACCAAACTTTTTATAATGAGGGTAGGATGTAATGACCCCACTTTTATATGCTCATATGTATATAGTTTGTTTTTACACTCATGTGTTACTTACTATCTTATAAATGTTGTATTATTAGATATGTGGTGTTATTGGCTATCAATATAACAAACCCCATTTTTAAATATGAAGAATCAATCGTAAATAGGATCAAATCGAAGTCTGATGACATATCTTAAGGTATATAATAAGTTTTGGGGTAGAAAATCTAATTTTATGAAACTTTAGGGACTAAAATAAATATATAAAAGGGGCCATTTTGCAAATAAAATATTTTCAATGACCTATAAGAAATATTGAAAATATATAGTGTGAAATTACCAAAATACCCTTCATGTGTGAAATGACCCTTATACCCTTATCACCTTTCCACCACGTGTTGGTCACCTCCGCCTTACACATGTCGTCTTCAGAGAGAAAGCTAAAACACTTGTCATCATTTGGTGATTTTAAGATTGAAATACCACCCCGGAATACGACATCCAAACGATGACTTTCCACCGTAAATGCTTGATCACATAGACACATGTTAACACCGTAATAGTTTTGGAAACCTATAAATAGGGCCTTAGGGTTCATTTAAAACTCACACCAATTCCTTGAGAATTATAGTAAGAAAGAGTGATAGAAAGCTTGGGAAATATCTTAAGAAGGAGTTCTACAATTTCGAAGAAAGAATTCATTTCGTAGGTATGATTTTATTTAAATGTTATAATTCATTTTTGTTGTTTTAATTTCGTATTTTATAGGTTTACTTAGTAGTTATGCTGGTAAAATACATTAAAGACTTTACTAGTCAAGACTTAAAATTTGGAAACAATATAAATTGATTTTATTTTCAAAATATGTCAACTTGTTTGAAAATTATATATATACGCTTTTTAAAATGATTTTTGTAAGTAATTGCTCGTATTATGGAATCTCATTTAAGTAATTCCAAAGTCAGTCCAGGTGAAATTCTGTCAAGTTGAGATGGTATTTAAGTGGTGCCCCTGTGACCCTCCATCTCTACTGGGAATAAATCTGGAAATGTTCTGTCTAGATGAGATGGTATTTAAGTAGTGCCCCTGTGACCCTCCAGCTCTATTGGGAACCGACTGATTAGGAAGAACTACGAATTGAATTCTTTAAATACGATGAATGAATATTAAAAATTGAGAAAATGTTTTTAGTAACCTTTTTCAATAAGATATTTTTGGATTAAAACACAATATTTAGAATTGGGCTTTATTTAGAATACATAATTAAACCTTTATTGTATTTATTAGATTAACGTGTGATCCAAGATTCAATATCTATATTTTCGAGCCTCTATTTTAGGTGAGTACTCTATGTCATTTCTTTCACATTTAAATTATATGATATTATGCAAACTATGTATTTTGTGAAATGCTTTTATTCTCAAAATGCATCTGATACCGATGATGGCTTCATTTGTGATATGTTTATATCTCTCCATATAGACATACTGATTGAAATGAGTATTGAAAATGAGATTGAATGTTGAAAATAAGATTCGGCCTAAGGGACCTCTTCACTGACTGACCTTCCCAGCTGGGTTATCATTGGTGTGCCCTAAATAAGGCGTTGTGATGAACTAGTTCGATTGACCCTCAACTACCGGGGTATAATACGGTAGAAGAACACGGTATTAGATTGTACTTGGCCATTAAAATAATATGATTGAAAGAAAAAGATATCACATTTGATTTGTTGCATTCGTTTTATTCTGAGCTATCCAATTGTGATATATATACTATCATTTCAAAATATATATCTATTTACTGCAAGTTCCTATCCATATATGTATATGCCTTCTCTTTTGACTTGAATAGGTATCTATATTCTTACAACCTTGGAATGTCGGGAGATTAAATCTTATTCAGCTTTTAGCTGACGTTGTATAAATAACGATTTTGCGGGAAATAATTAGACTGGAGGATGGAGTGTGTAGAAGGACTATGTTGAAGATCTAGCTTAAGGAGCTCTTTTGTTATACTTTTAAATATAACGTTTGGTTTTAGGAGATATATCATGTTTGGCTCTTTAGTAATAAGTTTTTAAATTTGGCATAAGTTGTAATACGTTCATACTTTAATATATACGAAGTTCCCTTTTAGAAAGCTCTGATGACGTATTTCCATTTTTTTCAATAGTTTACGATTCATGACCATGTGAATGTATTTCCGTTGCATTTATTTTAAGAAATATTTTAAGTCCATAACATTGAATGCCTTGGTGGCATGTCAAGACACTCATTCCCTACTACTATTGGGTTGGGGTCGTGACATTATCATTTCACCAAGGTTGTGTTGTTGCTATCTCACCACGAATGATGTTTTATATCTTTTAAGGGTACTTGAAACAAATCATTCAAAACAAAGTATATAAGATATGAGGGAATAAACCATTTTCATTTTTCTCATTCACGATAAGCTCTTTTTACAATGATTCATAATGAAAAGATCCCATACAATCATCTATTGGTAGTACTTTTTTAACTGGTCGGCATTTCAAGGGTTGGAGAATGGTTCCCCCTCTAGGTTCTCTAGCCAAGAGGTACATGGGACTACCTCATCAGTAACCCTGTACGGACCATGCCAATTGTCATGAAGCTTGTTTGGCTTCTACCAAGTCTTCTTTAACATAAGGTCCCCATTGTTATCGATCTCAGTTATATCCTCATGTTATAAAACTTGGTCGTCCTCTACTGATAGGCTTCCACAATGACATTAATATCCTCTCTTCTTTCTTTAATCATATCTAGGTCGAGTCTTCTCTCTGTTATATTTCCCTTAGGGTCATACGTCTGAACTCCGTGGGTGGGGAGACCAATCTCTATCGGCACCAAAACTTCTAATCCATAAGCCAACATGAAATGGGTTTCTCCTGTCGGCATTTGCACTATCGTTTGGTAAGCCCATAGTACAGTATATACCTCTTCAGTCTATTTCCCCTTAGCCTCTTCCAACCTTTTCTTGATTCCATCAATAATAATTATATTGGCGACCTCAGTCTGACCATTGGTCTGGGGTCGGCCAAGTGACGAGAAGAACTATTTGATGCCGAGCCTTTTACAATACTTTTCTAGGGAAAAGTTTTGAGCTGGGTAACATTGTCTGAGATGAGCGTATTAGGTAAGTCATACCTACAAATGATGTTCCTCCATATGAACTGAAAGGTGTACTTTTCTATGATCTTGATCATAGCCTCAGCTTCTACCCACTTTGAAAATTAATCTATCGCCACGATCAAATATATGTAGTTGCCCATGTCCCTTGGTAGAGTTACAACTAAATCAATCACCTATACTATAAATGGCCATGGTGAGGTTATAGACGTCAAAGGTTGATGGAGCTTGTGAGGGATAGTGGCAAACCACTGACATTTGTCACACTTCTTTATGTATTCAGCTGAGTCCTTAGCCAGGATCGGTCACCAATATCCTTAAGTGATGATACTCTTTGCTAATGATCTACCCCCAATGTGTCTTGATCAAGATCCTTAGTAAACATCCTTTAAAATATAGTCCACCTCGGCAGTGTGGACACATATGAGCAGAGGTAAAAGAAACCCCTTATTGTATAACACATCCCCTAGGATAGAGAACTTAGTGACTTTGTATCTCAACTTCCTTATTTCGTCCTTATATTTTAGCAAGCTACCCTATTTGATATACTAAATAAGGGGGTCCATCCAAGATGGTCCTAGGATTAAATTGAAGAAAACATTTAGCTTCTCGTCATCCTCCTCTATTGTCGGTCGAGAAAGGATTTATATTGGCACTAATCTCTTATTATCTATCAGTGTAGCCGAGGATAACCTTTCCAGAGCATCCACTCGGCTATTATCCAGCAAGGTCGCCCTTTTGACTTTGATCACAACAAAATCCTTCATCATCTTCTTCAATTTTTCTAGGTATCTTGCCATACTATCATCTTTGGCTTCATAAATCCCCAGGACCTGATTAACCACAAGCTAAGAGTCACTATGTACTAAAAGTTTACCAATATTGAGAGCTATGGCGAGGGAGATTCCGACTATGAGGGATTCATACTCTGACTCATTGTTGCAAGCCTTAAAACTGAATCTCAATGCGTACTCTATATATGTTCCATCCGGGGCCAATACAATCAGGCCTACTCCACTCCAATTTTCATAGGATGAATTATCAACAAACAAGTTCCATATTTCCCCTTCTGAGAATCGTCCCTCTTCAATAACTCCATTTTTGAGAAAAAAATTATCAGTCTCGGTTGTTGGATGTCTCGCCATGCTTGTCCCGACTTTTATCGATTTGGTACGAGTTTTGACGAAACTTTTAAGACTTTCTTCTTTTTCAATATCAGCCTAGTCCTAAATGAACTCTGCCACAAAGTTTGCTAGGTCTTTCCCCTTGATTGCCACCCTCAGCTGATAGACTATGGCATATTCTCCTAGCTTAATGGCCAAGGTCATCAATCTACCTGATTTCTCACATATATAGATGACTTCCCTAAGGGGAGAGTCCGTCAAGACAACCATTGTATGAGCTCAAAAATAAGACTTCATCTTTCTTAAAGTGTGGATGATGGCATATACCAGCTTTTTCATCTTATGATACCTTTATTCAGCCCCCTGGAGGACCTTACTGTTGAAATACACTGGTCTTTGTACACCCTCATCATCTCGTACTATCGTCGTGCTAATGGACGACTCTGACACGACCAAGTAAAGATAAAACTTCTCTCCTTGGACAGGGAGAGATAGTAAAAGTGGAGAGCTGAGATAACACATTAGCTCCATAAAATCTTTATCGCATTCTTCGTCCCACTTAAAAGCCTTTCTAAGAATCTTAAAAAATGGAATACATTTATCAGTGGCTCTTGAGACAAACCTGTTTAATGAGGCTACTCGTTCGATCAGCTTTTGAACTTCCTTGATATTCCTTGGTGTCTTCATCTCTAGAAGGGATTTTATCTTCTCTGGGTTGGCTTCTATACCCCTCTGATTGACAATAAAACCCAAGAACTCGCCAGCTCCAACACCGAAAACACACTTGCCTGGGTTGAGCTTCATCTTGTACTCGTCAATGGTGATGAAATTTTTTTCAAGGTCGGCTACATGAGTGTCGGCCTTCAGACTCTTGGTCAACATATCGTCAACATAAACCTCCATAGACTTTCCAATCTGGTCTTCAAACATCTTATTCACCAATTGTTGATATGTTCCCCCACGTTCTTTAAGCCAAAGGGCATAACCTTATAACAATATGTTCCCTTATTGGTGATGAAGGCTTTCTTCTCTGCGTTGGCTGGTTCCATAAAAATTTGTTTATAGATGGAGTATGCATCCATGAAGCTCATCAGCTCATGGCCCACTGTGGCGTCAACCATCCGGTCGATTCTGGGCAAAGGAAATCTATCCTTGGGGCATGCCTTTTTTAGATCGATAAATTCCACACACATTATCCACTTCCCATTATCTTTGGGAACTATAACAGTGTTGCCCAGCCACTCAGGATATATCACCTCTCTTATGAAGTCAGCCCTTTCCAGCTTCTTTAACTCTTCTCGAATGACCTCATATTTCTCCCGGCAATAGATTCTTATTTTCTGTCATATCAGCCTAGCATCGCCGACCACATTCAGCTTATGTTGAAAAAGTTCAAGGTCTATGCCCGACATCTCCTCATGACTCCATGCGAAGATACTCTGCCTCTTTCTCAAGAGTGTGATCGGCTCTTTCTTAATATCTTCTCCAAGGGCTTTGCCGACATGGATGGCTTTTTCAGGCTCATCCTCATTGAGGATGATGGATTCTACCTCTTCTGCGACCTCCCATTTCTTCAGTTTGGTCTCATCCCTGGGATTCAGGGTGTCAATAATATAGGTCGTAGTTGCTTTCTTCTCAGCTTCCATCTCCTCGGCTAATTTTAAGTAGCATTCACGTTCCAACACTTGATCACCTTGGACTTCCCCTACCCCATAAGGGTTCAAGAATTTTACCATTTGGTGTACAGTGGATGGCACGGCCTTAAATTCCCTAAGGGACACTCTTCCCATGATGATGTTATAAGATGAGTATAGACTTTCATCAATTATAAAGAAATTGACCTTATTTGTTAGCCTCTTAGGCTAAACATCTCCCATTCAAACATCCATTTCATACATTCCTAATGGGTGCACATTTTCACTGCAGAACACTATCAGAGGCTGATGATAAGGGATGAGCCTCTTCTTAATGAGTTCCAAACCTTTCAAACAAGGCCAGAACATAATGTCGGCCGAAATTCCCCCGTTGACCAAAATCCTCACTACATCATACCCGTGCACTCTAGTCGTGATTACCAAAGGGTCTTCCTGAGGAGTTAGGATTCCCTTGAGGTCGAGTTTTAAAAATCCCACAATTAAAGTTTCCATATCTACCTTCTTTCTCTTCTCTGACTTTGTGCTTACTTCGGCCAAGTTAACGGCTTTAAATTTAGGAAGTTCCTTAGCCTCCGCCACATGCACCTTACGGTCTGCCACTTCTTTACCATCCCCACCAGGCCTCCGCAAATCATCTTCACATCAAACGAGATTATGTGGACTCGTCCCTTTGGATCATCATCCTTTGGTGACAAGTCGGGGTCATCATAATCATCGTCATCTGAGGTGTCATCCTTCTTTCATGGGACATCCTCCCTACACTTGTCGGCCCTTCTCCTTCTGGGGTCGTATCGTCCTCTCCTTGGTCTATCACTTCTCATATACTTCCTTAGTTTTCTAGCATTGAGCATATTCTCAATCTCATCTTTTAGGGAAAAACATTTGTGAGTTAAGTGCCCATGATCCTAATGAAATTCACACCATAAGCTTTTATTCCTTTTGTGAGGGGGAGCTTTCATTTTCTTAGGCTATCTTAGGGACAGATCACTCTTGATCTCATTCAGAATGTGCTCGTAGATGACCGTGAGAGGAGTATACCCGATGAACTTCTCATCAGTTGATCTCTTATTTCCATCTTTATTCTTCCTATTGAACTTACTCCCACTACTAGCCCCATTATCATCCTCATATTTAGCTGCCATAGCTTCCTCGGTGTTCATGACCTTTTTGGCCGTTGCCAATTGCTCGACCATGGACTTTGGAGGGTCTTCACCAAGCTTCCAAAGTATTTTTCCCTTTCTACAAACCTCCTATTAGCGTTGTCATCGCAATACTTTACTCGTAATCCTCCACTTCCAACTTTTCCTTATTAAGCCTCACAATGTATTCCCTAAGACTCTCGTTATTCCACTTCTTAACGTACAACATGTGAGTAGTCTTCCTTTTGGGTCTTACCCCGAAGCAGAAGTTATGGATGTGCCGTTATGCAAGAGACTTGAAAGTTTCAATAAATTTTTTTGAAAGCGAGGTGAACCATATAAGGGCAGCTCCAGTCAAAGTGCTCAAGAATGCACGACATTTCATCTCATCTGAGACGGAGTAGATATATATAGCTGACTAGTACATCTCTACATGGTTCTCAGGGTTGGTACTCTCATCATACTTTGTTGCAACAACTAACGGCTTGAATTTGATAGGGGTTGGGAAGTTGACTATTTTTGTCAAAAAAGGAGAACCTTTCGAATATCCCCTCTGCAAGGGGTCATGGCTGTTAAGGATGTCTCCAATATTATTTTCTAGCCTTTGAATTGAGTCGTTTCAAGGCCTCTTGGCCACTCCAACAATGTCATCCTGGCCAATGTTATACCATGCCACCTCAACTAGCCGAACAGAGGGCTCCCCTATTGCTGATAGGCATCAGCTATTCACCTCTCAATAACCCTTGTCTCATCCATATGGGGTCAACAATCTGCCCTCGCCCTCCTCGAGCCAGCATTGCTCCTTGACCTGGACAGACTTTATCTCAAATCACCAACTGGGATGATCCTTTTAAAGTCTTGCCCTCTACTCAATCGATCAAAAGCTGAGCCCCTTGGTCGAGAATCAGAACTCGACCTCCTATCACGACCTCAGCTTCCTTGGGTGCGGTGCACCGTATTCCCTGATACTTCGTTTGGCTCCCAACAATCAATTTTAGCATCCTCGGCCTCATAATCATTATATCGGTCCTCCGAGCAGGGCTGACCTTGCCTCCCTAGGCGTAAATACCTAGGGTCAGCAACGTCCCTCCGTCGCTGAAGAGGATTTAAATCCTTGCGAGGTTCCTGGGGTGGTCCCCTGTCCCCCTAGTGATGCTCCCCAGTTGTCGAAGCAATCGCCTTAGGCAGGGCTCCTGCTGTCCTGATTACTACATTCTGGCTAAAGGAAACCAGCTCCTCTTGTATTTCCCATTGGCTTGCAGCCAAGGATTTCAATGCGGCTTCCACCTCAGCCATTTTTGACTGAGGAGGCGCGTTGCTAGAACTAGGGCCACCAGCTAGTGGTGGTGGTGGAAATTTTGATGCTATGTATTAAACCTTATAGATGAGCTGTAGTTGAGGAGAAAAATCCTTGTAGCTCAACAAGATCTCTTTCAATGGTGAAAATAACTCCATGAGAGAGGATGGCTGGTTCACCACCAGAGATTCCGATGAGGACTAGATAAAGGAGGGAAGAGATGATACTACTCGTTCCCACAGATGGTGCCAGACTCATGATGCAGTGATCAGCACCACCAGATCAAGATGAAATTATGAATAGATTAAACTCAATCAAAACACAACAATGGAGATGTATATATGTGTATGTGAAAGAGGGAGATGAGGATAAAAGGATGAACTCAGTGATATAAAGTGGTTCAGCCATTCAAGCCTACGTCCACTGTGTGAGTGTGTGAGAAATTCACTAAACAAGGACACTAATGGCCATGGATACAACACTCAAGTTGTCTCTCTCTTTTGTATACAATTGGACAGAGTTTTATTAGGGTTATCAAAATTAAATCCCTTCTCATGGAGGAGATGAAGAGTATATATAGGAGTTGGGGGGTGTCATGTACCCCCTAAGCATGTAACCAGTATGTTCATGAGGAAACTCCCAATAAAATGAAGACACATGTCCCTGGCATATGGATACAATAATTAGGTAATATTCCCTCATGTGAGGGAAGGATCTTGTTGCAACGGTTTTTCCCATGTGGGATCTTCCAAGATGGAACCTTGTATAGTAAATATCATTTGAAGGAGTATCGACCTGGCCGAGGACGATGTTACCGATATAGAGCATGACTTAACATGGGAAACTGCCAAGTGTAATCTCTGCTGAAGAGTGTCGGTCGAGGTTGACTGATCGATAGTAACCTAGCATCGATTGTATGAGTAGATGAAAGGATCCATGATTGCCGAAGCGCTTCCCCAAAAGTGTCAGCCCTCCAGAAATCCAATGATACTATAGACGAGGCCGAACCTAGTTATTTACGAGTCTTGGAAACACCCTATAAACTCCAACTGGAAGCTCGGTTGTCTGGGTTAGAAGGTCTCATATGCAGATAAGGGAATATTTGGGTATATCAGGCACCTCCAATGGCACACAAACAACACCGTGAGTAGAACGAACACCTTGTGTGAATCCATCTTAACCCATAGCAACTGGTCTCATAACAGCTGGACTTATGGTTTGAGGATCGAACCTAAACACGAATTTAAAAATAGGGACACTTAGGCTTGAAAACCTATTGCGGGGAGGGGGGAGGGGAGGGGCGTGGATCACCAAGGACACCTAAACGGCACTTTGATGGCAGGAACACCTCATAATAATCCAAAGTAACACGTAGAAGCCAACTTTGGGATTCCCAATTTGAGGATAGTACCCCAAAACAAATTCAAAAATAGACACACTTTGGCTTAAAAACGTGTCTTGAGGGGTGTGAAAACCCAGTGGAACCCAATTAGCATTATAAGGGGCACGACCACCTCATGTCCATATAACGTAACATGTAGAAACTATTCGCATAGTTGAGGGACTCTCAGTTTTAGGGTAGCACCCAAAAACGAATTTGAAAACAGACACACTTTGGCTTCAAAACGTGTCATGGGGGCGGGAACACCAGCTGTACTCAAATAGCACTGCCAGTGGCAGGAGAACCTCGTGCACCTCTAACATAAAACCTAGCAACCAGACACGCAACTATGGAACTCTCAATTTGGTGATTGTACACAAGCACAAATTTAAAAACAAGCACAATTAGACTTGAAAAATGTCGTGGGGGCGGGCAACCTCAACGGCATTCAAATGGCACCGCGAGTTTCAGGAACACCTTATGGGCATCTGATGTAACACGTAGCATCCGTTTATATAGCCGCATGACTCTTGATCTGAGGTAAGGACACGAATTCGAAAATAGGTACACTTAGGGTTGAAAGTGTGCCGCTACAAGTGGAATGTACACCTCGTGAGCATATAACATGAAAAATTACAGAAGTCTGCGTAGCCGTAGGACTCCCGGTTTGAGGATAGGATCTAAAAATGAATTCAAAATCAAGCACACCTAGGCTTGAAAACATGCCATAGGGGAGACGAGCACCCCCAACGACACCCAAATAGCACCATAAGTGACATGAACAACTCGTGCTCATCATACAAAACATGTAGCAGCCACTAGCAGCGCCACGAGACTCCCAATTTGAGGATTGGACACGAATTCGAAAATAAGCACACATAGTCTAGAAAACGTGCCGCGAGGGGGCGGGCTCCCTGTCAGAATGCAAACGACACTGCGAATGACTTAAAAATCATGTGCATCCAACGTAACACGTTGCGATTGTGCAGCCACGGGTCTCCCGGTTTGAGAATTGGACACGAATTAGAAAACAGACACACTAAGGATTGAAAATGTGTCGTGGGGGTAGGCACCCCCTGTGGCACCCAAACAATAATACAAGTGGTACGAGCACCTCATGCGTATCCAACATAACACGTAGCAACTGACTGCAGATCCATGAGACTCCTGATTTGTTGGTAGAACCCAAACACGAATCCAAAAATAGGCACATATAAGCTTTAAATAGTACCATGGGGGATGGTAACCCCTAGCGGCATCCAAACGTCACTATGAGTGGAACGAACACCTCACACGTGTCCAACGTAACACGTAGCAATTGACAACATAGCCTCAGACCTCTCGGTTTGAGGATAGGACGCAAATTCAAAAACAGGCACACTTGGGCTTGAAAACATGACTTGTGAGTGGTACAAACAAATCGTGAATGTCCAAGGTAATACATAGCACCTGGATTCCCAACCACGGGACTCCCAGTTGGAGGATATGAACCAAAGACGAATTCAAAAATAGGCACACCTAAGCCTAAAAATCTGCCGCGAGGAGGGACGGGAACCCCCAGTAGAACCCAAATAGCACTACGAGTGGCACGTACACTTCGTTCACATCTAACGTAACACAGCAACCATTCATGTAGTTGCGGAACTCCCGATTTTAGGATAAGACCGAAACACGAATTTGAAAATACGAACACTTGCGCTTAAGAATGTGTCGCGGCGGGTGGGGGGAGCCCCAGAGGCACCTAAACAGCACCGCGAGTGGCACAAACACATCGTACGCATCCAACATAACACGTAACAATCGACCGCACACTCACACGACTCCAAATTTGAGGATAGGGCATCAATTCTAAAACTGGACACTTAGGCTTGAAAACGTGCCGCTAGGAAGCGGGCACACCCAGAGGCACCCAAACGGCACCGCGAGTGATACGAAAAACTCGTTTGCATATATAATAACACTTGGCATCCACTCACACAGCCGCGGGACTCCCGATTTGATGATAGGAACCAAACATAAATTCAAAAATAGGCACACTTAGGCTTGAAAAAAAGTCGAGGATGGGGGGGAGGACCTCATGGGGAACCAAAATGCCACTGTAAGTGGCACAAACTCCTCATACGTACCCAAAGTAACATGTAGAAACCCGTAATTTAGCCACAGGACTCTCGGTTTGAGGTTAGGACCCAAAGGTAATCCAAAAACAGGCACACTTTGGCATGAAAGCATGTCGCGACGGTGTAGGCACACCAGCGGCACCTAAGCGACATTGCAAGTGGCACTATCACCTCTTATGCGTCCAACATAACGCATAGAAATTTTCCAGATAGGTTCGGGCCTCTCGGTTCGAGGATATGATCCAAACATGAATTCAAAAACAGGCATACTTAGGTTTGAAAGCATGTCGCGGGTTGGGGGTCACACCTAGAGGCACTCATACGGAACTGCGAGTGGCACGACCACCTTGTGCGTGTCAAACGTAACACGAAGCAAGCGACAGCATAGCCGCAGGCCTCTCAATTTGAGGATAGGACCCAAATTTAATAATACGCATACTTAGGATTGAAAAAGTGTCGTGGTGGTGGTGGTGGGGGGAAGGGCACTCCCAACAGAACCCAAAGGGAATCGCAAGTGGAATGAAGACAACGTACGTGTCTGACGTAACACTTAGGAACTCGCTACCCAACCATGGGACTCCTAGTTTGAGGATAGGATCCAAAAATGAATTCAAAACATGCACACCTAGGCTTGAAAACGTGTCGCGAGGGGGACGATCACCCCCCAGTAGCACCCAAACAGGACCACGAGTGGCACGTGCAGTTCATGCACATCCAATGTAACACGTAGGAACTGTTCGTGTATTTGGGGGACACCCAATTTGAGGATAGGACCCAAAAACAAATTAAAAAATAGGCACACTTAGGCTTGAGAATGTGCCACGGGGGGTGGGGGGACCCTAAGTGGAACCTAAACAGCATCGCGAGTGGCACGAACACCTCATGCATGTCAAACATAACACATAGAAATTAACCGTCCCGTCGTAGGACTCCTAGTTTGAGGATAGGAGATGAATTCTAAAAGAGGCACAATTATGCTTGAAAACTAGCCGTGGGGGCGGCCACTCCTAGAGGCACGAAAAATGGCACCGTGAGTGGTACGAAAAACTCGTGTGCCTCCAACATAACACTTAGCAACTGGTCGCATACACATGGGACTCTTGATTTGAGGATAGGAACCAAACATGAATTTGAAAATAGGCACACTTAGGCTTGAAAACCTATTTGTGGGGGGGAGGGGGGGACCTCCTGTGAAACCCCAATGTCACTACAAGTGGCACAAACCCCTCGTGAGCACCCAACGAAACACATAGAAACCTATTGTGTAGCCGCATGACTCTCGATTTAAGGATACGATCCAAAAAAAGATTCAAAAACAGGTACATTTTGGTTTGAAAACGTGTTCTAGCGGGGCGGGCACACCCAGCGGCCCCCAAACAACACCCCGAGTGACAGGAGTACCTCGTACTTATCCAAAATAACACGTAGAAATTGTCCATGCATCTACAAGACTACCAGTTTGAGGATAGGACCCAAATACGAAGTCGAAAATAGGCACACTTAGACGTGAAAACATGTCGAGGGGTGAGCACCCCAGCGACACCCAAACGGTCCAACAGTGGCACGAACACCTCATGGGCATCCAACGTAACACGTAGAAACCGGACGCACGACCGTAGGACTCGCAGTTTGAGGGGGGACACAAATTTGAAAATAGGCACACTTAGGGTTGAAAACGTGGCTTGGGGGGGCGACACCCCAAGTTGACCGCAAGTGGCACAAACACCTCGAGCGCGCCTAACATAAAATGTAGCAATCGACTGCGCATCCTCGGGACTCTTGGTTTGAGGATAGGAACCAAACACGAATTCGAAAACATGCACACTTAGGCTTGAAAACTTGTCGCGTGGGGGGGGGGAGGGGAGACGGCCTCCTACGGAACCCAAATGTCATTTGTAAGTGGCATGAACTCCGTGTGCTCACCCAATGTAACACGTAGAAACCTGTCGTGTAGCCGCCGAATTCTTAGTTTAAGGATAGGATCTAAAAGGGAATTAATAAAAAGGTACACTTTGGCATGAAAATGTGTCGTGGAAGGGCGAACACACCTGTGTCCCCCTAATAACACCTCGTACGCATCCAACATAACACGTAACAATCAGCCAGGTAGCTGCGAGACTCCTGGTTTGAGGATAGGACCTAAGAATGAATTCAGAAGTAGGCACACTTAGGCATGAAAACAGGTCGTGGGGGGCGGGTACCCCTAGTGGAACCCATATGGCACTGCAAGTGGCATGAACACCTCGTATGTGTCCAACAAACCACGTAGCAATCAAAAGCGTATCCGTAGACCTCTTAGTTTGAGAATATGACACAAATTCAAAAATAGGCACACTTAGGCTTGAAAAACTACTGTCGGGGGGAGGGCATCCCCAACGTAACCAAAATGGAATCGCGAGTGCCATGGACACATCATGTGTGTCCAACCTAACACATAGCAGCCGACTACCCAACCATGGGACTCCCAGTTTGAGGATAGGACCCAAACACGAATTATAATATTGGTACACTTAGGCTTGAAAATATGCCGCGAGGGGGTATAAGCACCCCTAGCAGCACCCAAACAGTACCACGAGTGATACATAAACTTCATGATTATCCAATGTAACAAGTAGAAACTGTTATTGTAGTGGCGGGACACCTGATTTGAGAATAGGACCCAAACAAAAATTCTAAAACAGGCACACTAACGCTTGAAAATGTGTCACGGGGGTGGTGGGGACCGTAAGCAGCACTAAAATAACACCATGAGTGGCATGAACACATCGTACACATCCAATGTAACACGTAGCAATCGTTCGTGCAATCGCATGACTCCTGGTTTGAGGATAGGACATGAAATCTAAAACAAGCACACTTAAGCTTGAAAACTTGCCGCAGGGGGCGGTCACCCCAGAGGCACCCAAAAGCACCACGAGTGGAACAAAAAACTCATAAGTGTTAAACATAACATTTAGCAAGCGATCTTACAGCCACGAGATTCTCGATTTTAGGATAGGAACCAAACATGAATTCAAAAACAAACACACAGGCTTGAAAACCTATCGCGGGGGGACGAGTATGTCCTGTGAAACCCAAATGTCACTACAAGTGGTATGAACTCCTCGTGTGCACCCAAAGTAACACGTAGAAACCGATCGTGTATCTGTATGACTCTCGTCTGAGGATAGGACCAAAAAATGAATTCAAAACAGGCACATTGCATCCAAAAAACAAGTCGCGACGAGGTGAGCACACCCAGTGGCACCCAAACTACACCGCAAGTGGCACGAGAACCTCATATGCATCCAACATAACACATAGTAATTGGAAATGCATTTGCAAGACTCCCTATTTTAGAATAGGACCAAACACGAATTTGAAAATGACACTTAGGCTTGAAAACTAGCCGCAGGGGGCGGGCACCCCTAGCGAAACCCATACGGAACCGCGAGTGGCATGACCACCTCGTGTGTGTTCATCGTAACATGTAGCAATTGACGGCGTACCCACAGGACTCTCGATTTGAGGATAGGACACAAATTCAAAATTAGGCACACTTAGGCTTGAAAATCTGTCGCCAGGGGAGAGGACACCCCCAGCGGAACCCAAATGGAATCGCGAGTGGAACGAACAACTCGTGCATCTCCAAAATAACACATAGCAACCAGCTACCAAGCCACAAGACTCCCAGTTTGAGGATAGGACCCAAATACGAATTAAAAAACAAGCTCACTTAGGCTTGAAAACGTATCGCGAGGGGGGATGAGCACCCTTAGCATAACCAAAATTGCACCACTAGTGGCACGTACACTTCCTGCACATCCAATGTAACATGTATTTACCATTAGGGTAGTCGTGGGACTCCCCATCTGAGGATAGGACCCAAATAAGAATTCCAAAATTAGCAGACTTAGTCTTGAGAACGTGCTGCGGGGGGTGAGGGACCCAAAGTGACACCTAAATAGCACCGCGAGTAGCACGACGTGTGCATCCAACGTAACACATAGAAATTGTCCATGCAGTCACAGAACTCCCAATTTGAGGATAGGACATGAATTCTAAAATAAGCAGACTTGGGCTTAAACACGTGCCGTGGCGGGTGAGCAACTCCAGTGGCACCCAAAACGGCACTGTGAGTGGCACAAAAAACTTGTGTGCATACAACATAACACTTAGCAACCGGTCGTACAACCACGGGTCTCCTGATTTGAGGATAAGAACCAAACAAGAATTCAGAAACAGGCACACTTAGGCTTGAAAACCTGTCGCGGGGGAGAGAACGTCCTATGGAACCCAAATGTCACTTCAAGTGTCATGAACTCCTCATGCACACCCAAAGTAACACGTAGAAACCTATCGTGCAGCCGTAGGACTATCGGCTGAAGATAGGACCCAAAAACGAATTCAAAAATAGGCACACGTTGGCTTGAAAATGTGTCGCGGTGGGGAGGGCACACCTAGCGGCACCCAAACGACACTGTGATTGGCAATATAACCTCGTACGCATAAAAAATAACAAGCAGCCATCGACCACGCAGCTACGGGACTCCCGATTTGAGGATAGGACCCAAACACGAATTCTAAAAGAGGCACACTTAGGCTTGAAAACATGCCCGGGGGGAGGGGCTAGCACCCCCAGCGACACCCAAATGACACCGCAGTGGCATGAACACCTCTTGTTCATCCAACATAACTCATAACAACTGGATGAGCGTCTATAGGACTCTCAGTTTGAGTAGAGATACGAATTTGAAAATAGGTACACTTAGGATTGAAAACGTGGCTTGGGTGGACGGCACCCCAAATTGACCACGAGTAGAACAAACACCTCATGCGCATCTAACATAAAATGTTGCAATCGTATGCCCGGCCTTAGGAATCTTGGTTTAAGGATAGGAAAAAAAACACAAAATCTAAAATAGGCACACTTAGGCTTGAAAACCTATCAGGGGGCAAGGACCTCTTACGAAACAAAAATGGCACTCTAAGTGGCACGAACTCCTCATGCACACCCAAAGTAACAAGTAGAAACCTGTAGTGTATGTGCAAGAATCTCATTTTGAGGATAGGACCCAAAAGAAAATTCAAAACACAGACACACTTCGACATGAAAACTTGTCACTATGGGTCGGGCACACCCATTGGCACCCAAATGACATCGTAATTGTCACAAGAACCTCATACGCATCCAACATAACATGTAGCAATCGTCCACATAGGTGCAGGACTCTCGATTTGAGGATAGGACCCAAACACAAATTCAAAAATAGGCACACTTAGGCTTGAAAACATGCCGTGTGGGGTGGGCACCCCTAGCGGCACCGCGAGTGCCATGAACACCTTGTGTGTCCAACGTAACACGTAGTAACCGAAAGCATAGCCGCAGGCCTCTCAGTTTGAAGATAGGACACAAATTCAAAAATAGGCATACTTCGGCTTGAAAATGTGCTATCGTAGGGAGGGCACCCCCAGTAGAACCCAAATGGAATCGCGAGTGGTACGAACACATCGTACGTGTCCAACGTAACACATAACAATCGACTACCCAGCCTCAGAACTCCAAGTTTGAGAATAGGACTCAAATGTGAATTAAAAATTAGGCACACTTAGTCTTAAAAAGAGGAGAGAGGGGGTACGAACACCCCCAACAACACTCCCAGGAGTGGCATGTACACTTCGTCCACATCCAATGTAACATGTAGAGACCGTATGTGTAGTCGCGGAACTCTCGATTTGAGGATATAACACAAACACGAATTCAAATATAGGCACACTTAGGCTTGAGAACGTGTCATGGGGGTGGGGGACTCCATGTAGCCCAAATAGCACTGAGAGTGGCACTAACACCTCGTGCGCGTCCAACGTAACATGTAGCAATCGGTCACGCAGTCGCTGGACTCCTGATTTGAGAATAGGACATGAATTATAAAATAGGCACACTTAGGCTTGAAAACGTGCTACTGATAGCGGGCTCCCCCACAGGCACCCAAACGGCGCCGCGAGTGGCATGAAAAACTCATGCATGTCCAACATAACACTTAGCAACCGGTATCATAGCCTCGAGACTCCTGATTTGAGGATATGAACCAAACATGAATTCGAAAAAAGCCACACTTAGGGTTGAAAACTTATCCGGGGGGGGTTCTCCTACGGAACCCAAATATCACTACAAGTGGAACAAACTCCTCGTGCGCACCCAAAGTAACACATAGAAACCTATCGTGTAGCCACAAGACTCTCTATTAGAGGATATGACCCCAAAACAAATTCAAAAATAGGTACACTTAGGCTTGAAAATGTGTCGCGACGGGGCAATCATCCCAGAGGCACACAAACGGCACCATGAGTGGCACAAAAAACTCGTGCGCATCCAATATAACACTTGGAAATCAATTGCACATCCACTAGACTCTCTATTTGAGGATGAGAACCAAACAGGAATTCAAAAATAGGCACATTTAGGCTTGAAAACCTATCGCGGGGGCGAGGACCTCCTGTAGAACCCAAATGTCGCTGCAAGTGGCATGAACACCTCGTGAGCACCCAAAGGAACATGAAGCAAACGTTCATGCAGCCGTATGACTCTCGATTTGATGAAGGACATGAATCTGAAAATAGACACACTTAGGGTTGAAAATGTGACTTGGGGGGCGACAAGCCAACTTGACCAAGAGTGGCACAAACACCTCGTGCGTGTCTAATATAAAATGTATCCATCGTCTGTGAAGTCATGGGATTCTCGTATTGAAGATAGAACCCAAACATGAATACAAAAACAAAGCACACTTCGGCTAGAAAACATTTCGCGACGGGATGACCACCGCCCGCGGAACCCAAATGGAACTGCGAGTGGCCCCAACACTTCATATGTGTCCAATGTAACACTAAAAACTAGTCATGCAGCCGCAGGACTCCATTTGAGAATAAGACCCAAACACAAATTCAAAACCATGCACACTTAGGCTTGAAAACATGTCGTGGGGGGATAATCAACCCCAATGGCACCCAAATGGAATCGTGAGTGGCACGAACACCTCGTGCACATATAACATAAAATATAGCAATTGTTTGCGCAACCGCAGGACTCCCAGCTTGAGGATAGGATGCAAACATGAATTCAAAAATAGGCACACTTAGGCTTGAAAACATGTCGCTTGTGGGCACCCCCAGGAGCACCCAAATAGCATCGCAAGTGTCACGAACACATCGTGCCCAGCCAATATAACATGTAGCAATCAGCCACACAGTTGCGGGACACTTAGACTTGAAAACATACCATGGGTGTTGGTCACCCCCAGCGGCAACCGAACGGTACCACGAGTGGCAAAAACACCTCATGCGTGTCCAACATAACACATAGCAATCAGTTGTGCAACCGTGGGCCTCATGGTTTGAGGATATCTCCCAAACATGAATTCAAAAATAGGCGCACTGATATGCCCCAAATGTACCATCTTGGCTCAGATACATAAACCTCGGCCAAGGGTATGGATGACATTGGAAGGGCCTTGAATCAATGACCAGCGGCCTCGGCCAAAGCAAGGTCGGTCATGTCCGAGGTTACTACCAACCTCATCCAGAGAGGTCTTCATGACACGAGAATAGTTATTCATTAGGTCATTCAGGGGCTGACAACCTCAGCTAGGAGTAGGCCGAGGTTACAGAAGATAAACTTCCATCAAGGCCAACTTCAGCAGGGAATCAGTCGATGTTCCTAGCATGTTCCAGCTTAACCTCGGCCCAGGCCGACGTTATTCCTTCTCTTACCTTACCTTGGCTTCACATAAGCCGAGACCATTATGGACCATCTCGGATTGGATAAATAGCTAGACCTTACCAACCTCAGACTCTTCCAGGCCGAGGTTGTGACCAAGCACAGATGGCCGAGCTCTTATTGTCATATGTGTGTATAAGGACACGTGGACACAAATCAGTTATAACAAATCATTACCCTCACGTGGGGGGAATATTTCATCATCATTCTTTACATGTGACAAGGACAGATGTCTTCATCATATTGGCTAGATCAACACACAATGCTCATTGCATGCATGGGGGGTACACTATACCCTCCAGGCACTATAAATACTTGTCTTCTCCTTCTTAGAAAGGGCCCAAAATTAGCAACCCTAGCTGAAACTCTATTCAAATACCAGTAGAGAGAGAAAGCTTGAGTGGTTGTATCTATGGCCATTAGAGCCCTCATACACTGATACACATCACACACTTGCACAGTGGACGTAGGCCTAATTGGCTGAACCACTCATATTTCGGTGTAAATCCTCTTCTCCTCATCTCCCTCTACTATGTCTGTATATACCCTTATACTTCCATTGTTAACATTGAATTGAGCTCACAAACACCTTGAAGGGTGGTGTTGTTTCCAGCATCATCATTTTGGCACCGTCTGTGGGAACGAGAAGTTGTCTCTTCCTCTTCTTTTGCTTAGCCTCATCGGAGACTCTGGTGGTGAACCAGGCCCCACCCCTTGCGTGGAGCTGTTTCACCATTGAAAGAGACCTTGTAAGGTATTAAGCTTATTTACTAATCAATCTATTTTGTGCTAACACATGGCACCAGAATTACCACCGCCTCTTCCGCCACCTGGAGCGGGGGGACCTAGCTCCAGCCAGACACCGCCCCAATCCGAAATGGCGGAGGTGGCCGCAGCCTTGAGGTCTTTGGCTGCAACACAACAAGCAATGCAGGAGAAGTTTGCACAGCTCAGCCAAAATATGATGAGGCCACCTAGAGTTTCACCGAAAATGATCACTCCAGCGGCTGTTCAGCCTCATCCGGACGCCAGGGGACCACCCCAGGCACCGCGGAAGGATCGACCTGCACCCCAGCGGAGGAGGGATGTTGCTGACCCTAGGCACTTGCGCCTGGGGAGGCAAGGAAACCCTTGCCCAGAGGACATGTATGATGATCTGGAGGCGGAAGATGTTCCGAAAGAATGTTGGGAGCCGTATGAGGTTTCAAACAATACAGTTCATCCTATCCAACGAACCCAAGGCTTCAGGGGCAGAAGAGGTCAAGAAGACCAACAACGAGGATCAGCCTTTGATCGACTAAGCAGAGGTTCGGCCTTTCAAAGGATCAGCCCCATAAATGACCTAAGACATAGGTTGTCAAGGTCGAGAAGTGCAGCTGGCTCATAAAGAGAAGAGAGGCAACGTCAGCCTCATCCGGGACGAGGAAGGGACCAAGAAGAGGTCAACAGCAGGCGTTGTGTTGCGGTGGGGGAACCCTCAGTTCACCCCTTGGAGGTGGCAGGGGACAACCTTGGCCAGGCTAACGTTGCAAGGCCATGGAATGACTCCATCCAACGTCTTGAGAACAAGATAGGAGACCTCATCAAAATTAGGGACCCACTGCAAAGGGTTTTCACAGAAGGCTCTCTGTTCCTGGCTAAGATAGTGAGCTTCCCTACCCCATCCAAGTTCAAGCCACCCACGGTGACTCCCAAGTATGACGGTATCACCAATCCTGTTCATCATATTAAGATGTACCAGTCAGCAGCAGACATTTACTCAATACCGGATGAGATGAAGTGTCAGACCTTCTCCGGAACTTTGACGGGAGCTGCGCACATATGGTTTACTTCTCTTTCGAAGAATTCAATTGAGAAATTTAAGGGCTTGGCTGAACGGTTCATTCACAATTTCTACTTTGGGGTAAGACCTCAAAAGAAGACCACCCATCTGTTGTATGCAAGTAAGGCAAGCACTAGAACCTAAGAGACTACATTGCCAGATTCAACAAAGAAAAACTTGAGGTTGAGGATTACTAAGAGAATATTGCCATGACCGCCCTCATAAGAGGTCTTCAGAAGGGGAAGATATTGTGGAAACTTTCGGAAGACCCTCCAAAATCCATGGTGGAGCTATTGGCAACTGCATGGAAGGTCATGAACGCTGAAGAGGCCATGGACGCTAAGTATGAGGACGAGAACGGCAGTGGTAGCAAAAAGTCCCAAAGGAAATAGGATGGAAAGAAGAGGTCAGCTGATGACAAGTTTGCGCGTTATACCCCCCTTACGATAAGCTGCGAACACATCCTCAATGAGATCAAGAATGACCGATCTCTGAGATGGCCAGAAAAGCTGAAGGATCCTCCACATAAGTGGAATCAGAACTTATGGTGTGAATTCCACCAAGACCATGGTCATGTAACAGCCAAGTGCTTTGACTTGAAGGATGAGATCGAGAAGATGTTAAAGTCAGGGAAGTTGAGGAAATATATTGATGGCAAAGCTCCTAAAATGGGAAGAGATGACCCCAAAAAGAAGAGGAACGACAGATGTCGCGATGACACCCCAACAAGAAGAGATGATGGCTCAAACGGAGATGATGAAGACGATACAAACCTCCCTCCAAAAGATGACAACACCCCAGTGAAGAGGGTTGGTATGATCTCCTTTGGCATTAGAACCATATACGGAGGACTCGCGGGGGGTGGTTCTGAGGTTGCTGACAAGAATGCCCATGTGGTAGAGGCCAAGTCAGTGGCAAAGCTTGAAGTTGTAAATCTAACATCTTCCGATACAACGCAGAAGATAAAGAAGGTGGACGTAGACACCCTTATAGTTGGGTTCTCTCGACTCGACTTCAAGGGCATCTTAGCCCCACATGATGACCCTTTGGTAATTACAATAAGGGTGCATGGATGCGAGGTGCAGAGAATTCTCGTGGATGGTGAAAGTTCCGCAGATGTGATGTTTTGGCCCTGCTTCAAGAGCCTAGGTCTTAGCAGAGCTAGGCTGGTACCCTATCATCATCCTTTAATGGGATTCAGCGGTGAAAAAGTCCACCCATTGGGCATGTATGAGATGGATGTACAGATGGGTGACTAATGGCCTAAGAGGTTAACCCGGAAGATCAATTTTTTCGTAATGGAAAAAAATCTCTTCTCGGCCTATAACCTCATCATAGGAAGAGTAGCCCTTAAAGAGTTTGAGGACGTGCCGTCGACGGTCCACCAGATGCAAAAATTCCTGACTCCTTATGGGGTAGGGGAAGTGCAGGGTGACCAGACCATAGCACGAGAATGCTAATTTAACTCGGCCGAAGATAGGGAGGCCCATAAGAGGGCAACCACCATTTATAACATTGATACTCTTGACCCAAGAGATGAAACAAAGTTGAAAAATGGAGAGGCCGCGGAAGAGGTAGAATCCATCGTCCTCAATGAGAACGAACCGGAAAAAACTGTCCAGGTCGGTAAAGCCTTAAAAGCAGAAATCAAGGAAGAACTGATAAGCTTCTTGAGAAAGAGGCAGAGTGTCTTCGCTTGGAGTCATGCATACATGACCGGCATCAACCCTGAGGTTACGTGTCACAATCTCAACGTGACTAAAGATGTCAGTCCTATCAAACAAAGACGAAGAGTTTACTCCAGGGAGAAATATGATGTCATCCGGGAAGAGGTTAAAAAATTGGAAGAGGCTGAGTTTATTAGAGAAGTCATATATCCGGAGTGGCTATCGAATGCAGTAATTATGCCCAAAGCCAATGGAAAATGGAGAATATGCATTTATTTTACCGACCTGAACAAGTCTTTCCCAAAAGACAGCTATCCCTTACCTCGGATAGATTAGATGGTAGATGCTACTTTAGGGTATGAGCTCATGAGCTTCATGGACGTATATTCAGGCAACAATCAGATCTTCATGGATGCAGAAGACTCAGAGAAGACAGCCTTCATTACCGACAAAGGGACATACTGCTATAAGGTTATGCCCTTCAGTCTGAAGAATGCGGGGGCGACATACCAACGTCTTGTGAATAAGATGTTCGAAGACCAAATAGGCAAGACTATGGAAGTGTATGTAGACGATATACTGACAAAGATCTTAAAGGCCTGCACTCATGTGGCAGACCTTCAACAGACTTTCAATACCATGGACCTGTATAGGATGAAGCTCAACCCGGCGAAGTGTGTCTTCGGGGTAGGAGCTAGGAAGTTTCTTGGATTCATCATCAATCAAAGAGGAATAGAAGCGAACCCTGAGAAAATCAGGGCTTTGCTCGACATGAAGACTCCAAAGAGTATCAAGGACGTTCAAAGGGCTTCACTCAATAGATTTGTTTCCAGAGCAACAGACAAGTGCCTTCCGTTCTTCAAGGTGCTCAGAAAAGCCTTTGAATGGGACGAAGAGTGCGGAGAGGCTTTTAACCAACTTAAGTCCTACCTTGGGTCCCCCTTGCTCTTGTCTCGGCCCATAGTAGGAGAGAAAATGTATATTTATCTAGCAGTCTCTGAATCGTCTATAAGTGCAGCCATAGTACGGAAAGACGTTGGGATCCAAAGGTCTATATACTTCAACAGTAAAGCCCTTCAAGGGTCTGAGCAGAATTACCCTCGGATGGAAAAGTTAGCCTACGCCCTAATACATGCTTCAAGGAAGATGAAGCCCTACTTTTAATCCCATTATATGGTCGTCCTCACCGATTCCCCACTAAGATAGGTCCTTCATAAACCTTAGAAGTCGGGAAGATTGATGACCTGGGCCATTGAGTTAGGGGAGTATGACCTTACCTATCAGCCAAGGGTGCCCATCAAAGGGCAGGCGCTTGTGGACTTCGTTGCTGAATTCACATGGGAAGAGACTAAGGTAGATGACCTAGAGACTGAAGAAGGGTCGAACAATAATGTCCTCTGAGACATGGAGGAGGTTGTACCGAATGTCTTCCAAGACCGAGAAGAGGTTGTGCCCAAGGAAGTCAAAAATGGAATAGCCGAAAATGAGGAGGACCGGTACCTCTTCAAGCTTGGGATCTTGTCAGAAGGGGGATTCTCATTGGATGAAGACGTCTGGAACCTCTATGTTGATGGGTCTTCTTGTGACAGTGGAAGCGGTGCAGGGCTAATACTTTCAGCTCCAGATGGTACCAATATTGAGTATGCATTGAGGTTCAACTTCAAGGCATCTAACAACAAGTCAGAATATGAGGCCATGATAGCAGGACTCTCGTTGGCAAAAACTCTGGGAGTGGGATGACTTCTACTTCATAGTGACTCTAGGTTAGTTGTTAATCAAGTGTTGGGGGTTTATGAGGCCAAGGATGAAAGGATGGCCAAATACCTGAAGAGGGTTCGAACAATGCTGGAAGGTTTCAAAGAGGTAAAGATGAAGAGGATACCCCGAAAAAACAACAGCCACACTGATGCATTAGTAATATTGGCCTCGGCAACGAAGACAGACATCAGAAGAACAGTTCCGGTCGAGGTCTTACCTAGGGAAATAATCGAAGAAGAATAGGTTAGTAATTCTTGCCTCAATTTAAACCTGGGGGACTCATGGATGGACTCCCTCGTCAGATATATCAAAGATGGAGAGCTGCCGGAATCCAAGATAGAAAGGAGGAAATTAAGATACAAGGTAGTAAATTTTATCCATAATAGGGGACGTCCTATATAAGAAGGGATTCATATTACCTCTCCTCAGATGTGTTCATCCCACAGATGTTCCCAGCATCTTATAGGAGGTACATGAGGGTTCTTGCTCCAATCACATAGGAAGAAGACCCTTGGCTAAGAGAATTACACAGGGGTACTGGTGGCCAACCTTGGCCAAAGATGCTGCAGCTTACGTGAAGAGGTGCGATAAATGTTAGAGATTATCCACTATTCCTCACCAACCTCATTAGCCTATGACGTTAATCAATTCCCCTTGGCCGTTTGCAGTCTGGGGAATTGACTTAGTAGGACCCCTGCCAAGGGCCACCAATAATTACCGATTTCTAATAATTGCCATTGATTACTTCTCAAAATGGGTGGAGGCAGAGCCTATGATAACGATTACGGAGCAGAAGACCTTCCAATTTATTTGGAGGAACATCATATGCAGACACGGCCTCCCAAACACTCTCATCTCAGACAATGGAAACCAGTTCAAGAACTCTTCCCTAGAGAAGTATTGCGAAAGAGTTGGGATAAAACAGTTCTTATCTTCTCCTGGCCGGCCTCAGGCAAATGGCCAGACTGAAGGCACCAACAGAACAATCCTTGACGAAATAAATAAGAGGTTGGAAGAAGCTAAGGGGAGATGGACTGAAGAGGTTTATGCTGTGTTGTGGTCCTACAGGACAACAGTAAGAACACCGACAGGAGAAACCCCGTTCATGCTAGCACATGGCTCAAAGGTCGTCATACCAACAGAAGTGGGACTACCTACTCACAGGGAGAGAAGGCTAGACCTAGATCTGATCGAAGAGATAAGAGAAGACGTAAAAATCAGACAAGCAACTTACCAGCAGAGAGCAGTAAAATTGTACAATCAAAGGGTGAAATCAAGACCCATTGCCGTGGGAGATTTAGTACTGAAGAAGACATTGCAGAAGGCAAATAAGCTTCACCTAAATTAGCATGGTCCCTACAAAATGATTGAAGAGGTTGTACCCAGGACCTACATGCTACAAAACCTAGAGGGGGAACCTTTTTCTAATCCCTGGAATGCTGATCATCTAAAGAAGTATTACAGATGATGGTGCACTAGAGTTTGTGTCAATGTATTATCCGATGAAGAGATTATTAATGAAAAGATCATTTTCCTTATCAATTTTTGGTCCAATGAGCATTAATTTGGTGAAATTATTTATGAGGATAACATCTTATTTGATGACCTCAGACCTTATAACATCATGATTTGGTGGCAAGGTCTGAGGTAGGACATCATACTTGGATGACCTCAGACCCTTAACATCATTAATTTGGTGAAATTATTTATGAGGATAACATCTTAGTTGATGACCTCAAACCTTATAACATCATGATTTGGTGACAAGATCTGAGGTCAGACGTGTGACCTCAGACCCTTAACATCATTAATTTGGTGAAATTATTTATGAGGATAACATCTTCGTTGATGACTTCAGACCTTATAACATCATGATTTGGTTGCAAGGTCAGAGGTAGGACATCATACTTGGATGACCTCAGACCCTTAACATCATTAATTTGGTGAAATTATTTATGAGGATAACATCTCAGTTCATGACCTCGAACCTTATAACATCATGATTTGGTGACAAGATCTGAGGTCAGACGTCATACTTGGATGACCTCAGACCCTTAACATCATTAATTTGGTGAATTTTATGAGAATAACATCTTAGTTGATGATCGCAGACCTTATAACATTATGATTTGGTGATAAGGTCTGAGGTCAGACATCATACTTGGATGACCTCAGACCCTTAACATCATTAATTTGGTGAGACCTTATTGCATGGCAAAGAAAATCATCCAACAAACAATCCAGCAAGAGAAGAAATAAAATCCCTCCTCAGAGGTCGACTGATTAAGTGACAAATGGCAAAAATATAAAGTAACATTGTTCATCAGAGGTTACAGTTCGAATATATAGCGAAAAAGTACAAAAGCTTTACAAAAAAATAGCCTAAGGATTTGCAGGGACAGTGCTGACATCCTCGGCCTGATTCCATTGGCCGACGTTGGTCACCTCAGCCCCATCATCTCTGGGGTTGGCTCCCTCTATCTCTGTAACGTCCAGTGGCGCCGTCTCTGCAGGGGCAGCATCTTCCTCTTCAACCTCTTGAAGGGCTTGGGCAAATTGAGGGTTAGCAAAACCCAGACCTATGAAGTCAGAGGCTTTCAAGCTCCCTGACTCCTTTTCCTTAGCAGCCGCCCATTTGCCAATAGCCTTAATACCTCTTTCGAGGTACTCAAAGTCGAAGCTGATGAATTCATCTGAGACTTTATAATCAGCCAGAATCCCCTCAGAAGCATCCTCAAGGGCTGCTTTCACTGCAACGTCAACCTTATGCTCGAGAACGTCGTCCTTGGCCTTCAGAGCAATAGTGTGGTCCTTTTTAAGCTTGGAGATCTCTTTCTCCAACTCCTTAACCTTCTTATCAGACCCCTCAAAGGCAGACTTCAGACGGTCTACCTCTGCATTCAGAGAGCTTTGCATCTTCTCGGCCTCTTGGCCTTTCTGGATGAGGGGCAACTTCTTCAGAGTCCAGTTAGCAAGATGATGCATAGAAGCGAGGCCCTAAAAATTATGTGGTCATATATATAAGCTAAAATCCAAAACAGAGGTTACACTTCGAAGCTAAACTGAAATCCGAAGTCATACCTCAATAAACCTGTGAAGGCCAAACTCAACCAGCAGAGGGGTGTCCATGGATCGGTAAAAGCATTTGTCAGCATTGGTCATAGCAGAGCCGATGGCATCCAGCGCCTGCGAACTGTGGCCTATGATGCTATCATTAATTTTTAGTTGCTCTATACGAGCAGCCAATCCATCCGCAGAAGATATAGGGATGGCACAATCCCCACCTTTATTCTTCTACCTCTGATCCTCGGGGGCAGGATCGGTAACCTTTCTCTTCTTAGTGGCCTCGGCCCTCGAGGTTGAGGGAGGGGGAGGAGGAGCATTCAGACCTGCCTTTTTGACGAGCTTTGTTAAACTTGGTACTTCCATCTCCCACAACTCATCAGATATTCCCTTCGGATGCTCTGCAAAATAGAAAGGTCTGAGTTAGAGAATCATATATACATACATTCAGAGGTATAACTTGTTGAAATGAAAAGCACTTACCAAGCTCTATAAGAGGACTTCCTCCTAGACCAGTCTCAGAGAGGTAGTAGGGGGTCATCAGGTGCTCGAATTTGACAAGCATACCATGATCCCCCTAATCTTGAAGGTCTTTGACCTTCTTAAGATTTTGCTGGCTTAGCCCAGGGTCGGCCCTAGAAGCCATTGTAACATTTCCCCATCTCAGGGGCATTCTCGGCTCTAATGAGGAAGAGGGGGCACATGGACCAAATTCCCATGGACCTGAGGCAAATAAATAACGTGGCTTCCAGTTATGGTTTGAGGTTTGGGTAATTTAAAGCATCTTATTTTCTAGCTTCCGAGCTAAAAAATGATAATAGCTTGGATGGTTTCTGGCAGATGAAGGAACGTAGCATCCTGTAAAGACTTGGACAGGAAGGTCTGAGTGATGAACAACCCTCCATAAGACAATGGCTCTAATTATCACCCTCCAAGCATCGGGTGACAATTGGGAGGGGGCCAAGTTGATATAGGCCAATATAGACATGATGATGGGATGGATGGGCAGACGAAATCCCAACTTGAACATCTGCTCGTATAGGCAGATCTCACCATCTCGGTCATGGTAAGCCCTCTCTTCCCTCAAAGGTCTCCTGAGCTTTATCGAGGGGCTTATGGAATATAAGTATCTGAAGGATAGGAGGTCGATCTCGCTAACTGAACTCTCAATCTCGGCCGCCTCAGAGACATCAACATCACTCTCAGCATCATCCTCATTTAGCTCAACGTCGGCCTGAGCAGACGTTGGGGGATTACTTGGAAACCACTTAGCGAACTCAGCCCCTGTGACAGCCGACAGGGGAATGGCTTCAAGGATTGGTGGAATAGCCACACTTGGTCCAACAATTTCAACCTCAGAGGAAGAGGTTGATGCACTTGAACTTTTTTAGAATGAGGCTCTACTGGAAACGTCTGCCTGATTCGGGATCTGACCTTGCCGAGTTGAGAAATCCATAACCTCTTGAAAAATGTCCACAGACATAGGGTCTGAGGAGGATGACTCAGACTCAGACATTGGTGAGGGTTCAGCAGGGACCTCTTCTTGGTTAACTAGTTCGGATGGTTCAGGATAAATGACCTTCAGAGGTGGTGGAAAGATAGGTCTGAGGGGGAATTCCTCTGACCTACGAGCTTCCTCCTGCGCTCTTTCTATTTGCCTAATTTTCTCTAAGGTCTTCTCTCTGAGAGAGGGGAACTCCTCTAAGAGTTGGTAAAGGGGTATGAGCATATGAGGCAGACGCTAGACTTGTGACTCTCCTAAATTACAAACAAGATTGGCAAATGGACTTAAAGATCAAAACTGGATATTTGAGTGTAGAGGGGGCTTGAAGGTAATCCTGAGATTAGGGATAATTCCCTAATTAGCAACAGTGTTTGAGATTAAACAGCCGAGGCAGATCAAGCATGGAAACTCATATTTAATTTGTTATGTTAGTCATCTTGTATCTTTATTTATGGACTGTAAGATGTAACGGTTATAATGTTGTAACAAGATTAATAACGAGTTTTAGTGTGAGGTCAAACGGTACTCGCGAGAGACCAGGCTTGGCAGGGCCCGGGAGAGCTTCCATGCTCTATCAAATGACTTCGCTGTGGGAACTTTAGAGGGATTTGGTTTGGAGCATTGAGAAGTAAGGCACCATTGGGACTCGTCCCAACTATCTTAGATACACCTGGTAAAACACCGAAGGACCCTGACTGTGGAACCTCGTACGGAGCAACTTCGAGTTCCATCGGGCATTGAGTTATGAACCAAATAGTCCTCTACTTAATGTCACATCTACTGTAGGTGATTTCACTAGCCAGCTAAACAATGTCAGACATGCATTTGAGTAAACCACCGTGGTATTTGGGGCTGTCAGGCAGTTGGTGAGCCACCTCTGCTACAACAGCCCCCTGATGCACAGTGGTTAGGCAAAAGTCATGTCTTGGCATTTAATGTTTATGACGTGGAAACAACTAGTGCATCAGGCATTTAATGTTGTGACATAAAGTATGAGGGATGTCTTTCATAGTCATAAATGACTGAGTTGCCTCAGGGATGGTGTGGGAGGATATTTAAGGACCCCAACCACCTTTGAGGAGAAGATGTTCCTTTTGAGAGTCAGGAAGTTATTGCTAGAAAGATTTATTACAAACTAGAGGGTTTCACCCACCCACCATTATCATCCTTCATTATGAAGCTTTTAATACGTGACAGATGTTTGAGGGTGCTTGGTGTGTTTCTACCTGCCTACCAAGGGGCATCTAGGGTGCTTACTTATCTCTCCCTCTAGATGAGTTTACTTCTAAAGTTCATTACCATCTTCTAAGCTATACACGAGAATCTTTGCGAGATTAAACTGAGCTTAACTTCATTGCGTCCGTGTTTGTGGGTCCTATCATTAACCCAAGGCTCTGGTCAAATAGCTTATCATTACCATACTCAAACAGGGGCTACGCCTCCATTTATCTTATCTAAAGTACCCTCCTACATTTGGCGACTCTGTTGGGGAGGCATTCTCTTAGCGAGGGAGTATGGCACAAGATAATTCTACTCGAAGACTCAACTTTGATGATATCCAGCGTAATGAAGAACAGGCCACGAGGGAGCAGGAGTCCCTAAGGGATGGGGCTCCTCGAGTAGAGTTACCGCCAGTTCTGACAATGTCAGACATTCCTGGTGCGGCACGACCCGCCATGAGCGCGGGGTTGGGACCCGCCCAGATGGTGCTCCTCATGAGAAAATTTTATGAGTTTTTTCAAACCCCAGTAGCTTCAACTATGATGGGAGGATTGGAGGCTAATGCTTTCGTAACACCAGGGGTAGCTCCAACGGCCCCACCAGATACAGGCATTGCGGGAGCGCTCCCGGCAAGTGTACCCCCTGTTGTGAGTCCAACAGTGGGAACCTCAGGAGTCTCAACGGTACCGCCGGTAACGTTCGCTTCAGCGATAAAGGGCGATCAGCCCATGGCCCCGTTGCTGGTGGCCCCTGTGGCCTCGCCCATGGAAGAAATGAGAAAAGAAATGCAGAAGGAGATGTTGAAGTTCATGCGGGCTTCCTCGCAATCAGCCGGCGAAGTGGCTTCGGTTTATGACGACTTTCGAACACCCTACCCTCAAGCATACAATGATGAGCCTTACCCAAAGGACTACATTCCCCCTATCTTCAAAAAATATACAGGGAAAGGTGGGAACCCGAAGGAGCACATTAAGCGGTTTGTTGAACACTTGGGAGCTGCAATGACAAGAAGCTTAGGCTAAGGGAGTTTTCCAAATCCCTAACCGAGAAGGCATACACTTGTTACTCTCACTTAGCTCCCAACAGTATTTCTACGTGGGAGGAGATGCACGTATTATTTTTCTGAAAGTTCTTTTTGGCAGAAGACGAGTTCACCTTGACCCAACTGGGAAGGGAGAAGCAAAGGCCAGGGGAAGAAGTGGTGGCCTATGTTCGAAGGTTCAGGGAAAGGTCCCTCGATGTGAGGGAGGAGGCCAAAGAGTCCAAGTTATTACAAATTTGTGCTGAGGGACTGCTTCCTGAATACATCTGCCATCTCATCAACGAGACACGCGAGGGGACTTTTGCGGAAATCTTGAAAGCCGCAAGGAACATCTCTTTGGTGGTACGACCCAATCCGGTGGTAGTGCCCATGATGTTCAGGCAACCAATGCAACCCGCGGGGGGAGGTCTCAGCCCCCGTGGGTAGGGTACGCTGAAGGAGAAGATAGGGGCAAGACGTCGAGGAGGGACCAAAAGAGAAAATTTGGGAAAGATAGAGAAGACCGTCCACCACTGCCCTGCACGATAGAAGAGGCTGTGAGTTGTTATAACGCGATGGTCCAAGGGGGAACGATTTATGAACCAAAAGGCATCCCAATGGAAGAACCTGATGCTGCAATGAAGGCGGATCCTAAGTACTTCCAGGTTCATCGAAAGATCCAGCATCCAACAGAAAGTTTCTTCACGCTGCGAAGAATCATCGAAAAGTACATGAAGGCGGGGACATTGCAAATTCCCCCACAAAACATTAACAACTACCCGCTTCCGGCACACGGGGACAATTTGGTGATGGCCTATGATGAGGAGGAAGAAAGAGAAGGAAGGTTGACGATGAAGCAGAAGGAGCTCGAAGAAGATCTGGAACATTGTACCACGGGAATGGATAATGTAGTTTTAGCCTATGATGAAGCAAGTGCTAAGGACGTGGAAGACGTGTATAGCGTTGAAGATGGGGAAACAGACCCAGTCATAGAATGTAGTGCAGTTTCAAAATACCCAAAATTCACTTGGTTCTTCGATCAAGTGGGGATCCCGAAGGAGAGCAGGATGGAGATAACTCACGCGATTTTGTACATTGCAAAAAGGAACGCAGTCCCCTCGCTAAGATGGAGGGGACCCATGGCCAGGCTGGTGAAGAAATTCCTATCAGAGGTAACCTTCAGTGATGCGGATAGAGCTGTGAGGTTCCCTCATAACAGGCCTCTATATGTAACTGCTAGCGTCAATGGAGTTAGCTTTACAAGGACCCTTATGGATGGGGGTGCTTCCATCAATATTATGCCAATCAACTCCTTCCACGCGGCTGGTATTCCAAAAGAAAGGCTGGTCCCCATGCCTTTGGTAATTTTGGGATATGACAATCAATCTTCCAAGTCAGTCGGGTACGTGAATGTTTGGATTGCGATGGGAAACCTGAAGTCCCACATCAAGTTCCATGTGATAGAAAGCGCAACTTCCTATCACTTACTAATAGGGAGGGTGTGGATGCACAACCAAGGCTTAGTTCCTTCGACTTATCATCAATGCGCCAAGGCAAATATCAAGGGAACGGAGGTGACCATTAGGGCTATAACGAGGCCTTTTGCTATCGAAGAAGCACACTTAGTGCGGCATTCTATACAGAACTGGAGGAGGATGTACGGGTCCTGACGAAGAGAAAGGAGGGGGCATGGGTTCCCTCAATTAGAGAGAGAATGGGTCCCTTTAATGAGCAGGATAAAGAGGGCAGAAGTAGCGAAGGGGTGAGCACCGAAAAAGCCCATCAGGTGATCCCTCAACTCCAAAAGATCTCGAGGCAACTCAAAGATAGGATAAGACCTGGAATAGACCCGATGGAGCACGAGGTCCGACGACAAAGCGTGTTAAGTAACTTTTCAGAAAAAAGAATCGCTGAGGCTTCCAGAGAGAAGAAGAGGAAGGCCGTGGCAACAGCTACCAGCAGGCAATGCAAGAAAATTATCATTGAAGAGGGAAAAGTAGTATACCGCTTGTAACGGTGTGAACGGGCGACCGAAGAGGCTAAGGATGAGGTTGACCCAGTGTATGAGTGTTTTTTGGTGGATCGATGGGGGCAGTGTATGGTGATAGACAACTCCAACATACAAGAATTCATAGAAGATGTCGCTGAAGAACCAGACTACATGGGAGATCGACCAAGGCCCCAGGCACAAGAGTTAAACCAGCTAAACTTAGCAAGAGAAGGGGAAGATCCAAGGCCTATCTTTGTCTCAAAATATCTCGGTAAGGGGAAACGAGAGGCCTTGGTCAAACTGATTCTGGAATTCATAGACATTTTCGCATGGAAGTACACTGAAATGGAAGGGCTGGATGAAGAGGTGAGTTGCCACAAACTCAATGTGATGCCTTCAGCCATTTCGGTAAAGCGGGCAACGAGGACTTACAAGCCTGAACTAGACTTAAAGATTAAAGAAGAGGTCCAACGCTTGTTGGCAGCAGGATTTATCAAGTCAATACAACATCCCCTCTGGCTATCCAGCATTGTGCCAGTGGGGAAGAAAGACAAGAACCAAAAAAGGATCTGTGTGGACTTCAGAGACTTGAATAGGGCTTGCCCCAAGGATGAGTTTCCCCTAACCTCCATCGACAGTTTGATAGATGCCACGGCTGGTCACGAGATGTATAGATTCATGGATGGGTATGTGGGATACAACCAGATCAAGATGGACCCCTCTAATGCAGAGAAAACGACGTTCAGAACTCCGTTGGGCAACTTCATGTACAAGGTGATGCCGTTTGGACTCAAGAACACTGGAGCTATGTACCAGAGGATAATGATGTCCATTTTTCATGACTTCTTCCACAAATTTGTAGAGTTCTATGTGGATGACCTGGTCATTAAATCGAAGAAGGAGAAGTCCCATCTGAATGATTTAAGGAAGGTGTTTGCTCGGTGCAGGAGGTATAAATTAAGGATGAACCCGTTAAAGTGTGTCTTCGGAGTAACAAGTGGGAAGTTTCTAGGCTTCGTGGTTGATCGACAAGGGGTGCAGATGGACCAGGATAAATAGTGGGCGATATTAGAGATGCCATGTCCTAGGACGGCGAAGGAGCTGAAGAGTTTTCTTGGCAAAGTCTCCTACCTTAGGAGATTTGTGCCTGGATTGGCCGAAATAACACACCCACTAATGCAACTGTTGCGAAAAAACACAAAATTCAGATGGGAGGAGGTTCACCAGGAGTCTCTTGTCAGGCTGAAGAAACTGCTCGTTTCACCGCAAATCATGGTTCCTCCCCAGGCAGGAGTACCATTGCAGCTATACCTCACGTCTACCACGAGGTCCATTGGAGTGCTACTGGCACAAGAAGTGGACGGGCAAGAACGACCGATTTACTACCTCAGCAGAATTATACATGGGCCAGAGATTAGATATAGTAGCTTAGAAAGGCATTGTCTAGCCTTAGCCTTTGTAGCACAAAAACTTAGGCATTATATGTTGTCTTTCACAATTCATATTGTAACTAGATGTGACCCAATTAAGTATTTGCTTGCAAGAACTATATTGATTGGTAGGGCGGCTAGATGGTTCCTTATCCTTTCTGAATATGACTTAAAGTGTGTGGTTCCTCGCACAATTAAGATCCAGGCGTACGCTGATCTGTTGGCCATCTTCCCTTCAGGAACCTTCGAGCCACCTATGGAAGACATTCCAGGAGATGATTTGCAGGCTAATTACCTGGATCAGCTGATGAGGAATAGACGATGCAGTTCAATGGATCTTCGACAGAAAAGAAGGGGGAGCAGGGGTTATCCTTTCAAAAGGGATGGAGGAGATTTGCCTTTCCTACAAGCTAGATTTCCCTTATTCTAATAATGAAGCAGAATACGAGGCATTGGTACTGGGGCTGCCAGAGGCTCTTCGAAGGGCAATTCGTTCACTCTGTATTAAGGATGATTCGAACCTAGTAATTCAGCAAGTAAACGTAGAATATGCGTTGAAACACATGAGCCTGGCGCCATATAGAACAATCATTCAAAGGCTTCTCAACCAGTTCCATCGGACCAAGATCAGAAGACATCCCAGAACGATGAACCACCATTAGAACGCCTATGCCACTATCTCCCAGAAAATGGTCATGAAGACCGATGAGACTATCGTGGTGATCCAGCGAAGAACGGCTCCTTCGGTGGTACAGTCAATACTACCGATGGAGGGGGACGCGGACTGGAGATGAGAGATTAGGAAGCAACTGGAGTCTGGCGAATGAGCTATGGGATTAAGAGAGTTGGCACAATACTTTACGAACCAGGGGAATCTTTACTATAGAAATACGGGGGGATGGTTGTCAAGATGCGTCAGCCCAGAGGAAGCAGAGCAAAGATTGAGTAAAACGCATGAGGAGCACTGCGAAACGACTGAGATACCTCTATATAGGACAATTCAAAGAGAGGGGTATTTCTGGCCTAGAATGAAGCAAGATGCAGCAAAGTTGCAACGGAAGTGTGATAAGTGTCAGCTATTCTTCGAGGCAGCTGAGTGCCATTTCATTGAAGCTCAAACGGACTGGAGGCATCCCTACATCGACTTCATTCAGGATGGGGTTATCCCAACGGAGAAAATGGATGCAATGGGTCTAAGTCGAAGGGATCCAAGGTTCTATGTTCAGGAGGGTCAGCTTTATCGAAGGGGGTACTTCAACGGGCCATTGCGTTGCGTCACGAAGGAAGGAGCAGCGAAGGTCCTCAAACAAGCGCGCGATCCAGCCCACATAGGAGGGGCCAAGTTGTATGATCAGTTGATGACATTGGGGTATTATTGGCCAACAATGGAAAAGGACTCTGCTGAGTTTGTTCAAAAATGCAAATCTTGCCAACTTCATGGAAATATGATCCATGCCCCATCGGTAGACTTACACTCTCTGTCAACACCATATCCATTTCATTCTTGGGCATTCGACCTAGTGGGGGCAATACACCCTTCTTCGAGAGGCAAGATATGGATACTGGTAGCAACAGAGTGTTTTACAAAATGTGCCAAAGCAATACCACTCAGAAGAGCAACGGCTGGGGTGGTGAGCAACTTCATCAGAGAATACATCATTTATTATTTTGGGATCCCAAAGGTTATTCTTTCAGATAACGGGACTCCCTTCGTCAATTTTGAAGTGACAATGCTCACAGACAAGTACTCCATTGTTCATCACACCTCAATGGTGGCATACCCAAAGGGAAACGGTCAAGCCTAGGCGACTAATAAAACCTTGGTTAATATTTTGGCCAAGATGATGGAGGACTTTCCAGAGGCGTGGGATGACAAGATACCAGCTGTTTTGTGGGCCTATCGAACAACAAAATGGAAACCCACGGGATACACGCCGTTCTCCCTTGTTTACGGGGCTGAGGCAATCCTTCCAGTGGAGTTGGAGGTTCCTTCCGCTCGATATGCCTTACGAAGTAGTATGCTCCCTCAAAACAGACATGTACAGTTGGAAGCATTGGATGAACACAGAGATAACTCGATGCAGCACTTCCAGATGTATACAAAACAACTCTCTAGGGCATACGATAACTTGGTGAGGCCAAGGAAGTTCGTGGAGGGAGACCTCGTATTAAAAGCAGAAATAAAACACATCAGGGGGCTTCCTCTACCAAAGTTTGCAGCCAACTGGGAGGGACCTTTCGTTGTAAAGGAAGCCCACGATTCAGGTTATTGTTTAATTTCGAAGTTAGAGGAAGACAAGCCATTTAAGATTAAAAATAAATGGCTGAAGGTTTATTATGTGTAAACAATCAAGTTTGAACCAATGTTATAACTGGCTGTTGTTATAAATATACAAGTTTTGGTTACTTTAAACATAATGAAAGAATTGCAGAAAAATAAAAATCTATAGCATACAAGAACAGTCATAACACATGGATGGATTAAAAAGTATATATTCTTCATTCATAAAGAATAGAGCATTACAAAAAAATTTGGGAGCTATCGCCCAACAATTACATAGATAAGAGCAGATGGAGAATCTTTATACAAGAGGCAATTAGTCTAAAAGAAACGATAAATCTGTGAAAGAGAAAAAATCTCCAGGAAGACCCGAAGAAACTGCTGTGAAAGACCGTTGGGCATTAATAGAAACCTACAGCCTCGTTTGCACTTGTGTACGTTCGATGAGGAGTCTCTCGCATTTTCGTTTGACCAGACACAAGGCTTCTTCGGCATCCTTTACCTCTTGATCCACTGCTGCCAAAAGGGGCGCCAATGCGACCAACCTAGCCTCCTCAGCTTGCTGGTCCTCCTGGTGCTTTCGTAACACTTCCCTCTGGACAATCAGTTGCTGGTTCTTCAGAGTCTTCAAATATGTTATGAGCCAGTCAAAACGGAAACCAGCATGCCCCAGCTCCCTCAGGAAACCCAAAAATTAGTTAAGAAGGGATCTGGTAACACTTGCAGTAGGGGTACTGGCAATTTCAGCAACAACGATCGCCATGCCTTGAAGTCTGTGACTCATCACGTGAATATTGGAGCGCAGGAAATCCGGTGTGAAGGTCTCAGGGTGACGATTCACCAGTTGTTCGATCACCAAGCGGTGGTTGACAGGCATTTGAGGAGACTGCCGAAGCACCATTAGGCAGAAAGCGTGAGGAGGCAAGTCAGGTAGCGGGAGTTCGCACCCAGATTCGCTCTCTGCTGCAGCACCAGTCGTGGAACCTTGATCATCATGGCCAGAGTTTTCCAAAACAGCAGGTTCCCGATGAAGTGATCCCATAGGTGAAAGAACCGGGGGAGAATCTTCCCGAGCAACCTGAGAAGGGATGGAAGCCATAATAAGTATATGAAAAATCTTAACAAGCATTTTCGTTGTTACGTCACCGTTATAGGTGGAGTTTATTAAAAATCTTAACAAGCATTTTCGTTGTTAAGTCACCGTTATAGGTGGAGGTTATTAAAAATCTTAACAAGCATTTTCGTTGTTAAGTCACCGTTATAGGTGGAGTTTATTAAAATTCTTAACAATCGTTTTCGTTGTTAAGTCACCGTTATAGGTGGAGGTTGTTAAAAATATTAACAAGCGTTTTCGTTGTTAAGTCACCGTTGTAGGTGGAGTTTATTAAAAATCTTAACAAGAGTTTTCGTTGTTAAGTCACCGTTATAGGTGGAGTTTGTTAAAAATCTTAACAAGTGTTTTCGTTGTTAAGTCACCAAAGAGGTGAGAGTTTATGAAAAATAACTTAAAATGCTTTCTTCGATCAAGTCACCCATAAAGGTGGATTTCTAGAAGTCAAAAAATATAGAGAAATTAGAGAATCACCTCAGCAGCAGCAGGAGAAAGGGTAATCGCCACGGGGGTCAAAATGCTAGAAATCGTGGGAGGCGGGCTCATTACCTCGGCAGCCTCAATGGGGCCCTCGGGTGTAGAAGCCTCCGAGGGAACACCTCCCTCGTCAGTATAAGGCATTATGGAAAGCACGGGCGCATCGTCAGAAGGAGATGTTGGCCCTTCGAAAGATGTCCCACCTGGAGAAGGTACTCCAACCCGGGCCTGAGAAAGAATAAGGCCACTTAGCACGAAAGGCGGAGAAAGGCTTGGAGAGAGCTACAAAAACAAACGAATGTTAGATAAAAGGAGTAACTGCAAAAGGACAAGAGAGAAATACGCTTGGCTTACCCCCATTATGGCACTAAAAAGAGGAACTGCAGTGAGGGGTCTTGAGAGTACATGAGGAAGGAGAATGTTGGCTACCAATGACGCCACATCCACCTAAAATAACCCAACATGTAATTAGGGAATAATTGGGACAAATAAAAGATGCAATGCTCGAAAAGACACTTACCTGTGACACACTCTCTTCGACCATGACCAGGGGCCGAGAGACCTCCCACTCCAAAGGCAACTCAGAAGAGGCTGGAACAGGTGCCTCGGGCTGGCCAAACAACCCAAATGCACCCACAGCGGCATGTCTAGCCTGACGGGAGGAGGAACGGCGTGAATAAGTGAGGCTTATTAAAGGAGAGAGGGGAAGGGAGGCAGTGGCCGGAGGATCACCACAACTGCCCCCCACAAAACGGCTCATTGGGGGGCTGGGGGGACTGGGAGGACTGCCCCCCATTTCTTTAACTCCCTACAATAAAGATATCAGGCAATAAGCAAAAAAGACGCCACGTCAAGAGAAGAATTAACAAAATGCACATATACCTCAGATCCGGAGGAGGGACGAGATGATACAACTATTGGTGAATATGGCAAAGAGGCAGGGACAGAAGGAGCTGGTGATAAAGCACGCTCAGATATTTGTTTCTTTTGGGGCTTGGTACCCAGTGTCTTCCTTATGGATCCCGTGGCGCCCCCAATTTCAGGCACCTTCGACCTTTTCCTTCTCTTCGCATGGGGCTCACTAGGTTCCACCACTATTTTTGGGAATGCACTCGAAGGGGGAACGGGAACTGCGCGTCGTTCGAACTCAGCATTTATTTGGGCAACTTCGGCCTCTACCCGCCTCCTCAGCTCTTCAGCTAATTCCGAAGGAATGGAAGGGGGAACGGATGCAATTGGAAATGCATCCAGTGGAGTCCTCATTTGATCTTTGACCTTGACCTTCTTCGACTTGGACTTCTTGGCCCTCTTGGCAGGTGGCTCGGAGGGGCCTTCTCCCGTGGTAGCTTCGGCCGTGGGGACAGATGGCTTGGGGGTCGTAGTGGCCTTAGGTTTCGGGGTGGCAGTCAGGAACAAGGGGCAATGAGGGGGTAGTTCATCAGGAGACTCCTTAACAGTTTTGCTTAGAGGAAACTCAACCCCAAGCATGGATTTCCCCTTTAGACCCAACTCAGAGGAAGAAAAGGAAAGGACATGGGGATAGGAAGGAGGGGACTGAACATACTCGTTAATCCTGGCCAACTGCCCCGGATGGAACTTCGTTGCAAAGTATGTGGATACATCTCCTTTCCTTGTGACACTCGGGAGGATGACACTCCCATCAATGGTGGATATCACGCCAAGCACCGTAGCGGCAGTATAGAAGGTACATGCCTCGGCAAAGGTGGCTTCAGGATGATTGTTCTGGAACACAGGGCGAGGAGCCCCCTGATCGAACCCAAATTGTCTGCTGCATCTATCAGGGTTGTAGGGTTTAGAAGCATACCCCCATTCAGTGTAGGAGGGGAGGAACCCTGGGTAAAAAGAAGCATTACGGCCTGCGAGGGATCCTCTACAACCGGATTAAATCTAACCATTGTGGTTGCAGTAGGAAAGAAGTCCCAAGTGTGGGCGAAGGTGGGCTCACTATATGGCCTCATTATGAAGGAGTCCGAATGGTCAAAAACCTCCATTGTCTCCTTTCGGCTCTGCTTCTTATGGAAACATAGGAGGCGTGGGGGCTTGATACCCTGGCTCACAGGCAGAGAAACTGACTTCGCAGAAATGGAAGGAAAGCGGGTGTAGAGGAAGCTCGTCAAGATGATGGTGTTGGTAAAATTCGCCAAATTATAGCGGCCCAGTGACCGTTCCATGTCAATATGGGTTCGATCCAACCAAGTGTAGAGGGACCCCAAGGTAATGGCGGCCAGAGGTAGGTTGAATCCTCTATCCAAATGAACAAAGATATTTATCAGGTCCCTCCTGGGCTGATCGTTGGGCTTTCCAGTGAGAAAGAAGCGTGAAAGTAGTACGAGTATGTAGGCCGGAAGTTCCAAGGAGGTACCTCTACCACGGCCCGTTATATCACTAGCATCCTTCGGCGTCGGAGCCTCAAAAAAATAATTGATAAGAGGGGAAAAGGTAGCCTTGTTGGAGGAACCGGTGCAACTGCGGCAGATCCGATCCAACTCAACCCGATCGACAGCCTCTTCGGTGTCCAGAGGCTCGTCGTGGTAAGTATACTCGCCCATGGGTTCGAACCCAAGGAGTTCGCAGACATCCTCCAACGTAACAGTAAACTCCCCCACGCAGCGAAGAAGGTGTGGGTTGTGATGTTCCATCGAGAGACTAGCACTTGAAGTGCCGTGTTGTGCTTCGAGAGAGTGAACTCGCCAAACGAGTAGGCTAGATGCAGCCCAACCTTCGTAAGAGCAGCAGCGTGGGAGCTCTGCATATCTGTGTGCCACACAGAAAAATGGGTTGGTGACCCCCCAGGTGCTTCGAAGTTGATCTGGGAATAAGGAAAGTCACCACGATCCAGACGGAAGCGCATAGTCCCCTCGGGAGGAAGATAGCCCGACTTCGACTAGTCCACTTCTTCATCACCCAGCAGTAAGGGATTGAACATAGAGGAGAAATGGAATGTCTTGCACGCCTCAGAAAACTTATCAGTTTCCTCTTCAAAAATGGGTGCACGGCGGTAGAGGCATAGTTGTTCTTGACGAGCAGCGACCAAAGCAGCGCTGCTAAGGGTGGTGGCAACGCCAGCAGCGGCAGAGGGGGAACCAGGTTGGGTAGCGCCAGCAACTTGGGAAACACTGGAAGAAGCCATGAGAAATTGATAATAAGTGGTGTAGATGCGAGAATAAGGCTAAGAAAAATAAGAGAGGAGCACAACCGCAGGTGGTGGTGCAAAAGATAAGAGAAAAAAGGAGGTAGGGCAAAGAAGAGGGCAACAATAGAGGTCGCACAGGCTCTCTCTCTCTCTCTACAAGAAGTGGGGAGTACTGAAGAAGACAAAGAAATTAGAAGAGTTTGAAATAAAAAAAAGAGCCTTTTGAAGGGTTTCAAACTCGACGGTTAACATTCCCCACAAGCGCACGTGCAAGGGTGGCCCCTAATCATTTCAAATGAACACGTGGCACATCGGGAAGGATCTTGACAGCTGAAAAGACAGCATTACGTCGAATACGAAAAGACGTCTAGGGAATAGAAGGGGTTGCCTTCTTCACCAAGTTTATGTTTTGGCGCCAAAATGGGTGTCAGACTTATCCATCAGGGACCAAAGGATAATATGTTCCAACGACTCAAAAAAAAAAACCTTGTTAAAGGGTGACTCAGATACATCGGGAAGCATTTTTACTTTTCCGAACATAGAGAGGCATCACAGGGGAGAATTTCATTTACCAGAAGTCCAAACGAGTATTTGAAAAAAAAGAAGATTCATCGGATTGAGAAGTTTCGTGCAGACATTTCTTGTTCCAAAAAATCTCTCCACGAAGGGGAAAATGTAGAGGGGGCTTGAAGGTAATCCTGAGATTAGGGATAATTCCCTAATTAGCAACAGTGTTTGAGATTAAGCAGCCGAGGCAGCTCAAGCGTGGCAACTCATATTTAATTTGTTATGTTAGTCATCTTGTATCTTTGTTTATGGATTGTAAGATGTAACGGTTATAATGTTGTAACGAGATTAATAATGAGTTTTAGTGTGAGGTCAAACGGTACTCGCGAGAGACCAGGCTTGGCAGGGCCCGGGAGAGCTTCCATGCTCTATCGAATGACCTCGCCATGGGAACTTTAGAGGGATTTGGTTTGGAGGATTGAGAAGTAAGGCACTATTGGTACTTGTCCCAACCATCTTAGATACACTTGGTAAAATATCGAAGGACCCTGACCGTGGAACCTCGTACGGAGCAACTTCGAGTTCCATCGGGCATTGAGTTATGAACCAAATAGTCCTCTACTTAATGTCACATCTACTGTAGGTGATTTAACTAGCCAGCTAAATAATGTCAGACATGCACTTGAGTAAACCACCGTGGTATTTGGGGTTGTTAGGCAGTTGGTGAGCCACCTCTGCGACAACAGCCCCCTGACGCACAGTGGTTAGGCAAAAGGCATGTTTTGGCATTTAATGTTTATGACGTGGAAAGAACTAGTGCATCAGGCATTTAATGTTGTGACATAAAGTATGAGGGATGTCTTTCATAGTCATAAATGACTGAGTTGCCTCAGGGATGGTGTGGGATCTATTTAAGGACCCCAACCACCTTTGAGGAGAAGATGTTCCTTTTGAGAGTCAGGAAGTTATTGCTAGAAAGATTTATTACAAAGTAGAGGGTTTCACCCAGCCACCATTATCATCCTTCATTACGAAGCTTTTAATACGTGACAGATGTTTGAGGGTGCTTGGTGTGTTTCTACCTTCCTACCCAGGGGCATCTAGGGTGCTTACTTCTCTCTCCCTCTAGCTGAGTTTACTTCTAAAGTCCATTACCATCTTCTAAGCTATACACGAGAATCTTTGCGAGACTAAGCTAAGCTTAACTTCATTGCGTCCGTGTTTGTGGGTCCTATCATTAACCCAAGGCTCTGGTCAAATAGCTTATCATTACCATACTCAAACAGGGGTTACGCCTCCATTTATTTTATCTAAAGTACCCTCCTAAATTGAGTAAGAACAATGAACGAACAGTTCACCGAAAAACTCATAGGTTCAGCAGAAAGTGCTTAAGATCGCTGAAATGTACAACGAATGGAAGAATAAGGCAGAAAAATGCAATAAAAGGAGAGAAAGTGGAGATAAACGATACCTGAGAGGATTTGTGAAGAAGAGAGAGAGAAAGCTGCAAGAAAAAGCCACCAACAAGCTCCTTAAGCAAACCCTTGTAGAGAGAGAGAGAGTTCAGGCGAGGGAGTGTAGAAATGAAGAAGAAAGAGAAGAAAGGAGGGTATAACCCTCAATACCTAAGGCTCGCGTCCCAATGCCCATTATTGCCTTGGGAGCCCCAAAGGACAGCAGACATCACATGCTTGCCAGGCACGCCTCACACTTCAACAATTAACAAGTGTCAAATGAACATTGGCACAAGGAAGGAGGACCTCGAAGTTGTAAACCCCACAGTCACCTGCTCTCACATGTAACTAAGGACTGGGGGGTGATTGATATGCCCCAAATGTACCACCTCGGCTCAGATACATAAACCTCGTCCAAGGGTATGGACGACATTGGAAGGGCCTTGAATCAATGACCAGTGGCCTCGGCCAAAGCAAGGTCATCCATGGCCGAGGTTACTACCAACCTCATCAAGAGAGGTCTTCATGGCACGAGAATCGTTATTCATCAGGCCATTCAGGGGCTGATAACCTCGGATAGGAGTAGGCCTAGGTTACAGAAGCTAAACTTCCATCAAGGCCAACCTCATCAAGGAATCAGTCGATGTTCCTAGCATGTTCCAGCTTAACCTCGGCCCAGGCCGATGTTATGCCTTCGCTTACCTTACCTCAGCTTCACATAAGCCCAGACCATTATGGCCCATCTTGGATTGGATAAATAGCTAGACCTTGCCAACCTCGGACTCTTCCAGGCCAAGGTTGTGACCAAGCACAGATGGTCGAGCTCTTATTGGCATATGTGTGGATAAGCACACGTGGACACAAATCAGTTATAATAAATCATTCCCCTCACGTAGGGGGAATATTTCATCATCATTCTTTACATGTGACAGGGACAGATGTCTTCATCATATTGGCTAGATCAACACACACATGCTCATTTCATGCATGGGGGGTACACTACACCCTCCAGGCACTATAAATACTTCTCTTCTCCTTCTTAGAAAGGGCCCAAGATTAGCAACCCTAGCTGAAACTCTGTTAAAATACGAGTAGAGAGAGAAACCTTGAGGGGTTGTATCTATGGCCATTAGAGCCCTCATACACTGATACATATCATACACTTGCACAGTAGACGTAGGCCTGATTGGCTGAACCACTTATATTCCGGTGTAAATCCTCTATTCCTCATCTCCCTCTACTATGTGTGTATATACCCTTATACTTCCATTGTTAACATTGAATTGAGCTCACAAACACCTTGAAGGGTGGTGATGTTTCCACCATCATCACGCATTAAGGCTTGAAAACCTACTAGAGGGCAGGAACCCACGGCGGCACCCAAACGGAACTGCGAGTAACACGAACACCTCATGCACATACAAAGTAACACGTATAAATCGATCGCGCAATTACAAGACTCTCGGTTTGAGGATAAGACCCGAAAACGAATTCAAAGATAGGTACATTTTGGCATGAAAACTTGTTGCGGGGGGATGGAACACACTTATGGCACCATAATAGAACCATGAGTGGCATATAAACTAGCACACAACTCTGGGATTCCTGATTAAAGAATATGACCTAAATACGAATTCAAAAACTGGAACACTTTAGCTTGAAAGCATTCCTCGGGGGCACGGGGCACTCTCAGGGGCACCCAAATGGTACAGTAACTTCCATGAACACCTCGTACTTATCCAATTTAATATATAGCCACCACCCACATGGCCACACGACTCTCGATTTGAGGATAGGACTCGAATTCAAAAATCGACACTCTTAGGTTTGAAAACGTGTCGTGGGGGTGCGGACACCACCAACTTCAACAAGAGTGTCACGAATAACTCATGCGCATCCAATGAAAAATATAGCAGCCATCTTCATGGTCACGGGACACTCAATTTGGGGATAGGAACCAAACACAAACTTTTAAATTGGCACACTTAGTCTTAAAAGCATGCCACAGGGGGACGGGAACCCCCAGTGTCACCTAAACGGCACTGTGAGGGTCACAAACACCTCGTCCGTGTCTAATGTAACACGTAGAAACTGGTTGTGCAGTCGCGAGACTTCCCGTTTGAAGATAGGACACGAATTCTTAAAAGGACCACTTAGGCTTGAAAACATGTCGCGAGTGGGCGAGCACCCATAACGGCACTCAAATAGCACCACTAGTCACACGAACACCTCGTGCGCATCCAACAAAACACATATCAACTGACCGTGCAGACAGGGGCTTCGATTTTGAGGATACATACCAATCAAGAATTAAAAAATAGGCTCACATTAGCATAAAAATGTGCAGTGGGGGGGCTGACACACAAACGACACAGCAAGTGACAGAAACACCTCGTGTTAATCCAATATAACATGTAACAACCATTCGCATAACGATGGGATTATCTATTTGAGGATAAGACCCAAACACGAATTCAAAAACAGACACACTTAGGCTTGAAAACGTGCCACAGGGGACGGGCAACTCCAGCAGTACCCAAACGACACCGCGAGTGGCACGAACACCTCGTGCGCATCCAACACAACATGTTATAATCAACCATGCTGCTGTAGGACTCCCGATTTGAGGATAAGACTCGAATTCAAAAACATACACACTTTGGCTTGAAAACATGTTGTGGTTGGAGGGTGGGCACTCCTAGCTACATCCAAACAGCAACATGAGTGGCATAAACATCTTGTGCGCATATAATAAGATATGTACTAATCGACCATGAAATCGTAGGACTCCTATTTTGAGGAATGCACCCAAACATGAGTTAAAAAATAGGCACACTTAATCTGTCCCGAGGGGACCACCAACGAAACTCAAACATCACCGCGAGTGGCATGAACACCTCGTATGCATCCAAAGTAACACGAGGAAACCAACAGTGCAACCAGGGGATTTCAGATTTAAGGATCAGGCTCAAAAAGTAACTGAAAAATAGCCACACTTTAACTGGAAAACGCACACCCAGCAGCACCCAAACGACACTCCGAGTTGAACGAACACCTCGTACCCGTACAACGTAAGAAGTAACAACCGGTTGCGTAGTCGCGAGTCTTCATATTTTAGGATAAACCATGAATTCAAAAATAGGCACGCTTAGGCTTGAAAACATGTCGTGGGGGTGGGCACCTAGAGTGCCACCCAAACGGCACCGCGAGTGTGTGTCCAACGTAACACGTAGCAACTGGTCGTGCATTCGCGATATTATTAATTTGAGTATTGGACAAAATTCGAAATTAGGAGCACTTAGTCTTGAAAATATGTCGGGGGAACCCCAGTGGCACCCAAACCGGAACGCGAGTGGCACGAACACCTCGTGCGCATGTAATGTAACAGGTAGCAACCAGCCACACAGTTGCGGGACTCCTAGTTTAAGGATAGGATGCAAACATGAATTCCAAAATAGGCACATTTGGCCTTCAAATGGTGCCTCGAGTGGCATGAACACCTCGTGCGCATCCAATGAAACACGTAGCAATCGGTCGTGCAGCCCTCGAACTCCCAATTTGAGGATATTACCTGAAAATGAATTCAAAAATAGGCACACTTTGTCTTGAAATTTTTTTACGGTGGGGAGGGAACACCCAGCAGCATGAAAATGGTACCATGACTGGCATGCGTATCTAACGTAACACATAAAAATTGACCATGCAGTTGCAGGACTCCCGATTAGAGGATATGACCTACAAACAAATTCAAAAATCGGCACACTTCAAATTGAAAACATGTTGTGGGGGCGCGGGCACTCCCAGGGGTACCCAAATTATACTAGGAGTGGCGTGAACTCCTCGTACGCATCTAAATCAATGCATAGCCACCGGTCGCTCGACCACATCAATTTTGGCTTTAGGATATGACTCGAATTGAAAAATTGACATACTTAGGGGTGAAGACGTGCTGGGGGTGTACGGGAACCACCAACTTCACCGCATGTGGAACGAACACCTCGTGTGCATCCAATGTAAAATGTAGCAACCATCTGCATAGCCGTAGAAATCTCGATTTGGGGATATGACCCAAAACTGAATTTGAAAATAGGCACACTTAGTCTTAATAATGTGCCACGAGGGGAGGGGAGGGGAACCCCTAGTGGCACCAATACGGCACCGTGAGGGGAAGAAACACCTTACACATGTCTAACGTAACACTTAGTGACTAGCCATGCAGTCGCGAGACTACCTGTTTGAGGATAGGACACGAGTTCTTAAAAGGCCCACTAAGGCTTGAAAACATGCTACGGTTGGGAAGGCACCCACAACCGCATTCGAATGGCACCACGAGTGGCACAAACACCTCGTGCGCATCTAACAAAACACGTAGTAACTGGTCCCATAGCCGCGGGACTCTCGCTTTGAAGATAAGTACCAATTAAGAATTCAAAAACACACCCACATTGGCTTGAAAATATGGTGCGGGGGGTCCGAAACCCAAACGGCATAGCGAGTGACACAAACACCCTGTGTGCATCCAATGTAACATGTAACAACCGTCTGCATAGCCGTCATACTCTTGGTTTGAGGATAGGACCCAAACAAAAATTGAAAAACAATCACACTTAGGCATAAAAATGTGTCACAGGGGGGCGGGCAACCCTAGCGCCATCCAAACGGTACCTCGAGTGGAGCAAACACCTCATGAACATCCAACATAACATGTTATAATCAACCACGAAGCCGTGGTACTCTCGATATGAAGATAGGACACAAATTCGGAAACAAGAACACTTAGGGTTGAAAACATGTCGCGGCAGGAGAGAAGGCACTCCCAACGGCATGCAAATAGCACCACGAGTGGCATGAACACCTCATGCACTTCCAACAAGACATGTTCCAAGTAGCCATGCAGCCACTGGACTCCCGGTTTGAGGTAATGACCCAAAAATGAATTTGAATACAAGGACACTTAGGCTTGAGAACCTGCCCCCGGGGCCCCCAGTGGTACTCAAACGGCGTCGCGAGTGGCATGAACATCTCGTACTCATCCAAAGTAACATGTGGAAACCAGCCATGCAGTCATGGGATTCACGATTTAAGGATATTACCCAAAAATGAACTCAAAAATAGGCACACTTTGGCTTGAAAATTCACACCAAGCGGCACCCGAATGGCACCGCCAGTTATACGAACACCTCGTGTGCGCTCAATGTTACAAATGGCAATCGGTTGGGCAGTCTCTAGAATCTCGATTTGAGGATAGGATACGAATTCAAAAATAGCACACTTACAATTAAAAACATTCCATGGGGGTGACCACCTGAGTATCCCCCAAATGACATTACAAGCGACACGAACACCTCAAGTGTGTCCAACATAACACGTAGCAACCAATCGTGTAGCTGAAGTATTCTCAGTTTGAGGATAGGACGCGAATTCAAAAATAGGAACACTTAGGCTTGAAAACATGATGGGGGAACCCCAATGACACCCAAACGACACCGTGAGTGGAACGAATTCCTCGTGTGCATCTAATGTAACATGTAGCAACTGTCCACGTAGCCGCGTGACTCCCGATTTAAGTATAGGACCCAAACAAAAATTTGAAGACAGGCACACTTAGACTCAAAAACATATTGTGGGGGGCGGTCACCCCCAACGCCATCCAAACGAGACCTCGAGTGGCATGAACACCTCTATTGCATCCAACATAACACGTAAAAATCGATCACACAGCCGCAAGACTCTCAATTTCAAAATAACACCCAAACAAGAATTCAAAAATAGTCACACTTAGGCTTGAAAATATACCAGAGGGAAGGACCCACAGTGGCACCCTAATGGTACCACAAATAGCTCAAACACCCTGTGCACATCCATAGTAACACCTAGAAATTGTTAGTGCGGCTACAAGACACCTGGTTTGAGGATAGAAACCAAAAACGAATCCATAAACAAGTACACTTTTGATTGAAAATGTTGCGTGGATGGAGGGCATGCCCAATGGCACACAAACGGCACCGCGAGAGGCATGCGCATCCAACGTAACATGTAGTAACTGACCACATAGCTAAAGGAATCCCTATTAGAGGATAGGACTTAAAGACGAATTCAAAAATAGGAACACTTAGGCTTGAAAACATGTCAGGGGCTGTAGGCACTCCCAGGGGAACCACGAGTGGCATGAAAACCTCGTATGAGTCCAATGTAATACATAGACACTGAACTTATGGGCACATGACTCTCGATATGAGGATATGACTCGAATTCAAAAATCAACTCACTTAGGTTTGAAAATGTTCCATGGGGTGCAGGCACCACTAACTTCACCCTGAGTGGCATGAACACCTCATATGCATCCAATGTAAAATGTAGCAATCTTTTGCATATTCGTGGGTCTCCGGATTTGGGGATAGGTCCAAAACACAAATTTGAAACTATCACACTTAGTCTTAAAAACATGCCATGAGGGGGACATAAACTCCCAATGCACCCAAACGGCACCGTGAGGGGCACGAATACCTCTCACATGTCTAACGTAACAAGTAGCAACAGTTCGCATAGCAGCAGGACTCCTAGTTTTAGGATAGGACATGTTGCGGGTGGGAAGGCACCCACAAATAGCACCGTGAATGGCACTAACACCTCATGCACATCCAACAAAACACTTAGCAATCGGTCGCGTAATCGCAGGACTCTAATTATGAGGATAGGTACCAATCAGGAATCTAAAAATGGGCACATATTGGCACCCAAATAGCATCGTGATTTGCACAAACACCTCGTTTGCATCCAATGTAACACGTAGCAACGGTTCACATAGCCATGGTACTCTTGGTTAGAGGATAGGACCCGAACACGAATTCAAAAATAGGCACACTTAGGTTTGAAAATGTGTCACAGGGGCGGGAAACCCCAACAGCACCCAAAGGGCTCCGTGAGTGGAACTAACACCTTGTGCCCACCCAACGAACATGCTATAATTGACCATGAAACTGTAGGACTCCCGATTTGAGGATAGGACACGAATTTGAAAATAGGCACACTTAGACTTGTAAACGTGTCATGGGGGGAGAACTCCCGGTGGCATCAAAAAAGCACCACGAGTGGAACTAACACCTCGTACGCATCCAACAAAATACGTATCAACTAGTCGCGCAACCACAAGACTCTCGGTTTGAGGAAAGACCCAAACACTAATTCAAAGATAGGCAAACTTAGGCTTGAATCCTTTTGTGGGGGGACCATAGTGGCACTCAAACGGTACCATGAGTGGCACAAACAGCTCGTACATATCCAAAGTAACATAAGGAAGCCCGTCGTGCATCTACGGGACTCCCAATTTGAGGATAGGACCCAAAAATGAATTCAAAAATTGGCACACCTTGGCTTAAAGACGTGTCGTGGGGGGCTAGCACTTTCAGTGGCACCCAAACATCACTGCGAGCTGCCATAAAACCTCATGCACATACAACGTTAAAAGTAGCAATTGGTTTCATAGTCGCATGACTCTCGATTTGAGGATAGGACACGAATTTAAAAACTGGCACACTTAGGTTTGAAAACGTGCTGCGAGGGAGGAGGGCTCCTCCATAGGTACCCAAACGGCACCACAATTGGCATGAACACCTTGTACACATCCAATATAAAACATAGCAACTAACCGCATAGCCGCAAGACTCCTAGGTAGAGGGTAAGACCCAAACACAAATTCAAAAATCGACACACTTACGCTTAAAAATGTGCTGCGAGTGGACGGACATCACTAGCGACACCCAAAATGCACTACAAGTGTTTCAAACCCCTAGTGCATGTCAAACATAACACATAGCAACTGATCGCATTACTGTGGGACTCCCACTTTGAGGATAGGACATGAATTCAAAAACAGACACATTTAATCTTGAAAACATGCCAGGGAATCCCCTAGCGGCTCCAAAATGACCTTGGGACTGGCAGGAACACCTCATGCATGTCCAACATAACACATAACAATCGGGCGTGCAGCCATGGGACTCCCTATTTGAGTAGAAGAACCAAACACGAATTCAAAAACAAGCATACTTAGGCTTGAAAACGTTCTGTTAGGGGGTGCCCCCAGTGGCACCCAAATGGAACCGCAAGTGATAAGAACACCTCGTGACCATCCAACGTAACACGTAGCGATTGTTCATACAATCGCGAGACTCCCGTTTTGATGATACAACACGAATTAAAAAACAAGCACACTTGGGCAAGAAAACGTGCCTCGAAGGGGCGAGCATTCCCAATGGCACCCCAAACGGCACTGCAAGTGGCACGAACACCTCTTGCGTATCCAAATTAACACATAGCAACCATTTTCACAGTCGCATGACTCCTGGTTTGAGGATAGGACCCAAAAATGAATAAGAAAATAGGCACACTTGGGCATATAAAGCTGTCGCAGGAGTCGGGGAACCCTAATGCACCCAAACAGTACCACGAGTGGCGCGAACACGTTGTGTACATCCATAGTAATAAGTAAAAATGGGCCATAAAGACGCAGGACTTTCAGTTAAAGAACAGGACCCAAAAATGAATTAAAAAATAACCACACTTTGGCTGGGAAATGTGTCAGGGTGGCATCCATGCCCAATAGTACCCAAATATCACTACGAGGGCCACGAACACCTCGTGCATGCCAATGTAACATGTAGTAACCGTTCGTGCAACTGATGAACTTCTAATTTTGAGATAAGACCCAAACAAAAATTCTAAGTCAGGCACACTTTGGCTTGAAAACATGTTGCAGGGAGGCGAGCACCCCGAGTGACACCCAATTCACACCGCGAGTGGCTTGAACACCTTGTGCGGATCCAATATAAAACATTACAGCCGGCCTCATAGCTAAAGGACTCTCAGTATGAGGATATGACTAGAATTCAAAAACAGGCACACTTAGGCTTGAAAATATGACAGGGAAAGCACCCCAAGTGTCAAACGAACGGCACCGTGAGTGACACGAACACCTCGTGTGTGTCCAATGAAACACATAGCAATCAGTCGCACAACCGTGGGACTCTCAATTTGCGGATAGAACACGAATTTGAAAATAAGAACACTTAGGCTTGAAAACATGGCAGGGCACCCCAATGGCACCCCAATGGGACCACAAGTTGCACACCCAATGGACCCCAAATGACACCGCGAGTTGGATACCCGTCCAACATATCACATCACAACTGGCCACGCAGTTGTGAGACTCCAAATTTTAGAATAGTACCTAAACACAAATTCAAAAATAGACACACTTAGGCATGAAAACATGCTACATGGGCACAGGCACTCCCAGGGGCACCAAAACGGCACCTCAAATGGCATGAACACCTCATGCGAATCCAACATAATATAAATCCACCGACCATACGTCCATAGGACTCTCGGTTTGAGGATAGGAGTCGAATTCAAAAATAGGCACACGTTGGGTTGAAAACGTGTCACGGGGGTACGAGCACCACCAACTTCATTGCCAGTGACATGAACAAATCATGCGCATACAATGTAAAATGTAGCAATCCTTTATGTAGCCATGAGAATCTCGGTTTAAGAATAGGACCCAAGAACAAATTTGAAAACATTCACACTTAGGCTTAAAAACATGCCATGGGGAGATGAGCACCCCAAGCAGTAACCAAACGGAACTGTGAGGAACATGAACACCTCATATGTGTCTAACGTAACATGTAGCAACTGGTCATTCATTCATAAGACACCCGGTTTGAGGATGGGACATGAATTCTGAAAAGTCCCACTTAGGCTTGAAAACATGTGTCGAGCGGGCACCCACAATGGCACTCAAACAACACCACGAGTGGAACGAACACATTGTTGGCATCCAACAAAACACGTAGCAATTGCTCACGTAGCCTCAGGACTCCCGTTTTAAGGATAAGTACCAAAGAAAGAATTCAAAAATAATCACACGTTGGCTTGAAAATGTGCTATCGGGGGGGACCCCCTACAGCACCCAAACGGCACCACGAGTGGCACAAACACCTTGTTTGCATCTAACGTGACATGTAGCAACCTTTTTCATGAGCGTGGGACTCTCGGTTTGAGGATAGGATCCAAACATGAATTCAAAAATAGCCACACTTAGGATTGAAAATGTGTCGCCCGTTTGAACCCAAACGGCACCGTGAGTGGCACAAATAGCTCGTGGGCATCCAACGTAACATGTTACAACTGGCCACGTAGTTGTTGGACACTCGATTTGAGGATATGACATGAATTCAAAAATAGACACACTTAGGCTTGAAAGTATTTCGTGGTGGGAGGGCACTCCTAGAGGCATCCAAATAGCACCGTGAGTGGAGCAAACACCTCGTGTGCATCCAACAAAATATGTACCAACCGACTATATAGCTGCAAGACTCCTCGTTTGAGGAAAGGATCCAAACACAAATTTGAAAAAAGGGACACTTAGGCTTGAAAACTTGTTGGGGGTAATGACACTCAGACTGCACTGCGAGCCGCACGAACACCTTGTACGCATCAAAAGTAACACATGGAAACCATCCACGCATCAGTGAGGCTCCCAATTTGAGGATATGACCCAAAAATGAATTCGAAAACAGGCACGCATTGGCCTGAAAATGTGTTGCGGGGGCGAGCACACCGAACGGAACCCAAATGGCATCGTGAGTGGCACGAAAACCTCGTGCGCATCCAGTGTGTCGAGTTGCAACCAGTTGTGCAGTGTAAAGACTCCTGATTTGAGGATAGGACAGGAATTCAAAAACAGGCACACTTTGGTTTAAAAATGTGTTGCAAGGGGGGCGGGCACCCCAAGTGGCACCCAAACAGCACCGCAATTATCACAAACACCTTGTGAATTCATCCAATGTAACACATAGAAACCGACCACGGAGCCATGAGACTCCCAGGTTTAGGGTAGGACCCAAACACGAATTCAAAAATTGACACACTTCGGCTTGAAAACGTGTTGCTGGTGGACAGGCTCCCCAGCAGCACCCAATTGGCATAACGATTGGCATGAACACCTCATGTGTGTTTAATATAATGCATAGCAACCGATCGCATAGCCTCAGGACACCCGGTTTGAGGATAGGACAAGAATTCAAAAACAGGCACATTTAGGCTTGAAAACGTGGTGGGGGCTCCCCTAGCGGCACCCAAATGGCATCAACAGTGTCACCAACACCTCGTACATGCCCAACATAACATGTTTCAACAGGTCGTGAAGCCGTGTGATAATTTATTTGAGGATAAGATCCAAACAAGAATTTAAAAATTGGCACACGGGCCTGAAAATGTGCTGCTAGGGGGCGGCACCCAAACGGCATCGCGAGTGGCACGAACAACTCGTGCACATCCAACGTAACACGTAGTGATTGTTCGTACCACCACAAGACTCTTGGTTTGAGGTTAGGAGATAAAATCTAAAATAGGTACACTTAGGCTAGAAAATATGCCCCAAGGGGCACTCATAAAGGCACCCAAATGGCATTGTGAGTGGCACGAACACCTCATGTGCATCCAACGTAACACGTAGCAACAAGTTGCGTAGTTGCTAGACTTGTGGTTTGAGGATAGGATTCAAATACAAATTCGAAAATAAGCACACTTAGGGTTGAAAACCTATTACGGAGGCGGGTAACCATACTGTCACCCAAATAGCACTGTGAGTGACTCGAACACATTATGCGCATCCAAAGTAATACTTAGAAACCATACAGATAGCCGCAGGGCTTTTATTTTAAGAATAGGACCAAAAATGAATTTAAAAATAAGCACACTTTGGCTTGAAAACATGCCACAGGGGGCAACACACAAACGGCACTACAAGTGGCATGAACACCTCGTGTGTGTCTAATGTAACACGTAGCAATCGGCTACGCAGCCTCACGACTCTAGGCTTGAGGATAGGACACAAATTTAAAAACAAGCACAATTAGGGTTGAATATGTGCCTCCAGGGGTAGTGGCCCCCAAATTGAGTGCGAGTGGCTCAAACACCTTGTGCTCGTCCAACATAAAACATTGCAATTGTTTGTGCACCCGTGGGACTCTCGGTTTGAGGATAGGACCAAAATAAGAATTCAAAAACTGACATAGTTAGGCTTGAAAACATGTCTCAAGGGGGTGAGCAACCCCAGTAGCCCTCAAATGGCACCATGAGTGTCATAAAAACCTTGTATGTGTCAAACGTAACACGTAGCCACTGGTCGCGCAGTTGTGGGACTCCCGGTTGAGGATAGGACCCAAACTCGAATTGGAAAAAAGGCGCACTTGGGCTTGAAAATGTGTCATGGGGGCACCCCCCCCCCCCCCATTGGCACCCAAACGGCGCCACGAGTGGTATGAACACCTTGTACACATCCAAGGTAACACGTAGAAACCGACCGCGTAGCCGCATGACTCCCGATTTGAGGATAGAAATTGAATTTGAGAAAAGGCACACTTAGACTTAAAAATGTGCCGCTGGGGGGAGGGCACTCCCAACGGCACCCAAACGGCACTGCGAGTGGTACAAACATCTCCCGTGCATCCAACGTAACAACTAGTAATTGGCCACACAGTCATAGGATTCTCGGTATGAGGATAGGACGCAAATTCGAAAATAGGCACACTTAGGGTTGAAATCGTGATGGGGGCACCCCAAAACTTCACCGTGAGTGGCACAAACACCTAAAGCGAATCCAACAGAAAACGTAGAAACCTTTTACATATCTGTGGAACTCCTTATTTGAGGATGCAACCTAAACCCAAATTCGAAAACAGGAACACTTAGGCTTGAAAATATGTCACGGTGGGACGGGCACCCCCAGCGGCACCCAAACAACATTGTGAGTGGCACGAACACCTCATGAGCATTCAATGTAACAAATAGAAATCATTCACACAACCGTGGTACTCTCGGTTTAAAGATAGGACGCGAATTCGAAAACATACAGACTTAGGCTTGAAAACATGCCACGGGGGTGGGCACGCCAAGTGACACCCAAACGATACCGCGAGTGGCACGATTACCTCATGTGCATCCAACGTGACACGTTGCAAATGACCGCACAACCATGGTACTCCATGTTTGAGGATATGGCCTGTATTCGATTATAGGAACACTTAGGCTTGAAAATGTGTTGGGGGCTCCACGACTGGCAAAAAAACCTCGTGATTATCCAACATAAAACCTAGAAATTATTCGTGCAACCGTAATACTCTTTAATTGAGGATAAGACCCAAACAGAAATTCCCAAAAGCCATAGTTTGGGTTAAAAACGTGTTGACAGGGGGTGCCCCCAACGTCACCCAAACGGAACCGTGAGTGGCACGAAAACCTCGTGCACATCCAACGTAACACGTAACGATTGGGCATGCAATCGCAAGACTTTCGATTTGAGGATAGGACACTAATTCAAAAATAGGCACACTTAGGATAGAAAACGTGCCCGATCGGGTGGGCACACCCAAAAGCACACAAACAGTACTATGAGTGGCACGAACACCTCGTACGCATCCAATGTAACATGTAGAAGTCAATTGCCCAAATGTGAAACTCTCAATTTGAGGATAGGACCCAAACAAGAATTCAAAAATAGGCACACTCGGGCTAGAAAACCTGTTGCGGGGGAGAGAAACCTAATGGCACCCAAACAACATCGGAGTGGCATGAACACATTGTGCACATCAAAAGTAATACGTAGAAGTGGTCCACACAGCCGTGTGACTTTTGATTTAAGAAAAAGGACCCAAAAACAAATTCAAAAATAGGCACGCTTTGGCTTGATTACTTGTCGTGGGGGGCGAGCACGCCCAATGGCACCCCAAAATCACCGTGAGTGGCACGAACACCTCGGGATGCCCAATTTAGCACGTAAAAATTAACCGCATAGGTGTGGGACTCATGATTTTAGGATGGGACCCAAACACAAATTGGAAAGTAGGCACACTTAGGCTTGATAACACGCCGCGGGGTGGGTACCCCCAACAGCACCCAAATGACACTACAAGTCTCTCGAACACCTCGGGCACATCCAACGTTATAGGTAGCAACCGCCGCACAGATGCGGGACTCTAGGTTTGGGGATATGACACGAATTCAAAAATAGGCACACTTAGTCTTGAAAACATGTCTTCGGGGCGGGCACCAAATGTCACCACGAGTTACACAAACATCTCATGTGTATTCAACATAACACGTAGTAACCAGTCGTGCAGTCTCGGTACTCTCGATTTGAGGATAGGACACGAATTTAAAAATAGGAACACTTAGGCTTGAAAACGTGCTGAGGTCACCCCGAGTGGCACCCTAACGGCATCGCGAGTGGAACAAACACCTCATGCGCATCCATCGTAACAAGTAAAAATTGGCCACACAGCTATGGGACTCCCGAATTGAGAATAGGACCCAAACACAAATTGAAGACATAGGCACACTTAGACTTGAAAACATGCCGCGGGAAGGGCCACCCCCAACGACATCCAAACGACACCAAGAATGGAACGAACACCTCGTGCGTGTCCAACGTAACACATAGCAACCGATCCCATAATTGCCGAACTCTCGATTTAAGAATAGTACCCAAACACAAATTCCAAAATATGCACACTTAGGCTTGAAAACCTGCCAGGGGGAGGGAACCCACGGCGGCACCCAAACAAAATTACGAGTAGAAAAGATACCTCATGTGCATCCAAAGTAACAAGTAGAAACCAGCGTGCAGTCATCAGACTCCTGGCTTGAGGATAAGACCGGAAACTAAATTCAAAGACAGGCACACTTTAGCTTGAAAACATGTTACAGGGGGAGGGAACACCTAGTGGCACCCAAACGGCACCGCGAGTGGCATGTTCATCCAACATAACACGTAGCAATGGGACACACTACTATGGGACTCTCGGTTTGAGCATAAGACCTAAACACGAATTCAAAAATAGGCACACTTAGGCTTGAAAATAAGCCGCGGGGACGAGAGTAATCCCAGGGGCATCCAAACAGCACCACAAGTGGCAAGAACACCTCATGCACATCCAACGTAATACCTAGCCACCGACCACATGACCACGGGACTTTTGGTTATAGGATAGGACTCAAATTCATAAACCGGCACACTTAGTGTTAAAAATGTGTCGCGAGGGTGCGAGCACCACCAACTTCATCGCACATGGAATCAATACCTCAAGAGCATCCAATATAAAATATAGCAACCGTCTACATAGCCACGGGACTCCCAGTTTGAGGACAGGAAATAAAAACATATTTGTAAACAGGTACACTTAGACTTAAAAATATGCCACAGGGTGATGGGCACCCCCAAAGGCGCCCAAACGACACTGTGAGGGGCACAAACAATTCTTGCGTGTCTAATGTATCATGTAGCAACTGGTCGTGCAGTCGCGACAATCCCAATTCGAGGATAGGAAGGGAATTCTAAAAAGGCCTACTTAGTCTTGAAAACATGCCACAGGTGGGAGGGCCCCCACAACGGCATTCAACCGGTACCGCAAGTAGCACGAAAACCTCATGTGCATCCAAAAAACACATAGAAACTAGCCGTGCAACCATGGGACTCCCATTTTGAGGATAAGTACCAAAGAAGAATTCAAAAACAAGCACACTTTGGCTGTAAAACGTGCCACAGAGGTTCGGCTCCCTCATTGGCACCATGAAGGGCACAAACACCTCATGTTCTTCCAACCTAGCACATAGAAACCGTCCACACAGTCGTGGGACTCTCAGTTTAAGGATAGGTCCCATACACGAATTCAAAAATATTCACACTTAGGCTTGAAAACGTGTCGTAGGGGGGCGGGCAACCCCAATGGCACCACGAGTGGCATGAAAAACTCGTGTGCATCCAATGTAACACGTTAAAATGACCACGTAGCCATAGGACTCCCGATTTGAGAGTAGGATATGAATTCGAAAATAGATACAATTAGGCTTGAAAACGTGCCACGAAGGGAGGGGCGAAAAATCCCAGCGGCATCCAAACAACACCGCGAGTGGCACAAACACCTCATGCGCATCCAAAAAACACATTCCAACTTTCCATGCAACTCTAAAACTCCCGGTTTGAGTATAGGACCCAAAAATGTATCGTGGGGTATGGACACACACAGCGGCACCCAAACAGCACCGCAAGTGGCATTAACATGTCATGCGCATATAATGCAACAAGTAGAAATTGGTTACGCAGTCGTGAGACTTATAACTTGAGGATAGGACACAAATTCAAAAATAGGCGCACTTAGGTTTGAAAACATGCTGGGGGCGAGCACCCCCTACAGCATCCAAATGGCACCGTGATTGGCATGAGAACCTCGTGTGCATCCAATATAACACATAGCAACTGGCCGCACATTAACAAGACTCCCAAATTGAGGGTAGGACCCAAACACTAATTTGAAAATCGACACACTTAGGCTTAAAAACGTGTTGCGGGTGGACGGGAACCCCCAGCGGCACCTAAATTTCATTGCGAGTGGCATGAACACCTCCTGTGTGTGTCCAATATAACACATAGCAACCGATCCCACAACCGTTGGACTCCCAATTTAAGGATAGGAGACGAATTCAAAAATGGACACACTTGATCTTGAAAACGTGTCGGGGGGCTCTCCCAACGGAACACAAATGGCACCGCAAGTGGCATGAACACCTCATGCATGTCCAACATAACACATAGCAACTGACCGTGCAATCGCGAGACCCCTGATTTGAGGATAACACCCAAACATGATTTCAAAAATAGTCACACTTAGGTTTGAAAATGTGTTGCTAGGGGGCGACCCTAGCGGCACCCAGAAGCCATCGCGAGTGGCACGAACACCTCTTGTGCATCCAACGTAACATGTAGCGGTCGATCGTGTAACCATGAGACTCTCAATTTGAGTACAAGACACGAATTCGAAAATAGGGGCACACCTAGGCTAAAAAATGTGCCCAGGGGAGGGTACTCCCAACGACACATAAACGACACTGCGAGTGGCACGAACACCTCTTGCACATCCAACGTAACACGTATCAAATGAATGCAAAGTTGCGGGTCTCCCGATTTGAGGATAGAACCCAAACATGAATTTGAAAACTGGTACACTTAGGCTTGTAAACCTGTCGCTGGCGGTGGGGACCCCTAATGGCACCCAAATAGCAACGCTAGTGTCACGAACACATTGGGTGCATCCAAAGTATATAATACGAAGAAAATGGATGCACAATCACGAGGTTTCTGATTTGATAATATGACCCAAAAATGATTTTGAAAATGGGCACACTTTGGCTTGAAAACATATCGCGGGGGTGTGGGGCAGGCACCCTTAGCAGTACCCAAACGGCACAACGAGTGGCATAAACACCTAATGAACGTGCAACGTAACACGTAGCAATCAGTCGCGCAGCCGCATGGCTCTTGGTTTGAGGATAGGACATGAATTTGAAAATAGGCACACTTAGGAATGAAAATGTGCCTGCGGTGGGCCCCCAACTTTATCGCAAATGGTACAAACACGTCGTGCACATCGAATATAAAATGTAGCATCCGTCTTCACAGTAGAGGGACCCTCAGTTTGAGGATATGAATCAACCATAAATTCGAAAAACAAGCACACTTAGGCTTGTAAACATCCCGCGAGGGATGAGAGCCCTAGCAGCACCCAAATGGAATCGTGAGTCGAATGAACACCTCATGTGTGTTCAACGTAACACATAGCAACCGATCGCGCATCCATGGGACTATCGATTTGAGAATAGGAAACATACACGAATTCAAAAATAGGCACACTTAGGACCGAAAACGTGACATGAGGGAACCTCCAATGGTACGACGAGTGCATCCAAGGTAATATCTAGCAACTGGTTTCACAACCGCAAGACTCCTGATTTGAGGATAGGAAACGAATTTGAGAATAGGCACACTTTTGCTTAAAAATGTGCCATGGGGTGGGGGAACTCCCAGCGGCATCCAAACGGCATTGCGAGTGGAATAAACACATCTTGCGCGTCAAAGGTAACACGTAGTAACTGTCCGTGTAACTGGAGGATTCTCGATTTGAGGATAGGGAATGAATTTAAAAATAGTCACACTTAGGGTTGTAAACGTGTCAGGGGGAAGCACCACAAACTTCTCCATGAGTGGCACGCACATCGTTCACATCCAACATAAAACGTATCAACCATCTACGTGTCAATTTGAGGATTATACCTAAACACTTAGGCTTGAAAATATGATGAGGGGGGCGAGCACCTCCATCGGCACCCAAAATGCACTGTGAGTGGCATGTACACATCGTACACATCCAACATGACACTTAGCAGTCGATCGCGTAACCGCGGGACCCCCAATTTCGAGGATAGGACACGGATTCAAAAACCAACACACGTAGGATTGAAAACATGCCACAGGGTTAAGCACTCCAAATGGCACCCAAACGGCAGCACGAATGGCATGCACACCTAATGTGTCCAGTGTGACACATAATAACCAACTAACTATCCACGGTACTCCCAGTGTGAGGATATGACACAAATTCGAAAACCAAAACACATAGACATCAAAACGTGCAGGGGCGGGCACCCCAATGGCACCTAAAAGACATCGTGAATGGCACGAATACCTCGTAAGTTCCCAATGCAACATGTACCAATCGATTTCCCATCCACGAGACTCCTGGTTTAAGGATATCACCCAAACACGAATTTTAACACAGGAACACTTAGGCTTCAAAATTCAGTTGGGGAGAAAACCCACAGCAGCACCCCAATGGCATAGTGAGTGGCATGAACACATTGTTCACATCCAAAGTAACACGTAGAAATGGCTACGAGACTCCCAATTTGAGGGTAGGACCCAAATATGAACTCGAAAAGAAGCACACTTTGGCTTGAAAACATGTCGTATGGGAGAGGTCACACCCAACGGCACCCAAACAGAATCACAAGTGGCACGGATCCTCATGTGCATCCAATGTATCACGTAGAAATCGTCCATGTAGATTCGAGACTCCCCATTTGAGGATAGGATCCAAACTAGAAATAAAAAATGGTCACACTTAGGCTTGCAAACCTTCCATTGGGGTGCGGACACTCTTAGCGGGACTAAAATGGCACCACAAGTGGCACAAACACCTCGTGCACGTCCAACGTAACATGTAAAATCCGATCATGCAACAGTAGGACTCTCAGTTTGAGGATAGAAAATAATTTTGAAAAGAGGCACACTTAGGTTTAAGAACGTACCATGGGGGTGCAACTTCAGCGAGAGTGGCACAAACACCTCGTGAGCATCCAACATAAAACATAGCAACAACATGTGTAATTGTGGGATGCCTGGTTTGAGAATAAGATCCAAACACGAATTCGAAAACAAGCACAATTATGCTTGAAAACATTCCACTAGGGGACGAGCACTCCAACGCACCATAAACGGCACTATGAGTGGCACGAACACCTAATGTGCATCCAACATAACATGTAGCAATAGGCTACATAGTTGTGGGACTCCCGATTTGAGTATAGGACCCAAATAATAATTAGAAAATGGGAACAGTTATGATCCAAAACGTTCCGCTAGGAGGGGTGGGCACCACTAGCGGTACCCAAATGGCACTATGCATGGTTAGAAAACCTCGTACATATCTAACGTAACACTTAGCAATCATTCACGTATTCGGGGGGCTACCGGATTGTGTATAGGACACGAATTCAAACACAGACACACTTAGGCTTGAAAACATGCCGGGAGGTGGGTGGCACCACAAGTGGAACCCAAACGACATTTTGAGTGGAACTAATACCTCGTGTGCATCCAACGTAACTCGTAACAACTGGACACATAGCCGCACTACTCCTGATTTGAGGATAGGACACAAATTTGAAAATAGGATCCCTTAGTCTTGTAAACGTGCCGCGAGAGGGGGTATCGACACCTAAACAACACTACAAGTGGCATGAACACCTTGTGGGCATCCAATATAACATGTAGTAATCGATCACTCAACCGCAAGACTCGATTTTTAGGATTGCACCCAAACATGATTTCAAAAATAAACACACTTCTGCTTGAAAATCTACTGGGGTGGGAACTAATATCAGCTCACAAATGGCACCGCAAATGGCATGAACACCTTGTGCACACCTAACTTAACTCAGAGACCGGTCGCACATCTGCTGGACCATCGATTTGAGGATAGTTTCCAATAACGAATTTGAAAACCAACACACTTTGGATTGAAAATATATCGTTGGGGGAGGGCATACCTAGAAACACCCAAATGCCACCATGAGTGGCATGAATACCTCATGTGTTATACATTTGTGTATTGATAAGACCATTCACTACTTCTTGAGGCTTGATCTTTTCACCGAATGAACCATATATCCAAAAGAAACCGTGAACAAGAATAGAAGAGCTTTCCCCACCCATGAGTTAATATTTCATAGTAGCCTCATTAGGGTGTACATTCTTCTTGGGATATTCAGATAATAGGTAATATCATAGACTGAAACACTATTAAGCTACAACGATAGTTATTAAATCGTTAGCACCGCATAAAAGCATTCCTCCTAGAGTAGATATTAATACGAATAAAAGAAACGTTGTTGTAGCCATTTTTGTACATTCAATGTACTCTACGAATAAAGTAATGGACGTAACATCTAATAATCGGTCAAACAGTTGTGGTACTCTCGATTTGAGGATACGACCCAAATAGGAATTCTAAAACAGCAGACTTAGGATTGAAAACGTTCTGTAAGGAGGGAGACGGGCAACACTAGTTGTACCCAAATAGAACCATGAGTGGCATGAACACCTCGTGTACATCCAACATACCACTTAGTAATTGGTTGTGCATTCGCGAGACTCCTAACTTGAGGATATGACATGAATTCCAAAATAGGCACACTTAGGCTTGAAAGAATGTCGCGGGGTGGCACCAAAATGGCACCGTAAGTGGTACGAATACCTCGTGTGTGTCCAACGTAACACGTAGTAACTAACTATGCAGCCGTAATTCTCTCGGTTTGAGGATAGGAAATGAATTCAATATAGGCGCACTTAGGCTTGAAAATGTGTCGTGGGGGGAGGGGTCCCCGATGGCACCCAAACATTACTATGAGAGGCATGAATACTTCGTTCATGTCCAATGTAACACGTAGCAATCGGTCGCGCAGCTCCAAGACTTCCGTTTTGAGGATAGTACCCAAACACGATTTCAAAAATAGGCACACTTAGGCTTGAAAACCTGTCGGAGTTGGAACTATTATCAGCACCCAAACGACACCAAAAATGGCATGAACACCTCGTTCACATCCAAAGTAACTCGTAGAAATCGATCGTGCATCTGCGGGACTCCTAGTTTGAGGATAGGACCTAGAAAAGGAATTTGAAAACCAACACACATTGGCTTGAAAACATGTTGCGAGGGGAGGGCCTACCGAGCGACACCCAAACGCCACCACGAGTGGAGCAAATACCTGATATGTTATACATTTGTGTATTGATAAGACCATTCACTATTTCTTGAAGCTCGATATCTCCACCGGATGAACCATAAAGCCAAGAGAAATCATGAACCAGAATAGAAGAGCTTACCGCACCCATGAGTAAATATCTCATAGTAGCCTTATTAAATTGTACATCTTTCTTGGCATATCCAGATAATATGTAGAAGCATAAAATCAAACATTCTGGAGCTACGAATACAGTTATTAAATCGTTAGCACCGCTTAAAAACATTCTTCGTAGAGTAGATATTAATACGAATAAAAGAAACATTGTTATAGTCATTTTTTTACATTCAATGTACTCTACGGATAGCGGAATGGACTTAACACATAACAATCAGCCACACAGTTGCGGGACTCCCGATTTGAGGATAAGACCCACACAAGAATTCAAAACCAGGTACGCTTAGACTTTAAAACATGTCAGAGGGGCATGGCCACTCCCAGAGGCACCTAAACGACACCACAAGTGTTGGCGATAGGACTCGAATTTAAAAATCGGCACACTTAGGGTTGAAAACGTGCCACGAGGGGGGTAGCCCTAACTTCACCACACGTGGCATGAACACCTAAAGCCCGTCCAATATAAAATGAACCAACCATCTGTGTAGATGTGGGACTCCCAGTTTGAGGATAGGTACCACACACGAATTTGAAAACAGACACACTTAGGCTTGAAAACGTGTCGTGGGGGGCACCCCCAGTGGCACCCAAACATAATCATGAGTGACACGAACACCTTGTGTGCATCCAAAATAACACATAGCAATCGGCCGCGTAGCCACAGAACTCTCGGTTTGAGGATAGGATACGGATTTGAGAACAATCACACTTAGGCTTAAAAACATAATGCGGGAATGGCACTCCGAGTGGAATTAATACCTCGTGCGCATCCAATATAACACGTAGCAACTATCTGCGATGATGTGGAACTATCAATTTGAGGATAAAACCCAAAATGAATTCTAAAACAGGCACACTTTGGCCTAAAAACAGGTCGCGAGGAGGGGGGATGGGCACCACCAGTGGTACCCAAACAGAACTATGAGTGTCATGAACACCTCATGTGCATCCAACATAACACTTAGTAATCGGCTACGTAACCACGGGACTCTAGCTTGGGGATAGGACACCAATTTGAAAACATGCAAACTTAGGCTTGAAATCATGCTGTGGGGGGAGGCCCCCAAATGGCACCGTGAGTGGTATGAACACCTCATGTGCATCTAACATAGCACGTAGCAAACGGATTTGAAACCAAAGTACTCTCTATTTGAGGATAGGATTCAAATTCCATAACATACACACTTAGTCTTGAAATGTGTCGCGATGGAGAGGAGCCCCCTAGGCACACAAACGATATGATGAGTGGTAAGAATACCTAATACGTGTCCCACATAACATGTAGCAACTGATCGCGCAGCTGCAAGAATCCCAGTTTGAGGACAACACCTAAACATGAATTCGTAAATATGCACACTCAGGCTCGGAAATATGTAAGGGGAGGGAACCCACATCGGCACCCAAACGACACCGCCAGTGGCATGAACACCTCATATGCATCCGATTTAACACGTAGAAATCAGCTGTGTATCCTTAAGATTTCCAATTGAAGGATAGGACCCAAAAACAAATTCGAAAACCAGCACACTTTGGCGTGAAAACGTGTTGCGAAGGGGATAACGCACCTAGTGGCACCCAAAAAACATTGGAAGTGTCACAAACACATCTTGCACGTCCAACATAACACGTAGTAACCATACATGCAGCTGTTGGACTCCTGATATAAGGATATGACCCAAACACAAATTCAAAAACTAGAACAATTTGGCTTGAAATGAAGCCACAGAGGCAAGGACACTCACAACTGCACCCAAATGGCACCGCGAGTGGCATGAACACCTCGTGTAAGGGCACAGGCACTCGCGACTGCACCCAAATGGCACCGCAAGTGTCATGAACACCTCATGCATATCATACATAACACGTAGAAACTAAACGCATAGCCTTAGGACTCTTGATTTAAGGATAGGACAGGAATTCAAAAGTAGACACACTTAGGGTTGAAAACGTGTCGCGAGGGGGGCGAGCACTCCCAACTTCACCTCGAATGGTACAAACACCTCATATGCATCCAACATAAAAATGTAGCAACTGTCTGCGAAGGTAAAAGACTCTCGATTTGAGGATAGGACCCAAACACAAATTCAAAAATAGGCACACTTTGGCTTGAAAACATGCCGCGGTGGATGGGCACCCCGGTGTCATCCAAACGGCACCATAAGTGTCACGAACACCTCTTTTGCATCTAACGTAACACGTAGCAATCGATTGTGTAGCTGCAAGACTCCCGGTTAGAGGATAGGACCCAAATATGATTTCAAAAATAGACACCCTTAGTCTTTTAAACATGTCACGTGGGGACGAGCACCCTTAGCGGCATGAAAATGACACCGTGAATGGAACGAACCCCTTATGCACATCCAATGTAATGCGTTGGAACCGATTGTACAATCGTTGGACTCCTGATTTAAGGTTAGGACCCAATCATGAATTCGAAAACAGGCATACTTAGGTTTGAAAACATATCACGAAGAAGGGGAACGGGCACCACCAGTTGCACCCAAACGGCACCGTTAGTGGCATGAACAACTAATGCATATCTAATGTAACACTTAGCAATCAGTCATGCAACTGTAGGACTCCCGATTTGAGGATACGACACAAATTTGAAAACAGGCACACTTAGACTTGAAAACATGTCGCAGAGGAGCGATCAACCCAAATGGCACTCTAATGGCACCGTGAGTGGCACGAACACCTCGTCTGCATCCAACCTAATATGTAGCACTCGATTTTTCAGTCACCGTACTCCCGATTTGAGGATAGGAAACGAATTAAAAAAATAGGCACACTTAGGCCTGAAAATGAGCAACGTGGGGGGGGGGGGGACCCCCAGTGGCATCCAAACTATACTGCGAGTGACACGAACACCTAGTACGTGTCCAACGTAACACATTGAAATCAATGTCACATTCAGGGGACTCCCTGTTTGAGGATCAGTCCTAAAAATGAATTCGAAAACAAACACACTTTGGCTTGAAAACATGTTGCAGGGGTGAGGGCACACCCAACGGCACCCAAACAACACATCTACTAGACCAAACAACTCATGCACATCAGACGTAATATGTAGTTACTAGATGCGCAGCCGCAGGACTCTCGGTTTGAGGATAGGACATGAATTTAAAAACATGCACACTTATAGTTGAAAACTTGTTAGGGGAGGCCATCCCCAACATTACTACGAGTGGAATGAACACCTCGTACGCATACAACATAACAAGTAGCAACCGGTTGCTCTGCCACAGGACTCCCGATTTGAGGATAGGACACGAATTTGAAAACAAGTACACTTAGGTTTGAAAATGTGTCGTGAGGGGGAAGGCACCCAAACGGTACCGCGATTGGCTCAAACACCTCATACACATCCAATATAACATGTAGCAATTGGTCGCATATCCACGGGACTCCCGAGTTGAGGGTAGGACCCAAGCATGATTTCAAAAATAGGCACACTTAGGCTTAAAGCATGTTGCGGGTGGATGGGAACGCCCAACGAAACCCAAATGGCCCTACTAGTGGCACAAACACCTCATGTGTGTCTAACATAACACGTAGCAACCGATCGCTCAACCGTGGGACTCTTGGTTTGAGGATAGTAGAAAGATTAACAAACAAGCACACTTAGGCTTGAAAATGTGTCGAGGCTCCCTCAGCGTCACTCAAACGGTACCGCGAGTGGCATGAACACCTCGTGTGTGTCCAACATAACACGTAGCAACTTATCGTGCAACCGCAGAACTCCAAATTTGTGGATAAGTTCCAAAAATAAATAAAAAAATAGGCACACTTAGGATTAAAAACATGCTTCCATGGGACGCCCCAAGTAGCACCCAAATGGCACTGCGAGTGGGACAAACACCTCGTGCACATCTAGCATAACACATAGCGATCAGTCATGCAGCTGCGAGGCTCCCGATTTGAGGATAGGACACGAATTCAAAAAGAGGAACACTTAAGCTAGAAAATATGTTGCGAGGGTGTGGGCACTCCTAACGGTACCCAAATGACATTGTGAGTGGCACGAACACCTTGTGCTCATCCAACGTAATATGTAGAAACCGACCATACAGTCATACGACTCCCTGTTTGAGAATTGGACCCAAACACGAATTCGAAAATAGGAACACTTAGGCCTGAAAACCTATCGCGAGGGGCGGAGAACGTTGAAGTTGAACACACGGAAGCAGGGCTTTCGATTTAAGAATAGGATCTAAAAATGAATTCGAAAATAGGAACACTTTGTCTTGAAAATGTGTCGTGGGAGGCGAGCATGCTCAGCAGCACCCACACGTCACCGAAAGTGTCACTAACACCTCGTGCATGCGCAATGTGACATGTAGAAACCGTCTACGCAGCTGCGGACTCCCTATTTTTGGATAGGGGCCAAACATAAATTCAAAAACAAGCACACTTAGGCTTGAAAACATGCCCCCGATGGGGACACCCCAGCAGCACCTAAGTGGCACGCCAAGTGGCTAGACCACCTCGTGTGTGTCCAACATAACACGTAGCAACCGGTCACATTATAGCTAGACTCTCGATTTGGGGATAGAACTCAAATTCAAAACAAGAACACTTTGGGTTGAAAACTTACCGCAGGGGGTGGGAGGCACCCCCAACTTCATCGAGAGTGTTACGAACACCTCATCCACGTCCATCGTAAAACATTTCAACCGTTTGCGCAGTAGTGGGACTTCTAATTTGAGCATAGGATCATAAAACGAATTTGAAAATAGGGAAACTTTGGAATGCAAATGTATCGGGGGCACCTAGCAGCACCCAAATAACACTACGAGTGGAACGAGCACCTCATGCATGTCCAACGTAATATGTAGCAACCTATCACACTGCCGCTAGACTCTGTATTTGAGGATAGGACCGAAACACGAATTTAAGGGGGGGCCACGAAGGGTCTAGGCACCCCCAGCGACACCCAAACTGCATCGCAAGTAGCACGAACACCTCGTGTGCATCCAACGTAACACATAGCAAGCATTCGTGAAACCACGGAACTCTCGGTTTGAGGATAGGAAAAGAATTCAAAATTAGGGACACTTAGGCATGAAAACATGTTGCAGGGTGGTAGTGCACCCAATATGCACCATGCAGGGCACAAACACCTCATGTGGATCGAACGTGACAAGTAACAACCATTCGTGCCACTACGGGACTCTCGATTTAAGTATATGACATAAATTGGAAACACAGGCACACCTAGGCTTGAAAACGAGTCGCGAGGGGGTGCGGGAGGGTGAGCACCCCAAAACGGCCCCACGAGTGTCACGAACACCTCATGCTCATCCATCTTAACACGTAGCAATCGGTCATTCAACTAGGGTACTCCTATTTAAGGATAGGACATAAACACGTATTAAAAAATAAGCACACTTTGACTTCAAAACCTACCAGGTGTTGGAATGTACAGCGGCACCATGAGTGGCATAAACTCCTCATGGGCATCTGAAGTAACACGTAGAAAGTGGTCTTGAAGCCATGACATTACCAGTTCAAGGATAGGACCCAAATACGAATTCTAATATAGCCACAGTTTGGCTTGAAAAAGTATCGGGGGGGGGGGGGGGGGGGCAGACACAACTAGTGGCACCCAAATTTCACAACGAGTGGAACGAACCCCTCATGCACATCCAACGTAACACATAAAAATCATCCACATAGTTGTGAGACTCCCGATTTGAGGATAGGTCCCAAACACGAATTCAAAAATGGGAATACTTAGGCTTAAAAACATGTCGCGGGGGTGCAGTCACTCCTAGTGGCACCCAGATGTCATCGTGAGTGGCACAAACACCTTGTGTGCATTCAACATAACATATAGCGATCGACCACATTCTCGTGGGACTCTCGGTTTGGAGATACGACTCAAATTCAAAACAAGAAAACTTAGGGTTAAAACATGTTGCGGGGGGCAGGCATTCTGAACTTCATTGCGAGTGGAACAAAAACCTCATGTGCATCGAATGTATCAAACAGTATAATCAATCCTGGGACTCCCAGTTTGAGGACAGCACCCATACACGAATTCGAAAAACGCATCTGTTGATGTAAAAAACTAGATTGCTCTAATTATTCAATCACAGATAAATAAATAAATAAATAAGACAAAGATTTTTAAAGTGGTTCGGCTAGGAATAAAGCCTACGTCCACTGTTATGTTATTGCTGAGTGTTTGTAGAATTCTTGATTACAAGTTCTCTCAAGAAATTCCAGTCCCCTTGAATTGAGGATGATACAAGGTATTTATAGCCTTTAGGCTGTACATGAAAGGTCCAATACATTAAATGATATACATATGAAAGGGTAATACATTTAATGCAGAGTGTGCGTCAAGAATATAATGAATAGTTGAACAGTTGTCCGTCTGGTAATTAATGATACGGTCGAGATGCAGTTCGGACCGCCTTAGTTGCCTGTTGATCAAGAGTTCCTCGGAGTGCTTAGAGTATCTCGGGATGATAGAGTTCCTCGGTGTGATAGAGTTTCTCGGTGTATTCTCGTTGCTCGGAAAGAAGCACGGTTGGTCGGGAAATGATCTTCCTCGCTGCTATTGTGCCATGTAGATTGACACGTGTCTTCATCTTCTTCGTCCACATCAGCACATTAATTTTGGTATCAACAGAAGCCCCCAATGTTTCATATTTCGAACTTTGAGGAGTATGGAACATTCTTTCTCGGTATATGGCAATATTAAATGTCCTTCCTGGGTTTCAGGAACATTGTATTCGAATTTCCTTCTTATTTCGCAGTTTCCGCCTTTTTTATAAACGCTTCGATCTTCGTGCAATTTTTGTCCTTTTAGCCGCCGGAAGTTCAGTAGTTTCTTTTTGGTAATCATTTCTTTCGCCGCTTCCCAATGCAAAGTATTTAAACTTCTTTGGTAACTATACCGTCGTCTACGTTTTCCATTTTTTGCATTCAAGCTTTCTATTCTCTTCTTCTCTCGTGCGTTCATCCTTGTTTCCGTTCGTTGTCAACACATCTCCTTTCTTTCTGTAAGATCTTCTTTCTTTCTTCTGTATCTCTTTTATTCAATATGGTTTATATCGTGGAGTCTGTTGAGAAATTTCGTTCTGATTTTTCCATTCCTTCGTGGGTAACTCTAGAGGTTCTTTCTGAGCCTTTAGATTACTTTCGATTGGCTGAGGGACATTGGTTCCCCAGTCTTTTTGTTGCTGAATGCGGTTTTTCCTTTCCACCAAACTCATTATGTCTTGAGTTTTGTCAATATTTTGATCTTGTTCCTGCAAAAATAGCCCCCAATTCATGGAGAATAATTAACGGGGTGCACAAATTAAATCTAATTCATGGGACTCGTATTGGGATCCCTGAAATTATGTTTTGTTATAAATGGGCTGTTCTAGATAATATTTATTATTTAAAAACTAGGTATTTGAATAGGGCTCTTGTAGTTAATCTCCCTGACTCAAATAGGGATTATTTTGAGCATGGGTTGGTCATAAAAAATTGGCAACATGCCCCTTTATCTGGGAATGAAGTATACAACGGTCCCAGATGCCCCCCATACGGCAATGGGATAGGTTTATTTTTCATTTTATTTTACTTATGAAATTATGCTTTCATCATGTTTGACAAAATGTATGACTGATATCTCAACATGTATTTATTTGCAGTTGATAGCAAAAGAAAAACTCCAAAAGAGTCAGAAGTGAATATCAAGCATTTGAAACTTATCTGGAGTTTGCATAAGACCATTGCTGATGAACACATCAGATCTGCTTCATATTTATTACAGTATAAGAGTTACACAACCTCTTATACTGCTCGCCCTGTTGAACCAGCTTCAACACCAGAAAGTTCATCTTCAGATTCTCATATCCCCCTATCTCAGAGAATGGGCAAGAAGAGAGCTCCTCCTGCTCTATTTGGTGAAATTTCTTCTGCTGTTGGAGCCCAGAAAGGCAAAATTGATGTCCTAGAGGGGACTAAAAAAGTAGATGCTGGTTCCTCCAAAGTTGCCGAGAAGCCCCCAGTGGCCCCGAGCAAGAAAGATGCTCCTGCTGATGTAATTGCCATCTCTCCGACCAAGACTTCTTCCTTGGTTGATGCTGCTGACCGTCCTTTGAAGAGATTGAGGAAATCATCCTCAGTTAATCTTACTGGAACTGCATCTTCTCTACCCGCTGGTGGTAGTAGTGTCTCAAAAATCATTCTTCCGAGTTCTTCAACGAGCTCAGTTATACCCGAGGTTCTCGGGGTTGATGAAAAAATTCCTAGGGATACACTGACATCCCTAGCTGCTCGCCATCTTTCTTCAGTAAATTTCTCATACCTTTGGTCTTTCTTTCTTTTTCTTGAATTCTTGTATTTGTGTTGACTCTATTGTTTTTCTTATCTTTCAGCTGGTGAACTGCTTCAATACCATCGTGAAGAAAGATCAAGTTATTAAAGCTTCCACTTCCTCGTCCGATGTTGACGATGCTTTGTTGGGTTTAACCCAATCTGTGAAGGAATCTCGCCAACAGTACATCGAGGAGATAACTGTTTGGGAGAAAAAGCTGGCTGTGGCTGAGGCTGATAAGATGAAGATGGCTGAAACCTCCAAGAATTTGGAGGAGAAAATTAAAGATTTGGAGGTTAAACATCAGGAATCTGATGATAAATTGAAGAAGGCAGAAGAAGAATTATCTACTCTGCGAGATATCAAGGTTAAGAAAGAGGAATTGGAGGTGAAGCTTTCCTCAGAGAAGTCGAGGAGAAAAGTCGCAATCAAGAAACATTTCAGCGTTGGTTGGGAGAAAGGATGGGAGAGAGGGATAGCTGCAATGACGTCCCAAGTTCAATATGGGGAGTTGAAATACTTCCATGATGGTTGGGTAGCTGCTCTGCAAGAGCTAAAAGTCCAAGATGATTCTGAGTTATTCCAACGGCATCTCCCTGGTCCTCCTCCACCAATTGTGGAAGAAGAAGAAGATGAACCTGCCTCAGATGAGTCTTCTATGGCTATGGGCGATCAAGTTTCTGCCTCTCAACCCTCTGCCACCGAGGACGTTTCTTCTATGCCTCCTCCTCCCGAGAAGATTCCTACCGATCAAGCTGTAGTTACCACCGAGCAACCGAGCTCCTCGTCCCAGCCTCCCGAGAAAGTCTTGGGAGACAAGGAAAAGGTGTGAAGTTGTTCGGTAGCATTTCTGTATTTCCTTGTAATCGAACGATGTAACTTTTTGATGATCTAATAAAATATATCTTTGCTTATCTCTGTTGTTGATAACTTGTTTTTGTTGATTGTTGTCTTTTTCTTGTCATTAGTTTGTTGCTAGAATGGAATTGATCTCTTCTCATGATACCGAGCTGATGCAGCAATGTCATCAATACTATAAGGCTGGTCATACAGATCTTAGTACATCGGAAATTGCTGATATCCTTGGTCACGGTGCTTCAGAGCAGGCTATTGAAGCTTATCAGTACTTGAAAGCTTTACTCGACCGAGCAGTGGCCAACAATTTCGCTTACTATGAGTTGATCGAAGAGCTTCATGGTTCCTTAGAGGATCTTCAAAATCAACACAACGAATCAATGGCTTCGCTGCATAAGGATTATGAAAATAGATACCAGCAGCTCTCTTCAGAAACAGGCCACAAGAAGATCATTGCTGGGTATGACGTTACGGAGAGGACCCTAAAAGGTGAAGTTGAAGCCTGTAGACAAATTGCCGAGATCCTGGAACAAGAAAATAATAATTTGCAGAAAAAATTAGCTCAATATGAATCTGCTGCTTCATCTTCTACTGCATTAATACCAGTTACTGATGAAGGCTTCTCGTTCTTAGAGGTCGAAAATGCCAAACTAAGGCAAGAGCTGGAGGACTTAAGAAGATCTGCCATTTCTGGAACTGCTCGGGGACGAGGAAGAGGTTCTCGGGGGCGAGGAAGAGTCCTCAGCCAAAATGTTGAAGAGGCTCGCACTCAGTCTACTCTAGAAACTCAAGCATTCCAGTTGAAAGTAAAAGACCGTGCTCTGACTGAAATGTCCAATAAAAATCTGTCTCTGGAAGATCAGCTGGCATCAGCGAAATCTGCCTTGCATAACAAGGATCTCTTTGCCAAAAGCCTTCATGAACAATTGGATAGATTAACCTTCCAATTCCATAAACAGCCAAGGGAATTCTGGATGGCAGGATACAATGAAGCTCTCGTTCATCTGGATGCTCGCATTGAACATGCTAACAATGAAGGTTACAAGCAAGGATGGTTAAATGCATTGGGTGTATTAAAGTTGGAGCAAGGGCATTTTTTATGGGACTATCATGCTCCATCATTATTAGACCTGCCTGTACCACCTTTTAAATTGGATATGGCATGGATCCCAGCTCGTTCCATTCCTCGCAGTCTAATTTCAAAATACCTTGGTGATTATAGCCTTCACTCCCAAGTTGAATTATCTCGTCCTGAGCATCTTTTGGATACACCTTCTGTTATGAACGTCAGAATGCTCAGAGATGTTAATTTCATCAATTCTCCCCTTTGCCTAGAAGACCCTCCTGCCGGTGAGGAACCTGTCTCTAAAGCACAGGGCAAAAAACCAATAGAATAGTAATATTCATGTAACAATTTAGTACCTTCTTGTAATTTGTAATTTATTCTAGATTAATGAAAAGATTTTCATTTTTCGTTTGCCAATTTTGTTAGTCTTGTGTTTATCAAACACATTTATATTTGTGCATATGTATCTGTGTACCTGTTAAAAAGATAACAATATTATTGTTCAATAAGCAACTTAATAAAAAGTTACAAGTATTAGTAATGTTTCTCGATCACTTAATAATAAAGTAATGAGTAAAAATGTTCAAACTGTTTCCAACCAACCAAGGTGGGTGAATAATGTTTGTCGACCAATTACAGCTGATGGGTTTTTTATCCCCGACTAGCTATACTTGGTTTATTTATAAAATTGCGTCCAACCAACTAAGATCAATAATTTGTCCTCGCCGACCAACTACAGTTATTGGGTTTTTATCCCCGACCAACTATACTTGGTGTATTTTTTAAACATTTTGTTCTTCAAAGAACTCATTGTAATAATATTACCTCCCGACCAACATAAGTTGTAATATGAGAGTATATTTTTATCTTACCAACCGTAGTTGATCATGCTGGTGTACACTTTCTGGCTCATTAAAGCTTTTGGCTCCTTAGAGCATTTTTTGGCTCCTTAGAGCATGTCCTCCTAACCAAAGGAGGTTGGCTACTTATAGCACTTTTGCTCCTTAGAGCATGTCCTCCTAACCAAAGGAGGTTGGCTACTTATAGCACTTTTGCTCCTTAGAGCATGTCCTCCTAACCAAAGGAGGTTGGCTACTTATAGCACTTTTGCTCCGTAGAGCTGTCCTCCTAACCAAAGGAGGTTGGCTACTTATAGCACTTTTGCTCCGTAGAGCTGTCCTCCAAAGGAGGTTGGCTCCTTAGAGCACTTTTGTTGTGTAGTGTATTACACTAGTATTCCCGGAAAAATATTCAACCAGAAAGAACATGGCGAAACATCCTCGTTTTATTCATAATGAAAGAAATGCTTTACATTTGACATCACTAATAATACTTGCGCAGGTGTTCAGCATTCCATGCGTTCTTAAATTCCTCTCATTCTAGAGTTGCTATTCTGTAAGTTCCTGGTCGAACAACCTCTGTAACTCGGTAAGGTCCATGCCAGTTTATTCTGCCTCTGAATGACCTTCTTTAGCACATAATCCCCCTCCTTTAAATCACATTTCTTTACCCTTTTGTTGTAAAACAGAGCTGTTCGTTGTTGATAAGAAGCATTCCTAATGGCTGCCTCTTCTCTGACTTCCTCGAGCATATCCAAATCCATCCTTCTCATCAGATCACTGATCGGAGAATTGAAATTTAACACCCTGTGTGTTGGTAGGCCCAACTCGGCAGGTATCACAGCCTCACTTCCAAATGCTAGCATATATGGTGATTCACCTGTTGCTGCTCGGGGAGTTGTTCGGTAAGCCCACAAAACTGACTGTAGCTCATTAATCCAATTTGCTTTAGCGTCACTTAACCTCTTCTTCAACCCATTTAGTAATGTTCTGTTCGTCACTTCAGTCTGCCCATTGCTTTGGGGATGGCCTGGTGCTGAATGAAACTTCAAGACGCTTGACTGATGACAATAGGCAGCAAATTCTTCATTATCAAATTGCGTTCCATGGTCTGTGATGAAAGCGTGGGGGAGACCATACCGACAAATGATATTCTTCCATATGAACTGATACACCTTCTCGTACGTCATATCAATTAGTGGTTCAGCTTCCACCCACTTAGTAAAATAGTCTACTGCCACAACGAGATACTTGAACCTTCCTCGGGTCATCGGCAGTGGTCCAACCAGATCAATCCCCCACATGGAAAATGGCCAAGGTGATGTTATGGGTGTCAACAATGCCTGTGGAATTCTTCGGATGGAAGAAAAACGTTGGCACTTGTCACACTTCTTAGCATAGGCTATACAATCAGCTCGCATCGTCGGCCAGTAGTATCCCTGTGTCATCACCCTTTGCAGAAGAGTCCGACCCGCTACATGAGCTCCACAAGATCCTTCATGGATTTCTTCAATCAATTCTTTGACTTCTAATGGATGCACACATCTCTGCAAACCTGCCATAATGCCTCGTCTATACAAAACACCATTAGTTAACACATACCGAGCAACTTTATACTTCAATTTCTTGACAGCTAGTTTGTCCTCTGGTAGCACTCCTTCTTCAATGTATGCTATGATAGGATCCATCCAAGACGGTCCTAAATCAAGGGTAATAATCTTCACCGTCAGATCTTCCTCTATGCTCCGACTTTCTAGTACTTCAATTGGTATTGTTCTTCGCAGCTCGGTGCGCGTAGCTGACGCTAGTCGGGCCAATGCGTCTGCTCTAGCATTCTCCATTCTCGATATCCTCACCAATTGAATAGCATCAAATTCTTTCAATAACTCCATCACTTTTGCATGGTACTTCACCATTAACTCTCCCTTCACTGCATATATTCCCATCATTTGATTCACAATTAATTGAGAATCACTGAAAACAATTACTTGACGTGCCTCCATAACTTTTGCCAAATGAAAACCTGCTATCATAGCCTCATATTCAGCCTCATTATTGGAAGCTTTGAATTGGAATCTCAAGGCATACTCCGTGTCAATATCATCTGGAGAATTTAAAACAATCCCTGCTCCACAACCAGCCGTGCAAGATGATCCATCTACATATAATCTCCATGTATGTAACTCGTCTTCAAATTTCTTATCTGTTAGAGTTCCTCGGTGAAATATCATCTATTTTCTTTCATCATCCCCGGGTACCCTTCGTTCCTCGTCGGTCATTTGTTCGCGCCCCTCTACCAACCGGAGTTGGTCGGGGTTTGAATATGAAGATTTTTCTACATCCACAAGTCCTTTTACCAACCTTGGTTGGTTTGGATTTGTGTCTGTTGATCCTGTATCGTCCACAGGTAGGTCAGCAAGCATCTTTTTCTCCTCGGGGGTATCAGGGTATGTGAACTCTGCTATAAAATCTGCCACGGCTTGCCCTTTCAACGATGATCTGGGTTCATACACAATATCATATTCACCGAGCTCTATTGCCCAGTACATCAATCTTCCTGATTTTTCTGGCTTGTGAAGGGCTTGTCTTAACGGCATGTCGGTATACACAATAATGGTATGGGCCTGGAAGTACGGTCTCATTCTTCTACTTGCTTCAATTAATGCCAGTGCCAATTTTTCCAGCTTTGGGTATCTGATTTCCGCACCTCGGAAGGCCTTGCTTGTGTAATAAATTGGCTTCTGGACTTCATTCTCCAATCTGATCAACGCCGAGCTAACTGCATTTTCTGATACTGCCAAATACAAGTACAGCTTCTCTCCAGTTATTGGCCTAGACAACAATGGTGGGGCTCCCAAATACTTCTTCAAATCTTGAAAGGCTTTCTCACATTCATCAGTCCACTCAAAACTTTTTCGTAGTGTTTTGAAGAATGGGAGGCATTTATCAGTTGCTCGGGATACAAATCTGTTGAGTGCTGCAACTCGTCCGGTAAGACTTTGCACTTCTTTCTTCGTCGTCGGGGATCGCAGCCCTAAAAGAGCCTTGATCTTTTCTGGATTTGCCTCAATACCTCGTTGGTTGACGATGTATCCGAGGAACATTCCTTGTCGTACTCCAAAGGTACATTTCGTCGGGTTAAGCTTCATCTGGTATTTATCCAGTTGATCAAAAGTTTGACTCAAGTCAACCAAATGATCTGCAGCTCTTTTGCTTTTGGTGAGCATGTCGTCGACATAGACCTCCATATTACGGCTGATTTGTTCGGTGAAAACCTTGTTCATCAACCGCTGATATGTTGCACCTGCATTTTTTAAACCAAAAGGCATAACATTATAACAATAAGTTCCCCTTGGGGTAATAAAAGAAGTACTTTCCCTGTCTTCAGGTTTCATTTTGATTTGGTTGTAGCCAGAATAAGCATCCATGAAGCTGAGTAGCTCGTGTCCTGAGGTAGCATCCACTAGTTGATCAATTCTGGGCAATGGAAAATGATCTTTTGGACATGCCTTGTTGAGATCAGTAAAATCAACACACATTCTCCATTTGTTGTTCTTCTTCTTTACCATCACCACATTCGCCAACCAATCTGGATATTTCACATCTTCAATGAATTGGGCTTTCTGGAGTTTCTCGACCTCCTCTTGTATGACTTGGTTCTTCTCGGGACTAAACACTCTTCTTCTTTGCTTCACAGGCTTGATCTCCTTATTCACATTGAGTTCATGACATAAGAAGTTTGTATCTATTCCTGGCATGTCTTCATGACTCCAAGCAAAAGTATTCTTCCTGTTTCTCAAGAAAGTTATCAACTCCTGTTTTATTAAAAAATCCAACGACGATCCTATCTGAGTTATTCGTTCAGGATGCTCGTCGTCCAGGATAACAATTTCTGTAGATTCCACAACTTGCCCTGTTACGAGTTGAGATTCATCCCTAGGGTCAAGAGTTTCAATTTCTGTGCCTTCCTCCACTTGGTAAGTAGTAGTCTTTTTCTTTGATTCTTCAAGTTCCTCTTGCTCGGCAGACGAATAATAGCATTCCCGAGCTACTTTTTGATCACCTTTCATAATTCCTACTCCAAAATTCGTTGGGAATTTCAAACACTGATGTACTGTAGATGGAACTGCTTCGAACTTCTTCAATCCAACTCTTCCCATGATGATGTTGTAGGCGTACTGCACATTCTTATCCATCACAAAAAAGCGTATTCTTTCTGTTCGACAAGCAGGCCAAGTTCCAATGAGTATATCCAACTTGATCGTCCCAAGTGGAAAAACTTTCTCGCCAGCAAAACCCAGAAGGGGTCTGTGATAAGGTTCTAATTGAGATAATTTTAAATTCAAGCTATCAAAGCATGAATAGTACATGATGTCTGCCGAACTACCATTGTCTACTAACACCCTTGAAATGACCACATCGTTCATCCTCATTTTGATCACCAGAGGATCATCATGAGGGTAGAGAACACCTGCCAGGTCGTTTTTTGAAAAACCAATCACTAGCTTCTCTTTGTTTACCTTCCTCGGACGATCATCCTCGGCCAGGTTTATTCGCTGAATGTATGAACAAGCTTGAGCCTCTCCGAGATAAGCTTTTCTTTCTACAGTAAGGTCTCCTCCTCCTGCATCTCCTCCTGTAATAACATTACAATCAAATGACCCAAAACATATGGAAAATACCTCTCGTTCGGGTTTCCTTGGCTTCTTGGGAAGATCGGGGTCATCATCTGGATCCTCTTCATGGTCCCTCTTCTTTTTATCCTCTGCACGACGAGGAGATCTAGATCTTTCTCTAGTTCTATCATCATTTTTCCTTTCACCTCTGCGATCTACATTCTTTGATAATTTTCCTCTTCGGATGAGTGTTTCAATCTCGTTCTGAAGGGCTATACAATTTTTGGTCATATGGCCATGATCTTTGTGAAACTCGCAATATTTGGTCTTATTCCTCAGGTCGGGATCTGTCTTCAGTTTCTCTGGCCATTTGATTTCCTCGTTATTCCTGATTTCTTCCAAAACATGATTAATACCCACTTTCAATGGAGTATAATTATCATACTTCTTTAGGGCTTCCAACTTCATCCTGTTATTCTTGGAATATTTGTCACCACCATTACTTTTCTGATCTTTCTTCTTAGAATTGTCGACCTCCACTTTAACTTCTTTATCCATATTCTTCTTCGCAGCCATAGCCTCCTCGACATTCATGGTTTTGGCCGCCTTTGCCATCAACTCCGACATATTTTTAGGTGGATCTTTGGCCAAAGTGTAATACAGCTTGTTAGGCAGCAAACCACTCATCAGAGCAGTGATTGCTGTCTTTTCTTCATAATCTATGACTTCCAACTTTTCGTTATTGAAACGAGTTATGTAATCTCTAGTACTTTCACCTGATTTTTGTCTAACACTTAGCAAGTGTGCTACTCGCTTTACCGGCTTTGCTCCAAAACAAAAATTGCCAATAAACAGCTCGGCTAACTGAACAAAAGTTGAAATCTTACCCCGAGGAAGATTATTGTACCATATCTGTGCAGATCCGGTAAGAGTTCCCGAGAATGCTCTACACCTCATCTCGTCGGGGACAGCGTAGATATCTGCAGCAGCTTGGTATTGTTCTATATGAAGTACGGGATCTGTCTTTCCATCGTACTTGGGAGTCACTACGGGTGCTTTGAATTTCGACGGTGTAGGGAAATCCACAATGGCTCGCACAAAAGGTGTTCCTTGAACAAAAGTTCTCTGTAAGTGGTTCCTCGCCTTAGCCATTTCTCCCAGTCTATCCTCCAACCGTTGAATGGAACCTTTCCATGCTTCATTCCCTTCCTCGGGCCGCTTAGTCCGAGCAACTGATTGCTCTGACGTAGCCTCCTGAGATTTATCTCGACGAGTAGTTGGTCGTGATTGCGCAGATCCTTCTCTCAAACCTGGTGGTGGTCGAAAACTTCTTGATGGAGCCCTCGGTGGACTCATGTTCCTCCTTGGTCCTAACCGACTGAAAGGAGACACCCTGCTTAATCTTTCCAAAGCACTAGTTCTCTCCGGAGAAAGAGTGATACGTTGATCTGTATCCGTAGCCCGTATCGATAAAGTTCGCCCAGGTTGATAAGAAGAATCATTAGACTCCTCATTGCGATATGACCCAGTACGCCTAGATTGCGATTGCCTATGATCATTCCTTTTCCCTGAATAAGTAGGTGCACCGCCCTGAAGAGTTTGAATGAGTTGCCTCATAGATTCTTGCATGGCGGTTTGTCCTTGAGCCAGATTCGTCATAATTCCAGCCAGATCTGGGGATGCAGATGGATTTGTAAGATTTCCAGTATTTCCAACATTTCGATTACTGGATTCTGGATTATCAGCCATTGGTGATAAATGATTTTTATGAAAAACGATAATAACAGTCGTTTCCCACAGACGGCGCCAATCTGTTGATGTAAAAAACTAGATTGCTCTAATTATTCAATCACAGATAAATAAATAAGACAAAGATTTTTAAAGTGGTTCGGCTAGGAATAAAGCCTACGTCCACTGTTATGTTATTGCTGAGTGTTTGTGGAATTCTTGATTACAAGTTCTCTCAAGAAATTCCAGTCCCCTTGAATTGAGGATGATACAAGGTATTTATAGCCTTTAGGCTGTACATGAAAGGTCCAATACATTAAATGATATACATATGAAAGGGTAATACATTTAATGCAGAGTGTGCGTCAAGAATATAATGAATAGTTGAACAGTTGTCCGTCTGGTAATTAATGATACGGCCGAGATGCAGTTCGGACCACCTTAGTTGCCTGTTGATCAAGAGTTCCTCGGAGTGCTTAGAGTATCTCGGGATGATAGAGTTCCTCGGTGTGATAGAGTTTCTCGGTGTATTCTCGTTGCTCGGAAAGAAGCACGGTTGGTCGGGAAATGATCTTCCTCGCTGCTATTGTGCCATGTAGATTGACACGTGTCTTCATCTTCTTCGTCCACATCAGCACATTAATTTTGGTATCAACAGCATCACATAGGCTCGAAAACATGTCGCGGGGGGGACGAGCACCCCCAGCAACACCTAAACGTCAATATGAGGGACACAAACACCTCGTGCATGTCCATTGTAACACTTAGCAACTGATTGTGCATCCTCATGACTCCTGATAAAAGGATCGAACATGAATTCAAAAATAAAAACACTTATGCTTGAAAATGTGCCGCGAGGGGGGGGGGGGCGGCGTTAGTGTCACCCAAATAGTACAGCGAGTGGCATGAACACCTCATGATCATCCAACATAACATGTATCAATCGGTTACCAGCCGCGAGACTCCCCAAAAAAGGGTAGGACCCAAACACAAATTCAAAATCAAGCGCACTTAGGCTTGAAAATGTATCGTGGGTTAACTGGCATACACAGCGGCACCCAAACATGAATTTAAAAACAGGCACACTTAGGCTTGAAAACTTGCCACGGGGGGTGGGGAACCCTAGAGGCACCCAAACGACACCGTGAGTGGAACGAACACATTGTTCGCATTCAAAGTATTACGTAAAAACTGGCCACGTAGCCGCGAAACTCTTAATTTGAGTATATGACCCCAAAAAAACTTCAAAATAGCTTTACTTTTGCAAAAAAATATGCCTCGGGGTGTGGGCACACCCAGCGGAACCTAAATGACACCCCAAGTGGCACGAACAACTCGTGTGTGTCCAACTTAACACATAGCAACTAGCCATGTAGCTACAGGACTCCCGATTGAAGGACATTTCTGTCATAGGACTCCCTATTCGAGGATATGACACAAATTTAAAAACAGGCGCACTTAGGCTAGAAATGTGACTCGGATGGAAGGAACACCCAATGGAACCCAAACAACACTGTGAGTAGCACGAACACCGCGTGCACATCCAACGTAACACGTAGCAACAAGACTCACAATCGTGAGACTCCCTATTTGAGGATAGGACCCAAACATGAATTCAAAAATCGACACACTTAGGCTTGAAAACCTGTCGTGAGGGCGAAGACCCCTATAGGAACCTAAACAACACCGCGAGTGGGCACGAACACCTCGTGAGCATCCGAACAAAAATGTAGAAACTTGTTGCAAATTCAAGAGACTTTTGGTCTGAGGATAAGACCCAAAAATGAATTCAAAAACATATACACTTTGGCTTGAAAATGTGTCGCGGGGCGAGGGCACACCCAGCAGCACCCAAACGGCACCACGAGTCACACGAATACCTCGTGCACATCCAACCTAACCCGTAGAAACCGTTCTCATAGTTTTAGGACTCCCTATTTTAGGTTATGACCTAACCACGAATTCAAAAGGAGGCACACTTAATCTTGAAAAAATGTCCTGGGTGGCAGGCACCTACAACAACATCTAAATGGCCTCGCGAGTGTCATTAACACCTCATGTGCATCCAATGTAACATGTAGCAATCACCCCCACAAGTACGGGACTCTTAGCTTAAGGATAGAATATGCAATTAAAAGCAAGGTCACTTAGGCATGAAAACGTGTCGTGGGGGCAAACACCCTCCAGCGGCATCATGAGTGACATGAACACCTCATGAGCATACAACATAACACATAGAAATCGTCTGCATAGCCACGGGACTCCAGATTTAAGTATAGTCACACTTAAGCTTGAAAATGTGATGATGGGGAGGGGACCAGTAGCATCACTCGAACGGCACAACGAGTGGAACGAACGCCTCATGCGCATCTAACGTAACACGTAGATACCGACTACACAAATGCGGGACTCCAGGTTCGAAGATAGGACATAAATTCAAAAATAGGCATGTGGCCATCCCCGATCCACGCCGCGGAGGGAAAAGGATCCTTCGGGTCCCGCGCATCCCCTCTCGGGAGAGCGCTTCGGCCAGCGTCGATTTGTGAGGTGTTAGGCACCCATTCCGCCCTTTCAGTCTCTCATGAATATTTGTTATTTTCCTTTATATTTCCCCTCGTGATATGTGTGCATGTGTATATATAGAATGGAGGTAGGAATTCTCGATTTGTATCATGGAAAAGATAAAGCGAGTCATCCGTAGGAATGTGAGATTAATGTAGAAAATAGGATTTGCGCGATTACCCTTGCGTTGATTGTTATAAGGGAACGATAACGCATGTGGAATAATATGCCACTAAGAATGAATGTATAGAATATAATAGAAAATGAGATAAAGAGAAGAGAGAAAATAAGAGAAAAAGTGAGAAAAGGACTCGAGTCTCGGGTTTTACCCCGAGACGCCTACGTAGCCTATAAAGGCATCAAAGTCCACGTAGTTCGCATAAAAATGAGGGGTGGGGTTTAACCCATAAATCCAAATGTAGAAATCTCTTATTTGTGTGTGTGTGTGTGTGTGTGTGTAGAAAAAAAGTGTTTTAGTTGTGAGAAGAGTGAGGAAAAAGTGTGAAAATCCCTATTTGGAATTTATGAGCAAACCCTCTTTTTCTTGTTTTTTGGGTTTTATTTATATGAAAATAAGAGATGTGAAATAATACTAAATAAAAAGTATATTAGGATGTGTGAGATGAGATAATAAAAGTGCTAAGTAAGAAAAAAAGTTATTGGGAATTCAAAAGAATTTAGGAGAGAGTTTGAGAAAGTTGGACCTTCTTGAAGATCTTGAGCTTGATCTTGAATGTTGGAGAGCAGCCCTTGCACTTTGAATGATGATGGAGAGTGGCTAATTCACCAAATTTGATGAAAGGAATGATGAAAAGTGGGAGTAAAAGGAGGATTTGGAAGTTGAAATCACGCTGCCTTCGAGAGAGGTTTCTGGGATTCGTTGAGAGGGATTTTTATCAGATCTGAGCTCCCCTTGAAAATGAGGCCAAGGCCTCCTTTTATAGGCCCAGGGGTCTACTGATCAGCATTGCCATGGCACTACCTATCGACAGGTGTCGATAGGCAGGGTCTGGGACCTGCCATTTGGCAGTGCGCCTCAGGCTTTTTCAGAAAATTGGCCGCCGAGGGCAAACCGTTGGTCAGAATTTCACACGGGGCATACCGTTGGAAAGGTATTTCAGAGACCTTCAAAATTCCTTTGGACTGCTCCCGAGTTTGGGAGATGACTTTGGGTCAAATGTGGCTCAGAAGTGTGTGTCAGTCCGCTGGACGGGGTATCATTCGGACGCAAATGGATCGTTCGTCCGCATGGTAAGTCCGAATCGTGCATGGGGCAGACCATTGGAAAGTTTAGAAGATGTAATTTGAAATTCCAAAGAGTTTGAACTGGTTTGGAGAGTTGACTTTGATCAACCCGGGCCGGGAAGCATTCGGTGACCTCTCGAAGTCAAACGGATCGTTCGTCCGCATGGAAAGTCAGATTTACGCACGGGATGGACCATTGGAAAGGGGATTCAGTTCCCTTCAAAGATTCATTCAGACTCGATTGAGCTAAAGAGTTGACTTAAGTCAAATAGATCCTGGAAGCGCCCGGTGGCCTCTAGGTCAGGTTTCGAACGCAAACGGATCGTTCGTCCACATGGTAAGTCTGAATCGCGCACGGGACAGACCGTTGGAAAGGGTATTTAGTTCCCTTCAAAGATTCATTTAGTCTCAGTCAAGACAAAGAGTTTGACTTTTAGGTTAAACTAAGCCGGGGAGTTCTCGATGGCTTCCAGGTCAGTACTTGGGACATGACTTGGGTTTGTAGTGATGAAGGGAGGTACTAGGGACCTCAGGAGAGTTAGGGGGTAACAGAATGGGGTGTCTACAGAGCCCCTTGACGGGTGAGTTTGGAACAAATGATAGCCGTCGATTAGACACCGCATGATGCTTTCGAGAGAGTATGACCAATTTAGAGGATCGAGGCCGATTCTGAGGACCTAAGGAAGTGAGGATGACTGATTTAGAGGGTCGAGGTCAATTCTGAGGACCTAAGGAGCGAGGGTGACCAATTCAGAGGGTCGAGGTCAGTTCTAAGGACCTAAGGAAGCGAGGATGATCAAGGAACGAGGTCAATTCTGACCTAACTCAGGTGACGATCCAAGACTGAGGTCAATTCTGACCTAAGAGTGGTGACGACCAAGGACCGAGGTCAATTCTGACCTAACTCAGGTGACAATCCAAGACCAAGGTCAATTTTAACCTAAGAGTGGTGATGACCGAGGACAGAGGTCAATTCTGACCTAACTCAGGTGACGATCCAAGATCGGGGTCAATTCTGACCCAAGAGTGGTGACGACCGAGGACCGAGGTCAATTTTGACCTAACTCAGGGGATGATCCAAGATCGGGGTTAATTTTGACCCAAGAGTGGTGACGACCGAGGACCGAGGTTAATTCTGACCTAACTCGGGTGACGATCCAAGACCGGGGCCAATTCTGACCCAAGAGTGGTGGTGACTGAGGACCGAGGTCAATTCTAACCTAATTCAGGGGACGGTCCAAGACCGGGGTCAATTCTAACCCAAGAGTGGTAACGACCGAGGATCGAGGTCAATTCTGACCTAACTTAGGTGAAGATCCAATACCGGGGTCAATTCTGACCCAAGAGTGGTGACGACAGGGGACCGAGATCAGTTCTGACCTAATTCAGGTGACGATCCAAGATCGGGGTCAATTTTGACCCAAGAGTGGTGACGACCGAGGACCGGGGTCAATTCTGACCTAACTTAGGTGACGATCCAAGACCGGGGTCAATTCTGACCCAATAGTGGTGACGACCGAGGACCGAGGTCAATTCTGACCTAACTCATGTGACGATCTAAGACCGGGGTCAATTCTGACCCAAGAGTGGTGACGACCGAGGACCGAGGTCAATTCTGACCTAATTCAGGTGACGATCCAAGACCGGGGTCAATTCTGACCCAAGAGTGGTGACGATCGAGGACCGAGGTCAATTCTAACCTAATTCAGGTGACGATCTAAGACCGGGGTCAATTCTGACCCAAGAGTGGTGACGACCGAGGACCGAGGTCAATTATGACCTAATTCAGGTGACGATCCAAGACCGGGGTCAATTCTGACCTAAGAGTGATTGCATTTCCTTGGGAAAAGAAAATAGTTCCATTGGGGGGTAAGAATTGGATTTAGGGTTCCGCTGGGGATAAGAATTGGATTTGAGGTTCCGCTGGGGAACGATGAATGAGCTGGGGAAGATTTGGATCGTCCTTTGGGAGAGATCGCCTGGGGCGAGTGATTATTCTGAAATCCGCGGGGAAAAATACCATGTGATATTGTTTCGCACTGGGTAGACAATGGCTGGGGAGGCTTTGTGTCCTTGGAGGAGATAATTGTTGGGGAGATAACCGATTTGAGGTTGTAAACTCTACTGAGGAGATGATTAGGTGGTCCGGGCACATTGCTCGAGAGGTCATTTTGAGGGTTCCGTTGGGGAAAAAGAGGTTTTGCCTGAAGGAGCGCGAAATTTTCTTAACGAAAACATTCTAAATCCTTCTTGGGATTTTTAGGAATTTTCTGAGGATTTTTCAGGGTTTTTTAGGAATTTCTGCACGAAATTTTAAGGGGGGTGCCGACCGGCATAGACTAAGGGGTTCCATTCGACAGTGGCATGGACTTTTGGACTACCTCGGGAAGGTGAGGAGTCAGTGCCGATCGGTATGGAAAGGGGAGGTGCCGATCGGCATGGCGCTTGGCATCCTATATCAAGGGGGCGAATCCCCTTCATTTTTCACAGCTTCTTGCCTTCTCTCTTTCTGCGATTTCTCTCTGCGAATTGTTTAAATGTTTTGACCTTCAAGAAATGGCCGCCTTTGTGAGCACTGCTGTCCTCCGGGAGTGGTTAACTGTTGATGACTGGGCGAATGTGGATTGGAGGGACAGGGTGCCCCTTGCTTTGGGGAACAAGAATTCTTTCAATGCATTTGAGTCGGTTGCGGATGAGCGGACCTTACTGTGGGAGCCATCGCGTCATCGCTCTTCGAGAGTGATTATCGACGATTATGTAAGTAACCTGACCTTTGGCATTCCTTTCTTTTTGGGTGATTTTTCATTCTTTCTTGACTTTTGATGAGATTTTTCCTTTTGCCAGTCTGATATTTCCTTGAGGAACATGCGTGCTCGTGGGACAATGGGGCTTAAGAGTGTTTGGGAGCATCTTCCACCCATGGTGTGCTGGATGGTATCATCAACGGGTTTTGGGAGGTTGGCGGCTGCGCTGGATAAGACGCCTCGTTCGACAGCGGTCTTGTGCGGTTTTCGGGAGAGGTGGTGGGACACTACCCATACCTTCTATTTTGGCTTTGGGGAGATGACGGTGACTCCGATAGATGTGCAGCAACTGTTGGGGATAGATTGTGATGGGGAGCAGATAGAGGCGGATCGCTCCCTGCTGGTGAGGCCGGAGGCGGTGCATGCGGCACTTGGTGATGTGAGGAGGATAGTTTCTGGAGATTCTATCCGGTTGTCCTTGCTGAAGGATATTCTGTTGAACAGAGAGATTGATGTGGAAGACGAGTTGTAGGTGAGGCAGATGGACTGATTATTCATCTTGTTGGTGCTGGGAGGTTTCATGGTGGCGTCGAGTGGAGACGTTGTCCATTTGTGGTTTCTGCCGTACTTGAGGATGTTTTTGAACATCCCTTTCTATGATTGGGGGAGTCTGACCTTGGCAACCCTTTACTCTTCTTTGGATGCATTCATCCGGTGCTATCGGCAGACTTTTACTGGAGCCACGTATCTCATTGAGGTCTTCTTTACTTTGTGCATTTTCATTTCATGCATTCGCATTTTCCTTTCATGCATTCGCATTTTCCTTATGCGTCTCTTTTTGCTTGTGAATTCAGACGTGGTTCTATGAGGTAATCGGGTGAAACACTCCGCTGATTGCTTTGAAGGACGATACTGTTGGGGACTTCTGCCGACTGTATCGATGGCATAAGGCCAACCGACAGTCGAAGGTATCTCTCTCCCTGGAAGCGGTGCGTCAGGTCTTGAATGACCTGACCAGTGGTCGGGTAAGGTCCTTTCCTTTTCAGTCTTGGTTTTTCAACCTTTTGATCTTGTATTGACTCATGCTTGCTTGGGGATTTTCAGGTGACCTTTTATCCTTGGGGGACAGCCATTCGGGATACGGGGATGACTGGGGTGAATGCGCATATGAGGCATTTGTTGGCGCATGAGTTCGGTCATTCCTGGTATCTCAGGTAGAGGGTGGTTCTCCAGATTGCCAGGGAGGAGGTGGTGGTGCCACCTGCATAGCCTCCTACGTCTATGAGGTGAGAGCGACAGCTATTGAAGGATGAGAGGATCACGGCGATGATCGGCGAGTCCTATGCGTTGTACACTGATACGGCTGCGCCATATGACTATATGGACTTTGTGACGAGCTGGTTGATGGCGCCCAGCATACATGATACCATGAATTTCCCTCCTGCGGGTTCGAGTCGACCAGTGGGGTCCTCCCATAGCGACGGCGGTCCGTCGACATCTGCAGTGGTGACTTCAGAAGTTCTTTTCGTGTGGTTGCACACTCCTTCGTACAACATTCGACGGGCTGATGGAGGGATAGTGCTGATGCTGCACCGTCCTCTTGCGATGGATTCGGAGGAGCTGGGTTTGACAGAGGAGGTCCTTCGTCCTGCGGTAAACCTTTTGGTCCTTTTCCTTTGTTTTTGATTTCCTTTGCTTGATACTGATTCTGCCTTTTCCTTGCAACAAATCCAGGTGTCGACTACTTGGCTGAGAGACATCAGAGACTGGATATCATCGGCGACTGCCCACATTCGGGACGCTGTCCCTGTTCCTTCTTGCTTGGTGCCATCAGCCTCATCCGGGGAATACTCTGGCTCGGGTATTGGGAGCGCGTCGTCTCACCATAGGGGAAAGAGAGCGCGTCGCAGGGGTGGAAGCTCTTGAGAGAGAGAGAGAGAGAGAATGTGGGTTCGGGTAGAGTCCCGTTGTTTTTGGCTTTTCTTTCTATTTCCTGCAAAATGATGTAACACAGAAAACAGATATATGCAATGCAATGTAGTTTTTTAACTATCTTTTATTTTAATGATGAATGAATGCATGAGCTTTTTAATTTGCTGCTGAGACCGTAAAAAAGGAATATTTTTGAAAATTTGTGAAGGAAAGTTTTTAATTTGAAAAAGGGAAATTATATAAGGAGGACAAGGGATTTTGAAATTCTGTTGAGAATGTCAATTTATTTTTATTTGAGTCTTCTGATTTGACAAAAGAGGAAAAAGGGAAATTTCCCAAAATGGGGGGGGGGGGGGGGGGGTTACCGATCGGCGAGCACCCTGACCTGCCTATCTGCAGTTCAGTCCAGTCCCATCAATTGAAAGCTTTGATTGGTACCTCCTTCTGCCTTTCATACCATGTGGGGTAGGATTCCTTCCGATTTCTGCAAGGATTGTGTCCCTTGTGAGGGTTCTCAAGTATAAAAAAGGGGGTAAGGGTGGAGTGTTTTCATCACACCCTCACACTCTTATTCACTTGCCTACTGTTTCTTAGTCTTGCAAGATGGCTCTCCCTGGTAGCACTGAGTTTGCCAATTACCTCGAAGCCTTGGAAGACATGTGCTTTTATAATGTTGACTACAATGCTTTCAACATGCGTCGAGTCTCCTTGTGGCGCAATAGACCTATTGAGTGGAACATGCTGATGGCGGCAGTACAATTTTAGTACCCCGAAGATCATGTATTCCTCTTTGGTTTGGAAGAAGTTTGTCCCACCAACGAGGAATTTTTTGCCATACTGGGTGTGAATCCCAGTGTTGCTGTGGCTTTACCTGAATTTACCTGCTCTCCTAGGGATTGTTTGGCCGGGCTTCTTCATATCTCGCCTTCGGCGGCTAGATCATTAGTTGCTGGGGGAACGATCTCCCTCCCGACGGTGTTGCAGTCCGTGCATTTGCGAGAAGTAGGTGATGTTGGCTATGCTAGAGTCGTTGTTCTGGGCCTTATTTCAAAATTTTTATTGGTGACTGGGGAGGTACGCGTGGACCCTCAACTTGCAGCCATTACTTCATGGATGTCATACCGTCGCAATTCTGCGGTGGTGATATTAGCGGAGACTCTGAATGGCCTGGATGTCCGGAGAGAAGGTCGTTCTGACTTTTTGAGGGGTAGCCTTGTGATGCTGTTCATGTAGTTGTCTGAAAGATTCCGTTTGGCGACTCCTTCAGAGTATCCCTTGTCGGTTGTACCCAACTTCTCTTCGCGCTACTTCATCCGCGTTGGCCTGCATGTTGAGAATTGGGAGAATTGGCTTGTGGAGTATGGGGCTCGTGGGCTGTATTGGTTAGTGCCTTGGTGGGGACAGTTTCAGCCAATTCTGGAGCTAGGAGAGTATTCATATGTGCGGCTGGTTGGTCTCAGACAGACTCTTTTTATTTCCCTTGGCGGCTCTTGCGCCAATTTGGCTGGGTGCAGGTCGTGCCCCCTCGGACCTCTAATTTCTTTCCAATAGAAGATTTGACTGAGCGCCTGCGTCTGTTGCTTGGATCTCTGTGGGAAAATTGACGTCTGTCGACCCATCCCTCTCAGTATGTCGAGAAGGTTTGCCCTATCCCTAAAGATTATATAAAGTGGTTGCGGAGGAAAGTAGTCAGCAAGATGTTGACAGTAGAGACTGGTCAAAGATGGTTTGTTTTATCTGACTCCATGGAAGGGGGTGTTGTGGTCTTTTCGAAGATGGTTAAGGCTCATCGATCCATGGAATGTTTACGACACTCTATTTAGGCAGGGGAAACTTGGGGTCCTCAGGATGTGGATGATGAGGGCGCAGGCTCTTCTGGTAGCTATGGGTAGGACTCTTGGAGAGTTTATTTTGTGTAACAGATGTGGGGATTTTATCTGGCTTTTTATGGTAATAGGGGGAAGGGAGTTAACCGATCCTTTTTCTTATGTAATTCGTATGTCATTTCTTATTAATGAAATAAACAAGTTTCTGATCATCCAGTTGTGCCTTTTGATGAATTTTGTATTTTGAATTATCTATACCGATCGCTAAGGCATACATAATCCTCTTGTTCAAGTAGATGTTTAGAATGAAACAGTCGTTCTCGGAGGTATGAAAAGAATATATTTTTGTGAAATAGAAGGGGTCGTGCTCATGTGAGATGTATGAGCTGCCTACGTACCTCCGGGGTTTTTGAAATTTTTTTATTTAAAAGTGGTTTTTTGTAGAGGATCAGGCCCACGTAGTTCTGGGTAGAGGGAAATGAAGAGTTTTTTTTTTCTTTAGAATAGAAGGGGGATGAGAAGAGTCGTAGCGCGCCCAGATTTCAGACTAGGGGTAGAATTTCTTAAGATGGTCCAGATTGACTGGACGATCCATCTCTTCCCCATCCAGGTCAGAGAGCATGGCAGCACCGCCAGACAAGATTTTCTTCACAATGTAAGGGCCGCTCCAATTGGGCTTCAATTTTGCTCTGGGGTCCCAGATGGGTTCGATCATCTCCTTGAGAGCTAAATCCCCCTCTCGGCCACCTCAATCCTTGACTCTCTTGTTGAATGAACGCGCTATTCGGCGATGGTACCCTTGTATGTGTTATAGAGCCTTTAATCTTCTTTCATCTAGGAGGGTCAGCTGGTCAAGATGGTTTTGGCACCAGTCTTCTTCACTAACCTTGCCTTCGAGCATGACGCGTAGAGAGGGTATTTCCAGCTCCACGGGTAGGACTTCTTACATGTCGTAGATCAGGGAGTAAGGGGTAGCCCCAGTAGAGGTTCGGGTTGAGGTTCGATAGCCCCAGAGGGCGTACGAGATCCGGTCGACCCAATCCCTACAACTTTTGGTTATCTTGTTGATGATGGCTTTGAGGTTTTTGTGGGCGGCCTTAACTGCACCATTGGTCTGAGGTCGGTAGGGAGAATATTTGTGTCTCTGAATCTCATACTCGTTGACTACTTCTGTGACTTCTGCCTCAAAGTGCAAACCGTTATCTGACACAAGCTCGTGTGGGACCCCATATCGGCAGATGATATTTTTCTTGATGAATTTGGCCACCTTCTTGGCATTTAATACTGCGTATGACTCAGCTTCGACCTAGTTGGTGAAGTAATCAATGGCAACTAGGATGAACTCATGCCCATTTGACGCCTTTGGTGTAACCTTCCCCATGATGTCGATACCCCGGGTGGAGAACGGCCAGGGAGAAGTCATGTTGTATAATTCCCATGGAGGTAGATGTTGGATATTGGAGAACTGTTGGCATTTAGGGCATCTCCGAACATAGGCGGTGCAATCCTGGGCCATGGTGGTCTAGTAGTAGCCCTGTCGGATGATCTTCTTGGCAAGCATGTGACCGTTCATGTGGGGCCTGCATTCCCCGCTGTGGATTTTCTGCATTATCTTTTCAATGCCAGCCCCTGCGATACAGTGCAAATGAGTTCCATCGAAATTCCTCTTGAGTAATTCTTTATGACAGATGATGTACTGGGTGGCCAGCCTTCGGAGGGTAGCTCGGTCATTCTTGTTGGAACCCTCGGGATACCTATCGTACCTGAGGAGGCACCAAATATCATAGTACCAGTAGTTGACTAGCTCAGGATCTTCTATGGTGACGAGCTCAATGTGGTAGCAATGGGTTGGTTTGTCTTGCTTTTGAACTAGGAATGGGGTTATTGTTATTCCCTCGGGCATGTCAACCATGGAGGCCAGAGTGGCGAGAGCATCGGCTAGGTTATTTTTTGCTCGGGGTAGGTAATGGAAGGTTATATCTCAGAATTGGGAGGCTAACTCTTCTAATTGGGCATGAAAGGGTTGGAGCTTTTCGTCCTTGACTTTCCACTTTCTGAGCACTTGAACGATGATGAGGGCAGAATCCCCGTAGACATCAAGGTATTGAATACCCTTCTTAAGAGCGACCTTGAGGCCCACTGTGCATGCCTCATATTCCGTCATGTTATTGGTGCAGGGGAAATTCAACTTGATGGCGATGGGAGTATGAGAGTCATCCGGGGCAACCAGGAGTATCCCAATGCCATATCCCTTTTTGTTGGCAGTGCCATCGAAGAACATTTTCCATCGAAGGCAGTCTTGAGTGGTGCAGAGGACATTTTCATCTGGGAATTCAGAGATCCAGACATTTGTTTCTTCTACAGGGTAATCCGCGAGGTAGTCAGAAATGGCTCTTCCTTTCATAGCTTTTTGTGTGACGTACACAATATCGAAATCGGCCAGGAGCATCAACCATCGGTCCATTCGACTGGATAAGGCGGGTTTCTCAAGTAGGTATTTGATGGGATCCATTCGGGATACAAGTTTGATGGGGAAGGCGAGTATGTAGTGTCGCAACTTTTGGGTGACCCAGACAAGTGCGACACATGATTTTCTAGAGCAGTGTAGGTGACCTAGTACCCGGCCAATTTGCGACTGGCATAATAAATGGCTCCTTCTTTGCGGGAATCCTCAAGGTATTGGGCTAGTAAATCCCCAGCTGTAGTGTCGATTATGGTTAGGTATAGGAGCAAAGGGAGACCAGGCTGTGGTGGCATGAGGACTGGAGGTTGGGTTAGATATTGTTTGATTCGGTCAAAATCTTCTTGGAAGGCCTCGTTCCAAACCTTGGTTGAATCCTTTCGGAGGAGTTTGAAGATTGGTTCACAGATGGAGGTTAGCTGGCTGATGAACCGGTTGATATATTGTAATTTCCCAAGGAAACCTCGGACTTCCTTCTCTATTCGGGGAGACGGCATCTCAAGTATGGCCTTCAGCTTGGCGGAATCTGCTTCTATCCCCTTCTCACTGACCATGAATCCTAAGAGTTTTCCCTTTGTAGCACCGAAGACACACTTCTGTGGATTGAGTCTCATCTGATACTGCCGCATTCGTTCGAAGAACTTTCGGAGAGCAGGAGCATGACCTTCTCTAGTTTTGTACTTGATAATCATATCATCCACATAAACCTCAGCCTCCTTATGAATCAGGTCGTGCAGGATGGTTGTGGCAGCCCTTTGGTAGGTAGCCCCAGTATTCTTGAGACCGAATGGCATAACGGTGTAACAAAAGGTTCCCCATGGGGTGATGAATGCGGTTTTTCTTGGTGGTCGGGGTGCATCTTGATTTGGTTGTATCCGGCAAACCCGTCAACGAATGACTCGAGAGAATGACTGGTTGTGTTTTCCACGATCATGTCGATGTTGGGTTGCGGATAATCATCCTTCGGAGAAGCTTTGTTTAAATCTCAATAATCCACACACATTCAAACCTTTCCTCCTGATTTTGGTATAGGTACAATGTTGGCTAGCCACGTGGGATATTCGATCACTCGAATGAAACCTACGTTCAACTGTTTGATCACCTCTTCTTTGACTTTGAGAGACCATTAGGTGCGGAGTTTTCTCAATTTTTGTTTAACCGGCTTGTAATCTAGGAGAGTAAGGATCTCATGACGTGCTATTTTAGGATCAATACCGGGAATATCGTCGTAGGACCATGCGAAGACATCCACGAACTCCTTTAGAAATTCTTCGAGTTGTGCGCGCTCATGCTCGTCAAGGGTGGCCCCTATCCTAATCTCGCACAGTTCGCTACTAGAATTGAGATTAATAACAGCAGTCTCTTCTTCATTAACTTGAACGTGGTTATGTTGTTTATTATTAACCTTATTTAGATCAGTTAAGAATTGTTCATTTGCAAAATCATCATCATCAAAAGTTCGATTAGAATCTAAATAATTAATGTAAGGCACAGCAAGATACTCAAAATCTTCATTTATTTCATTGATAGGAAAAACAGCATTGAGAACCTCATCAAAAGAGGTCTCGATTACATTTGATCAAGGATAGACAAAAGAAGAAGAAACAAGGTAAACATTGGGGTTAGGGGAGATTTCAAGAGGTAGAACTGGCGCAGCATGCCAGTTGAGGAGAGGTGTATCAGCATCTTTAATCAGACGGGATGGGTCCATTGATGTAGTGCCGGACTGAACCATGCATAGTGCCAGCCCCAGTGTCTGCAAGTTGAAGGAATCTTCGGAATCACTTTCCTTAGTTTTTTCGGTATCTTTGATGAGCGGTTGTACATGGTGTGGGAAATTTTTGGCCCATGGGTAACTATCTTGGAAAAAGATCTCCATTCTAGGCTTCATTTTCTTGTCTGTGTGGTCGTACCATGGTTTTGGAAAACCGCAAAAGGGGAAATCCTCACCCTCTTTGATGAATCGTCTATTTAAGGAATCTCCTGAGATAGTTCGGACGTAGTCTAACCCTCTCTTTGATCGAGTCTGGCGGATCATTATGAGTTCTTGTTCTGATGGTTGATACCCCAAGCCGCAAGGAGGGAAAGCTTTCTTCAGTTCGATGGGCTCAAGTATCCCTTGCTGTTTTTGCCCTAGCCCCAATCCGGGCATCAAGTGCATGTTTCTGAACATCTGAATCACATTGACATTGCCATGAGGGCCGTATTCTGGAAAAACCCTGTCTTTGAAACCGTCCCCTGCCGGGAGTAGAGGTGGCTCAACTTAGAATCCTGATAGGAGCATATCATTTTACCCATGTTGTATCTCAAGAATTGGACTGCTGGTGCTTGCACCCTCGGCATTGTCTTCGTTGCCCAAAATGGTGATGACTCGCCCATCGGCGAAGAACTTCAATTTCTGATGGAGTGAGGAAGACACTCCCTTTATACTGTGGAGCCAGGGTCGTCCGAGCAACAGGTTGAAACAGGCCGGGATATCGATGACTTCGAATTCGACGACAGGGTTTATAGGGCCAGCCCCTATTACAAGTTTTATGGATCCCATCACCTCCCGACGGGTATTATCGTAGGCACGCACGGCAGAGGAGGTTGGAGCGAGGTCACTTTCTTTGAACCCCAAGCATCTGAAGGTTCTGAGTAGGAAAACATTCAAGGCGGATCCATTATCAACGAGAGAGAGCGGTACAACCTTCCCCATAACTTCGATAGAGATGTTGAGTGCGTGATTGTGGTTTGGCCCAATTTTAGGGATTTTTTCTTCAGAAAAGGACAGCATTCGGGTGGAGGTCAAGGATCCGACCAAATTTACCGCTTCTTCTGGTGTGGTAGAAGGAGGAACTGTGGGTCCTGTGAGCAACTTGATTAAAGCATTTATGTGCAGCTGGGAAGACATGAAAAGCCCCCATAGAGTGATGTTATCTTGAGTTTTCTTCAGTTGATCGAGGATCTTGCTCTCCTCAATGGTCATCTCTGGCATAGGAAGGCTTTCAATGCCCTTCCCCTTGTCATTTTCCAGTAGCGAGCTTGGAACTTGGTAATGCCTCCCAGATCTGGTCATGTGATTTACCGAAGAAGAGAAAAACATGAATACCATTTCCTCATCAATCTCAGGTTGTTCTGCCACCCTATTTATTTCTCCGAGGAGTTCTTCAAATGTTATCATCCCACATAAGTCGGCTACTCGGCCAGTTCTTCCTGAAGCTTGCTCTTCATTTGAATCTTTTAATTCTTCCCCCCATCCGGTGGCAACAATTCTATTTTCCCCTGTGAAGTCAATGCATTCAACAACTTCAACGGCTTCCTCATATAGGTCTTCCCATTATGTGGGGATGTGTAAGGGTGAAGGCACCAGGTGCCCTTGTAGCTTCAAAGCACCAAATAACTCGGTGATACTACAAATGTTATTGGTTTTCCTAAATGCCTCCGCCATGATCTGGATAACATAATCTAAGCTGACTTCGTCGGTTGGTACCACCCAGCTATCTGATTCTCGGGCCCATTTCCGCGCTTCCAAAAATAGCGCACTGAACCTCTGGCAATCGATATTCATCTGTGAGGGAAATTTCAGCTCGAACTCTAGGAGTTAATTTAAGACTTCTGACACTTCCATTCTTACACTTCTGGAACGGATACGGACAACGATGCATGATCTAGTAAGGAGTGATAGCCCCCGATAAGCGGGGCTAATAGGGTATAGGAGGAAATATGGGAAAATTTAAAGAGGTTTAGGAGGGTATAGGGGTGTGATTTGGGTTGATGGATCAAAATTCGGGTTTTCTTCCAAGAAGATGGCATTGGTGTGATTTAGGAGTGGGTTGTGAGTAGCGTTTGGCTTAGGATTGGCTGGTGGGGCGATGGTACCCCGGTCGATGAGATCTTGGATTATGTTTTGAAGGTGGAAGCGTTGGTCGGTGGTATGACCAGCTGCTTGGTGAAAGTCACAATGAGCATCAGTCTTGAAGTTTCTTGGGAGTGGATTTGGCAAATGGTCATGGATCGAAGGGCTTAATGAGGTTTCGGCTTAACAGGGCTTGGTAAACTTTGGAGAGGGGAGCATGAAGCTCAGTGTATTCCCTTTGGACGGGGGTAGGGCGACTTTTTGGTGCCCATGATGTGGTTGGTTGAAAGCTGTTATTGATGGTTGAGACTGCGGCACTGACAGGCTTGTCATACTTTCTAGGGGTGAACTGTCCGGACACCTTCTTTGGTTCAACTTCTATTTTTGCAAGACCTTCCTTAATTTCTACTCCTGCTTCTCTGAGAGCTCGAAAGTGGGGGTAGTACTGTCCTCCCATGGTCGCTCGGACATGGGGCAAGAAATTCTTCTTCACTATGTTGACTTGTTCTTCCTCAGATGGCCGATTGGTCATGGTAGCTTCTTTTTCCCTCCATCGGGCTATAAAGTTACTGACTGATTCTCCAGAGTTTTGTTTGAGCATCTGTAAATCACGGCGGGTGACCTCGAGCTCTTCGTTGTATTTGTACTGCGACATGAATTCTCGGGCTACATCCTCCCAGCTACAGATTCTGGATTCCTCAAGAGATAAAAAATCATCGGAGGGTACTATCCTTCAAAGTTTGCTGAAACAGTTGGGCCATTACTTCCTCGGAAGCCCCTAGGAGAGTCATGGAACGGTGATAACTGTGAAGATGAACAATTGGGGGACCACTCCCTCCGAATTTCTTGATGTTTGGCATCTTGAACTTCTCGGGTAGCCTTGCTTTAGGATAAGGAGACATATGGGTGTAGTCCATGTAATTCCCAGAGATTAGAACTTGGTCGAACTTCTTAGTGAGCATCTTAAGATCTTCTTTGACTTTGTTCAACTCTTCCTCCTTTGGATCACCAACGACGGGCAAGTTAGCCATAGGCTGGGCAATGTTTGGCATTGGAAGATGGGCAGACGGTGGCCTATTAATCGGAGGGGCACGTGGAGCGTGTTGATATTCTTCCGGGACCCAGATAGGCTCGGGTGGACCCATAGCACGAGGGAACAGGGCCTCGGGCTCTTGAGGAATAGGAACCTAATTTCGTTGTATTTCTTGGACCTGAGCTTGGAGGTTATCAATCTTGGCCACGAGCTGAGCTAGGACTGTCGGCAGATCCGGTTGTATGACTGGTGCTTGATCTGCGTTCTCCATGGAAGATGAATGGATTTTGGACTCGGAAGAAGTAGTAGAGGAGCGGATGAAACTCCAGGGTGATTTGGCTGAAGACCGAAGCCAATAGGGAGCCAGGCCAAGGGCTTGCAATCGACCTGAGAAGATGAGGTTTATTTTATTTTTATTTTTTTTGAGAAAAAAGGAAGAACTATTTTTGGATTTTTGATAAAGAAGGGTGAAATGTTTTTGGATTTTTGATAAAGAAGGGAGAAATGTTTTTGGAGATGGAACTCATCATGATTATTATGTTTATTATGTTTTCACTTGTATTTAATTCTCCTAAATGCAATGCTGGACGAGCCCCGACCCTGGAAAAGTGGGGGTCTTAATATATGAAAAGCTACGTTTGGACTTGTAACCAGGCTCGCGGACAGGGTCCCGTTTTAAAAATGCGCAAAAATTGGGCGGGAGGTCGACCCGGAATTTCGACAGAGTTTCGGGTTGAAACCGGCAATCTAAAGTGCGTGTCCTAGGTTTGACACCTATATGCGGGTATGCATTTGGTTGGGTGAATCGGCATGGGTTCCCCCCTTTGGCGTGACTTCCACGATATACGTCTTGCTCTTACGGGCAATCGGTACGTGTGGACAAGCCATTTGATATACCTAAGTGTACGTGAATTGCCTCACCATATACCTCGTGGGGACGGTACGTGTGAGAGAAAATTCGATATACTCGGCGTACGTGAACGAATTCCCTACGATATACCTCCCGTCATGACTTCGTTCAAGAGGTACGATGCGGGGGAACCGTTCGATATACGTCGAAGGTACTTGGCCAATGGAAGGTGAGAGTCATATCGCTTAGGCTAACTGCGACCTGCCGGACCAGCGCCCATCACGAAGTGACCCTCCAGTTACTGGGTAAAAATTTGGTCAATAACAATGCTCTTTGGTGATATCGTGTGAATCATGCATGATTCTCTTATTAGTATCTTATGAAGAGAATGCCTTTCTTTGATTATGCCACACAGGGAACAAAGTACAAGTACCCCAAAAGGTACACCAAGTATGGATGGGTGATGCGTGCAACATGGGCATATACATGTGATCCTAGGTGCACGTGGTGTGAAGTTTACATGGAGATTTTTCTACAAGTGTGTGAATATAAGCATAAGCATGGGATACATATGAGAAAGGGGAACATGCAGATATGGGGGGAAACATAAGAAAATATAACATTCATGTAAATAGAGTCAAGCCCTCAAAATACGCAAGTCCCCAGCGGAGTCGCCACTATGGCCATCCCCGATCCCCACCGCGGAGGGAAAAGGATCCTTCGAGTCCCGCGCATCCCCTCTCGGGAGAGCGCTTCGGCCGGCGTCGATTTGTGAGGTGTGATAATGAAGAGATATTCAGAGTCGCCAGTCTATTTTACTCAAAACAGACAAAAGAAAAAGGGGAAGCCACCCCGAAGGATGGCATCCAAAGACATACTAGTGCGTGCGAAACCAAAATGATTTGAGAAGGGTTAGGAGGCCCAGTTACGAAATGGGAAGGTGTTGGGCACCCATTTCGCCCTTTCGGTCTCTCATGAATATTTGCTATTTTCCTTTATATTTCCCCCGTGATATGTGTGCATGTGTATATATAGAATGGAGGTAGGAATCCTCGAGTTGCATCATGGAAAAGATAAAGCGAGTTATTCGTAGGAACGTGAGATTAATGTAGAAAATAGGATTTGCGCGATTACCCTTGCGTTGATTATTATAAGGGAACGATAACGCATGTGGAATAATACGCCACTAAGAACGAATGTATAGAATATAATAGAAAATGAGATAAAGAGAAGATAGAAAATAAGAGAAAAAGTGAGAAAAGGACTCGAGTCTCGGGTTTTACCCCGAGACACCTACGTAGCCTATAAAGGCATCAAAGTCCATGTAGTTCGCATACAAACGAGGGGTGGGGTTTAACCCATAAATCCAAATGTAGAAATCTCTTAGTTGTGTGTGTGTGTGTGTGTGTGTGCAGAAAAAAAGTATTTTAGTTGTGAGAAGAGTGTGGAAAAAGTGTGAGAATCCCTATTTGGAATTTATGAGCAAACCCTCTTTTTCTTGTTTTTTGGGTTTTATTTATATGAAAATAAGAGATGTGAAATAATACTAAATAAAAAGTATATTAGGATGTGTGAGATGAGATAATAAAAGTGCTAAGTAAGAAAACAAGTTATTGGGAATTCAAGAGAATTTAGGAGAGAGTTTGAGAAAGTTGGACCTTCTTGAAGATCTTGAGCTTGATCTTGAATGTTGGAGAGCAGCCCTTGCACTTTGAATGATGATGGAGAGTGGCTAATTCACCAAATTTGATGAAAGGGATGATGAAAAGTGGGAGTAAAAGGAGGATTTGGAAGTTGAAATCACGCTGCCTTCGAGAGAGGTTTCTGGGATTCGTTGAGAGGGATTTTTATCAGATCTGAGCTCCCCTTACAAATGAGGCCAAGGCCTTCTTTTATAGGCCCAGGGGTCTGCCGATCGGCATTGCCATTGCACTACCTATCGACAGGTGCCGATAGGCAAGGTCTGGGACCTGCCATTTGGCAGTGCGCTTCAGGCTTTTTGGGAAAATTGGCCGCCGACGGCAAATCGTTGGTCAGAATCACACGCGGGGCATACTGTTGGAAAGGTATTTCAGAGACCTTCGAAAGTCATTTAGACTACTCCCGAGTTCGGGAGTTGACTTTGGGTCAAATATGGCTCGGAAGCGTTTGTCAATCCGCTGAACGGGGAATCGTTCGGACGCAAATGGATCGTTCGTCTGCATGGTAAGTCTGAATCGCGCATGGGGTAGACCATTGGAAAGTTTAGGAGATGTAATTTGACATTCCAAAGAGTTTGACCCAGTTTGGAGAGTTGACTTTGGTCAACCGGGCCCGAGTAGCATTCGGTGACCTCTCGGCGTCAAACGGATCGTTCGTCCGCATGGAAAGTCAAATTTGCGCACGGGATGGACCGTTGGAAAGGGGATTCAGTGCCCTTCAAAGATTCATTTAGCCTCGATTGAGCTGAAAAGTTGACTTAGGTCAAACAGAGCCCGAGAGCGCCCAGTGGCCTCTAGGTCAGGTTTCGAACGCAAACGGATCATTCGTCCGCATGGTAAGTCAGAATCGCACACGGGATGGACCATTGGAAAGGGTATTCAGTTCCCTTCGAAGATTCATTCAGTCTCAGTCGAGATGAAGAGTTTGACTTTTGGGTCAAACTAAGTCGGGGAGTGCCCGACGGCTTCCAGGTCAGTACTCGGGCCATGACATGGGTTTGTAGTGATGAAGGGAGGTACTAGGGACCTCAGGAGAGTTAGGGGTAACAGAATGGGGTGTCTACAAGGCATACTTAGGCTTGAAAATGAACCGCTTGGGGGTGTACACCCCTAGCGGCACCCAAACCGCATTACGAGTGGCACGAACACCTTGTGTTCATCCAACCTAACACATAAAAATTGACCTCACAATTGCAAGCCTCCTAATTTGAGGATAGGACCCAAAAATGGATTTAAAAATAGACACATTTAAGGTCAAAAATGTTCCACGAATGGGGCCCCCCTAGCGGCAACCAAACGGGACCGCGAGTAGCACAAACAGGCACACTTAGGCTTAAAAGCATGCCATGGGGGGCGGACACCCCAAGAGGAGCCCAAAGGGTAACGGGAGTGGAACAAGCACCTCGGGTGCATCTAATGTAACATGCAGCAACCATTTGTACAGTCGTCGGACTCTCGATTTGAGGTTAGTACCTAAACACGAATTCAAAAATAGTCACACTTCGGCTTAAATACGTGCCACAGGGGTCGGGCACCTCAACGACTCTCAAATGGCACTATGAGTGGCACAAACACCTCGTGCACGTCTAATGTAACATGTAGCAATCAGCCACGCAGCTACACGACTCTCAGTTTGAGGATAGGATCCAAAACACGAATTCCAAAATATGCACACTTTGGCTTGAAAACATGCCATGGGTCACCCCCAACAGTACCTAAACGGCATCGCGAGTGGAACGAACACCTCATGTGTGTCGACCATAACATGTAGCAATTAATCAAGCAGCCATAGGACTCTCAGTTTGAGGATATGACTCGAATTCCAAAACAGGAACATTTAGGGTTGAAAATGTGTCGCGGGGTGGGGTGGGGTGAGGGGACACACTCAACTTCTCCGAGATGGAATGAAAACCTTGTGCACATCAAATGTAACACATATCAATCGACCGCACAACCACTGGACTCCTGGTTTGAAGATAGGACCCAAACAAGAATTTGAAAACATGTCGAGGGAACCCCCGGCGGCACCTAAACGGCACGTGAGTGGCACGTACACCTCGTGCGTGTCCAACATAACACGTAGAAAATTATTGCACAGCCACGAAACTCCTAGTATAAGGATAGGTCACAAATTCAAAAATAAGAACACTTTGGCTTGAAAACATTTCGTGAAGGGTGACCCCCAGTGTCACCCAAATGGCACCCGAGTGCCACAAAAACCTCGTGAGTGTTAACATAACACGTAGCAATCGGTCGCGCAGTCGCGAGGCTCTCGAAAAATGATTAGGACCCAAACGTAAATTCAAAAACAAAACACTTAGGATTAAAAATATTCCGTGGGTGGACGGGCATACATAATGGTACCCAAACGGCACTACGAGTGGCACGCACACCTCATGCGCATCCAACATAACATAAAGCAACTGATCGTGTAGCCGTGGGACTCCGTGTTTGAGGATAGCACTTGAATTCATAACATACACACTTAGGCTTTAAAATGTCCCTCGGATGGGAGGAACCACCAAATTCACCCAAATGGCACTACGAGTGGACCGAACACGTCTTACGCACCTGACGCAACACATAAAAATCGACCGTGCAACCACAAGACTCACGGTTTGAGGATAGGACACGAATTAGAAAAAATGCATACTTAGGCTTGATAACATGTTGTGGGGGGCGCGCACCCTAATCCGAACCCAAATGGCACCGCGAGTGGAATAAAAACCTCGTGCATATATAACGTAACACGTACCAACCCGTTGCACAGTCATAGGACTCCTTTTTTTAGGATAGTACACGAATTCAAAAATAGGCACACTTAGGGTACAAAACAAAGCCCCGGGGGAGAAGGTACCCCCCAACAGCACCCAAACGATAATACGTTTGGCCCAAGCAACTCGTACGCATCCAGCGTAACACATAGCAATTGGTCACCCAGTCGTGGGAATCTCGATTTGAAGATAGTAACCAAACACGAATTTGAAACAGGCACATTTAGGCTTGAAAATTGGCCTGGGGCGGGGAACCCTAACGGCACCCAAAGTGAGCCTCGAGTGGCACGAACACATCATGTGCATCCAAAGTAATATGTAAAAACTGGACACACAGTCTTGGAACTCACTGTTTGAGGGTAGGACCCAAAAATGAATTCAAAAATTGGCACACTTTGGCTTGAAAACCTGTCTCGGCGACGGGCACACCAAGTGGCACCCAAACTGCATCGCGAGTGGCATGAACACTTGGCTGAATATAGCATAACAAATAGCAACCGATCACACAGTCACAGGACTACCTGTTTGAGTATAGGACACAAATTCAAAAATAGGTTTACTTAGCCTACAAAATGTGCACCCCCACTCTCACCCAAACGGCACTACGAGTGGCACGAACACCTCATGCGCATCTAACGTAACACATAAAAACTGTTTGTGCAATCAGAGGACTCTCAGTTTGAGTACAAGACCCAAATAGAATTTGAAAACAGGCACACTTAGGCTTGAAAACTTGCAGTGGGCAACAGGGAACCCTAGAAACACATAAAAGGCATAATGAGTGGCACGAACACATCATAAGAATCCCAAGTAATATGTAGAAACTGGTCACGTAGATTCCACACTCATGGTTTGAGGATAGGACCCAAAAATGAACTCGAAAACTGGCGCACTTTGGCTTGAAAATGTGTCTCGGGGGGGCACACAACGGTGAAAAACGTTACTAATGCCGTTTAATACAATGATTAAACTGTATAAGCAACTCCGAGTAGTTTGTTGAAGAAACCCTTTTCTTTTGAAAATAAAAATGATAAACAACAAGATGTGTTTACAAAAACTTATGTACGAGAATAACCAAGACTTTGTAATCAGTTTTAAAACTAAGATAGTTTCAAAATATCAGCACACTATAGAATGAGATGAGGAGATGAAGATAATCAGAACACACTATTTTTAACGTGGTAAAACCTCTCCCAATAGAGGAAACATCCACGGTGACTTCTAAGTCACGAAAGTAAAAATCCACTAAAAACAAATAACAGTTACAAACAATACAACATACATGCACACAACTCAGCCTATTCTAAGTTTAGGAATATACCCCACTTGGTGTCCTTCTAACTTCTTGTAGATCTGATTGTGGATGATGTTCTTCCAGTTTGATAACTTCCACTTTGCTTTAGCTTTCTTTGTCGACTTAATAATCTTTTATCTTATTCTCAACACTTTCAGTGTGGTAGTGTGTCAAGTTTTTGTGATGTGATTTCTATCAACATGCATGAACTCACACACACTTAGTTTGTACAGACAGTCCTAGAAAATTACATATAAAGACTATATGCTGTGATTTTCTTTTCTTTCTTTCTTACAAAACTTGAAACCTTTATATCTTTTAATCTATCCCAGATTCCACGGATATCTTGCTTCAAAATCAGTCAAGATCTTAATCAATCTCAGTTTTTTAAAAAAAGCTTTTAGAGATTGAAAACCTCCAAGTGAGAATCCAACTAGGTCAAGGTTAAGTTTCACAAGAACAGAAAACATAAAACATTTACAGATCTAAATCAACAAATATTTTCTTAAAACGAGAAACAAATATGCAGATCTAGTGATATATAACATGCAATAGTGTAGATCTAAGATTTCTATGAAAAAGAAATACAGATCTCACCAAAATGTCTAAGTTGATAACAAGATCACAGATCAAGAGGTTACAGCTACAAACGATCAAACCAGTAACACCAATCTCTCTCAAACACTCAAGGTTGTGTTTGGGGTTTTGAATATACGAAGGTTTGAAGATGGTTTGAAGTTGTTTTAGGGTTAGGGTTACGGTTTCTAACTCAGTTTCCCTTTCTCTCTCTTCTCTCTTTTTTTTCTCTCTTCTCTCTCACTTCTCTCTTCTCTTTTTTTTTCTCTCAATTTAGACGACTGCCAAAAATCTTGAAATGCTGAGAATGAGAGGGTTTATATAGGAACCAAGGAAGGTTATGGATCCCTAATAGCAATCAACGATTGAGATTCAGTCTTCCTTATATTGACTTTGATCCAAGGGTGGTAAAATAGCGGTTGGTTAAAACGAATGTGATTGGTACATAGTGATAACACATGGATAGGCTTTAAACACATGCAGGCCATAGATAACGTTTGATCTAACGATCCACAATACACCAGGCAGTTCTCTCACAAAACAAACACAAATGAGATAACAAGAGCATGACAAGTGTTGGAATTTCATTGGCTGGCAAATGTGCGTCCAAACTAATTACATGCAACACCCTAAGGTCTCTGGCGCATTGATATTCTACCCAATAAAACATTCTAATGAAAGACTAATTTTTCATAATAGCATTTTAACCACACAAAGTTTATAAACACACTTTTATTATTGAAAACATTATTTTAAAAATGTTTAAAAATTCCCAAAAAATTATTAAAATAATATTTTAAGGGGAATTTAACACACAATCAATATGAGCAATATATACACATGTATGCACTTCTAATGTGTGTAGTGTGATTCAATTTATACCTTGTTTGGATCATTGAAGAGGATTAGAGAGTGAATAAGTCTGAGGTTCTTTGGATTCTAGGTTAGACAACAAATTTTGTCACTATTTCCAAATTAGATGAACACTTATACAATATAGACTTAAGTAAATCGAAGGTATAAGGTGCTTCAATCTCCCCCTTTGGAAATATGAGACAAAATATCCTTTGAGTTAGGTTAAACTCTTAAGGAACCAAAAAAAATAAAACCTAGTCCTATACAAAAGATACTATCTACCCATTTCCTAGAAAGTCAAAAATTACATAACTCAACTATTTACAAATTTGTACACTAGAGAGAAATGGTAGAAAACCAGTAGAAGAGGTTCCTGCAAATATGCACTAAGATCAAGCAGTTTAGATGAAATGTGAACAAAACATTGAACCCGTAAGACTCAAATTTCTCCCCCATTTTGTCTCAAATGGACAAAGGGTAAAAAATTACGGTCTTAAGAGATTAATCAGCACATAACATACCTATAGAATTACGCAAATACAGAAATCTGTTATAGTCTAGAGGTTTAGTGAACATGTCTGCAAGTTGCAAATCAAGAGGTAGGTAATGAATTTCTAACTCCTTAGTCTCAACAAGTTCGCGTATAAAGTGATGTCTTATTTTAATATGCTTAGTTCGCGAGTGTTGAACCGGGTTTTTAGATATGTTAATGGCGCTTTGATTGTCACAATACAATTGTAACTGATCTTCTTCAATCCCATAGTCGCTTAACATTTGTTTTATCCATAACAGTTGAGCACAGCAACTTCCTGCTGCTATATATTCGGACTCAGCCGTAGATAAAGATGTGCAATTCTGTTTTTTGCTACTCCAACCTACTAAATTATTACCGACATAATAACAGGCACCTGATGTACTTTTGCTGTCATCAGTACAACCGGCCCAATCAGCTTTAGTATACCCTATGATGGTGCTGTAGGTATCATTAGTGTACCTAAGTTCAAGATTAAGAGTGCCTTTTATGTACTTTATTATGCGTTTTACACAAGATAAATGGCTCTCTTTAGGGTTTTCTGGTAACGAGCACACAGACATACAACATACATTATATCTGGTCGTGAGGCAGTTAGATAGAGTAGACTACCAATCATACTACGATAAAGTGTGGAATCAACTGACTTTCCATTTTCATCTTTACATAATTTAACAGTAGTACTCATTGGCGTTTTGGCAACTTTAGCATTATCTAAACCAAACTTCTTAACAAAATCTAAGGCATACTTAGTTTGAGAGACAAATAATCCATCAGACTTCTGTTTTACTTGAAATCCTAAGAAAAGTTGTATCTCCCCCATAAGGGACATGTGAAACTCCTTATGCATAATAGCAGAAAAGGATTTAACTTCAGATGTTGAAGTAAACCCAAAGATGATGTCGTCTACATAGACTTGGGCTATAATAATGTTTTTGTCAAAATGTTTGACAAAAAGGGTCTGATCATTTCCTCCTCTCTTAAAACCCTTATCCAAGAAAAAGTTGGATAAGCGTTCATACCAAGCTCTAGGAGCTTGTTTTAAGCCATACAAAGCCTTTTTTAGACGAAAGACGTGGTCTGGGTATTTTGGGTCAATGAACCCTTTGGGTTGTTCTACATACGTTTCTTCGGATAGAATTCCATTGATGAAGGCAGACTTGACATCCATTTGATAAAGTGTAAATTGTAAGTGACACGCTATGGCGAAAAGAAGTCGAACAAATTCAAGACGAGTGACAGGGGAAAATGTCTCGCTAAAATCTATCCCTTCTATTCGTGAGTAACCTTGAGCAACTAGTCTAGCTTTGTTTCTAAGGATTACCCCATTTTCGTCAGATTTGTTCTTAAAGATCCAACGTGTGCCAATAACATTTTTATTTTGAGGCCGCGGTACAAGATACCAGACATCGTGAATGACAAATTTTTAAAGTTCTTCCTGCATTACAGAAATTCAGTGTGCGTCATTCAATGCTTCATTAACATTTTTCGGTTCCACAAGGGAGACGAAACATGCATAATTAGCATAATTTTTTAACTGGGATCTAGTACGGACAGGCTCATTAGGATTACCGACCACGTTGTCAATGGGATGATCTTTAGAGACCCATCCAGGTACTTCTGGACTCTCAATAGGTAATGATTCATCTATTTCTGGTGAATCATTTTTGAAATCATTTTCAGATTCAACCACAATAGGTGATTCAGATATCTTATTTTCGACAATAGTGTCGCTTACAATTACATTTATCGACTCCATAAGGGTCTTAGTACGCAGATTGTATATACGATATGCACGACTGTTTGGAGAGTAACCTAAGAAGATGGCTTTATCTCCACGTGTCTCGAATTTGGACAAATGTTCTCTGTCTTTACAGACGTAACACTGACTTTCAAAAGTTCTTAGATATTTCATATTAGGCTTCTTTCCGTACCACAACTCATAAGAGCTTTGTTTAGTGTTTTTCCTAAGGTAAACCCGATTAATGATGTGACATGCAGTTCTAATAGATTCCACCCAGAAGTACTTAGGTAGAGATTTGGCATGCAACATGACACGTGCCATCTCTTGAAGAGTTCGGTTTTTCCTTTCGGCAACACCGTTCTGTTGAGGAGTCTTAGGGGCACTGAATTCGTGTTTGTAACCATTGTAGTCATAATATTCAACTATTCCCGTGTCTATGAACTCTCCCCCTCTATCGCTACGAATGCGATTGACTTGTGTGTCCTTCTCATTTTCAATTCTTAGTAAAATTTTCAAAAATGTCTGAAACGTGTCAGATTTATGTTTCAAGAAGGCAACCCAAGTGAATCGTGTAAAGTCATCAACCATGACTAGGATATAACTGTGTCCATAAAGACTAACAGTTCTAGAGGGACCAATAAGGTCCATATGGATGAGATCTAGAGGTCTAGAGGTGAGAATGTCTTTAACTTTTTTATGCGAAGTCTTAACTATTTTTCCTTCCTGGCAATGACCACAAACAACGCTGGAAATAGTTTTAATTTTATGAATTCCTCTAACTATCTCTTGACTAGACAATATACCAAGGATATCATAACTTAGGTGACCCATACGATTATGCCAAATTTCATTGTCATCCATTCTGACAATGTTACAGGTTTCAGAACTAGTCTTAACAGTATAGCAGTTGTCAGGTGTTCTAAATCCGGTAATGATGCATTCACCTTTATCATTTAGAATTTTGCAATTGTTCTTTGAAAAGGTAACTGTATGGTCTGAGTCACAAAATTGTGATATACTTTGGAGGTTGGATTTAAGGCCTTTAACTAAAAGTACATTTTCCAAAACAGGCATTCCCTCTTCTTTTAGGATTCCTTTACCTATGATCTGGGATGAAACTCCATTGCCAAAAACTACTTTAGCTCCAGCAAATCTGGTTTTGTTTAAGAGTTTGGTTTCATCTCCTGTCATATGTTTGGAGCATCCTGAATCTAAATATCAACCAGATGAAGTGTGTTCAGCCTTTAAGGCATTGATAACAATGTTACACTTCATTTGGGGTAAAAGATCATCTTTTCTAACCCAAATAGCTCTAGTTTTAATTTTGAGCAAGTTTGCTCTTAATTGATAAAATTTTTGAGAAGCAGCTTTTTGTCGAAAAACATTTGGCGCAACAAACTGATTTTTGTGGAAAGCTTGAGCTTTTGGTTTAGGAAAGTTTCTGGGAGCCTTTCTCTTAAATGAACTCTTAGTTTTGGTCTTTCTATTCCTGTAGTTAGAGTTCTTGTCAGGTTGTCTTGGAAGGACATAATGGTTACGATTTTGCCTAGAGTAGTTAAAGTTCTTGTAAACAGGAGTGTTGTACACAGGGGTGTTTAGACGCCTAGCATAAAAACCTTCAAAATAATGACCATAAACGTCACAGTAGGAGCAATATTGATTGCTTGAGGGATGTACTTCCTTAGGGAAACTTCTAAAGATGGGTTTAACAGGATTCTGTTCAGAAGTCTTATTCCTAGGAGGTATGGTTTTAAAGGTAGATTCATCCTTTCTGATCAAAGGAAAGACGTATTTAGTCTCAAGTGTACTGTCAGCCTTAGAGTTACTAGACTCTCCAATGTCTTTCTGTTGTTGCTTTTGATCATATTCCTTTTTAATAAAATGAAAATCTGGACATGTTTCGATTGGTCTTTTGCCCCCATACACAAACTTAATAGGTTCAAGATTTTTAGTTTGTGGTTTATTCTTAGGGCAGAATCCAATATCGGTTCTATCATCAGAATTGGTCTTGGAGTCAACAACAAAGTCACTGAAACAATTTGAATTGTTTTCAAACTTAGAATTTTTTTTGAAAACAGTTGTTGTCTTTGTTTTTGCTTCTTCCAGTTCTAATAATGTTCCCTTGTATTTCATTTCCAGGGTTTCATTAGTTTTAGTCAGCTCTTTTAATTTTGGATCAAAAGTTTCAATTTCAGATTGATGTGTCAGACACTGGTTAGTGTACTCTTCGGCATTCAACTTCACAATAAGACTTAGATCATCTAATTTCTTAGTCAGGTCTCTAACAGTCTTCTCCAGTCTAGTGCCTTTTTTAAGGGTTTTAGCATACAAAGTATGAATATCTGGGAGGTCATCTGTGTCTGAGTCGCTAAGTGAAGTGTGTACAGTCACCCCTAACGATTCAGTTTTAGTACTCACGCACCCATTTACATCGTCGTTATCGAGATCTCTTTGACTCACACACACGGAACTAGATCTAGCAACATTTTCAGATAACAAGGCATCTAGGCCAGTCAAAGCAGTATTCAAAAAAGCAGGAGTAGAGGTATCATTATCACACACAGGCATATCATCATTGTAAATGATCTTAGCAAAAAAAGACATGCAAGGGTCAAGTACATTTGATGACTCAAGTTCCTCTTCATCAGAGTCACTTGAACCATCCCAAGTTTTACAGACATTGGCTCTATTGTGTGTGTTGGTTTTATTCAGATTAACTCTACAATCGTGAGCAATGTGACCTAGTTTCCCACATCTAAAACATTCAATCTTTTTAAGATCTTTGTTAGGTCTGAAGTTGTTGTCCTTAGGATGTTTGTCATGACCTTTCTCATGAGGTTTGGGATTAGACACAGTTGGATAATTAGGCTTGCCTTATTTAGATGCCTGTTTGTTTCTAAATTTAACAATTTTCTTAAATTGTTTGGACATTAAGGCAATATGATTATCTAGTTTGTCTATATCACACTCCTCATCAGAGTCACAGTTGGTCAAATTAGTCTCATGTTTAGATATCTTAGAGGAAAAACTCAAGTTAGAGTTGGGCTATTTTCTTTGAGACTCATTTAATTGTTTCTTAAAGTCTAATTCCATTTCCACAGTCCTAAGTTTGCTACTGAGTAACTCAGGGGTGAGGTTTTAATCACTCATCTCCTCAATAGCATACCTCTTGCTGTCAAACTTTTGTGGTAATGATCTTAGGATTTTAGAAACAATCTCATTCCTATCATATGTTATACCATTAGCATGCAACTTAGTAACTATATCAGTTAGGTTCATATGAAAGTCATCAAAAGACTCAGAGTCAGACATAATCAAAGAGTTGTACTGCTGGGTAAGCATTTGAGTTTTAGCAGCTTTAACTCTTGAGTCTCCTTCATGGGCAGTGATTAATGTGTCCCAAGCTTCCTTGGAAGTGGCACAAGATGAGATTCTCTTGAACTCATACTCATTAATAGACATAAAGATGGCATTCTTGCCTTTATTGTTATTACGAGAAATTGTTTTCTCTTCTTGGGTAAACTCACTTAAGATTTTCTTTACCCTCTCATCACTTCCTTCAGTGGCTGGTTTAGTAGGATAAGTATATCCATTTTCAATAATGTCCCAGACATCATCTCCTAAAGTCCCTTGGATGAAGGCAACCATTCTTACTTTCCAGTAAGCAAAGTTGTTTCCATCAAAGAGTGGAGGTCTGGACAGATTACCAAACCTTTCATTCTTCTCGTCCATAGTTTAAGATTTTCAGAAAAAAAATTCAGAAACACAAGATCCTTTTTGAAATAAAAGTTTACAGGGCTCTGATACCAATTGAAAAACGTTACTAATGCCGTTTAATACAATGATTAGACTGTATAAGCAACTCCGAGTAGTTTGTTGAAGAAACCCTTTTCTTTTGAAAATAAAAATGATAAACAACAAGATGTGTTTACAAAAACTTATGTACGAGAATAACCAAGACTTTGTAATCAGTTTTAAAACTAAGATAGTTTCAAAATATCAGCACACTATATAATGAGATGAGGAGATGAAGATAATCAGAACACACTATTTTTAACGTGGTAAAACCTCTCCCAATAGAGGAAACATCCACGGTGACTTCGAAGTCACGAAAGTAAAAATCCACTAAAAAAAATAACAGTTACAAACAATACAACATACATGCACACAACTCAGCCTATTCTAAGTTTAGGAATATACCCCACTTGGTGTCCTTCTAACTTCTTGTAGATCTGATTGTGGATGATGTTCTTCCAGTTTGATAACTTCCACTTTGCTTTATCTTTCTTTGTCGACTCAATAATCTTTGATCTTATTCTCAACACTTTCAGTGTGGTAGTGTGTCAAGTGTTTGTGATGTGATTTTTATCAACATGCATGAACTCACACACACTTAGTTTGTACAGACAGTCCTAGAAAATTACATATAAAGACTATATGCTGTGATTTTCTTTTCTTTCTTTCTTACAAAACTTGAAACCTTTAGACCTTTTAATCTATCCCAGATTCCATGGATATCTTGCTTCAAAATCAGTCAAGATCTTAATCAATCTCAGTTTTTTTTAAAAAGCTTTTAGAAATTGAAAAACTCCAAGTGAGAATCCAACTAGGTCAAGGTTAAGTTTCACAAGAACAGAAAACATAAAACATATACAGATCTAAATCAACAAATATTTTCTAAAAACGAGAAACAAATATGCAGATCTAGTGAGATATAACATGCAATAGTGTAGATCTAAGATTTATATGAAAAAGAAATACAGATCTCACCAAAATGTCTAAGTTGATAACAAGATCACAGATCAAGAGGTTACAGCTACAAACGATCAAACCAGTAACACCAATCTCTCTCAAACACTCAAGGTTGTGTTTGGGGTTTTGAATATTCGAAGGTTTGAAGATGGTTTGAAGTTGTATTAGGGTTTGGGTTAGGGTTTCTAACTCAGTTTCCCTTTCTCTCTCTTCTCTCTTTTTTTTTTCTCTCTTCTCTCTCACTTCTCTCTTCTCTTTTTTTTTCTCTCAATTTAGACGACTGCCAAAAATCTTGAAATACTGAGAATGAGAGGATTTATATAGGAACCAAGGAAGGTTCTGGATCGCTGATAGCAATCAACGGTTGAGATTCAGTCTTCCTTATATTGACTTTGATCCAAGGGTGGTAAAATAGCGGTTGGTTAAAACGAAGGTGATTGGTCCATAGTGATAACACATGGATAGGCTTTAAATACATGCAGGCCATAGATAACGTTTGATCTAACGATCCACAATACACCAGGAAGTTTTCTCACAAAACAAACACAAATGAGATAACAAGAGCATGACAAGTGTTGGAATTTCATTGGCTGGCAAACGCGCGTCCAAACTAATTACATGAAACACCCTAAGGTCTCTGGCGCATTGATATTCTACCCAATCAAACATTCTAATGAAAGACTAATTTTTCATAATAGAATTTTAACCACACAAAGTTTATAAACACACTTTTATTAAAGAAAACATTATTTTAAAAATGTTTAAAAATTCCCAAAAAATTATTAAAACAACATTTTAAGGGGAATTTAACACACAATCAATATGAGAAATATATACACATATATGCACTTCTAATGTGTGTAGTGTGATTCAATTTATACCTTGTTTGGATCATTGAAGAGGATTAGAGAGTGAATAAGTCTGAGGTTCTTTGGATTCTAGGTTAGACAACAAATTTTGTCACTATTTCCAAATTAGATGAACACTTATACAATATAGACTTAAGTAAGTCAAAGGTATAAGGTGCTTCAAACGGTATTGAAACGGCACCACCAGTGACTCGAACACCTTGTGCATGTCCAACATAACACATAGAAATCGGTCGCACAAATTTGGAACTCGTGATTTGAGGGTAGGACCCAAACACCGAAAATAGGCACACTTTGGCTCGAAAACATGCTGCGGGGGGAACCCCCCACGGCACCGTCGGTGGCACAAAACGTGCGTGCACGTCCAACATAACACGTACCTACCAGCCGCACAATTGTAGGACTCCCTGTTTGAGGATAGGACACGAATTCAAAAATAGCGGCACTTAGGCTAGAAATCGTGCCCCGGGGGGCGGACACCTCCAGCGGCAGCCAAACTGCACTGCGAGTGGCACGAACACCTCGTGCGCAACCAACGTAACACATAGAAATCGATCGTGCTGTCATGGGACTCCAGGTTTGCGGATAGGACCCAAACACAAATTTCTAAAATAGGCACACTTTGCTTCAAAACTTGCCACGGGACGGGGAACCCTAACAGCACCCAAACGACACCACAAGTGGCACGAACACATCGTGTGCTTCAAATTAGTACATAAAAAATTATGGAACTCTCTACTTGAGGACATAACCCAGAAACTAATTCAAAAATAGGTTCACTTTTTATTGAAAATGTGTCTCGGGGGGTGCGGGCACACACAACGGCACACAGAGGACACCGCGAGTGGCACGAACACCTCATGCATGTCCAACGTAACATGTAGCAGCAGGACTCCCGATTTGAGGATAGGACACAAACATCAACACCTTATGCGCATCAAACATAACATGTAGCAATCATATGCGCTGTCGCATGACTACCTATTTGAGGATAGAATACGAATTCGAAAACAAGCACTCTTAGGCTAAAAATGTGTCCCAGGAGGGCACCCCCAGTGGAACCCAAATGGCACTATGAGTAGTATAATCACCATGTGCGCATCCAACGTAAATCATAGCAATCGGTCATGTAGTCACAAGACTCCCTATTTGAGGATAGGACCCAAACACCAATTCAAAAATTGGCACACTTAGACTTAAAAACCTATCGTGGGGTGGAAAGGACGCCTAGCAGCACCCAAACGACACCGTGAGTGGTACAAAAACGTCGTGCACATCCAAAGTAACATGTAGAAATTAGTCACATAGACAGGAGACTCCTATTTTGAAGATAGGACCCAAAAATGAATTCAAAAACATGTACACTTTGGCTTGAAACTGTGTCACGGGGGGGGCATACCCAACAGCACCCAAATGGAACCATGAGTGACACAAACACCTCGTACGCATCCAAAGTAACATAAAGAAGCCGTTCATGCAGCTGCAGGACTCCTGATTTGAGGATAGGACCTAAACACGAATTCAAAAATAGGCACACTAAATATTGAAAACATGCCCTAGGGGCGGGCACCTTTAAGAACATCCAAACGGTGTCGCGAGTGTCACGAACCCCTCGTGTTAATCTAACATAAAATGTAGCAATTGGTTTCACTGGCATGTGACTCTCGATTTGAGGATTGGACATGAAATCAAAAATAAGCACACTTAGGCTTGAAAACGTGTCATAGGGGGCAGACACCTCCAAAGTCACCGTGAGTGGCATGAACACCTCATGAGAGTCCAACATAACACATAGAGATTGTCCGCGTAGCCACAGGATTACCAAATTAAGGACCAAACCCAAACATTAATTCAAAAATAGGCACACATAGGCTTGAAAATGTGCTGAGGGAGTGAGTACCCTTAGCATCACTCGAACGGAAAAATTAATGGAACGAACACCTCGTGCACGTCCAACGTAACACATAGCTACCGAATGCACAATTGCGGGACTCCAAGTTTCAGGATAGGACACAAATTCAAAAACAGACATGGGGTCGACACCCCTAGCGACACCCAAATAGCATCGTGAGTGGCACGAACACCTTGTGTGCATCCAACCTAACACATATCAGCCGACCACACAGCCGCGGGCCTCCTAATTTGAGGATAGGACCCAAATACAAATTCAAAAATAGGCACACTTAGGCTCAAAAATGGGACGTGGAGGGGCACCCACAACGGCAACCAAACGGCACCACGAGTAGTACGAACACGTCATGCGCATCCAACGTAACACGTAGCCATCAGTCGTGCAATCACCGGACTCTTAGCTTAAAGATAGGGATAAAATTCAAAAACAGGCACACTTAGTCTTGAAAACATGTCGTGGGGGGCGGACACCCCAAACGGCACCGTGAGTGGCACGAAATCCTCGTGCATGTCGAACATAACACGTATGAGTCGGACATGCTGCCGCAGAACTCCCAGTTTGAGGATAGGCCGCCACTAATTTGAAAACAAGCACACTTAGAATTAAAAACATGCCATGGGGGTGGGCGCACCCAGCGGTTTGAATTGAATGCCAGGTTGGTTGCCTCACTCAGGGGGTATCATGGTTTTTTTTTTTTTTTTTTTGGGGGGGGGGGGGGTCTGCTTCAATCAAATTTTTAAAGAAGTTGTTAATGTGATCCGAGATAGCAATAGGACACTGAACCCAATCCCCATTAATGTTGAGCCTATCAATTTTATTTCTTCTTTTTCTAATTATCGTAGTGGTGTGGTAAAATTTAGCTTTCCGATCTCCCTCAGCCAACCATTAGATTTTGGATTTTTGAAGCCAAAGTAATTCTTCATGTTTTAAGATGGTGTTATGCTCGTGTCTAAGGCTCCGATCTAAGGTATCGAAACTATAGGAAAATGATTTTTTGGGGGCAATTTGGATACCTTTGAGTATATTTAACAGTCAAAAAGTCTTTTTAAAAATATTGTCAAAGACATTCTTATTACAAATGTTATCATTAGAAGTGGAATGAATTAGGTTAACGTGTAAATTATTATTATTATTATTATTATTATTATTATTATTATTATTATTATTATTATTATTATTATTATTATTATTATTATTATTATTATTATTCCAAATTCTAAGTACTAAATATTCCAAATCCACACGATCAAACCAATAAGAAAGGAACCTAAAAGGCCTATGTGAGGGGGTGTGAATAGGCTTACCTTCAGTGTGAATCACCATAGGGCAGTGGATCGATGCAATCCAAGGAAGATTGTCCACCACAACATTCGAGAAGTTGATCCTCCACTCCAGGTTGGAAAGGGTCCTATACAATCACATTATAGTGTTGGCAAGTCCATCCCAATTGTTCGTCCAGGTCATACAAGGTCCAGTGATACCCAAGTCAGTGAGATTCAACCGTTAATGTTTTCAGTGAACGCTAAGCACCTGCTGGCCGAAGAGTTTCTGGAGTAACACTTTTTTTGAAAGGATCCACATGGTCATTGAAGTCACCGGTTACCATCCAAGGTATATTGGAGCCCTTAGTAAGGTCAGTGAGGTTTTTCTAGAGTCTTTGACGTAGGTAGGTAGTGGGGCTGGCATAGACAGCTGAGAGAAGCCAATCATCGTATTTTTTCTTGGAGACGATAAGATGGATGGCCTGGCCAGAGATAGTTACTATTTAAAGAGGGGGTTTCAGAGAACCCAAATACCTCCTGATCTACCAATAGGGTCAGACTTGACATGTTTTGGGAGGCTAAGGTCAGTAAAAAAATCCCATATGGCTAAAGGGAATGTGAATTTCGAGGATAATGACAACCTCAGGTTTATACAACTTGTATAACTATTTAAGAGTGGTATTGAAAGGAGGTTTTTTAGCTCCCCAATAATTCCAAACTATCACAGACATGGAATATATATTCTGATGGATGGGGAAGAGGTCCTCCTCAGGCCAAGGTAGTTAGTTATTTATTCTCATTTGTGCTTCCTTCGTGGAGGGTAACACTATCACCCTCACTGCAAGCCTTCTTTCCTCCACTGGAAATATTTAGCTTGGTTTGATTAGGAGTCTTGCTTGAGCTATCTCCCAATTCGTTTGGAGAACAACAGCCACACCCACCTTTGAATTGACCCAAAAGTCAAAAATTGCATTCCTGATTTTGTGATGTGTTATTTAGAGATCTCCCAACATAGCCAGGGGTAGAAATGGGTCCATTAGTACATGAGGTTTGAGAATGATGAGTCCGTGAAATGGGGTTAGAGTGGTCAGAAGAGTTACTAGGATTAGGATTTAAAGTGTGAAGATTTTGGGGTCATGGGGGATTAATTATGGTGGGGAGTAAATTTGTGGTAAAAAAAATAGGTGGGGTATGTTTTAAATTATTATGGTAATACCAGGGGTCGGATTTAGGTTTACCTCTGAGGGACGTTAATTTAAGCGACTTATGCATGTGTTAGGGTTCGTACTGGAAGAATTTAAAGCATTGGTTGTTGGGGAAACTTTGAATATAACAAGGTTTTGGGGTTTACTAAGTGTATCCTTAGCCACTTGCATGACTTTTCGTGCTTGAGTGGAATGCTCCAATTATTCACCTAGTTGGGTGTTAGCTTTTGGATGGCATGACTGAAGTAATTATGATTTTTATAGGCTCCTACTACATTAGAACGAATAGAGGGCCCCACCAAGTAGACACCTAATCTCCCAAGATGGTTGGGTAAAGAAATCATGCTACTTATTTTTAGTCTAGATGGGCCCACAATGGGCTTCAGCTTTCCAGTCTAAGCGTCCGATGGGATTGGCACTTTATCAGGGAGATTTGGTTGATTTCTTTGCTAAGGTTGACTTTGTGATTGACTTCTATCAATGCCTTTTTCTTTACTTTTACCTGTCAATCGTTTCTTCCATATATCTATACCTTTCGTCTTCTTTGATTGATCGAAATCAAGTGCCAAAAATCTATTTCAGGAAGATAAAGTATTAATAGCCTCCCTATTTTTAATATGCACAGGCTGAGTTGACCTTTTACCTTTTCCTCTAACCAACATCCAAGGGATAAATTTATCATTTAGAGGGGTTGCTACACTGTCCCCTGGGTTTTGACCCAATTTCTGAGGCCGTTTAGACTGAATAGACTCCCCCCCCCCCCCCCCCCATCATTGACATAAACATTTCCACTGGCTCCATTAACGGTCATATTTTTCCTCGGGATTTTCTATCGCTGATGATGCTTTGTCGGTAGGGCAATATTCACTCCGGGGATCGATTTTTCCATAATGGAAACACTGGTGAGGGAAGAACTCATACACAAATCTGTATTTTCTTCCTTCCATCTTATATGTTGGGATTAAAGGCTTAGCAAGATCAACCTCAACTCAGACCCTGGCATATTTACCCACAGTAGAAGATGCTGAATTGAAGTTTGTTTTAATTGGTTTGCCTACTTTGCTCCTAATTTGAAAGGGAGTCTTTTCTTAAAACCATTCAATGGGTAACCTTAGGAGCCTTATCCAAAGAGCAGTGGTAACATATTTTGATTCCTCCAAATTGAAGTTAGGTTCCTATTTTCTAATAGTTAGGCAATGATCATAATGACCCAGGTAGGGGTGTTCGCGGTCCGGTCAGGTCCGGGTTTGAGGTATTTTTGGGACCGAACTGCATCAATCGGTCCTAGAAAATTACTGACCGATACCGGACCGGAATAGTCGGTCTCGGTCCTATTCGGTCCATATCCAAATAAAACAACGCAATTTGTTGTAAAACTGTAATTTAATTTCTCAAGTGTAAATCTGTAATTTCACAACTATAAACTAAGTACGTAAAATGAAATGTAAATCTCTTCATAGTTTCCTTTGTTTTCATGTCCTGTTTTAAACTAAACATTATACCCAACTTCACAATTTGTAAATCTGTAAACTTAATAGATTATACTCACTTTTCACATTTTGTAAATATTATAAAGATTATACCCAACTTCACATTTTGTAAATCTGTCAATCTCTTCACATCTTGTAAAGATTATACCCAACTTCATAGATTATACTCACTTTTCATGTCCTGTAAATCTGTAAACTTAAAACATGTATACAAACTCAAATCTGAAATAAAGCAACTCTAAAGTCTAAACTCAAATGCAAAATTAATCCTTAAATTTAATGCTAATTCCAAACTCTTTTAAGTACCAAATATCTAAATTACGAGAATCACTCTAAGTTATCAAACATGAGAAAAACCTTCTTCATCAAACTAAGTTATCAAACAAAAATGGGATTTGACTTTAACATTACCTGAAAAGTGAGCCGGAACTTGGAAAACACTCTTGCTAAAAATCTAAGCCGGAGCTGGAGCTTTGGAAACCTTCTTGTTAAAAATTTAAGCCATAAGCGGAGGAGGGTAAGACGGATCTTGGAGTTTTCTGTACAGCAGGATCCGGAAGGGAATGGACGAGATAAAGTTTGGTGTGCGGTCGGAGCTTGGAGTTTGTTGTGTTGTGCAGCCATAGCTAAGTTTGTAAGTATAGAGAGAGGAGAAGATAAGAAGTGGGATTTGGGCATTTAGGGTTATGTTGTTGTAGGTATGTTACGGACTGTGCGTAAGTTGTTAAGCTAAAAAAAAGTGTGTGTATATATATATATATATATATATATTTAATAAAAGCGGTCCGGTCCGGTCCAAAATCGATTTTTACGACCCAGGACCGAGATCGAACCGAATTATGCGGTCCTATTTATTTTTGGACCGAATTAAGACCGAATTAAAAAAAATGCAAAAGTGGGTTCGGTCCGGTTCGGTTTTTTTGATCTATTCGGGTTCGTGCACACCCCTAGACCCAGGGACCTCCACTGAGCACATTGTGATAATCCTCTTTATTATCAAACTTGAATTAAAAAATGGCATTAGTCAAGGGAGCAGTCATAGGTTTGGTATCATGCATCCCAAATCTCACCACCATATTTTTTTAGGTATTTGTTATGTGTCAGTATCAACCTTCCTTTATTTCTCTCTTACCAATATATTTTTCGAGAATCATCTTGGCATTAGCCAAGTCCATCATTTTGAATTCTTGGATCAATTGTGCATTCCCCGTGTAAATCTCCACCATGGTCGAATAAGATATAACTATGTCATCAACATAGAATACTAAGTAAATGAAAGTACCATAATTGAGCCACTTAAACTAAACACAATGATCAAAGTCTCTCTTTCAAAATTTTAGCCCACCATAAACATGTCAAATCGTGTGTACCACTATTGAGGATATTGCATCAATCCATATAAAGACTTTCGTAATTCTCACACATTTTTTTGTAAACAATTATTAATTCTTTTGGTTGAGATGTATAAAATCTCCGTCATTAATACCCGTGAAAGAACATCATTTTATCATTTAGTTGTTACATATCTATGTCAAAAAATTCCACTTTATCCAATAGTACTTTAGTTGAAGTGTGTTTCACCATTAGAGAGAATTCAAAATTCTAATATATGCCCTCCCTTTGTGAAAAACCCTTGGGAACTAACCTTGTAATGAATGTCAGAATCTGAAGAACCATCTTTTTATCATAAACCCACTTGAACCTAATAGAGTTCTTTCCCTAGGCAACTTCATAAGATTCCAAGTTTTGTTCTTATGAAGAGAATCAATATCATTATATAAGGCCATCTTATATTCCTTAAAATGAGTAAAAATCATTGTTTCAAAGCACATATACCACTCATAACCATAAACTAATAATGCATACGCAATTGTATCGTCATCAAAGACATATATCCTTTTAGTTTTCAGACCATTGCTTCTCTTTTCTGGATAAAGATGGTTATTCTTGGCATTTTTTAACCAGGCTCCTTATCCATAAGGTCCCTCTCTTCCATTGAAGAATTGTGAATAGTCATCTTTAATTATATATTTTAGCTATTGTTCTCCACAGGATAATCTTCTTTCTCTACCTTTGTCGTCTTGATCGTAGGCGCCTCATCAAAAGTCACATCTCAGTCACCACAATATTCTTATCATTGGGGCACCATACATGTGTCCCCTAGTCCTACTACTTGAACCCTTTCAAATTTTATATTAATGAGGGAAAATATATCCTAAACCTTGAGAGAAAAATAGTTAAAAGGTCCAATTAAGTAAATGGAAAAACATTGACACGAAACATCCAGAGGATAAAGCCTTTGCCTAAAACCCACAACAATAAAATTGGTTAATTATCACGGTCAAAAACCTTGACAAGTTAGACTTGTCACGGTAAAAAAAATGGGACAAGTTTTGGGGTGGAAACTTTTGTTGTCACTGACATGCCACGGTCAAAGTCCATGACAAGTTTTTAACTTGTCACGAACTTTGATTGTGACATGTTCGTGACATGTTTTTAACTTGTCACGAACTTTGGCCACGACAAATCCGTGACAAGGAAAAACTTATCACGATCTTTGACCATGACTTATCCTTGATAAGTTAATAATTATCACAGACATGTCATGGTCAAAGTCTATGATAAGTTTTTCCTTATCACGGACTTGTCAAGGTCAAAGTCCGTGATAAAATTGAGAAGCATTTAAAAAAAACTACTGGGTAGTTATGGGCACTGCCACTGCCCAATAGTCTATTTTAACCTGTTAAGACATATATATATATATATATATATATAAACTAATTCACTCATTCATAAGATCTAAAGCCATACAACATTCAATTAATCTTTATATCAAGACAATAAATAACATTCAATACTCAAAGTTTTATTTCATAATTATAATAAACAAATAGTAATCAAATTATTACAAAAAATTGTTCATTTTCCATCACTTCGAAGGAGGATAGTAGGCAATACTATATATGAATTGAGACAACCCTCAACAGTAGAAACGTTGCACTGCTTGGTCTACTACAAGGGTTCATTCACTATGCCCACATACACATTCGTGACGAGGACTCGTGCCTCGTGTGGTTGCAACAGATGGTTAAGCAATATATTACTAGGGTGCGCATTCGGGTGCATCAACCCCCTAGCTATTTTATTCCCACCCCGTGTGTCTATTATATACACAATAGGCCAACCAATAGTTGAAACTAGCCTTGGGATTGCGGTGGTATGGATGGGGGAGGAAAATAAGTCATATGTATATGAGGGGGAGGGTATCAATGAGGGTGAGGGTGAGAAAGACAAAGTATTGGTCCCCTCATCCACCAATTTCTCATACCCTTCCCTGAGATGGACCCAACCTGGCCTTTAACAACACCCTTAATATAGTTGAATATTTTATGCATCCTTCGCTCCAAGTTTTCTAACTTTTCGACATGGTTGGTCGACAACTCATCCACCTTGCGAGCCATCCCAGTGTTTCTCGATGAAATCCCGACGAGCTTCGACTTCCCCACCTGAGAGCTCACCCCTCGAGTATGGACCTTGTTATCTCTCCCTAACACTTGGATGAGTGCATCCATATCAAGAGATGCCTTATCATATTCACTCTGGGAGTTCTTCACTTCCTTAAGATTTTCTTCAAACAACAAAAAGGTACGATTAGATAAATTAATAAAAAAATATGTGATTATAAATTTTTATTTTTGTAATGTAATTAATATTTTAACTTATAATATCGGGTGCCATGTTCTGATTGACCTTCGTATCCTTATTTATCTTTATTCAAACTTCCACATAGGCATCGAGCCTAATTGGCTTATACCTAGGGTTACTCCCTGTCTCCTGAAATAAAATAATGAAAAATTACTAAATTAGTATATAATTATCCCTAAATAAAATAAAATAAAACTAAAATGAAAGAACATTAAAAACTTACCATTTTTGCTCCACTTTGGCATAAGATGTACTCCCAGAGTAGTGCTTATCAACCTTCTTGAACCGATTGGCCCTCCCCAATTGACGATAAGACAATTGCCACTTTGAGACCTCATTATCGATAAACTGTTGCTAGCTTGCCAATGAGATTGGCTCGTTCGAGGGCATTGTGTCCATAAGTTATAAGATAGACTCTCGATCCTGGCCAAAGTTTCGTACGTGCATATTTTTCTTCCATATTTTATACTGATCTCTTAATTGTTCCAACATGGATTCGCGTAAATGTGGGGGTAAACCGAATTGTTCTTGTCAAAAGAATACAAAACAAAAATAATGTGTGTTAGTAGAATTTAAATTGTAAACTATAATAAACTATAAATATAAATACAAAATAATAAGAAAGTGAGTAAGTACCTCTAATGCCCCCAAGATGGCCATCTTAAGCTCGTAGGGAACATTACTCCAATCTGTGTCCTCGAGGTCAACAATCATCTTTAGCAACTCCATGTCCCTAGATTGTAAGGTCGTCTTGTTCTCCACTACAATCCCAAATTTGCCCCACTTTGGGGGCCTAGTGTTAGACGAGCCTTCCTTACCCCCACTTCCCTGACACCCTGATGTAGACAATTCCTATAAAAATTGTTGTTATTAGTAGAATAATATATGAGAAAATGATCAAATCCAAATAAATAAAAGCATTAAATTGATTAAAATCCAAATGAATTAAAACACTTGAAGAATACAAGTTAACGACATATATGAATACAAATTCATATCATAAACCAAACTAAGAATTGTTTCAAATAATTATAATACGTATTACAAATATAAAACTTGTTTCAAATTAGGGTCATGTCATGGACTTTAAATTAATGCTTAAACTGATTAAAATCCAAATCAACATATTCACTAACCAACCAACCAATTTTGATTCAAATCCACAATAATTAATCAAATCCAAAAGAATGAAAGCATTAAAATGTCGTTTGATAATAATAAAGCACTAGAAAATCCAAATAATTGGAATACTTATTACAAATCTAAAAATTGTTTCAAATTCGGGTTATCATCTAGAATGGATTAATATTCGATAGGAGCAACAAACTCATCCATGCTATTGGTTAGACACTTTGGCGCATGTAGGATGATTGACAACATCTCTTTGTTGATATACTCTGAGTAAAACACTTGCTTAACCTTTTGAAAAGCACAAACAAATGGATCATTGCTTACATTCTCGTTGCCCTTCAACTTGGACAAGTCAATAATAATCAAATTGGTACCAGGATCAACTTTACACGCATTTTTATCCTCAACTCTTACCCAATCACAAAAAAACACAACCTCTTTGAAGCTTATATTGAGAACACACTATATATTGACTCACTTGAGTCTGCATATATATAAGTTCCAGCTAGTTTGGATATATAGACAAAATAGGTTAGTATAGTTTGAGAACTCCATCTCCTCAAAGGAATATGCTACATGAAGAAATCTAGTCCACGAGAATCCTCTAAGGGAACTTAATTCTAAACCCTAAAACCATAAATAGGACACTTGCACTGCATTCTACATTTTACCTATGTGCTTTAATGGTTTATGAACACTTGAAATCATTTTAAAATCAATTTAATTCCAAAGAAATCATTCTATGTAATTTTAAGAAATTTTTAAATGATTTTTGAATTAATTAAAAATTGGTTTTAAAAGTGTTGTGGGTATAAATGAAATTTTATAAACTTATTTTATAAACTGATTATTTGTTTGGGTAGAATTCGAAAGCGCTAAAGAATTTGACGTACGGTTTGTAATTATTTTCATATGCATAACTCAGCCTTCATCCTGTGCGTACAGGTGTTGGTTTCATAACGGTTGGATTTGTGTTTTCTGCTACTCACATAAGGTGTTTTCAATATCAGCCCTTGGATCGTTTTAATCAACATACTACATGTAATCTTTTTCAATCCTTGTGATCCCAGCCATACCCAATCAGTGACCTTTTAACCCACCGCCTGTGTTATATCGATGGATCAAATTCAATCCATTTAGACTTGATCTCAGCCGTAGGATTGATGCTGATGTTCTCGATCCTTCTACATCGAGTATAAAAAGGGATGTATTCTCAGAGTTTTGGAACTTTTTTCACTTCATTATTTATGAGAGAAAAGAGAGAGTAGAGAGAAGAGAGAGAGAAGGGAGAAGAGAGGGAAAGGAAAGAGAGATAGATTAGCAGAAGAAAACCCTAAGTTTTCTTAGTGGTGCAAACCCTCCTCCCAAATCAAAACACCAAACCTAAAAAGTTTCAAACACAAGAAAACCCAAATTTTGAGAGTTAGATCATCGTAAGGTTTATGTGTTGTTAGTTGTGTGTTTTTCATTTTGAAGACCTCTTCAAATACGTTGATTCTCTCAAAACTCATCTCTAAGGAAGATTTAAGTTTCATTGTTGAAACTGAGTCTTTCTAAAAGAGAACATCTCACATATATTTAATGTTTATCTTTTTAGATTTGATTTCATAGATCTAATCTGTTTCAACTATTTTTTAAATAAAAACTTTTAGTTTCAAAAATAATTTTTCAGATCTAGTGAGTTGTGTGTTTCTAATTTTTTATTTCATACTTTATGAAATACTGGTGTACAAAAATAATAGGAACACAAACGAACTCATGCCAAAGTTTTAAAGCATTCAGATCTGAAAAATAAGGTTTAGATCAAAACTTGTTGAACCAGTCCTTTCATGTTAAGTCTGAATCTTATTTGTTAAAGTAGACTTGTAGTCTAGTTTGGATATGCAATTGGAGGTTTACAATTTCAAAAATATTTTAAAAACCCAAAAATTGTATAAGACCTTGAACCGTCTTCCGAGCAAGGTATCCTTGAGATCCGTGGTTATATAAAAGATCAAGAAGTATTTGCTTGAGAAATTAAAATTCAGAAATAACTTCCATATTAGAACTGTTGTAATTTGTTAGGATAGGTTGTATAAATCTTGAGAGGGTGAGTTGCATGTTTTCATGTCGTAACACATCACAAACACTATCTCATACGAACACGTAGACACTGTGGTTCTGTTTGAGAATCTTGTTTTGAAAGAGTTGCTGGAATCTTAATTCAAAGAGAATGAGATAAAGTAAAAGACAAAGAAGTAGCAAGAAAGGATCAAGTTCCAAGTCAGAATACCGTTGGAGTGGAGAATCAGTACATTCTGAACTTAGGTTAGGATCTTTGTGGTTTGCTTAAGTGTTGTAACTTGATTTTTATTCTAGTGGATTTTTGTTTTGTACCGTAGAGGGCATCGTGGATGTTTCCCTTGATTAAGGGTTTTACCACATTAAAAATTCCTCTATCTATTTCTGTGAATGTTCTTAATTGTTATTGTGATTGGGACTGCATGATGATTTTAGTAGATGTTTATTAGATTTTAAAAAAGAAGGTAATCAACTATCAAATTTAATCCATACATTCAAAAAAATATTTTACAACACATCTTGTGTTTTTAAAAAAGTGTTTTGCCCAAAACGTTTATTTGGAGTTTACACAACCATAACATTTTGTTATCAACTTTGTAAACAAAAAGCTTTTAGTATTAAGGTTGTTTTTCAATTGGTATCAGAGCAGGAACACCTTTTGTGATCTTGAAATTTGAGAAATTATTTTCGAAACTACTTTCTGAAAATTTTTGAGTATGGAAGAAAAATTTGAGAAGTTGGGTAACCTATCCAGACCACCACTCTTTGATGGAAACAATTTTTCGTACTGGAAAGTGCGAATGACTGCTTTCATTCAAGGAACTCTGGGTGATGAAGTCCGGGAAATGATTAAAACTGGATATGAACATCCTACTAAACCTACGTCTGAAACCAATCCAATAAGGATTAAGAAACTTCTCAGTGAATTTACTAAGGAAGAGAAAAAATTATCTCTTGATAATAACAAAGGAAAGAATGCCATCTTTATGTCTATTAATGAAACATGAATTTAAAAGAATATCCATATGTTCTACTTCCAAAGAGGCATGGGACACCTTGGTCATTGCTCATGAGGGTGATGAATGTGTCAAAGCTGGAAAAACCCAAATGCTTATTCGGTAATATAATACCCTGATTATGAATGACAATGAATCCTTTGACGATTTCTACATAAGGTTAACTGATATTTTTACAAAACTTCATGCAAATGGTATAAAATACAGTAGAAAAGAAATTGTGTCAAAGATTCTTAGGTCATTGCCATCTAAATTTGACAACAAGAGATATGTTATTAACGAAATGAATGACCCTAATATGACTCCTGAATTACTTAGCAGTAAACTGAGGATTGTATAATTAGAACTGGACTTCAAAAAATAATTGACCAGACATACTAGTAGAGCCTTTAGTTCTAATGTCGTGTTTTCATCTAAATTACCGGTGCCTAAATTGAACTATATAGACCTTGACACTGACTGTCTTGAAAATTATGATTTAGAAAACCTTGACAATGAAATAGCTCTTATGAGTACGCATTTCAAAAAGATTTTGAAATTCAGAAATGTTGTAGCCTCTAAACAAGGAAAATCAAATTATCAAGGTAATAAATCTCACAGACCTCATGAAAGAGACAATACCAAACACACGTATGACAATAGGAGAAACTGTGACCCCAACAGACCTAAACCTGACATAAAAGATGTTAAATGTCATCGTTGTGGTAAACTTGGTCATTATGCTAGTAAATTTCCAGCTAGTTTTTAATAACAACAACAAGGACAATATGTGTAAAACATGGGATGAGTCTAGTGATTCTGATGAGGATGAAACTGAGTCAACCCAAATGAATGAGAACTGCATGTCTTTCTTTGCGAAGATGATATATAATGATGATGCATGCTTTCCAGTTCATAAACCTACTATGCATGTTGATGTTGTCAATGATATTGATGATAATTATGTTCCTATTACTGCTGAAAGATTGTGTGTGAGTCAAAGTGATAATGTTGATGACGAATTGAATGTGTGCGTGAGTAAAGAACTTAAAAAAATCATAGGGGACAATTAACATGATGCACATAGTGAGTCTAATGATGACCTGCCTAATTTACATGAATTGTACACTAAAATGGTTAAGAAGAGTGCTCACCTAGAAAAGAGATAAAAACCTTAAGTGAGCATATCGATTTGCTTAACCAAACCATTAGGAAGAACACTGAAGATTATATTGTCCAATGTGTTGCTCATGAGACTGAGATTGAGAGAATAAATTCTTTGATTCAAAAGAACCATGAATTTGAACAGAAATACAAGCCAACCCTTATTGAACTAGAAGAGTCAAAGAAAAAGGTTTCAAATGTTTTTAAAAAATGTCAACATTTTGAAACACAAACCAAGACTTATGAAAAACAAATTACTAGAAGTAAATTTGACTCTGAAGATAAGTCTGGCCTAGGCTTTGGAGAAATAGTGCACACAAGTAAGACCAAAGTTTCTCCTAAAAATTTTGCTTTTATAAAACAAGGCCAAACTTCTCAAAATGTTCAAAAAGGTAAACTGAGTCTCAGTGTCTCTCAATCAACACACAATCAGTATAATCAACAGTTGAAACCAAACTGCCAAACCAAATATGTTTGTCCTTCTGCCAGAGACCAAAGATAGAAACCTAAACCTAGTAATGACTAGACTACTGTACCCAATAGATCCAAGACAATTTTCAAAGACTTTAATAAGAAAGTCAAGTCCTATACTCATCAGTACTGTTCCTACTACGATATTTTTGGACATACTCTAGATGAATGTTTCTAGAAAAGGAAATACACTCCTACCCACTAGAACTTTAACTATTCTAGGAAATCCAGAAATACTTATATACTCCCTAGACAGGCCACAAACAACTCTAACTATAAAAAGAAAAGGGGAGGGTACAAGATTAAGAAGAAATCATTTAAAAATCCCCTCAAATCTTTTCAAAGTCAAAAGGTAAAAAAAAATTAAAACTAAGCCTATTTGGATTAGAAAAGATGATTTACTACCCCAGCTCAAGTGCAACATTGTCATTTCTTCTTTAAAGGCACAAAGCACTTCAACTGGATGGTATTTAGACTTCAGATGTTCTAAACATATGATCAGGGATGAAATAAAATTGAAAAATAAGGCAAACTTCCTTGGATGTAGTGTCATATTTGGAGATGGTATTTCATCTCAGATCATAGGTAAGGGAACATTGAGTGAGAAAGGAGTTAAAGGCCTTAAATCCAATCTCTTAAGTATATCACAATTTTGTGACTCCAATCACTCAGTTACCTTTTCTAAAAATGATTACAAAATTATAGATGAAAAGGGCAATTGTATTTTGACAGGAAATAGAACCTCAAAAAACTGTTACACAGTAATTCCTAATTCTAAATCTTGCAATATTGCTATATTAGAGGATTTTGATCTTTGGCACAATAGATTGGGACATAAAAATTATGATAACCTTAAAAGACTGAGTTCCCAAGAGATATTTAGAGGCTTACCAAAAATTAAAAATTCTTTTAACCCTATATGTGGACCTTGTCAAGAAGGAAAAATAAGTAAATCCCCATACAAGAAGGTTAAAGATGTCCTTACCACTAAGCCCCTAGAAATTATCCACATGGAACTCATGGGTCCCTCTAGAACTGTTAGTTTCTATGGAAACGCTTACATCCTAGTTATAGTATACGACTATACGAGATATACATGGGTAGCTTTTATGAAGCATAAATCAGAAACCTTCAATGAATTCTTAAGAATCCTCTTAAAAATTGAGAATGAGAAGGATACCCAAGTATGTCGAATTAGGAGTGATAGAGGTGGAGAATTTAAGGACTCTGGAATTTCTGATTATGGTGTAGCTAATGGCTATAAACATGAGTTTAGCACTCCCAAAACCCCGCAACAGAATTGTATATCTGAACGTAAGAATAGGACTTTACAAGAAATGGATAGGGTTATGATACATGCTAAGAATTTCCCTAAATACTTTTGGGTAGAAGTTGTCCAAATCGTGTGTCACATTATTAACCGTATCTACCTCAGAAAAAATTCCAAAGAAACATCTCATGAGTTATGATTCCAAAAAAAGCCTAATCTAAAATACTTTAAAACCTTTGGTAGTATCTACTATATCTGCAAAGACAGAGAGCATATTTCAAAATTTTATACCCGAGGAGAAAAGGGAATTTTTCTTGGCTATTCTCAAAATAGTAGGGCTTAGCATGTTTTTAACTATAGAACCAAAACTATTATGGAATCAATTAATGTAATTGTAGATGACACAAGTGTTAGGAGTAGTGACAGTCAACAAGTAACATTTTATGAGGACAAAGCTATTTTATCCCCTGATCCTCAAGATGATACTGATTCACTGCCACCTGAGAATCCTTCTATACCCTCCTAGGTTTCTAAAGATCATCCCATTGAAACCATTGTCGGTAATCCTTCAGAACCAGTTCGAACTAGATCCCAACTTCATCAAGTGGCACAGTATTCTTATTTTGTTTCTCTTGAGGAAACTAAAAATGTTAATGATGCCCTTAATGACTTATTTTGGATAAATTCTATGCAAGAAGAGCTACTCCAATTTAAGAGTCACGATGTTTGGAATCTGGTCCTAGACCTAAAGATTCGAAGGTTATTGGCACAAGATGGATCTTTAAAAACAAAACTGATGAAAATAGGGAGGTCATTAGAAATAAAGCTAGGTTGGTTGCCCAAGGTTACTCTCATATTGAGGGAATTGATTTTGACCAAACCTTTGCACCCGTTACTCATCTAGAATCAATTCATCTCCTTCTAGCAATTTCGTGTCATATGCAGTTCAAATTATTCCAAATGGATTTTAAATCCACCTTTTTAAATGGAATTTTGTCTGAAGAAGTTTACGTAGAACCACCCAAAGGATTTGTTGATCTTGTACACCCGGACCACGTCTTTCAGCTTAAGAAAGCTTTATACGGTTCGAAACAAGCTCCTAGAGCTTGGTACGAATGACTATCTACCTTCTTAGTGTCTCATAATTTTGTCCGAGGTGGAAATGATCAAACGTTATTTGTTAGAAAGGAAAATCAGCATGTCTTAATTGTGCAAGTATATGTGGATGATATTATTTTCGGATCCACTTGTCCTAAACAAGTAGAGAATTTTTCTGATATCATGCATACTGAATTTCAAATGTCTTTAATGGGTTAACTACAATATTTTTTGGGTTTACAAGTTAAACAATGTAGTGATGGTCTTTTTATTTCCCAATCCAAGTATGTTGCAGACTTAGTTAGAAAATCCGGCTTAGAAAATTCTAAACCTTCCAGAACCCCCATGACTACTTCAACTAAACTATCTAAGGATGATATTGGGAAAAATGTAGATCCCACTCTTTATAGAAGTATGACAGGGAGTTTGATGTACCTTACTGCGTCTCAACCTGATATATCCTTTGTCGTGTGTATACGTGCTAGATATCAAAGTAACTCTAAAGACTCTCATTTATTAAGTGTAAAAAGGATTATTAAATATGTTAAGGGTACTCTAAAATTTAGTATTTGGTACACAAAAGATACAACTAGTTCCATTGTTGGAGATAGCGATGTCGATTGGGCCGGTTGTACTGATGATAGTAAGAGAACTTCTGGTGCTTGCTACTACATAGGCAATAATCTTGTAGGTTGGTCGTGTAAGAAAAAGAATTGTATTTCATTATCTAGTGTCGAATCTGAATATATAGTAGCTGGTAGTTTGTTGTGCTCAATTACTATGGATTAGAAAAATGCTTACTGATTATGGCCTCACAAAAACACAATTAACCATGTTTTGTGATAATCAAAGTGCTATTAACATTTCCAAAAATCCTGTTTTTCACTCACGAACTAAGCACATCAAGATTAGACATAATTTTATCCGTGACCTTGTCGAATCCAAAGACCTCATTATTGAATATCTGAACACTCAAAAACAGCTCGCAGATTTCTTTACAAAACTATTAGATAATATTCGTTTAGAGTATTTGCGTACAACTATAGGCATGATAACTCTCAATTAATCTCTATTTTTGTATTCTTTATACCCCTTGTATATTTGAGAAAAATCGGGGGAGAAGATATTGAGTATTGCTTAGCGTTTTTACCATCTATTCCTATTCTAACTCAACTAATATGCTGAATTTAGTGTTTATCTTATTACAGGCTTTACAGACCCGTTGTACATCTTGTTTATCCGTCGTGGGGTATTGGTTTGTATGTAGTTCATTAATGTATTTTTTACCTTATTTTCGGTTCTAGGATGGGACAGCGTAGTTAGAATGTTTGTATAGGACACATAGGATTTCTTTTTATTTTTGACCCAAGAGTAGAGAATACTCAAGGGAATTTTGTCATTAATGTCGAAAGGGGGAGATTGAGAACTTTTGATCGTGTTGGAAACCGAGCGTCCGTGTAAATAAGCTAGTCATTTTTGTCGGCTTCCGACTACAATACAAAAAATCCTAAACTTTAACTACACTCTTGCGGAGTATAGTGGCGAGTCTGGGTATCGAATCCACAGGGAATGTTTGATAGATTTTAATTGATTGATTACTTCAAAAAAGAAGTGTAAAAGATGATGATTGAGTGAGAAAGGAAAAGGGGAAAATTAAAGAAGTTAACTAAAACTAATTGGAAAATTAAGGTAGAGACACAGTCCCCCAACCCGAGAGTATTGATGGTATAAAACTAATCGTAAATTTAAGTGATAAATAAGACCCAGAATTTAGTACTCCCAAGCATTACGTATATGAGGTTCAAGCCCGCACCATACTTAATCAGAGGACGAGTAAATTAGTATTGCGATAGTCACATTCAAATTGCATTCTGAAGCATCCCGGTTACCCTGGAGCAAACGAGATCTAAAGATCTACAATTATCGCATTTCTACGCAATACGATCGTAATAAATCATTAAATTTAGAGGACTAATTTTATACACATGCAACTACCACATCGGGTTGGGTTCATGCATCCCAACCTTTGAAAACCTAGCCTAATATGGTGAAATAATTATAAAAGTGCTGAAAATAAAAGTTACCAAGATTGAAGAATAAGAACATGGTAGAAGAAATCAAAGATTGACTCACTTGAGTCTACATATATAGGAGATCCAACTAGTTTGGATATATAGACAAAATAGGTTAGTATAGTTTGAGAACTCCATCTCCTCAAAGGTATATGCTACATGAAGAAATCTAGTCCAAGAGAATCCTCAAAGGGAAGTTAATTCTAAACACTAAAACCACAAATAGGACACTTGCACTTCATCCTACATTTTGCTTATGTGCTTTAATGGTTTATCAACACTTGAAATCATTTTAAAATCAATTTAATTCCAAACAAATCATTTAATATAATTTTAAACAATTTTTAAATGATTTTTTAATTAATTAAAAATTGGTTTTAAAAGTGTTGTGAGTATAAATGAAATTTCATAAACTTATTTTATAGACTGATTGTTTGCTTGGGTAGAATCCTAAAGTGCTAAAGAATTTGAGGTATGGATTGTAATTATTTTCATACGGGCATCTCAGCCTTCATCCTGTGCATACACGTGTTGGTTTCATAAGGATTGGATTTGTGTTTTCTGCTACTCACATAAGGCATTTTCAATCTCAGCCCATGGATCATTTTAATCAATGTACTGCATGTAATATTTTTTAATCCTCGTGATCCTAGCCTTACCCAATCAGTTACCTTTTAACCCACCTCCTATGTTAAACCATTGGATCAAAGTCAATCCATTTAGACTTGATCTCAGTCATAGGATTGATGTTAATGTTCGCAATCCTTCTACGCCTAGTATAAAAAGGGATCTATTCTCCGCGTTTTGGAACTTTTGTCACTTCGTTATTTCGGAGAGAAAAGAGAGAGTAGAGAGAAGAGAGCGAGAAGGGAGAAGAGAGGGAAAGGAAATAGAGAGAGATTAGCAGAAGAAAACCCTAAGTTTTATTCGTGGTGAAAAACCTCCTCCCAAATTAAAACACCAAACCTAATCAGTTTCAAACACTAGAAAGCCCAACTTGTGAGAGTTATATCCTCCTAGGGTTTCTTGTTGTTAGTTGTGTGTTTTTTTTTTGGAAGACCTCTTCAAATACGTTGATTCTCTCAGAACTCATCTCTAAGAAAGATTTAAGTTTCATTGTTGAAACTGAGTCTTTCTAAAAGAGAACATCTCAAGTATATTTTTTGTTTATCTTTTTAGATCTGATTTCCTAGATCTAAACTATTTCAACTAGTTTTTGAAAAAAAAAACTTTTAGTTTCAAAAATAATTTTTCAGATCTAGAGAGTTGTGTGTTTCCAATTTTTTATTTCATACTTTATGAAATACTGGTGTACAAAAATAATAGGAACACAAACGAACTCGTGCTAAAGTTTTAAAGCGTTCAGATCTGAAAAATAAGTTTTAGATCAAAACTTGTTAAACCAATTCTTGCATGTTAAGTCTGAATTTGATTTGTTAAAGTAGACTTCTAGTCTAGTTTGGATCTGCAATTGGAGGTTTACAATTTCAAAAATATTTTTAAAATTGGGAAACTGTATAAGACCTTGAACCGTCTTCCGAGCAAGGTATCCTTGAGATCTATAGTTATATAAAAGATCAAGAAGTCTTTTCTTGAGAAATCAAGATTCAGAAATAACTTTCATATTAGAACTGTTGTAATTTGTCATGAAAGTTTTTATAAATCTTGAGAGGGTGAGTTTCATGTTTGCATGTAATGACACATCACAAACACTATCTCACACGAACACTTAGACACTGTGGTTATGTTTGAGAATCTTGTATTTGAAAGAGTTTTTGGAATCTTAATTCAAAGAGAATGAGATCAAGGAAAAGACAAAGAAGCAGCAAGAAAGGATCAAGTTCCATGTCATAATACCTTTGGAGTGGACAATCTCATGTAGGTACATTATGAACATAGGTTAGGATCTTTGTAGTTTGCTTAAGTGTCGTAACTGATTTTTATTCTAGTGGATTTTTATTTTGTACTGTAGAGGTCACCATGGATGTTTCCCTTGATTAAGGGTGTTTTACCACGTTAAAAATTCCCGTGTTTATTTATGTGAATGTTCTTAATTTTTATTGTGATTGGGACTGCATGATGATTTTAGTAGATGTGTATTAGATTTTAAAAAAGAAGGTAATCAACTATCGAATTTAATCCATACATTCAGAAAAAGCTTTTAGAACACATCTTATTTTTTTTAAAAGAGTTTTGCCCAAAAAGTTTATTCGGAGTTTACACAACCATAACATTTTGTTATCAACTTTGTAAACAAAAAGCTTTTAGTATTAAGGTTGTTTTTCATATATGTTGAATTCAAATATATTTCGAATGACACCATAGTAAATCATTTCAGCTTCAATGAGGTTTTTATCTTTCATGCTCGCTCGAAAATAAGTAAGAGCCTTGTATCAAATGCCCTAGTTCTGCACATTTTTATTTTCCTCCTATACCCTTGCACCGAATAGATGACCGTTCAATCCATACTTTTTATACTCGTGTGCCATGAACAAGGGTCTGGTGGCTATACGCGCAAGCCTTGATGTCATATCACCCGTTTTAAGAGAGGGTATTATAGATAAAATTAATTAACTTAGTTTTAAAGCTTTCTTGTAACATGTTATGTAATAAGATACATTCTCATTATAATTACCTCGTTCGACACCCACAACCTAAATTCACATTTTGATTGTGCCATCATTATTCGTCTTTTATTATTCCCACACGTATCATATTTCTAGCATTGATCGTGACAAACATATTACGAAATTGATCATGTATACAAATTAAAATAATATAGACTTTCTTTTTTCATTCTCTGACATCTTCATGTGCGTCAAATAGATAACGAGTTACTTGTTCATGCTGTAAACTTGTTAATTTCACTCATGTGTCCATCACCTAACCACCCTCATCAACGAACTCATCACTGTTATCCACGCTTCTTGGGTCAATCATATATTTTCGAATGTAGATTGATCACTCCACGGTGATGTATTCCTATACAATTGATCTTTAATTGTAACATGTAATCTTGACATAATCTTTGAAAACTTTCATCAACCTTCCAAATGGGTACATCAGACGATATTTAACTGGGCCGCAAAGAAGTGCCTCGTCACATAAGTGTACGAACAAGTGAACACTCATGTCAAAAAATTATAGGGGAAAGTACTTCTCCAACATACAAATTGCTTCGAAAACGACTACTTTTGCGGAAACTATGTGCTTTCGATTGACAACCTTCTCACATAAAAGTGTGAAGTAGATGGTAAATTGCATAATGGCCCTCCTTAATTCATTGTTCTTGGAGAAAATATGCTTATACAATAAAGGAACCATTTGCATGACCACATGTCAATTGTGAGACTTGCACTTATGTAAATCATGGGTAGCATAATTCACAATCCTTTGAAAATTGGATGAAAAATTAGATGTAACCCTCAAACTATATATTATGTCTATTTTAAGCTTTATGAATTAGATGTAACCCTCAAAATTAAATGTAACCCTCAAAAATTAGACTTGCACTTTTAAGCTTTATGAATGCCTATTTTGGTTATAACAAGATAAAAATGAAGCCCAAAGATAGGGATAGTACAACTTTCATCACTCCCCAAGGAACTTATTGTTATAATGTGATGCCCTTTGGTTTCAAAAATGCAGGTGCAACATACAAAAGGTTGGTGAACCAAGTTTTTGAAGATCAGATAAGCAAAAACATGGAGGTTTATGTGGATGTTATGCTGACTAAAAGAAAAAAAGTCAGATCATATTGTCGACCTAAGTTAGACCTTTGACCAATTGGAGAAGCACCAGATGAAGCTAAATCTGATCAAGTCTGTGTTCGAAGTCCGAGAAGGGATGTTCCTCGACTTTGTTGTCAACCAAAGGGGAATTAAGGCTAACCCTATGAAGATAAAATATTTGATCGAAATGCAATCACCAGTTTGCAAGAAAGATGTGCAGAGGCTGACTAGAAGTATCAACTTTAAATTGATTTGTTTCCTGAGAAATAGATAAGTGTTTGAATTTCTTTAAATAATTAAGGAAGAATTTTTAGTGCAATGAAGAATGTGAGAAATCTTTCCAGATGCTGAAGAAATATTTAGGATCACCACCACTGCTCTCCTGACCAGTTTTAGGGGAGAAATTGTACTTGTACCTGGCCAATTCTGAATTACCTGTGAGCTCGACTTTAGTCACACAGGATAATGGAGTTCAAAACCCAGTATACTACACCAGCAAAGCCTTCAGGGGAGCTGAAATTAGGCACCCACTCCTGGAGAAGTTGGCTCTGGCACTTATTGAGGCTTCTAGGAATATGAAACCTTATTTTGAAGCACATACCATAGTAGTATATACAGATTTGCCTCTTCGAAAAGAACTCCACAAACCTAAGAAATCAGGAAGGTTAATGTATTGGGTAGTGTAATTAGGAGAATATGATATTGTCTATGAACCCATATCCTCGCTAAAAGGTCAAGCTTTGGTAGATTTTATTTTCGAATTTAAATACCCATAAGTGCCTGACTAATAGAATTTTCCTGCTGAGAAAGATTCAGAAGAGGAAGGCTTAAATACCTGGTCGTTGCTGTTAATTATTTCACTAAGCGGGTTGAAACAAAGCCATTGGTAGACATGCTGTACGAGAAAGTTTATCAATTCAAATGGAAGAGCATAATTTGTAGATATGGATTGCCATATGCTTTCATTACGGACCATGGTAATCAGTTTGATAATGAGGAGTTTGAAGCCAACTGTATCCAATTTAAAATCAAAAGGCTACATTCTGCACCTAGCCATCCTCAAAGTGATGGTCAAACATAAGTAACAAACAAAACTCTGTTGAATGGACTGAAGAAAAGGCTTGATGCTGCTAAATGAAACTGGATCAATGAGATACACTCAGTTTGTGGGCTTATAGAATAACTACAAGAACAACAACAGGAGAAACACCATATATGCTTGCATTTGGAACTGAAGCTATGATACTAGTCGATCTCGGTCTACCAACTCACAGGGTATTCAACTTCAATTCTCTAGTCAGTGACTTAATAAGGCGACTAGATCTTGATATGCTGGAGAAAGTAAGGGAAGATGCTGCCCTGAGAAATGTTTACTACCAATAGAGAACTACTTAATTCTACAGTAAAAAGGTCAAGCCAACCAACTTGAAAGAAGGGGACTATATTCTTAAGAAGGTGATACAAAAGAATAATAAGCTTGAGGCTAATTGGCATGGCCCATATCTAGGGTTGTGTTTCGGTCGGGTCGGATCGGATTGGAAATGACCCTTTCGGAAAATTTTCCAAAAAATTCGGCAAAATAATCTAATTTCCGAAACTAATTCTGATTTTTTTCGGAATAATTTTTTTTTGCCATTTTCGGAAAATTTCGGAAAATTCTGAAAATTTTATAATTTTTAAAATTAAATTTTTTATATATATAAATTTACAATTTTTAAAATTTAGAAACGGTTTGACTCCCATTAATATATTCAAAAAGTTTTAACAAGTCACTGATGTAGTTTTCTCAGTGATATGATGATAAATATACCACTGATACTTCTTCAAGCAAAAATTTATCTGCCACATTTAGTAAAGGAAGTAGAGTTCCAAATATATAACTTCATCTTAAACGAACTCATATTTCAAGAGATTAAATTTTGAAAGTTCATGCCAAAAAAAAATCCAAGATAACATACATGTGCCCATTGACAAACTGTCGTAAAACTTGAAAGATGCCCAAATAATTGCTATCCAATTTTACATGTAACTGGAAATAACAACATATAAGGCATCCTGCAGGTAGAGTTTTAATTTTAAAGTTCAAACAGAATCCACATCCAAGCATACAACTACACCACCTGAAATCAATGTAATACAATTTAAACAGGCATTCTGAATCTAGAAAGTAGAAAACATAATAATAATAGTTCATCATTTCCAAAGTTATAATAATTAATTAAAAATGACCATCCATGCAGAGTTCAAAATGTCTAAATGTCCAACAACCAAATAGAATACAATAACATTGTTCAAAATTTCAATTCAAATATCATCCAAGCTTCTTAACCAAGCATAACCATCTTTATCCCAACGACAATGCTTTCATATCCTCGTTCACAACTACAATCAAAATAATAAAAATTAGTGAGAATGAATATACATAATAAGAAATAGAAAAAATGAATCTAAATTAATATACCTTCTTTAATAGATTCTAGAACTTCTATTGTGTCTTCAATAGTAATAGGAAGCATAGGAACTATGGTCTGCCTATGTAAAGAAGATGTATCAAGCAGTAGCCATCAATATAACAAACCGATCAATATAAACCGATGTAAACAAGCAGTAGCCATCAATATAACAAACCTATTAAATAGATCTATAAATAGATCTGTAAACCTATAAACCAATATAACAAGCCGATGTAAACATATCTGTAAACCTATAACCCGATCAATATAACAAACCTATTAAACCTAAAAACCGATCCGAACAGATGTAAACAAGATCAAAATAAACCGATCTTATAAACAGATCCGTAACCGAGCCCAACATAAGTAAACAAGATGTAAACAGAGCCTATAAACCGATGTAAACAGATTTGTAAATAAGTAGAAATGAAAAAAATAAACAGATAAAAATAAACTAGAAAAGGCTTACCTTCGTTCGAGACTATAACGGCCGGACGAGATGTAAATCGATTTAAACCGATGTACATAGATCTTCTATGAGTAGAAGAAACTATAAGGGCCGGATGAGAGTACAGAGATTGGGTCGAGGGTATGCGCCGCCGTCTAGTAGAAAGAGAGAGAGAGGTGAGAGATATGTTAATAAGGATATCATATAAGTTATAACCCTAGTTTCTCTCTCTCTACTAACATCATATATATATATATATATATATATATATATATATATATATATATATATATATATATATATATATATATGGGGTATGGTAAAAAATAAGGGAAATCTGAGTCATTACATAAGGATATAAGGTAAAAAAATATATACATAAAATATTCGGAAAAAACATTCGGAATATTAATCGGAAGAAATATTTGGAATATTAATCGGAAAAAATATTCGGAAAATTAATCAGAAATTATATCGAAAAAATCGGATCGGAAAAATCAAACAATCGGAATTTAAAACATACTTCCAATTTCCTATCCAATTTAATTCGGAAAAATCAGAAATCGAAAACCTTATATATGTTCCAAAAATTGAAAAATATCGGATCAGACATCGGAAAAATCAGAATGTTCGGAAAAAAAATACAGCCCTACCCATATCGCATTTCTGCAGTCATCTGACTAGGAACGTATCAGATCGAAACTTTGGATGGTGAAGAGTTCAAAAATCCTTGGAATGTCGAGCACCTCAGAAAATATTATTAGTAGTTCAAAAGATTGTCTGTTCTATATTTCATTCGCTTTCAGTTGATTATCAATAAAATTATTGATTCCTCCCATTGTGTTCGATTTTTTTAAAGATGGTGATACATATACATATATCCCCAGACTAACACCAATGTAATATCAGTTCCGACCACAGTTCCCACCAGGTCAATATAGGATACAATGTTATCCTTGTTCATGACTTGGTCGGCACAGTTCCGACCAGGTCAATATTGGATACAATGTTATCCTCATTCAGCACTTGGTCAAAAAAATCAAATCAATAACCGACTAAGTCAAAATAAGATTTCAATCCTCAGTACTTGATCGGCTATTAAAAATCCAAGTCAAAATACTTGGCCAAAAAATTTAGTGGTAAAGATTCAATTTACCCAAACCGAGTCAAATAAAGGAAGACATGTAAAAATTCCTAAAGAAAGGAATATAGATGCATATTGACATGTAAAAATTCCTAAAAAAAGGAATATAAATGCATATTCCACATACACTTGGTCACCACTGGTAACTAGCGATAAACTTAGGTCAATAAATCTAAGTGCATGAGTAGAACCTATGGTAATACCACTGGTAATTAATACTAAATTTGGATAAATATATCTAAGTGTATTAGTAGAACCAATGGCACAAAAAATTATAAGTTAACTAATGGATTTAAATAATCATCAGTTAACAAAAACAAAAAACAAACATATTTCATTCATATAAACTGTGTTACAACCAAATGTATTTCAAATGAATTACAGGATAACTATTTCATTGGATGTTTTCCTTCAGCTTTGGAATAAGACTGCACTTTCTCCATGCTAGCAGGGGGATCATCCAGAGTATAAGCAGAATTGATAAAGTTAAAATCCTGAAGCATTCCTCTATTGTTGATGCTTAACGTATCCATCAGATGAAAAGGCCGAGCTATTTCCAGTTCATCATGTAACCTATAATCCCTAAATATTTCGATATCAGACATTGGGGAATTGATTCAATAGGAATCCAGCTGACATCTAACTAGAAAGGAGGATTTTGGCAGTCTAAAAAACTGGGATCATACCAATACCAAAGACGGCTATTTTGATCAACCTTCATCACAGTCAAGCAGTTAGTCCATCCCCATTTATAGCCTTCACGATTAGATTGAGCAAGGTGATTATCAATATGTCTCAAAACCTTATTGTAACCATTCATCCATACCTCTCTGGGTCGTTTGTGAAATTAGAAAGTTAATTTTTCAAATTGATGTTGAAGTTTCTTCAAACTTCATCCTTCACTTTCAACTGAGAAGATTGGTAGGCAAGGGATTTGTCTTTAACTTCCAATTTTATAGACAAATTAGTAATAGCTCATTTCTTGGCCTTAAGCTGGGAATCCAACCAAAGTTTTCTTTATCCTGGCCTCTTATACATTTGGTCGGCCAGCACTCTATTTGGAAGATTGTGTAGGTTTGGACTTTTTCAAAGCTTCAAGTTCTTCTCTTAATTTGAAATTATCATTCTCCAGGAAAGAAGCACCTTCGTCGGCAAGAGCAGTAAAAGAACTCTTCAAAGACCCAAGTTCATCACTTAGTTTATTATTCTCTCCCTCCAGGAGTTTGGAAATTTCTCTTGCCTCATCGACCTCACGGTGTAGCAAAAATTCCTTCTTCTGAAAGCAAAAGCATATTTCTCTAGCTTCTCTCAAATCCCCAGGCTTCACTCAATGCCTTGTTCTTGGCTTCATAATCAGCATGGATCAAAGATCTGGTTTCATTATTTTCTGCTTGTAGATCTTCTATCATCTCAAAATAAGCCACATTATTGGCCACAACCCACTCAAGAAGCAATTTGAGGTAAGTGTATGCATTCCTAGCTCGAAGCGAAGCATCTGCGTCAAGTAAACTGATCACATCCTCATCTATTAAGTCCAAGTCACAAGCCTTGAACAGATTATTACAACGTTTGAGCAGGTCTGAGTCGTTGACAAAAATTTGTTCCATCTTGGCAATGAACTAAGCAGATAAAGGAACAATTAATCAATCACAAAAGAAGACAGTAAACAGCAACTCGATTGGGGAAAATAAGTTCCTTTATTAATGAAGACCAATCATAAAAAAATACATCATAAGGAGAAAGAACAAAAAGGTGCAAAGTAAAAAAAAATCACCCAATCAAATCTACACGTTCTTCTTGTCCTTCTCAACATCAATGGTCTCTTGCTCGCCAGAAGGAGTAGCAGCATTTCCTTGGTCGGTAGGAGGAGCAGTAGATTCAATAGCCATGGAAGATTCCCCAGAGCCAGTGTTATCTTAAATATCCTCATCCAAGTTAGGTGGAGACCCTTGGGTTATGCCTAAGGAAAATTTCAGAGTCCTCACCAGTGCCCACTTCCCTCAGTGCTGCCGACCAACCTTGCTTGAAGAATTTCTTCTTGGCATAGCCGACCTGGGAAGAAGTGGAAGTGATAGCTTTATCCTAACCCTTGTTAAAGTAATCCTCCCTAGCTCTTTTACTCTTGTCCTTTTCATCAAAAAGGTCCATTGTCAGCCTATTTACTTGTTCTTTAGCACCCTTTACCTTGTGCTCAGCTTGAGCAGCAACAGAATCAGCCTTCTGTCGTGCTTCCTCAGCAGTCATGATCTTCTCTTCCTAAGCCTTCTTTTCTATCTCCAAGACTTGCTAGGAATCCAGCAAAGATTTATTTAAACCATCAAATGCCTCTTCAACCTCTCCTGAAGAGGAACGAAGTTGGTCGTCCTTCTCCAGTATTTGGTTAAAATCAACCAGGAACTACAAAGAGAAAGATAGAGTTAACATGAAAGGAAAATAGTATAAAGTATAAGTAATATTCGAGAAGATAAAAAAGATAGATAAATATCACCAAGGCAAAGCTCTGAGAACCCTTTTGATATAACCTTGATCGGGGCATGGCAGAAGAAGCAGTTCTATGGACTGGAAGGGTGCCAGACTTGATCAATTTTTTAGCCAAACTAGGACCCATGGCCAAAGATGGGCCAGCAGCAGAAGGAGCTTGATCGACCAAGGATTTTTTATTGGTAGGGACAACTTTCTAAAGCTTCTTGTCGAAAAGACCTTTCCTTAGTCTCTTAAAAGGAGACTCTTCACCTTTGTTGGTGGGGGGCTTCTCCCCAGCATCCACCTTCTTCTGGGCTCCAGCATAAGCAATCTTCTCTTTGCCAACAATAGAGTTATCTTCCAAGATATTAGGAATTTTCCCCTTACCCATACTCACCAAGAGAGGAAGGTCAGAATCAAAAGAGGTAGAAGTACCAACTTTAGCAACCACTCCAGTAGAAGCACTAGTCGAAGAAGTATAGATTGTATTTATCTCCAAGTCTATCATATTGGAAGGAGTAGAAATTATTGGCCAAGAAACGAAATAAGTCACGGAGCTTTTATACTTCAGCAAGTATGAAGCTTACCTAACGTGTTCTTCACCTATTCTTTGTCACTTTCCTTGGGACTTCACTTATTCCTATCAACTCCAAGAAAATAAATAGCAAACGTTAATCAGCATATCAACATGTATTTTATCAATATGAATATACAAAAATATATTTATTACAACCTATGCCATGACCCTCTTGAGGACATCTTGGTCCACCATATACTTCATCATCCTGAAGAGGGAAAAATTGACAATTTTTTACAATTACCCCATGGTCAAAATAACCTTTATTAGAATCAGGTAAATTAATGACTAAGGCTCTATTGACAAACCTATTCTTCAAATAATATTTACTGTCACTGATGACCCATTTGTAATAGAACATGAGTTCAGGGATTCCAATATGAGTCCCATGAATTTAGTTGAGCCTATGGATTCCATTAACTATTCTCCAAGTATTGGGGGCTACTCTAATAGGTACAACATCAAAATATTGACAGAACACTAAGGAAAAAAGATTTGGGAGAAAAGTAAATCCACACTCAGCTTTGAATAAAGAGGGAATCCAATTACCCTCAAATAGAGAGAAGACGTCAATGGGAAACTCTAAATCTACCCAATCTGGAATATTCCATTCCTTCCTAAATTCATCTAAAGAGTCAACGTGAACTATGTAAACCCTGATTTAAGAATAAGAAAGGAAGGAAAAGGAAAGAATTCTTACAAAATCTTAAGGATTCAGCAAGAACAACAGAAAATTAGCACACAGGAGTTCAAATATAACTGCTATAGTTTGAAAAGTTTGGGGTAAAGCAAAACTGGGAAAGTTCAGCACCTTTTTATAGGCTACCTCAAAAATAATGAACGAAATGATTAAACGTACTAGAGATTGACATTCTAACAGCTTCATGAAGCAGAAGGTCAAAAATACCTATTTTCCCTTTGACGGTTCACTAAAATTTAAATTATTTGCAAAAATGACATTTTCAAATAATACCATCAAATTTTACAAGTATGGGAGGTTGACTGCTGACTAAGCATTACAAGCATAGACCCACCTATGTCCTAGAAATAATGCTCTATACTTTCACACAAACATCAAGCATAGATCATTTGGGGCTTTTGTTAATACAAAAAACTATCTATCTACGTGGACTAATCATAGATGAACACTTGTCTTCCCACGTGGCCTTCCTCTTATTCAGTAGATAACAACGCCGACCAAGTGTATGGATGATGACCAACTCTTGGAAGGTCGATCAACATGATCAAAGAAATCCCAATAGTCATAAACATTATGTATGGATGTAAATGGCAATGTATAAAGTCATTTCATCCTTTGATATTCTACCTCTTCATCTTCTTACTTGCTATAAATACATTGTAATACCTTCTCCAATGGGATGAAGGACACAAGATAGCAAGCTATTACAAAGATTAATACCATAACAGTGGATGTAGGCTCTTATAAATAGCCAAACCACTTTAAAATCTGGTGTTATTCTCTTTTCAATTACATATTTTATCTGTGATTAAAGAATTAGATCTAGTATAGTATTTTACATCAACATTATCGATTGGTAGTTCCATTTCCCTTCCTATCGACAGTGTGCCTAGGGTTACATACCAATGGGCAGGGCTAGAGTTATGCCAATAAGAACCCCCTTCCCCTATAAATAGAGGGTATTACCTCACTCCAAAATCACACATCAGATCCAACAATATCAGTTATCACAGCAACATTCTCTTGCGATCAACAAAGTTTCCTTGTGTGAAAATCCTTTCCATATTTCATTCCCATCCTTTTCATACCCAATTTAGAAAAATCGCATTCTCTCTCATCCATCATTCATATCAACATTAAAGGGGGATCACCAAAGATCAAGAGGAAGCCTCAAATCTAAAAAAAAGGTCCAAAAATCCTTCTCTCTTTATATTCTGTATTTTCGCATTAGTTACATCAATTCTTAATTTAATTTTTACTTTAGTTCATAAACATTAATACTTAATCCTTTATTATTTATATTGCACATACTTTATTTTCTATAAAAAAAAAACAAATCAAGAAAAGGAGGGTTACACTATAAATTCGAACGAGACTATCCACCACAATTTCTCAAAACTAAAATACATTTTCGACACACACATACGTGATAAATTCCCGTTCGAATATATGGGATAAAAACCACCCTTATAGCACATACGCACTACGTGGAATTTGATGCCTTTATAGGCTACATAGGGATTTCGTGTTAAAACCCGACACTCGAGTCCAATTTTCTAATTTTTTAATATTTTCAATTTTTCCATTTTCACATTTGTCACTTTTTCATATATACATTATTTAATATATATTATATTTGTGATACATATTGGCGTTTTATCCAACATATATTATTGTTTCATCATAACGATTAATATCTTGATAAATGCATACATCGTATTTTTTAAATATTATTTTGGGAAGAATTCGATGGATGACCTCACACTATTTTTTTCATGATAGGAGTTGGGCAGTTCCGATCTCCATTTATATATACACCCACACACACACTTCACGGAGAAATTAAGGAAAACAGTAACACAAGCCTAAGAGAGACCAAAAGGGTGGGATGAGTGCCTAACACCTTCCCATTCCATAACTTATCCTTCGAACAATCAAACTATGGGTTTTGTAAGCATCAGTTTGTCTTTGATGACGCTCTCATAAGGCGATGACATTTTCTTTTGCCTGTTTTGTGAAAAATAGGATGGAAAATCCATCTCTTTACATTCACCCCACATCGACGACGTTAGAAGAGCTACTAAAGAAAACAGAGGGCACGATACCTTCACCCCTTTTCCCTCGGAAAGGAGATAGGGGTGGCCACAATGGCGACTCTACTGAGGACAATTTTTATAAAAGGGCTAGAATTTTTTTGCATGGCTGTTATTGTTTTATGCGTGTGTGCGTATGCACCTACCCGTATGTTTCTTTTTTTCTCCTCTATTATTTCTTGCAGATATCTACCTCATGTTCATATCACATCTCACTCACTCCTCACTCATACACTTGTAGATACTTTTAGAAAAATTGTTTACTAAGTTAATAATAAAAAGTTATAAGTTGAATAAACTCCAAAATAAACTCGTTGAACAAAACTCTTTTCAAAATACAACACTAGATGTGTTAAAACAGTTTTTCTGAATATGTTCTCTAGATTCGTTACTTTGATTACCTTAGGTCTTTAAAACTAAAACCTATAATTAAGTCTTAAGTGAGATATTGTTCACCAAAGTAATTAAGAAGATTCAAGAAAATTTAATACACGATTTTTAACGTGGTAAAACCCTAAAATAAGATAAACAGCCACGGTGACCTCTACGCCACAAAACAAAATTCACTAAAATCATAAGGCATAAGTTACCGAACTAAGCATGCAATACAAGATCTTAAATCTAAGTTCAAAAAATTACCTACACAAGTTACTCCACTCTCAAAGGCTTCTGACCAGATATGATCTTCCTTCAGTAGCTTCCTTGCTTTTTCCTTGTCCACTTGATTATAGCGTCTCCAGCAAACAATATATTTCACCAAGAACCACAACCTCTAAGTGTTCATGTGAGAGTGATAGCGTTTATGAATTAAAGTAAATGCAAAAATGCATCTCACATCTCTCAACCAATTATACAAGCAACTTCCTATGAATTACAAGCCATTTTATATGCAATGCAAGTAATTTCAAATATGTTTTGAATATTAGGACATTAACAAATTTCAGATCTGAAATAAATATTTTTAAATCAAGATTTGCTTAAAAAATTATTTATGTTCAAACTTATTTCACTATTTTGTGAAATTATATTTTGAAACCAAAAATGTATTTTAATATCAGAATATATACACAACAAGAAGTCTTATACGTCAAAATTTATTTGAAACCACAAAGTTAGATCAGAATAACAACAACAAAAATTTATCCAAGAAAAATAGATTTAAAGAACCAAAAAATATTTTCTATGTGAAAAGAATATGGTTCTTAGAGAGATATAAAATTGAAGAAGGTCTTCAATCTTCTGTCAAACCAGTAACACCCTAACTCAAATAAACCCCAAACATATTTAACTCCTAAGAAACTCGATTTAAGGTTTTAACAAAAATGGAAGTGTTTCGTGCATTTGGTTTGGAGAAAATAACCGTGTTTGGTTTTAAAATGGGTTTCTCTCTCTCGGGTTCTCAAATGGAGATCCTCTTTTCTCTCTCTCGTTCTCTTAGGCACTGATCTGCTCTCTCTCTCTCCCCCTATGCTATATGCACCGTTCTTTTATCTCTCTCACTGAATATATCTCGATGTCGGCCTCTCTCAATATTCTCAACCTAAAAAACTAAGATCAAAGCCCTAATAACTATATATACTTAGTTACGAATTGTTAGTTTACAAACCGAAGGTTGTGATATGTTTCTTCCAGCAGACATCCTAATCTAAGGGAAGATATAAAGCAGTGGAAATGCAAAATCTGGGTTGGCTGAAGTGGAGCACACAGATTGAGGTAGAACTGTTTTAGATCGTTGATAAACACACGATCAAGGGTCGTGATCTGCTGCGTTAATCTGACGCTGTTATCTCAGGTTTGTATAAAGTGGTGAAAACAAACAACGTTGATTGACTGAATGGGAAGACACGCGGAGCGAAAGCTTAACCCAATTTGGCTTTTGATGAGTCGAGATGAAATCTTTGGACACGATCTATTCTCAGATTGAGAAGCGCAAATGGCATTTGCTAAACTAAAACAGTTGCAAGTTTTAAAAGGTTTTAAAAAATACAAATTCCAACCTTAAAGCTTTCTTTACAAAAATTAATTTTCATTTTAGCCTCAAACATTTAAAAACTCAATTTTAATTAATCAAAAACATTATTTCAAATGATTAAAAAAATGTTTTAAATGAATTTTAAAAAATATGTTTTAAAAGACCTAACAACCAAATAAAATATGTACACACATAAAAACATATATGCAATGTATGCAGTATGTGCTCTAAATGTGGTTAAAAGTTTTAATACTTCCCTTTATGTGTCGCATTGGAGTACTTGGACTGGGATTCAACCTTTCATGAAGCTTGGATCCTTTTTGAGATAGAGTAACTCATAAAAATATCTAATCCTATTTTATCTCGATATCCAAACAAGCTGGAACTCGTATATGGCACAGACTCAAGTAAGTCAACCATATAGTGTGTTCTCAATCTCCCTCTTTGGATATTGGAGACAAAATTCCCTTGAGTATCTTGTACTCGTGGTTAAAAATGAAAATCCTAGATTTCCTATACAAAAATCTATATCTACCCATTCCCATCCTAGAATCGAAAATAAGAGAAGAAAATACATTACTCAACTACAATACAGACTAATACCCTAATAAATAGGACAAGCTATACAACAGGGTCTGAAAAATGCCTGAAAAAGATTGAACACTCGATGGCATATTAGTTGAGTTAGTACAAGAAAAGATAATCATCGTAGCACAAGTACTCAAGTTCTTCTCCCCTAATTTTACTCAAATATAAAACGGGGTAAAAAAATATAAATCAGGAGAATATGATATAGATGTCAACACAAGAAATAATATATATATATAAGGGAAGATACAAGGGTCTCCTATATAAAACAGATATTAGGAGGCGTCTTTTGTCATTTGAGAAACATCCATGCCCTAAATCCTCATAACCCAATTATTAACATGCAATTACCAAGGATATGAATGATGCGTTGAATTAAGTAAGAACTACCATACCAATGGCATTACGAAAATACTCAAATCTAATATTGTCAAGAGGTTTTGTAAATAAATCAACTAACTTTTTATCAGTATTGAGATATTCAATATCTAATTATTTAGAGACTACAAGGTCACGAATGAAATGATGTCTAATTTTTATGTGCTTTGTTCTAGAGTGCTGGACAGGATTTTTAGATATATTTATGGCACTCTAGTTATCACAGTACATAGTCAATTTTTCTTTAACTATACCGTAGTCACTAAGCATTTGATTGATCCATAATAATTGAGAACAACAACTACCAGCTGCAATATATTCGGATTCAGCCGTAGAAAGAGAGATACAATTTTGTTTCTTACTACTCCAACCTACTAAGTTATTTCATATGTAATAGCACACACCGGAAGTACTCTTACTATTGCCCGAACACCCTGCCCAATCGGCATTAGTGTATCCTACAATAGCACTGGTTGTGTCTTTAGTGTACCAAATACGTAATTTTGTGTACCCTTACATATTTAATGATATGTTTTGCACATAACAAGTGGGATTCTTTGGGAGCACATTGGTATCTATCGTAAACACAAACAGCGAAAGAAATATCTGGTCGGGAAGCAGTAAGGTATAACAAACTCCCTATCATACTCCTATACAAGATCGGGTCAACATCTTTACCATTATCTTCTTTAGATAGTTTGGTTGACGAGCTCATAGGTGTACGTGCAGGTTTAGACTGTTCTAATCCAAAATTCTTAATAAGATCACAAGCATACTTGGATTGAGTAATAAAAAGACCATCATTAAATTGTTTAACTTGCATCCTTAAGAAACATTGTAATTCACCCATTAATGACATCCGATCGCATGATATCGAAAAAATTCTTCACTTGATTAGGACAGGTGAATCCAAAAATAATATCGTCTACATAAACTTGGGTAATCAAAGCATGTTTGTCTGATTTCTTAACAAATAAGGATTGATCATTACCACCTCGAATAAATCCATGAGAGACTAAAAATGTGGATAAATGCTCATACCAAGATTTAGGGGCTTATTTTAAATCGTATAAGGCTTTCTTAAGTCTAAACACGTGGTCTGGATAAGAGGGATCGATAAAACCTTTTGGTTGTTCTACGTATACCTCCTCAGTCAAAATTCCATTTAAAAATGCGAACTTAACATCCATTTGACAGAGTGTAAAATGTAAATGGCATGATATGGCTAAGAGGAGACGAACTAACTTAAGACGAGTAACAGGTGCTAAAGTCTCATCAAAATCAATTCCCTCTATCTTATAGTAACCTTGTTCTACTAACCTGGCTTTATTTCTAATGACCTCCCCATTATCATCGGTTTTGTTTTTGAAAATCCAGCGGGTGCTAATGACCTTCATATATTTTGGCCGAGGAATAAGATACCAAACATCATGACTCTGAAACTGGGCAAGCTCTTGTTGCATAGCATTGATCCAGAATCAGTCAGAAAGGGCATCATTTACAATCTTAGGTTCCTCAAGGGAAGCAAAATAAGAAAATTGTGCCAATTTTTGAAGTTGTGAACTAGTTCTAATGGGTTTAGAAGGATTACCAACAATATTTTCAATAGGATGGTATTTAGAAACCCAAGTTGGTATAAAAGGACTCTCGGGTGGCAGTGAATCAGTTATTTCTGGAGAGTCTAAAGTAAAATCTATTTCTTCGTCATCCAAGACAACTGGTTGACTGACACTATTCTCAACACTAGTATCATTTACAATTACATTAAAAGATTCCATAATAAATTTGGTTCGGTAGTTGAAAATACGAAAAACCCAACAATTTTGGGAATAACCAAGAAAGATTCCTTTCTCTCCTCGGGTGTCAAATTTAAAAAGATGTTCTCTATCTTTACAAATATAACAGACACTCCCGAAGGTTTTAAAATATTTTAAGTTAGGATTTTTGTGGAACCAGAGTTCATATGAAGTTTGTTTGGAAATCTTCATAAGGTATACATGATTAATAATATGACAGGCCGTTTGAACATCTTCGGCCCAAAAGTACTTAGGTAGATTTTTCTCATGGAGCTTAACCCTAGCCATCTCTTGTAAAGTTCTATTTTTCCGTTCAGCAATTTCGTTATGTTGAGGTGTCTTAGGCGCACTAAATTCATGTTTATAACCACTGCCTATACAATATTCTGCAACACCAGAGTCTTTGAACTCTCCACCTCTGTCACTTTTGATGCGACATACTTGGGTATCCTTCTCATTCTCTATTTTTAAAAGTATTTTTCAGAACTCATCGAAGGTATCGAATTTATTTTTCATAAAGGCTACCCATGTATATCGTGTAAAGTCATCCATAATAACAAGTATGTGTAACTGTTACCATAGTAGTTGACAGTTCTAGAGGGAACTATAAGGTCCTTGTGGATTAATTCCAAAGGTTTTGTAGTTAAAACATCTTTAACTTTCTTGTGAGGAGATTTACTTATTTTCCCTTCCTCACAAGGACCACAGATAGGACTAAAAGAATTTTTTTATTTTAGGCAATCCTCTAATAATTTCTTGGGAACTTAACCTACGAAGATTATCAAAATTTGTATTTCCCAATCTATTGTGCCAAAGATCAGCATCTTCTAATCTGGCAATATTACAAGATTCAGACTTAGGAAGGACTGTGTAACAATTATCCTCATTTATGTTTCCTGTTAAAATACAACTTCCCTTTTCATCAATAATTTGGCCATCAGTTTTTAAAAAGGTAACAGTATGATTGGAGTCACAAAATTGATATATGCTAAGCAGGTTAGACTTAAGACCTTGAACTAGGAGGACATCACTTAGATCGGGGAGACCTTCCTCACACAATGTTCCCTTACCAATGATCTTAGATGAAACTCCATCACCAAACACAACACTACCTCCAAGGAAGTTTGTTTTGTTTGTTAATTCTGTTTCATCCCCGGTCACATGTTTAGAACATTTGGAGTCAAGGTACCATCTAGACGAAGTGCATTGCGCCTTAAAAGAAAATATGACAATGTTTCACTTGGGCTGGGGTAACAAGTCATATTTTCTAATCCTAATAGGCCTAGTTTTGATACATTTATTAGCCTTTGATTTAGAAAAGTTTTGCTCGGTCTTTCTAAATTATTTCTTCTTATTTTTAGATCCTCCCTTATTTTTATTGTTAGAGTTATGAGTGGTCTGTCTTGGGAGAACATAAGTATTCCTACTCTTTCTAGAATAGTTAAAATTTGATTAAGTAGGTGTGTACAATCTTTTTTGAAAACATTCGGCAATGGAGTGGTCATAGACATCACAGTATGAATAGTACTGTGTTGTGGAGGACTTCACTATATTACTAAAGTCTTTGAAGATTGGTTTATCCCTATTAGGTATAGTCATCCAACTGTCATTGGTTTTGGATTTTTGACAATGATTTCTAACAGGTGGACAATTATACTTAGCTAGACCATTATATTTGGATTATTCAGTATAGTCACTTTGTTTTTCCTTGGAGACATCTTTAAAACAATTTCCTTTCTGAGTGTTCTGAAGATTCTGGCCTTGTTTTACAAAAATAACATTTTCAGGAGAAACATTTTTGCTAGTATAAACTTTTTCTCCAAATCCAAAACCAGATTTGTCGTTAGAATCAAACTTGTTTCCTACAATAATTTCTTCGTAAGATTTAGCTTGAGTTTCAAAGTATAAGAATTTTTTAAACACGTTTGAAACTTTTTGTTTAGATTCTTCAAGTTCAACCAAAGTATACTTGTATTTTTGTTCCAAAGTATTATTTTTCTCATAAAGATCTCCTATTTTTGTGGAAAATTCTTCAATTTCTGTCTCATGGGCAATACATTGTGCCGTAAATTCTTCAGCATTCTTCCTAATAGTCTGGTTAAGTAAATCAATACGCTCATTCAGTAGCTTAACTATTTTCTCAAAATGGGCACTTTTCTTAAGCGTTTTCATGTATAGCTCTTGAAGATCTGGAAGATCATCGTCGGACTCACTAGTGTATCGTGTGAACTGTCTCCTATATCGCTCATTTCATATGTGGAACTCACACACACTTCAGGTTTATCGACAATGTTCTCAATTTGGCACACCCTTAAGTTATCATTAGCAACGTTGTTATCATCACCAATAGTCACAACATTCTCAACAACAGATGCAACAATAGGACCAATAGAATTATGACTAGTCACACATTCATCATCATCCTGGTATATGATTTTGGCATAGAATGACATACGGAACTCATAATTATAGGTTGATTCAATTTCATCTTCATCAGAATCACTAGAGTCATCCCATGTCTTACACATGTTATCCCTAGTATTATTGTTAAGTCTGTTTGGCCATTTATCGGCATAATGCGCCATTTTTCCACATTTATGACATTTCACATCTTTTATGTCTGTCTTAGGTCGATTATTGTCATAGGTCCATTTGTTCTCATATCTTTCATGAGGTCTGGGATTTTGAGGACCTTGATAACCTGGTTTGACATGTTTGGCAGCCACTGAGTGTTTGAATTTGATTATTTTCTTAAACCGTTTGTTCATTAAGGAAATTTGGTTATCAAGATCATCCAAATCACAGTCATCATTCAAGTCAAGGTTAAAGTCTAAAGGACTAACTTTAGGTGAAGTCAATTGTGATGATAACACAACATTGAATCCAACGAGTCTCTTGTTTCGGGAAGTCAATTATTTTTTGAACTCTAACTCCATCTCAATAGTTCTTAATTTGCTACTTAGCAATTCAGGAGTCAGGTTTGGATCATCCACTTCTTCTATGGCATATCTCTTATTGTAAAACTTAGCAGGTAATGACCTAAGAATCTTTTGAACGATTTCTTTTCTACTATAGGTAATACCATTTGCATGTAATTTTGTAAAAATGTTGCTTAACCTAATGTTGAAATCATCAAAGGATTCATTATCATCCATCATCAGTGTATTGTATTGTTGTACAAGCATTTGTGTTTTTCCGGCCTTAACTCGTTCATCACCCTCATGTGCAGTGACTAGAGTGTCCCAGGCCTCCTTAGAAGTAGATCAAATAGATATTATTTTAAACTCATGCTCGTTAATGGACATAAATATAGCATTCTTGCCCTTATTTCTCTACAATAATAAATTCTCTAAGAAGTTTCTTAACCCTTGTGGGATCAGTATCTGATAAATACTCAGTTGGATGTTCATAACCATTTTCAATCATATCCCAAACATCATCACCAAGAGTTCCTTGGATGAAAGAAATGATTCGTACTTTCCAATAAGAAACGTTGTTTCCATAAAATAGTGGTGGCCGGGAAAGGTTACCTAACGAATCAAATCTTTCATCCATATTCAGAAATAGATTTTGAAAATAAGTTTTAGAGTTTCAGGATAAAAATAACTTTTGATAAACCCGCTCTGATACCACTTGAAAAATTGTTTTCTAAGTTAATAACAAAAAGTTATAAGTTGAGCAAACTTCGAAATAAACTCGTTGAACAAACCTCTTTTCAAAATACAACACCAGATGTGTTAAAACAATTTTTTGAATATGTTCTCTAGATTCGTTAGTTTGATTACCTTAGGTCTTTAAAACTAAAACCTAAAATTAAGTCTTAAGTGCGATAATGTTCACCAACGAAATTAAGAAGATTTAAGCAAATTTAACACGCGATTTTTAACGTGGTAAAACACTAAAATAAGGGAAACATCCACGGTGACCTCTACGCCACAAAACAAAATCCCCTAAAATCACAAGGCACAAGTTACAACACTAAAAATGCAATACAAGATCCTAAATCTAAGTTCAGAAAATTACCTACACGAGTTAATCCACTCTCAAAGGCTTCTGACTTAATATGATCTTCTTCCAGCAGCTTCCTTGTTTTTTCCTTGTCCACTTGATTATAGCAGCACCAATAAACAATATATCTCACCAAGAACCACAACCTCTAAGTATTCGTGTGAGAGTGATAGCATTTGGGAATTAAACTAAATGCAGAAATGCATCTCACGTCTCTCAATCAATTATACAAGCAACTTTCTATGAATTACAAGCCATTTTATATGCAATGCAAGTAATTTCAAATCTATTTTGAATAATCTGACTTCAACAAATTTCAGATCTGAAATAAATCTTTTTAAATCAAGATTTGTTTCAAAAATTATATATGTTCAAACTTATTTCACTATTTGTGAAATTATATTTTGAAACCAAAAATGTATTTTCAGATCTGAATATATACACAACAAGAAGTCTTATGTTTCAAAATTTATTTGAAACCACAAAGTTGGATCAGAATAACAACAACAAAAATTGATCCAAGAAAAATAGATTTAAAGAACATAAAATATTTTCTAATGAAAAAAATATGGTTCTTAGAGAGATATAAAATTGAAGAAGGTCTTCAGTCTTAAGTAAAACCAGCAACACCCCAAATCAAATAAACCCCAAGCATACTTAACTCCGAAGAAACTCGATTTAAGGTTTTAACAACAATGGAAGTGTTTAGTGTATTTGGTTTGGAGAAAAAAACCATGTTTGGTTTTGAAATGGGTTTCTCTCTCTCGGGTTCTCAAATGGAGATCCTCTTTTCTCTCTCTCGTTCTCTTAGGCACTGATCTTCTCTCTCTCTCTTTCTCTATGCTATATGCACCGTTCTCTTCTCTCTCTCACCGAATATATCTTGTAGATTCCCTCTCTCAATATTCTCAACCTAAAAAAATTAAGACCAAAGCCCTAATAACTATATATACTTAGTTACGAATTTTCTATTTACAAACCGAAGGTTATGATCTATTTCTTCCAACAAACATCCTAATCTAAGGGCTGATGTAAAGCGGTGTAAATGCAGAATCTGGGTTAGCTGAAGTGAAGCACACAGACTGAGGTAGAATGGTTTTAGATAGTTGAAAACACACGATCAAGGGTCGCGATCTGCTGCGTTAATCTGATGTTGTTATCTCAGGTTTGTATAAAGTGGTGAAAATAAACAACGTTGATTAGCTTAATGGGAAGACACACGGATCGAAAGCTTAACCCGGTTTGGCCATTGATGAGTCAAAATGAAATCTACGAATGCGATCTATTCTCAGATTGAGAAGCATGAATGGCATTTGCCAAATAAAACAGTTGCAAGTTTTAAAAGGTTTTGAAAAATACCAATTCCAACCTTAAAGCTTTCTCTACAAAAATTAATTTTCATTTTAGCCTCAAACATTTAAAAACTCAATTTAATTAATCAAAAACATTATTTCAAATGATTAAAAAATATTTTAAATGAATTTTTTTTTTTTAAATATTTTAAAAGACCTAACCACCAAATAAAATATGTACACACATAAAAACATATATGCAATGTATGCAGTGTATGTCCTAAATGTGGTTAAAAATTTTAATACTTCCCTTTGTGTGTCGCATTGGAGTACTTGGATTGGGATTAAACCTTTGATGAAGCTTGGAGCCTTTTGAGATAAAGTAACTCATAAAAAATATCTAATCCTATTTTGTCTCGATATCCAAACTAGCTGGAACTCCTATATGGCACAGACTCGAGTAAGTCAACTATATAGTGGGTTCTCACTTTCCATGTACACTTCACACTACTTACACGTAGGGTCACTTATATCCGCATGATGAAAACACTACTTTGAATATCCATGCTTAAATGTCACTATCACACACCTCCACTTCTTACACTTGTATATATCGATGCTCACTCGCACTTGTCACATTCCACTTATAGTTGATCTATGCTTAGGTTCACTACTACACACTCGCTTGTAGATATTCACATATCCTTCTCATTTATCCATGCTTGGTATAATCTTCATGCTCCATGTTATATTTACTTGTACATTGTTCCCCATTAGTATAATGCTCATCATAAAATACTCTCTCCATAATATCCTATTCAAGAATCATGCATTTTTTACATATACATCACCAAAGAGCATGCCTATTGACCAAATTTTGTCCCATAAGTGGCGGGTCACTTTATGATGGGTGCTAGTCTGGCAGGTCGTAGTTAGCCTAAGCGATATGACTCTAACCCTCTATTGGCCAAGTACATTCGATGTATATCAAACGTTTCCCCTGCATTGTATCTCGTTGACCTAAGTCATGACGGGAGGTATATACCAGGGAACTCATTCACGTATATTAAGTATATCAAATTTTCTCGCACACGTGTTGTCCCCACGAGATATATAGTGAGGAAATTCACGTACACTTAGGTATATCAAATGGCTTGTCCACACATATCGATTGCCCTCAAAAGCAAGACGTATATCATGGAAGTCATGCCAAAGGGGGAAGCCTTCCAATTAATACAACAATCGTATACCCTCATATAGGCGTCAAACCTAGGGCACTCATAGTTAGTTTTTCGATTACTACTCGAAACTCTGTCAAAATAATGGGTCAGCATGCCCCCTAAATTTTTGTGGGATTACGTATTTTTCAAAATGGGACCCAGTTCATAATCCTGACAACAAGTCCAACCATGCTTTGCATATTTTTCAAACCCAAATTTCCTAGGCTTGGGTCTCATCCATCATTTCTTTTTGCATTTAGGTAAACTTAATAGAAGTGAGAACATAATAAATAATAATCATGCTGAGACCCTTTCCTCATTTTCCCTCTTTATTTACCAAAAGAGTTAAAAACATTTTTTCCATCTTTTATAAAAAAAAATAGAGTATTTTTCCTTCCTTTGGCCATAAATATTTTTCCTCCATTTTACCCAAAAAAACATTTTGTCCTCATATTTTCCAAAAATGTCAAAAATATTTTCCTTCCTATAGTAAAAAGTATTTCCCTCCTCTCTTTCAAAAATAAATTTGAATCTTTCTCCTTCTCAAGTCAATCGCATACCCGACCCTTAGCCTGGATCCCTATTGGCTTCGATCTTTCGTCGAACTACCCAAGGCTCCATCAGTTCCCTCGCTACTTATTCCGAGTTCCCCCGCTTTCCAAGGAGAACACAGATCAAGTACCAAATATGCTGCTAGAGTTGATTATGGGCCTAGACCAACTCACTGCCAAGATTGACAATCTTCAAATCAAGATTCATGATGTGCAATGAAACTAGGTCCTTATTCCCAAATAACCTAAGGTCCTCTTCCCTCGCGGTATAGTTCCACCATCATCTGAGCCCATTTAGGTCCTTGAGGACTATTAGCATGCTCCACGTGCCCCTCCTGCTAATTGACCACCGCCAGCTCAGCTCTTTATGTTGAATCTAGCCCAGCCAGGGGCTAACCTACCCGTGACTTTTGATCCAAAGATATAAGAATTGAACAAGGTCAAGGAAGATCTTAAGATGCTAACCAAGAAGTTTGACCAAGTCTAAATTTCTGGGAAATACATGGATTACACCCACATGTCTCCCTATCATAAAGCAAGGTTGCCGAAAAAGTTCAAAATGTTTAACATTGAGAAACCCGGGGGTAGTGGACCCCCAATTGTTCATCTCTAAAGTTACCAATGAGCCATGACTCTCCTAGGTTCCTCCGAGGAAATAATGACCCAAATGTTCCAATAGACTTTGAAGGATAGTGCTCTTCGCTAGTTCTTATCTCTTAAAGAGTCCATGATTCGCAATTGGGAGGATGTTGCATACGAATTCATATCACAGTATAAGTATAATGAAGAGTTGGAGGTTAATCGCCATGATTTAAAACTTCTCAAACAGAATCCCAATGAATCTAATAGTAAGTTCATAGTATGATGGAGAGAGATAAAGCAACCACCATGACCATTCAACCTTCTAGAAAGGAGAATGGCAGCATTGTAAAAAAGAACTTCTTACCCCATGTCTGAGCAATGATGGGTGGACAGTACTACCCATATTTTTTAGCCTTTCAAAAAGCAGGAGTGGAGATTATTTCCAAGTTAGAAGTTTAACCGAAAAAAGTATCCGGATAGTTCACGCCTAGAAAGTAAGAGAAGCCTACCAATATCGCAGTTTCAACGATCGATAACATCTATCAGCCTTCCACTTCATGGTCACCAGAAATCTACCCTAACCCAGTCAAAAAGGAATACACCAAGATTCACTCTCCGCTTTTTAAATTTTGGTAATCCCTTTTAAGCCGAAATCTTATCAAGCCATTAGACCCTCTTCCATTACCAAACCCACTTCACAAAAATTTCAAACTAGATGCCTATTGCGATTTTCACTAAAGTACCGACCACACCACTGATCAGTATTTCCATAATTGAAATGTAATCCAAGGTCTGATTGATTGGGGTATCATTGCCCCACTAGCCAATCCTAAACCAAAAAATGCCCACAACCCATTTCCAATTCATATATATGTCATCTTTCAAGAAGAAGACCCATAATTTGATCCATCTACCCAAATTGAACCTAGTAAATCGCCCATCATATCCATATACTCCCCTAAACCCCTAAAAGTTGGACCATATTTTCTCCTACATCCTACATGTTTTGCCAATCAGGACCAATCACTCGTTACAAGAGCATGCATTTCTATTCGTACTTGTTCTGGAGGGAAGGATATGGAATAATCAACAGTATTGAACCAGCTCCTAGAGTTCGAGCTCAAATTGCCCTTAGAGATGACTATTGACTTCAGAGATTCAATGCACTATTATTAGATTCTTAAAAATGGGCTCGAGAGTTATATAATTGGGTGATACCTACCGATGAAGTCATCTTAGATGATGTCGTCTAAATTGTGGCGAACTTATTTCGACAGACTGGTGAAATTTTTAGCATGTTTGAGCTACTTGATGCTTTGAAACTATAAGGGTGCCTGACCCCTTCACTTATACCACTCCCTATTGAGTGGGATGATCTATACAAAGAAGTCGTTGAGGTTATGGAGTGCATTGACTTTTCGTGGAAAGATGATGTCATTGCCACGGGATGGGGAGGTGAATTTGATAATTCAGATGAACAACAAAGCCCAAAAAAGACTTGCCTAGTTGTCAGTATATGTGGAATGATATCATTTGAGGACCTCCTGTAGAAATTAAAAGGGTGGTTGAACAGCCCGAGATAGGCGAGGAAATGGGATTTCTGTTTCCCCTCTTTTGTGAACCATATAACTAGATCAGGGAGACATTACCAAGTTCCAAACCCGCAACCATTAATGATCAACAAGGGAAAAGGTTTTGAGAAACTTCCTATGCCAAAAATGACCCTCGAGGAGAGCACGATCCTCGATCAGTTGAATAAAACCTAAGTTAACATCACTTTGTGGGGACTCTTTATATCTTTCCAGATGCACCGGAATGCCTTGATCAAACTACTCACTGGTCCCATAGTCCCTCCTTCCACCACACCAGAAGAAGCAGTTAATTTGGTCAAATCTTTAACCTCTACTAGAATTCCTTCCTTTTTCGAAGAAGAAATCCATAAGTTTGGTCCAAATCATAACTATGCTCTTAATATCTCTGTCGAAGTCATGGGAAATACCGTCCTATTTTCTCTTGTCAATAATTGATTATCTCTTACTATTTTCTCGTTGAGAACCCTTAATTTCTTATGAATGAAAGTGAATGACCTTTCTTTAACCTCTTCCGCGGTGTGTGCTTATGATAATACTCGTTGAGAAGTGATGGGATTCATAAAGCTTACAATATAGGCTAGCCCTATAAATCCAGTTACTGAATTCCAATTCATCGACATCCCTTCTTGTTTCAACCTGTTGCTCGAATGACCATGGAACCATAGTATCAAGGGTGTATCTTCTTCCCTCCATCAAAAACTAAAATTCTTTGCTAATGGGCAGGTCATCACCATCTAGGGCGATGATGATAATACTAAGAATGCAAGCACCAGTAATCTGGTACTAGAGATACGACATGGGTCAAATGATATGCCTTTGTTAGGTTTTCGATTCGAACCACTTCCTTTCCCAGCAAGGGAGGATTTCAGAGATAGATTTTATCCATAATACAACCCTCATGGCAATGTCAATGTGATACAGATGTTCAAAAACATGCAGTTCATGCCTGGACTGGGGATAGGACAATGACAACACGGGATACTTGAACCCATAGTGTTGAAGAAAGACTTTCCTCCTTGTGGCTTGGGTTATCAACCATCAATAGAGTAACTTAGAATGCTAGGCCAACCTCAGCTGAAGATAAGTCTAGAAAGTGCCAAGACTATCTCAAGAGATTCCTTAAATGAAAGATTCATCATAGAGGATGAAGATTTCCCTTTTTGCATCTTTCCCGAACTGTGGTATGATCATGTGGACAAGAAGATGAAAGCAATAATGGAGATCTTATTCCAAGATAGCTACTCATGGGCTGAAAGTTCCCAGCATCATGTGTAACCACTCACTGAGAAGACTGTAGTTCCTACCAACTATTTTGACGAAAGTGACTTTAATGATTCATTAAACTTGCAAACACTGGGGTTACACTCTGCATGATACACTCAAGCACTACATCATTGGATCCATCCCTCTTGATTAAAGTTGTTGATACATCTCCCGTCAACTAGAATACTATGTTGTTCCACCTATTAAAATGCAACCCATCCCAGATGTTTATTCCATTTACTCTTCTTTTGTTGTTCCTCCCTATTCTGATGTAATAAAGACCTCCTTCGATGATGTTCTCAACGTTGTTTTTTCCAACAATAAAATAAATGAAGATTTTGAGTATCTTGTTGTGCCTTACATTAATTGTCTTAATTCTAATCAAACTCTTGATGATGATTATTTTACAAAGGAATAATTCTTAACTGATCTTAATAAGGTTAATAACAAACAACATAATTAATGAAGATGAAACTGTTGTTATTAATCTCGGTTCTAGTAGCCAATTGTAAAAGATTATGATAGGGTCTACCTTTAACGAGCATGAGCGTGCGCAAATTGGAGAATTATTGAAGAAATTTGTGGACGTCTTCGCATGCTCCTATGATGACATACCCAGCATTGATCCCAAGATAGCTCAGCACAAGACCTCGACGCTCCCAGAATGCAAACCGATCAAACAAAAACTGCAAAAGCTCTGCACCAAATGGTCGTTTGAGGTTCAAGAAGGAGCTGTCAAATGTTGAATGCAGGATTCATCCGAGCAATTGAATATCCCACATGGATAGCTAATATTGTACTCGTGCTAAAATTTGGAGGAAAGGATCTCTTGTGCGTTGACTATTGAGATTTGAATAAGGCCTCTTTGAAAGATGATTACCCGCTACCTAATATCAACATGATTGTGGATAACATGGCCAGTCATTTATTCATGGTTTTATCGGATATAATTAGATCAATATGCACCCATATCATTAACGGAAAATAACATTCATCACCCTTAGGGAACATTATGTTACAGCGTTATGCCTTTTGGTCTAAAAAACGCAGGGTCTACCTACCAAAGGACTCCCACAACTAACTTGCATGATATGATGCACAAAGAAGTATAGGTCTACGTAGATGATATGATTATTAAGTCTAAGACTCGGTAAGGTCATGTTCTCTCTCTCTGAAAGTTCTTCGAGCGACTACGGAAATACCAGATGTAACTTAACCCATAAAAATGTGTTTTTGGAGTTACCAAAGGAAAGCTTTTAGGATTCATGGCTAGAGAAAAGGGAACTAAAGTATATCCTACCAAACTAAAATCCATACTCAAAATTCCATATCCACGAACGGAGAAGGAAGTTCAGGGATTCCTTGTAAAATTACAGTATATCAGTTGGTTCATCATCCAGTTAACTTCTATTTGTGAACCCATATTCAAGCTCCTTCGAAAGGATTCAACTAAAGTTTGGAATGAACCTTGCCAGGAAGCCTTTGATCGAAATAAATAATATCTCACCCGACCTCTGGTACTCATGCCACCACAGCTTGGTCTTCCCTAACTCCTATAACTAATCGTAATAATGATTGGTATTTGGGTAAGAGGACCCAAAGGTCAGTGTGAAACCAGAGTACCATACCTAAGACTCCTCTAGAGAAGCTCACTCCAATCTTGGTAAGGCCTTTGCTCGATGAGTCTATTTATTCCAAGCAACTTGAGCCTCAACATGCTAGGCCCAAGTCGACGGGTAAGTCAAGAGCCTCTGCTGCTTCAAAGAGTAAGCATCCTGATGTGGGTATTTCTAGCTTCATTCCAGCTACCATTTCCCCTGCTACCACTGTTACTTACACTATTTCCACTGCTGCTCCTACCCCCCCCCCCCCCCGGCGGGCCCCAACCAGTAAAAAACAAGGCGGGTAAGAAGAAGAAGAGAAAGAAGACTAGTAATGGGACCTCTGCTCCTTTTCCTACACCAGACCAGGGGTCTGACACTAATGACCTTAGGGTAGAGGAGACTTATAGGACTGTGCGACAGCAGGGCTATGAGGCCATTGGATTATCTACTAAAGATCCTACTATTAATTCCATTCCCACTTGTCAAGGTACTACGCCTCATTCTCTCTTTCTTAGTAAAACTGGATTTCTCAGGGTTTCCCTTGTTGGTTCCCCTTCTATTTCATTTGAAGAGGAACTAGTCGATTATAGAAGCACTCCATCCTATGATGATAACGGTTATTCTTCGAATGAGATAAGTATCAATGACCCTTATGGTGATCAACATCCTGATACTTCTTCTTTGTTACCAGTTTTGGGGGAGTCTTCTAGCGAAGATGCTCTCATAGGCTCTCCATCTACCAGTAACCCCACTACCGAACATTTATTGTATGGGCAAACTAACCACTCTACTGCTACAAGTTTTCTCCATTAACTCATTTTAGTGCTATTTTTGTTGTCTATTTTCATATGCATAATTTAGATACGAATTTTCCTTATCTGTTGCGGCATTCACAGGGTGTCTCCGTTGCAATGAGTGATCCAGCGCCTTCGCCTCCTGTCCGGGGACCTTTTCCTAGGGCCAGGAGTTCTATGTTAGTCTCATATTTGGACCTATCTATGGAGGTTTGTCATTTATCTCTGCTCGGTCTTTATTCTCTTTTCTTTTTTGTTTTATTAATATATTCTCTGCCCTTATCTCTTTTTTGCAGTTATCTACTGTATTCTCGACGACATTGAGGACTTCTTCTGTGTTCACCTCTTCAGTCTAGCTAAACAGTAGCTCTTCTGAGTCTCTTTTATTTGCTACATTTTGAGGCATATCTTTTAAACCCTCCCATTATTACACACGTAGGTGACCATTTCTCTTGGCCGCCTTTCTTCTCCTCACCACTCCTGGGTGGTGAGGGGTTCGTCTATAGGACTATCTGAGGCACTTTAAGCCTATCTTCTTTACTGTCTTTCTCTATTTAGTTATATTTTCTACATCTATGAATGTATTGTCCTTGTGTGTTTTTATTGCAGGGACCTTCTTCCAGTGGCCCTTCATCTACTAGGGGGATATCCCCATTTACAGGAGGCACTACCCCAGGTCTATCGCCTTCAGGGAGGATTCCCATCTCCAGGGTCTTTATGCCCATGGACAATAAGCCTCATATTCATCCTTTATCCTCCAGGACAGTTTTCACTATTGCATCTAGTGAGCCTGTTACACAGGTTAGCTCCACCTCTCAGGTATTGCTTATTCTCATTAGGCTTCATCTCTTTCTTTATTTATGTTTGGGTTTTCTAACCATTTTTCTATAACTAGGTCATTGTATCCGCTACTACTATCTCGTCGGTCATCTTCCCTCCTTCCTCTTTAGAGGGGATTCAGGTATGCCTGCATCGAATCTTTTGTCTTTTTTATTCATTTTTCTATGCCATTGGGATTCCATTTTTATACTCTATTTTTTCTTGTCTTTACGCCATTTGGTTGGCACTACCGCTTCTCCATATGCATCTTCAGTTCCCCATTCAATAGTCCCTGCTACCTATGGGGAAGCTCCTACAGCCATTATATTTATGGGAGGCATTATTATAGCACCTCTTCTGGTAATTATTCCGACTTGTCTTTACTTATATTTTATACCTTCTTTTTCATTACTAGAAAGACCTATAAATTTTCATATCTTTCTTCTCTTGAAGGGTAGTGCTAGTGAGACCTCCTCACCTGCAGTACCTGTGGTGGAGGTCTTAGAGATAGTTCTTGAGGTAGCACTTGTGATTTTCCCCTTATCTTCTGTAGGGGAAGTTGCTTCAACAAACCTGGTCGAAGTTCACTTATCTGAGGGGCTTGTTCTTAGTTCCACAGGACTAGCTTCAGTGGTATGTTTAGTCTTTGGAAACTCTATCGATTATCTTAGTTAAACATCTTTGTATTTTATATATGTTTTTTAACATATCTGTGGATGTGGTACCTTTACTTGCGAGTCTTATATTTGGACCCTCAGGTAATTAGTCCACTAGTTTTGTACTTGAGGAGACTTTGGCCACCCCTCCAGTTAGTACCACTCTTGATCCGACTGCTGAGGAGTCTCTAGAAGGTATCTCAGTTAAATACTTAATTTGCCTGGATCTTTTTGAGCTTACACTTTCTGTGAAAATACTTGTTGGCATTTACCTGTTTCCCTATTTTCAAGTTAGCGCAACGATAGTTCCTCGGACTGAGGAACAACTAGGGGGAACTACTGTGAGTCAGGTATTATAATGTCATACCTTACTCTTTTCTTTGTTCCCTTTTCTTCTTCTTTCTTTCACTGTGCAAGTTGTCTCACCCTCACGTTCTTGTTTCCTTATTTTTAGGTTAGTGAGGCGGTCATCCTAGTTTTATGGGACCTACTATGAGTTCTATACTGCACACTCCCCAGGTATTAAACTGTCATACCTAGGTTATTGTTATGTATTAAATCTAATACATATATCTTTATCCTTATCCAAAATAATAACAATACTAACTCTTGCCTATTTCTGTTAGGTTGGTGCTCAAGGTTGTATGGTGGCCCCTCGCTTAGGTGACATCATATTGACTCCCATAGATATTGGGGTAAGGTTTCCATGATCTTTGTTTCAATTTGAGTATGGGTAACCTACCTCTTGCTACTTCTCTTATTTGTAACTTATCTCCTTTTGATTTTTGCCTCGTAGGTACCGGTTGTTGAGCCTACTGAGGCCACTAGTGAGTCCGACCAAAGTTCTGAGGCCATCAGTGATACTAGATCTGATGAGGATTCCTCCATCCCTCTTTCGAAGCTTGAGTCTCATAACACAGGCTATGATGATATAGAGGTAGAGGCTCCTTGGTCTTTCACGAGCGTGTTGTGGCATTCAGAGTTACTTTCCTAATTTCATGCACATGAGAGCGAGTTGTTGGAGATGCTTATGCAGCACCATCCTGAGACTTTTACTTCCCAGAGCATCCTCAACATCGATAGCCTTACGATCTTTAACTTGAAGGCCCTAGCTAGCCATTTGCATAACTTCTTATCTACCCCTCCTGCTGACATGACTACTCAGAGGGTTGCACTATTTCTCCAGGTTCTTCATGATCTTCAACACTTTTATTATTTCTAACTGGATTGGCTCGAATCTTTAGTTCTTCATTTTCTTGGTACCACTTTTAGGAAGATGATGAAGCTCCAGATTAGGCTGAGGATGATCTGATTCAGATTCAGTCCCTTCAGGCCAAGCTAGAGGCTAGTGTTGCTGATGATGAGGCTCAGATGTCTAGGTTAGAGGAGCAGCTTGTTGAGGAGGCTGCTCCTTCTTATACGGACATGCGCTCCCATCAGGATTTATTTTTCATGTTGTCTAGTGGGTAGATAGCCTTGTTGTGTAGACTTGCTTTTGTACACTTTTTCATATGTAAAGAACTTTATAATTATTAATGAAAAAGTATTTTGTTGGTTTCTATCATCTTGCACATCTGCTTCTATGTGGACTTTGATATCTGCTTTCTATGGCCTACTCTAATTTTCTATGGCCACTTCATTTATTTGAACTGTCCCCTTTAACTGTGGGATACTTGCATATTTTCTGAGCAAGCAACATTTATAGAACTATCCTCTCTAACTGTGGGTTACTTGCATTTTATTTGAGCAAGTAACATTTTTAGAATTGTCCCCTCTAACTGTAGGATACTTGCATATTATCTTAGCAAGTTATCATTTTTAAAATTATCCCCTCTAACTGTGAGGTACTTGCATATTATCTTAGCAATTTATCATTTTTAGAACTGCCCCCTTTAATTGTGGGGTACTTGCATATCATCTGAGAAAGTTATCATTTTTTAGAACTGCCCCCTCTAACTGTGGGGTACTTGCATATTATCTGCGCAAGCAATTATTTTTTTAGAACTGTCCCCTCTAGCTGTGGGGTGCTTGCATATTATCGGAGCAAGTTATCATTTTTAGAACGGTCCCCTCTAGTTGTGGCATATTTTATCATGGTTATCATTTCTTAGGGAATAGCTGGGAGATAAAGTGTTAGCTTTTCTCCTTCCCTCAAACTTTTTTTTAAGAAATTAGAGCAGGGGAGTGTAAGTCCCCTTTTCTCTATATTTTCTGTGAACTGGTCAAGTATGGTTTTTCTTTGAAAACTCAAGTTAAAACTTGTTCTCTAAAAAAATATTTTTTATTTATTTTTTTAATATGACTTGAAGGATTTCATCCAACTGGTATGGTGACAAGATCAAAATCATTTATCTAACATGCCTAAAGAGACTTTGCTCAATATACTTTTCTATCGATATGGATGTACCCCTAAGTGTAGTGAGAAAAGTTCTCTTTATATTGGACCCTCTTCTAGTCTAGTAGAGAGTATATATATATATATATATATATTCTGATGGATCTACCTTATGCCATAGGCCAATAAGCAAAATAGAAATCATCATGCAATGCTCAAAAAAAGAGTTCTATTCATTTCTTTTTCATTTCCTGTATCAGGTACAAAATTGTACTGGTCTATCTTTTTTACAAAAAAAATAACTTTCTTGGTGCTAGAGTAAGTTGCTTGAATTCTCTAACAGAAATGGAAAAAAAATTAACAGCGCTAAGCATAACACCTCTTCAGGTACTTGCAGTTGATGGACTGGAGGCAATCACTCTCTGGTTCTAAAATTTGGTAATAACCTGACTTGCCTAACCCTCTCACGACAAAGGGGCCTTCCCAATTAGGTTTGAACTTTGATGCCGACATACTGCGGAGATGGTGAGTGGATGCTCGCAGGACTAGGTCTCCCACCTAGAACTCCCTGGGCTTGACCAAATTTTCGTAGGCTCTGGATAGCTAGTGTGTGTAGACTTTAAAGTTATCTTTCTCCATATCTCTATGCTCGTCCAGCTCCTCTAGACGTATATGTCATGGCTCAGTATGAGTCTGTTGCTTAGACCAACTTTGGCTAAGGGTACCCCCAACTCCACTGGAAATACAGCTTCAGTACCATATACCAATGAAAATGGGGTGAACCCGGTTGGTTTTCTCTTTGAGATACGATAAGCCCATAGCACCACGATTAGCTTCTCATACCATACCCATGGCATGTTCTCCTGTATCTTCTTCAAGATATTGATCAAGGTCTTATTGGTAGCTTCTGCTTGACCGTTACCCTTAGGGTAGGATATGGTTGAGTTGTTGTGCATAATTTTGTACTTGTCTGTGAGGATGACCATCTCCTTGCATACGAACTGCTTCCTATTATCTGTCAAAATTACTTTGGGTATACCATACCTGCATATGATACACTCCTTAATAAATTGGGTTACCACTTGGGTAGTTACTCTCCTTAGGGGGATGGCTTCTGCCCATTTGGTGTACAATTCTGTAGCCACGATGATAAAATCTTTGCCATGAGAAGCTGGGATGATTTTTCCAACAGGTCAAATGCCCATATGTGGAAGGGGTAGTGAGTTGCTAGGCTTTATAAGCTGACTGAAGAGGAATGTACCATGTTTTCATGTGTTTGACAGGATTTTTACTTCTTCACATAACCAATGGAGTCAGCCTTCATGGTTGGCCAGTAGTACCCCAACGTCATCAGCTGATCATACAGTTTGGTACTCACAATGTGGGAGGGCTCATGAGCTTCTTTCAGCACTCTCCCTGTGTATTCCTTAGCTATGAACCTCAGTGCCTTCTCATTGTACCCCTTCCTGTAAAGTTCTCCTTCCACCAAGTAAAAATGGGCTATCCACTTTTGCAGATAAATTTCATTCGCTCTCTCTGGGTATCTCACCATCTTTCAGATATGTTATGAGTGGCTGCCTCTAATATTTGAAGGCTTCCACAAAGTTAGCTTTTGTTTGCTGGTCAAAATGGGCTTGGCACTTTAGATAACCTTGTTGTAGACGAGCACCCTCTACGCTCATGGAGGGCTAATAGTAACCCCCCCCCCCCCCCAAATGCAACCGACGATAAAGAGGGATATCAGTGTCCCCGCGATGCTTTTCGTGCATATCAACCAACCTTTCTTTAGCTTCTTATTCTCCCACACATCTTACTGGGAACCCTCCAGGGATCTTGAAATAAAGTGTTCCCTACAGCAAATGGTAGTTGCTCTAACATCTTCATTGTCCCCTCTCTAGTCTCTAGTTGCTTCATAACTAGGTGCCTCCAATCTTCTGGCTCATTGCTTGGGAACTAAGATTTTACTATAGTAGGCACTGTTCTTCATCGTACTATGATTGTTGCTTCTGGATCATGCATATCCAACTTCTATGTTATTATGTCTCATGCTTCAGGGTTCTGATTCATTATTCTTGCATGTCTTTCCACGGTTACTTCCAAGAACTTCCCCAGCAGTCTCTGAATGATGTATCTGTAGGGTGCCAGATTGGCATGCTTGAGAGCGAACTCCCATTAACATGTTTCACTACCAGGTTGGAGTCCCCTTGTATGCACAACACTCTGAACCCTCTTCTGAGTGCCTCCAACATCCAAAAATAAGGGGCTCATATGCAAACTCGTTGTTTGAGCATTTAAAATCTAACTTAAAAGAGAGGGTGATCTTCTCTTTATTGATTGATAATATAATATCGGCACCTCCTTTTCCTTGAGCATTGGAGCCATTGAACTCCATCGCCCACTTTTCCATTTCTTCCACCATGAAATATTAAAAGTTTTCCCCAGGTAGTTCCTCACTGGGGGCTCGAAATTCCCACTTGGAAAATGGGCAAGCAAATCTGCTACCTCTTGACTTTTAATGGCTTTGGGCACTATGCATTGTAAATCATATTCTGAAAAAATCAAAAACCATCTTGTTGCTCGTCCCATAAGCACCGTACATGCGAGGAGGTACTTGATGGGATCACACTTAGTGACTATGTGAACTATGAAAGCTAGTAAATAATGTCTCAACTTATGAGCAACAAAGACCAGGGCAAGACAGTGCCTCTCTATGCTAGTGTATCTAGATTCTGTACTTGATATCACTTTTGACAAGTTGTACACTGTCTTTTCTACTCCTTTCTTTTCTTGGGCCAGCAGTGCTCATATGGATCTTTATGTTGAAGTAAGGTAGAGCAGTAGCGACGACCTATCTTTTAGTGGAATTATTGTGGATGGGGAGGATAAAATTTCCTTGATCTTTTCAAAGTCCTTCTTCTGCTCATCTCCCCAAATCCACTTGGATTCGTCTTTTAGAAGGGGTGTGAATGGGTGGGTCACCTCTGCTAGCGTAGGTATAAAACCTTCTTAAGTAGGACACCTTCCCTAAGAAGCTCTTAAGCTGCCTTTGACTCTTTGGAAGTGGCATCATCACGATGGCTTTCTTTTTCTCTACAGCTACTTACATCCCATGCCTACTCACAACAAACCCCAAAAAATTTCCTTCAGTGGCCATAGAGGCACACTTCGAGGGGTTCATCCGCATCTTGTACCTGCCACACCTCTCGAACACTCTCCAGAGATCCTGTATATGCTTGATTTCTTTCTTGTATTTCACCACAAGGTCGTCCACATAAAATTCTAGTATTTTATGAAATAAATCATGAAAAATTTCCATCATGATCCTTTGGTACGTGGCCCTGGCATTCTTCAATTCGAACGGCATAACAGTGTACTGGAAATAGGGAATGCAAAAGGCAGTGTTCTCTGCATCTGTTGAGTCCATCTTAATCTGATTGTAGCCAACATACCCATTCATGAAGCTATACATCCCATGGCCTGTAGTAGCGTCAACTAAGCTATCTATGCTTGGCAGAGGAAACTCATCCTTGGGACATGCCTGATTCAGGTCGCGAAAATCCATATAAATTCTAATTTGTCTCTTATCCTTATTTTCCATCGGCACTATGCTGGAGAGCCACACGGGATGCTGAATAGGCTTGATGAACCCTACTTGTAACAGCTTCTCTACATCTTCTTTTATCTTCAGATCGAGGTCAGCTTTGTACTTGCGTGTTGCTTTCCTGACTGGGAGAGCATTGGGGAGAACATTCAATATGTGAGATCTCACCTCTAGGATTATCCCTGGAATTTCAGTATATTTCCCGGAAAATACGTCAGTGAACTCTTTGAGCAGGCCCACCAGATCTTTCTTCTGTTTTAGGATCAAACTCTTGGAGATTAAAATGGGTCTACTTTCACCCTCTTCCACCCCCAGGTTAATCTCCTCTAATTGTTGCAGTTGCTCCCCAGGTCCATCCTGCATGTATTTTGGATCTTATTCTGGTTCCTTAATATGCTCAATAACATGGGATTCGTTCATAATAAAACATTTTGGTACCGGGTCGATGCTCTCATCCCAGAAGACCGCCCGCACAGACCGTTATAAATGGTAGATAACTTTTCCATCGGTTAGGACCACTTTTTTACAGGTTAGAGGAGGTAACTAACTCCTCCACCTTTCTTTTTCCTTTTGGTATGTGGGGAATCACCCCCCCCCACACACACACACACACACACGCACACGCACACACAAACGATCATGTACAGATTTCCTTGGCTGGGCAATTCCTCCAACCACTTGATTTTCTTCGAGCTTTCTCGCAGAATTCTTTCTTTCCTTATCCAGTTCTGTACAGAACTTTGCGTCTGCCAGATGGGAATCCTCAATGAAAAAAGGATTTTATGTGGCTTTAATTATGATCTATGTTCCTCTCATGTTGGCCTTTTCACACTGATGGTAGGTTGATGGCACTATGCCATGGGTATGCATCCATACCCTCCCAATGAGAAGTTGGTAGCTAGTATTGGCAGTGATGACATGGAATTTGATGTGGGAAGTAAAATTCCCCAACTTAATTCCTATATTCACATATCCGGGGGATTGCATTCCGGTGCTGTCGAATCCTGATATCACTAGTGGTACTGGCATTATCTTCTCTTGGTCAATCCCTGTCTTGTATAACGTATCGATCGTCATAATGTTAATGGATGCTCCTCTATCCATTAATGCTCTGGGAAATGAGATTTCGTTGATCATAGTTGTGACATATAGAGGGCAGTTATGGAAGTAGGGCACATGCCTATCTGCCTCAGAAAATACCACTTCAGAAGTATACCTCTTGATCAGCCTACCAATCATCCCCTGTCAATTCAATGAGGGCTCTCCTTTCGGGTGTACCGCCTCTAAGACTTTTCTTGTTATGACTACCCTGGTGTTATATTTTACTCCTATTTGGTCAAAGAACCACTTGAGCTTGGGGATCCTCGTTATGGCTTCGCATTCAGAATCAAGATCCAGTTCATATGTCTGGGCATTACAGGCATATTCCGCCTCAGATGTCCCCCCTCATTCAGATCAAGGATGACATCCACCTGGCGCTCTAGGAGGTTGACCTTCTTGAGTTCTTCATCTCCCTCCTCTTCTTGGTCTGGGGTGAAAAACCACTCCTCGCGCTTTCTTTCTATCTCAGTTCTCTGCTTATTTCTTAGTGATAGCCTTCCTAACTCCTCACATTTTCTCTCATTATTTTCCCACTCCATCAGGTCTGCTTCTTCATCATACACTACTACCATATTGTCAGTGGCATAATGATCAGATAGAAGTGGGTTCTCATTCACATCCACAGGAGGTATCTGCAAAGTGCCACTGGCCACCTGCTCACCAATGATCCTCCTCAAGTAGTAACAGTCCTTGGTAGAATGTTGCACCTGCTAGTGTAACTCGTAATACTTAGGGTTGGATTTGTTAGCTTCTGTTGGAGTTTCCCCATTCAAGTGAGGGGGGCCTGCTACCCCCTCTAATACCGATGTACGATGAAAATCCATATCTTTTGTTAAGTTGCAAGGCAGAGGTGGTGGAGCATTTTTGTCCAAACTTTCTCTTGTTACCTGTGCTGTTGTTCTTGAATATTACCTTTGGGGCTCCAATCCACATAGTTAACTGCCTGTCTCCTCGATACTTGAAACCTTCCAGAAGTCAATGGCACATACATCCTCCAGCTCTAGGACCTCGGCTTGATTATCATGGTTATATTGATGGCAGCCTTAGTGAACTCTCTAAAGGTGCCATCTCTAGTTTTATTGATCATATGGAGCTTGTATTCCTCCAAGAAACCCTCTACACAGCAAGTGCTCTCTCACGAAAGCGCTTGATATATTACATTAAATCCTCCCCAAGCTTTTGCACCTCTTGTGTTAGGTGTCTCAATATGAACTCATATTCTATCACAAAGAACATTTAGAGTAATTCCCTATGCATTCCTTCCCATGAGGGAATGATATTGGGTTCCATGTGGGAATACCACGTGCAGGCTTTTCTTGTGAGGGTCTTGGATATTCCTTCAAACTCAAGTTCTGGTCATTTCCATGCACCCCTAAGTACTCAACGAACCTTTTTATGTGCTCTCTTGGGTTTTATCCCTTGACATTAAACTTAATGGATTTTGGTGGAATATACCCCTCTGGGTATGGTTTCTCATTCACATCCTAATGATAAGGATCTTGCAGCTCATCATACAGATGAGGTGTTTCTTTTTTAGTGGAGGAGATTAACTTTCTCACCTCCTCCATAGTAACTACTTTGGAAGGGGATTCTTCCAAACTTATGCCCTTTGTTGCTGGTGAGCTTGATGGTGTCACAACCTGCTCTGGCACCACCTTTCGTGATGGAATCATCTCTGCCGGAATTGCTACAGGGGTGGCTGCCCCTCCAGAGGGGGAAGATGCTGGTGTTACATAACCTTGAGCCAAACTTTATATGTCTACACTGTTTTGCTTTAGAAAGTTAAAAAATATGAACATAAGGTTGATACTTGTCATTAGAGCTACTGTCGGTGAGCTGGTTTTCCTTCCCTGGGGAGAAGGTGTCTTTGCTCCGGTCACCACCACATCCTTCAGAGTGGTTTGGTCACTTTGGATTCCATTCCCTGGTGGAATGTCTTCAAAAACTAGCTGCTTAGAAATGTTGAAACCTTATTTATCTATGGAAGTGAGGATACCTCCCCAGCGGAGTCACCAAATATAGAAGGGTAGCTTTACTGGGGTCTATGAATAACTAGAAAGGGTGAGGCGTGACCAGTCCAATGGACTCTGCCTTTAAGGTCCTTCAAGAACTTCTAAAGCAACACTTTTTAAAACCTTCTCCTTTTGGTAATAATGGAACCAAAGTGAGAATTAATCCCTGCAAGAAAATGAATCTTCACAATAATAATAGTAACTTTTTCTCAAGAGAAACTCCTAAGAATGATGGTTGTCAATGTGGCGATAAAGAACAAATCACTCAGCACTTAGAGAGAGAGAGAGCAAGGAGAGAACACTAGGTATCTTGGGTGATTTTAATAGAATAACGGTATGACTTGAGTTGTGATTCTGACTTGACCTTACCTGGGGTTCTTATATATACTTGGGCACTAGGGTTGAGTTGGCACTTTTGGGCGCCAAAACTGAAGGGGTTGGTGAGGGATAAGGTCTGTAATGTACCTTTTGTCCCTATCTATGTGTAGTCACCTATCCCCTCTGGCAGGTCCCACATGGTGTAAACCAAAGTCAAAAGACAAATATGTCTGCGCTTGAGGATAAATATCTGATTTGGTAAATATTTTTTTTGAAATGATAACTTGTTGTACAAATTTTGTAAATTTGAGGAGCGTCTCAAGGGCCACCTCCTCTAAAATATTTATAGCCTTGGGGAGGAGCCTCAAGGACCACCTCCTCTAAAAATATTTACAAACTTGAGGAGGAGCCTCAAGGACCACCATCTCTAAATCATTTTACAAACTGTTCATTTCTTGTGAGAAGCCCCTTGGTAGCTCACTTCAATTATGACGGGATGTGAACTGTGTAAGGACTAGGTAACCCCTAGGATCTATCTACTAGTGTTCTCTCAATCTTAAAGTGCTAAGTGGTTAATCTTGCTCAATAAACCTTGTTCTTCAACCATTAAGCCAAAACTCTCAAGACATCCCAACTTACCTTTTTGATCCCTGCTTTCTTAACCAGGCTACCTGTACAAGAAAGTGACATGTTAGTGCTTTAATATACCTGTGAGTAACAAATCTTGGGGAGGAGGACACTCTAGGTGGACCTCCTCGCCCACTGGTTCTATTCTGCAGGGAATTTATATTTCTAGGGACGAGGATCTCCTTGTGGTGGGATTCCTCGTTCATACTTTATTCCTGTGAATTTTGAACATTTGGGGACGAGTAGACACTTGTGATGGGTGTCCTCGTCTAAACTTCATTTTTGTGTTTTCTGAGCTGCTTGGGACGAGGATCTCTTTCTGATGATCCTCCTCGCCCAAATTCCAAGTTTGTGACATCTGGTCATTTTGGGGCGAGGAGGCCTTCTTGATGGGCCTCCTCAACCAAGTTCAGTTTCTATGAACTTGGTGTCCATTGGGACGAGGAGACCTTTCTTAGGGGCCTCATCGCCCAAATTATAATCCTGTGAACTTTGTAGAAATTGAGGCGAGTAGCCCTTTCTAGGGACCTCCTCGCTCTAGCTCTTAGTCTGTAACCTGAAGGAAAATTGGGGACGAGGAGCCCTTTATAGGGACCTCCTCGCCAAAGTTCTGATTCTGTGAACTTTGGGAATATTAAGGGCGAGGAGCCCTTTTTGGGGCCCTCCTCGCCCAAGTTCTAATTCTGTGAACTTTGGAAAAATTTGGGGCGAGGGTCCCTTTTTGGGGCCCTCCTCACCCAAGATCTAATTCTTTGTGGTGCTTGTGGTGAGTCCCTCCTCACCAATTGGGCCTGCTCGCCCAAGCCTTTGAGTTATCAAGTGTGTACCCCTCTACAACAACGCTTTACATGGATATGTCTTGTCTTGTCATATATATTTTCTATTTCAAAACATTACAATAGTCATCTTTTATATTTTATAGAAACAAGATATGACCACTGTCCTACGACTACGATTGGCAATTTCTGAAGAGCGTCCCCGCTACACTTAAAATGGAAAATAAAAAAAAAGGTATCGCGCATTGAAATAAAATGACCACTATTTTCCAAATCCGTACGTTGAATGATCATTATGATATGATCTAAGCTTTATATTACTTCCGGGGTTTTTTGTCTACTCGTAAGTAATGAAGTGATGAGTTTCTAAAGAGATCACATGAAGGTGGGGCCGATAGATTAATTGATCAACATAAAAGTAAATCGGGTACCGCTCCCACATTGCCTTACAATTACAAAACTATCAATCAATACCAAAATAAGCCTAAGAAAACTAAGCACGTATTTTTTACTTTTCTAATCATTTGATATTAATATTTAAAATTTATTCATTATTTAGGTTTTTTTAACTTTGTCACTCTTGTTTCATACTCTCTTTAAATTCGTTAATATTTTCCATTATATTTATGATATCAAATTCTAATATCGATAAAAAAAAAGGACATAAAGTGTAACAATTGCTAACAACTAATTGGACTTTGAATTTGGATTGTGGGAGGCTTTGGGTCACGAGAAACAAAGTCACTGTTGGATTATGAATTTGGAGGAGCATACGTGCACCTATTGTGAGTGACAAATATGCGAGATTCTTTGTATACATGTATTTGTATTTTTCACCCCAATAAGAAAAGACTTGGTTAAGTAAATTTCTTATCTTTAGCTGACTTTATTATGTTATTAGTTTGCATTTGCAGGTACTGCAGTCCTTTTTTATTGTTGAAGACCATACACAGAGGCATAAAAAGTCAATGTTTTCCCATAGCCTGACTAAAGGATTTGTCCACAAGTAAGTGAATGCATACATCTTTTTTGTGTTATCAAGTGATATATTTCTTTCGATAGTCTAAAGTGGAGTTTAATAAACCTTTACCAATTAGGGGTATAGGTAGGACCAAAAGAATATGATTAAGAATCCATATGAGATGAGTCCGAACAAGAGACTAAAGAAGGTTTGAAGAATCAATAATTCAAATGAGACGAATCCAAACAAGAGCGTTGTTTACACCACATTATCATGGAATAATAAGGTGTTTCCATGTGGGGTTATAAACTGGTAATAAAAACCGAACTATAATATAAAAACTCAAGAAAATTGTCCGCGAGCATGCATGACACGTGTCACAGTTTGGACGTGATGTAAAAATTAGAGAAAATTAACCTACTTAGGGCGCTAGTGCACCTAGGTGGGAAACATTTGAATGAGTAACCAACCAATAATTATTAAAGCAATTACGTTGCATGGAAAGAAACTCTATAAATAAGCAACGAGCAGAAAAAGGAAAAAAAACTCCCTTAACAAAAAAAAATACATTTACTCGTTGTGGATAGTTTCGTTTGAATGGGACTCGGGAATAACATGGAGACCTGTTTACATGTTTTTAGTATTTTAAATTGGTCCTTGGGGGGTAGGTATACCTTTAGGAGGAGTTTAGTCACTTCAGGTAGTATTTCATGGTCATTTAAGGGCCTAAAAATAGGTCTTTATATTTGGTGTGAAAATTGAAGATTTTAAATAAGGTTTAGAGTTTTAATTGTTATTATTCACAAGGTAGAAGCAACCCTTAGAAGACATGGGTCTTTGGAAGAAGCATAGAAAGTCCAATATGAAGAAACGATAAGGCTCCAAGCCTACGATCGTGTTTTCTTCGATGTTTAGGTAAGAATATCTTGTAATTGTCGCTATAAATATGTAATAATTTTATAATATGTTTTTTCCTTGTTAAAATCATGAGAGTAAAAGCATGTTTAGGAACTTGATTAATTAAGTTTGATTATATGAATGATTGGGTTAATTAGAAGTAATATAAATTTGTCATGCTTTTATTACTTGTTCTTTGACAATTAGATCATGAAATTATTGGATTATATGTTTTAGATCTGAGATATAATCGATGTTCTACGATGAAGAATTATTATTATGAATTTTACCCATTATAATGTAAGGTTTAGTTCTGAAATTGATGTTGAACAAGCCCAAAGATGGTATAATAATGACTTAAGTTAGAAGAGTTGATTTGTAAGTTCTAATGTTGGTTTCGATGTTAATAAACCCGTAATATTGTGTAATAATGTTTAGAATCATGTTCCTATTATTAGAATTAAGTTGTTTGGGTTTTGGGACTAATTAGAAACCCTAGAATTCAACAATGGTGGAATTTAGGGCGTTAAACCCATGGAGAAGACAAAGTGCCAGCGTTTTGGGTGGATCACTCGATCGATCAACGAACTCAGAAGTTACCTAGTAAGGGATTTTGTTCATTTAGATCGGATTTTTTAATGTAGTTTTTGTTCGAAGTTATTTTTAAGGTTGTTCAACTTAGTATTTTGAGATGAGAAAATTAGTATAATTTAGGAATGAGTTCCTATGGTTATCTATATAACATCAAATTGAAGTTAATGCCCTCCGGTGTGGAATTTTGGTTAAATTGGGGAAACGCACGATTGAGCAGTACCTTAGGGTCAGGTATATACGTTGGGCTTGGGAAGTGAATCGCTAAAGTATTATGGTGGATTATTTCTGGTCTTGAGTACTTATAGTCCATATGATTGAATTATAAATAAAATGAGGCTAATTATATGTATGTTACAAGAGCGTGTATTAAGATGTGTAGTCAGACACTCATGGTTTAGATATGTATTAAACTATAAGTTGAGTATGTTAAGGGTTGAGAATTAATAAACTTAGATATATGTAAATCAATCCAGCAATGGGAATTGGGGAAGTTTGGGATATGTGTGAGAATTCGTAATATCCGTTGTAGTTATATATGTTTATGTAACACCCCGTATTTTTAAAGCATTTTAAATTACACGTGTGCACGTTATTTTAATTTAACTAGGAAATAAAGTGAATTAAATAAATATTCATTAGATAATAAAGGGATTAATATTTATGTATAATTATATCTACTTCTATGATAAGTAAATGATGGCGTATAAATTTATGTTACGTCGTACGTGAGTTGAAGCGAAGGATTTATTGATATCTCATTCGGGACCTGCAGATAGATTCATGTTGGGTATGAGGTAGAATTTAATATTAGGTGATTTATATGGTAATTTTGAGTGTGTCGATTGTCTGAAATAGGTTGAAATAGTCCAAAATAGGTACCTGGGGTTACAATTGGGTTTCAGGGGCTTTTTAGACAAAGCGGGAGTCGTAGAAGGGTCTACGGGTCATCTTACTTAAGGGGGCTGAACTTATTTCGGGATTAGAGTGTTTTAGGTTAATATATAAACAAGGTGGATATAAAGGGTCTGTCAAATCGAACCGGTTCGCTAGGGGGAGTGAATCGATTCGCTAACCAAACCGATTCGGAGAGGTGGAATATATTCATCCGCAGCATTTGCTTGATCGGCCGAGTAATAGCAAGCGTACTAGGAGGAGGTATTTCATGTCTATCAACCATCCAAGCACCTTTGATGAACCTCTTGTTGGGATGAGCAAGGCTGATGGAAAACATCCATTAGAATAACTTGTATCTAGTACCTGATTGATCTTTGTTTTGTAATTCAAGTTCATTAGAATGAAATGAAGTTATTTGAGTCACTTTTATCCTTTATATTTAAACTTGTGGTTGTTATTAATCTTGTTGCCGACTAGGTAGTCTGTACCCTGACTAGTTAATTGGCCTATTAATTAAATGTCTCGGTTAAACATTGGTTGTTTGATTCGTGATTGAATCTGATTGTAATGCCTTAGATTCTACTAATGCTATTCTTAGATAAAATTTTAAATAGTTTTGTTGAAATAAGTTGTAGAATTAGTTATCAGTGGTGATTAAGTGTACTAGGAATGAATAATTATCGCTACGGTTTAACTTAGTAAGGTAAAACCTCTTGTGTTTGACTGTGACATTCTTACAGGAGATTTTACCAACTTCTTGTTCGTGATTTGTTGAAGATAAAATCATACATGAATTTTTAAATAATAAACTTTCCTGGAGTTGGAAAATTTTGACAAAGAACTTTCCTGAAGTTGGAAAAGTTTGACAAAGAACTTTTTTGTAGTTGGAAAAGTTTGACAAAGAACTTTTCTGAAGTTGGAAACGTTTGAAATAAATCAAAATTTATCTTTTAATTTACGGTGGTGGTTTTGTACCACACCATACTCTAAAAATAAAACATAAAAAGGAAGTATAGAGAGGAGAAACATGTCAAGATCTAAACAGCCTCTTTTTTTCATTTGGGGTCTAAACCATATGCTATTTTTTTTCACAACACGATTTCACAACACGGTTTCACGATTTCAGCCTCTAAACCATATGATTTCACAACACGATTTCAGTTTGGATCTAAACCATATGCTATTTTTTTTCATTTTTATATGTTTTTTCAGTTTTGATCTAAACCACGTTTGTGTTTAACAGATCATGTGATTCTCAACCATGTTTGTGTTCTTACGGTTTGCTCAAGGCTAGGAAATCATCTGTTACACACCCCTCTTTTTTCTTTTATTTTATTATGTTTAACTAATTATATGATACACACCGTGTTTTTTTTTTACATTTTATTAACACGGATTTTTATTCAATTTCATTAACTGTTAATAATAAAAAAAATTATTATTGTTGTGATATTAATAACTGTGATATTAATACTTTAACTATAATAACTGTGATATTATTACTGTCTGTGATATTATTACTTTAATAACTATAATATTATACTGTGATATTAATAACTATAATAACTGTGATATAATAATAACTATACTTTCACTATAATATTATTACATTTTATTTTATTATCTTTAACTATAATAATAACTATGATATTATTACTATTATTATTATTGCGGCTACAATATGGATTCAGTTGACTGATTTTGTAGCCTACACCATTTTAATTTTTAGTTTACTGATTTTTATATTTTTCTTTTGGACAGAAATATGGATTCAGTTGTGGATGTTGATGACCCAAGGTCTAGAGAAGCAGCAGTAAAGGGTAAAAATGATTCTCCCAAAAAGGTAAATGTTCCTAAACGAAAAGCTTGGTGTTGGGATCATTTTACCGTAGTAAAAGACTCGAAAAAACCTAGGGCTGCGTGCAATTATTGTGGGGCGACCTATGCTTGTGATTCTAAAAATAATGGAACTCGCAATTTGATTAATCACATTAATAATCAATGCAAGGTTTACCAGTATAAGAATGAGGATAAAAAGCAAAAAATATTGTCTTTTGAACAAAAAAAAGAGGAGGGGGGTAGCAATCTTGTGGCTATTAATTTCACCGTTGAAGGTTGTAGAAAACGTATTGCCGAAATGATTATAATCGATGAGTTGTCTTTTAAATTTGTGGAGGGTGAGGGATTTAGAAGGTTAATGAATTACATTCAACCCAAAATGACTAAACTTCCTTCTAGAACAACAGTTGCTCGGGATTGTCTTAATATTTATATGGAAGAGAAGAAAGCCCTTAAAAGTGCATTAAGTGGTCAAAGAATTTGTATTACTACGGATACATGGACCTCAATCCAAAACATCAATTACATGTGTTTAACCGCACACTTTATTGATAAAGATTGGAACTTGCACAAAAGAATTCTTAATTTTTGTCAAGTTGAGAGTCATAAGGGTGATGCAATAGGGAAGGTGGTCGAGGATTGCTTACGTGATTGGGGTATAGAGAGCATTTGCACCGTCACTGTTGACAATGCAAGTTCCAACAATGGTACGATTCAATACTTGAAAAAAAAATGAAAAGTAAGAAGAGTACCATTTTGGAACATGAATATATACATGTAAGATGTTGTGCGCACATCCTAAATCTTATTGTGTGTGATGGCTTAAAGGAATTAGATGATTCAATTGTCAAGGTGCGTAATGCGGTTTGGTATGTGAAATCGTCTCCGTCCCGATTGTCAAAATTCAAATTATGTGTTGAAAAGGAGAAAATTGAAAGTAAAAGTTTAGTGTGCTTAGATGTACCAACTAGGTGGAACGCCACTTCTATGATGTTAGAAGCGGCGGAGAAATTTGAAAAAGCATTTGAGAGAATGGAGGATGATGATGATCATTACAAAGATTATTTTAGAAATGAGGAGGAAGATGAAGAGAGAGGGAGAACACGAGTTGGAAGGGTGATATTGGGTCCTCCCGAAAGTATTGATTGGGTGAAAGTTAGGATACTAGTAAAGTTTCTTAGGATGTTTTACAATGCCACTATACGATTTTTTGGCTCTTTGCATGTCACGTCAAATGCTTTTTTTCATGAACTCGTTTTGATACAAAGTAAGTTGGTTCAAATGAGTAATAGTGATGATTATTTTCTATCGGCGATGGCGACAAATATGAGGGCTAAATTTGAAAAGTATTGGAATATTGAGAAAGTGAATTTTTTGTTGTTTGTCGCAATTGTCCTCGATCCTCGCTATAAGTTGTTATATGTCAAGTTTTATTTTGAAAAATTATTTGACATTGATGTGGCAAAGGATATGTCACGGAAGGTGGAAGATGTGTTGCATTCTTTGTACGGGTGGTATGATAAGTCCAACGCGCCCAAATCAAGTGGTTCGTCTTCACAAAAATTAGGCATGTCAACGGGGGGTGTAGATGGTGTTAACGATGAGGATGAGGATGGACGTGCTTTTTTGGCGTCTCAATTCAAGAGACATTTGGAGGAGGAAGATACCTTTGCAAATAAATCCGAAGTTGATAGATTTTTGGCCGAAAGATGTGAGGAGAACGTAGCAAATTTTGATGTTTTGGGTTGGTGGAAGATTAATTCCTCCAAATATCGAGTTCTCTCTTATGTTGCGCGTGATATATTATCCATTCCGGTTTCAACCGTTGCATCCGAATCTTCTTTTAGTACCGGTGGTCGTATACTTGATTCTTTTCGTAGCTCAATGTTGCCTAAAACGGTGGAGGCCCTCATATGCACGCAAAATTGGATTCGAACTTCAACCACCCCAATTAGTCTTCGTGATGCAATGGATGAGATCGAGGAATATGAGAAACTTGATTCGGGTAATTTTTATGTTTCAAATATATTTTTTCTTGTTTAAATATATTTGATAATTCAAAATTAAGATGCTAATATTTTATTGTTTTGTTTTTCAGAGTTGTTGGGATGCCAAGACAAAGAAAAAGACATTGAAGGTTGATGTTTGGATTCGATGCTTGGGACTTTTTTAGATATTTACATTTTGCATTTGGAATGTAATTTTGGGACTGTTTGGACTTATTTTTATTTTGGGACTGCTTTGGACTGTTTTTATTTATGACTGTTTTTAGTAGGATGCTTGTTTTTATTTTTATTTTGGGACTGTTTTGGACTATTTTGGGATTATTGTAATTTTTATATTGGGATTGTAATTCTATTTTGGTCTGTTTTGAAAGTTGCATGCACATATATAACTGAATGTTGAAAAAAAGAACTTCAAAAAAACAGTCCATGTAATATTTTAAAGAGCTGCATATGTGAAAGTTGAAAAACAGCTTACTGAAAGAAAGTTGAAAAAGAGATGCATATATAAAAATTGAAAAAAAAGCATAAATTGATGTTGAAGTTGAAATATTACATGCTGAAAAACAGTATAAATTGAAAAACAGCATAAATTGAAGTTGAAGTTGAAGTTGAAAAACAGCATATAGGTCTTGTTTTATTAAATTGAAGTTGAAAAAAAATGGAAATATTTTATTATTTTTCTTTAGGAGTTTAAAAAAAAATTTAAAATATTAAAAAAATGACAAAACTGAAGGCACTGTTAAAAACCGATGGCAAAACCGAAACAGCCCTGTCAAAAACCGACCCGGTTCGGTTCGGTTCTTCAACCGGGTTCGGTTCGGTTCGGTTCGGTTCTCCAAAAACCGACAAGATCGGTTCGGCTCAAAAAACCCGATCAAAACCGAACCGACCGAACCGTGCACACCCCTAGTGTTGACCGCCTGGAATGCTTTTGACGCATCATTGTTCCCTCCGTTCTTGGAGCCATTTTTGCCCCCGTTCTTTCCTCCTTTCTTCTGGTTCTCAGCTTTGTCACTTCCCTTGGTAGTGAGTTTAGCTCGACCATTTTCTCCTGTACTGAGGCGGGTGACATCTTCCACCTTAGCGTACTTCTCAATGCGAGCCATTAGGTCGTCAATAGTCATAGCCTCCTTCTTCGTCAGGGACTGGTATAGAAGGGAAGAACTAGGGAGCCCAATTTTGAAAGAGGCCACTGCTACTTCCTCTGCGCAATCCTCGATCTCATTGAATAACTCCCAGTACCTCTTTGCGTAGTCTCGGAGGGTCTTTCATTGTCATCAAAGCATATATTCTTTTGGGATGGGAGCTGCTGGTAATGAATCGGGCCATAAAAAGTTCGGCCAAGGATTTAAAACTCCTGATGGACCGGTGGGGGAGCCTTTCGAACCACTTCTGCCCTACGTCATGATGGCTCGAAGGAAAAATTCATCACATTAGCTCGTCTCGGTGGTTCTAGAGGGTCATGGCCTGTCGGTACTGCCTGACGTGATCAATGGGATCAGTCTTACTGTCATAAATCTTGAACCTTCGAATGGCAAATTTCTTGGGGCTTCTTCTTCCTCAATTTCCCTCGTGAAAGGTGACTTCATCTGGGTTTTGAGAGCTCGCCTAGCGAGTTCTCGGGTCGATTTGGTACCGTGGTGGGTAGGATGTTGGTCTATCTCCCTACGGACCAGATTTCGTATGTTCTCGTCGTTGCGAGCAAGGCTCTGGTAATGGCGAGCTCTTCGCAGCTGCTCGCGGAGGTCGTCGTCTGATTCGTCTCCCTCGACCTTTTGAGATCCTCGCCTAGGGCTCCTTCCTTGACTGCGAGACTTGCTCGCCTGAGGGCTAGGAGTGCGGTATGGACGTCTCCTATTATCATGATGAAGCTCTCTCTCCAGTCTTTCCAGTCTTCTTTTTAAGCGAGCGTTCTCTGCCTCGTGCCTATGAGAAGACTCCCTCTGCTCGTGGAGCCTTGCCTCGTATGCATCAATCAGTCTGGATATCCGCGTGGACCTCGTTGGTCCTTGGCTTTCTTCTGAGGCTGGCCTCTGATCTGAACGTCGAACTTCAGACCTAATCCTGCGAGGAGCAGGTGGTTCTTGAATATCCCCTGCCTGGGGGGCATTGCTGCTGTGACCAGACATTTTAAACTCCTTTTTTGGTGTGGGCTTTTCTCAGGGAAGATAAACGTTTCCCATAGACGGCGCCAATTGTGGTGACAATTATTATGCAACACAAATAAATAGGAGAAAGTCAAGCACCAAATAAGAACAAGGAATGTAAAATGACAATCACACAACAAAGGATGTACGTGGTTCTGCAAAGATGTGCCTACGTCCACGGTGGTGCAGTCGGTGTTATTTCTATATACTCCGGGGAGTGATTACAGAGAATACAACTTGTCCTTTTGCCCCGGACCTAGGGTTCAATATATACATGTGCGTTTAGGTAAGTGGGGGTGTTGGATTCCCCCACGTCTTCCATATCTCCCTATAACCTCCCTTAATGGGAACGTGGGAAAAGACCGGATCACAATCAAAATAAGAGGTGGGGGGCATGGACTTTGGGCCGCCAGAATTGGGCTACTCATCCAGGCCCATGGTCTTAATTTTGGGTACCCACAGGATCTATCCAGAAAGCCCCTAATTCTATAGAATTGATGCTGACTACTTCCTTATTAATGCTTCTGTTAGTGAGAATCTCCACCAGGATGGTCCTTCTGAGCTCCATTGGAGTTGCTAAGGCTAGTCGAGCAAGATCATCTACTCGGACATTGTCCATTCTTGGAATTCGGACCATCTTGATGGCAGGAAATGAGGAAATAACTTACTTGGTCTTATTTAAGTATCTGACCATTATTTCCCATTTAACTCTATATATTTCAAGTAACTAATGGATAATAAGTTGAGAATCACTATGCGTTATTACCTGTTCGGCACCTAATGATGAGGCTAGCTCCAAACCAGTAATCAATGCTTCGTATTCATCTTTATTATTGGAAGCCTGAAATTAAAATCTTAATGAATATTCTACTTCCAAATCATCTGGAGTATTAAGGATATATCCAATACCATTTCTAGTCAAGCACGAAGTGCCATCCACGAATAATTTCCAAATCAGGACATCAATGTTGAAGTCTCCGTCCATCAATACTCCATATTTAAAAAACTTCCTACCATGCTAGCTTGTTAGAGAGATCTTTCTTCAATAGCTAATGATTCTAGTTAATCGGGAACCATCTCAGTTTGCCTTTGAGATAAGCTCTCTTTCGAAGAAGTCTGCACAATAGGCAAACTTAGTGTGCTAGGTATCTTTACATAAGTGAATTTTGTTATGAAATCTGCCATCGCTTGCCCTTTCAATGAAGGTCTTAGCTCGTACATAATTTCACACTCTCCCGGTTCAATCGCCCAAGACATTAGCCTTCTATGAAAAGCTTGTCGCAGAGGTAGGTCAGTGCATACTACAATGGTATGGACTTGAAAGTAAGGTCTCATTCTTTTAGATGCTTTAATGAGTGCCAATGCTAAATTCTCCAAGCGTGGGTGTCTAATCTCGGATCCTCGAAACACTTTACTGGTGTAAGACACTGGCTTTCGAACATCTTCCTCTAATTGGATTAAGGTTGAACTTACAGCAGATTTTGAAATATCCAAATATAAGTACAACTTCTTGCCCAAAACTGGTTGGGAGCATAGTGGGGGAGACCCTAAGTACTTCTTAAAGTCCAAAAAATCTTCCTCACACTCATCGTTCCATTCAGATGTCTTTTTAAGCACTTTGAAGAATGGAAGACATTTGTCTGTAGCCCGATATACGAAACGATTTAAGGCTTCTACCCTTCCTATCAGCTTTGCACATCCTTCTTACTGATCGGGGACTTCATCTCCAATAAAGCCTTTATTTATCAGGGTTGGCTTTAATTCCCCTTTGATTCACAATATATCCTACAAACATACCTTCTTGTACTCCGAACATGCACTTGGTCGGATTAAGCTTCATTTAATATTTTTCCAGATCAGCAATGTGGTAGGTGGCGAACTTGCTTTTGGTGAGCATATCATCTATATACACCTCCATCTTCTTGCCAGTTTAGACTTCAAATATTTTTTTTACCTACGTCTGATACGCTGTTCCAGCGTTCTTGAGCACAAAGGGCATCACATTGTAGCAAAAAGTTCCTCGGCTGGTGATGAAGGATGTGCTCTCCTCATCCCCTGGCTTCATCTTAATTTGATTATAACTAGAATAGGTATCTATAAAGTTGAGTAATTCATGACCTGTTGTGTCATCTACCAATTGATCAATCCTTGGTCAAGGAAAGTGATCTTTTAGGCATGCTTTGTTAATATCAATAAAATCCACACAGATTAGCCATTTGTTATTCTTTTTCATGACCATTACTATAATGGACAATAAGGTTGGATATATAACATCTTCAATAAATTGTGCTTTCTGCACTTTCTCCACCTCTTCTTTGATTACCATATTCTTCTTTGGACTAAAAACTCTATGCTTATGTTTAATGGGTCTGGTATCTTTATAATTATTGATTTCATGGAAGTTGAAGTTGGGATCAATCCCTGGCATATTCTCATGACTCCAAGCGAACACGTTATTTTAATCTGTAAGGAATGTAATTAACTCATGTTTATAAGAAATTCTTAGTCACGAGACAATCTGGGTGGTCTTATCTGATTTCTCATCATCTCATACAATGGTTTATATTTCTTCTATAACATGTCCTTTAACCAAGTCTTCCTCTTCACGAGGATCCAAAGTATCAATGTGGAAAGTAGTTATGCCCCTCTTTATCTCATGTTGGTCAGCCGAGGTGTAATAGCATTCTCGTGATTCCATCTACTTACCGTTCACTATGTTGACTCCATAGTTGATAGGAACTTGATGCAATGATGCATAGTAAATGGAACAGCCTCTAGTTGCTTCAACCCTACTCGGATAAGGATTATGTTATAGGCTGAAGGTACATTTTTATCCAGTATGAAGAAGAAAATTTGTTCCATCCTGCTTGCTGGCTAGGTGCTGACCAATACTTCCAACTTGACAGTTCCTAGGGGATATACCCTTTCTCCTGAAAATCCTATAAGAGGCTTATGGTATGGTTCCAGCTTACCATCTCGTAGCCTTAAGCTTTGAAAATAGTTGTAGAAAATTACATTTGTCGAACTCCTATTGCCAACCAAAACTCTGGCCACTCTACCATGGTGAAATCTGCAAGTAATGACTAATGGATCATCACGAGGATAAAGTACCCCGCTCAGATCATTTTTGAATAAGTCGATCACTAATTTATCTTTGTTAACCGATTCGTATCGAATATTGCATATTTCCGCCCCTTATGTTTATGCATTCTAGCGCTTTTACTGTCTTTAATGCCTATATTCATGCTCATTAACTAGACAACCTCGGATTTGGATATATACATGCTTTGCAGGGGTTAATTGTGCTTTTGTAGGTATTGGAACGCTAAAAGTGAGGATCCGTTGCATTTTGGAGAAGTTTTGTCGCTCGACGCTAATTTAAGGGCATTTTAGTCAATTCAGATTTCTTCTGCCGCTCATGGAAATACCACGGATGCGTAGTTCATTGAGTTAGCATTGCGTGGCCGCAAATGGTGTGTCGTTTGAAGTTCAGATGAAGAATTTATGGCCGTTTCCGTTTGCAACCATCCCCCCTCTTCATGGACCAAGGGCTGCCAAAATCAGAGTGTCGGTCGACCGGGCTTGACCCCCGGTCGACCGCGATTTCAGATTTTGCCTATGAATTGAGAAAGTGGGCTGGGACCTCTTCGATCGATCGATCAATCATATACCAGATATTTGGCAATTAGTACTTTTTCTTTTCTTTTTCCTTTATTTCTTTTGTAACTTACTATATAAAGGATTTGTTGTTGTAAATATCAGATATATATATATATATATATATATATATATATGTATATTAGATTTTAGAGAGTTTTAGGTTAGGGCTTGGGGGATTAAGAGCTCTTCTTCTTCCTCTCTTAGTTTGACACCCTGTAGGGTTTGTAATTGGTACTTTCATTTCCCTCTCCATTAATATAGTTGTATTTACTTAATTCTTGCTTTGTTAAATAGGTTTACATGCTTTATTTCCTTGCTTTCTAGTGTAAATTTATTGCATTTATTTACCGCGTTTATTTATTGCATTTTTATCATGCTTTCTAGATAATTTAGCCTAGGTTGTGTTTGAATGGAACTCACTCGGGTTGACGTGTTTCTTTGCTTTGGTGATGGTGTTTACGGGTCTATTTCGGGTGCATTGTCCTAGTTATTACGCCTAGGAGATTTGACGGGGCATATCATGTATGTCCCATGCTTACGACCTTGCGTGCGTAATTTTCGGGGTATTTGTTGATGCCAAAATCATATTAGGCTTTTATGCGAATTTAGGGGCGTGACAACCCTTGATTTAATTAACTGTCGAAACGAGATGCATTTGTAATAACTCGTCGACCCATGTAACCATTTTATACTAATTAACTCGGGTGAGGGATATTCGACGCAACCTATAGTTTTTACTCGCTTTCTTAATCTAGCTTTATTTTCCCACGCCTAGATTAATCATTTCCCTTTTATGCATCTTTTCCTTTTTAGCTTGTAATTTATCTTTTACACTTTTATTGAGAATTATTAAATCCAATTAAATTCTAGCAACTCGTCTCTGTATATTTTCGATACCCAACTTACCGCTATACGTGTATCGCAAGTGTAGTCGTAATTTAGATTTGTTTATACTATCGCGGTGAAATGAAAACAACGATTGTGTCCTTACACGAACACACCTTTCATGCATTGATCAAAATGGCGCCATTGTCGGGGATGAGTTTGTTTTAGACTTTATTTGATTTAGTATTTCGTAATATTTTCTTTCTATTTGTATTTTTTGGCTAACCTTTTTTGCAGGGCTTCTAAATTTGAGCACTTAGAAAAACTTGAATTTCTCGCGTGCGCATATCTTTGTGAAATTCGCCATTTCAAGCCATTTTTGGTGTAAGCATGTCTTATTCCAATTCTTTCGGTAATCATTATGATAATTCTCAAAATTCTCGTAAATCTTTGACTTTTGGTCAATACTTAGAATCCCAAAAAATTACAACATCTAAAATGACTTTGGGCGAGTATTACAAAAGTTAAGCTTTGGAGTGCGTGTATTTTGATGATGATGATAATGATTTTGGGCCTTTACCTCCTTATAATAGGAATTTTGAAACGAATTGCAATAGTTTTCAAAATTCCTATAATAATGAGTTTTCGTTTAAGTCTTATGGTAATTTTCAAAGTTTCCATTTTCAATTATCCACACCTCGGCCTATGAATTTTAGTGAGGGATTGCGTATGCTTGAGAATGAGAAACTTGAAAATTGTTATCGGGAAGAAAATCTTTTGTGGGAACATGAATTGGATTTATTATTTGAATCCGACGACGATTTTTCTTCTGAGACTTTCGAAGTCAAAGAATGTTTTGAACCAAATGAGGACTTTGTGCCTACTTTGGAACAAAACATTCTTCACTTGGCCCATTGCGTAATAGGTATTGAAAGTGAGGATGAAAATGACGTAATATCTATTTGCAATGAAATGATTTATTCTTTCGCCCCCAAAGAAGAACATTTCATTGAAAATGATATTATTTCCTTCGAAACTCAATCTTCATGCGATGATGATTCATCTCATGACTTTGAATTTCTTTCCTCCCCCTTTTCATTTTCCGTTGTCACACCGTCACAAGTAATTGATGATTCGGTTTCAAACTTTAATGTTTTAAACCTTTTCGCCGATGAGGAGTATTTGCTCGAGTCGCCTCCCATAATCGCATCTTTGCCTTTGTGTGCGCCACCTCCCATTACAATTTCAAAATCTTTTGGAGGATATTCGGCTTTTCTCGGTCCCCACATGTTTTTGTCACCAGTTCAATCCAAATCCCCCATCGTCCCTCCAAAACTTTTAATTGACGATGATTCATTTCTTTCACCTTACACATGCCTTCCGTTGTTCAAACGGAATCCATATTTTTCGGAGGGCATGCTTGTATGTGAGGGTACACCGGTTATCCTCCAAAGTCAAATCGTTTTTACGGTGGACCCTCAACTATTTAGACTTCTAGTGTCCAGTTAGTGTAAAGCCTAAATAGTAGGTTGTATATAGTTGGCTTTTTATTCTTTCTTTCTTTTTATTTTACTCCCTTTTTAATGTAGTCTAGTGTAATTAGTTAACTCTTTGTTATTTGTTTTTGCTATGCTCAGTACTAACTTGTTTTGTAGATTCTTTGGACTTGTTCTTATGGGGATCGCTCCAATTTTGGGTAATATCGCTATTTTCCTCTCTTTAACTTGGTTATTAATTAACATTGAGGACAATATCAAGTTTTAAGTTAGGGGGTGTGGGATATTCTATCCATTTCTTTATTTAGTCCATGTTTTTGCTCACATGTTAGTCACTTAGTATGCTTTTCTTAGAAAAATTTGAAAATTTTCAAAAAGATTTCTTTTTTTTTCTCTTCTTTTTTGGGCATTTTGTCTTTGTTTTCGATGATAAATTTCAATGATTGCCCGATCCAATAGACAACCCAATGATGCATGTTCTTGATTTTAGAAGTTATTAGACTTTAGTCCTCAATTATTGATATTATGAATAACTTCATGAATTAAACTTTAATCCCACGAGCACATGCACTTTTATCATTCTATTGATTTTGTTTAAGACTTTTATAACTCGATAATCTTTTGTTGCATTGTATATACTTACACCGAGTAAGCTTTGTACCTTTCGTCGTTTGTGAGTGTATACACTATTATTTTCTCATTGAAAACGTTGAATTCGTTGGTAATCTCTCTATTCTTTCATTTGATCGTTCATTAATTGAGTTTATATCTTGAAATGTGTTACTTGATCATGATTTTCATATATTATTTTGACTCGAGAATTGCGTAAACTTTGTGAAATGATCATAGGCCATCTTTGTTATATCACCCATATTGACCTTGACCTCACTTTAAATGTTTTCCCTCGTCAACCCCTTTGAGCCTAAATATAGTCATTCGTTTCATAACCTAAATCCCATAACCAACTCCGCATTGGAGTTATAAACCATACATACACCTTCCATACCTTTGTTTGGAATGTTACTTGGTATTGAATGATGTTGTTGTGATGTCGGTTGCAATTTAGGCATATGCGAGTGAGAAGTAAAGAAAAGAGATGTGAAAAAAGTGAAAAAGAGAAGAAAAAGAGAAAGCAAAAATCAAAAATCAAAAGAAAACAAAAGAAAACATGAGAAAAAGAAGAAAAGAAAAGAAAGAGAAAGTTGTAAATATTGTGTATAGTGTTCAATAAGCTTTAATTACTCTCCCCGATGATATATCTAATGCTCGTTTGGAACTTGTTTTCCAATTTTGGAATTGCCCGCATTTTTTCATTATCTTGAGTTTTCACCCCGAACACTTTGAATCCGTATATACATTCCTTCATTTCGTACCCTAGCCAAACCTACATTACAACCCTATACAAGTTCTATGTGATCTTAGGTTGAGGTAATTCAAAGGTTTAAATAGTTTTGATAATCTGTGAAAATGTATTTCGCCTCCTTTAATGAGCGGTATCTTTCATTGAGATTACATATTTTGCATTTTATATATAGCGTTCTTCATTTTTGACATGTGTGCGGCCTAGTTTCCATTTACATTTACTCTTTATGCCCGCATGTTTCGTGTGTTACCTCCCTGTTTCGAGTGATGTCACTTGATGAGTGTAATGCTCATGAGGATTGAATATATGCTTGCTTTAACATTTATCCGGTTTATATAAGTTTTTGCCAAATCATACTTTGCATGTGCTCGCTCCCCCTCCCACATTTTAAGGTTTCAATTCTATGAGGTGCATTCTATAATGTTAATGATTTGGACTTTCGTTTGAATTCGTCCATTGTGCTAATAATGTGTATGAAATCCTTTTCGCTATTGTTGGGCTTGTCGCATGTTGGTTTGGGCATATTTTGAGGAAAATATGTGATGTTTGTGGGTATCATCCCTGAAAACCCTCACGAGACGACACTCGTTCGCTAGGGTAACCTAGGGGTTTAATGGCTTATTGCATATGCTAAATGCAATCATGCTCCCTACGAAAGTGGCATTTATATTTCGATGAATATATATGTCTTGTACTGCCTTCTGTGGACTGGTTTTGTTTGTTTCATTACTAGGGACTAGCAATGTTTAAGTTAGGGGGTGTGATTCGTATCGAATATTGCATATTTCCGCCCCTTATCTTTATGCATTCTAGCGCTTTTACGGTCCTTAATTCCTATATGCATGCTCATTAACTAAACAACCTCGAATTTGGATATATACATGCTTTGCAGGGGTTAATTATGCTTTTGTAAGTATTGGAATGCTAAAAGTGAGGATCCGTTGCATTTTGGAGAAGTTTCGTCGCTGGACGCTACTTCAAGGGCATTTTAGTCAATTCACATTTCTTCTCTAGCTCATGGAAATTCCACGAATGCGTAGTTCTTTGAGTTATCATCGCGTGGCCGCAAACGGTGCGTCGTTTGGAGTTTGAACGAAGAAGTTATGGTCGTTTCCGTTTGCAACCATCCCCCCCCCCCCCTTCATGGACTAAGGGCTGCCAAAAACAGAGTGTCGGTCGACCGCGGTTTCAGATTTTGCCTACGAATTGAGACAGTGGATTGGGACCTGTTCGATCGATCGATGGTCTTTGATCGATCGATCGATCATACCAAATATTTGGCAATTCGTTCCTTTTCTTTTCTTTTTCCTTTATTTCTTTTGTAACTTACTATATAGAGGATTTTTTGTTGTAAATATCATATATTAAGATATATATTAGATTTTAGAGAGTTTTAGGTTAGGGTTTGGGGGATTTGAGAGATCTTCTTCTTCATCTCTTGGTTTGACACCCTTTAGGGTTTGTAATTGGTACTTTCATTTCCCTCTCCATTAATATAGTTGTATTTACTTAATTCTTGTTTTGTTAAATAGGTTTACATACTTTCATAATTAGGTTTACATGCTTTATTTCGTTGATTTCTAGTGTAGATCTATTGCGTTTATTTACCGCATTTATTTACCGCGTTTTTATCATGCTTTCTAGCTAATTTAGTCTAGGTTTTGTTTGAATGGAACTCACTCGGGTTGACGTGCTGCTTTGCTTTGGTGATGGTGTTTACGGGTCTATTTCGAGTTCGTTGTCCTAGTTATTACGCCTAGGAGATTTGACGGGGCATATCATGTATATCCCGTGCTTACGACCTTGCGTGCGTAATTTCCAGGGTATTTGTTGATGCCAAAATCATATTAGGCTTTTATGCGAATTTAGGAGCGTGACCACCCTTGAATTAATTAACTGTCGAAACGAGACGCATTTGTAATAACTCGTTGACCCATGTAACTATTTTATACTAATTAACTCGGGTGAGGGATATTCGACGCAACTTATAGTTTTTACTCGCTTTCTTAATCTAACTTTATTTTCCTACGCCTAGATTAATCATTTCCCTTTTATGCATCTTTTCCTTTTTAGCTTGTAATTTATCTTTTACACTTTTATTGAGAAGTATTAAATCCAATTAAATTCTAGTAACTCGTCTCTGTGAATTTTCGATACCCGACTTACCGCTATACTTGTATCGCAAGGGTAGTCGTAATTTAGGTTTGTTTGTATTATCGCGATGAAATGAAAACAACGATTGTGTCCTTACACGAACACACCTTTCACGTGTTGAGCATTAACTTTTTTAGGCCGACCATTACTGTTTCCAGACATATCAATCTGCCTAATAGTGGGACAAACTTTGGCCTTATTTAAGTAGTCCTTTCTTTTAACGAGTTTGTGTCTCCTCCTGTGATAAAATGACAACCAAAGAAAATCACTGCTACATTCATTTCTGGCTTATCAGGCTTCTTCGGCAGATCAGGGGCATCCTCATAGTCATTGTTGCGGTCCCTTTTGGTGTCGTCTTTTCCTCGGTCGGGTGATTCAGATCTTCTCCTGGTATCTTAGTTAATATTCTGATCAATAAATTTTGCCAACTTTCCTTACCGAATAAGGGTTTCCACTTCATTCTTAGGGGCTATGCAACTGTCAGTCGTGTGTTCGTGATCTCGATGAAAATCATAGTACTTGGATTTATCTCTCTTATTGGGAGGCATCCTCAGTTTCCCAGGCCAGTTTAGATCTTTATTACCCCTGATTTCCTCCAAGATGTGATGAACACCATTAGTGAGTGGAGCATACTCATCGATCTTCTTAATCCTAGCAGACCTCTTATGTTTTGGATCTTTCTTGAATGAACTATTCTTCTGTCCCTCAGTCTTTCTTTTTGGTGCTTCCTTTGCAGTCATAGCTTCCTTGGCATTCATGATCATTCTAGCCTTAGCCATCAACTCTGTCATAGTCTTGGGTGGGTTATTCACCAGGGCGTAGTAAAGATATTTTTCCAGTAACCCACTCATTAGGGCTGTAATGGTTATTTTTTCCTCATAATCAACCACTTCTAGCTTCTCATTATTAAATCGTGTGATATAATCCCGAGTACTCTCTCTGAGTTTTTAGTGCACAGTCAAGAGATGAGTAACACTCTTGATCGGATTGGCCCCAAAGCAAAAGTTATCAATAAATAATTCAGCCAATTGATGAAAACTGGAGATTCTACCTCTATGCAGATCGTTGTATTGTATTTGGGTTGGACCTGTGATGGAACTGGAGAAATCCCAGCACCTTATCTCGTCGGGGGTAGAATAAATGTCAGCAATATCTTGATATTGCTCAATGTGTAAGACTAGTTCAGTTTTTCCATCATATTTAGGGGTGGCAACCGGTGGCTTGAATTTGAAAGATGTGGGGTAGTCCACAATAGCTTGGACAAAAGGTGAGTCTTTAACAAACTCCTATGCAAAGGATTTTTTTATTTATGCCATTTCCCCGAGCCGATCTTCCAGTTGCTGCATGGATCCCTTCTAGGAATATTCTTTTGGTTTGTATTTGACAGAATCAGATTTTGTGGCTTTGCAGTGCCTATGTGTCGAACTCTCCCCCTGAGAAGTCTGCTCGATACACAGAGATCCCTTACTAGCTCTAGATCTCACAGAACCTTATCTATGCTCACGATGATGATCTTGCTCCCTATGATGACCCCTGGTTACTCGGGGACCTAGGCAATCAAAAGCATATTCTCTACTTAGCATCTCCAATGCACTCGGCCTCTCTTTGGATCTACCGTCGGAGTAATTAGTTGATCGAAATGAAGAGGTTGCTCCAGGACGGTATGACCTGTCATGAGAAGACCGGGAATGATAACTCATTTCATTCCTAACTGGTGGAGGTGGCATATCTCTCCTGGAATTGGAAGGTTTATCTTGCATTGTACGAGCTAATTATCTGACTGACTCTTGCATATCCTCCTATCCTTTAGCCAAATTGAATAGGATCCTCTAGAGGTCTGTCTCACCAGGGGAGCGGACATATCTGGGTTATGGCCTGCAGCTTCCAAGCTACTTTATAGAACGGTAACCATTCTTCAAACCAAAGAATGAACATAGAAATATATGAGGTAGAGAAAGATGACAAGCAGTCGGTTCCCACAGACGGCTCCAGTATATTGATGTCTAAAAATGGAGTGATCCAATTTTATAATCATAGATAAATAATAAGAGCAATCTAACCAAACACACAAAAGAAAAAGATTTTTAAAGTGGTTCGGTTATGAAGAAAGCCTACGTCCACTGGTAGTTTTATTTATGTTGATTACAATAGCTCAATATGGTGTACTTGATAATGATTGAATTGTCCCATTGAGCTAAGGGAGACTGTATATTAATAGGGGTTCGTAACTATAGAGATGGAATGTCTTTATATTTTCAGGTATTTGCATCTGTATACAATAACTGTGACTCTTGGTATTTAGTGTTGGTCGTCTTTCCAGCCGAGTAACTTTTGCTATTCCTGATGGTTTAAATTCTGGAGTTGGTCGGCCATCCAGCCAACTAGATTCCTCTCATGCCGATCAAGATAGCTAAATGGCCACCTAGGATGACAGGTGTTTGTCGTTCATTGATCCACGTGGGCACATAATTTTTATATAGAGCAGTGTTATATCTATTTTTTTAAATACATGGAGTCAAGTAAAATATTTTAGTATGAAAGTAAGGTTTTCTAAAAAAATTAAAAACTATTGAACATGCACAATTAATCTTTCCATTATACCTTGACAAGCACGTCTCCATAATTTGAAGGTAAATAGATGAATTTTTTAATTAATTTTAATGGAATGGTCTTCTCACCATAAAGATCATCTTCACGAGATTTCATAAAAAATATTGTAAGGACTAAATTTCCAATTGAGTCACTGTATTGTTTTGACTTAATTCCGTGAACAAAAGTGTGTTTGTAATATGTCATAGGGATATTTTATTTTGTCACGATCCCACTTGGTTTATGACGTATTAAAAAAATTAAAGACGTTGTGGCAAATCTTCAAAGAATTAATCATGCCGAAGTTTAATTAGTGCAAGTTTATTCGTCTTCAAGTTAACTGCATTCCGAGATCACACAAGTACGAATACATATTGTTAATGAGATTCGGAATTATTTTTATAAAAGATAAGAATGTAATTTTATAAGAAAAAATATTTTAAAATGTTTTAAAAGTGTTTTAAATGTTTTACACTACATTTTATTCTGATAAGCTCGAAATAGAGTTTGACTTAATTGAATCTCTTCTTGAAGAGACGTTTTAAAGAAAAAGTCAAAATGACATGCACGTCGTTCAAATGACAAGATGATTCGTTCGAGCGAGATAGCCATGTCATGTGAGCGACTGGCCAATCTCGTTCGAGCGACACATTTTTTAAGGCGGTGAATTTATCCTATTTAAAGCATGGTTTCGTTAGAATTTAAAAAAGGTGCAATCTCGAAAACAGTTTTCAATCCAGTACGAGTTTTGAACATGTTTTTCTAAGGTTTCAAATCTTAAACACATCCTTAGAGTTTGCAAAGATCTGAGTTATCATTACTATATGTTTATGTGATCTTGCTGCACTAAGAAGGTTTGTTTTATACTTGAACATTTGGGTTTTGCGGTGAAGAAAAGAGAAGGACTTCTTGTTCGACATCGTAGACGTATTAAAGACATTCGGTGGACACCAAGACATACGCAAACGCGTGTGTTATGGACAGGTATCTGGAAGAAGGAATTTTTGCATGGGCACTGTGAGAGGAGTGATTGAAGATCAGAAGAGCGTCAAGACCCTTGGGGATCGAGTCGTTAAGTGAGTCTTTTATCTGTTCGTTGTAATTCCACATTCATAGTGATTGTCTGGCTTGGTCCGTCTGAGGTCGGTTTCCCGTCTTTGGTTTTTTCCTCGTACATCCTGCGTTGTGAGTATTCTCTACTTTACTTTACTTGCTTTAATCACTAGATGCATGTTTAGGATTAATCAAGATAAAATTGGTTTAAAGTAAGAATTGGTTTTTCACAACTTGGTTTGGTGAAAGTTGGATAATTTTTGGTGAAAATTGGTTTGATTTGAAACACACGCATAAGGACCACTCTTTCAAATTTGTATCAGAGCTAGAAAATATAATTTAGTTGTTTTGTGATCCCGTGTTTTCAAAGATGAATTTTGCAAATAACGAACTTTTTCGAACTCCTATTTTTTATGGCACTAATTACACCTATTGGAAGATGAGAATGAAAAGTGCATTAAAATCTATTGATGAGAGTGTGTGGCTAGAAGTTGAGAAAGGTTGGACACCCCCTACCACTATTTTAGGTGAGGTCACTAATTTAAAGCCTGTCGAGTCATGGACCGAAACTGAACATAGACTTTCACAATATAATTCTAAGGGTTTGCACGTTATTTCTTCACATGTCACACCGAAAGAATATAATAGAATTATGACTTGTGAAACATCTAAAGAGGCTTGGGATATTTTAGCACTCACTCACGAGGGCACTAGCACGGTTAGGGCGTCGAAACTTCAAAATCTTACTCCACAGTTTGAGACCATTAGGATGTTAGAGAGTGAGACTTTTGATGAGTTTTATGCTAGGTTGTCCAATATTGTCTACTCGTCGTTTAACCTAGGTGAGAAAATTCCTGACAACCGTGTCATTAAGAAAATCCATAGGTCGTTGCCTAGTAGGTTTGATGCGAAAGTGACTATTTTAAACTCCTTGGGTAAGTTAGAGTCGACGAAACTAGAAGAGATTGTAGGTGACTTACAAACCTATGAAATCGACATCATTACCTCCAAGCAAGTGCCTAAGAAAGAAAAGGGTATTGCTTTGAAAACCCGAAAGGAGGAAATTAAAGTTTCAGATTCTGATTCCGATTCCGATTTTGAGGATGTTGCTTTGTTGGCAAAGAAATTTAAAAAATTATTAAATTTCAAAAGCAATCGAAAGATGCCAAGAAGTTTGAAAAATTCAAGAACAACAAAGTTGGTCCCACCTCTAAGGATAAGTTTGAGAAGCCTAAGAGAGATGAGTTGGATAAGTGTTTTGGGTGTGAGGGGTACGGTCACAAAGTTAAGGAGTGTCCCACTAGACTTAAGAAAGAGGGCAAGCAACCCATTGTATATAGTGACACCTTAAGTGATAATGATCCGGAAGAGGGAGAGAGTTCCCCCATTGATCGTAACTTTGTTGCATTTATGGCATGTAATGTGAGCGACGACGATTCTCATGTGAATGACACTTCCAAGGAGATTTTAAGTAAATCTCATGTTAGTGAGGGAGACGAGAGTGACGAGGAGGATATAGATGTGAAAGAATTACAAGTTGCATTTAATGAGTTGTATGCCGAGACGATTAAGGTGAAAAAGGCAAATGCAAAATTGCAAGCTAAGTTGAATGAGCGTGCCATAGAAAATAATGATAGTTTGATTGAGTATCTTCGGGAACGAGAGAAAACTCTTAGGGAGAAATTAAATTATGTCTAGGGTGAGAGAGATAATCTTCGTGCTTTGATGGAGTCTTTGAAAAAGGAGATTTTAGAGTTTGAGGAGTCTAGGAGTTTGCTCGAGTCTAGGATTCATGAGTTGGAGGAGAGATTGAGAGACTCATCTAGAGTTAAGTTTGATTTGAAGGCTAGGCTGGAGAAGTTAGATAAGATCTTAGGCACCGTCCAAATTAAGGGAGATAGTCCCATTCCCCCTGCACGTATGAGAAACACTAGGAAAGTTAGAAATGGTCCACATATAGGTTATCATTCCCACTGTCGCTACACTTGCACGTTTTGTGGTAGGAAAGGTCACCTTAGGCATTATTTTTATGACCTTAGACAAGCTCCTAGGAAGTTTAGGAATAAAGTTACCCCGGTTCCCCAAACCCCCATGCGTCGTTTTACACCTGCTTGGGTTAGGAAATCGGATTTAGTGGCTTTAGGAATAAAACTTCATGATTCTCGTTTCGGTGCACTTGATTCTTCCCATGCTAAATCTAAAGGATGATATTGTTGCCTTATTTGTCATATGCTAGTTTGCTTCATGATATATTCATTGTTAGTATAATGACTTGTGTATCATTTTGTATTATAGTTTTTCATTTGTTTGAGTCCTATTGAAAAAATACAAAAAGATTTTGTTTTTAAGAAAACTTTTGAAAAAACAAAAAGATTTTGCTTTTATTTAAGTCAAAATATGTTTGAAAAGCCAAAAAGATTTTCGGTTTTTTTTTTGAGTTTACATATTTGATGTGGCATATTGGTGTGCTTGGACCCCCCATCATTTCATATCCATATGGCTAGGACATTTGGTCATTATTATCGATGCTTATAATGATCTTAACCATTATTTATATGGGGTTGTTTCAAAGTTGATATGCATTCTGATTAGACTTTGTATATATGCCTACATTGCACACATGCACGAGTTTATATGGATGTTTGACTTCTCTTGCTTAATTGAATTTGGTGAGGTGTTCTTATCTCAATCTTGTCATCTATGTGTAAGTAGTCTTAAGGAGAAGTGTGCATGTAAGAATCGTTTACCGTGAGGATTTGAATTGGTACCTAATTGAAAAAATGATGAGTGATTCACGGGAAAGGGCTGCGAGAGTTCAAAATTAACTCGTCGTGAAAGCCACCGTTTAAAAGAGCCCAAAAGAAAAGATAATATGCTAAGAAAAAGGGCCAATAAGATTTTCTCTAAGTTGAGAATGATAGAAACCTCAAAAGAACTTGAAAAAAGTATGTTTATGAGGGAGTTTGGTTGGAGAAAATTTAAACGGGTTTGCACAACTAATCCTAATGTTGAAACATTGCAATTTGATGCTATTGTTTATAGAATCTTCAAAATTCTGGATTTGTGTGCATGTAGTATGTTTAGTTCATTAAGCTCACACTTTAATTGTCATATGGCTATGATAAAGTTTAATGATTTATTGCTATCAATTAGAGCTTCTTGGTCTTTTTGATGTGTTGGAATTGTGACTCATTTGTTGTAGTTTCATGCCCATACATTCCATGTCCAAGTTTGAGCACATCGGTACTATGTTTACATGTAACTCGCATTGTTAGTTTTTACGCGTTTTTGCGTTTAGGGTAAAAAGTTTACTGTTTTAGCACTGTTTTGCTGCTGTCAACCCCTTCCTGACATTTTTTATGGAAATTTTTTCACTGGGCAAAAATTTATGTTATTTCTGGGAAACTGGGAAAGTTTAGAATGTCGCAAGAAGTCTCGTTCGAGCGATGTCCTCATCTCGTTTGAGAAACGTCCCTGGCTCGTTCGAACGACGGTCTGCAATTTTGCTTCTGATTTGTTTACAGTCCACTGGTTTATTTTGTGATATTTTTGGTACTGCTGGAAGCTTTCTGGACTAACTGGTTTATATGCAGGCTTTATTGTTTCAAAATTTATATTTTGCATATAATTATGTTTATCACACCTGATTAGTTTGCTATATTCTTTGTGTGATTCCTTTATTTACTAGCTAGTGATTTGTCATCTATTGATCATATTTAGCTGGTTGTTTCAAGATTATCTAGAGATTTTTATATGGTATATCTTAATGCTAGATAATTATGGATTGGTTTATCTTTTCACCGGATTTTCTATTCAAGACAAAAAGGGGGAGAGATGTATGTGATGTAGGGGGAGATTTGTTGAACATGTTTTTTATTACATATTTTACAAATTGATAGTGCAAATTGGTATCATTTTGTTTCTCAATTGTTTAACAAATGATTTTTCAGAGTTCATTCAAATTGGTATCTATTGTAAAATTGGTATCATTTGGATATATATATTGATTTCGTTTGTTCTTCCATACTTCACTGGGTATTTGTTTGTTTGTTTCATGTGTGTAGGTATGTTTCAGAGATTCGAGATTTCAAGTCTACATCACATTCAGACAGTTTATGCTTGCCAGTGCTTCATATACTAGTCCGTGTCCTGTAATTTTTTATTTTGGATTATGGGATGGGATTTAGGAGTCATACGGCTTGACGGCCCGGCTTAGGCATTTCACTGGTTTAGTTTTGTCCCGGAATAGTGAAAGGGGGAGATTTGTAAGGACATAAATTTCCAACTGAGTCCTTATATTGTTTTGACTTAATTCCGTGAATAAAACTGTGGTTGTAATATGTCATAGGGAGATTTTATTTTATCACGATCCCACTTGGTCTACGACGTATTGAAGAAATTAAAGACGTTGCGGCAAAGCTTCAAAGAATTAATCATGTCGAAGTTTAATTGGTGCAAGTTTATTCTTCTTCAAGTTAATTGCATTCCGAGACCACAGAAGTATGAATGCATATTGTTAATGAGATTCGGAATTATTTTTGTAAAAGATAAGGATGTAATTTTATAAGAAAAAATATTTTAAAATGTTTTAAAAGTGTTTTAAATGTTTTACACTACGTTTTATTCTGATAAACTCGAAATAGAGTTTGACTTAATTGAATCTCTTTTTGAAGAGACGTTTTAAAGAAAAAGTCAAAATGACACGCACGTCGTTCAAACGACAAGCTGACTCGTTCGAGCGAGATAGCTATGTCGCGCGAACGACTGGCCAATCTTATTCGAGCGACACATTTTTCGAGGCGGTGAATTTTTCCTATTTAAAGCGTGATTTCGTCAAAATTTAAAAAAGGTGCAATCTAGAAAACAGTTTTCAATCGAGTACGAGTTTTGCACATGTTTTTCTAAGATTTCAAATCTTAAACACATCCTTAGAGTTTGCAAAGATCCGAGTTATCATTACTATATGTTTATGTGATCTTGTTGCACCAAGAAGGTTTGTTTTATACTTGAACATCTGGGTTTTACGGTGAAGAAAAGAGAATGACTTCTTGTTCGACATCGTAGACGTATCAAAGTCATTCGGTGGACACCGAGACATACGTGGACGCGTGTGTTGTGGACAGGTATCGTGGAAGAAGGGCTTTCTGCGTGAGCACTGTGAGAGGAGTGGTTGAAGATCAGAAGAGCGTCAAGATCCGTGGGGATCGAGTCGTTGAGTGAGTCTTTTGTTTGTTCGTTGTAATTCCACACTCATAGCGATTGTCTGGCTTGGGTCGTCCGAGGTTGTTTTCCCGTCTTTGATTTTTTCCTCGTACATCCTGCGTTGTGAGTATTCTCTACTTTACTTGTTTAGGATTAATCAAGATAAAATTGGTTTAAAGTAAGAATTAGTTTTTCACAACTTGGTTTGGTGCTAATTAAAATTGGATAATTTTCTGTAAAAATCGGTTTGATTTGAAACACACGCATAAGGACCACTCTTTCAAAATTCAACTCTTTAGCAAGTGGAATTTCAATCTCCCCCCCCCCCCCCCCCCTCCACCCACCCACCACTCCACACACACGTGGGTGGGGGGGGAGGGATCCCATACGGCCATCACTTACGCCCCCCCTCGGGGATTTTTTTTTTTAAATATTTTTTTGGTATTTTTAAAAAATGTGTCAATATTTGACAGTTTAAACAGTTAACTTAAATTGTTTAAAAACTATCAAATATTTATCCATTTTTTAAAAATATCAAAATAAATCATTTTGGGATGATTTTATTAGGGGTACCCTAAAATGTTTAGAACCCAAAAAAAGTATTTTTTTTTTAAATTTCCATAAACTACCCTTATTTTCAGCTCCCTTATGAGAGTCTGACTATGGATATATACAAACACACACACATTTCAGCAACTACATGGTTAACTTTTGGGGGGAATGTAATATAATCTTGAATTTTGAGAGGTTTTTCATTTTTGGACGAGATCTTTCAATTGTTCCAATGTTAGCCTTGAACCATTTAAAATTGTGCAATGATAAACAAATATAACGATGAACAAATGTTTAACTCCCTTAGAATTAAAGTATGGAAAAGTATATTTTAATTAATTAATTAATTAAATATATTTTAATTAAATCAAAAGACAACTTAATACATCTTGTTTGCCTCGAAAGAACTTATAAAACCAATCAAACACGTACCGACATCATCACCACCACTTGCTAACAACTAAATCACCAGCGATTGTGATGGCCCACACAACTATGGATGGCAACAAGATGGTTTTGAAGATTAACTTGGAAACGTATCATCCACAGCCAATCTAGCAAAATTTCAGTTCAAATACAAAATAGTTGATAACTTAATAATAAATGAAGCTATAACATACAACGCAAAAGTGCTTTTACCAGTTCATATGGCATTATAAAACCCCATAGTTTTTTTAACTCTCTAGTAGACTAGTACTGATGATTTGGATTCAAATAAAATTAAAGATTTTTTACTACCACCTATTTTAATTCTGATAACTAAAGGGCAATGTTTACTAGCAGCGATTTGGATTCCAAGTGAGTTTCTTCAGCAAATAAAACCAATGGAACCCTAAACTAATCTAATATACCTATATAAAACAGATATCGATACCACTCGCCTTTGTGTCTCCAACTTGCATCTAAATTAAATGCCCTCTTGCACACCTATCGCCTCGTATCATCTCCATTCATTTCACAATTCTTTTTATTCATTAATTAACTTATATTCTCTCTCTACCACCCATCACTCACATATTTATTAACTAGCGGATGGGCACGGCGATAAATTTGCCCCCATGATAAAATTCAACCCATAATAACTCGCCTTTTTATAAAAAAAATAAAATAAAATAAAAAAAATATATATATATATATATATATTTAAATATTATTTTTTTAAAATATTTAATAAAAAAAATTAAAATATTTTAATAATAAAATAATAATGTATGTATGCATACATGCATATGTATGAATGCAACACATAAAATGTCATGCATGTTTATCATACATGAGTTACTATTCATAAGACCATTGTCTCATATTATACAGATTTCTCTTTTTTGTCTCTCTACTTACTTGGAGCTAGGTCTGTCAAACAATCGGATGTTGTCCAAATTCAAATTCGAATTCGATCCATCTAAACGGATATGGATCATGCCTAAAATTTGATTATCCGATTACTCGATTATCCGTTTATTAAATGGAGCGGATTTGGATTCATATACTCCGATCCGTTAATAATCCGGTCGGAATAATATTTTTAAAATATATATATATAATATGTTTTTAATTAATATATATTGTATTTACTAATATTTTAAATATATATTATAATAGTTCTTTACTTCATTATCTGTTTTTTTGGAACATTTGCGAAATAAATTTATGAAATAAGAGCTGAAAATAAAAACGTTGCAAATCAAGTTTAACATAAATAGATAATCAGATAATCGGATCAGATCCGAATCTGTTTAACATAAATGGATATGAATTTGGATTTGCCTGATCCGGTCCGAATCCGATCCGTTTACAGCCTACTTGGAACCGTGAAGGTACAAAGATCCAATTAAATTTGATAGAAGTAACCCTTTGTACTTCAGAGAACAAGAAAAAATTCTACTCGGATTTTTCTTTTGAATTGCAATTTCATTGTGGATGTAATCTCTTTGCCCAATATTATTTTCAACAAGCAGTTTCCTCATTATCCAACTCCCTACTGAACGCTACCATTGATGATACAACTATTTATAATATGAAGCTAAATTGTGATTACATTATTAGAAGATAGAGTCGAGTTTAAGGGAATTGGTCTGCAAATAGATTATTGCTACCCTCAATTTTGTATAGATTTAGTAGATTTTGAAAGTTTTTGGATAATTTTAGGCGTATAATTTTTATGTAGAAAAAAGTTCGAGTTATTCCGATAAGATTCTTGCAAGTTGTCCAGTGTTGAGGTCGGTTCTGGCAATGGTGGAAGAATTGCGAATTGTCCAGTGTTGAGGTCGGTTATAGCAACGGTGGAAGAATGGTGGTGATCAACTAGAGATTTTTTTCACAATTTATTTAGCTATCAATAGTTTAGGTTGAGGGTTGTGGTATAATAATGATAAGGATTATACTAGATGATAATAACTATTATCCAATAAGTACCCAATATATTATGCGGTTTTCTTTGAATTGGATGTTTAGATCCATATGCAAATTAGATTTTTATAAGGTGGAGAGTTAAAATTCTAACTTATAATTCATATAAAGAACCACATACATAAATTTTCTATAAATAAACGATTCAAATTGTAGAATTTAACATACCAAAACTATTAATTAGGTGTACCACGAATCATATTTTCTTAGTATTAATTGAAATTTCATCTTTCATAAAACGTTAGTTGATGTACTTGATATTCACTTTGAATGATATACAAAATAACATTTGACACCACACCTTTTATGCCTCGGTGTAATTCTAAGTTTGCTACAAAGATTCAAGTTTAAAGATCCTAATGTGCAAAACTCCAAGTAGAAAGTGTGTCACTTTGCTTCACTTCTTTTATACAAAATTGTATACTTGTATTAAAATGATGCCTATACTAGTGTCTTTGCCAGGTATCTCCAACTTGCATCTAAATTAAATTCCCTCTTAAACACCTGTCACCTCGTATCTTCTTTATTCATTTCACAACTCTTTTTATTAATTAATTGACTTTTATTCTCTCTTGACCACTCATTTCCTCATATTTATTAGTTTCTATTTTTTGTCTCTCTGCCTACTTGGAATAGAGAAGATGCAAACATCCTACGAAATTTGATAAAAGTAACCTTTTGTACTTCAAAGAACAAGAAAAAATTATACTCAAAATTTTCATTTGAACTGCAATTTCATTGTAGATGTAATCTCTTTGTCCAATATTATTTTTCACAAGTTGTTCCCTCGTTATCCAATTCCCTGCTGAAAGCTACCACAGATGATACAGCTATTTATAATATGAAGTTAAATTGTGATTTTTTATTAGAAGATAGAGTCGAGTTGAAGGGAATATGCCTGTAAATAGAATGTTGCTACCCTTAATTTCGTATAGAAGTTGTAGATTTTGAATGTTTTCAGATAACTTGAAGCGAAAAATATTTATGTGGAAAAAAGGTCGAGTTATTTCGGCAAGATTCTTGCATGATGTCCAGTGTTGAGGTCAATTATGGCAACGGTAGAAAAATTGCATGATGCCCAGTGTTGAGGTCGATTCTAGCAATAGTGGAAGAATGGTGACGATGATCTGGGGATTTGTTTAACAATTTATTTAGGTATCAATGGTTTGGGCCGAGAGTTATAGTATAATAATGATGATAAGGAGTATATTTAATTATAATAACTATTATCTAATAAGTACCCAATCTATAATGTGGTTATCTTTAAATTGAAAGTTTAGATCCATATGTAAATTAGATTTTTATAAGGTGGAGAGTTAAAAATGAAAGTTATCAATCATATGAACAACCATGTGACAACCCGCTCACCAAAATAAGGGGTGGCCAGCCCAATACTCCAATATAACAGGAATCATAGATGGAATCATTCTCAGCATCACAATAAAATATAGAGTATCCAGGATAACCACCCAATATTTCAGAAAACGGGTTGCCAAAAATTTTGTTTTTAAAGTTAAAGAAAGAATTTAAACAACCCAAATCCTGAAAAGATAGGGGAAACCCCAAGACATATATAAATAATACAACAAGAATACAATAAAGGGACTGAATGTGCAGCCGGTCAACAAACTATATAACAGCTATTAAAAAATTTCATTAATTTATACAATACATTTCATTAGACGTTTATAAAAGCTTGGGCCTCTCGCCCGAGTAAAGAGACCCGATCATAGCTAGAATAACAAATGAGAACGTCTATACCAAATGTCCCGTAATACCCGCAATGCATCACGGCTCGCTGAGGACCTCGGAATAGGGATTCAAATCAGGCATCCTTGCGGCGGAGTACCTGAGCGGAGACAAGATGCATGTGCAACAAGAAATATAAACGGGTCAGGGCCCGATTCTATATGATTACCAGATGAATAAAGAGTATGACAATTATGAATAAGATCATGCTAGAAAAGAATAAAACTTATCTACACAGTTCAAAAACATAACTAAGACAGAAAAGAAAAGCATGAGTAACATAAATTTAAAAGCTTCCGTTTCCTTTTTATGTTCCTTATCAGGAAATCATAAATTCAACATTTATGCTCTTTACTAGCATTTCGTTTCCTTATCGGGAAAATATAATTATAATTTTAAGCTCTTTATGGCTTTTATTTCAATTACATGCCCATCCTGGCATTACCATTCCTTAACAGGATTAAAATCAACATTCAATGCTCTTTGTGGCATTATCCTGTGCTCTTTGTGGCACTTCTTTATGCTCTTTATGGCATGTAACCCATCAAGTCCCACTTGATGATGAATAGTTATATTTATAAACATATAACGATTCTAAGATCGCCCCTCCGAGTTTCCCCACTGGGCGCGCCCCTAAATGACCATCATCTTCCAGGGCCTATCTATACAAGACAACCTGGGCACCTACAACGAAACACGTCGGGAAGCGGCCATATGCCTGCGGGAGAGTCAAGACCACACCCGGAATCTCCTCACCAGCGCAGAAAATATAACATAATCGCTCATATGGCCTATGGACTGTATCCACCCTGCATTCACTAGCCAGGGGGCATCACCAAGGGCACGAACTTCCCTTATGATGTCATTTAGAGAGGTGTGTTTAACCAAATCATCATTTATCATATTAATGATTAAGTAAATTATCATTTACCATCATTATTTCCATTTCCATTTACCATTTCCAATTCCATATACATACGTTTCATTTTAACCGAAACAATAATCATTTACTTTTTGTAAATAATATAACTTATTATCCGGAGACATACAATAAATTATATCGCTACTACAACCTCAAAGGAGTAAATAAACTCTTAATAACCTTTAACATTTCAGGGTATTTCTTTACCACACCAAGACTAGCATACCTCAAGGGAACGAATAACTTTCAATTTTATTCTCCCAACATTCGTTTATGGTGTTATATTATAAACCATCAAGGTTGAAATAGCTCCACCGAGCTTCTATAATCTCCCAAACATAACATTATAACTCCTAGTTTCATAACAATCAACTAGAAGAAAGAATGCCCTAACATCAATTGGCATATCCCCGAAAAACCCCTTCTAAACCACCTCTATTCTAAGGTAGCTTTCCCACTCATATAGAACTCTAGGACTCTAAGTTTACTTCATTCAAGAAGGTTCCTAAGTTCCTATCCTAAAATTGAAACAATAGAAAGAAATTTAGGATTTATAGTGAAAAATAGGGGACCGGTCGACCGGTCCCAATACCGCGGTCGACCGCGTCTCAAGGTTTTGGCTACGAAGAAAAGACAAAAGCTCAAAATGGATGGGCCGGTCGATCGGTCAGGGAACCGCGGTCGACCGCGCCCAGGATTTATGCCTTTGTAGGAAAGCAGTAAGCCCTCCCGCGAAGGCCCGATCGACCGGTCCTGAGACCGCGTCGACCGGTCATAGCAGACCTAGGGTTCTTCCTTCTTCCAAAATTAAACCCAAGTGAAAATTTCACTTTTCCCAAATCCCAAATCTCTTCTATTTTGAACCCTACCAACAACCTTTATCTACCCAAAGATTATTCTACATGATTTATAACCATTATAATTCACAATTTTATCATCCAAACCAAATCTAGGTTTAAATACCAAAATTTCCATTTTTGATCTCCAAATATATATGTATACATAAATATCACACAATTTATTCATCTTAAAACATATATTAGCAAGTAGAAAACTTGCCTTAAAGTTGAAATTTCATATTTCTTTGTGGTAGATGCAATCTCCAAGCTTGAATCTCCCTCTTTTCTTCTTTCTCTCCAATTTCTCCACTCTTTCCTCTCTCTCTCACTCACTCTAGGGCTTTTGGTGTAAAAATGGAAGGAATGGAAGAGGTTGGGAGACTTAAATCGTGGCTTAAGTCTAAAACTCCCAACTTAAATGGTTAATACCACATTAAAATGACTCCCAATACGCGTTTAAGTTAAAACTAGGTAAAAGTGCCCGGAACACAAAAATACAATATGGCACTTATTTTGACTGTCTCGCAACATTCGAGACTAACTACACCCTCTAAACTGGCATTCGAAAATTTTATAAATTATTTCGAGTTCTAATATCATTTAAACCATAATGCCATTTAATATACATGACACTATAAATCATACCACATGAAGATATTTACCTACATATTCGGTAAATATACAACATTCCAGTAAATATTAACTCTATCTCATTCAATTAATATTTACTCCGGTTCCAATATTTTATATAATTACCTTATGCGGTAAAATTTATATAAAAATAAGCCTCCCAAAATCGAGGGTTGTTACATACTCCCCCCCCCCCCCCCCCCCTCTTATGAGGGAATTTTGCCCCCAAAATTCGGGCATACCCAAATCTCATAAAGGGTATACTACTCTAAACTAGGATTATACCATCCTAAACAAACCCCTCGTTATCACAATCGTCCTAAATGGACCCGAACTAAGGTCGACTTTATCGATCTCAGCCTACATCGTTTGTGCACTAGCATAGCACGAAGCGTTCCTCACTAACTATTGATTCTACCTTCTTAAAATGGAAGGAAATATCCAACACAACTCGGCATAAACCGCCTTACTCCCCCCCCCCCCCCCCCCCCCGGGGATATATGTACCAACGCTAATTGGTTTTACCCCAACACAAATCAACTTTTCTTCGCGTTGACTTATCCCATCGTGGCTTATGGCTCGAAAGCCAAATATTTAGAGAAATGTCATGAGACCACTCCAAGTCTAAGGAATATATTACCCGTTGGTTCCATCCAACGAGTATGCGAATTACTCAACCGACCACGCTAGGCCACTCACAATGCCATGCCTTAGGAAATGATCCATAAGGCCATTCAATAGCCTAATGGTTGTACAGGAATCTCTATCCATATACTTACTGCACCCATCTGCTATGCATTCGAAGGCGCCCGCTCGAGATATGCCTTCCGGTCCTAAGTTAGTTTCCTCCCATATATCCATCCACTTTAGGGTGGTAGGATATACGCCATTTCCAAACGGTTCCAATTTCTTCATGGAAACTTTTGCCAAACTTTCGACACGAATATCTAGTCTCGGTCCATCCTATTTTAATAGGCACCTCCTACGGTTCTACCATTCCTCCATCAAGAATGGGGCGTACTCTTCTACATGTAGTCCATCCATAATGGACGGAAATGCAACAGTCTGGTCAAACGATCAACAATTTTCTCAAATAAGATCATGACCATAACGGTATCGGCACTTCAATGCAACCGTCTATGAATATACCCCTCTTTATTCCATCGATACTCTTCTTCGCACGAGTAGATGAAATGGTCAATCACAGACCGGAATTCTCTCGCTATGGAGTCTTCCGAATCATGCTCGTTTCATTTGGCTTTCCATGCCAACACAAATATCTTCGACGGGTTTCTTACTCGATGCATATACTACCCCAATCGCATTTCCTTAGCGAACGAGAATATCCAAATGATAGTTCTTTAAGAACTCCAAACAACAACTCAATTTCTCCCCCGACATACTGCATCCGCTTGTTGCTCGCGAGAAAGACTAAATTTCTTCCCAGGAAGTAGTGCCTCCATTTCTTTAAGGCAATTTCCACCGCAATGAATTTTAATTCAAGCGTGGGATATTACTTTCCACAAGTTTAAGCTTGTGAGACGCATAGACAACGAGTCCATGCTCCAGTATTAATACTTCCCACTCCTGGCAGAGACTTATTCATTAAATTCACCCTCGAGCTTAGCCCCAAGAACTCGGGAGTGAAACTCAATTCATTCATTTAACTCCTCAAAAGTTAGGTTACTAATGTAACACTTTAACTAGGAGAGGTCTCACCTCCATCGTCCTAACCTTCGAAATCTCTCGAGATTCCACACTTCTCGTTCCTAGGGATCTAGTCCCCCTAAGGGTTAACCCAAGACCTATTCGTGGTCAACTCCTTATAATCTTCCTAAATCAACATCACATGCCCTAATGGCCTTGAGTCATAATAAATCTAAGTTCAATCTATGTATATCCTATCTAAGTCGTATATATATATAATACTAAGTATATCCCTAGTGTCCAAGACTTATCTCAACTTCCGACATTCGCTCGGTTTCGTGCGTGGGACGTCTCGCCGAAGTGAAATCCAAACAAAGAACCCTCCCGTTACACTACTACCTCGCATCGTCGGTCATTAAGATGTGACGGTCTAAAACACATAATCGGGATCGATAAATTTTAACTTGCAATTATTTCAACAAAATTCTACTTCTACGTCTTACCACAGCATTATTAAAGATTTTAACTCATCAGACATTCACTTTCTGTGAAGTCTTTCAAATACATATCCCCTTATATAACATGGCCTTCTTATCAAGGCACAATCCCAAAGTCTCAATTCGACTTCGTATCTCAGTCTCCCTTACATTGATCAGAGGAGAGAACTATATATAGTGCTTCTATCTCGCACTTTAATAGCCCTTAATCACTCTTCTACGTGATTCTCGGCTAATCCTTCCAATCCCACTTCTAACAATAAAATAAGTAAAGTAAAATAGAAAGAAAAGGATAGCGTCTCTCCAATCACAACATCGTTAAGTGTTCATGCGGCGGAGTGTCTCGTCGAAGCGAAATCCAAACAAGGAACCCCTCCACCACATGCCTACTTAACTAGTTGATCATGGAGATAAGCATAACATGCATAAACAAAACAAACAAATAATCAAACACTCACACAAGGTAACTAAACGATTAATAAAATCTCCTACCTACCTCGATCCACCTCTATAAAGTCTCAACCTATATTCAGGAGAGAAATCATAGAACAACTAGTTCCATTTTGAACTAGAAGTAAGATAGCCTTATAATTTTATTTGCTTGCTATCACACCAAACCAACCAAAATATCTTTACTCGCATAATGTATATAAAATAAGAGGAAGGAAAAGTAACATCTCTCCACTCCCAACGTCGTTAAGGTTCACGCGTGGAGCGTCCCGCAAAAGCGGAATCCAAACAAGGAGCCCCTCCTATGCATTACTACTTAACTTTGTTGGTCGTGGAGATAAGTCATAACAATCACACATAATGCAAATAAGCAATAGAGCACTTAAGCCAAGGGACACATATGACACATACACATTTAAAATATTTTCACTCGCTACATAACAAGTGAAGAAAAGATAGAACTTCCATACCTCGGAAGTCATAACATTACCCTTATACAATAGCGTCAATACTACTATAAGCTCAATATACACACCCGAATCTACAATCGATATAATACTATTAAGTCTTATGCTAAGGAATACACCACCCACAACTAAGGTGGAATTCCCATCAACATTCTTACTAAACACTCCGCATCATAGCCATTACTCCGACTCTGGTCGACAACAATTGCCCACGCAGTCCCTCTTACTTTCTCAGTAAAAGAGGACACGCTATCGGCCTCCTCTTCCTTAGTTCAATGAAACCAGTTCAATGAAACCTCCCCAGACGGATGTCCACCAAAAGGGTTTCATGATCATTATCCCATCAAAAGTGCTAACGACACTTATTCTGGAGCCTATCATTTTATGGTTCACGGTCTCCCTAATCGTACAACACTTTATTCGCTATCGACCTTTTAACCGATCATTGTGTGAACATTCAAAAATCCACCTTCTCCTCCTTCCAGTTATCCCAGAGAAATTTACGATAGGAAGTATCTACGGGGTTCCTCCATGGGCAAAACTTCCAGCACCCACAAATAAGGTGACTACGTTCCCGCCATTTCCATACTACTCCTACGGGTGAAGGATTCTCCTCCATCCTACTTTTGGGCACTTCTCCACTTCAATTTAACATTGCTTGAAATCTCAAGCTTAGTACCACTTTCCGCTTCTAGAGGTACTTGCGAAACTACATCAATTGTAATTAGTAGTCGTAGTAGTAAGACAAGGAAGTGCTACAAAAAGGGAGCGACCTCCAAAGTGGTCCTCATCTCTGACCACAACTTACAGTTCCTAGCAGTCCTATCTCATAACGCCTTCCCAACAACCTTCTATGGTATCCTTCAATCGACCTACGAATCTCACAAGAATGCGCAAAAGATTATATAAATTCTACCTTATGGCAGAAGAATGAAATCTCACAAGAGAATTCAACGATCTTAATCCTAAGGCTCTATGTCAATCAAAAGCAACGCTGAAGACTTAAGGCGTCCACATATATTCTTAAGGACTCTAGAACCTAGGGCCGGCAATTTTTGACACGATAACCCGTTTACAAAAATGACCCGAACATGACACGATTAGCTTGTATAGATTTAAGAGTACGCAAAACTTATACTCAAATCAAAATTAATGCGACCCGAAAATCACACGACTAACCCGAATTTCCACCCCTACTAGAACCTGATGCTCTGATACCATTTGTGACAACCCGCTCACCAAAATAAGGGGTGGCCAGCCCAATACTCCAATATAACAGGAATCATAGATGGAATCATTCTCAGCATCACAATAAAATATAGAGTATCCAGGATAACCACCCAATATTTCAGAAAACGAGTTGCCAAAAATTTTGTATTTAAAGTTAAAGAAAGAATTTAAACAACCCAAATCCTGAAAAGATAGGGGAAACCCCAAGACATATATAAATAATATAATAAGAATACAATAAAGGGACCGAATGTGCAGCCGGTCAACAAACTATATAACAGCATTTAAAAAATTTCATTACTTTATACAATACATTTCATTAGACATTTATAAAAGCTTGGGCCTCTCGCCCGAGTAAAGAGACCCGATCATAGCTAGAATAACAAATGAGAACGTCTATACCAAATGTCCCGTAATACCCGCAATGCATCACGGCTCGCCGAGGACCTCGGAATAGGGATTCAAATCAGGCATCCTTGCGGCGGAGTACCTGAGCGGAGACAAGATGCATGTGCAACAAGAAATATAAACAGGTCAGGTCCCGGTTCTATATGATTACCAGATGAATAAAGAGTATAACAATTATGAATAAGATCATGCTCGAAAAGAATAAAACTTATCTACACAGTTCTAAAACATAACTAAGACAGAAACTAAAATCATGAGTAACATAAATTTAAAAGCTTTCGTTTCATTTTTATGTTCCTTATCAGGAAATCATAAATTCAACATTTATGCTCTTTACTAGCATTTCGTTTCCTTATCAGGAAAATATAATTATAATTTTAAGCTCTTTATGGCTTTTATTTCAATTACATGCCCATCCTGGCATTACCATTCCTTAACAGGATTAAAATCAACATTCAATGCTCTTTGTGGCATTATATTGTGCTCTTTGTGGCACTTCTTTATGCTCTTTATGGCATGTAACCCATCAAGTCCCACTTGATGATGAATAGTTATATTTATATACATATAACGATTCTAAGATCGCCCCTCCGAGTTTCCCCACTGGGCGCGCCCCCAAATGACCATCATCTTCCAGGGCCTATCTATACAAAACAACTTGGGCACCTACAACGAAACACGTCGGGAAGCGGCCATATGCCTGCGGGAGAGTCAAGATTACACCCGAAATCTCCTCACCAGCGCAGAAAATATAACATAATCGCTCATATGGCTTATGGACTGTATCCACCCTGCATTCACTAGCCAGGGGGCATCACCAAGGGCACGAACTTCCCTTATGATGTCATTTAGAGAGGTGTGTTTAACCAAATCATCATTTATCATATTAATGATTAAGTAAATTATCATTTAACATCATTATTTTCATTTCTATTCACCATTTCCAATTCCATATACATACGTTTCATTTTAACCAAAACAATAATCATTTACTTTTTGTAAATAATATAACTTATTATCCGGAGCCATACAATAAATTATATCGCTACTACAACCTCAAAGGAGTAAATAAACTCTTAATAACCTCCAACATTTCAGGGTATTTCTTTACCACACCAAGACTAGCATACCTCAAGGAAACGAATAACTTTCAATTTTATTCTCCCAACATTCGTTTATGGTGTTATATTATAAACCATCAAGGTTGAAATAGCTCCACCGAGCTTCTATAATCTCCCAAACATAACATCATAACTCCTAGTTTCATAAAAATCAAGTAGAAGAAACAATGCCCTAACATCAATTGGCATATCCCCGGAAAACCCCTTCTAAACCACCTCTATTCTAAGGTAGCTTTCCCACTCATCTAGAACTCTAGGACTCTAAGTTTACTTCATTCAAGAAGGTTCCTAAGTTCCTATCCTAAAATTGAAACAATAGAAAGAAATTTAGGATTTATAGTGAAAAATAGGGGACCGGTCGACCGGTCCCAATACCGCGGTCGACCGCGTCTCAAGGTTTTGGCTACGAAGAAAAGACAAAAGCTCAAAATGGATGGGCCGGTCGATCGGTCAGGGAACCGCGGTCGACCGCGCCCAGGATTTATGCCTTTGTAGGAAAGCAGTAAGCCCTCCAGCGAAGGCCCGGTCGACCGGTCATAGCAGACCTAGGGTTCTTCCTTCTTCCAAAATTAAACCCAAGTGAAAATTTCACTTTTCCCAAATCCCAAATCTCTTCTATTTTGAACCCAACAAACAACCTTTATCTACCCAAAGATTATTCTACATGATTTATAACCATTATAATTTAAAATTTTATCATCCAAACCAAATCTAGGTTTAAATACCAAAATTTCCATTTTTGATCTCCAAATATATATGTATACATAAATATCACACAATTTATTCATCTTAAAACATATATTAGCAAGTAGAAAACTTGCCTTAAAGTTGAAATTTCAGATTTCTTTGTGGTAGATGCAATCTCCAAGCTTGAATCTCCCTCTTTTCTTCTTTCTCTCCAATTTCTCCACTATTTCCTCTCTCTCTCTCTCACTCACTCTAGGGCTTGTGGTGTAAAAATGGAAGGAATGGAAGAGGTTGGGAGACTTAAATCGTGGCTTAAGTCTAAAACTCCCAACTTAAATGGTTAATAACACATTAAAATGACTCCCAATACGCGTTTAAGTTAAAACTAGGTAAAAGTGCCCGGAACACCAAAATACAATATGGCACTTATTTTGACTGTCTCGCAACATCCGAGACTAACTACACCCTCTAAACTGGCATCCGAAAATTTTATAAATTATTTCGAGTTCTAATATCATTTAAACCATAATGCCATTTAATATACATGACACTATAAATCATACCACATGAAGATATTTACCTACATATTCGGTAAATATACAACATTCCAGTAAATATTAATTCTATCTCATTCAATTAATATTTACTCCGGTTCCAACATTTTATATAATTACATTATGCGGTAAAATTTATATAAAAATAAGCCTCCCAAAATCGAGGGTTGTTACAAACCACATATTTAAATTTGCTATAAATAAGAGACTCGGATTGTAGAAATTGTCATACCAAAATTATTGGATAGGTTAACTGCAAATCATATTTTCTTAGTATTATTGTTATTTCATCTTTCATGAAACGTTAATTGATATACTTGATATTCACTTTGAATGATTCAAAATAGCATTTGACACCACAACTTTTATGCCACAATGTAATTATAAGTTTGTTATAAAGTTTCTAGTATGCATATCGTAATGTGTAGAACCCCATGTACAAAGTGTGTCACTTTCCTGCAATTCTTTTATACAAAATTGTACACCTATATAAAAATTGATGTATATACCAAAGGCTTTGCGAGGTGTCTCCAACTTGCATCTAAATTAAATGCCCTCTACACACCTATCACCTCATATCGTATCTATTCATTTCCCAAGTCTTTTTATTCATTAATTAACTTATATTCTCTCTCTACCACACATCACCTCATATTTATTCATTTCTATTTTTTGTCTCTCTACTTATATGGAATCGGGAAAATAGAGAGATCTTATGAAATTTGATAAAAGTAACTCTTTGTACTTGAAAGAACAAAAAAATAATTCTATTTGAATTTTTATTTTGAACTGCAATTTCATTATAGTTATAATCTATTCGTCCAATATTATTTTGCACTAGTGGTTCCCTCATTATCCAATTCCCCACTAAAAGCTTCCACTAATAATACAACTATTTGTAATATGAAGCTAAATTGTGATGCATTATTGGAAGATAGAGTCGAGGTTAAGGGAATTAGCCTACAAATAGATTATTGCTACCCTAAATTTCGAATAAAGGTTGTAGATTTTGAAAGTTTTCAAAAAAATTGGTGAATAATGCTTTTGTGGAAAAAAGGTCGATCAATTCCGACAAGATTATTGCATGTTGTCCAGTGTTGAGGTTGGTTCTGGCAATAGTGGAAAAATTGCATGATGTCCAGCGTTGAGGTCGATTCTAGTAGTAGAGTAAGAATGGTGACGATCATCTGAGGATTTATCTCCCAATTTATTTAGTTGTCAATGATTTGGGTGGAGGTTTATGGTATAATAATAATGATAAATAGTATACTTAATTATAATAAGTATTATCCAATAAGTACCCAATATATTATGTGGTTTTCTTTGATTAGAAGTTTAGATCCATATGTAAATTAGAATTTCATAAGGTGAAGAGTTAAAAATGTAACTTATCATTCATATGAACAACCACACATTGAAATTCTCTATAAATAAGTGATTCAGATTGTAGATATCAACATACCAAAACTATTATGTTAGGTAACTACAAACTATATATACTTAGTATTATTGTTATTTCATCTTTCGTGAATTGTTAGTTGATATACTTGTTATTCACTTTTAATCATAAAAAATAACATTTGACACCAGACCTTTTATGCCTGGATGTATTTGTAAGTTTGTTACAAAGTTTCAATTTTATACATCCTATTGTGTAAAACTCCATATAGAAACTGTTTCACATTGTTGCACTTCTTTTTATACAAAATCGTATAGCTATATAAAAATGATGTCTATACTAATGGCTTTGTCAGGTGTCTCCAACTTGCAACTAAATTAAATTCCCTCTTACACACTATCACCTCGTACCTTCTTTATTCATTTCACAAGTCTTTTTATTCATTAATTAACTTATATTCTCTCTATACCACCCATCACCTCATATTTATGAATTTCTATTTTTTGTCTCTCTACCTACTTGGAATCAAGAAGATACGGAGATCCTATCAAATTTGATAAAAGTAATCCTTTGTACTTCAAACAACAAGAAAAAATTATACTCGAATTGTTCATTTGAACTGCAATTTCATTGCAGATGTAATCTCTTTATCCAATATTATTTTCCACAAGTGGTTCCCTCGTTATCCAATTCCCCGTTGAAAGCTACCGCTACTGATACAGTTATTTATAATATGAAGCTAAATTAATATGCATTATTGGAAGATACAGTCGAGTTTAAGGGAATTATCCTGCAAATAGATTGTTGTCAGCCTTAATTTTGTATATAATTTATAGATTTAAAAAGTTTTCGAATAATTTAGTCAAATAATGTTTATGTGGAAAAAAGGTCGAGCTATTTAGATAAGATTCTATCATGTTATCCAGTGTTGAGGTCGGTTCTGGCAACGTTCGAAGAATTGCATGATGTCCAGCATTGTGATCGGTTCTAGCAACAAAGGAAGAATGGTGACGATCATCAAGGGATTTGTTTCACAATGTATTTAGGTATCAATAGTTTGGGCTGGGGGTTATGGTATAATAATAATGATAAGGAGTATACTTAATTATAATAACTATTATCTAATAAGTACCCAATCTATTATATGGTTTTAATAAGTACCCAATCTATTAGGTGGTTTTCTTTGAATTAGAAGTTTAGATCCATATGTAAATTATATTTTTATAAGGTGAAGCAATAAAAATATAACTTATCATTCATATGAATAACCACATAGTTAAATTTGCTTTAATTGGTTCAGATTGTAGATATTAATATACGAAAACTACTGATTAGGTAACTTCTAATCGTATTTTCTTAGTATTATTGTTATTTCATCTTTGGCGAAACGTTAGTTGATATATTGGATATTCACTTTGAATAATAAAAAAAAATATTTAACACCACACCTTTTATGCCTCATGGTAATTGTAAGTTCGTTACAAAGTTTTAAGTTTATATATCCTAATGTGTAAAACTCCATGTGGAAAGTGTCACTTTGCTACAGTTCTTCTACACAAAATTATATACCTATATAAAAATGATGTTTATACCAACTTCTTTTCCAAGTGTCTCCAACTTGCATCTCAATTAAATGCCCATTTACACACCTATCACCTCGCATCTTTTCAATTCATGCCACGTGTCTTTTTATTCATTAATTAACTTATATTATCTCTACCACCTATCACCTCATATTCATTAATTTGTATTTTTTGTCTCTTCTACCTACTTGGAATCGATAAGAAACGGAGATCCTATGAAATTTGATAAAAGTAACCCTTTGTACTTCAAAGAACAAGAAAAAAATTCTACTCGGATTTGTCATTTGAACTAGAATTTCATTGTACATGTAATCTTTTTGTCCAATACTATTTTCCATAAGTAGTTCCCTTGTTATCCAATCCCCCATAGAAAGCTATCGATAATGATACAGCTATTTATATATGAAGCTAAATTGTGATTGCATTGTTGGAAGATAAAGTCGAGTTTAAAGGAATTAACCTGCAAATAGATTCCTGCTACCCTCAATTTCGTATAGAAGTTGTAGATTTTGAATGTTTTTGGATAATTTTTGGCGAATAATGTTTATGTGGAAACAAGGTCGAGTTATTCCAACAAGATTCTTACATGATGTCCGGTGTTGAGGTAAGCTCTGGCCACGATGGAAGAATAGCATATAGTCAAGTGCTGAGGTCATTTCTAGTAACGGTGGAAGAATGGTGACGATCAAAATTTATTTAGGTATCAATGGTTTGGGTTGAGGGTAATGGTATAATAATAATGATAAGGAGTAATATCAATTATAATAACTATTATCCAATAAGTACCCAATATATTATGTGGTTCTCTTTGAATTGGAAGTTTAGATACATTTGTAAATTAGATTTTTATAAGATGGAGAGTTAAAAAGATAACTTACATGTTTAAATTCGCTATAAATAAGTGATTCAGATTGTAGAAGTTAATATACCAAAAATATTGGTTAGGTAACTACGAATCATATTTTCTTAGTATTATAGTTATTTCATCTTTCATGAAACGTTAATTGATATACTTGATATTCAATTTGAACGATAAAAAAATAACATTTGACACCACACCCTTTATGCCTCAGTTTAATTTTAAGTTTGTTACAAAGTTTCAGGTTTATATATCCTAAAGTGTAAAACTTTATGTATTAGGTGTCTCCAACTTAGATCGAAATTAAATGCCCTCTTACACACCTATAATCTTGTATCTCCCATATTCGTTTCGCATGTCTTTTTATTCATCATATATTCTCGCTCTACTGACCATCACCTCATATTTAATAATTTTTATTTTTTGTCTCTTTACTTACTTGGAATCGTGAAGATACGAAGATCCTATGAAATTTGATACAAGTAACCTTTTGTACATCAATGAACAAGAAAAAAAATCTACTCGAATTTTTCATTTGAACTGCATTTTTATTGTAGGGGTAATCTCTTTGTCCAATTTTATTTTCCACAAGTGGTTCCCTCGTTATCCATTTCCCCACTGAAAACTACCGCTGATGATACAGCTATTTATAAAATGAAGCTAAATTGTGATTGCAATATTGGAAGAAAGAGACGAGTTTAAGGGAATTGGCCAGCAAATAGATTGTTGTTACCTTCAATTTCATATAAAAGTTCTAGATTTTGAAAGTTTTCGATTAATTATTGGCGAATAATGTTCAAGCGAAAAAAAGGTCGAGCCATTCCAACAAGATTCTTGTGTGATGTAAGGTGTTGAGGTCGGTTCTGGCCACTACGGAAGAATGGTGACAATCATCTGGGGATTTGTTTCACAATTTATATAGGTATCAATAGTTTGGTTTGATGGTGACGGCATAATAATAATGATAAGGAGTATCCTTAATTATAATAACTATTATCCAATAAGTACCCAATTTATTATGTGGTTTCTTTGAATTGGAAGTTTAGATCCATATGTAAATTAGATTTTTATAAGGTGGAGAGTTAAAAATGTAACTTATCATTCATATGAACAACCACATATTTAAATTTGGTATAAATCAGTGATTCAGATTGTAGAAATTAGCATACCAAAGATATTGGTTAGGTGTACTACGAATCATATTTTCTTAGTATTCTTATTATTATTTCATCTTTCGTGAAACATTAGTTGATATACTTGATATTCACTTTGAACAATACAAAATAACATTTGACACCACACCTTTTATACCTCAGTGTAATAGTAAGTTTGTTACAAAGTTTCAAGTTTATATATCCTAATGTGTAAAACTCCATGTAGAAAATGTGTCACTTTGTTGCACTTCTTTTATACAAAATTGTCCCTATTAACCAATGTCGCCTTGATTGCTGAAAAATTAAACAAAAAAATGTAGTTAAAATGAGGATGGAATCTTATTTTTTAATAAGCAGTGTTCGAGTCATTAAAAAGGCTTGGTTCATTTCTAAATAATTTTTAGGATGATGCATTGTTGGTGTCTTAACAACAATGTTGTTGTACGATGCATTGCTGGTGTCTTAATAGTATCACTTCCAAGATTATGACCATTTCAATTCCATAATTTTAATTTCTTATTCGTTTTACTACATATATACGAGAATAGGCACTACAGACAGCTCGCGCATTGCGCGGGGATGAACTCTAGTCCATATATATATAACGGTATTTCTTGTAATAATACGCTTAAACGGGTCAAGATGGGAGTTTATATGCACTAAATTCAAACTTGGTGGGATTTTTTAATTGGGGTTTTTACATATGGGTCCTATATGAAGAGATTTTCACTAAATATGAATTAGTGACTTTTCATCCATCAAATTGGTCATATTCCTAATTTTTTGGATTTTTCACAATTTTACCTTTTTGAAACCAAACATCCGTAATTTCTTGGGGGAAGTTACACAAGTGGTTGAACTTTTTTTCCTTCCTATTTTTAATTTTCAAATGATCATAACTTTTAATTTACAAATCTATTTTTTGCAAAATTACTATTTTGAAAATCCCCTCATCGAGATCTATTAAACAAGGGCTATAAAGCCCATAATATTTCAAAGAAAAAAAATTACACAGATAGTAAAATTTACTGTGTTCACCGTAAAATGAAACAGTTTTACATCTGGGATATTTTTACAGACAATAACATTTACTGTGTTCACAAAAAAATGAAACGATTTTATATCTGGAATATTTTCATAGATTGTAAACATTTATTGTGCAAATATTACATAGACAATAATATTTACTATTTGCCTAGAAAACGAAAAAAAACACGTTATCGTTATTTTTTTCAGTGTTCTAAAACACCCGCCTAGGCTCCGCTTAGGCACGCCTAGGCTTGAGGCTTGTGAGAAACGCCCCGCCTTAAGATTTTTACGCCTTATTCTTGGTAAAACCCTTAAGGCGCACTTTTTTCTAAAAACAACAATACTTTAGTGAAATAATATTGCCTTTTAAAGAATTTTTTTACAAACCGGAGCATTATCTCGTCCAAAATAATCAAATAGTATTTTAATTTACAAATATTCAGACATATTTTTATGATATGTAAAATTATAGTATTTTAATACCCTTGTTATGGTTAAAAAAAATATTAAAATATATTAAAAGTACCTAAACGCCTTTTTACGCCTAAGCCCCGCCTAGGCTTATAAGGCTTAAGGCTTGGGCTCCACGCCTCGATCACGCCCCGCGTTTTTTAGAACCTTGATTTTTTTTAATAGTTTCCATCGAATATGGGTCTTATTTTATAAGGCTCGATTAGTAGCTTTCAAAATATAAATTTCGTAAATTTTGAAATTGTATATCAAAGGTTATAGTCATTTAAAGTTTGAAAAAGAAGAAAATAACTATTATTTTTAAATTTGAAGGGAATATAGAGAGAGGGGTATATTAGTAAAGAAAAAAATCATAAATTTAAAAATAAGTGTCAATTAATGGTTGATTAGTCAATAGGACTTAATTAGGGGAAAAAAACTTTCAAAATATGACTTATATATAATTATACCTATTAACTGGGTTGTCATATTAGTTATTATAATTAAACAATAATACAAACAAATTGTTTAAATAAATTGGTCAATTAATGTACAATCCCTAACATAAATACATATTTTGTAAAAAATACTCTTATTTTTAGTTTAATTCATTTAGTCCCTCAAATACCCATTCACCCAATATCCTCTTATTTCTAAAGGTCCGTGCAAGCGGTACCCCACCCCCACCTACTGTCGAAGTTTCGGTGGAATGGAGTGGGTAGGGTAGGATAGGGTGACGCTACTGCGAACCTTTAAAAATAAAAGAATATTGGGTAAATGGATATTTGAGCTCACCAGTGCTCAAGCAATAGGGTGGGTGCGGGTGGGGTGTTGCTAGAGCGAACCTTTAAAAGTAAGAGAATATTGAGTAAATGGATGCTTAAGGCTGTCGGAGCTCCGGCAATGAGGTGGGTGGGGTAGGGGTGGGGATGGGGTGCCGCTAGCGCAGACCTTTAAAAATAAAAAATAAAAACATATTGGGTAAATGTTGAGGGACTAAATGGGTTAAACTAAAAATAGGTGTCTTTTTTTAAAATACGTATTTATATTGGGGACTATACATTGATTGATCCATTTATTTAAACAAATTGTTTATATTTTTATTTAGTCCTGATAACTTCTTCTGTGACAACCCACTTAATAAGTATTATTATAAGTAAATCATATTTTGAGATTTTTTTTTCATAATTAAGTCATATTGACTTCCCCTCTCCCTATATTCCCTCCAAATTTAAAAAAAGTAGTTTTTTTTTCATACTTTAAATAACTACAACTTTTGATATACAATTTCAAACTTTACGAAATTTTTATTAGGAAAATATTAAATATTAATTTATGTGTAATATTTGCGCAGTAGATGTTTATTATCTGTGAAAACACTCCAGATATCAAACTCTTTCATTTTTCGGTGAACATAGTAAATTTTATTGTCTGTTTAATATTAACACAATAAATGTTAGCTTCTATGAAAATGTCCCGGATATAAAACTGTTTAATTATCCGATGAACACAGTAAATTTTAGCATCTGTGTATTTTTTTTCTTTGAAATATTATCAGTTTCATGGATCTTGTTTGATAGATCTCGATGAGGAGATTTTAAAAATAGTAATTTTGCAAAAAATAAATTTGTAAATCAAAAGTTATGATTATTTAAAAATTAAAAATATGAAGAAAGAAAGTTCAACTGCTTGTATAGCTTTTCCCAAAAAGTTAAGTATGATTAATTTTAAAAGGGTAAAATTGTTTAAAAAAATTGCAATATAACCACGTGCCACAACCTCGTCACAAATTGGAAACCTAAATTCGAAATCATATATATAAAACTAACTCAATATCCAAATGGAAAATCGATCAAAACCAAATTGAAAACAGAAACAAGAAACTATCGAATTCAAAATCAAAAATCGAATCGATCTAAATTGAAAAATCAAAGCCGGGAAATCAAAATGACACTTAGATTCAATGGGTTTAACCAGTAAAATTCAAATCAAAATGATATTACACCCTTGAAGTATTTCATAAATTAGTTTTAAATCATTCATAAGGTTTAAAGGTTTCATCAATTTGGTTTGATGTATTTCATATATGGATTTGAAATATTTTAGAATCAATTTTGAAGCCTTCATGGATGGCCTTGGATTCAGGCAGCAGAGTTGAGGTTGTCAGAGGCAGATAAGAGGGCAGAGCGCGGTGTTTGGAAGGTGACGGTGGAAGTCAAAAAAGGGGTTGATGGCTTCAAAATAATTTAGTCCTATTTATAATAATTTATTTGTCACCACTCCCATATTTTTATTTTTTTAGTTGTTGGTCCTATATGGGACAAGTGTCATTGTCTACAAAAAGAAGGATGGATGGTTACAGGAAAGTTATATGCGGTTTTGGATGGTTATGGGACTTTTTACAATTTTAAAAATATATGGGAGTGGAGCCTAAATACATATTTGTAGATGATATTAAAGCCAAAAAATCTATTATATCTATTTATAACAAAAAGTCTCTCACACATCACATATAAGGTTCATCAACATTTTTTTATTAAATATTAGAAAAATATTTTTGAGTTGATTTTTTTTTGTTAGGTATTTAAACATTTTAAGAGATCTCATAAGAAAAAAATCAGTTCAGATTTTTTGGGTATTTTGAAAATATCAATCAAACTATGTCAATTTTTAAGTTGTTTTTAAGTTCTTAATGTTATATGCGTATACGAGAAAACCAAAACGATAATAAATTGGAAAGACTAATCTGGATGTTGAGGTGAACCTTATGAAGTATTTGAGTACCTAGATATATATCTATTTGATTTCATAGCAATTAGTTCATTTCCAAGTAAGCATGCAAGTCTTATTTCAATGGGCCTAAATTATTTAATCAATATACATGACCCATAAGTGTGCCTTCAGGTTTTATGTGATCAGAGCAACTAAAATATGACATACGTCTCGCTTTCAACTCTAATACTACTCTTGGATAACTGTCGTAACAAATGAAGGGTTGAGCACAAATGCCTAGGAGTAGTGTCATAAGATAAAAATATCATTCGCACTTTAACAAGAGATGCCTCGAGCCTCAGATAATTGTCCCCAGGATTGAAGCACTCAACATATGACTTTAGAACCACACAATTGTTGCCCAGAATTTGGAGTATGAAGGAAGACGTTTCGAGAGAGAGAGAGAGAAAATATTGTATATGAAACTGATCTGCAAAGCGCTTATTTGAAGGGATGCAGAAATCACCCACTCCCCCAAAATGTAGATGACCCCTTCTCCACTAAACCATTCTCAACCGCTATAAACAAAACGGGTTTTAACAAAACTGATCTGCAGAGCTCTTACTCGTGTAGTGGTGAGTTGGGGCTTGAACATTCCTAATAGTAATATAAATATATACACTACATACAACACAACACACAAATTTGGGGTGGGGGGGGGAGGGGGGGTAGCTCTAACATATCCAATTTACCAAACCTAAATAACATAATTCCACTATTCACGAGTAAATGAACGAATTTTTTTTATGAAGTTTAGTGGCAATAATCTCCCATCATAGAGATTTTCATTAATTTTTATCAAAAATTTCAAGTGCATACAATGCAAAATAATTATAGGGTTAATTACACTTTGACTCCCCGAATTTTACTTTCATTTTCAGTTAACCACCCCTAATTCCATTTTTTGCACTAAACCCCATACAACTTTTAAAATGTGTCAGATTAACCCAAACCCTGACGACATGATGTTTAAGACAAAAAATTATTCATTTGTGTGGCACGTGAAGATATTTTTGTACGAAAATACCTTCATGTACTATGCACGTGATCAATTTTCCATCCATAACATGACACCATTAGGGTTTGGAGGTCATCTGATCATTTTTTAAAAGTTTAGTGTAGAACATAGATTTAGGGTTAGTGAAGTGAAAATAAGGGCAAAGTTTTTGGTAATCTGATCATAATTATATATATTCACTAAGGGTGGACATAAGCCTGAGGCCCGCCCACTCCGACAAGAAAAAAATAGAGTTTGGGTAAGGTAAAGAGGCCCGAGAACCGAACTTGAAAAAATTTTATAGGCCCGATTTTTTTCTGGCCAGGCTGAATAAGTATTCTTAACCCGCTTGAGTCAGGCCCAACCCGAGGCCCAAAAACTATATATATATATATAGTGTTGCTCTTGTGCGAACTGTCTCGCAATTTAACAATGCGGATTGGACAGTGTCATCTGGCGGTGAATCCAAAAAAGAGATAGAGTCCCTATAATTTAGTCGATAATTTCTACGCACACCGTCCGAAAATTTTATATATATATAGTGTTGCTCTTATGCGGACTGTCTCGTATTTTAACAGTGCTGATTGGACATTTGTCATCTGACGGTGACCCAGAAAAGAGAGAGAGCCCCTATAATTTACTCAATAATTTATGCGCTCACCGTGAAACGACAGATCCAATCCGCACTGTTAAAATGTGAAACAGTCCGCACAGAAGCATTATATATATATATATATATATATATATATATATATATATATATATATATATATAGAGAGAGAGAGAGAGAGAGAGGCAGGCTCCTGTGCACACTAAGTTTGCACATTACTTTTTTAAAGTAGTAAAAAAAATATTTTTGAGTTGATTTTTTTTGTGTGATATTTAAACATTTTTAAGAACCCATATAAAAAAAATCAGCTCAAAAAAACTTTTTTTGCTAGTTTTAAAAAATTGGTCAAACTTTTTATGCTTTTAAGCCCTTTAAAAACTGCGAAAGTTTGACCGATTTTTTAAAAATAGCAAAAAAAAAAAAATTCAGCTAATTTTTTTTATGTGAGTCCGTTCAAATGTTAAAATATCACATAAAAAAATTGGTGTGCGCCAGCACTCAAAAATATTTTTTTTACTACTTTTAAAAAGTAATGTTCAAACTTAGTGTACAAACTTAGTGTGCACAGGAGTCTGCCTCTATATATATATAGGGAGAGGTTCCCTAGTGGACCAAAAGAATGAACTTTTTAATGTTCCTTAACAAAAAACACATAATAACACACTAATTTTAATTTCTATAGTGTAATTGGTCCGCGCCAGCAGTACCCAAGACCCCACTTTCACCCCACTACCCCCCTCCCCCCACCCCCAACCACTACCATCACCATAGCAGCCCTTATGACAGCAGGTTGTCATGGAGGTGGGGTGAGGGTGGGGGTGCGGGGATCGATCGACACGCGTGTTTGTTGCCGCTGGCGCAGACCAATTACACTATAGGAATTTAAATTAATGTGTTATTATAAAATTTTTTGTTATGGTCCATTCTTTTAATCCACTAGAGAACCTCTCTCTATATATATATATATATATATATATATATATATATACACACACAAAAACAAGCTCCTGTGCATACTAAGTTTGCACATCATTTTTTTAAAATAGTAAAAAAAATATTTTTTAGCTATTTTTTTTTTTTTGTGATATTTAAACATTTCAACGAACTCATATAAAAAAAATCCGCTCAAAAAAATATTTTTTACAATTTTTAAAAAGTCGGTCAAACTTCCGTTGCTTTTAAACACTTTAAAATGTGCGAAAGTTTGACCAATTTTTTAAAAATAACAAAATAAAAAAAAATTGAACTGATTTTTTTTGAGTCCGTTGAAATATTTTAATTTCACATAAAAAAAAATCAACACAATAATATTTTTTTAATATTTTAAAAAAATTAGTGTGCACAGGAGTCTGCCTCTATATATATTAGTAATTTAGTTTTTGTTCCTAAGGTTAAAAGTTATTAAATATATATATATATATATATATATATAAATGGAGAACATTTAGAAATATCAATTTGAGTTTTTATTTACTCTTAATCTCAAGAATATACATTCTAAAATTAACTTTCGAAACAATAAAATAGGTAATAAATTTGCTAAAAAATAAAATTTATTTTTTAAAGTGTGTTCAGACCTGCGCAATGGTCCTAGGCAGGCCTGAGCAAGAAGTTTCGTCAACGAGCCTGGGCAACGAACTTTTGATTTGGGCCTGGGGACCTGGGGCAGCTCAATTTTTTATAGGCCCGGCGTTGCCCGAGCCCCGCCCATGGCCACAATGCACTTTCCTTCAGTTGAAACTTATGATTATCTCACCCACGTCACAAAAATCATTTTTACCAAAATCATTTCCTTGTACACATTTCCCCGCTGAAAACTTTTACCTATTTTCACAATACATTAAGCATATGGCCGTTGCCCGATTCATTGGAGTTCTTGTCAAATGATGAAATCTTGTAGTAGTGATGGAACATCCGCGATACAACAATTAATGCATGTATGGTTTTTTCCTTCGATTTCTAGCTTGGCAACTTTGAAGAAAATGCCAACCAAAGAACATGCTCAATACAACAATTAACACTAAAATGATGCAGCATAACAATGTTTCCTATAGGCATTCCCATCTCTATTTGGGTTTTTGGGGTTCTTCATAAACATTTTCAGTAAAACATATGCAGCAAGGGCATAAATAAATAAGTAGAATATCCAAGCTGACAGCGAAATTGATTGCAATTTTATCTACAAAAAAGGGATTTGAACACTTCCTCCCATGGTGGGGACTTCTTTAAGAATGGTTTGTTTTTGGAAGTGTTGAAGCTTGGTTTTGTCAACCATCACTGATCTTGGGGCATGATCTACTCTAGCTGCAAAGCAGGTTGAGGTAGTTTTCCAAAAATTCATTCCAACTCCTTTAGAAAGTCGATATTATCAACAAAAACCTGCGGGGATCGAGAGCAATATATCAGATCAGTCTTGTTGTTTTAACTACATTTAAACACGAGGCAGCCTAATATTTCTTACCTGAAATTCAAAAGACTAGATAATTTTTTTTTACGAGGTAGTATGTAGTGTGTTTGTGTTATTAGAACATGAACAAAAGAGCATATGATTCTTAACCAATTTTTTTATCCAAATAATAACACAAGGCACTGTTCGAACTTTTTAAATGATCAGTAAGAGGGACAGGGCATTTATCAACTCTTAGCACCCTGAACAATTTATTCAGGATGAATATATTTTCACCCTACGTGATTCACTTTCACCTAGGTGGGCAAAAATTCACCATAAACAAAACAGGAACCTACAACGTGGAATCAAACGAAGTATATAAGTTACTCCGTTTAGACCACAAATGTGCCTCAGTTCTTGAAAAACAGCTGACATTCACCCCGGAGGACAAATACTTCACTGGGAAATGAACGGGGCATTAGGTTTTAACTAAGTCATTAAATGACTCATATTGAAGCAACTAACTTCGTTCCTATCAATGTCATTGTATGATTTATCCTGCTTTTAAACTTCAAATTAACTTTGACCAGGTTCTTAGAATTGAGGCCATGTTCTATTGTGATGATGAGAAAACTATAATAGTAAACAATAAACACATATAATGATATTTGAGTACTCCCAATCCTCCTTGTAAAAGCTACACCAAAAGATAGATGATTTCTCACAGTGTCGCTGAAGTATTGACTCTCACTTTAGCGGTCAACCATCCAAAGACTAGTGTTCTTTAAGGTACGCCCATTTCCAAATCAAGAGATCACAAAAAAAAAGAGAGAGAGATTCGTTGAACTGTCTATCGTAAGATAAAATCCAAGAAGAATTCCAACACAATTGAGGACTCAGTTCAAACATAATTAACAGAAGCCAACTGAGGACTCAATGGGAAGATAAAGAATGGAGTCTAGGATGTAGCGCTTTCAAAAGTGATTACTCAAATCTTCCAATGCTCTCAAAATAGATTTCACTTACCCCTTCCCACAATGAAGCGAGTATGATTAATAATAGAATCCAACCCTTGAGATATAGACTTCCGCGGACAATGGAGATTTCCTCTTTATTATTTCAGCATTTCAGCTATTGACATGAATCCCGTATTTACACCTCATAGTTGAGCATCAAGAGAGAGGGAACATCCATAAATCTTTTCCCAAGAGTACCAAGTTTCTTCTTACCAAATTTTCCACCCCTGACTTTCTCTCTTGTCATATCTTCAAACAAATGTCTCCATAATAAGTCTCATTACATTTTCAAGTCTCTTGGACACTTCAACGGGAAATTTGAAGCCTCAAATAAGTCGAAGTCCATGACCGACTAAATGAAAAGAAATGGAACCCTAAGGGGATAGTAGCTCTTACCTCACAACTTGGAGGTCAAGAGTTTAAATCCTCTTGGGGCCATCTTCCATTGCGTGTCTTGGTGTGTGTGGATTTTAGGGTCTAAACATGGTTTTTGGGAAGGGACTAGTCTGTACACCAGTCAAACACATAAAGCTTCATGAATGTTCATTGGCACAAAGCAGAGATTAGTTAAATTGTGAATTGAGTCCTTTTTCATCTATAAACAAATTGAAAATGTTCCACATTTCTTTCACAGAAGTAACTAAACTCTTGAAGGATTTTACAGACGTGTCCCAAATTTCATAGAAGTTGTGAACCAGATCATTTCAGTTTTTTTTCCTCGCATGTCGGATTTTGCAACATAAATATCGAAACTCAGACATGCAGAGACGAGTCCATATCTTTACTTAAGCAATGATGGAGGACGGGGTTGGTGGCCAAAATCGCTGAAGCAATGAGAGAGAGAGAGAGAGAGAGAGAGAGAGAGAGAGATTAGGGTTTTGGTGCATTTGAAATTAATTGGTTTTAGAACAGTATCCTTCTTTTATTTTTTGAACCCACACCCGACTACATATATGCAATATGCAACCTCTTAGTATGTACCCTTTTTTTTATTGAAGAAAGAAGATGGAGCTACACACAGTAGTGGATCCAGGATTACAATCCAACCGGGGCAAAGCCGGTTCAAAATTATATATGCGAAAGTTTCGAGTGTTGCCGGGGGTTCGGGGGCTCCCGCCCCCGAGGCGATTTTTTTGGGGGTTATTTCTAATTTTAAACAAATTATAGCTTTATAATACTCAAACAATTACTATAAATCATTATTAACAATATCTGATTAATTTCTCTATGACTTCCTATTTAAAAAATACCGCATATTTCAGACTACATATATCACCACATATTTAAATTGAATATTGAACAACTTCAAATTAAACTACACATACATGTAAAAAATTAAATTGAACAACTCCACATACAAAAAACTAAACTACACAACTCCACATACATAAAATTTCTACCACATACAAAAAATATACAAATACATAAAAATAATATCAAAAAACCCTATATTTTTTTTTTAAATTCAACCGGGGCCACCACCCCCCTTCAGCTCTATGTGGCTCCGCCACTGGCTACACAACTGGCATCCCGTTTAAAAGCAGTATGAAAGGGGTGTGAACTAGGGCTGTAAACTGATATTCGAAAATTCCCATCCGTCCGATATCCGAATCCGAATTTGCGGATATTTATCCGAAAATATGGAAACGGATACGAATATGGATACTCTATAAAAATATCCGAGAAAACGGATACGGATACGGATAGTACTAGTATCCGACACGGATAATCCGTTTCCGATGCGGAGTATCCATTTTACCGGATATCCGTTTTACCGGATATCCATATCCGTCAAACATATGTTTAAAATATTACTAATAATATTAGTATTAGTATTACTAATAAAATAATATTAAGAAAAAACTTAATCGTTTATTCCGTAATACAAAACAAACACATATTCCACTCAAAACAAAAACACCCTAAAGTTATTATTTTATTGGGTTTATTATAAAATGTCATGTATTATTATTTTATTAGGTATATTATCATGGAGTTACAATACACCATATCACACACAACATACACCCACTAAAGAACATATACTCCACTCAAGACAAGATCCACGAGGTTATCATTCTCAATAAATTTGATTTAATATAAAAGGGACATATTTATATCTACTGTTATGGAAGGCTACTGTTATTTTTTTTTGGATGACAAGATTACATGGCTGTAAAGTATGGATAGCTTTAAGCTATATTATCATTATGGAATGCTACTATTATCATGAAAGCCATAATTGTTGATGTTAGGAGGTAGTAATTTTTTTATATATTTATTTGGATTGGGTTGGATTTCATTGGATTGGATATTTCAATAGTTATTTTTTACGATGGCTAAACAATGTAAACGGATACGGATATTATCCGAATCCGAGGTATCCGAGCGGATATGGATATGGACAGTTGTTTTAACTATTCGGGCAGATACGCATACGGATACGGATAGTGCATCCAGATAGCGGATACGGATATGAAAAATATGGTATCCGATCCGTATCCGTCCGTTTACCACCCCTAGTCTGAACTGATCCTAGCGAGATTCAATTTTGCCCACCTCTATGAAAGGTGGGTAGTCCTACCATGTGAGCTACAACAATTTGTTTGAATGTTTAGAATTAATACCCAAGATTGTAAGAAAATATATTAGTCTCGTAGAGGTTAAGACCAAAAAGAGAGGATCAACTTGATCAGAGGAAATATATTTTCCTCTTAAAACTCATAGAAAAAACAAGAAATCGGTTAAAAGCCATACCGTCTTCCAACCATCAGGATCCAGACATGCAGTTATCTTCGTGCTAATACCAGGTAGGGGTCCAGGTTCTCGAGTAATCTTCCCACCATAGAGTTTAATTGCTTCTGCCGTATTATAAACATCATCTGTTCCTATAGCTATCTGTGAATATACATAAGAATAAAAAAAATTATTTGGTCCCTTAAGATGGATTATGGTGCAAAATCATTATATTGTTCCACGTAGTACTACATATTTAAGGGAAAAAGAAAAAAAATCCACCTGAGCGTATGCATTTCCTTTGTCATATTCGGTTACTCCATAGTTGTATGTCAACTCAAGCACACAATTTTTATCTTCAGGGCCATAGCCCATCATTGCTATAGAATACTGCAAAAATGAACGCGGGCCTACATCAGACAGACAAAGGCACAAACAGACTATGTACTGATCCAAGTCTCAAATTCAACAAAGCTGAATGATCAAAATAGGCAAAACAGAAACTTCAAGTCACAAGCGTAAAACAATTAACAAAATGCGGAGTGGTGGGTGGTGGAGGACACCTAGGAGGTCGATTTCATATTTAGAAAACTACAATAAATCAAATTTAAATTCTTAATAAGGCATAGCAGTTCATCGAAACATTTTCTAAAATTTAAACACAAACAAAAATATGAACCAGTCAACTAGGTTTCTTAACTATTCCCCCTCCATAACCCTCCGCAAACTCTTACCATCTGCGAATGTTAATCGAAGGAAATGTGGAGGACAGGACTTTGAGCTCCCGTTTTAGGCATATACAAGTGATTCAAACTTAGAAAAGGCCCTGATTTCTTTAAAACAAAAATAATTACAGAAGTACCCAGCCTGCCTAGATGGACGCCTAGCCTGTCTAGACACCTCCCCCAGCCCAAACGTCTGGTCAGCTACTTAGCCTGCCTAGGCTCAATTTGATTACATCACCAATTTATACCCTAGGCAAGTCACCAAGGCCAATTTTCAGAACACTCTTCAGCAGATTGTGCTCTGACGTCAGGGAGCTTAGTCTGTTGACAATCTTTTTTTTTAACTATTTTTTGTCAATATTTAGAATGCAGCTGTTGGAGTACCTCGAAATTCTAGGCAAAGAGGAGATTGCAATGGATTTTCTGCCAATTTTGAATGGATGTTCTGTTGAGTTGTTCTGCTCTCAACTCCAGATTTTATTTTTATAATAAAGCATTTATTTTCCAAAAGAAAGAAAGTGACAAGAAAAGGGTGAAGTTGGTTGATTTTATGAGTAGAAGAAAAGTTAACATGGCATGTTTACAAGAAAGTAACTAGGTAGAAAAGAAGCATGAGAAGTAGAAAAAAGAAGGTTTAAATTAGAATGGAAAGTGGAGACCGAGAAATGGAGTTGCAATAACATATTAGTAGTAGATAAAAACTTTAAAGAAGTTTGCTGATACTATGATTAGAGAAACTAAGTGGGTAGAGAGAAAGCAACACAAATAGAAAACAGGGTTTTAAACTATACTATACTGGAAAGCATTGACATACAATTAGAGTTGGAATAATAGTTAGATAAGAACTTGAAAGATATTGTAACTCATACAAATAAAGAGAAAAATAATACTAATAATACTTGTAATGAAAGAAATGTAATTAATATCATTAGTCCTTATGCACCCTGGCGGTAGGAAGAAGAGCACATTTAAGCTCAACTTCAGGAAGTGATGGAAATGGGCCATTTTATTGTAATTTTATTGTTGCTTTTTGTTGCTTTTTATTGTAATTTTGTCATTTTATTTTATTTTATTATGTCATTGTATTTTCTTTTATTTTAGTATTTAGAGGTAGGGCATTGTTGTAATTAGAATATTAGCTTAGAACCTAAGCTACTCCTCCCCTTTAAATACCCCACGTATTCCTCAATTGGGGACACTCTCCATTTTGAATAAGAAATCTCTTGATTCTCTCTCTAAAAGTTAGGGTTTGGTTTATTTTCTTGGCCATTGACGTATAGTTTATGTCAAATTGGTATCAAAGCGAGGTCTCGCTCCAACATTGGTGTTTGGTGTATCGGTGTGTTTGTATCTGATGTGAATGAGAATTAGGGGTTATTTTTAATATTTTTAGGATTTTATTGTATTTTTGTTATTTTTTTAGTCTTTATTTTATTTTTAGTATTTCATTGTATTTTCCTTTTTTGTTAGTATTTAGAAAAAGGAAGGTTAATTGGCTCCTAGGGACATAAATGTAATTAGATTCTTAGCTTAGAGGTCAAGTAACCTCCTTCCTATAAATATCCATATGTAGCCTCATTTGGAGCATTCTTCCATTTTTAGATATTGATTAGAGAGAGTTTGAGAGAGAATTATCTTTTCTTGCTCCCATTTGACGTCATTTACGTCAATTGGTATCAGAGCCTAGTTCACTCCACCGGTTGTTGTTGTTGTTGTTGTAAAACAAAAACTCGTAAACAACGTCAAGGTGGGTTCAAGAAAGGATGAACACCTCCGACGAAAACCCTTTTAATCAAATCTTGGAGGCCCTCAACCGATTGTCCGCCCGGTTTGACGCACTCGACGCGCGTACTCCTCCACCAACCACCACCACCGCTCACATTCCTCCACCACCACCCAAATTGCTACCCACCACCACTAACCCTAACCCTAACCCCCAAAACCCCTCTACCTACGCTTCCGCAACCCATTTCGCACCCCTACCCCAAGAAAATCTAAACCCTAATCCTATTTCACCCACCACCCAATCAACAACCACCATCGAACCCACCCCACCGCCTCAAATGGCTGCCCAAACAACCCAGAATCCAAGGTCAGACGCAACTGCCCAATTCAGTCCCGCCCACCATCGTTCATCACTTCCGAATCCCACCCGACCCAAGACACCTCCATCCAAGCCCTCCCACCCTCCAGTCCACCAGAACTCACATCCTGACCACCGGTTATCACATTTGCCACCAATCGTACCTGGAAAGTCAACAGATAGGCTGAAATCCCACGTCGGCAGACCCCGACACACTTACCGCCCCGATCTGGGGTCCGCATCATCAGATTTACACCCAAGAGGGCTGGCCGGCGCCAACATCACCTTTTACCTCATTTCCGGTGATTAATAGCAGCCCCACGACTGCCGCACTGCACGTATTGGGCCCACGCAGTCCAATCTGCCCTGACAGCCCCCTTCCAGCACCGGCTGGACAGTCCACCTCCTCTCCGATGCAAAATTTGCCAACTCGGGTGCAATCCACCCCTCACAATCAATGTTTTTAATCGCGGTCGCGCAAGGTCTCGCGTTTTGGCTCCGGAATCGCGTCGCGCATCGCGCAAGCAATTCGTGCATTTCAGTTTTTTTATTAGAAAAACATATAAAATAACATTTTAAACTGTTATTTATAAAATAATTAACATTTTAATTTGAAAATTATAGAACAAATAACTATTTGGGCTGAAAATTATAAAAAAAAAAAATAACATTTTAAGCTCCACTTTTGTAAACAAGTATCATTTAAACTGAAAATTACAAAAGATTAACATTTTAAACTTAAAATTATAAAATATTCACATTCTAACTGAAATTATAAAAACAAATTACAGTTTAAAATCAAAATTATAAAACAAACAACATTTTAAGCTGAAATTTTATAAATAAGTAGCATTTTAAACTGATAGTCTTTTTCATATGCATGCTTCCATCCATAATCTTTTGTGTGCCATTTTTTAATCTGAAAAATAAAAAATAGAAAACATTTTACACTGAAATTTATTAAAAAATATACATTTTCTACTGAATTTATTTAAAAAATTACATTATTTGAGATTTGAAAAAAAGTTAACTGAAATATGAATAAAAAAAGTGAGTTATTGAAAAAAAGTTACTAAAAAAGTAAGTTTTTAAAGCTCCCAAACAAAAAAAGTTAACTGAAAAAAAAGTATACTGAGAAATAAAAAAAAAGGTGTTAACAGCCCATAAGTTTAACAGCCCGTAAGTTTTTTGAAGGGTTAAGGGTTGGGTTAAACACCTCTTGCATTTCCTTTTTTTCAAAATGGCAGCGTTTTCTTTTTTTTTTTTCCAAAGCTCCAATTGCGCACTTTCGCGCAAAATAGCGCACTTTCGCGCCCAATAGCGCATGCAAAAGGAGCATCTTGTTTAGCAGTGCCAATAGCGTGGCGTTTTTCAATCGCAAAAGGCAATTGCGCGCTATTGTGTTCGCAATAGCGCGCTTTTTAAAACATTGCTCACAATTCAAGACCCACCACAAATTCAAGAAATTGTCCCCACCATTCAAGAACATGTGTTTCTTTACCCTGACCCATCAAAGATCCGCCTGAAAATATCCAAGACCACTCCTCCCACAAATTTAATCCAATTTCAGCCCATTTTACCCCAATCCCATCAAGAACTAGGGTTTAACACCAAAACCTTGGTTTTTGACCCCGGGGTAGATAATTTTTTATGATTTGATGTGTGGCATGAGGAAGAAAATGAAGATTGATACAAGAATTGAAAAATCTTTCTCAAATTTTCAGAAATTACGTTTTGGCCCCTCCATTTTTGTCTCTTCCGCAATTTTGGACGATTTTGCATTCGACCTCAATCTTAAAGTTCGAGGACGAACTTTTTCGAAGGTGGAGAGAATGATATGAATGAGAATTAGGGGTTATTTTTAGGATTTTTAGGATTTTATTGTATTTTGTTATTTTTTTAGTCTTTCTTCTATTTTTAGTATTTCATTGTAATTTCCTTTTTGTTAGTATTTAGAAGAAGGAAGATTAATTGGCTCCTAGGGACATAAATGTAATTAGATTCTTAACTTAGAGGTCAAGCAACCTCCTTCCTATAAATACCAATATATAGCCTCATTTGGGTCATTCTTCCATATTTTGAGATATTGATTAGAGAGAGTTTGAGAGAGAATTATCTTTTCTTGCTCTCATTTGACGTCATTTACATCAGTATCAAATTGTACGTTACATCAAATGGCTCCAAGAAAATCCAAGCAACAAATTGAGGAGATTTGAGGGTTGAGGCAAGAATTAAACGAGAAATTTAACCTTCTCTTCTAACTCCTCCAAAATCCAAAACCCTAACCCTAGCCCTAGCCCCCACCCTAACCTCCAAAATCCAAATCCCTCATTTTCCAGCCACCAAACCCCAAGCAGCAAACCCCACCCACCCTCCGATCCCCAAAACCCACCCCCCGAAGCCAAAAAAAAAAACCCGCCCCTCCCCCGATCCAACCAGCCGTCGTCCAACTCAAAAAAACCCTTTAGCCAACCCCTTCCCCCTTCCGACCAGCCCACTACTGCCCAAAACACCCCTGCCCCACTGCCGCTACCCACCTATACCTTCCCGAACCCAGGAAACCCAATCCGGCTCCATTTACGCCACCGAACCCCTTCAACTCACCTGCTGGCCACTTTTCCTTTTCCACACACATGGTTTTTGACCCGGGTGGAAGTTTATAGGATTGCCTTGGGTGAAGAAAGAGAGGAGAAGAAGAAATAAAGAAAAAAATATGTGGGATGTGTACTCTTCAACTTTCAGAAATTGATTTTTGACCCCATAATTTTTTTTTTGGACACAATTTTCGGAATTTCCTCATGAGTCCTCAAATTTTTAAGTGCTTGAAGAAGAGCTCGGTCTTAAGGGGGGGAGAGTAATGGAAATGGGCCCTTCTTAGGGTTTTGTTGCTTTTTATTGTATTTTTGTCATTTTATTTTATTTTATTATGTCATTGTATTTTCTTTTATTTTAGTATTTAGAGGTAGGAGTAGCAAAAGGCAATTAAGGGCATTATTGTAATTAGAATATTAGCTTAGAGCTTAAGCTACTCCTTCCCTTTACATAACCCATTGTATTCTTCATTTGGGGACACTCTCCATTTTGAATATAAGAAATCTCTTGATTTAGGGTTTGATTTATTTTCTATAATGCAAGTTAGCCATTTTTCTTCCGGACCTACGTGTTTAAATGATCGTGAGCTCTACCCGGTTGATCAGGTGGGTCAATTGTCTTGTCTGAATCAATCTCAAAGCATGAATATTCCTTTATGCTGGGATTAGTGCCATCCTTTCGATTCAACCTGAGAATTCGTAAGGTTTGATTTATTTTCTTGGCCATTGAGGTGTAGTTTACGTCAAGAACATATAGACGAACTAATTCAACGAAAATCTATGAGAGAACAAATGTATGTAAGTGGAGACATTGATGGGTGGGCATGTACGAAATGACTGTGCAAGATATGAGATAGTGCATGGGGATATGTATTCGGGGATAAAATTCAAGATGGAGAATCTATCTTACACTACATAATGGCTTATGATCTTGTGATAGCTATCATTGTTTAAAAAAGAACGATGAATATCTAATGAATTTTAAAAGTGAAACTGATGGAAATGGGCCCTTTTTAGGGTTTTATTGGATTTTATTTTATTTTTGTCATTTTTTTTATTTTGGTTTGTCATTGTATTTTCTTTTGTTTTAGTATTTAAAGGGAGGAGTAGCAAAAGGCAATTAAGGGCATTTTTGTAATTAGAATATTAGCTTAGAGCCTAAGCTACTCCTCCCCTTTAAATACTCCCTTGTAAGCCTCACTTGAGGTGGACTTGATTTTTGAAATAGAAAAGAGTCTCTCTCTAAAAGTGTGTGATATTTTTTAGGAGCCTTTTGACGTGTAGTTTACATCAAATTGGTATCAAAGCGGGTGTCGCTCTACATTGATGTTTGGTGTATCAGTGTATTTTTTATCAAATCGTACGCTAATCTTAATGGCTTCAAGAATATCCAAACAACTAGGAGATTCAAAAATAAATGGAAGAGTTGGTACAATCACAACAACAAATCAATGCCCTCTTTCAACTCAAATTCCAAAACCCTAACCCTAGAAAGCCTAACTCACAACCTCTACCCTGCCCCACCCTTTGCCTCGAGCCCTACCGCCACCGGATCTGCCCCAGAAAGGGCCGGAAACCCCTACCAAGGCAGCCGCCTGCCGAACAAAGGCAGGCCGACATTTGCCCCTCCGCCAAGACACCTCCCACCCCATTTAACTCCCCCTCTGCCTCACCTACCCTATTCCGACCACCCCACTACCCTTCGCCACCCCGCCGACCAAAACCCTAGACCCCACCCATGTTCCGACCACTCCCCTGCCCAAAAAAACCCTCGTCCCTCCTCCACCGGAGGTCAGCCAACCCCAATGGCTGCCGACTAGCCCTGCTACACCGGCGACCCTTTCCCCCTACTGTTCAAACCCAAAACCCTACCCTAGCCCCCCCCCCCCCCCCCCCCAAGCCCCTTCCAACCCATCCCCTTACAGGCCGGCCCACCTCCCCTCATTTCCCAACCCACTGAACGCCAGACCCTTCCCCAACCACTCACCGACCCCACAAAAACCCCTCAACCCGAATTAAACCCTAACCCCTCTCAACCCCGAACCCTCCAACCCACCACCCATTTTTCAAATCCCAATCATAAAAAAAATTACGTTTCCACCCCGATTAACTCCCGAGGCTCAATTAAAGATTATCGGCGGCTAGTCCAAGATTGGTTGCTCCACCCAATCATTCTTCCTCCCTCACTCGCCAAGCGGGTCAAATTTACGATAAAAACTCCCCTCTCAACCCGGTTAATTGCAAGAAAGATAGAAATGATGAAATTGAATTGTGTATTGGGAATTTTTTTGACATTTTTGCCGAGGATGTTTGGGTGACACGCACGCACTTTCGCGAGCCGGATACATTTCCCAATCTTTGGGAATGGGGAGGATGATTTTGATGAGGTTGGATCGGAGGTTCTCTCCAATGTTTAAAAAGGCGTTTGAGGCTTACGCCTCGAGGCTTAAGCCTCAGGGTTGAATTTGAGGCTTACGCTTCGGTGCGCCTCACGCCTTTTTGCTGAGGCGCGAAAAAAAAAAAAACTCGTCCTTTTTTTTGTTTTAAAACTGCACTTAACTTATACTATTTACTATTGTAACTTGCGAGAAATTTTTAAAAAATAACCAATATGTTAATGAAACTTAAAAAACTGATTTTGTCAATTTAATTTTGTTTGAAATAAATGAACTAAATTAACTTTAATATGACCTTTTTTTTAAAAATTTCTGTTTTTTGGTTCCAACTTAGATTAATATGTTATCTTTAACTAAACTGAATATATATTAAGAAACTAATATATTTTAAAGGTTGCAGTTTTTTTTAATAAACTTAGGTTGATATGTTTTATTATTTTTTTAATAAAATTGTTGTTTTTTATTCTTAGCTTGAAAATCAATGTTTTTTAATAAATTTGCTTGTTAAGTTGCACTGATTAATTTACTGTCATATTATAAAATAACCAATATGTGAATGAAGCTAAAAAAATGATTTTTCTAATATGATTTTGCATTGATTAATTTATTGTCATACTGTAAAATAACCAATATGTTAAAATTGATTTTCTCAAATTACTTCTTTTTTTAAAGTGATCTTGGGGAACAAAAAAAGGTCAAATTATGTGAGAAAGTCCTCAAGGATTTTTTTTTGTAGTTTTATTTTATATTTCTTTGTTATTTTATTTTTATGGTTTTATTAGTATTTTTTTAATATTATTTTGCTCTTTTTTTTCTTTTCGGTGAGGCTTACGCCTCTCCTCTCCGCGATTAAAACGACTCGCCTCGCCTCGTTAAGCATTGGTTCTCTCTTTTAGGGTTGAGGTGGTGATAGGGCTGTAAACAGATATTCGAAAATCAGCATCCATCCGATATCCGAATCCGAATTTGCGAATATTTATCCGAAAAAATAGAAACGGATACGAATATGAATACTCTATAAAAATATCCAAAAAAACGGATACGGATACGGATAGTACTAGTATCCGACACGGATAATTCGTATCCGATGCGGAGTAACCATTTTACCGGATATTCGTATTCGTCAAACATATGTTTAAAATATTACTAATAATATTAGCATTAGTATTACTAATAAAATAATATTAAAAAAAAACTTAATCGTTTATTCCCTAAAACAAAACAAACACATATTCCACTCAAAACAAAAACACCCTAAAGTTATTATTTTATTGTGTATATTATAAAATGCCATGTATTATTATTTTATTGGGTGTATTATCATGGAGTTACAATACACCATATCACACACAACATACACCCGCTAAAGAACATATGTCCCACTCAAAGCAAAAAAAAACTAAATTCATTTCATTTCTCTTTCGTACAAAACAAGAGAAAAGAAACCCTCATTTCACTCCACAAAAAAACCTCATTCTGGCACCTCCTCCGCCGCCGAATCGGCCCTCCGTTGCTCATCAACCCGCCACCGCTTCTCATATCCCTCGGTTGCGCATCCCCTCCTCCTCAACAGAAAGGTTAGCAGCAACAGGTACATACAAAATAAAAATAAAAATATATAACTGTATTTATATATTGTTCATGTGATGGTTGTTCATTAGTTTCCTTAATTATAAATAAATGTAGGAGAGAAACAAAAAAGTAAAGAGATGGTTTTGATTGTGATGACAACTAAAGTTAACAAAAGGTATATTATATACAAAATAAAAATGTATACTTCTTAAAATAAATATATCAATATGTTTTGAAGACTAAAAGGTCCACGAGGTTATCATTCTCAATTAATTTGATTTAATCTAAAAGGCGCATATTTATTTCTACTGTTATGAAATGCTACTGTTATTTTATTTTTTTTGGATGCTTTAAGGTTATATGGTTGGAAAGTATAAATAACATTAAACCATATTATCATTATGGAATGCTACTATTATTAAAGAAGCCATAATTGTTGATGTTAGGAGGTAGTAATTTTGTTATATATATATTTGGATTGGATTAGATTTTATTGAATTGGATATTTTAATAGTTATTTTTAGCGATGGCTAAACAATGTAAACAGATACGGATATTATCCGAATCCGAGGTATCCAAGCGAATACGGATATGGATAGTTATTTTAACTTTACGGGCGGATACGGATACGGAAAGTACATCCAGATAGCGGATATGGATATGGAAAACATGCTATAAGATCCGTATCCGTCCGTTTACCACACCTAGGTAGAGATTGGAGGTGATGTGATAGGTGGTGGGTATGTGGACCCATTCGTGATAGCTTTTGATATGCGCTCGGAGGAAGATTTCCGTAGCTTAGCATTGAGGAGGTTCATCACGGGATCGGGCCAAGATTGTTAGTCGGCCATGTTTGGATTGTATTCCTATTCTCCATGGACTTCTTGCAAGCCAGTACACGGAGCATTTCTGATGACAGCTCTTCTTCCTAGTGAGGAGCTCTTTAATGGTAGCCTTGCTTTCTTACCGTTCATCTCCTATGTTCAAGGACGAGCTCTTCGAAGCCGGGGAGAGTGATGGAAATAGGCCCTTTTTAGGGTTTTATTACATTTTATTTTATTTTTGTTATTTTCTTTTATTTTAGTCTGTCATTGTATTTTCTTTTGTTTTAGTATTTAAAGGGAGGAGTAGCAAAAGGCAATTAAGGGAATTTTTGTAATTAGAAGATTAGCTTAGAGTCTAAGCTACTCTTCCCCTTTAAATAACCCCTTGTAAGCCTCACTTGAGGTAGACTTAATATTTGAAATAGAAAAGAGTGATTCTCTCTCAAAAAGTGTGTTTGTGATATTTTTTAAGAGCCTTTTGACGTGTGATTTACGTCAGAAACAAATAAGGGTGAAATAGGTTTGTTGAAAAGATTGTAAGGTTATCTTAGAGAAAAAATAATTTCACAACATGGGATTGTAGTGTTAGATGTATATATTGGAAAACAATCACAATTGCATAAGACGGAATAAAAACCCAGAAACTAAGAGGTGGAATTTAAAAGAAGAGAACTATAAAAGGACAAAACAAAGAACCAATTTGGGTTTATGCGTTGAAGGTCAACAATAAAAGCTATATATTTGTAGGCCTGAGGAAGGCAAATCATAGACTTGATAAAGATATAATATGGTGAGATAACAAAGGAGCTACCATCAGGTGTATTAATATAATTAAGCCCATGTATAATGAAGTTGTGAGTACAAAAAAAACACAGGGGAGGAACATGGAGAGACATGGATGACCATGCATGGAGGGTATATCCATAATCTATGTGCATGGTTTCTGTTTGCCAAAAACTTTTGCTCTACTATTTTGTGGTCATAAAGAAGGCAGCCATATAGGCTGTCAACACAAAGAAATATGCGTGTTAGTGTGTTGATTATATTGGAAAAAGAGTGAAGCATTTAATGCTTCTACAGGTGATTCTCTCAATACCCACACAAGCATACAAGTCGATTTGGTGGGAATTTTTAATGCCCGAACTGAAAAATAATAGAGCGCGGATTAAAAAAATTCAATTCGCAAATTTACTCCGGTTTCGTCCTCAATGTGCAAGGTTGCGAATCCATGGCGGGAGCAGGACCCACATATGGTCACGACTAGTGAATTTTATGCTTGCATCAATGATCAGCTTTAAGTCATTACCGGTTTTCCTTTAGTTACAAATGAACGGATCGGTACATATAGAAGAAAAGGTCCCACGGGGTATGCTATTTGTACATAATATTGAATAGATTATTGATAGATGAAACCAGAGCAGTGACCAAGGATAAATAAGACAAGTGCAGACAAGACCATTAAGAGGCTTTAAAATAATAAGTCAGATTGAGCATATAGAATGCAATTTTACTAAGGAAAGTAACGCATATTGACAGACGGTGAAGCCTGAAGGTTGAGATACCTCAAAGTGAGCAAACCGTTATTGACGTGAACTACACGACAATGACCTAAAAATCAAGACAGTATGATTTCTAGAGAGAGAAATAAAAGAGTTCTTATATTTCAAAAATTGAGGAATGAGTACAAAATGAGAATACAAGAGCTATTGTGACACGAATTAATGTAATTGAAATGAAAAAAATTTGCTATTGAAGTATTGGACTTGGGCCCAACCCATTATTCGTATAATGCGTGAAATCCTTGAAACCATAAAAATAAATTATTATCCCAAACCTTACCCTACCACACTCGTCATCTCATTCTCTCATACTGCGCAATCGACCTACCGCCGGCACAACCCTCACCTTTTTATGTGCAGGCTTTTGTTTTGTTTAACTCGTCACTCTCATCTCCATTTCTCATCACCATGAACACGAGGACAATTACTTTAGATTCCAATGTCGAGAAGAAAAGATTTCTGGAACCACAAAGTCTACCGTTATCAACGAAACCATTTCCAAGCAAGTAGATGAAGTAAATGCCAATGAGCAGGTAAGTTTATTTATTTTTTTATGATTTCTAATACTAGGAAATGACAAAAAGTTTGTGAGTTTTTTTTTTTGGATATTAAAATGATATCAAATTACAACCCTACAGATTAGATAATGAAGCCCTAATGCTTATACAATACTTATGAAACACAATGATTTTGTATAAAACCACTGCTGATTTTTTAGCAGAATTGTCTAGATTTTTCTTGTTTGGTTTATTTGGATTTTTTTTGGCCATAGTTTTTGTTTGGTCTACTTTTGTTGTAAAAAAAATTGTGTTTGCAAACCATACTAAAATTTATGTTGGTCCAATTATAATTTGCTTTTGGCAATGGCCGCGGTTTTGGAACCTCGTCTCAAGTTGCAATATGTGGAATTTACTTACCAAAAATTTTATGGTATCAATAATTACCAAAGCCTTCTTGTTCGGGAAACGTTGTTTGCCCTCTTTAGTGAATCGATGAGCAACTCTATTGCGGGCGAAAATACCTCTACTATAATGATAGATGGGTGTAAAAAAGTTATTGATGAGAAGAAGAACGTTGTCGTGCTAAGTTGAATCACCAAAAATATGTTTAAGGTAAATACATATCGTTGTTCTTTTTAGTAAAGTCGTGTGGCTGTTTTTTTACCTCTTGTTTAGCAAAACACACGTTGTTGTTATTTTAGATATATAAAAAATCATATTGCTGTTTTTTTAGCAAAAGGCATTGCTGTTTTTTTAAACACATTTCTGTTTTTTTTTCCTTTTTCTTGTTCATGACTATTGTTTATGATTTTTTTTAGGAGTTCCCTTCTTATGAGAGTCGAGCACTTTCTTCCATGCAAAAGACAACTTGAGATGTATTTGGACGAACCAATGAGTGAATTAAAAAACAATGGGACGTTTTAAGTTTTTGGAGAGGTCATCAATACCGATACCCCGATCTTGCTTCCATGGCTCGTGGTGCATTAAGCGTCCCAGTTTCTACGGCTGCATCTGACTCGACTTTTAGTAATGGTGGTCATGTGCTTGATCAATATCGCAGCTCACTTAAACCTGAAACCGTGGAGGCCTTGATTTGTACTAGAGATTGGCTTTTTGGTATTGAAGGTAAACTTATCTCTTTGTCCAATTTATTTTTTTAATTTAAAATTTAGCATTTGTTAATCATTTTGGGCTTCTTACTACTAATAAGGTGATTTGGAGCTAAGTTTGCATGAGCTCACTGATGATATCATACAATCGGATAACAAAGACACTGTTAATACAAGTTATTTTTTATGTTTTAGTATCATTCCATTACTATTTTGTGTTTATATGATGATTATTTTTTTTGTAGGGATGATGATAATAATGATGGTGGAAGAAAGAATGATGGAGAGTGCTTTTTTGATATGTTGCAGTAGCTGAAATTATTAACTCTCTTTTTTTTGGCATAATAGTTACTACTAGTCTACTATGGCTAAAAAAATATTTTGTTTTAAGGGCAGAAATCAAGATATTGTTAATTGTGCATGCTTCTTATTAATGATTTGTGATCCTTTTTTTGTGTGCAATTAAAGTCAAATTTTGGCCAAAAAAATTATAGTGGTTACCAATCTGCTATGAAGCACGGACTCGACACGCAATACGTGTTTCGACACGACACGCAACACGTGACACGTGATTTTTCTAAAAACTAGGATACGACACGCTAGGATGCGTATAATATATAATATATAATTAAATATATATAAAAGAAATAAAACAATTTTTTTTCATAAAATACATTATTTGAGCATTTACATAATAAAATTATGAAAATGGACCATACAAAACAATATTCAAACACACTTTGACATTAAAAATCATAAATAAAACATAATCACCATCACATTAGTTGCATTTAACATTCAAACACACTTTTTTTTGCTGTTTCTTTTATTTATTTAATTTTTTGTTGTTTCTAATCTTATTTTTTTTGCTGTAGTTGCATTAAATAAAGAGGGAGAAACAGCAAAGAAAAAAAAGCAAAGAAAAGGGAAAGAAAAACAGCAAAGAATGAAGAGGAAATAGTAAATAAAACAGGGACTAGCGTGTCGGGAACGTGTCGGGAGCGTGTCAGACTAAAAAAAAAAAGAGGACACTCTAGGATTCACATGTCCCAGCATGTCGGAGCGTGTCGCGTGTCCGACACGTGACAAACAAGATTCGTCGCCTCCGGGAGAGTGTCGGTGCTTCATAGCCAATCTGTTGGGTGCAAAATTGCAAATCAAAATGTGCGACAATAGTTAAATCATGATCTTTTTTGGAGTGCAATTAAAGGATGATACAAGGAAAATCTGTCGGGTAAAAATTTAAAATATGCTATTATAGTTAAACTGTTACCTTGGGTGCAATAAGAAATATATTTTAGCAAAAAATCTGTTACGATAAATCGGGTCGTGTTGTGTTAACCGGGTTTAACAGGATAAAATTATAAATCGTGTCAATCGTTGTGTCGTGTTAAAATTGGGTCGTGTTCATGTTAGGAAAAAATAACACAACTTCGTGTTCAGGTTTATATAAGGATGTGTCGTGTCGTGTCGGTCCTAGACCCGACCCAATTACACGAATTGTCACCCCTATGTCGTGTATTAAATAGGTCGTGTTCGTGTCAAGTAAATAAAACGCGGTTTCGTGTTGTGTCGGGCCCAAACACAACCCAAGAACACGAATTTGCCACCCCTAATTTAAGCCTTTACAAACCATTTGGAAGGCTGGGGATCCTACGCAAGTACTATATGTGGTTGGAGGCAAAAGAGGTAGATTAATACTTGTGACTTATTCCACGGGAAAAGACCACATATCTTATACACCCTCGATGATGTCGTCTTTGTAAAGAGCATGGTGAAAGTGCTGACCACATGTTACTGAATTTTACCTATACTAAATTTGTTTAGCGAATTTTGAGAAGTTGGATATATGGGTGTTTTTCCCAAGCCTTGGTACAATTTTCTTTTGATCAAGTGTGGGAGGGTGGGGAGGAGAGGATTCTATTTAAGATAAGGTTTCAAAGCTTTACATCTATGTGCTGTTTTGGCTCTAGCATGGATGCTAAGGCTGTAGCATAATTCAAGATTTTTTACGATGTGAACGTAATTTCACGAAGCAGATGCCTTGTTTATGATGTATCATTGGAAACAGTCTGTTATTTAAGGTTACTGGGTTCTGTTAAACAGCTTTGGTTTGACCAGTTGGTCAGCTGGAATGATTGGAGTTTTTTTATGTGTCTTTTTGCAATTCACTTGGCTTTGTGTAATGCTTGAAGCCTCAGTTTTTAATTCTACTGATTTCATCGATATTAACAATAATACTTAGGAAAGGCATAGGCCTTAATTAACGTGGATGAAAAACATGATAACTTGTGGTTCAACATGAGGTACAGTACTACATAGATCACAATGGAGACACGTCATATAGCCTTATTCCAAATAATTCGAGTAAGGCTTTGCTGAGCTGAGTTGAGTAGGTATTCAGCTATAATCTTCAAACATCAGGTCAGACAATTTCAGCTGATATGTGCTACTAGTAGCCTACATCAGCAGCAGTTCAGTTATTCCAAAACAAGAAAGTAGCATTTACCATGTATTTCTTTACCACTCAAATACACATACAAAATTTGCTTACCCGTTTTAGGATTCTCAAGAGTAGTATCACAATCATGCATAAAATAATACAAGGATTATATACACGACACAACTGATACAACAATCATATAAATTATATAGTAAAAAAATATTCCAATATTGAACACTGCACATGAAACATAATCAAACTTGATGTGAATTAGAAGTTTATGGGCTATTTTTAATATTTTTAGGATTTCGTGGCAATTTTGTTATTTTCTTTTATTTTCCTTATTTGGTTGTATTTTTCTTTTAGTAATTGTTTACATGGTATCTAGGGAAGGAAGTAGTAAAGACTATTAAGGGAATATTTGCCATTAGAATAATAGCTTAGAGCCTAAACTACTTCCCCCCTATAAATGCCCTATATTGTAGCCTCATTTGGGGTATTCTACCGATTTGAGAGTTTATGAAAGAGAGTTGAGACATGAGATATCTTCATCTTATTTCTCATTTAGCGTTATTTACGTCAATTGCTATCAGAGCCTTGGCTCCACCCGTTGTTGTTGTTGTTGTTGTAAAAAAATACAAAAAAATTGTAGACAACGGCAAATGGATTTTAAGAGGAGATATGCTCCCGTGCAAGCTCTCATGGATCGATTCGATGGGGTCTTGAACCACCTCTTAGCACGACTTGACAATCTTGAGGCTCGCCTCCCTTCCTTCCACCGGACCACCACCACCCAAAACCCTAACCCTAACCCTAGCCACCACAATGTTTCAACCCAAGCTTCCGCAACCATCTCCACCCCCTACCCCAAAAAAAAGCTGCCCCAACAAACCCTAACCCGACATCCTCAGATCCAACAATGACCAAGGGTGCCGACAGTGGCGGTTACCGAACGGAATTTCACCAAAATAATCAAACAGTGCAGATCGGCCCTCTAAACCATCCTACGGTGGTCGGCCTTCATCCTAGCAAAAGCAGGTCTGCAGGAACCCACTTCGAGCAACATTTTTCTGGCCGAAATCAACTAGGGGTGGTCGGAATTTACTCAAATTCAGGCAGGCTTGAGCCCTCAAGATCCACCGAAAAGCTGGTATTTGACCCTGGAGGAAGCCTTTTATAGTTGGTACGAGAAAACAAAGAGAGACGAAGAAGTTCGAAGAGAAAAAACAACGAGATGGACACTTCCCTAATTTTCAGAAAACTCATTTTGACCCCCAAAAGTTTTTGTCTCTATTCAGCAAATTTTGAAAACTTTTCACACGATTCTCCAACTTTTGAAAGCTCGAGGACAAGCTTAGTTTTAAGAGGGGGAGAATGATGAGAATTAGAAGTTCATGGGCTATTTTTAGTATTGTTAGGATTTTGTGATATTTTTGTTATTTTCTTTTATTTTCCTTATTTGGTTGTATTTTTCCTTTAAGAGGGGGAGAATGAAATGAATTGTTTACTTGGTGGCAAAGGCTATCAAGGGTATATTTGTCATTAGAATCATAGCTTAAAGCCTAAGCTACTTCCCCCCTATAAATGCCCTATTGTAGCCTCATTTGTGATATTCTACCATTTGAGAGTTTATGAAAGAGAGTTGAGACGTGAGATAACTTCATCTTATTTTCCATTTGGCATTATTTACATCACAAACACTCTCTGCGCTGGCTGACCTGCTGCTCTGACAACCAAACAGATCTATCTAAATCACTGTAGTCAGGATCATTAAGTGATAACACATAGGACATCCCCATATAGGCCCAACTAACTCAAAGGCAGCCAAGGACGACAGAGGACCTTAGCATTGTTAAGCATAAGCTTTAAACCCCCAGCAGACGAGATCCAAGTGGACCCAAAACAAAGAACCAGAAAAAGGGTAGAATGAGGCCAACTTGACAGAAAATAGGGGGATATATCATCTGGCTTTTAAACATTCCAAGAAAAGTTAAAAAGGAACCTTGTAAATATTTGAGAAACCCCTTCACTCAGATTGTACAGGTGTCCACATAGAAAGAGATGTATTCATATAGAGATTTAAAAACTAGATAAGTAGATACATAAAAATATACCGAGAATAACTAAAAACAGTTCCTCTTTAGCAGCTAAGTTTCTTAAGGTTCACTACAGGCTAGAGCCATGTCAACATCAGATCAGATAAGGTAACGTAAATTCATTGCTGTAATTTGTGTTGAGGAGGAAGACTTCAACGGTGGACTCTTCTTAAGGAGCTTACTACAGAGGAAATTTTTTGGGTCCTTCACACAGCAAAGATGGAGAAAATAAAAGGGAGAAAAAAGAAACCCTGCCCCATTAGGCCAGCAATACTGACTACTATGGGTTTTTTCATCTTTTCACATTATCATTTCAAGGCAGGTCTCATCTATGGGGATGTCATGAAGAGCCAGACAGAAGGCAGAGAGAGAGAGGGGGGGGGGGGGGGGGGGGGGGGGGGTAGGGGGAAGAGAGAGAGATTCTACTACACTTCAAGTATCATGTTCACAAATACACTTTTATATCATTGTCTATTCTCTCTATTTCTCAATCAATATGGAGTTCTTTTCTTATCCAAGTTCTTATCATGTTGAAACAGTATACCTACTATGGGTTTCTTCATCTTTTGATATTCTATCAATTCAAGGCAGGTTCTATGGGGACAACATGCAGGAAGATCCAGACAGAAGGCCCCATATATATATATATGTGTGTGTGTGTGTGTGTAGATTCTATTACACTTCAAGTATCATGTTCTTTTAATGATTGCATGATTCACAAATACAATTTTTATATCATTGTTCGTTCTCTCTGTTTCCTAATCAATATCGAGTTCTTTTTCTTATCCCATTTCTCATCATATTAAACAATATAATCACCTGAGTGGTTAAAATTAACTCGGTAGGACTCAAATATTGATTTGTGCCGTGCTCAGAATTGCGCCAATAGTAATTCTCTATCTCCCCATTAACCAACAAGTAATTTCTTATGTCTCTTCCCACTACAGAAATAATGTGCCCGTAACAGTAAGTGAAACCGTGCAAGCACATTGGTGAGTAAGATTCATGGTTCAAAGTAAAGACGGAAACCGAGACTATGGCCGAGTTGACTAGGTATCTGTGGTTGCTGATCCGATTTCGTGTGTTATGAGTTAAGTTTTAGACCTTTTTTTGTGCTATATCACAAGTATCAGCCCATATTGACGATATATCGGTAGTATCAGGCTATATCTGTAATATATCAGGTGAGACGGGATAAGTCATTGAGCCTCGATCTCTATCTCTCAGCTTCTAACTCATTCAACTGAGCCTCAATTTTGCATCAATGTCACAATCAAAGCAGTTTGTTCCAATTTGGAGCAAATCAAAGCTTAACGCTCTTTTTGTATTGACTTAATTTGTATCAAAAAAATATCATTATTTATCTCTATCTTTGTTTACATAAACCATGTTTTAAAAATTGCATCATTACTCGATTAGTATATATTAATGTTTGTTATTTGCTTAATGAATAATAAGTAATATTATTACATTTACAAAGAATATATTTACTTATACTATATTAATTATCATTATTTAATTAATTAATTATAAGTATTATTATTACATTTACAAAAAATATAATTTATATTTAATATATTATAATTGGTACTTTTTTTCTTTAGAAAATCTTATATACCTTCTTTATGAAGTTTTGTGTCTTATTAAACTATTTTGCCCTACTTATTATTAAACTATTGTGAATATTGCAGTGTGACACGGCACCAATATGCTATGCAAACTAAATAATGGTTTTGTACTTGTCTAAATGAGCCATATTTTGATTCTTATTTCTTTTAAATTAGATGGAAATGGGCCATATTTTAGGGTTTTATTATTCATTTTATTTTCTTTTGTATTTTCTTTTATTTTATTATTTGTATTTTCATTTATTTTGCTTTAGTATTTAAGGGTAGGGAGCAGTAATGGCATTTTTGTAATTAGAGTCTTAGCTTGAAGCCTAAGCTACTCCTCCCTTTTACATATCCCCATGTAAGCCTCATTTGAGGCACCCTTGAATTTTGAAAATAGAAATGAGTGTTTTTCTCTCTGAAAGTGTGTGTTAGATATTTGTAGGAGTCTTTTAACGTGTAGTTTACGTCAAATTGGTATCAGAGCAGGTGTCACTCCACACTGGTGTTGGTGTATCGATGTATTTATATCAAAAAATTGTACACTACTCTTCAATGGTTCCAAAGAGATCCAAACAATTTTTAGAGTGAAAACGAGAGTTGGAAGAGATGAAGCAACAAATGGCCCAAGTGGCCCAAGTCCTCTCTACCCTAAGACAAAACCCCAACCCTAATCTTCCTACCACTACCATTCCCCACCCTGCTAGCCTAAACCCTAATCCCACATTCCCTACCCCCTGCCCAACACACCGCTGCCCTAACCCTAGCCCCTACCCCCGCCAACCACCCCAGCGAACCCCAAACCCTAACTGACCCCTACCCCAGTCCCCCTACCTCCAAACCCTTTCCGTCGTCACCCCTAGTAAACCCCCTGCAGCTACAGACCTAACCCATAGCCCACCCGCACCCAAACAACCCCCTTGCACCCATCGACCTTCAGACCCAACCCCAACCCGCTGCCGACCCAAACCCACACCCCCTGAACCCAGAAAACCCCAACCAAACACCCCAGCCTTGCCCCTACCCCGACCCGACTCCATTTAGCCCTCGTTTCCCCCATTTAGCCCTCCAACCCTCAATCTGCCCCAGCACCCTTTCAAACCCATTTCTTTTACCCCACGGCAGCCCACTCCTAGGGTTTTACTCTATTTGTGCCCATTATCTGTTTGGATCATCAAATCCAAGCCCAAACAAACCCTTCTAAATGCTCCAAAGCCATGGTTTTTGACCCGGGTGGAATTTTCTAGGTTTTACTTGGGTGAAGAATGTGGAGAAAAAGAGAGAAGATGAAGAAATGAAGACCAAAAATTGTGGGATGGCACCCCTCGATTTTCAGAAATTAATTTTTGATCCCCACTAGTTTTGGGCACAATTTTTAGAATTTCCTCACGAATCCCCATTTTTTTTAACGCTCGAGGACGAGCTTGGTCTTAAGAGGGGGAGAGTTATTTTAGGGTGTTATTGGTCATTTTATTTTATTTTGTATTTTCTTTTATTGTATTATTTCTATTTTCATTTGTTTTGCTTTAGTACTTGAAGGTAAGGAGTAGTAAGGGCATTTTTGTAATTAGGATCTTAGCTTGGAGCCTAAACTATTACTCCCCTTTAAATACCCCCATGTAAGCCTCATTTGAGCCAGAATTGAATTTTGAAAATACAAAAAAGAGTGTTTCTCTCTCTAAAAGTGTATGTCAGATATTTGTAAGAACCTTTTGACGTGTAGTTTACGTCAAAATTTCTATATTTTTCCAAAAAAGTTTGGGTTCTCAAGATAGTGTATCGTTGTGTACCACCCGTTACCGTGACCGAATTAAAAAATGAGCATCCAATTCATAGACGGATCCGAATATCAACATTCTTCATCAATCAAGCCTCTTGAAGGCTCGATAGATCGCGCAAGTGACAGGCTATGTCGCGCGAAGGCTCGCTTGAAGTATTTTATCAAACAACATGCTACTGTTTTAGTTTTTAAACTCGTTTGATAGATCGCGCAAAAGGTGGTTCAAACGACATCACATGTCGTTCGAGCGACCTAGCTTTCTCGTTCAAGCGACGTCGCCGACTCAATTTTTCAATAACTTCGTGTTAAATGAGTCCATTTTGCTTCAGAAGACCTAAGTTTTTCATTCTATGAAAACTGCTTTTGTAGAATTTGTGTCTTCTGACTTTTTGAGGGTTTTTAACTTTGTTTTGATTCACAAATCATCCCAATAGCTTTAGTGAATCAATTTGGAACCCAAGATACAATTTTGCTGGAGTTTCTCTTGTAGAGAAGATTTCTCTGATGCTGATTTGGAACCACTTGAGGGAGGTGTTGGCTGACTACGAATGCGGTCAATTGCAAGTGCTTGAGGGTGTTCCTTGCTGAAGACAGAACTGCGTGTTCTTGTGGGTTTGCTGCGGTTAATCCATTTCTGACTCTAGGCTGAGGTCTATGTGAGTATCTGCGGATATTAATTGCAGATTTCATTGTGTATGTAAGTTGCGATTTACCGCTTCATATTGAAATAAAAGGTTTTACCCGAAAGGTATTGTTTCCTAAAATCTGTGTCAGCAATTTATATTTATTTTGTAATGGCATGATTTATACACCTAGATGCATGTGTTAGGGTTTAATTAATTTGGATCAAAAATTGACATCTAGTTAAATAAGTTTAAAATTGGAAGTTTGCGAATCCACATATAATCAATATCACAGAGCATTCTCACATTGGCATAAGAGCTTTTCAAGCCATTTTTACCTAGCCTTTTCAAATTGGTATCAGAGCAGGTTGCACTAAGTTATTTTGTGTGATCCTTGTTCCGCAAAATTTTTGTGATATTGATTTTTTTTTTAAATCTGATTTTTGAAAATTCGCAATGTTTCTGAATGAAAACTTATATAATCGGTTGTCAGTTTTTTACGGGACTAATTATGCCTATTAGAAAGCCCGCATGAAATCTCGTTTAAAAGCAATCGATGAGCGAGTTTGGGCTGTTTGTGAAAGAGGGTGGACTCCTCCCACTGGCACCGCTAATAATGTCACCAATCTTAAACCTGTGACTGACTGGACTGAGGACGAATTTAAATAGAGCACTTTTAATTTTCGTGGGCAAAGTGCAATTTCTGGGGTCGTCGCCCCTGACGAGTTTAACGTATTATGACGTGCACTAAGTCAAAAGAAGCATGGGATGTTTTACAACTTACCCATGAAGGCACGACTACAGTAAAAGACTCTAAATTGCAAAATTTAACTACTGAATTTAAAACGATAACCATGCTTGATTCTGAGTGTTTTGATGACTTTTATGCACATTTGTCTGATATTGTCAACACTAGTTTCAATCTTGGTGAACACATTTCTGATGCACTAGTGGTTAAAAAGATTTAGAGATCGTTGCCTAAACGTTTTATCTCAAAAGTGACTGTTTTGAATTCCTTAGGAAATTTGAGCAATCTTAAGTCAAAAGAACTGGTAGGAGACCTCCAGACATATGAAATTGATATGTTTCCTGATATTGTCAAGCCTAAGGATAGAGAGATAGCACTTAGAGCCCAGTCTAGGAAGAATGAGGAAGTGTCCAAGAGAGAGAAGAAAAAGAAAGTGAAAGTTTGTGAGTCAGAGCCTGAGGGAGAATTTGATTTTGATATGGCCTTGCTTGCTAAAAATTTTAAAAAGTTTCTCAAATTTTCCAAAGAAAATTCTTCCAATAAAAGATTATTTAAGAAAAATAAAAAGAAAGATGAGGACAAAGAGAGCGGTGAGAAAGAGGAAGAGGAAGAGAATGAGAATGAGGAAGAAGAGAGATGTTTTGAATGTGAGGGCAAGGGGCATAGGGCGTTTGAGTGTCCCACGAGGCTAAAGAGAAAGGCCAAGAAGATTGCCATGCTAGCCACTCTGAGATGAATCTTCACATGGGATGCGTGTTGCATTTTTAGCTAGTCACATGAGCACACCTGCTTTGTCTCACGACGATGAGGATACTTGTGCACATGAGAGCCCGAGGATGATGATTTGAGTGTTTCTAACGAGTGTAAGAGTGAGTGTGCTAGTGAAGGTGAAAGTGAGCTCCAAATTGCGTTTAGAGATTTGTACGCCGAAACTTTAAAGACGAAGAAGTTGAATAAGGAATTAGGTCTTAGGGTGTTACATTTGGAGAGAGAGAGAGAGATTTTGAGAGGATTTGAGGCGTCGGCAAGTCAACTCGAGAAGGTGAAGGTTACTTTGAGTGAGCAGTTAATCGTCGTAAGTCGGGAAAAGAATGAACTTGAAGCCCGTGTGGTCCAATTGGAGAGAGATTTCGAACGACCCCAGAAGGTAAAGGTCACTATAGAGGATACATTTAAGAAGGTTGGAATGATGCTCCACGGTCCCACTTTGGGCAATGTTGAGAGATTAGGAATAGATCATGACGGTGAGTTTACTTCCCATGTTGCACCCGAGCCGGTTCTCGAGTTTGTGATTGATCCATATGGCTCTCAACCCAACCCGCCTAGGCGTCCTATTCCGGAGAGGAGAATGCGTCCTAGACGATTTAGGAGAGATCTTTCGAGGACCATGTATGTTTGCACCCATTACAAAAAGAGAGGACACCTTAGGGAATTTAGCTTTAAGTTGGGTAGTGTGTCGCATAGAGTTTTGCCACGTGTTCCCACACACGCATCCACACATGATGCTCCGGATGATTACATGAGAGAATTTGCACATATTAGGGAGCAAGTAAAGTTTTTGGTCAAGACTTCACATGATTTGATGGATGTTTTTCATAGGATGTCACCACCATTGGAAAACTCCACCACACCTAACGGTTGAGGTTTAGACTTGTTTGCTAGCATAGGATGATTTTCAGGATGATATTTTATGTCTATTGCTAGTGTGTACCATTTTTGTATTTAGATTTTCTATTTTTGATATATTTTTCGAAAAACCAAAAAGATTTTTGTTTTTGAAAAAATTTTGGAAAAATACAAAAAGGTTTTCTATTTTTTTTTAGAACAAATTTGAAAAGGGCAAAAAGATTTTATTTTGATAAAATTTTTGGAAAAAAGACAAAAAAGAGTTTTTGATTTTGTTTACACCGTTTATGGATGGACATTTAGGATGACCAAGTCACAACATCATTCCATATCCATGTGACTATTCCATAGTGTTTTTAGACAATACATCATTTCATTCATGTGCTTTATAATGTTTGGAGTCATTAAGATGAGATTTAAGATTACAATCTACATGTTTAACACATGATTTCCTTTAATGCACACTTGCACGGATTTGTTTGATTATTGTACTTGCCTATCATATTTTGGTCGAAGTGTTTCCATCTCAATCCTGTCTTTAAAACGAACCATATGCGATACACCTTGACAATGAAAGTTGTGCATGTAAGAACCGTTGCCCGTGAGGAATTTGTTTAATATGAAAAATGATGTGTACACAGGAAAAGGCTGCGAGTAAATAATAATCATGTCGTGAAAGCCACCGTTTAAAAGAGCTCGAGAAAAGAAATTTAAGGCAATAAAAATAATCATATGCCAAAAGAAGGCCAATAGGATTTCTTTTAGTTGAGAAAAAAATAGAAATCCCAAAAGAACTTGAAAAAGAAATATATATTTGAGGGAGTTTGGTTGGAAAATTTAATCAACGGGTTTGCACGTCCTGACAAAGTCTTGAAAAAGCATTAAATAGTTTTAGACGTTATTGTGTGGAAATCATTTTAGATTTTGATTTGTTGATTTGATTAAGTCAATCATTTGAATTCAACAATTTTTACACCTAAGGATGATTGTGAAGTTCATTCGTTAGGATTATCCATAATCATCGTGCACATTTGTTATGTATATTTGAGTTGATTTACCTATTGAATATGTTCACACCCATTCATTCCGTTTCCAAGATTTGGTTATCTTAGTGTAAATTCATGGTGTGAATTTTTTTGTAAATTATTTTTTGAAAATTTTGAAAAATCAAAAAAATAGTTTGTGAATGCTTTCCAGTTTTTTCTTGATGATTATAGTTGATTTGCTTTGCTTGTCGTGACACTCCATGCTTGGTTAATTTATTCTTTTCCTTGTCTATTTCGGACAAATAAATAAGGAGAGAACGAATTATGATTTAACGGAGGAGTTTGAATTATGGGGGAGATTTGAGAGTTGATCTTTGTTTTGATTTATGTTTATCTCTTTCAAACTTGATACGTCACGAAGGTTTTTGTTTCTTGTCTCATGTGTGTAGGTACAAAAGTTGAAGATCAATATTTTGCACACCCTGATGATGACAAAGAAAAGTTGAAGATTTGAAGAAAGTTTAAGACTTACATTTTTAGTACCCTTTCAGTTTTTGGTTCATGGGAGGGTATTAGATTTGTATAGGACATTTGATTTGATAATTCGGATGTTTTTAGTTTGTACCGGCATAGGCATAGGGGGAGATTTGTAAGGACATATTTTACATAGTCCACTTTACATTAGAGTATGTCGTATATAATTCGGATGTTTTTAGTTTGTACCGGCATAGACATAGGGGGAGATTTGTAAGGACATATTTTACATAGGCCGCTTTACATTTAGAGTATGTCGTATACCGCTACAACCGTCGAAGAAAAGTTCTAGTCCAATCATGCATCAAGACGGATCCGAATATCAACATTCTTCATCAATCAAGCCTCTGCAGGATAGATTTTGGTAAAGTTGTGTTTAAGTCCCTTAATGTTTCATTTAAAGTGTTAGGATAATTATTATAAATGTTTTTAAACATATAAGGCGTCATTTTTCGTCAAAAGAATTTTTTCTAAGTGTTGAAGCGAAGTTTTTATAAAAATTATTTTTCGTTGATGTAGTTCAAACGGCATGTCAATGTCGTTCAAGTGACATAACAAAGTCGTTCAAACGACAGCTTCAGGCTATGTCGCGCGAAGGCTCGTTTGAAGCTCGCTTGAAGTATTTTATCAAACGACATGCTATTGTTTTAGTTTTTAACCTCGTTTGATAGGTCGTGCGAAAGGTGGTTCAAACAACATCACATGTCGTTCGAGCGACCTAGCTTTCTCGTTCAAGCGACGTCACCGACTCAATTTTTCTATAAATTCGTGTTAAATGAGTCCATTTTGCTTCAGAAGACCTGAGTTTTTCATTTTACGAAAACTGCTTTTGCAGAATTTTTGTCTTCTCACTTTTTGAGGGTTTTTAACTTTGTTTGATTCACAAATCATCCCAATAGCTTTAGTGAATCAATTGGGAACCCAAGATACAATTTTATTGGAGTTTCTCTTGTAGGGAAGATTTCTCTGCTGCTGATTTGGTACCAGTTGAGAGAGAGAGGTGCTGGCTAACTACGACTTTGCGGTCAATTGGGAATGCTTGAGGGTGTTCCTTGTTGAAGATAAAACTACGTGTTCTTGTGGGTTTGCTGCAGTTGACCCATTGCTGACTCTAAGCCGAGGTCTATGTAAGTGTTTACGGATATTCATTGTAGATTTCATTGTGTATGTAATTTGTTGTTTACCTCTTCATAGTGAGATAAAAGGTTTTACCCGAAAGGGGTTTTTTCGAAAATCTGCGTGTCAGCAATTTATATTTATTTTGTGATGGCATGATTTATACACCTAAATGCATGTGTTAGGGTTTAATTAATTTGGATTAAAAATTGACATCTAGTTAAATAAGTTGAAAATTGAAAATTTGCAAATACACATACAATCAATATCACATAGCATTCTCAAATTGGTATAAGAGCTTTTCAAGCCATTTTTACCTAGCCTTTTCAATAGTGATATAGGTTGAAACGTAAGTTCTAGAATCCAAATTCTGACAACCCCGTTCCTCGGAATCATTAATGAAAATATCAAATTACCTTGTATTCAGGATTATCTCGGGTGCGAAGAAGCTCCATGCCAAATGCCTAAATGATAAAGCAGGTACAAACTCAGAACTTAATGCAGGATCACAACAGGTAAGGCAAAATTAAAAGACGCATAAGGAATGAAGTAAATGTAAAATCACATGAAGTCTAGCAACATTAAACTACAATGGTCATGATCAATGTAAGATTTCTAGATTTGCCACGGAAACTCTCACCTTCTCGTAAAAGTTTATAGCACGATCAAGATCTCCAACTCGAAGCATCACTTGACATAGCGGCTCGGGTGTAGGACCCCTCTCTAGAAGTTCAAACTTATAGCCATCAGGATCTTCAATAAACGCAATAACTGTATTGCCACCTTTGACAGGACCAGGTTCCCGGGTTACTTTGCCACCCTTGGCCTTTACAAGATCCACACTCTTAACAACCTATGCACAACCAACATCTGTTTTGAAGTATTTCAACTGAATCTGAAGTGTTTACAATTAAGGAACATTTTTTTATTTCAATTCACATACAATCCAATAAAGAAGTTTGCTATAGCATTGTGGTCTATGAAGCACGGACTCGACACGTAATACGTGTTTCGACACGACACGCGATACGTGATTTTTTCAAAAACTAGGATACGACACGCTAGGATACGTATAATATATAATATATGTTAAAATATATAATATATATTTAAATATATATATTAATGAAATAAAACAGATTTTTTTTTCTATAAAATACATTATTAGAGCATTCTTAACATGAAATTATGAAAATGGACCATACAAAACAAAATTCAAATACACTTTAACATTAAAAATCATAAATAAGGTAGAATCACCATCACATAAGAAAAAAAAAAATTAAAAATAAAAATAAAAAAGTGTCATTTTACGTGTCCCAGCGTGTCGACAACGTGTCCAAACATGTCCAAGCGTGTCAGCAACGTGTCCCAGCGTGTCGGAGCGTGTCGCGTGTCGGACTCGTGTCAAAGCTGACTCGTGGCTTCCGGGAGAGTGTCGGTGCTTCATAGACTGCGGTTGTTCACACCTTCAAGATTCAACAAATTTAATGGAAATGACAAGATTTGTTTATGCTAATATGTTCACAACAATGTCCACGCAGCTAAAGGACAAGTATTGAGGTCCAACCATAAATATGACACAAAAGGAAAACATAAATGTGCATGGATACAGGGACCCACCAAAGAGTGACAGCTGCTAAAAAAGTATAAATACTCCCTCCGTCCAAAATAATAGTACTTCCTTTTTGAAACATAGTATATAAAAGTAGGTGAAATTACAAGGTTATCCGTCCTACCAATACCTATGGATCCAAGTGAAATTACAGAGTTACCCATCCTACCAATACCTATGGATCCAAGCGCATGTTTTGCATTCCAGAGGTATTCATAATTTTAAGAGAATAATTGTGGAAAGTGAAATATTTCCTTAAAATGTTTTACTTTCAAATTCAGGACTGAAGGAGTATAACAAAATTTATGGTTTTAGGGTTCAGTTGATAGAATAAAACATGCACAACGTACTTTTAAAATAGTGTATCAGGCAAGTCTAGATGGGGGGGGGGGGGGGGAATCTCGAAAGAATTCACTAATTTTTTTTTCATTGTGAAAAAGTTCAGTGATCAAGAATATGAAATTCACATAATGTAAGGCATGTTCAAGTATATGTGATTGAAAAATAAAATAAACACAAGGAGGTTCACTTGCAACGGGGAAAACGTAAGAACAAGTATATATCAACAGCATAAAAATTCAAAAGAAACTTACATCATCAACGGCAATACCAAAATGGCCAAACCCAGATCCAATATCATACTTGTCAACTCCATAATCTGGCAGTATAATTAAGCAAAAACATAAGAGTCGATGGCACGTCACCTCAGCCTAAATATTTACCCGAGTTCACTATAAAGAAAAAGTAAAATGCATATTCAAACATTATAAATTTGATACATAGCAGTTCAGTCAAAATAAATACAAAATAGTTTTGTGATGGATTACTGTAAGTGAGTTCAATAACAAAGTGAGAATCTTCTGGCCCATATCCAAGAAAGGCATTTGTATATCTCTCCTCGGGTATGTCACGTTTCCGCAACAGCTTCATCCCCAGGCACTCTGTATAGAATCTGCAGCCAGCATATGAGTTACAATCAAGACCTAAGTCTTGGTGTTAATAACAATTACAAGATTGTGGCAGATTATAATGCAGAAATATACTTTATTGTCCTGTCCATATCGCCAACACGATACACAACATGCAGCATTCTTCTCTTGTCCTTTTTAACCCATTCTAAAGCATTGTCTTGGGTAGCAGCCGTGCTAGCTTGTGCCATAGTTCCAGCAGTGGTAACTGCCATGCCATTCCCCCCTCCTCGTAACAACTTAGAAGCTTTTAGGCCAAAAATCTGGGACAGTGGAACTACTGGATAAACATACAAAATCATCAAGCCTGTGATATAATCATCAATTGATCCAATCATACGATTACTTTAAAATCTTTGGGACCAGGGTGAGAAGACCCTGTGACCCAGAATACATGAAATGAGAGCGCCGTGCTTCAGGTATTATACCTCAAAGGATCATATACATAAGATAATAATTATATTGCTATTGAAGATACAAATGATTTAACCATAATATAAATGTATCGGATATTCAACACGATGCAAGTCAACCACTTCGTAGGCTAGTCCCCTCAATCCCTTCAACCTAAGATGAGTCATCAGCTACTCTGGTATTGAAGTTTTCTTCTAATTAAGCTATAGTTAGAAAAAGCACAATTAAACATATTTAATCTCTAATAGTGTAATTTTGACTGATACAAACATCGAAGCATAACAAGGTTTGTTGATGATAAGTAATTATATGTCAAGTTTTAGATTTGAAATTGAAACCTTAGAACTCTGATGACTGGGCGGTAAAATGTAGTAACAAATTGAGAAGAAATTCAGAAATTAAGGAGAAAAGGCAACCAAAACTCCTATCTCCTGCTTTAGCTAGAGGGTGAATAAGGCTCAACGAAACCCTTCAATCAACATATGGGAACTTCATGTACATGTTAAATATACCTTCCATTTAGGATTTTCGTCAATTCCTTCTTTCAACAAATTTGCCAAGTTTTTGCAAGATTACAGTTAAACTATACAATAATAACTAAATAGCTCATAAATTTGCCCTGTTAGACTCCGTAAGTTTAATGTCGAGCATTATTGATGGGATTTTTTTTTACTTTACCTCCACAAATAATATTGTCATTAGATATAACCCCTACTTTTCAAAAATTTAAACTTAGCCTCCATCATGTACCTTATGCAATGACTCGCTTATATTTTATGCATACGCGGAGTAAATCTAATAACTGAACTTCTAAGGGATATCTCTAAATACAGCATTACCTCATAGGTAAAATAAATAAAAAATTATTTATAATGTTAACTTGTAAGGACAAGCTTCCGAATCGAATCAATTTGTATGTTTTGGCTTATTCCGTGTTTGGACAAAACCTTAATGTCATAGGTTAGGAATTGAGTGTGTTTACCTTTCAAGTCTATGACGTGTTTGATTGAAAATGATAGCAGTAAAGTTAGAGCATCTGCATCATCGTGTCATGTTTCGTCTTCAATGTTCAAGAATCTCTCAGGTGTGAATGCATATATTTTTTATCCTTGGATATTTATCATTGGGTGTTGTTTGCGGGTTGTTTTGAAAAGAGTTTTAAAAGGAAAAATATTTTTGGTTTTTAAGCCGTTCGACCGACTTTATTGTATTCGTTCGAACGAGATGCGAATGTAGTTAGAACGACCTTCAAACAAACATCAAACGAGAAATTTTTGTATCTCAGAAAAATATCGTTTGAAGCTCGTTTGAAGTATGTTCAAACGAGATTGGCATGTTCGTTCAAACAACTTCTTGTTTGGTTTTAAACGAGATTGCTTTTTCGTTTAAACGAACTCTTGTTTTCGTTCAAACTCGTCCTCGAAAAACGTGTCGCCTCAGAAAACATGTTTTCTATATAAAGAGGTCCTAGCATCCGTTTTTAAGGTGACTTTCGGCGAAAATCAGTTTCCTATACACATCAAAGAGCCTCCAATCCCTAATTTTCAGCCATCTTGTTTAAGATCCAAGTTTCACTACATATATGCTTTGAGATCTTTGTTTGCACACCTTAGTTTAAAACGATTTAATACTCTTCACATCTGAGTATTCGTTTCGTGCGGTGGAATTCGTACTTGCTGTCGTTTACACAAGGTGGATTCCGTATTGTGGTGTTGCAATGAAGAAGCGATGGACTCCATGTTCAGATCCGTAGACGGTTGTTGAGCCTGTTCGGTGGATACCGAAGCGTTTGTGGACTCACACATTGTGGCAACTTCGTGGGTGGACTCTTGTGTGTCACTGTGGTGAAGGTTGAGTAATGAAGAGCGTCAAGGCTTGTGAGGACGTCAAAGTCGTTGTATAAGTCTACTGTGCTGTACTTTGTAATTCCGTACATAGTGAAATATGCGTGGCTGGACTATCTTAAGGTTTTCCCGTTGTGGGTTTTCATCGTACATCGGCGTGTTGTGTGATTGAATTTATTTTATCTTGCTATCACCTAGATACATGTTTTAGGATAAGATAAATTGGTTAATCGGTTTAACACAACTTTAGTTTAATTAGTGCTAAGTTTAATTTGGATTAATTTGTTTGATTAAAATTAAATTTTAAAATTTTATAAATAGTGATTTGCTTCTTTTTTAAACCTTTTCCATACAGAATCTCTTTTGATTGGACTTACAAGTGGTATTAGAGCAGGTGTCTATAATTTGTTTAGGCATGAATCCGGACGATTTTTCTATAGAGGGTCAGTCGTTTTCTACGTCACCGATGTTTAATGGGTCTAATTACACGTACCGGAAAACGCATGTGAAATCAACACTCAAGGCTATATATGAGCGGGTTTGGTTAGCTGTTATCATGGTTCAAAGTCAAGGCCGATATCGCGACGATACGGCCAAGTTGCCTAGGTATCGGTGCTCACCGATCCGATTCCGAGTTACGAGTTGAGTTTTCAATTATTGATGTGAATCGACCCTATATCGGTAATTTCTCGGTAGTATCGGTGATATAGCGGTATAATCGGCCCATATCAGCGATATCGCAGTAGAATCGGCCCATATCGGCGATATCGCGATGGAATCGGCCCATATCGGCGATATCACAATAGTACGACCCATATCGGTGATATATCGGCCGAGATGGTACAAGTTACTAAGAATCTATGTGTGTGGGTTATTTGATCATCGTGTGGGTTTAATTTAGTGCGTTGTATATGTGCCAGTTTTTTTTTTTAAAGAATGCAAATGATCCAAATATTATTTGTTATTATTTTTTATAATAAAGTTCCCAATGTTATATTTTAAAATGTTATTATTTATAAAAAAACGTAAATGTTATTCTTTTACAAACAAATATACAACTGTAATTATTGTAAAAATAATATTTGTATCCTCTAAACATTTGTAAAAATAATATTTGCATCCTTTATGTAAAAATAACATTTGCAACACAAGTAAAAAAAAACATTTGCATCCTCTTTGTAAAAAAATAGCATTTCCATCAATTTAAAAAAAAACATTTGCAACCCAACAACAAAAAAAAATAATATTTACATTCCTTTTATAAAAAAATAACATTTGCATCATTTTTTGTAAGAAAATAACATTTGCATCCTTTCTGTAAAAAACGTAGTGTTTTGTCAAAATCACTATTTGTATCATCTTTGTGAAAAAATAACAATACGAAAAAAGAAACATTTTTATCCTTTTTAGGAAAATAGAACATACTTAAAAAACACATTTGTATCCTCTTACTAAAAATAATAGTAAGAATATAATAGTTGTATCCTCTTTGTAAAAAAAAATATCCTCTTACTAAAAAAGTAACATTTGTTTTTCTTTGTAAAAGCATAATGTTTGTATCCTCCGTGAAAAAAAATATTGATTTATTATGTAACATTGAATTTGGCAAGTTCGCAGCACGTCAATATAATCAATTGTACAATGTTATGCATATTAAAGGATAGTTTTAAACTTATCTGATTGGGTCCACATTGTTAATCGTATTTTTTTAAAATTTTTGAGATTTTTTTCGGAATTTTTTGCGCTCTCTAAATAGTGTATCTTTGCGTATCGCCCGATACCGCGACCGAGTTGAAAATCGAGTGGCCGATACCGGGACCGATACCGAGACTTTGAACCATGGCTGTTATTAAGGGGTGGACCCCACCCATGACTTTAATAGGCGAACTTCGTGTCCCTAAACCCGTAAAAGTTGGAGTGCGGATGAACACAAATTGGCTAATTATAATTCAGGAGGTTTAAATGTTTTTTTGTGTAGTCTCATCGAAGGAGTTCCGTCGTATTATGATGTGTGTAACATCCAAAGAAGTTTGGGATATATTCTAACTAACCCATGAGGGAACTAGTGTTGTTAAGGCTGCCAAACTCTAAAACCTCACCACTCAGTTTGAAACCAATAGGATGGAGGAGAGTGAATCTTTTGATGAGCTCTACGCTAAATTGTCTGATATTGTGAACTCATCTTTTAACTTGGGAGAAAGAATACCCGAAACCGAGTAGTCAAGAAAATCTTAAGGTCCTTACCTGAAAGATTTAATTCTAAAGTGTGGCTATTTTGAATTTCTTAGGTACTTTAGACTCTACGAAACTTGAAGAGCTTGTGGATGATCTTCAAACCTATGAACTCGACATATTTTCCTTCAAAAAAATGAAGAAAGATAAGGGTATTACTTTGAAAGTCCGAAAGGAGGAAACACTTGTTTCGAATGATGAGTCTGACATTGATTCTGATGACATGACCATGTTTGCGAAAAAGTTTAAGAAATTTCTGAAGTTTGAATCGAAAGATGAAAAGAAGTTTGAGAAGAGCAAGTTTAGTAAGGCTGTATAATTCTCTAAAATCGTAATGATAATTTTAAGAGGGATGAGTAGGATAGATGCTTTGGGTACGAGGGTTATGGGCATAGGGCGGCTGAGTGTCCCACTGAGCTAAGGAAGGAAGGCAAGAAGCCAAAGGCATACAATGCAACCCTTTGTGATAGTGAACCGGAAGAGGAACTCGATCCCCCCATTGAGCGCAACTACACCGCGTTCATAGCTAGTCATATGAGCCTTGATGAAAAATCTTTCGATGAAGATAATTCTGAGCATGACAATTCCGAGACCATTGTTTGTGATTCCCAAGTGAGTGGTGGTGAAAAGAGTGGTGATGAAGAAGAAGAAGAAGAAGAAGATGATGAAGAGGAGGAAAGTGACCTTCAAGTTGCCTTCCAAGAGTCATATGCCGAGACGATGAAATTGAAAAAGGCTAACTTGAAGTTGGAAGCTAGGTTAAAATAGCAAGCCATAGGGAATGATGAAAGTATATTACTTGAGGATCTTAGGGCACGTAAGAAGACTTTTAAGGAGAAGCTCACGTTTGTGGAGGGGGAGCGAGATAACCTTCGTGATTTGATGGAGATTTTGAAGAAGGACTCCCTAATTTTTTATGAGTCTCGTTGTTTGCTCGAGTCTAGGATTGTGGAGTTAGAAGAGAGATTGAGAGACTCGGGCAATGTCAAATTTGTGGATAAAATGTTAGGCACCATCCGAATCAAATATGACAATTATGGGATTAGCTTCGATTATCCAAATGCTTCCGCTACTAAAGCTAAGGCCATGCTTTTAAGAGAGTCGACCGTTGCTAAGGGCGTTACAAAAGGTCAACCCAAAAGTAACATTCCTCGTATCTTCACATGCACACATTGTGGTAGGAAAGGTCACCTTAAGCAGTTTTGCTTCGACCTTAGAAAAAGTCTTAGGAAGTCTAAGACTAGAGTCACTAAAGTTTTCAAAATCCAAGAAGGTCATGTCACACATATGTGAGTTAGGAAATCAGATTTGGAGGCTTTAAACATTAGACTTGTTGATTCTCGAATGCTTGTTGCACATGATACTTCTCATGCTAAATCTAACGGTTGTGTGTGTTTGCATGTTTTCATACACTAGCTTTTGTACATCATGTTATATGTGTTTGATAGTTGTATGTGGTTCGAGTCTTTTGTATTTTGATTTTCTCTTTCGAATCTTATTGTGAAAAATGCAAAAAGATTGTGTTTGTCTTTTGAGTTTTGTTTTAATGTGGTGTCATTTTTTTGGAAAATGTTTAAAAAACTCAAAAAGATTTTTTGTTTGTGTGTAGTTTGGTTTTACACGTTTTGTGTGGCATATCGGTGTAAATCCACTTCATTCCATGTATCCATGTGGCTAGGACTTTTGATTATGATTTTCAATGCTTAGGATTGTTCTTAATCATGCTTTCATGGAACAGTTCGACTTTGATTTGCTTAATGGATTCACTTTGTATATGCCTCCGCATACACATACACAAACTCTTTTAGATTTTAACTTCATATGTTACATGAGTTAAGTGAGGTGTTCTCCTATTAATCTTGTCATTATACATATCTATTTGACTATTGGGGATTTGTGCATATAAGAACTATTGCCCATGAGTTTGTTTGTTGTATTGAAAATATGAGTATGCACGGGAAAGGGCTGCGAAGGGAGAAATCTTCCTTGCGTGAAAAGCAACCGTTGGCAAACGCTTAAAAAAATTAAGAGGCAAATAAAAAGAATATACTGTCAAGGCCAAAAGTGTTTCATTGATGCTTCAAATAAATTGGTATCTTCAAAATGAGAGAGAAAAAAGAAAGGATTGAATATCTATAATTTTGAGGGTGTTATAAGTTGAAGATCAATGGGTTTGCACAATGAGTCCTAGTTAATTAATGTTTGGCGCTATTGATTTGAGAATCACCGATATTTTCAGGCCAATGTACATTGTGCTTGTTTGTCCATTATGAGTTCATTATGAGGCTAAATCTTTATTTGATAAAGTTAATACAGTCAAATAGAACTCCTTGGGCATATTTTGAGTAATTGGGTCATATTTCGCTTGTTGCAAGTTCACACCCCTTCACTCCGTACAACCTTTATTTAGATACATCGATACTATGCTAGTGTGAAAAACTTATGTGTTTTGTGTCGTGTTTGTAGTGTTTATACCTGTATATCTATGCATGTGTCATTGGTACATTTTGCATATTTATCGGTGTTCTAAAAGGCGCGCCTAGGCTTGAGGCTTGAGAAAAACGCCCCGCCTTTGAGTTTTTACGCCTTATTCTTGGTAAAAGGCTTAAGGGCACTTTTCTTAAAAACAAAAACGCTTTAGTGAAATGATATAGCCTTTTAAAGAGTTTTTTTTTTTTTAAAACGGACCAATATCTCATTCAAAACAATCAAAAGACAAATGGTATCCCAAACCTCCCTACCTCTCGTCCAAAAAAACGCGAGTTTTTTATTTTTTTTGTTTTTTTCTTAGTATTTAAAAAAATTAGTATTTTAGATTGCATATATTCAGACATATTTTAAGGTATGTACCATTTTAGTATTTTTAATAGCCTTGTTATAGTTAAAAATGTTAAAATATATTAAGAAAGGCCTAAACGCCTTCTTACCCCTAAGGCCCGCCTAGGCTTCTAAGGCTTAAGGCTTGGCCTCCACGCCTCGGTCAAGCCCTGCATTTTTTAGAAACTTGATATTTATATATATGGTATCGTTTGTTTTGAGTCTTTGCATTTGTATTTAGTCCATGTATGCCATATGTTTTTCCTAAGTTTCAACTAGTTACAAATTGGTATGCTTGATGATCATTTTCATATCTTATGCTTCAATTTTTGTATCAAAATTGGTATCATTTGTTCCTTGCTCGAATCAATTGTCATGTGTTGTCTCGTTGTGTTTGTCGTTGCTTGTCACGCTTTGCATGATATACTTGTTTTACCTTCATGCTGACCCTCGTTTTAATGGGGGGGGGGGGGGGGGGGGGGGGTTATATTGGATAGAAATGGTTTTATTATGCATCTTTATCTTTGTCTATTCCTTAACAAAAAAGAGGGGAAAATGGTATCCCAATCATTATAGTTGGTGGGAAATTTTTACCTTAGGGAAAGACGTCCCAACTTTGGTGGAGATTGTTAGACAAAGGGAAAGGGTTTATTCTTATGTGGATTTATATTGTTATATATTCTCTTTGCATTTGAAGGTGTGTTTAAGTGTGCAGGTTCGCAACGATGCGGCAAAGTTTACACAAGTGCAAAGCTACTCAACGTGAGTCTGTCAAGTGTCTGCACTTTTTTCTTTGGGGGTAGAGGATTGAGTCTTTTAGAGAGCTTGACGATCCATAGATTTTTATTTTGTGTTTTGTCCCGATATAGCCAAAGGGGGAGACTTGTAATGACAAACTTCTGAATCAAGTTAATTTGTATGTCTTGGCTTATTCCATGTTTGGACAAAACCTTTGAGTCATAGGTTAAGGCTTGAGTGTATTTGCCTTTCAAACCTATGACATGTTTAATTGAAGACGATAGCGATCAAGTTAGCGAATCTACATCATCGTGCCATGTTTTATCTTCAACGTTCAAGGATCTCTCAAGTGTGAATGCGTATGTCTTTTATCCTTGAATATTTATCATTGGGTGTTGTTTTTAAAATGTTTTATAAAATATTGTTTGAGGGTTGTTTTGAAAAGAATTTTAAAATAAAAAATATTATTAGTTTTTAAGTCATTTGAACGACTTTATTGCGTTCGTTCAAACAAGATGCGATCTTTAGAACCACCTTCAAACAAACATCAAACGAGAAATTTTTGTATCTCAAAAAAATATCGTTCGAAGCTCTTTCGAAGTATGTTCGAACAAGATTGGCATGTTCTTTTGAACGAGTTCTTGTTTGGTTCGAATGAGATTACGTTTCGTTCGAACGAACTCTTATTTTCGTTCGACCGAGTCCTCGAAAAACCTGTCGCCTTAAAAAATGTGTTTTCAATATAAAGAGGTCCTGGCATCAATTTTTAAGGTGACTTTCGGCGAAAATCAGTTTCCTATACACATCCAAAACCCTCCAAACCCTAGTTTACACCCATCTTATTTAAGATCCAAGTTTCAATACATATATGCTTTCAGATCTTTATTTGGGCACGTTGGTTTAATACTCTTCGTATTTGAGTATTCGTTCGTGCGATGGAATCCGTACTTGCTATGGTTTACACATGGCGGAGTCCGTGTTATGATGTTGCAGTGATGAAGCGATGAACTCCGTAAACGGTTGTTGAGTCTGTTCGGTGGATACCGAGGTGTGTGTGGACTCACAAGTTATGGCAACTTCGCGGGTGAACTTCGGCGTGTCACTATGGTGAAGGTTGAGGAACGAAGAGCGTGAAGACTTGCGAGGGCGTCAAGGTCGTTGTGTAAGTCTACTTTCATATCTTTGTAATTTCATACATAGTGAAATTTACGTGGTTAGACCGTCCGAGATTTTTCCCGTTGCAAAACAACACCAAAACATAATTCATATAGCGGCCTTCACATACATAATTCCGTGACATCCCATGGACTTTCAGTGTGTTTTAGTTAGCACTAGTATCAACTTATAATCAAAAAAGAATAATTTAGTTGCAAGCTAAAATTAATGAGACATGAAGTTATCATTCAAGCAGTTGAATACAAATAGTAGGGTTTGGGTTTATAGGACAAATAGAAGAGAGAGAGAGAGAGAGAGAGAGAGAGAGAGTGTTAGTTACCGGGGGTGAGATGATGTAGAGGGAGCCTTCTACAAGGGTTGTGTGAAACGCCGCAAAATCTCAGTGAGGAGAGAGAAGGACGAATGCAAGACGCCATCGGTATAATCCTCACCATCTCTCTCTCTCTCTCTCTCTCTCTCTCTCTACACATATATATATATATATATATATATGTGTGTGTGTGTGTGTGTGTGTGTGTGTGTGTGTATTGATTTATTTACCAGATGTAAAGAAAGGGGATGAGAATAAAGAGTGGGAAGGTATAATGAGCTAAGGAAGAAAGAAGAGCTTCTTTCTTTTGACACATCTACCCAGGATCTACCAAAATAATTAGATTTAATTACAGTTTAGTCACTTAAAGTTTAGCTTACTTTTAATTTAGGTCTTAATCTATCAATTGATTCACATAAAACCCTACAAAAGTAGGAAATCTTTTGAGTGTCAAAATTTTTCATTGCAAAATTTGGCCTAGCAAAATTTGGCAAGTTGGGTTGTTAGATAGCACTATTTTTTTACATGGAAAATCTATAGCGCCACCTCCCTCCTTTTCATAGGGTTATCAAAAAAAAAAAGTTAAGGACGAAAAGAGAAGAAACTCTAAAAATACAAAAGGCTTGCGAGTTCATTCAAACGAAGTCAGTAGGCTTGTTCGAACGAAACACCTATTCTCGTTCAAACGCCTTTCTAACAAAACTTACAGCGAGAAACCAGGGCAACCCAAATTTGCCTCGTTCGAAGTTCGTTGGATCAGGTTCTAACGAGAAGCCCGTTCTCGTTCAAACAACATACTCAATGTCATTTGAAAGTCCTTAAAAACTTTCTAAAAATATTTTAAACCATTTTAAAGCACTTTATAAAAATAACATCCAAAAATAAAATATTCAAGGATCTAAATAGATATGCATTCATACCTGAGATATCCTCGAAACTTTAAGACGAAACGTAGCACAAAACACGACACTATTAATGAATCTCTAAAACTTTGCTGCTACGTCTTCAACCAAGCACACTAAAGTCTTAACCTATGATTTAAAGGTTTTGTCCAAATACGGAATTAAGCCAAAATACATACAAATTGATTATATTGGAAATTTGTCCTGACAATGTATATTGGCCTAAAAAATAAGCCAGTGTACATTGGCCTAGAAAATATTGATGATTCTCAAGTCAATAACAACAGACATGAATTAACTAGGACTCATTGTACAAAACCCATTAATTTTCAACTTATAACACCCTAATATTTATAGATATTCAATATTTTATTTTTCTCTCTCATTTTAAAGATACCAATTTAGTTGAAGCATCAATGAAACACTTTTTTTCCATGGCAATATATTCTTTTTATTTGCCTCTTAATTTTTTTGGCTCTTGTCAATGATGCCTTTCACGCAAGGAAGATCTTTTCCTTCGTAGCCCTTTAACATGCACACTCATATTTTAAATAAAGCATCAAACTCACAGACAATGGTTCTTACATGCATAAACCCCCCAATCACATATATATGTATATGATAAGATTGTTAGGATAACATCTCACTTAGCTCATGTAACATGTGAAGTTAAAACCCAAAAGAGCTCGTGCATGGGTGTGAGGAGGTATATGCAGAGTGAATCTTCTAAGCAAATCAAAGTCAAACTAACCAATGCAAGTATGAATTAAAAACAATCTAAGCATTGAAAATTATAGCTAAATGTTATAGTCATATGGAAATATGGAAGGAAGTGGATTTAAACACACTGATATGCCACAAAAAAATGTGTAAAACTAAACTACACATAAATAAAAACATTTTTGAGTTTTTTATTAACACTTTCCAAGCAAGATACCACTTGAAAACAAAACTCAAAACACTCAAACATTATACAAGTAGCAAATACATATAATATGAAGTACATAAGCTAGTGTATAAAAACATGTGAACATAATCAACAATTAGATTCAACATGAGAATTATCACATCCAATCATTCGAGAATTAACAAGTCTAACATGTAAAGCCTTCAAATCTGATTTACTAACCCACCTAGGTGTGACATGACACTCTTAGGTTTTGGAAACCTCGATGACTCTAGACTTAGACTTTCGAGGACAATTTCCAAGATCAAAGAAAATCACTTAAGGTAACCTTTCTTATCGCAATGTATGCACATGTAGAGACGAGTAATGTTGCCCTTAGGTTGACCTTTTATAATGTTCCTATTGTCATTTGACTCTATCATGGTCATGGTCTTGGCTTTAGTAGCGGAAGCATTTGGAATATAAAAAACTTCATCTTTTATTCAAATGGTGCCTAACATTTTATCCAAATTTTTCGATATAGACTCCAAATCAAATTTGACATTACTCGAGTCTCTCAAACTCTCCTCTAACTCCATAATTCTAGACTTTAGCAAATGACTAGAGTCATAAAAAATAAGGGAATTCTTCTTCAAAATCCCCATTAATCCCCGAAGATTATCTCGTTCCCCCTCAACAACGTGAGATTTTCTCTAAGAGTCTTCTCACGTACCCTAAGATCCTCAATTAATATACTCTTATCATTACCTAAGGCACGTTATATCAACCTAGTTTTCAGCTTCAAGTTGTCTTTTTTTTAATTTTTTCATTTCTGCATACAACTCGCGAAGGGCATCTTAAAGTTCACCATCATTCTCCTCCTCTTTATCATCTTATTCTTCTCCATTCTCTCCATTATCACTCAATTGGGAGTCACACACAATGGCCTCAGGATTTTCACACATAGAATTATCTTTATCAACAGATTTTTCATTAAGGATGGCATAACTAATCATGAACATGGTGTAATTGCGCTTAATGGGAGAATCGGGTTCCTCTTTCAGTTCAATATCACTAATGGTAGCATTATATGTAATTGATTTCTTTCCCTCCTTCCTTAGCTTAGTGGGGCACTCGGTTGCCCTATGGACACACCCCTCACACCCAAAACATCCATTCGACTCATCCCTCTTAATATTATCATTACAATTTATAAGAAATTTTATAGCCTTGTTAGACTTATTTTTCTCGAACTTCTTTTCATCTTTGGATTATTTTTCAAACTTGAGAAATTTTGTAAATTTCGTTGCAAACATGGCTATATCATTAGAACTGATGTTCGACTCATCATCCAAAATATGTGTTTCCTCCTTCCGGGGTTTCAAAGCAATGCCTTTATCTTTGTTATCAACAGTTAATCAATAAATAAAAAGAAAAACACCCCATAGACGTAAACACATTATTGAACCATGTATATGTTATGTTGTGTGATTGTGATTTTTAATTTTTTGCTCGACTTAAGTGTGGTGAGTCAATCATAGTAATTTTCACCACCTATAATTGGCGTCGTTTATGGGAAGCGACTTCTTTTTCTTATCCAAGGTGAGCCAACGAGCAACTATATCTCACTCACGCAACCTACCCATCTAATAACAACCATCAGCATGATCAGAGTGGACCGTCAGCACGTAGAGTCAGGTATTGGATCCACCTTAGCAGGAGTCGCAACACTCATAACTCACCTAGGAGGAATAAACTGAGGAAAGCAACGAACTTGCCCCAATGGTTACCACCAACCCTTGCTTTGCAAGAGGTTGGGGGTTCAAGTCTCACCCCCTCCCCCTCCCCAAGACTTGAACCTTGAAAAAAAAACTAAGATCTAACCAGATATCACAGATTGCAGATGCCTATGAATTCAGACTTCGTCAAGAAGAGGACCTCACTCGCTTCAAACAGGAGGACAATGCCCATTTACAACGACGCTCGAAAATAGTGGAGCAAGAGCTTCATGGGGATAAACATAAATGCCATCCCCGAACACCTTTCCCTTAGGCGAGCAAAACTCGCAACTGAGGAAGGAGTTCACGGAACGATGATGAGCACTCCAGGCACTGGGCTTCGTTTGACAGGAAAAAAATAGGATAAAGGACATCGCAAGAAAGATCTTCGTGACCTCATCCGGTGAGAGATGGATGAGCACCCGGCTCGTCGGGGAGCCAGATTCACTAAGGAATTGGTCAAGAGAGGCCTCATCATCCAAATGAATTCTCCTTTTTCAAGATCAATAGAGGAACCAGAACCTTCCAAAAAGTTCATCACACCGATATTCATATGGGAAGACGGATCCCATCGATCACGTTCGCCAATATTAGCAAGCCATGACTCTCTAAATAAAAAATAAAGCCCTCATGTTCCACATATTCCTCTCCAGTCTGGGTAATATCGCATAAAAGTGGATCAAGAAGTTACCACACAAAGCTATAACCATTTTCGAACAACTCACAGAGGCTTTCACTACGAGACTCATCACCAGCAGTTCTTATCCAAAGATGATGGACTCACTCCTCACCATGAGGAATAAACCTCAGTAAACCTTAAGAGAATATGCTCGATAGCACTGGGAAACTTATAACGAAGTAGAAGATTGCTCTGAGAAGGTGGGTATGGCTTAATTTAAGATCGGTATATCGAGCAAATCTATATTACACAGTCTCTTACAAAGAAACAGGCCGCCACTATTGATGACCTCATGTGCAAGATTAAAAAGTATGACAAAGTAGAAGATGTAGTGGCTGGAACCCAAGATGACCAAGAACGAAGACAAAGAGAGCACCCCCCCCCCCCCCAAAGGGGGCAAGAAACATAATAGAGGGTCAAAAGTGTAATGAAAAGGCAGATCTTACAAAATCCCACCAAGAGATTAATATAGTTTTTAAATAATCGATATATAAAATCTTGAATAAGATTAAAGATCAACAGTACTTTAAGTGGCCAAGTAAGATGATAGGATACCCATCAAAGAGAAACACTACCCTAAGGTGTTCCTGCAACAAGGAGCACGGATACAAAGTAGATAAGTGCAAGGCGCTCAAGTCCCACTTGGAAGAGTTGGTACAGGTAGATCATCTGGACGATTATGTGGAAATAAAGGGCGCAAAGACCACCATGGAGCACGACCAGAAACCTGATAATGTCTTATACTACTACGAGATGTGGCATGAGTTTTCATTCATCCACAGGGCATCATGTCCAAACTAGATTCAGGGAAACATTGTCCGGATGGAGTTGAAAAACGTTAATGCGGTCATGGAAGCTTTCCATATTGACCATTTCAGGACCTCAGTAGGCAAGCATCGTTGATCAGAAGATATTTATTATAACAAGAATATAAAATTTATAGAGGAATACCTCGTCGGAGTCAGAACTTCGCATCATAATACTCTAGTAATCACTCTCAAGATTTCAAATTAGGATGTGGACAAGCTACTAGTCGAGCAAGAGAGTTCCTTAGAGGTCATGCATTTAAAAATGTTCAACGAGCTCAATCTTAAAATGGAGGATTTAAAGAAAGTGACTATCCCTTTGGCCAGATTTGCTGAAAAGATGACTAGGCCTCCGAAAAAGGTGGTACTGCCAGTACAAACTCGAATATATCAAAGTTGATTGAGTATTGAGTTTTTAGTCATATACATTGAGTCCCCCTACAACACTATCTCGTGATAAGGATGGCTCCACGCCATGAAGTTTGTCCCATCCACTTATCATCAAAATCTCAAATGCATCGTCGACCAAGGATTAATGGACTAAGGGGAAATCCAATCGTTGTTCGGTAATGCTTTATCATTGCCATTAGGCCCAAATAAGAAAATAAGACAGATAAAGTGGTCTTAAACAAGAAGACCAAGGACGAGGATACTCCATCCAAGTAATAAATAAAGTACAGAAGATCGGGGTGGAAAAAAATAAAAGTGGCCCCGCAGACAGATTTATGGAACCATTGCAAGAAGTAATGTTCAATAAATCAAGCCCGGATAATAAATTTCTGATTGGCATCTCACTTACTAATTATGAAAATGAGGGAGTAATCTCTCTTTTAGACAGAACCAATATGTATTTGCTTGGAAGTCTTATGATATGCATGGGATTGATCCCGAAGTTATATGCCACCAATTTCACGTGGACCTGGCATTCCCGTAGATCACACAAAAGGCGCATCGAACAATCCCTAAAAAAGAAAAAAGTTGTGGAAGAAGAAGTGGGAAAAATTTTAGAGGAAAGGTCCATTAAACAAGTTCTCCAACTAGCTCTCAAATATATTTATCGTAAAAAGGGAGTAATGGGAAGTGGTGAGCCTATATTGACTTCATCGAATAAAGCCTTCCTCAAGTACAACTTTCATCTGCCCAAGATCGATTAGTTGGTCGATACTACAGCCAATCATGAATATATGGGCTTCCTAGATGCATACTCAGGGTATCACTAGATCCCTCTATTCGGTCCCGATTAGGATAAGACGTCATTAATTACCACCCTTAACTTATACTGCTACACAATCATGCCAGATGGGAAAATATGCATGAGCAACTTACCAACGATTGGTCACCGAGATATTCAAGCATCAGCTGGGTGACACGGTGGAGGTCTATATAGACGATATGCTCGTGAAACGAAAGCTCAAAGGAGATCATATGTAGGATCTGGCGAAGACATTTGAGGTCCTAAGATACTACATAATGAAGCTCAATGTAGTGCCTTTGGGTTTACGAATTATCAAACACATGCCAATTTTTACTTTTTTTTTTAATTTTATATTTGCACCAATTAAACCACAATGTTGTATAAATAATTTAACAATTTTAGTCTTGAACTAAGCATGCATATAGGTGATATAAGCAAGAGTAAAATAGCAAACCACAACACAAAGATGTACGAGAAAAAACCACAATGGGAAAAGTCTCAAATGACACAACCACACAAGTCCACTACGATATAGGTCTATTATAAGAACGACTTGGACTTATCACAGATTCGATGCCTTCAACCCTTGATGAGCTTCCTCGTTCCTTGCTACCTTCTTTGTACTCATAATTGGATGCCTTCCAATGTCCACACAATGCATGATCTATCCCACATCTCGGTATCCTACCGATCTTACCAGTCTCATAACCAATCAAGTAGTCGCATAACACAAACACAATCTCCACCGTTCCAAACACTCTCAACAAGAAGAACAAACAACTATGGTGAAGAACACAAGAGATCTCTATCAAACATATATATGTGAAACTTAGATCTCAAAACCTTGGGTATAAACTTCGGTTTAGGAGGCTTTTGGATTTATCTTTGGAAATCCTTTTTCGCAAACCCCTTAATGAAAACTGATAGTCCTAAACTTTGAGCAAGGATTTCTATAATATGGCAAAGGGTTCAAAACCAAGCAAATAAACTATTTTTTAAATTTATAAATGTAAGTTTAAATAAACAATTAACCCAAGTTAAACTTATCACCGATTAAACAATTGTTGTATTAAAATAGGTTAACCAGTTATAGATTAACCTTAAAGCATGCATCTAGGTGATAACAAGATAAAATAAATCAATTCACGCAAAACGTAGATGTACGAGAAAAACTCGCAATGAGAAAAACCTCAGACGGCCCAATCATGCAACCTCACTATATATGGAATTACAAAGGATACAACAGTACACTTACAACACAGACTCGACGCCCTCGGAAGTCTTAACTATCTTAGTTCCTTCAACTTTCGCACAGTGACACATAGGAGTACACCTACACAACTGCCACAACGTGTGAGTCCACACACGCCTCGTTATCCATCGTGTGCAAATAGCAAATACGGATTCAATGGCATGAAACTATCCTCAAACAAGATGAAGAGAATAAACATTCTTGGTGCCCACAAACAAGATCCCAAAGTAAATATATGACGAAACATGGATCTTAAATAAGTTAGTTGTAAACTAAAGTTTTAGTTTAGAAAACTTAATCACAAATAATCGAAGAAACTTAGAGAGATTTTTGGAAGAGTTTTGGAACTCAAGAGTCATGGAATTATCTCTCAAAAATCTATAGCCCCACCTCCTTCCTTTTCATATGGTTATAAAAAAAATTTAAGGACGAAAAGAGAAGAAACATTAAAAATACAAAAGGCTTGCCGGTTCATTCAAACGAAGTCAGTAGGCTCGTTCGAACAAAACACCCATTCTCCTTCGAATGCCTTTCTAACAAAACTTCCAACGAGAAACCAGGGCAACCCAAATTTGCCTCGTTCGAAGTTCGTTGGATCAGGTACTAACGAGATGCCCGTTCTCGTTCAAACAACATACTAATGTCATTTGAACGACCTTAAAAAATTTCTAAAAATATTTTAAACCATTTTAAAGCACTTTATGAAAACAATATCCAAAAATAAAATATTCAAGGATCAAAATAGATACGCATTCCTACCTGAGATATCCTCAAAACTTGTAGACGAAACGTGGCGCAAAATACGACACGATGAATGAATCTCTAAAACTTTGCTGCTACGTCTTCAACCAAACACGACATGGGCTTGAAAGGAAAACACACTAAAGTCTTAACATATGACTTAAAGGTTTTGTCCAAACACTGAATTAAGCGAAAATACATAAAATTTGATTATATTGGAAATTTGTCCTTACAATGTATATTGGCATAGATAATAAGCCAATGTACATACAATGTGCATTGGCCTAGAAAATGTTGATAATTCTCAAGTCAACAACATCAAACATGAATTAACTAGGACTCATTGTACAAAACCCATTAATTTTCAACTTATAACACCCTAAAAATTATAGATATTTAATATTTTCTTTTTCTCTCTCATTTTGAAGATACCAATTTAGTTGAAGCATCAATGAAACACTTTTTTTCCTTGGTAATATATTCTTTTTATTTACCTCTTAATTTTTTTGGCTCTTGCCAATGATGCCTTTCATGCAAGGAAGATTTTTTTTCCTTCGTAGCCCTTTAACATGCACACTCATATTTTCAATAAAGCATCAAACTCAGGGACAATGGTTCTTACATGCATAAACCCCCCAATCACATTTATATATATATATGTATATGATAAGATTGTTAGGATAACAAGTCAATTAGGTTATGTAACATGTGAAGTTAAATCCCAAAAGAGCTCGTGCATGTGTGTGAGGAGGTATATGCAGAGTGAATCTTCTAAGCAAATCAAAGTCAAACTAGCCAATGCAAGTATGAATTAAAAACAATCTAAACATTGAAAATTATAGCTAAATGTTATAGGCATATGGAAATATGGAAGGATGTGGATTCAAACACACTTATATGCCACAAAAATGTGTAAAACTAAACTACACATAAACAAAAACATTTTTGAGTTTTTTATTAACACTTTCCAAACAAGATACCACTTGAAAACCAAACTCAAACAAATAAAATCTTTTGTATTTTTCAATAAGACCCAATAAATGAAAACTCAAAAGACTCAAACATCATACAAGTAGCAAACACATATAATATGAAGTACATAAGTTAATGTATAAACACATGTGAAGATAGTCAACAATTAGATTCAGCATGAGAATTATCACATCCAATCATTCGAGAATTAACAAGTCCAACATGTAAAGCCTATAAATCTGATTTGCTAACCCACATAGGCGTGACATGACACTCTTTGGTTTTGGAAAACTCGATTACTCTAGACTTAGACTTCCTAGGACCATTTCTAAGATAAAAGAAAATCACTTAAGGCAACCTTTCTTACCACAATGTGTGCACATGTAGAGACGAGTAATGTTACCCTTAGGTTGACCTTTTCTAACGTTCCTCGTGACATTTGACTCTATCACAGGCATGGTCTTGGCTTTAGCAGCGAAAGCATTTGGAATATAAAAAACTTCATCTTTTATTCAAATGGTGCCTAACATTTTGTCCAACTTTTTCGATATAGACTCCAAATAAAATTTAACATTACTCAAGTCTCTCAAACTCTCTTCTAACTCCATAATTCTAGACTTTTGAAAATGACTAGAGTCATAAAAAATAAGGGAATTCTTCTTCAAAATCCCCATTAATCCCCGAAGATTATCTCGGCCCCTCTCAACAACGTGATCTTTTCTCTAAGAGTCTTCTCACGTCCCCTAAGATCCTCAATCAATATACTCTTATCATTACCTAAGGCGCGTTATATCAACCTAGTTTTCAGCTTCAAGTTGTACTTTTTCAATTTTTTCATTTCCGCATACAACTCACGAAGGGCAACTTAAAGTTCACCATCCTCCTCCTTCTCCTCTTCATCTTCTTCTTCTTCTTCTCCACTCTCTCTATTATCACTCACTTGGGAGTCACACACAATGGCCTCAGGATTTTCACACATAGAATTATCTTTATCAAAAGATTTTTCATCAAGGATGGCATAACTAACCATGAACACGGTGTAATTACGCTCAATGGTAGAATCGGGTTCCTCTTTCAGTTCACTATCACTAATGGTAGCATTATATGTAATCGATTTCTTTTCCTCCCTCCTTAGCTTAGTGGGGCACTTAGTTGCCCTCTGGACACACCCCTGACACCTAAAATATCCATTCGACTCATCCCTCTTAATATTATCATTACATTTTTAAAGAAATTTTATAGCCTTGTTAAACTTGTTTTTCTCGAACTTCTTTTCATCTTTGGATTGTTTTCAAACTTGAGAAATTTTGTAAATTTCGTTGCAAACATGGCTATATCATTAGAATTGATGTCAGACTCATCATCCAAAATATGTGTTTCCTCCTTCCGGGGTTTCAAAGCAATGCCTTTATATTTCTTCATCTTTTTAGAGGAAAACATATCAAGCTTATGAGTTTGAAGATCATCTACAAGCTCTTTGAGTTTCATAGAGTCTAAAGTACACAAGGAATTCAAAAATGTCACCAAATATCAATTTTAGTGGCAAAATTTTCAAATTTAGAGACAAAAAATGTATTAAAGCCTCATAAACAGATAAAGTTATATTGAACTCTAAAATCGCTAATTAGTAATGTATTAAAGTAAAAAAAAACTAATAAAAAAATTCACGAATTAAATTAAAAAGTGAAATATTAACACGAGTTTTATATATATATATTGATTGTGGGGGGAGTATCCGACCTAATAAAATAAGCTCACACGTGTCCGACAGACTTGATAAACGATCACAGCATAGAGATAAGAATAAAAGAGAAGTCGATGAACATAAATTTCGGGGTTGGATTCCCTCAACCAGATCACAATAGTATTCCCAGGCCATGGAGTCCCACGTGACTCATTCTTTTTCTGTTCTCTATAAATGTAACCCACTCCTCTGAAAAAAAGGGTATGTAATTTTTGTTATCAAGAGCTAATCAATAAATGAAAAGAGAAACACCCCATAGACGTAAGCACATTGTTGAACCACGTATATTCTATGTTGTGTGATTATGATTTTTAATTTTTTTCTCGACTTAATTATGGTGAGTCAATCATAGTAATTTTTACCACCTATAATTGGCGTCGTTTGTGGGAAGCGACTTCCTTTTCTTATCCAAGACGAGCCAACGAGCAACTATATCTCACTCACGCAACCTACCTATCTAATAACAACCATCAGCACGATCAAAGTGGACCGTCAGCACATAGAGTCAGGTATTGGATCCACCCTAGCAGGAGCCGTAACACTCATAACTCATCTAGGAGGAATAAACTGAGGAAAGCAACGAACAACTAAGATCTAACCAGATATCACAGATTGTAGATGCTTATGAATTCAGACTTCGTCAAGAAGAGGACCTCACCCGCTTCAAACAGGAGGACAATGCCCATTTACAACGACGCTCGAAAAGAGTGGAGCAATAGCTTTATGGGGATAAACATAAATGCCATGCTCGAACACTTTTCCCTTAGGCGAGCAAAACTCGCAACCGAGGAAGGAGTTCACGACACGATAATGAGCACTCCAGGCGATGGGATTCGTCTGACAGGAAAAAAAATTGGATAGAGGACGTCGCAAGAAAGATCCTAGTGACCTCATCCGGTGAGAGATGAATGAGCAACCCACTCATCGGGGAGCCAGATTCACTAAGGAATTGGTTAGGAGAGGCCTCATCATCCAGATAAATTCTCCTTTTCCAAGATCAATAGAGGAACCAGAACCTTCCAAAAAGTTCATCACACTGATATTCAAATGGGAAGACGAATCTCATCGATCACGTTCGCCAGTATTAGCAAACCATGACTCTCTAAATAAAAAATGAAGCCCTCATGTGCCACATATTCCTCTCCAGTATGGGGAATATCGCACAAAAGTGGTTCAAAAAGTTACCACACAAATCTATAACCATTTTCGAGCAGCTCACAAAGGCTTTCACTATGAGATTCATCACCAGCAGTTCTCATCCAAAGAGGATGGACTCACTCCTCACCATGAGGAATAAACCTCAGTAAACCTTAAGAGAATATGCTCGGTAGCAATGGGAAACTTATAACAAAGCAGAAGATTTTCTCTGAGAAGGTGGCTATGGCTTAATTCAAGATCGGTATATCGAGCAAATCTATATTACACAGTCTCTTACAAAGAAACAGGCCACCATTATTGACGATCGCATGTGCAAGATTAAAAAGTATGCCAAAGTAGAAGATGTCGTGGCTGGAACCCAACATGCCAATAGTGATCAAAGATGACCAAGAACGACGACAAAGAGAGCACCCCCCAAAAGGGGGAAAGAAACATAACACAGAATCAAAAGTGTAATGAAAAGGCAGATCTTACGAAAGCACACCAAGAGATCAATATAGTTTTTAAATAATCTATATATAAAATCTTGAGTAAGATTAAAGATCAACAGTACTTTAAGTGGCCAAGTAAGATGATAGAAGACCCATCAAAGATAAACACTACCCTAAGGTGTTCCTGCAACAAGGAGCACAGATACAAAATAGAGAAGTGCAAGGCGCTCAAGTCCCACTTGGAAGAGTTGGTACATGCAAGTCATCTGGACGATTATGTGGAAATAAAGGGCGCAAAGACCACCATGTAGCACAACCAGAAATCTGGCAATGTCCTATACTACTAGGAGATGTGGCATAAGTTTTCACTCATCCACAGGGCATCATGTCCAAACTAGATTCATGGAAACATTGTCCGGATGGAGGTGAAAAACGTTAATGCGGTCATGGAAGCTTTCTATATTGACCCTTTCAGGACCTCAGAAGGCAAGCATCGTTGATCAGAAGACATTGATTATAACAAAAATATAGTATTTATCGAGGAAAACCTGGTCGGAGTCAGAACTCCGCATCATAATGCTCTATCACTCTTAGGATTTCAAACTCGGATATGGACAAGCAACTACTCTAGCAAGGGAGTTCCTTAGAGGTCCTGCATTTGAAAGTGTTCAACAAGCTCAATCTCAAGATGGAGAATTTAAAGAAAGTGACTATCCCTTTTGCCTGATTTGCTGAAAAGATGACTAGGCCTCTGGAAAAGGTGGTACGGCCAGTACAAACTCGGAATATATCAAAGTTGATTGAGTTTTTAATTATATACATTGAGTCCTCCTTATGATTGGCAGATGACTTACTAATTATGAAAATGAGGGATTAATCTCTCTTTTATACAGAACCAATATGTATTTGGTTAGAAGTCTTATGATATGCATGGGATTGATCCCGAAGTTATATGCCACCAATTTCACGTGGACTCGGCATTCCCGTAGATCACACAAAAGGTGCATCGAACAATCCCTAAAAAAGAAAAAAGTTGTGGAAGAAGAAGTGGGAAAACTTTTGGAGGAAAGGTCCATTAAACAAGTTCTCCAACTAGCTCTCAAATATAGTTATCGTAAAAAGGGTGTAATGGGAAGTGGTGAGCCTATATTGACTTCACCGAACAAAGCCTTCCTCAAGTACAACTTTCATCTGCCCAATATCGATTAGTTGGTCGATACTACAGCCAACTATGATTAGATGGGCTTCCTGAATGCATACTCAGGGTATCACTAGATCCCTCTATTCGGTCCCGACTAGGATAAAACGTCATTAATTACCACCCTTAGCTTATACTGCTACACAGTCATGCCGATTGGGAAAATATGCATGAGTAACTTACCAACGATTGGTCACCGAGATATTCAAGCATCAGCTGGGTGACAAAGTGGAGGTCTATATAGACTACATTCTCGTGAAACGAAAGCTCAAAGGAGATCATCTGTAGGATCTGGCGAAGACATTTGAGGTCCTAAGATACTACATAATGAAGCTCAACGCAGTGCCCTTGGGTTTACTAATTATCAAACACATGCCAATTTTTACTTTTTTATAATTTTATCTTTGCACCAATTAAACCACAATGTTGTATAAATAATTTAACAATTTTAGTCTTGAACTAAGCATGCATATAGGTGATATAAGAAAGATTAAAATAGATAACCACAACACAAAGATGTACGAGAAAAAACCACAATGGAAAAAACCTCAAATGACATAGCCACACAAGTCCACTACGATATAGGTCTATTATAAGAACGACTTGGACTTACTCACAGATTCGATGCCTTCAACCCTTGATGCGCTTCCTTGTTCCTTACTGCCTTCTTTGTAGTCATAATTGGATGCCTTCCAATTTCCACACAATGCATGCTCTTTTCCACATCTCGGTATCCCACCGATCTTACCAGTCTCATAACCAATCCAGTAGTCGCATAAAACAAACACAATCTCTACGGCTCCAAACACTCTCAACAAGAAGAGCAAACAACTATGGTGAAGCACACAAGAGATCTCTATCAAACATATATATGTGAAACTTAGATCTCAAAACCTTGGGTATAAACTTCGGTTTAGGAGGCTTTTGGATATCTTTGGAAATCCTTTTTCGCAAACCCCTTAATGAAAACTGATAGTCCTAAACTTTGAGCAAGGATTTCTATAATATGGCAAAGGGTTCAAAACCAAGCAAATAAACTATTTTTTAAATTTATAAATGTAAGTTTAAATAAACAATTAACCCAAGTAAAACTTAGCACCGATTAAACAATTGTTGTATTAAAATAGGTTAACCAATTATATATTAACCTTAAAGCATGCATCTAGGTGATAACAAAGATAAAATAAATCAATTCACGCAAAACGTAGATGTACGAGAAAAACTCGCAATGAGAAAAACCTCAGACGGCCCAATCATGCAACTTCACTGTATATGGAATTACAAAGGATACAACAGTACACTTACAACACAGACTCGACGCCCTCGGAAGTCTTAACTATCTTAGTTCCTTCAACTTTCGCACAGTGACACATAGGAGTACACCTACACAACTGCCACAACGTGTGAGTCCACACAGGCCTCGTTATCCATCGTGTGCAAATAGCAAATACCGATTCAATGGCATGAAACTATCCTCAAACAAGATGCAGAGAATAAACCTTCTTGGTGCCCACAAACAAGATCCCAAAGTAAATATATGAGGAAACATGGATCTTAAATAAGTTAGGTGTAAACTAAAGTTTTAGTTTAGAAAACTTAATCACAAATAATCGAAGAAACTTAGAGAGATTTTTGGAAGAGTTTTGGAACTCAAGAGTCATGGAAACGTCTCTAAAAAATCTATAGCCCCACCTCCTTCCTTTTCATATGGTTATAAAAAAAAATTTAAGGACGAAAAGAGAAGAAACATTAAAAATACAAAAGGCTTGCCGGTTCATTCAAACGAAGTTAGTAGGCTCGATCGAACAAAACACCCATTCTCCTTCGAACGCCTTTCTAACAAAAATTCCAACGAGAAACCAGGGCAACCCAAATTTGCCTCGTTCGAAGTTCGTTGGATCAGGTACTAACGAGATGCCCGTTCTCGTTCAAACAACATACTAATGTCATTAGAACGACCTTAAAAAATTTCTAAATATATTTTAAACCATTTTAAAGCACTTTATGAAAACAATATCTAAAAATAAAATATTTAAGGATCAAAATAGATACGGATTCATACCTGAGATATCCTCGAAACTTGAAGACGAAACGTGGCGCAAAATACGACACGATGAATGAATCTCTAAAACTTTGCTGCTACGTCTTCAACCAAACACGACATGGGCTTAAAAGGAAAACACACTAAAGTCTTAACATATGACTTAAAAGTTTTGTCCAAACACTGAATTAAGCGAAAATACATAAAATTTGATTATATTGGAAATTTGTCCTTACAATGTATATTGGCCTAGATAATAAGCCAATGTACATACAATGTGCATTGGCCTAGAAAATATTGATAATTCTCAAGTCAATAACAGCAAACATGAATTAACTAGGACTCATTGTACAAAACCCATTAATTTTCAACTTATAACACCCTAAAAATTATAGATATTTAATATTTTCTTTTTCTCTCTCATTTTGAAGATACCAATTTAGTTGAAGCATCAATGAAACACTTTTTTTCCTTGGCAATATATTCTTTTTATTTACCTCTTAATTTTTTTGGCTCTTGCCAATGATGCCTTTCATGCAAGGATCCTTTAACATGCACACTCATATTTTCAATAAAGCATCAAACTCACGGACAATGGTTCTTACATGCATAAACCCCCCAATCACACATGCATAAACCCCCCAATCACACACACACACACACACACACACACACACACACATATATATATATATATATATATGTGTGTGTGTGTGTGTGTGTGTGTGTGTGTGTGTGTGTGTGTGTGTATATGATAAGATTGTTAGGATAACATCTCAATTAGGTTATGTAACATGTCAAGTTAAATCCCAAAAGAGCTCGTGTATGTGTGTGAAGAGGTATATGCAGAGTGAATCTTCTAAGCAAATCAAAGTCAAACTAACCAATGCAAGTATGAATTAAAAACAATCTAAGCATTGAAAATTATAGCTAAATGTTATAGGCATATGGAAATATGGAAGGAAGTGGATTCAAACACACTTATATGCCACAAAAAATGTGTAAAACTAAACTACACATAAATAAAAACATTTTGAGTTTTTTATTAACACTTTCCAAACAAGATACCACTTGAAAACAAAACTCAAACAAATAAAGTCTTTTGTATTTTTCAATAAGACCCAATAAATGAAAACTCAAAAGACTCAAACATCATACAAGTAGCAAAAACATATAATATGAAGTACATAAGCTAATGTATAAACACATGTGAAGATAATCAACAATTAGATTCAGCATGAGAATTATCACATCCAATCATTCGAGAATTAACAAGTCCAACATGTAAAGCCTATAAATCTTATTTGCTAACCCACATAGGCGTGACATGACACTCTTTGGTTTTGGAAAACTCGATTACTCTAGACTTAGACTTCCTAGGACCATTTCTAAGATAAAAGAAAATCACTTAAGGCAACCTTTCTTACCACAATGTGTGCACATGTAGAGACGAGTAATGTTACCCTTAGGTTGACCTTTTCTAATGTTCCTCGTGACATTTGACTCTATCACAGGCATGGTCTTGGCTTTAGCAGCGAAAGCATTTGGAATATAAAAAACTTCATCTTTTATTCAAATGGGGCCTAACATTTTGTCCAACTTTTCCGATATAGACTCCAAATAAAATTTAACATTACTTGAGTCTCTCAAACTCTCTTCTAACTCCATAATTCTAGACTTTTGAAAATGACTAGAGTCATAAAATATAAGGGAATTCTTCTTCAAAATCCCCATTAATCCCCGAAGATTATCTCGATCCCTCTCAACAACGTCATCTTTTCTCCAAGAGTCTTCTCACGTCCCCTAAAATCCTCAATCAATATACTCTTATTATTACCTAAGGCGCGTTATATCAACCTAGTTTTCAGTTTCAAGATGTACTTTTTCAATTTTTTCATTTTCGCATACAACACACGAAGGGCAACTTAAAGTTCACCATCCTCCTCCTTCTTATCTTCATCATCTTCTTCTTCTCCACTCTCTCTATTATGACTCACTTGGGAGTCACACACAATGGCCTCAGGATTTTCACACATAGAATTATCTTTATCAAAAGATTTTTCATCAAGGATGGCATAACTAACCATGAACACGGTGTAATTACGCTCAATGGTAGAATCGGGTTCCTCTTTCAGTTCACTAACACTAATGGTAGCATTATATGTAATCGATTTCTTTACCTCCTTCCTTAGCTTAGTGGGGCACTCAGTTGCCCTATGGACACACCCCTGACACCCAAAATATCCATTCGACTCATCCCTCTTAATATTATCATTACATTTTTTAAGAAATTTTATAGCCTTGTTAAACTTGTTTTTCTCTAACTTCTTTTCATCTTTGGATTGTTTTTCAAACTTGAGAAATTTTGTAAATTTTGTTGCAAATATGGCTATATCATTAGAATTGATGTCAGACTCATCATCCAAAATATGTGTTTCCTTCTTTCGGGGTTTCAAAGCAATGCCTTTATGTTTCTTCATCTTTTGAGAGGAAAACATATCAAGCTTATAAGTTTGAAGATCACCTATAAGCTCTTCGAGTTTACTAGAGTCTAAAGTACACAAGGAATTCAAAAATGTCACCAAATATCAACCTTAGTGGCAAAATTTTCAAATTTAGAGACAAAAAATGTATTAAAGTCTCATAAACAGATAAAGTTATATTAAATTCTAAAATCGCTAATTAGTAATGTATTAAAGTAAAAAAAAACTAATAAAAAAATTCACGAATTAAATTAAGAAGTGAAATATTAACACGAGTTATATATATATATATATATATATTGATTGTGGGGGGAGTATCCGACCTAATGAAATAAGGTGACACATGTCCGGCAGACTTGATAAGCGACCACAGCATAGAGACAAGAACAAAAGAGAAGTCGATGAACAGAAATTTCGGGGTTGGATTCCCTCAACCAGATCACAATAGTATTCCCAGGCCATGGAGTCCCACGTGACTCGTTCTTTTTTTGTTCTCTATAAATGTAACCCACTCCTCTGAAAAAAAGGGTATGTAATTTTTGTTATCAAGAGTAAATCGATAGATGAAAAGAGAAACACCCCATAGACGTAAGCACATTGTTGAACCATGTATATTCTATGTTGTGTGATTATGATTTTTAATTTTTTTCTCGACTTAATTATGGCGAGTCAATCATACTAATTTTTACCATCTATAATTGTCGTCGTTTGTGGGAAGCGACTTCATTTTCTTATCCAAGACGAGCCAACGAGCAACTATATCTCACTCACGCAACCTACCTATCTAATAACAACCATCAGCACGATCAAAGTGGATCGTCAGCACGTAGAGTCAGGTATTGGATCCACCCTAGCAGGAGCCGTAACACTCATAGCTCACCTAGGAGGAATAAACTGAGGAAAGCAACGAACAACAAAGATCTAACCAGATATCACAGATTGCAGATGCCTATGAATTCAGACTTCATCGAGAAGAGGACCTCACCCGCTTCAAACAGGAGGACAATGCCCATTTACAACGACGCTCGAAAAGAGTGGAGCAAGAGCTTCATGGGGATAAACATAAATGCCATGCCCGAACACTTTTCCCTTAGGCGAGCAAAACTCGCAACCGAGGAAGGAGTTCACGGCACAATAATGAGCACTCCAGGCGATGGGATTCGTCTGACAGGAAAAAAAATTGGATAGAGGACATCGCAAGAAAGATCTTAGTGACCTCATCCGGTGAGAGATGGATGAGCAACCCGCTCATCGGGGTGCCAGATTCACTAAGGAATTGGTTAGGAGAGGCCTCATCATCCAGATGAATTCTCCTTTTTCAAGATCAATAGAGGAACCAGAACCTTACAAAAAGTTTGTCACACCGATATTCAAATGGGAAGACGAATCTCATGGATCATGTTCGCCAGTATTAGCAAACCATGACTCTCTAAATAAAAAATGAAGCCCTCATGTGCCATATATTCCTCTCCAGTATGGGGAATATCGCACAAAAGTGGTTCAAAAAGTTACCACACAAATCTATAACCATTTTCGAGCAGCTCACAGAGGCTTTCACTATGAGATTCGTCACCAGCAGTTCTCATCCAAAGAGGATGGACTCACTCCTCACCGTGAGGAATAAACCTCAGTAAACCTTAAGATAATATGCTCGGTAGCAATGGGAAACTTATAACAAAGCAGAAGATTTGCTCTGAGAAGGTGGCTATGGCTTAATTCAAGATCGGTATATCGAGCAAATCTATATTACACAGTCTCTTACAAAGAAACAGGCCACCATTATTGACGACCTCATGTGCAAGATTAAAAAGTATGTCAAAGTAGAAGATGTCATGGCTGGAACCCAACATGACAATAGTCGGTCAAAGATGACCAAGAACGACGATAAAGAGAGCACCCCCCAAAAGAGGGCAAGAAACATAACATAGGATCAAAAGTGTAATGAAAAGGCAGATCTTACGAAAGCCCACCAAGAGATCAATATAGTTTTTAAATAATCGATATATAAAATCTTGAGTAATATTAAAGATCAACAGTACTTTAACTGGCCAAGTAAGATGATAAAAGACCCATCAAAGATAAACACTACCCTAAGGTGTTCCTGCAACAAGGAGCACATATACAAAATAGAGAAGTGCAAGGCGCTCAAGTCCCACTTGGAAGAGTTGGTACATGCAAGTCATCTGGACAATTATGTAGAAATAAAGGGCGCAAAGACCACCATGTAGCACAACCAGAAACCTTGCAATGTCCTATACTACTAGGAGACGTGGCATAAGTTTTCATTCATCCATAGGGCATCATGTCCAAACTAGATTCATGGAAACATTGTCCGGATGGAGGTGGAAAACGTTAATGCGGTCATGGAATCTTTCTATATTGACCCTTTCAGGACCTCAGAAGGCGAGCATCGTTGATCAGAAGACATTGATTATAACAAGAATATAATATTTATCGAGGAAGACCTGGTCGGAGTCAGAACTCCGCATCATAATGCTTTATCACTCTTAGGATTTCAAACTGGGATATGGACAAGCAACTACTCTAGCAAGGGAGTTCCTTAGAGGTCATGCATTTGAAAATGTTCAACAAGCTCAATTTCAAGATGGAGAATTTAAAGAAAGTGACTATCCCTTTTGCCTGATTTGCTGAAAAGATGACTAGGCCTCTGGAAAAGGTGGTACGGCCAGTACAAACTCGGAATATATCAAAGTTGATTGAGTTTTTAGTTATATACATTGAGTCCCCCTTCTGATTGGCAGATCACTTACTAATTATGAAAATGAGGGATTAATCTCTCTTTTATACAGAACCAATATGTATTTGGTTAGAAGTCTTATGATATGCACGGGATTGATCCCAAAGTTATATGCCACCAATTTCACGTGGACCCGGCATTCCCGTAGATCACACAAAAGGCGCATCGAACAATCCCTGAAAAAGAAAAAAGTTGTGGAAGAAGAAGTGGGAAAACTTTTGGAGGAAAGGTCCATTAAACAAGTTCTCCAACTAGCTCTCAAATATAGTTATCGTAAAAAGGGAGTAATGGGAAGTGGTGAGCCTATATTGACTTCATCGAACAAAGCCTTCCTCAAGTACAACTTTCATCTGCCCAATATCGATTAGTTGGTCGATACTACAGCCAACCATGAATAGATGGGCTTCCTGAATGCATACTCAGGGTATCACTAGATCCCTCTATTCGGTCCCGACTAGGATAAGATGTCATTAATTACCACCCTTAGCTTATACTGCTTCACAGTCATGCCGGTTGGGAAAATATGCATGAGTAACTTACCAACGATTGGTCACCGAGATATTCAAGCATCAGCTGGGTGACACAGTGGAGGTCTATATAGAGGACATGCTCGTGAAACGAAAGCTCAAAGGAGATCATCTGTAGGATCTGGCGAAGACATTTGAGGTCCTAAGATACTACATAATGAAGCTCAACGTAGTGCCCTTGGGTTTACGAATTATCAAACACATGCTAATTTTTACTTTTTTATAATTTTATCTTTGCACCAATTAAACCACAATGTTGTATAGATAATTTAACAATTTTAGTCTTTAACTAAGCATGCATATAGGTGATATAAGCAAGAGTAAAATAGCAAACCACAACACAAAGATGTACGAGAAAAAACCACAATGGGAAAAGCCTCAAATGACACAGCCACACAAGTCCACTACGATATAGGTCTATTATAGGAACGACTTGGACTTATCACAGATTCGATGCCTTCAACCCTTGATGCGCTTCCTCGTTCCTTGCTACCTTCTTTGTAGTCATAATTGGATGCCTTCCAATGTCCACACAATGCATGCTCTTTCCCACATCTCGGTATCCCACCGATCTTACCAGTCTCATAACCAATCCAGTCTTCGCATAACACAAACACAATCTCTACCGCTCCAAACACTCTCAACAAGAAGCGCAAACAACTATGGTGAAGCACACAAGAGATCTCTATCAGACATATATATGTGAAACTTAGATCTCAAAACCTTGGGTATAAACTTCGGTTTAGGAGGCTTTTGGATTTTTCTTTGGAAATCCTTTTTCACAAACCCCTTAATGAAAACTGATAGTCCTAAACTTTGAGCAAGGATTTCTATAATATGGCAAAGGGTTCAAAACCAAGCAAATAAACTATTTTTTAAATTTATAAATGTAAGTTTAAATAAAAAATTAACCCAAGTTAAACTTATCACCGATTAAACAATTGTTGTATTAAAATAGGTTAACCAATTATATATTAATTTTAAAGCATGCATCTAGGTGATAACAAGATAAAATAAATCAATTCACGCAAAACGTAGATGTACGAGAAAAACTCGCAATGAGAAAAATCTCAGACGACCCAATCATGCAACTTCACTATATATGGAATTACAAAGGATACAACAATACACTTATAACACAGACTCGGCGCCCTCAGAAGTCTTAACTATCTTAGTTCCTTCAACTTTCGCACAGTGACACATAGGAGTACACCTACACAACTGCCACAACGTGTGAGTCCACACACGCCTCGTTATCCATCGTGTGCAAAAAGCAAATACCGATTCAATGGCATGAAATTATCCTCAAACAAGATGCAGAGAATAAACCTTCTTGGTGCCCACAAACAAGATCCCAAAGTAAATATATGATGAAACATGGATCTTAAATAAGTTAGGTGTGAACTTAAGTTTCAGTTTAGAAAACTTAATCACAAATAATCGAAGAAACTTAGAGAGATTTTTGGAAGAGTTTTGGAACTCAAGAGTCATGGAATTATCTCTCAAAAATCTATAGCCCCTCCTCCTTCCTTTTCATATGGTTATCAAAAAAAAGTTAAGGACGAAAAAAGAAGAAACTTTAAAAATACAAAAGGCTTGCCGGTTCATTCAAACGAAGTCAGTAGGCTCGTTCGAACAAAACACCCATTCTCCTTCGAACGCCTTTCTAAGAAAACTTCCAACGAGAAACCAGGACAACCCAAATTTTCCTCGTTCGAAGTTCATTGGATCAGGTACTAACGAGATGCCCGTTCTCGTTCAAACAACATACTAATGTCATTTGAACGACCTTAAAAAATTTCTAAAAATATTTTAAACCATTTTAAAGCACTTTATGAAAACAATATCCAAAAATAAAATATTTCAGGATCAAAATAGATACGCATTCATACCTGAGATATCCTCAAAACTTAAAGATGAAACGTGGCCCAAAATACGACACGATGAATGAATCTCTAAAACTTTGCTGCTACGTCTTCAACCAAACACGACATGGGCTTGAAAGGAAAACACACTAAAGTCTTAACATATGACTTAAAGGTTTTGTCCAAACACTGAATTAAGCTAAAATACATAAAATTTGATTATATTGGAAATTTGTCCTTACAATGTATATTGGCTTAGATAATTAGCCAATGTACATAAAATGTGCATTGGCCTAGAAAATATTGATAATTCTCAAGTCAATAACAGCAAACATGAATTAACTAGGACTCATTGTACAAAACCCATTAATTTTCAACTTATAACACCCTAAAAATTATAGATATTAAATATTTTCTTTTTCTTTCTTATTTTGAAGATACCAATTTAGTTGAAGCATCAATGAAACACTTTTTTTCCTTGGCAATATATTCTTTTTATTTACCTCTTAGTTTTTTTGGTCCTTGCCAATGATGACTTTCATGCAAGGAAGATTTTTTTTCCTTCGTAGCCCTTTAACATGCACACTCATATTTTCAATAAAGCATCAAACTCACGGACAATGGTTTTTACATGCATAAACCCCCCAATCACACAAACTCACACACACACACACACACACACATTTATATATATATATATATATATATATATATATATATGATAAGATTGTTAGGATAACATCTCAATTAGGTTATGTAACATGTAAAATTAAATCCCAAAAGAGCTCGTGAATGTGTGTGAGGAGGTATATGCAGAGTGAATCTTCTAAGCAAATCAAAGTCAAACTAACCAATGCAAGTATGAATTAAAAACAATCTAAGCATCGAAAATTATAGCTAAATGTTATAGGCATATGGAAATATGGAAGGAAGTGGATTCAAACACACTTATATGCCACAAAATATGTGTAAAACTAAACTACACATAAATAAAAACATTTTTGAGTTTTTTTATTAACACTTTCCAAGCAAGATACCACTTGAAAACAAAACTCAAACAAATAAAATCTTATGTATTTTTCAATAAGACCCAATAAATGAAAACTCAAAAGACTCAAACATCATACAAGTAGCAAACACATATAATATGAAGTACATAAGCTAATGTATAAACACATATGAAGATAATCAACAATTAGATTCAGCATGAGAATTATCACATCCAATCATTCAAGAATTAACAAGTCCAACATGTAAAGCCTCTAAATCTGATTTGCTAACCCACATAGGCGTGACATGACACTCTTAGGTTTTAGAAACCTCGATTACTCTAGACTTAGACTTCCTAGGACCATTTCTAAGATAAAAGAAAATCACTTAAGGGAACCTTTCTTACCACAATGTGTGCACATGTAGGGACGAGTAATATTACCATTAGGTTGACCTTTTCTAATATTCCTCGTGACATTTGACTCTATCATAGGCATGGTCTTGGCTTTAGCAGCGAAAGCATTTGGAATATATCTTTTATTCAAATGGTGCCTAACATTTTATCCAACTTTTTTGATGTAGACTCCAAATAAAATTTAACATTACTCGAGTCTCTCAATTCTCCTTTAACTCCATAATTCTAGACTTTAGAAATTGACTAGAGTCATAAAAAATAAGGGAATTCTTCTTCAAAATCCCCATTAATCCCCGAAGATTATCTCGGTCCCTCTCAACAACGTAATCTTTTCTCTAAGAGTCTTCTCACGTCCCCTAAGATCCTCAATCAATATACTCTTATCATTACCTAAGGCGCGTTATATCAACCTAGTTTTCAGCTTCAAGTTGTACTTTTTCAATTTTTTCATTTCCGCATACAACTCACGAAGGGCAACTTAAAGTTCACCGTCCTCCTCCTCCTCATTCTCCTCTTCATCATCTTCTTCTTCTCCACTCTCTCTATTATCACTCATTTGGGAGTCACACATAATGGCCTCAGGATTTTCACACATAGAATTGTCTTTATCAAAAGATTTTTCATCAAGGATGGCATAACTAACCATGAACACGGTGTAATTACGCTCAATGGTAGAATCGGGTTCCTCTTTCAGTTCACTATCACTAATGGTAGCATTATATGTAATCGATTTCTTTACCTCCTTCCTTAGCTTAGTGGGGCACTCAGTTGCCCTGTGGACACACCCCTGACACCCAAAATCTCCATTCGACTCATCCCTCTTAATATTATCATTACATTTTTAAGAAATTTTATAGCCTTGTTAAACTTGTTTTTCTCTAACTTCTTTTCATCTTTGGATTGTTTTTTAAACTTGAGAAATTTTGTAAATTTCGTTGCAAACATGGCTATATCATTAGAATTGATGTCAGACTCATCATCCAAAATATGTGTTTCCTCCTTCCGGGATTTCAAAGCAGTGCCTTTATGTTTCTTCATCTTTTTAGAGGAAAACATATCAAGCTTATAAGTTTGAAGATCACCTACAAGCTCTTCGAGTTTCGTAGAGTCTAAAGTACACATGGAATTCAAAAATGTCACCAAATATCAATTTTAGTGGCAAAATTTTCAAATTTAGAGACAAAAAATGTATTAAAGTCTCATAAACAGATAAAGTTATATTAAAGTCTAAAATCGCTAATTAGTAATGTATTAAAGTAAAAAAAACTAATAAAAAAATTCACGAATTAAATTAAAACGTGAAATATTAACACGAGTTATATATATATATATATTGATTATGGGGGGAGTATCCGACCTAATGAAATAAGGTGACACATGTCCGGCAGACTTGATAAGCGACCACAGCATAGAGACAAGAACAAAAGAGAAGTCGATGAACAGAAATTTTGGGGTTGGATTCCCTCAACCAGATCACAATAGTTTTCCCAGGCCATGGAGTCCCACGTGACTCATTCTTTTTTTGTTCTCTATAAATGTAACCCACTCCTCTGAAAAAAAGGGTATGTAATTTTTGTTATCAAGTGTTAATCAATAAATAAAAAGAGAAACACCCCATAGACGTAAGCATATTGTTGAACCGTGTATATTCTATGTTCTGTGATTATGATTTTTAATTTTTTTCTCGACTTAATTATGGTGAGTCAATCATAGTATTTTTTACCACCTATAATTGGCGTCGTTTGTGGGAAGCGACTTCCTTTTCTTATCCAAGACGAGCCAACGAGCAACTATATCTCACTCACGCAACCTACCCATCTAATAACAACCATCAGCACGATCAAAGTGGACCGTCAGCATGTAGAGTCAGGTATTGGATCCGCCCTAGCAGGAGCCGTAACACTCATAACTCACCTAGGAGGAATAAACTGAGGAAAGCAACGAACAACTAAGATCTAACCAGATATCACAGATTGCAGATGCCTATGAATTCAGACTTCGTCAAGAAGAGGACCTCACCCGCTTCAAACAGGAGGACAATGCCCATTTACAACGACGCTCGAAAACAGTGGAGCAAGAGCTTCATGGGGATAAACATAAATGCCATGCCCGAACACTTTTCTCTTACGCGAGCAAAACTCGCAACCGAGGAAGGAGTTCACGGCACGATAATGAGCACTCCAGGCGATGGGATTCGTCTGACAGGAAAAAAAATAGGATAAAGGACATCGCAAGAAAGATCTTAGTGACCTCATCCGGTGAGAGATGGATGATCAACCCGCTCATCGGGGAGCCAGATTCACTAAGGAATTGGTTAGGAGAGGCCTCATCATCCAGATGAATTCTCCTTTTCCAAGATCAATAGAGGAACCAAAACCTTCCAAAAAGTTCATCACACCGATATTCAAATGGGAAGACGAATCTCATGGATCATGTTCGCCAGTATTAGCAAACCATGACTCTCTAAATAAAAAATGAAGCCCTCATGTGCCACATATTCCTCTCCAGTATGGGGAATATCGCACAAAAGTGGTTCAAGAAGTTACCACACAAATCTATAACCATTTTCGAGCAGCTCACAGAGGCTTTCACTATGAGATTCGTCACCAGCAGTTCTCATCCAAAGAGGATGGACTCACTCCTCACCATGAGGAATAAACCTCAGTAAACCTTAAGATAATATGCTCGATAGCAATGGTAAACTTATAACAAAACAGAGAATTTGCTCTGAGAGGGTGGATATGGCTTAATTCAAGATCAGTATATCGAGCAAATCTATATTACACAGTCTCTTACAAAGAAACAGGCCACCATTATTGACGACCTCATGTGCAAGATTAAAAAGTATGTCAAAGTAGAAGATGTCGTGGCTGGAACCCAACATGACAATGGTCGGTCAAAGATGACCAAGAACGACGATAAAGAGAGCACCCCCCAAAAGGGGGCAAGAAACATAACAGAGGGTCAAAAGTGTAATGAAAAGGCAGATCTTACGAAAGCCCACCAAGAGATCAATATAGTTTTTAAATAATCGATATATAAAATCTTGAGTAATATTAAAGATCAACAGTACTTTAAGTGGCCAAGTAAGATGATAGAAGACCCATCAAAGATAAACACTACCCTAAGGTGTTCCTGCAACAAGGAGCACAGATACAAAATAGAGAAGTGCAAGGCGCTCAAGTCCCACTTGGGAAGAGTTGGTACAGGCAAGTCATCTGGACGATTATGTAGAAATAAAGGGCGCAAAGACCACCATGTAGCACAACCAGAAACCTGGCAATGTCCTATACTACTAGGAGATGTGGCATAAGTTTTCATCCATCCATAGGGCATCATGTCCAAACTAGATTCATGGAAACATTGTCCGGATGGAGGTGAAAAACGTTAATGCGGTCATGGAAGCTTTCTATATTGACCCTTTCAGGACCTCATAAGGCAAGCATCGTTGATCAGAAGACATTGATTATAACAAGAATATAGTATTTATCGAGGAAGACCTAGTCGGAGTCAGAACTCCGCATCATAATGCACTATCACTCTTAGGATTTCAAACTGGGTTATGGACAAGCAACTACTCTAGCAAGGGAGTTCCTTATAGGTCATGCATTTGAAAATGTTCAACAAGCTCAATCTCAAGATGGAGAATTTAAAGAAAGTGACTATACCTTTTTCCTGATTTGCTGAAAAGATGACTAGGCCTCTGGAAAAGGTGGTACGGCCAGTACAAACTCGGAATATATCAAAGTTGATTGAGTTTTTAGTTGTGTACATTGAGTCCCCCTGCAACACTATCATGTGATAAGGATGTCCCCATGCCATGAAGGTTATCCCATCCACTTATCATCAAAAGCTCAAATCCATCATCGACCAAGGAATAATGGACTAAGGGGAAATCCGATCATTGTTCGGTAATGCTTTATCATTGCCATTAGGCCAAAATAAGAAAATAAGACAGACAAAGTGGTCGTAAACGAGGAGACTAAGGATGATGATACTCTGTCCAAGTAATAAATAAAGTACAGAAGATCGGGGTGGAAAAAAATAAAGGTGGCCCCACAGATAGATTTATGGAACCATTCCAAGAAGTAATGTTCGATGAATCACACCCGGAGAAGAAATTTCTGATGGGCAGTTCACTTATTGATTATGAAAATGAGGGAATGATCTCTCTTTTATAGAGAATCAATATGTATTTGCTTGGCAGCCTTATGATATGCATGGGATTTATCTCGAAGTTATATGCCACCAATTTCACGTGGACTCGATATTCCCGTAGATCACACAAAAGGTGCGTCGAACAATCCCTAAAAAAAGTTGTGAAAGAAGAAGTGGAAATTTTTTTGGAGGAAAGGTCCATTAAAGAAGTTCTCCAACTAGCTCTCAAATATAGTTATCGTAAAAAATGAGTAATGGGAAGTGGTGAGCCTATATTGACTTCACTGAATAAAGCCTTACCCAAGTACAACTTTCATTTGCCAAAGATCGACTAGTTAGTCGATACTACCGCCAACCATGAATAAATGGGCTTCCTGGACGCATACTCAGGGTATCCTTATATCCCTTTATTCGATCCCGACTAGGAGAAGACGTCATTCATTACCACACTTAGCTTATACTGCTACACAGTCTTATCGGTTGGGCAAATATGCATGAGCAACTTACCAACGATTGGTCACCGAGATATTCAAGCATCGGCTAGGTGACACAATGGAGGTCTATGTAGACGACATGCTCGTGAAATGAAAGCTCAAAGGCGATCATCTGTAGGATCTAGTGAAGACATTTGAGGTCCTAAGATACTACAGAATGAAGCTCAACGTAGTTCCCTTGGGTTTACGAATTATCAGACACATGTCATTTTTTACTTTTTTTTTTAATTTTATCTTTGCACCAATTAAACCACAATGTTGTATAAACAATTTAACAATTTTAGTCATGAACTAAGCATGTATATAGGTGATATAAGCAAGAATAAAATAGCAAGCCATAGGACAAAGATGTATGAGAAAAAACCACAATGGGAAAAGCCTCAAACGACATAGCCACACAAGTCCACTACGATATAGGTCTATTATAAGAACGACTTGGACTTACTTACATATTCGACGCCTTCAACCCTTGATGCGCTTACTCGTTCCTTGATACCTTCCTTGTAGTCATAATTGGATGCCTTCCAATTTCCACACAACGCATGCTCTTTCCTACATCTCGATATCCCACCGATCTTACCAGTCTCATAACCAATCCAGTAGTCTCATAACACAAACACAATCTCTACCGCTCCAACCACTCTCAACAACAAGAGCAAACAACTATGGTGAAGCACACAAGAGATATCTATCAGACATATATATGTTAAACTTAGATCTCAAAACCTTGGGTATAAACTCGGGTTTCGGAGCCTCTTGGATTTATCTTTGGAAAACCTTTTTCGCAAACCCCTTAATGAAAACTGATAGTCCTAAACTTTCTGCAAGGATTTCTATAATATGGCAAAGGGTTAAAAACAAAGCAAATCAACTATTTTTCAAATTCATAAATGTAACTTTAATTAAACAATTAACCTAAGTTAAACTTAGCGCCGATTAAACAATTGTTGTATTAAAATAGGTTAACCAATTATATATGAACCTTAAAGCATGCATCTATGTGATAGTAAGATAAAATAAATCAATTGACACAAAACGTTGATGTACGAGAAAAAATCACAATAAGAAAAATCTCAGACGACCCAACCATGCAACTTCACTATATATGGAATTATAAAGGATACGACAGTAGACTTACAGACTCAACGCCCTAGAAAGTCTTAACTATCTTAACTCCTTCAACCTTCGTACAGTGACACATAGGGGTGCACCTACACAACTGCCATAACGTGTGAGTCCACACACTCCTCGTTATCCATCGTGTGTAAACATGAAATACGGATTCAATGGCATGAAACTATCCTCAAACAAGATGAAGAGAATAAACCTTATTGGTGACCACAAACAAGATCCCAAAGCAAATATATGATGAAACATGGATCTTAAATAAGTTAAGTGTAAACTAAAGTTTTAGTTTAAAAAACTTAGTCATAAATAATCGAAGAAAATTAGAGAGATTTTTGGAAGAATTTTGGAACTCAAGAGTCATGGAAACGTCTCTAAAAAATCTATAGCCCCACCTCCCTCCTTTTCATATGGTTATCAAAAAGAAAGTTAAGGACAAAAAGAGAAGAAACTCTAAAAATACAAAACGCTTGCCAGTTCATTCAAACGAAGTCAGTAGGCTCGTTCGAACGAAACACCTATTCTCCTTCGAACGCCTTTCTAACAAAACTTCCAACGAGAAACCAGGGCAACCCAAATTTGCCTCGTTCGAAGTTCGTTGGATCAGGTTCTAACGAGATGCCTGTTCTCGTTCAAACAACATACTCAATGCCATTTGAACGACCTTAAAAAATTTCTAAAAATATTTTAAACCATTTTAAAGCACTTTATAAAAACAACACCCAAAAATAAAATATTCAAGGATCAAAATAGATACGCATTCATACCTGAGATATCCTCAAAACTTGAAGACGAAACATGGCACAAAACACGACACGATGAATGAATCTCTAAAACTTTGTTGCTACGTCTTCAACCAAACATGACATGGGCTTGAAAGGAAAACACACTAAATTCTTAACCTATGATTTAAAGGTTTTGTCCAAACACGGAATTAAGCCAAAATACATATAAATTGATTATATTGGAAATTTGTCCTTACAATGTATATTTGCCTAGAAAATAAGCCAACGTACATACAATGTACATTGGCCTAGAAAATATTAATAATTGCCAAGTTAATAACAACAAACATGAATTAACTATGACTCATTGTACAAAACCCATTAATTTTCAACTTATAACACCCTAAAAATTATAGATATTCAATATTTTCTTTTTCGCTCTCATTTTAAAGATACCAATTTAGTTGAAGAATTAATCAAACACTTTTTTACTTGGAAATATATTCTTTTTATTTGCCTCTTAATTTTTTTGGCTCTTGCCAACGATGTCTTTCACACAAGGAAGATTTTTTTCCTTTGTAGCCCTTTAATAGGCACACTCATATTTTCATTAAAGCATCAAACTAACGGACAATGGTTCTTACATGCATAAACCCCCCAATCACATATACATATGTATATGATAAGATTGTTCATATAACATCTCACTTAGCTCATGTAACATGTGAAGTTAAAACCCAAAAGAGCTCGTGCATGTGTGTGAGGAGGTATATGCAGAGTGAATCTTCTAAGCGAATCAAAGTCAAACTAACCAATGCAAGTATGAATTAAAAACAATCTAAGCATTGAAAATTATAGCTAAATGCTATAGGCATATGGAAATATGGAAGGAAGTGGATTCGAATACATTGATATGCCAAAAAAAATGTGTAAAACTAAACTACACATAAATAAAAACATTTTTGAGTTTTTTATTAACACTTTCCAAATAAGATACCACTTGAAAAAAAAAACTCAAACAAATAAAATCTTTTTGTATTTTTCAATAAGACCCAATAAATGAAAAACCCAAACTCAAAAGACTCAAACATCATACAAGTAGCTAACACACATAATATGAAATACATAAGCTAGTGTATAAAAACATGTGAAGATAATTAACCATAAGATTCAATATGAGAATTATCACATCCAATCATTCGAGAATTAACAGGTCTAACATGTAAACCTTCCAATTCTGATTGCTAACCCACGTAGGTGACATGACACTCTTAGGTTTTGGAAACCTCGATGAATCTATACTTAGACTTCCTAGGATCATTTCCAAGATTAAAGAAAATCACTTAAGGTAACTTTTCTTACCACAATGTGTCACATGTAGAGACAAGTAATGTTACCCTTAGGTTGACCTTTTCTAATGTTCCTAGTGATATTTGACTCGATCACAGGTATGGTCTTGGCTTTAGCAGCGAAAGCATTTGGAATATAAAAAACTTCATCTTTTATACAAATGGTGCCTAACATTTTATCCAACTTTTACGAAATAGACTCCAAATAAAATTTGACATTACTCGAGTCTCTCAAACTCTCCTCTAACTCCATTATTCTAGACTTTAGCAAATGACTAGCGTCATAAAAAATAAGGGAATTGTTCTTCAAAATCCCCATTAATCCCCGAAGATTATCTCGCTCCCCCTCAACAACGTGAGCTTTTCTCTAAGAGTCTTCTCACGTCCCCTAAGATCCTCAATCAATATACTCTTATCATTACCTAAGGTGCGTTATATCAACCTAGTTTTCAGCTTCAAGTTGTACTTTTTCAATTTTTTCATTTCCGCATACAACTCACGAAGGGCAACTTAAAGTTCACCATCCTCCTCCTCTTCATCATCGTCTTCTTCCCCACTCTCTCCATTATCACTCACTTGGGAGTCACACACAATGGCCTCTGGATTTTCACAGATAGAATTATCTTTATCAAATGATTGTTCATCAAGGATGGCATAGCTAACCATGAACATGGTGTACTTACTCTCAATGGGAGAATCGGGTTCCTCTTTCAGTTCACTATCACTAATGGTTGAATTATGTGCAATCGATTCTTTCCCTCCTTCATTAGCTTAATGGGGCACTCAGTTGCCCTATGGACACACCCCTCACACCCAAAACTTCCATTCGACTCATCCCTTTTAATATTATCATTACAATTTTTAAGAAATTTTATAGCCTTATTAAACTTGTTTTTCTCGAACTTCTTTTCATCTTTCGATTGTTTTTCAAACTTGAGAAATTTTGTAAACTTCGTTGCGAACATGGCTATATCATTAGAATTGATGTCAGACTCATCATCCAAAATACGTGTTTCCTCCTTCTGGGGTTTCAAAGCAATGCCTTTATCTTTCTTCATCTTTTTAGAGGAAAACATATCAAACTTATAAGTTTGAAGATCACCTACAAGCTCTTCGAGTTTTGTAGAGTCTAAAGTACACGGGAATTAAAAAATGTCACCAAATATCAATTTTAGTGGCAAAATTTTCAAATTTAGAGACAAAAAATGTATTAAAGTCTTATAAACAGATAAAGTTATATTAAAGTCTAAAATCGCTAATTAGTAATGTATTAAAGTAAAAAAAAACTAATAAAAAAAATTCACGAATTAAATTAAAAAGTTAAATATTAACACGAATTGTATATATATATAGATTGTGGGGGGAGTATCCGACCTATTGAACATGGCTATATCATTAGAGTTGATGTCAGACTCGTCATCCAAAATATGTGTTTCCTCCTTCCGGGGTTTCAAAGCAATGCCTTTATGTTTCTTCATCTTTTTAGAGGAAAACATATCAAGCTTATAAGTTTGAAGATCACCTACAAGCTCTTCGAGTTTTGTAGAGTCTAAAATACACGGGAATTCAAAAATGTCACCAAATATCAATTTTAGTGGCGAAAATTTTCAAATTTAGAGACAAAAAATGTATTAAAGTCTTATAAACAGATAAAGTTATATTAAAGTCTAAAATCGCAAATTACTAATGTATTAAAGTAAAAAAAAAACTAATAAAAAAAATTCACGAATTAAATTAAAAAGTTAAATATTAACACGAATTGTATATATATATATATATATATATATATATATATTTATATTATGGGGGGAGTATCCGACCTATTGAACATGGCTATATCATTAGAGTTGATGTCAGACTCGTCATCCAAAATATGTGTTTCCTCCTTCCGGGGTTTCAAAGCAATGCCTTTATCTTTCTTCATATTTTTGGAGGAAAACATATCAAGCTTATAAGTTTGAAGATCACCTACACGCTCTTCGAGCTTCATAGAGTTTAAAGTACACGAGGAATTCAAAATTGTCACTTTTGAATTAAAATTTTCAAGTAAGGACCTTAAGATTTTCTTGACTACTCAGGTTTCGGGTATTCTCTCTCCCAAGTTAGACAACGAGTTCACAATATCAGACAGTCTAGCATAGAAGTCATCAAAGGATTCACTATCCTCCATTATAATGTTTTCATATTGAGTAGTGAGGTTTTGGAGTGTAAAAACCTTAACAACATTATTTCCATCATGGGTTAGTTGGAGTATATCCCAATCTTCTTTGGATGTCTCACAGGTCATGATATGACGGAACTCCTCTGGTGCAACCGCACAAAACAAGGCATTTAAATCACGTGAATTATAATTAGCCAATTTGTGTTCATCCTCACTCTAACTTTCTTTGGATTTAGGGACACGAAGTTCACCTATTAAATTAATGGGTGGGGACCACCCCTTAATAATATCTAACCAAACCCGCTCATCTATAGCGTTAAGTGCTGACCTCATACGTGTTTTCCAGTATGTGTAATTAGATCCATTAAACATCGGTAGCCTAGAAAGCAACCGACCCTCCATATAAAAACCGTTAGGATTCAAGCCTAAGATGGATCTAACACTTTAACTTAGTGTTCCTGCTCTGATACCACTTGATAGTCCTAAAATCCATACAATGGTTTCTATAATATGGCCAAGGGTGCAAAACCAAGCAAACCAACTATTTTTAAAATTTTCAAATTTAAGTTCAATTAAACAATTAATCCAAATTAAACTTAAAACCGATTAAACAATTGTGGTGTAAAAATAGATCAACCAATTTTATCTTTACCTTAAAGCATGCAACTAGGTGATAGCAGGATATAATAAAGCAATCCATATAACACGCCGATTTACGAGGAAAACCCATAACGGGAAAAATCTCGGATAACCCATCCACAAAAATTCACTATGTATGGAATTACAAATGACACGACAGTAGACTTATAACATAGACTCGATGCCCTCCCAACCCTTAATGCTCTTCCTGCGCAACTGCGACAATGTATGAGTCCACACACGCCTCGATATCCACCATGTGTAAACATCAAATACGAATTCCACGGCACAAAACTATCCTAAAAAACATAAAGAAAATGAACTTTCTTGTTCCCTACAAACAATATTTCAAAGCATATATATGATGGAACTTGGATCTTAAACAAGTTGGGGTGTAAACTATGATTTTAGTTCGGAAAATTAAATCATAAATGATCAAAAAAACTTGGTGAGCTTTTTGGAAGAGTTTTGGGACTCAAAAGGCATGGAAAAATCTGCAGCCCTGCCTCCCACCTTTTCATTGGGTTTTCAAAAAATAGTTAAGGAAGAAAAGTTGAAGAAACCCTAAAAATACAAAAGGATCGCCAGTTCGTTTGAAGAAGTCAATAGTATCATTTGAACGAAGCACCTATTCTTCTTCGAATGCCTTTCTAACGAAACTTCTAACGAGAAACTAGGGCGGGCAAAATTTTCCTCGTTCAAAGTTTATTGGATCAAGTCCTAATGAGATGCCTATGCTCATTCAAATGACATACCCAATGTCATTCGAACGACGTTAAAAAAGACTAAATTTTTAAAACCAATTTAAAGCACTTTACAAAAATAACACTTAAAAAATAAAATATCTAAGGATCAAAATAAATACACATTCATACCTGAGAGATCCTCGAAACTTGAAGACAAAACGTGGCAAAAAAATACACGATGAATGAATCTCTAAAACTTAAGTGCTACATCTTCAACCAAACACGTCATAGGCTTGAAAGTAAAACACACTCAAGTCCTAATCTATGACTTAAAGGTTTTGTTCAAATACGGAGTTAAGCTAAAATACATACAAACTAACTCTATCGAAAATTTGTACTTACAAAAGTTAATGCCAATCCTAAGTATTTACAAAAAACATGAATTTTAAGGCATCACGTTTTTTAGGCATGTCGTTCAAACGAGAAAATATGGGTTCATTCGTATGACTATCAAATTATCATCCAAACCAAAATGAGGTCGTTCAAACGACATAGATATTCTCGTTTGAATGTAGATTGAACGATATTTGAAGGAGATTGTTATGCCAAACCGAAAAATATCATGCGAAGGTTGCCTGAAGATCGTTTGAACGGATTCCTAAACTCATTTGAACATTCATTCGAACTACTTTGAGAAATTCGTTTGAACAATCGTATACAACTCATTTAAACGACTGAAATAAAAAATAATTTTTTCTTTAAAATCCATTTTATAAAAAATGCCTCCAAATATTATATAAAATAAAACATCCAAAACTCGAATCCAGGGATCAAACATAAATATGCATCCATGCCTCAATGAGATCCTTTGGATGTTAAAGACCAAACTCAATACGAAACTCGATGTCACTTTAACTTGGCCGCTACAATTTTCAATCACACATCATAGGCTCGTAGGACAAATAACTCAAATCCTAGCCTATGGCTCAAAAAAGTTTTGTCCAAACAGAATTAAGCCACTATGCATACAAATTGACTCGATTGGAAATTTGTCCTTACAAATACCCCCTTTGGCTATTATGGGACAAAACTCAAAAACAAAACTTACTAGGTCGTCAAGGTCACTGAGACAAACTCACTAAGACTAAATTCCAACCTCAAAAGGAAAAAGTACAGATGCTTGACAGACACAAACTTTGAGTATCTTTGGTCTTGTAAAAATTTATTGCGGCATTGCTAGACCTACACACTTTACACACCTTTCAAATGCAAAAATAATATAACAATATATAAAACGCATATGAAAAACCCTCCCCTTTGTCTAGAAATCTCCACCTAAGGTAAGACGTCTCTCTTTAAGGTAAAACTTTATCCCCCCCGAGTTAAAGAGTTGGATACCATTTCTCCCACTTTTTGTTCAGGAATAGATAGAGATAAAGGTTAACAATGTAAATAATTTCTCCACCTAAATGAAACACATGTAAACATACAAGAAAATAAGTATATCATGAGATGATGTGAAGTGAAACGTAACGACAAACTAACTCGGCAACACAAGCACCTAAAATCCAAATAATGAACAAATGATACCGAGTTTGATGTAGAAATTGAAGCATAAGCTACCAATGTAAATAGGCAATTGAAGATACTAATATGATCATAAATCATGCCAATTTGAATCGAAGATGAAGTATATGGAAAACATGGATTAAATGCAATGCAAAGACTCAAAAATAAACATATTATATATATAATCACTCATATATAAATGAAGCACGTAAATATATAGGTATAAACACCGCAAAAACAAAAAACACATAAGCTTTCCACACTCATATGGCATCAATGTGCCTAAACAATAATATGGTACGGAGTGAAGGGGAGTGAACTAAAAACATAATAAATATACCCAATCACTCAAAATACGTCCAAGGAGTTCTATTTGACTGCATTAACTTATCAAACTTTGATTTGGCCTCAAGTGACAAATAATGAACTCATAATGGACAAAATATTGATGATTCTCGAATCAATAGCGTCAAAACAATTAAGTTTAACTAGCATTTATTGTGCAGACCCATTGATCTTCAACTTTAACACCCTAAAAATAAACATATATTGTTTTTTTCGATCTTTTATTTTTGAAGATATCAATGAAAAAACTTGGCCTTGACAATTTTTTTTCTTTTGCCTCTCTTTTCTTTTAGGCTCTTGCCAATGGCGGGCTTTCACGCAAAAGAGATTTATTCCCTTCGTAGCCCTTTTCTATTGCACCCTCGTATTTTTCAAACAAAACAAACTCTCGGGCAATCGTTCTTACATGCATAAATCCCTCGATCATATAGATATGTATATGATAAGATTTATAGGAGAAAACCTCACTTTGCTAATGCAAGATGGGTAGTTATGATCCAAAAGAGCTCGTGCAAGTGTGTGCGAAGGCATATGCAAAGTTAATCAATTAAGCAAATCAATTTCGAATAACTCCATGCAATTATGATTAAGAACAATCCAAAGTATTATCCACCATAATCAAATGTCCCAGCCACATGAAAAACATAGAATGAATGGGATTCAAGCACATCGATATGCTATACAAAATGTATAAAACCAAACTACCAAAACATAACAATTTTTTAAAGTTTTTCAAACTTTTTCAAGAACAACTCAAAATACAAATAAAATATTTTTATATTTTTACAAATAATACCCAATAAATGGAAAATTAAAATACAAAAGAGAAATATTATACAAATAGTAATAACACGATAAATTAAGCACAAAAGCTAGTGTATGAAAAATATGCAAATGCAATCAACCATAAGTTATAGAATGTGATGAATCGTGTGAAAGCATGCAAGAGTCAACAAGTCTAACAATCAATGTCTCTAAAATTGATTTTCTAACCCAAATAGATGAATACTTAATACCTCGGGTTTTTGGATCCATGGTGACGGGACCTAGAGTTCCTAGAACTTTTTATAAGATCATAACAAAATGTCCTAAGGTAACCTTTCCAACCACAATACGAGCATGTGTAAACATGAGGAATTTTACCCTTGGGTTGACCTTTTATAATGTCCTTGGCAATGGTTGACACCCTTAAACATATGGCTTGTCTTTATGCGCGAAAGCATTTGAATTATCGAAACCAATACCAATGCGACTTGAGTCTCTACATTTATCTTCTAACTTTAAAATTCTAGACTCGAGTGGAAACTTAGACTCTTCAACCTTTAGGGAATCCTTATTCATATTTTTAACAATTCATAGAAGGTTATCTCGCTTCCCTTCAATGTAAATGAGCTTATCCCTAAGAGTCTTCTCACCTAACCTTAAATCTTCAATTAATTTATCATTATCTTTTACGACATATTCTTTCACCCTGAAAAATTTAGAGTCCTTTAACTCACTTTCTAAAACATAAATTCTAGCCTCACTCTCTTTCTTGGACACTTCTAAAATTTGAAAATCACGTTTCATGTCCTTGGGATTTTTTTTATAAAGAATGCCTTGCTAAGTTTGAATGTTTCGCAAAAAATCATTATCATCTTTTAAGCATGAATTCTCTTTTTCAAGAAATTTTATTCTTTCGGAGGTTTCAAATTCAACTTAGTTAATCTATCAGCACGATTATAATGCCCATTAAACTCCTCTCGAATATCGAAATCATTTTCATCACTCAAGATTTTAATTGACTTAACACTATGATGACCCATCGAGAGAAATAAATAAATAGTAAAAGGGAGATAAATAGACAACCCTAAAACAACACAATAACTTAGTGTACCCGCTCTGATACCAATTACAAATCAACACAATAACTTAGTGTACCCGCTCTGATACCAATTTGAAAATGCAATAGTGCCCTAGGGTTTACGAATTATCAAACACATAATAATTTTAAAATTGAAAATTTTATCTTTACACATTTAAATTGCAATGTTGTATAAAAAATTACAAATTTTAGTCTAGAACTAAGCAAACATCTAGGTGATATAAGAAAGAATAAAATAGCAAACCATAACACTACAATGTATGAGGAAAACCCAGAACGGGAAAAATCTCGGATAGCCCATCTACACAAGTCCACTACAATATAAGTTTGTTACAAGAACAACTTAGACTTACTCACATACTCGATGCCTTCAAGCTTCACATTTCCTCATTCCTTGATATATTCTTCACAGTCACAATTGGACTCCTTCCAATGGCCACACAACATAAGCTCTTTCCCACGTCTCGGTATCCCAATGATCTTACTTGTCTCGTCACCAGTCCAACTGCCTCACAACACAAACACGGTCTCCACCGCTCAAAACATTCTCAATAAGAATAGGAAAAAAATATGGCGCAACACACAAAAAATCTCTAATAGACATATGTATATGGAACTTGGATCTTAAAACCTTGGGAGTAATCTAGGGTTTGGGAGGCTCCTGATTTTATCTTTAGAAAACCTTTTTTGCAAAACCCTTAATGAAAACTAATGTGAGGCCTAAGTATTTATAGAAAACACAAATTTCTAGGCCACACATTTTTCGAGGCATGTCATTCAAACGAGAAACACAAGTTTGTTCGAACGACTACATCAATCTCATTCGAACCAAAGTAGGGTTGGTCGTTTGAACGACATAGCTATTCTCGTTTCACGAAAATCGAATGAGAATTAAATGAGATTGTTCGGATAAATAAAAAAATATCTCATGAAGGTCGTATGAAACTCGTTTGAACGAGATGCCTAAACTCATTTGAACACTCTTTCAAACGAATTTTTGAAACTCATTTGAACGATCACCTACAAATCTTTCGAGTGACTGAAATAAAAAAAATATTTTTTCTTTAAAATACATTTCACGAAAAATGCCGTGAAACATTGTATAAAATAAAACACACAAAACTCGTATCTAGGGATCAAATATAAATCTGCATTCATACCTCAATGACATCCCTCATATGTTGAAGATTAAACTCGATATGAAACTTGATGTGTACTCGATTTCTCTTTAACTTGGCCACTACGGTCTTCAATCCCACATCATAGGATTGAAGGACAAACAACTCAAATTCTAACCTATGACTTAAACAAGTTTTATCCAAACAGAATTAAGCCAGTATACATAAAAATTTACTCGACTAGAAATTTATCCTTACAACAGTTTGGGAAGTTCCCGGGCTACTTCGCCAGCTAAAGGGAAATTAATCAAGGCAAATCTCGACCAAATTGAGGCGATCAACAACGTTGAGTCACAAAAAATAATCGATAATGTTAAAAATTTGATTGGAATGTTATTCGTGCTCAAATGCTTCATCTTTAAATTCTCTAAGAAGTAACGACCTTTTTTCAGCTCTTAAAGAAATAGAAGGTCCCAGCGTGGACTAATAATGCTCAAAGGCACTTAAGGAGATTAAAATTTATTTAAGACTACCAAATTTACTTGCGGTCCCAAATTCGAGAGACCCAAATATTTGTATTTTACGATGTCTGACCAAGAAGTTAACTCGACCTTAATGTGCGAGAATGAGGGGCACTATTGTATGTAAATATTACTCTCCTATGTGGACCAACTATAAATGTATACCTATCCACCTACGTGGCCTAATATCCCCTTTGATTGGAATAAGAGATACTTAGTTGTTTTGATGAACGACCAACTCCAGGAATGCCAATCATCAGGAATACCAAAAGTTACCCGGATGGGATGCCAACTAACACTGAATTCTAAGAGTTCCATTCATTGTACGCAGAAAATGAAGGCGTTCTATCTCTAGGGTTCTACACCATTATAAATACGAAATACTCTCTCAGCTGGAAGGACAACCTGAATCATTAATATGCACACCATACTGAGCTATTATAAACCCTACTAAATAATACTAACATGGACGTAGGCTATTTTACAACTGAACCACTCTAAAAATCTTCTCTCTTATGTGTGCGATTTGAATTACTTACTATATTATTATATGTGATTATAAATATGGATTTAGTCCATTTTTAGACATCAACATATTGGCGCCGTTTGTGGGAACGTTTATCTATCATCATTCTCTTCCATTTGTTTCATTTCTTTGCCTTTAAAGAAATGACTGACCCAAAAAATAACACTAAAAATGAGGGCAACGCCATCATTCCACCTGCTTCTCCTAGTGCAGTAGATCTACAAGGAATTCTACTCGACCTTGCTAGAGGTAAAGAAGCCATGTAAGAATTTGTTAAGTAATTAACTTTCACTGTGCAAGCTACATCTTCTAATTCTAAAAGAGAAATGCCACCTCCACTATCCAGAAATGTAAGGAGTTATCACTCTCGTTCTTCTCATGATAGGTCATACCGTCCTGGCGCGACTTCTTCATTCCGGTTAACGGATTACTATGATGGTCGATTTTTTCCTAAAGAAAGACCAAGTGTCTTGGAAAAGCTAAGTAGGGAGTCTACTTTTGATCGTTTAGGCCCCCGAGTAACTAGAGGACATTATAGGGAGCAAGAGCATCATCGTGAATACATAAAAGGGTCCACGTGATCTAGGGTCAGTATTAGAGGCTCTGTGCACGCCGAGCAGACCTCTTAGGAGGAGAGTTCATCACATTGACACAATAAAGCCTCTAAATCTACCTCGGCCAAATCTAAGCCAGAAGAACATCCCTGGAAGGGATCCATGCATCGATTAGAAGACTGGCTAGGTGAAATGTCCAAAACCAAGAATCCATTGCAAAAGGGTTTTGCTAAAGGCTAACCTTTCATCCAGGCTACTGTGGAATACCCAACACCTTCCAAGTTCAAGACATTAATGTTCATTCCCACGTATGATGGGAAAACTGATTCAGTCCTGCACATAGAGCAATATTAAGCTGTTGTCAAAATCTACTCAGTACCAGACAAAATTAGGTGTAGAGCTTTCTCCAGTTCAATCACAGTGCCAACCCAAATTTGGTATAATAATATCCCAAGAAGTAAAATCTATAGTTTTCATCAGCTAGCTGAATTATTCATAAATAAATTTTGCTTTGGGGCTAAGTCAATCTAGAGTGTCGCTCGTCTCTTAGCCGTGCAACAAAAGCTCTGAGAAAATACTAGAGAATATATTACATGTTTAATAATGAAAAACTAGATCTTGTGGAATATGAGGAGAAGACAACCATCGCATCACTTTTGAGTTGGTTGCTTATTAAAGATCTCCACTATGCTTTAGCAAAGAATCCACCCAAAACCATGACCTAATTAATGACTAAGGTTGGTGATGGTATGTGAAATCGTCCACTTGTCGTTCTCGTACCAGCAAGTCAAGAGTAAAGTATGTAATGAACAAGTAAAGCAAGTCAGGAGACATGAACACAAGATGTAGAGTGGTTCAGCCTCTAAAATAGGCCTACGCCCATTGTGGTGCTCTTCTCTCATTATATCCATTGTTTTGTACAATATAATCATGCCTAAAGAGGCATATAAGTATGAGAATAAAAGGAGAGTACATGATGACTGATGATTCCGGAATACCGGAGAGGAGGCTGATGGGTAGCCAAGTAATTATCGAGTTGTAGAGATAATTGGTACTGTAGAAATTGCTCCGGTCGTGTGGAATCGATCCCCCATTTTGAGGTGTGGACCTCTATTTATAAGAGATATCCTCACGTGCAATGAGCACGTGACGCACGAAGTATGGAGTTAGGATGGAGAGGGATGCGGCTTGTAAGGAAAACAACCTAAGCGCCGCATCCTCTAGCAGAAGACTAAGGTTCCGTACTCTGGACTGTGTGGGTCCACGGCACGTTGATTGTGACCGCACTCATTGATGAGGTACCGTGCCCTGTATGAGGTATAGCCGCGGTATGCAATCCTGTGAAGTAGAATAACATCCGCAATAGGGTGCTATATTTGTATTATCAATAAGCCCCTAAGTCGTAGTGCCAAGAGAATTCAATTGGGACTGCGGCTTAGATCAGTCTTCTTAGGTGCCGCGGTACTTCCAAAGCGAGGATTCATCTTCCGTGCTCTCTTATATAAATTGTTTCTGGCCGTGGACTTTATTACGTTTCCAAAACTTTGAGAGAAAATCGAGAGCGAATTCTGTTCTTCCTTTCTCTTACATATTCCGGCAACCTTACGAGGCTGTGTGTGGTGGTGCAAGGCGGTTTGAAGCTGAGCATTGCAAGTTTCTTCATTTCCAGGTAATTTTTCAGCCATTCGCCTTTTTAAATAGCTTTCGAAGTTCATAATTTTTCTTTAAGTACACGAACACATGAATTCTTCCCTTTTGATCTTCAACACTTGCATTTTTCTGGATTACTTGATAGAAATCTAGGGTTTTGTTTGAATAATTTGCTATTTCCCTATAATTGAACATACATGAACGTTGAGCACATCAATAATTGTTAGGATCCATCCTCATATGCTGCACATGACCCCTGATCTTCCAAACGCCATGAAAATCATATAGTCGTTCTTGCTGTTCATAAACAAACTCTTCATATTCTGTGAATTTGATTCTAAAAATGATTAAATGTAAGATACTCAACTGTTTAAGAGAGAGGCCGCAACATGATAGGATTTCAATAATCCATTCCCCTGAACTGTTTTGGTCCTTATCTGCGTCATACCGTGCCCGATGGCCGCAGTCCCTTAAATTCTGGGATTTATCCTCCACAACACTTTGATGCATATCCACGTATTCTGCCACGGCGGTGGGGTCTTTTAAGGCTCTGAATCCCCACCCTTGTATTTTGAACAGTCTTCAAACTTTCATGAACCAAATACACATCCATGTTAAAATACTGTGATTGCTACTAGAATTTCTTGAATTGGCCTTTAGCATTTTTAGAAATGGATGCGACACAAGATCTCTAACTCCATTTTAGGTCGTTGTCGCGGCAGTGTAAGTTCCCTTGCTGATATATATATAGGAGGTGGTTGCAGCATGTAGGGCCAGGGGACGATCCGTTAGGTTCAAGTAATAGAGTTTTCCCATTAATAACTACGCTGGGGAAATAATTCCCAACAAGCAAATATTTACTATTTATATATAATCTTCCCGCGGCTTCTTAAAGTCTTTTTCAAACCATACTGGCTGCGGCGCCTAACTGCGGACTCTGCTTTTCAGGTACTGCTGCAGCCATATGAGCTTTGACCCAGACGAGTTTCTGAGAGGCTTTTGGGCAAAGCACTTTAGAACCTCTCCTCCTGAACTCACTTCCGTGCCCCCTCTAAGATCAATAGGGCCTTGCAAGCTAAGGGATTACCCCAAATGTGTGGTACTAGACTCAGACTCCACAGACTCTGCGTTCGGGAAGGATTTTCAGTCCGCGCCGATGGAAGAAGAAGCCAATTCAAGTAATCATCCATTGTCCGCGGAAGTTAGAGCTAACCCGACTGGTACATCTGGGAGGCCTGAGAACCCTTAGCTGCACTTGATATCCGTAGCTCCATGACCCAAGACTGGGTTGAGCAGGTGGCTGAGGCCTTCGAATTTCCAGAAAATTTGATATGCTCGGCACCTGCCGTGAACCAAAAACCTTGCACGACTATGGTTGATGATGGAGTTTGCTTCCCACTTCATGCCTTTATCTATGGGCTGCGATTACCTGTACCTGTTCCTGTTCCTATCCGTCGCCTTTTTCAGACAATAAAACTGGCCCCAGCCCAGTTAGATCCTAATGGTTGGAGAGCTATTCTTGTTGCGGTTGTCCTTTGGGAGAATCTATTCAAAAGGGACATCACTCCCACGGAGTTCTTTCATTTCTATCGTCCAAAGGAGAACTCAGTGAAGTTCGCAGGGTACTACTACTTCTCCATCCGCGGTAGGGATGAGACCCTTTACACTGGGAGGCCGACCAGTGTGAAGAACTGGAAGGGGAAGTATTTTTATATCTCTGGAGAAGGCTGGGAGATTCACCCCGAGGAGAATGAGAGGGAAAGAGCCTATAGAATGCCGCGGTAATGGGGGTCTCCATCTAAATTAGGTATTAAGACTATAGCCGGGTCATTGCTGCATATTTTGTTAATCTCTTCTAACCTTTGGATTATTATTCTGCAGTCCTTGATAACCTGATTTTGAACAAGCGGCAAGAGAAGAGAGCTACTGAGGCCGCGACAGTTCCTGCTGAACATAAAAAGTTCAGCACACTTGTTACATCGGCAACCATATTAGAAGCATGGTTTTTTCCCAACAAGTCCATTCCTCAACAGATGGCCGCGGAAGGTAATATCCTGACCGTCATAATTTTATTGCGCGGTAACTTATTCTCCCAGTAATTTCGTTTCTAATATTTATTATTGCTTTTTCAGGTGAGGAGGTTGACCGAGAATTGCTGGCGCCGCAATTGGCAGAAATGGACGAGGATGCAGTCGTCCTTAATAATACTGCACGGAGCAAGAAGAGGAAAAGGTCCAAAGCTAAGGCACCTGCCGCGGCTCATTCCGTCGATAAAAATACACCAGTGCAGATACAACTCAAGCCGCAGATAAAATGGAAAATATTGAGAACCCACCGCAGGCCGAGTTCGACGACGACATAGGGGCCAACCTGGTCGCGGTGGGGTTGATGTCTACTGGCGCACCCCTTCATTCAGCATCTCCGCTGTCGCCACCTATGGTTGCAATAAATGCAAACTTGGCACCTCCTCAGTGCCGCGGCCCTTATAGTTCGAATGATCGTCCGCGGCCTCAACTGAGGCAACCTGACCCTGAGTCCTCATGGTACACTACCGCGAAGGCCGCGCGGAGGATGAAGAGGGCCCTTGATTTCGCGAACCTCGATTGGCTGGTGCGAGAAAACCACAATGATCTGGAGGACTGCGGCCTCCATAGTCTTCTGAGGGTAAGTGCCTTGTTTTCTTCGTTTCTCTTTTGTTCCATATTTTGTATATTAACTTTTTAATTTCAGGTCGCGGACGCCATTGTAGCCCAAAAGAGGAAATATGAAGCCCTCTACAAGCTAAAAGAGGCCGCAGAGAGGGTGCATTCTTCTGACTTAGAAGTTGCGCGGACTTCATCTTTTGAAGCTGGCAAGAAATCTGCTATCGCAGCCCTTCAGGCAGCCCATATGGACTTGGAAATAGAAATTAAGGTCAATGAGGAAGCGGAAGAGAACTTTAAACAGGCCGTAGACTCCCTTAAAGACTCCTAATCCCAGACTGCTAAAGCTGCCCGGGTCGCGGATATTTTAAGCAGCAAGCTCGCTCTTCTTCAGGAGAAGTACGAAGAGCTGGAGGCAAAGTCTGCACAAGAAGCCATAGACCATGCCGAGGAAATAAAGAAGATGGAAGCAGAACACGGCGATTCTCTTCAGCTGGCCATAGACCACGCCGTGGAGTCATTCAAAGGCTCCAGGGACTTCTTCCTCGTCAATAATAGAGCCTATCTCTGCGGCTACCAGGAGCTAAGGCACAGGATTGTAAAGAACTTACCTGAGGCCAAGGAGAAGGTTTTGGCCTGGAAACTGAGCGATGCTGAACACCAAGATTGCATTGCCGAGCTCAAAGCCGCGGCTGAAGAGAAAGCTAGACTTAAAGCTGAGGCAAAGGCTGCGACCGTAAAGGAAGAGACTGAAACGGCCGTGGATGGGGAGGAGGGTGATGAGCATGATGATGCTACTTCTTGAGTCTTTTATATTGGGTTGCGTCCCTTCTGTTAATTCACCTTTGTAGTGGCTGCGACCCATATGCTTGTAACCTTTTAACTGATAATATCAAGGCTGCGGCCATATTTTAAACATTAATTATATTGGCTTCATTGTCATGTATCTCTTGCATCTTCTTTTTGCTCGTTTCAATGCTTAATTGGATACTTTCTTTATGCCTCTTATGACTTGAAATACAACTGCCTTATTGTACTTGTAAAAATACTTCCGCGACACTATAACATATTTCTTCAATAGTCACTCTGATTGAACTACCCTAACTCCCTCGAGTAATGCCAATGAACTTTCACAACTAATTGTTAGAGGCTGCGACACTATAACATACTTCCACGGTATGTTAGCCTTTGGAACCTGCTTGCCCCTTGCACCAAAGCGGGGAAGTGCTGCCCATTAAATAAGGTCGTGGCCTCTTTAATAAATCCGTGATAACTTTAGTTGTTTCAAACTGATCTGTAGCTTTGTTTTCATCCCATAACCAAAATGGAACATATAAAGTAGGCCGTCTTTTCCCATGGCTACCCCTTTAGTCGCTTTAACTGTCTGAAGCTTTTCGAAGGTTGCTTTTAGCGTTTGCAGCTGAATTAATCAGGACTATTATAGATTTCTGGCCCCTTCATCCGAACATGAGGCTTCGTGCATATACATGATACTTTCAAGCCTCTTTAGGCCGAGTTATGTTATTAAGCCACCCACAACTATCATATAGGATATTTTTAAGCCTCCTTAGGCTGGGTTATGTTATTAAGCCACCCACAGCTATCATATAGGATATTTTCAAGCCTTCTCAGGCTGGGTTATGTTATTAAGCTTCCCACAGCTAACACATATGATATTTTCAAGCCTCCTCAGGCTGGGTTATGTTATTAAGCCACCCACAGCTATAGGTATATTTAAAGCCATCTCTGGCTAGATATTACAAGTCTCTCGACTTAATGATGCATCCCGAAAGCTAAGAGCGGGCATTGGAAGCCCTTATGAGAGATGTTGCAGTCCAATCTTGCATAACTGCTTCCAATATTTGCTATTGCCCCTTTTAAATATCATCAACTTTCGGACGATCGGGCGTCTTATCGGGCATCACTGCCCATTTAGATATTATCATCCCCGAAATAACATATTACCTCGGATCGGGATCTGTTTAAGACGAAAGTGGTCTTTATAAGATAACATTTCATGGAAATGAGAATCAGAATATGACACTATAAAAGTGAACTTGATTTTATAACTATTCATATATATGACTTTGTAAATGTAACACAAAGTTTAGTTTAAAACAACATAAGCTGAAGTTATCATTGTAAAGTAGGGACATATGGAATATAAGAGGTAAGCATGAAAAATGGGCATGTGGCCTGTGAGATAGGGCTGCATCCCCTAATCATATTTGAGGAACCTCCTCAGCATCCCTTGCCCAATTAGCCTTTCAACTTCATCCTTCAGAGCATAGCATTGCTCGGTGTCATGGCCATGGTCCTGATGGAATTTTCACCAAGTAGCTTTGTTCCTCTTGTAGGGTGGAGCTCTCAGCTTTTCTGGCCACCTCAACAACTTGTCCTCTTTGATGAACTCAAAGATCTCTTCAATCGGGAAGGTCAACAGAGTGTAGGCCCCAAACCTCTTCTCTGCCTTCTCTGCTATCCTTTTCTGGCACTTATTGGCTGTTTCTGCGGCCAGACCCTCTTCAACTGCCGCTGCAGCAAAGGCTGGTGGAGTTATTTCCTTTGGTGCCGCACTTACATTTTGAGAGGTCGCGACCTCTAGCATTAGGACTCTCCGAGTTAAGTAGTTGACCTGGGTCTGAAGTGAGGCATGACTGTCGTAGAGGTGATTGAGGTGATTGTACAGCTGCACAATCTCATCCTTAATTTTTGTGCTTTGGCTGAATTCTCCTTCCATTTTCTGCTTTTGTTAGTCTTTACAAAGTATATGTATAATCTGGGATAAAACTAGTAAAAGTGAGTATTCATAGAAACAGAGTAACTAAGCAGGAAATGGGGATAAAGTGCCAAACTGCTGCACTGTTGAAAGGTGCTGCGGCCAGTATAGCACATACCACAGAGCAATCACACTAGCTCAGGCCGCGGCATGAAGGTATTTAACTACCTGCCGCCTCCGTTTCTAGGCAAAGGGGAAAAGCAATCCCAAAATCGAAACCCAAAAACTGAGTTTTTTTTTTCTCCAGAAACACGGGGAGAGCATGCCTACTAGGGTCTATGCATGAGAGAATAACCTCTCGGTGCACATGTTAGCATAATTCTAATGATAAAACCATAGATCATAGGCAAAGAACAACAAGAAGGTGCAAACATAATTCTTCCCTAACCATTCATCTTCTCGAGGGTAAAGCCCATCATGCTTTTCAACACTATCCAGATGCAATGATATCAGAGGGGCATGTAGGATAGACCCAAGGTCATAAAAGAGAGACCATAACAAATCTGAATTTATAAATTACCCATTTAAGGGTGTGAATTATAAAATAGAGCTCAATAACCTGAATCTATTCGTGAGACAATGATCCAAAGGATACCTATGAATAAAATAAGGTGTTTAAGAACTCGAACTATAGAGAAATAAGATTAAAATACCTCGTTCCCACAGACGGTGCCAAACTGATGGTACGAGAAATCGTCCACTTGTCGTTCTCGTACCAGCAAGTCAAGAGTAAAGTATGTAATGAACAAGTAAAGCAAGTCAGGAGACATGAACACAAGATGTAGAGTGGTTCAGCCTCTAAAATAGGCCTACATCCACTGTGGTGCTCTTCTCTCATTATATCCATTATTTTGTACAATATAATCATGCCTAAAGAGGCGTATAAGTATGAGAATAAAAGGAGAGTACATGATGATTGATGATTCCAGAAGACCGGAGAGGAGGCTGATGGGTAGCCAAGAAACTCCCAAGTTATAGAGAGAATCGATACTGTAGAAATTGCTCCGATCGTGTGGAATCGATCCCCCATTTTGAGGTGTGGACCTCTATTTATAAGAGATATCCTCACGTGCAATGAGCACGTGACGCAAGAAGTCTGGAGTTAGGATGGAGAGGTATGCGGCTTGTAAGGCAAACAACCTAAGCGCCGTATCCTTTGGTAGAAGACTAAGGTTCCCACTCTGGACTGTGTGGGTCCGCGGCACGTTGATTGTGACCGCACTCCTTGATGAGGTGCCGCGCCCTGTATGAGGTATAGCCGCGGCATGCGATTCTGTGAAGTAGAATACCATTCGTAGCAGGGTGCTATATTTGTATTATCAGTTGGAAAGATAATGAATGTCGAGGAGGTTATGACAGCTAAGGAGACTCCTGAGACCAAGGGTGAAAATCAGAAAAATTAATTCTAACTCGTTCAAGAAGGATCAAAAAGACAAAAAGCTTGATAGATAAAGAAGAATGATGAATATACGCCCCTCAACAAAGGTATTCACCATATTCTAGAGGATATCAAGGGAAATCAAGAATTAAATTGGCCTGAAAAAGTTGAAGACCCCCTACACACAAGAGGGATAAGTCTAAGTACTGTGAATTTCACAAGGATCGTGGTCACAATACCAACAACTGCATTGCACTGAAGAATGAGAATCTTATTCGACGAGGAAAACTTACCAAGTTTGTTAGTTAAAATGGCAATTGAGATTATTGGAGGAGATTTAAATCTCCAGCCCGATCAAGGGAAGGAAAAAAGGGTAAGAAACAATGATTTTGAAGAATATCCAGACTTACCGAAGAAGCCTGATTAACCAAAGGTGGAGGTAGCCATAATATCCTTTGGATGTCACTTCATTGTAGGAGGATATGCTGGAGGAGGTTACATGATTACTGAAAGGAAAGCTTACTTAAATGAAGCCAAGGCCTGCCTAACTGTTAGACAAATTGATATGGTCTAATATAGCGATAGCCGACCAAGAAAAGTCAACAGAGATATGCTAGTGATCAGATTCTCCAAAAATGATCTGAGTAGGGTCCTTTATCCTCATGAAAATCTGTTAGTTATCAAATGCAGATTTGCAAGGATACTGGTTAATAATGGGAGTTCAATTGATATAATGTTCTATAACTGTTTCCAAAGCTTACGGATAAAAGACAGTAAGTTGGAAACATACCATAGACCTCTTATAGGATTTATAGGAGAGAAAGTATACCCATTGGGAACAATCAAGATGAAAGTCTTGGTCGGCACTTGGCCAGCGAGTAGGAGAGAAAGAATTCGTTTCTTTGTGTTAGATAAAAATGTACGACAAGCTTATAATATCATCCTAGGAAGAGTGGGAATAAAGCAGTTAGAGGTTGTGCTATCCACAATGCATTAATGCATGAAATTTTCAATAAATTATAGAGTCGGCATAGTAAATGGCAATGAAAAAGAAGCCAAAGAATGTAATTACTCTTCGGCCGACCAACAGGTTATACAAGTGAAGGGCACAACCACTTTCCACATTGACATACTGGATCCTCGGGAAGGGGAGAAGCTAGTAAAGGGGAAAGTTATGAAAGAACCAGAAGCTGTTGTATTGGACAACAAGAAGCCAGAATAAACTACCCAAGTTGGTTCAAGATTGTCTCCCTCTATCAAACATAAATTAATTACATTCCTTAGAGAGAGGAAAAATGTGTTCGCTTGGAGCCACGAAGATATGTCATAAATTGATCCAAACTTCATTTGCCATGAGATTTATATATATCCAGATTCTAAGCCAATCAAGCAAAATAGTAAAATTTTCATCCCTGAAAAGAATATGGCAATCCAGGAGGAAGTGGAGAATTTGTAACGAGTATAGTTCATTGAATATGTCAAGTATCCCAGTTAGTTGGCTAATGTTGTAATGGTTAAAAAAAGAATGACAAATGGCGCATGTGTGTTGACTTCACAGACCTCAATAAGGCATGCCCAAAAGATCATTTTCCTTCACCAAGGATTGATTAATTGGTCGATTCTACAGCAGGTCATGAATTACTCAGTTTATATTTATAATCAGATTAAGATGGAACCTGAAGACAAAGAAAATACTTCATTTATTACTAGTCAAGGAACTTATGGTTACAATGGCATGCCCTTTGGGTTGAAGAATGCTGGAGCTACTTATCAGAGACTAGTGAATAGGGTTTTTGAAGACCTGATCGATAAAAATATAGAAGTGTATGTAGATGATATGCTCATCAAGAGCAAATTTACTGTCGAGGCTCAAACCTTTAATCAACTAGAAAAACATCAGATGAAGCTCAACCCAACCAAATATATCTTTGGGGTACAAGAATGAATGTTCCTAGGGTATATTATCAATCAAAGGGGAATAGAAGCAAACCCCTCCAAAATTAAAGGCTTGCTTAAAATGCAGTCCCCGACCAACAAGAAAGATGTTCAAAAGCTTATAGGAGAAGTAACTGCATTGAATCGCTTTGTCTCCTAAGAAATTAATAAATATCTCCCATTCTTTAAGGTGATTGAAAAGATCTTTTAGTGGAATGATGAATGCGAGGAAGCCTTCTTGGATTTGAAGAAGTACTTCGGCTCTTCCCCACTCCTTTCCCGACCAGTTTTATGAGGAAAATTATATCTATAGTTGGCTGTTTCAGAGTCAGATATCAGTTTAGCTTTGATCCAATTAGATGGAGGAGTTCAAAGGCCAGTATATTATACTAGCAAGGCATTTTAAGGAGCAAAATTAGATATCCACACTCAAGAAGTTATCATTAGCTCTTATTGAAGATTTTGGGAGGATGAGACCATATTTTCAAGCTCACACCATTGTTGTCTACACAGATTTGCCTCTATGATAGGAATTGCATAAACCTGCTAAGTTTGAAAGTTTAATATCTTAGGCAGTCGAATTGGGATAATATGAAATTATTTATGAACCCAAAGTTGTAATAAAAGGTCAAGCAGTGGCAGACTTCATAGTCGAATTCACATATGCAAAAGTGAAACTTAATCCAAGTTTGCTTGCCAAGCAAACTTCTTCAGAAGAGAGCTTAGCTCAAAAGTAAACAGAGATTACGGTCGATCAACCAGACTCATCGGATGTTCAAGAAAGAATTCAACAGAGCAAGAAGATATTCAAACATGGAGTGCTGGCAGAAGAAGATTTCTCCGATGATACTCCAATATGGCAATTATTTGTAGATGATCTTCATGTGCTACTGAAAGTGAATCAGGCCTCATCATCAGCACTCCAGATAACTTAGCTGTGAAATATGCTATGAGATTCCAATTCGAGACTTCCAACAATGACACTAAATATGAAACATGGATCACAAGAATGGATGGTAAGGATTCCGAGACTATGATGAGATATCATAAAAAATCTATGGAGGTTATTTATTTATTCACTTCAGTCAGGATGGTAAGGATTCCCAGACTAAAGAATGCCAGAGAAGACGCTCTATCTTGGCTCACTTCAGTAACTCAAACAAATAATCCCAGTGGAAATTATCCCCTATAGAAGCATTGATGGGATGGAAGTCAACATCATCTCTGTGGAGTTAGGTCCTTCATAGATGAACCCAATAGAGAGTATATTGAAAGAGAAACACTATTGTTCGACCAAAAGGAAGCCAAGAAGATGAGGTACAAAGCAACCAGTTATGTGTTTGAAAAATGTGTCCTATACGGCAAGGATAAACTGTTTCCCTACTTCATTGTGTTCATCCAAACGAAGTAAATGATTTGATCAAAGAGGTACATAAAGGCTCGTGTGGAGCTCATATAGCACGTAGGTCTCTAAGACAACAGATAGCAATGTAAGGTTACTATTGGCCGATGATAAAAGTGGTCTATGTTACTTTCACCAAGAGGTGTGATAAATGCCAAAAGTTTGTCACCATCCATAAAAGACCAAGAGCAACTTTTACACCCATGACTTATTCATGGCCTTTCGCTATTTGGGGAATTGACCTGGTCAGGACATTTTTGACCACCAAGGGAAGGTTGAAATATCTGGTTGTAGTAGTTGATTACTTCACCAAATGGATGGAGGTTGAGCCTTTGATTGATGTGCCCTATAAAAGGGGTTTCCAATTCATATGAAAGCAAATTATTTGCTAGTATGGCACGCTTTATGCCTTCATCATCGACCATGGAGCTTAATTTTATAATGAAGAATTTGAAGAGTAATGTATTAAGTCTGGTATACAAAAACTTCATTCGACATCTGGGCCCCCATAATGTAATGACTAGGCATAAATCAACAATAAAACCTCACTAGGTGGTTTGAAGAAAAGGTTGGATGAGACCAAAAGAAACTAAATTAATTAAATCCACAGTGTCCTTTGGGCATATAGTACTACTCCCAGAATAGCAATAGGGGAAACCCCATAAATGCTAGCTTTTGGCACTGAAGCAATAGTACCAGTGGAAATAGGTCTGTCGACTCGCAAGGTATTGGACTTTGATTCACCCAAGAGTGACCTCATGAGGCAATTAGATCTGGACATTATAGAAGAAGTTCGAGAAGATGTCACTATTCGGATGACTGCCTACCAACAAAGGACTACAAGGTTTCATAATCGAACGGCGAAGCCAACCAACCTGAAGCAGGGGGATCTGGTGCTCAAGAAAGTAATCTAGAAGAGCGACAAGCTGGAACCTAATTTGCATGGTCCATACCGTATCTCCACGGCTATCCGACCAGGAATTTATCGCTTGGAAACTCTAGAAGGAGAGGAATTCAAGAATCGTTGGAAGGCAGATCATCTACGCAAGTATTATGAGTAATTCAGTTTTCAAAAATTCTGTTTTAAATTTAATTAGTTATTCAAGTTAATGAAATTTCATATTTTTCTCCATTAAACATCCTTTTTGTGTTTTGTTTTTCGTAGTATGGTGGTGGCTACACACCTTAACTAAATTAATGAGCAATTTTAATTCAAACTTTTCCAACTTCAGAAAAGTGCATGGTTCAAACTTTTCCAACTTCAAAAAAGTTCTTTATATTCGCCAAACTTTTCCAACTTCAGAAAAGTTAAACTTCACGTATGATATATCCTCAACAATTCAAGAACAATAAGTCATTAATATTTCTTAATTAGAGATTTTACCCGACCAAGTTAAAGTACAGGAATAATTATACATTCCTAATACACTGGGCCCCACTGATAATAAATGCTACAACTTAGTCCAATATATTTATTTACAGTTTTATCTAGGTGCATTAGTCGAATATAAGGTTGTATAAATGATTCAAACATGAATTAAATATTAAACATTTGAGTAGGGTATTTTGTCTATAAGCCGATTAACTAATCATTATACAGTTTACCTAGTCGGCAAAAAGATTAACATCAACTATAAGCTTAAATAAAGAGAACTCAATAAAAAATAACTTCATTTCATTAATCAAAATACATTACAATAGAAATCATTGATCAAAATGCAGTACAATAAGTATAAATTTATTCTGCTGGACGCTTTCTTTGTGCCTTGTCCATCATAGCAGGAGGATCATCAAGGGTATATGGAGAATTTATTGTGTTGAAATCTCTTAACATGTGCTTATTACTGTTCTCGACCTATCAAGCAAGTGAGAAGGACGAACCATCTCACATTCATTATTGAGGCCATAATCACCCAAATATTTATTTATCAGACATTTAGGAATGACATCAGGTGGTTTCCAGTTGTTGTCCAGTTTGAAGGGAGGCTTGGCACAATCCAAGAAACTTGGATCATTCCAGTGCCACAAATTACTGTCTTAATCATACTTCAGCAAGGTCAATAAGTTAGTCCATCCCCATTTGTAGCCTTCACGATTTCTTTGGGCAAGATGATAATCCATATGAGTTAGGGCCTCATTATAGCCATCCGTCCAAACTTCCCTTGGTTGCTTATGAAAGTGGAATGTCAGACTATCAACTTGATCTTGGAGTTTCTTGAGGAGTATATCTTTGGACTTTAGCAGGGCATCTTGGTCGACAAGAGTCTTCTTCGTCCTCTCCTCCTCAATGGTTGGCCGAGCAACTTTACTTTGCCTGAAAGCTTTCTTAGATTTGGTTTTTACTTCTGCAAAGTTTCTAGCTCCTCCAATATCCTTACATTATCAGTATCTAAGAATGAGACTCCTTAATCTGGGCCAATGGTGGTTGATTTATTCAGACTATAAAGGTCATTCCTCAGTGAATTATTTTCCCTTTCTAGCATATCAGCAATTGATTGGGCCTTCTATAGTTCTTGGTTTAAGACTAACGCTTTCTTTCTCAAAGCAGAAGTAAGGTCTTTCAACTTCTTGTCCAAGCCCTAGCCTTCACTTAATGCTTTATATTTGGCCTCATAATCAGAATGAAGCAGTGCTTTAGAAAGTTTGTGATCCTCCTTCATTTGCTCAATTATTTCATAATAACTAGCATTATTGGCTACATCTCTGTCCAAAGGGCAATGGAGATGAATGTAAGACTCCTTCACTTGATCAGAAACTTCTGGGCCGACCAACCCAGACAAATCTTCCTCGAATAAAGGAACACGGCCAGTCTCAAAGAGATTTTTGCACTGCCTAAATAGGTTGGATTCAACAGAGATAATAGTTTTTTTCCTGGTGTCAAACTGAAAAATTACAGGTATATGCGTTTATGTGGAAAATCTAGAGAAATAGGCAATACAAAAAAGAACAAACCAACAAGAAATAAAAGGCATTCAAAGGCATCAATATTGGACCAAAAAATACGTTCTTTCATTGATTAATCATTAAAGTACAAAGATTGATACATCATCAAGAAAGAAAAGACAAAAAAAATAATAAACTTGCTAAAAAGGAGCTACACCTTCTTCTTATCCTTGGCCTGGTCTTGGATGACAGCTGGTTGGTCGGCACTAGCATTTGGCACCATTTAAGACTCAATGGGCATTATAGAAAACTCTCCAGACCCCTCATCACCGTCATCAAACTTCTCATCTAAGTTAAGAGTAGTTTTGGGATCATGCCTTTGGAAGAGTTCAAAATTTTCTTTAGTATCGACAACCTTTAGAGCCTCCGATCACCCTTCCTTGAAGGACAGTTTCCTATTATACTCAATTTGAGTAGAGGCAACAAAGAGGGACTTCTCCTAACCTTTATAAAAGTTATATTTGCCTTTAGACTTCAAGGAAATAACCTCATAAGTCAAACCAACTACTTTATCTTCAATAGTTTGGGCTCGGGTTGTGACTTCTAAAAGCTTGTCCTCAACAATTTTAGCTCCACCTTCAGCATCAACCAACTTCTTATTGACAACTTTGGCTTTATCATCAACAATATTTATTTTGTCTTCAGTTACCTTGGACCTGTCATTGGCCTTTTATAGTTCCTCTTCCTAAGACTTTTGCTTTGATTCCAAAGCTTGACGGGAAGGTGTCAGAGATTATTTTAGGCTCTTAAAAGCCTCTTCCACTTCATCAGGAGAGGACTTCAGTTGGTCGTCCTTCTCCATCATTTGGTTGAAGTCAACAAAAAACTATAATAAGATCTAAACACCAAATGTCAGAAAAAGTCACCAACATTAAGAAAAAGCAGAAAATAAGATACTTACCAGTGCTAAGTTATGATAAGCCCTCTCAGTTAGCCTGAACCTGGGCATTGGGACCGAAGCATCTCGATCAATAGGAAGGGTTCCAGACTTGATCAAATCCAAGCCAATTCAATATTAATAGCAATAGAAGATGACCCGATGTTAAGGTCAGCTTGGCTTTTTTTTACCAAATCCTATTAGTTAGCCAAGGTCTTCTTTCCAGCCAACGCCTGCTGGTCGGTTGGAGTTTTTATCACACCCCGCGCAATTCGACAGATGGGGTGGTCAGCCACCGCCGCCGGACTACGGGCGTGAACTAAATAAATACCTTTCTTAGCATGAGACATATATGAGACACAAATAAATCAGTCCATAAGATAAATAATTGAATCAATACTAAATGATCATAAATAACTGAGCGATAAAAGATCCATCATATGCTAAAATTCCAATTAAATTCAATCTCCAATAATGATTAAATAAAATTTGAATAATCCAATTGAAATCCTCTAAACAACTTTGGAACCGAATGGTCCAATAAAACTCAAATAAAGTCTCATAATTAAATATGACTAAAAAGAAAGTCTAACTAAATAAAGCAATAAAATGAATGAACTCTAGCTGCACCTCAAATGATAAACTGAAAATAATACTATACAACTTCTTCAAAACTTATTCTGAAAAAGTTAGTCAACGCACGAGGTCAGATCCCCGAGCATGAATACACACTACTCCCCTCAAATAGGATCCTTGAATTCGGATAGTAGCATTATACGCAATAAATATCACAATAGAATATTTTAATTAACCGAGATAATTAAACGCGATAAATATAAATCACTAACTACCCGCAGGGATCCCCATTTCAAAAGAACTCACCAATATGATTTTTAATTCCCAAGTCCCCACGATGTTAATTTAACCCAATTAATTAATGTTCTCACTTTTTATTATAGCGGTTCTTCGGCCTCAAGTGGTAATTTCCACCAAAGTGTGATACTTCCCATTGTCAATAGCCAGCCGGATCCGTTTAAACTGTTGATCCCCCGCAATATGACAAGGTTCCACACACGACACGACATAATTCGCCCAAGCTGACCCGGGTAAACTGTCCGTCCCTGACACATTATGTCGCCACCAATTTTAATACCCGTTTATATCTTAGGCATCAATTCTCAATTTCACAATTTATAAATTACCCCACCCTTTTTATCAATGTGAGATCCTCAAAATACCCCTTAGTCCCATACCTAAGGGTCCCTAAGTTATCAAAACGTCCTACCCTATGTATGGGTTGAATTTCTAACATAAACCTTGACCTAGTCTCATGTCTAGGTTAGCGTAACGACGATAAAGTATCAAAAATCAGCCCACCCCGACATAATAAAGTTGTGATAGTCTACTCTCACTAGTCCCATACCTAGAAGGCGTGAATCATAAAAAAAATCGACCCACTAGTCCCATACCTAGAAGGCATCCTAAAATATAGGGAGAGCATAAGATACCCACCAACCCGTCATCACAATGGCAATTTAAAAATACCAACAAATTACATAATCACACATAAATAAACCAACATGTAAAACTTGGCATGATAGTCCGATTTAATTAAATCTAAGTTTAATTAACACATCATCATAAACACCCAATAAATCCCATTTAATTATTTTAAATTAAATACACTAAGATTTCATCATTAATATATCAAAATTCCAATTTCATTGTCTCAACACAAATTACATGAGTTATACGCCCCCAAATCCATTTATTCCAAAACTAGGATTTTTCTACATGCAACCTACACCAATAAAACCCAAAATGCACTCATCAATCCTAGGTATACAAAGGTTATTAATATTATCAATATTAAAAGGTTTTATAAAAATAGACTCAAGGTTGAATTACCACTTTCTCTAATTAGGTTGCTAATTATTTTTAAGAAAAAGATGCAATTAAGGGTTTAGGCAACACTTAAAACGCATAATAACTAAAGGAAAGGAATAGAATATTCGTGCCTGCGATTAATTTGATAAAAATCTGAGTAGACGATTGAACTCCTCTTGAGAAAATACCAATTGAATCTTCAAAACTTGTTAAAAGTTGGGACTAAGGGTTGAAGATGAGAGGAAATATGTTTTGAGAACCTTACTGGAGAAAGGTTTGAGAGAAAAGTATTTTTCGAAGTCCCAGCCGTGTAAGTTTGGTATTTAAAGGGTTTAAGAGTTAAAATCTGATTAGGACTCTCTAATCCATCCATTTCCCTTGTTGTTCGAATGACATACGCTGTCGTTCGAACGAGATGCTACGTCGTTCGAAAGACATACGCTGTCGTTTGAACGACCCCTGTACTCGATTAACATCCGCCTTTTACACTTAGGAAAATATTCTTTAACTCAATAAAAACGTACCTTGTTGTTAAAATATTTTCAAAAATCATTCTAACATTTGATTATAACTCTGATTTAATTCCGATTGAAAATTTACTACTCGAATTATTAAAGGCCATTTAATCCAAAGTTTATTTTTCTCCAAATTAATTAAAGTCAATAATTAAAACACGGGGTGTTACAGTTTTTTGGGCCTGTCTTTGAGGATAAGGCAAACCTCTCTTCAGTCTTTTGAATTGAAACTCAGTGGTTTGAGTCTCTTCAACACCAATAGACCTTTTATCACTGGATTGGGACTTCTTCTCAACTGACTTTTTACCAGCATTAGTATTTTTCTAGGGGGGGGGGGGGGGGGGAGGAGATAGTGGTCCACCTATGAAATTGGGCATCTTCTTCTTAGTCATGTCTATTAAATGAGAAAGTGGTATCTCATAAATGTCAAAAGATTCAAATGAGGAAGAAGTTCCTCCTTGGGTAAACTCAGCACCAGCAGACTCAGTAGCTGAAGAGGTAGGCACGAGATCCTCTTCTAAATTTATAGCAACTTGAGGCAGTACAAGTGTTGGTCAGGCAACAAAAGAGGTAATGGAACTTGTATTCCAGCAGCAAAGAAGCAGCTCGGGGATGTTCCTCTCCAACCCTATGGTTAAGTCCTCATACAAACTTGAGCTTGTTAATATTAATTTCCCCTTCTTTGGGCTCTTTATACTTTTCTCTGCATAAAAAAGGAACAACAGAGTTAGCCGACAAAATACAGAAACACGCAATAAAAGAAGAACAAGTAAAAGAATTGCAACCTATGCCACGTCCTATTTGAGGACATCTGGGGCCAGTGGGCCCTATTTGCTTGCCTAATCTTCAAATAAAAGTGTTATCTCCAACCGTACCCCATTTATAGCAAAATATCAACTCCTGAATCCTAATATGGGTCTGGTAAATCTCATTTAATCTATGGACACCACTTATAAACCTCCAAGTGTGGGTGCCACTCTAGCAGGAACCACATCAAAGTATCTACACAATTGAAGAAAAAGAGGGTTTGGTGGAAAGGTGATGCCGCACTCAACTATGAATAAGGTGGGGATCCAGTGACCCTCAGGAAGAGAATACACATCTACGGGACCCTGGGCTATCTCTAAATCTATCCAAGATAGAATTTTTATTTTTTCTCTAAATTCGTCTAATGAACCTTTGTCTATGATGTGAACCATGGTGGAAAAAGAGAAAAAAATGATAAAAATAGAGAAAGAGGGAAAAAAGGCTTATAGGGGATCTAAGGTAACTGCAAGAACTGAAGAAAAACAATGGTAGCAAATGGTCATGCAAAAGAAAGCTTGAAGGCGAAGAAAAACTCTTAAGTGCAGATGGTTTGTGGTGAAAACAAAGGAGGAAAAAATTGTACCTATTTATAGGATGCCTTGATAAAAGGAAATGAAATGATTAACTAAACGAACTATTGAACTATCATCGATTGCATGCCTTTCGAAGCTTCAAAAGACTATTGTATCCTTTGGCGGTTAAAAAAAGTTTAAATTATTTACAACAATGTCATTATCAAATAGTACCAGTGAGAATTTTTACAAGTGTGGGAAGTCGGTTGCCGACCAAATACTCAAAATAGTACGCCAAGCAATTTCTTGGACTTAACACTCCATACTTTCGATCATTCATCAAGTATGGAGCATTGGGAGCTTTTGTTGTATGTAAAAACTACTCTCCTATGTGGACCAACTATAAATGTACACCTGTCCTCCTACGTGGTCAACTAGTCCCTTTGATCGACATCAGAGATACTTAGTCGGCTAGATGGGCGACCAAGTCCAGGAATACCAATCATCAGGAATACCAAAAGTTACTCGAATGGGATGCCAACCAACACTGAATTCCAGGAGTTTCATTCATTGTACACAAATGTAAATTCTTGGCAATATGAAGGCGTTCTATCTCTAGGGTTCTACACCATTATAAATACGAAATACTCCCTGAGCTGGAGGGACAACCTGAATCTTTCATATGCATACTATATTGAGCTATTGTAAACCCTACTAAATAATACTAATAGTGGATGTAGGATATTTTACAGATGAACCACTCTAAAAATCTTGTCTCTTGTGTGTGCGATTTAAATTACTTACTATATTATTATATGTGATTATAAATCTAGATTTAGTCCATTTTTAGACATCAACAGGCACCAAGCCCCAATTTATTATGTTAGCAATACACTAGTAGATGATAAAAAATGATGTCTTCCTCTGGAGAATCTAGCTTACTCTATTTTGTTCTCCTCATGAAAATTGAAGCACTATTTCGAAGCCGACTCGATCATAATTATCATATATTTTCCACTCAAGGCAATACTCAGAAAGGTCGAGCTCTCCAAACGGATGTCCAAATAGTCATTAGAATTGGGGAGGTTCGATACCCATTATCAATTAATGACTGCAATTAAATGGTAGGTGTTAGCAGATTTCACTGTATAGTTCACTGTAGGGTAGGAGACTGACGAGGGAGGACACCCCGACTAAGTTAGTATTGAGGAGTTTGACCAACTCAATAAGTGGACGCTCTATGTGATGGGGCTTCCAACTCGAAAGGGTAGAGGTGGGAATTTTTCATATAAGTTAAGAACAATCCATGATCGATCAAGGAATGAGACTTATCTTTGAGGCCTCTAATAATGAGATCGAATATGAAACCCTCATCACCAGATTGCAGAAGGCTATATCTCTTAGCGCAAGTCACCTTGATGTCTCTTGTGAGTCAAGGCTAGTAACTAATCAAATATCAAGAGACTATAGCATCAAGGATGAATACATATTAGCATAATTATAGGTCACTCAAGATCTGGTCGCCAAGTTCAAGAAAATTCTTATCAAACTGTTTCCCTAAGGAAATAATAGTCACACTGATGCTTTGGAAACTTTGGGTTCAACCGTCGACTCCGATATCAAAATAATAATTGAGGTTTTTGCTGCCTACATAGCATACCTTTAAGAAGAAATCCTACCCGATGACCAGAAGCAATCTCATCAGAACAAGGTGAAAGTTATTCGGTTTTATCTATTACCTAAAGGAAAGCTCTACAGACAATCTTTTACAGGTCCATACCTCCAATGCATGCATCCAAGCGACATTGACCACTTCATATATGAGTTGTACGATGGAGTATGTGGAAGTTGTGATGGAGGAAGGTCTTTGGCGTTCAAGGCCATAAAATAAGGGTACATGTCGCCTTACATGAAAAAAGTCGCAGTCTCATATGTCAAGAAGTGCAAGAAATGTTTAGAATTATCTCCCATACTCCACCAACTAGCTAGTGAACTCAAGTCACTGACTAGTTCGTGACCTTTTTCTCAATGGGGGTTAGACATAATTGTGGTCCCCTACCTACCACACTAGCAAATCAAAAGTATATCTTGGTCAGCACAGATTAATTCAACTAATGGATAGAGGCTAAACCTTTAGCAAATGTAAGAGACACTGATATGATCATATTTACCAGGAGGAATATCATAACTCGTTTTGGAGTGCTAAGGACAATCATAACTGATAATGGAACTCAATTTAAAAGCGAACCATCCCAAGACTTATACAACAGTCACAACATCCGTCACTATTTTATTTCGATGGCCTACCCCAAAGCAATGGGCAGGTTGAGGCCTCCAACAAAACAGTGCTCGATGGAATGAAGAAAAGGTTAGAGAAGGAAAAATGTGTTTGGGTGGATGAGCTTCCATATCCTTTGAGCATATCGAATAATGCCTAGGAGGGTAACTGGAGAAACACGATTCGCCTTAGTTTATGGAATAAAGGCCATAATTCCACTATAAGTTGGCTTACCAACCATGAAAACAATCGTTTCCGATCAACCTACAAATAAAAAATTATATGGACCGAGCTCGACCTGGCCGATAAAAGGAGAGAACAAGCCTCGATCAAACTGGCCTCCTAACAACAATAGTTGTCCAAGTAATATATTAAAGGCATCCATCTGAAGAAGTTAAAGGTCGAAGATTACGTCCTCAGAAAGGTGATCAACAATGGAAGGAAGCCATCAGATGGAAAATTGAGTCGCAACTGGGGGAATGGAGATACCTAAGGCCTAAAATGTGACCATCCTTGGAATATTCCATTTTTAAAACTTATTAATTTTGTTCAAGTTTGAAGTTGTTATAATTCCAACTTCTTGGATAATTCAACAATAAGATTTTTTATTATTCGAAATGGCAAGCCAACTTTGTTAATTATAGTTTATATTTATAGCAGAGATACTTTCATTATAAATTTGTTCAAATCTATGCGATAAAGTTACGATCATCATTTTAAATGACTTAATGTTATTACACTTAATTTAATATCTTAAAGTTACATGTTTTCATCACTATATAAACACGAAAACATTAAGACTTTCCCAGGAAAGAAAAAGACCTACGGGAGATCCTCAGGCGCTAAGTGCAACTACTAAGCTGGTTTGCTCATCGTAGGGAGCTATCATTTTCTAAAGTGCTTGCTAAACAGATGAAAATGCTTTGTGTGCTCGCCCAGAATCATCCCGACTAGGTACGAGGTCTAAATATTCACTTGTCTAAGCCATTGGCACCAATGCCAAGTTAGACTACGAAGATAAAAAACCAAAGGGAAGACATTCAGAAACTTAAGATGGAACAATCATACACCAATAATTAAGAGTATTGAAGCAAGATATAATAAGGCTAAAAATAGTAAAATTATTCATTTAAATACAAGGAGGGGAAAGCCCTTACAACTCAAATAATTAAAAGATAGGAAATACAAAGAATAAAATGTCCTAAGGATAATCTAACCAACTTGTCCTTCTTTCTCCTTCACCTGCTCTTAGTCGGCCAAGCCCGTGCTCGGGTTTGTGGCTTCCTTTACCTGATCGACCGCCTTCTTTTTCTTGGTTGATGCCTGAAGCTTCACCTTCTTCTTCGTCTAGTTTTGGAGGAGAATATGGGTGGTGTTCACTGAAGAGTGATAGCTTAAGTGGGGTTCCTATCTTAACCAAGGCCGCATCCCAGACTTTCTTGAAGTAGGACTTACGAATGTAGTTCAACTTCTTCTTAGCTTAAACAAGGGCATCTTCCCACCCTTGGTCATAAGCCTTGTCTTTGGCCGATAAGGCCTCAGACAAGGTCTGAGCAGACTCCTCCACAACTTTTACCAACTTCTCATTCATAAATTTTGGCTTGGCCTGCTCCAACTCTTTATCCTTCTTCTCAATCTCATAGGCCATCTTGGTAGCCATTAGAGCGTTAACAGATTACGCCAAAGCGTTGACAAGATCGACATTGGATCTATCCTGGTTGAGACTTCTATTTAAGATATCGACAAAGTCCACCAGGAACTGGAAGACAAAAGCTGATCAAAATAGTTAGTATAAGGAAAGAGTTATAAAGTAAATGACCAAACAAAATCTAGAGGCTTACCAAAGATAATGGATGGGCGTAATGGGAGACCAACTAGTTGATTGATAGCGTGTCGACCACCTCTTTATCATCCTGCAACTAGTGCCCCTTCAGTAGCGTGGGGCCTAAGTCAGTATTTTAGCCTAAGTTAGGACTAAGTCAGGATTTTGGCCATTGGTGGGCAGAGCAACAATAAGAAGAGAAGTTATAATCTTACTCTTTTTTGCAAGTTAGGCTTGCAATTTATTGAGGTAGCCCCCCAAATCAATAGGGTTAGAAGGTCCCCGACCTTCTTCCTTTTACAAGAATGAGCTTTTGGATAAATGGGGACGTCGGATTCATCCAATAAATTGAGGATTCTTCTTGGTTGCATTTTTCCTCTAATATAGATAGAACCACGACAGAGATTTAAGTGATACCTACAAAGTCAAAAAGGATTAATTTTCTTTCTCTTGAAGACTCTCACTACTATAAGGAATTGGGATTTCTAGTACTTTGTTAATCGGCCTCGTAATAAAAAAAGTGGAAGTGTTGGTGTACTCCAATAACAAAGATGCTGACCTCGGTGTTCGGCACAAGAAGATAAAGATCTCCTAAGTTTTTAGACATTGATCAACTCATCAAGACTGATGTGAGTCTGGTCTGGTCTTTCCTTTTTGAAGCTTCTTCATAAAATAAATAAGAATAACATCAGTAAATAATCATACAAGACCCGATCGTATAAAATGAAAGACACCTGGAAACAACAATGAACATATTTCATGCCCCCTACTGGGAAACCTGCAGCCCCTATACGGTTCACTAAGCTCAGGAATTGGTGGATGTTCCTACTATTTCATAATAAATCCACGAGATAAATAGTCTTTATTGAAATCAGGCAAATTTATAACTAGTACCCTCTCTGCCTTCCTCGCTTTCAGGTAGAAAGTATCATCATTCGTTTGCACCTACATATAATATTAGCAAATCTCTGGAATCCCAACTTGGTTTTAATACAACTCTTTAATTCTATTGAATCCATTCATTATCCTCCATTTGTTTGGGGAACATTAGTCGAGGACCACACCAAAGTATTCACAAAACTCTAAAAAAATTTGGTTTGGAAGAAACGTTATGCCGACTTTAATGAATTATGAGAACATCCAATGTGCTCCCTCAATGTTATTATAATCTCTAGGGTCTTTCTCAAACACTATCATAACCCACTTTGGAATATAGAAATGCCTCCTAACCTCTCCTATAGAGTTCTCACTAACTGGGTAAACCATTTTCATGACTCAAAGAAGAAAAATGCCGAAAGAAAATTGAGAGAAAAATTGCAAAGAATTGGGAAATTAGAAGGAAGAAGACTGACATTAAATGAAGATGACAAACAAATCTGGAATGTTTTGAATAATGAGTAGTGAGAATGCGATCCAAAAATGATGGAAAGTCATCAAACATCCTGGTTAAACTTCCAGGAGAAGGTCACGATTTGAAACGTGACCCTAGATGATGGCTGACACACACATCATCGCCTCTTAGTCTTATCAATGAGCAATTACCAGCGTACCCCTAATACATCAGAGCAAATTACTAGTATGACATTCTATCTCAATAGGACAAACAAAGCTACATTTCGTCTTAAAAAACACCAACCATCATTAATCTCCGGCCATAGCTTCCATGGGTGATCTAATCTCACTGTCGATCAGTATTAAGATCAACAGACGGCCAAACCTCAGCACCCCATTCAGGTTGCCAAGATTTGGGGGCAATTGTGAGGGAATTATTTAACCTAATGGGAGAAGCTGACATGTGTCCGAAATACTTGATAGGCAATAATAACGTAGAGATAAGAAAAAAAGACAAATCGATCAGCGAAAATCTTGGCGCTGGATTCGCTCGACCAAATCACAATAGCATTCCAAGACCATGGAGTCCCACATGACTTATTCTCGTTTTTGTTCTGTATAAATGTAACCCAAGCCCCTAGGAAAAGGGGAATATAATTTTTCTTATCAAGCGTTGATCAATAAATAAAGAAAGAAACACCCTATGGACGTAGGTACCATGTCGAACCACATATACTCTATGTTATGTGATTTTTATTTTTCTACTCGACTTAATTGTGTTGAGTCAATCATAGTAGGTTTTTCCACCTGCATATATAATGTTAATATTATATATATAAATGTATACATATCTATAATTTAGATATATTTTCTATTATTTCTAAATTATGAAAAATTGAAATTTTATTTGGGTTGGGGGGGGGGGGGAGAGAGACAGAGAGAGATTGTTGTGAGGAGAGGGAAATTGAAAAGAGAAAAGAAAAATAGTGAGAATGTTAAAAAAAGGAGGGTATTGGGGGAGGGGGGGGGGGAGGAATGATTTTAGTGCATGGCCTAATTATTGAACAAAATTGGGATTAAGCCTAATATCGTACTATCAAATTGGAATCTTATCAAGATGATCCTAAAAAAAGATTTCGTATTGTGTTCCTTTATTTGTGTCACATTCATGTTAGGTAATAAAAATAAATATCATATCTTGTCGCATTTTAATTTTGTTGTGTTCGTGTTTGGTTTAAAAAATAGGAATTCGTGTTGTGTACTTTTATTTAATCGGTTTCATGTTAGGTAATATAAATAACTAAAAATTGTGTTAGGTTGTGTCACATTTTAATAGGGATGTGTTCGTGTTTGGGAAAAAAATCAGGCCGTGCTATAATTTAATTGGGCTATGTTTGTGTTGTCTCTTTTATAAAGGTTGGGTCGTGTTATGTAAAGAATAAGACTTTGTGTGTCCTGTTGTGTTTATTAGATTGTGGTCGTGTTTAAAAAAAATTGTGTCTTGTCCTCTATTAATTAAGTTGTATTTGTATTTTATGTATTACGTATATAGTAATGCAAATATTTACAATTCTTTATACATTATTTGCTTATACATTAGTATAAACTTTGAATGGCCCTAAATATTACATCACATAAGAAAGCTACATTGCAAATCCTACAAAATTTTGTAACTAATAAAGATCAGGGGAATAGGGAAAATAAGGTTTTTAGAGTTTAAATGGAAATAATACCTAAATATCCTTACTCTTAATGGATTTTTTAAATCCGAATTGACAAAGGGGCCGTATTGAAACACTTACGTAAGGGTTTTATGTGAGTCAACTAATACATCAAGGGCTAAAGTGAAAATCAAGCCTAACTTAAAGAGACTAAAGTGTAATTAACTCAAAAAATTAATTGTAATAAGTTGAGATTGTAATGTTTGTCAAAAAAGTATTTATTAATGTATAAAGTCCACATGGGGTCTATTAAAAAATCAATTAATCACTTTATGATAAAAGCAGGGAATGGTTGATTGTAAGATTTGAGAGTACATGTAGAATTACTTTTTTCAAAATTATAGTGGGCACCTATTATATATATATATATATATATCCAGTTTACAATTTAGCACTCGATTATACTTTTGATCCCATTTTGGATGGAATCTGTCCAATCAAAGCTTTGACGGTTAAATTTTATATAAATGACAATTTTACCCTTATTTGTTGAGTGTCAAACTATTTAGTGGATATATTAGTGGGAGATTAATCTCCTAAATAGTGAGGGTCGATATATGCGAAATAAAAATGTCAGCAGATGACTCTTCGAATGATTATACAATAGAAAGAACAAAAAATGAAAACTAGGTCCGAAAAGCAAACCTAGGATTACGAATACAATACATTTGCGGATAAGGTTGCAACCCGATATGGAGAAAGGTATTTGATGATGATGAAGGGTTGACTTCTTTTGGCCCTTCAAAAACTTGCTTATGTTGATCGAAATTCTTGGATCTTCTGGTATATGATCCTCCCAGAGCAAGGTAAGTGTGTGCACCTTTTTAAATAAAAACTCTTGCTTTTGAGTGAGATATGCACCTCTCTATCTTTTGGCCTCTTCACAAAAATGTAAATAGTATTTTTCCCTCACTTTAACCCATGATTATTAATGTGCAATTTAAAACCCTATCTTACACTAATATATATTAGTATAAGTTGTGGGCTTGGTCTAAACTGGGCTTCCATAGAGTATGTGCCTAACTACTTAGGCATATGGACTATATCAAGGACCCATGACAAATAATTATATTGGCTTCCAAATAAAAACACATAAATGCCAAATTACGAACTTCGTAATTTATTTTCTTTCTTTACTTAATCATAATTAATTTCACTATATAATTATGATTGCACTCCAATTTAATTATTTAAAAAATCAATCAGATATAATGGGGTCTTATATGTAAAGTTGATTATGGTAGATAATATGATTCCCTAAATTAAGCTTCCGATACCCGCTTGGTCAAATCAATTTGTCACTAATTGATTTTATCCAATATCTAATAAATTCCTTGATTCTTTAACATAACTTATTTTTTACTCCATCGGATTATAAAATAATCCATTGACCAGGTTTAACTGGTGGAGGCAAGTTTCTTACTCGCTAATGTTGATTTAATGTGATAAATTGCATGTATAGTTATATATTTGGAGATTGAAACCATATTTGGGATTTGTAGGTTTTTAGTGATTAAACCCTTAACTTTGTGATTTAATTTGATTTGAGTTGAGAAAATTAGTTAGTTGGTGTAGGAATCAATTTAGTATAAATTGTTGTTGTTGATGTTGGATAAAATCAAGGGTTTGGAGGTTTTGGGGTTTTAGGGTTCAAACAACCCGTAGCCCAAACTTGGAAATTCTGCAGGGCCGAATCGATTCGCCCCTAGCGAATCGATTCGGTAAAGGGGAAGGAGTCAGGTTTGAGTTGACCGAATCGATTCGGACCAAGAGAATCGATTCGGGGTTATGCAGAATGCCAGGGTCTTCTTGACCGAATCGATTTGGCCTATCCGAATCGATTCGCTTTCAAGACCGAATCGATTCGGCTAGGGCGAATCGATTCGGAATTCTTGCACTTTTGGGATGTTTTTCCAGCATAGTTTTTAGCCCATTTCTTTTAGTTTCGGAGTTAGTAACATTCCTTTGGGAAGTAATGGGGAGTCCTAGAGGGTTGTTATGGGTAGACTAATGTCCTAGGATTAAATGGGGATCATTGGGCTTACCCGAGGGCTAGTTTGCATGGGTTAATGTCCGTATGATATAGGAGATTAACCGAAGAATACATTGGAGATAAAAATGTTAATGTTGAGACTTTCGAGAGATAATCCTTGAGGGAGACTCACTTTGATGGTTTATGTAATTGTATGAAGTTTTGGAGACTAGTTTGAGGATAATGGCACTTCGGGTCTTAAGTCATTGATAAAATATGACTTTAAGAGTAAGAAATGTATATTATAAAATGTGGTACTAAATAAATAAGTACAAATGATTTTGAGAATGTAAAATTGGATGTTTTCTAAAGGAAAAAGTATTGGTTTTCATAAATGTTAATTTATGGTTACACACCCTCTCTAAATGACATCATAAGGGAAGTTCGCGCGTTGTGGTGAAGCCCCCTGGCTAGTGAATGCAGGGTGGATATATCCTTAGGCTATATGAGCGTTTATTGTATGTTTCTGAGATGGGTAGGTAATTCCGGGTGTGGTTATGACTACCCTGCAGGCATATGGCCGCTTCCCGACGTCTTGCGTTGTAGGTGCCCAGGTGTCGTAATTGATAGGCACTGGAAGATGATGGTCATTTAGGGGCGCGCACAGTGGAAAAACCTGGACGGGCGGTCTTAGAATCGTTATATATATATATAATTATAACTATTCTAAATCAAGTGGTACTTGATGTATGATAAATGCCATAAAGAGCATGATGAAGTGCCATAAAGAGCACAATAAAATGCCACAAAGAGCATATGATGATGATTATATTCCTGATAAGGAAGGGATTTTACAAAGTGCATAATTGAGATAAAATGCCACAAAGAGGATAAAAAATGGGGTTATATTTTCCTGATAAGGAATGGAACTATGAAATGAATTAGTTTACATGATGAAATTGTATGGTAAACATTTGATAAAACGTTGTACCATTTATATATATATTCCTAAAAAAAAAAGAAAGAAATGGGAATTATGTTTTTAGATGGTGAATGGATTTAATTATGTATCCTTGAGTAGCTGTAGATGAGACTTCTCACTCATATGTATATATTAATAATGTGTTGAGGGTCTAATGTATCTCGACGATCAACCTTGCCTAGTAGTAGCGTATCGGGGGGTTCCTTGTTTGGATTTCGATTTGCGAGACACCCCACGCATGAATAAGGGCATAGTATTGTGACTGGGGAGAAGTTAACCTTTAGTACTTAGATTAACTAGAACAGGGTCTAATGTATCTCGACGATCAACCTTGCCTAGTAGTAGTGTATTGGGGGTGGGGGGTTCCTTGTTTGGATTTCGCTTTGCGAGACACCCCACACACGAATAAGGGCATAGTGTTGAGACTGGGGAGAAGTTAGCCTTTAGTTCTTGATTTAACTAGAGCATCCTCACTGATATTGCGCTAGGTTTCTTTTAGACTGAGAGGTGAGAAATACTATTGTTAATTGCGAGATAATTACGCACTTAACTGTCATACATTTTATTCACATGGGAATCATATCAAACCGGGCCCTGACCCATCTATATTTCTTTGTTCCTGCATATACTTCTTGCCGTTAGAGGTGCTCTATCGCATGGACACCCATAATTACATTTCCATTCTGGTTGTCATGGAGCTACGACATATTGCGGATGTTGTAGGTTATTTGTTTTAGACGCCTCTATCTTTGTACTATAGTTATGTTCAGTATATTTATTCGGGCGTGTTTGCCCACGCTTTACATTCATTCATTATATTGTAATTATTGAAATGTAATACTCGGTGTAACTATTTGTATTGATATGTTCACCGACAGCTTATTCGGTGATTATTTATTATATTGTCATTCTTTATCTATCGATTTTTGACATCCACCGTTTTTGCAAATGGGATTGTCTAAGTGTTTTTCTTTTATTTACAAAAAAATTCTTTTATTGACAGTCCGTTTTCTAAAATGATTGGTGGTTATCTCGTACTATTATTTTATTCGACAGTGATGCTGAGAATGGACCATCTATGATTCCTGTGATTATTAGAGTATTGGGATGGCCACCTATTATTTTAGTAGGCGGGTTGTCACAGATGGTATCAGAGCATTAGGTTCTAGAGTCCTTAGGAATCTGTGCGGATGTATTGCGTCTTCTGCGTTTCTTTTGATTTGATATAGAGCCTTAAGATTAAGATCGTTGATTTCTCTTGTGAGATTTTGTTCTTCTGCTAGTTTAAGAGAACCCTGAAAATCTTTTGCGCGTTAGTGTGAGATTCGTAAGTAGTATGATGAAGGGCATCAAGGAAGGCTGTTGTGAAGGCGTCGTGAGACAGGAATACTAAGAGCTGTGAGTTGTAGTCGGGGATGAGGGCCGCTTAGGAGGTCGCTACCTTTGTAGCACTATCTTATATTGCTACAGTGACTACTAAGTACAGTAGAAATAGTTTTCCAAGTGCCGCTGCCAGTAGAGAGTGGTTCTACGCTTGGGACTCCAAGCGACGTTGATTTGAAGATGAGAGGTCCTTGACGAGGACCACATATTGAAGTTTGGTTGGATTGGAGGAGGTGTAATCTCAGTTGGTGATAACATAAGGCCCGAGAGTTTTGGCCTAGAGAGGGACATATAAGTGCCCAGGTGTGAATATTGGGGGAAAATCTTTTCACCCATAGGAGTAAGGTTGAAGTGGCGGAAATGGTAGAATTCTCAAGTATTCACGTGAGTTTCGGTCAGAGGCCGACAGTGAAAAAAGGGTGTTACGGTTAAGAAACTGTACACCGAAATAAGATTGGTATGAGGAAGAGATAGCCCTTCGATAGAATGATAGGCTCACAAGTAAGTGTTGCTAACACTTCTAGAGAAGTAATGTTCATGAGACCCCATCGGTGGACATCCACCCGGTGAAGACTCGTCGAACTAAGGCTGGGAAGGCTAGTAGAATGTTCTCTTTGCCAAGGAAGTTGAGGGAACTACGCGAGTGATAGCTGGAGTAGCTAGAGATGGAAGTAGTTTGGTTCAGTTAAGACTAGAATGATGTGTCTAGGAACCATTGGTAGTGACCAAAGAAATTGGAAAGTATGTTGGCAGGAATTTCCACCGTAGTGGAGGGTGGAGTCTTACTTATGATGAAATGGAGTAGTATTGTATTAACCCTAGATTCGGGTGTGTATATCGAGCTTGTGGTAGTATCGATATTTTTATAGTAAGTATACCTATATGACTTCCGTGGAAGGGAGGTTCTATATTTTTCCTTCACTCGTTATGAGGCGGGTGATGGTATTTTAAGTAGAGGTGTGGTATGTGCTACTTGTATTATATGTATTATATGAGTAGAGATATTCTTAGATTGGTTGTGGTGATAGCAAGCAAATAAATTACGAGGCTATCCTATTTCTAGTTCTAGAGAGGAGCTAGTTGTTCTATAATATCTCACCTAGGTATAGGATTGAGACTTTATAGAGATGGTCTACGGTATGTAGGTAGTTTTCATTTTTATTTGTTTTTCTTTATCTGTTTTGTTTGTTTTCTTTGATTATTTGCTTGCTTTGCTTGTATATGATGTGCCTTATCTCCACGACCAACGAAGTTAAGTAATAATGCATTGGAGGGGTTTCTTGTCTGGATTTATCTTTTGCGAGACGCTCCACGCATGAACCTTAACGAAGTTGGAAGTGGAGAGATATTGCATTTTCTTTTCTTTTCTTTTCTTTTCTTTCTTTCTGTTGGTTGAGTGCTGGGTTGGAAGGTTTAGCCAAGAATCACGTAAATGAGTAATTAAAGGGCTAAGTTGATGTGCGATATATGAGCACTGTGATAGTTTTTCCTCTGATCGATGTGGGGAAGACTAAGATATGAAAGTCGAATAGAGACTTATGGTTATGCCTTAATGAGAAGGCCATTTATAAAAGATGTATGTGTGTATATTGGGATAAAGTACTGGTGGCATTTCACAGAAAGTGAATGTTTGATTAGTTAAATTTTTAGTTAATTGAGATGGTAGGACTTAGAAGTAGAAGTGTATTAGTAGGATTACGAGTTAGGATTCCGTCGATCCCGATCACGTGTCTTCGACCGTTACTTCTCGACGACCGACGATGCGAGGTAGTAGTGTAAGAGAGGGTTCCTTGTTTGGATTTTGCCTCGGCGAGACGTCCCACACATGAAAACGAGCGAATATCGGGAGTTGGGAAAGGTCTTGGACACTAGGGATATAATTAGGATAATACTTATACGACTAGATTAGGATAGATAGATTGGCTTTAGGATTTTTAGGATGTGAGGCCCTTAAGGCATGTAGCATTGTTTTAGGAAGGCGGTAGGGAGTTGACCATAATAGGTTTATGGGTTGACTCTAAGCAGGATTAGGTACCTAGAATGAAGAAGTTTAGGATCTTGAGTGATTCGAAATGTTAGGCCGTAGGAGGTGGGGCCTTTCTTAGATAGAGCGTTACGTCGGTAACCTATCTTCTGAGGAGTTGAAGTATGAGCTGACTTTTACTCCTGCACTCGTGTTGTTAAGAGCGAGAGTGGATTTGACGAACGAGTCTTTGCTAGGGACGGGAAGTATTAATACGGGAACATGAACCCATTGTTTGTGCGTCTCACAAATTTAAATTCTGTGAGAAGTATTATCCCCCGCTTGATTTAGAGTTCGTAGCGGTAGTATTCGCCTTAAAGAATAGAGGCACTACTTCCTGGACAAGAAACTGGTCTTTTCACGAGTAAGAAGTTGGAGTTCGTAAAAGACTACCAATTGGTTATACCCTTTCGCTAAGGAAATGCGGATGGGTTAGTAGATGCACCGAGTAAGAAATCATCGGAGAGATTAGTGAGGCATGGAATGCCAAGTGGAACGAGCTTCACCGAAGGGACGCTATAGCAAGAACGTTCATATTCGTGATTGACCGATTCACCTACTAGTGTGAAAAGACTAGTGGTGGGATGAGGAAGGATGGGAGTAGTAGCTTTTCTGGATCAAATTTCTGTACAATAGTTCGGATTATTTTCTATAAGGATGGTGCCGTGAGTGTGGCTTAGTGTAGTTATTCCCTGGCAAGGGTATAACGTGATTCAGGAAGAAAAGGCAACTTGTGCCGAGATGTGTAGGTATCTCCTTTCGTATTATAAAGGTAGGATCGATAGTTCATGAGGAACGATTTGGTGCTATGTTAGAGCACGGAGAAGGTAGGCTGAGATCGAATAATGATGACCTTAGTCTGAGTCCAATAGGGACGCCGCATTGCCAAGGGGTTTGCTAAGAATGATAGAACGATAGTTTAGTGTGGTATACTTTTTATATGATTATACTGTATGCCTGAATTTTGAGGGCAAAATTCCCTTTTAAGGGGGGGAGTATGTAACAACCCAGGTTTTTGGGCGACTATTTTATATTGTTTTGCCCGATGGGCTAATTTTATAAAATAGGGGAAGTTGAAGTAAATATTATTTCCCTTGATATTAAGGGATAATATTTACTATGTTTTGTCTATTTACCATATGAGAAGGTAAATAGCATTATATTGTGTTTTATTGCGTCGTTATATGTAAAGCGACGGTTATGACTCATATTTAAATTGGAGTATAATTAATGAAATAAAATTAAATTGGAACACGAAAATAGTTCACCTTATTCCGAATGCCAAAATAGGGTGTGCGGTTGTTTTTTGAATAGTCGAGATAGTCGAAATAAGTGCCATGTTGTATTTCTGGGTTTTGGGCACTTTTGACGCGTTATGACTCAATTATGCAGATACGAGTCATTTTAATGGTGTATTAGCAATTAAAAGGGGGCATTTATGTTTTAAGACCCGGTTAAGTCCCACACCCCTTTTTCTTTCTTCATTTTTATGAGAGAAGCCAAAGGAGAGAGAGAGAGAGAGAGAGAGGAGAGAGCTTGGGAGAAATGGAGAAAAAGAGAGAAAATGGAAGATTGGAGCCGAAATTCGTTGCTACCGGAAGAGAATCCGAGACTACAATCTCGAGGCAAGTTTCTTACTTGCTAGATGTTGATTTAATGTGATAAATTGCATGTATAGTTATATATTTGGAGATTGAAACCATATTTGGGATTTGTAGGTTTTTAGTGATTAAACCCTTAACTTTGTGATTTAATTTGATTTGAGTTGAGAAAATTAGTTAGTTGGTGTAGGAATCAATTTAGTATAAATTGTTGTTGTTGATGTTGGATAAAATCAAGGGTTTGAAGGTTTTGGGGTTTTAGGGTTCAAACAACCCGTAGCCCAAACTTGGAAATTCTGAAGGGCCGAATCGATTCGCCCCTAGCGAATCGATTCGGTAAAGGGGAAGGAGTCAGGTTTGAGTTGACCGAATCGATTCAGACCAAGCGAATCAATTCGGGGTTATGCAAAATGCCAGGGTCTTCTTGACCGAATCGATTCGGCCTATCCGAATTGATTCGCTTTCAAGACCGAATCGATTCGGCCAGGGCGAATCGATTCGGAATTCCTGCACTTTTGGGATGTTTTTCCAGCATATTTTTTAGCCCATTTCTTTTAGTTTCGGAGTTAGGAACCTTCCTTTAGGAAGTAATGGGGAGTCCTAGAGGGTTGTTATGGGTATACTAATGTCCTAGGATTAAATGGGGATCATTGGGCTTACCCGAGGGCTAGTTTGCATGGGTTAATGTTCCTATGATATAGGAGATTACCCGAAGAATACATTGGAGATAAAAATGTTAGTGTTGAGACTTTCGGGAGATTATCCTTGAGGGAGACTCACTTTGATGGTTTATGTAATTGTATGAAGTTTTGGAGACTAGTTTGAGGATAATGGCACTTCGGGTCTTAGGTCATTGATAAGATATGACATTAAGAATAAGAAATGCATATTATAAAATGTGGTACTAAATAAATAAGTACAAATGATGTTGTGAATGTAAAATTGGATGTTTTCTAAAGGAAAAAGTAATGGTTTTCATAAATGTTAATTTATGGTTACACACCCTCTCTAAATGACATCATAAGGGAAGTTCGCGCGTTGTGGTGAAGCCCCCTGGCTAGTGAATGCAGGGTGGATATATCCCTAGGCTATATGAGCGTTTATTGTATGTTTCTGAGATGGGTAGGTAATTCCGGGTGTGGTTATGACTACCCCGCATGCATATGGCCGCTTCCCGACGTCTTGCGTTGTAGGTGCCCAGGTGTCGTAATTGATAGGCACTGGAAGATGATGGTCATTTAGGGGCGCGCACAGTGGAAAAACCCGGACGGTCGGCCTTAGAATCGTTATATATATATAATTATAACTATTCTAAATCAAGTGGGACTTGATGTATGATAAATGCCATAAAGAGCATGATGAAGTGCCATAAAGAGCACAATGAAATGCCACAAAGAGCATATGATGATGATTATATTCCTGATAAGGAAGGGATTTTACAAAGTGCATAATTGAGATAAAATGCCACAAAGAGCATAAAAACTGGGATTATATTTTCCTGATAAGGAATGGAACTATGAAATGAATTAGTGTACATGATGAAATTGTATGGTAAACATTTGATAAAATGTTGTACCATTTATATATATATTCCTAAAAAAAAAGAAAGAAATGGGAATTATGTTTTTAGATGGTGAATGGATTTAATTATGTATCCTTGAGTAGATGTAGATGAGACCTCTCACTCATATGTATATATTAATAATGTGTTGAGGGTCTAATGTATCTTGACGATCAACTTTGCCTAGTAGTAGTGTATCGGGAGGGATCCTTGTTTGGATTTCGCTTTGCGAGACACGCCACGCACGAATAAGGGCATAGTTTTGTGACTGGGGAGAAGTTAACCTTTAGTACTTTGATTAACTAGAACAGGGTCTAATGTATCTCGACGATCAACCTTGCCTAGTAGTAGTGTATCGGGGGGGTTCCTTGTTTGGATTTCTCTTTGCGAGACACCCCACGCACGAATAAGGGCATAGTGTTGAGATTGGGGAGAAGTTAGCCTTTAGTTCTTGATTTAACTAGATCATCCTCACTGATATTGCGCTAGGTTGCTTTTAGACTGAGAGGTGAGAAATATTATTGTTAATTGCGAGAGAATTACGCACTTAACTGTCATGCATTTTATTCACAAGGGAATCATATCAAACCGGGCCCTGACCCGTCTATATTTCTTTGTTCCTGCATATACTTCTTGCCGTTACTGGTGCTCTACCGCATGGACACCCGTAATTACCTTTCCATTCCGATTGTCATGGAGCTACGACATATTGCGGATGTTGTAGGTTATTTGTTTTAGACGCCTCTATCTTTGTACTCTAGTTATGTTCAGTATATTTATTCGGGCGTGTTTGCCCATGCTTTACATTCATTCATTATATTATAATTATTGAAATGTAATACTCGGTGTAACTATTTGTATTGATTTGTTCACCGACAGCTTATTCGGTGATTATTTATTATATTTTCATTCTTTATCTATCGATTTTTGATATCTACCGTTTTTGCAAATGGGATTGTCTAAGTGTTTTTCTTTTATTTACAAAAAAGTTCGTTTATTGACATACCGTTTTCTAAAATGATTGGTGGTTATCTCGTACTATTATTTTAATCGACAATGATGCTGAGAATGGACCATCTATGATTCCTATGATTATTAAAGTATTGGGCTGGCCACCTATTATTTTAGTAGGCGGGTTGTCACAATATCATAATCCAAGATATCTGTTGGATGTGGATTTCTCTGAATTATGATCTTAAACATACTCACACAACAATTTCCCAATCTGCGGAGATCGAGATCCAATAAAATTGATTTTTTTTTCCATAACAATCAAAGTAACATTTGTGTAAGTATCCAAATCCTCACAACTCTCGGGATTATGAATATATGTACCATTTGAAAATGGTGTGAGATTATCTAAGTCTAATCAAGACAGCCGTTAGACTTAAATCTCACGGGTGATCCTATTCAATACATTCCTGGATGTACTATTCATAATCCTCTTTCGAACTATTATATAATTTCTCGAACCATCAGATAGGTTCCTTTAGTTTGAGATAAACCACTAGGATTGTACCGCAACCGTTCCGATAGGATGTCAACTCCCTATGTAGGTTGTTAACTTTTCAATACTATTAGAACCAGAATTCGGATATCCAGTGATCAATCCAGACCCAACTCATCAAAATTCCTACTAAGTACAATTGATCGACATATATACAATAATATATTTAATAAACATAAATATAAAGCATTCCCACAAACATGGTTCTCATTTCAAAATGAACTAGACAATTATTTTATTAATAAATAAAATGTTATTGTATGGTTTTAAGAATAAAACCCCAACAATCTCCCACTTAGTCTTACAGCTATGTGCCTATACATGTGAATCCCATTCCCTCTACATGAGTATCAAAAGACATTAGTTGCTAAGATCTTCATAAAAGGATCCGCTAGGTTATCCTGAGATGCAATCTTGGTCACGATATCATTGTCCCACTACACGATCTCTCGAATGAAGTGATACTTGAGCTCATTGTGCTTTGCCTCCTATGAGTACTTGGATCTTGTAACATCCCCTATTTTTCATGCCCAGTTGATCAGGCTGACACGCTGTCAATTTACATCATTCTCATCATCAATGTAAAATACAAATAACAGTAAATAAAAACCATCCACGTCATAAGAGATATGAATGACAATAAGAATAATTGGGATGGGATAAAATGAAAATCTAATAAAATGAATTAACTATAACAAATATCCTTTATGCAAAAGTCTAAACTGAAAATATAAATACAACTGTAACCACTTTTGATAAAAACTCCTGAATACATGTGACTACTGAAATTAAATAATAACTCATACTATAAGGATGATAAACTGAATATTTACCACTTAAAGTAATTTGCAACCCTACTAATCGTGTATATAAAAATAATAATACTTATGGGGAGGAAAATATTTATAAATTTAGGTCAGCACCCTTAAGTTGTAAGAAATAACTTACAATATCAAGACAAAAATAATCATTCCAATCATTTATGATAAACATGCCAATCCATAAACAGTCACATGTAAGAGATACCTCACCCCTCATCATAAGTGAAATACTACACAAGTGTCCCAACCCAAGGCATCATTAATACCAATAAGTATCTATCATTAGACTTGCAAGTACAATCACATAACGCAATACTAACCTTGGATACAACTAACTAATCATGTATAGAATACGCCCAATTATCCATATATACTCTTTAAGATACTAACTATTAACATCTTTTAATTAAATATGTTCATCACTGAACTATAACGTGTGCAAATAATATGATCCTGAACCAATCCCTATTCATGTCATCCGTACAATAAGAGATAAACACTCTCATAACAAAATATAAAATGTGACATAGGGATTTCAATCAAAGTGTCCATCACCGAAATAATGTCATATACATGCATATAAGTTACATTACAACTACACGAAGGCGTATAACTTCGGGGGAGTTTATCATGCTTCTATCGCTAAACCCATAACTATGCAGTTTCACCATTCCTTGGACCCATACCCGAACCCGCTCAATGGATCGAATCACTCCGCGTCTCATGTCGCGAGGTGGTGACCATATCGAACATATGATCTAAACGTGTCATAACACAAGAACACCATTGACTAACTCACCTGATGGATCGAATCATCCGTATCTCACATGATCACCTTAAACATGCAATCACTACATATTAACCTCCACAACGTCCTGCGTTAATAGTTAGGAATGCGGTGCCCACTCACAACCATTTAAATCCAAAACCTTGACTAACAGATTCCCCATGAGTAATTGATATGTTCACATAATCAAATAATTTATAGACACACACACGTGTATATATATATATATATATATATATATATATATAGCGCATACTCTCAAGTGTACCTGAACATTCCAATCCCCAAACGTCGGATTGCCCATTTAATTCTTCGATTTATTAACTCTCAAACCTTAATGAAATTCAACCTTCCAATATATATATTTACAATAAAATAGGATGTGTGACATTCCGCCTAATTAAATACCGGGTGATCACTCCTTTATTCAATTTAAAACAGAATATCCAGTTGTATCAGCATTTGCATCACTGTCGAAAAACTTTTTATTAATTATTAACCACCCCGTATTAAAAAGTCAGATGTTAAATTTTATCTTGAATTAACAACTAACCAAAATAAATGAGTAAATTGAAAACGTGAGGACCCCCAATTTTTAAAATCTTACTTCAAAAAGTCAATTTTCAATTTCCTTGTTATAGATATGCGGAAGCGAAATGGTTCAACTTAAATAAATTTTAATTTATCTCAAATTAAAATTAAACAACGTGAAATTAAATTAAACACACACTTATGTTAATTTCACTTAAACACAATTAATGTAACCCAAGTCCTAGAAATTTTCCTAAGCCACATTTTCAATATTACCAAAATAGGCCAAACCAAATTTATCAAATTAAGAGACGACTTGAATTAAATTAACATAAACATTACCCAATTCATTTTATCACCAAATTAAACATGAGTAGTGATTTAAACCAATTTTATCTTTTTACCTAAGCATGCGTTCTAGGTGATTTTGCAAAAGATAAAATAAACAAGGAAACCACTATGCCGCGATGTACGAGGAAAAACCCACAACGGGAAAAAACCTCGGACGACCCTAGCCTTAAGTCCACTAAGTACGGAATTTACAATTACAAGCAAGATGACTTACAACACTCGACTCGACTCCTTTAAGCCTCGACGCGTCTTCTTGTAACTACCTCTGCTTAGCCAACAATCTCGGACTCCACCGGAACCTTGGAATCCACCAATGAGGAACTAGGAAGCAACCGTCAACCACATAGTGCCTTTCACCATGTGAGAAAGCCGCAGCCAAAACAAACTTCTTATTCTTTGAGGGATTTAGAAGAAAACCCAAACACTCTTCCAATGGTAGAGATAAACCGGTGCCAAAACACTCCAAGCAATGATATATATATATATATATATATAAACTTGTAATAAACAATATGGGTGAAACAAGGTGTTTAAAGAATTTTTCTTGACAAATAAACACTCAAACAATGAACTTGTTCCTTTTGGAATTTTGCTCTCAAAATCTATCTAGGAGATTGTTGTGTGTGAAAAAGTTAAGTTCAAAAAGTTTGTTCCCGCACTTCATAAATTCTGGCAAAAGTTAGTGGGGAAAGGAAGTGGAAAAAGTGGGAAAAACTGCTTAAAACTGCCAACTAACTGTTCCCGCCAAATCTCGTTCGAACGACCTTTCTAACGATGTTCCAGTGTATTAAAATATGAAGTTGTTAGAAATTTCGTTGGAATTCTCGTTTGAACAGCATTCTCGTTCGAACGACAATTCGAACGACATTCCAATGGACAATAGGGAACTCGTTGGCAAAACCTCGTTCGAACGACCTTCTCATTCGAAAGAAAAACTCGTTCGAACGACAATATCGAACGAACTTCCAGAAAGCTTAAATTTTGATTTTTAGCCCAGAAACTTTACATACTTTATTTTAAAATTTTAATAAAATCTTTCTGAAAATAAACAACAGTTTAAAATAAAAGTTCACCCAATACAAATTATTCCAAGATCCTATACATATATATTAAAATGCATTCATACCTTAGGAGCAATGTTACTATGTTGATGAAGTAGAAACGAGGCACAATACACACAAAATTTGATGAAGCTTTAATATCTTGGCCGCTTACGTCTTCAACAAACACGTCATAGGCTTGAATGGATACAAATAAAAGCTATCCAATGACATAAATGTTTTTGTCCGGAATTGAGCCAAAACTACATTAAGACTCAATCGGAGAATTGTGTCCTTACAAATCTCCCCCTTGGAAGGGCCATCAAGGTCCATCAAGCTCTACTAGATGCTAAAGGGACATCAAGCTCTACTAGACACAAACATCCCATCCAAACTTGACTCAAGACCCAAGGATCAAAATCTTTGTTGGTTATGAAAGTTGCCACTTGGAAGATTTCCTGCACACTTAAGCAAACTATCAAACACATAGGGTATATAAAAATATTAAATGCAATTAAAATAAGTACTCCCCCTAAATTAATTCTCCCTTTTATCAACTATGATCAACCTAAGAAGATAGCGCTTTCCCCCTAAGTTAAATCTTCTAAACTAAGATACGATTATTATAGGATTAGATACCATTTCTCCCCCTATCATTCTCCCCCTTTTTGTTCAGGAATAGACAAAGTCTAACGAATCAAAAATTAACTTATCTCCCCAATTAAAGCATATACTCCCCTTAAACTAAACAAGGGATGAATAGAATGGGATAACAAGCTAAACATGCAATAGTGCGTAAAGTGATGAGAACATTAAAGCACATGGGCAAAAAAATCATAACTAATCCAACAAATAATAACGGATACCAACTAAGATGCAAAAAAATGATACCAATATGATACATAAAGTATTAAGCATGTGATATCAGCAACGAATGCAACTAGATAGATACCAATTATGAATTAAAGCATAGATGGACTAGAAAGCAAGGCAAAGACAGAAAAATATCATATATATACATAGACTAAATATCCTAATAATGCACATGCAAGTATATATAGATATAAAAACACAAATGACACAAAGTAAACTCAACTTTTCACACTCGTATGGCAAAAATGTGTCATATGGAAACGAAAGTGTTGGGGTGTGAACTAGTAACAATTAAATTTAGACCTAAACACTTAAAACATGTTCACGGAGTTCTCAATTGATTGCAAATTTCATCACATTTTAATATAACCTCATGTGACAATATAGATTGAACTCAATGAACAAACATACACAATGCATACAAGCCTAACATGTTGATGGTTCTACAAACCAATAGAGTCATGACATTATAAGCACAACTAGGATAAACAGACATTGTGAAAACTGTTGATATATCATCCAAACTCCCTCATTAAGCATATATATTATTCTTTTGAATGAATAAATCAACTAAACAAATTAGGCCTTGTCAAATTATTTTTCTTTTAATGCTATATTTTCTTTTAGGCCTTTGGACCACGTATTTCTTTTAGGTCAATTTCAAACGGTGGCTTACTATTCGCAAAGGATAATAATTCCTTTCGGAGCCCTTCCCCGTGCACATTCATATATATTTTTTATATCACACAAATCTCACGTGCAACGGATTTTGACATGAACTAGTCCTCCTAGATCATATAATATGTAGATGACGAGATTGGTAGGAGAACACCTCACAAAGCTCAAATATAACATGTGACGTTAAGGTTTAAAAAGCTCGTGCATGTGTGTAAAGGCATATAAAAGTGAATCCATTAAGCAAGTCAAACTTAAGCTACTCCATGTAAGCATGATAAACAACATTTTAAGGATTAAAAATTCTAACCAAAAGTTCTAGTCACATGGAAGCGAAATGAGGATTCAAACACAAACATATGCCACAAAATGTGTGTAAAACCAAAATACACACAAAATAAAATCTTGTTGAGTTTTTTAAAATTTTAACCAAAAAATAAAAATATTTACTCAAAAGACAAAAAAAAATCATTTGTATTTTTTACTAAGCCCAGATAACTCAAAGGTGAAACACAAATGATAAACAAAAATCTTTTTGTATTTTATATTTAATGCAAATCAAAGAAATATAATACAAAAGATAAACAAGTCATGATTTCTAGCATGAGATATGAAATAAAACAATGAATAGAAAATGACTAAACATGCATACACCTAGCAATGATATAGAATATGAAGCACAAAAAGCTAGAGTATGCAAACAAAACTAACACAATCAACCTTTAAATTTAGCAAGGGAGGTTTCATGTGAAAGCAAATGAGAATCAATAAATCTAATATCTAGCGCGTCTAAAAATGATTTCCTAACCCATATAGATGTATATTTAAAATGATGGGATTTGGGAACTAATGAAATTCTAGACATAGACTTCCTAGGGCTTCTTTTAAGATCAAAACAAAATGACCTAAGGTGACCTTTTCTACCACAATGCAAGCATGTGTAAACACGAGGAATGTTACCTAAGGTGTGACCTTTTCTAAAGTCCTTGGACAAAGTTGACCCTCTAAAAAAAATAATAGTCTTTTATTTAGCAACAGAAGTATTTGAACAAGATGAGCTAGAACCATTACAACTACTACTCGAGTCAAGTAAGTCATTTTTCATTTTAAAAATTTATCTTTGTTAAATTTAAGAAATTTTTGAGCAAACAAGGCCATATCTTCCGAGTCACTATCACTTTCACACTCTACTACTTGTTTTTCCTCTTTTCGGGCTTTTAAAGCAACGCCCTTTTCTATTTTATTTTTAGTTTTAGAGGGAAATATGTCCACTTCATAGGTTTGTAAATCACCTACGAGCTCTTCTAATTTCGTAGAGGCTAAAGTTGGAAAAGAATTTAAAACGGTCACTTTTAGAATAAATCTATCGGGTAGGGACCTTAAAATTTTCTTTACTACTCTGTTGTCGGGTATTTTCTCTCCCAAGTTAAAAGATGAATTAACAATATCGGAAAGTTTAGCATAAAATTCATCAAAAGTTTCTTTTTCATTCATTTTGATGGTTTCAAATTGAGTGGTAAGGTCTTGGAGTTTAGAAGCTTTAACGACACTAGTACCTTCATGGGTGAGTTGTAAAATATTCCAAGCTTCTTTAGCCGTTTCACACGTCATAATGCGTCAGAATTCATCCGGTGTGACCGCGCTAAACAAGGCTTTTAAACCTCGGGAATTAAAATTAGAAAGTTTAAATTCGTTCTCACTCCATATATCGACGGGTTTGGGAACACGTTCATTATCTACTAAATGTATAGGTGGGGACCACCCATTAACGACAGACAACCAAACTCTCTCGTCGATAGATTTTAGTGCCGATTTCATTTGCGCTTTTCAATACGCGTAGTTAGAACCATCGAAAATAGGAAATTTAGAAAATGGGAAAAATTCCATTTTCGCCAAAAATATTTAAAGGATCTTTAATGAAGTAATTTATCGTTTTGGCTCTGATACCAATTTGAAAACGCGAGGACCCCCAATTTTTAAAATCTTACTTCAAAAAGTCAATTTTCAATTTCCTTGTTATAGATATGCGGAAGCGAGATGGTTCAACTTAAACAAATTTTAATTTATCTTCAATTAAAATTAAACGACGTGAAATTAAATTAAACACACACTTATGTTAATTTCACTTAAACACAATTAATTTAACCCAAGTCCTAGAAATTTGCCTAAGTCACATTTTCAATATTACCAAAATAGGCCAAACAAATTTTATCAAATTAAGAGACGACTTGAATTAAATTAACATAAACATTACCCAATTCATTTTATCACCAAATTAAACACGAGTAGTGATTTAAACCAATTTTATCTTTTTACCTAAGCATGCTGATAAGCACCCAAAATTGTCTATTTTATACCCCGAATAGATGCATTTTAGTCGCTCATTTTAATTAAAATTGGCCTTATGTTCGTATTTTATCATTTTGCAGGTCAATACCCAGTCGCAGTGTTAAATAATGCTAAATCCAGTCAATTACAACACAGAAGCGGTCAAAAGCGTGCATCGAAGAAATCCAAAGAGACCGCGAAGTGAGAAGTCCATTCTGAGCTTGCCCCGACCTGCTTTCTTAACCCGCCATGAAATTCTACCTCCACCTTACTCCACCGGCGACCTGCCAAGCCCAGCTACGGACCTGCCTCCTCCCCTCGCGACCCAACCGCAGCGGCGCCCTTCTGCTAACCGGTCAAATCCATCTCCGGCCGGACTTTCAGTCGTGGACCAACAACCCATCTACCCACCACCACAACCCGATCACCATCTCGATCCAACCTTTCCACAGCCAACCCCAAATCCCACTAAAATCGGACCCATCACCCACAAAACCTTAAAAATCGGATTCTCACCTCATTGACTTAGCCATCTCCAAATCCCACAAAAATCTCTCAAGGAACAAACCAAAACGTGGGTTATAAAAGAAGGGTCGACTCATTTTAAAAAGACACACAACAACAAAAAGAAAGGAGGATACAGATAGAGAACGTGAGAGACAGAAAAAAAAAGTGTAGAAAAAATAGTCAGAAAAAAAAAAGAAAAAATATAGTTTTAGGTCTAGAAAAATTTGTAGGTTCATTTTTTATTTTCAGTTTTGTAATCCAATCATATTTTGTGACAAGTTTGGGACGCGTGTTCATGCACACAATTGACACAAGAAATTATTGCGTATCATATTTCTTTCTCTTTCTCTTTAGTTTCCTGTTTGTTAATTGTGTTTGTGCTGAAATTGTAATCATGTCTGGCTAAACACCCCATTCAAGGGGTGGGATGAAACGCGCACGTTGAGTTGTTTTATTTGAATAATTGTTCGTTGATTCGTTCTAGGCTAATTAAATTGGGAAAAATCACACATTAATTTATGTAACAAGAGTTAATAAATTAATGGTGCAAATTAATATTTGATTTCTGGATTTCACTTAGAGATAAGTATTATTCTTAAATTAAAATATTAATTCTGTGTATGCAATTCAAAGATTCGTACAAATTTTAATAAATTAATCTTAGCGGATATTTTATTGAAATGAGTGTGAATCTTATTTTTTTATGTTGTGACTATTCCTGATTTAATTGCTGAAAAAGATAAAATTGAATTTAGGATTGTAACGAGAGTTAAATTTTAAATTCAATATTATTTTGAACTATTCAATTGAATAATTAGGATTTTAAATTAATTTGACTATGCTGTGTAATCCCACCTCTTGTTTCTTCTCATAAATTCTAAACTAGATTACTTTATAAATTTTCATAGTCATCTGAGTTGGATAAATTTTCATTTCCTCCCTTGAAAATTGTTTTTAAAATATATAAAAAAAAACATAAGTAAAAATTTTAAAAACACAAAAAGATTTTTAATAAAAATTGGAATTGCAAGTTTTCACAATAACCGTTTCAACGCTAGAAATTGGATTGATACCCGAATTTTCCACGATACTAAATTTTTAACAAGTTTTGTAGGTAATTCCAGGAATTTTGATACTCGAAGTTTGACCACAGCGACATTCCAAATCCATATTTGAAGGAAAACAATTTCAGAGTTATCACATGCGTTCTAGGTGATTTTGCAAAAGATAAAATAAACAAGGAAACCACAACGCCGCGATGTATGAGGAAAAACCCACAACGGGAAAAAACCTCGGACGACCCTAGCCTTAAGTCCACTAAGTACGGAATTTACAATTACAAGCAAGATGACTTACAACACTCGACTCCTTCAACTCCCGACGCGTCTTCTTGTAACTACCCCTGCTTAGCCGACAATCCCGAACTCCACCGGAACCTTGAAATCCACCAATGAGGAACTAGGAAGCAACCGTCAACCACACATAGTGCCTTTCACCATGTGAGAATGCCGCAGCTAAAATAAACTTCTTCTTCTTTGAGGGATTTAGATGAAAACCCAAACACTCTTCCAATGGTAGAGATAAATCGGTGCCAAAACACTCCAAGCAATGATATATATATATATATATATATATATATATATATATAAACTTGGAATAAACAATATGGGTGAAACAAGGTGTTTAAAGAATTTTTCTTGACAAATAAACACTTAAACAATGAACTTTTTCCTTTTGGAATTTTGCTCTCAAACTCTCTCTAGGAGATTGTTGTGTGTGAAAAAGTTAAGTTCAAAAAGTTTGTTCCCGCACTTCATAAATTCTGTCAAAAGTTAGTGGGGAAAGGAAGTGGAAAAAGTGGGAAAAACTGCTTAAAACTGCCAATTAACTGTTCCTGCCAAATCTCGTTCGAACGAGATTTTCGTTCGAACGACCTTTCTAACGACGTTCCAGTGTATTAAAATATGAAGTTTTTAGAAATCTCGTTAGAATTGCCATTCGAACTTAAAATATGAAGTTGTTAGAAATCTCGTTGGAATTCTCATTCGAACAGCATTCTCGTTCGAATGACAATTCGAACGATATTCCAGTGGCCAATAGGGAACTCATTGGCAAGACCTCGGTCGAACAACATTCTCGCTCGAACGAAAAACTCGTTCGAACGACAATATCGATCGAATTTCCAGAAAGCTTAAATTTCGAATTTTAGCCCAGAAAATTTATATACTTTATTTTAAAATTTTAATAAAATCTTTATGAAAATAAACAACAGTTTAAAATAAAAGTTCACCCAATACAAATTGTTACAAGCTCCTATATATATATATATATTAAAATGCATTCATACCTTAGGAGCAATGGAACTATGTTGAAGACGTAGAAACGAGGCACAATACACACGGTATTTGAAGAAGCTTTAATATATTGGCCGCTTATGTCTTCAACAAACACGTCATAGGGTTGAATGGATACAAATAAAAACTATCCTATGACATAAACGTTTTTGTCTGGGATTGAGCCAAAACTACATTAAGACTCAATCGGAGAATTGTGTCCTTATATAAATGAACATTCATCATCCAATACAATCTCAGAGGAAATGAATTCTTATAACGAATTAACTGAGTCTGGAGTAAATACTTCCAGAATAAAATCCCACTCCAATAGTGTGATATGAAATAAAGCTTAATAACTGAAATAAAAACATCTCTCTGAAATAACAATATCTTAAACAAGAATGGGTTACATGCCCTGACTGATATAAAGTGCTCCGAATGAGTCAAGGATAAGTGGAGGCATCTAATGCCAAGGTCCTGCAACTTCCACAGTAGCTACAGCACGTCAACTGTTGGGAACTCTAAGCTTGGTGTATTTGTGGCTGGGCACTTGATGTAATATATATAGAGACAAAAGGAAGAGGTTTGTAAGAAATGGGTCAAAGCACGAGTTGAAAATAGTTTTAAAACAACAAATGTTTAAATTGCATTAAACAATGAATATTATATACATGTTAGTCACGTGCTCTCACTTGAGATTCTCACCTCTCAACTATTGTGTACGCCTAACGCATTATCCTAACCCATCCTAGTTTCGCTATCCCACTCAACTAGTTTGAATCAAGTCTCTTACTATGATGCCTAAGTCATTGTGCCCACCCGTATTACCAGAATAATACATTCTTGCGTTTCCAATATTTATTAATTAATTTAAGTATTTCATTACTCATATAAGTTCCCATAATTATAACATATTTAATATGTCGTACTATTTCTTATCTACTAAGCAACACAGTAGAATAATCACCAATGTATATATATATATATATATATATGGTGCATGCATACTCTGCTATCAAGTCCCAGTATATCATATACTACATGAAGGACTATAGGTTCATAATCACTCTAGAACCATATAAAAACACAAGTCACACATAATTGAGGCGAATCATAGTTCCAAGTCACAAGGGAGACGCACATACCCACTCACCCCTTACGACCATCTGCACTATCATTCACATATAGGTTGTATCAAGGTTCTATGGTTCTGAGGTACAAGTCCATATTCCCCCGATGGGCTCATCAGAATAAGACTGTCCTAGCGCGAAAACCTCCATGATAGCAGGTAGCGTGGGATAATGCATTATACATAATAATCCATACTATAGGCAATCACACAACCTAAGTATATATAAAATCCATATAGGTATACGCGCGTCCCATTTTACAAGTCTCATACGTAGTATATTTATATCTCGAATATCCTACGTAATATTTTATTTAACGTGGTAACTCTCATCGCATAACTTCAAGTACCTTTGCCTATCCCAAAAAGGTTACTAAGTTTCCATTTATTCCTTGGGTTATTTTAGTATCTATAATGTACCCCCACTACTGGTACTAACCTTGAATATTCATTTATCCGATTTAAACCCCAATTTATATAATTTCTAATCGTAATGCATTTGAAAAGCACTCGTAAACCTCCCCATTCAATCCCATATATAATGATACTTTCCGGGCCTTAACTATAACCCTACTGACATTCCCTAAGTCCCATTATATTCAATTAAACAACATCAAGGGTTCTCAAAAGTTAGGGATTGAAACTTAAAAGGAAAAAAAGTCACATATTTCAGGGGAGTCGATAGATCGAAGAAATGGGTCGATCAATCGATCAGTCGATCGATTGACGTTCTTGGGTCGATCGATCGATCCATCAGATATTGACCTACGATTTATGCATAATTTTGCCTACGGGTTTCTTTAATTTTAAACCTCAAATCATCCATTACAATGTCCCAAACTCCGAAATGATTATAGTAAATGTTACACCAGTATAGATACAGAAGTTCTAACGTATTAGAATCATCAAATCATCATGGGGCATAGTTTTCTTGGATTAAATCATGAATATTTCTTAAAAACCCTAGTTCCTCAATCTTTATTCAAGAACACCATAAATTTAAGATTTAATTCGAAATTCCAAACTCTTAGATTATGATTTCGTTTTTCTATTAACCACATATATTCATCTACATGCAAAACCTACCCAAATTTCAAGATTAAATTCTCCAAATTCATAAATTAACAAATATTCAAGGATTTTCTTCAATTCTAAACTACCATGGATAATATATGCACTTAATCTTTGCAAGATAAATCACTTGCCTTTAATGGAAGTTCTTATCCTTTAAAGAAGATGGTATTGGGTGATGATACGAGAAATCGTCCACTAGTCATTCTCGTACCAGCAAATCAAGTATAAAGTGCAAATAGAGCGAGTAAAGAAAGATAAAAGACAAAATATAGAGTGGTTCGGCTATAATAATCAGCCTACGTCCACTTTGGTGCCACACTCTCATTATATATGCTGTTTGGTACATTGTAATTAGGCCTAAAGAGGCGTACAAGAATGAGAATAGAAGAAAATACATGTTTACGAGGATTCCAGTGTGCCGGAGAGATGGTTACGAGGCCGGAGAATAGCCCCCAAGCTGGACTGAGTGGTCTGGAGAGCATCATGATCTCTGATCTATATATTGGCACTAGTAATGAACCCAGATCCGCACGAGGATAAATGAATCTGCCTTTATCTCGAGGTGTGGACCTCTATATATAGGTGTAAATGTTGCACTACTGCTGTGAATAAAGAGGGGCTGCGGCCCGTTAGGTGAATGAACTAGGGACGCACCCTACAACATGTGGGGCCGCATCTTGTGCTAAAAAGGTTGCGACAGGTGAATGATGAGGCTGGGGGCTGCAACATGTAGCTTATAAGTGGTCGGAGCCTATACGTTAAGGGCTGCGGCAGGCCTGTAAGCACATTATGGTACCATAGCCTATAGGAGACTGGTCAGCGGTAGTGAGACGATATCACTTGCTATAGTTTACCTTCCTCGATAGGGGTACAATATATGTGCTATCAATAAGACCCTAAGACGTAGTGCCAAGGAATTGGTGCTGCGTCTTGTTACTACTAGTGCCGCGGTGCGTATCCTCTGTGGTAGCTTCCTAAAATGACGCTTTGTCTTCTCGCGACCTCTTATATAAATAGAATCGACCGTGGAATTCATTACGTTTCCCAAACCCTTGAGAGCATATCGAAGGAAAATCTCTGTTCGTTCCTCATCTCGACTTTTTGGCGACATTCTAGGCTAGTGTGTGAGGCGGTGCAAGGCGGTTTGAGGCTGAGCAATCGATTTCCCAATAAAAATCCTTGTAAATTCATTTTTTCCTTTGCAAATACAATTCTGTTTAATACAATTCTGTTTTGTAACTCCTGAATTTCAATTCAATTCAATACAATTCTATTCTATAACTCAACTGAGCTCATATGAGCTTCTGAATTTCTAAACTTCTGCCTTTGTGAATCAGCTAACCTTGAATTACAACGACTCATATCTGCTAAACTCACCATGAATTGATCTTATTTGAATGTATTTTCTTGAATTGCAATCAATAACTGCTCAACTCAGGGCTTTTGAATTTCCAAATTGTAGGATAGAAATATAAAACACATCCCTGAAATGTATTTGTATAGGATCGTGTTTGCTGATTTTTGGATTCTCAGTTTGTAAAGATACTGAAAATCGTACCCCTTGTTCTTGGTGTTATTAAGAGAAACTCTTCACATTCTAGGGCTTTGATTTTCAAATTTGTCAACATTAAATACTAACCTGTTTGAGTATATGGCCGCGACATAAGGAATTCATGGCTGCGGCATGACAAAATCCCTTGGAATATTTTAGGGTGATCTTAGGTAAATGCCTGTAGTCCTCAATTGCTGCGGCATGTAAATATTCCCTTACCTAAGGCCCTTAGGTTAGTGTCCGCAGAACTTATCCCCTAGTCCAATGACTACGACATGTAAGATTATAACATATCCTTCCTCAAAATAATATTTCACGATAGAAGTTAACTTCTAGGATGAGAGAGCCCAACAATTGGTGTAGTTAGCTAATTTTGCCTAACATTTCTTATTTATCCTTCAAACTTTATACATCATTATTCCTATCGCGGCCTCTAAGAGGCCTATATATGACCATATTGGTTGCGTCACCTACTGTAGACTCTCTACTTTTCAGGTATTGCTGCAGCCATATGAACTTTGACCCAAATGAATTTCTGAGAGGCTTTTGGAATAAACATTTTGGAGCCTCTCCTCTCGAATTTCCTTTGGTGCGTCCTTTGAGGACAATAGGGCCGTGCCAGTTAAAAGATTACCCTAATTGTGTAGTGCTAGATTCAGACTGAGATTCTGCGATCATGGAGTAAGAGGGGATAATTTAAGTAATCAACTAATGGATATAGATGTCGCGGCAGTCGGTACATATGAGGTTAGGGACGCACCTGCTGGCACATCTGGGAGGGATGAGAGACCTCTTGCTGCACTTAGTGTCTGCAGCACTATGACACAAGACTGGGTTGATCAGGTGTCTGAGGCCTTTGAATTTCCTGAGAATTTGATGTGCTCAGCACCCACTGCGGAACAAAGGCCATGCACGACACTTGTTGACGATGGGGGTTTGCTTCCCCCTCCATTCTTTCATTCATAGGCTGTGGCTACCTGTCCCTATTCCAGTTAGAAGAATTTTCCAAACGATGAGGTTAGCCCCAACCCAATTGGATTCTAATGGCCGGAGGGCAATTCTTGCAGATATAGTGCTGTGGAAGAAGAAATTTAAGAGAGACATTACTCCTGCGGAGTTTTTCTACTTCTACCGCCCAAAGGAAAACACAGTAAAATTTGCGAGGTACTATTACTTTTCTGTCCGCGACAGAGACGAAACCCTTTATTCTAGGAGTCCTACCCGTGTAAAGAACTGGATGGGCAAATATTTTTTCATTTCAGGAGAAGGGTGGGAGATCCACCCCCAAGAAACTGAGAGGGAGAGAACCTTTAGGATGCCGCGACAGTGGGGATATCCCTCTAAGCTTGGTAAATCTTTTTTAATTATAGTCGCGTCCTCTCGTTACAGTTCCGTTTCATTCTCCATATTTTGCTTTTGTACTAACCTTTGCATTTTTGTGCAGTTCTTGACAATTTGCAGCTGAGGGGGCTACAAGAGAAGAGGGTTGGTGAGGCCGCAACAGTTCCTGCTCACTAGAAGAAGTTCAACACTCTTGTAACCTCTGCTTTAATCTATAAGGGATGCTTCTTTCCCAAAGAGATGGGTGTTGAAGGTAATACTATTTTCTTTGTTTTTTGATTCCGCGATAATTGCTTCAAACTTAGATATTGACCTTGCTTTATTTATTCTCAGGTGAGGAGATTGATAGATCTCTATTAGCAGCTCAGCTTTCTGAGATGGATGAGGATGCAACTGTCCTCAATAACACGGCTAGGCAAAGAAAAAGGAAAAGGACAAAGTCCAAATCTCCCACCGTAGTCACTTTTAGTGACCAAGTTGAGCCTGCTGCGCCCATTATGCAGTCTGCAGATCAAAATTATCCCGTCGTTCCCTCTAACCAGCCTGAGGGTCAAACAACTCCTTCCGCACCTATCACTCGGGTTGAGGAAGTAGCTCCTCAATTGAGGCCTGAGGGTAATTTTGACGATGATATTGGATCTCACTTGGCCGCGGTTGGGTTAATGTCATCTCTCTCTGACCAAGGTGGCCGCGGTAGTTCATTTGTTCATGTGACAAATTCTCATATCCCTCCATCAATAATTGCTGTCAATGCAAATCTGGCACCTCCACAAAGCAGACGTCCGCGGCCACAACTGTGCAGGCTAGATCCTCAGTCTTTTTGGGACACAACTGCCCGTACTGTCCACAGGATAAAAAAAAGTAGTTGATGGAGACGACCTAGATCAATTGGTGGATGAGGACCATGAGGACGTGGAGTCTTATGCCCTCCACAGTCTGCTGAGAGTGAGTAATTTCAGCTCTCCAATAATTCTTCTTTGTAGCTTCAGTTTTATTACCTAACTTTCGATACATTTACAGGCTGCAGAAGCTGTGATGACCCAGAAACTCAAGTATAAGGGTCTATATAGGCTTAAGGAGGCCGCAAACAACGTTCACAATGCTGATTTGGTGAAGGCAAGGGCTGACTCCTTTGAAGCTGGAAAGAAGTCTTTTGCTGTGGCCAATGAGTTATATAAGATAAATGCAGATGCCACCATTAAACCTGCGAAACAAGCCAAGTGGGATGCTGGGGAGAATGTTAAGCAAGCCACAGACTCTCTCAAGGCCTCCGAAGCTTAGGTTATTGAGGTTGCCCAAGCTGCAGAACTTTCAATAATTAAGATTGACCTTCTTCAAAATAAGTGGAGATCAAGGCTGTTAATGATGTTGAGGCCCATGCCGCGTCCATTAAAAAAATGGACGAAGACCATGCCGCAGCTATCAAGAAAAAGGATGAAGACCATACTGAGGCTATCCAATTGGCCATTGACCACGCAGTGGAATCCTTTAAAGGCTCTAAGGATTTCTTATTATCAACAATAAAGCCTACCTCCTTGGCTTCCAGGAACTGAGGCATAGGGTCATAAAAAATTTCCCTTAGTCCAAAGAGTAAATCATGTCCTGGAAATTGGGTGATTCTAAGCATGATCAATGTGTGGCCGAGATTAGGACTGCCACGGAAGAAAGAGATAGAAAGATGGCTGAAGAGGCTACGTAAGTTGACCTTACTGAGACCGTCGCTGATGATGATGAAGCTGAGGAAGAGGACCACGCAGCGTCCTAAGTCACCTTTTCTCTTCTTTTTCTTGCGTTGTGATGTATTTTTTATGAACAATTTTACTCTTTGAACTGTTGATTCATTTGGGCCGCGTCCCTCTTAACTTGTAAACTTGATTTTGAATGGCTGCGACCTTTGTCTGTAAATAATATTTTGCCAACGCTTTTGCCTTTATAACTTTTCTGATTTGCCTTCCCTGCTCCTCATTTTTTCACACGCTTCAATACTTACTGTCTGCATATATGTTTGATTTTTTGATGGAATGAACTTTCAAGACTTCTTCAGTAACTGTAATGGAATAAGGTCGGGACCCTATGTATTTGGCCTCAAGGATTCAAATTTTTCTCACCACATATGGTTATTATCCCCTATAGCCGTGGTGTCAAAGTGAAATGGCTTTTGGGGATGCGACTTGACTTTCTTACCTCATTTAACTTGCCACTATAGCCCTTTAAAAAGGTTTCCCAGAATAAGTCGCGGCCTGTTACTCTTTGCCTTATTTTAATTTTTCCAGCACTTTTCCAAGTTTTGATGCAGCAATACTGAGGCTGCGACTGTTTTGACCAAGTCCGCGGCCTTTTAGCAATTATTGATGGCTGTGACATCTTTCAAGCCTTCGTTAAGAAATTGATGACAACATGCTGGGCTAAGGCCACCCTCTTTCTGTAGCTTTGGTATGCTTCATGATGAAAGCAACACAACATCTTTTAGTCATTTTGATTGCCTTTCATGGCTTTCCTTTAGTCGCTTCGATTGGGTTATTATCAGCCCCCCGGGCTATGTATTATAAAGCTTCCCCAAGCTATGTTTGGATATATATATATATAATGCCTTCCCAGGTTATAATAGGATTATTCACAGATAATAAGTCTTCGACCCCTTCATATATAGGATTATCCGTAGACAATTAAGTCTTCGGCCCCTTCAAATATAGGATTATCCGTAGATAATTAAGTCTTAGGCCCCTATGGGTTATTATCAGGCCTTCCCGAGCTAGGTATTATGAAGCTTCCCCAAGATAATATGAAATCACCAAGGTAATGATGCTTTTTCTCTATCCACCAAGTTAATGATGTTTGCTGGGGGAGTAACCTCCCTGGGCTAATGATGCATCCCGAAAGCTAAGAACGAGAATTGTAAGCCCTCGTGGATAATAACGTTTTCTGATAAATGCTTTTAAGAATGTAGCCATAATATGCTAGAATATAGTCTCTATGAGTGATGTTGCAGACTAATTTAGATAGCTTCTCTCAATAGTTGCTTTCGCCATTTTAATTATCACTTGCTTTCAGATAATCAGGCACCACGGTGGGCGTTGCGGGCCCATTTAGATATTATCATTCCCGATCTAACATATTGTCTCGATTTGGAATCTGTTTACGACAAAGTGTCTTTTATAAGATAACCTTTAACGGAAATAAGAATAAAAATAATACACTATAAAGTGAATTTGATTTCATATATCTATTCATATATTCAGGACTTTGCTAGTTCAATACAAAGTTAAAATGGAACCACTTAGAAAGAGTTTTCACTAAGAACAGAAATAGATGAAATATAAATATGGGCATTGTGACACCCATCCCAATTAAATATAGGGTGATCAGTCCTCTACCAATTCAAAACAGGATATTCAGTTGGTTCATTCTTAGCATCACTGTCGAAGAACTTTTTAACATATTAATCACCTAATATAAAATTAAGCTAGGTGTAAAAAAAAATTCAATTTTAGTAAAACCAAGTAAATCCATTTCTTTCCGTCTTAAAATATAAACCATTCACCACACATACGAATATAATAAATGTTGAACATGAATCAACTACTGAAATAAATAAGATTGGGTAAAACCTCCCAGTTCAAAACTCCAAACCATAAAATAAACTGAATACAATATCTCTGATGAAGAACTAGAAGTGGGCGACATATTCCCTAACTAAGAAGTCTAGATGAAACTGAATGGAAAGAATAGATGCGTCTACTGCAAGGACCTACAGCTTCCACAACAGCTGCAGCACGTCAAGCAACCCAAATCTCTAAATCTGGTACCCCTGTGGCTGAGCACCTGATATATATATATATATATATATATATATATATATATATATATATATATATATAGAAACAGAGAGAAGAGATACAAGAAACGGGTCAGAGCCCGAGGTTTAAACAATGATTTAGCAAGTATTTAAAACTGGTTCTTAAAACAAGTCTTATACGCATGTTAGTTATCGAACTCTCACATTAGTTTCTCACCTCTCATCTATTGTGCACGCTTAACGTACATCTAATTTCCCCTAGTTATACCACCCACTCTGACTAATCAGAAACCATATTAATACTAACTATGCTCACTAGTAGTATCCCTGTATCGCCCATACAATACGCTATTCAAATAGTTTATCTCATATACTAAGTTTCATTATTCACCGTATGAATGATTAATCTTTTATTCACTAAGATTATTTTATTTCTCATTTTCATTTTATCTACTAGTCTCACAAAGTAGAAAGTTACCCAAGTATACTCACATATATATATATAGTCTCATCGTCCCTATATATATAGACTAATCCTGCACCCTTAGGTTAAGACCACTTAATGCAATGTAATGATTATTATTATTACCAAGTCTACTAATTTCACATGGTAGAAATATTCACAAGTTCATATATATATATATATATATATACTAATCCCGCACCCTCGAGCTAAGACCCATTAGTGCACCTATCAAGAATAATCCAGCACTCCCGGGTTATCACCCAATAGTGCGCCTATCAAGAGAATCCCGCACCCCCGGGTTTACACCCATTAATGCACCTATCAATAAATTCCTGCATCCCTGGGTTATCAATAATGCACCTATCAATAATCATGCTTGTACCTATCAATAATCATGCTTGTACCCCCGGGTTATCACCCATTACTACACTTAATCAACAATGTTCTTGCACCCCCGAGTTATCACTCATTAGTGCATCTAATAGTAAGATTCTTGCACCCCCGGGTTATCACCCATTAGTAATATTACATAATAGGTATACACACATCCTATTAAAATTTATAGGTATTCCTCCAACCTACATATATACTTCTTATACGTATTTTAATCTCAACACTAGGTATAGTATAATTATTTGGATTACTATCTCTCTCGTAATCTCCAAGGTATATTCTCTCTATACCGAAATAATTAAAGTATTAATTCTCACATACTTTTCCCAAAATTCTTTCCAATTTGAATTTACTATTTGGCAGTTTCTCTCACTCCAATAAACCGACAAACTCAAAATTGGAATCTAAGAAAATTCCCAGAAATTCACCCTGTTGTTCGAACCAGAATGACATGTCATTTGAACCAGAATGACATGTCATTCGAACCACTTCCAATATCGTTCGAACCACTTTTCATGTCGTTCGAATGACTTCGCGCGAGATCCCCATCTCGTTTGAACCACTTCGCGCGACTTCGCGCGAGACCTACTGTTTCGTCTTCTTCACCAAATTTAAGCATTTTCTACCATTTTTGGACCTAAAACCCTCTAAGATTCAACACCCAATGCCTCATCATCAATACCCATCTACACCTAACAGGTTATAAATCATTTCTACCATCCTAGGATCCTTAATTCATCATTAATCATCATAATTACATAAAACTCCCAAATTAATTCACATGAACCCTAGTTTCCAAAATTCCAATTAAAGGACCTAATCAACCCAGATTTGTTCATCAAGATGTGATTCAATTTCGTAGTTTAACCTCTACATACATGAAGGAATATCATCAACTATTTAGTCCAGTCTTTAATCATCATTTAAACTCCAAATTTTCACCCAATTAAGATGTAAATCAAGGAATAAATTCACCTACACTAACATGAGTATGTTATTGCTAAAGAAAGCAAGTAATAAACACTTGCCTTAAATTGAAGGTCTGAATCCTTTGGTGATGTTGGTATAGACACGTTCCTCTCTTCTCGATTTACGCGTTGGTGGTCATGGTTATGCAAGGTGAGGATGATTTGGCCTTCCCTCTTGGAATTTGGTTCTCCCTCACACCCTCCATGGACGTTCTTTTCTTTCTGCAACTCTCAACCCTAATGGACTCCCGTAAATGATATAATTATTCTCTAATTTTCGTCCATTTAATTTTCTCAAAAATCTAAATTACAAAACTACCCCTACGGGGTGCCGGTTTGGCCTAAAATCTCCCGGAGTCCAAATAAAATACCCGAGTAGAGTTTTCTGACTATCTCGACCCTCCCGGACTCAACAACATGCTCGAAATGACCATACGAGTTACCAAAAATAAATTCTCTTTTTTTCCATTCAATTAGTCCCTACACGACTCACACGCGTATCAGACTTAAATTACCAAACTGTCGTATTTCTCTCTTCGACAATTTATCAAATATCATAATTACATATTACATATCACACAGTAATATTTAATAGTTCACAACAATAAGTATTAACCCTTGGCACGCTAGTTAATAATTATTTTAATCTGAATTAATAACAAATTAATTCCTCGCATTTTAATTTAATTAATCCAACAACAATAATTAATCGCATACTTATTCCCATAATAATAATAATTAATCACATAATTATTTAAATCTTAAAAAATACGGGGTGTTACATACTTCCCCCCTTACAACGGAATTTCGTCCCGAAATTCGAAAAAAGTATACTAGGTATAGATAACGCTGTAAAAACATTGCGCATCGCATCCTTGCGCTCCCAAGAAGCTACTCCGTACCACCGATATAGTACGCTATCGAATACCCTTAATAATGAACACTTCACATGTGTTTGTTTTAAGCTCCAGGTTACCCTGTTATGTAGGCTCCTCCCTTAGCCTTACCGTTTAAGTTTCACTACTTACTATATTTTAGATATTCACTATCTAGTCTTCTACTATTTGCACCTTAGTATATTTATCCTCCTTTCAGATACTTACGACTTCACCTCGTGTCGTTCATACAAGTAAATTGGTTGTGCAATATATATTTCACACACAATATATATGATAATATCGATTCTTCTCCGACATTTGTAATCATAATTGGTCCCCCACCTTTAACTCTCAAGTAGGACAATAACAAAGTTTACTATGCCATACTTCTACTAGCACTCTTCCCGAACGTGAACTTATAGGAGTTATTTGGACACAAACTCCACTAATGGAAGGTACTACTCCCGTCTTCCTCCAAGATCTTAGGGTCCACATAAAATTTTCTCTCCTGCATCCGATTAGACCGCTTGTCCTGCCCATCCCTCTGTGGGTATTAGGCCGTACTTAATCGCATTTTAGTACCTATAATCTCACCATCTCAGCTACATGAGAAGATCCTTGGGGATACTCTTCCATTCTCTAGTGGAAGGAGTCCCTACTGGCTTCGAATTGTCCGCCCTTTTTCTAACAGTTAGCTGACCCACTGCAAGACTAACTTTGAAAATTACTCTACATTACACCCATTACCACGGTTATTTGTATCCTGATACATTTTATACTCTCTTGAATGTACTTCTAATCGTGATACGGGTGAATTTGTCATACTGTGTGACACAAGTCTCTTTTCCCGCTAAAAAATCTCAGTTTATTTTGAAAGGTAAGTCTCTAACAAATCTTACGGAGTAATCTTTGGCTTACCCGACTACATGTTATCGAATTCACAAGACAATCATAATCCACCATTTGATTCAATCCCCTAGGGTGCCCATACACCCTATGCCTCGCGCATCATTATACAAATGACATAAAATTTTCTTACTTCAATTCTTGCACACTCGGTATGCCGATGTGGTAGGGGTGCACTCAACCACCCCACTAGTCAAAACTTAATCAATCCTTCAATGGTATAATTGCTCTATTCAGAATGATACCAAGACTAGGCGACTCTATTGGCCTTAAGTCGTAAAAGAATTATCAACTCTCAATTATATTCTCCTATAGGTACAATAATCCACATACAAAACTTATGTACTATCGACCAAACTTCTCTCCATCTCCCGACATTTGCTAGTTTCATGCGTGGGATGTCTAGCAAAGTGAAATCCAAACAAGGAACCCCCCGATACACTACTATCCAACCTAGTCGGTTATCGAGGTCCGTAAGGCCTTAAGTACATACTATGTACTTTCCCACAATCTACGTATTGTGACATAAAAGTCTACTCGTCCACTCTCATGTCCCTAAAAATGTAACATGAAGCATGGCGCTCTTACTAACCCAAGTACTCAGTTCAATAAATATAACGGGTTCTATCTCTCTGCTCGAAGAAGAGCATAATGTATTCTAAGTCTTAACAGACAATTAAATTCCTATGCATGGAAATCACATATAATTAGACAACATACTCATTGAGGTCTACATTACCATGAAGTTTTTCATATATACACATATCTGGGCCCAACCCTATTTCAGGTGGCGCCGCTCAAAATAAAGATTTCTCCTCCCGGAGTATCTCGCAAGACAGTCACATCACTACATTTTTACTATCGCTTAACCATACGGTAATTAATCACTAGACATCACCATAATAAACTCTACTAAAGCTGACTCCATGCAGTAGTAAATTATAACAACAAAACATATTCTTAGGGACCACCCGGTTCACTCACGGGAAACATTAAATGCCCAGATAATAATGAGAAATACGTTTGTAACAAGACCGTTAAAACTAATGTTCCCACTAAACTCGACCCGCATGCGAAGTTTAGGATCTCCAATTTATGTATCTGTTGTGACACACCTATGTTACTTGAATTAATCCTTTACTAACAAGGATGGAGCAAAACCTCACCAGCCTCAGCTAATCACAGGGTCCCCGCACGCGGCTTCCAACACGACCCATGAACATCTGCAATCGTTATACGTATTAGGATTTCATCCTATAGTTGTCCTATCTCATCATGGACAATTTATTCCATCTTGTGGATTTCAAGCCCATTATTAAAACGTTGGCCCAAAATCTCTAGGCCTCAACTATGGCTTTACTGAACTCTCGTTTACATCCCTGTACCCCGTCGACCCTGACATACTGTACGCAACTATTAACGAGGACTCTACTGGTCCATCCTGAACCCAACACTCTCGAGTTATAAATTTACTGGTCCTAATTCTCTTAACCCCAAATTCTTTCGCCGGAGGTCTCACTCCTCCAGTTGTTATGCCTAGCTGGCATGGTTTACTATTTCTAATCTTGTCGGTCTCACTTCTCAATTGTGGACATATTCAACACTTGTAGTTATACTTTCATCACATAGGGAAACTTCACGAGCCATTTCCCCGTCACTGATCCCACTGACCATTTTGAAATGTCCTTCTCTCGGACTGAGTAGTCTTAACTTACTGGCTACGCTGGCCTTTCGGAACTATGGTTGGCCTCCGCGGCCCTGATTGACTTCATCATCTCTTTATAGGAAGTTAATCAATCGAAATCACCTAAATGAGTTCCCTATTGGGCACACTCTCAAGTGGTGTTTCACTAACACCGTTATTCTCTAACCCTCTTTGGTCACTTATTCTGGAAAGACTATAATCACTAACAACCGTATAACTTTGATGACATCAACATTAGTTATCCTAGCTAGATTTCTCATCCATGTTTGTATTCTACTCACGGGTCCTTTATCAAGTATAGACCCTTTAGATAATTTATGCCCCTCTGCCAGGTACGAAGTTCATTTGCAATTAGACCGTTCTCTCACGATCGGTTTCTATCTTACTCATTGTGCTAAACATCAAAATTTCACTCGCATTATGTTACCACATCGAATGGAAGACCTCACGGTCAAATCGTACCAAAATTTCTCTCTAAATTTCAAACACACATCTTCACATGTGGTGATTGCCTCTAATCACTACATGATGCTCCTAAGAGCTATAACTTTTAACTCCAAATTAAATTCTGAGTGTCGTCACACCCCACTCTACACAATTGCCTTCGTATTTTCTACCTCCGCTGGTCTGTTACACTTTCACATTTTGTTTTCCGCATCTTCACCGATGGGTTTTCAAAAGAGTCCCTCTGATTTCCCCCTTATCGACTATACTAGGTGGTTCTGAAATCACTCCACCGTTGTCTACGACTATGTCTTGGGAACCCACTGTTCCCGAGTGATGATTTCACTATCACTTGCTTAAGTAATTCTCATGGTGCTTTTTGTCACGATCACTCTTTCCCGATTACTCTATGTCTTCTGTTGAGCTTCTTCTGAAAAATCCCTCCCGGATGAGGGAAACATTTCTTGAGATGCGCCCATGAAACAATCTCCATACGCACACATAAAAATACTCTGATTTCATGCAAGTTTTTCTAATAACATGTATATGATCAAATCAATAAAACCTTTATTATCTAACTAATCAGATTTTAATACATGCGGAAATTACAATCAATTAAATTTGATTTAATATAAAGTGAAATTAATAACAATCTGATTTATTACGTTACAATCCAATATACCTCATATGAAGAATTATTCCAATTCAAGAAATTAAATCATGTAACAATTTTAATTCTAAACCATACAAAGAATAAGATGAGCAAAAGAAGAATAACAAGTACGATTTTTTTAACGTGGTAAAAACCCAAACTAGGGAAAACATCCACGACTCCCTCTACGAAGTAAAACAAAAATTTTACTAAAAAGAATTATCGGTTACAAGATATATAACAAACTAAACACACAAACAGACCTATACAAGTTTCGGAATGTACCCACTGGTGTCCTTATAACTTCTCCTCAGTTCTGATTGTCATAGTTGTTCTCTCAACTTCGTAACTCCGTTCTTCTTGTTTAGCGAATTCCAACTCAGTCAAAACTGATTTCTCAACAACATACTAGTTGTGCAAAACATGTAAGTGAATATGTTCTAATTGCAAACAATGCAAGAACTTAATTCCTAACACAAGCATATAAGTTTTCTTCAAAAACTTAACAAAAATACATTTGTAATCAAGCAAATAAGTTTTCTATAAAAACTTAAGAAAAATTCATTTTCAATTAACAAACAATTAAGTTTTCTACAAAAACTTACAAAATATATTTTCAACCATAAATCTTATAAACCTTCTCTATAAGAAATACATACAACACTTATCATGAACACACAACAAGATTATTCAATCATTTAAGAAATATGTGTTCTCAATCTCTCAAAAAATATAACATTCAATTTTATGAGGAAAGTGTTTTTCAAATTATTTCACAAATATGAGAAAACAGAACTTTAAAAACATTTTCAATAAACATGCAAGATCCGGAGAAATTCTGATTTAAACATCATATAGCATCTAACACAAAATCAGAATATTTAGATCATAAAAATATTGAATAAAATTCGGATCTAAAAATCTAAGGAATTATAGTTTTTGTAAAAAATTATTTCAGCATGAAAGCACTTAAATTCTCTCTACAATAACACAATATTTCAATCTTTAACATATGAGATGATGTGCAAGATCATTGAGAATAAAAAACAAAAACAGAATAAAGATGAAGTAGAATGAACACAATGTGTGTAAAAAAAATACTTTCTTCTCTCTTAGATCTCTCTCTAATTCTCTATATTTTTTCTCTCTACAAATCTAACCCTCTTGTGTTTCTCACTCTAGATAATATGACTGAAAAAGTCTCTCAAAAAATCTAACTCCAATTAAACTCTCTAATGAGGTTTATATAGGTGAGAAAATAATATTCTAGAAACATTTAAAATCAAGGGTTCAGATTAAAAGATATAATCCTAAGGTTGTGATTAATTCGAGTTAAAAATAATTAACAGATTTAACAAACCAAGTCTGTTATAAAAAAAACTCAAGAACCTAAAACCACTAAAGATACAAACAAGAATGTTATAGGGTTTGGTTGTAACAAACTCTCTCTAACGGATATAATAAGACAGTTGGCACGCAAACATAACACTCAATCTCAGATCCAATGAGATCTTAATATAACTGACAGTTAAAAGGTATAACCGAAATGGTATAGCTGGCACACTTCTAATGGTCAAAATTTAAAACTCCAAAAAGAATCCTAACTGATGGTTAAAAGATATAACCCTAGAGATAATATCTAAACTGTCTATGTCTACGTCAAATAGTACACCCAACACATCAAATGGTACATACTACTTCTTCTTAGGCACACCTTGGTGACAACATAAACTGCGTAGGTAACCTAACATCTAAAACCAAATGAGTCTTATAGTCAAATCACTGGTACAAGGTGTACATCTAAGATTAAAACGGTATGAACATATGGCCAAAATAATGACATCGAAATCTATAGGACGAAATCTAGAAAGGAAACCCGTGGTCTATTCGTCCTAATATAAAAGATATAGACTATGGACTGCTAAGGCTTCTAATAGGTTGTTGGTCATAAATCCAATGGTCAATACGGTTTTAAACCAACTAAACCTATATCAACAACTAAGCCCAATGGGTACGGTCTAAAGTCTCATGGTAGTAGTGAGTCTAAGGTTTAAAATAATAAACCTCATATTTACACTAGCAGGTAGCGTGTTAAAGATATGCTCCTAACCCATTAAGTAACAAAAAAAACTATGGCTAAAACCAAAGCTAAGAACCTATCTCGGATCAACAGTTAAATTGACAGCAAAGGGACGAAAGAAATATAAAAAGACCTATAGCTCTTGTTGGTAGTAGGTTACTAAGTAGCGTCTCATAGAAGGTACCGTTCCTGATGAAATAGTGTACTGTACTCATTAAATGAGTATTACCGAAATAGCTTAAACGCTATAGCAGGTATGGACTAAGAGAAATAGTCAAGTCTCCACATGACCACAAAAGGACGAAAGCTATACTTAGACTTATCAAGTCTATATAAGATTACCTAGTCTCTTATATGAACAGGTATAAAAATCTCGGTTTAAGGAACTAAATACCATGGAGGTCTTATACGGCCAAATCAAATAACAGTGGTCAGACTTAGGTCAAATTGGTAGCAGGTACACAAGGACAAATTCTAGCAGGTCTAATCTTCACCAATTCGGTCTAAGACTTAAACTAACCAAGTAGGTGTATAGAATGTACACTAGAAGGTATTGACATGATATGGCCGAAACAGTGTACTAAGGCATGGGGCTTAACACAACAGATACAAGGTCTAGGCTGCTTAAAGTATGTAAAGCTGAAATCACCTAAGTATTAAAAACATTAAACATCAAATCCAATATAGCAACAGTACACTAGCAGGTAATAGCCTAAAGTTAAGCACCACACATATCTTAACAAACACATATGTTAAAAAATTATTTAACATGTAATTTTGAGTTTCAAAAAATATTTTTTAACATGAAAAATTATTTTTATCAACAAATTCTGAAAATGATTTTAAAACTAAGAAATTCAGTTTAAACAAAGTTGCATCAATTTTACTAAAAAATTATTTTCAAAAAAATAATATAATTTCATTTTAGAAAAAAATGTTTATGTTAAATTAATTAGACACACAATTAAAAATCATAGATCATGAAATATGCATGTGTGCCTAATGTGTCAAGTGCAAATGTGCATCACACGTGAATACCTTTACTCGGATATGTCATTGAGTAGAGTCGAGGCATGTTGAGTTGTCGAGTAACATTGTAAGATGTACCAAGGAGAAGGATCGAACTAAAAATATGTTTTGACACAATATCCAAATTAGTTGAAACGCCTAAATAATGTAGACTCAAGTAAGTCAAAGATTTAGGGTGTTTCAATCTCCCCCTTTGGATATTTGTGACAAAACCCTTCGAGTACATTATGGTACTCTTAGGAAAAAATAAAATAACCTAAGTCCTATACAACAATTACTATTCTACCCAATCCACAAAAAATCCTAGAAAATAAAAATTACAATACTCAACTATACATCAATTTACCCTAACACCTTCTTGTAATTTCCTGCATTAAAACATTAAAACCAAACTCACAAGAACAAGTGTAAGATATCATAGAAATTGATAAATCATTTTAAAAACAAGATATCATGATAATAATGCAAGAATCAAGACTAATAAAATGATGTACTCTTCTCCCCCTTTTTGTCTCAAATAGACAAAGGATAAAAACAATAATAACATAGAGAAGATTAAAAAAATAACTACCACAATAAACATATTAACGGTTCTAATCAAGTGACATTCCTACATTAACATAATTTTAAGAGGTGTTTTTTGCATTGACAAACATCCATACCCTAAAATCTCAGAGGACATATAATTACCATGATTATGACAGGAAAATATTTAAATATGGTAGAAAATGAATAAAGCACATTCATCTTGTCTTCAGGGACTTCTCAAATAAAAAATCAAGGGTAAACGACATACTAAACATAATTTAAACATATTCAGCATATTCTAGAGTAATCAACAAATAAGGTCTCTCCCCCACAACCAATGCTATGGTTAAAAAAATATTATGCTAAGCATACAAACCATCTAGGGGTTCTTGAAATTCAAGAAATAGAATGAGAACAATTAAAGTAGATTAAATAACATGTTGTCTACCATGAGGTCATACATATAAAAAATCATCATCATATATGGATATAGAAAGTAATCAGATTTGTAACATGAAATCATATGATCAAGAAATAAAGATCAACACTCCAGATGATTAAATCTTATTCGGAGCGACCCGCTCTGATACCAATTGAAAAATCCCTCCCGGATGAGGGAAACATTTCTTGAGATGCGCCCATGAAACAATCTCCATATGCACACATAAACATACTCTGATTTCATGCAAGTTTTTCTAATAACATGTATATGATCAAATCAAGAAAAACTTTATTATCTAACTAATCAGATTTTAATACATGCGAAAATTACAATCAATTAAATTTGATTTAATCTAAAGTGAAATTAATAACAATCTGATTTATTACGTTACAATCCAATATACCTCATATGAAGAATTATTCCAATTCAAGAAATTAAATCATGTAACAATTTTAATTCTAAATCATACAAAGAATAAGATGAGGAAAAGAAGAATAACAAGTATGATTTTTTTAACGTGGTAAAAATCCAAACTATGGAAAACATCCACGCTCCTTCTACGAAGTAAAACAAAAATTTCACTAAAAAGAATTATCGGTTACAAGATATATAACAAACTAAACACACAAATAGACCTATACAAGTTTAGGAATGTACCCACTGGTGTCCTTATAACTTCTCCACAGTTCTGATTGTCGTAGTTGTTTTCTCAACTTCGTAACTCCGTTCTTCTTGTTTAGCGAATTCCAACTCAGTCAAAACTGATTTCTCACAACATACTAGTTGTGCAAAACATGTAAGTGAATATGTTCTAATTGCAAACAATGCAAGAACTTAATTCCTAACACAAGCATATAAGTTTTCTTCAAAAACTTAACAAAAATACATTTGTAATCAAGCAAATAAGTTTTTTATAAAAACTTAAGAAAAATTCATTTTCAATTAACAATCAATTAAATTTTCTACAAAAACTTACAAAATATATTTTCAATCATAAATCTTATAAACATTATTTATAAGAAATACATACAACACTTATCATGAACACACAACAAGATTATTCAATCATTTAAGAAATATGTGTTCTCAATCTCACAAAAAATATAACATTCAATTTTATGAGGAAAGTGTTTTTCAAATTATTTCACAAATATGAGAAAACAGATCTTTGAAAAGATTTTCAATAAACATGCAAGATCCGGAGAAATTCTGATTTAAACATCATATAGCATCTAACACAAAATCAGAATATTTAGATCATAAAAATATTGAATAAAATTCGGATCTAAAAATCTAAGGAATTCTAGTTTTTGTAAAAAATTATTTCAGCATGAAAGCACTTAAATTCTCTCTACAATAACACAATATTTCAATCTTTAACATATGAGATGATGTGCAAGATCATTGAGAATAAAAAACAAAAACATAATAAAGATGAAGTAGAATGAACACAATGTGTGTAAAAAAAATACTTTCTTCTCTCTTAGATCTCTCTCTAATTCTCTATATTTTCTCTCTCTACAAAATCTAACCCTCTTGTGTTTCTCACTCTAGATAATATGACTGAAAAAGTCTCTCAAAAAATCTAACTCCAATTAAACTCTCTAATGAGGTTTATATAGGGGAGAAAACAATATTCTAGAAACACTTAAAATCAAGGGTTCAAATTAAAAGATATAATCCTAAGGTTGTGATTAATTGAGTTAAAACTAATTAACAGATTTAACAAACCAAGTCTGTTATAAAAACAACTCAAGAACCTAAAACCACTAAAGATACAAACAATAATGGTATAGGGTTTGGTTGTAACAAAATCTCTCCAGCGAATATAATAAGACAACTGGCATGCAAACAGAACACTCAATCTCAGATCCAATGAGATCTTAATATAACTGATAGTTAAAAGGTATAACCGAAATGGTATAGATGGCACACTTCTAATGGTTACAACTTAAAACTCTAAAAAGAATCCTAACTGATGGTTAAAAGATATAACTCTAGAGATAATATCGAAACAGTCTACGTCAAATAGTACACCCAACACATCAAATGGTACATACTACTTCTTCTTAGGCACACCTTGGTGACAACATAAACTGGGTAGGTAACCTAACATCTAAAACCAAATGAGTCGTATAGTCAAATCACCGGTACAAGGTGTACAACTAAGATTAAAACAGTATGAACATATGGCCGAAATAATGACATCGAAATCTATAGGACGAAATCTAGAAAGGAAACCCGTGGTCTATTCGTCCTAATATAAAAGATATAGACTATGGACAACTAAGGCTTCTAATAGGTTGTTGGGCATAAATCCAATGGTCAATACGGTTTTAAACCAACTAAACCTATATCAACAGCTAAGCCTAATAGGTACGGTATAAAGTTTCATGGCAGTAGTGAGTCTAAGGTTTAAAATAATAAACCTAATATTTACACTAGTAGGTAGCGTGGTAAATATATGCTCCTAACCCATTAAGTAACAAAAAAAACTATGGCTAAAACCAAAGCTAAGAACCTATCTCGGATCAACAGTTAAATTGACAGCAAAGGGCCGAAAGCAATATAAAAAGACCTATAGCTCTTGTTGGTAGTAGGTTACTAAGTAGCATCTCATAAAAGGTACCGTTCCTGATGAAATAATGTACTGTACTCATTAAATGAGTATTACCAAAATAGCTTAAACGCTATAGCAGGTATGGACTAAGAGAAATAGTCAAGTTTCCACATGACCACAAAAGGACGAAAGCTATACTTAGACTTATCAAGTCTATATAAGATTACCTAGTTTCTTATATGAACAGGGATAAAAATCTCGATTTAAGGAACTAAATACCAAGGAGGTCTTATACGGCCAAATCAAATAACAGTGGTCAGACTTGGGTCAAATTGGTAACAGGTACACAAGGACAAATTCTAGCAGGTCTAATCTTCTCCAATTCAGTCTAAGACTTAAACTAACCAAGTAGGTGTATAAAATGTACACTAGAAGGTATTGACATGATATGGCCGAAACAGTGTACTAAGGCATGGGGCTTAACACGACAGGTACAAGGTCCAGGCTGCTTAAAGTATGTAAAGCCGAAATCACCTAAGTATTAAAAACATTAAACATCAAATCCAACATAGCAACAGTACACTAGCAGGTAATAGTCGAAAGTTAAGCACCACACATATCTTAACAAACACATATGTTAAAAAATTATTTAACATGCAATTTTGAGTTTCAAAATATATTTTTCAAAATGAAAAATTATTTTTATCCACAAATTTCGAAAATGATTTTAAAACTAAGAAATTCAGTTTAAACAAAGTTGCACCAATTTTACTAAAAAATTATTTTCAATAAAATAATATAATTTCATTTAGAAAAAAATGTTTAGGCTAAATTAATTAGACACACAATTAAAAATCATAGATCACGAAATATGCAAGTGCGCCTAATGTGTCAAGTGCAAATGTGCATCACACGTGAATACCTTTACTCGGATATGTCGTTGAGTAGAGTCGAGGCATGTTGAGTCGTCGAGTAACATTGTAAGATGTACCAAGGAGAAGGATCGAACTAAAAATATGTTTTGACACAATATCCAAATTAGTTGAAACGCCTAAATAATGTAGACTCAAGTAAGTCAAAGATTTAGGGTGTTTCATCTTCTCCCGTAGTTCTTCTTACGACCCTCGCTGGTCATCCTAAAATGTTCGGTGTTCGAATCACACCTAATTTCGTCTAATGAGTCACATCCATTATAATTCATATCAGGAGAACGTAAGTCGCCTACATAAGGGAACACACCAATCCTATCATAAGGCTCTACATCAAAGAACGTAATAACCCGCACAGATCTTAAGGACACTTGAACCTGATGCTCTGATACCACCTGTGACACCCCGCCCAATTAAATATAGGGTGATCAGTACTCTACCAATTCAAAACTGTCGAAGAACTTTTTAACATATTAATCACCTAATATAAAATTAAGCTAGGTGTCAAAACATTTCTAATTTTAGTAAAACCAAGTAAATCCATTTCTTTCCGTCTTAAAATATAAACCATTCACCGCACATACGAATATAATAAATGTTGAACATGAATCAACTACTGAAATAAATAACATTGGGTAAAACCTCCCAGTTCAAAACTTCAAACCATATAATAAACTGATTACAATATCTCTGATGAAGAACTAGAAGTGGTCGACATATGCCCTAAATAAGAAGTCTAGATGAAACTGAATGGAAAGAATAAATGCGTCTACTGCAAGGACCTACAACTTCCACAATAGCTGCAACACGTCAAGCAATCCAAATATCTAAATCTGGTACCCCTGTGGCTGAGCACCTGATATAATATATATATATATATATATATATAGCAACATAGAGAAGAGATACAAGAAATGGGTCAGAGCCCAAGGTTTAAAAAATGATTTAGCAAGTATTTAAAACTTGTTCTTAAAACAAGTCTTATACGCATGTTAGTTATCGAACTCTCAAATGAGTTTCTTACCTCTCATCTATTATTCACGCTTAACGTACATCTAATTTCCCCTAGTTATACCACCCAGTGTAACTAGTCAGAAACCATATTAATACTAACTATGCTCACTAGTAGTATCCCCGTATCGCCCATACAATACGCTATTCAAATAGTTTATCTCACATACTAAGTTTCATTATTCACCGTATGAATGATTAATCTTTTATTCACTAAGATTATTTTATTTTTCATTTTCATTTTATCTACTAGTCTCACAAAGTAGAAAGTTACCCAAGTATACTCATATGTATATAGTCTCATCGTCCCTATATATATAGACTAATCCTGCACCCTTAGGTTAAGACCACTTGGTGCAATGTAATGATTATTATTATTACCAAGTCTACTAATTTCACATAGTAAAAATATTCACAAGTTCATATATATATATATATATATATATATATATATATATATATATATAGTCACATCATCCCAATACATATATATATACTAATCCTGCACCCCCGGGCTAAGACCCATTAGTGCACCTATCAAGAATAATCCAGCACCCCCGGATTATCACCCATTAGTGAGCCTATCAAGAGAATCCCGCATCCCCGGGTTAGCACCCATTAATGCAATTATCAATAAATTTCTGCATCCCCGGGTTAGCCCCCATTAATGCACCTATCAATAATCATCCTTGTACCCTCGGGTTATCACCCATTAGCACACTTAATCAACAATGTTCTTGCACCCCCGAGTTATCACTCATTAGTGCATCTAATAGTAAGATTCTTGTACCCCCGGCTTATCACCCATTAGTGCACTTAACAATAATATTACATAATAGGCATACACACATCCTATTAAAATTTATAGGTATTCCTCCAACCTACATATATACTTCTCATACGTATTTTAATCTCAACACTACGTATAGTATAATTATTTGGATTACTATCTCTCTCGTAATCTCCAAGGTATATTCTCTCTATACCGAAATAATTAAAGTATTAATTCTCACATACTGTTCCCAAAATTCTTTCCTATTTAAATTTACTATTTGGTAGTTTCTCTCACTCCAATAAACCGACAAACTCAAAATTGGACTCTAAGAAAATTCCCAGAAATTCACCCTGTCGTTCGAACCAGAATGACATGTCATTCGAACCACTTCCCATGTCGTTCGAAAGACTTCGCGCGAGATCCCCATCTCATTTGAACCACTTCGCGCGACTTCGCGCGAGACCTACTGTTTCGTCTTCTTCACCAAATTTCGCATTTTCTACCATTTTTGGACCTAAAAACCTCTAAGATTCAACACCCAACGCCTCATCATCAATACCCATCAACACCTAACAGGTTATAAATCGTTTCTACCATCCTAGGATCCTTAATTCATCATTAATCATCATAATTACATAAAACTCCCAAATTAATTCACATGAACCCTACTTTTCAAAATTTCAATTAAAGAACCTAATCAATCCAGATTTGTTCATCAAGATGCGATTCAATTTCGTAGTTTAACCTCTACATACATGAATGAATATCATCAACTATTTAGTCCAGTCTCTAATCATCATTTAAACTCTAAATTTTCACCCAATTAACATGTAAATCAAGGAATAAATTCACCTACACTAACATGAGTATGATTATTACTAAAGAAAGCAAGTAATAAACAGTTGCCTTAAATTAAAGGTCTGAATCCTTTGGTGATGTTGGTATAGACGCGTTCCTCTCTTCTCGATCTACGCATTTGTGGTCATGGTTGTGCAAGGTGAGGATGATTTGGCCTTCCCTATTGGAATTTGGTTCTCCCTCACACCCTCCATGGCCGTTCTTTTCTTTCTGCAACTCTCAACCCTAATGGACTCCCCTAGATGATATAATTATTCTCTAATTTTCGTCCATTTAATTCTCCCAAAAATCCAAATTACAAAACTACCCCTACGGGGTGTCGGTTTGGCCTAAAATCTCCCGGAGTCCAAATAAAATACCTGGGTAGAGTTTTCTGACTATCTCGACCCTCCCAGACTCAACGGCGCGCTCTAAATGACCATACAAGTTAGCAAAAATAAATTCTCTTTTTATTTCATTCAATTAGTCCCGACATGACTCATACGCGTATCAGACTTAAATTACCAAACTGTTGTATTTCTTTCTTCCGACAATTTATCAAGTATCATAATTCCGTATTACATATCACACAGTAATATTTAATAGTTCACAACAATAAGTATTAAACCTTGGCCCGCTAGTTAATAATTATTTTAATCCCGGATTAATAACAAATTAATTCCTTGCATTTTAATTTAATTAATCCAACAACAATAATTAATCGCATACTTATTCCCATAATAATAATTAATCACATAATTATTTAAATCGTCAAAAATACGGGGTGTTACATAGAAAAAGAGGAATGTGGTCTGTCAGACTAAGCTGCATCCCTTAGGCATTCTTGAGGAAGCGCAACAGCATTCCCTGCCTTATGAGCCTCCTAATTTCATCTTTCAGAGCATAGCACCGCTTCGTGTCGTGGCTATGATCCTGGTGGAGTTTGGGCCACTTAGCTTTGTCCCTTTTGTGTGGTGGAGCCCTCAGCTTCTCGGGCCACCTCAGAAGCTTGTCTTTCTTCACGAACTCAAAGATATCCTTGTAACACCCCGTATTTTTGGTACATTTAAAATTTAATTAATTCGGAGATTTTAAATTACTTAGTGTGTTGTAATTTAATGAATTAATTAGAACAGAATAATTTATATAAATATTAATCTGGGATTGAATGGTTAATATTTAGGGAAAACTTATTTACTAAGTGAATAGTAATAATGTAATTACGTCGCCTCGAGTATTAGTGACGAGGAGGTACTTATCACATTCGGAAGTCGGTATAAGACTATATGGGGTGGGGGATAAGTATTTTTATAAATTAATTCGGATGCAAATTCTGAGGGTACAGTTGAGTCCGGATGGGCCGAGATAGTCAGAAAAGTGTACCCGGGGGTAGTGAACGGGTCACGGGACGTTTTTAGACATAGCCGGGCCCACTCGGGGACATTTGGGTCACTTGGGCTTGGCCCATTAGTCAAAAAACGGGATTAAGTTAATTAATCTAATATAAAGAAATAAGGGGGTGGCTGAACTTAATTAGAGAAAGCAAATTAAGGGTTAGGAAACCCTAACAGCAGCCAAAGCCAAATTGGGGATCAAAGAGAGCCATCAGAGGTCATCTTCAACCTTGGGATTTAGCTCCAATTCAGACTCTACGAACCTTAAGGCAAGTGGATAACTTGCAATAGCATTAAATCTGTTTTCGATTCATATTCATGTGTAGTGATTATGTAGAAATACGTTTTTGGGTGTTAATGGAATGAATATGGGATTTTGAAAACAACAATTCTGATTTACGAAACTTGGGTGATGATTCTTGTAAAATATGATAATGGTGAGTTATTGCATATCTGATAAAATGTTATCTGCATATTTGGAAACGAATTTGATGATGAAATTTGGGGTATAAATGGACCTAGGGTTTATGAGGAAACTTTCCCCAAATCTAGAAACTGGAGTAAATGGACGAATTATTTATGTTGATGAATATTTTGGAGATCCCTAATGAGTTTCCTAATATGAACAATGCTAAAAGAGACTTAGTTTCAGTGTAGAAGGAAATTAGGGTTTGCAGATTTTCGCCCATGGCTGTCCGTCTTCGCGAAGAAGACGAGTACCTGTTCGATCGATCGATCGACGCCATGAAGTCGATCGATCGACGGTCGGCAGACACGGACAGTTCGCCCAGTTTTATTTATATAGGATGAGATTTATATAAAAATTGTTATGTAATTAATTATTGTTGAGAAATTAATGCATGGGGTTACCTAATTAAATGTGAGTGAATTAATTAGGAGATGGGAGGAGAGATTTGGATGACACGTCAAAATTGGTTGAGTGACATCGAGGTAAATTATATTACGTAGTAATGGACTAGGAAATTTAGAGTCGGGATTTAGACTCGGCTGAGGTTAATTCGGGCTATGAGATTTAGTCCAATTATATGGTGAGGGCAACATTAAAAGTAACTGAATTTATTAATGTGCTATTATTAATAATTCGAGTTGGGTAATAACCTCATAATAAAAATGAAATAGGCTTGTGTCACGGGTTAGTACACGGTGTAGCTGGAACATTTTTATATATGTATATATATATATATACGGTGTGTGATAGTATATATATATATAGTGTATGCCTTAATATCAGTGGTTAGATATTATTATACTCTAGTGCTATAGGGGGAGGTTATGCGCAGTGGATGAATCCCCTAGCTTGAGGAGTAGGGCGAGTAGATTCCCAGGTCATAGCGTCCGTTGCAGGGGGTGAGGGGCATCTCACTTTCCGGGAAGGAATATGACCGCCTCCAATCGTATACTAAACCAAGTTAGTGAGAGATTCTAACTTGGATAACTAGGATATGTGAATATACCTAGTGTACTAGCACTTTAGAGAAATTATATCCGGGGAGTACTTTTACTCGGGTGGATATTAGTGGTTTATGTATTCCAGTATGTGTGTGAATGCTGCAATAAATTCTAAGTATATAATTAGGTGATTATTATATACGGGCTAAATAAATACAAGCATGAATTGTTGTATATGTATAACGAGTGGAGTAGTTATATGAATTAAAAAGGGAAATGATTTAATTAAGTTGATGGTACTAATGACTTAAAAATCATAATCACAGTTACTCATATTAGAGTAGAAGGGATTCAAGGAGACTCTAATAATTATCTAGTCATGAGATAGACAACGAGGTGATGATTAAAGCGTTAGTGGTGCACATTAGAGGAGGGGCAAGGAAAGTTCTCAAGAGAGTGCGACACTAACTAAAATATGAAGAGCATGCATATTTATTATTACTGCAAGTTAATCATTTGCTAAATGTTTTCAAATGTTTTGGGTACTAACCCTTGCTATAAAATTTTTTAAAAACCTTTTAGGTGTCCAGCCACAGGGACGCCAGACTTGACTCGATTTCAGGAAATCCGTTGCTGCAGCATATGTGGATGTTGCGGGACATTTGATAGACGCCTCGTTCTTTTATTCATAATGTAGAGACTCATTATTAGTTATTCGAGCATGTCGCTCACTTTCCATTTATTTGTTTTAGACTTGTTGGGATTTCTATTCTTGTCTTTATGGGATTTATTATTTGGACCGATGGTTTATTCGGTTAATTATTTTTACTTGTGGAATGATTAGTTCAATTATCTGTGATGGTTTTATTGCTTTAATTTTCCGTATGGGTTTTAGTTTAATTAATGAAAGATAAAATTGGCACTAGTCTGGTTTTTCTCACTTAGGTGGTTAGTAATTTAAATAAACGACAGTGATGCTAAGAATGGACCAAATGAGAAACCTGTTCTAACTTGATTTAGGACTGATCACCCGGGATTAATTAGGCGGGGTGTCACAATCCTCAACTAGGAAGGCCAATGGGGTGTAGGACTCGAAGCATCTCTCAGCTTTCTCCACTTTCCTCTTCTGGGACTTGCTAGCTGCCTCTAGGGTCAGAGCTTCTAGTATGGCCGTGGTAGTGATGGATGATGCAACAATGAACATGGGTACTGCACCGACTTGGGATGAGGCTGCTGCCTCTAGCATGAGGACCCTCTGGGTCAGATAGTTAACTTGGGTTTGGAGTGAAGCATTTCTGTCGTAGAGATGGTTTAGGTGATTGTACAACTGCATGATCTCATCTTTGACTTCTGTGCTCTGACTGGATTCTCCTTCCATTTTCTGCTTTGTTAGCCTTTAAAAATATATATAATCTGAGACAAAACTAATAGAAGTGAGTAATAATAGAAATACTAGATTAACCAAGTATGAAGTTGGGATGCAACACTTGTACTACTGCATAAGATTTTCTGATGAGGCCGCTGCCAGTGAGTCACAAAAGTATACTTCCGTGGATCTAGGAATAATGGAATTCACCAAGGTTGAGTTTGAGTCCACTCCTTGAAGTTTTGAAGCTTCTGTAATGCAACCGCACTAGTAGAGGCCACGAAAAGAAAGGCAGTTGAACTACCAGGCTGCATCCCTTTCTAGGCAGTGAAGGGAACAATCCCAAGATTGAAACCTAGAAACTGTGTTTTTCTTCAGAAACACGTAGAAAGCATATCTACGAGGGTCTATCCATGAGAGAATACCCTCACGGTCCACAAAACGACACAATTCTAATGATAAACCGTAGATCATAGGCAAAGAACAACAAAAATGGAGTAAATATAATTCTTCCCTAATCACTCACCTTTACGGGGGTTAAAGCCCATCATGCTTTTCAGCATTATCTAGATGAAGTGATATCACGGAGGTATATAAAATAGATCTAGGGTTATAAAATGAGGACCCAAGAGCAGATTTGAATATACGAAATATCCATTTAAGGGTGTAAATATAAAATAGAGCTCAATAACCAAAATTTAAAAATGAGATGATGATCCAAAGGATCCCCATGAACAAAATAAGGCGTTTAAGAACTCAAAACATAGATAAACAAGATTGAAATACCTCTTTTCCCACAGACGCCGCCAAATTGATGATACGAGAAATCTTCCACTAGTCGTTCTCGTACTAGCAAATCAAGTATAAAGTGCATAATAAGCAAATAGAGCGAGTAAAGAGAGATAAAAGACAAGATATAGAGTGGTTCGGCTATAATAATCAACCTACATCCACATTGGTGCCACACTCTCATTATATATGCTGTTTAGTACATAGTAATTAGGCCTAAAGAGGCGTACAAGCATGAGAATAGAGGAGAATACATGTTTATGAGGATTCCGGTGTTGCGGAGAGATGACTGCGAGGCCAGAGAATAGCCCCTAAGCTGGATTGAGTGGTTTGGAGAGCGTCGTGATCTCTGATCTATGTATTGTCACTAGTAATGAACCCGGATCCGTAGGAGTATAAATGAATCTGCCTTTATCTCGAGGTGTGGACCTCTATATATAGGGGTAGATGTTGCACTGCTGCGATGAATAAAGAGGGGATGCGGCCCGTTAGGTGAATGAACTAGGGATGCACCCTATAACATGTGGGGTCGCATCCTGTGCTAGAGAGGTTGCGGCAGTTGAATGATGAGGCCGGAGGCTGCGGCTGAAAAATAACCTTAATACTAAAAACCTTTTGTTTACAAAGTTGATAATAAAATGTTATGGTTGTGTAAACTCCGAATAAATTTTTTGGGCAAAACTCTTTTCGAAAAACATAAGATGTGTTGTAAAATAGTTTTCTGAATGTATGGATTAAATTTGATAGTTGATTACCTTTTTTTTTAAAATCTAATAAACATATGCTAAAATTATCATGCAGTCCCAATCACAACAACAGTTAAGAACATTCACAGAAATAGACACGAGAATTTTTAACGTGGTAAAACCCTTAAGCAAGGGAAACATCCACGGTGACCTCTACGCCACAAAAAAAAAATCCACTGGAATAAAAATCAAGTTACAACACTCAAGCAAACCACAAAGATCCTAACCTAAGTTCAGAATGTACCTACACGAGATTCTCCACTCCAAAGGTATTCTGACTTGGAACTTGATATTTTCTTGATGCTTCTTTGTCTTTTCCTTGATCTCCTTCACTTTGAATTCAGATTCCAACAACTCTTTCAAATTCAAGATTCTCAGACATAACCACAGTGTCTAAGTGTTCGTGTGAGATAGTGTTTCTCATGTGCTACTACATGCAAACATGCTACTCACCCTCTCAAGAATTTATACAAACAATCCTAACAAATTACAAACATTCTAATATAAAAGTTATTTCTGAATCTTGATTTTTCAAGAAAAGACTTCTTGATCTTTAATTAAACCACAAATCTCAAGGATACCTTGCTCGGAAGAAGGTTCAAGGTCTTTAAACAATTTCAGGGTTTTGAAAATATTTTTGAAATTGTAAACCTACAATTGAGATTCAACTAGACTAGAAGTCTTCTTTAATAAAACAGATTCAGACTTAATATGCAAGGATTGATTCAACAAGTTTTGATATATAAAACTTATTTTCAGATATGTACACTTTAAAACTATGGCACGATTTCTTTTGTGTTTCTTTTATTTTTGAACACTAGTATTTCATAAAATATGAAATAAAACTCAGAAACACATAACTCACTAGATCTGAAAACTTATTTTTGAAACATAAGTTTTTTATTTCAAAAACTCGTTGAAACAAAATAGATCTAAGGTGCTAGATCTGAAAAGAGAAACATGAAACTATAATCGTGAGATTTTCTCTTTTCGAAAGACTCAATTTCAATAATGAAACTTAAATCTTTCTTAGAGATAAGTTCTGAGAGAATAAAAAATTTGAATAGGTCTTCAAACGAAAAATACAAAACCAACAACACAGTAACCCTAAAAAGATCTAACTCTCAAAAGGTGGGTTTTCTGATGTATGGGACTTTTAGGTTTTGGTGTTTGGTTAGGGATAGATCTCACAGAGGTTTGTATCTACGAAGAAGCAAGGGTTTCCTCTTCTAATTTCTCTCTCTTTTTTCTCTCTCTTCTCTCTCTTTTCTCTCAAGTTTAACGAATTGGAAAAAGTCTCAAAATGCTGAGACTTGGTCTCTTTTTATACTGAGCAACGAAGGATCGAGAACATTGACATCAATCCAATGGGTGAGATTAAGTCTATTTAAGTTGACTAAGATCCAACGGTTCATCACAAGCGGTGGATTAAACTAACACTGATTGGTTAAGGCTTGGGTCACGCGGATTAACTCTTAACGCATGCAGATCATTGATTGAGATGAACCAAGGGCTGAGATGGTATACGGTTTTTGTGTCTAATAGAAAACACAAATCGCGTCGTTGGGAAGCCAACACGTGTACGCACCAGATGGGATTTAAAACGCGTGTTTTGAAAATAATTACAAGGCACACCTCCAACTCTCTAGCGCTTTCGGATTCTGTAACACCCCGTATTTTTGGTACATTTAAAAATTTAATTAATTCGGAAATTCTAAATTACTAGTGTGTTGTAATTTAACGAATTAATTATGATAGAATAATATATAAATATTAATCTGGGATTGAATGGTTAATATTTAGGGAAAATTATTTACTGAGTGAATAGTAATAATGTAATTTCGTCGTTTCGAGTATTAATGACGAGATATGTACTTATCACATCCGGAAGTCGGTATAGACTATATTGGGTGGGGGATAAGTATTTTTATAAATTAATTCGGATGCAAATTCTGAGTGTACAGTTGAGTCCGGATGGGCCGAGATAGTCGGAAAAGTGTACCCAGGGGTAATAAACGGGTCACGGGACGTTTTTAGACATAGTCGGGCCCACTCAGGGGCATTTTGGTCACTTGGGCTTGGCCCATTAGTCAAAAAACGGGAATGGATTAATTAACTTAATAAAAAGAAATAAGGGCTGGCTAAGCTTAAGGAGAGAAAGGAATTAAAGGGTTAGGAAACCCTAGCAGCAGCTAAAGCCAATTGGGGATCTCAAAAGAGCCAACAAGGTTATCTTCAACCTTGGAATCCATCGCATATTCAGACACTACGAAACCTAAGGCAAGTGAATAACTTGCAATAGCATTAAATCTGTCTTTCAATTCGTATTTATGTGATGTAATGAATTAAAATTCGTTTTGGGGTTTCATGGCATAAACATGGGGTTTTGATAATACAAAAGAAAACATGAATCTGATTGCCGGAATTTATAAGGATTTATGTAAAAATATAATAATGGATTATTGATGTGTATCTGTTAGAAGGATATCCGGATAAATTAGAACGAGTTTGATGAAGAAATTTGGAATGAAAATGGGTTTAAAGATAAAGACATATTTTTTCCCAAAATTATGGATTAGTAGTTTATGGACGAATTGATGATTGTTGTGGACTTTCTGGGGAGTCCTAATAAGGTTTCTAATATGTGCTGGTGTTATAAAGGCTTAAAATTCATGTTAGAAGAGATTAGGGTTTAAGGAATCTCGTCCATGGCTGCCCTGTCTTTGCGAAGAAGACGAAGACCTGTTCGATCGATCGATCGACGGTCTGGGTCTATCGATCGACGGTCGCCAGAATCTGGCAGTTTCGCCAGTTGGTTATATAAGAGGGAAAATTTATATAAAAATCTTATGAAATTAATTATTGAGAAATTTAAATACATGAGTTTAAATCTAATTAATTGTAGATAAATTAATTAGGGTTTGAGGCTAATAAATTAGAGTCGGAAATTGTGACTCGGGTAAATTTATTTTGGGCTACGGGAGTAAGTCCAAATTTATGGTGGGGGCGACACCAAAAATAACTAAATTAATTAAAGTGCAATTTAATTAATATTTAGAGTTGGACCATAAACTCTTAATAATTTTAATAGGCTTATGTTACGGATTTTAGCGAACGGTATAGCCGGGACTTTTATATTTATATATACGGAGGCGTTAGTATATATACATATGGTGTGAACAATTAATATCAGTGATTGGATATTTGTTACTATAGTGCTATAGGGGGAGGTTGCGCGTAGTGGATGAATCCCCTAGCTTGAGGAGTAGGGTGAGTATATTCCCGAGGTCATAACGTCCGTTATATGGGTGAGGGACATCTCACTTTCAGGGAAGGAATATGACCGCCTCCAATTATTTTATTTTATCAAGTTGGTGTGAAAATTCTGACTTGGGATAACTAGGCTATGTGATTGTACCTAGTGGGATAGCACTTTATAGAATTTACGTTCCGGAAGTATTTTACTCGGGAGGATGCAAGTTGTTATATATATATTACAGTATGATTGTGAATGCTGAAATATGATTATAAGTAGATAATTGGATAATTAATTATAGATGGGCTATTAATGAAAAATATGAGTTATTTCACATGTATAACAAGTGTAGAAGTTATACGAAGTTAAAAAAGGGAAATGATTTAGTTAAGTTGATGTTACTAATAACTTAAAAATCATAATCACTACATACTCAGTTAGAGTAGGGTGGGTATAAAGGAACTTTGTTAATTATCTAGTCATGAGATGAGTAACTAGGTAATTTAATTAAAGCGTTCGTAGGGTATAATAGAGGAAGGGTAAGGAAGTCCTCAAGAGAGTGCGATATTAACTAAAAATATGAAGAGCATGCATATTTATTTATTACTGCAAGTTAGTCATTTGTTAAATGTTTTTCAAATGTTTTGGGTACTAACCCTTGCTATAAAAACTTTTAAAAACCTTTTAGGTGTCCAACCACAGGGACGCCAGCCTTGACTATATTCCAGGGATCCGTTGCTGCAGCATATGTGGATGTTGCGGGGTTTTGATAGACGCCTCATTCTTCATTCTTATATGTAGAAGTTCATGATTAGTATTCGAGCATGTTGCTCACTTTCCATTTATTTGTGTTAGGCTTGTTGGGAGTTATTCTTGTCTTTATGGGATTTATTATTTGGACAGTTGGTTTATTCGGTCAATCATTTTTACTTGTGGAGGATTTATTTGTTTATCTGTGATTGTTATATAGTTTTATTTTCCGCATGGGTGTTTGTTTAAATAATGAAAGATAAAAATTGGCACCAGTCTATTTTTCTCACTTAGGTGGTTAGTAATTAAATAAGACGACAGTGATGCTAAGAATGGACCAAATGAGAAACCTGTTCTAACTTGATTTAGGACTGATCACCCAGGATTAATTAGGCGGGGTGTCACAGATGGTATCAGAGCATCAGGTTCTAGTGTCCTTAGGATCTGTACGGCTTTCTACGTTTCAGCGTAGCGTTCGGTTGTTATAGAGCCCTATTATTAGGACTGTTGATTATATTTTCCGCTTGTGAGATATCGTATTCCTGCTATTAGTTTTTGTATAAATTGTGTACTTATACAATTCAATCTATTTCAGATGCCGCCAAAGAGACAGAGAGCGGAGAGGGCTGAGGCTAGAGATGAGGTGAGGGAGGCTCGCCAGGAGCCACAGGTACCGCCACCCCCACCCCCACCCGAGTTGATTTCTACCACTCAGGTGGCAGTGATAGTGGCCCAAGCGGTCGAGACAGCGATGCGAGCTATGGCAGCTCATTTTCCACAGCCCCAGGCACCGCCTCCATTGGCTCCAGCAGTTCAGGCTCCAGTGGGGCCACCATCTTGGCAGCGAGTGAGGGAGACCTTTTAGAAGGGTCACCCACCTGAGTTTCGAGGTAGCACCAATGTGGTCGAGGCTTGTGACTGGAAGAAGAACATTCAGCGCCATCTGCGCATGTTAGAGGGTACAGAAGTGCAGAAACAGATGCTGGCTACCTTTCGTCTGTCAGGGGCAGCCTTATAGTGGTGGGAGTTCGTAACCACCGCTGAGGAGCGGGATTCGATGCCAATTTCTGAATTCTGGGTGCAGTTTGACCGCAAGTACTTCCCTCCAGCAGTAGAGTCTGAGATGAGAAAGAAATTCAGCGAGTTGGTACAGGGCGACAGGTCAGTAGCAGAATATGAGGAGGAGTTCACCCGTTTGGCAAACTTTGTGCCAAATGAGGTGAGTGATGAGGAGCGAAAGAAGTCAAAGTTCATGGATGGCCTAGCCTGGAGAATCAGGCAACACTTGATTGGAAATCCGGCGTTAGTGACTTATACAGATGTCGTTAATGCCGCACTTGTACATTGCCAGGATCATCGTTTCCATGCTAAGGGGAACAAGAAGGCAGGTGAGCCGAGCCAGCAGGGTAAGGCGGTCACTAGTAGTGAGACGAGTGGCACACAACAGCAGGTCATCATTCAGCAAGGGAATCAGGCTAAGAAGTTTAAGCCTGGTGGGTTCCGATCGGGAGGACAGGGGTTCAGGCAAGGGAAACCAGGCCCTATTCAGCAACAGCAGGTTCCTCAGGGCCGTCAGGGCCAAGGGAACAACGGGGGAGGCCAACCGGGCCAGCAACGTCAGGACCAGCAGGGCCAACGACAGGGTGACGACCAGAAATGCTGTTTCGCCTGTGGCCAGCCAGGACACTTCAAGAGGGAGTGCCCGCAGAGGGGCAGAGGCCACCAGTAGGGTGCCCAGCAGGGGCAACAGGGTCAGATGCCGCCAGCAGCACCAGCCCCACCCGCCCCACAGCAGCAGGGGCAGATGCACTACAGACGTGTGTACAACGTTCGGGATGTTCCCAATCCTCCAGCACAGCAGGCGCCGCCAGCGGTTGAGGGTATGTTTTTCATTCATGGTCATGAGGGTAGCATTCGTTTTGACACGGGAGCATCACACTCATTCATTAAATCTAATTTTGCTAAACGGGTTGGGTTATTAGAGACAGCGGGTAGCCTCTGTATGAGTGTAGAGTCACCAGTAGGCAGCGGGGCTTTGATTCGCTCGATTTGTCGAGGAGTAGACATTTTGATTGGGAGGCTTAGTTTAGCAGCAGACCTCTTAGTGTTAGATATGGAGGGGTATGATGTCATCTTGGGCATGGATTGGTTGGCAGGTTACCGGGCTACGGTGGATTGTTATGAGAGGACAATCGTGTTCTCCATTCCGGGACAGGAGATGTTCCTAATAGCAATGCTGCTTCCTGAGGGAGGGTCGCGCACTCACTTATACTACATTGAGGAGGAAACCTCACAGGAGGTGGTAGTTCCTTTAGACTCTATTCCTGTAGTGAGGGACTTTGAAGATGTATTCCAGGAGATACCAGGATTACCGCCCATCAGAGAAATCGAATTTGTTATCGATTTGTCACCGGGGACGAGGCCGATTGCTCGGGCACCTTACCGAATGGCCCCTTCAGAAATGCGGGAATTGAGGGAACAGATTCAGCAACTACTGGGTCAGGGTTTTATTCGGCGGAGTACATCGCCGTGGGGTGCGCCGGTGTTGTTTGTGAAGAAGCGAGATGGTTCACTCCGCTTGTGCGTGGATTATAGGGAGCTGAACAAGGTGACGATACAGAATAAATATCCGTTTCCTCGGATTGATGATTTATTTGACCAATTGAGAGGGGCGTCTTACTTCTCCAAGGTCGGCTTGAGGTCAAGGTATCATCAACTGCGTATCCGAGAGGGGGATGTTCCTAAGACCGCTTTCTTGTCGCGGTATGGATCATATGAGTTCAGGGTGATGCCCTTCGGGCTCACCAATGCACCAGCAGTGTTCATGGACCTCATGAACAGGGTTTTCAGGGAGTACTTAGATCAGTTTGTCATCGTGTTCATTGATGACATCTTAATCTACTCGCGCACCGAGGAGGAGCACGCAGAGCATTTGCGCATGGTTTTACAGACACTGAGGGATCATCAGCTCTATGCCAAATTAGGGAAGTGTGGATTCTGGCTACGGGAGGTACAGTTCCTTGGTCACGTCGTGTCAGATCAGGGTATTGCAGTGGACCCGAATAAGGTGTCGGCGGTGAGGGAGTGGGAACAGCCCACAACACCGACCGAGGTGCGCAGTTTTCTGGGTTTGGCCGGTTACTACAGGCGATTCATTAAAGGATTCTCTAAGATTGCAGGACCTTTGAAGAATCTGACCCGGAAAGGAGTACCTTTCAAGTGGGATGATAGTTGTCAATTAGCATTCGACGAGCTAAAGGACAAGTTGACATCTGCACCCGTGCTTGCATTGCCAAAGGGAGGGCTAGAGTATCGGGTTTATACAGACGCATCCTTACGGGGTCTTGGGGGTGTGATCCAGCAGGAGGAAAGGGCTATAGCTTATGCTTCCAGGAAGCTAAAGCCCCACGAGAGGAATTACCCCACTCACGACCTAGAGTTGGCAGCGGTCATTTTTGCTTTGAGGATATGGAGTCATTATCTTCTAGGAGAGCAGTTTACTCTATTCACGGATCACAAGTCACTTCAGTATCTCTTCACTCAGGATCTGAATATGAGGCAGAGGCGGTGGCTAGAATTCGTGAAGGACTACCAGTTTGATATTCAGTATCATCCTGGTAAGGCCAATGTGGTAGCAGACGCATTGAGCCGAAGGCCGACTGGGGAGATAGCAGAGGTATGGAAAGCGAAGTGGAGAGAGCTTCAATATGAGGATGACGTAGCCAAGGCTTGCATGTCAGCTTTATCCATCACACCCGAGATCATTATGCGAGTTGTGAAGGCTCAGGCTGAGGATCAGGTTTGCCGGGATAGGGTGGGCCAGTTGTTAGCTGAGGGAGAAGAGGGTTACTCGATTAGCTCAGAAGGAGGCCTACACTTTAACGGGAGGTTAATGGTGCCAGAGGATGAGGATTTGAGGCACGCTATTATGACAGAATCCCATGGTTCGAAATTTGCGGTGCATCCCGGTGGGGATAAAATGTACCAAGATATGAGGAGGCAGTATTGGTGGGCAGGGATGAAACGGGACATAGCGGAGTTTGTTTCGAAATGTGCCACGTGTCAGCTTGTGAAAGTTGACCACCAGAGACCATCAGGGATGCTACAGCCGTTAGAAATTCCCGTGTGGAAGTGGGAGAGCATCTCCATGGACTTCATCACAGGGTTACCTGTATCGCAGAGGGGTCACGACTCCATATGGGTTATTGTGGATCGGTTGACTAAGGTGGCCCACTTTTTGCCGGTACGCACAGACTTCGAGACGATGCGTTATGCACAACTATTCATAGCAGAGATTGTTAAGCAGCATGGAGTACCTATAAATATTGTATCCGACCGAAACAAAATCTTTGTCGCCCACTTTTGGCAGAGCTTTCAGGAGGCAATGGGCACGGAGTTGCGCTTGAGTACAGCGTATCACCCACAGACTGACGGACAGACTGAGAGAGTTAACCAGATGCTGGAAGACATGCTCAGAATGTGCATTTTGGACTTCGGGGGAGGATGGGAGAAATATCTCCCTTTGGTAGAGTTTGCGTATAACAACTCTTACCAATTCACTATTGGCATGGCACCGTTTGAGGCACTGTACGGGAGACCTTGTCGTTCACCCGTTTGTTGGTTAGAGGTGGGGGACAACAGACTCTTGGGGCCGGAGATTGTTCAGGAGACATCTTCCAAGATAGAGTTGATTCGAGGAAGAATTCGGATAGCTCAGGACAGGCAAAAGAGTTATGCTGATGCTTCTCGAAGACATGTGGAGCTAGAAGTTGGGGACCAGGTTTTAGTCCGGGTATCCCCAATGAAAGGGGTGATGAGGTTCGGCAAGAAGGGTAAGTTAGCACCGCGATACGTAGGACCTTTCCCCATTATTGAGAGGGTGGGACCGGTGGCGTATAAGCTTGGGTTACCAGAACATCTTCAGCGGATACACGATGTATTCCATGTGGCATCGCTGAAGAAATATCGAAGGAGCGAGAGAGCCTTTTGGCACGTTCCACTCGAGGAGATCGACTTACAGCCAGACATCTCGTATGAGGAGAGGCCGGTAGCTATTCTGGATCATAGTGAGCGAAAATTACGATCCAAGGTTGTTCCATTGGTTAGAGTACAATGGGGTCATCACAATGTTGACGAGTCTACCTGGGAGCGGGAGGAGGATATGCGGGAACAATATCCAGAGCTTTTCAACGCAGGTACGATCTAATTTCGGGGACGAAATTCCTTTATAAGGGGGGGGGGGAGTATGTAACACCCCGTATTTTTGGTACATTTAAAAATTTAATTAATTCGAAAATTCTAAATTACTAGTGTGTTGTAATTTAATGAATTAATTATGATAGAATAATATATAAATATTAATCTGGGATTGAATGGTTAATATTTAGGGAAAATTATTTACTGAGTGAATAGTAATAATGTAATTTCGTCGTTTCGAGTATTAATGACGAGATATGTACTTATCACATCCGGAAGTCGGTATAGACTATATTGGGTGGGGGATAAGTATTTTTATAAATTAATTCGGATGCAAATTCTGAGTGTACAGTTGAGTCCGGATGGGCCGAGATAGTCGGAAAAGTGTACCCAGGGGTAGTAAACGGGTCACGGGACGTTTTTAGACATAGTCGGGCCCACTCGGGGGCATTTTGGTCACTTGGGCTTGGCCCATTAGTCAAAAAACGGGAATGGATTAATTAACTTAATAAAAAGAAATAAGGGCTGGCTAAGCTTAAGGAGAGAAAGGAATTAAAGGGTTAGGAAACCCTAGCAGCAGCCAAAGCCAATTGGGGATCTCAAAAGAGCCAACAAGGTTATCTTCAACCTTGGAATCCATCGCATATTCAGACACTACGAAACCTAAGGCAAGTGAATAACTTGCAATAGCATTAAATCTGTCTTTCAATTCGTATTTATGTGATGTAATGAATTAAAATTCGTTTTGGGGTTTCATGGCATAAACATGGGGTTTTGATAATACAAAAGAAAACATGAATCTGATTGCCGGAATTTATAAGGATTTATGTAAAAATCTGATAATGGATTATTGATGTGTATCTGTTAGAAGGATATCCGGATAAATTAGAACGAGTTTGATGAAGAAAGTTGGAATGAAAATGGGTTTAAAGATAAAGACAGATTTTTCCCCAAAATTATGGATTAGTAGTTTATGGACAAATTGATGATTGTTGTGGACTTTCTGGGGAGTCCTAATAAGGTTTCTAATATGTACTGGTGTTATAAAGGCTTAAAATTCATGTTAGAATAGATTAGGGTTTAAGGAATCTCGTCCATGGCTGCCCTGTCTTTGCGAAGAAGACGAAGACCTGTTCGATCGATCGATCGACGGTCTGGGTCGATCGATCGACGGTCGCCAGAATCTGGCAGTTTCGCCAGTTGGTTATATAAGAGGGAAAATTTATATAAAAATCTTATGTAATTAATTATTGAGAAATTTAAATACATGAGTTTAAATCTAATTAATTGTAGATAAATTAATTAGGGTTTGAGGCTAATAAATTAGAGTCGGAAATTGTGACTCGGGTAAATTTATTTTGGGCTACGGGAGTAAGTCCAAATTTATGGTGGGGGCGACACCAAAAATAACTAAATTAATTAAAGTGCAATTTAATTAATATTTAGAGTTGGACCATAAACTCTTAATAATTTTAATAGGCTTATGTTACGGATTTTAGCGAACGGTATAGCCGGGACTTTTATATTTATATATACGGAGGCGTTAGTATATATACATATGGTGTGAACAATTAATATCAGTGATTAGATATTTGTTACTATAGTGCTATAGGGGGAGGTTGCGCGTAGTGGATGAATCCCCTAGCTTGAGGAGTAGGGTGAGTATATTCCCGAGGTCATAGCGTCCGTTATATGGGTGAGGGACATCTCCCTTTCAGGGAAGGAATATGACCGCCTCCAATTATTTTATTTTATCAAGTTGGTGTGAAAATTCTGACTTGGGATAACTAGGCTATGTGATTGTACCTAGTGGGATAGCACTTTATAGAATTTACGTTCCGGAAGTATTTTACTCGGGAGGATGCAAGTTGTTATATATATATTACAGTATGATTGTGAATGCTGAAATATGATTATAAGTAGATAATTGGATAATTAATTATAGACGGGCTATTAATGAAAAATATGAGTTATTTCACATGTATAACAAGTGTAGAAGTTATACGAAGTTAAAAAAGGGAAATGATTTAGTTAAGTTGATGTTACTAATAACTTAAAAATCATAATCACTACATACTCAGTTAGAGTAGGGTGGGTATAAAGGAACTTTGTTAATTATCTAGTCATGAGATGAGTAACTAGGTAATTTAATTAAAGCGTTCGTAGGGTATAATAGAGGAAGGGTAAGGAAGTCCTCAAGAGAGTGCGATATTAACTAAAAATATGAAGAGCATGCATATTTATTTATTACTGCAAGTTAATCATTTGTTAAATGTTTTTCAAATGTTTTGGGTACTAACCCTTGCTATAAAAACTTTTAAAAACCTTTTAGGTGTCCAACCACAGGGACGCCAGCCTTGACTATATTCCAGGGATCCGTTGCTGCAGCATATGTGGATGTTGCGGGGTTTTGATAGACGCCTCATTCTTCATTCTTATATGTAGAAGTTCATGATTAGTATTCGAGCATGTTGCTCACTTTCCATTTATTTGTGTTAGACTTGTTGGGAGTTATTCTTGTCTTTATGGGATTTATTATTTGGACAGTTGGTTTATTCGGTCAATCATTTTTACTTGTGGAGGATTTATTTTTTTTATCTGTGATTGTTATATAGTTTTATTTTCCGCATGGGTGTTTGTTTAAATAATGAAAGATAAAAATTGGCACCAGTCTATTTTTCTCACTTAGGTGGTTAGTAATTAAATAAGACGACAGTGATGCTAAGAATGGACCAAATGAGAAACCTGTTCTAACTTGATTTAGGACTGATCACCCGGGATTAATTAGGCGGGGTGTCACAGATTCTACCCATCCAATCAAACAACAAAGAGATAAAGTTCCTGAAATTCCACTTTAACCCACAAAACTTTTAAAAACCAAATTTTAATTAATTCAAAAATCCTTGAAAATTATTTAAAATATGTAAAGTGATTTTGAATTGAATTAAATTGATTTTACAAAGATGATAAGTGTTAAAAAACTATTAACACAATATATGATATGTATGATGCAGTGAAAGTGTCCTAATTGTGGTTTTTAGGGTTTAGAATGTACTTCCCTTTCACGGTTCTCTTGGACTGAATTTCTTCATGAAGTATATACCTTTGAGGAGATGAAGTTATCAAACTCTACTAACTTATTTTGTCTATATATCCAAACTAGTTGGAACTCCTATATATTCAGACTCAAGTGAGTCAATATATAGTGTGTTCTCAATCTCCCCCTTTGGATATGAGAGACAAAATTCCTTTGAGTATTCTGTACTCTTGGGTCAAAAATAAAAAGAAATTCTATGTGTCCTATGCAAAAATTCTAACTACCTTTTCCCATCCTAGAATTGAAAATAAGGTAAAAAATACATTACTCAACTACATACAGACCAATACCCTACAAAATATAAACCAGATGTACAACGAGTCTGTAATGCCTGTAACAAGATAAACACTAAATTTGGCATATTAGTTGAGTTAGAATAGGAATAGATGGTAAAAACGCTAAGAAATACTCAAGATCTTCTTCCCCAATTTTTCTCAAATATACAAGGGGCATAAATCACAAAAACATAGAGATTAATTGAGAATTATCATGCCTATAGTTGTACACAAATACTCAAAATGAATGCTATCTAATCGTTTTGTAAAGAGATCTACGAGCTGTTTTGAGTGTTCAGATATTCAATAACGAGGTCTTTGGATTCGACAAGGTCGTGAATAAAATGATGTCTAATCTTAATGTGCTTAGTTCGTGAGTACAAAACAGGATTTTTGGAAATGTTAATAGCACTTTGATTATCACAAAACATGGTTAATTGTTTTTCTTTGAGGCCATAATCACTAAGCATTTTTCTAATCCATAGTAATTGAGCACAACAACTATCAACTTCTATATATTCAGATTCGGCGCTAGATAATGAAATACAATTCTATTTTTTACACGACCAACCTATAAGATTATTGCCTACATAGTAGCAAACGCCAGAAGTGCTCTTACTATCATCAGTACAACCGGCCCAATCGGCATCGGTATATCCAACAATAGATCTAGTTGTATCTTTTTGTACCAAACACCAAATTTTAGAGTACCCTTAACATATTTAATAATCCTTTTTACACTAAATAAGTGAGACTCTTTAGGGTTACTTTGATATCTAGCACATATACACACGACAAAGGATATATCAGGTTAAGAGGTGGTAAGATACAACAAGCTCCCTATCATACTTCTATAAAGAGTGGGATCTACATTTCTCCCATTATCATCCTTAGATAGTTTAGTTGAAGTACTCATGGGGGTTCTAGAAGGTTTAGCATTTTTTAAGCCGAATTTTTTAACTAAGTCTACAGCATACTTAGATTGGGAAATAAAAAGACCATCACTGCATTGTTTAACTTGTAAACACAAAAAATATTATAGTTCACCCATTAAAGACATCTGAAATTTGGTATATATGATATCAGAAAAATTCTCTTCTTGTTTAGGACAAGTGGATCCGAAAATAATATCATCCACATATACTTGCGTGATTAAGACATGTTGATTTTCTTTTCTAACAAATAATGTTTGATCGTTTCTCCCATGGATAAAATTATGATACACTAAGAAGGTAGACAGTATTTCGTACCAAGCTCTAGGAGCTTGTTTCAAACTGTATAAAGCTTTCTTAAGCTTAAATACGTGGTCCGGGTGTACAAAATTCAACAAATCCTTTAGGTTGTTCTACGTAAACTTCTTCAGACAAAATTCCATTTAGAAAAGAGGATTTAACATCCGTTTGGAATAATTTGAACTGCATATGACACGAAATTGCTAGAAGGAGACAAACTAATTCTAGATGAGTAACGGGTGCAAAGGTTTCTTTAAAATCAATTCCCTCAATCTGAGAGTAACCTTGTGTAACCAACCTAGCTTTATTTCTAATGACCTCCCCATTTTCATCAGTTTTGTTTTTTAAAAATCCATCTTGTGCTAGTAACCTTCGAATCTTTAGGTCTAGGAACCAGGCTCCAAACATCGTGACTCTTAAATTGGATTAACTCTTCTTGCATAACATTTATCCAAAATGAGTCATTAAGGACATCATTAACATTTTTAGGTTCCTCTAGACAAACAAAACAAGAATATTGTGCCACTTGACGAAGTTGGGATCTAGTTCGAACTGGTTCCGAAGGATTATCAACAATGGTTTCAATGGGATGATCTTTAGAAACCCAAGTGGGTACAGAAGGATTCTCAGGTGGCAGTGAATCAGTATCATCTTGAGGATCAGGGGATAAAACATGATCGTCCTCATCAAATGTTACTGGTTGACTGTCACTACTCCTAACACTTGTGTCATCTACAATTACATTAATTGATTCCATAATAGTTTTGGTTCTGTAGTTAAAAACACGCAAAGCCCTACTATTTTGGGAATAGCCAAGAAAAATTCCCTTTTCTACTCGGGTATCAAATTTTAAAAGATGCTCTCTGTCTTTCCAGATATAGAAAATACTACTGAAGGTTTTAAAATATTTCAAATTAGGCTTTTTGTGGAACCATAACTCATAATATGTTTCTTTGGAATTTTTTCTGAGGTAGATACGGTTAATAATGTGACACGCGGTTTGGACAGCTTCTACCCAAAAGTATCTAGGGAGATTCTTAGCATGTAACATAACCCTAGCCATTTCTTGTAAATTCCTATTCTTTCGTTCAGCTATACCATTCTGTTGCGGGGTTTTGGGAGCGCTAAACTCCTATTTATAGCCATTAGCTACACAATACTTAGAAATTCCAGAGTCCTTAAACTCTCCACCTCTATCACTCCTAATTCGACATACTTGGGTATCCTTCTCATTCTCAATTTTCAAAAGGATTCTTAAGAATTCATTGAAGGTTTCTGATTTATGCTTCATAAAAGTTACCCATGTATATATCGTATAGTCGTCCACTATAACTATGATGTAAGAGTTTCCACAGAAACTAACAGTTCTAGAGGGACCCATGAGGTCCATGTGGATAAGTTCTAGGGGCTTAGTGATAAGGATACCTTTAACCTTCTTGTGTGGGGATTTACTTATTTTTCCTTCTTGACAAGGTCCACATATAGGATTAAAAGAATTTTTAATTTTTGGTAAGCCTCTAACTATCTCTTGGGAACTCAATCTTCTAAGGTTATCATAATTTGTGTGTCCCAATCTATTGTTCTATAGATCAGAATCCTCTAATCTCACAATATTGCAAGATTCAGAATTAGGAATTACTGTGTAACAGTTTTCTGGGGTTCTGTTTTCTATCAAAATACAATTGCCCTTTTCATCTATAATTTTGCAATCATTTTTAGAAAAGGTAACTGAGTGATTGGAGTCACAAAATTGTGATATACTTAAGAGATTGGCTTTAAGGCCTTTAACTAATAAAACATCATTTAGTTCAGGAAGCCGTTGCTCACTCAATGTTCCCTTACCTATGATCTGAGATGAAACACCATCTCCAAACATGACACTACCTCCAAGGAAGTCTGTCTTGTTTTTTAATTTTGTTTCGTCCCCGGTCATATGTTTAGAATATCCGAAGTCTAAATACCATCCAGTTGAAGTGATTTGTGCCTTTAAAGCAGAAATGACAATGTTACACTTGAGCTGGGGTAGTAAATCATCTTTTCTAATCCAAATAGGCTTAGTTTTAAAATTTTTGTGGCCTTTTGACTTTGAAAAGATTTGAGGGGTCGTTCTAAATGATTTCTTCTTAGTTTTGGACCCTCAATTTTTCTTTTTAAAGTTAGAGTTGTTTGTGGCCTGTCTAGGGAGTATATAAGTATTTCTGGATTTCCTAGAATAGTTAAAGTTCTAGTAGGTAGGAGTATATGTCCTTTTCTGGAAACATTCATATAGAGTATGTCCAAAAATATCGCAGTAGGAACAATACTGATGTGTATAGGACTTGACTTTCTTACTAAAGTCTTTGAAGATGGGTTTGGATCTATTGGTTACATTAGTCCAGTCATTATTGGGTTTAGGTTTCTGTCCTTGGTCTCTGGCAAAAGGATAATATATTTGGTTTGACAGTTTGGTTTCAACTGTTGATCATACTGATCATGTGTTGTTTGAGAGACATTGAGTTTAGATTCACCTTTTTGAACATTCTGAGAAGTTTGGCCTTGTTTTACAAAAGCAACATTTTCAGGAGAAACTTTGGTCTTACTTGTATGCACTATTTCTCCAAAACCTAGGCCAGACTTATCTTCAGAGTCAAATTTGCTTCCAGTAAATTTTTTTTCATAAGTCTTGGTTTGTGTTTCAAAATGTTGACATTTTTTAAAAACATTTGAAACATTTTTCTTTGACTCTTCTAGTTCAATAAGGGTTGCCTTGTATTTCTGTTCAAATTCATGGTTATTTTGAATCAAAGAATTTATTCTCAAGATGAATGTTTCCAGAAAAGGACAATTCTCCTCTCATGGCCTTCTTAGATTTTGTGAATTATAACCCTAGAAGACAATTCCTTCCCTCAGATATAAACCTTGAATTTTCATAGGTTTAATTACTCTAAAAATTAAAAATGATCGAAATACCCTCTCGATGTGTCGGTTTGGCCTAAAACTTCCCCGGGACCCAAACTAAACCCCCGGATAGATTTTTTTGACTATCTCAACCCTTTTGGACACTTTGGTGCACTCGAAATGACCATATGGGTGACTTATATATAACTGTAGGTACCCAGAATTTAGGACCATGGGCCTGGACGAGTAGCCCAGTTCTGGCGGCCCAAAATCCAGGCCCTCTATCTTTCATATTGACCCGGTCTCTCCCCACGATCCCATGAAGAGAAGTTATAGGGGAGCACAATCCCATGAAGGGAAAGGATAGGGAAGATGGCTAATATGAAGGAACCCATCATCTCCACTAACTAGCATACACATGTATAAATTAAACCCTAGGTCCGGGGCAAAGGACAAGTTGTATTCTCTGTACCTATTCTTCAGAATATAGAGAAATAATACTGACTGCACCATTGTGGACGTAGGCACATCTTTGCTGAACCACGTACACCTGTTGTTGTGTGATCGCCATTTTATTCTTTCTTGGTTATTACCTCTTTCATATTTATTTGTGTTGCATAATAATTGTCACCACAATTGGCGCCGTCTGTGGGAAACGTTCATCTTTCCCTGAGAAGAGCCCACGCCAAGAAAAAATCTAAGATGTCTGGTCACAGCAGCAACGCTCCTCAAGCAGGAGATATTCAGGAGCCACCTGCTCCTCGCAGGATTAGATTTGAAGTTCGACGTTCAGATCAAGGGGCTCGCTTAGAAAGGCCGGCCTCAGAAGAAAGTCAAGGACCAGCAAGGTCTACGCAGATATCCAGGTTAATCGATGCATATGAGGCAAGGCTCCACGAGCAGAAGGAGTCTTCTCACAGATATGAGGCTGAGAATGCTCGCTTGAAAAGAAGACTGGAAAAACTGGAGAAGGAACTACGTCCTGATACTAGGAGACGCCCCTATCGCACTCCTAGCCCTCAGGCAAGCAAATCTCGCAACCGAGGAAGGAGCCCTAGGAGGCAATATCAAGGGGGCGAAGGTGGCGACTCAGACGACGACCTCCGCGAACAACTAAGAAAAGCTCGCCGCTACCAGAGCCCTGCTCGCAGCGACGACAACATACGAAACCTGGTCCGCAGAGAACTGGACCAACATCCAGCTCACCGCGGCACCAGGTCGACCAGAGAACTCGCCAGGAGAGCCCTCAAGACCCAGATGAAATCACCCTTCACGAGGGAAATTAAAGAGGAAGAGGCTCCCAAGAAGTTTGCCATTCCAAGGTTCAAGATTTACGACGGGAAGACTGATCCCATTGATCATGTCAGGCAGTACCGACAGGCCATGACCCTCTGGAATCACCGAGATGCACTGATGTGTCATATTTTCCCCTCGAGCCTCCATGACGTGGCCCAGAAATGGTTCGAGAAACTCCCTCACCGATCCATCAGAAATTTCAAATCCCTGGCCGAGCTCTTTACGACCCGGTTCATCACCAACAGCTCCCATCCCAAAAGGATGGATGCTCTATTAACAATGAAGAAAACGCCTCAGGAGACACTCCGAGACTACGCGAAGAGATACTGGGAGTTATTCAACGAGGTCGAGGACTGCGCGAAAGAAGTGGCAGTGGCTTCATTTAAAATTGGGCTACCTAACTCTTTCCTCCTTTACCAGTCCTTGAAAAAGAAGGAAGCTACGACCATTGACGACCTGATGGCTCGGATTGAGAAATACGCAAAGGTGGAAGATGTCACCCGCCTTAATGTAGGAGAAAACGGTCGAGCCAAGCTCACTACCAAGGGAAGTGAGAAAGTTGAGAACCAGAAAAAAGGAGGAAAGAGTGGGGGAAAGAATGGCTCCAAAAACGGAGGGAACCCTGACGTTACAAAATCGTTCCAGGCGATCAACACCGTCTTTAAAGAACCAATTTACAAAATTCTCGCGAAGATCAAGTATGAGCCGTTCATCAAATGGCCCCGGAAAATGGGAGGAGACCCCTCGAAAAGAAACAATGCATTAAGATGCACTTTCCACAAAGAGGGAGGGCATAAGACCGAGCATTGCAAGGCTCTTAAGTCCCACCTCGAGGAGTTGGCCCAATCCGGACATTTGAATGACTTTGTGGAAAAGAAGGTAGAGAGAGTGACTGCCCACAAGGAGGCGAAACCCGACAACGTATTGGAAGATGACGCCGGACACGAATTCACAGTAATCCACGGAGTATCTGATGTTAAGAAAATCCAGGTTAACTCAGCTCGAATGGAGGTAAAGAAGCTGACAGCGGTAATGCAAGCTTTTCAAATTGATCCAGCAAAATCACAGTTAGGAAAACGTCGGCGAGCAGAGGACATCAACTACAACAAGCATATTGTTTTCACGGATGAAGATCTTGTGGGAGTAAGGACCCCACATCACGATGCCTTAATCATTACACTCAGGATAGCCAACTTTGATATCGACAGGCTGCTCGTCGATCAAGAAAGCTCATCCGAAGTAATGTACATCGACCTGTTCCGGAAATTGAAGTTGAACATCGCCGACCTAAAGGGAACCACTGTCCCTCTGGTCGGCTTCGCTGGGAAGATGACCATGCCTCTGGGCAAAATAGTACTGCCAGTGCGCGCTGGAAATGTTTCCAAGATGATCGAATTCTTGGTGGTCGACATTGATTCACCGTATCAAGCCATCCTCGGCAGGGGATGGCTTCATGCAATGAAGGCAGTCTCCTCGACCTACCATCAGAAACTCAAATATGTCACCGAACGGGGAGTAATGAAGATACTTGGCGACCAGGCGATGGCAAGAAAGTGCTTCATAACGGCCATCCGACCAAAGCCAGAGAAAAGAGCCGTTCAAACCAGCGAGAAAGTGGAGGAAGGTGCAATCCCTTCCAGATAGCAATTAAAATATGGAAGGCCTGGAGTGGAAGAGACCAGGCTCCTCCCCTCCGAGCCTGTTGTAGAGGACCTGGTAGAAGTGACGGCTAAAGAAAGCGACAACAGCAAAATCTTCCTGATCGGGACCTCACTCACTGACCAAGAGCAAAAGGATTTGTTAACCTTACTCAGAAGCAACATAGATGTTTTCGCTTGGGAACCCTATGAGCTGCCAGGAATCGATCCCAATATGGTCTGCCATCAGTTGCACGTCGATCCCACATTCAAGCCGATAGCGCAGAAGGCACGACGAACTGCTCCCGAGAAGGCCAGAGCAATAGAAAAAGAAGTCGAAAAACTGCTGGATGCAGGGTCCATACGGGAAGTGCAATTCCCCAAATGGTTATCCAACCCAGTGGTAGTTCCGAAAAGCAACGGGAAGTGGAGAGTTTGCATAGACTTCACTGACCTCAACAAAGCCTGCCCCAAGGATAGCTTCCCTCTTCCGAAAATAGACCAACTAGTAGACGCCACCGCAGCTCATGAACGAATGAGTTTCCTGGACGCATACTCAGGATATCACCAGATCCCCCTGTATGCCCCAGATCAGGATAAAATGGCGTTTATCACGACGGTTGGTTTATACTGTTACAAGGTCATGCCTTTTGGGCTAAAAAATGCAGGGGTAACCTATCAGCGGCTAGTTACTAAAATGTTCAAGAATCAAATGGGAGACACAATGGAGGTCTACATTGACGACATGCTCGTCAAGAACAAGGAGAAGGAAAATCACCTCTCGGACCTATCAAGTACCTTCGAAATCCTCAGGAAGTACCGAATGAAACTCAACGCGAGCAAGTGTTCCTTCGGTGTCCAGTCAGGAAAGTTTCTTGGGTATTTGGTCAGCAAGCGAGGCATAGAGGCTAATCCGGACCAGATTGATGCAATCAAAAGAGTGCAACCTCCTCGCACAGTCCGAGATGTACAGAAGCTCACTGGAATGCTCGCTGCTCTAAATCGTTTCATTTCTAAATCCTCCAAGAGATGCAAGCCCTTCTTCCAACTCTTAAAAGGCAGCAAAACAGTAGAATGGACCCCAGGTTGCTCACGAGCATTAGACGAGCTCAAGTCCTACCTAAGCTCTCCACCACTGCTCGTTATACCACAGCAAAAGGACTCTTTGTACCTCTACCTCTCTGTATCCAGTCGTGCTATCAGCTCAAAGCTAATGTGTGAAGTTACAGGAATCCAACATCCAGTCTATTACGCGAGCAAAACCTTATTAGATGCCGAACAGCGCTACCTACCATTGGAAAAGCTCGCATTCGCCCTAGTAATGGCCTCGAGGAAACTGAAGCATTACTTCGAAGCTCATACGATCATCGTCCTTACATCACACCCCCTCAAGGCTGTCCTAAGGAAGGCGAATTTGTCGGGCAGACTGTTTAAATGGTCAGTCAAGCTCAGCCGATTTGACATCCAATTTCAACCAAGGACAGCTATCAAGGGTCAAATCCTTGCTGATTTCATAGCTGAATTCACAGGCGAAGAACCCTTCGACCAGCCTAAGCCAATAGAACAAAACAACCGGGCTACAGGGGAAAGCTGGAAACTATTCGTTGATGGAGCCTCCAACTCAAAGGGGGCAGGGGTAGGAATTGTTCTCATCACTCCAGAAAATACAGTCCTTGAGCAAGGAATCAGGATGGGATTTGCAGCCTCCAATAACGAATCAGAATACGAATCCTTAATAGCAGGTCTCCAAAAGGCACAAACTCTGGGAGCAAAGCATTTGCAGGTATTCGAAGATTCGCAACTAGTTTCCAGTCAGATAAGTGGAGACTATAACGCAAAAGATGAGAGAATGGCAGCTTACCTCTCCTTGGTAAAAAACTTAATGACAAGCTTTGAAGAGATCAATATCCAACAGTTTCCCAGGGGGCAAAACAGCCACGCTGACGCCTTAGCATCCCTGAGCTCGGCAGTTGATTCTAGTCTTAAAAGGATCATCCCTATCGATTTCCTCAGTTGCCCAAGCATCTACCCCAACTGCGAGCTGACAAAAGCGAAACCAATACTCCAATTGGAATCAACCCCCAGCTGGATGGATCCCTTGAAAGACTATTTAAAGAACGAAATGCTCCCAGAGGACAAGAGAACTGCCCACCAGATAAGAGTCAAAGCTGCTCGCTTTCACTTATCCACAGGAGGCGACTTGTATAAAAGATCTTTCTCCGGTCCTTACCTTAGATGTGTCCACCCAGGCGATGTCGAGGCAGTGCTTCACGAGCTTCACGACGAAATCTGTGGAAGTCACGTCGGAGGAAGGTCTCTAGCGTTCCGAGCAATGAAGGAAGGTTATTGGTGGCCGTACATGCAAAAGGACTCCGCAGTATATGTCCGCAAATGCCTAAAATGCCAACTTCACGCTCCCATGGTCCACCAGCCCGCCAGCGAATTAAAATCCCTGACCAATCCCTTGCCCTTCGCCCAGTGGGGAATGGACATCGTGGGACCACTGCCCACCGCTGCCAGCAATCGCAAATACCTGTTGGTTGCAACTGATTACTTTACCAAGTGGATCGAGGCAGAACGAACATCTGAGATGCTGACATGATGAGGTTCATATGGAGAAATATAATCACTTGGTTCGGAATCCCCAGAACCATCATCACTGACAATGGAACACAGTTCGAGAGTGGCCCTTTTCAGGACTTCTGCGACAAACACGGGATCAGGCACCACTTCAGCTCGGTGGCCTACCCTCAAAGCAACGGACAAGCTGAAGCTTCCAACAAGACAATGATCTCTGGATTGAAGAAGCAGTTAGAGCGAGCCAAAGGCGCATGGACAACCGAACTACCGCATATCCTATGGGCATACAGAACGACTCCTAGGCGAGCCACAGGAGAAACACCATTCTCACTAGCATATGGTATGGAGGCGATTATCCCACTAGAAGCAGGATTGCCTACAATGAGATCCGACCTTGTCGAGCAAGGCCAGAACGATCAGGCTTTGCTCGCTGAACTCGACCTGGCCGACGAGCGCAGGGAACTTGCCCTAGTAAAACTAGCAAGCTATCAGCAACAGCTCGCGAAGCACTACAGCAAAAGGGTCAATCCGAGGAAATTCAAAGTTGGGGACTATGTTCTAAGAAAGGTCCTGGACAACACAGTGAAGCCATCAGACGATAAACTGGGCCCGAACCGGGAAGGACCTTATAAGATAATTAGAGACGACCTGCGAGGTGCCTATCATTTGAAAACGATGGAGGGCAGAGAGATACCACGAGCATGGAACGCAGCTAATCTCAAGAAATTCTATTTTTAGGAGTTCTATTGTTAGATCTTTTATTGTACTCATTATGTGAAAGGACAGTTCATTTCTCAATTCACCAATGAAAATCTCTCAGTTGATCACTCTCTAACTAGTAACAATTATATCTTATTACACATCCCTTCCAAATCACAGGCATAATGGATGACATAGCAGGGGAACACCCCTCCTCAGGTCATCGTCATGAAGCACGACAGACCTCTTAGCATTGCCCATGGCAATATATGAAGCCCTACAGAGTATTCTTAGGCAACAAACCTACTTTGGTTAAACAAAATCCTGACCGGATGAAGACATCCAATACCAGGTGTGTCCTCGCCAATTGCCCTACTTAGGCCTAAGGGAGTGTGACGACACGACCTAAAAGGTAAAGGGAGGGCACAATGGTATTCTTATACTGGACTGGGCCGACACTCACATGACAAAATACAAAGGATTGTAAAGCTGCAAAAATATAAAAGGATTGGATGAACACGTTTAGTCGGCAAAATCGCCCAACACTCAAACTTTTCATTAATCTTTTATATTTACAAACAATGATAGTACATGCTTAGTCGACGAAGCTCGCCCAAACATTTACAATTATTAAAAACAAAATCTCAAGAAGGTGGAAGCCTCCGAGCAAGATAATCAGTAACTTTAGCTCTCCTTCCATCATCAGGAGCAGGGGCGAGCTCCTCCACGACCTCATTTGCGTCCAATTCCAATAATCACCAGGGAATAGCATCAATGGGGATCCATCGATCATCCCGCCTGAATGGATTGGGCATCAGAGTAGATGAGGACATCTCGTGTCGATACCACAGCGTCGAGTTCCTCGGGACCTGTAGCTCTTTGAGGGCACTCAACCACCCCCTGATGAAGGATAGCTCCTCGAACTCTAATAGTCTCGTTGGAGCTTCCAGCCAGCCTTGATCGTAGCCATCGGACCACACTTGTCGAGGACCATTCTTGAACAAATGCCGTAGACGGGTAACGTCCCTCTGGAGCCCAGCAGCAGTCACATAAGCTCGCCGAACATCGCCGCGCAGCTCCTCCATTTCCCTCTCACGCTGTTCCTCGGCTTCCCTATTCCTACCCCTGGCACTCCTACCAGCACGCGGGAGGAGAGGCCGAGCAGCTTACGACGAAGAAGAGCCTTGTAGGACTGTCGAAACGATGCTCGGCGAATGCTCCTTAAGACTTAGGACTTCCCTCCTCAAGTCTTCATTCTCCTGCTGCAGGAACTCCCCAACCTGGTTAATCTCGGTGGCCTCCAGCAACCTTGCTCTCAGTGCACTGACTTCTTCTTGCACCGAAGCACCGATTTCTTCCATCTCCTGGAGCCTGTCCTTCAACTTGGCCACTAGCTCGGACTGATCCTTATATTTCTGGTTCCTTGACTTAGCAAACCTGCAAAGTCTATCAAAGGCCTGGCAAACTACAGGGCTTGCATTAGGACCGAGAGTCCTACCTAGTTGGGAGGTAACAGGAATATAATCATCCACATCAACCAACTACAAGTAAAAGAAAGAGACCAGCATAAACAAAAATGAAGTCTTTTCATTAATAAGGAACGAGGTTACATCAGATTGAAAAAGAAAAAATTACAAAGAAGCCCTATCAATTAGCAACCTCGGATGGCCCAGAGGTGGATGGTCCCTTGCCCTTATCAGCATCAGCAGGGGCATTACCCTCTGCAGGGGTGTCCTCTGTCCTCTCGACCAAAGGAGCATCAGTAGAAGTCGCCTGAGAGACAGGATCAGTGCCTTCAGCAGTTGGGGCTGGGTCCTCATCTACGACTGGCTTTGGCCCTGGATCGTGCTCGTCAAAGAGTGGGGATGCAACGTCCACCCTAGCAGCCATGAGAGCCTTATTCCACCCTTTTTTGAAGTTCAGACGGCTGATATATCCTATCTGAACCTCAGCGTCCTCATACGCAGCAGCCCAGCCAGAGTTGTACGAGTCTTCCTTAAGGGTGGATGCCTGGGCTTTATCCGCCTCTAGTTGCTCGGCCAGAACCCTGTTCTTCTCTGAAAGGTTTAGCTTGCTCGAGCACACCAGGTCATAAGCTTTCCTCAGCTCGCCAAGCTCCCTGACCGCGTCATCTCTCTCGCGAGCAGAATTAACAAGAGCCAGGTCAGATGAAACTCGAGCTGCGTCAGCAGCCTTCAGGTCGGCCTCCAGCTGAGAACCCCTGGCTACCAGAGAAGATTTTTGCTGTTCCAGCTCACCATTCCTTCTCACCAGCTCATCACGAGAGTGATAAAGCACGACGAAGTCGATCACAAACTGCAAAGAACAAGGGAGGGATCAAGAAGAAGAAACCATCAAAACTTGTTAAAAGAAATTGAGAATTAGAAGAGAACTTTACCAAGGCAAGCCTCTGGCTAGCTTGCAGAGCCAGTTGATCGGACCCCAATGCCCTCTCGCGATCTGCATGGAGGACTGCTCTCTCGAGCAGCGCAGGGGCAAGCTGAGGAGAGGCGGCCACCGAAGCCCCCTCGGGCAAGGCAGACACTGGGACCAGGGCTTGACCAGTTTTGGTCCTCAATTCCATCTTCCTCCTCTCCTCTTCTTTTTCTCTCTCCCTTCTTTTCCTTTCCTCCACTTTCTTCTTCTCTTCCACCTTCTTCCTCTCCTCCTCCTTTTTCCTCTCTTTCTCTCTCGCCTGCTCCTCCTCTCTCTTCTTCTTCTCTTGCTCCTGAGAAGAAGGTCGAGAACCAGTAGCTATGGCCCCAGAGGCAGTCTTCGGCTTCTTGGACCTCTGTGCAAGGAGCACGTCATCATCATCATCGTCATCTCTGATCAAATTCTTCCTAGGAGGCATCTCTTCACCAGAACTGCTGGAAGTGCTCGACGATTCTTGAGTTTCAGAATTCTCCTCAGAATTAGAAGAACTGCTACCGACAGAGCTCCTTCCACCAAGATTACCGACATGCTCACTTTCAGAGCTCCTCTCCTCTTCGTCCAACTGGATTAGCTCGATAGTAGTCTCTTCGAGAGAAGCAAACTCTGGAACACAGTCCACAGGTCGTTCTAGAAAGCTGGAACCCACGTTCTTATACTCTAACAAGAAAGAGGCAGATCTGGGATGCTCGCCGTCACCCAAGGGCTCTCTGATGTTCCAAGCTTTGACCAACTCAGAAATTCGGACCTCGCTGAGAGCAGGTTCCACGTTCTTTGACCTCGCTGTAAAAGAAAACGCAGAAAGGGGTTAGAAAATCCATAAGTCAGCAAAGTTTGAAGCAACAGTACCAATATCTACCTATATATTCCTCCCCATAAAAGGGAACAGTGAATCTTTCAGATCTTGACCCTTCAGATTGGGGAGAGAACTGCCAATTCCTAATAAGAAAACCCTCCTGCCAGTAGTCCTTATGGGAATCAGGTAGATTTACTACCAATACCCTATCAGGGCTCCTAGCTTTGAGGTACAGGACACCTGAACTAGTTCGAGAGAAGGAGTAACAAAAGCAGACCTCGGCAAGACCTAACCTTGTGTCGTACAATTGATTTATCCTATGCACGCCATTCACTATTTTCCATACATTGGGCGAACATTGTGCAGGTACAATACCAAAATAGCTAAAGAAATGCAGAAACAGATCATTAGGGGGAAAGGTAAGTTCCCCCTGGGAGAGCAACAAAACGTGAATCCAATGTGCATCCTCTATATCCCTAACGTTCCTAGGAGGCGAGGCACAACACTCAATCTCTACCCACTCAGGAATGTTATAGAATTTTCTAAACTCCGTGACTGACCTATTTCCAATCTTCGCCATTGGAAAAATATAAGAAAAACTACAAACCAAAGAGAAAATGCAAAGAGCACGAGAGACTTACAAGACAGAAGATCAGGTCAAATTGCAAGAAGCAACGAGAGTAGAGATCGAAAGCAGAAGGTACAAAGCATAAGAGTTCTCAGAAAATAGAAGATTGCTGGAAAAGATGAAGCGGCGAAGAGAAATGTGCCTTATCCCAGCAAGCCTTCAATTCTAATCATAGCGCACGGATAGCGAAGCGGGTGCCGCCAAAGCAACTTCACAGTTTTCAAAGGATCACAAATCAGCCATAATGGCCGATCATTTAAATTCATTGGACCCATAAACGTGGCCCAACAAATTCAGGGGCAATTGTAGGTACCCAGAATTTAGGACCATGGGCCTGGACGAGTAGCCCAATTCTGGCGGCCCAAAATCCAGGCCCTCTATCTTTCATATTGACCCGGTCTCTCCCCACGATCCTATGAAGAGAAGTTATAGGGGAGCACAATCCCATGAAGGGAAAGGATAGGGAATATGGCTAATATGAAGGAACCCATCATCTCCACTAACTAGCATACACATGTATAAATTAAACCCTAGGTCCGGGGCAAAGGACAAGTTGTATTCTCTGTACCTATTCTTCAGAATATAGAGAAATAATACTGACTGCACCATCGTGGACGTAGGCACATCTTTGCTGAACCACGTACACCTATTGTTGTGTGATCGCCATTTTATTCTTTCTTGGTTATTACCTCTTTCATATTTATTTGTGTTGCATAATAATTGTCACCACAATAACATACTTTTATTCCATTAAATTTAGTCCCGACACGACTGATACGCGCGCCCCAACTTAATTTCTATAACTGTCGTATTATTCACTCGCGACAATTTTAATTAATTCATAATCGCACATTACTTTACTCACTAAGTAATATTCAACATAATTCACATTAATAAATACTAACTCTCGTCACACTAGTAATTATATATATAAATCCGGATTAATTATAAATAAATGTCTCATTATTTAATTCAATTAATCCCATAATTAAAATCATTAGAATTTATGGGGTATTACAAGATGAACATATTATCAAGTGTATTTCATAACTATCCCAATCCTCATTACCATATTATCCAATAAATTGTGAAGTTATTAACTCACTAAACCTTAATAAATTCCAACTTAACCACATATCATACACACAATAAAATAGGCTAACTCGTACCCCAAGAGTATACCCATTTCGTCCCAATTCCCAACGTCGGATTGTACTAATTAAATAAAGGTTTATTCTTCTCAAAACCCACATTAAAATATTTTCTCGTGATATTATAGTTTAAACCTCATATTAAACTGTGAATATGTGCATAAGGATTATCGATGAATTTATTATGTGCCCCAAACCCAAAACCATCATTTGTTAGCCCCAAACGTCATTGACGACACAACCTAGTTTGAACGAGACATCAACCTCATTCGAATGAAACTTTGTCACAACCCGCCTAAAATAATAACGGGTGGCCAGCCCTATACTATATTAAATCAGGAGTTTCTGATGGTCCAGTCTCAACATCAACTGTCGGTACTATACAATATACGACTAACTACCCAAAATCACATAAGCGGGATATGAAAATTTAAATAGAATGTGCAACAACCATCCAACTAACACTACTAATGAAGAAAAGTAAGATGCATACAAGAACTATGGTAAATAAAATGAAATGAATAACGACAACAGGATGTACTATACAAGTAGACCCGAATAAGCTGTCGGGTCACAGCCAATACAATAGCTGAAATGGAATAAATATAAACATGTATATAAATATCCCTCAGGTACAAACCCGATATACAACTTGAATCCTACCTAGAATTTTAAAGAAGTAGGAAGCGGCTACATGAAACATCCCGCAACAGTCCGCACCTGTCACGGCTCCCAAGACTCTGGATAGAAAGTTATCCGGCATCCATGCGGTAGGATACCTGTGGTAAGATATATATATACAAGGAGGAGAGAAAAGTAAACGGGTCAGAGCCCCGAATGTGAAAAATATTTAGCAAGTGTGTTAACCGTGCATAATAATTATCGGTGCACTTATTTCATAATTAAAGTGAGACTGCACTCTCGTGAAACCTCAACTCACCTCTCATCTAAAGGCGCGCACCTATTCGCGTCCTCAAGTTTTAGTTAAATTACCCCCAATGTTATTAGGACAACCTAACTTATCATAGGCCTAGCCTATACCAACGAGAGCTACTTTCCCGACAAAATCTAAGGATCCACCCTTTCTAATCCTACTAGATTATGATTACAACAATTATGCCATAAAAGGCTTAATGGATTCCGATTTATAATTACATGAATTATAATTCTTAATACGTTAACCCAATATATATATATATATATATATATATACATATATATAGGCTAAAATATAAGAATTTATTTTCTTAATATCAAGCACATTGAATATTGGCAAAACCTCTCTCTAATCTCAAAATTGTGCTACGTTTCGTGCGTGGGGAGTCTCGCAAAGAGAAATCCAAACAAGGAACCGCCCCGTTACAATACTCCTGACAAGGTCAAGACCAGAGATCCGAGATGCCACAGATAGAATTACTTCTCTCAAATCTCGACATGGCGCTGCGTTTCGTGCGTGAGGCGTCTCGCAAAGCGAAATCCAAACAAGGAACCACCTCGTTACACTACTCCTGGGCAATGTCGATCCTAGAGATCCATAATCCTTAACATACAATTTAATACTACCATTACTGCTAAACCTTTAAACTACAATGTGAAAACAACTAAAAATCTCCAATAAAATCCTTGGGATGATGTAACCGAAGTATTCCTCAAATACGATACATCAACCCCCATTAAATCTGGTACACCATAATCATCCAAGATGTACCCCACAGAAATACCATATCCTTTCATCTAGGATATATAAATATATATATAGGTATTTTATTCTCACCATATATATATACATGCCATCATCCAAACCCATGACCAAGTGTACATACCATATATGATGTACAAAGGCCATGCACATATAATACCCGGCTAATTATATAGCGCCGATAAAACTGCATCAATGCTATCATCTTCCCAGAGTCCGGCTCATGTAACAACTGGGGACCACCTGGTGGGGATCAACGACACCCACCTCGTGGTGACTCACACACACGACGTCCCGGGAAGCGGTCATAGTTCCAACCGGCAATGAGACGAAACATACCCACCACGTCTCATCCCAAAATATATATCTATATCGTATAATAACACAAGGGACGACTATGACCCAGGGAATATCCACACCCTACTCTATATGCCAGGATGCTCACCCTCTGCGCGGAAACTTCCCAATGATAGCATGAGCGGGGTATGCTTAACCACATAAGTATATATATCGCTCACATACGCAATATACATACATCCATATGATCCCATCATATGATCCAATATGATAAACCATCATATAGGGTTTAAATATCCATACCATGTATGTCCACAACATAAATATATCCATATATTCACATTCATACATAGATATATGTACATATATTCACACATCGCTATATCAATATATATACAAACTAATTCTCGTTCATATGTATAAGATATATAAACCCGGCTATAAGTATACATAATCCTCAATATACAAGCCGTCACCACAATTTCCATTAAATGTACCTCGATATGTGAATACAATCCCTCACTTGAAACATATTCAATCATTTCTCCTATGATGAATAGTCTCCCAAAACCATATGTATATATCTATACATATATATTCAACATTAGGGTTATCACCCAAGAGTTTGTGTAGGAATCCATCACTACACATTTCATCCATATCCAAAAGTACATAATTACCTTAGTACTATTTAACCATAGGCACACACATGACTTAATAGTCTAAAACCTCAATTTATTCCAACCTCATTTCAAGTATTGGAATCTCAGTGGTCATATCCCCATGATTACGTGTAAACTAATCCTACTAGAATTTATGCTACCACTTATTCTAGTCGATAGTACGATCCCAAAGCGTTCTCAATGTCACCTATGGTTCGAATAAGTCTCGGTAACCCTTACTCCTATTGAGTTATCAATTGTTCCTTAGACTAAACATTTCTATCTAAGGATATGAGACCCCTTACTCTTAAAGAGTATGCAACCACTCTCTTCCATTTGGCCCCAAATTATATCTTAACCATATCCTATCCTTATAAGGATTTGACATAAATGTCGGCCTAGAAATTTCACAACATACATGGATATTTCTTATCCAATGATTCCAAGAAGTTCCCACTATCGGATACTAAGTGAGAGACCCCCTATAAGTCACCAAAAGATATCTCTTACTTTATAAGAGAGAACCCCAAATCAACAAACCCAACCAAAAAGGCTAGAAGTCATCTTAGGAAACCCATAAAATAGCCCATTAAGGAAGCCCCTAAGAATAAACTCCAAAAGAAAAGGGGGAGGAGAAATACAAGTTTTGGGCTAAAAACAGGGGACCGGTCGACCGGTCCCAGACCCCCGGTCGACCCCGGGTCCATATTTTGCCTACGAAGAAATGCAGTAGGCTTTTTCCTTAAGGCGTGGTCGACCGGTCCCCAGACCGCGGTCGACCGGCCATACCAGTTAAGCTGGCCGATTTCCCTTTTTCAGCAAACACACGAAATTAATACCCAAATATCATCACCAAGCCCCCAAATATTTAACCCAATAATGTTATTAACAAGAAAACCCATCCTACATCTCATCCCAACCATTTATATATGATTAAACCATAGAATAACATTGATTTCAAGATTTAAACCCAAAAATCTAAGTTTTGGTATTTATACCCAAAAATCCATTTCTTTACCCCACAAATTATGAAATGAAATACACAAATAGCTATTTAGCAAGATTAAACACTTGCCTCAGATTTGTAGAGGTTGGATCGTCCTCGATGTCGCGGTTGGGCCGGAAATCCCCAAGCTTTTCTTCCTCTCTCTCTTCCTTTCTTCTTCTTTCCTTTCTTCCTCTCTCTAGGGCTTTTTTCCCCTTTCTCTCAAATGAGAATTGGCTTAATCCGTAAGCCTCCGAATCCTTTAAAACAAAATCCCAATTTTAAATGTTAATACACACTTTATATGATTTGTTTACTCCAATTCAAGTCAAAATATCTTAAAAACATTCCGGAGCCGAAATAAGACCCAATGACAGTCATTTTGACTATCTCGACCCTTCCGGGATCGATGGTACCCGCAAAAATATCATCCGGAATACTTTAAAATATTCTCTATTTTTGGGCCTCAATTCCCAAATTTTGAAATTCTCCAATTTAATTAAATTTTATTTTCCCAAAATTTAATTTCTCAGTCTCCAAAAATCGAGGGTTGTTACACACTTCCCCCCTTACAAAAATTTCGTCCGCGAAATTTAAGACATGCCTAGGACCTCAATATCATCTAGTCCTCACATCAATCCTTAGGATCACTATACCGATCCTTCCTGGTTCTCATATCGAACCATATAGTTTTAAAGCAACTACTACCCAGGGCGCCCATACACCCCGTATTCGAGTTTCCACTCGTAAAATCATGATCAGGCTCCATTAGCCTCAAATCATAACATAACCCTCAGCAATAAGATCTATTACAACATACTAAATATATAAAAGTTTAAAATTTCCCAATGGTAGAACTCTCCTCAATTCCTGACACTAGCCACCTTCGTGCGGGGGAGGTCTCGCAAGCGAAATCCAAACAGGGAACCCTCCCAATACACTACTGTGTAGCTAGGTCGGGGATTGAGATTAGTTGAACCAGGGTTAAGGTTTTATAAAAAGAAAGATTTCCATATTTTTAGATATCGCCCGAGGGCCTATACAATAATACGATATAAATATATTCCCCGTCTTTCGACACGCCAAACAAACACCTTATGTTTAGGACACAAGGCCTCAACAAATACAATACTCTAGCCAATACCTAGTTCTCAAAACTAGCGCATCTATGAGCTAAACTATCCTCCCCTCATAAATCTACCAAACTCTGAACCTCTCAGTTATGAAATTCCTATACATCATATCAACACTTATATGTAAAAATAAGTTCTTCCCTCAATGGGATACTTCCCTACGATTTCGTTACGAGGTGTAACATCTCCAAAGATGCCATATAAAGGCCACACTTGCTCACTTCCTCCTCTAGGAAAATTTCATACACCCTAGCGGTGTAGTGGCTAGCTACTCATCACACCTCACACGCGACGTTCCTAATATCGCACAAGCGTAACTTAAACCCAAAGAAAGGTATTATACCTTACATTTCCGTAACTCAAGGGTTTCCCCTTGTCCTAGAATCTCAACTCAGGGTCCTCAACTTCTTCTAGGACAATCATTATCCCTAAGCCTATTTCTTCACAAGAGAAACATCTTCCTCAAAACCCTTCCTAACCATTTTGAAGGGCAAGGCGCGATTGCAACTGTCGAAAACTCCCTCCGTCCTACACAACGAAACTGAGTCTCCAAAGGCATTCTCCCTCATCTTAGAAGGTGATACTCCTGATATTGGGATAACTACACCAACCTCACCTCGGTAAGAGTCACCAACATTAGGTTTCCCAACGAAGGTTAACAGATTCTCAATCTAAACCTCTCAAGGACTACACTACATGCCTCTCCTCGGGTTTACCTTACTAGGACCAAGATTCGCCATTCGAGTAAATTTCCTTTCTTACTCGACTGCCGATAAATCACCTCGAACCACTGCTAGAAATCTCCTCAATAACTCCCCCGAAACCGGGGAAAACAAATACCCCCGATTAAAGCGTACCCAAAATATACTATTGGTATGGTACTTCTAATCTTATCCTTTCCTAGACGACAAAATCTAGGCGACGTCTGAAACGAAACAAGAGCAACTGTTATCAGAACGCCAATCAAGTGAATATACTTCACAGAAGAAAACAACGCAGTGAACACAACAGTCCTATTTATAGGGCTTTATGTCAAGAACGTTAACGGAAGAATCCATAACTCGCACAGATCCTAAGGACTCTAGAACCTGATGCTCTGATACCATCTGTCACAACCCACCTAAAATAATAACGGGTGGCCATCCCTATACTATATTAAATCAGGAGTTTCAGATGGTCCAGTCTCAACATCAACTGTCGGTACTATACAATATAGGACTAACTACCCGAAATCACATAAGCGGGATATGAAAATTTAAATAGAATGTGCAACAACCAACCAACTAACACTACTAATGAAGAAAAGTAAGATGCATACAAGAACTATGGTAAATAAAATGAAATGAATAACTACAATAGGATGTACTATACAAGTAGACCCGAATAAGCTGTCGGGTCACAGCCAATACAATAACTGAAATGGAATAAATATAAACATGTATATAAATATCCCTTGGGTACAAACCCGATATACAACTTGAATCCTACCTAGAATTTTAAAGAAGTAGGAAGCGGCTACATGAAACATCCCGCAACAGTCCGCACCTGTCACGGCTCCCAAGACTCTGGATAGAAAGTCATCCGGCATCCATGCGGTAGGATACCTGTGGTAAGATATATATATACAAGGAGGAGAGAAAAGTAAACGGGTCAGAGCCCCGAATGTGAAAAATATTTAGCAAGTGTGTTAACCGTGCATAATAATTATCGGTGCACTTATTTCATAATTAAAGTGAGACTGCACTCTCGTGAAACCTCAACTCACCTCTCATCTAAAGGCGCACACCTATTTGCGTCCTCAAGTTTTAGTTAAATTACCCCCAATGTTATTAGGACAACCTAACTTATCATAGGCCTAGACTATACCCACGAGAGCTACTTTCCCGACAAAATCTAAGGATCCACCCTTTCTAATCCTACTAGATTATGATTACAACAATTATGCCATAAAAGGCTTAATGGATTCCGATTTATAATTACATGAATTATAATTCTTAATACGTTACCCCTATATATATATATATACATATATATATATATATATATATATACATATATATAGGCTAAAATATAAGAATTTATTTTCTTAATATCAAGCACATGGAATATTGGCAAAACCTCTCTCTAATCTCAAAATTGTGCTACGTTTCGTGCGTGGGGAGTCTCGCAAAGAGAAATCCAAACAAGGAACCGCCCCGTTACACTACTCCTGACAAGGTCAAGACCAGAGATCCGAGATGCCACAGATAGAATTACTTCTCCCAAATCTCGACATGGCGCTGCGTTTCGTGCTTGAGGCGTCTCGCAAAGCGAAATCCAAATAAAGAACCACCTCGTTACACTACTCCTGGACAATGTCGATCCTAGAGATCCATAATCCTTAACATATAATTTAATACTACCATTACTGCTAAACCTTTAAACTATAATGTGAAAACAACTAAAAATCTCCAATAAAATCCTTGGGATGATGTAACCGAAGTATTCCTCAAATACGATACATCAACCCCCATTAAATCTGGTACACCATAATCATCCAAGATGTACCCCACAGAAATACCATATCCTTTCATCTAGGATATATAAATATATATTATATATATAGGTATTTTATTCTCACCATATATATATATACATGCCATCATCCAAACCCATGACCAAGTGTACATACCATATATGATGTACAAAGGCCATGCACATATAATACCCGGCTAATTATATAGCTCCGATAAAACTGCATCAATGCTATCATCTTCCCAGAGTCCGGCTCACGTAACAACTGGGGACCACCTGGTGGGGATCAAAGACACCCACCTCGTGGTGACTCACACACACGACGTCCCGGGAAGCGGTCATAGTTCCAACCGGCAATGAGACGAAACATACCCACCACGTCTCATCCCAAAATATATATCTATATCGTATAATAACACAAGGGACGACTATGACCCAGGGAATATCCACACCCTACTCTATATGCCAGGATGCTCACCCTCTGCGCGGAAACTTCCCAATGATAGCATGAGCGGGGTATGCTTAACCACATAAGTATATATATCGCTCACATACGCAATATACATACATCCATATGATCCCATCATATGATCCAATATGATAAACCATCATATAGGGTTTAAATATCCATACCATGTATGTCCACAACATAAATATATCCATATATTCACATTCATACATAGATATATGTACATATATTCACACATCGCTATATCAATATATATACAAACTAATTCTCGTTCATATGTATAAGATATATAAACCCGGCTATAAGTATACATAATCCTCAATATACAAGCCGTCACCACAATTTCCATTAAATGTACCTCGATATGTGAATACAATCCCTCACTTGAAACATATTCAATCATTTCTCCTATGATGAATAGTCTCCCAAAACCATATGTATATATCTATACATATATATTCAACATTAGGGTTATCACCCAAGAGTTTGTGTAGGAATCCATCACTACACATTTCATCCATATCCAAAAGTACATAATTACCTTAGTACTATTTAACCATAGGCACACACATGACTTAATAGTCTAAAACCTCAATTTATTCCAACCTCATTTCAAGTATTGGAATCTCAGTGGTCATATCCCCATGATTACGTGTAATTTAATCCTACTAGAATTTATGCTACCGCTTATTCTAGTCGATAGTACGATCCCAAAGCGTTCTCAATGTCACCTATGGTTCGAATAAGTCTCGGTAACCCTTACTCCTATTGAGTTATCAATTGTTCCTTAGACTAAACATTTCTATCTAAGGATATGAGACCCCTTACTCATAAAGAGTAGGCAACCACTCTCTTCCATTTGGCCCCAAATTATATCTTAACCATATCCTATCCTTATAAGGATTTGACATAAATGTCGGCCTAGAAATTTCACAACATACATGGATATTTCTTATCCAATGATTCCAAGAAGTTCCCACTATCGGATACTAAGTGAGAGACCCCCTATAAGTCACCAAAAGATATCTCTTACTTTATAAGAGAGAACCCCAAATCAACAAACCCAACCAAAAAGGGCTAGAAGTCATCTTAGGAAACCCATAAAACAACCCATTAAGGAAGCCCCTAAGAATAAACTCCAAAAGAAAAGGGGGAGGAGAAATCCAAGTTTTGGGCTAAAAACAGGGGACCGGTCGACCGGTCCCAGACCCCCGGTCGACCGCGGGTCCATATTTTGCCTACAAAGAAATGCAGTAGGCTTTTCCCTTAAGGCGCGGTCGACCGGTCCCCAGACCGCGGTCGACCGGCCATACCAGTTAAGCTGGCCGATTTCCCTTTTTCAGCAAACCCACGAAATTAATACCCAAATATCATCACCAAGCCCCCAAATATTTAACCCAATAATGTTATTAACAAGAAAACCCATCCTACATCTCATCCCAACCATTTATATGTGATTAAACCATAGAATAACATTGATTTCAAGATTTAAACCCAAAAATCTAAGTTTTGGTATTTATACCCAAAAATCCATTTCTTTACCCCATAAATTATGAAATGAAATACACAAATAGCTATTTATCAAGATTAAACACTTGCCTCAGATTTGTAGAGGTTGGATCGTCCTCGATGTCGCGGTTGGGCCGGAAATCCCCAAGCTTTTCTTCCTCTCTCTCTTCCTTTCTTCTTCTTTCCTTTCTTCCTCTCTCTCTAGGGATTTTTCCCCTTTCTCTCAAATGAGAAATGGCTTAATCCGTAAGCCTCCAAATCCTTTAAAACAAAATCCCAATTTTAAATGTTAATACACACTTTAAATGACTCGTTTACTCCAATTCAAGTCAAAATAGCTTAAAAACATTCCGGAGCCGAAATAAGACCCAATGACAGTCATTTTGACTATCTCGAACCTTCCGGGATCGATGGTACCCGCAATAATATCATCTGAAATACTTTAAAATATTCTCTATTTTTGGGCCTCAATTCCCAAATTTTGAAATTCTCCAATTTAATTAAATTTTATTTTCCCAAAATTTAATTTCTCAGTCTCCAAAAATCGAGGGTTGTTACAAACTTCCCATCTAATTTTAATGAGATATCAACCTCATTCAAACCTCCTTTGTCCCATATACGAAATATCATAAATCAACCTCTATTAATACACATCAAGCTTTTAAACCTGCAACCCCAACATCATCATATTCATAACTAATCATAGATTTATGATTCTAAATGATTTCCACAACGAATTAAGATCCAATCATCAAATCAACTTACATACGAATATAAATCCTAAACACGACATAATCATACATCAAAATGATCGAAATTAATGTTTCCAATAAAATCCCCAATTAAGTCAGATTACAAAACCCAACAATAGTTTGATTCATTAACCCAACTAAAGTGAATACGAAAAGTGATTAAGATAGAGGATTAAATCTCTAAACTTGCTTCTAAATATCAAATCAATTACATGACGATGAAAGAATAAACAAGTTATAGATTATATACTGATAAAGCAAGAGATTTCTTGCCTAAATGGTAGGAACGAGTTATTCCTCCTCTTGATCCCTTGTTCTTCCTCATCAAAGCTCTTACCAAGTTCTCTCAAATTTTTAGGCAACTAAGGTTTGTTCAAACTAGTTCAAAGCTTATCCAAAGGTATACCTACCCCATATGACCAACCCAAAGTACTAAAAATGCACATTCGAGCCTCTGTGACACTCTAAAGTCTATTCCAAATAGTAATACTTCACAATACATGACAATACCTTACGACGTAAATAAAATATACACTTAATTATTATACGTGTAACACACAGTCCAATATCATTTAATTAATATCGATAATTAATTCATTAAGCCACGTGGTACAAAAATCACTTCACATGAAATTTTAATCATCTAAATTATTCAATTTATTATTACTAAATCACACCATCTATATACTACTATAAAATGCTATACAAACCAAAAACAAAAAATAATGTTCCTCATCATAGGTTCATCCATGTGGCACTATAAAATGAAAGGCAACTGAAAGATTCAACCCCACACTTTCTCTCCAAGGAGTTGAACCATCATTTATACTCAGCTCTATTCATTGCACCAACTTTTATGATAGAAACCGTCGAATCTGTTCACCTTCTATGTGTTTACCCATTTATATTTTTCTCTATCTGAAAAGCCACATCAGTTAAACGTCTTGTTGTAGACGTTTTCCCACGTGATACGCATTCCATCAACTCAGTCAATTCCAAACCCTTGCATCTCGGCATCACCATTTTGGTCCCTACTTAGCTGAGTCAAAGTTGTTAGCGAGAAAAAAATCTATGTTGGGCAATAGTCTGAATAGGTGGTCTGTAGAATATAGTGCGTGGATTAATATGTTATCGTAGAGGTTGGGGTTGGGTTCGAGAGTTGGTGGAGGCGGTGGATGGGGAAGGGGAATTCAGAGTGGAGGTAAAGAGAGGAGGAAGTGAGGCCGCCTTGGGAGAGGGGGAGCTGAGAGGAGAGGACGAGTTGGAGGCAGAGTTAGGTTTTGCCACAATCGTTCTCCGACACAATTTTGGTCACGGAATTGCAGGGAACGCCACCGTCGAGTGTGCAGTCTAGGATGGGAAAACTAGTGCTGCACTTTTGACTGCTCACGGGATGTTCAGCTAGATTTTCGGGTTTCATCACTCAAAGAGGTAGACGTTCTCAAGATTACAATCTTTTTCCAGGTTCAACTAGATTTCGAGCTTCATCACTCAAAGTTGTTAGGTGTTTACACAAATATAGATATTATCATTCATAGTTGTTAGTATTTCAAAGAGGTCATCTCATGTAATAGTGGATCTATAAATAGAGACGTTGTACAACAAATACGAATCAATAAAACTAATTATATTCATTTCCTTATTTTATGATAATCTACAAGTCCACCCCCATTTCCCTTCTTTTTATTCTTTATTATTTATTATTGAATCAAAAGCGTTTTAGACCTCTCCAAATCCTATCCATTTCATCATCTTCCTAGAAAGCACAATATGTGAACCCTTATCTGTTGTTGTCAGTTTTTGGTGAGAATCGACCTTTTTTTTGTATCTGCTAATGCATCCAGCAGTAACCCAACCATATGGGCCCTTTCAGTTTTATTGGGGCCAATTGATAATCAAAAATTTTATTTGGACTGAATTTTTGACATAAAAATTCAAGACACAAGAATGTGCCAAGTTCTGTTGGTTGGTTTTAGAGGTCCACACCAGTGGGATCCAAAAACCAATGAATATGAGACCAACACATCATTCGATCTCTAAAAATTCGATAAAAACGCCGGTTAGAATAGAATTGTTCATTGATAATATGATATCAAATACGTTTTTTCCTTTTTGAACATAGTTGTTTCTGTCATCAGTTTTTGGTGAGAACCGTCATCCAAAAAACACAATATCTATTTCACCCTCTTCCTCAAGAATTGAATTTTTTTTGTGATAATCAGGAATTGGCTTTTATTCTATTGTAGTAGTATACATTTCTATTATAGTGGTATAATTTTTTTTTGAATGTCCGATGGGAGGCAGAAATGGGTTACACAACTATTAGTGTAATTTTAAGTGTATGGAGGTTTGTTGAAATGAGGATTGAGATATTACTTATGAAAATTCTTGGTACCTTAAATATTATTTTTGTGGGATAGTCCCATGGGTGAATTTACATTTTGTTAAATGTATTATACATGCCTTTATCCGTGTTATATAATTTGTTTATCTATCCGGACTCTGATTATTTGTGTTATTTGAACATTTATATTCTCCTATTTATTTATTTTTTTATTTCCCTTTTATGAAAAAATTGGATGCTATATTCATAGGTGGACTGTGTCAAGTTTATGTGACAGTAGATGGTTGTGTATTTGATTATGATTTGGTAGTTAACTTATTTTTTTATGTTTATGTAATGCTATCTTAGATAATGTTAGTTACTTAGTTGATGATGTGTCGGTACAAATGTTGTAATAGTGGCTGAGTAGTAGGGTCATTGTTTTATAAGTAGTGATAATACTCAATGTAGTTGCTTTATATATATTTTGTTTCATGCGAAGTTTGGGCATTAGCTTGAAACTTCTGTAATGAAAATTTTCTATTGTTTACTTGCGGTGGTATGTGTAATAATAGTTTTTTTATAATAAATCTATAAGACATTATATCACAAGAACTATAATGCGTTCATAGCTTTCTTTTCCTCAATACATTAGAGAAATTCATGATTTCACCTTGAAAAGTATGTATATATATATATATATATATATATATGGAGATCGTGTTGAATGTGAATTTTCTTTTGTGCGTGGTAGTGGAAATCGAAGGAGGTTTTCTTCTTTCACATTCTTTTTTGTCTAGCGTATTATGAAAATGTAGTAGCTAGATGGTCATGTGATCAACTTGCGTATATTGTTGTAATGATTTTTTAATGCGCCTTTTTTTATATTACAATATTTTATACCGTTACAAGTTATTATTTGTCATTGTTTATTCTTACAATTGCTGGGAATCTTGATGAAACGGTAAACAATTTGACGTGTGGAATGACGATCACAATTGCTTAGCCCGCGCATCAAGCGGGTTTACACCTTATTAATAATTAATCATGTTTATTAATTTATTTCTCAATTAATAAATAATATACAAAAATAAGGGGAATTACATTATTTTCCACTAATATTTGAATTCATTCCTAGAGATTCACGTAAGCATAATGTCTCAAAGTAAACCGCACAAACACCATAGGCTTATATTGTAACTCCCCGATCCGGATTTGAGGTTCACCCATGGATCAACCCGATCTGGTCCAGCTGTGTTAAGTGTGGAGTGAAGTGAAATAACCTAGATAATGTTTATAGTCTATTTTTATCAATTATATTTACTGGGTAAGCATGCAGTTCCATTTTTTAGGCATACAATTAAATTAATAACAAGTTCAGAAATCTTTAGGCAATATCCTACGGTTCGTTTAATCAAAGATACTAGCATAAATAGTAAGAAACACTTACCAGTAAAATACTCTCAAAAGATGGAATATAGACTAATTTACCGTAACAAAGGGAACAGAGTAAGCCAATGGCCAATGGGGTTCCCAATACTAATGCAATATTGAAAGGAATGACAGAATGAACGGATGCAATATCATACATTAACTCAAATGTACATAAAATACCTACAAAATGTATACATTAGCCATGCTTTATGCAAAAATATTTCCTTTAATTTGGGTTAAAATCTATTAACCTTTACATTCTATACTTTACCATTCTTTTACAAAAATGTTCCTTTATACATTAATCACCTTATAATTAGTTATCACAATACTAAGCACTTCGAACATATCCATTTATTAAGTCATTTTATTTACCAAAGTTATGCACTTTATTTACCGTTTTTAACCTGTGGGTACTTATTTTTTTGAGTATTACGGACTCAGTATCGTTTCATCTTTTAAGACTTTACCCTTATCATTTTATGCAAAATATATTAAGTTTTAAGGACCTTAATTAAATTCACACTAATTTAGGATCACACGGTATTTTATACAAAAAGTGTGGATTTTTTATACCATTTTGTAAACTTTATAATTTCAAGGCAAAATGTAATCAATACATTTTAGGGATTGTTTTGCAATTAAATAACCTTAGGGACTATTTTATAATCATTCTAATATTTTCTCAATATTTCAAGTTTAACACTTTAGACTAGCTTTTTACGCATATTAATACATATTCATGGTGTTTAACTCATACTCATTTGCATGTATAATATTAATAAAAATATGCCATTTTGGGTTTTAACATAAACTTTCTTTGAAAATATTTAGAAATATTTTCATGAAATCAAACAACTAATATCATGAATATTCTGTCCCAAAATTATTTTTTGCCTAGATAAATGAATTATTCACATGAAATAACAATCTCTTGTCCCACAAATAACATGTATATAACACATTGGTAAACTACACCAAACTCCCCCTAAACTATTGATTTTTTACACCCAACCTTTTTTTATAAAAATGAAGTTGATAAAACATGATTTTATGCATGAAAAATGTTTAAAGTTTGTTAAAAATGGGTTGGGTGTAAAGTCGCAATTGTTTAGAGGGGTTGGTGTAATTTAACCTAAAAATATATATACATAAATAAGTAGGATGTCAAATAAGAATAAATATATACAATATATACTCTAAATATGCATAAGTTTCATATAAAAATTACTTATATATAAAACTTCACCTTAAATGAAGAAATCCTCTAAAAAGTGGTATAGAAAATGTGCTCTAAGACTCCAAGAAAAATACTCCCAATAATACTCCAGAAAAATACTCGCGGGTGTTCCAAAATAAACCCTCCCAACACCTCCAAAACACCCCCAACAACATCTCCAAAAATACTCACGGGTCTAATACACTCGTTTAAGGTTAAAAATATACAAGGAATCAAGTTATTTTATGGTATAAATAAAATGGTGAATTTTGGGACTGACTAAAATTTTTGTGAGAGGGAAAATATTTTCTCTTTGTTCTATCCAATTATTCCCTATTTTTCTTATGCAAATTGTGCAAGGAGTAGGGGTGGTAAACGGACGGATACGGATCGGATACCATGTTTTCCATATCCGTATCCCCTATCTGAATGTACTATCCATATCCATATCCGCCCGGATAGTTAAAATAACTATTCATATCCGTATCCGCTCGGATACCTCGGATTCGAATAATATCCGTATCCGTTTACATTATTTAGCCATCGCAAAAAATAACAATTAAAATATCCAATCCAATGAAATCCAATCCAATCCAAACAAATATGTAACAAAATTACTGTCTCCTAACATCAACAATTATGGATTCCATAATAATAGTGTCATTCTATAATGATAATATGTCTTAAAGTCATCCATACTTTACAACCATATAAGCTTAAGGACATAAAAAAATAGCAGTCACATTCCATGACAGTAGAAATAAATATGCATCTTTTAGATTAATCAAATTTATTGAGAATGATAACCTCATGGACATTTTATCTTCAATACATACTGATATGTTTATTTTAATAAGTATACATTTTTATTTTGTATATAATATACATGTTGTTAACTTCAGTTCTCATTACAATCAAAACCATCTCTTTACTTTTATGTTTATCTTTTACATTCTATTATGTTTCTCTCTTACATTCTTTTCTGTTTCTCTCTTACATTTATTTATAATTAAGGAAACTAACGAACAACCATATGTGAGTTTTTTTTCTCTTGTTTTGTATGAAGGAGAAATGAAACGAAGTTATTTTTTTTTTAAGTAGAGTAAATGTTCTTTTGTTAGTGTAGTTTGTGTGTGATAAGGTGTATTGTAATTTTAGTGTAACTTCATGATAATATACCCAATAAAATAATAATACATGATATTTTATAATATACCCAATAATAACTTAGGGTGTTTTGGTTTTGAGTGGAGTATGTGTTTATTTTGTTTTGGGAATAAACGATTAAGATTTTTTTTATTATTTTATTAATAATACTAATGTTAATATTATTAGTAATATTTTAACATATGTTTGACGGATACGGATATCCGGTAAAACGGATATCTGATAAAATGGATACTCCGCATCGGATACGGATTATCCGTGTCGGATACTAGTACTATCCGTATCCGTTTTCTCGGATATTTTTAAAGAGTATCCATATTCGTATCCGTTTCCATATTTTCGGATAAATATTGGGAAATTCGAATTCGAATATCGGACGGATGCGGATTTTTGAATATCCGTTTACAGCCCTAGCAAGGAGTATAGATAAGGCCGACGACATTTTAAGAGACACGTTTTGACTTGCTGAGATTTTCTAGATGCCATGTTTCGTTCAACGAATGAACCAATCATATTTCCCTTCCTATCTATTTTCTTATTATTTAAAGCTTTTCACTACAGCTTAATCATTATAAAAAAACTCCGCCCACTTTAATGGACTAATAGAGCTACAACGCCTACAACTTTAGACCATAAAAAGACAAAACACATATAAAATGGGTTAGGGGTGGGGTGGGTGGGTGGGGGGGTTAATTGATGGCAATGCTGGAACTTTTTTTATATATACTTAAGCCACCTACAAGTAGCAATTCAATCCATTTTCATCTCATTTTTTGACTCCACATGAGTACATACTCAATTCCTCAAATCCTATTCTCCATTTTCTTTCACATGGTTGTAGCTTATAAAGCCAAAATCACTAACACCACATTGTATCTCCTACAGCTAGACTATATATATGTGTGTGTATATATATATGTATATATATACACATACACACAACTAACTCTTTAAATTACACTAAATTTATACCCCAAATACATGTTTTTAAATAACGTTTGTACCCACTAATAACAAAAATAATTCTTTTTCCTAAAATATTCTTTTTTTTAACCGCCAATATTTGTCAATAAAATAAGGTTCGTACCTCATGCATAAAAATAACCTTAAAAACATGTATGCGGCACTCATTATATGTTATTAACACAATACGAGTGGTTCACGTAGTTTTATTTTGTCATTTAAGGTCAATTGTCATTTTTGCCCATTTATTTGTGCGTCGTGCATGCACCAAGCCAAGATTGAACACGACATGCAAATTAGTATTTGTTATATTCATCCTTCGTATAATACATATAAATTCTTTCATGCAAACTTTTGCATGAAGCGTTCCCTTAAAAAATATAAATTCTTGCATGCGAACTTTTGCCCTTAAAACATAAATTATCATTTTTAATACTTGTGCGACCCATGGAGTGCAACACATGTAATTTTTTTACTTAAAACTTTCGTTCGAGAAAGATATTTAACAATTAATTTTTGTATTAAAATCACTGGTATTACATATACACAACTAGACCGAACCTATATCACCATGATATAAAAAAATAAGGCTCACATACGCCTATATATATGTGTGTGTGTGCACACACACACACACACACACACACACACACACATACATATATACAAGGTATAATCATAAAGTAAAGACATGTCCTATAACTTATTACTCATGACTCGACTCTTCATGCGATTGCCTCACCAATACTACTGGTGGTACGAACGTTCCTTGGTGCTCCCGATGTTGAAATTAGTTGGCCTTGCTGGCCCAAAGTATTGGAATATTTAGTTGCTCGATACTCTATTTCTCTACATAAGTAATGTAGAAAGTAATAAACTTAAAGTCCTAGTGCGCAACTGTCTCTTAACTCTCGACCCTTACTAAGTTTCATGCGTGGGACGTCTCGCAAGATAAATCCAAACAATGAACCCTCCCTATACACTATTACTTACCTTAGTCGACTATTAAGATCCGTTAGCCCAAGACCAAACATGTAACAATATCATGTCCGTACAAATCGAATGTTTATCATGAGGTAACTCCTAATTTTGACTATTCAAACAAAAGGCTAACCTATTCCAAGAGTGATACCAAATTTCTCTTGGTTTAATCGATCCAACAATCACTCAATAACATCATGGTTTTCCAAAACAACCGATAGAGCATACTCTTGCCATCGTGAATCCAATAGAGTGTTTCAGCTACTCATTTACATCCGAACATCTAACCGATATAATAAGGACCTACTATAACCAATTACCTTGTGCTAATACCACACATAATCATACACTATTTCATGTAACCGAGGCCATCCCTAGCCATATATTTTTCTAAATAACTCAATTATTCACATTATAAATGCTTCCCATCATGCATATCCTGATACACTAAGATAAATTCATCATTGGCTAACTAACCACAAATCCATCCTATAAAGTATGCAACCACTAACATATAACCCCTTTATGTACTCCGAACTTAATAGTTATATCTAGTTGTCACACTCACGCCATATGCCAAAATCATTATCATCATATCCACTATGTGAATCCACGTTTGGGCATTGCCACTGCCCAATAATAACATAACAAAGCACAGAGAGTGCTCACGCAACCCATAAACCTCTAGGGCCTTCCTATAATTCATAAATAAGTAACTCAACACAGGTGACTCTCATATGTCCACAACTATCAAAATATATGGGGAACACACATATAATTTAATCATACTCAACAAATTACATACTCACTTCCATATAGGATGGTGTCACTCACCACCAAAGCCATATCCTAGTCTACACTAAAACCATAACCATGAGATTGCATCATTGGCCAATCCACACATATAGAGATACTTTTGGCAAAATAACTATGCCCAAACAAAATACATCATCGTACAATGTATATATATATATATATATATATATATATATATATTGTGAATTATGTGCTTTATTATACACATCCGGGCACTCTCCAACTACCTGCCCATACACTAAATGTCATAAAATGATAAACACAATTCGCCTTAGGAGCTCTCTCTCATGTCTCAACTCGTTATCTCGTAACATCTCCTCCATTTCCCCCATTGTCTTTAATCGGGGTACTTTCGATCTTACACTCGTAATTATGATCCTCAACTGAAACATGCTCTTCCCTTGAGAATTTTAGAACTTAATAATTCCAAAACCATATACATAAATAATGAATCCTCAATACTCTCACAAAATGTAGGCTAACCCATTTTCACACTAACATCTCATTGAGTCCTCCTGACTCAAACAACGATAACATCAATCCTCTCATTTTCATATTCCACCTGTTTCGGTGTGCAAATATATCATTCCTAGCTAGCTCCATCTCATTCTCCTTAACCACGCAATGACCTTATTTTTAGGTAAAATTGCTCACATTATCATCACCCCTAATCATATGTAGATTTAAGAGTATAGATCAATCTTGCTTGTCGGAGCAAAACACAATTATACTTTCTCATGGGAAAATAACCACACATAAACTCGTCATCACAATCTTCTTTTTTTTATTAAAATGCAGTTATCCATTGCCCCCTTCTCTTAGGTGCACAAAATCTTATAAATGCATTCTACTAGCCTCAATTGCTATCCGCACCCATATCAACATATGTAAAACCCAAATTTGTAATAGGCTCCTTAAAACTCAACTTATTTAATGTCTCCAAATTTGGCTCAATTCAAAGTACATACCATCCTTGGGCCTGCGAAAATCTCTCAGTTTCAGACCTCCCCCCAAACATGATAACCCCCATAATCATCCTCACAATTGTGGCGAACGCCTTTGTCCAACTACTCATACTATCCTTGACCACTAATTCACAACGGTCTTCATTATCATGCTCCTCTATGCTCAAATACTCCTCAAGTTTTTCTAATACGCATACAACAATGAACGACACCTACAAACGCATCATCGCGACACCAAAGTACAAAACCTTATGACATGATCTAAACACATCACATAATGCTCAATATAAAATGGAATAGACGCAACACAAATCCTAAAAACACTAGAACATGGATGCTCTAATACCAATAGTAACACCTCCTATTTTTTGTGTCCAGATGATCAATATAACACGTCAAATATAGGGTGACTATAATCAATTTATATCATTCCCAGCATCAATGTAAAATAGAAATGACATTAAATAAAAATCATCCACAACATAAGATATATGAATGATAATAGAAATATCTGAATAGAAATAAAATGAAACTCTAATAAAGTGAATAAACTATAACAAATCTCCTTTATACAAAAGTCTCAACTAAAAATGCAAATGCAACTGTAACCACTTCTGATAAAAACTTCTGAATACAAGTGACTACTAAAATGAAACAACAAATCATACTCTAAGGATGCTAAAATTAATCTTCAACTAATAAAGTCTATTGCTCAACCCTTCATATAACGATAATAATACCTCGGGGGGGGGGGGGGGGGGGATGAGTTTTATATATTTGTGTTAATGCCCTAAAGTTGCAAGAAATAACTTACAATATCAAAACAGTAATAGTCGTGTGACTCATTTATGATAAACATGCCAACCTGTCAATACTCACGTGTAAGAGATACCTCATCCCTCATCATAAGTGAAATACTACATGAGTGTCCCAACCCAAGGCATCATTAATATTAACAAGTCTCTATCACTAGACTAGCAAGTACCATCACATATCGAAATACTAATATGGGATTGAACTAACTACTCATGTACACAATGTTATATTTCCTCTTGATACTCATGATCCATATATAATCCTTAAGATACTCATATATACTCATTAAGATACTCATTAATATACTCATGGTCCCATATATACTCATTAAGATAGTCACGATCCCATAATGCTACATTTCCTATGTCTTAACATCTTTTAATTAAACATGTCTATCACTAAACTATAACATATTCACACAATATGATCCCGAACCAACCCCCACTAATGTCACCCATACAATAAGATATACATAATCTCATAAAAAAACACAAAAATCTGACATAGGGCTTTCAATCGAAGTTTCCACATGAAAGTGTCTACCTTCAGGGGACCTTCTCGTGATTCTATCGGTAAACCCATATGAGTCCCTCACCTAATGGATTTGGAATAATACACACATAGATAAAAGGAAAGATCCCTATGAGGAGCCAATCTTAACACCTGATCAAGTGAGCACCAAAATACAAGAGCAAATCCAGAGGACATCGACCAACATCATTATTTAGGAACTGCTGGATGCTTCTCGTGAACATATAACAACCACCATTCAACATCTCTCCCATGCATCGGTACCCTCAAATCTATCTTCAACATATTTGTTAACAACCATTGACTAGAGAACCATTCAATACCTCATTATCTTGTTAGACTAAGAACTACTTATGCAAGGTCACATTAATAAATTATCATCACAAATAAATACTAAGGTACATGACTAGATAGTCATTAGTCCTAATAGACAATGGCTCCATCATTAATGTGTGCCAGTATGCATCGCCATCGTGTTGGGCTACTCTGTTATAGATTTTGACCCTTCCACCATGGCCATTAGGGCCCATGACAACACACGTCGGGAAGTGCCATGGGCATTAACCCTTAATCTCATAATAGAGCCCATAATATGTGATGTTGACTTCCAAGATATTGATGTCCCTACTAGCTTCAATATCTTACTCGAAAAGACTAGATCCACCCTGTGGGAGATCTATGTTCTCCCCTCTATGTGAAGTTGAGGTTACCATTTGACACACAGTCATCATTGTACAAGGAGATGATGGGTTAGCCATGTCAACTAGCACTATATGTCCATACTAGCCACTAATCATGATAACATAGACCTTTTCCTTAACGTATTTTGAGTGTTCCCACTAGTTCAAATAGCCTAGGAAGATCCCATTATACACAACACTCACGCTCAGATCATCTAAAAGATGGAATACATTCCCATACTTTGATTGGAAAAATTCAGTAAGGAATCTTGAGGGTTATATTTCCATATAATAAAAAGTCAAGGCATACCTAAGATACTTTACTAACGGTAAAATCTAAGAAGCAGATCCACATTACAATTTGAATGGAGACTTCCGTCTATAAGGAGAGAAATTACCCTACCAAAGACTACTCAAACCTTAGTGGTATGAATAGAAAAATATATTACTTTTGACATGGAATATAAAGAAAGGCTATACATTGACTAAAAAGAGATCCACCAACTCAGTCGTTATGATCTCAACACCGGTTAGGTTACAAAGACCAATAATGAAGTTATTGATCCCTTTCTTAGGACTACAAAGAAAACCATCGAGCCTCCCTAAGAGAAAAATAACAAGATCGAAAAATATGACTACCCACTACCAAGACTGAGGTCAATTACCAGCTCATCCAAATATCATTTTGATGATCTATATTGAGAATCCTGTTAGTATCATTACGAGAATATAGGAGCTATAATGCTTAACAATTGGAACTTTATCAATTTTGATAGGGCACCTATTTCATAACATCTTTTGAGTCCGTCTTACCGAAATTTGAGTGCTCTATATCCCCTGTCCTAAAGTATCCCCATATGAGGCTTACTTCTTTACCTTAATAAATCCAATCTTTCTTCTATTTGATGGCATAATAATATATGATTTCCAGTATTTTCCTTCATATGTTGTGCGTGATAATTCTGAACTGACTCATGATTCAAACATTGCACCTAATAATGATAACTTTGTGGATATAAAACACTTGTAAAAAATTGACCCAGATCAAATTAACTATATAACTCCGAATGAGGATGATACGATTACTGAAAACTTGGGTATGCTAGAAATCCCCCTAAACATTCAAATAGGGTCCGCCTTAAATAAATAAGAAGGAGCTCACCGGACTCCTTGACAACTTTTTTGACATATTTTCCCGTTCCTATGACGATAATCCATGTATTGGCCCCGAGATAGTGATGCACGAGATCCCCACTCATCTCGAGTATAGGATAATAAAAATTGACTCTGTAAGCTCAAACTCGAATTGTCCCTAAAGATTAAAGCGGCAGTATAAAAATAACTCAACATCAATTTCATTAGTAGAATATCCCACTTGTCTTGACAAATAATACCAATGCCCAGGGCTAATGAAAAAGTGTGCATGTTCATAGTGTTGGGGTTTTATTCTTAAAATCATGTAATGACATTCTTTTTATGTTTTAAATATATTGTTCTTTATATGTCGATTGATTGTACTTAGTAGAAATTTCACTGAGATGGGTTCAATTTGATTATAAGAGATAGGATTTTCAATTTTACTGCAATTGACAATTCACAACCTAGATAGGGAGTTGACATCCTATCGGCATGATTTCACGTATAATCCTAGTAGTTTATCTCAAGCTATGAAAACCTATCGGATGGTTCGAGAACTTGTATGGTAGTTCAAAAGCAGATCGTGATTAGTACATCCATAAATGTATTTAACAAGACCCCTCGCGAGATTTAAATATAAGGGTTGTCTTGATTAGACTTAGGTAACCTCACACCATTTGCAAAGGGTGAATATATTCTTAATCCCGAGAGCTATAAGGATTGGAATGCTTGCATAATTGTTGCTTTGATTGTTATATGCATGATTCGATTTAATCACGAGTCAATACATATGTGCAAGTTAGTCAACATTTTTGTGAGTAGGTCTGAGATCATAATTTGGAAGAATACGGATCTAAAAAAGATCATAGATTGCAATACCCCTTGATAGACTCGTAATATTTGTTTCCACTAATTAAACCTGATCATTGAATTATTTAATAATCCAATGGAGTAGCTAAAGAAGTTAAGTTTGAGAATCAAGGAATTAATTAGATGTTAGTTAAAATCCGTTAGTGGAAAATTGATTTGACCAAGCGAGTATTGAAAGCTTAATGAGGGGAATCACATTATGTACCACAATAAACTTTACAAATAAGACCTCATTATATCCGAGTGATTTTTGAGATAATTAAATTGGAGTGGAGTCATAATTATTTAGTGTAATTAATTATGATTAAACAAAGAAAGGAAATAAATTATAGGGTTGTAATTTGGGATTTTCGAATATTTATTTGGAAGGGAATTTAATGATTTGTCTTAGGTACCTAGTATAGTCCATATTCCCAAGTAGTTAGGCCTAAACTCTCTATAATACCGATTTAGCCCAAGCCCACAACTTATACTACTCTATATTAGTGTAATCTAGGTTTTAAGTTGCACATTCCTTATTAAAAGTTAGAGAGGTGAAAAGAAAACACTATTCACATTTTTGTGAATAGGCTTAGAGAGAGAGAGGTCCATTTGTCACTCAAATCCATGGATTTTCATCTCAAAAGATTCCCACACACCTACCTAACTTTCGGAGGATAATATAATAAAATATCTAAGAATTTCGTTAGACACAAGGAGGATTTAGGATGATTAAAATAGGTAAACTTTCATCACCAACAAATACCTTTCTACATATCAGATTTGAACCGGATACGCAAAGGTATTGTATTCATAATCTTAGGTTTGGTTTACAAACCTAGTTTATTTGTTTGTGATTTTCCTATTTCATAATCATTCGAAGATTATTGGGCTAAATTTTGTTCTTCTGCATATATGGATCCCCATCGATTGGTATCAGAGGCCATGTTGTAGAATGATCATATTTTAGTAAGACCCATGTTGTCCACACTCAAACCCTTGGTTGAATCGTCGAAATATATGCATGGATGTATGTATTTATGTACTAACCTGGTATTTTAGAACGTGTTTGATTATATTCCTTCCGTCACAGTGACATGATTGCATGTTATGTGAATGGATCCTACGTTGGTTTATTCAATTTGGTTGTAATAATTAGGATTTTATAATTATTATTTTTAATTGATGTACTGAAGGAGATTGTGAGAGGATATAATTTTATTTTTCCTATTCTGATTAGGTTTATATATGGAGGATTTCTATGGGTTCTGATCGATCTTAAAGACTTTTAATGGATGATTTGAGAGTGTTGCTAAAACTAGAGACAAAGAAATAAGAACAAAGAAGAAAACATAAATAAAGAAAAGAAAAGAAAAGAAAAAGGATTAGCGGCGCAAGCAAAAGGAAGATCCACTATAACGGCATGACCAAACTGCTAGGGCGAAGGTTATCACCCCTATAATGTTGGGATAGCCACGATAGTGACAAGGGAAAGCCGCAATCATGGGGGTTAGGGCCACGATCGTGGCTGTACTATGTGTGGTCGCGGGTTCGTTCCAACAAGCAATGAGAACTTTTTTAGGATTTCTGAATGGTTTATTTTTTCTTGGACTCTTCTTCAAAGGTTTGCTTCCAAGACAAGTTGCTTTGCATGAGTGTCCTCATTGTTAAAGGGAACTATTCAATGAAGGATTTTCAACCGTGGTGGAAAGGAGTAATTTTTTTCCTTTTATTTTATATTTTCAATTATTTATTTGCATGTCTACTTATTACATTTTGTTGCATGATTTCATGTGCTCATTAATTAGATAAATAGGGACACCTGATTTTGTGGACAATGTGGTTTATTATTTAGAGACCAACTTAGATCTCATTATTTCTTGAAAAATCCATTTTATTTATTCTTTTCTACATTGAATTTAATAGGGTAATTAATTTCAAGGTGTGAATTAGATTTAGATCTTCAATTTTTTTTATTTAAAAATGGTTTTATTTTTGAAAAAATAAAATACTGTGATCGAAAAATTTAATTTATGCAAGTAAATTAAAAAATTAGCAAGGATTTAATTCGCACTTTTAGAATTGAATATTTTGCTATAAAACCCTCAAAAGTTTTTAAATATTAAGTAGGAGAGGGGTTTTAACATAAATTCCGCAATCTCCATCGGTATTTTAAAATTGTGATGTGATTAATTCCTCATGTCATCTTGATTTAACCCCTATTGGATGTTTTAATCGTGGTATCAGATAAATTTTAAAATTCTTAAGTGATAGTTCATTGAAACTGAATGTGAGTGTGTTCGGTCCTCCCATGGAGGAAGTTCTACACGAGCGGGTTTAATTTCAACGAACAAACCGATGGTAAACACTCAAACACAACTAATGATACCCTCCCCATCAAAGTTACTGTCATTAGGTTTGGGACCAAAAGACTTAGACTATTCAATTATGTTGTAGAGAAGTTCCTAAACTGTCCAAAGTATATAATGGAAAGAAGAAAGCCTGTCTATTTCAAGATGAAGTGATTTAAGCCCCCATTAAGAAATCTCACCTTATAAAGAAACTACGATGTTTGACGGGAATTTATTTTTATCTGTCGATAGAGGGGTGCCAAATTAAGATTAAAAAAAAGTTAATTCTCACATGTATATTTTGAAATAAATTCCATTTTTAAAATTTATGATTCTTAGATTTTAAAACCACCTCTTGATTCGACCCACTTCCTTCAATCTCAAAGGACAACAAACTTACTGGCATGAACTATATATATAAGACTGGAAACCTAGACTAACTTTTGAGGACTATTAGTTTGTTTTGACTGAAACTTGCCCTACCAAGCTTAATGAGGGGCGCCTGAAAGGGATGTCTAAGTTTATCAGAGGTGGGAAAAGTATGATTAGATAGCGCGTTGCTATGTATTTGCCTCTATGTCTAATGTATTGCAACACCAACATCAACACGTATGAAGCGCTTATGACATGATTCTGAACCCGAGGGACATGCTTGAGGATCAGAGTCATGTCGTAAGGCTGGATGCTATGAGAAGGCAGGTTAATACCAAGATGCTAGATGTTACTCCCACACACGAGCACATTTTTAAGATGACGTCCATCTTAGGGGAACTGTAGGTGCTTGGATCTGAAATCAATGGGGAAAACCAGGTCCATTTTGTGCTTCGATGACTATCGGAGTCCTTTAAATAGTTTTGCCTAAACTATTCGATAAACAAGTTTGATTACTCTCAGGTGAAATGTTTTAAAGAACTCCAAGATGAAAAGATTATCACCAAGCACAAGGGTATGGTTCAGGTTATTGAGAAAATCCCATCTTGTTCTGTCCTGTAAGGTAGAAAGAAGAAGAATGGAAAGTCATAGGCACAACTTGTTGTTATTAAAACTACTTTTAAGCCTCATGTTTCAGGTAAAAAGCCGAAAGACAACTATTATATCTGTAAATGGTCTGGACATTAGAAGAAGCAGTGCCCTATCTTCTTACCAAGGAAGAATGGAAACGATAACTTCTCCTTAGTCATTAAGACATGTTTTATGGTGGAATCTACTGGTACCTAGTATGTAGATTCAGGATCGACTAATCATGTTTACAATTCTTTGTAGGGTTCCAAATAACTATGGAGCTTAGTGATGGAGAAATGTTTAGCTCATGGGCGATCATAACAACGTAGCAGTAGTAGTAATAGGAAATTTAGTTTTAAATTTTAGCGAAGATAAGAAGTTAATATTAGTAGATTGTTTTTATGTTCCAGGCATTAGGAAAAAATTGATTTATGTTTCTAAACTTATTTTGAATATATATTTGGTTTCTAAACTTATTTATGTTTCTAAAAAATTGATTTATGTTTCTAAACTTATTTTGAAAAAATTGTATAAGGCTTAGCTGGAGCGTAAGCATAATAAACTAATCCAAAATCTATGATCTGTATCATGGGAGAGTTAGGAATCATTTATTAGAGATTGGTATTACATCCAAATTATCTGGATCGGGTACTTTATAGAAAAAAGTGTAGCAAACAGATGAAATAAGACTCTTTTGGACATGGTTAGATCCATGATGACTTATTCGAATCTTCTGGATTTTTTTTGGTGTCATGCATTTGAGACGATTACTTATTTACTGAACTTAGTTCCTTATAAATCGGTCTTAATAACTCCCACATAACTGTGGAGTGGGTGCAATCATATTCTAGGTCATGTTTAGATTTGGGGTTGCTCGACACACGTGCTGTGAAAGGAGCTCGATAAGTTGGAATTGAAGACATACGTATGTCTCTTTGTAGGTTACCTGAAGGAACTAAAGGTGGTTTATTTATAATCCTAAGGACCAGAGGGTATTGGTCATCAACTCATGGTACTTAGAAGAAGATTATATGATAAACCAGAAGCCTAAGAACACGATTATCTTACAAAAGCTAAGAGGGAAATACCAATTAATTATTTTGAACCATTTATATAGGATGAGATACAACCTGATATAGTACATTACCTAGCGATAGTAGGAGTAATACAGATGATTAAGATACAAGTGTCACTTATACTGGACCACAAGTGGAGCCATTTTATCATGGGAGATTCAGGAATTAGCCTCATAGGTTAGTGTATTTGGGTGAACACTTCGGTTAAATACCTGGGGAACATGAATTGGATCCTAGTAACTACAACGAGGCACTCCATAACAAGGACTCTAAGCTTTGGATAAAGGTTATGAATACTGAGATGGATTCAATGTATTTGAATTATATTTAGGAACTTGTAAACTTTCCAAATGGAATAATTTGCATCAGATGCAAGTGTATCTAGTAGAATAAAAGATGGGTGTATGGGAAGGTGGAAACCTTCAAAGAAAGGCTTGTTGCAAAAGGGTTTAATAAAAAAAATGAGACCGACTATGAGGAAACCTTCTCGCTGGTAGCCATAACTAACTCTATCTGCATTATCTTATCCATTGTGATTCATATCGTTCTCGAGATTTATAAAATAGATGTTAAAAATGCATTCTTTAATGGTAGTCTTGATGAGTGCATCTATATGATGAAACCTGTGGGTTTCAAAGAAAGTGGCCAAGAAACCAAGGTGTGCAAGCTTAAGAAATCCACTTATAGAATTAAGAAAGCATCAAGTTATTCAAACATTCATTTTGATTAGGAAATCAAATCATTCGGTTTTAATCAATGTCTGGATGAAACTTATGTGTATAAAAAGCATGGCAACAAAGTGGTGGTATTTTCAAGTACTTTATGTGCATGATATTCTCCCAATCAAGAATAATGTGGGTGTTTTGTCTAGTATAAGATTGTGGTTATCTAGTCTGTTCGATATGAAGGGCTAATGAGAGGCCAATCACATCCTTAGGATAAAGCTCATGCATGATCAGAAAATAGGATGGCGGGCTTATTCCAAACTGCTTATATTAATAATGTTCTCACAAGGTTTAGCATGCAATATTACAAGAAAAGGTTTCGCCCTTTCGGGCATGAGATTTATTTATCTAAATCTCAGTGCCCTAGGACACCTAATCAGATAGAGAGGGTGGGCAATATACCTTATGCTTTGGAAGTGGGAAACTGTGACACCCCGCCCAAATAAATACCGGGTGATCAGTCATATATCAAATTTAAAACAGGAATCTCAGGGGTTCATTCTTAGCATCACTGTCAAAAACTTTTTAAAACTTTACTAACCACCTAGTATTCAAAAAGACTGATGTCAAATTTTATCTTTTTATTAAACAATTAAATATGCATGCTGAATAACAAATAAACCATACATCCAAACCATGAGTCTAAAACAGTACTAAATGACTAAATGACCTGCCGAATAAACAATCGGCTCAAAATCCCAATAATAATAATTCAATAAATGAATACATAAACCAAATACTGAGTCTAAAAGTAAAAGGGGAAACATGACCTGAATGAATCTACAACTGAGATAAGAATCCTACTCTAGGAATAAAGAAATGATACGTCTAAATAAAATCCTGCAACCATCCACAATGTTGCAGCTGCGTAACCCTGGAATTAATAAGTCAACTATGGCATCCCTGTGGCTGGACACCTGTTAATATACATATACATAGACAAGAGAGAAGGAGTACAAGAAACGGGTCAGAACCCGATTTATAAAAATGTTTAGCAAGCATTTTATTGCAATAAATGAAATGCGTAGTATATAATGTTCATAATTGCTTTTACGGCCCCACTCTCTTGAGGACAATCTCACCTCTCTTCTAAAGTGCACACCTATCGCATTCATTTATTCCGCCTAGCCATCTGACACACTTCTAACTAGGAAAAAGGCTTATCCTTCTAGTTACCCCTCGTAGTAGTATATCATATTTGATCTCAACAATTATCATTTTTAAAGAAGTGTTATCACACTAAAGTCAAGTATTTACTATTTACGTTTATATAAGATTTCACTATCTTAATAGTCTGTAATTATCTCATTGTAGATATACCATAAGCATACATATATATCCCTCACTATTATATATATGTATTAACACAATCTTAATAGCCTACAATTATCACATTGTAAGTATAACACAATTATACATATATATCCACCACCATTATATATAAATATACTAACACAGCACCCTAAGGATACACATATAGTGCATTGCATACTCTGCTATCATGTCCCGGTACGTCTCGTACTCAAACAAGGACTATCGGTTCAGAAATGTCCCACGAACCATATAAACAAATCACACATATTGGCGGCGAACATAGTTCACATACCTATGGGTCACGCACATACCTACGCTCCCATAGTCAGCGGACTTATCAACTCACAAATAAGTCTTTCACAGTCCTATGTTCTGAGATACAAGCCAAATATCCCCCCGAAGGTCACTCAGGATAAGACCGTCTCTACACAACCCCCCGCGATAGCAAGCAGCTAGGTATGTCATACACATAATAAAACAATCAAATAGGTATTCACGCACCCTATTAAAATATGAGGTATTCACACAACCTTTCATTGTTTTACGTATTCACACAACCTATCATTGTTTTAGGTATTCCCGTAACCTATTATCATTTTTCTATTGGATTATGTATTCCCATATTTATATATATAATTCACACATTCATATATATATACATATATTCCAATTATTACTAGTTCGCTCGTATTAAATACGATCCAATACAAAAATAGCTACATCCCACTATTTAATATAATTTATATAATTATATATCTCACCTCATATATACTTGATTAAGTTCATATTAGTCTCACAAAGTTCCCAACAATTTTTAGTTTCAATTCGGGAAAGTTTCATCACTAATTAAAACTCCAAGGGTATTTTAGACATTTCACAATATATGCCTCAGTAACGAAATTCCTAGTACTGCGTACTACTCTCCATTTGCTATGCATGGCCACAAACGGCACGTAAATCCGAATTCGTATGACAAAGTTATGCTCATTTAAAGTTGTGCTAAAAATCAAATAACTCGTTCCGTCTTCAAGGGTATTTTAGACCTTTCAATTTTTGTGTCTAATTAAAAATATTCCCAGGACAGCGTAATACTCTTCTCTATCTATGTGTGGCCGTTAACGGCACACTAATCCGAGTCCGTATGCCAAAAGTTAGGGCATTATAAAGATTCACCTCAAAGAAGATTTAAAAAAAACCTTTCTTAAAAAGTTTTCTCACATTCTGCCCAGATTAATAAATTGATGTTTTGAGGCATTTTGGAGCAGTTTTGGAGGAAGCGCGTGAGACAACAAAATGTAGAAAACGCGATTTTCTACAGGGTAGCGCGGACAGAATCTCCATTAAAGCTCCAAAACCTTCGATTATACCCAGATCTTTTACTCCAAAAACCTCCCAAGATTCATCCTAAATCCACCCAAACTTCATCATTAACAATTGCTTCCAACAATACCACTAATGGAGATTCAAAAACCAAGATCTAATCATGTTATTCACTTCTCAAATTAAGTTATAATCTCACTATTAACCCAATTTCTCACAAAGTTAAAAATCCCCTATCAATGGTTATTCTTCATCTTCTTCACCATAAACCCACAAATTTCAATTCAAATTCCTACTTCCAAATTTCCAGAATTAATTGACATAATTACAACTATTTACATCATTAACTACAACTCAAATTAAAGCAAGAAAACACTTGCCTTGGGGGATTAAATCCGACGATCCCATGTCGAAATTCTTGCCCGGATTGCTCTTGTCATCCTTCTTTCCTTCTTCTTCTTTCTCCTTTCTATCCTCTCTCAACCCTTTGTGTTTTGGAATGACTCATGGCTGCCCAACACACTTAAACCTAGGTTAAAATTCCTCAATCCCGTAATTAAGCCTATTGGCCAATTAAAAATGACTTAAATGCCCCCGTATGGGCTCGATCATGTCTAAAAATGCCCCGAGACCCATTTACTACCCCCGGGTACTCTTTTCCGACTATCTTGACCCTTCCGGACTCAACCGTGCACTCAGAATTGTCATCCGAGATACTTTATAAAATTTTCCAATTTCAACCTCAAAATGCGACACATGTGAAAATTTTCAATAACCCGAATTAATTTGAATAAATCCCCAAATTTAAATAATAAATTCTAAATCTCCAAATTCAATAATTTCTCCAATTTAAATAAATTAAATTTAAATCACCAAATTAAATGAATTTCTCCAAATTAAATAAATCCAACTCACTAATTTAATTAATTTATATATCCTCTAAAATATGGGGTGTTACATACTTCTCCCCTTACAATGGAATTTCGTCCTCGAAATTCGGATAAGACTAGTACTCAAAGCTTCAGATATAATCTCGTACACCTTCATCCTCATCCTTTCCCACACAATCTAAATCGTTATGATGTTCTCATTACAATTCTCCTAGCGCTACCCCTTAGTCCAACTGTCCCTACACTACCGTTCAATCCTGTGGCCAATTTTCTTTAGTCATCTTATATTAAAATGTTCCATCATATAATGTATCATCTCACATTGCTGCCTACACAACACTTTGAAGCTTCCAACTTCTGACACTACTATGAGCCTAACCACTAACGGCTATAATACTTCCTTTACTGGGGAATACTCCAACATCCCCCTACGATAACTCCCTTATTCGTTTACTCTTTTGGCACCTGTATTTCTACATCTATCAACCTCGGATAATATATAAAAATTTAACTATCTAGAGTGCCCATACACCCTATATGCTGCACATAACTGGCCAATTCAACTTAACGTAATAAACTTGCTATAATTAAGCTTTTCATATTTGAGCTGATTATACGGTGAGGTTAGACTAAACTACCCTACCAATTGCAACTTAATTATCATTTAGGTTATCCCACCGATCTACTCGTGGTGAAAGTGTTCCACAAAGTTTTCTCACATCAACACTATACGGCTCTATCGGCCTTAAGTCGTAGTATAATTATCAACTCATAGTTATAACTATATATGTATAATAACCACGGTACCAAACCTATGTCCTATGGCCAAACAACTCCCCACTTCCAACGTTGCGCTAAGTTTCATGCGTGGGATGTCTCGCAAAGCGAAATCCAAACAAGGAACCCTCCCGATACACTACTACCTAACATTGTTGGTCGTTGAGATCCGTTAGGCCCTCAGTCCATAGCACATACCCCCCAAATCCCCGTCTCTTAACATAAAAGTATATTCGTTCACTTCCATGTTACACAAGACAATATATAATACGGTTCTTTTACTATCACCAGTTTCTTAGCGCGAATAAATCACGAGCTATATCTCTCCGCTCAACAATAAGTTAGTATACCCTGAATCACATCAGTAAATGTCCCTACTCATCGGGATTACATATAACAATGCCAACATATTCTCATATGTCTATTATGAAAAACAGTATCAAATATATACACGTATATGCACACTATAATATATATATTCATCCACTGGTCCTATATTTTTAATAGCTCTCAACTTAAGGTGTTTTCCCTACACGTTCAGTAACTAAAATTTTAAAACCGATGCATTAGCATCCAACTACGTCTCATCACGCGGACATAAATTAAGGTCCCTACGTGTAACATCCTGCAACTAAGTTCAAAGAAATTTCTCAATGCACTATTCTCTAGCATTTTCAACAAAATTCGTAGGTCCAAAGCACATAACTTAGATATCACGAATCCTGTCTCTCGACACATTATTTAATTTACCTATGCCCACGTCTCTCAAGGCATCACACAATACGGTGTTCTAGCTATCACTTAATTCTCATCACGTAAACAATAATGATCTAAATCTTTAAGCTTAAAGGTTGCCTGATATACCTTGAATTACACCGGTAAAAGTCCCCACTCACTAGGATTTAAACATAACGAGACAACTATACTCATCGAAGTCCATAGTATAATACAATATATATATATATATATATATATATATATATATATATATATATATATATATATTGACCCGACCCTCCTTCGGGTGATGATTCATGAAGTAGAATGTCTTACCCTGGCACAGCGAGCACCATAGACTTCCCATACAGTCTACTATTTCTCCAACCCTCAGTATACAGTCATTATGCAAGATAAAAATAAGCTCCCTTTCATATCCCTGAAAAGGAGAAAAAGAATCTATCACATAATATACGACACCCTCCTAGTGTCCTGACCTGCTCCCCTGCAGATGGAACTAACGAGAGCTCTGTTACGCGACGACAAAGATATGTATACTATTTTAATATTCACGTCATCTCTACTAAACCCGTTTCACATGTGAATTTAGTATTAACAAACTACTGTCACACAGAACATATCTCAATCACCTCGAGTGGCGGTTCAAATGGTTATGGGACATAATGCCCTCGTCCTAACCGAACCAAAATTTCTTATAACTGTTGACCCTACTGAGCATCCCATTTCTATCCCCGATTCGCGATAAACACGGTATACACAAGTGTTCTTACTCTTTACACATAGGACACCTCTCCATGTTATCTTCCTTGCCTGATCATCGGGTCCCCGATTGCTACCCCCGTTGTCTATTTGGCTTTGCTGGCCCTCTTGGACTTGTTGTTGTCCTCAATGGCCCTGACTGAATCCACCATTACTTGGTAGAAATTCAATTTAATCAAAACATTTAACTAGGTCCCTACTGGGTATACCCTCATGTGGTGCTTCACTAACACCGTTAAATTCAGTCTTTATTTTCAGCTCAATTTTCAATTCTCAAGGTTCACTTCCCATGGAAGCGTTGATATAAACTTGTAACGCACAACCTTGATGATGTCGACATTAGTCATCTTATTCAGATTTTACACTCACGCTTCTGTATTCTACTCACGATCCCATTAATAACTTATGTACCCTTCATATACTTCGTATCCCCTTCGTCGGGTACGAAGTTCACTAACCAAGTTAACTTCTCTCTCGCGATCAGTTTCTATCTTGCTCACTTGTGAGAAGTTTTGAAACTTCATTCGCACCCCTGTCCGAACAACAGATCAAAAATCTAACGATTAAATTGTACTCAAAATTTTCATTTAATCCCATATTCTTCTTATATATAGTGACTGGCTCTTGTCACTTTACGTTGCTCCTATGAGCTTAAAATTTTTTTGTCCAAAATTTACTACTGAGTATAGTTGTACTCTACCCTACATAGTTGTCGTTAGATTTCTCCTTCCATTGGTTTATCACACTTCCTCTTTTTTCTGGATTCTTATCGATGGCTCCTCGAAAGAGTCCTTTCGACTTTCCCCACCCCTTGCCGACTACGCTGGGTGAGTGTAAGATTTTCACCATTGTCATCCTTGACTGTGCTAGGGTAAACTACTGTCCCCGAGATTTTCCTATCATCACTTTTCTAAACAACAATTATGGTGGCTTCTATCGCCATTACTATTTTTAGATTTCTCTATTGCTTCTGCCGCCTTCCTCCTGCATTCCTTTTAACGGTCCCCGTTGATTGTCCTATAATGTTCGGTGTCCAAAACCTAACCGAACTCGTACATAAATCACATCAACTATACTTGATAGAAGGAGAATAAAATCACATACGTATATGAATTCGACAATCCTATCATAAGTCTCTACATCAAAGAACGCTAAACTGAAACGTGAAAAGCCATACAGATCCTAAGGACACTAGAACCTGATGCTCTGATACCACCTGTGACACCCCGCCCAAATAAATACCGGGTGATCAGTCATATATCAAATTTAAAACAGGAATCTCAGGGGTTCATTCTTAGCATCACTGTCAAAAACTTTTTAAAACTTTACTAACCACCTAGTATTCAAAAAGACTGATGTCAAATTTTATCTTTTTATTAAACAATTAAATATGCATGTTGAATAACAAATAAACCATACATCCAAACCATGAGTCAAAAACAGTACTAAATGACTAAATGACCTGCCAAATAAACAATCGGCTCAAAATCCCAATAATAATAATTCAATAAATGAATACATAAACCAAATACCGAGTCTAAAAGTAAAAGGGGAAACATGACCTGAATGAATCTACAACTGAGATAAGAATCCTACTCTAGGAATAAAGAAATGATACGTCTAAATCAAATCCTGCAACCATCCACAATGTTGCAGCTGCGTAACCCTGGAATAGATAAGTCAACTATGGCATCCCTGTGGCTGGACACCTGTTAATATACATATACATAGACAAGAGAGAAGAAGTACAAGAAACGGGTCAGAACCCGATTTATAAAAATGTTTAGCAAGCATTTTATTGCAATAAATGAAATGCGTAGTATATAATGTTCATAATTGCTTTTACGGTCCCACTCTCTTGAGGACAATCTCACCTCTCTTCTATAGTGCACACCTATCGCATTCATTTATTCCGCCTAGCCATCTGACACACTTCTAACTAGGAAAAAGGCTTATCCTTCTAGTTACCCCTCGTAGTAGTATATCATATTTGATCTCAACAATTATCATTTTTAAAGAAGTGTTATCACACTAAAGTCAAGTATTTACTATTTACGTTTATATAAGATTTCACTATCTTAATAGTCTGTAATTATCTCATTGTAGATATACCATAAGCATACATATATATCCCTCACTATTATATATATGTATTAACACAATCTTAATAGCCTACAATTATCACATTGTAAGTATAACACAATTATACATATATATCCACCACCATTATATATAAATATACTAACACAGCACCCTAAGGATACACCTATAGTGCATTGCATACTCTGCTATCATGTCCCGGTACGTCTCGTACTCAAACAAGGACTATCGGTTCAGAAATGTCCCACGAACCATATAAACAAATCACACATATTGGCGGCGAACATAGTTCACATACCTATGGGTCACGCACATACCTACGCTCCCATAGTCAGCGGACTTATCAACTCACAAATAAGTCTTTCACAGTCCTATGTTCTGAGATACAAGCCAAATATCCCCCCGAAGGTCACTCAGGATAAGACCGTCTCTACACAACCCCCCGCGATAGCAAGCAGCTAGGTATGTCATACACATAATAAAACAATCAAATAGGTATTCACGCACCCTATTAAAATATTAGGTATTCACACAACCTTTCATTGTTTTACGTATTCACACAACCTATCATTGTTTTAGGTATTCCCGTAACCTATTATCATTTTTCTATTGGATTATGTATTCCCATATTTATATATATAATTCACACATTCATATATATATACATATATTCCAATTATTACTAGTTCGCTCGTATTAAATACGATCCAATACAAAAATAGCTACATCCCACTATTTAATATAATTTATATAATTATATATCTCACCTCATATATACTTGATTAAGTTCATATTAGTCTCACAAAGTTCCCAACAATTTTTAGTTTCAATTCGGGAAAGTTTCATCACTAATTAAAACTCCAAGGGTATTTTAGACATTTCACAATATATGCCTCAGTAACGAAATTCCTAGTACTGCGTACTACTCTCCATTTGCTATGCATGGCCACAAACGGCACGTAAATCCGAATTCGTATGACAAAGTTATGCTCATTTAAAGTTGTGCTAAAAATCAAATAACTCGTTCCGTCTTCAAGGGTATTTTAGACCTTTCAATTTTTGTGTCTAATTAAAAATATTCCCAGGACAGCGTAATACTCTTCTCTATCTATGTGTGGCCGTTAACGGCACACTAATCCGAGTCCGTATGCCAAAAGTTAGGGCATTATAAAGATTCACCTCAAAGAAGATTTAAAAAAAACCTTTCTTAAAAAGTTCTCACATTCTGCCCAGATTAATAAATTGATGTTTTGAGGCATTTTGGAGCAGTTTTGGAGGAAGCGCGTGAGACAACAAAATGTAGAAAACGCGATTTTCTACAGGGTAGCGCGGACAGAATCTCCATTAAAGCTCCAAAACCTTCGATTATACCCAGATCTTTTACTCCAAAAACCTCCCAAGATTCATCCTAAATCCACCCAAACTTCATCATTAACAATTGCTTCCAACAATACCACTAATGGAGATTCAAAAACCAAGATCTAATCATGTTATTCACTTCTCAAATTAAGTTATAATCTCACTATTAACCCAATTTCTCACAAAGTTAAAAATCCCCTATCAATGGTTATTCTTCATCTTCTTCACCATAAACCCACAAATTTCAATTCAAATTCCTACTTCCAAATTTCCAGAATTAATTGACATAATTACAACTATTTACATCATTAACTACAACTCAAATTAAAGCAAGAAAACACTTGCCTTGGGGGATTAAATCCGACGATCCCATGTCGAAATTCTTGCCCGGATTGCTCTTGTCATCCTTCTTTCCTTCTTCTTCTTTCTCCTTTCTCTCCTCTCTCAACCCTTTGTGTTTTGGAATGACTCATGGCTGCCCAACACACTTAAACCTAGGTTAAAATTCCTCAATCCCGTAATTAAGCCTATTGGCCAATTAAAAATGACTTAAATGCCCCCGTATGGGCTCGGTCATGTCTAAAAATGCCCCGAGACCCATTTACTACCCCCGGGTACTCTTTTCCGACTATCTTGACCCTTCCGGACTTAACCGTGCACTCAGAATTGTCATCCGAGATACTTTATAAAATTTTTCAATTTCAACCTCAAAATGCGACACATGTGAAAATTTTCAATAACCCGAATTAATTTGAATAAATCCCCAAATTTAAATAATAAATTCTAAATCTCCAAATTCAATAATTTCTCCAATTTAAATAAATTAAATTTAAATCACCAAATTAAATGAATTTCTCCAAATTAAATAAATCCAACTCACTAATTTAATTAATTTATATATCCTCTAAAATATGGGGTGTTACAGAAACCTCATGTACGCTATGTTGTGTATAAGTTCGAATATCTGCTTTGATATTGACATGGTCAGCAGATTCCAGTCTAACCCAAGTGAGGAGCACTGGATTGCTGTTAAGCACACTCTCAAGTATCTGAAAAGTACAAGAGATTATGTGCTATTTTAGTCAGTAGATAGTCTAGTACCCAATGGCTACACGGACTCGAATTTTCACTTACATAAGGATTCCAGGAGATCGACCTCAGGATATATATTTACCCTAGGTAGTGGATGTTGGGGTTCTATGCTTAAAACCATGTAATTACATTTTCTTTATTAATGAAAGGATTAGCCAGTTCATTCTGAAATGAAAATCATGTTTGTGAGAGTGATCTATATTTATATTTATTAAATATATTGTTTAATATATGTCGGTCAATTGTACTTAATAGGAATTTCGGTGAGTTTGGTTCGGCTTGATCTTAGGAGATTGGAATTCCAGTTCTAGTACTATTGAACAATTCAAGATCTAGATAGGGAGTTAACATCCTATAGGAATTATTGTGGCAATATCCTAGTAGTTTATCTTAAACTACGGGAACATATCTAATGGCTCTAGAACTTGTATGATAGTTCAAAAGAGGATTGTGATCGGTTCATCCAGGAATGTATTGAATAAGACCACCTGTGAGATTTAAGTCTAAAGAATATGTTTCTTAGACTTAGGTAATCTCACATAATTTGTAATGGGTGCATAAATTATTAAACCCAATGGTTATGAAGATTGGAATGCTTGAACAATTGTTGCTTTCACTGTTATGGGAAAGACTCAATTTATTGAAACTAGATTTGTGAAAATTGGGGGGTTCATAGTGTGAATAGGTCTAAGATCATAATTTAGAGGAATACACATTAATAGGATTCCTTGGATTGCAATACACTTTCAATAGACTTATAAGATTTGTTTTTGATAGCTAAACCTGAGTAGTATATTATTTGATAATTCGATGGAGTAGCAAAATAAATTATATTTGAGAGTTGAGGAATGGATTAGATTTTTGTTAAAATTAATTAGCAGAAAATTTATTTGACCATTATCAGAAGATTAACGTGGGAAATCATATTATGTACCTAAACAACTTTGAAAATAAGACCTCATTATATCCGAGTGGTTTTTAGATAATTAAATTAAAGTGCAATCATAATTATTTGGAATTAAATATGATTAAACAAAGAAAGGAATTAAATTATAGGGTTTATAATTTGGGAATTTTGAATATTTATTTAGAAGATAATTTAATTATTTGTCTTGGGAACATAATACAGTCCATATACCCAACTGGTTAAGCCCAAACTATCTGAAAGTCTAGTTTAGCCAAATACCACAACTTATTATAATATGTATTGGTGTAAGCTAGGGTTTCAAGATGTAAATTCACCAATAAGGGTTAGAGAGGGGGTGAGAAGACGATATTCACGTTTTTATAAAGAGGCCAAGATAGAGAGGTGCATATCTCACTCAAAAGTAAGAGTATTAATCTAAAAAGATGACCACACACCAAACTGTCTTTGGGAGGATCATATACTAGAATATCCGGGCATTTCAATGGATGTAAGAAAAATTTTGGAGGACCAAAAGAAGGAAACCCCTCACCATCATCAAATGCTTTTTTCCATATCGGATTGCAACTCGATCCGTAAATGTAATATACTCATAACTTTAGGTTTGTTTTTCAAACCTAGTTTTTAGTTTTTTTCCTATTTCGTAATCATTCAAAGATTCATGGGATGAATTTTTTATTTTGCATATATCAATCCCTATCAGTGGAGCCATAAGTTAGAGGAGTATCATGCAATCATGTATTGTTGATTCAACCATGAAATACGAATATATTGCCATTTCAGAGGCAACAAAGGAGGTAGTTTGTCTATAAAAGTCCATAATAACCAAGGACTCATAAGAGGGAAAAGCACATTGATTTCAAGTATCACCTGATTCGAGAGATAGTGTAGAGGGGCGACGTCATTGTGAATAAGATTTCATCTTAGGACAACCTTACTAATCCTTTTATGAAGTGCTTCTAGCCAAGACTTTTAAAAGTCATATAAAGTGAATAGGAGTCAAATTTATATGCACATGGCTTTAAGATTAAGTGGGTGATTATTGGGGGTTTATTCTTAAAATCATGTAATGATATTTTATTTATTAATAAAAGTATTGTCTAGTTTGTTTTTAAATGAGAATCATGTTTGTGAGAATGGCTTATATTTATTTTTAAATAAATTATCCTTTATATGTCGATTAATTACACTTAATAGGAATTTCAGTGAGTTAGGTTCAACTTGATCATAGGAGATCAGAATTTTGATTCTAGTGCAATTGAATTGTTAACAACCTAGATAGAAAATTTGACATCCTATCAGAATGGTTTCATGTAGAATCCTAACATTTTATTTCAGATTATGAAAACCTATCTGATGGTTCGAGAACTTGTATGATAGTTCGAAAGAGGACTGTGATCAGTACATCTAGGAATGTATTAAATAGGATTACCTGTGAGATTTAAGTGTAAGGAGTGTCTTAATCAGACTTAGGTAATCTCACAACATTTGTAAAGGGTTCATAGATTCCTAATCCTAAGATTTATGAGGATTGGAATGCTTGTAAAATTGTTATTTTTATTCCTATGGGTACGATTGTAGTTTATACTAGGTAAATAGATCCCCGCAAGTTGGACAACTATTTTGCGAGTAGGTCTGAGAGCATAATTCGGAGGAATCAACATCCAAGAAAGTTCTTAGATTTCAATACCCCCTTGATATACTTATAAGATTTGCTTCCATTAATGAAAATTGATCAATGGATTATTTTATAATTCAGTGGAGTAGCAAAATAAATTAATTTTGAGAATCAAGGAATTGACTAGATGTTTATTAAAGTCAATTAGTGAAAAATGATTTGACCAACCGAGTATATGAAGCTTAACATGGGGAATCACATTATATACCATAATAAACTTTGAAAATAAGACCTCATTATATCCTAGTGATGTTTGAGATAATTAAATTGGAGTACAATCATAATTATTTAGTGTAATTAATTAGGATTATATAAAGAAATGAAATAAATTATGTGTTTATAATTTGAGATTTTCGAGTATACATTTGGAAGCCAATTTAATTATTTGTCTTGGGTCCATAGTATAGTCTAAATGCCCAAATAGTTAAGTCCAAACTCACTGGAGGCTCGGTTTAGCCCAAGACCACAACTTATACTAATATATATTAGTGTAAGCTAGGGTTTTAAGCTGCATATTCATTATTAAAGATTATAATTTGAGATTTTCGTATCCACAAAGGTATTGTATTTATAACCCTAAGTTTGGCTTTCAATCCTACTTTTTTGTTTTTTCTCTTCATATTACATAATCACTCAAAGATGCATGGGTTAAAATTTTTTATTCTTCGTATATCGATCCCAATAACATAGACTTTCAGGACCTCAACATGGCTTGTCCTGAAGATGACTGCCATATTTTTATCGTCGATCTTCTAGTAAATAACACCGTTAACAACATGCTAAAATCATTTATGGATGACATCGCAGGTTATAACCAAATAAAAATAAATCACCACCATCCAGAGAATACTACCTCCATCACACCATGGGGAACATACTAATATGTAGTCACAATTTTCCGCCTTAATAACTTTAGGGATACCTATCAAAAGGCCTCTAAATCCATCCTTCATGATCTTATCCATAATGAGATAAAAGCTTATGTTGATGACATGATCATTAAGTCAAAGGAACATAAAGGACACATCCTTGCACTCCTGAAGTTCCCCGAGAGACTCCTCTTATACAAAATGAGACTAAATCCTCCAAAGAATGTATTTGGGGTCACCAAAGGAAAGGTCCTCATGTTCATATCAACAAGGAAGGGATAAAAGTATACCCTGCCAAGGCCAAGGCCATCCTAGAAATGCCATAACTTAGGACTGAGAATGAATTCAAAGGATTTTAGAGTCATTTACAGTGCGTCATCCAAATCATAACTACATACACACCCATAATTCATCTATTTAAGAAAGACTCCCCAAAGAATGGAACACGCAATGCTAGGAAGCATTCAATAAGATTCAATAGTACTTTACTCATTCTCTAGTATTAGTAACTTTCTAAACTGGGCAATAATTATTCTTATACATGACCATCATGGGCATTATCGTAAGGTCTATAATACCACTGCCCGATATTTTATTCTTTCCTCGTGTAATTTGTAATCGTATGATACACTTGAGATTTAAAACATTAATATATGGGCTTTTATATCTACAACCCATCCCACCATTGCTACATTATGCTACACCATGCTACCACCATCCTTCCACCTTGTGCCACCATATTTCATAAGTATTCCACCATATATGAGCTTGTGTTGGGGTGTTTTAATGAAGAAAAAGAAGAAAAAACTATGGAGTTAAGAAAGGTTTTTTTCTTAGAGCTTCTATCGAGAAAATATTGGTGGAGCTAGGTAACCTATTTAAGGCCACCTTAGGATGTGGGAGGTTGCCATATTCTTTTTTCTTCATTTACCATTTTGGAGCTTCATTTGAGATGGAAAAAACCATGCTCTTAAATTTAAGACACTATTTTCCCGGTATTTGGTCTTGCATGAAAAGTTTAAGAGTAGGGTGCATATATGATTTAAGAATGATATTTATTATGATTTGTGAAAACTAATCTACAAAAGGTTTCATTGATTTTGATCAAAACATTACAATTCAAGAAAAAATGATGATTAAACATTTTTATGGAATAAAAATGTTGGGAATGTTTAAGAAGAAAGATTTTCAAAGTTTTCTTATAAAAATTGAGATTTTTGTATAAATAGACATTTACTCAAGCTTTGGAGAAATAAAAATGTCTTTTATCTTGAAAAGCATGTTTATGCCAACATTGTTAAGTTTATAGAATAAATCATATGTTAGACCCATTTAATAGGATTTTTGGATTTAAAATCCATATTCTCATGTTTATAAACTTGTAGTATTTTGATGTTGAACATATAAATAAGTTTAATGAGGGTTCAAATAGGTTTAAACATGAAAAAAATAAGATAGAAATCTCAGGCTTTAAGTTGTGTAACAGGGGTGGAAAAGCAATAAATGGATACTTAAGACTACGTGTGAAAATAAAGGGAACTGACATTTTCTTACGATGTAATCTCGAATGGGTAAAAGAATGGAGTTTTCTTAGTAAGGAAAGTAAAGAAATAAAGAGATTTCAAACTTGAAATGTATATCACTCCAAATTATTAAATTAGTGTTAAGGAGTTAATACATTTAAGAAGCTAGTGTGCATGACTTAATAATATTTTTGGAAAAGAAGACTTGTGAAAATGGATAAAAGGGTCATGTTTGGAAATAAATGGGTAAAATGGTAATTTGACATAAAATGGAACATTTTTATGAAATAAAAATATTGGAAAAAGTGTTACACAAATTATTCCTAAATGAACGTGATTTTTGGAATAAAATCAATCCAAGTGTGTAAAGGACTAGAAATGATGATTTTAAAGTGTAACACAAGTTGGGGTGAAACCCAGGGTTTTGGCTTCAGTCGGTAAAGGAAAATATAGCAATGTGCAAAATTTTAAAATTTTAAAATAAATTTAATATGGACTTGGATGACACTGGAATAATTAAGGATGACCTGGATCTTTAGGGTGAAAGACTCAAAATCACTGGCTAGATCATATGGTAGCATAGCTGACAGTGTGGAGCCCGCTAAAGTACGGGGATATTGGAAGATTCCTAAAAAAGATAATGAAAGGTGGAACATGTCAAGAAATGGGATGTGTGGTGAATATGAGAAAAGACAACCTAAATTGAATGAATTACTAAATGTTTCGGTAAAGGAAAAAATGGACAAGTAAATGTGAAAATTGATTAATGTCCAGAAAGTAAAGGAATGGTAAAGTGAAGTGATTAAATGAGTAGTTAATCAACCTAAAGAGGTTTAACCCATAATTGACACATGAATTTGTTCATGAAAGGTTTTCAAAGAAAAAATAAGTATTTTCTTACACGGTGCTTGCGTGTGTTGAAAGGTGATTTTTAATGAAAATACTAACGTGAATTGGTATGAATAAAGGGGTAATTTCGGTGATAGAAATGATTATTTTTTTAAACAAAGGTATTGTTTAAAGTATTTAACCGGGTCTATTAGATCAAGAAATAAATGTCAAGCCAAGAAGAAAGGAAATTCTTTTACAGGATTAAGGTGAATTAATCCGAGTAAGTAACGTTTTTGGAATAAAAATGGTCCCATGCATTTAAGTGTGTGTGTGTGTTTACATATATATATATATATATATATATATATATATATATATAAGGTAGTTGCATGTGCACATAGATATAAACTATTAGAGTCTCCTTTCTGCCGTTCGATTCTATATTGCATAGTTGTAATTTCCCACTAGGCACTCGGCTCATTCCCTCATCTTTGTTACGGTAGGTTGGGTGAGGTTCCATATTTTAAGAGCGTTGCATAGGTTTTTTATTTTACGTTAGTAGGTCTGTATGCTTAGATTCCGGAAATGCTTCCCATAGGTCCCTCATGTAGCTTGATTTAAATGGAAACCGTATGTTAAACAAGTGAAATGTTAATTAAATAAAATTGGACTAGCAACATTGTATAGGTTATTTCATTGCACTTCATACTTAATGATCGGGTCAGACCGAATTGACCACGAGTAACTCATGAATCCGGGTCGGGGCGTTACAAATGGATTCAAAGCTATAGGTTCAAGGTTCCTTTTGGGAGTGATGTTTTGAGTTCGATAGTGGATCCTTGACGTTAGTTTTAGTTTTAGGTCGGTCACGCTATATTGGTGATGCTTTCAGTTTGTGTTCTCGACGGTAGAGTCAAGGAGATTAGCATAACATGTAATTGATTACTAAGTGGCATGCGACCAAGTTAGTTGTCATTAATCGATTTCGAGTTTTTGATTTAGATATGTGAGTAATTTGCAAGTGGCTGTGTGAGCCAATAATAGCGAAACCATGGCTTTTAGTATGAGGTGCTTGTATGTCAACCCTTGATGATGTGAGATCCCTATTGAGATGTTGATAAAGCTAAATGACGTCCATTGAGTTAGGGACATGATTCGTATAAAAGTCAATCGTGGGGGTTAGGTGACTTGAGTGTCATGATTAAGCAGTACTGATCATGATAAGAATGCGTTAAATTCCGTGGTTAGGTACTTTCGAGTAGTTAGTAAAGATGATGTGACTAGGTGAACTCGATCCTTGGGATAGTGTCTTGTCGTAGATAATTAACGATTCGATAGACATGAGGAACTGTATTGGTCAAGACTTGGGGACATGAGCTCTGCCTGAGTTAGTAAGATACTATTATTATAAATGAGTGTCTCAATGGCTGTTGATTGAAAGTTGCACCTCGCAAGGTATGGTGAGAGTTATGGAAAAATTGCGGTAAGTATGTTACGTATGCAAAAATGATGGTTAAGGTGACTTAAGAGTGAACACTAGATAGTCTTTCATGACAGGGTTTTAGCAAAATATGATGAAATTCTGAGGAATAGGATCCCTAGCAATATCGGTGATGTAGACCTAGAGACTTATAAGTAGAATACGACGTCCTGTATCCTGCCGAAATGTTTAGTAGTGCCAGTCCAGGGTTGGATGTTTGGTCTAGGGCACCAGCCATTTAGGATAAGGTCTTAGGACCCTTAGGGATCTCTAGAAGAGGGTCGTAAGTTAGACCTATGGTGGTGTTTCGAACAAAAGGGAAATAGTTAACTTATTATGATGCATTGAGGTGTTCAAAGGTTAAAGTCCACGCGTAGAGGACTGTAGGCCAGTGTCTTTATGAGCACTTGATAGTCATTATATAGATATTGAGAAATTTGTGGAGCGTACCTAATATGAGAGTATCATATGTGATGAGATCTTGTCAGGTCTTCGACGATAATTATATTGTGGTATGATTGGTGTCCATCGAGAGCCAGTTAAGTTCAGTATTATTGAGTGTAAATGTTCTAATGATGCTGGTATTGAGGGTAATTTGATAATCTCAGGGTGTTGGTCAAGGTTTGAAAGAGTCGAATAGTATACACGCCGAGTGTTGTCATCCGAATTGGCACAAATGGGTGATGTAACCTTGTAAGAGAAATTGTAAGCTTGTGTCATGATTAGGCATAATGCTTGGGTGTCATGGGATGACTGGAGTAGGTAGTGTAATACTTGATTTCGAGGATTACTAGGAGATGCATTCGGGTCTTAGATTGATGATGTCATGTTTTAGACTTAAAACATCACACCAAGGGGGATATCGAAGCATGATTAGGGTATCGACATGTGTCGATGACATAAGTTAAAATAACAATAACAAGGAAGGGACTAGTTCTTGGAACATCTTACCAAATCGGTAATAATTGGGAGGTGTGGCCCTGTATGGTACTTACTACCTAAAAATGCTAATGGAAACAAGTATGGCCGCCCCGTAAGTTTAGTTTGGGTATAACATGAGGATAAGCCTAGAGACAACCTTGTGTAGTTTGAGATTATAATAAGGTGAATTTTTTACTTAACGGGGTACTTCCCAAGAAGACTTATGGGATAAAATCATGGTATGATAATGTCGACAATGACCTAGGTATGTTAGGTTAGTCACGATGCCACTACAGATGTGGACAAGGTTGGCATCAAAAAAGGTGTTAGACATTCGCCTACCGGAGCGTTTCACATCTGTAAAGGGTGTGAGGAGGAAGCCTCATCCCTAAGGAGGGGATTCCAGTGTTTGACTTCACATAGGACAATAGGTTCGTATATTGCCTTCGTCTTATGAGGATGAACAATTCTTGATCCGATTCGTCATAATTGGTGATTTGAGACACGGTGTATGGCTAGGTTAGTATTCAATGAGAACCTCTAGAAAGAGTTATAGACTTCAAAGAATGTGGCATAAGTTCACTTTTCATATATCATAGTCCATTGGGTGTGGATGGAATTTTCTCGAAACGGTTGTTCATTCTTTCTGATTCCTTATGTTACTTTTGGTTTTGTTGATCGAGGTTTATATTCCCACGGTTGTTGTAGCCCATATTTGTACCCTGTTATGATACGACACGGTTTGGCCCACTAGAGTGCGATAGGAGCTGGCATGGTTAATACAACTCGGTAACTGGGTGTGCCTTTATTTGAGGTGTCCTTACTATTTTACAAATTTTTATGTACGGGTGGCCGCGCTTTCGACCACACGGTTTGCTTATAGTATCCATTCGATTTAGAATTTGCAACCTTATGATTAACCAGTATGACAATCAGTGGATCTAGTTGTAAAGAGAAGGATGATGACTTGAGGACATCGTATAGTGTTAGAACTTGAGGAAACATAACACTAAGTGTTATTTGCCATGGTAGGTGGACTGATTTAAAGCTTAGGTGAGAGATCCCTAGTAGTACACCTAGAGTGACCCAGGTTCATAGAAGGGTCCTATGGAATGGTGTTGATTGTACGCATGATTTGGAACACAATGGCATGTCGCCCCGATGAGAGGGGCTTATGATTCGAGGTTATTATTAAGGCTAAGTGAGTTTTTTTTGTCATGATGACTCGAGAATTTAGGGAGACTCCGTATAGGTAGTTCCAAGAATTAAAACAATTTATGGCAATTAATTGGGTGGTTAGTTATATGTTATTTTCTCTTGGGTGAGTGTCTACCTTTGAATAGTGTTGACCCAGCAGAGGCGCCGGTATGATCGGATGTTAGCAGTGAAGCCTTAAGACTTGATTGGACTCGATTATTGAGTAAGTGGAGACTCAATGACTGTTATGTAAAGTTTAATGGCTAGCCTGATTAGTGAGCTTTAGAATATGTTGCGTGTTAAGTTACTTAGTGATAGCCCCTTGTAGAAGGGCGTATGATGAATTTTGGTAATTGAGGACTTTGATGACTTAGCCCTAAAAGATACCTGTGACTTAGAGTAAGGATTGATAATCTCGATAGTTTATGGAATCGATGGATTAATAATTTTGAGGATGAAATTTCCTAAGGAGGGAAGAATATAATACCCGCGCCCGATATTTTATTCTTTCCTCGTGTAATTTGTAATCGTATGACACACTTAAAATTTGAATCATTAATATATGGGGTTTTATATCTATGTTCAATGATTATTGTGACCCTAGTGGTAATTATTGGAAGTTATTAGGTGAAATTAAAAATTGAAGGAATTTAGTGGATCAAACGAATATAGAAGTCGTTCGAATGAGGTCCCCATTTCGTTCGAATGAAAAGACTGATTGGTTCAAACAAACAGCCCATTTTGTTCAAAGTGGACATCTAACAACGATCCAAAGATCCATCTCTGCCTCAAGATCCAAACCTCGTTAGATAGTCATTCGAAGGCTGATCGAAAGAGATCCTATTCTCATTTGAACAAGGTCCCATTCTCGTTTAAACGACCTGCCCAAAAATCGGTTAAATCGATTTGGCTTGATGTGCTATCGCGTTTTTAGCCATTGGATGGATGACATGTCAATGCGTGGTGGACATGATGATAAGATATAAGTTTGTCTTGTGTAGGGTGTGTTTTTAAAGGGCGTTGTGGGTTTTTTTTGGGGTTATATGGGAGAGAGAGATGGTGGGTTCCTCCCAATCATTTTCTCATCAATATTTACCCCCCCCTCTCTCTCTCTCTATATATATATATATAATTTAAAGAATGTTTCATCTTCCCCAAGCCCCCTCCCACCATTGCACCACCATTCCACCACCATCCCTCTACCTTATGCTACCATATTTCACAAGTATTACACCATATATGAGTTTTATAAACCCATCTCCACCATTGTTGAGCAAAGATATGAAATTTTGTAGTTGTGTTGGGGGGTTTTTAGACAAGAAGAAGAAAGAAGTGTAGAGCTAAGCTTGGTGGAGCTAGGCAGCCTCTTTAAGGCCACCTTAGGAGGTGAGAGGTTCCATCTTCTTTAATCTTCATCTTACAATTTTTGAGCTTCATTTGAGGTGGAAAAAACTCTATTTTCCTAGTATTTAGTCTTGCATGCAGAGTTTAAGAGTAGGATGCATATACGATTTAAGAATGATATATCTTATGATTTGTAAAAATGAATTTACAAAAGGTTTCAATGATTTTGAGAAAAACGGTATAATTCAAGAAAACTTGGTGTTCAAACATTTTTTGTGGAATAAAAATATTGGAAATGTTTATGAACAAATATTGTCAAAGTGTTCTTATAAAAATTGGAATTTTTGTATAAATAGACAATTACTCAGGTTTTGAAGAAATAAAAATGTCTTTTAGCTTGAAAAGCATATTTATGCCAATATTGTGAAGGTTTTAGAATAAAGCATATGTTAGACCCATTTAATAGGATTTTTGGATTTAAAATCCATATTCTCATATATATAAACTTGTAGTATTTTGATGTTGAATATATAAAAAAGTTTAATGAGGGTTCAAATGCGTTTAAACATGAAATAAATAAAATAGAAATTTGAGCGTTTAAGGTGTGTAAAAGGGGTGGAAAATGCGATAAATGGATATTGAAGGCTACGCGTGAAAATAAAGGAAAATGTCATTTTCTTGTGAAGTGGTCTCCAAAGGGTAAAAGAATGGAATTTTCTTAGTAAGGAAAGTAAATAAATAAAGAGATTTCCAACTTGAGATGTATGTTACTCCAAAGTGTTAAATAAGTGTTAAGGAGTTAAAAACATTTAAGAAGCTAGTGAGCGTGACTTAATAATGTTTCTGGGAAAGAACACTTGTGAAAATAGAGAAAAGGGACATGTTTGTTAATAAATGGGTAAGATGGGAATTTTATGTAAAGTGGAACATTTTTATGATATAAAAACGTTGGAAAAGGTGTTACACAAATTGGTCTTAAATGAATGTTATTTTGGGGATAAATTAATGCAAGTTTGTTAAGGGCTAGAAATGATGATTTTAAAGTGTAACACAAGTTCGGGTGAAACCCCAGGTTTTGGCTTCAGTCGGTAAAGGAAAATGTAGCAATGTGAAAATTTGTAAAATGTAAAAATACATATAATATGGACTTGGATGACACCGGAATAATTAAGGATGACTCGGATCCTTAGGGTGAAAGACTCTAAATCACTGGTCAGATCATATGGTAGCGTAGCCGACGGTGTGGAGCCCGTTAAAGTATGAAGATATTGGAAGATTCCTAGAAAAAGATAATGAAAAGTGGAACATATCAAGAAATGGGTTGTGTGGTGATTATGACAAGAGACAACCTAACTTTAATGAATTAATAAATGTTCCAATAAAGGATAACATGGACAAGTAAATGTGAAAATTGATTAATGTCCATAAAATAAAGGAATGGTAAAGTGAAGTGATTAAATGGGTTCTTAAGAAACCTAAATATGTTTAACACATAATTAACAAAAGAGTGTGTTCATAAAAGGTTTTCAAAGAAAAATAAGTATTTTCTAACATGGTGATTGCGTGTGTTGAAAGGTGATTTTCAATAAAAATACTTAAGTGAATTGGTATGAATAAACGGGTAATTTCGGTGACAAAAATTCTTTTTTTTAAACAAAGGGTGTTGTGTAAAGTATTTAACTGAGTGTGTTAGATCAAGAAATAAATGTCAAGTCAAGAAAAGGGAAATTCTTTTATAAGATTAAGGTGAATTAATCGGGGCAAGTAATGTTTTTAAAATAAAAATAGTTTCATACATTTATATATATATATAAGATAGTTGCATGTGCACTTAAATATAACGTGTTAGAGTCTCCTTTCTACCGTTCGATTCTATATTGTTTTATTATAAGTTCCTACTGGGCCTTCAGCTCATTCCCTCGTCTTTGTTACGGTAGGTTGGGTGCGGTTCCGTATTTTGAGAGCATTGCACAGGTAAATATTATTTTTATTTTACTTTAGTAGCTCTGTATGCTTGGATTCTGGGGATGCTTCCCATGGGTCTCTCATGTAGCTTTATTTAAATGGAAACCGCATGCTAAACAAGTGAAATATTAATTAAATTAAACTGGACTATAAACGTATGTAGGTTATTTCATTGCACTTCATACCTACATGTGACACCCCGACTAATTAAATACCAGGTAGCTACTCCTTTATTAAATTAATACAAAATGCCAAGTTGATCCAGTTAATAGCATCACTGTCGAAAACATTTAAATGATTACTAACCACCTAGTATTTAAAAAGTAAGTTGCCAAATTTTAAGTTAAGTCTGATTAACATGCAATAAAAGGATAATGGAAGAACAACATAAATCCATTCACCATAACGAAGTAATGAAATAACCAACAATAGTAATAAGTCTGGAGGAAAACTCCTCACAACAATCCCACAACTGAAAATAATAAGACAAGTCTGAATTCTGAATTAAGTACATGCCCGAAGTCTGAATAACTGAAATAAATGAAATGCCTCTAAGAGAAATGGGCGACATGCCCTACAACTGATAAATACTGAGTATAGAGTCAAGATAGATGAAGCGTCTATAATCAATGTCCTATAACTTCCACAAACCGCTACAGCTCGTCACCTGAATGAGGATCCTAAGCATGGTGTCCTTGTGGCTGGGCACCTAAAATGGTTTTTACAAAAAGATAGATTTGAAAGCAAACGGGTCAGAGCCCGAATGTGGAGAGTATTTTATAAACAGCAAGTGCTTTAATAATAATTAAAACAATGAATACAAGATACATGTTAGGACGTGCTCTCACATGAAATACTCACCTCTCGTCTAACTGTGCACTCCTAACGTTCCTGTACCCATTCATGTGTTTTCTCATAACTATCTAATTCCAAAGAGTTTCTAATACTCCTACTCGGTTCATGTTTAATTCCAACCTTAATTAAATAGAGAGTTCTACTTTAATTCTTGGATTCCCAATTATTAACAAAACCATTTATTGATATCTATCCCCTTTTATCTTTTCATAATATTACAATTACTATACCCACAATTTAACATAGCAGTTTCATTTTCATTTAACCGTATATTATTCACATCATAAATATACAATACAAGCACCCAAAGGCTAAGCTGCGGTGCACACATACTCTGCTATCCATCCCGGTACATCACGTACATAAGGATCACAAATTCCGAATCTCTCAGGAATTGTTGGAATAAACACCACACACAAAAATGGAGGCGAACATAATTCAACATATCCATGGTCACGTACATACCTACGCTCCATAGTCAGCTGGCTTATTAACTCACAAATAAGTCGTTCTCTTGAACTATGTCCTCGAGGTACCAATCTAAATCCAGGCAACACAAGGATAAGAAGGCCCTAAGCGAACGTAACCTCCCGTGATAGCAAGTATGGTAGGTATGTCATACATATAGAAATCATATACTAAGCATTCACACATCTTAGATAATTCAATATTAATAAAGGTATACTCTACATCCTTATACCATTATTCCAAATTTGTATATTTTACGTCTCCCGATAATATAAAAGTTAAACTGTCGACACGTCTCACGTCGTAGTTTCTTATACTTAAAACCTATCTAAAATAGATTATTAAGTTCCTATTATTCCCACGTATAACATCTTTATTCCTAAGGTCCTTACTTCTGCCCCAAACGTCATTTCATCAAATTATTCGAATTTACACTATTAACCCAAATATTAACTCACTTAACGAATTTCATTAGTTTAGAATAATTCCTCAAATTGAATTCTAATTAAGGTCCAAATTTCATAACCATGCCTACTGGTCTTCTTTAAGGTTAAGGGTATTCATATGGTCTCCAACACTATTATTCAAGGGTTAACATCATTAAAATTTAAATAGGGAAAAACTTTACTCATTCTGGGAAGGTCGATCGATCGAACTCGACCTTCGATCGATCGATGGTGGTCGATCGATCGACTGATGAATGTCGATCGATCGATCACACCAGGTAGGCTGCAGACTGCTTCGTTTTGCAGTTTACAAATCAACCCAAAACACCATTAACAAGCATGAAACTCTAAGATAGCGTTATAATATCATCATACAACCATCCTACAACAGTGTAAACGTTCTAAAACCAATAATTCATCATTCAAGGGCTCTGTATGGATCAAATCTTCATCATGAATTCCAGATTTCTATTTCTTTCAAGAACATTAATAAACTTCTTCTAAAATCCGTTTTTAAATCATCAAGTGTCATAATTCTGAGTTCATAATTCGTCCAGAATGTTTCTACATGCAGTCCCTAACATAGTTCATAGTTTTAAACTTCCAATTCATGGGTCTATGTCATCTTCCAAGATAAATTCGATAATTCCTAAACATTGAAAAGCATGGCATTGAATCAATTGTAATTAAACCACTTGCCTTAATCTTTCTCTGAATTTGATGTTGAATCTTGAAGGCTGAGTTGTTCTCCCTCTCTCTTTCTGCAGAATTCTCTTCTCTCTCTCTCTCTCTCTACAAGTTTCTCTAAGGATGATGACAATGGAGGTGTGGTTGGTTTTTGGCAAGTTGGGACTATATCTTAACTTCTCCCGTAGCCCATTAAGTCCCTTAGTGTAGTTAGTGGGTTTAGTGGATAAAGAATAAGTCAGATTTTTGTTTCTAATTTTCGTGGGTTTTAATTCCCAGATTTCCGAAATTACCAAAATGCCCCTATAAGTTACCGGTATGGCCCAATAATGCCCCAGGACCCAAACTTAACCCCCGGCTAGTGTTTTCTGACTATTTCGACCCTTCCGGACGCGTTGGCGCACTCAAAATGACCATACGGGTGATAAAAATAAAATTCACTTTTTAATTCAAATAATTATATTCCTGACGCGACTGTCACGCGCGTCCCAACAAAGTTTCCCAAATTGTCGTATTTCAATCTCGCGACAATTTCAATATTTTCAATATTCATATATTGCCAAGTATACACATTATAATCAAATACTAACTCACATCTTGTTAATATTTTTATCCGGATTAATTTCCAATTAATACACATTTAATTCAATTAATCCCCAAAAATAAATATCACGAAAATACGGGGTATTACACTACACTCGGGTCGGACTGAGTTGACCATGGGTAACCCATGAATCCAGACCGAGGAATTACAAGGTCTATGCTATCCTAGTACATGGAAATATAAAAAAAAGAACGCGCCATCTATTACATCATCCGAAAGATAATAATCTATGAGCTTAATTACTCTGCTTAAGATTTGGCCCATGACTCACTTATGTGGATCACGTGCAAACTGCATCATTACATGATGTGTTTCAAAATCCAACTCATCTCCAGGATGGACCTCATAAAATACTTATTCAAGAAGATCGCCTTATCCAAGAGAATTAAAAAATGGCTGCTCTTATAAGCTAAGTTTGAAATCATCTACGTCACGAGGAAATCTTTCAAAAGCAGAGCCATAACAAACTTTCTAGTAAGGCAACCACTGGAAGATGAAGAAGAGGTTATGACCAAATTTTTAGACAAGGACCTCTTCAACATCGATGACCAATAGACAAGGTCAGTCTACTTCGACGTGGCAGTGAACCAAAAGGTATTTGGCTTAGGGATTCCCGTCATATCCATGGATTCTCGATAGAAAGCCACTGCTACTAATCTTGTTGGCTCAGAAATATACCCAACACGGGGTTTGAATTGGTTGTTTATAAATTAATGGAAATTTATAAATTTTCAAACATATTGTCTAAAAGATTAATTTCAATGGGATGATTTAGCTAATAATAAAGAAATGAATTAAATAATGAATAATAAAGATAACAATTAATAGAAATATTAAAGACAGAGTTTAGAGAAACTTTGGAAACCGCTATTTTAGTATGGTTCGACGTTCCTACATACACACTCGAGATAGTACTCGGGAAACTTCACCATTGTACAATAAATATGGAATATGAATTGGACCAATAGTTTTACAACACATATAATCATAAGGTGATTAGTTACTCATCATACGTGGTCGACTTATCATATCTCTTGAAGACTTAGTGATATTACTGGTTAGCTGAATGAATAACCATAACCAAACTGATGTTATTAGTTAAAATAACCAACGCAAGTGTGCGGGTCATGTGAAGGAATATGGACAACTCCACCTACACACACGTGGGTTAATATCCCGCCCTTTCAGCTAAAAGTAACTGAATCATCATTAGCTATCTCTTATAATGTAGAAAGGTGTAACTTCCTAACCTATAAAGGCATTCCACCTATTTCCCTACTCTCTCTCTCTCTCTCTCTCTCTCTCTCTCTCTCTCTCTCTCTCTCTCTCTCTCCCCTATTAATAACACACTCCCACCTGAAGGGACACAAGAGATTGATATGTTTAACACCCATATAGAGAGATGCTAGTGAAATCCTTGAGAGCCTGTACCCACTTTTCTGATGACTCTTATTTCAAGTAATAACCTACCCCTATATAGCATTTGTGGATGTAGGTACCACATTAGGACGAACCACGTTAACTCTCTGTATCTTTCTTTATCTCTTATCTCTCTATTTAATCTAACCCATTAATCTCTTTATTTGTTATTGTTCATCATTGGTATTAATTAACTAAGACTCATAAATCCATATACTAATTTTAAATGATAACAGATTGGCACCGTCTATGGGAATTTGATATGACATTTGTTGTTTCCTATAATTTTTTGTCCCTCACATCATTGATCTGTGTCTGTTTAGGTACCCTTTTTTATAAATATCTGAAGATGGGAGAAAATCCAAAAAACAGTCGTGCAAATGAAATAATTCCACCATCAACCCCTATTGGAATAGGGGACATACAAGGAATTCTGATGATCTTGGACAGAGGCTAAGAAGTAATACAAGAAAGTGTTAAGCAGCTGATGCAAACACTCTAGACTGGACAAGGAAGACAAGGAGGAGAACCTGTTAACCTAAAAAAATAGAGCATCCGAGTAGAAGGGTGGAAATTCCATATTTAGCTCTTATCGAGGAGGACGATATACCAATTTCACTCAGGAATTTGACCCAAGGAGGCTAAATGAGGGATCACAGGAAGAATGGAGAAGGTCTAGGTATTCTGGATCTCAAAATGACAGGTCATACTGTTCGGGAGTTACCTCGTCTCTTAGAACAACTAGTTTTAATGATGAACAAACCTTCCCTAAAGAGAGGACTAACGTACTGGAAAGGTTGAGCAGAGGTTCTGTATTTGATTATTTAGGCCCACGATAAATATGGAGGCAATATCACAGAGATCCCACTGGATCTAGACGTAACGAAGAAGAATCAAGAAGGTCTGCCTCTAGGAGACAAAATGTTCAGCCAAACCTGGGGCTATTTTACATGGGTCGGCATGCGCTGAATTGACTTCTGGAAAAGAGAGTTCGGTAAAAACTTATGGCTGACCAGGAAAATTTGTCACAGTCATGGCCGAGAAGGATGACAAATCTTGGAATGGGTTAATTCAGTGCCTAGAAGGTCGTCTGGGGGAAACTGCTAAATTAATGGATCCTTTGAATAGAGGTTTTGTGACATGGTCCCTATTTACCCCGTCAATTATGGATTATTCCATACCCGTAAAGTTCAAGCCACTAGTGGTGACCCCAAAATAGGATGGAAAGACTAACGAGAAGAAAGTTAGAGTTTCCATGCAGAAAATCTAACGAGAAGAAAAGAGGCTGATACGGTGACTTCGGGGATGACCCAGATCTGTCCAAGAGACCCAAGGAGCTGTGCATGATGTTAAAATGATTTCTTTTAGGTGTAACTTTATAACAACAGGAGACGCTAGAGGCGGAGACGAACCCATGAAAAGGAAAGTCTATCTTAATGAAACAAAGGTTTTCGCTCATATTAGATAGATAAACCTGACAGTCACTATCGGTACCCCTAGGAAGGTAAATATAGACCGCCTTATGGTCGGATTATCCAAAAATGACCTATCTGATGTGTTATATCCACACGAAGATTCACTGGTCATCTCTATGATGGTAAATGAAAGTAAGGTGGCAAGAATTTTAGTCAATAATGGTAGTTCCGCTGATGTTTTGTTTAATTATTGCTTCAAAAGTATGAGATTGAGGGATAACAATATTAGATCCCATCACCGTCCGCTTATCAATTTATCAGGAGAAAAGGTATATCCTTTGGGTATAATTGAGCTGAAAGTCGTGATTGGCACATGGACCACCTACAGAATATATGAGATATGTTTCTTCATCCTAGATAAGCACGTCCACTCAGCGTACAACCTTATTTTTGGTAGGGTAGGGCTGAAGAAATTTGAAGCAGTTCCCTCTGCTGTACACTAGTGTATGAAGTTCCCCACTCATTATGGGGTTGGTTTGGTGAAGGGAAGTCAAGTGGAAGTCAGGGAGTGTTATTATACCTCAACCGACCAAGAGGAACATAAAAAAATATCCACAACCTACCAAACTAAAATCCTCGATCCCCGGGATAAGGAGAAGATGGTTAAACGACAGGTCATAGAAGATATAAAATTAATTATCTTAGATAACGATCACCCGAAAAGAACGACTCAGATCGGGTAATCATTAGATCCAACCCTTAAGAAAGATTTGGTTTATTTTCTTAGGCAATGGATGAGCGTGTTTGCTTGGAGTCATAAGGACATGCCGGGGATTGACCCATAATTTATCTATCTTGAGCTAAGCATAGTCAAGGATGATAAGCCGGTCAAATAGAAATGACGTGTCTTCAGCCAGGAGAAGAACATGTCCGTACAAGAAGAAATAGAGAAGTTACGAAAAATAAACTTTATAGAAGACATTAAGTATCCAAAAAGTCTCTCAAACGTGGTGATTATCAAGAAGAATAATAAAAGTGGCGTATGTGTGTTAACTTTATCGAACTGAATAAAGCATGCCCAAAGGACCACTATCCTTTGGCCAAGATTAATCAGTTGGTCGATGCTACTTCAGGCTATGAGCTGCTTAGTTTCATAGACGTTTACAAAGGGTATAATCAAATCCAAATTAAGCCTGAAGTTCGTGAGAAGACTTCATCCATCACCAGCAGAGGTACTTATTACAAATCCATACCTTTTAAACCTAAAAAATACTAGAGCAATGTATTAGAGGATGGTAAACAAAGTGTTTGAAGACCAGATCGACAAAAATATGGAGGTGTACGTTGACTACATGCTGACAAAGAGAAAAATTATCGATGAACACATCAGATGCTTGGGGCAGATATTCTACCAACTGAAAAACACAGAATGAATCTCAAATTCTAACAGGGCATGTGGCAGTCGTGAACAGGTTTGTTTCAAGAGACACTGATGAATGCCTTCCCTTTTTTAAGGTATTGCAAAAGACATTAAAATGGAATGACGAGTGTGAATCCGCGTTCTTATAATTAAAGAAATATTTAGGATCCCCACCCCTACTTTCAATACCTGTACTATATGAGAAGCTTTATCCATAATTAGCCGTATCCAAATCACTAGTTAGCTCAACATTAGTCTGATGAGAAAACAAAGTGTAAAGAGCTATTTACTATACCACCAAGGTGTACATAGGGGCGGAGATATGATATAAAAGGTTGAAAAAATTAACATTGGCCCTAATTGAAGTTCTAGGAGGATGAAGCCATAATTACAGGCTCATACTATTATTGTCTATACAGACTTACCTCCACAATAAGCTGTTCTTAAGCCTGAGAAATTGAGCAGACTGATGGCCTGTGTGACAACCCGGATATAATTATGATAAATTATGTTAGAATCATGATTACCTTATGTGATATTGATAATGTGTTATTAATATATATAATGTTAGTTTATTTTATTTACTCTAATCATGCCTTCAAAAATCATGAAATATTGACTTGGTTACATACACAAAATTTTTGAAGTTTTCGGTAGGAATGTTCGTGTTAGAGACTAGTTTGACCCTTATAATATAACAAATGACTCAAGGTGAAAAATATATAGTTGTTGATATATGAGTTATTTTTGTAAAATAACAAACTAAGTATCAAACGGAGGTCCGAGTAAGAAGTTATACCGAAATTACGAACCAAGGGTAAATCTGTCCATCCTTTTAAGTGGTATATCGTCTTTTACCACACCAAATGTTCTATTTTTATTGGTTGGAGAGGGAGGATGGTCTGGACTACTTAATCCTCTTGAAATAAACTCCTTCGTCATTAAATTCAGTCATTGATTCAGTCTGAAGAATATTTGTCTTGATTAGAGAGAAAGGAAGAGCTTAAGGAAGGAAAGGTTATAAGAAAAGCTAGGAAAAATTCCAAGAAAATCCTTAAGGTGTTCCCAAGGTATAATTATGTGTTCATCTTATTTTAATATTGGATTATAATTGTTTAAAAGTATGTAAATCATCAATTATTGATTAAAATTCCATCCTTCTTTGTAATTGTATGTATCTGTTCATACGTAAGATAAGTTGTATAGAACTCATTTGTACTTAAACTTGTATATATTTTTTTATACTTATTGGAATTGAGAATTTCCAATTGAATATGAAAATAGACTCAAATATTCATAGTATATCCAAAAATTAGAATTAAAATCCTTGTGTTTAGGCCTTAGTGATTGTTGAAAATTGGTACGTAGTTATTGTTTGCATAAATGCATTTAGATATACCCTGAGCTCGATAAAGCTTTTGACATAACATATGAGCTCTAAAAATTATGAAATTTAATTTTGTATTATTCAGTATGTTTGTGGGAAATGGGTGGAAAATCATTAGAATTTAAGATGTAGAAAAATTATGAAAATCCTTGGAAGTTGATTGCATAATAGAGGAGCTTGTAGGACAAATTTAATATGTTGTAAATAAATGGTCATATGTGGCTCTAGGAAGCTTGAAAAATTACATGTCACTTGTAATTGAAAGTATATTTAGATATGTTTTAATATTGATAAGGTTGGAAACCTGTTTTTATATAGTTTATGAATATAGGATTGTTAAGTATAGAGGCTAATAATTTGATGCCATACTAGATACCCCATGAAAGATTGTTCTCATCTCCTCCTTCTAAAGGGTATTTTGAGTACATATTCCATATGTATATATATATATATATATATATATATATATATATATATATATATATATATATATATATATGCTTACTTGGTTCTAGTTATAAATTCCTTACGAGGCATTTTCTAGGGTTAAATGTTCATAACTTTATCAACATAGATACCATTACATCGTCTTTACTCATATTTTATGAAATTCAACTTAAGTGGAATTATGTTGTGGTTATATAGTCATTGAAAGTTACATTAATATATTAAGATGACACTAATGATTGAAATTCAGTACTGATTTAGTTAGATTGACAGGTGTAAGGTCTAATCCACCCAGTTCAGCTAAACTCAAAAGAAACATAAATATATAGTTTAGCACCAAGGTGAGTGTAATCACTGGAGAGATGTATTTATACATTGTTATTGGTATGATTAGAACATTATGAGTACGAAATTATTCATTTTGGTTTATCAAAATGGGTAAATAATGATTTGGTTCAAATGTAAGTGATGTAATTAAATCAACTTATGCTTCAAGCAAGTTTGTATAAGCATAAGTACTTTATGATTTTGAAAAGTTTTTAGTTTTATGATTTACGTTGATAATTCAGAAATTGATACTCGTGTTTACGATTTTTATTAATTTAATTATGATTTGACTCACTTTGACTTTAAAACTTAATTATAAGTAACTGAGTTAGGGTGTGTCAACTTTTTGTATCAGAGCCTATGTTTTAGAGGTTCTGGATTTAAAAGAGCCTAGATTTGGTAATAAATATAAGAAATATGTCTTGTTGTATACTAAAAATTATATTAGAAAAGATATGTATATATGCATGTGGTTATATCTTTGATTCATCTTAGATATGAAAGAATGGAATAAGGGAATGTTAATGTGAGAGTGAAGGATTAGGATTCTAATATGCTAGTAGAAGCAGAGGTTGAACAACCTGTGCATATAAATGTATAACTCGAGCTAGAAAAATTGACAGATATACAAAAATTGGCACGTGCTACGACTTTAATGGCAGAGCAACAAGCTAGGTTTAAGGGTCAGTTGGAAGAACAATAAGCTAGGAAACCGAACGCACAAGCATTGGCTAGGACTGAAGAGGTGATACATCGGGAAGAGAGGAATACTTCACACAAGATATTTATTAAAATGAATCCACAATCTTTTGAAGGATCAAGTGATCCTACTGAGACAGAGTTATGGGTTAAAGAGATTGAACTTATTTTTGGGGTAATGAGAATGCTTGAAAATCAATAAGTGACCTTGGCAATGCATATACTAAAAGAAAAAGCTAAGTATTGATGGGTTCCCACCAAACACTTGTTGATTAATACAGGAGGTGGGAATGTGATCTCATGTGATGATTTTGTTAAAGCTTTGTATGATGAGTATTTTCCTCCATTATATATAAAATAAAAAGCTAAAGACTATTTTATATTGAAATAGGGAAGTATGACAATTAGAGAATATGAAGCTAAACTTACAACCTTATCTATGTTTCTTAGAGATTTTTACAAAATGAGGAATACATGTATAGTTAATTCTATGATGGAATAGAGTTGATCATTAAATCATAGTTATCACCTTTAGAGACTGTTGATTATTCGGCCTTAGTGAATAAAGCGATGCTAGTAAAAAAGATGTGAATAAAGCAGGAGGGAAATAAAAACGAAGCTCAAAGAGAAGTAGATTCGATCCAACTTATCAAAAGGGTAGTGATACAGAATATTCAAGGCTTAGAGGGCATAAATTTCAGTATGGTAGAGGTATGGGAAGTAGTTCGCAAAGGGCTGAAGCTAGTAGTGGAAGAGGTTTAGGAGTTTCAGCACAAGGTGATCCAAATACTTAATTCTTTTGGGGGACATCAGGTTATATAAAGATAAATTGCCCAAAGTTACTGAATATAAAATGTTTTAATTGTCATCAGAAGGGTCATCTGGAAAAAAATATCCTATGTTATCAAGAGAAGTTTCAGTTAATAGTGTGGGGCCTAGTAAAAGATCATCTTCAGGTAGTACAACCAGAGGAAGACGTACAGGAAAAGCAAGTGGATCGAAGGCAGGATGAAGAGTGTTTGCAATAACATTGCATGATTCTCATGCTTCACCGAAATCTATTACAGGCAAACTTTCTATTACAAATAAAGATTTATATGCACTCATTGATCCTGGATTTACACATTCATTCGTAGCATTACCTATTGTTTCATATATGGGTATACCATGTTCATTTCTCAATGGTGATTTATATATTTCTACCCCAATGGAAAGTGTAATTCTGGTTGAGCATGTTTACAAAAATTATGTCTTACGAATGGGTGAGTGAGAATTATATGTTGGTTTGATATCGTTGGCCATTCAGAATTTTAATATTATATTGGGGATAGATTGGTTATCATCGTATCATGATTACATTGATGGTTTTAAAAAAGAAGTTACATTTTATCTGCTAGGTGAACCCGAGTTTCGGTTTACATGAGAAAGGAATGTTGTTCCTATTTGTGTTATATCAGCAATTAAGAGCTGGAAGTTATTGAGTAAAGGTTGTATATGGCTGTTAGTTTATGCTATTGATACTAGTAAAGAGAAACTTAGAATTGAAGATATACTAGTGGTTAGAGAATTTTCTAATGTTTTCCCAAAGAAGTTTCTAAGATTTCCATTTGATAGGGAAGTAGAGTTTTCCATTGACTTGGTTCCAGGTACTGGTCCGATTTTCCTTGCTCTATACGGAATGGAACCAACAAAGTTAAAAGAATTGAAAGTGCAACTACAAGATCTGATAAGAAGATGTTTAATACGGCCTAGTGTTTTTACATGGGGAGCCCCAGTGTTATTTGTGAAAATTAAGATGGAACACTGAGATTATGTATTGATTATCGACAGTTGAATAAGGTGACCATTAGAAACAAGTACGCTCTACCTCATATCTATGATTGGTTTGATTAATTATAAGGGGCCATAGTATTTTCAAAGGTTGATATGAGACCGGGTTACCACCGATTGAAAGTAAAAGATAGTGATATTTCCAAAATAGCTTTTCGGACTCGATATGGGCACTATGAGTTTTTGGTTATGCCATTTGGATTAACTAATGCGCCAATAGTTTTTATATATCTAATGAACCGTGTGTTCCACCCTTTTATTGATTAATTTGTGATTGTGTTCATAGATGATGTGTTAGTTTACTCACGTAGTATGGAGGAACACAAGAAACATTTAAGCCTTATATTATAGATTTTAAGAGAAAATAAGTTATTTGTTAAATTCAGCAAGTGTGAGTTTTGGTTAAATGAAATTGTATTTTTAGGGCATGTTGTCTTGGGAGATGGGATATATGTTGATCCAAGGAAGGTAAAATCCATTTTTGAATGGGAAAGTCCTAAAAATGGGACAGAAATTAGGAGTTTTCTAGGAATGGCAGGTTACTACCATAGATTCATTAAGGGATTTTCATCAATAGCATTACCATTGACAAAGTTGACTCGTAAATAAGTGAAATTTGTGTGGGATGAAGAATGCGAGCGGAGTTTTAAAGAATTAAAGAATCGATTAGTTTCAGCTCCTATATTTACTATTCCATGTGGGATTGAGTCTTTCGTAATCAATACAGATGCATTATTTTAAGGGTTAGGATATGTTCTTATGCAGAATGGGAAAGTAATTGCATATGCTTTTAGACAATTAAATAAACATGAATAAAATTACCCTACATATGATTTGGAGTTAGCCGCCATTATTTTTTCTTTGAAGTTGTGGCGACATTACTTGTATGGAGAAACTCGTGAGATATTTACTGATCATGAAAACTTAAAATACTTGTTCACATAAAAAGAACTGAATTTGAGACAGAGGCGTTGGATAAAGCTAATTAAATATTATGACTGTACCATCCATCATCATCCTGGGAAGGCCAATATAGTAGTGGATGCTTTGAGTAAAAAATTATCCAATATTCTTAGTTGCATAAAGTGTGGACATATTGGAAATATTCTTGACTTGGAATCAATGAGGATTGAATTAAAGTTATCGAAAGAGGGAGGATTATCGGCACATGTTATAGTGAGACCTTTATTGGCAGAATGCATTCAAAATTTGCAGATTAATGATGCATTCCTTGAGAAGAAAATACAATAGGTTCAAGACGGTAAAGAGAATGACTTTGAGATTAAGAATGATGAATCATTGTTTTATAAAAATAGAATTTGTGTACCTAATGATCCATCCTCAAATAAGGTTATATTAGAAGAGGCACATAGTTCTATTTATTCTATGAATCCTAGAGGTACCAAAATGTACAGAGATTTTAAAGAGTATTATTGGTGGAATAATATGAAATGTGATATGCCGAATTTGTAGCTAAATGTTTAGTATGCCAACGGGTGAAGGCGGACATCAGAATGCGACATGATTATTACAACCATTGCCTATTCCAAAATGGAAGTGGGCATATAATGATGGATTTTGTAATAGGATTACCATGTTCACAAAAGGATCATGATTCTATTTGGGTGATTGTAGACCGATTAACGAAGTCTGCTCATTTTCTTTCAGTTAAGACCACCTACACTATTGATAAGTATGCACGTATATGCGTTGATGAGATTACCCGTTTACATGGATCACCGGTCTCAATTGTATCAGACTGAGATCCAAAATTCACTTGTAAATTTTGGCCTCATTTATAGAATGCCATGGATGCCATTTTGAAGTTCAGCATTGCATTTCATCCATAAATAGATGGCAATTAGAAAGGACGATTCAAATATTAGAAGATATGTTATGATCTTGTGTATTTGATTTCAAGGGTAGTTGGGACAATCGTTTGATATTGATGGAATTCTCTTATAATAATAGTTAACAGTCCACCATTGGTATGGCTCTTTATGAAACTTTATATGGGAAGAGATGTAGAACGCTTTTGTGTTGGGATGAAGTAGGTGCAAGAAAAATTCTGGGTCCGGAATTGATAGATATGACAACTGAAAAGATTAAAATGATTTGGGAACAGATAAAGATATCGCAAAGTAGGCAGAAATTTTATGCAGATAAGAGAAAGTATCCATTGAAATTTCAAAAAGGAGATTTTATATTCCTACATATTTTATTGTGGAAAGGCGTCATGAGATTTCGGGAAAAGGGGAAGCTAAGTCCAAGATACATTGGACCATATGAAGTGATGGAAAGAATTGGGACCCTGGCATATATATTAGCACTACCTCAGAGTTTTCTCATTCAGTTAATGTGTTTAATATATCGATACTTCTTAAGTATTTGGTGGATCCATCTCATCAATTGAAAACTCAACCTATTGAACTGAAAGAAGACTTATTGTACATCGAGGAATCGATGAAAATTAATGATCAAGTATTAAGGAATAAAGTTATTCCATTAGATAAAGTGATGTGGATGGTCCATGGAATTAAAGAAGAAACTTGGGAAAGGGAGGATATCATGAAGAAATAATATCCCTATTTGTTTGGTAAGTGATATTCATACTAAATTTCAGGGATGAAATTTTCTAAGGTGGGAAAGTTATGACAACTCGGATATAATTACGATAAATTATGTTAGAATCATGCTTACCTTATGTGATATTGACAATGTGTTATTAATATATATAATGTTAGGTTTAGGTTTGTATATATAGTCTATTCCTACCTTCAAGAATCCTGAAATATCGAGTTGGTTACATATAATTTTTTTTTGAAGTTTTTGGTAGGAATGTTCATGTTAGAGACTAGTTTTGAACCTTATAATATAACAATTGTCTCAAGGAGAAAACTATATAGTTGTATATATATGATTTAGGTTTGTAAAACAACAAACGACATATCAAACAGAGGTCCGAGTAAGAAATTATACCGAAATTACGAACCAAGGGTAAATCTATCCATCCTTTTAAGTGGTATTTCGTCCTTTACTACACTAAATGTTCTATTTTGTTTGGTTGGAGAGGGAGGATGGTTTGGCCAACTTAAACCTCTTTAAATAACCTCCTTCTTCATCAAATTCCATTCTTGGTTCAGTGTGAAGAATATCTGGCTTGGTGAGAAAGAAAGGAAGAGCTTAAGGAAAAGGTTATAAGAAAAGCTAGGAAAAATTCTAAGACAATCCTTACGGTGTTCCCAAGGTATAATTATGTGTTTCTATTGTTTTAATCTTGGATTATAATTATTTAAAAATATAAAAATCATCAATTATTGATTAAAATTCCATACTCCTTTGTAATTGTATGTATCTGTTCATACGTAAGATAAGTGGTATATGTAAGCTGTATTGCTTTCTATAGAACTCCCTTTTATTCAAACTTGTATATATTTTTGTATCCTTACTAGATTTGAGAAATTCCAATTTCATATGAAACTAGAGTCACATATACATAGCATATCCGACAATTAGAATTAAAATACTTGTGGTTAGGCCTTAGTGATGGCTGTAAATTGGTATGTGCTTGTTCTTTGCATAAATGCGTTTAGATATACACTGAGTTTGATAAAGCTTTTGACATAGAATATGAACTACAAAAATTATGAAACTCTAATTTTATTTTATTTAGTATGTTTATGTAAAATGGGTGGAAAATCATAGAAAGTTATGATGTTGAAAAATTATAAGAATCCTTGGAAGTTGATTGCACAATAGAGGAGCTTATAGGACACATTTATTATGTTGTAAAGAAATAATCGCATCTGGATCTTGGTAGCTTGAAAAATTATACCGTCACTTGTAATTGAAAGTATATTCAGATATGTTTTAATATTGATAAGGTTGGACACCTGTATTTGTACAATTGAAGAATATTGTATGGTTAAGTATAGAGGATAATAATTTGATGCCATACTAGATACACCATGAAAGCATGTTCTTATCTCCTCATTCCAAAGGGTATTTTGAGTACATGTTCCATGTGTATATATATTAAGAGGTATACTTTTATGTTTACTTCTTTTTAGTTATAAATTCCTTGCGAGGTTTTTTCTGGGGTTGAATGTTCATAAATTTATCAATATAGATACCATTGCATCGCCTTTATTCATGTTTATATTGTGGTTGTGTAGTCATTTAAAGTTACATAAATATATTAAGATGATATTTATAATTGGAATTTAGTACTAATTTAGTTTAATTGACAGGTGTAAGGTCTAATCCACCCAGTTCAGCTCCACTCGAACGAAACGTAAATATATAGTTGAGCACTAAGGTGAGTGTACTCACTGAAAAGATGTATTTATACATTGTTATTGATATGATCAGAATATTATGAATATGAAATTGTTCATTTTGGTTTACCGAAATGGGAGTTACTCTCCAACCCAGAATGGGGGAGGATTGTCTATTACAAACAAGGTTTTACTCCTCGATCAGGAATGGGGGAGAATTATCATTACATATAAGATATGGGAATCATGATTTTGAAAGTTGGGTCATTCATAATGAATGTACCGGATAAGTTAATACATTATTATATGGATATGATGAATTGCATTTAATTTTATGAAATAATGTAGTAGTGATGCATCCACTGAGCTATTTTGCTCATGATTCCTATGTTTATGTTTTTCAGGTAACGTGATGTCACTGCCAAATCTAGGAGGTCAGGTTGGGTAAGAAAGGAATAAGTAAACAATGATTTGGTTCAAATGTAAATGATGTAATTAAATCAAGTTATCCTTTAAGCAAGTTTGAATAAGCATAAGTACTTTAAGATTGTGAAAAGTTTTTAGTTTTATGGATTTACGTTGATGATTCAAAAATTGGTTCTCGTGTTTATAGTTTGGTTAATTTAATTATGACTTGACTAACTTTGAATTTTAAACTTAATTATAAGTAAGTGGGTTTGGACGTGTCAACCGGGGCTATAAACAAGGAGGGTATGACATCTAGTATGAACCTAGGACCACCATAAAGGGCTAAGACATGTAAACTTTTATCTTTGAATTCAATTACGAAGAAAAACTAACCGAGTAGACTTCTATAGAAGAGAGATCATCAAAAAAAGTGTAAAACTAGACTTTTGCAGAAGAAAGCTAAACCCCAAAAGCATATCGAGTAGACTTCATCGGAATAGAGCTCACCAGTTACATCAAATGAGTAGAATCTTACGGAAGATAACCCATTCATTAATCCACCCGACCAGAATACTGATGTACTAGAGTCATCGACTAGGCAAGAAGATGTTGCTCCCTATTTAGAGCACATGAAGAAGTTATTCAACACATGGTGGTCTGTTTAACAAAATTTTTACGGAGGAGATACCTATCTGTAGATGTTTGTTGATGGATCATCCTGCACTACTACCAGCGAAGCATAATTAATAATCACAACTTTGAATAATATTTATGTGGAATATGCTCTCAAATTCCAATTTGAAGCCTTAAACATTAAAACCGAGTATAAATCACTTATAACGGGTTTTGTCACGTCATCATCCCTTGGCACCTATTAAATACAAGCACCCAATGATTCTCAGTTGGTAATTTAATAAGTTGTTGGGAGTCTACGAAGCAAGGGAGGAGTCCATGGCAAAATACCTAGGCAAATACAAGAGTTTATTAGCAAAATTCCTAGCTATTCAGATAATGAGAATCCTAAGGGCAGAGAACGCCCGAGCAGATGCACTTACTCGATTGGCATCGATGACAAGGATGGAGCCATGAAGAACAGTTCCAGTAGAGATCCTCACACACAGAAGAGCCGACAAAAATAATACTAAATTTATAGAAGGTATAGATGGGACCATCCTAGATAGATCCCATATGAACATACTTAGAGCATGGCACAGTACCAACGGACCCTAAAAAGGTAAGAAGACTCCGGTATAAGGCAACACGGTATGTCCTAAAATAGGGAATTCTTTACTCAAGAGGCTTTATCATACCATTGATCATGTGTTCACCTTAACAAAGTCAATGCCCTGATAAAAGAAGTGCATGAGGGCTCTTATGAAGCACATTCAGTAGGCAGATCCCTGGTAAAGCGAGTAGCAACATAGGGCTACTATTATCCCACCATGAAGGCAGATTGTACGAATTACACGAAGAGGTGTGTTAAGTGCCAAAAATAGGCCACGATCCACAAGAGTCCAGGGGATTCCTTTATACCGATCATATATCCCTGGCCTTTCAAGATGTGAGGAATAGATTTGATCAGACCTTTACCCAAGATCGGAGCTAAGTTCAAATACTTGGTCATCGCAGTGGACTATTTCACTAAATGGGTGGAAACTAAACCCATGGGGGAGATGTCATATGAAAAGGTCTTCCACTTCATTTGGAAGAGCACCATTTTCCATTATGTGATACCGTATGCCTTCATCATCAACCATGGAAGCCAATTTGATAATTAGCAATTCGAAGACTATTGAATACGATCTAAATTCCAAAAGTTACATTCTGCACCTGGTCATCCACATTGTAATAGACAAACAAAAATAATGAACAAAACCCTGCTTAAAGAAATGAAGAAAAGACTGGACAATGCCAAAGAAAACTGGATTAATGATCTCCAACGTGTCATCTGGGCATACAGAATAACGCCTAAAATAATAACGGATGAGACCCCTTATTGTAAGGACATAAATTTCCAATTGAGTCCCTGTATTATTTTGACTTAATTCCGTGAACAAAACTGTGTTTGTAATATGTCATAGGGAGATTTTATTTTGTCACGATCCCACTTGGTCTATGACGTATTGAAGAAATTAAAGACGTTACGGCAAAGCTTCAAAGACTTAATCATGCCGAAGTTTAATTAGTGCAAGTTTATTTGTCTCCAATTTAATTGCATTCTGAGATCGCACATGTATGAATGCATATTTTTAATGAGATTCAGAAATATTTTTATAAAAGATAAGGATGTAATTTTATAAGAAAAAATATTTTAAAAGTGTTTTAAAAGTGTTTTACACTACGTTTTATTCTGATAAGCTCGAAATAGAGTTTGACTTAATTGGATCTCTTTTGGAAGAAATGTTTTAAAGAAAAAGTCAAATTGACACGCGCGTCGTTCAAACGACAACTCTGCTCGTTCGAGCGAGATAGCCATGTCGCGTGAATGACTGGTCAATCTCGTTCGAGAGACACATTTTTTGAGGCGCCGACTTAAAATCCTATTTAAAGCGTGGTTTCTTCAGAATTAAAGTGCAGTACAATTTGGAAAACAGTTTTCAATCCAGTACGAGTTTTGCACATGCTTTTCTAAGGTTTCAAAGCTTAAACACATCGTTAGAGTTTGCAAAGATCCGAGTTATCATTACTATATGTTTATGTGATCATGCTGCACCAAGAAGGTTTGTTCTATACTTGAACATTTGGGTTTTGCGCTGAAGAAAAGAGAAGTACTTCTTATTCGACATCGTAGACGTATCAAAGCCATCCGGTGGACACCGAGACATACGTGGACGCGTGTGTTGTGGACAGGTATTGTGGAAGGAGGACTTTCTGCGTGGGCACTGTGAGAGGAGTGGTTAAAGATCATAAGAGCGTCAAGACCCATGGGGATCGAGTCAGTCTTTTATCTGTTCGTTGTTATTCCACATTCATAGTGATTGTCTGGCTTGGGCCGTCCGAGGATTTTTCTCGTCTTGGGGTTTTCCTCGTATATCCTGCATGTGAGTATTCTTTACTTTACTTTACTTGATTTAATCACTAGATGCATATTTAGGATTAATCAAGATAAAATTGGTTTAAAGTAAAAATTATTTTTTCACAACTTGGTTTGGTGCACGTTAAAAGTTGGATAATTTTTGGTGAAAATTGGTTTGATTTGAAACACGCGCATAAGGACTACTATTTCAAAAATGGTATCAGAACTAGAAAACATAATTTATTTGTTTTGTGATCCCGTGTGTTTTCAAAGATGAATTTTGGAAATAACGAACTTTTTCGAACTCCTATTTTTGATGGCACTAATTACACCTATTGTAAGATGAGAATGAAAAGTGCATTAAAATATATTGATGAGCGTGTGTGGCTAGCAGTTGAGAAAGGTTGGACACCCCCTGTCACTATTTTAGGCGAGGTCACTAGTTTAAAGCCTATCGAGTCATAGACCGAAACTGAATATAGACTTTCATAATATAATTCTAAGGGATTTCACGTTATTTCTTCACATGTCACACCAGAAGAATATAATAGAATTATGACTTAGGAAACATCAAAGGAGGCTTGGGATATTTTGGCACTCACTCACGAGGGAACTATCACGATTAGGGAGTCAAAACTTCAAAATCTTACTACACAGTTTGAGACCATTAGGATGTTAGAGAGTGAGACTTTTGATGAGTTTTATGCTAGGTTGTCCAATATTGTCAACTCATCGTTTAACCTAGGTGAGAAAATTCCTGAAACTGTATCATTAAGAAAATCCTTAGGTCATTGCCTAGTAGGTTTGATGTGAAAGTGACTATTTTAAACTCCTTGAGTAAGTTAGAGTCGACGAAACTAGAAGAGATTGTAGGTGACTTACAAACCTATGAAATCGACATGATCACCTCCAAGCAAGTTCCTAAGAAAGAAAAGGGTATTGCTTTGAAAACTCGGAAGGAGGAAATTAAAGTTTCAGATTCCGATTCCGATTTTGAGGATGTTGCTTTGTTGGTAAAGAAATTAAAAAAATTTATTAACTTTCAAAAGCAATCGAAAGAAGCCAAGAAGTTTGAAAAATTCAAGAACAACAAAGTTGATCCCACCTCTAAGGATAAGTTTGAGAAGCCTAAGAGAGATGAGTCGGATAAGTGTTTTGGCTGTGAGGGGTACGGTCACAAAGTTAAGGAGTGTCCCACTATACTTAAGAAAGAGGGCAAGCAACCCAATGTATATAGTGCCACCTTAAGTGATAGTGATCCGTAAGAGGGAGAGAGTTCCCCCATTGATCGTAACTTTGTTACGTTTATGGCATGTCATGTGAGCGATAGAGATTCTCATGTGAATGACACTTCCGAGGAGGTTTTGAGTGAATCCCATGTTAGTGAGGGAAAAGAGAGTGACGAAGAGGAGGTAGATGTGAAATAATTGCAAGTTGCATTTAATGAGTTGTATGCCGAGACAGTTAAGGTGAAAAAGGCAAATGCAAAATTACAAGCTAAGTCGAATGAGCGTGCCATAGAAAATAATGATAGTTTGATTGAGGATCTTAGGGCACGAGAGAAGACTCTTAGCGAGAAATTAGAGTTTGTCGAGGGTGAGAGAGATAATCTCAGTGGTTTGATGGAGTCTTTGAAAAAGGAGATTTTAAAGTTTGAGGAGTCTAGGTGTTTGATCGAGTCTAGGATTCATGAGTTGGAGGAGAGATTGAGAGACTCTTCTAGAGTTAATTTTGATTTGGAGGCTAGGTCGAAGAAGTTAGATAAGATCTTAGGCACCGTCCAAATTAAGGGAGATAGGGGAGGTATAGGTTTTGATGAGAGAATTGTTCCCATTCCCCCCGCACGTGTGAGAAACACTAGGAAGGTTAGAAAAGGTCCACATATAGGTAATCATTCCCACCGTCGCTACACTTGCAGATTTTGTGGTAGGAAAGGTCACCTTAGGCATTATTGTTACGACCCTAGACAAGCTCCTAGAAAGTATAGGAATAAAGTTGCCCCGGTTCCCCAAACCCCCAGGCGTCGTTTTACACCTACTTGGGTTAGGAAATTGGATTTAATGGCTTTAGAAATAAAAATTCATGATTCTTATGTGGGTGCACTTAATTCTTCCCATGCTAAATCTAAAGGATGATAGTGTTGCCTTGTTTGTCATATGCTAGTTTGCTTCATGATATATTCATTGCTAGTATAATGACTTGTGTATCATTTAGTATTATAGTTTTTCATTTGTTTGATTCCTATTGAAAAAATACAAAAAGATTTTGGTTTTGAGAAAACTTTTGAAAACCCAAAAAGATTTTGCTTTATTTGAGTCAAAATATGTTTGAAAAGAAAAAAAGATTTTCAGTTTTTATTTTTGAGTTTACATGTTTGATGTGGCATATTGGTGTGCTTGGACCCCCATCGTTTCATTATCCATGTGGCTAGGACATTTGGTCATTATTATCGATGCTTAGAATGATCTTAACCATTGCTTATATGGAGTTGTTTCGAAGTTGATTTGCATTTTGATTCGACTTTGTATATTTTCTATAAATGCACACATGCACGAGTTTATATGAATGTTTGACTTCTCTTGCATATTTGAATTTGGTGAGGCGTTCTTATCTCAATCTTGCCATCTATACGTAAGTAGACTTAAGGAGAAGTGTGCATGTAAGAATCGTTTACCGTAAGGATTTGAATTGGTACCTAATTGAAAAAATGATGAGTGATTCACGGGAAAGGGCTGCGAGAGTTCAAAATTAACTCATCGTGAAAGCCACCGTTTAAAAGGGCCCAAAAGAAAAAAGAAAAAAGCAATATTCTAAGAAAAAGGGTGAATAAGATTTTCTCTAAGTTGAGAATTCTAGAAACCTCAAAAGATCTTGAAAAAATACATATTTATGAGGGATTTTGGTTGGAGAACTAATCCTAATGTTGAAACATTGCAATTTGACGCTATTGTTTGTAGAATCGTCAAAATTCTGGTTTTATGTGTATTTAGTATGTTTAGTTCATTAAGATCACACTTTAATTGTCATATGGCTATGATAAAGTTTGATGATTTATCACTATCAATTAGAGCTTCTTGATCTTTTTGATGTGTTGGAATTGTGACTAATTTGTTGTAGTTTCACACCCATATATTCCATGTCCATGTTTGAGCACATAAGTACTATGTTTGTATGTAACTCGCATTGTTAGTTTTTATGCGTTTTTACGTTTTGGGTAAAAAGCTTATTGTTTTAGCACTATTTTGCTGCTGTCAGGCCCTTCCAGTGTGTTTTTTCTGGAAAATTTTTCACTGGGCAAAAATTTATGATATTTTTGGGAAACTGGGAAAATTTGGCCTATCGCGAGAATTCGTTTAAACGACATCTCTATGTCGCGAGAAGTCTCGTTCGAGCGACGTCCTCATCTCGTTCGAACGACATCCCTGGCTCGTTCGAACGACGGTCTGGGAGTTTGCTTCTAATTGGTTTACAGTCCACTAGTTTATTTTGTGATATTCTTTGGTTTTGCTGGAAGCTTTCTGGACGAACTGGTTTTTATGCAAGTTTTACTGTCTCATATTGGAATTTTTCATATGATTCGTTTATCACACCTGATTAGATTGCTATATTCTTTGTGTGATTCATTGGTTTACTAGCTACAGATTTGTCATCTATTGATCATATTTAGCTGGTTGTTTCATGATTATCTAGCAATTTTTAATTGGTATATTCTCATGCTAGATACTTGATTGATTTGTTTATCTTTTCACCGGATTGTCTATTTGAGACAATAAGAGGGGGAGAATGATGTATGTGATGTAGGGAGAGATTTTTTGATCATGTTTTTGATTACATATTTTACAAATTGATATTACAAATTTGTAGTACAAATTGGTATCATTTTGTTGCTCAATTGTTTAACAAATGATTTTTCAGAGTTTATTCATATTACTATCTATTGTAAAATTGGTATCATTTGGATATATATATATATATATATATATATATATATATATATATATATATATATATATATATATATATATATATATTGGTTTCATTTGGTCCACCATACTTCATTGGGTATTTGTTTGTCTGTTTCATGTGTGTAGGTATGCTTCAGTGATTCGAGATTTCAAGTCTACATCACATTCAGATAGTTCATGCTTACCGGTGCTTCATATACTAGTCCGTGTCCTGTAATTTTTGGCTTTGGATTTATGGGATGGGATTTAGGCGTCACATGGCTTGACGGCCTAGCTTAGGCATTTCACTAGTTTAGTTTTGTCCCGGAATAGTCAAAGGGGGAGATTTGTAAGGACATAAATTTCTAATTGATTCCCTGTATTATTTTGACTTAATTCCGTGAACAAAACTGTGTTTGTAATATGTCATAGGAAGATTTTATTTTTGTCATGATCCCACTTGGTCTATGACGTATTAAAGAAATTGAAGACGTTGCGGAAAAGCTTCAAAGAATTAATCATGCCGAAGTTTAATTGGTGCAAGTTTATTCATCTTCAAGTTAATTGCATTCTGAGATCACACATGTATGAATTCATATTGTTAATGAGATTTGGAAATGTTTTTATAAAAGATAAGGATGCAATTTTATAAGAAAAAATATTTTAAAATGTTTTAAAAGTGTTTAAAATGTTTTACACTATGTTTTATTCTGATAAGCTCGAAATAAAGTTTGACTTAATTGGATCTCTTTTGGAAGAAACGTTTTAAAGAAAAAGTCAAACTGACACGAGCGTCGTTCAAACGACAGCTATGCTCGTTCGAGCGAGATAGCCATGTCGCCTGAACGAGTTCGAGCGACACATTTTTTGAGGCGCCAACTTAAAATCCTATTTAAAGCATGGTTTCTTCAGAATTAAAGTGCAGTACAATCTGGAAAACAATTTTCAATCCAGTACGAGTTTTGCACATGTTTTTCTAAGGTTTCAAAGCTTAAACACATCCTTAGAGTTTGCAAAGATTCGAGTTATCATTACTATATGTTTATGTGATCATGCTTCACCAAGAAGGTTTGTTCTATACTTGAACATTTGGGTTTTGCGGTGAAGAAAAGAGAAGTACTTCTTATTCGATATCGTAGACGTATCAAAGCCATTCGGTGAACACCGAGACACACGTGGACGCATGTGTTGTGGGCAGGTATTGTGGAAGAAGGACTTTCTGCGTGGGCACTGTGAGAGGAGTGGTTGAAGATCATAAGAGCATCAAGACCCGTGGGGATCGAGTCGTTGAGTGAGTCTTTTGTCTGTTCTTTGTAATTCTACATTCATAGTGATTGTCTGGCTTAGGGCGTCCGAGGATTTTTCTCGTCTTGGAGTTTTCCTCGTACATCCTTCGTTGTGAGTATTCTTTACTTTACTTTAATTTCTTTAATCACTAGATGCATGTTTATGATTAATCAAGATAAAATTGGTTTAAAGTAAAAATTGTTTTTTCATAACTCGGTTTGGTGCACATTAAACGTTGGATAATTTTTGGTGAAAATTGGTTTGATTTGAAACACACGCATAAGGACCACTCTTTCACTTATATGTTAGCCTTCAAAACAGAGGTAGTGGTCCCGATAGAAATTAGTATTCCAGGACACTGTGTTCTCAATTTTGACTCCCCAAGGAGAGACCTAATGTGAAGACTAGATCTGGACCTAGTATAGGAAGACAAAGAGCATGCAACACTTCAGGTAGCGACATACCAACATCGAATTGCTTAATTTTATAATAAAGGAGTAACAACAAGCACTATGAAGGAGGGAGATTACGTACTGAAAAAGATAATTTAGAAAAGGAACAAGTTGGAGCCTAACTGACATGGTTTGTACATAATATCCATTGTTGTCTAACCAGGAACTTACAAAATTGAAACATTAGAAGGAGAGTAGTTCAAGAATCTTTGGAATGTCGAACACCTAATAAAGTATTACCAGTAGTGGAGAACATGTAATACCCTTTTATTTCTTGTAACCTATTTCAAAGTGATGAATAAAGGCCTGTAAAATCAACATTGTTGTTTCTTATTTATTTTTCATTGGTATAAGGAGATATGCTAAAATATTTCTCCCACAACATAAAACCACAAACATCACGTATGGCCACGTCAAAAGGTCACGAATAAGAAGTTTTACTTTATGTATGATCTCGCTTAAGGGCAGACTAAGAACAAGAAGTTCATAAAATTTAGGAAATCCATTACAGTTATATGGACGATAAGATCTGACCATGATTGGATAAATAAAAGGATAGTTCTTACACATTTGGTCATCTCAACCAACTAACACCGATATTTGGTTAGGACGACAAGATCTATCCATATGACCAGTGAAGGGTGTTAGTAGACTAAGAATGGATAGCCCAGGTTATCCAACATTGGTAACTATTAAGGCATATCATTTAAGTAATAGCCTACCACGTGATCATAAGTCTAAATTACTAGTAGAACTATTTTTCAGCACATAGCATTCATTAAGATGACGTAACTTAAAACCATAACATTCTGGCGACATTTACTTATGCAACATAGAAACAAGTATAGAGAAGCAAGTAAAGAAAAGTATGAATATAAATTATTATTATGATTTGTGCAAAGTCATTACAAGGAAATAATAACAAAGTCGTGTGGATAAGTTTGCTTGCTTGGCAAGCTCTCAAATCCAGTAAGAGGAATATCTAACGCTTGTAGAGTAATGGTCATCCTTAGGTCTCTGATCCTATATTAGCTATTAGAACTAACCATGTCCACTAAATGTAGAGATTGATGTAGATTTTCATACCCATAAAGGGCATAGTCCCCAACGTATTTTTTCATCAGGCTCACTGGGATGGAATCTAGAGGGATCCATGAAAGATCATTCCTAAAAGGAGGATCTGGGTATTACAAATAACCTAGATGATGCCAATAAACTCATCGTCCTTAGGAACCTTCACCATATCAAGTGTGTTGAACCAATCGTGCTTATAACTGACCTTCTTAGCGTGGCCAAGCTTTGCCTTTATATGTATAAGAGGCTCATTATAGCCCTCCATCAAGACAGTGTGAGGTTTTTTATGAAACTGATATGCCAGACAATCTACCTTCTCACTCAACCTCTTGATGGTGGACAGATAATTCTTAATAGTTATTGCCTGGTATGATAGAGTCTTCTTATCCCTATCTTATTCAACTGACCATGAAATCCTTCCTTACTACTGAGAAGGTTATCCTTTCATTTTCTTTCTTTGCTCCAACTTTTCTCTCAGGCGATCATTGTCCTCTTATAGAAATGAGGCACCTTTATTCTGGTTGGCAGGTCTGGATTTCTTTAAACCTTCAAGCTCAGCCCACAGAGCGTTATTTTCCATTTCAAACATTGTAGCAATTTCTCTGGCACCGGTCAGTTCAATGTTAAGAACAAACTCTTTCTTGGAATAAGATGATGCCAAAGAAATCAACATTTATTCAAATCCACTACTCTTTTGTAGGTTGGAAAAATTCTTCAAATGGTCGGGTTGAAGACTTGATATTGAATCTTTATGTGCATAGTAAAAACCAAGTCATGATAAGCATCATTATCTTCAACTATCTGGTGCAAAAGATGATGCAAATTCAAGTATGAATGCTTGTCCAAAGAGGACACGTGACAACCCGAATATAATTATGATAAATCATGTTTAAATCATGATTAGCTTATTTGATATGAATAATATGTTATTAGTATATATATAATGTTAAGTAATTATGTTTAGTTTAATCCCACCTTCATAAATCTTGAAATATCGAATTAGTTACAAATGTGAAATTTTAAAGTTTCGGTAGGAATGTTCCTGTTGGAGGCTAGTTTTGACCTTTATGACATAACAATGAACTTGAGGTATAAACTAGTTATTTGTAGATATATGAGTTAGGTTTATAACAAAACAAACGGTTCATCGAACGGACATCCGAGTAGGAAAATATTGATGAATGAATCATATTTCCAATGGGCTCAAGATTATGATATAATTATTCCAATAACAAATGATTAGTATGGATATTGGGTTTTGGGGTGTGACAATTAGTGGTATCAGAGCGTGGTTATTAATTCTGGACGTGTGTGATGGTTAGATGATAGTATTGAGTTGATTTGATATTTATGAATTGTTTATGTACTAACCAATAGTTTAGTAGTATAAACTGTTTATATTGGTTGTTAGAACTTTGTTGTATTACAGATAATTCCAGATGGAACCTGGGGATGGACAACATCGAGAAGAGGGATTAGCTTCTCGTACAGACAATACTGAAGAAGAGAAGAGTGTTGCTGGAAGGGCCAGAGAGAATGAACAACTTACAGAGATTCAGATGATGGTGCAGGCAATAATGAGGGTGGCAGAGCAACAAGAAAGAAATATGGCGTAAATGGCAGAACAACAGGCTAGATATCTAGAATCAAAGACTGTGGCCAGGATTGAGAAAGAGGCAAGGAAAGAAATGAAAGATTCCATGCATGAGAAGTTTTTGAAGTTGAATCCTCCAGAATATTCTGGGTCAGTTGAACCTACAGAAGCTGAGATGTGGGTCAGAGATCTAGAAACTATCTTTGCAGTTATGAAGGTTCCAGATAACCAAAAAGTGAATCTAGCTATGTTTAAGCTCAAAGGGGAGGCGAAATGTTGGTGGAATAGCCTATTGAGTTAAAGGAAGACTTGAGTTATGTGGAAGAACCACTTGCTATCGTGGATAGGAAGGAACAAATATTGAGATCAAAAGTAATCCCACTTGTGAAAGTTGTGTGGAGAAGGCATTCCATGGAAGAGTCTACATGGGAGAACGAGGATACCATGAAGATTAATTATCCGTATTTGTTTGATTCGGACAACCAAGGTATGTCAATTTCGGGGATGAAATTTCCTAACGGGGGGAGAATTGTGACAACCCGAATATAATTATGATAAATCATGTTTAAATCATGATTACCTTATTTGATATGAATAATATGTTATTAGTATATATATAATGTTAAGTAATTATGTTTAGTTTAATCCCACCTTCATAAATCTTGAAATATCGAATTAGTTACAAATATGAAATTTTAAAGTTTCGGTAGGAATGTTCCTGTTGGAGGCTAGTTTTGACCTTTATGACATAACAATGAACTTGAGGTATAAACTAGTTATTTCTATATATATGAGTTAGGTTTATAACAAAACAAACGGTTCATCGAACGGACATCCGATTAGGAAAATATTGATGAATGAAACATATTTCCAATGGGCTCAAGATTATGATCTAATTATTCCAATAACAAATGATTAGTATGGATATTGGGTTTTGGGGTGTGACAATTAGTGGTATCAGAGCATGGTTATTAATTCTGGACGTGTGTGATGGTTAGATGACAGTATTGAGTTGATTTGATATTTATGAATTGTTTATGTACTAACCAATAGCTTAGTAGTATAAACTGTTTATATTGGTTGTTAGAACTTTATTGTATTACAGGTAATTCCAGATGGAACCTGGGGATGGACAACATCGAGAAGAGGGATTATCTTCTCGTATAGACAATACTGAAGAAGAGAAGAGTGTTGCTCGAAGGGCCAAAGAGAATGAACAACTTACAGAGATTCAGATGATGGTGCAGACAATAATGAGGATGGCAAAGCAACAAGAAAGAAATATGGCATAAATGGCAGAACAACAGGCTAGATAACTAGAATCAAAGACTGTGGCCAGGATTGAGAAAGAGGCAAGGAAAGAAATGAAAGATTCCACGCATGAGAAGTTTTTGAAGTTGAATCCTCTAGAATATTATGGGTCAGTTGAACCTACAGAAGCTGAGATGTGGGTCAGAGATCTAGAAACTATCTTTGCAGTTATGAAGGTTCCAGATAACCAAAAAGTGAATCTAGCTATGTTTAAGCTCAAAGGGGAGGCGAAATGTTGGTGGAACAGCCTATTGAGTTAAAGGAAGAATTGAGTTAAGTGGAAGAACCACTTGCTATCGTGGGTAGGAAGGAACAAATATTGAGATCAAAAGTAATCCCACTTGTGAAAGTTGTGCGGAGAAGGCATTCCATGGAAGAGTCTACATGGGAGAGCGAGGATACCATGAAGATTAATTATCCGTATTTGTTTGATTCGGACAACCAAGGTATGTCAATTTCGGGGACGAAATTTCCTAACGAGGGGAGAATTGTGACAACCCGAATATAATTATGATAAATCATGTTTAAATCATGATTACCTTATTTGATATGAATAATATGTTATTAGTATATATATAATGTTAAGTAATTATGTTTAGTTTAATCCCACCTTCATAAATCTTGAAATATCGAATTAGTTACAAATGTGAAATTTTAAAGTTTCGGTAGGAATGTTCCTGTTGGAGGCTAGTTTTGACCTTTATGACATAACAATGAACTTGAGGTATAAACTAGTTATTTGTAGATATATGAGTTAGGTTTATAACAAAACAAACGGTTCATCGAACGGACATCCGAGTAGGAAAATATTGATGAATGAATCATATTTCCAATGGGCTCAAGATTATGATCTAATTATTCCAATAACAAATGATTAGTATGGATATTGGGTTTTGGGGTGTGACAATTAGTGGTATCAGAGCGTGGTTATTAATTCTGGACGTGTGTGACGGTTAGATGACAGTATTGAGTTGATTTGATATTTATGAATTGTTTATGTACTAACCAATAGTTTAGTAGTATAAACTGTTTATATTGGTTGTTAGAACTTTGTTGTATTACAGATAATTCCAGATGGAACCTGGGGATGGACAACATCGAGAAGAGGGATTAGCTTCTCGTACAGACAATACTGAAGAAGAGAAGAGTGTTGCTGGAAGGGACAGAGAGAATGAACAACTTACAGAGATTCAGATGATGGTGCAGGCAATAATGAGGATGGCAGAGCAACACGAAAGAAATATGGCGTAAATGGCAGAACAACAGGCTAGATAACTAGAATCAAAGACTGTGGCCAGGATTGAGAAAGAGGCAAGGAAAGAAATGAAAGATTCCATGCATGAGAAGTTTTTGAAGTTGAATCCTCCAGAATATTCAGGGTCAGTTGAACCTACAGAAGCTGAGATGTGGGTCAGAGATCTAGAAACTATCTTTACAGTTATGAAGGTTCTAAATAACCAAAAAGTGAATCTAGCTATGTTTAAGCTCAAAGGGGAGGCGAAATGTCGGTGGAACAGCCTATTGATTTAAAGGAAGACTTGAGTTATGTGGAAGAACCACTTGCTATCGTGGATAGGAAGGAACAAATATTGAGATCAAAAGTAATCCCACTTGTGAAAGTTGTGTGGAGAAGGCATTCCATGGAAGAGTCTACATGGGAGAGCGAGGATACCATGAAGATTAATTATCCGTATTTGTTTGATTCGGACAACCAAGGTATGTCAATTTCGGGGACGAAATTTCCTAACGGGGGGAGAATTGTGACAACCCGAATATAATTATGATAAATCATGTTTAAATTATGATTACCTTATTTGATATGAATAATATGTTATTAGTATATATATAATGTTAAGTAATTATGTTTAGTTTAATCCCACCTTTATAAATCTTGAAATATCGAATTAGTTACAAATGTGAAATTTTAAAGTTTCGGTAGGAATGTTCCTGTTGGAGGCTAGTTTTGACCTTTATGACATAACAATGAACTTGAGGTATAAACTAGTTATTTGTAGATATATGAGTTAGGTTTATAACAAAACAAACGGTTCATCGAATGGACATCCGAGTAGGAAAATATTGATGAATGAATCATATTTCCAATGGGCTCAAGATTATGATCTAATTATTCCAATAACAAATGATTAGTATGGATATTGGGTTTTGGGGTGTGACAGGACACATCAAGCCCCAGTAGTTCTTCAAGATCATATTCATCAACCTCACTATGATAGGCACCGAATAACTGATTACGCCTTTTTAAAAATCGTCCTGAAAAACAATCAAAGCTTCCAATCTAGCATTAAACTTCAAAGTGATTGGTTAGATATAAGTATTTGTCGAGCAATAATATGTGAAACATAAGTTTTATTCCTTTATTAAAGAAGAGTTACATTGGGGAAAGCCCGATGCATTAAAATAAAATAACAAAGATACCAAGACAAAATTAAACATTCCTAAGCCGACTATAGTGATTACTTCCACACCTTCTCTTTATCGACAATAGCTTGGCCTTCAACGTGCCAACAGTAACCTGCTGCTCATTATTTGTATCCACAAAATATTTTTCTTCACCATAACCATCATCATCATCATCAACTTACTCATTTATCTGAGGAGTAGTAGTAGTATGGTAGGCAGCTACAGATCGAGTGGTAGCTTTGCCTTTGTTAGAAGTTTTTTTCCCCATGATCTTAGCTTAGGGAGGGGGATCCCTCCTTATCTTATTGGATAGGGGTTAATGGTCCCCAGGAGATTTATCAAAAATTTGGATGTCGTTAGAAGATCCAGTATCAAATTTCTTACTCGCCAGACGAGTAGAAGGAGGTGATATTGCTCCCGCATGGGTAGAAATCATGTTTGTGATATTTCGCTTCACCATGTCGCCTGAAGGAATGTTAGTCGGAACTAATGCAACGTCTAAGGCTCAAAATATGAAGAGGTTCTTTATGCAGAAAAATTATCCACTGTTCCATGAGAGGATTCAAAACTAGATTAAAAGGATTTAGAGGTGGAAGTTGCCGAATCATCTAGGGGAGGGGGTGAAAGTGATATCTCCTCAGTAGGTGTGGATACAAAGGAGGATGTATTACTTGTATATCCTATCAAAAAGGAAATAGACCTAGGTTGGTCATCTGTACCAAGCACGTGTTAGAATGAACACACATTTTCCAAATCATGAAAATTGACTTCAGAGTCACGAGGGAGTTTCTTCATACTCTTCGCTGCAAAATAGAAAATGGGAATACAAATCAACATCAGAAAGAAAAGCATAAATCAGACAAAAATATTATAAATTTGTATCCTAACCTATTCCCCAACCGTGCTGAGGGTATCTGGGCCCATTATGTATTGTACCCTCAGGAAGATGGGCAAACTACCAATTATTTATAATTAGACCATGATCCCAATAATCCTGATTGAAATCAGGTAGATTCATAACCAAAACCCAGTTTGAGTATCTTGTCTTCACGTAATAAATATTTTTCATTAGTAGTAACCCAGTGGTAGTAGTATATCAATTCCATAATTCCAATACAAGCCTCGTGCAGTTCATTAATGCAGTGGACCCCATTAATGACCCTTCAAGAATTTGGGGCAACTTAGGTAGGGAAAACGTCAAAATATTAACATAATTCCCCAAATAAATGGTTGGGGAAGAAAGTGACCCCACACTCCGTAATAAAGATAGAAGGTATCCAACGACCTTCATGCAGGGCACAAAGATCACATGCCACATTTACTATTTCTGTAACTAACGATTGCTGGATTCTATATGAGCCCTAAAATATTCTAACGAACTCTCATTAATAGTATAAACCATGTTTTCTCAAGAACAAGAAAGTAGTACAAAGGAAAGTGAAGAGGGAAAAAAAGATCCTTACAGTGAAAGATGGGGAGCTCTCACAAATGGCTGAAGAACTTAGAGACGAAGAAAGGATTTTGAATGAAAAGTGAAATGAAAAAAAAAGGTGGGAACTGACATTTTATAAGATTAAACGATGTCCTCATGGTTTCCCAAGCCTAATGATGATTAAATGTATCTAAATTTTTTATTTTGACGGTGAATGATCGCCAAAGGTGGTTTATTACCAGCTTACCCCTGGAGCGCTTCGATTCCCAAATCTTTCTAATATTTATAAAACTACCAATGAATTAGTAGTAAAAAAAAGTCCTGAAACGCCAAATCCCTGAGGTCTTCAGCCGACCAAACCTCTCTACCGACAAAGTCACAAATAAAAGCTGACAACCAAATTTTGGTGTAGCCTATCAACTCCTACCATGTAATAATCCATTCAATCATTCCACACTCCTAGCCACTCCTGGGATCTAATACTCCAGAGATGATACTAATTATTCCAGTCATGAATGAATTCTTGAGGGATTTTTTATACCATAAATATGGAATATGAACTAGGCCAATAGTATTCGGACACCTGTTATCATAAGGTGCTCATCTTACTCATCATACGTGGCCGACTTATCATATCTCTAGCCGGCTTAGTGATATTAATAGTTGGCTGAATAACTAACCATAACAAACTGATGTTATTAGTTAAAACCACCAAGGCGCGTGTGTGGGTCACGTGAAGGAATATGGACAACTTCACTTATATACACATGGGTTAACAACCCGATCTTTCAGCTGAATATAATTGAATCATCATTAGCCATTTCCTAGAATGTAAAAATGTGTAACTGCCTGACTTATAAAGGCATTCCACCTATTCCCCTACTCTTTCTCTATCTTATAAATAGAAAATAATCCCACCTGAAGGGACATAAGAGATTAATACATTTAACACTTATACAGAGAGATTTTAGTGAAATACTTGAGAGCTTGTACCCATTTGATGACTCTTGTATAAAGGAATAACATACCCCCACATTGCATTTGCTGATGTATGCATCATATTGAGTCAAACCACGTTAATTCTCTGTTTCTTTCTTTGTCTCTCATCTCTCCTATTAATCTAGCCCATTAATCTATTTATTTTTTATCGTTCATCATTGGTATTAATTAACCAATAATCATAAATCCATATACCAATTTTAAACAATAACATTCACTATCACTGATTCACAAAGGTGGAACCAACAACCTCACAAGGATTCATCACACCGTGCAAATATAATAAAGTTCAATCGTAGTAACAACAATAAGTTTAATAACCAAAGTGTGAAACAAAGATTGCTTAAGTAAGCAAAAATAGTAAAATGGTTTTTACTTTCTCTCTAGAAAGTAAACTTTAAAACAATCACAAATACAATGTTTCAAGGGTTAATCTTTTAGATCTTTAGCACAAGTGGGTAAAGGATTAGGAAATTTGATAAAAAAGGTTTCGATTGGAACTTTTGCTCAAGTAGGTTTTCTTGAAGCTTTTACTTTAGAGGAATTTTTGGGATTAAAACTACGAAATGGGTTTTGGGACTTGATTTCTCTTTCTATAAACTCAAGTATGGAATAACACAAACTTTCTAATGTAACTTTCAATCTTGGGATGTTGTTTTGATAGCTTATGTGTTTTGAAAGTGATGCAAAGGTTTCCTTTTATAAGCATTTCAAAAACTAGCCGTTGGAGGGTAGTTTGGTAATACTGTGGACCTTTATGATTTTGAAATTCAAAATAGAGTTGTTGGAAATCTTTTCAAGAACTATCCTTGGGGTCATTTTTACACATAAAGTCGACTCTTTACTAATGAAGAATATTTTAAAACTGATTTTTTTTTGCCCAGGTGAATAAGTCGAATTGTAATGGCCTAAGAACCAAGGTGTAGAGTCGACTCTACCCTATTATGGAGTTGACTCTACCCTCTTATGGAATCTAATATATAATGCGGAAATGGATCAAAATCACCTTTCGGTATAGGAAAGTTTTAGGAATGTTTATTTATGATTTGTACTTGCTTTTGTGAGATTGTTTACTTTTTTACAATAACTTTTAAACCTTTGAATATTGGGAAGAAATGTTTTTGATTCTCTTGATGTTTTGTCTTTAAGTGATGCTTATTAAAATGAGACTTGAGCTTGCTTTGGTTTGAAAATAGTCTTATCACTTAGTTGACTTACTTATTTGGAACATGAATTAATTTGCTCGTTTATTTTATGGATTGGTAAGGTTGTTTTATCTTCACATATCTTTCTTTGCTTTGATTTATAAACTCTTGTTTTGGATGAGTTTGGATAAATGACTTGCTTTCATTGGTATTTGTTTTCTTGAACATGTATGGCTTGAGATGGTATGAACTTGCTTTGCATGATTTCTTTCTTTGGTGACTTGTAGGTAAATGAAATTTCTTTTTATGTCATTATATCTTCATTTACAATGCACGTGATCTTGAGATGTTGATTGCATGGATGATATGATCGTTATGTTATATCTCATAATGTATTGGGTGCTTATTTTTTTTTTATCTTAAGTAAATTAGAGAGAAGATAGTGAAGTATGATCACATATCAATAATGTTGTTATCATATAAAATCTTTTCTTTGAAATAATTTATGTTTCCTAATATCTGTAACACCCCGCCTAATTAAATACTGGGTGATCAATACTTTATTAAATTAAAATAAAGGTGAACGGTTGGTTCATTCTCAGCATTACTGTCGTAAAATAATATTTTCCAATTTGAACACCCTAAATAATTAAGCTAAGTGTCAAAACAATTTAAAGTCTCATTTTCCCTTTATTAAATACAAATATGAACACCTTTTTAATACCCAACCATTTAAGAATCACATACATATTAAAGATGGCAATTAACACACACAAGAATTAAACCATCTAGATAAACCAAACCAGGTTTAAGAACTATAAATAAAATCATCCTGACAATAGTTAACTCCCAAGGAGTACTGAATACTAGAAATATAAATAAACATAAATCTCTGACAAATCCAAACATAATAGGAAATCGGGTGACACATGCCCTAACTATAAAGAACTAAGGTAAGAACATAATCAATGACGAGGTCGTCTAAAGCAAAGGCCTGAAACTCCCACATAAGCTGCAGCTCGTCCAGTCCAAAGAATCTAATATCGACACCCCTGTGGCTGGGCACCTGTAATACATACATATATATACAAAAGAGAGAAAAATAACAGGAAACGGGTCAGATCCCGAGTGTAAAACAGTTTTAAAAATAGTTTAGCAAGTATTTAAAATGCTTACCGGCTAATATAACCACCATGTTAGTATGCGACACTCTCTTGAGAATTCTCACCTCTCATCTAGTGTGTACGCCTACCGTACTACTGATCACATAAGTCTATCTAACTTATCCTCCCATAAAGTTCTATCCCGAGAAGTACTAAGGCCATAATATTTAGTTTTAGAAAATCATTCTCTTCCATATTCTTACGTTGCTTAGAACCACTTAGTTATCGTTACAAAATTCACAAACACTTGTTATAAAGCTAAAGCATTTATTCATTACTTAACTACTTATACACACAGTATAGAGTTTCCACACACACACACACACACACACACACACACACACACACACACACATATATATATATGCATCAATCACTCATATACTATATATATACCATCGGCACCCCACATAAATCTATGGTGCTGGAATACTCTGCTATCAAGTCCCCGTTTCACTTATACTAAGGGAAATACTATTTCGGAATCACTCTCGAACTGTATTAACACGATAAACATACGAATGGAGGCGAAGCATAGTTCCGAATCCTAAGAGGTCAGCACATACCCTCACGTATCTTAGAACATCTGACTATCATTTTCAAATAGCCTGTATCTGGAATACTATCTTCTAGGGTACGAGTCAATATCCCCCATAAAGGTCCAATCGAGATAAGACTGTCCCGATGCGGAAACCTCCATGATAGAAAGTAGCCCAGGTATGATTTTTACACATATACACAATATATGCACAGCCACACAGTTATATATATAAATATTCACATTTTCCAAATTAGGTTCACCCACGACCCATAGCTAGTATCATCCGTTCTTAGCACATATTTTACTCAATTATCTAGCATAACAGATTCGTCTATTTTATTCTCATTTATAATTTACTTCATACTTACTCATCATCTCTCGAAGTATCCTCCCACTAAGTATAAATTTCAGTAGGTATACCCTCACTTACCTTCTAGTTTAAATTTTTCACGAGTGTCACAATTTCCAATGTATGAATAACTCCCCGTTAACCCACAATTTCATCTCATATTAATTTCACTCAACAAAGTCTACTTAGACCCTATTGGTCATCTTCATAACCCATTATACTCGATAAATAATAATCAAGGGTTCCTACGTATCTTAACCGGATTAAACAAAAAGGAGAAAAATATGCACTTTTCCAGGAGGGATCGATCGATCGAGGAATGGGGTCGATTGATGATCGATCGATGCTCTTGGTCGATCGATCAATCAAGAAGTTATTGCCCATTTTTCTGAAAATTTCAACCTACGGGTTCAATCATTCTAACCCCTCCAAACCTCTATAATTTCATCCTAAACTCGCATCAAAGTTATCGAAATGTACAAGCAATATACATAAACAAGTTCTAACATAACAACATAAAAAAATCCTCAACGAATCAATCAAAAAGGGGTTTAATCTCAGATTTCTTTATAAAACCAAATTTTGCATGAATAATCACCAACCTCCATATTAATCTATATTTTCTTCCCAAATATCATAATAAATTCGTGGGTAATCCTCTACATATGATCAAAATCTCAGACTACATGGATTCTCACTAAAACATATAAATTCTCTTCCAAAATATATAATTCTTCCATTAAAACATATGATTTTCATTCCTAGACTAACATGGAAGGAATACCAACTAGAAATCAGCAAGATAGATACATGCCTGGGATTCAAGAGTCTGATTTGTTGATGAAAAATATATGGTTGCGTTCGTCCTCGTGCGATCTACATATTGGTGGTGGTGGCGGCGGCGGTGTAATCGGGTGAGTTATAGGCCTTGGATTGCTTGGAAACTCTTCACCTTCTTCTCTAATCTCTTCACCTTCTTCTCTAATGGCTGGGCTTAGGTTTTGTGTTTGTTAACCCTAAGAGACAACTCCAAATGGGTAATATATATTAAGAAAATTCATGGGTTTAATTACCCAAAAATACAAAATGTCTATAATACCCTCCCGAGACGTCAATTAGGCCTAAAAATGCCTCGAGACCCAAACTAAACTCCCGGGTACACTTTTCTGACTATCTCGACCCTTCCGACACTTTGGCGCACTCGAAACGACCATACGGGCGACTTATAATTTATTCACTTTTATAATAATAATTTAGTTCTGACACGACACAGGCGTGTCCCGACTTAAATTTCCATAATTGCCATTTTATTCACTCGCGACAATTTGAATAAAATCAATCTAATGTATTACTTTACTCATCTTTTAATCTTCAACAAATTCCCAATCATTACTAACTCACATCACGCTAGTAAATATTAAAATAATTTTTGGATTATTATAAAATTAATATCTCAAATTAAATTTAATAAATCCTCAAATTTAAAAGCCATAAAAATATAGGGTATTACATACTTCCCCCCTAACAATGAAATTTCGTCCCGAAATTCGAAAACTAAGGCATACATGGTAAAAATAGATCTTGATACTTTATAAATACTCAAAAGGGACTTTCGGGTAAGGCGAATTTCTATAGTCCCCCGCCTCACAATAAGCTTATGAAACACTCTCAATACCATCAGTTATAGAGTCACACCTTAATAACGACACTTCACATTGTGCTCCAATCCGTTGCTATTCGTATAAGATGAGCCTACACATCATTGGCCCCTATTGTCTCAATATTATTGGGAGGCCACACCTCACTACATAACCATTACTCGTATTTTGTTTTTATAAAACCATAATCAGTACAATAATATACTCGCATATCACATCACTAAAACGATTAATCTCAATAAATTATAAAACACAAACAATGCACCAATTTATCCTCCGGGGATATCATTGAAAATAACCATGCTATACTAGGGAAAACATGATGCTCTTGGTCGATCGATCGATCAAGCAGTTCTTGCCCATTTTTCTGCAAATTTCAACCTTTGGATTCAATCATTCTAACCCCTCCAAACCTCTATAATTTCATCCTAAACTCCCATCAAAGTTATCCAAATGTATATATAAACAAGTTCTAACGTAACAACATCAATAAATCCTCAACGAATCAATCAAAAAGTGGGTTAATCTCATATTTCTTTATAAAACCAAAATTTTCATGAATAATCACCAACCTCTATATTAATCCAGATTTTCTTCCCAAATATCATAATAAATTCGTGGGTAATCCTCTACATATTATCAAGATCTCAGATTACATGGATTCTCCCTACAACATATAAATTCTCTTCCAAAACATATAATTCTTCCATTAAAACATATGAATTTCATTCCTAGACTAACATGGAAGGAATACCAACTAGAAATCAGAAAGATAGATACTTGCCTGAGATTCAAGGGTTTGATTTGTTGATGAAAAATATATGGTTGCGTTCCTCGTCGTGCGATCTACATTTTGGTGGTGGCGGCGGTGCAATCGGGTGAGTTATAGGCCTTGGATTGCTTGGACATTCTTCACCTTCTTCTCTAATCTCTTCACCTTCTTCTCTAATGGTTGGGCTTAGGTTTTGTGTTTGTTAACCCTAAGAGACAACTCCAAATGGCTAAAATATACTAAGAAAATTCGTGGGTTTAATTACCAAAAAATACAAAATGTCTATAATAGCCTCCTGGGATGTCAATTAGGCCTAAAAACGCTCCGAGACCCAAACTAAACCCCCGGGTACACTTTTCTGACTATTTCGACCCTTCCAGACACTTTGGGGCACTCGAAATGACCATACGGGTGACTTATAATTCATTCACTTTTATAATAATAATTTAGTCTTGACACGACACAGGCGCGTCTCGACTTAAATTTCCATAATTGCCATTTTATTTACTCGTGACAATTGTAATAAAATCAATCTAATGTATTACTTTACTCATCTTGTAATATTCAACAAATTCCCAATAATTACTAACTCATGTCACACTAGTAAATATTAAAATAATTTCTGGATTAATATAAAATTAATATCTCAAATTAAATTTAATAAATCCTCAAATTTAAAAGCCATAAAAATACAGGGCATTACAATATCACCCTTTTTGACGATGACTAATGATTCCATATAGGATCTATCCACAAGATTATGAAGATTTTAGCCCTCGGACTAAATGGTTTGGCCTCATAGGGTCACCCTCAGCAGGATTGGCCAAAATTAGACAGATAACTATGAACATTAATAATTCACTAGAAAAGGTTATTCTCATCATTCCAGGACTATGGAAATGGATACAAGTGATAACATTTTACATGAGGGGAATAATCACACCCTTGATATATCTTTTAAAAGGATAGTTATTGCAAATCAAGTGGACCAAGTAAAGAAACCTTCTCCGTGTAACTTGGGGTGTACATTACACCCCAAGCCACCAATAAATAGCACTGTACCTACTATCTTTGAGGACAAGTATATAATTAGTGAGAAACAAGTTACCTGACAGTGGATGTAGGCCAATTGGCTGAACCACTTTAAACATGTGTGTTGATGTCTCTTTCATTTATTTACTCCATTTATTATTCGTTGGCATACCCATAAACTATGTCATTACTGATTCACAGAGTTATTATTCTATTAACTGAGTTGTTACAATTTTGTGTAACATTAGCTTGGTGCCATCTATGGGAATCGAATGATTGACTCAGTTGTTTTTCACGAATGAACTCGTTCACAATCTAGTTATATGTACATATCCAAGTTAGCTCATATGTGGATCTATAGTTTGATGATTTGAACTCAGGGTTTAGATTTATTCATATCCAACTCAGTTTCTAGGTATCTTATGAACTTGTTCATAGTTTAATTCCAATTCTGGATAAAAATCCAAGGTTCACCATCATATTATTGAAATTTTAATTTAAAAATCATCACCAGTTCACCTTAAATCCTATTGGTTTGATAGATCGGGAAATTATGTGTAGAAACATTAGCCCAAATCTGTGAAATTTATGTTTATTGCTCACTATATTTTCCATTTTTTTGGATTGAGTTCCTTACGGGAAACATGAACTTGTTAATCAGAAAATGTCATCGAACTTACCATCACCACCTCCTGGCAAGACGTATCCCAGAACTGGCAGAGCTCACTAGAGCACAAAAAAAGATGATAGTAAACTGAGAAAAAATCCAATCTTAGATGATGGCTCTTAATCAGACATTGGTGGAAAGACCCTCCTAGGGGGTCGCGAACCCACATACTCCGATGGTCAGGGGGAGACAAAACCCGCACAAAAGGTGATATATGCACCAAGTAAAGTTGGACCATCAAGGATAAGATGCAAAAATATAAAAGGCTCTCGTCATCTCTAATTGGTAAATGGCGAAGAGGATCAAAATGAGTATGTCCCAAAAGATGAGGAAGAGGTTGAGGATGAATCTCAGCGAAGAGGCTGAGACTATTCCTATTAAGCAAGAAAACATCCTCCATCTTAAGAATAATATATGAGACTTGGAAAAAACATCCATCACAACATAGGCCAAGTGACTTCACTAGGCTTACGTTGAGGCTAGGAACCAAACACCATGTTCCACATGCTGCTCAAAGTCGCTGCGACATGAGACCATTCTCGGAGCAGCATTGGGAAACATAAACCTTGGGGGAGGGGTCGACCCATATTGGACCTATATACTTGTCTCATGCATTGATTAGTAGGATAAGAGGAGGATCGAGGATAGAAGGGTTTACGGACAACCACCCTAAAAGTGAAAAGCCTTGGAAAATCTCCACCCAGAGGCTTGAAAATAAGATTGGTCACCTGATAAGGAGTAAGAATCTCTTTAAAAATATATGGAAGGGTATCCCTTTGCCCTGAAAATTATTAGCTATCCTACTCTTGCAAAGTTCAAACCTCTAGAGATAACACCAAGATATGATGGGAGCACAAACCCCATTCATCACATAGAGATGTATTAGTCGACTGTTAGTATCTATTCTATGCCGAGCATTCTCAGAACCCTCATGGGGGAAGCGCACATATTGTACACAAGTATACCTAAGGGTAAAATCAGAAGCTTTAAGGAGCTTGATGACAAGTTCATTTACAGTTTTTCTTAGGCCTCAAACCAACGAGAAATGTTGCCCACCTTCATAATGTCAAACAGAAGAAATGGAAAACTTTCAGAGACTTGATTTCCAGGTTCAATAAGGGAAGACTTAAAGCTGTTGATTATGATGAAATATTACAATGACAACCCTCGTCAATGGGCTCCTTCCTAAACAATTATATTGGGAACTTTATAAATACCCTCCTACCATATTGAATAAATTTTTTATAGAGGCTGAAAAAGTCATGGCATTTGAAGAAGCAATGGCAGCCAAAAAGGGGGAGCTTAAAGGAGATGAGTCTGATAAATATTCTCAGGGTAAAGACAAAGACAAGGGGGTAAGATTTCAGATCAAAAGTTCACCAGTTACACTCCCCTTACAATACAAGTACATTGAATCTTGAATGAAATTAAGGATGATGAGAAGCTCAAATGGCTAAGAAAGCTAAAGTACCCACCAACTAAGAGAAAAAAAGAAGGTACTATGGCCATGCCACAAATGATTATTATGCTGTCAGTGATGAGATTGAAAAGCTCATCATGAAATGTCGACTGGATAAATTCGTGGAACATAACAGTCATCCTTAAAAGAAAAGGAAAAGTTGGGGATCTCATGCACGAAATAAAGAAAACAAAAGGGAAGGTCATAAACTAAAAGATGGGGAATTCGAGGATGACTTAGGAGAGGAATAAAAATTATGTAAATAAGAGTTTCTTATACGATGTAAATCTTCCGCACATGAATGAATATAAATCAAGTTTCCCCCTATCCTTCCCGATGGATTTGTTATATCTTCTTCTTCTTATGATAAACCTTGTCTATGCCATGAAAAGGAAAATACTTTGGGATATGAACTCATAGGCATTTATCAGACTATGCCATATTTGGGGGTCATCTCCTAGAAAAGATGAACCCAATCAAGGTTGACTCATATTTAAGACAAAAGTATGAGGGTATATAGATAAGTCTTAGTAAATCTGAGTAATGGTTAAAACTTCTACAATAGAAAGGTCACCATAAATGCCCCTAGCAAAAGTTATAAATCATAACTTAAAAAGTGATAAGCCTAGGCTTAAGTAAAACACTTTTTTCAAAATCACCCTCATCTGAAACATAAAACTTCAATGTGATCTAGGATAAACAAAAGAGGTCAAACTAAAAAATCTTATTGGTTCGAACAATTCACGTGTGGGTTATTCTTTACCATTTGTTCAGCTAATTTAAGGAAAAATGGTTTGAGAACAAAAAAGGTTAGTGCATATGTGAACAAATCCACCCTCATGACAATGTATAACTGGGATATAATTTAGGATAAACATAAGAGGGAAGAGTTGGTTAGTTCGACTAATTTAATACAAATTAGTTCAATGGTAAGACTTGATTAATATCATCCATTTGCTTGGATTATTTAAGACAACTTGGTTTGAGGACTAAGTAATTATTGCATTGATATCAATATCATTATCATCCTAATGCAAAACTCTGAGTCACACTTGGAAGAAAATTTTGCTCAAATGTGTTCGGCTAGTTTAATGCAAGTTAGAGTAAAAACAATTTTTGGGAATTTACTTACTACATGTTTGGCTAATTTAAGAAGAAATAGTTTTAGAACAACTTGAAATAGGGCATTGTTAATTATGCTGCGCTTTTTCTAACCTAGGTTCGGCTACAACATTTCAATGACCCTCTTGTGCCTCGGCCAAAATAGGGTCGGCTTAAAAAATTTAAGGGACTTATTCGACTATTGGCCAACTAAGGTTCGGCCTCAAACCAATGAATGGGTTCAAATAAAAGTGGAAAAGCATATGGGGGATACTGAATAGTAGAACCAGAAAATATGACATGCTCAACCAAAAATATTCAAGGTATCAATGCATTCATTAAAACCATAAAGATGGGAAGACAAATTACATAAGGGGAAAGTCCAAATAAAAATTCACCCTCGGCCTAAGGAGGCTCGGCTTCCTCAATTCGAATATCCCATCCGAGATTCATCCATAAAAGATGGGGAAAAAGGGGGAGACACTATCAAACACCATTCAGATATCCTATGATTCGACTTCAACTCTTTAATGGACCTATCAAAGGTTCAACAAGCAATGACCTCGCCTCCCACCTTTGGTTTAGGTATAAAAGAAACCCTTTATGGAACTTGGATAGCAAGGCTCGACAAGAGAAAATATGACTATGAACTCGACACTCGGCTCGAATAAGTTTAAATTGTAGAAGTCGACACTCGACTTGAGTAGGCCTAATGATGGAGACGACCCTCGATTTGAGCTAATTCAATGATGAAGCCAACAACTCCCAAAACATTAATTTTCCTCTCAGCACATAAAGGATTGATCGACGTTACCTATGAGCCCTCGTGTGAAAAGGATCGACAATATTGACTCGGACTGAGAAAAATCAACAAGAGAGTTCACCCTCAGAATGAAGGAAATCAATGATCAAGCCAACCCACTGGGTCAGCATAAACTAAAAATTTTAGAGGGAAACATACGATTCTTGACAAAGATGGGTCGAAAAAGGAAATATTAAGGCCAAAGAAATCCCTCGACTAGGATAGTTATTGGGTTATGAATTTTTCTTGTCTCCCCGTATCAAATCGATATGTCCCGATGCACGTGCCTGAACTTCCCATATAAGCCAAAGCTTTGGCCTGATTTATTCACTTAAAGATTGATATATCCGATCCCAAAGAAGAAGGATTCTTTAGATTTAATTACTCTATAAAAAATTGACAATATGATATGCAAGTGACTAGATACCATCTTCAAAGAAAACCAAGTGACACTAATTGCAGATTGTGACACGATCTAAACTTCACCTTTTTTGTCTTAAGCATGTTGTTACCCACAACCACTCCAAGTACATCTTAAGATGACTACGTACTCTTTTCAGATAACTTTCATTACAGGATCATTTTACGATTACCCAATATCACTTTATTACAAGATTGGTTTTGGGCCTACCAGTTTGAGATAAATGTTTGGGTTCTGCTACTAGCTTTTGCCTTTATTAATGGTGGGTATATACCATTCACATAGATACTTAGTTCTAAAATCCATTTTTTTTATTCGCTAAGGTCACATCATCCTTGGCACCCTCTTAGAGCTAACACCAGGCGAGAAGAGTTAGGGAAAATAAATGGTCAGGCCGACTCCCAACTAAGGTGAATCAAATAGTCAAATCAACCTTGGGAGAAGAGGTTTCGTCCTTAGTAGGGCTGCAAATGAACCGAACCCAATCGAGCTTAGCTAAGCTGATTTATTAAATGAGCCTGAAATTGTGTTTGATCTTGGTTCATTTACTAAATATGAGCTTTATACGAGATGAACACGAGTTGAGCTCGAGCAACTTAGTTTTAAGAGGCCTAATTGAGCTCGTTTATGCCATAAAACTCGAACACGAGCTGAGACCAACGATCGCATTTTTTTGAATGAGCTTAAAATTGTATTCAAGCTCGGTTTGTGTGATTAACTAATGAGCTAAGCTCAAGCTTTAATCAAACCGAGATCAAGTGGTTCATGAATATCTCTATTCGCTTGCAGCCCTAGTCCTGGGCAAGAATGAACACCAATGTGACCCTTGTCTTAGTCTAAATCTTATAAACAAGTCGAACCTCGTCTGCAGCCAAATATCATTTATGGTTTGGCTGATAAAGGCTCAACAAATGTATTTAGGGGATAATAATAGACATTCAAATTAAATTTTATTTTGGGAGATTAAGGGCCTGTTTGGTTATCAATTATAATTTTGTTTTCTTTCTTTAAATACAATTCACTCTGTCGAATCCTATTAAAATAAGGTTCAACCTAAAAATTATTATCAGGTCTATCTGCCTTTTCGGCCTATGTTTGATCGGCCTATGCGATTTGGTAACCAATCATGACTATAGAACTTTTGCTTAAAATCTCGACCCGAACCATTGGGTAATTTACCTGACTCTAGATTATTTAAGGGTTGGACCAGAAATTTTAAGAGTTTCAGCCTGAATGATTCAAAAACCTCACATGAGTCTCGACTTATGAAATTTAATAATCAACTTAAACCTTAAGCACAATTGACTCGACCTAGGTAATGTTAAGGACAAACTCTCTCCTCAGCCAAAATGGTTCAACTTGAAAATATTGGGTGACCTATTTGTCATTAGATCATACTGTTCGGCCTTAATTATTTGTAATGATTCGTAGCCTCCAATCTCCTATCATATTCAAAGACAATTCAAAAGGTTGAAGCATGTGCTCTCCATAAGATTATGATTATTTTACTCATCAGCCTAATAAGGTCAGTCTTAATAGGTTGGCCTCAGTAGGGTCAACCCAAATTAGATATACAACTATGAATGTGAAAAATTCACCAGAAAGGCAATTCTCTTTATTCCCGGACTATACAAATGGATACACGTGATGACATTACATGTGAGGGGAATAATCACACCCTTGATATAGCTTTCAGAAGGACAAGTGTAAAAAATCAAGTGGATCAGATCAAGCAACATTCTTTATGTGACTTGGGGTGCACATTACACCCCAAGCCACCTATAAATAACAATGTACCCGCAAGCTTAGAGGACATGTTATCTCAATATAAATAGTACAAAATCTCTGTCAAAACATTATTAGGGAGAGAAATTACTGAATTTTAACCTTTAAAACATTATATAATTAATGAGAAACAAGTTACCTGGCAGTGGATGTAGGCCAGTTGGATGAACCACTTAAAACCTTTGTGTTGATCTCTCTTTCACTTTATTTACTTCACATTTACAGTTCACGTGTAATTACTTATTCACCGAGTTTTTATAATTTCATATAACATAAATGACAATACAATTGATATGGTTTGAGAAAAATGGTTTCCTTGGTACTTGGTACTCCCTCTTTGTTGTATACTGTAAGGACACAAGTCTCCGATTGAGTCTTAATGTAGTATTGGCTCAATTTTGGACAAAAACACTTGAGTCATAGGATAAAGTTCTTGAGAATCCTTCAAGCCTATGACCAGTTACAGTTGAAGATGTTGCGGCCCGTGTTTCAAGAAAATATCTTTGTCGCGTTTCATGATTTATTCATTCAAAAGAATAATATATATTCTTATTGAGGGAGTTTGGATGATATATCAACGGTTTGCACAATTTTCGTTATCCTAATTGTGCTTACAGTGTCATGACTCTATTGGTTTGTAGAATCATTAACATGATAGGCTTGTATGCATTGTGCTTGTTTGTTCATTAGTTCACTTTATCCTATCACATAAAGGCTAAATTCTAGTTGATAAAGTTTTGCAATCAAATGCGCACTACGTGAACACGTTTAGGTGATTGGATTTTAATTCATTGGTATCTTGTTCACACCCCAACTCTTCCATTTCCATATGACACATTTATGCTATAAGAGTGTGAAAAACTTATGTTATTTAGTTTTTGTGTCATTTTGGTGTGTATATCTATATATATATGTGCGTGTGCATTATTGGTATTTTTAGAGTATGTATATATATATGATATTTTTCTATCTTTGCCTTGCTTTCTAGTCCATCTATGCTTTAATTCATAATTGGTATCTATCTAGTTGCACTCTTTGTTGATATCACATGCTTAATACTTTATGTATCATATTGGTATCATTTTCTTGCATCTTAGTTGGTATCCGTAAATATTTGTTGGACCAATTATGCATTTGTTGCCCATATGCTTTCATGTTCTTATCACTTTCAACTTCACCGTGTTTAAAATTAGTTTATATCCTTTGTCTATTCCTGAACAAAAAGGGGGAGAATGATAGGGGGAGACATGGTATCTAATCCTATTGTAATCGTATCTTAGTTTAGGAGATTTAACTTAGGGGGAGAGCGCTATCTTCTTAGGTTGATCATAGTTGATAAAGGGGAGAATTAATTTAGGGGGAGTATTTATTTTACATGCATTTAACATCCTTTATATTCCCTATGCGTTTGATAGTTTGCTTAAGTGTGTAGGAATTATTCTAAGTGGAAACTTTCATCGGCAAAGATATTGATCCTTGGGTTTTTGAGTCAAGCTATGTAATTTTTTTATTTTGGGTGGGATTTGCTTTATAGTTTGATAGTAGAGCTTGACAGCCCTTTAGGATTTTTGTTTGGTTTTTCTCCTGGAATAGCCAAAGGAGTAGATTCGTAAGGACACAAGTCTCCGATTGAGTCTTAATGTAGTATTGTCTCAATTTCGGACAAAAACACTTGAGTCATAGGATAAAGTTCTTGAGAATCCTTCAAGCCTATGACCTGTTACAGTGGAAGACGTTGCGGCCTGTGTTTCAAGAACACATCTTTATCGCGTTTCAGTGCCTCATTTCACGTCATCAACATGAGGATTTCATAGTCTCCAAAAGGTATGAATGTATTAATATATATATAGGATCTTGGAAATTTATTTTGGGTATTTGTATTTTTTTGTTAATTTTTTTGAATTCATAGTTCTAAAGAATTTGTTCTCGGACACCTTTCCGTAGAAAAATCATATCAAATCCAAAAAAAATCAGAAAAATACAAAACTGGCGGCCACGCGTTCGTATCGAAATTATCTAGAATCCAGGTCTGAAATCTTGTTAGAAAAGTCATTCGAACGACCTCATTCGAACGAGATTTCAAATGAAATTTTAGAATTTTTTTTTGTTTTTTCGTTAAAAGTTTCGTTCGAACATACTCGTTCGAATGAGATTTATAACGAAAAAAACAGCGAAAACAGTTTTAAGCCGATTTTTTCCACTTTCCCACTACTCTGCCCCACTTCCTTTTTGACATACTTCTTAAGTGCGGGAAGTAACTTTTTGAAGACAACTTTTTCATACTATTCCAACTCCTAGAGAGAGTTTTGAGAGTTCAACTTTTCAAGAAAAAGTTCATTGTTTAAAGTGTTAATTTTTCAAGAAAATCTTTAAAAGCACTTTTATTTACACCCAAAGTTTGTTTATCCAAGTTTCAAATATATATATCATTGCATGGAGTTTTTTGGCACCGGTTTATCTCTACCATTGGAAGAGTGTTTGGGTTTTCTTCTAAATCCCTCAAAGAAGAAGAAGTTATTTTTGGTTGCGGCATTCTGACATGGTGAAAGGCACTATGTGTGGTTGACGGTTGCTTCCTAGTTCCTCATTGGTGGATTCCAAGGTTCCGATGGACTCTGGGATTGTCGGCTAAATAGAGGTATTTGCAAGAAGACGCGTCGAGGCTTGAAGGAGTCGAGTCGAGTGTTGTAAATCATTTTGCTTGTAATTGTAATTCCGTATTTAGTGGACTTAAGGCTAGGTCCATCCGAGGTTTTTTCTCGTTGTGGATTTTTTCTCGTACATCGCGGCGTAGTGGATTTATTGTTTATTTTATCTTTTGCAAAATCACCTAGAATGCATGCTTAGGTAAAAAGATAAAATTGGTTTATTTCACTACTTGTTTAATTTGGTGCTAAATTAATTTGGGTAATGTTCATGCTTTAAATGTGGAGTTAATTCAAGTCATTAATTTAATTTTTTAAAATTTGGTTTGGCCTAATTTGATTAAATGAAAAATATGACTTAGGCAAATTTCTAGGACTTGAATTAATTGTGTTTAAGTGAAATTAAAAGTGTGTGTGTGTTTTGCCCTATTTCACTTTGTTTAATTTTAATTTTGAAAAGAAATTAAAACTTGTTTAATTGAACCATCATCTCGCTTCCGCACCTGTATAAAAGGAAATTGAAATTTTACTTGTTGAAGCAAGATTTATAAAAATTGGGGGTTCCACCGCTTTTCATATACACCCCCTGATTGTAGCTTTTGTCTTTTTATTCTTTTTTTCATAAAAAATTATTCTATCCCCCTTTGTATTTAGTAAAAAGGAGGGGTTTTGGAAAGTGTATATTTGATACATTAAGGGTGGTGGTCATGAGCATGTGAAAGCATACTTTATGAAAAGATGGTTAGTACAACACATATGGGAATAAATAAATCATACGCATCTAATATAGTGATCTTTTAATTTAAAACAATGTCATGTCATTATAGTTCACAATGGACGATATAAAATATATTTTTCGGGAGAGGTTTGGTAAAGATATTAGAGAGCTTGTTTGTGGTATAAATAAAATGGAGCTTCACATCCCATTTTTTAATTGATTCCATAAGAAGTGGTGTTTGATGTTAATATGCTTGGTTCAATAATGTCGACTAGATTTTTGTTTATAGAAACTTCACTTGTATTATCATATAAAATTGAAATTTGGGTAAGCAAATATTGAAAATCCATTTTGTGCCTATGATGGTTTTGGGATGATCATTAATAAATTTCCAACTTTTTAATAGGTATTAGTGGGTTTATATCTTTCATCTAGATTTTCTTCCTCATATGGGCCCATGGTTGGTTCTATAAACATTGTTTCTATTTTTTTATTACTTAGTTATAATCCTAGATAGAACATTACATTATATAAACCGATCTCGAATGTATTTTTTACATTGTAGGATCTCTCATCGACCTTCAGAGACCTCACTATTATAAAAGTCTTTAAGCCGTAAAGGTATTGAATCCTTATTCCTTTGATTATGTTAATGAGACTTTTTTAAAGGCTAGCTAGGGAGAGTTGAATCGTATAAATCGCACCATCATCATCAATAACATAATCTTCTGTACTGTCATGATTTAAAGGGGTCCCAGTGGAATGTTCGAAAAATGAGGTATGTTCCAACTCCTCATAGTACTCATCATGGCATATAGATTATTGGGCATTAGGGTTGAAGATGACCCAGAAGAAGAAGTCAAATATAAGGAATGTGAAGAAGAAGAATAGCTAGAAGGTGAACCTAAGTTCTCTACCCTACTGACGGTCCTAGAGGAGGAAACTATTATAATGATCATATCAGAACCCCAGATTAACACACCATAATGGATGCTGTCCATTTCAACAGTAAACGATTCCTCATCTAAGCCCATGATGTTGCTGCTGACTGAAACATCACCAAGGCTGCGAGGAATAATTGACCTAAGCCTAGGGGATGACCCAAACACCTGTAGACTATGAGAGAAAGGATAACCCAGTGAATGAAGCTTCTGGGGGTAAACAACATACAAAAGGGTTGTCCTAATATAACCCTTCGAGTCCCTTTCGCTATGAAGGCCCTCTTCAGTTAAATATTATCTAAACTCCCTAAATAATTCCTCAAAAGGATTAGGCATTAACAAACTTAAAAAGTGGGATATATGTTATGAGATTAAATATCAAACAATATAAAATATGATGAATTTACACAAGAACAAAGAAAAATAATTCCCTAATTACAAGTAATGATTTTGAAGGCAATGAACAAGCTACTATGATCAACCAAAAGTTATCAAAAAAGATCTAAAGGAGTCAAACCTTACCAGAAATAAAATAAGAAATGAAGAAATCAAAGAAAAGATTAAAGACACTTGCAATGATCCTAAAAAGATAAATATACGCTTGAGAGAGTTTTGAAGTAGTCTGATAATAAATGAAAGCTAAGTCTTAAATAAAAACAAAATAGGTTGGGCCTCATTTGCCAAACTAAAGCAGTGAAGAGCGCAAATGATGCAAGATAATTAAAATCATTTAAAGAATTGGTTATCTCCAAAAGATTTCGTGATAAACTTATCCTCGACCTAAGATTAAAGTCCATACGAACCAAATTTATTAGGCTCGAGGACACTTGACTCCTATATTTTGGGGACTCTCAGCTCATTTATCTCCAACGCTTGACGGTCCCTCTCAATATTTAGCCTAAGGACCCTCGCCTCCTATACTTTAGGGTTCTCCATCCCCTTCATCTCCAACACTTGAAGGTCCCTCTTAATATTCGGCCTAAGGAACCTCAACTCCTCTATTTTAGGGTCCCTCAACTCCTTCGGATCTAATATTTTGAGGTCTCACTTAAGCTTTATTCTAAATACCCTTGGCTCCTACATTTTGGGGTCCTTTAGCTCCTCCTATCTCTAAAATTTGGTGGTTCCCTTTAACTTCGGCCTAAGGACCATCTAATTTTATATCCTCGAGTCCCTCATATCCTTTGACTTTAGCATATGGAGGCCCTCTCAAGATTCGGCCTAAGGACCCCCTGACTCCTACATTTTGAGGTCCCCTAGGTTTTTTGGCTCCAATATTTGTTAGCTCCTCTTAAGTATTAGACTAAGGACCCATATCTACTACATTTTAGGATCCCTAAACTCATTCGGGTCCAACATTTATAGGTCCTCTTAAGCTTCGGCTTTAGGATCCTCAGCTCTTACATTTTGGGGTCCAACAACTCCTTCAGATCTAATATTTAAAGGTACCTCATAAGCTTTGATGTAAGAAATATCGACTCCAACATTTTGGGATTTCTTGGAGATTTATCTCATACCCTCCAATTTCTTATTGCAAGTAAAATAACTCAAAATATTACAGCCTAGGGGATAATTGATGATCCTAAAAGGGGCCATTTATAGAATCAAGGTATAAAAATGATTTTGCCTCGTACCCTGACCTCATACCCCGACCTAATAGGGCCGGCCAAAATAAGATCGACCTAATTGTGATAGATAGACAAAATAGCACAAAATTCACCAGAAAGGGCCTTTCATGCATTTCCAACCTACATGGGTGTGTGTGCAAATCAACAATTCACGCGAAGGAATAATCAGGAATTTTATATAGCTTTTATAAGTACAGGTGGCAGTATCTAAGAGGTTTGGTTCTTATACCACTCCGAATATCAAGCTTAGACCATTGCTATGTACGTACTCCAAAGCCATCCATTTATATATATAAAGATAGTTCTTGGCTATCTTTACATGTTAATATGTTTTTTTAATTACCATTGTAATTTTTTTATTCAACTCTCATACATTACTGAAAATAAACAGATAAATAAATCGTATACATAAGAAAACACAAGAATAAAAGTTGGAATTTTTTTTAGGGAATAACTATTATTTTCGAAATTAGGATTCTCGCTCTCTCTAGCCCCTATCTCTCTAGCCGTCTAGGGTTTGCATGGATTATCTTCCCCCTCCTCCTAGAGGGGAGGCCATGCAAGACTCCTTAACATCTCCTTCCCTTCATCCTGGATCATCCCACATCACAAAACCATATCAACTAACCTCTCAACCTAATTCTTTTGCAGATGCCGTGTGTTCTAAGAAAGTTTCAACATTTTCCTTACAACAAATAGCCTCTTTCAATGGTGAACCAACCCTAATTCTAGAAGATTCAACAATACAAAAAATGGCGATCCCATTTAGATTCATATTAGTTGGCAAGTTCTCACATGGTAGACCCTTTATAGATGATATTCTTAAGTTTTTATCCTTTTTACAACTCAAAGCATCATTCAACATTGGACTTATTGATCATAAACACGTCTTGATTCGTTTGGATCATGAGGAAGATTTCCAATGTGTATGGTTGAAAGATACTTGGTTCATTTACAGATTCCTCATGAGAACTTTTAAATGGGATCCTGAATTCCATCCAAACAAAGAATCATCGATTGTTCCTACTTGGATCTGGCTACCTCGTCTCCCTATTCATTTGTATAATAAGAATGCTTTATTCTCTATTGGTCAAGTGGTAGGTAACCCCCTCAAGATAGACAATGCTAGTGATTCTCTAGCCAGACCTAGTGTGGCAAGAATTTGTGTAGAAGTTGATCTTAAAAAACTCTCCCTTTAAGAATTTTGTTAGGTAATAAGAACAAAGGTACTGGCTTCTGGAAGCCCATAGTTTATGAGGACTTGCCTCCATTTTTCTTCTATTGCGAAAAGAAAGGACATATACAGTATACGTGTCATTTAAAAAAGGAGGTTGAACCAAGAACTGTGGGTGCCAAACCTACTTCTGCTCAAATTTTCAATCTGCCCCATAAAGAGTCCACAAAGGAATGGGTTCGAAAGTCTTTTGGGAATCAATTTACTGAAGTAATCACTGACAAAGAGGATAAAACTGATCAAGAAGGAAGCTTTGAAGAAATTGATATTGAAAAAGGGGAAATTAAAGATAAAAAATGACACACCCCAACCCAGTTACTTATAATTAAGTTTGAAAGTCAAAGTGAGTCAAATCATAATTACCTTAATCAAACCATAAACACGAGTATCCTTTCTCAATTATTAACATGAAGCAATAAAACTAGAACCTTTCACAATTTTAAAGTAATTATGCTTATTCAAACTTGCTTCAAGGATAAGTAGGATTAAATTACCCCTTTTTCATTTGACCAAAATTATGGTGTTATGCATCATTTGATAACCCAACCCGACCTCCTAGATTTGGCAGTGACATCACGTTACTTGAAACACATAACCATAGTAACCGTGAGCAAACTAGCCCAGTGAATGCATCACTACTAAACTATTGCATATAATTAAATGCAATAAATCATATTCATGTGGTAATTTATGTATACTTATCCCACCCATTCATAATTATGAATTACTTATTCGGTTCATTCATAAAGAATTACCAATTATATACTTATTCGTCTCTTTCATAAAGAATGACCAATTATATACTTATCTGGCTCATTAATAAAGAATGACCAACTTATCCGAATCATTATTCACACATCCTGTCTGCAATAGACAATTCTCCCTCATTCCTGGTCGAGGAGTAACCCCTTGTCTTTAATAGAAAAATCTCCCCCATTCTGAGTCCGGGAGTAACCTTCCATTTCGGTAAACCGAAATGAACGAATTCATAATCAATAATATTCTAATCATATTCGTAACCATGTATAATACCTCTTACCAGTGAGTGATATTCAGATCTTATCCATAACTATGCATAATACATCTTACTCGTGAGTGATATTCAAATTGTATCCATAACCATGTGTAATACAACTTACCCGTGAGTGATATTCAGATCATCTCCATAGCCATGTATAATACATCTTTTTAGAGTGAGTACACTCACCTTTGCCACTTCATGTGTTTTTCCCTTGCCTTTGTCTGACACTTGTTCAACCAGTTCTTCTTCCCTTTCACATATAAATTCTTAAAATATTAGTATCATCATAAGGATATTAACAATCCAAAGAATAACTTAACCTTAACTGAATTCATAAGCATCATATCATCCCATTCTAATCATTTATCATAAATGAAGTCTCATCCAATTTCATGTTAAAATATTTAACATATACAATCCATAGCCCAAAAATACTTTATTTTCTTCTTGGTAATACAATTATTATCATATTAGGTTCCCAATATAAAAGACAACACATCATTTCAAGTTTCCTAGAGCAAGATGTGTCCATTTCTTTATTATAAATCAAATCTGCCTTATAGACTCTTTTATCGTTCAGTCAACTTCGAAGAATTTTCATAATTTTTTTGCATCATAAATTCCTTCAATATTTCTCCCAACATCCATAAACATATTTAACAATACAATATTAAAGTTTCATAATTTTTAAGGTTCATTTGCTATGTCAAGCAAAAATCGAACACCTGGTGTGCATACTTACACCTTTGGGGCAGATTTGATATATGAACTTCAAACTATCACCAAAGATTGATTTCATGGTATTTTCACATAATATTCGGATATGTTATACATATATGAGTCTATTTTCATATCCAACTAGAATTATTCAATTCTAATAAATATAAAAAAAAAGTTATAGGAGTTTGAATACACAAGGTTTCCAATTGAAGTAATATACATGATTTACACGTTCAACTTTCTTAAACTTGCATCTATCCGTACATATACACCAAGTCATGAAATTTCAATTAAAAAATAAATGATTTCTATCATTTCAATCAATAATACCAAAATAATAACAAGATTTATGCATAGAATTACCTTAGGGACTTTTTCATAATTTCCTACTGATTTTTCTCAATTTTGTCCTCACTTTCTGCTTCCCGATTCTCTATCCTCAAGCCAAAATCTCTCATTCCTGATTTTAGCGGAAGGATGAGGTCATTTGAAGGTTTTAAAGTCGGCATAAGTAACACCTCCTTGGTCTAATCAAAATATGACATGTGTCACCATATAAGAGAAAATATCCTTTAAAGCTAATGACTACTTTACTCCCTATTCGTAATTTAAGCATAACTCCTTCCTCGAACCATTGTTTTATACACCGTTTATTGTGTTACAAACTTAACTCATATATCTACAATTATCTAGTTTTCTCCCCAAGTCAATTATCATATTATAGTGGCCAAAACTTGTCCCGAAATTGAACATTCCTACCGAAGACTTCACAAATTTGTGTTTGTGACTAGTTCAATATTTCATAAGTTATGAAGGTAGGATTAGACTAAACACAATAACTTAACATTATATATATTATAATAACACATTATTCCCATCCCATACGGTAATCATGATTTAAACATGGTTTATCATAATCATATCCGAGTCGTCACAACCTTCCCCCCTTAGAAAAGTTCGTCCATGAAATTTAGGAGGAATTTCACTTACCAACCAATTGGGAATACTATTTCCTCAGGACCGACAAATATTCTCTCATATCATCTTCATTTTATTTATCACTTACATGTAAGAATAATCATCTAATTATTTCTTATAAATGCAAGTCAATTCGCAACTCATATATTACTTTATACCTTCATTCCTATGGTCCATTATTATTATCGTGTAATATTTCAAATAATAAATATTCTATTACAAGACTAACTTTTTATGTTTCCTTTCTCCAACTTCCATTCAATATTTCCATTTATAATTGTAACACCCCGCCTAATTAAATACCGGGTGGCCAGTCCCATACAAAATTAAAACAGAATATACAGTTGGCTCATTCTTAGCATCACTGTTGAAAACATTTACAACTCACCCAATACCCAATTAAGCCGGTGTTAAAAACTTTCCAAATTTTAATTCAACAAAATTCATTTCTAGTTTAAGAATAACACAACACATTTTATTCTACAACACTGATAACCCAATAAATAACACAAAAGAATTTAAATGCAATTGGAATAAACATTCCCAAATAATATAAATCCATTACAGTAATCCCATCAATAACAACTGTACTAAAAAGACCCGAATACAATAGTATTTGACCTCGATAGAAAAGATAACTGAAAATCCTTTGGGCGACATGCCCTAACTAAGAATACTGTGAATCAAAAGATGAAAGGCGTCTAAGTAAAACTCCATAAATCCATAGCCTATCAAAATCCGCTAAGGTTGGCGTCCCTGTTGCTGGACACCTGATATAGAGATACAATAGAAGAGAAAATATGCAAGGAAACGGGTCAGAGCCCGAATGTGTAGATGATTTTTAAAACAGCAAGTATTTAACAAGTGCAATAAAGCATTTATTATGTACATGTTAGATCCAACTCTCACTTGCTATTCTCACCTCTCAACTAGAGTGCACGCTTAACGTTTCCTATTAACCTCCTAGTTAATGGTTCCTCAATACTAATTTTCATTATATGATTCCATTCCCATATCATAACCCCGTATGTCCCATACCATACGTTATATAATCATTCTTATACATTTTTCATTTATATGAATCGTTGCTCCTTAACATGAATCATTTCTCGTTAATATGAAGTAAGCTTTTCAATTCTATAAGAATAAACATTCATTATCCTAATTCCATTATCTTTCTCTATTCATCGTTATCTATAATTATCACAGTAGATAGAATTAACCATAATAAATATCCATTCGTTCATTTCATCCATTATATATATGTTCATATATAATACGGCACCCCGAGTCACAGCTGCGGTGCAATGCATTACTCTGCTATCATGTCCCATCATCGCTGGTCGCCGAATAGTGGACAAAAGGTTCGGTAAGGATTCCTCGAACCACAACCAAAAACATAATCATTGGAGGCGAACATAGTTCTCGTATCCATGGGTCACGCACATACCTACGTACCCACAGTCAGCGGACTTATCAACTCCCCGATAAGTCTTTCATAGACCTATGTTCTCGAGCAACAAATCAAAGATCCCATGGATTCATCAGGATATGACTGCCCTCACACGCAAACCTCCCACCGATAGCAAGTAAGCTAGGTATGTCATACACATAAATCATCAATCAATCAAATAGGTATTATCATACCTATAATATAATATCAATAAGGTAATATCACTACCCTAAGATATTTCCCATACGTAGCATTATATCCCTTTTAAATTCCACGTATTAAAATATCATATCTTTACTTCATAATTTAATTATCCTCGCATCCTATAACATCTCTCCACTCCCGACGTCGTGAAGGTTCATGCGCGGAGCGTCTCCCAAAGCGAAATCCAAACAAGGACCCCCTCCAATACACTACTACTTAACTTTGTCGATTGAGGAGGTTCGACAACTTCAACTATGCGATCGGGATAACCTCATACCTTCTTTCAACCCAATGTGTTCTAAACTCCCATCTCTATCCAAGAGCCATACCACTACGCTCTTGTACTACACTCAGTCCTTGCGAAATCAATAATGAGTTTAAACTCAGTCCTTGATGTTCAAATTGTAACCCTAAAGTTACTCTCACTCAATACACAAGATTCAAATAGATTTTTCCTCAACATATATTCAGTAAGAAGTCACTAATATCCTACTGGTCCATAATATCATTTCTCCCGAATTACCACGAGTTTATTTCTCCTTTTAATTAAGGTTAAAACCGATAGTTACAAATCTCTTATAAACACATCTTATTTCACTTAGGATTAAACCCTCTTGTAAACTTAAGGATACTCAGATATTATATTCAATCACCCCTACTGGTCCTATCTTTAATCCTCATACATCTCCATTTGGAATTTAACAAATGAATCTAGCAACCGAAATTCCATTCAATATAATTTTCATCATTTTAATCACTTGAATCCAAATCAAATTAATTCAAGTCTTATCAAGGGTTTACTGATATTTTCTAAGTCCCATGATATCCAAATAATAATCACCAAAGATCCACAAAAGTTTTGGGATAAGAATCAACATTTAAAAAGAAACAACTTTACATATTCTGGGGAGGTCGATCGATCGAAGGCAGGGGTCGATCGATCGATCCCTCAGGTCACAACCTGGTTTTTCTGCATTTCAGCAACTACGGGTTTCACCATTTTTATTCATTCTATCCTTCATATTAACCTCCAAAATGAGTTATAATTATTTCTACATGATATATCAACATATATGAACGATTTCCAATACTCTAAACATCCTAGAATCATCAAGGGATAGGATTAAAAATCATGTTTATCTCTTTATTTCCAGAAAATTATCAACATATCATCTTCAAGAACACATCAATGGTTTTCATAATTTCTTCAACAGATTCATGACTATTTCGTGGATTATTATCAACCTAAAACATGAGTTTAATTCCTATATCATTTCAGTTTCCACAAATCCATTTAATACTCCATTATTTCTTCCAAACATGAATAATCTTCTCTTTTTATACTATTCTAACATGGAAAATATACAAACTTAAATTGCCATTATCAAACACTTGCCTTTACTGAAGTTCTGGTCCTTTGGTGTAGTATATCTCAGTTGGTTGTCCCTTCTCCGATCAAACTCCGGTGGTGGTTGGTGGTGGTGAACCTTGGTTCTTGTTCTTCTCCTTCCCAAGTAGGCTTTTCCCTTCCCAAGTACCCTTTCACTCTCTCTAGGAAGATGGCTTCTCTAATTTTTGTAGAGGAGATGTATAACCCACGTACACTTAATCTACCAATACTTATAATAAGACAAAACCCGAAATCACTATTCACCCCTAGAAAAATGACCAAAATGCCCTTTTAGGTTGTCCTTTCATTTCCAAATGACCCGAGACTCAAAATTAACATCCAAATAGACTTTTCTGACTATTCCGAACCTTCTGAACGCAACGACACAGTCAAAATGACTATAAGGTCGATAGAAAATAAATGTCCTTTATAATTTAATAAATTAGTCCCGACACGTCCCATACCGCGTCTGACTAAAAATCCAAATTACCGAAATTATATCATACAGTCATATCAATGACATCACATTCATATATTACCTAAATATGTTTAAGTAATATTCAGAATCATCCATTTTAATATCCACCGTCCGGATAAAATCCGAATGAATTAATTAATAATAAAATCCAATTAATCTATTAATTTAAAATATAACCCATTTTAAAAGTTATTTAAAATTACGGGGTATTACATACTTCCCCCCTTATAACAGAATTTCGTCTCGAAATTCAGGAATATAAGTCATACCGGTAAGGTCAACTCCGAGTATAAATCTCACATCGCAAGAAATCCAAGATGTACCGCCCATACAGTACATTAACAAAATCCCTATCGATGTTATACGCCAAGCCTCACCATATAGTTTCAACTGAATCAAATTTAGACTTTACCTAATCTTACCTATACCGTCCTCGTGACAAACTTTGGGAAAAATAATCCTCTCGTAGTGAACAAATAAATCCTGAAGTCTCAATTACTTACCTTTTTCACAATTATGAAAAAAATACTACAATCCAATCATCCAGGGCGCCCATACACCCTCTCGTACCGCTTTTAATATTAAAATTTTCGCAAAGGTTATAAACTCGTTTCCCAAAGACCTAAATTATTTCGACTCCCAACGGTTATTAGTTTCATGCATGGGGTGTCTCGCAAGCGAAATCCAAACAAGGAACCACCCCGATACACTACTTCCTAAAGTAGTCGGTCATCGAAACTCCTAAGGTCCTTAGTCAATAATATATAAAAATTTGGTTTATAAAAAAAATATTAGGTTTATCGATTTAAAACAAAAATTAGGTTTTATCGATTTCAAATAGAGTCTACGCATCTACTCTCTTATAGAAGACAAGATGCAGGATAGTAGTAGTACATACGCTCTCATATACCACAAATCAATGCACGCCGATAGTCAAATCACGCTCGGGCATGCCCAAAGTAAGTAATCCCATGATAAAAATCAAACCCACGTGATAACATGTAATATAAAGGTGTCCCACACCCCTCAGTAAGTCTACGTAAATAACGATGCTATAGGCTAAGTTTAGCAACCCTTTTGCCCACACAATATCAATCACTACAAAAATCAATATATGCTTCATAATCCCTTAGATAGAAAACATACCCTCATTCGCGGGTGGTGGTTGTTGATTCGCTGCCCGATGGACGTTATATACACGCCCGTACTGACCCTGCTGCGCGGGTGCTGCTGGAATGGGAGGCAATGCTAGCACAGGAGCTGGAGCTGGAAGAGCAGCTGGTGGAAACACTGGTACCTGTGGCTCCTGTCGAGCATGTTGTTGCTGAGGGAATTTGTCTTTCTCAGGACAATCTTGACGTTTATGGGCATACTTGCCACACACGAAACATTTTCCCGCAAACTTTCCACCACCTTGCCCCTGTTGACCCCGAACCTGCTGGCCATTACCTCCCTTCCCTTGGCCCTGATGAGCCTGTCTCTGGCCCTGATGGCCCTGTTGTCCTTTCCCAATACCTCTATCCTCAAATCGAGAATCTCCAGATCGCAAATGCTTAGCATAGTCCCCTGTCTGGGAACCCTGCTCACTCTGACGCTGATGACTCTGCCCTAACTGAGTCCCACTAAAACTTCCCCCAGTAGTCTTGCCTTGCAGGCCTGACCCAAACCCCCGCTTGACACCCTGATTATAGAAGCGATTATCCTGGCAGTGAAGCATTGCAGCATTAAGAACATCTGCATACGTACGTAGTGAAAGATTCCCCAATAAATGTTGGCGAATCTTATAGTTCAACCCATCAGTGAACATTAGAATTCTCCTCTCCTCAGTAGGTACTTCAGCTGGTACCAAATTAGTTAATCTCGTAAAATCTTCCTCATATTCCGCCACAGTTTTCTCTCCCTGTTTCAAATCAAGTAGCTTCCGCCTCATCTCTGTCTGGATGGCGGAAGGAAAATACTTCCCATCAAACCGTATCCAAAAGTCTTGGATAGTCATTGTGTCCCTCTCCTCCATAGTGGTCGTAGCTTCCCACCATTGCAAAGCTGCCCCTACTAGCTTAAATGTAGCTAGTATTTGACGTTGAACCTCAGTGCATTCGATCATTCTCAAGTGCCGTTGGATATCTTTCTTCCATTGGCTAGCAGTCACAACATCTAATCCTCCCTGAAACTCAGGTGGGTGCGCTTTCTGAAAGGCATCCCTCGCTCGTTCCCATGCATTAGGAAACACTTGCCCTTGCGCGGGTGGCACAACCGGTGCCGGTGCGGGAGCCTGCTAAATAGCAGCTAAAGCTGCATTGACTGCCTGAGCGATAATTGCAGCAACTTCGGCTGCAGTCATCATACCCTGAGCTGGGGCGGGCTGAGGTGCACGTCGAGGAGGCATCTGGAACAAGAGAACACTATCAGTATTTGATATTTCAAAATAGCTGAAGATCGTAGGCGTAAATAGAAAAGCAATAATCCTACTCATAGGGCTCTACATCAAAGAACGCTAAGCTGAAGACACAATAAGCCGTACAGATCCTAAAGGATACTAGAACCTGATGCTCTGATACCACCTGTAACACCCCGCCTAATTAAATACCGGGTGTCCAGTCCCATACAAAATTAAAACAGAATATACAGTTGACTCATTCTTAGCATCACTGTTGAAAACATTTACAACTCACCCAATACCCAATTAAGCTGGTGTTAAAAACTTTCCAAATTTTAATTCAACAAAATTCATTTCTAGTTTAAGAATAACACAACACATTTTATTCTACAACACTGATAACCCAATAAATAACACAAAAGAATTTAAATGCAATTGGAATAAACATTCCCAAATAATATAAATCCATTACAGTAATCCCATCAATAACAACTGTATTAAAAAGACCCGAATACAATAGTATTTGACCTCGATAGAAAAGATAACTGAAAATCCTTTGGGCGACATGCCCTAACTAAGAATACTGTGAATCAAAAGATGAAAGGCGTCTAAGTAAAACTCCATAAATCCATAGCCTGTCAAAATCCGCTAAGGTTGGCGTCCCTGTTGCTGGACACCTGATATAGAGATACAATAGAAGAGAAAATATGCAAGGAAACGGGTCAGAGCCCGAATGTGTAGATGATTTTTAAAACAGCAAGTATTTAACAAGTGCAATAAAGCATTTATTATGTACATGTTAGATCCAACTCTCACTTGCTATTCTCACCTCTCAACTAGAGTGCACGCTTAACGTTTCCTATTAACCTCCTAGTTAATGGTTCCTCAATACTAATTTTCATTATATGATTCCATTCCCATATCATAACCCCGTATGTCCCATACCATACGTTATATAATCATTCTTATACATTTTTCATTTATATGAATCGTTGCTCCTTAACATGAATCATTTCTCGTTAATATGAAGTAAGCTTTTCAATTCTATAAGAATAAACATTCATTATCTTAATTCCATTATCTTTCTCTATTCATCGTTATCTACAATTATCACAGTAGATAGAATTAACCATAATAAATATCCATTCGTTCATTTCATCCATTATATATATGTTCATATATAATACGGCACCCCGAGTCACAGCTGCGGTGCAATGCATTACTCTGCTATCATGTCCCATCATCGCTGGTCGCCGAATAGTGGACAAAAGGTTCGGTAAGGATTCCTCGAACCACAACCAAAAACATAATCATTGGAGGCGAACATAGTTCTCGTATCCATGGGTCACGCACATACCTACGTACCCACAGTCAGCGGACTTATCAACTCCCCGATAAGTCTTTCATAGACCTATGTTCTCGAGCAACAAATCAAAGATCCCATGGATTCATCAGGATATGACTGCCCTCACACGCAAACCTCCCACCGATAGCAAGTAAGCTAGGTATGTCATACACATAAATCATCAATCAATCAAATAGGTATTATCATACCTATAATATAATATCAATAAGGTAATATCACTACCCTAAGATATTTCCCATACGTAGCATTATATCCCTTTTAAATTCCACGTATTAAAATATCATATCTTTACTTCATAATTTAATTATCCTCGCATCCTATAACATCTCTCCACTCCCGATGTCGTGAAGGTTCATGCGCGGAGCGTCTCCCAAAGCGAAATCCAAACAAGGACCCCCTCCAATACACTACTACTTAACTTTGTCGATTGAGGAGGTTCGACAACTTCAACTATGCGATCGGGATAACCTCATACCTTTTTTCAACCCAATGTGTTCTAAACTCCCATCTCTATCCAAGAGCCATACCACTACGCTCTTGTACTACACTCAGTCCTTGCGAAATCAATAATGAGTTTAAACTCAGTCCTTGATGTTCAAATTGTAACCCTAAAGTTACTCTCACTCAATACACAAGATTCAAATAGATTTTTCCTCAACATATATTCAGTAAGAAGTCACTAATATCCTACTGGTCCATAATATCATTTCTCCCGAATTACCACGAGTTTATTTCTCCTTTTAATTAAGGTTAAAACCGATAGTTTCAAATCTCTTATAAACACATCTTATTTCACTTAGGATTAAACCCTCTTGTAAACTTAAGGATACTCAGATATTATATTCAATCACCCCTACTGGTCCTATCTTTAATCCTCATACATCTCCATTTGGAATTTAACAAATGAATCTAGCAACCGAAATTCCATTCAATATAATTTTCATCATTTTAATCACTTGAATCCAAACCAAATTAATTCAAGTCTTATCAAGGGTTTACTGATATTTTCTAAGTCCCATGGTATCCAAATAATAATCACCAAAGATCCATAAAAGTTTTGGGATAAGAATCAACATTTAAAAAGAAACAACTTTACATATTCTGGGGAGGTCGATCGATCGAAGGCAGGGGTCGATCGATCGATCCCTCAGGTCACAACCTGGTTTTTTTGCATTTTAGCAACTACGGGTTTCACCATTTTTATTCATTCTGTCCTTCATATTAACCTGCAAAATGAGTTATAATTATTTCTACATGATATATCAACATATATGAACGATTTCCAATACTCTAAACATCCTAGAATCATCAAGGGATTGGATTAAAAATCATGTTTATCTCCTTATTTCCAGAAAATTATCAACATATCATCTTCAAGAACACATCAATGGTTTTCATAATTTCTTCAACAGATTCATGACTATTTCGTGGATTATTATCAACCTAAAACATGAGTTTAATTCCTATATCATTTCAGTTTCCACAAATCCATTTAATACTCCATTATTTCTTCCAAACATGAATAATCTTCTCTTTTCATACTATTCTAACATGGACAATATACAAACTTAAATTGCCATTATCAAACACTTGCCTTTACTGAAGGTCTGATCCTTTGGTGTAGTATATCTCAGTTGGTTGTCCCTTCTCCGGTCAAACTCCGGTGGTGGTTGGTGGTGGTGAACCTTGGTTCTTGTTCTTCTCCTTCCCAAGTAGGATTTTCCCTTCCCAAGTACCCTTTCACTCTCTCTAGGAAGATGGCTTCTCTAATTTTTGTAGAGGAGATGTATAACCCACGTATACTTAATCTACCAATACTTATAATAAGACAAAACCCGAAATCACTATTCACCCCCTAGAAAAATGACCAAAATGCCCTTTTGGGTTGTCCTTTCATTTCCAAATGACCCAAGACTCAAAATTAACATCCAAATAGACTTTTCTGACTATTCCAAACCTTCCGAACGCAACGACGCAGTCAAAATGACTATAAGGTCGATAGAAAATAAATGTTCTTTATAATTTAATAAATTAGTCTCGACACGTCCCATACCGCGTCTGACTAAAAATCCAAATTACCGAAATTATATCATACAGTCATATCAATGACATCACATTCATATATTACCTAAATATCTTTAAGTAATATTCAGAATCATCCATTTTAATATCCACCGTCCGGATAAAACCCGAATGAATGAATTAATAATAAAATCCAATTAATCCATTAATTTAAAATTTAACCCATTTTAAAAGCCACTTAAAATTACGGGGTATTACAATAATTATCATATTACAAGACTAGCTTATTATATGTCATCTTCTCATCTTTCATTCAACACCAAATACATGTGTTTGACCTTAACTACTTTCTGTATTATTTATGAAGTTTAAGAGTATGTTAAATATCATCCTTACAATTTCTTAATTTAAATATATCCTCACTACTATTCATATATCAAAAGTGAACAATCATTCACTCAATGTTTATTCTTAAGCGAGATTTCATATTCACCTTCATGTATATTATGCAGTCATGCACTATGAACTCAATCTAACTTCTCACTATATTCCCCTTTTTAGTAACATTTGATTGCTCTTTAACTAAACATACAATGACCTTAATAAGTCATTTATCCAATGCAATAACTTTACAATCATAATCTTATCCCAATGTTTATTAACATGATATTCTTATGCAATATCATTAAAACCCTCATCCTACACGTTTAGTAACATGGAAGTTAGACGTACCATCACCACTTAAAACTTTAACCATACTTACCAACCCCGTAATACTTCTCTAGCTATTATATGTCGAATTTATTTCAAATAACCTATACAAATTACGCTATCTCACATAGCACATTATTCTTATACATACTTCTTGGTGACTCCGTATAATGTCAATCATATTCATTATATATTATACTCTTAGTGATAACACGTACGTACAATGACAAACATAACTCAATATCCACCCAAACCAGTTGTCGATATTCAAACCCGATTAGCATCTTTCCTATACTCATACACAACACATACTCTTAAAAAGGCTCTCCAATATTTTTAAACTTCCGACTCGTTAACACTTCATCTCAACTCTACTATTCATATAAGCATTTCAAAACATCTCAGGAGTAATATTCACTACATATACGCATACTATAAAAAAAAATACATCTCAACTCTTATTACTCTTTTCTTATACTTATCATAATTCAGTATGAACCCATATTCGGATCAATTGTGATATATTGACTAGGAATTGAATTTCAGACCATTTCACATATTAAATTTAAACATATACAACGATTAATCTTTTCACTTCACCTTTACCATGTGAATCTTCATTTGATTCACACTCTAATAATTTACCATCTCATCCTTTAACGAAATATGGGTTCCCGCACCTCACTCTCCCACATAAATGGGCACACACAAAACCATGGCTTAATGAGTGACACTACTCAAATTTACATATTCCAGTATAAGAAGGGATTACTTCCAATACTTCACAATTTTCATATACCACATTTTGTCTATAAAAATTTTCCTTCAATGACAAGTTTGTCCATACCACAAATAAAACAATACAATGATTCATACAAAAATACCTGTATTCGCTGTTATCCCCGAATAAACCTTAACATCTCATTTTCTTTCCTACAAGATCCTTGCATTTCACATCTCGTACAACAATATGTATGTATAACTAACAAATTTTAGTTAACAAAAGCCAATTTACTTATGATTCCAAATTATTTCTACTTCCACTGCCAAATCTAGGCGTTCCTCACCCCAGAACCTCTAAAACGTAGGCTCTGATACCAAAGTTGACACACACCAACCCAGTTACTTATAATTAAGTTTGAAAGTCAAAGTGAGTCAAATCATAATTACCTTAATCAAACCATAAACACGAGTATCCTTTTTCAATTATTAACATGAAGCAATGAAACTAGAACCTTTCACAATTTTAAAGTAATTATGCTTATTCAAACTTTCTTCAAGGATAAGTTGGATTAAATTACCCCTTTTTCTTTTGACCAAAATTATGGTTTTATGCATCCTTTGATAACCCAAACCGACCTCCTAGATTTGGCAGTGACATCACGTTACCTGAAACACATAACCATAGTAACCGTGAGCAAAATAGCCCAGTGAATGCATCACTACTAAACTATTGCATATAATTAAATGCAATAAATCATATTCATGTGGTAATTTATGTATACTTATCCGACCCATTCATAATTATGTATTACTTATCCGGTTCATTCATAAAGAATTACCAATTATATACTTATTCGGCTCATTCATAAATAATGACCAATTATATACTTATCTGGCTCATTCATAAAGAATGACCAACTTATTCGAATCATGATTCACATATCCTGTCTGCAATAGACAATTCTCACCCATTCCTAGTCGAGGAGTAACCCCTTGTCTTTAATAGACAAATCTCCCCCATTCCGGGTCGGGTAGTAACCTTCCATTTCAGTAAACCGAAATGAACAAATTCATAATCAATAATATTCTGATCATATTCGTAACCATGTATAATACCTCTTACCAGTGAGTGATATTCAGATCTTATCCATAACTTTGCGTTATACATCTTACCCGTGAGTTATATTCAAATTGTATCCATAACCATGTGTAATACAACTTACCCATGAGTGATATTCAGATCATCTCCATAGCCATGTATAATACATCTTTTTAGAGTGAGTACACTCACCTTTGCCACTTCATGTGTTTTTCCCTTGCCTTTGTCTGACACTTGTTCAACCAGTTCTTCTTCCCTTTCACATATAAATTCTTAAAATATTAGTATCATCATAAGGATATTAACAATCCAAAGAATAACTTAACCTTAACCGAATTCATAAGCATCATATCATCCCATTCTAATCATTTATCATAAATGAAGTCTCATCCAATTTCATGTTAAAATATTTAACATATACAATCCATAGCCCAAACATACTTTATTTTCTTCTTGGTAATACAATTATTATCATATTAGGTTCCCAATATAAAAGACAAGACATCATTTCAAGTTTCCTAGAGCAAGATGTGTCCATTTCTTTATTATAAATCAAATCTGCCCTATAGACTCTTTTATCGTTCAGTCAACTTCGAAGAATTTTCATAATTTTTCTGCATCATAACTTTCTTGGATATTTCACCCAACACCCATAAACATATTTAACAATACAAAATTAAATTTTCATAATTTTTAAGGTTCATTTGCTATGTCAAGAAAAACATTAAACACTTGGTGTGCATACTTACACCTTTGGGGCATATTTGATTTATGAGCTTCAAACTATCACCAAAGATTCATTTCTTGGTATTTTCACATAATATTAGGATATATTATACATATATGAGTCTATTTTCACATACAACTAGAATTTTTCAATTCCAATAATTATACAAAAAGTTATAGTAGTTTGAATACACAAGGTTTCCAATCGAAGCAATATACATGATTTACACGTTCAACTTTGCTTAAACTTGCATCTATCTGTACATATACACCAAGTCATTAAATTTCACTTAAAAAATCAATGATTTATATCACTTCAACCAATGATACCAAAATAATAACAAGATTTATGCATAGAATTACCTTAGGGACTTTTTGCTAATTTCCTATGAATCTCAATTTTTCTCCTCACTTTTGTGACACCTCGCCTAATTAAATACCGGGCGATCACTCCTTTATTAAATTAAAGTCAAGGTGAACAGTTGATTCATTCCTAGCATCACTGTCATAAAGATAGTTTTTCCAATTTAAACACCTTAAATAATTAAGCTAAGTGTCAAAACCATTTTTAGACATTACTTTCCAAATTTTATTTATAACCAATGATTTAAAACTTTACATAATTCAATATTAAAGAATCACCTCACAATTATCCTGGAATATATAAATCCAAATAACTAAACATTCAATTAATTGAATCCAACATTTAATACTTAAATGAAAAACATCCTGACAAAAAATAACTGAAAATAAATGGATTACAATATCCAACAAAACAACTGAATAAAGGAAAGGGCGACGCATGCCCAACTGGAGTAAATAATGCTAGGAGTAGAATCAAATGAAAGAGGTCGTCTAAGCAAGAGGCCTGTAACTCCCACCTAAGCTGCAACGCGTTCTTTCCAAAGGATCCTATGCAAGACGCCCCTGTGGCTGGGCACCTGTAATATATACATATATATACAAGAGAGAAAGGAAAATAGAAACGGGTCAGAGCCCGATTGTAAAAGATTTAAAATTTGTTTAGCAAGTATTTAAAATATTTACAGGCCAATGCAACAACATATTAGTGCGACACTCCCATGAGAAATTCTCACCTCTCTTCTAATGTGCACACCTATCGCACTAACCTTCCCAACGGTTTAACTTATCTTAGGTTACTCGTAAGATTTAAAACTGAACAATTCAACTGGTTAAGAAGTAAATTCCATTTAATAACAAAACTCTCATTTTAACTTTTTTTGCTAATAAAGTTTCTCAGTATCATATTATACTTTTCAAAACAAGTATTTCCAAATTCAGATCATTATTCATTTCTTACTTACCATAAACACAGTCGGAAGTTCCAAATTTCAGAATTTAATGTATATATTAAATACTCGTATAATATATATATATATATATATATATATATATATATATATATATATATATATTCTAATAGCATCCCACATAAAAATTATGGTGCGGGCATACTCTACTATCCAATCCCCGTATCACTCGTACTAAGGGAAATACAAGTTTGGAATCACTCTCGAACTGTATTAACACATACACAAACAATATTGAGGCGAAGTATAGATTTCAAGTCTCTAAGAGGATAGCACATTCCCCCACGTCTCTTAGGACCGTCTGAACTATCGATTCGATAGCCTGTACCAAGGATTTCTATCTTCTAGGGTACGAGTCAATATCCCCGATAAAGGTCCCATCGAGATAAGACTGTCCCAGCGCGGTAACCTCAGGGATAGCAAGTAGCGCGGGCACGATTTTCACACATAGATAGTATCTGCATAAACACAGTCATATAACTATACTACTATTACCTTATCAAATTAGGTACATCTCTAATCCCATAATTACGACATTTGTCCTTATTTCTCATTATTTAGTTATCACGTATAACCGTTCATTTCTTACTTTAATTTGAGGGATCATTCCAACTTATTACGTAACACTCATGGACTCTATCCTCCCAAGTGTAGAATTCAGTAGGTACTCATCTAATTTCCAACATAACTATCTTACGCGTCTCTCCCCTTAATACATAATTTCATTGTCCCTTATATGTAAACATCCCAAAAATACAACTCTCGTCTTACATTAAAGGTCCCATAGTTATTTATAAGTCCTACTGGTCTTCTTTATCTCCCAAAATATTTTAATAAGGGTGTCCAAGGATTATTTCTCATTAAATTGAATTCAACTAATTTAAAAAGGGGAAATATGAGTCTGCCAGAAGGGGTCGATCGATCGATGGCAGGAGCTCGATCGATCGATCAAACAGGTATGCGAATTCTGCAGATTAACAGTTACGGGTTTCACAATCCAACCTCAATAAAATCCAGATTTTTCACACCCAAACTCCCTAAAATTCGTACTATAATAAGTATACACCCATATTATTCATCTTCTACGTAAAGCATGCAATTTTTCATCAATAATCATGGATTAATAGGCCAAAAATTCATAAAAATCTCAAGAACCCTAGAATTTCTTTAACATGGTTCTAATCAGTCTTTTTCCAAAAATTTCTACTCCTAATTCATCATAATTTTGTGGTTAAGCCTCTACAAATGAAGGGGTTTCCAGATTTTCATTCAAATCAATTCTACATGCGATTTTCCTATCTCCAACATGGATTTTCTTCTACCAAACTCATCCTAATCACCCTAGGCTAACATGAACGATGCATTAATGAAAATAATCAAGATAAATAATTGCCTGGGATTTTCAGCGTTCTAATTTGTGAACGAATTTGGTGTTGTTGTGTTCCCCGTCGCGTGATCTACGCGTTGGTGGTGGTGGCGGTGCAACCGGATGGATTTTTGGACTTGGTTTGCTTGGAAAGCTTTCCCCTTCCCTCTCCTATGGCAGTTCTAATGTTTTGAGTCTGATAACCCTAAAGGGCTATTCCAAATGGCTGATATAGTTTAATAATTTTCGTGGGTTTAATTACCCAAAAATGCACAATGACCAAAATGCCCTCCTGGGGTACTAATTAAGCCTAAAGATGCCCCGAGGTCCAAACTAAACCCCCGGGTACACTTTTCTGACTATCTCGACCCTTTCGGACACTTTGACGCACTCGAAATGACCGTACGGGTGACTTATAATTTATTCATCAATATTTAGTTCCGACGCGACACGGGCGCGTCCCGACTCAAATTTCCAAAATTGTCATTTTATTCACTCTTGACATTTAATAGAACCAATATCATATATTACTTTACTCATTAGTAATATTCAACAAGTTTCCATAATTACTAACTCACATCACGTTAATAATTAAAAATAATTAATTTCCAGATTTATATTAAATTAATAATTCACATTAAATTTAATAAATCCCCAAATTTATAAAGCATAAAAATACGGGGTATTACAACTTTTTGCTTCTCGATTCTCTCTCCTCAAGACAAAATCTCTCATTCCTGATTTTGGCTGGAGGAGGAGGTCATTTTAAGGTTTTAAAGTCGGCATAAGTCACACCTACTTGGTCCAATCAAAATATGACATGTGTCGCCATATAAGACAAAATATCCTTTAAAGCTAAATGACTACTTTACCCCCTATTCGTATAGACCATTGTTTTATACACCGTTTATTGTGTTACAAACTTAACTCATATATCTACAATTTTCTAGTTTTCTCCCCAAGTCAATTATCATATTATAGTGGCCAAAACTTGTCCCGAACTTGAACGTTCCTACCGAATACTTGACAAATTTGTGTTTGTGACTAATTCAATATTTCCTAAGTTATGAAGGTAGGATTAGACTAAACACTATAACTTAACATTATATATTCTATTAACACATTATTCCCATCCCATACGGTAAGCATGATTTAAACATGGTTTATCATAATCATATCCGGGTCGTCACAGAAAAGCTACAAAGTCAAAAAATTCAACCCAAACCTTAATATCCTCCTTCTTTAAGATCGAGCACAAGCAGATAGTAGCAGATAAGATTATTCATAGCCCAGTGTCCAAGGAGGTAACCTCTTCACCAATTTTGTTAAAAAAAATTCACATCCATTGGAAGTTAATATCAATCATGTGGGAGATCCATTAGATTCTAGTACAATTGAAGTGCAGCAAAAGGGAAAAGTTTGTCAGGTTACTGAGGATTCAATCAGTAGTAAAGAAGTTTAATAAGATTATCAGTCTCCAGTATATGGTTGAAATACTCCCCAATCAAACAAAGAGCAGCAAGAAGGTTTTATTACAGTAACAAGGAATAAAAGAAGGTCAACAAATGGTGTATTCAAGATTGCATCAGGTAGTAATTCAATTATAATTTTAAGTTCTAGCTCGAACTTAAAAAATCCTATTTGTTCCAAATAATAGAAGCATTAATTTGGAATATAAGGGGTATCTCAAAGAAAGAGGCAATAAGGAGATTAAAAAGACTACAGAGAATTCATCAAATGCAAATTCTAGTAGTGCTTGAACCAAAACTTGATCTGGAGAAAATTAGAAGCTACACGTTAAAATTGGGATTTTCTACCTGCAAATCAAATAATAATAGTAAAATCTGGTGCTTTTTCAAAGCAGGTGTAATTTGGGATTGCTTGTCAGATATGTCTCAGTGTATCACCTCCAAATCAAACTTGAAGGGAATAACTCTACAGTTCAATGTAGCTTTGTTTATGCAAGTTGCATTGGCAATGAAAGAAGGAATTTGTGGCTGTATATGTCTTCTATTTATAAGGATGTAGCATGGATGATAGCTGGTGATTTCAACATCATTACTGATCAGTCTGAGAAATAAGGTGGAAACCAAGTGAATATTGGTTCTATGTATGAGTTTCAAGAGTGTATTGAATCTAATGACCTAATTGATATGGGCTTTATAGGGTCAAAGTTTACATGGTTCAATAAAAAAAATCATGACAGTAGTATATGGTGTAGATTGGATAGGGTCTTAATGAATCCTAAATGCCTAGAGTTGGGGATTGTTTGGGAAGTCAAACATTTAAACAGAAGCATGTCTGATCATAACCCCCTTCTTTTTTCAGGTAAGATTTCAAACTCATTGCCTCATAAATCTTTCAGTTTCTTAAAATTTTGGACTAAAAAGGAAGAGTCCCTCAAAATTGTTAGATCAACTTGGAAAGAAGTGAATTGAAGCAATCTAATTTTGGCCATTTCTTTGAAGCTTAAATCCATAAGAGGGAAGCTAAGCAAATGGAGTAAAACTTGTTATGGGGATCTTTTTCAGAATGTAAGGAATGATGAGGATACTCTTTTACATGCAGAGTTATCTTTTCAACAAGATCCTTCTGAGCTCAACAAGGAGGATCTATCAAAGTCCACAACCATGTATAATTGTAGCCTAAAGAATGAACATGAGTTTTGGGCCCAGAAAGCTAATGAAAAATGGAATTTGGAAGGTGATAGAAATACTTCGTATATCTATAGATGTGTTAAAAGCAAGCATAGAAGACTTTGCATTTCAAAAATAAAGAAGAAAGATAGTTCTTGGGATTATTCAAAGGAGGACATCCAAGTAGAAGTTATGTCACACCCCAAACCCAATATCCATACTAATAATTTCTTATTAGAATAATTAGATCATAATATCGAGACCATTGGAAATATAATTCATTTATCAATATTTTCCTACATAATGTGCACAATGAACATAATATGATTCTTATTCCATACCAAAATCAATATCAGAGTCATAATTAAGCAGACATACAATAATGTGATTAACTATGATCAACTCAATCCATGCTAACTCAATATATACAATATGCGAGTGTATTAAAACCTTAGTGTGACAATGACAAAACCCCCATGTCTAATCCCCAACTCTTTCTAATGGTGCAACTCTCAAATCACTGATCATATGATATCCTAGCTGTCAGCGTACAACCCTGAAAATGTTAAAGTATAAACCGTAACCATTAAGCTTAGTGAGGTTCTCCTTCCCTGAAATGAAATCAAAGTTCTATATCAAATTTGTGGATATTAATCCATCAAATCCCGCCATACAATGAATTAACAATTATATATATATCAAATCTGTGGATATTAAATCCAACCAATCCTTCCGTATAATGAATTAACAGTTATATATCAAATCTGTGGATATTAATCCAACCAATCCTGCCATATAATGAATTAATAGTTATATATCAAATCTGTGGATATTAAATCCAATCAATCCTGCCATATAATCAATCCTGCCATATAATGAATTAACAATTATATATCAAATCCGTGGATATTAAATCCAATCCATCCTGCCCGTTGGCAATAACAAATCTTGGACCATAAGGCACAAATAATTCTGCCCATTGGCAATGATAATTTTGCCCATCGGCAATAGTATGTCTGCCCATTGGCAATAGTAATTATTCCCATTGGAAAAAATAAGTCTGCCCATTGGCAATAGTAATTCCGCCCATTGGTAATAATAAGTCTGCCCATTGGCAATAATAAGTCTGCCCATTGGCAATAACAAATCCTGGAACATAAGTTCCAACAAATCATTGGATCTTTGTCCAATTCCAATCCTGGATCATAAGACCCAAACAAATCCTGGATATTTTAATATCCAAACAAATCCTGAATACCAAATATTCAAACAAACCCTCTCTTAGAGCTATATTCATATTTATATATGAAACAAATCATAAGTACACTCACCTTGGTAATTTAATAGGCTTTCCTTTTCCTTTGTTCGGCACTTGTTCAACTGGTTCTTATTCCCTTCCTAACATTCTTACAATATTAGTATTATCATAATAATATCAACAATCCAAGGAATATCTCAAACATAACTCAATTCATAAGTATCATATGATTCTATTCAAATCATTTATCATAAGTGAAGTTCCATCCAAATTCATGTTAATATATTTGACATATTCAAATCATAGACCAAACATACATTCATTTCTTATTGGTAATTCAATACTTATCATATTAGGATTCCAATACAAAAGAAGGTACATAGTTTCAAGTCTCCTAGAGCAAGATAGGCCCATTTATTTACCACATAGCAAATCTTCCCTATAGGCTCTTTTATCGTTCATTCAACTTTCACGAATTTTCATAATTTTTTTACACTATAAATTTCTATGATATTTCACCCAACATCAGTAAACATATTGAAAAATACAAAATTAAAGTTTCATAATTTTTAAGGTTCATTTGCTATGTCAAACAAAACATCGAACACATGGCGGGCATACTTTCACCCTTAGGGCAGATTTCATAACTTAACTTCAAACTCTCACCAAAGACTCAATTGTTGGTATTTTTTCATGATTTTCGGATACGTCACACACATATGAGTCTATGTTAATCTACAATTTGAATCAATCAATTTCAGTAATCATAAAAAAAGATATGAAAGTTTGAATAAACAAGGTTTCTAAACAAAACAATTTCAAGGGTTTACACATTCAAGTTTGCTTAAACTTGCATCTGTCCATAAGTACACATCAATACATGGAATTTCAGTAAAAAAATTATTATTTAAATCATTTAAATAAGTAATACAAAAAAATAAACAAGATTTATGGATGGAAATACTTTAGGGGCTTTTATGTAATTTTCTATGAATTTTTCTTCAATTTCTCCTCACACTTTCTTCCTAAACTTCAAAATTCTCTTTCCTTAGGTTAAAACTCTTCCATGGATGAAATATGCTGAAGGGAGAGATTAATTCAAGGGTTTTAAGTCGGCAAAAGGCCACCCCCTCTTGGTCCAATCAAAATATAACATGTGGTGCCATATAAGACAACATATCATTTAAGGCTAAATAACTACTTTACCCCCTGTTCGTAAAAAGATGATATCTTCTCACTCAAATGTCCGTTTGATGCACCGTTTATTGTGTTACAAACCTAACTCATATATATACAACTATATAGTTTATACCTCAAGTTAGTTATTATATTATACTGGTCAAAACTAGCCTTAAACATGAACATTCCTACCGAAAACTTCAAAATTTCCCATTTGTAACTAATTCGACATTTTCATGCTTTCTGAAGGTAGAATTAGACTAAACATAATAACTTAACATGAAATATATTACTAACACACTACTCATATCACATAAGCTAAGAATGCTTTAAACATAATTTATCGTAATTATATTCGGGTGTCACAATTCTCCCCCTGTTAGGAAATTTCGTCCGCGAAATTGACATACCTTGGTTGTCCGAATCAAACAAATACGGATAACGCATATTCATGCTATCCTTACTCTACCATGTAGCCTCTTCCATGTAATTCCTTATACACATAACTTTCACAAGTGGGATCACTTTTGATCTCAATATTTGTTCCTTCCTATCCACGATAGCAAGTGATTCTTCCACATAACTCAAGTCTTCCTTCAACTCAATAGGTTGTTCCACTAACACATGTGAAGGATCCGCTACATACTTTCTTAACATAGAAACATGGAAAACATCATGTAATCGAGTTAACTCTAGTGGTAATGCTAACTTGTAGGCAACCATTCAAAATTTCTCAAGAATTTCATAAGGTCCAATGTAGCGTGGACTTAATTTACCTTTCTTTCCATACCTCATAACTCTTTTCAATGGAGATATTCGAAGAAACACATAATCCCCTTTCTGAAATTCCAAATCTTTTGGTCATTTATCCGCATAACTTTTTTGTCTGCTTTGAGCCGTTCTCATTCTATCTTGAATAATCTTCACTTTTTCAGTGGTGACTTCAATCAACTCTGGACCCTCTATCTTCCTTTAGCCAACTTCACCCCAACATACGGGTGTACAACACCGTCTACCACACAACATTTCATATGGCTCCATACCAATAGTAGATTGAAAACTATTGTTCTATGCAAATTCTATCAAAGACAAATATTCATCCCAATTTCCTTTAAAATCAAGTACACAAGCTCTAAGCATATCCTCCAAAATCTGTATTGTCCTTTCAGACTGCCCATCTGTCCGAGGATGAAAAGTCATACTAAACTTTGAGTTAGTACCCATAGCATACTTCAAGTTATCCCAAAATCTGGATGTAAAAGTAGGGTCCCTATCTGAAGCAATAGATACTGTAGCTCCATGCAATCGAATAATCTCATTAATATACAATCTAGCTTACCTATCAACTGTATACATAGTCTTGACTACTAGAAAATGAGCTGACTTGGTCAACCTGTCTACCACTACCCAAATCGAATTTGGCCCCTTCTGAGATAGAGGAAGCCTAACAACGAAATCCATCGTTACATGATCCCATTTCCATTCTGGTATTGGCAATGGATGAAGCAAACCCGTAGGTTTCTGATGATCCACTTTCACTTGCTGACATATAAGGCATCTAGAAACAAAATCATCTATTTCTTTCTTCATATTATTCCACCAATAATGCTCCTTTAAATCTCTATATATTTTAGTACTACCAGTATGCATAGTATAAATGGAATTATGAGCCTCATCTAAAATTTTCGCTTCCAATCCATCAACATTAGGCACACATAATCATTTTTTGTATAATAAAGTGCCATCATTAACAATACAAGAATCACCAGACTTACCATCTCTGACATCTTGTCAAATTTCTCAAGAAAAAGGATCTTGACCTTGAATCACGAATACGAGTAGCTAACAATGACCTCACGCTTACATGAGCAAAGAATCTGTCCCCATCTTTTAGCTGCAATTACATTGCCATCAATCTCAAGTTCATAATGTGAGTAACTCTAGCACATCGAGGACAAGATAACCTGCCCAAAGAATTTCTACTCAAAGCATTTTCCACTCATTTTCCTTCCTTGGATGCTAGTGAATTGTACAATCATAATCCTTGATTAACTCCATCCACCGCCTCTACCTCAAATTCAAATCCTTCTGAGTAAATAAATACTTTAGTCTTTGGTGGTCAGTAAATATTTCACATACCTCACCATATAAATAATGACACCATAATTTCAAAGAAAATACAATAGTAACAAGTTCCAAATCATGTGTAGGATAATTACGTTCATGTGTATGCAACTGCCTAGAAGCATAAGCAATAACTTCACCATGCTGCATAAAACCAAAACCCAACCCCTGATGTGAAGCATCAGCATAAATAACAAAACTCTCTCCACCATACGGAATAGTAAGAACAGGTGCAGTTGCCAACCTCCTTTTCAATTCATCAAAACTATTTTCGCATGAAATTAATAGGCTCTTATAATCTCCAGTTTCGTCTTAATTAGGGAAGTAAAGACTATTATGAAGATTTTGGATCTATACGAGAAGGTTTCAGGTCAACAAATCAATAAGAGCAAGAGCAACATGGTAGCCTCAAATAAAATTAATAGTAGGCTCTTATCCAAATTGAAGGGCTTCATAGGTATGCAACTTAAATATGATCCTATCATATATTTAGGTAGCCCTCTCTATAGTGGTAGAAAGAAGATCATCTACTTTGAAGACTTGGTCAGGAAAATCAGATATAAAATTCAAGGTTGGAAGGCTAAATGCTTGACTTTGGGAGGTAAACTTGTCCTTATTAATACAGTGCTTTCTTCTATGCCTGTGTATCTTATTTCAACTTTAAGTCCTCCCAAATCCATATTCACAAGGATTAATTCATTTCTATCCAAATTTTTTTGGAGTTCAAACTTTGGTGAAAATAGACATCAATGATGTAGTTGGGATCTCATTGCAAAGCCAGTTAAGGAGGGTGGATTGGGAGTTAGACTTATTTCAGATATTCATTCCTCTTTTAGTATTAAACTATGGTGGATTTTTAGAAATCAAACCTCTATGTGGGAAAAATTTATATATGCAACATACTGTAGGAAGTTTCGTCCAACAGTTGCACCTGTCAGACCTGGAGCTCAAGTATGGAATAGATTGTGTTCTGTAAGAGATAATGCAGAGGACCAGATGAGATGGTAAATTAGGGAAGGTCAAGTTAATATTGCTATGGACAAATGGGGAATAATTGAATGCAAATATGCTAGTGAAGAAGCAGGTCTAATCAAAGATTACTAGAATTTTGATTTAAGCTGGAATGAGGAGAAAGTTGTTCAGAGATTTAATCATGGGGTTACTAAAAAAGTTTTGGACTTTCAAGAAATCATGCCTTACACTGCTGATTCTTTGATATGGAATCCCACTAGCTCAGGTGAATTTTCCACTTCTACAACATGGGAATTATGAAGAAAGAAAGGTGCTTCCAGATTTAGTTATAAGTTTATATGGCATCAGAAGCTTCCAATAAAAATATACGTCTTCATGTGGAAACTTTTGAATAATTTTCTTCCCACAGATGATAAAATACAATCTATAGGTTTCAGGGGTCCGTCTAAGTGCTTCTGTTGTTCTTGTCCTAAGGAAGAAACAATAAACCATATATATGAATGAGCAGATATAGCTAGCAAATTTTGGATCAATTGTCAAAAGAATATGGTATTTTTAGAACTAAGGGAGGAGGTGATAAAAATCAATTATTCCAGTGGTGGATTTATGGGACAAATATTAACAATATGATCCGCATAGCTGTTCCTTCTATTATTTGTTAGTGCATATGGCATCAAAGAAATAAATGTCGATATAATGCTTGTTCCCCAAATGTGAAGTCAGTTATGATTCACATCAAGCAAGAGATCATTATTAATAAAGTTTTTTATGAAGTTCAGGGTCCAATTCAATGGCTTCAGATCAAGTGAATCAATCCTCCTTCAGGAGTTTTGAAACTTAATGTAGATGGAAGTTCTAGAGGCAATCCAGGAATGGGAGGTGGAGGAGGTATTCTCAGAAACCAATCAGGAGATATGATTTGGGGTTTCTATGATCATTTTGGGGAAGTTATCAATATGGAGGCAGAGGATTTGGCTATGTTAAAAGGCTTAGAGTTCTATCAGGACCTAAAACATTATGATCTTCTGTTAGAAAATGACTCCAAAACTCTAGTGGATGCTGTCCAAAATAAAGGGAAAATTCCTTGAAAAATCAATTGGTATGTTTATAAAATTATTAGTTTGTTGAGGAGTTCAACCATCAAAGTTGTTCATGTATTTCGGGAGGCCAATCAAGTAGCTGATTTTCTTACCAAGATGGGTAGCTCAAAGACAGAAAATTTATTTTCTACAAGTTATAAAGACTTTCCAAAGATATTAAGGGGCTGTATCAGAGTAGACAAATGGGGTTTTCCAAATTTTAGACATGCCTAGTGATCAATAGTGCAGGTTGTTTATGTTAGGTTGCTCCAAGTTTTCTTTGATTTCATCTTTCATTTATGCTTTTGTAAAGGTTCTAGTATATAAAGAACCTCTTTTATTTGTTTGGGGTGTTTGCTATTTAGAAGAGTCAAGTTCTTCTAACATGTTTGAATAAAATAATTTTTCTTTAAAAAAAAGAATAAAAGGTGGGCACTTATAATCTATGCAATAAAGGCATAAAACTATCCTTATATATAAATAGGATCCGAGGGAGGCTTTACATAAAACAATAGTCCCCAAGGACCTCCTATCTTAAAAAAATAAATATACCGAGGCATATACACTCATCGAACCTCCCAATAAACCTAGAAAAAGTCACCAGTTATAAGAGAAAGTGGATCAAACTCACCTATATAAGCCAAAAAGTCCCTACCCTAACTACTTATTCATGGGGCTTCTTGCCTACAGGAACATCGATTTGAGCACGCATTAATGGAATCTAAGGAGGAACCCAAATAGGCACCCCATGGGCACATAAGGCACAATATGTATCGAAGAATCGACTCCTCTCGAGTGAAAACTCGGGGAATGAATAACATGACCAAAGTCATCGCTATCATCTATCATCACCACCAACTGTCTCAGTGTGAGGTGAGTGGATGACCAATGAGTTAATATTTCTTACAGTTGGGAGACATTATGGACACCTTGATCTGTAATCGAGGTTCGAGGACACCTCGTCCTAACAAAAATAGGCCTTGGGCATGAACCTTGGAAGAACCTACAGATAATACCCACTGTCAAAACCTCTAACTAAACTAAGCTAAAGTATATATGTCCAAAGTGAAAATAATGAAAAATTAAATAATCCAATAAATAACAAACAAATAAGCCAGTTGGTACCTTTAACCAATTAGTTAAAGGTTCCCGAAATAGTTAACTGACCGGTTAATCATTCCCCCACAGATAAGAGATCAGTTATCCATCTAAGAAAATCATCATCACAAAATCTTTGAAAATCTAATCTCAGTCGTGCATCTGGCACCTCCTAAAAATCGACTACCCAAAACTGTTAATCGATGGGCCCAGACCACTATAAATAAATCATTCCAAAACCTGACCTCAATACATTTTTTAACCTTCTTCACCCTCGAGTGTCTGAGATACTCGATCTCATTCTGAATGTCCCGAAGAAGCTCGTACTTTAAAAAAGTCGTTTTCCCCTCATGGAAAGCTCGCACTTCTATGAACTCACTTTTGATTCCAAAAAAGAGGTTCTTACTTTTGAAAAGTTTTATCTGAGAAATAAATAGATTCAATCCTCTGCACAAATTCCAAAAAATCCACCACTTCTAAACAAAGCTCTACTCGACCGAAAACACCTCAAAAAGGGGACATGCCCCCATGAAAAAAGTTGTCTTTCACCATAAGGGTAAAGAACCTTTGCACAAATTTCAGTGAAACCCACCCCCCATATATGCCGTTTAGGGGAACGATTATGCAATTCATAACATTTATATTTTAAAAGCCTATTTTCTAATCCCACAGCTCTATTTTTGTATTCTACTGACATGCTCATATGTTAAATAAATGGTAACAAAATGCCCTCATTAAAATACATCAACATGAAAACATACTTTTCAAAATCGTTATCAGAAAAGTGACATTGAGTTGTGTCAGCACGAAAATTTATGGGACAAAGTTTAAAATCTTATTACTCTCACCACTTCTTCGAGCGAACAAATCCTATCCAGGCGACGACACCTCGAATATGTTTTTTCATAAAAATACTTTTCAAACATTGGCATTTTATCGATGTATTTTATTCACCTATAAATATATTAATCCAACACTATGGAAATGCTATATTAAGGACTAGGCTCATAAATACAACTCCTCCTGTGTCGTTCTTAACTTCTTATTTTTTTGACACTGCCGGTCCCAATCCCGAAAAAAGGAGGAGGGTTGCGTTAGGTAGCTGACAGCCACTTTGTCAGATCCTTATGAACATGAATCCTATGAATATACGTGCTAATTCTAGGGCATTCTCCTTAAGCGATGCGTTGCGCCTGCCACCGGATGTCTCGAAAAATAGGCAAGGGGCGTTGCGCCTGCCACTGGGTGTCTCGAAAAATAGGCAAGGGGCGTCGCATCGGCGCCCGGATGCGACGATAAATACGCAAGGGTTCCAGCAACAAGATGGACGTGTGCGGGTAAAGAAGCTAGTCCAGGATACTAGACTTAGGTTAGCGACTTGGAACATAGGGACTATGACAGGAAAAGGGATGGAGTTTGTAGATACCATGATAAGAAGAAAAGTTAACATAGCTTGTTTACAAGAAACTAAATGGGTCGGTGAGAAAGCTAGAGAAATAGAAAATACAGGATTTAAATTATATTATATAGGAAAACATAGAAATAAGAACGGAGTTGGAATAATAGTAGATAAAAACTTTAAGGAAGATATCGTAACCGTTATTAGGAAAGGTGATAGACTTATACTTGTAAAATTGGTATTAAGTGAAAACATAATTAATATTGTTAGTGCTTATGCACCTCAAGTAGGATTAGATGAGCACACTAAAGTACAATTATGGGAACAAATGGATGAACTAATTCAAGAAATACCCCTAGGTGAGAAAATCTATATAGGTGGAGATTTTAATGGCCATATAGGAGAAGATCGTGTAGGATATGAGATAGTGCATGGAGGGCATGGTTTTGGAGATAGGAGCGACGGGGGAGAGTCTATATTAGATTTTGCGATGGATTATGATTTTGTACTAGTAAATACATGTTTTAAAAAGAGGCTTGAACACTTAATAACTTATAAAAGTGGAACACATAAGAGCCAAATAGATTTTTTCATTACTAGGAAAGGAGACCGATTAATGTGTGAAGATTGTAAGGTTATCCCAGGAGAGAGAGCTTAACCTCACAAGATAGGATAATGGTGTTGGATATAAATATTAAAAATCAATCCCGAGTGCAAAAAGTGAAGATTAACCCACGAACTAGGTGGTGGAATTTAAAAGGAGAGAAATTAGAACTATTTAAAGATAAAGTATTAAATGAAGCAACATGGAATAGTGAAGAAGAAACTAACATAATGTGGAATAAGATGGCCACATGCATTAGGAGAATATCAAAATAAATTCTTGGAGAATCAAAAGGCAAAGGGCCACAGTCAAAAGAAACTTGGTGGTGGAATGAAGAAGTACAGAATATAGTAAAAATTAAAAGGCAGTGCTTTAAAACATGGCAAACAAATAGAAATGAAGAGAATTTTGATAAATATAAATGGGCTAAAAAGGAAGTTAAGAAAGTGGTAAGAGATGCTAAGTTAAAAGCGTATGATGATCTTTATACAAAATTAAGAACACAAGAAGGGGAAAAAAGTATTATAAGCTTGCTAAACTTAGGGATAGGAAAACAAGAGATTTTAATAACGTTAAGTGCATCAAAAGTGATGATTCGAGAGTCCTAGTCAAAGATGATAAAATTATGGAAAGATGGAAAAACTACTTTAAGAGGTTATTAAAGGGAGATAATGGGAGTAGATTATATATAGAGGAACTTAGGGAGACTCGAGAAGATATATTTTTTCGTAGAATTAGGACAACAAAAGTCAGGATTGCTCTAAAAAAGATGAAAACAGGGAAGGCTTTAGGACCAGATGGTATCCCTATTGAGGTTTGGAAGTGCTTAGGGGAGGATGGAGTATCATGGCTTACAAAATTATTTAATAGAATTTTAATGACTAATAGGATGCCCGATGAATGAAGAAAAAGTATTTTAGTACCTATTTATAAAAATAAAGGGGACATACAAAGTTGTTCAAATTATCGTGGTATTAAGTTAATGAGTTATACAATGAGACTTTGGGAGAGAGTGATTGAATATAGATTGAGATTGAAGACAACAGTATCTGAGAATCAATTTGGGTTTATTCCTGGGAGGTCAACAATGGAAGCAATCTATTTATTGAGGAGATTAATGGAGAGGTATAGAGAGAAAAAGAAGGATCTTCATATGATTTTTATAGATTTGGAGAAGGCGTATGATAGGATACCCAGAGATATAATATGGTTGGTTCTACATAAAAGAGGAGTGACTCGCAGATATATTGATGTGATCAAGGATATGTATGATGGTGCGATGACTACAGTAAGAACATCAGCTGGAGAAAGTAGTGAATTTTCAATTACGGTAGGGCTACACCAGGGTTCAGCATTAAGTCCTTATCTCTTTGCTCTTGTTATGGATGAGTTGATTGAAAAAATACAAGATGAGGTGACATGGTGTATACTATTTGCAGATGATATTATTTTAGTCGATGAGACTAAGATGGGGATAAATGCTAGGTTGGAATTGTGGAGAGAAACTTTAGAAATAAGAGGATTTAAAATAAGCAGAACTAAAACAGAATATGTGGAGTGTAATTTTAGTAGTAATAGGAGGACAAATGGAGATGTGGTGAAATTGGAGGGTCAAGAAATACCTAGAAATGATCATTTTCGTTATTTAGGATCGATTATACAAAAAGATGGAGATATTAGTGATGATGTTACGCCTAGGATTAGAGCAGGCTGGGTTAAGTGGACAAGTGCGACCGGCGTTCTGTGTGATAGGCGTATACCTTTGAAGTTAAAAGGAAAATTTTATAGCATGGCCATTAGACCCACCATGTTATATGGGACAGAGTGTTGGGCAACCAAGAAACAAAATGTGCAGAAAATGAGTGTGGCGGAAATGCGAATGCTAAGATGGATTTGTGGTAAAACTCGAAAGGATAAAATTAAAAATGAACAAATTCGTGAAACGGTAAAAGTAGCTCCTATAGAAGATAAATTGAGAGAAAATCGACTTAGATGGTTTGGACACGTCAAGCGTAGACCAATGGATTCTCCTGTAAGGAAGAGTGATTTAGTTAGTATTGAAGGTAACCCAAGGGGTAGATGTAGGCCTAAATTAACTTGGCGGGATATTATAAAAAAGGACATGATATCATGTGGTTTAACCAAAGATATTGCACTGGACATAATGGAATGGAAAAATAGGATTCATGTAGCCGACCCCAAATAATTGGGAAAAGGATTTGTTGAGTTGAGTTGAGGCTCATTAATACCATAATGGAGTATCTTGTATACCTCGTATCCCGTTGCCTACACCCATAAATATGTACCATTTGTTGGAGCGATGTTGGCTTTCATCCCAAGTCTCCTTGGGTACATAGGCATTATACCGATCTTAACTCAGGATGACCAATATTTATAATACGTCTCTTGACGTATTATTATTAGAAATGCATTCGTATCCCAATCGGACCTATACTGACCTCTCTTGGTCCACCCTAATACTAAGACCAAATGTTTTATTATGTTTATCATCATTATAACATTACATCCTTAATTTAATATCCCCAATTATTAGACCAATTCCTCCCAGTTCTACACCTCCAAACTAGTCCGAAGGACAACACCTTCTGGCTAGTGACCAACCGACTATTATTAGGTTATATGCCAATATTAGACATCTACGGGTTCACTCCCATTATAATATTCCATACACTATCCCTCCCCCTCCCAAGCTAAGTCATACACTTGCACACACATCATGTTGGACCATGTGTAAAACCGAACTACATAGGCTTTGATCCTAAGTCCTCTTGGGGATGTAGACGCAATACCGAGTCTTTATCATGAGTTCGATATTGAACAATATGTCTCTTGATATATTGTCTCCAACGAGATATACCGATATATCTACTTTCGTCCATTACATCTAAATAACTAAAATGAGATATCAAACTATCTCAAGGCGTGACATCCCAAACATATCCCTACATATAAGCGTGCTAACACGTATACACTAATCACAACCAAACTACATAGGCACAATATTGAGGTCTTCTCGTGAGCTCTATCCTTGAAAATATATCTCATGATATGTTGTCCCTAACGAGATGCTTCCATATCTTATCCTTTATCCTCTACAATGCAAATGATATATCAAACTATCTCAAAGCGTGATCTCCCAAGTATCACTACCGATGCTCAAGCACAAACAAATATGCAAATACGTGTATATTAATCAAACAATAGAGATGCTTTCACCTCCGACCTTTCTATCTATACTCAAACCTCCCAAAGACAATATTTATCGCACACCTAGACTTATAATAAAGGCCACCCATTATAAAAAGCACAGAGTCATAGAATCACCCTTGTGGACCTGCATCGGTTGACACTTATAACGGTTTCTAGCTTAAGCACTTATTTACATTTTAAGGGACCCTAATGCTAAGGTATCAAAACAAATTCTAAAATAATTAAAAAATAATCAAGTAATGTAAGTAGAAGTAATAAGCATAAAATAAAGGAAGCATACATAATAAATGGGGTGCCTATCACCTTACTCACTCGCAACCCATTTCCCAAACCATCACAATAAGAATATTTGGACTAATCCTAGACTTTAAAATCTACCTTAGGATTATCATGAAAGGGCTACCCGAAATTTTTTGTTTGCTTTTATATAAAAAAATTGGCGACTCTGTATAACCCATGAAACTAGTTTTTTTCCACATGAAGCCACACTTACTACGGGCGTGCAACAAAAAGTGGACATGGTGTCAAAGTACATATAGGGGAAAAGTCACAGAGGACTAAACCTTGGACCAATAACCAAATCTTGGGGGTATCAAACACTGATCTCTGGCTTATGTAAGGCCCAACTGTTAGGAGAAAAGAGCCTTTACATATTCAGCGACTCCAAAGTGGTCACCAAGCAAGTGAGCGAGGACTTCAACGCCAAATATAACAGAATGGCAGCCTACCTCGTTGTGTTAAGAGGACTTATGATAGGATTTGACGGAGTATACATTCAACAGTCCCTCAAAGGCATAGAAGTCATGCCGATTCCTTAGCATCCCTGAGTTAAGAAATTGACTTCGACCTAAGGATAACTATTTAGATAGAGTTCCTCGCACAACCAAGCATTGACCAGACAATCATAGCCGAGCAAGTCCTCCTCACAAATAAGGCCCCCAGTTGGATGGATCCCATCATTAATTATCTACAGAGTGATATATTTCCTGACGATAAGAGGTCGTCCCATCAGGTAAGGGTTAAGGTTGCCTGTATTTATCTCTCCCCAGAGGGGAAGCTCTGCAAGAAGTCATTCATATGTCCTTATCTCCAATGCATCCACCCACATGACATCGAGCAAGTACTTATCAATCTTCATGAGGGCATTTGGGGGAGTCACGCAGGAGGGAAATCTCTAGCCTTTCGAGAGTGGCCTCTTATGCAAAAGGACGCGTGTACTTACGTTCGTAAGTGTGAAAAATTTCAAAATCATTTTCCTATGATCTACCAGCCTGCCAGCGACCTAAAATAACTGATAAGCCCATGACCATTCACGCAATGGGGACTAGACATAGTGGGATCACTACCTACCACATGTGGATACCTAAATTATTTACTGGTAGGCACAAAATACTTCACCAAATGGGTAGCGGCAGCACAACTCGCAAACTTTTGTGATCATAACATGCTTTGGGGTACCAACGACTATTATCTCTGATAACGGCACACAATTTGAAAGTAACTTATTTCAAGATTTTTATGATGAACATGGCATTAGTCACCACTCCAGTTCTGTAGCGTACCCCAAAGTAACGGACATGCAGAGCCTTCCAATAAGACCATACTTAGTGGACTAACAAAGTAGTTGGAAAGATCCAAGGGTGCCTGGATGGATGAACTCCCTCATGTTCTATGGGCTTACTATACCACCCCGAGAAGACCAACTGAGGAAACACCATTCATGATCACATAAGGGATGGAAGCTATCATCCCACTAGAGGCAGGTCTCCCCACTATGAGAACCATCTTGGTTGACCAAGGCCTTAATGATAATGCCTTACGAACTGATCTTGACTTGGCAGACGAGAGAAGAGAGCTGGACATGATCAAATTGGCTTCATACTAATAGCAATTGGCTAGGTAGTACGCAAAAAACTCAACCTGAGGAGGTTTCTGATAGGAGATTATATCCTAAGGAAAGTCATCAACAGTGCCGGAAGACCATCAAATGACAAACTAGGACCAAATTGGGAAAGACCCTTTAGAATAAATCAGGGATGCCCTTCAAGGATCATATTACTTGGAAACACTAGAGGGAAGGGAGATACCAAGAGCCTCGAATGCGATCAATCTCAAGAAGTTCTAGTTTTGGTCTTCTTTATATCTTATTAGCACATTTAGTTTAAGAAAATTTTCATTTTCAAACTTATGTTGCTCATCAAATAATATTCAATAAATAAAGGCCCATTGGCCCCTGCACTTTTATATTATGCATTGGCTAGTTAATATCTCTTGGTTGCATCTCATGAATAAACACCTTTTCCAAATGATAACTCCTTCATGCATGGATGAAATCCTGGGATTATAGCAAGTTGTTCAACTTGTTTTCAATCAAGGAACCTCATATCCCGAATAAGGTTTGTAGTAGTTATAACAAATTAACAAAAACAATTCAATTACTACAACCCTCAAGTCCTTATTACGAACATAAGAGAACTCATGAGTTGCCTGGGCAATAACAAAATCCCTATAGGGGATCTTTAGGCAATAAAGCCAACTTAGGTTGGTCGCCAACTTTGTCAGTCGTAAAAAACCTACCCAGGCGGATGGCCTAGTTACCAGGTGCATTCTCACCATTATCCTACTTAGGCCTAAGGGAGTGTAATGACACGACCTAAAAGGTAAAGTAGATGGAATGGTATTTCTAAGGCACATTGGACTGGGTGAATGTTAAAACACATAATAATGTGTGACTAAGGCTAGTTCGTAATGCCATTTAGTCAGCTAAAAAGCTCAAAGTGATAAAACCTAAACACTAGTCCACTTAAACAACAAAGGACCCAAGGTGGTCAATCAATATTATTTGACCGACAAGTATGTTAATTAGCAAATCAATAACACTTGTTTAGTCAGTATAGGCTCCAAACATCAACAATTGGTTAATAATAGTTTTTCATTAACCCAAATGAGAAGTTAAATTTACATCAAAACCCAAGTATACAAAAGACTCATGATGACTCAGGATGGCGAGAGAGGTAGTCAGTAACACTTGCTCTTCGACCATCGTCTAGGTATGGGACAAACTCCTCTTCAACATCTTCTAAGTGACGCTCCAGAAGCTGGACGTGAACAGCATCTATCGAGATCCACCGATCATCTCTCAAGAATGGATTATGTAGTAGGCTGGGTAGTCGATCTGTTACTTATACCACATGTTAGATTCCTTAAGCATTTTTACCTCCTTAAGGACACTAAGCTACCCCCGAGCAAAAGTAAGGTCCTCTACTTCTTTCAGACTTTTTTGGGGCGTTGCTCCAACCTTGGTCATAACCATCTGTCCAGGCCCGTCGAGGTCTCATTCAGAATAAATTCCGCAACCTTATCACATCTCTTTTAAGTTCAATGACGATTACATAAGCTCGTTGAACATTTCCTTTGAGCTCAATAACCTCTTTCTGTAGATCTTGGTTTTCAGCTCATGTTGTCCCTGTAAATGATGAAGAAGACCCTCATAACACTAGAGAGGACCCTGATGGAATTTTCTCCTTTAGTCGAGCAACTTCTCTCTTCAATTCATCATTCTCTCTTTGAATAAACTCCTCGACCTGATTGACTTCAGTGGCATCCAGGACCCTAGCCTTCAAGGCATTCACTTTCTCCTTAACTTAAGCTCCGATCTCCTCCATCTCTTTAACTCTATTTTTTAATTTGGTGACCAACTCAGCCTTATCCTTATATTGTTGGGTCCTTGTTTTCAAAGATTTGTAGATATTTATGAAAGCTCTGTGAGCCTGGATACTTATGTTCAACCCTAGGATTTGCCTTGGTTAGGAATCAGGATGAATATATTCATCTAGATCAATGGGCTACAATTAACAAGATAAGAAAGGGATTTGGCAAAGATCAGTAACAGAAATCACCAGATAAAAGACAACAAAAGTGAGAAAGGAAAGCCTTAGTTTCCATTAAATATAAGTCAGGCATAAGACGGTACAATTGGGAAGTTACAAAGCAATACTAACCAAAAAAAGGGAAAAAATATAAATCCTACATACTCTAAGATCTACATTTTCTCATAAGAAGCTATCCATTTTCCCTTATCAGCATCCCTAGCAGCCTAGTCGTTAGTAACCACGATCGTACCCAGGTCCCTCGCAACTTCATAAATTAGAAGATCCCCCATAGTTTGGTCAACAAGGAGGTCTCTTATAGCTGGATCTACGGGCTCCACCTCAGCTCGAGCAGTAGGTTGGTCGATCGAAGGCTCCTTAACATCCATTGGATTGGGGTCGAGAATGTGCTGTGTGATCAGGTAAGAATCAACAGGAACTCCAGCAATGACCAAGGCCCAATCCCATCCTTTTTTAAAACCTACCTACCGAACATAATTTATCTAGTGCTCAGTATAATCGTACGGTGCCTCCCATCCTTCATTGTACTCACTGTCTCTAACAATTGCAGCTTCTCCCTCTAGCTTCTTGACCTTGGGCACCAGCTTCTTATTATCTTCAGCAACTTTTAGTTTATCAGTGACCACCATACTATAAGCATCCTGGAGGCCAGATAACTATTTCACTAACTTCTCCTTGAGGACAGATAAGGCTTTCTCCTTCTCCTTATTAAAAGTGGCCTTAGCGTCGATCAGGGCCTACTCAAAATTCTTCAAGGACGTCTCCAAGTTGACATTTCTCCTCGATTGGGCATCCCGACCACGCAGTAATGTGGTAAAGTTAGATTTAAACTATAGAAGGAAAGAGCAACATGGAGTAGATTACAGAAATCAGAAGAAGTATTCAGAGAAAAATAGAGGAAGCATAGTGGACGTACTAAAGTAAGCCTTTGAAAGGACTTGAGGGTCAACTGGTCGGACCCCATCCTCATCGATTGCTCCCGATTATTTATCAACACAACCATCTTTAGTAACTGAGGGGCAAGTAGGGTAGTGTCAGCTACACTCAATCCCTCGACAACCTAGGGGAGAGAAGGCACAGAAGGGACTTTTAGGGCCTGTGTCTTCTTCCTCTCCTCTTTTTTCTTCCTCTCTCTCTTATTTTTTCTTTCATCCTCTTCCTTTTTCTTTCTCTCCACCTTGCTCTCCTTCCCCTTGGTTTCTTGCTTGGAATCACCATCCATAACCGAGTCTCCTTTCATCCTTTTTAAGGATTTAATTCGATCAGACAACATATCATCATCATCATCTTGAATGATTAGACACCTTGTCTTGGGTAGTGACATCTCTTCTTCTTCTTCTTCTTCTTCTTCTTCTTCTTCTTCTTCTTCTTCTTCTTCTTCTTCTTCTTCTTCTTCACTTATTTTCTCTTCGCTTTCTTCCTTGTTATCCTTCTTAGATCCCACCTCTTCACCTTCTTCTTCCTCCCCTTCTTCTTCCTCGCTCTCTTCTTCTCCTTCTTCTTCTAATTGTATAGGTTCAGATAGACCACCAACCTCCTCCTCTAGAAGCTCTAACTAGGGAATTTTATCTACTAGCCGAGTAATAAAGGTGGTAGTGGTTTTTTTATATTCAAGAAGATATGCCGCCGCACGATGATGCTCGCCGTTAAAAAGCCTCTCCCTAACTTTCCAAACCTTTAATAGGTCAGCAACCCTTAGCTCACGAGGGGCAGGTTCTCTATTCTTATCTTTAGATGCAAAATAAGAAGAAAAAAAAATGAAATTAAAAAAAGAAAATAAGAGGAGCGAGCAAGTGAAGAACTAAGAAAGAGATAGTATTATCAACCTATGTATTCCTCCCTAAAGTTAGGGGTCCGAGGTCCCCTGTACCTTATGCCCTCAAAATGGGGAGGATATTGCCAATTACTAGCAAGGAAACCTTAGTTCCAATAGTCTTTCTGGGATCAGGAAAATTCCCCACCAAGACTCTGTTAGCACTACTTGAATTAAAATACAAGATTTCTTCACTTGTGCATAAAAAGACATAATAATAGAAAAATTTTAGCGAGCCCTACGTCGGTTCCATATAATTCATTTATCCCGTGTACCCCATTTATAATTTTCCAAACATTTGGTGTACACTGAGCAGGAACAATGTCAAAATATTTAAAAAATCTTAGAAACAGAGGATTGGGGGGAATGTCAAAGCCCCCTAAGAAATTAAAAGATTACGAATCTACTGACCATCATCCAGGGTTCGAATATTTAGAGGAATTAGTACACACTCAATATCTACCCAGTCAGTGATATTATAGAACTTTCTAAACTTAGAAACTGACTTGTTATCAAGTCTCGCCATTAGTACAACAAAGTAAGGGAAACTCTAGATAGAGTTAGAAACTAATTTGAAGAAGAATAAGAACTAAGAAAGTGAAGACTAGAACTTACAAGTACTAGCGAAGTTTTGGGAAAGCTCAGAAGAAGACCTCTGATTTTGAACAGAGAACAGGAGGGGAAACTTAGAGGCAAAGCGTACACAAGGACAACCAGAATCAATGCTCTGGCGATTAAGTTACACACTAGCAAGTTTCAAATATCCCAAATGATGAGTTGCGCTTTCCCAGGAAGATCTCAACGTTTCATTTTCTACTAAGGACAAGCCTACTCATATCAATCCTCATGAATTAAAAATGTGCCATGTCGATTTTTATACTATTCCAAGCCTTGGACTAGGATTCATTTCAAATCTATTGGCCCAAACTATCAGCCCAAAGATTTTAGGGTCAATTATGGGGACCCATTAAACATAGACCATGAGAGTAGCTAACTACCCGGATTAATTAAAGCATTACTCGACCCAAATCATGATTTGATTCACATTCGAGTATTTCAAATACATTAGAACACTTACGAATATCATCAAATCAGTTACCAATAATCTCAGAAGTGATATTCAGGTACTCCTTGATATGTTCACATGTTATTTGAGTTCCTTGTACAACTCAATCTTTATTGTGATTCATCTATAAATTATACACCCTGATCCGGGGAAAAAGGATGTAACTTGGAATATTAAGAAACACTATAATAAAACAGTATCCTCTCCGTGGACGTAGGCAAGTTTTCTAACCACGTATATCATTATTATGTGATCTTTACTTTCTGTTCTTTGTGATTGATTTCATATATCTCTTTATTGTGATATTTCTTGTACTCCCAGGGAGTAACCTAGAAAATTGATTTATCACTTCGGGTATCAAATTCTGAAAGGTTTTCTCCGTCTTTATAAACATAACATATGCTCCCTTAGGTTCTAAAGTACTTCAAGTTTGGGTTTTTATGGTACCACAGTTCATAGGATATCTCTTTGGTATTTTTTGTGAGGTATACACGGTTAATAATATGACACGTAGTCTGGACGACCTCTACTTAAATATATTATCGTGGACCTTTTATATATAACATCACCCTAACCATCTATTGTATGCTCCTATTTTTACGTTCAACAATGCCATTTTATTGAGGTGTCTTAGGTGCACTAAACTCATGTTATATCCATTACCTATCCAATATTCTGTAACAATTGAGTCTTTGAATTCTCCACCTCTGTCACTTGTTATTCGAGATACTTGGGTGTCCTTCTCGTTATCAATTTTAAAAAGAATTTTCAAGAACTCACGGAAGGTATCATATTTATTTTTCATAAAAGAAATCCAAGTAAACAGTGTGAAATCATTCACCATGACAAGAATATAACTATTACCACATAGGCTGATAGTTCTAGAGGGACCAATAAGGTCCATGTGGATTAGTTTGAGAGGATTTGTTGTTAAAATATCCTTAACTTTCTTATGAGCAGATTTACTCATCTTCCTCACTTGGCGAGGACCACATACAGAGTTAAAAGTGTTTTTAATTTTTGTCAAACCTCTAACTATTTCTTAGGATCTTAGCCTATGAAGGTTATCAAAATTTGTGTGTCCTAATCTATTATGCCATAAATCAGAATCATCTAATCTGGAAACCTTACAAGATTCTGTCTTTGGAATCACTACATGACAATTATTCGTAGTTTTGTTTCCTGACAGAATACAATTACCCTCTTCATTAAAGATGTTGCAATTAGTTTTTAAAAAGGTAGCAGTATGATTAAAATCACAAAATTGATATATACTTAGTAGGTTAGACTTAAGACCTTTAACTGGCAAGACAACATCTAGAGAATGGATCCCTTCTTCACACAGTGTCCACATACTAATGATTTGGGAAGAGAATACATCTCCAAATAGGATCTCTAAATAAGACACTACCTCCAAGGAAGTCTGTCTTATTTATAAATTTTTTCTCGTCCCTGGTCATGTGTTTAGAACACCCAGAACCAAGTACCAACTCGCTGAGGTGCGTTGGGACTTAAAAAAGATGCTATGACCATATTGCACTTGAGATGGGGTAACAAGTCATCTTTTCTAACCCAAATAGGCATGGTTTTAAAAATTTTCTTGGTCTTTGATTTAGAAAGGTCCGAGGGGTCTTTCTAAATGGAATCTTCTTAGTTTAGGCCCCTCCTTTTCTTCATATAGTTAGAGTTATGTGTGGTCTGCTTTGGGAGAACATACGTATTCCTACTCTTCTTGAATAGTTAAAGTTTTAATAGGTAGGTGTATATAGCCTTTTTTGAAAGCACTCGGTAATGGGGTGCCCATAGACATCGCAATAGGAGCAATACTGATGCGAAGTAGGCTTGACTCTATCACTTAAGTCCTTAAAGATAGGTTTGTTTTGGTAAGACACAGTAATCTAATTAGAACACCTCTTGGTGTTTTATTCATGGTCTCTAACAGGTGGACATACATACTTAGCTTGACCATTAAGTTTTGGCTGTTGATTACACTTGTTTTGCATTGCTTTAGAGACATCAACATGAAACATTAATTTTTGAGTTTTTTCAACAGTCTGGCCTTGCTTTACAAAAATAATATTTTCAGGAGAAACAGTCATTTTGCTAGTCACAACCTTTTCCCCAAAACACAGGCTAGATTTGTCTTCAGAATCCATTTTACTACCCACAATAATTTCTTCATAAGATTTGGCTTGTGTTTTAAAATGCAAACATTTTTTTAAAGACATTTAAAACTTTTTGTTTGGATTCTACGAATTTAGTTAGAATGGCCTTGTATCTTATTTCTAAGACAAAATTTTTCTCATAAATTTTTTCTCAGAAAGGTCTTTTATTTTCAAAGAAAATTCTTTTGTCTCTGTCCCATGAGCAATACATTGTGCAGTGTAATCTTCTGCATTCTTCCTGATAGTTTTGTTAAGTTGACTAAACACGTTTAGTCAATTACTTAACCATCTTATCTAGTTTGGTACTTTTTTAAAGAGTTTTAGTGCACAAATCTTGAATATCAGGAAGGTCATCATCAGACTCGCTAAGTGAAGTGTGTGCAGTGTCCCCTATAATTTCATTTTGTGCTATGAAACTCACACACATGTTCAATTCATTAGTATTGTTTTCACTTTGACTCATCCGTAAGCTAGGATTATTAACATTATTTTCAATAAGAGTAGATACAACTGTTTTACTAGTAGGAATAACATCAACATCAATAGGCATAATACAGTCATCAACAACATAATTAGCAGGAAGACATGCACTGTCATCAGAATATATGATCTTGGCATAAAAGGACATGCATGATTCATTAATAATGGATGAATCAGGTTCATCTTCATCAGAATCACTTGAGTCATCCTAGGTTTTGCACACATTAGCCCTAACATTATGACTACTCAAGTTGACTCTACACTTAGCAACAATGTGACCCATTTTCCCACAATGATGACACTTAATGTGGCGATTACCAGTCTTAGCCCTATTGTTGTCATTGGTCTATTTGTCATCGTTTCTGTCACGAGGTCTGTGAGTTTGAGAGTTTAAATAGCCAGGTCTCCCCAGTTTATAAGCAACAGTGTTTCTAAACTTGATAATTTTCTTGAATGATTTTCTCATGAGAGCAATCTAGTTATACAAACTGTCTAAATCCCAGTCCTCACTAAGGTCTAGGTTAAAGTCATGTGGGTTCATTTTAGGGACAATCACTTGAGATGAAATCATAAAATTTAATCTAAAGGATCTTTTGTGTCGGGAGGTCAATTATTTCTTGAATCCTAATTCCATATATATTATTCTCGATTTACTACTGAGTAATTCGGGAGTCAAATTAGGATCATCCATCTCTTCTATAGAATAACATTTATTGTCAAATTTAATAGGCAAGGATCTTAAGATTTTAAGCAGTATTTCCTTTCTATTATAAGTTGTCCTATTTCCATGCAACATTGTGACAATATCAATTAACTTTATATAGAAATCATGAAATGACTAATCCTCATCCATAATAAGAGTATTGTATTGCTGGACTAACATCTAAGTCTTTCCAGCCTTAACACGCTCAATACCTTCATGGGCAGTGACGAATGTGTCCTAAGCTTCCTTGGAAGTGGAGCAAATAGGTATGCGTTTAAATTCATTCTCATTTATTGAAATAAAGATGAGGTTATTTCCCTTATTATTGTTAACTGACATATATTTTTCCTCTTTGGTAACCTCACTGAGACGTTTTTTTAATTCTTATAGTGCTGGTTTCAGTCAAAGGCTTAGTTGGGTAAACATAGCCATTTTCAATCAAGTCCCAAACGTCATCACCCAAAGTCCCCTAGATGAATGCAATCATCCTTACTTTCCAGTAAGGAAAATTATTTTGATCAAAGAGAGGTGGACGGGATAGGTTTCCAAGCTTCTCAAATCTATGGTTCATTTCTAGAAAAAGATTTTAGAAAGCGATTTCTGGAGTTTTAGGATAAAAATATTTTGATAAACCCTCTCTGATACCACTTGAAAATAGTTCACTAAGTTTTTAACATAAAGTTAAAGATTAAGAAAACCTAGATCGTTCACTCTGAAACAAACTCGTTTAAGAAAACCTAGATTTTTCTCTCTATTTTTCTTCTTCTTTCTCTCTCTCTCTCTCTCTCTCTCTCTCTCTCTCTCTCTCTCTCTCTCTCTCCTTTATCTTTTCTCTATCTCCTTTCTCTCTTTTATTCTCTCAGATGGATTAAGTGTCAAAAAGTATCTAAATGCCTCACCAAGGGTCCGTATTTATACCGGGTAAGGAATATTCTGGCCGATTGAAGGAAATAAATGGTTGAGATTAAAACGTCCGCTTGAGTTTAAATCTAACGTCGACAAATGCACCGCACAAACTCTAACTCTCATTGGTCCTTACTAACCTCACTTGAATTAAGTCAGATAACATGAAGATCGTTGATTAAAACGGATCCAAGGACTGAGATTGTGTCTAAGAGTTATGAGACAAAAGAAATACATACCGGGCCAATCAAACGCACACACGTGTATGACTATAGCAGGATCAAGAAAGCGTGTTTTAAAAGTGTTTAAAATCCCATTTTTACCACAATATTTTGTGCCGATTTTGTTTCCTACCCAGGAAGTTTCCAAGGGAATTATAAATCCAACTTTTAACCCCAAAACAGTTGAAATTCAATTGATTAAATGTTTAAAAATTAATTTAAAATGTTTAAAAAATTCTTTAAAATATTTTAAAAATATCTAAAAATATTGTAACACACACACACACAATAATGTAATGCATGAATATGTGTCCTATGTGTGTTGTTAACTCCCCTTTTGGCAATGAAGGTTGTCTTGGACTGGTTGCATTGTTGGTGAAGCTTTGCAATACCATGGAGAAGAGGCTCAAAAGAATCTACTAAATTTTTTCGACATATTCAAACTAGTTGGAACTTCTATATGGTACAGACTCAAGTAAGTCAACCGTATAGTGTGTTCTCAAATTGTATACAACCAAACATCCTTACATCTATTGTAGAAATTCGATGAAGTTATCCATAATTGTATCCCAAGATTCTTAAATGAAGAGGATAATGAAATGGCTAAAAATGCTTCCGATTACAAGCCTAATGATAGTTTCGAAGGGAATTTAAAATTGAGTTCAATCACCAAACTACTACCTTTTCTTCAGAATAAATTACCCTTGGTGTAAATTAGTAATATTGATGCTCATGAAGATTGGAGAAAGCCCATTATTGAATATTTAACCGAAACAAACATCAAGGTTGATAGAGCAGTGAGGTTAAGGTCCATTAAATACATAATGTATTCTAATAAATTCTTCGAGGGAGGAGAAAATGGCATGTTTATAGAAATCTTGAACAAAGAATATTTCTGTACAATCATAGCCAAGATTCATGAGGCTTTCTGTGGGCAAGATCCAGTAGGTCCTATAATGAGGTAGTTATTGAGAAGACATGGGTAATTAGCCAACCATTCTAAATAACTACACATGATTTCCCAAAAGATGCCAAAAACTTCAACAAGATGGTCCCCTTACACATATGTTAGCTGTTAATCCCCAATATGTAGTGAAACCTTTGCCATTTAGAGGATGATAAATTTATGTGATTCGAAATATATATCCCTCGTCCTAAAAGTTACACGACTTCATCATAACGGCTACCGACTATTTTACTAAATGGGTTGAAGCTAAGGCCTTATAGTCAGTGACTCAAAATGAAGTAAACAATTTTGTACAAAACATTATGTATAGGACTAGGAGTACTCATACCATAAATTTAGATAAGGAAACTATTTTTAGGAAGAATGTGATACCCCGTATTTTTAAAGGCTTTTAAAATGGAATTAATTAGAAATAATTGTGATATAATGTAATACCCCGTATTTTTAATGACTTTTAAAATGGGATTAATTAGAATTAATTGTGATATAATTGGAAATTAATCCAGATTAAATATTACTCGAGAATAAAGTAATATGTGATTTATGTTGAATATTACTTAGTGATTAAAGTAATATATATGATTATGAATTTATAATTGATTATGACTTTATAAAATTATCGCGAATTATGTGTACGACAATTATGGTAATTAAGTCGGGACGCGCATTTGAGTCGTGTCGTGATTATAATTTAATGAAATAAAAGTAAATTATTTTTATGTCATCCGAATGGTCGTTTTGACTGCGCCAAAGTGTCTGGAAGGGTTCAAATAGTCGAAAAAGTCTACTTGGGTGTTTGATTTCGGTCTCGGGGCACTTTGGAACCGAAAGGACACCCCGGAGGGGTGTTTTGGTCATTTTAATTGGGAGGTGAATAGTAAACACGGAAAATGGGTTTTATTATATTAGTTAGGAGATTAGAGAACTTAGGTTCATTCACCCAAAAGCAAAGGAAAGGTCTTTGAGGAGGGTGAGGGGTTTTTCCAAGGAGTTGAAGAGACTTTTCTAGGAAACCAAAGGACAACCACCTTGCACCACCAAGAGCCACCACCACCACCACCACCATCGGAAGTTGGCGGGAAAAAGAGAGGACCACCAGTAGAGTATCATCTCCGATGGATCAGACCTACAATCTAAAGGCAAGTGATTAATTATTGCAAATTTAGCATGTATATTGTCCATGTTAGGTTGTTTAGAAAATTTTGAAAAGATGCATAATCAAAGATGAATTATAGTGATGTTAATTGAATCTTTGAAAGGAGAATGATGTAGGATTAATTTTTTTTTGAGTATAGAATTTAATCCACGAAATTTGGAAATTATTGGTGAAGAAAATCTCAGTTTATATGATGTTCTTGTAGAAATAATAAAATATGAGTTTTCTAGAAATGATGAGAAATTACATGTTTTGGAGATAACCTAGTTAGATGTTAATTCATTTCTGGAAAGTAGATATATGTAGGATTAATCTCATATTATTGGTAGAATTTAATCCACGAAATAAACATCACATGTTTGGAGAAATTCTGAGAGTTATAGGATTGTTCTTAAAATATTCACATATTTAGTTTTCTGGAAAAATATGAGATATATGCTTTTAATCCAATCTCTTGATGATTCTAGGTTGTTTAGATCAGTAGGAATCATTTACATATGTTGCTATATGATGTGGTATGGATTATAAGAGATTTAGGATGTTAAAATAGAGGTTTGATTGGTTAAAAGATGTGAAACCCGTAGGATAAAAGTTGCAAAATCTGGGCTGATATCTGGGCGATCGATCGATCGACCCATGAAGCTCGATCGGTCGACCCATGACCATCGACCGATCGACCTTCCCAGAATTGATGAACTTGTCCCTTTTTAATTCTTGATTTAATACCAAAACCTTTAGAAATATTTAGTGATTATTATTTGAATATAATGGGACTTAGGGAAGGGCAGTAAGATATACTTAAGACCCGAAAAATATTATTTTAGGATTGTGAATGTGGGGAAATTAACGAGTGATTAATTAAACGAGTTATTTTGGAGAATTATATTACTTGGGATTTAAATAGGATAAACTATAATTTAAGGTTAGGACCAGTAGTAAGAGAGTCATAAATTACCTGTATAACCTTAGGTATAATTGGGATTAACCTTAAGAGGTGGAATAAAGGGTTAAGTGTGAATTAGGGATTATCGGGGAATAAACCTAATTAAAGTGAATTTAATTCATAGAAATTCGAGAGTCGTGATGACATGGATTTGTAGGATGTGATGTTCACCTACAGAATTTATTTGAGGATAAATGATCACCATCGTGCGGGTATATAAGTTCGAAAATATATACTTTGAGAATTAAAGTCATTATCGAAAATATACGTAGGATATTCGGGATATAATTATACTACGTATGGTATTTATTATATGGGTTGTGCGTATGCCCTATGGTTATATACAGGTATAATGGATACCTATTATTATTATTATTATTATTATTATTATTATTATTATTATTATTATTATTATTATTATTATTATTATTATTATTATTATTATTATTATTATTATTATTATTATTATTATTATTATTATTATTATTATTATTATTATTATTATTATTATTATTATTATTATTATTATTATTATTATTATTATAGGTGAGATGATTGCCTATTATTATCACATGGTTGTGTGAATACCTTACTGATGTTATATTTATATAGGTGGAATGTATACCTATATTATAGTTTGTTATGTGTATGACATACCTACGTTGCTTGCTATCGGGGTGGAGGTTTCGCTTTGTGGACGGTCTTATCCTTGTGCACCCAATTGGGAGGTATTTTAGATTCGTACACTGTGCATAGTACCTTGGACACGTACTATCGGTGTATATGATAGTTTCGACGGTTGAATGGGAGCGTATGTATGTGCGTGACCCATTTGGCTGGGGAGTATGCTTGCCTCCAATATATTTGTGTTATGATATGATTCGTGAGAGACTCCGAATCAATAGTCCTCTATACAGTAACATTATGTATTAGGACATGATAGCAAAGTATGCATGCACCGCATTTGTGACTGGGGAGGTGCCGTATTAGTATATATATAATTAGTGTGATATTATATATATATAAACTGTGATGTAATCTACTGTGTGACACTGTAGATATAGAGATGTAATCTTCTGTGTGATATTGTAGATTGAAAATATAAACTGTGATTTAAGTTACTGTGCAATGTTGTAGATAGAAGTAAATAATGAAATCGGAATTAAATTAAGTAAGTGAACACTTAATTCTAAGGTTGTAATAAGACTAGTTCATATTAAAGAGAAATAAATATGAATAATGGGACATATGGGTTTATGATATAGGTTAGAATTATGTTACTAGTTAGGAGGGAACCTTAACTAGGAAGATAATAAGATAAGATAGGTGTGCACTCTAGATGAGAGGTGAGAATTCTGAGAGAGCCCGAGAAACTAACATGTACATAATAAATGCTTAATTGTAATTGTTTAGCACTTACTTTTTTTAAAATCTTTTACAATCGAGCTCTGACCCATTTCCTTGCATATTCTCTTCCCTACAATATCTTGTACATCAGGTATCCAGCAGTAGGGATCCCCAGCATAGATTATGGATGTTCCGATGGATTATAGCTACTAGAAGAGATGCAAATTTTGTTTAGACGCTTCCTTTCTGTTAATTCACTCATCTGTAGCGCCTACTTCATTTAGGGCTTGTCGCCCAGGATTCTAGAGGTTGTAATTATTTATGACAGCATTGACGATATCAGTTTTATTTAGTGTAAATGTTATAATTTAACTCGAGAGTTATTCCAGTCACATTTATTCTTGTTGTAGTTAATTCAGTTGTGACGTGTTGTTGCATATTATTATTCCGTGTCGTGGAATGGCTTTAATGAAATTAAAATGGAAAAAGTTTTTTAACACTTAGCTTAATTAACTATTAGGTGATTAATAAATAAATCGTTTCGACAGTGATGCTGAGAATGAACTAACTGGATTTTCTGATTTAATTAAATGAAGGACTGATCACCCGATATTTAATTAGGCGGGTTGTTACATATAATTGAAAATTAATTCGGATTTAAATATTACTCGAGAATAAATTAATATGTGATTTATGTTGAATATTACTTAGTGATTAAAGTAATATATATGAATATGACTTTACAATTGATTATGACTTCATAAATTTGTCGTGAATTATGTGTACGACAATTATGGTAATTAAGTCGGGACGCGCATTTGAGACGTGTCGGGATTATAATTCAATGAAATAAAAATGAATTATTATTATGTCACCCGAATGGTCGTTTTGACTGTGCAAAAGTGTCTGAAAGGGTTCAAATAGTCGAAAAACTCTACTCGGACGTTTGTATAGGCTCTCGGGGAACTTTAGAACCGAAAGGGCACCCCAGAGGGGTACTTTGGTCATTTTAATTGGGATGTGAATAGTAAACACGAAAATTGGGTTTTATTATATTACTGAGGAGATTAGAGAACTTAGGTTCATTCACCCAAAAGCAAAGGAAAGGTCTTTGAGGAGAGTGAGGAGTTCTTCCAAGGAGATGAAGAGGTTTTTGGAGCAAACTAAGGGAAACCACCTTATACCAACAAGAGCCACCACCACCGCTGCTGGAAGTTGGCCGAAAAAAGAGAGAACCACCATTGGAAAATCATCCTCAACGGACTAGACCTACGAATTAGAGGCAAGTGATTAATTATTGTAAATTTAACATGTATATTTTCCATGTTAGGTTGTTTAGAAAATTCTGAAAACATGCATAATCAAAGATGAATTATGGTGATGTTAATTGAATATTTGAAAGGATAATGATGTAGTGTTAATTTTCTTTTGAGTATAGAATTTAACCCACAAAATTTGGGAATTATTGGTGGAAAAAATCTTAGTTTATACGATGTTCATGGAGAAATAATCAAATATGAGTTTTCTGAAAATTATGAGAAAGTATATGTTTTGGAGACAAACTAATTAGATGTTAATTCATTTATGGAAAATAAACATATGTAGTATTAATCTCATGTTGTTGGTAGATATGAATCCACGAAATAAACATCACATGTAGGAGAAATTCTGAGAATTATAAGTTTGTTCTTGAAATATCATATATTTAGTTTTCTGGGAAAATATATGAGAAACATGCTTTTAATCCAATCTCTTGATGATTCTAGGTTGTTCAAATCTGTAGGAATCATTTACATATGTTTCTATATGATTTGGTATGGACTCTAGGAAATTTGGGATGTTAAACTAGAGGTTTGGATGATTAAAAGTTGTGTAACGCGTAGTATAAAAGTTGCTGAAATCTGGGCTGATAACTAGGTGATCAATCGATCGACCCTATCGAACCCTGATCATCGATCGATTGACCTCCCTAGAAAACATGAACTTGTTCCTTTTTAATTCTTGATTAAATCCAAAAACTTAAAGAAATATTTAGTGATCATTATTTGAACATAACGGGACTTAGAGAAGGGCAGTAGGATATACCTAAGACCCGGATAATATTATTCTGGGATTGTGAACGAGGGGAAATTAACGAGTGTTTAATTAAAAGAGTAATTTTGGAGAATTATATTACTTGAGGTTTAAATCAAATAAACGATAATTTTAGGTTAGGACCAGTAGTAAGAGAATCATAAATTACCGGTATAACCTTTGGTATAATTGGGATTAACCTTAAGAGGTGGAATAAAGGGTTAAGAGTGAATTAGGGATTATCGGGGAATTAACCTAATTAAAGTAAATTTAATTCATAGAAATTTGGGAGTCGTGATGACATGGATGTGTAGTACGTGATGTGTACCTGCTGAATTCATTTGAGGATTAAATGATCACCATCGTGCGGGTAAATAAGTTCGAAAATTGATACTTTGATAATTAAAGTCATAGTCGAAAATATACGTAGGATATTCGGGATATAATTATACTACGTATGGGATTTATTATATGGGTTATGCATAGGCCGTATGGTTATATATAGGTACAATGAATACCTATTGTTAATATATATATAGGTGAGATGATTGCCTGTTATTAGAATATGGTTGTGTGAATACCTTATTGATGTTATATTTATATAGGTATGATGAATACCTATAATATTATTTGTATGTATGACATACCTACGCTGCTTGCTATCGGGGTGGAGGTTCCGCGTTGTGGACGGTCTTATCCTTGTGCGCCCAATTGGGAGGGATTTTATATTCGTACCCTGAGCATAGGACCTTGGACACGTGCTATCGATGTATATGATAATTTCGACGGTTGAATGGAGCGTAGGTATGTGCGTGACCCATTTGGCTGGGGAGTATGCTCGCCTCTAATATATTTGTGTTATGTTATGATTTGTGAGAGTCTTCGAATCAATAGTCCTATATACCGTGACATTATGTATCAAGAGATGATAGCAGAGTATGCATGCACCGCAGCTGTAACTAGGTAGGTGTCGTATTAGTATATATGTAATTAGTGTGAATTTATAGATATAAACTGTGATGTAATCTACCGTGTGACATTATAGATATAGAGATAAAATCTTCTGTGAGAAATTGTAGATTAAAAATATAAACTGTGATTTAATCTACTGTGGAATGTTGTAGATAGAAGTATATAATAAAATTTGAATTGAATTAAGTAAGTGAACATTTAATTCCAAGGTTGTAACAAGACTAGTTCATATTAAAGAGAAATGAATATGAATATGAATAATTTTATTACGTATGGTATGGGACATACGGGCTTATGATAGGGGTTAGAATCATCGTGATATTAAGTCTAGTTATGAGGGAACCTTAACTAGGAAGTTACTAAGGTACAATAGGTGTGCACTCTAGATGAGAGGTGAGAATTCTTAAGAGAGAGCCTGAGAAACTAACATGTACATAATATATGCTTAATTTTAATTGTTAAGCACTTGCTATTTTTAAAATCTTTTACAACCAGGCTCTGACCCATTTCCTTGCATATTCTCTCCTCTACTATATCTTGTACATCAGGTATCCAGCAACAGGGATGCCCCACATAGATTAGGGATATTCCGAGGGATTATAGCTACTAGAAGAGATGTGGATTTTGTTTAGACGCTTCCTTTATGCTGATTCACTCATCTGTAGCGTTTACTTCATTTAGGGCATGTCACCCAGGATTCTAGAGGTCGTAATTAATTATGTAAGCATTGTGGATATCAGTTTTATTTAGTGGAAAAGTTATAATTTAACTGGAGAGTTATTCCAGTCACATTTATTCTTGTTATAGTTGATTCAGTTGTGATGTGTAGTTGCATATTATTATTCTGTTTCGTGGAATGGTTGTAATTAAATTAAAAATGGAAAAAGTTTTTGACATTTAGCTTAATTAACAATTAGGTGATTAATAAAGAAATTTTTTCGACATTGTTGCTGAGAATGAACCAACTGGATATTCTGATTTAATTAGGTATGGGACTGATCACCCGGTATTTAATTAGGCGGGGTGTCACAGGTGGTATCAGAGCATCAGGTTCTAGTGTCTTTTAGGATCTGTACGGCTTACTACGTTTTAACGTAGCGTTCTTTGATGTAGAGCCCTATTAGTAGGATATTGAATTCTTCTGCGTATTTTGATTTACGTTCTCCTGCCATGAAGTATGTGAGATGTAATGCTTATACGATTTCGGTCGGGCATCGTGCGCCAAACACATTGGGACGACTGGTAAGAGCCATTAAAAGGACAACAGTAGGAGGACTCAGCCATAAATATAGAGTATTTTGGAAAATGGTGTTGGAGATAGAAACCATCATAATTATTATTTGGGCTGAGAACTTTAAGGAAGTCACTTGGGAGTCGTAGTTTCCTAGAACCATCATAGTTGATAGTGGCGCCGTTCTTAACTCACCCAGAACTTATGTTAAAGGTGAGGGAGTCGTAAGGACTCTTGAGAAGGAAGAAATTCAAAGAGAAATTGTGAAGGGTGAAGTGTAGTAACACCCAGGGTTTGAAAATTTTTTTTAAAATTTTTTCTAGGAGGAACAAACTTAAGTGAGGAGAGTTAGACATCACATATATATAACACATGTAAGACTTTTAGGCTTGGTTCGATAGTTAAATCATTCATTTGATGTTTTAACCAGGATATGAATGAAATTTCGAAGCTTATCTCTTATGGGCAAGAAAGAGAGAAATAACTTGTTTAACGAACTCCTTACCATAGGAATAATGGGGTACATAGAGGATAAATAGAGTTCATTATGTGAAAGGACTCATGAGTGAAATACTCTAGTGTGAGTGGAAATCTGACTAAGACGACTAGGATTAGCGTCACCAAGAAATTTGATGATGCTTCCAAATGAAGGGGAGCTAGAAGGGTTAGAAAACCTAGCTGAAGGGAAAGATTGAATACAATATTGTCAATAAAGCATCACCGGAAGGTGTACCCAATAGGGGACCCATTTAAAGTGACATGATTAAACCCCTACTTAGTGGCAATGAAATCAGCCAAGACTAGTTTAGTCGACAATGTATTCCATAGGACCCGTAGAGCCAAAAGAATAATGGGAATAGAAATTGGGAGTTAAGATTGATAGGTTCAAGAGAAGGACGTTCAAATGGTCAGTAACGAGGAAATAATAAGGGAAATTACCCTATGTGTAGAGAGAGAGACTACTAAGTGTTAAATGTGTCCACATTGAGTAGTGAGACCGATAAATTTTGGGAATAGTAAACCATATCAATTAAGCATAACAAATAGAGGAGTGAGACTTCTAGGGGACTAATTGGGTCAAGAGAATTAGGCCCAAGAAATTTATGACCCAAGAGTGGTAGATTTACATAGGACCAGTGGAGTCCTCGGTAATTGTAACATACCGTATTTCAAGGTCAGCAGGGTCTAAGAAGAAAAAAAAAGGGAGGTCGGTAAGACCATAATTGAGGCCTGGATATGATGGACCAACGTTTCAATAATGGGTGTGTAAAACACATGAGCGAATAATTTGTCCACAACGGGTGGGTATAACTATAGGATGAAATCCTAGATGTATAACGGGTACAAGTGATCGTGAGTTATTTTGACCATGAGAAGTGTATGTAAGGATCCTACATTATCAGGAGAGACTGATGAAATTTTATTTCATCCTTGTGAATAAAGGATTAATTCTAGTGACACGGTGTGTCACAACAGACATACATAAATTCGCGTTCAAGTCGAGGTTAGTGAAAACGATAATTTTAACAGTCTGGTTACAAAAATATTTCTCGTTGATATCAGGACGTTTTGGTGTCGCCCGTGAGTGAACCGAGTGGGTCCTACGAGTATATTTTGTAATTATAATTCTCTATTGCTTTGGGTTAGCATAATATAACTTATTATGATAATGTGTAGTGATAAATTACCAAATGTTTAAACGATAGTAGATTGAATGATAAGACTATCATTTTTGTGCGGCGTCAACTGAAAAGGGTTGGGCCTATATTTCATGATATTATAGACCTTAGTGAAAATGTTGTCTAGTTATATGTATGAGTAGAAATTTATTTTACTGATGTGACTCAGGATATATTATGCTTTTGGTCGAACATCAAGAAATAGCTCATCATTATAGCGCTGAGAATTTGGGATAGTGAGAGCAACATGTTTTGTGGGATATATAAGCATGGACTAGTAGACTTTTATGTCAACATACAGAAATTATGGGAAGGTACAGATTATGAACTGAGGGCCATTACGGATCTCGACGACCGACTATGTTAAGTAGTAATGTATCGGGGGTTCCTTGTTTGGATTTCGCTTTGCGAGACATCCCACGCATGAAACTAGCGAACGTCGGGAGTGGGAGAGAAGTTTAGTCGATAGTTAATAGGAAATTTAAGAGTCCATAACTTTGATTTAAGAAGAGTATATGTTATTTGTGCAACAATGCGAGAAATATAAGGTGTATGGGCGCCCTAGGTAATTGAATCTGACTATTGTTCTCCATTTTGGAGATATGGGATAAGGAAGATAAATATAGAAGTTTAGATATCGGGACTTGAATGTCCAGTCATTGATTAGGATTAGAGATATAGTTGGTAGAATAACAAATGTATCAGGCTATAAATGACTATGGTAATAGGATTTAAGTGAAGAGATGCTGCCTAGATTCCCCTTGTAGCAGGCCACCCGTCTGTTGGAATTAGGGTGGACCATTCAAAACCAGTAGAGGTTTGTTCAACCGTTAAGGATTTCTAAGTAGTATTAAGAGAGTATTCGTAAGGATTTTATCGTAAAGATGGTTACGATCTTATATGGGTGATAGTGGATCAGTTAACTGAAGTAGCTCACATTATGCCAGTTAGGGTTGATCATACTACGAGACAATCTGCTTTGATCTTAATATAACCGAGATAGTGAGGTTACATAGGGTACGATTTAATATTGTGTCCAATTAGGATGAGACTTTGTCTCCCGATTTTGGAAGAATTTTCACGAGGCATGGGTACCAAGTTGTGATTGGGTATGATCTATCATCCGCAGAATAATGGGCGGACTAAGCGGACAAATCTGCGGACAAATCTGATATTGGAAGATAAATTATGTTTTTACCCTTAAATCTTAAGGGAGGATGAGAGAGGTACGTTACACTAGTGAAGTTAGTGTACTACAACTCTTATAAGTTTACTGTTGGGCATGGTGCCAGTCGAAGCATGGTACGGTAGGTCATATTGTTTCTCATACTTGTGGGATAAAAGTGAGGAACTAGGAAATATTGTGAATAGTAGTGATGTTTTGAAACTTATAGTATATATTGTGAGTAGAATATATATTGCACAATTAACCTACATGTGTATGATAAGCGCTAGACGAGATGGTATTTATCTAAAGAACGGTTAATCTATTTAAGTGCATATAGTAGAAGGTTAGATAGTGAATATCTAGAATAAAGTATAAGTAGTGAAACTTAAACTGTAAGGCTTGGATAAGGACCTACATGATAGGGTAACCTGAGGTTAAAATGATCATAAGTGAGGTGTTCATTATTGGGGGCATTTGATAGTGTACTGCATGGACGGTACATAGTAGTCTACTAGAGAGCGCAAGTATGTGATGCGCAATACTTATCCAGAATTGTTATTTCCTGCTATACTTTTATTTTTCCAAATTTTCAGGACGAAGTTCCGTTGTAAGGGGAGAAGTATGTAATTCCCCGTATTTTTAAAGACTTTTAAATGGGATTAATTGGAAATATTTGTGATATAATTGGAAATTAATCCGGATTTAAATATTACTCGAGAATAAATTAATATGTGATTTATGTTGAATATTACTTAGTGATTAAAGTAATATATATGAATATGACTTTATAATTAATTATGACTTTATAAAATTTTTGCGAATTATGTGTACGACAATTATGGTAATTAAATCGGGACGCGCATTTGAGACGTGTCGAGATTATAATTTAATGAAATAAAAGTGAATTATTATAATGTGATCCGAATGGTCATTTTGACTGCGCCAAAGTGTCCGAAAGGGTTCAAATAGTCAAAAAATTCTACTCGGATGTTTGTATAGGGTCTCGGGGCACTTTTGAACCGAAAGGACACCCCAAAGGGGTACTTTGGTCATTTTAATTGGGAGGTGAATAGTAAACACGAAAATTGGGTTTTATTATATTAGTGAGGGGATTAGAGATCTTAGGTTCATTCACCCAAAACCAAAGGAAAGGTCTTTGAGGAGAGTGAGGGGTTCTTCTAAGGAGATGAAGAGGTTTTTGGAGCAAACTAAGGGACACCACCTTGTACCACCAAGAGCCACCACCACCACCACTACCGAAAGTTGGCCGGAAAAAGAGAGAACCACCAGTGGAAAATCATCCTCAATGGACCAGACCTACGAATTAGAGGCAAGTGATTAATTATTATAAATTTAGCATGTATATTTTCCATGTTAAGTTGTTTAGAAAATTATGAAAAGATGCATAATCAAAGATGAAATATGGTGATGTTAATTGAATCTTTGAAAGGAGACTGATGTAGGGTTAATTTTATTTTGAGTATAGAATTTAAACCATGAAATTTGGGAATTATTGGTGAAGAAAATCTTAGTTTATACGATGTTCTTGGAGAAATAATCAAATATGAGTTTTCTGGAAATTATGAGAAAGTATATGTTTTGGAGACAAACTAGTTAGATGTTAATTCATTTATGGAAAATAAACATATGTAGGATTAATCTCATGTTGTTGGTAGATATGAATCCACGAAATAAACACCACATGTAGGATAAATTCTGAGAATTATAAGTTTGTTCTTGAAATATCATATATTTAGTTTTCTGGGAAAATATATGAGAAACATGCTTTTAATCAAATCTCTTGATGATTCTAGGTTGTTCAAATCTGTAAGAATCATTTACATATGTTTCTATATAATTTGGTATGGATTATAGGAAATTTGGGACGATAAAATAGAGGTTTGGATGATTAAAAATTGTGTAATACGTAGGGTAAAAGTTGCAGAAATCTGGGATGATAATTGGGTGATCGATCGATCGGCCCTTGAAGCTCGATCGACCCCTGACCATCGATCGATCGACCTCCCCTGAAAACATGAACTTGTTCTTTTTTAATTCTTGATTAAATACCAAAAATTTTAGAAATATTTAATGATAATTATTTTAATATAATGGGACTTAGAGAAGGGCAATAGGATATACCTAAGACCCGGATAATATTATTCTAGGATTGTGAATAAGGGGAAATTAACTAGTGTTTAATTAAATGGTTTATTTTGGAGAATTATATTACTTGGGATTTAAATCGGATAAATGATAATTTAATGTTAGGACCAGTAGTAAGAGAATCATAAATTACCTGTATAACCTTAGGTATAATTGGGATTAACCTTAAGAGGTGGAATAAAGGGTTAAGAGTGAATTAGGGATTATCGGGGAATAAACCTGATCAAAGTGAATTTAAATCGTAGAAATTCGGGAGTCATGACGACATGGATGTGTAGGACGTGATGTATACCTACTGAATTTATTATAGGATTAAATGATCACCATCGTACGGGTAGATAAGTTCGGAAAGAGATACTTTGAGAATTAAAGTCATAGTAAAAAATATACGTAGGATATTCGAGATATAATTATACTACGTATGGGATTTATTATATGGGTTGTGCGTAGGCCCTATGGTTATATATAGGTAGGATGAATACCTATTGTTAATATATAAATAGGTGAGATGATTGCCTATTATTATCATATGGTTGGGTGAATACCTTATTGATGTTATAATTATATAGGTATGATGAATACCTATAATATTATTTGTATGTATGACATACCTACGCTGCTTGCTATCGGGGTGGAGGTTCCGCGTTGTGGACGGTCTTATCCTTGTGCGCCCAATTGGGAGGGATTTTAGATTCTTACCCTGAGCATATGACCTTGGACACGTGCTATCGATGTATATGATAGTTTCGACGGTTGAATGGGAGCGTAGGTATGTGCGTGGCCCATCTGGCTGGGGAGTATGCTCGCCTCCAATATATTTGTGTTATGTTATGATTCGTGAGATATGCCGAATCAGTTGTCCTATATACAGTGACATTATGTATCAGGATATGATACCAGAGTATGCATGCACCGCACTGTGACTGGGGAGGTGCCGTATTAGTATATATATAATTAGCGTGATATTATATATATAAACTGTGTTGTAATCTACTGTGTGACATTGCGGATATAGAGATGAAATCTTCTATGATAAATTATAGATTAATAATATAAACTGTGATTTAATCTACTGTGGAATGCTGTAGATAGAAGTATATAATAAAATCTGATTTGAATTAAGTACGTGAACATTTAATTCCAAGGTTGTAACAAGACTAGTTCATATTGAAGATAAATGAATATGAATATGAATATGAATACTTATATTACGTATTCTATGGGACATACGAGCTTATGATAGGGGTTAGAATCATAGTGATATTAAGGTTAGTTATAAGGGAACCTTAACTAGGAAGTTACTGAGGTACGATAGGTGTGCACTCTAGATGAGAGGTGAGAATTCTCAAGAGAGACCCGAGAAACTAACATGTACATAATAAATGCTTAATTGTAATTGTTAAGCACTTGCTATTTTTAAAATCTTTTACAATCGGGCTTTGACCCGTTTCCTGGCATATTCTCTCCTTTACTATATCTTGTACATCAGGTATCCAGTAGCAGGGATGCCCAACATAGATTATGGATATTCAGAGGGATTATAGCTACTAGCAGAGATGCGGATTTTGTTTAGACGCTTTCTTTCTGTTGATTCACTCATCTATAGCGTCTACTTCATTCAGGGCATGTCACCCAGGATTCTAGAGGCTGTAATTAATTATGTAAGCATTGTGGATATCTGTTTTATGTAGTGGAAAAGTTGTAATTTAACTGGAGAGTTATTCCAGTCATATTTATTCTTGTTATAGTTGATTCAGTTGTGATGTGTAGTTGTATATTATTATTCTGTGTCGTGGAATGGTTGTAATTAAATTAAAAATGGAAAAAGTTTTTGACACTTAGCTTAATTAACTATTAGGTTATTAATAAGGAAATTTTTTTTCGACAGTGATGCTGAGAATGAACCAACTGGTTATTCTGATTTAATTGGGTATGGGACTGATCACCAGGTATTTAATTATGCGGGGTGTCACAAAGAAATGGTAATTGACTTTATCTCTAGGTTGGGAATAACCTTAACTAATAAACACATTATTATGCCCAGTCCAATGGGTAGGTAGAGGCCATAAACAAAGTGATAAAAGACACTTTATTCAAGGTTACATAAAATAATCCTAGAGATTGGTATAATTTATTTCCTCAAGTATTTTAGGCATATAAAACCTCAAAAAGGCCAGGTACAAGAATAACTCCTTATTTCCTAACCTATGATCATGATGTTATACTACTAATGTAGATCGCTCTAAATTGATTAAGGCTTCTAGCTCAAAATGAGTTAATTATTGAAGGATATAACCAATTTATGTATATTGAAATATAAAAAATAAATGAAGTGAAGGCCAAGACACTTAATAACATCTGAAAAATGTGTTTGTTGGATATAACAAAAGAGTGAGAAAAATAATTTTTAATGAAGGATATTTGGTATGGAAAATAATCCTACCACTAGGAATAAAATAACGAGCTTATAGAAAATGGTCTCCAAAATGGGAAGGGCCATTCCAAGTCTATAAAGTATTCAAAGGTGGATCTTATCACCTAAAAAACGTAAATGGTAATATTCACATGATGAAAACTAATTCCATATTTCTAAAACCATATTATCCAATGATATGGGAAGTAGGAAATAAATAAATCACAATTAAAATGAAAAAAAATTATGTCATTTATCGTTAAAACGTTGGAGTACAAGGGACCTAAAATTGGTCCAAAAGGTCTTATACATTTATTTCTCCTCTAGAATCCCAAGATGCCTATCATTAAAATAGGGTGACTTGTAGGATGAGACTTACAACTCTACCATCATAAAGTTTAGCTTCGATGATAGATCAATGACCTCTTCCTCAGTTTTTGCCAATTGAATATTCACACTAGCCATCTTTCTTCCGATTATTTAAGAAAGTAGTACTAGTTTCGGACAATTTTTAGTTTGGATGGCCACAAGGATGGTAGAAGGTTCATATTTTTGAAAAGAAAATTAAGTTTGGTCTGCTTCCAAGATGGATTCTTCCTCCTTAACTTGAGTCTTCAAAGATACGTGGAAAATTAAAGAGGAAGAAAAGCTCATCTTGATTTGGCTAGACTAGCATCCACAAAAATGTTTTAGAATGGTTCTCTCAAGATACCTAAATCCCACAGGATAAAGTAAAATCATCAAACACCTCAAAATGATCTTTTGAAAAGCTTCTAATTAGATCCAGAGCTTGGGAGGGATCAAAATGGCATTTTGACTTGGAAAGGCTAACCCCAATTAGTGTATTTAGTTGACGTGCCACGTTAACGGGGGTGACGATGCCACATAAGAGGAAGATCTTTGTGAGAGAATGAGGTTAGTGAAGTTAATTATGATTAAATAAAAAAAAAAAATTACAGGATTTGTTATTTGGGATTTCTGAGAATTTATTTGGAAGCCAATTTAATTATTTGTCTTGGGTCTCTAATATAGTTAACTAGCAAGGTCCAGACTTTCAAAAAACCTAGTTTAGCCAAAGCCCACCACTTAAAGGGGTATATATTGGTTTAAGTCGGGGCTTAAAAAACATAATTACTTATTAGGGTTTGAGAGGAGTGAGAAAAAACACTATTTATATTTTTGTGAAGAAGCCTATAAAGAGAGAGGACAATATCTCAATCAAAAGCAAGAGTTTTTTTCCTCAAAGGTGCCTTTACACCAACCTATCTTTCAAGGAATGATATACTATAAAATCCAAGCATTTGGGTGTGTTGTAGCAAGCTTTGGGAGAAACAAAAGAGAGTAGCCCCGAATCATCATCAAATACCTTTCTCACCATTAGATTGCAATTGGATCCGCAAAGGTATTATATTCGTAACCATAGGTTTGTTCTTCAAACCTAGTTTTTGGCTTTTCTTCTTTCTATTGTTTGATTAATTGAAGATTCAAGGGATGGAAATTTTATTTCGCATATATGGATCGCCAAAAATTGGTATTAGATCCTTTGGTTTAGATTAATCATCCTTTGAAAAGATCCATATTGTCTAACCTTAAAACCCCTAGTTTTTCATATTATAGGATTGTACATCTTAGTGTATGTTATTATACTAACATGGCCTTGAAGAAATTATTTCGTTAATTCCCTTCTATTATGGTCACATATATTTTTCTATGTGAATGGATCCTATGGTGTTTTTTCTGTAGTTATTTTTCACTCCTAGATTCAATATGGTTGTAATAATTATATTTTTATAATTATTTCTTTATATATGTATTAGTAGGTGATTGTGAGGGGATATAGCATTTATATACACTTAGAATCATGTACTGATGAAGGTTTGGGTGTTGGATAAAGTTTTATGAAGTTTCGAATGAGTTTAAGCCATTTTTACATGAAAATCTCATAATTAAGATGAAGCTGTTAATACGTAGGGCTTGATCGATCTAGAGAATTATTAAATTGATTCAGAGGAGGAATCAGATTGATCTGGGTACCATATTGGATCGATATGATGATGTAATTATGGTGGAATCTTGTTCCTTCTTAGTGTTTTTCGATGGCTTTGCATGGTGGATGTTATTCATCGTTCTTCTTGGAATAGTTTCTATTGTTTCTAATTAGAAAGATCACCAATAACTCCTATTTGCATTAAAATTTACTTCAAGTTGGACTCAATGTTAGGAAAAAGTCTTTTACGATAAGGATTCTAGGGCATGTAGAGTTTTACTTTAATAAGAATTTGAGGGTTTGAGGACCAAAAGAAGGCAGTCTCGAATCATCATTAAATACTTTTCTCCCCATAAGATTACAATCATATTTGCAAAGGTATTGTGTTTGTAACACTAGGTTTGTTCTTTAAACATAGCTTCTAGATTTTTTATTTCTATTGCATGATTAATCGAAGATTTATGGGTTGAAAATTTTATTTCACGTATATAGTTCCCCAACACCTTACACCACCTGCAAGCCTTTGTCCCACACTCCATTGTGCTACTGCAGCCATCTGACCTCAGAGTGGCCCCAACCATGGTTCTACAATCCACTCATTCTCTCTCCAAGAAAATGAATATATAATGGAGAGTGGTTAAAGGTTTAAGATCATCGAATACAAGATGAAAAATAGGAAAATAGGCTAAACAAGTGTTCACTTATAATCATATACTCTAGTAACCTACTATTATTAGCGAATAGTTGGAGTTCAGATCATTTTTAGCTCCTTATAACTTGTACACTCTGTTAAGTCCTAAACTAAGATAGGGTACCCTTAGATAAGTCCACCAGTTACCTCTAAGGGCATCTTTACTGGAGACGAAGACTACAAACACATTACATCTCTTGCCAAAGCCAAAGAGGTCTCCAAATTATAAAACTCTTATTTATAATCTAATATACAGAGAAACACCTTTCACATTGGATGTAGGATCCTTAGATGAGATTTAAACCACTTTATATCTTTCTCCATTGCTTTGAAATATGTCCCCACTAACATGTCTAAGGTTCTGTGGGGAGAACCTGCTGGGTCTGAGGTCCAAAACGATTTCAACACCCGCCAAATAAAAGGATACATTTTCAATTTTTTTTTAGTTTTACTTGAGTATTGAAACGCTTGGCATTGGTTTATTTTTATTCTTTGTCAAGAACAAAATTATATGAAATTTTATGGGGTTATAAGTTCTTCTAGTAAGCTTAGCTCCTAACCCCCATTTCGTTTTGTCAAATCACTTAATTTGTTTTTAGTCTAAACAATGACAAGATGAGGGTGACATTACTTAAAAATATCATAAGTATGATCCAGACTGAAGTCCTTGATGTCTAACTTTTTTATGAAGTTTGAGGTCCTTGGACGTTGGGACTTGTAAACATATATGGTGAACTACTTATATATTCTATTAATAATATTGGCTAAGAATTTGTGAATCTCAAACCTGCTTAGAACCATAGTTTAGAAATTTTTAAAGAATAGAATGGTGTGGGGTGATTAGTCCCTCGTCATTTTTGCTGTGAAGGGTGGTCAACCTTACACAATCCTATCAATTGTTATAGAAAAATTATGGTTTTTGAAACTTAGAATCTAGGAAAATATCCTTGGAATTCTATAAAAACTTTTTAATCAAGGGTACTTGGATCTCAGGACTAGCTTTGATTTGGGAGTGAATGCCGTTTAAGTCAAAGGTACATTATCCCCAAGAATAATTTATAGATCAAAGGGTTTTTACCTCCATATTAATTGATGATACAAGAAATCGTCGACTTGTCGTTCCCGTATCAGCAAATCAAGAGTACAGTGAATAACAAGCAAATAGAGCAAGTAAAGAGAGAGAAGATAAGAGATAGAGTGGATTAGCCTAAAAAATAGGCCTACGTCCACTGTGTTGCTCCATTATCATTATATGCTTTGCATTGTATAATATAATCAAGCCTAAAAAGGCGTACACGTACGAGAATAAAGGAGAGTACATGGCTGTAGCGATTCTGGGAGTGCCGGAGATATGGTTATGATGTAAGTGAGTAGTCCCCAAGCTATATGTTGAGGTTGTGTAGAGAGAATTTGGCAAGGCCTCGCCAGGTATTGTAGAATATCCCCGGGGGGAGAGGAATCGATGCCCTTACTTAGAGGTGTGTTCCTCAATTTATAGGAGATATGTGAGATGTGTCACGTGCCCTGAGTATATGACGTACATCAAGTCTGGAGCAGCTATAATAGAGAGGGATGCGACCTATAAGGCAAGCATATTGAGTGCGGTATCCTGCATGAGGCTAAAGTTGTGGGTGCCGCACCCTACAGTATTAGGCTGCGGCCTGTATATAAGGCTAAATGGTATGGGAGACACCCTATGTTGAGTAGGTCCGCACTGTGTTGAGTAGGGCCGCGGCCTATAAGCTTCTGTATGTCTGAGTAATGTCCACGGCAGGTGGTGCAATATCTGTGCTATCATTAGTCCTTAGTTATGGTTTGAATCTCGGGACTAAACTGGTACTCATGGATCATTGGACCTCATTAAGACTAAGTTTGAAGTCAAGGGTCCTTGGACCTAATTAGGAATAGGTTTGTAGATTTTATAGTGGAATTTGTACTCAACTAAAGGAAAAAAAAATTAATTTTAGTACATAAAGTTATTACAAAATCTTGTCTACGCACGTAAGTAGTAATCCCCGACCAAGGTTGCATTGATTTTGTTTTTTTGAGTTTAAAACTTTTTTTGAGGTTTATGTAACATCAAAGGAGACTTTGTCTTACTCGCGACCTATCCTAAAGTTACAAGTGACCCATTTACGATAAAAAAAGTATGTGAGGAGTCTCTACAGATATTATCTCATCTCTTATTAGGATGTTGCATTATCAATCTTTTCTTTAATTTCCAAAGACCTATCTGACCACTAGGGGTGGGGAATCACATTAGTATTCTCTTGGGGGAAATTACTGTGTCCAACTCAACAAAGGTATTCTCAATATGATGTTATAGGTTGAGGGTATGTCGACTACTAAGAACTTGTTCCATCAGGTGGTACAACAATTTTAGCCCCAACCGTGAGAGGATGGGTGATATACCCCTTTAGAAGGTTCTTTATCAATTAAAGGCCGCAAGTGGTGTCATAATATGAGATCCTTTATAGTGAGGCCCATAGCTCTGTAGGCATCTATGAAGATTATATCAGTCGAGCTTCCTATATCTACGAGGATCTTATGCATTTTTGCATTCCTAATTATCATCATGACTACCACTAGGTCAACGTGAGGTTTAGACATCCCGATAAGGAAGCTTAAGGAAAAATCATCATGGGAACCTCCTTATGGAGGATGCTTGCAAAAAATAACCGATTGATTTCTTTGAGGCGGGATTCTTGTAAGGTGTATGAGGTTTCCACCGCATGAAAATCATCCTGAGATAATATTCGCATCGATTAATTTTTCTTCGAATTTCTCTCTTTTGTCACTTGGGTTGGACATGAACTTCTTTAAGTAACCTGTTTTATAGCATCTATGAGGAGGTAACAGTCATTAGTGTGGTACCCATTATCCCTGTGGAACTTGAAATATTTTGACTAGTCACTTTTATCCTCATATTACTTCATCAGTTTGGGTTCAGGTAAGATGTTTTAAAGCTCTACTCCTGAGTGTACCTCTTCTAGAGTATCTACAGGGGGTGAAGTGTTTGGATTTGGGTTCTCCATTTCCCCATTTTATTGTTACTAACCTCATCCTTCACGGGTGACGTATCCTTTTGGTGAGACAATACAGTTTTCCTCTTCTCCAGTTGAGGTTGAAAGGAATGGGTGAACTATAATGTTCTAGAAGAAATATGGCATCCCCCACTATCATATACTTTTAGCCTCTTTTTAAGAGAACAATCATAGATGTATTGGGGTTTATTCTTAAAACCATCTGTAAAACATTTTATTATTAATTAATAAATGATTGTTTTATTCATTTTGAAATCAGAATCAAGTTTTTGAGAATGATTTATATATATTTAAATACATTATTTCATGTAAATGTAAGTCAATAGATATTAGTAGTAATTTCAGTGAGTCGACTTTGGGTTGATCACAAGGAGGTTATAATTATGGTTCTAGCACTATTGAAACGTTCATAACCTAGATGGAAATTTGACATCCTATTGGAACGATTGTGATGTAATCGTAGCAGTTTATCTCAAACTATGGGAACATGTATGATGCTTCGATAACTTGTGTAACAGTTCAACCAAGGATTGTTATCGGTACATCCCATGAATGTATTAAACAGGGCCACCCATGTGATTTGAGTCTAAGGACAATCTTGATTAGACTAAGGTAATCTCACACCATTTTCAAAGGGTGCATAAATTCTTATTCTCAAGAATTATGAGGATTAAAATGCTTATGTGATTTTTTGCTTTGATTATTATGGGTGAGATTCAATCTTAGATTGAATCAAATGACCCCCACATATTAGGAGACAATTATGTATATAGGTCTGAGATCTTAATTCAAAGAAATTCAGACCCGGGGATACCTTGGATTATGATACCCTCTTGATAGATTTATAAGATTTATTTCCACCAGTAAACCTGATTTGTGGATTATCTATAATCTGATGGAGTAAGAAAATAAGTTAAGTTTTAGAATCAAGGAATTGATTAGATGTTGTTTAAAGTCAATTAATTATAAATTGATTTAACCAAGAGGATATAGGAAGCTTAACGCAGGGAATCATATTTTGTATCATTATCGACTTTGCAAATAAGACCTGGTTATATCTGAGTGATTTTTGAGACAATAAAATTGGAGTGTAGTCATAATTATTTAGTGAAATTAATTATGATTAAATAAAGAAAGGAAATAAATTCGAGTTAATGTAATTTGGGATTTTCTAGTATTTATTTAGAGCTAATTCAATTATTTGTCTTGGGTCACTGGTGTAGTCCAATTATCGAAGTAATCAGGCCCATACTCTCAAGAAACCTAGTTTGGACCAAGGACCCTTTTTACTTGTATATAAAGGTGTGTGAAGAGGTTTTAATCATTATAATTAATCATCAGGGTTTGACAGGGGTGAGAGAAAACTCTATTCACATTTTGGTGAAGAGGTCTAGAGAGACCACTGTATCTCAATCATAAGCAATGCTTTTCATCTCAAAAGGTATCCATCCACCTGCTGACTTCGGAAAGGATCATACACTAGAAGATCCTAGAGTTAAGAAGGTTTAATCAATCTTTTGGAGATCCAGAAAGAAGGCAGTCTTACATCATTAATAATACTTTTCTCCCCATCAGATTGCAACCTGATCCGCCAAGGTTTTATGTTCAAAACCCTAGAGTTGTTCTTCAAACCTAGTTATTAGTTTTACCTCTTTCTAGTATTTGATTAATCTCAGATCCATAGCTAAAATTTTGTATTTCGCATATATCTATCCCCAACAATTGGTATCAGAGCCTTTGGTTTAGATTAATCATCCTTTAGAAAGGTCCATATTGTCCGAACAAGAAAACTCTAGTTATGCATGTTGTGGGATGGTTCTTTGTGTATGCTTCCATGATAATATGGGTTTAAAGAGATTCTTTATTTAAATCCCTTCCATCATGGACACACATTATTTTTCCGTGTGAATGGATCTTACGGTGGTTTATTCATAGTTATTTTTCGCTAATTGATTCAATATGGTGGTAATACTTCAGTTTTGTAATTATTTCATTATCGATATATTTGGAGACGATTGTGAGGGGATGACATTTTCTTTTACACTTAGAATTATGTATTTATATGGGATTAAGTGTTGGGAAAAATTTCATGGAGTTCTACAAATATTTGGAAGAATTATGGCTATTTTGCATGAGAAACTCGAGAGAAAAATGAAGTTATCGCACATCGGTATTTCAAATCGATTCGGAATTAAAACCTGGATCAATTTGATTGGATGCAGAAAGAATTATGGCTTGGTTTCTTTGGTGTTTTCTGGTGTCTTTTCGTGGAGGTTCTTCCTCATCTCCCTTTAGACCATATTGGATCAGTTTCTAGAAGGAAAGATCATTAAGAACTCATGGTTGTGATGAAGTCTACTTCAAGTTAGACTCTATGTTAAAAGGAAGTCTTTTATAATAAGGATTCTTGGGATTGAAGAGTTCCACTTCAAATATAAGTTTAGATCATAGTGGAAAGGGATAATTTTCTCCTTTTATTTTCTTCTGCATTTATTTATTTATTTTCAATGTCTCATTATTTTATTATGTTGCATAGTTTGTGTGTTAACTAATTTGATAATTAGGAACACTCGTTTTTATGGACGACATGGATTTTAATTTTGAGACCAACCTAAATCACTGGTTTTATTCTATAGTTTGTGTTGTATTTATTCTTTTATAAATTGAATTAAATTGGGGTAATTGAATTTAAGGTGTAAAATAAATTCAGATCTACGAATTTATTTTTTGGAAAATTTAAATTATTATTTTTATTTTAAGAAAATTAAAATCTGAGATCAAGATATTTAATTCATATAAGTAAATTTATAAATTGCAAAGGATTTAAATTCGGTCATTTGGAATTAAATAAATTGCATTCCAGAACCCTAAGTTTTTCAAAATACTAAGTGGGAGAGGGATTTCAACATAACCCCCACGTTCTCTATAGGTGTTTCAATAAATCATATGTGATTGATTCCTCAAGTCAGCTAGTTTGGCCCCTAATGGAAGGAATTAATCAAAGCATCATGGATTCATTAAAACTCTTAAGTGATAATTCTGAGATTTAAAATGTGAGTGAGTTTGATCTCCCCAATGGGGAAGTTCATCATGAGAGGGTTTTATTGGTAGTATACACTTAAATATAATTATTGATATCCTCCCTAACGAAGTCACTGCCATTAATTGTGGGATAAAAAATCGCTAACAATTCAATTATATTGGATAGAGAATCCTGAATTGTCCAAGTATATAATTGAAAAACAAAAGTTTGTCTAGTTCAAGGGGGTGATTTAAGCTTTCAATGAGAAATCTCACTCCGTAAGGGAACTTAGATGTGTAGCGAGGTTTACTTTAAAACTAGGTTAATTTTTACATGTATATTTTGAAATTAATTCGCTTTAGATTTTCATATTTCAAATTAGGATCATCATTCAAACTAATTAATTCAATATTAAAGGATAACAAATTAACTGGAATGGACTATATTGACTGAAAAAAAACCTATAAATTGTCTTAACTGCTAAGGAATTTAAATTTTACTTGACGAAGATATGCCCAGCTAAGTCGGAGGAAGGGGTACTCGAAAGGGATGTCCAAGCCTACCAGGGGTGGCAAAAGACTGATCAAATGGAACGTTGCTACATATTGGACTCTATGACTAATGTGTTATAGCACGAACACGAACACGAACACATGCCCACTACTTAGGAAATACTTTTGAACCTCATGGATATGTTTGGGGATAAGAACCGTGCCACAAGTTAGACGCTATGGCAATGTTGGTCAACACCAAGAAACCTGAGGGTACTCCCGCATGCGAGTATTATCTAAAGATGATGTCCATTTTAGGATAACTTAAGGTTCTTGGATCTGAAATCGATAGTGAAACCAAAGTTAATTTCGTCCTTCAGTCACTACTGGAGTCCTTTAAATAGTTTTGCAAAATTATTCTATGAAGAAATTTGATTAGGTGGATTCCTGCGTAGGGATGAAACAGTTTTGTCAAAATTATTCATTGATGAACACAATAAAAAAATGATCTAAGTAGGGACAAAACATTCGGCTCATGAGGTCCATAAAAACTACAGTTATGTTGGTCAGCCCGAACGACATGACCTGAAACTCATATGATCAGTAGCGTGAGAGAAAAGTCTTCTTTAATATATCTTCCTCCCAAATCCATAGCTGATGATACCCCGAGCGCAAGTCAATCTTGGAAAAGAATGGTGCACCCCTTAATTGGTCAAACAGGTCATCTATCCGAGGCAACGAATACGTGTTACTTATAGTGACCTTATTTAACTCCATATAATCCACACATAGTCGGAGTGACCCATCCTTCTTCTTTAAATATAACATGAGGGCTCCTCATGGAGAGTTACTTCTTGAGATGAACCCCTGACTTAATAATTATTAGAGATTCTCCCTAAACTCTCTCATCTCTAATGGATCCATGTGATATGATGATCTATCTAGAGGTTGGGTTCCCGAAGCCAAGTCAATTTAAAAATCTATCTCTTTCATAGGTGGTAACCTCAGTTGCTCCTCAAATACATTCGTAAAATCTTGAATGATCGGGATGGAATCTAATGATAATGTAACCTCCTTAGATGTACTCGCATTGATGTAGTACAAGTGGATGATAGAATATTCCTCTAGTCTAGGCATAGCTATAAGAAAAATCTCCTGATTGGGAGTGGAAAACGTGATAGCCTTCCCTCTTCAGTCACTAGCCAATCCATACAAAAAATAATATCGTACTTAAACATATCCAACAATAATAAATTGACTGAGAAACACAATCATCCTATCTAAGCTTACACACCTCTACGTACCTAGCATAAGGTAGCACCACCGCCAACTGGGGTATCAACGTGTATAGTCACATCAGATGTTATATCTACCATCCCCGACTTAGTAAAAAATCTATAACTGGTATGAGAGTGTGAAACTCCCATATAAAAAAGTAACTGAACATAACTACTAAATGCATAAACATACCCTAAATCGCTTGGGAGTGCACCGATGGTTCCTGCTGATAGACAATGAACACACCCCTATGATGTAGGTGCGGTCACCCCTGCATCTAGTATCTAGAAGGGGGAAATGCTTGTTATTGTGGTGGGGATAGGAATGCCTAAAACTTTGGTGGGACTGGAAGGGATCGCTGCTGCCACTACTGAAACTAATGTAGGCTAGCCTAAAACCCATTATGGTATATTTTAATAGAGTGTCTCTTCCCTTGACATTAAGAAAATACCCCATGGAATGGGTTTCCCAACTAGAGACCCTGTTGCCCTTGCTCCTACCCCTTGGTCCTATCATATTACCTTTATGCCTGGCCTAACTAGCTCTGACCTCTTTGGCCCTACTAGCCCTAATGATTTCAATCTAGATGCACATATTGACCTCCGTTGTGTGGCACTGTACCTTTCTTCCCTGTCAATGAGGGTCATCCGTGCAAAATATCTTAGGGGATTCTCCCCCAGTGTTGGTCCTCTATGGTACTGGATGGACCCTTGTTCCCCCTAGGAATACTCTCCACCCTCCGAAGTTTTTGTCCCTTGGTCATCTCCCCTCCTCTACTTCTCTAGCTCTTTATCCCTTAGAAACTCATGGTAATCATCACAATGAAGCAAAAAGGTATATGCTACCTATGTATACGTGGTGAACACCAAATTTCCCATAAAGAAATTATAAATCCTTCAAGTTAGACCTCGTGAAAACAAATCCATCTAAAACTCCTCATATATCTCAATCTCGTGTGCAAAATGAAAAAGGTGAGAGAACTATCGTTCGTACATAACAATCATCCTATCATCATGCTTTATCCTATCAAACTGGCCCCTCAACTTTTTTTTGCTATGACAAAAAGAAATACTTCCCCTTAAACTTTGCCTAAAACTCTGCTATTGTCAAGACCTATCCATCGACGGTGGTCACAAACGCCCACCAGTGTAAAGCATCCCCTACTAGCTAAAAACTTGCAAGCATTTTCTGTTGAACCTTGGTACACTCCACTAATAACAAACGATGCTCAATGTCACGTATCCATTTGAGTGATATGATAGGATTAGTGGATCTTGAAAACTCTTTGGGGTTCCCCTTCTCGAACGTAGCCCGGGCATGCTCTCAAGAAGAAGTAGTCTAAGGGGAAGGTATACGTGTAGCCACGAGTGGTGGTTATATTGGTGGTGGCTGCTGTTACTGGATCTCTACAATTGTCGCAGCTACTGTCTGGGATATGGTGGCAACTAAGTCAATCGAAGCTATCGATGGCACTTGCCCCTGAGGTGGTGGTGGCTGCTGCTAGTGAAGTGCAGTTACCCCAAATTTGTCACTCTCGATCGGGCGTGGCCATCTATGTCCTCTACGAGTGTTCAAAATCTATAAGATAGTAAACAAAAGCACATTAATACCATTCTAGTTACATAGCGTACAAACTCTAAAATAAGGGCGCCAAAGTATCAAAGTGCGCCTGCGAAAAAGTGACAAACACACTCAAGACCCTAGGATATTAGAACCTGGAATGCTTTGATAGGAACCATGACACCCCGTAATATCTAATAATAGATTGATCATGTATAAATTAAAGAATGCAAGAGTTTTAATAATTAAGTACCATTATAAGCATACGTAAATACTGAAAAATACAAAAAGAAAGGAACACTAAATATAGATAAGTAAACTATCCATTAACTTTGATACAATAATACAAGCCCAGAAAATCTATATAGTCAACTATAAAATACAACCCAAACTCCCAAAACATGAAATGTATAAGTACTAGGTATGTCTTTCCACGCTAAAGTAAAAATAATAGAAATAATGATAGAAGTTGATGCATAGGCCAGGGACATCTATATCTTGATGAGTATCAACAACGACAACAGTGAATGACATCAACAATATCTGTCAAGGTTGTGGCATGGGTAGCCTCGTCCTTAAAACGTTAAATTCATAATGTTAACAACAAGTCCAAAGAGTATAAATGTATAACAAAAAATGTAATAAATCATAACTATAAGCATAGCTCTAGCATTTAAATATCTTTCAGATTTATCCCACCCAACAATCTAATATATTACATGCATCTAAATTCTCGATCCTATGTAAATCCCGTAATTATGTTTTATCCTTCACAAATGATTACAACTAAATGATTCATAATATTCAATTTACAAAACAATTCAAAGTTCATAAAATAAATAAGATAGTCATAAAGTCAATAAGCATGATCTATACCATAGAAGTAGGCACTCACATAAGTTGGCTAAATTAACAAAGGCCTATTCCAATTTCCCTTGAGGACCACACGTGCATACCAAGTATATATTAGGTCATCCCAAAACTAAAGCCTTAACATGAGAAAGGGACGAATCGCCACACCTACCCATCACTCATATGGTCTACCATACCCAAGGATATATGATGAAATATCCCCATTAACCCATCTCGAATATGAGTACCTATACGTGTGACCCATGGGTTATATGACCAAGGCTTACTTGTCTATTCTCCAAGGTGCTATCGCGGTCCGCGTCGTACATACACCCATGAATGAACCCCCTTGGTATGATATCTACGAGTACACAGATAGTATGCATTTTACACATGTAACATAATAAAAGAGATTCTCATAACAAATGAAAATCTAATAAAAATTTAGGAATTACTCACTTTAGCATTTTTGTAAAGTTAGGTAAATAATGAATCAACCACTTATTAGAAACCTATGAACCACCCGAATAACATGATTTACTTGAATTAATAAAATCCAGAAGCAAAACTAAACTAGAACCCAAAACCAAAGATCCAATCCAATAACCCAATGCTAAAATTTCCATAGACCTATCCTCATCGATTGATCAGTCACTACAGATATGCCAAAAAAATCCACTTCGGACTTCATCTTCCCCAACTCAATAAAACACAAACGAAAACTCCATTAATGGTCCTAATACCTCTATATAAGATTAATATAACATCTGGATAATTAATCCACAAATAAAACATAATTCAAATATGATCCTATCATCAAAATCCCAATTCCAATTCAATATTTAACATAAAAACCCAAATCTCTATCAAGAACCCTAGCGATTCAATCTCAATAAATTTGATTCAAATCTCTAAATATTATACATATATTCAAGGGGTTTATAAAGGATTCAAACTAAAAGTCAATTCCTATTCATAATCTAACAATTTAAACTTGGATTTTAATGAAAATCAGCCAAACCAATAAAAATTGACTCTAATTTCTATTTAATTGGTTTAATTACAAAGTTAATCAAATTAATTCATATAAATCAGATCTAAATCATAATTAGGTTTTAGAGTTACAAAGATAGTCGTAAATTAAATCAAGACCAATCATAAAATTATTCAAATTAATCTTACCTCAAAATTTGATGAAAAAAAGGGCCAAGATCTTCTAGAATTCCCTCCTCTTCTTTGCGTCTTCCTCTCTCTAAGTTGTAAGATCCCCAAATTATGTTTATGACACAAATGAGACTCTTAAGTTCTCATTATCTCTTCTAATTTTTGAAATTGGGATTGGGCCTAAAATGAACCCATAGATAATTCGACTAAAATAACCTTTAAATAGTTCAAAAGTTTTATGACTCCTATACTAACCATATGGGACTAAAATATACTATTTTAAGTCGCAAACCACCATTCTAAATGTTCTTAACACATATTAATTTGCAACCTCAAAATTTATAACATGAATTTTAGAAATAATCCAATTAACGTCCATAAGTCAAATTATTTATCTTAGTATTTAAAAGTAAGGGGTATTAAACTAAGCCTGAGGATTCCTGGTTTGAGGATGAGCGTAGGTTAGAAAATTACTACTTTAAGGGGCTTAATGTAATTTTCTATGGAGTCACCCAAGAAGATTTCCATTTGATATCCATGTTTACTATATCCTAAGAGGAGTGAGACATTCTATAACTCACCCATGAGGGTACCAGTATTGTTCGATTATTGAGGATCCATAATTTTTCCTCTAGGTTAGAAATGCTAAAAAATGACACCTTTTATGAGTCTTACTTAAAACTCTATGCTATCATTAACACTTATTTCTATTTAGGTGAGAAAATACTGGACTCTAGGATCATTAGGTATATCTTTAGGTTGCTACCACCTAGGTTCCTTCCCCACATATTAGTCCTAAACATCGTAGGTGGAATAAATAAGGTGAAGGTAAAAACTCTTATAGGATCCATCGAAACTTTAGAGTTTAAAAATTGTTCACTGTCGAAAAAAGAGGACATCATGTTGAAGGTACATAAGAGTGATCAATCAATCTCAGATGAAAATTTTGATGAGAATAAGATTGAACTTTTCTTATTGACCAAGCAATTTAAGAAGTTTATCAAATACAATCCTCAAAAGTTCAAATCTAATAAGAAGGGATGAGAGAACAATAAGTCCAAAAGGGTATAAAAGTCTTTTGGTAGATGTGAAATTAAGTCTCAAGTTGAGGAGATATCAAAGGATGACTTGGGTAAGTGATTTGAACACTAAGGTTTTAGGGATATAACACACGAGGAGAAGTAATGAAAATAAGGCTACGAATGCCACCCTTCACGATTATAAAACTGACTCAAAACTCCCTTAGTGTATAGAAGGTCGAGAAAGGTGGCATTGAGTTTGAAACCGATAGAGACAAAATGATAGAGGAATGGGGTTGTGTCGATGAGATAAAATAACAACTTCAAGAAAATTTTAATGAACTTTATAAGTTGTGTCAAGTCACGTAGAAGGTGAATCCTAAGCATACTAAGAGATAGTTTGTGCGAGAGTGAGATAATTTATTTAAAGGATATTGAGGCACTAATGATTGAGGTAAAGACTCGATAAGATAGTATTATTGAGTAGTTAAAAGAGGATCCCATACAAAGGTTAGTACCTTGAAGATGGATCTTCTTGCGTCGTTGCGTACACGTGGGATGCTAGATGCACAAAATGAGAAGCTAAAAAAGACTTGTTAGAGTATAAGAAGGTTAAAGTTAGCCTAGAAGTGCATTATAAGTAGTTAGATAAAATGCTCTTATCCCCGTATCAAACCTCCAAGGATAAAATGGGTCTTGACTATGATGGGTTGCAAAAGTTTAAGCCAAAGAAAGAGACCACATCTGTTAAACATTCAGCAAACACACCTCCTCTCCACCCTCAGAGAACTTCTCCCAAGTCGAAGAAGGTAAATTCACCACAACCGTACTTTTGAACTTATTGTAAGAGGAAGGGTAACCTTAGAGAATATTGCCACGAACTTGTACTTGGATCTAATACTAAGGTGGATCCAACTAAAAAACACGTTCTGAGAATCCAATCATGGTCCCGATGATGTCCTTTGCCATCTACCATTTCTTCATCGACGATGATACAAAATGGTACAAATGGATATGGAATGTGTAAAATAATTATATAACAATCAAAATATAAGGAAGAATATACAATAATCAAACTAAATCGTCAAATACGCTTGTAGGATAAGCAAAAGTGAAGGGACTTAAAAATCCAAGTGAATGGAGAAATTAAAAGATTACTTAAAAAAAAGGAAAAATGTAAGTGAATGGAGAAATTAAATTATTACCCATAAAGAAAAAAAATCAAGTGAATGGAGTAACCAAAATGATTGGAATATTTAAAAGATTACTTGTAAAGATGGATGTTTTTATTTAACCCCGACATATTCGATGTTTTTATTAGAAAAAGACATATATGGCCCTTTTAGTAGCCACTGATTAATTCATAAATTTAAATGGAGATATGTAGTTGATGTAGAACTCTGCAATTGTTTTTTTATTTTTATTAGTAGTTCTACAACTGATTCACACAATTAGATTTATATGTAATTAACAAACCCATCAAATAAGATAACTTGTTGAATAGAAGAATCAAAGTCATTTAAGGGAAAAAAACAAAATTTATTATGACAAGTTTCTATAGCCATGCCATACCTAACACCATTTGCATAGATTGCAGTTGGTTATTTCACTTTTCTATATGTCGACTGCTAGCCATGGCTTCTTGATGAGTGATTGTCTATACATTATTGCCATGGCTTCTTGATGAGTGATGGGAGAGATTATGAAAATTAGGGGATTTATTGATTTTTTTTTGGATATTGACTGAAACGATTAGTATGAATGTGTTAGATGATGACCAATTTTTTTGGATTCTAAGAACGTGTTTTCAAGGCTGAAAATAAAAAAACAAAAAGGTGAAAGAAATAGATATTCTATTAAATGATTTGTCCCTTTAATTCCACATCCTTTTGAATTTTAAGAGATAAAACACCACATGCATGAATAAAAGAGGAATGGAGAGAGAAATGGGACTTAATGAGATTTAATGCATTTGTCACCTGTCAGCCTCACACGATTTGAGGCAATAATATATATATATATATATATATATATATATATAATAAAGCAGGAGGGTGTTTTGCCACATCATACAAGTTTTGCCACATCATATAGCCACGTCATACAACTTTTTCCACGTCATATAATAAAGGAGGAGGGACTTTTCCTTTACAGTAACAGCACAAGGCTCAAGAAACAAACCCACGCTGCTACGGAGTAAATAGCGTCTCTCTCTCTTAACTCTCCTTAACCTCCCCTCACAAACCCACGCTGGTACCGAGATTCAATTTGAATAATATAAATCTAACGGTGCAAAATCATTCTGCAATTTGTACCAACATGAGATCTTACACAATCACTACCTCGAGCCTCTCAAATGTACCTCGACCCTCTCACCCACTCCCTCTTATGCAGCCAATACCTCTGTTTCTATCTAAAACCATGTGCAGAATCTCTCTCTCAAAATCTCACTGGTTATACACGTTTCCTACCCATGTTTCTTTTACAGTTTCATTTATGGAGAGTGTTTTCTTCCATTTTGGAGATGAGATTCATTAATCCCACTACATTTAGCCAAATAACAACTCAATTTTGGAGCTGAGTTTTCTTCCTTACCCATCTATGGTTGATACCACTTAGGTTTAGCTTTGTTTGGTTCGGGTAGAACCTACTGCGGTTTTCGTCCACAAATCGAGTTCTTCTAGCCGCAAGCGACGGCTCAGCAATTTTCAGCAGTTCAGGGATCTTTCGGCCACAAACCGAGTTCTTCCGATCGCAAAAGTTGCAAAACGTTTCCCAGCTCAGCCAACCCGACCATTTTTTCTTCACGTGGTATGAAAAGGTTTCGCAAAATCCTGATTTTTTGGGGGTGAAAAAGATTGTTGGTGTGGTTTGTATTTTTGTTGATTTTGATTTATTGATTCTATTTTGAAGAAATAAAGTCTGTTTCAAGTTACGCTGTGTGGCCCTGTGTTTTTTGTTTTAATTTTTAATAGTATTTAGGTCGAACTCTCAGTGAGGATTATGAAATATTTTACAACAAATTTCTCACTATTTTTTATGGGAAGCTCTCTGTATCTCTCACACCAAGTTCATTGTGGGTGTTTTTTTTCCTGTGTTAATCGAGGCTATATTTTTTCTTTAAGTTTTTTTTTAATATTTGGGTCAGTAACCCACTACAACAGTGTTCATTTTTGTAGTGTTAATACTAAATGCAGATCCGTTGCTGTGTTCATTTTTGATAAGATATATTGTACGATTTTCATAGATTTTGTATCGTGTGTTAATAGTTTGTTGTTGAACGAGCATTTGTAAACTTGAAGAAAAAGGAAAAGGTGAAAAGCGTACGAATTACCTGCTCATATATTGTATGATGTTTATGCTTTTACAAGGTATGTTTGTTTTGCTATCTCTCTACTCTGTCCGTCCTTTCCCATATTACTTCTTTTTTTTTAAAAAAAAATCTTTGACATTTGTGACAGTTACCTTTCCAAGCAACAACCGAGTTATATGTAATCTCATATCTTAAACTTGACACAGAAGAGGACGGCGGGTCGGCATCTCAGATCTTCAAGGTGAGTGAGTATGGTGTGGTGTGTGTATTAGATAAATGAGATTTTGTGGTTGAGGGGACCCTGTTGCCGTAAGAGAGAGACAGAGAGAGAGAGAGAGAGAGATAGAGGAGCTAAATGTAATCTATTTATCTTTTCTTTATTTTGTATGATTTAAAGTAAATAACAAACATAACCTTATCTCATCTTTTGTGTTTTTAACGGATGGAGATAAGAGTTCACATTTGTACCCCCAAAAAATGTGTCAAAATATAAAGTGTAAAAAAAAAACCCTAAATAATTACAAAATTTTATCAAAAAAATTTAAAAAGTTTGAAGTCAACTAATTATTATCATATAAAAATTAATTATTATTCAATCTAATACATGTTATTATGTGCCAAAAAATATGGTGCAACAAAAAATTAATAAAAGTAGCAAAAATTAATAAAAAAATTGTCCTTTTGATTAACGTTTTTTGCTGGTTTCATCATTAACGGGTTTTGGGGGTTTATATTATAGTTGAAACTTTTCACGATTCCAGATGTAGATATGGATCTTAGTTCTGAATTTACAAAGCACCGCCCATTGTTTGCTGATAGATGTTGGGGTCAATGATCATCTTCTTCAGTCAATGTCCATTGTTTGCTGATATCTGTGAATATGGCTTACTCATTTTGAAGTTGGTCTCAAGCTCATTTTGATGTTGGTCTCAAGTTGTGAAGAGAGTCAATATTTTTCTTTGTTTTTTTATTGCGTACCCATTTTGAGAAGAGGTTATATCAATGTTATGTTGAAAAGTGTAAAAAATTATTTCGATTTTAATAATTTTTTATGGTGGGTATTATTCTCTTCTCCTCGAGCTTCACATAAGAATGAAGTATCTAATTCAATGGGTTATTAAGAATGAGATATCCAAATTTTCGATTCCTAATAATTTTTTTTATTTACCAAATTTGATGGATCTTAATGGTCATAAACAATTGAAGCGAGTCAACACAAACCCTATCTATGGCTATCAATGTGTTTATTCATATTTCCGTAGTTATAATGAGGCTCGAGAAAGGGTGACACACCAATGTTATCAGAGTATAAGGGAAAGCAACAATGTCAGTAAAGTTTATGAAATTTGGTTCAATAACGTTTAAAATGTTATAAAAAAAATACTAATTATAAAGCTAAACTAGATGTTCCTAATATACAAATGCACCCTGTTAAAATCGTAACCATAACGCAAGTGTGTAATGGGATGACCAATAGTATTTATATTTGCAATATTAGGGACAAGGAAACACAATTATCACGAGAACAAATTTATCGTCGCCACCGGCACGGATATCACGGGAACCAAATTTATCGCCGTGCCATCGGCACGGGTACACCCTAGTATATATATATTACAATAAAGTAGGAAACTTATGTATGTCATAAGATGAAAAGATGATGTCATCAATATGATTTTATCCTGCAATGCCTATTTTACCCTTGAATATTTTGGTTTCCCCCTCTTTTTTCACACTCACATTTATATCCCACTTTTCATCAAAATTCAAAAATAAGGGTAAACATGTCCAAACTGAAAGAGAAACACAAATCCTTCCTACCTCTCTCCCGTTCATTTCATTTCATACCTCCCTCACAAAAAAAACCTACCTCACAAAATAACTCCCTCTCCCCGCTGTCGTCCCCTCTCAGCGCCTCCCTCTCCTAACTGCCTCCCTCTTCTCCCAACTGCCGTCCAACATCCACGATGTCGATCTTCATCCCCCCCCCCCCGCCCTTCAGTTTCCTCAACATCGAAGTCAGGTACCCTTCGTCCCCTACCTCCCTTTTGGGGTTCATATTTGTTTGTTCTTTTGTAATTGTTTTAATGACTTAGTAATTGTTAGAGATGGGTTTACTAATGGTTTACTGATTGTTTAATCTTTGTAACGGGATTTTCAATGGGGCTAGGTATAGTCTAGTATACTTGAATGGGGTTTACTGATTATTTTATTTGAGTGGGGTTTTGGGGATAACCTTTTTGGTTCTTTGATTTGGGGTTTTTGTGTTTTTATCTAGGGTTTGCAGATCTGATGATATGGTGAAGAGGATTGAATGATTTTTCCAGCGGTATTTCTCTCTCTCTCTCTCTCTCTCTCTCTCTCTATATATATATATATATATATATATATATATATATATATATATATATATATATATATATATATATATATATATATATATATACACATAACTCAAGTTCCACTTGGTGTATCATGTCTAATGCATATTTCAAATTTAAATGGTGAAATATTATGCATCCATTAGTTTTTGTTGTTAGTTATATGTTGCTCGATGTAATTTTCCTTAAAACCTTTCCTAAAATTTATATGATGTGTTTAAGTTTAATGTTGTGCTTATTGAACATTTAAAGTTCATTTAAAATTATTTGGTTAATTTTAAGTTCATGTGTTTTTTATTTGTTTTCCGTTGAATATTTGGTTGTTTACACTTTCATAATATTTACAAGAAGCATATACCTCGAAATCATACTTGAGTATTTCAATTTCTAACCTAAAAAATTAAGAAAATATGTTTAGTTCAGGCCGAAATGATAATCATACTCTTTTTTCACATTCAGTTTATGTGTTGTACTGATCATATAAAGAAAGAAGTGCTCTAATTTTATTTATTAAGATAAAAAGTCTACTTATTTTTGTGGTGTTGAGCAGATTCCTGTCGTATTTTTCCCATTCAATATGTAATATTAGATTTTTTTATCACCATTTTGTATTGTTGATATTATGTATTATGATGTCCAACATGTTATGTATTGAAAATAGGTGTTGGAGATAATCACTGTTACGATCCTTTGTTTGTTGATCAGTACAACACATAAACTGGTGAGAAGAACACATGATTTTGAAAACATGTTTGCATGTTGCTTTATTAACATTAGTTCAAGTTGGAATCTACTTATCATTTTGAAAACAAGTATTGGATGTAAAGAAAGAAGTGCTCTAATTTTATTTGGTAAGCTAAATAGTCTACTTATTTTTGTGGTGTTGAGAACATTACTGTCGTATTTTTCCCATTCACTATGAAATATTAGATTTTTTATCACCATTTTGTATTGTTGATGTTATGTATTATGATGTCCAACATTTTATGTATTGAAAACAGGTGTTGGAGATAATCACTATTACGATCCTTTGTTTGTTGATCAGTGCAACACATAAACTGGTAGGAAGAACACATGATTTTGAAAACATGTTTACATGTTTCTTTACTAACATTAGTTCAAGTTGGAATCTACTTATCATTTTGAAAACAAGTGTTGGATGTTTGAATGTTACAGATGGGCAACCAGTAGTCTCCTTGATAGATCTGAAAACATCTATCCCCTTTTCCAAAGGTGGATGTTTATATACAACCATCAAAATTTGTTCGAAATTCATAAGCCCAAATACATTTTCATCTCATCTCCATTACATTTACATACATACATATATATTAATGTACTTATGCATGGATTACTAATTTTTGATGTTTTTTGAGTTGCTAAAGAATTTTTGATATGTTTACACAGAGGGGACATCAAGGTTCATATATAGTTTAGCTATTGAAGTGCACATATTCGCTAAGCCACTCCTTGATGCAAACATCATGCCAGTAAGTTTACAACCCTGTGAACATACAAAAAATTATTAAATTACCATGTAAGCTAAGCATTGAAATAGTTGACGTGAAAAGAGTTTTAAAATGAAAACATTTAGGTGTTTATAGATTTGGGGCCAAAAAAATGCCTAAAAGGAATGCTATATGCTGAATATTTTAATACACAAAGTTTTGAGTTGGCATCTGCCAATTCTAACAATGAAATGAAACTAAACAAATCATTTAGTTCACATATTTTCAATGTTTTGGTAGTATATGTTTTTCAATTTTGTTTTCTGCAGATTTAAGCTGTGTGGGGTAATATATGTTTTTATTAGTAAGGTGCATTATCTCTGTAAAAAGATAATGGAAACTTAAAACACCACAAGTAGATATTATCAGGTAATTTCATATCCTTTATAATGCTCAATGGTCATATTATATCTAAGTAGATATGATTATGATATTCTAATCACGAGTATGTTGATTGAGTAGATATAAAAGTTATACGTTTAAACCAACTACATAGTTGATTGAGTGTTTTCTCTCTTATTAATATATGTATTGAAAGGGGTTTGTCCAACCTTGCTAATCATATCCCAATATTGCTCTGAATAGTAATCTTGGTGCAGTAGTTGTAAGTCGGTTGTTGGACTTTAAACTCCCATTCAAGTGCTGTTGTAGGAAAATTCACATGGAAAATAATCAAAGTTGCAAGTCAAGGTGTGCTTTAATTTTTCTGGAAGGCTTGGATAGTGGTGGGAAAACCTCACAATCTAGCAGGCAAGCCTCATACCTGTAGGGATTAGGTTATGTAGTTGAATTATGGCAGTGCTTATAACATTATTGTTGTTTTAACAGTGCTTATAACATTGTTGTAGTAGTGCTTCAATTTGGACTGTTATAGCAGTGCTTATAAAATTTTTGTTGTTTTAAACAAGTCTACTCAACATGTATTCGACAGATCTACATTTAAACAAGTCTCAAACAGGTATTCAGCAGGTATTAAACATGTATTCTGCGGCTACTTAACAGGTATTCAATAGGTCTACATTTAGTTCTACTGAATACGGTTTAGTGTATACGGTTTTCAAATTTTGAATGTATACGGTTTAAAAATAGTATCAAAATTTATTACGAGTTTATAAGTTGTAGACCTGTTTAAAAATAGTATACCTGTAGACCTGTTTAAAAATTTAATATGAGTTTAAAAATTATTCCGAATCTTTCAAATTCAAAATGTCCAAGTTTTATTCCTTTTCCCATATCCGAGTTTATAAGCTTCATAGCTAATATGTTTATGCAAATTAGTGAGAATTTGAGTAAATTTGCAGGGAGCATACACTTTGAGACCAAAAACAAATATTTAAAGTGCAACTATTTTTTATACTATACATCAGTTACCTGAATATAGGAACAGTCAATGAGTTTCTCCAGTTCATCCAATCTAATAACAATCTGGTAAACATATCTTCTCAACTGTCACATGAGACCAAAAACTGAAAATAGTTTTATTTGAAATTACCCTCAGATTGATAACTCACCACCATATATATATATATATATATATATATATATATATATATATATATATATATACACACACACACACACACACACACATATGTACATGATTAATTGCATAATCACCCGAATGAAAAACTTGCATTTGTGCTTATCATAACTGAGTTAGTTGAAAAGTAGTATTTGGCCAGTATTGGCCTTACTGTAGTATTTGCTCTGCACTATTTGCAATATTTGCAAAGTAGTAAGTATTCTCTGCAGTATTTGCTCCTATGCACCCATTTCCATTCTCAAACAAGTTCTTAGTGAACACTTGAAATCATGTTTGTTGTGAATAGTTTGTTTTCGGCTTGGGTTATGGAGTTACTCCTTAAGAGCTGAGATGTAACATGCTTTTGTGAAGTGTAACGAGATCTCATGAGTGATAAGATATGGAGATAAATATACACATAATATGTTGATTTACATGCTTTAACAACCTTGTTAAAATTCACGTGGTGTTTAGTTGTTTTTATTTTTATATAAATATTATAAGATGCAAGATATTACAAGAGCGGTGAAGACTCTTCACCCTTAAGATTTTACAAAATGCTAAAAAGATAATGTCAGTGGTAATTCCTTTTGCATAAAATTTGTCTCTTTTTTATTGTGATTGTTGATTTATTGTATTCTCCTCATTGTTGTTTTTTATCCCTTGGAATGTTAAGAATTACTGATGTTTCTAAACAATGGCAGGGCTTGAGCAGGTTATCTCTTTGGCATTCTATTCATGTCCCTTGGAATTCTATTCAGGTTCTATCTTTCAAATTATAAACCCTTAGAGCATCTCCAAAGCATATAAGCGTTGCATCCTCTGTGGATTTGAATGTCAATGAGCATGGTTCCTACATGGCCTTAAAAAAACTTCACAGACAATGCAATTTGGAAACCATCTCCAACGCAAATTGTTTAAACAAAACATGGATCCTAAGTGTCATAAAGGTGAAGGAGTGAGACGCTGTGAAAGTGGAGGATTTCATGAGGGAGATGCTGACTGTACCGATAAGAGGCTGTCTAACAGACCCTCTAAATGAATAGGGCTCCATCCACAACCTCGATTTTCATTTGTGACACATCAGACTCAAATTGATGATAGACAACATCACTGGAGAGCAGTTTTCTTCTTTATCTTATATGGATCGTACGTGTCCATCTAAATCTGCTCCATCTGCAACAGCGTTGGAGTTTCTCTTAGTAGTGTGTCTTATTGTATTATTATCCCTATCAAGTACCCATCTAATGTATCCCCAAATATGATGTACTATATGAATTGTCTAATTGCTCTTTGCTTTAATATATTACACAGTTATAGTTGGTGCTTATATAATAGAGAAATATTCTCTGCAGTGAGATTTCTTAGTCCGCTTACTAAAATAAGACACTCCTACCAAATCCAAAGCAAATTGAGAATGGAGGTATCTACTCAACTTTTTGTTTTGGGTGAAGGAAATAGTCATGACAAGTGAACCATTATTCTTTTATGTTATTTAAATCATAATTTTGTGCTACAAAAACGGTTAAGGGGCAGTGGTCATGGAGGATGGACGCAAAGTTGAATGCTGCAGGGTGGATATATGACCAAATGGGTGACGTTAGGTTGAAGACGGAACACATGAAATGTGGCGCAAGCATCGACATAATGGAAAATAACAAATATTTTTTAGTAGATTGAAAATTCATTGTTGTGTTAGTATTATTTTATCATCATGTTGTTGGTAAAGTTTCTAATAATGAATTTTTTTTGTTGGTTTATATAATGTCCGGGATGGACTATTTGTATAGCCAAGTAGTTTTGGTTTCTTAAACGGGGGATAGTCCTATAAATAGAGGAAATTTTGCTCAAATTTTCTAAATCGTGTACACACTTTTGTGTTTTATAATAAATTTTATGATTACAAGTCTTAATCAACACAGTTTTTTGGTTTTGTAATCGGTGACAAACTACTTTGGCACGTGGTTTGCGTATACCATTTATGTCGCAAGAATGTGTAATATTTTTTGCAAATTTGAATCGTGCCTTCAGGCACGGGCAAAACAGACTATTTATTTTGTTGAGTTATTTTTTTATTTTTAAACAGGGTGGATAGTCCAATAAAGAAGGGGAATTCTGTCCAATTTTTTTAAAATTGGTTACACATTTGTATTGTAAAAGAAATTTAATGACTTAAATTTAGATGATTAAATACTTTGAAAATATACACTTAAAATATATAAAACATTTATTATTTATATTATACAGGACTATATACTTTTAAAAATTATATGCATGATGTTATTGGATATTTTTGTTGTTTCGCGATTACGTACTTTAGAAATTTTTGTCGTTTTGTGATTACGTACTTTCAAAAAAAATTCACTTTACGATTATGTACTTTGAAAAATTTCAGCGTGCCTCCAGGGACGGACATTCCCTAGTATATATATATATATATATATATATATATATATATATATATATATATATATTGTTGAGATTTTTTTCAAGGATATCAAATTTAATTCGGAGTTGTGGAAAGGAAAGGGCGGAAGATCCTTTAGATACTTTATATATGGACTCACGGGAATCTTTGAATGTTCAGGCATTCACTAAATATTAGAATGGATGGATAATTTACCATTTTTTAAAGAAAAAAATGGCAAAAAGAATTTATTTTCCTGGAATCATCTTGCAACCATATATGATATTAAATCAGAGGTGCTCCTGTTGGAATTCATATTTAATTATTTATTAATTACAAAATTCGGCCAAATTTTGTAATTATAAATTAAATAAAATTTTCCTCCTAATTAGTGTGGTCCAAATAAGGGGATGAATTTTATTAAATTAATTAATGAATGTTAGAAAATTATTATTCTAAAGGTCACATGACTTTTGGTATATTTGTGAGACCCTTTAGCTACTTTAGTGTATGGTAGATGATGAGTTTAAAGGGAATTTCAGGTCACCTTTTACCCTATATAATAGTGAACCATTTTCCCACCAATTGGTACTCAACAACACATAAAATATGTCTCGACAAGGAAGGGAAAAATCTATTTTTCCAATTTTTTCGATAAATCATAATTCTGACCATTTTTTGAGAGCATTTTTTGGAGCTTAAAGAAGGAAGAGCTAGGAATTTGGAAGTTGTTATTGAGGCACATCAACTTCAACAAACGAATCAAATCTCAATGGAGAAATATAATTTTACATAAAGTTGGTGATTGCATGAAATATTGAGGATCTAATAAGAATAATTGTTGTTATATATATAATTCTTATTCATGTTGTATGATCAATTTACATGTGGTATCAGAGCTATGTTGAAATATTATCATGATATCCCTGTAAGGATTTAAAATATCAAACTACATATATTGATAAACTCAGTTTTAATGATTAAACTTCGCACTGATTTAATTATCACGATCATTAGTATTTCGTGATAAATTATGTAAGAAATTATTCAACGAGAATTGATTATGTCAAATTGTTAAGAATTTTTGTTTGATTTTAACAAATCTGATTAATAATAGTTTTATTTGACAAATCTTATTTAAAATAATTTGTTTTTTTATTTGCTAAAAACAGTTTTATTTGTTTAACAAATCTGTTTAACAAATCCGTTGAAAACAGTTTATTTGTTTAACAAATCTGTTGGATTCTTTTTTGTTATTTGTTAGATTTTAGCGAAATAGTTAAGAATCAAATAAAACAGTTTCATTTCATGTACTGAAACAATATATATGTTGTTTTGATGTCATTTTAATGGTTACCTAATCCATTTCTATCAACCCTATAAATTTCAAGCAATTCTGGAACAAAATTTTTTAAAAAGTGCTTGCGATGAATAGTATTTTTGTCCCCGAACTTGTTCCGAATGCGATGAAACTTGATAGTCTGATTGTAAACGGGTCAGAGATCAATTTTCATGACCTTTGGTCATTATGTAAACTATTTTTCGATGATCCGAGATTGTTTAGCCCCCCCCCCCCCCCCCCCCCCAAAAAAAAAAAAAAAAAACTCTAAATTTGTCATTTATGGAAATAATCTCGGGGGGTATATCTCACTCCAGAAAATTTATTTTTGAATTCCGTAAAAAGTTTTGAGATTTTGAAGTATTTTTCTACAGTTTCATGATGCTAACTCATTTTTTTATTTTTGGTAAAATTTCATGTTTTTCATATTTTATAAGTGGTGCATTTAGAACTGTTTTAAAAACCTTATTTTAATGATCCTGTTTTAGTTGAATATTCATGAAAAACACAGACCAATATATTTCATATGGAAGGGTATTAGACTTGTGTCGATTTAATATTCATATTTTTATGAGTCTCGTGCCAAACACGGGCCAATGATTCACAACATTGAATATTAAATATATTCATTTTTTATATTTATATATTCATTTTTATGAGTCTCGGGCCAAACACATGCCAATGTCTCATATAGTTGAATATTATTGATAAACACAGGCCAATGGCTCATTACGTAAAATATCAAATTTATTGTCCATTCTAAATTTTGTTATTCGAATGAGTTATTGAATGTTGAATTGTCTAATAATGCATTTGTTAAATTACAGTTTCTATGTTAAAATTCCATTAAAAATATTCAACTTTTATGGTTTTGAGATTTAATATTAAAGGGAAACTTATAATACACTTTGTTATAATTTTGCCATAACATTTGTGAAAATTATATATATTTATTTCCTTGCGAATTTTTAGTTAAGTGTGTTATATATTTTTTTTAATTAGAGTGAGCAATTTTGTAGTGAATATTAACCTGTTTTCTCAAGCCTCAACCTTTCTGAATTTTGACAAAACTAATATGTCGAAATGGTGCGAGAAAATTGAGTTTAGCCTTAGTGTTTTAGACCTGGATGTAGCACTTCTTACTGATGAACCCACTACTATTACGGAACAAAGCAGTGAGGATGATGTGCTCCTTTATAGTACATGGTCAAAAGCAAATAGGCTTTGTCTCATGTTCATTAGAATGCGTATTGCAACAAACATGAAAACTTCCCTACTTGAAACCACCAACGCGAAACAATATCTGACAAATATTAAAGATAGGTTTCGCACTGCTGACAAATCCCTGGTTGGGAAACTTATGGCTGACTTGACCACTATGAGGTTTGATGGAACTCGGAACATGAATGCACACATTATTGAGATGACCAATATTGCTGCAAAATTGCGGACTTTAGGTTGTACAGCGGACGATTCTTTATTGGTCCAATTTGTCCTATACTCCTTGCCTTCTAATTATGAGCCTTTTCAGATTCATTACAATACCATTAAAGATAAATGGAATGTTAATGAATTTAAAAACATGTTGGTTCAGGAAGAAGGACGTCTTAATCAGCAAAGTGGTAAAGTTTCTAAATTGCAAGTGGCGAATGTGGTGGTTAATAAAGGAGATGGTAAGCCAAAGAAATGAAAGGGCATGAACAGAGGTCCTGGTCCTTCCAAAATGAACCTGGTCTGCCACACCAAAAGAAGGAAAAATTAGCAGTCACATGTCACTTCTGTCACAGGAAGGGGCATATTCAGAAAGGCTGGATTAAGAATAAAGCTTGGTTTGAAAAGAAAGGTAAGCCTTGTGCTTTGATTGTTTCGAATCAAACTTAATTGATGTTCCTTCTAACACATGGTGGATTGATTCTGGTTCTACATGTCATGTTTCAAATACTATGTAGGGTTTCCTTTAAATCCGTAAAATAAAACAAAATGAAGATTTTCTTTACATGGGAAACCGGGAAAAAGCAAAAGTTGAAGCAATAGGAGTTTTTCGGTTGAAATTACAATCTGGATTTTATTTGAATCTTGAAGATATTCTTTTTATACCCACAATTTTGAGAAATATAATTTCTTTGTCTAAACTCAATAAGTGGCTTCTCTTTTAATTTTCAAGATACGGGTTTCACTTTATATAAGAATAATTATGTTTTTGGCTCGAGTTTTTTGTCGAATGGTTTGTTTCAAATTCATCTTGATCCTCATTTTTCAGAATCTTTATTGTCTCTGCATACTAATATTGGAACTAAATGTACCTTATTTAATGAGAATTCTACTTACTTATGGCATAAAAGATTAGGACACATATCTAGAGAGAGAATTGAAAGGCTTATTAAAGAGGGAATTATCTTTACTCTGGATTGGTCCGATTTTAGTGACTATGTGAACTGTATTAAGGTTAAACAAACAAATACTAATATTTGGACATTGTATCTATTGAATGATAAATCTCAATCAGTTAATGCAGTTGAGGTTTATATTATCGAAGTAGAACAACAATTAGGCAAAAAGGTGAAAATCATTCGATCGGATAGATGTGGTGAGTTTTATGGAAAATATGATGAGTCCGGGAAATATCTCGATCCTTTTGCTAAACTCCTTTAACGTTTAGCTATTAGCGCATAATACACAATGTCAGGTTCACCTTGACAAAATGGTGTAGCTGAACAGCGCAATCGTACTTGTAATAACCCGAGATTTTTGGAACAATAATTTATTTATTTTGGGAGAAATAAATATTATTTTAATTGGAGAATAATAGAATTGGCAATTGAGGTCAAAATTTAAAGATGTTAGAAAGTGATTCGAATGACAATTCTGAGGGTACGGTTGTTTCCGGAAGGGTCGAGATAGTCGAAATGATTGTACTTGGGGTCTATTTGGGTTCCGAAATATTTTAAGTTCGTTTGGCTCGCATTAGAGCTACCGAGTCATTTAAAGCGTGTATTATCATTTAAAGTTGTGTACCTTGGATTTAAGTCTTAAAAAGCCTACGGGAGATTACAAGCTCCTTAGAGATAAAGATAAATAGAAAAGAAAAGAAGAAGAGAAAGAGGAGAAAAATGGGATTTTCGGCCATTACGCGATCTCGAGGAGGATTCAGATTCTATGAATTTGAGGCAAGTGATTAAACTTGCTAAATAATTTTTGTGTATCATTTATTTCATGATTTGTGGATCAAATTTATGGGTTTTAGGTTTAGTTTGTCAAAACCTAAATTTTTGGGTAAATCTTGCATTTGAGGTGTGTAAATGAATTTGAGGGTATAAAATTTGTTGGGTTGAATTATATAATGAGTTTTGATGATAATAATATGTTTGGGTTGAAGATAAATGGTTAGAAGATGATTAAAATGAATTTTTGGGAATTTTAGGCCTTGAAGAAATAGCCATTTTCGTGACTTTTGTTAAGCCGAATCGATTCGGCCCCTTACCGAATCGATTCGGAGAGTTGCAGGAGCCCAGGTCTGAATGACCGAATCAATTCGGCCCCAACCCGAATCGATTAGGCCTGAGATAGAATCCCAGGTCCTTTGGACCGAATCAATTCTCATGAGGCGCGAATCGATTCGTATTTGGCCCGAATCGATTAGGAAACATGGTTGTTTTAGGGGAGTTTTTCTGGAGTGAGTTTTGTCTGGGATCTTTTGAGTTTATCGATTGGGACTCTCTATATGAGTTATGAGAAGTGTGTTTTGGAGATTTTTAAGGACTTTCCCTTATAAGAAATTGTTTGGGTCATATGGACTTATTTTGAGAAATACCGATTAGAGAGTATCGTATACAAAGTGGGAAAGCCCACTATTAGTGAGATATTTATTTGGAAGATAATTACCGATTTATAAGAGAGAGTTGGGTTGTGTTTAGTAAATACAGATTTTAGAATTAAATCCCAAATGGGATAACCTTAAGGGTTCATACGATTGATTGAACCATATTATGGATTGAGATTTATAAATGCCGATTGATGTGCAAATGGATATAGGAAATATCCTTAACGTAAATTGAGTTGGGAGATGTTGTATATAATTAATAAATGCTGATTGATGTGCATAAGGATATAGAGAATATCCTCAATGTAAATAGAATTGAGAGATGATTCATACAAATAGAAGTGAGGTGTGAACTTCAAGTGAGAAGTAGTATAGTGTATTCTAAGTGGGGAAGTTATGTGAGTTATTGACGAATAAGTATATCGAGAGTAGAATATACTAGATCATGATATTATTTCGTTTGCGCCTAAGAGCGTAATAAGAGTATGTAAATAGTGTGATCTATATAGCTTGTGTGACAGTATACATTTATATGATGTGATGATGTATGTATATCTTATGTGTATGATATATATATATATAAGTGAATCATACCCCCTCCTTGCTATCATTGGAAGTTACGCGATGTGGGTGAGGCCCCTGGCTTGAGGAGCAGGGCGCGTATAGTCCCCAGGTCATAGCGTCCATTTATTATTGTGTGATTTTTATTATGGATGAGACGTGGTGGGTATGCTTCATCTTATTTTTGGGGAGGAACTATTACCGCTTCTCGTACGTTGTGTTATGGTTTTTGCCAAGGCGGTGTGAGATTCCGACCGTTGGTACCCAAGATGATATGTGAGTGATTCCCTGGTAGATGATATCATTGAGAACCGGTGTCCTCGATTTATAGCTCGTTGGGATGGTTATTATTATACTTGTGTGTATAGTATATTACTTGAATATGAATATGTGATATCATCTTTGTCTCTAGAGTAAAGAGACGTAAGAAGATTGCTTGAATCTCATTCCGGGAGATTTTAACCGGACTTAATTTGTGATAAATCAATTATGAAAAATGAAGAGTTGATAATCATATGGTTATATAGTACTTTGGGTATCGACGGCATAATGGACCTCAACGACCAACATTGCCAAGGAGTAGTGTATCGGGGGGTTCCTTGTTTGGATTTCGTTCGCGAGACGTCCCACGCACGAAACGCAGTGCAATGTTGGGAGTGAGGAGAAGTTAGTCCTTAGTGCTCATATTATATTTTGCATATATAGCTCGATAATCGACAGTGCCAAGGAGTAGTGTATCGGGGGGGTTCCTTATTTGGATTTCGCTTGCGTGATGTCCCACACACGAAACACCGTGCACTGTTGAGAATGGAGAATAATTTTATAAATCACTATAGTATGAAACGAATTTGGGTTATACGCGTCATGCATTGAGGGAATAATGAATCTTGATAATCAACACTGCCAAGGAGTAGTGTATTGGGAGGGTTCCTTGTTTGGATTTCGCTTGCGAGACGTCCCACGCACGAACCGCAGTGCAGTATTGAGAATTGGGAGAAGTTTAGTCCTTAGCACTTAGATGCTAATAACTCATATACATATATATATATATATATATATATATATATATATATATATATATATATATATATATATATATGTCAGAACTAGAATATGAGAAATTCTAGTAAGAAAACGTTTATGTAAATTTTATATGTTAAGGGAACGAATAATTGCGATCGATAATATTAGAAATTGAAGGTTACGATTTAGATGGAATTTTAGATGAGTACAAATTGGGAGTAAGTTAGATTACTTTTCCCTTAGCTAGTTTTGGGAAATATTTTGGAGATCCTGTGCATACGTTTAGTGCACGCTTTAGTTGAGAGGTGAGTTGGATTTTATGGAGAGTGCGACTCCACTTTAATCATGTCATACTGCATTTATAATTATTATGCATTTTAATGCACTTGCTATAAAATGTTTTCACACCTCGGGCTCTGACCCGTTTATATTTTCTCTCGCCCTGTGTATGTATATTGTATTATCTTAGGTGTTCCTCCACAAGGACGCCATCGTCGATATCCATCCTGTTTAGTCGTGGAGCTGTGGCAGTAGCGGACTGTTGAGGTATTTTGATGTAGTCGACTCCTATCTTTGTGTATCTAGATTAGATTTCATTTTTTATATCGGGTTGATACCCAAGTGTTGTAGAGTAGCACTTTTATATTTTTCTCTCTCAGATCATTGTATTGTCTGTGACCCGATATCATATTCGGGTATTTTATTTTGTACATTGTGTTGTACTCTTTTATTAGTCTTCTTTATATCATTTGAGCATGCGTGTGTCTCTTATCATATATAATCAGGTTGTTGGTTAGTTATTGTATGGTTTGTTTTAGTAATGAAAATAAATGTTTTAAATTTTTTGACACCCTCCTTTTGTAGTAATGGGTTGTCAGTCGTGTTTATTTTAGAATCGTCAGTTAATGCTGAGAATGATCCACTTGTGATTCCTAATTATTTTAGTATAGGGCTGGCCACCCGTTATTATTTTGAGTGGGTTGTCACAGATGGTATCAGAGCATCAGTTTCTAGTGTCCTTTGGATCTGTGCGGGTTACTGCGATCTTCCATAAACGTTCTTGATTTAGAGCCCTATTATTAGGACTGTTGTGTTCATACGTCCATATTTTCTTTTGTGATGAGAAAACATTTGAAAGGCGTTCTGATACAATTATTCTTGTTTCAGATGCCACCGAAGAGAAGTCGTTCAGGCAGGGTAAATAAAGGGGTTGAGAGTGTGGAACCCCAATTGCCTCAAAGAACTATAACTACCGATGAAGTTGCCAGTATCGTGGCACAAGCAGTAACTGCTGCCATTTCTGCGATGGCGCAGCAACCTGGAGTTCAAGCATCCCAAACCCATTCAGGACCGTCTTTGTGGGAAAGAGTGCGAGAAGATTTTAGTAAGGGGCATCCTCCAGAGTTTTCAGGGGGAGTTGATACGATGGCTGCAAGTCAATGGAAGAATAGTATACAAAGGAACCTCCATATGATTGATTGTAGTGAGGTGCAAAAGCGATTTCTCTCCACCTTTAAATTAACGGGGGAAGCTCTCCAATGGTGGGAGTCTGTCACCACATCTGAACAGAGAGATACATTGCCCATAACAGATTTTTGGAAACTCTTTGACCGAAGGTATTTTCATTCCGCGATTTAGAAGGAGATGAGGAGGAAACTGATGGATGTGTTTCAAGGTAATAGAACGGTGGACGAGTATGAAAAAGAGTTCACTCGATTAGCGAATTTAGTACCTGATGAGGTAAATACGTAAAAGAAACGAATATCAAAATTTATGCGAGGTTTAAATGGGTAAACTAGGTAGAAATTGTTAGAGAACCCAGTATTAGTGACTTTTGCTGAGGTAGTGAATGCGGCACCGTTACAGTGTCATGAATATCATTTTCGTTCGCAAGGGGGTAAGAACTTTAGAGACTTGGGTTCGTCAAGTAGGTCTGGCAAAGAGAATACTAGTGGGTATAAGTCGGATTATCGAGGGTCGCAACAGCGTTTTGTTCCTCAAGATGGGTAGAAAGGATTTGCGGGTAGATGTTTCTTTTAAAAAGAATTAGGTCATAGAAAGAGAGAATGTCCTAAAAGAAGTAAAGGACCACGTTTTGAAGAAGTTTTGGATGTGCAGCCCCTACAGCAGATTCGAGGTCATTTTAGGCTAGGGGACTTTGTGTGGGAACCCAGTGATGAGGAGATAAAATCGAACTAGAGAGGTATGATGTATGTTATTTTCCTTTGTGAATAGGATTATGCTATATGAAGATTTGGAAATATCATATGAGAGATAATTAAGAGAGGGTAGTGCTATAACCCTATTATGTATGGAATGAACCGGAAGGAAATTTTGAGCAAGTGAGGCTCTTATATTATTATCTTTTGAGAGAATAGATTATTTTGTGATGTGCTAGTAAGAGAGCTGTGACTTTATTGTGAACATGTGAATTGTAAATGCATTGTGTAGTATTGATAAAGCTATTTGATTTATAATCGTGCTAGACTTATTTATTTAATATATTCCAGCTATAAAAGAGCCTAGTGTATGGCAATTTATTATTATGATGAGAGAGATTATGACTGAAATGATTCAGAATTTAGTGGGTTATTGATGAGTAAGAGAATTTATTTCATAATTATGCTAATTTTGAGAACTATGTATTATTATGAGTATGATAATTGTTAAAACCTTGTGTCATGGGCATGAGGTATTTTGTTTAAATGTTGAAAGACATCAACCGTTTTTAAAATAAATCGTTTTCAAAAATAAACTTTTTATAGGCCTCTTTGGGCAATATCAAAATGATTTTCACAAACATTTTTTTTTAACTCTAGTCCCGATCTAACAAACTCTCAATCCCCGATGTCGCTACATATTAGTGTATTGGGAGGGTTCCTTGTTTGGATTTCGCTTGCGAGACCTCCCCCGCATGAAAGTAGCGAATGTCAGGAATTGAGAGGAGTTAAATCTTTGGACCTTTCAAAATTGTTATATTATTAGTATGTTAGTATAATTTAATATATTTAGAGTTATTGTACTATTGAGGCAAGTGAAGCCTAATTATGTTTATACGAGTAAAGCTTGAATAAAGGGTGTATGGGCGCCCTATTTGTTAAAATTGGTTTCATAAAATTTAAAATAATTCATCGTGAGAAGGGGGAGTTTTGGAAATAGGGTTAGTGAGGGTAAGGGTAGTAGAAACTAGTTGAGCTTTGGAGTATTAGGCTTAGCTTAATTTCGAGGGCGAAATACTTGTAAGTGGGGAAGTCTGTAATAACCCGAGATTTTTGGAACAATAATTTATTTATTTTGGGATAAATAAATATTATTTTAATTAGAGAATAATAGAATTGGCAATTGAGGTCAGAATTTAAAGATGTTAGAAAGTGATTCGGATGACGATTCTGAGGGTGCGGTTGTTTTCGAAAGGGTCGATATAGTCGAAATGACTGCACTTGGGGTCTATTTGCACTACACCAAATCTGCCGAATTGTCACGGTCATTGACCTTGACAAGTTCAACTTGTCAAGGTCAATGACCGTGATAATTCCAGGCGAGACAACTTTTTTTGTCACGGACTTGTCACGGTCATTGATCGTGATAAGTTCGTTAGAATTGTCACGGTCGTGTCACAGTCCATGACTGTGACAAGTTTAGTCACGGTTAATAACCGTAACACTGCCTTGACCCCTTTTAAAAAAATTGTCACGGTCAATGACCGTGACAAGTCCGTGATAAGTTTCTTTGTCAAGGACTTGTCACGGTCATTGACCGTGACAATTTTAGGCAGAATTTAAAAAAAATCTGATGGCCAGTAAGTCCACTGCCACTGCCTAGCAGTATATTTGTACCTGTTATAGCAACGTTGTACCTGTTCAAACATCATATATCCAAACAAACTAAAGATAATGCAAATATATTTTCAAAATTGAAACAATATACATGACGATATAATCCAAATATAATTCAAATGTACCAACTAAAAATAATGTCACTACATGTCTGGGGTAAATGTGAGGAGGTGGGTAGGCCACATAATATACGAATTGCCACACCCACTAATATACATCGTGCCTCATTGTTCGCGCAACCACAATAGGGAGTTCTCCTTCCCAGGTATCACATGCGTGAGGAGCACTTTGGACTCGATCTCTTGAAGCTCACGTCCATGAACTATTCCACCCTGGACGATATTCGGGTCCCTCAACCCCCGCCTTATCCGCTGGCCATCAAATACGTTCAATATGAACACGCTCGGCCAATTAAGTGTTGACATCGATCTGGGGAAGGGAGCCAAATAGGGAAGTGGATCATCGAAGTACGCACGTGTCGGTGATGAAGCAGCGAGGTCCACATTCTCGTCATCCTTCATCTCGTCCTCCCGCACCTCCTCCTCCACCGCCTTCTCCTTCCCTTTCCCCTTACGGTCTCCGCCCAACGTACTCTTCATGAATGAGTACATATCTTGGATCGTCGCCTCCAAACGGGACAGCTTTGCGTAATGTGAATCCACCGTTTGAGCCAACCCAGTGTCGCTCGTCTCCAATCCGATGATCCTAGATTTGGCCACCCGCGAGCTCACCCCCTTGTCCTCCCCTTGCGATCAGAGCCAAGCACTTGGTTGAGTGCGTCTGTGGACAAAGATGCCTTGTCGGCATCAGACTGCGACTCATGAACTTCCTTAAGCTTTGCCCGAAATGACAAAAAGCACATGATTAGTAAAATAAGTAAACTAAAAAATTATAACGTAATTAATAAAAATTAAACTGTCGGATTACTTACAATCGTGGCCGTGACGCTCGGGGACACCTCCTTGTCCTTCCCCTTCTTCGTCCGAAGAGGCACATAAGTATCGAGCCTATGTGGCTTACCCCCAGGGCCACTCCCTACCCCCTGAAATAAAATAAAGTAAAATTAGTATCGGCCCCGCAAAGTAAAATAATGCAGAATAAAATATTTCTGTAGTTATAAAAAAATTAAATCTTACCTTCATCCTATGCTCCACCTCGGAGTAAGACGTCTGTTCGGAGTAGTGCACGCCCTTCTTTTTTTCCCGATTTTCCCTCCTCGATTGGCGAGATGCCAATTGTCGCTCCCCGATCTCATTGTCAATGAACTTTTGCCATTGTGCCAATGAGATCGGCTCCTTCGGCGGGACGGATTCACGCCTTTGGATAATGGACTCTCGTGTTTTCCCAAAGTATCGTGTCCGCATATTTTTCTTCCACGTCTTGTGTTGCTCCCTCAACTGCTCCAAGACGGAATCGTGTAGCTTTGGATCCAAGTTGAATTGTTCCTGTCCAACAAATACAATGTTAGTTGCGAATAAATATAAAATGAAATTGAAATTGAAATCGAAATCGAAATTGAAATTGAAATTGAAATATTCATATAAATATAAATATATTACCTGTAGTGCCGCCCAAACAGCTTACTTGAGCTCATATGGCACCTTTTTCCAACTCATAAACCCCGGGCCGATGACCGTCTTTAGCAGCTCGAGCGATCTCGCTAATAGCTCCGACTTGTTCTCGATGGTAATTCCAAATTTTCCATATTTGGGGAGCCTAGGGGCCGAGGAGCCCTCGTCGCCTCCACTACCACCGAGCCCAGACGACATCATCATAACCAGCATCATCATCCTCGCCTTAATACCTGAAGGAAACATTTGCTGTAAAAAAATGTTATTAGTACAGATAAAAAAAAATAGAAGAAAACATGCAAATATGTACAATTACTACAAATAAAAATGAGCACTAATTATTAATTTACTTTCACGCACACGTACACGCACCCCCACCCCCACCACACACACGCACACGTACACGCACACACACCACCCCCTGCCCCCCACCACACACACAATAATTATTTTCATCAATTAAACTAACAATTAAAGTATACAATTATTAATTTACTAATTTACAATGAGGGGCAATCCTACTTTCATAATTAATCATATATTAATTTACTAATTTACAATAAGGGGCAATCATATATTAATTTACTAAAAAAATTAATAATCAATCAATTCTTTTACAAGGGACACTACGCGCATACACACACATAGACACACACGCAACCCCCCACCCCTACCCCAACCCCACCACCCACCCCCCATCCCTGCCCCCACCCCCTCCCCCACCACACACACGCACACGTACACGCACACATATGGACAATAATCCAGTGGTAATTATATATTGTTCGATATACAAAGTAATTTTAAAAAAAAGTTAAAAAATCCCACCCCCATATGGACAATAATCCAGTGGTAATGCCACTTTTACTGTTAACCAACCCAACATCGATCCACTATAATCCAACAGCAATACCAACAACAAATGTGTATCCCGTACTCTTTCTAATTCATCTACTCAATTAATTCATTTCATCAATTAAACTAACAATTAAAGTATACAATTATTAATTTACTAATTTACAATGAGGGGCAATCCTACTTTCATATGAAATGGGCACTAATTCTTAATTTACATTCATCTAAAACTATACAATTAAAATTACAATTAAAGCTATACAATTTATTTAATTAAAGCTATACAATTGTTAAGATTGCCCCACCAAATCCCCACACTCGCAACTAGTTCGAGTGCCCCGCTCAAGAAAAAAACAGCCATGCGTGTGTGATTAATTTTTCATTCCTACTATTGACTTCCACTTAGATGGAATAAGAAAACTATTCGCAACTACGTGTTGTATTCGATTTTGTTTTATTTGAGTTCTAATTGTCTAAAAATATAAATTATTAATTAAATATTTGTAAAAATGTTAAAATAAGCCTAAAAAAATTTCGGGGGCTCCCACCCTCGAATTCCCCGACAATGGATTGTGTCCCACCAACGCTTCATTCCTGGCTCCGCCACTGCACACCCCCACCACCACCACCCCACCCCCTGCCCCCTCCCCCCACCACACCCCCACCACACCTGCACACACACACACACCCACACACATACACACACAGCCCACCCCATCCCCCCACCCCCTGCGCCCTCCCCCCACCACACACCACAACACACATATATACACACATATACATATACATATACATATACACACATATATATACACATATACACACACATATAGAAATGAAAGAGAAAGAGAGGAAAAAAACATACCTTAGAGAGAGAGAGAGAGAGAGAGGGAAAACCAAAAATCGGTGGGAAAAAAAGAAGTCTAGGGCTTTTTTTACTAAAGACATTGTCACGGTCGTGTCAAGGTCCTTGACCATGATAATTATTTTAAGAATTGTCACGGTGATTGACCGTGACAAGTCCGTGACAAACACAATTGTCACGGGCTTGTCACGATCAATGACCGTGACAACACTTTATTACGGTCTTGTCACGGTCAATGACCGTGACACAAAATGCGTGTTTATTGTCACAATCAATGATCGTGACAAGGGTGGCCAGCTGAAAGGTGACATTTTGGCCATTTTGGTGTAGTGTTGGGTTTCGAAATATTTTAAGTTCGTTTGGCTCGAATTAGAGTTACCAAGTCATTTAAAGTGTGTATTATCATTTAAAGTTCTATACCTTGGATTTAAGGCTTAAAAAGCCTACAGGAGATTACAATCTCCTTATAGAGAAAGAGAAATAGAAAAGAAAAGAAGAAGAGAAAGAGGAGAAAAGTGGGATTTTCGGCCATTACGCGATCTCGAGGAGGATTCAGACTCTACGAATTTGAGGCAAGTGATTAAACTTGATAAATAATTGTTGTGTATCATTTATTTCATGATTTGTGGATCAAGTTTATGGGTTTTAGGTTTAGTTTGTCAAAACCTAAATTTTTGGGTAAATCTTGCGTTTGAGGTGTGTAAATGAATTTGAGGGTATAAAATTTGTTGGGTTGAATTATATAATAAGTTTTGATGATAATAATATGTTTGGGTTGAAGAGAAATGGTTAGAATATGATTAAAATGAATTTTTAGGAATTTTAGGCTTTGAAGAAACAGCCATTTCGTGACTTCTGTTAGGCCGAATCAATTCGACCCCTTACCGAATCGATTCGAAAAGTTGCAGGTGCCCAGGTCTGAATGATCGAATTGATTCAACCCCAACCCGAATCGATTCAGCCTGAGACAGAATCCCAGGTCCTTTGGACCGAATCAATTCGCATGAGAAGCGAATCAATTCGCAGGGCCGAATCGATTCGGATTTGGCCCGAATCGATTTGAAAACAGGGCTGTTTTAGGGGAGTTTTTCTGGAGTGAGTTTTGTCCAGGATCTTTTGAGTTTATGGATTGGGACTCTCTGTATGAGTTATGAGAAGTGTGTTTTGGAGATTTTTAGGGAGTTTCCCTTATAAGAATTTGTTTGGGTCATATGGACTTATTTTGAGAAATACCGATTAGAGAGTATCGTATACAAAGTGGGAAAGCCCACTATTAGTGAGATATTTATTTGGAAGATAATTACGGGTTTATAAAAGAGAGTTGGGTTGTGTTTAGTAATGACGGATTTTAGAATTAAATCCCAAATGGGATAACCTTAAGGGTTCATACTATTGATTGAACCATATTATGGATTGAGATTTATAAATGCCGATTGATGTGAAAATGGATATAGGAAATATCCTTAACGTAAATTGAGTTGGGAGACGTTGTATATAATTAATAAATGCTGATTGATGTGCATAAGGATATAGAGAATATTCTCAATGTAAATAGAATCGAGAGATGATTCATACAAATAGAAGTGAGGTGTGAACTTTATGTGAGAAGTAGTATAGTGTATTCTAAGTGGGGAAGTTATGTGAGTTATTGACGAATAAGTATATTGAGAGTCGAATATACTAAATTATGATATTATTTCATTTGAACCTAAGAGCGCAATAAGAGTATGTAAATAGTGTGATCTATATAGCTTGTGTGACGGTATACATTTATATGATGTGATGATGTGTGGATATCTTGTGTGTATGATATATATATAAGTGAATCATACCCCCTCCTTGCTATCATGGGAAGTTGCGCGATGTGGGTGAGGCCCCTGGCTTGAGGAGCAAGGCGCGTATAGTCCCCAGGTCATAGCGTCCATTTTTATTAGGGGTGAGACGTGGTGGGTATGTTTCATCACATTTTCGAGGAGGAACTATGACCGCTTCCCGTATGTTGTGTTATGGTTTTTGCCAAGGCCGTGTGAGATTCTGACCGTTGGTACCCAGGATGATATGTGAGTGATTCCCTGGTAGATGATAGCATTGAGAACCGACGTCCTCGAGTTATAGCTCGTTGGGATGGTTATTATTATACTTATGTGAATAGTATATTACTTGAATATGATTATGTGATATCATCTTTGTCTCTAGAGTAAAGAGACGTAAGAAGATTGCTTGAATCTCATTCCGGGAGATTTTAATCGGACTTAATTTGTGATAAATCAATTATGAAAAATGAAGAGTTGATAATCATATGGTTATATAGTACTTTGGGTATTGACGGCATAATGGACCTCAACGACCAACATTGCCAAGGAGTAGTGTATCGGGGGGTTCCTTGTTTGGATTTCGTTCGCCAGACGTCCCACGCACGAAACGCTGTGCAATGTTGGGAGTGAGGAGAAGTTAGTCCTTAGTGCTCATATTATATTTAGCATATATAGCTCGATAATCGACAGTGCCAAGGAGTAGTGTATCGGGGGAGTTCCTTGTTTGGATTTCGCTTGCGAGACGTCCCACGCACGAAACGTCGTGCACTGTTGAGAATTGAGAATAATTTTATAAATCACTATAGTATGAAACAAATTTGGGTTATACACATCATGCATTGAGGGCATAATGAATCTTAATAATCAATACTGCCAAGGAGTAGTGTATCGGGGGGGTTCCTTGTTTGGATTTCGCTTGCGAGACGTCCCACGCACGAACCGCAGTGCAGTATTGATAATTGAGAGAAGTTTAGTCCTTAGCACTTAGATGCTAATAACTCATATATATATATATTTATGCCAGAACTAGAATATGAGAAATTCTAGTAAGAAAACGTTTATGTAAATTTTATATGTCAAGTAAGGGAACGAATAATTGAGATCGATAATATTAGATTTTGAAGGTTATGATTTATATGGAATTTTAGATGAGTATAAATTGGGAGTAAGTTAGATTACTTTGCCCTTAGCTAGTTTTGGGAAATAATTTGGAGATCATGTGTATACATTTAGTGCGCGCTTTAGTTGAGAGGTTAGTTGGATTTTATGGAGAGTGCGACTCCACTTTAATCATGTCATAATGCATTTATAATTATTATGCATTTTAATGCACTTGCTATAAAATGTTTTCACACCTCGGGCTCTGACCCGTTTATATTTTCTCTTGCCCTGTGTATATATATTATATTATCTTAGGTGTTCCTCCACAAGGACGCCATCGTTGATATCCATCCTGTATAGTCGTGGAGTTGTGGCAGTAGCGGACTGTTGCGGTATTTTGATGTAATCGACTTCTATATTTGTGTATCTAGATTAGGATTCAGTTTGTATATCGGGTTTATACCCAAGTATTGTGGAGTAGCACTTTATATTTTTCTCTCTCAGATCATTGTATTGTCTGTGACCCGACAGCATATTCAGGTATTTTAATTTGTACATTGTGTTGTACTCTTTTATTAGTCTTCTTTATATCATTTGAGCATGCATTTGTCTCTTATCATATATAGTCAGGTTGTTGGTTAGTTGTTGTATGGTTTGTTTTAGTAATGAAAATAAATGTTTTAAAATTTTTTGACACCCTCTTTTTGTAGTAATGGATTATCAACCGTATTTATTTTAGAATCGTCAGTTGATGCTGAGAAGGATCCACTTATGATTCCTAATTATTTTAGTATAGGGCTGGCCACCCGTTATTATTTTGAGCGGGTCGTCACAGAACTCTTATTGAAATGGTTAGGAGTATGATAAGTAGAAGTAATTTACATATGTTTTTATGGATGCATGATCTTATGTCTGTTGCACATATATTAAATAGGATTCCTAGTAAGGTAGTTCCAAAGACTCCTTTTGAACTATGGAAAGGTTGGAAACCCTCTTTAAGTCATTTTCGTATTTGGGGATGTACATCAGAAGCACGAATTTATAATCCACATGAAAATAAGTTGGACCTTAGAACATTAACTTGTTATTTTATTGGGTATCCAGTAAGATCTAAAGGGTATAAATTCTACTGTCCTAACAATACAACAAGAATTATTGAAATCGAAAATGCTAAATTTATTGAACATGGTGAAATTAGCGGGAGTAATGAAGTTAGGAATGTGACTATTCAATAAATCAAGGAAAATCCTCCTCTTCCTAGAATTCAGGATAATCACAATTTTCCTAATGAGGTTCCTAACGATCCTAGTATTCATAATGATGTTGTTTCACCGATTATTAATCCGACCAATAACGAAGAACATATGGCTGAACCACGTACTGAGCAACCACATAACGAGCCTCTTATTGAAACACCACAAGACATAGCTTTAAGGAAATCTCAAAGAAATCGGGGATCAGCTATTTCGAATGACTATGTGGTGTATCTTCAAGAAAATGAATTGAACATTGGGGATATTGATGATCCGATTTCTTATGAAAAAGATGTTTCTAGCATAGATTCTAATAAATGGATTGATTCCGTGAATGATGAAATAAAATCTATGAATTTTAATCAAGTCTGGGAGTTAGTCGATTTTTCTAAAGGTTATAAAGCAGTCAGGTCTAAGTGGATATATAAGATCAAACACGACTCAAATGGCAATATCGAATGACATAAACCAAGACTTATTTCCAAAGGTTTTACTCAAAAGGAAGGCATTGATTATAGGGAAACCTTCTCTCCAAGTTCAAAGAATGATTCACTTAGAATTATCTTGGCACTCGTAGCTAATTATGACTTAGAGCTACACCGAATGGATGTTAAAACAACTTTTCTTAATGGGAGTTTAGAGGAAGAAGTCTACTTGGAACAACCAAAGGGTTTCATTCAAAAAGGAAAGGAACATAAAGTCTGTTTGTTAAAGAAATCCATATACGGACTTAAACAAGCTTCTCGTCAATGATATTTTAAGTTTCATCATACCATTACATCTTTTGGGTTTAAGGAAAACACCGTTGATCGGTGTATATACCTAAAGACCAGTGAGAGTAAGTTTGTATTTTTTAGTCCTATATGTTGATGATTTTCTTATTGCCAACAGTGACATTGGTTTACTAATAGACACTAAGAAGTACCTTTCGTAAAACTTTGAAATGAAAGATTTAGGCGAGGCATCCTTCGTGATTGGGATAGATATTTATCGTGATCGATCACATGGATTGATAGGATTGTCTTAGAAAGCTTACATTAACACGTGGATTGATAGTATTATTTCAGAAATCATACATTAACAAAGTTTTTCAAAGGTTTGGCATGCAAAATTGTAATTCCATTAACATTCCAATTATGAAAGGGGAAAAATTATGCTTAAGTCAATGTCCCCAAACTAAATTGGAAAGGGATCATATGAAAGGTATGCCATATGCTTCTCTTGTAGGGAGTTTATTATATGCACAGGTTTATAGTCAGCCGAATATTAGTTTTTCCATTGGGATGCTGGGCAAATATCAAAATAATCTGGTGACTTCCATTGGAAGGATGCAAAGAAGGTGTTAAGGCACTTTCAAGGAACCAAAGACTACATGCTCATTTATAGGAGATCCGATCACCTTGAGGTGATTGGTTATTCAGACTCAGATTTTGGAGGATGCCATGATAGTAGGAAAATCACTCTTGGTTATGTTTACCTTCTGGTAGGAGGGGCCGTTTCATGGAAAAGTGCTAAACAAAGTGTCATCGCTTCTTCAACTGTGGAGGCTGAGTTTGTGGCTTATTTTGAAGCTACAAATCATGGGTTATGGATGCGAAATTTTATTTCAGGACTTAGTATTATGGGTTCAGTATCTAAGCCGCTGAAGATTTATTGTGATAATGTCGCAAAAGTCTTCTTTTCAAATAATGATAGATATTCTAAAGCAGCTAAGCATATTGAGTTGAAGTATCTATCCGTCAAAGAAGAAGTTTAGAAACAAACTGTGTCAATTGAACACATTAGTACTAGTGAAACTATAGTTGATCCTCTAACGAAAGGACTATATCCGAAGATATTTTTGCAACATACTAAAGAGATGGATCTCGAGTAGTTAATTGTGTAATTGCTATTTACTTAATTATTTGACACAACTTTTGATATCAATAAAGAGTTTCTAAATTCTAAATTTCTGTCTTAATTGTATACATGCATGTGAATGACTAAATGTGATAAAAATAGTCTTTTATAAAGACATTATGAGACCTTTATGATAACTCACATATTTATCCTTATTAAGTATGACATTAGTGGCGTGGTACATGGAAGGAACCGTGCTCTTGAATTAGTGTGGAACCGTCATGACTCACACTAATGAAGTATTTAGTTAAGGTTCTTGAAGATGTTTTAAGATACTTGCGGAACTTATGTTAATCAAATCATTATGTATAACCTTATTAGGACCAAGTGGGAGACTGTTGAAATTAATATTTAATTATTTATTAATTACAAAATTCGACCAAATTTTGTAATTATAAATTAAATAAATTTTTGCTCCTAATTAGTGTGGTCCAAATAAGGGGATGGATTTGATTAAATTAATGAATTAATCTTAGAAAATTATTATTCCAAAGGTCACATGACTTTTGGTATAGCTACATTAGTGGACGGTAGATGATAAGTTTAAAGGGAATCTCGGGTCTCCTTTCACCCTATATATAGTGAACCATTTCTCCGTCAATTGGTATACAAAAACACACAAAATATATCTGGGCTAGGAAGGGAAAAAACTATTTTCTAAATTTTTCTATAAATTAGCATTCTGGCAATTTTCTGAGAGCATTTTCTGGAGCTTAAAGAAGGAACGACTAGGAATTTAAAAGTTGTTCTTGATACACATCAACTTCAACAAACGAATCAAATCTCAATGGAGAAAAGTAATTTAACATAAAATTTGTAGTTAAAATTAAAGTGGTGCTTGCATGAAATATTGAAGATCTAGTAAGAATTAACTGTTGTTATATATATAATTCTTATTCCTGTTGTATGATCAATTTACACCTCTTACAACTCTTTTGTTTCTAGAGTGTAGTTCACCTGCAGGAAGTTCTCTGCGATAATCCCTGACATAGTCTACTAGGGGATAATTTTGTCTTTACACAAATAAATGTTTTTATTGTGTCTATTGCATGAGTTACCGCACACAATTCAGACAATGTACGAAGAACTGGGCTCTTTGTTTCTCCCACAAGATATGGTTTATGCCTAACCATTTTCCCTTAGGCTATTTTAGGATAACTACAAACAATAAAGTTTATACATAGTAACCCTGATCCTAATTCAATAAAGAAAATTACAATTTAATAATATAATGACTTAAAACATTCCAACCCCAAAATTGCATATATCATGATACTTGTCCCTATAATCTCATCACCGAAACGAAATTCTTATGAAAAACATGATAATAAATTATTGTAACAACATTAGTTTAGTGCTTGATTAGTTTCATGTCTAAGTAATTTATGTTGGATTTTTGTATTTTGTGTCTTAATGCCTAAATCCTCTTCGAGTCTTGGGTTGCATTTTCATAACCCAGAACATTTTATAACATCATATGCTTCAGCTGATCACATCATATGCTTCAGCTGATTTGATCACATTACATTGTAAGTTCTGCTTCTCTTCGTCCCTTCCCCAATATGATATATGACTTTAATATATCGATTTGAGCATTTCTCAAAGGTGACCTCTAACCTCCTCTACAGTAGTAACTGAAAAAATTATACCTCATTTGTTTAAGTTCTCTTGCTGGCCTGAAGCATCATGTAACAATTAAGAATATGCAAATTTGTGCAGCACTCCTTTACATTGCTTTTGTAAAAGGAAACGAGTCATCCGCAAGATAAGATCAAACCTGACACTTTTTCTTCATCTTTATTCCTGATATAAGATTAAAAAGTTCACGAATTGAGAGATAGTAGGATATCATTTGGTTCGGGAGAACAAAACAAGGGAAACAAGGCATCTCCTTGCTTAATTAGTTTTTGGAAAATAATCTCTTACTTTCGCCATTTATCATATATTTAACTTGATTGGGCTATGAAAAAAAATTGATTGTGCTAACTACGAAGCAGCAAAAAAGAGAGCAATGTTTATAGTCCTTCGAAGTCACAAGCAGTGCAAAGTACCTACACATTGTCATTTGTTTTATTAGCTTTGTTTTCTATTAGTTACAACTTACACAGGAATGAAACTCTACCCATTGTCATAAAGATGGTCAGGAGATGGACCTACCATGTGTTTGGTTGATTGGAGCCTTAAAGTTCTACAGAAGTAGAGAGTCCAATAAAGACTGGAACTAATGAATAAAAACAATGAGGTCGGCACTGGGTGGAGCAAAAAAGTTGGCCATCCCAAACTGGTCACATGTTTATACCTGATATGAAATGTACCCCTCCTTCATGTTTCTAGGTAGGTATAATTTCAGCAAGCAAACATCTCTACTACTTTAAAAGAGGCTACTTCCTTTTTAAAAATCAAAGACTAAACTACCCTCATTAATTTTAAACTTCCTACCATACCCTTACTAATACACTCAATTATCTATCCCTACTTTCTTCTACCATTTTCGTTCTTCCAATCCAACCCTAGAAATCAACCGTCACAAAACTTAATGACAACACATTCATCTTGCACATTCATTCATTTTATCAAATCTCAAATTAATGTTAATTCATTCATCTTCCACATTCATTCAGCCTGTCAAATGAAATCTGAAATACCAACAGTCAGGAATTAATGACAACACATTCATTTTGTACATTCATTCATTGTATCAAATCCCAAATTAATGTTAATTCATTCTTCTTCCACATTCATTCAGCCTGTCAAATGGAATATGAAACACCAACAGTCAGGAATGCCTACGAAATTTTTTCGTATATTAAATATGTATCTTCTATGCCATCCAATATTTTTTTCCTTGCTTTTGGTTCTTCTGGAAAAAAAAAGGTTAGTACTCCTACTTCCTTGTGTAATTTTTGCTTCTGTTCCGGTTTAAAATGTTAATAATAATCTGATAAGTTTGTACGTAAAGTAAATTTCAATGTGGTTGAATTTTTTAATCTGTTGAAATTATATTTGTAATTGTAGAATTTTTAAAATATTAAAATCTGACCAATGGAATCTGAAACACCAACATTCAGGAATTAATGACAACACATTCATTTTGCACATTCATTCATTGTATCAAATCCCAAATTAATGTTAATTCATTCTTCTTCCACATTCATTCAGTCTGTCAAATGGAATCTGAAACACCAACAGTTAGGAATGCCACGAATTTTTTTCGTATATTAGATATGTATCTTCTATGCCATCCAATATTTGTTTCCTTGCTTTTGGTTCTTCTGAAAAAAAAGGTTAGTACTCCTACTTCCCTGTGTAATTTTTGCTTCTGTTCCGGTTTAAAATGTTAATAATAATCTGATAAGTTTGTACATAAAGTAAATTTCAATGTGGTTGGATTTTTTAATCTGTTGAAATTATATTTGTAATTGTAGAATTTCTAAAATATTAAAATCTTTGCCATTAAAATATTAGTAACGATGTTCGTTTTTGGGTTCTGTTAAATTGCTATGTTAAGTTGTTCAATAAATATTTCCAAAGTTATGCTTTTCAAAAATATCAGATATCCAAATTGTATATTGTATTTATGTTTTTCTTTTTATTTGTCATTTTATCGTCAAATTAAGTTAATTTTTATATTTTGCAACTTTCGTATTAATTTAAATATATAGTTTTGGGCATATATTTGTGAGTTATAAATCTTTTATTTATGTTTTTCCAGTTTTATATCATCTTAATCATATGTTGGAGAATGTTCGCTAACTGAGCGATTAAATTATCTTTGCATAGTTTTTTGGATTCCAATCTATCCTTTGGCACTTGGTGGATTCGTGACTTTAAAATTTTTGGAGGAATAGTTTGTTGTTAGACAAGACGAAGAACGGTTGATACCAGTGTGCTGTACCATTGTGGAGGTTCTGATTTAATAGTAACCGAAAAGAGCACTAACAAAACCATTAACTTGATTAAGGTATTAATCCTGTTAACTCTTATAAATGATTCCAATTGTTATATCTTTTACGTCTGCAAATTGTATCGATTCACACAAAGCACCTTTGCAAGTCACATTGTACCTGATTGAATTTTCTGAGATGAAATCCACCTCTTCAATTGATATTAAAATGTACAAATAGGCCTCGAATTATTCAGTTTGCTTTTTCATTTTTTATGAAATGTTCGATTTCGATCCGTCACATGTCCTATCGAATTGAGTTCACCTTATGTAGTAAATGATGATAAAATTCAATAGTTTCAAAGAGACCTTGAGAGTAGGCAGGGAGCAATTTGGTTGCTTATGGAATGTCAAAATTGATTGAAATGTTATTTGCGTTTGTTTAGAGACCGAGTAATTTCCAGTAGAATATTTTGGAGGTTGATCGGTTCCGTGTATTCGATTTATGAAGAGTCGGCTTCAGCTCCGAACTCGACACTGCTTCTCTGTTCACAACTCTAGCACAGACCTTGATTGAAATTATGAAATGTTGAGAGAGGTCTTGAAAATATTTAAAAACTTTTTTAGGTTGCCAATGAATACATCTATTATATGACGAGATGTGATTGAAAATTAAAATTGAGTCAGTTTCCATCTAAATTTCAGAAATATTTTTATATGAGAAGAACATAAGACTATCCTTGAGTACTTGCACTAATTAATTTTGATTAACTAAAATATTTAGAGTCATCCTAGCCCTTGATTGTTCTCACTTTTATTTCCTCACCATTCTCATATTTTAAATTTTTAGTTAGTTAGATTTACTTAATATTTTTATTTACTTTTATTTACATATTGATTTAGTTTAGTTTAAATTCTCATCTCATCCAAATTGTTTTAATATTTGAAAAGCACAAAAAGAAAATAAAAATTGAATTACAATTGAGTTTGTCTCTAGCTTACCCCTTTGATGTGGATTGACATCTTTACTTACCGCTACACTTGAGTTTGTTATATTTTGTAGCTAATTGAGGTTTTGATTAACTTGGCTTGCAACAACGACATACACACAAAAGTCAAAGTTATCAAATTTATACACCAAGTTTGCGCATCGGTTTTTTGACATAGTAAATAACTTATATGTGTGCCATTTACATGAAGTTAATGAAAATTCAATATGTATTTCCTTACATATATTTTCACCATTCTTATATTTAATTAATTTTTTGTTTTAAATTATAAAATCATTCAATTACATTTCTCAAGCTCCTTTCTTACTAAACTTATTAAATAATCTTCCAGACACGCCATTTCCCAAATTGTTAGAAATGTCATCCATTCCACCATCAGAAAATGTATCTGGCAAACCCAATACAAGGAAAAGACAGAGAATTACTTGGTTACATCGAGCCCAATTAAATTCTTACCAATATCAAGGTTAGCTAAAAATAACTAAAATATAGTTTACGCTTAAGTAAATCATGTTAAACTTATGAAATGAATATTTAATATTACAATTGCTCTCATATTAGGAGAAACCGTATATGAGCCTCTATGTTCTACGTTGCTAGAACTAGAAGCAACTCCCGATTGCCATCACTGCAATACCCAAAGATTCCAATATTAACCCCCAACATTTTGTTGTCAAAAAGGTAAAATCTCACTCGCTGAAACTTCGGTCCCCGAGGTTTTATTTCATCTTTTCACATCTAATTCTTCTGAATCAAGAGAATTTCGTGTTAATATCAAAGCTTACAATAGAATATTCTCCTTCACTTCATTTGGAGTTACTCTTGACAAGCAACTAGCTTCATCAAGATGTGGTGTATACACGTTTCGAGTTCAAGGCCAAGTTTATCATCATTTACCCTCATTCAAACCCACCAACAACACTTTTATTTCCAACTCTACTTCCATGACCTTCGAAACAAAACTTACTTAAAGTTTACTCTCATATTTCCTCTTTTCTTCATAATTTCTCGCTTTTCTTTATAGTCCTTTATATTAAATTCAATATTATTATTTATTATTTATGACAGGTTTCAATCAATGAAATTCACATTATGGGGCAACTTAGCAGAGAATGAAGGCGAAAAAACAAGTGACTTAACAACAACATTTCCTATAATAGCCATTTGTCAAGCTAAACGGTCATCCTACGAAGGTACAATAATACTTATCATCTCACGAACAATTAATAAAAATCCTACTAACTCAAAATAAATCAATACATTCTTCACAAGGGAGTATAGCTTGAGCAGTGTATCAAAGACTACAATTCATATTGACCCCGATATCATACAAGCTACTGAATTAAAGGATTGGTTAAACAATTTCTTTCAAAAAAAATAATAATTCTCCCTTACATGTATTAATTTCACAAATGTCAATTACAAGTTGTCAACATCAATATCATCCCCACATTTCAACAAATTTTCTTCGCCTCCCCAAAAAATAATCAACAATGCGGAAACTGTTTCTATACGTGATATTATTAATGGAATCCCATCAACTATAGAGGTAATGATTCATTTACTATGATTCACTTTTACGTCTCTAATATCCTCAATTTAATAGCATAACATATTCGATTTTTCACAAACCACAAAATCTTTTCTGTTCTTTCATGGCAATGATTATGGAGGTTAGAAACAAGGAAAATCGATGGTATGATGCTTGCAATGTATGCAACAAAAAAGTCACTGTTGAAAATGGAAATGGCACATGCTTAAATTGTGGTACTTCAAATTCAAATTACACAACAAGGTAAATTAATATGATCAAGAATCTTTCAATATTAATAATAAAACTCATATATAAAACTTTACTAATACATTATTCAAAAAAATATAAGGTACTTACTTCAATTTGTCGTCCAAGACGAAGATGAAAGAGCATCAGTGACACTATTCGAGGAAGCAAAATCATTCATTGGCTGCAGCATTCCAAATTTCATCGCTTCTAAAGACAAGGTAATATCATTCTTATTTACAATTCAAATTCATACATTTATTCAATAAGCTCAATAACAATTATATTTAATTAAGATTCATATATATTATTTGGTTTACACAGAGAATTTTGCACTCAGACTATGTTCGAAAGTTATATACATGCATTGGGAAAATATACAGATTCTACATTAAAGGGAAATAACTTAAAGCATCGGATCGAAAGCTTGCACGTTTTGTAGCTCTGAAAGTGGAAGAGGAAGAAGAACCATCAAATCCTAACAAACGTCAAAAGCAACATATTTGACGATTACATTTCAATTTTTTACCCTTAAACATTGTCGTTATACAATTTATTCCAAAAATAAATTATCTATTGCTTTGCATTTTACATTTCTTATAACTTGGATTTATGGAGATTGATTTAAAATATTCAGTCGTAATGCATGGCTTATTGCGTCAACAGAACTACATTGTTAGTTACTTTACTTAATTAACTGTCATTAATTTAATAAAGGATTTACAATCATGCATTATTATTCATGATTTCATTCCTAAAGAGAAATATCAGAACTCGCACACACGTGCAACGCACGTGAGCACATCTAGTTTTTTTAAGTACTTAACTACCAACCTATTTTTTTAAGGAATAAATTCTAGAATATTAGTTTTTTAAATATCGTTTAATTAACATTGTGATGTAATTAAAGTACATTAACTAGCATGTGCAAATAATATTTATGTTATACTAGAATGCACTGTTCTAAAATACCCACCTAGTCTTAAGGCTTGGGAGAAACGTCCCCCCTTAAGTTTTTTACTCCTTATTCTTATTAAAACCATTTAGGCGCACATTTTTTCTAAAAACAACAATGCTTTAGTGAAACGATATCGCCTTTTAAAGAATTTTTTTACTAATCGGATCATTATCTCATCCAAAATAATCAAATAGTATTTTAATTTGTATATATACACACATATTTTTATGATATGTACAATTTTAGTATTTTCATAGCGTTGTTATGGTTAAAAAATATTAAAATATATTAAGAAGCCCTAAACGCCTTTTCACACCTAAGGCCCGCCTAGGTTTCTAAGGCTTAAGGTTGACCTCCACGCCTCGATCACGCCCGCATATTTAAAACCTTGCTATAATGTGATTTATAATTAAGTTAAGGGTAAGGTTAAATGCACTTCAAGTGTGTACTTTAATACTGTAAAAAGTGACATCTAGTACCACAAAAGATCATTATAAAATGTCCATATATATTATTTTAGAGTGCTAGAGTACCCACTTGGAATGCATTTAGTCATACCCTTAAGTTAGTTGTGATTAATATTCATGTAATACTATAATAGAATTTATTATATTTAGGTTTATTATGATTTATTGATAGTTTGCTGAAAGTCCAATGTTAATTGATTTTTAAACATTGAAGTTTTTATGTTGGGGTTAAGTCTAGATAAACCATGTTCAATACAAAAATTAAGTGTATAGGTCATGGGTATACATTAAACCCGTGTCTTAAGTATCATGGATTAGCTTTCAGGTTTATACTAGCTTACATCCCCACACAATGCACGGTGGCATAAATTTTTATATGTAATTATCCGCATAATTATTTTTTATTAATTCTCTTTATAAAAATTGTAAAATCTATAACATTACCCGAACTAATACAACAAAACACCATCTTGACCACAACATGGAAAATGGGATTGAAAATCTGCAATATAGTTTTTAAGTCTTTGATCGTTTCTAATACCAAAATTAAGTTGATATGGAGGCAAACTTACAAATTAATACATAAACAAGTGATAAATTCTGGAAAAATTTGCATTCATTTAACATTTAGTACTGAATATGTGAAAATGAATATACAAGGAATGCAGAAAAAGGACAAACCCAAATTCACAAAAGGGAAAATATCAAATTAATTCTAGCAGTAAATCCCATCACAGAAATGTAAAAATTCAATTGAGATTATAGATATCAAGGATAACTAGTGTTTAGCCTCGTGCGCGGGCTATTTATAGAGCTTATTGTAGACTATATACGATAAAAGTAACGTTTATTCGTCTATGTGGAGCATGTAAGCAAATGTAAGTTTCATTGTTTTATACTTTATAGTGATAAAAACTAATCTTTACCATATTCACAACAAAATCAATAATAGATGAGATATCAACTTGAAAATTTTACTAGTACTTATAATCAATGTAATTATATATTTCAATATATTGGCAATATTTTTATTCGTAACTCTAACCAACCTTTTGCATCCTTGATTAGATTTTGTCTCACCTTCTTTGAAGGGTTATACATTTTACTATTGGAAATAAAAATGTTGTCAACCACATCATAAAACTAAACAAACATATATATATATATATATATATATATATATATATATATATATATATATATATATATATATATATATATATATATATATATATATAGAGAGAGAGAGAGAGAGAGAGAGAGAGAGAGGTTCACAAGTGAACCAAAAAAATGAATATTTTAATGAAACTTAACAAAAACATCAATAGCTGATTAATTTTAATTTATATATTATAATTGATTCACACCAACAACAATAAATACACGTATAACACGAGACCCCTTTATCCCCCTAACCCAAGACCTGAGTAACATTTATAATCAAATGTCAACACTTAATTGTTAATTCACTCACAATTAAGTCGTTGGCTTACTGGACCATTCCCTATTTGAAATGATAATCTTTTAACAAGTTCCTCGGAAATGATTAACATCACATATATGTAATATGTTGTGGAGTCTTGCTGTCTGTTTGGCATCTTAAACTTTAATGATGCCACTGGACCAATTGTTTTGTTAGTTGGAAATTTCCATAAGAACGTCATTAGAAGAGTAGAAAAAAAAATTATTCTCTTTAGTTTTCCAAATTAAAAAGAATGTTATTTTCACATCTAAGTTTTTTTTTCCGGTGTGGCTGGAGTTTTAAGGACTAGTCAGGTTCATGGGTTATTGGAACTTTTTGGTTAGGAGCTAATTGTGTTTAAGGGCTCGTATGGGTGGGAGTAGGGTGGGGGTTGTAAAAAAAATATTCGATCGATATGCGTTTCTGTTGTCATTGACGCAGATCAATTATAACATAGGAATTAAAATTAATGTGTTGTTTTATGTTTTTGAACCTCTCCCTATATTAAGGTTCACTACAATGTTCATCTTTTATGTTTCCTTTTAAACTTCTCCCTCATTGTGTTTTTTAGGGAGAGGTTCAAAAGGAAACATAAAAAATGAACATTTTAGTGAACTTTAATATAGGGAGAGGTTCAAAAAAACTAAAACAACCCATTAATTTTAATTCATATGTTGTAATTGGTCCGCGCCACCCGCCATGGACATGCGTGTGATGCACATTGTTTTGGTTATACACCCCCCTACACCACCCATCCACCCACCTAACCCTTTTGCTACACCACCTGCCACCACCAACATGTGGTGGCTTGTGACCCCCTCAACTAGGAGCTGCCCAAAACTGGACATACGTGTTGCCATATCCCAAAAATCGGAGACCGGTAATCCCATACTCGGAGCCATAGTCTGAAACCCATTAAATCGGACCTGCTCCGGCCAAAACTCCGACCCAATCAGCCAACTCCCCCCAAACCCCCCTTTTTCGACCTCAAATTGTAGGTACACTGCAGAGTCCTTAAGTTCATGTAATTTCCAACGGTTCAGGTCAGTGGATCTTGTGACAGAAGCAAATGGAAGCTCTCTTGCTTGAACAATCATCATACAAGCATTTCCAGAGCTTCAAAAGTTATAGAAGTTTCATTTAACATCATTACAATTTGACTTTCTTTATATAGAAACAAATCCAAGATCGTAGTGGTAAGGTTTGTGTATATTAAAAAGTACGCGTGTGTTCGATTATAACGTATGAATTAAAATTAGTTGGTTGTTTTGTATTTTTTGTTAAGGTTCATTAAAATATTCATCTTTTATGTTCACTTTTGAATATATATATATATATATATATATATATATATGGAAAGAATCAAGTGAGATCGTAGTTTGAGAATCCTGAATGAGGACCATTTTTATAAAATAGTAAAAAAAAAATTGGGCTGATTTTTTTTATGATTTTTAAACATTTCAATAGGACCATAAAAAAATAATCAGCTCAAAATGAATTTTTTGCTATTTTAAAAAAATCGATCAAACTTTGCGAGTTTTTAAGTTGTTAAAAACTGACAAAGTTTGATCGATTTTTTTAAAATAGTAAAAAAATTCATTTTGAGTTGATTTTTTTTATATGGCCCTACTGAAATGTTTAAAAACTATATAAAAAAATTATATCAAAAATATTTTGTTTTACTATTTTATCGAAATTGATCCGCACCAGCAGTATGCAAATAGAGGTCCTCTCTCTCTCTCTCTCTCTCTCTCTCTATATATATATATATATATATATATATATATATATATATATATATATATTTTACCTTAAATGCTAAAACTGAAAGGATCATATCTCAATTAAATGCAATGACCAACATAATATATATGTAAAAATAATGTGCATAAAGTTGTACTATAATGTGAAAGTGAATTTTATTGATGATGCGAGAAATCTTCCTTTTGGGCTCAACTTGTTTGGGAGCTTACTTAACAATGAAGGAGATAATAACAGATATAAAAAAGCAGAAGAGATAAGAGAAAATGGATGAACACGAATACATAAGTGGTTCAGCTTTAGCCTAAGTCCACTATGCAAAGTTTGGAAGTGATTTAACTATAATGAAGGACAAAATGCCATTAAAGATGTATACACGTCTCTCTCTCTCTCTCTCTCTCCAAATACACAGAGTAACACTAGGATTTTTTTGTTTTTGATCCTTGAAGAAAGAGACACAGGGTGTCTTTATAAGTCCGAGGGATGCACAGTATCACCCCCTAAGCAAACACTCCATGAGTGAAAGTGAGATGAGCCAATCAACATGTGATACCTGTAAAGAAGAGTGTTGAAGTCATGATGAAGGATATTCTCCCCACGTGCTAGTTGATCTTCAGTAATGGTTTTCATTGCATAAGATAGCAATACCCCTGTCATGTTTTCCATGCGTGCACGAGATGTCTGAGGTAGAGAGTCTCGGCTAGCCGAGACTATTGGATCTTCATTCCTCTATGGATAAACCGAGAAGATACTAACTAGTTGCTTGAGACAGATACGTATGATGCTACTGAGTCAGCTTCTTAATGCTATCTGAGTCCGATACTTTAGATGGTCGAGGTTGATGTTGTCATTGGATGAGACAATTGCCTGTTGTAAGGGTTGGTCTTTGAGGCCGAGACCATCTAATATGATACTGCAAGAAAACTTCTGGAAGGTAACGACCCTAAAGGCATGTATGGAGGGAGACTCTTCCACGGTGGATACTGTTGGGACGAGACCAGACTTATGTGTATCACTTATGATTAAGAGCACATGTCAAAAGCTAGTTATGAAAATATGAGTTTTATTAACCTATTAAAATAGGGTTACTTTCTAAGCTCTTTTAACGGGGATTTTGGATCTCCCCCACACTAATTTGAGCATATACTGAGAATTGAACACATCCAGTAAAAAAATTAAGTTAACAAAACAAACGTAGTTTTTCAAACCAAAAAATAAAATAGGTTCCAAAAAACCAAAAATTAAAAAAAAACGTATAATATCTACCACATGTAATGCCCCGACATGGATATATGGGTTACCCATGGTCAACTTGATCCCACCCGGACATTAGGTGTGAAGTGCGATGAGATAACCTAAATAATTGTAACAACCCGCGTAATTTTTGGGGTATTTTCAAAATATAGAGGAAAATAAAGTTTTGGGTAAAATTATTTTTATTGCTCAAATATCTTGGATTTTATTTTTAAAAATGATAATTTCAAACGGTTTCGGAATTGGAATTAAAATGGAGTTTTAGTTGAATTTTTATTATATATAAGAGTCCTCAAAACATAAAACTCTCTAAGAGTCCTCGGAGCATAAAACTCTCTAAAAAGAATATTTAAAAATATTAAACGGTCCGATCGAGCTGAATTTTTTTCTGTAGCTTCCTCTCGTCTTCAGTTAATTCTCTATAAAATTTCATCCAAAAATCCAACGGTCCGATCATCCGGAATAAATATTTTAGTGTTTGTATCTGATTAGAACTCTTTTCTTAATCAAACTCTTAATCCTTTATATATCAACAAATTCGTGGCTTGGCTTTTCAATTCACTTTTTTCTCAAACTTTTCAATCAGAAGACCTCTCCAAAATTACTCCCTTTCATCTACAAACCATAGCCCTAAACTCATTCAAGATTTCAACCTTAGATTAGAAGGCTATTTGGTGTTTTCTCGAGTTTGGGCTAGAACGAGATTTGATTATTTTTGCGAGAGGAACGTGATGGTGTGTTTAGAATTTGAGGCTGAAATTATGTGATGATTCATCTCATGATTTTGAGGTATGGGGTTTTACACAATATGCTCCTTAATCTCGCGAGTATTATTCTCGTTGTTTTCTTGTGATTATTGACTCACACTTGAATTGTTAAATTCTTTTGGACATCTGGAAAATTGTTGTTGGAATCTAATTTTGGATTCATGTGGTATTATTATTTTTTTTGAGCATGTTGTCATGAGATTTTAATATGGCACGGAGGTTGGGCACCCGCCAATATCCTTTTTTCGAATATGCTAAAAAAATGCATAGGCGCGGTATGGTGGTGAGGCCTGGTGACCCGGTTAATGTGTTATTGAGAAATTATATTCATATAATTGCTTATGAGATTCACGTTGATTTGAATATTCGTACTCGTATTGTTACGCTTTATTCACCGCTAATATTTGTTGAGCATCTCTCATGTCGTATTGTGTAGTTCCCCATATTTTCTTTTAGTGGCAGGTTAGCGCGGATTTTGGGGTGCAATGGAGATTGATTTTTAGCGAGGATTCTTTTGGGAAGATTTTTAATACAAGAGAGAAGACTTGTATTTATTTATTTTGATGTATAAAGCATTGGAGATTCATTTTATTTCGAGATAGATAGTTATTTTATTTCGAGAGACTTTTGATTGTATTTATTTGAAGAGATTGAGATTAGTGGATTTATCTTATTTATATATTGTGGGTTTTTAGATGCTTTATACCTTGTTATTTATGGATTTGATTAGTTTTATCGATAGTAGCGCTCCGTTCGCTCTCCCCGGGCGGGCGGGCGGGGTGTTACAATAATGTTGCTAGTTCAGTTTTATTTAATTACCATTCCACTTGTTTAGCATGAGATTTCAATTTACATCACCGCGGAAAGCGTCCCCGGAATCCATGCATACAAAGCTACTAACATAAAATAAAAAGGATGCTTACATGTACAATGCTCTCGTAATACAAAATCACAACTAACTTGCCGTAACAAGGACGAGGGAATGAGCCAAATGCCCAGTGAGAAAATACAATAATGCAATATAGAATCGAATGATAAAAAAGAGACTCTAACACGTTACATCTACGTGCACATGTAACTACATCGTATATTTATATACATACATATACTTAATGCATGAAACCATTTTTTATTCTAAAAACATTACTTATTCCGATTACTTTGCCTTAATCATACAAAAGAACCCTTTTTTACTCATACCAAATTTACCTTAGTATTGTCCTTGAAAATCACCTTTCAACACATGCAAGCACCGTATTGTAAATACTTATTTTTTTCTCGTGAAAACCTTTCACAAAACACATTTGTGTTAATTATGGGTTAAACCCCTTTAAAATGTTCAATTATCCATTTAATCACTTCACTTTACCATTCCTTTTATTTCATGGACATTAGTCAATTTCTCACTTTTCTTATCCATATTATCTTTCAATCGAAACATGTATTAATTTCATTCAAGTTAGGTTGTCTTTCCTTATATTCACAACCCAACCCTTTTATTGACATATTCCACTTTTGATTATCTTTTTCTCAAAATCCTTCAAATAACATCATCCTTTAACGGGGTCCACACTGCCGACAATGCTACCGTACGCCCTGGCCAATGTTTTTGGATCTTTCACTCTAGGGCTCCAGGACCTTCTAAATTTTTTTTTCAATCTTATTCGAGTCTATATTAATGTGTTTTAACATTTATCAAATGTCCATATTATTCCACCTTTTACCGTCCGAAGCCAAAATCCGAGGATTTCACCCCACCTTGTGTTATAATTTAAGAATCACCATTTTTTGTCATTTACACACTTGCATTGATTTTATCCAAAAAATCACTTTCATTTACAACTATTTGTGCAACACCATATTCAATCTTTTTATTTCATAAAAATGTTCCACTTTATTTAAAATTACTATTTTACCCATTTATTTCTAAACTTGCATTTTCCTTCATTTTTATAAGTGTTATTTTCTCAACAACATTGCTAAATTACACATACCAACTTCTCAAATATTTTTACTTATTAACACTCGTTTCACACTTTGGAGTTAACACCCTCTTCAAATTGAAATTCTTTTAGTTCATTAATTTTTGTAGTAAGAAAACCCTTTGGCATTTTGGAGACTAATTTTTAAGAAAACACCATTTCTCTTTTATTTTCACATGAAGCCTAGAAATACCCACTTACGACATTTGAGAACACACTGTATATTGACTTGCTTGAGTCTACATATATAGGAGTTCCAACTAGTTTGGATATCTAGGTTAGATTTAATGAGAACTCCATCTCCTCAAAGGTTTAAGTTCAATAAAGAAATCCTATCCAAGAAAATCCTCAAGGTCAACATAAAGGGAAGTGATTTCTACCTTAAAACCACAAATAGGACACACTCTCTGCATTATTCATATCTCCTATTTGCATTTATGGTTTTACAACACTTTAAGATTTTTTTTAAAATCATTTAATTCTATTCAAAACATTTTATACAATTTTAAAATGATTTTTGATTTAATTAAAACATGGTTTTAAAAGTGTTGTGGGTAAAATTTGGATTTCAAAAAGTTATTTTTATTGCTGATTTTTTTCCTGGGTGGAATTCAAAAGAGCTAGAGAATTCAAGGTGTGTTGTGCAATTATTTTCAAACACGCGTTTTGCCTTCATCTGGTTCGTACACGTGCTGGTAGCCTAACGATTAGATTTGTTCTTCATCGTAGACTCATTCTGTATAACCAATCTCATCCCCTGGATCAACTTTATCAACGATCTGCATGTGTTGAGAGTCAATCCTTGTGAACCCAGTTTAAACCAATCAACAAACGTTTAACCCACCGCTTGTGATGAACCATTGGATTAAACTCAATTAGTCAAGAATCAATCCCAGCAATAAGATTGAGTTTGAGGTTCTGGATCCTTATTCGTCTAATATAAATAGGACCCTAGGCTCAGCCATTATAGACTTTGGCCAGTTCGTAAAACTTGAGAGAAAAGAGAGAGTAGAGAGAAGAGAGAGAAAGGAGAAGAGAGGGAAATAAAAGAGAGAGAAAAAGAAATAAGAAACCCTAGTTTCTTTATCCTTTGAGTGATTTCTCCCAAAACCAAACACCAAAACCTAAATGATCCATATACTAGAAAACCTATTTTTGAGAGTTAGACATTTTAGGGTTTCTTCGTTTGAAGACCTCTTCAAGTTCTTGATTATCTCATAACTCATCTCTAAGAGAAACTTAACTTTCATTGTTGAAACTGAGTTTTTCTAAAAAGAGAATATCACACGATTTATTTTCTTTTACTCTTTTTAGATCTGGTATTTTAGATCTTTTCTATTTCAATAAGTTTTGAAATAGAAACTTCTAAGTTTCAAAATATTTTCAGATCTAGTGAGTTGTTTGTGGTTCTTGTTTTATATTTCATATTTTATGAAATACGTGTGTACAAAAATAAAAAGGACACAAAGAACTTTTGTTAAAGTTTTAAAAGGATAACCATAGATCCGAGAAAAGAAGTTTTATGTCAAAATATGTTCAATCAGCCTCTGCATGTTAAGTCTGAATCTTTTTTTTCAAAATAGACTTCTAGTCTAGTTTTGATCTCAATTGGAGGTTTACAATTTCAAAAGTATTTTCAAAATACTGAAATTGTTTAAGACCTTTGATTAGGCACATATTCTTTATATTTATCGCCTTAATTTCGGTATTTTTATGATCCCGTGCAGTGTAAATAGCTTGAATTTGTCTCGTATTTATGCTATTAACCCTATTTGGCAAGTATTCTGTGTTTTGTGTATTTCTCATGTGCTTTATAAGTATTTCATGCAAGTTAGTGCGAAGGAGAACTCAAAATAGTGAAAGAAAGCAAGAAATGTGAAGTTCAAGAGTATTTTCATAATTTTGTAGCCTTAGTCTGGAGGTCGATCCAATTGGAAAGTAGAAGATATTCTAATTACAAGAACACTGGAAAAAATGGCAACTCAATCCGAGCTACGGTGAAGAAGTTACGAGGTTTTGAAGTTGCGAGATAATGAAGAGTCATTTTCAAAACTGAAGAGTCAAAACTCTTGAAATTTCCTGTTTAATTCATTTTTATTAGTTTTAAAACGTGGGGAGGCAAGGGAAGAGTCATTTTTTAGATCTATAAAAGGGAAAACCCTATTAGGAAGTGAAAAGAGTTGTTTTTATCAAGTTGTAGGAGGCTAGTAGTTAGTTTTTAGAGTATTCTTGTATCCAAGAACCTGTAACAACCCTCGCTTTTGAGATTCTATTTTATATTTAATCTGCTAATTATAGTGATTAGATAAAGATGTTGATTTGTGGAGTAGGTATTAATTTAAGAAAGATAAATTAATATCTACTATGATGTTGCATATTTACCGTATGTAGAGATGAATTTTGCTATGTTATGTTTTATTATGTCATAAGAATTTAAAGTGACATTGGGCTTAAAATGAAATCGGAACCTAAACTGAATTATAAAATCTCCAAATGATAATTTGGAGGGTGCCATTAGTTCCAGGAGGTTTGAGATAATCAAATTGTGTGCCATATTGTATTTTTAGTTTTCGGGCACTTTTGACTAGTTGTAGTTTATATGAGTAGATGCGTATTATTTTACCGCACATTAATCACTTAAGCTGGAATTTTAAACCTAAGCCACGATTTATGTCTTCAACTAAGTTACTATTCCTTTAATTAAGTTGGTAAACCTAGAGAAAAGAAGAAGAAACCTAAGGAGAGAAAGAGAGAGTGAAGCTTGGGTGTTGATCTTGCCTATAATCCTCACCAAATCTGAAGTTACAACCTTGAGGCAAGTTATCTACTTGTTATTTTATGATTTAAGTAGAGAAATTTGCATTGATAGTTATGGTTATGTATGGTTTATGGATATTAGGGCTTCTTAGTGGATTCATGGGTTTTAACGCCTTGGAGGTTGCTTTGAATTGTTATGGGTATAGATTTTGGGTGTTGGAAGCATTTAAATCTTTTGGTAGAAAAATATGATGTGGAGACTTGTTGTTGAAAGAGGAAGGGTTTTTGGGTCTGCTATGACAGGTCGACCGCGTGTCCAGGACCGGTCGACCGGGCCTTCGGGGGAGGGCACACTTCTTTCTCACTAAGGCCTGATTTTTGCGTGCGGTCGACCGTGGTCCGTGACCGGTCGACCGACCCCCTTTTTCCTGGACTTTCTGCTTTCCTACGAAGACAAAAGATTTGAGATGCGGTCGACCGCCGTCCGTGACCGGTCGACCGGTCCCCTGTTTTTCACTCTTAGACTTACTTTTGTGTTTCCTAGCTTTCTTCTTTTAAATAGGAAATAGGAACCTTCTTGTATGAAGTAAAATTAGGATTTTAGAGTCCTACTTGAGTTTGGTCGTTACCCTATAGTTGAGTGGGATCACTTGGGGTTAGTTCTGGGGTACTTAAAGTGATACTTAGGTATCACTTCTCTTTTGGGAAAGTAGTTAACGTTATAGTTCTAAGCCCACATGTGGAGATGTTAGAAGCCCTTGGTGGTATGTAAAATCTTGGGTTTTATGAGAATTCGAGAAATGGTTTAGAGAATACTTTGGGACCTAATGATATTATGAAATTGAATAAGAAATGTTCAAAGATAAATGTTTCAAGTAAAATGAAACACATGAGATTCATGATAATGAAAATGGGATAAATTGGTAATTGTTAAATTACTTAAACATACCTCTCTAAATGCTATCATAAGGGAAGCTCGCGCATGAGGTGATGTCCCCATACTATTGAATGCAGGCTGACTATAGTCCCCGACCATATACGGGTTATGTATATGTTTTTCTGCGCTAGTGAGGTAATTTCGGGTGTGGTTATGACTCACTCGCAGGTATATGGCCACTTCCCGACGTGCGTTAAGTGCCCAGGTTGCCTTGTGTAGATAGGCCCTGGAAGATGATAGCCATTTAGGGGTGCGCCCAATGGGGAAACTCGGAGGGGCGGTCTTAGAAACGTTATATGTATATGAATATAACCTTTCTAACTCAAGTGGGACTTGAGGTATGTAAATTTCCATAAGATATGTGATGGTAATTATATTCCTGTTAAGGAATGGAAATTTATAAGGTATGGGAAGAAATGGGAATTAATTTAATTTCTCTTGCCAAATTTTATAATTGTTAGAAACATATATAATCGCATTATCACATTTTATGATTAGGTTGCTAGATTCTCATTTCATATCATTTACGATTCATTGTCCACATCTATCTTGTTTCTTTCTCTTCTGGGAATCATATATAAATCGGGCCCTGACCCGTTCATTTTTCTATGTTGTGCATATTGTTATATCCGCTTAGGTGCTCCTCCGCAAGGGCGCCCGTTATGAATTTCCCTTCTTATGCTTTTGACGAGCTGTATGACCTTGCGGATTATTACAGGATGTTGTTAGACGCCCTCCTCTTTGGAAATCTAGTTATGATCAGGTCTTACATTCGGGCTAGTGGCCCATATTTTGTAATTGTTAATGGATGTGGTATCTAGCATATATTAAATTGTGAAACATTGTGATGTAACTGTGGACCGACAGATTATTCGGTTCTTTTACTGTATATTGTTTTGGTTAACTATCTATATGTTCCATGGAAATTCCACTTTTGTCAGATTTGGGTTGTTTAATTTATTTCTTAAATCCTTTTAAAAATCAAAATTTTGACAACCTTCTTTCTGATTTATGGAGTGGCTTACATATATACCTAATTATTGTTATGATGCTGAGGATGATATCCATTCATGATTCCGTTATGTCGAGGTATCGGGCTGGCCACCCCTTATTTCGGAGAGCGGGTTGTCACGGATGGTATCAGAGCATCAGGTTCTTGAGTCTTTTGGATCTTGTGGACTTGTCACGTTCTCCCGTAGCATTCTTTGACATAGAGCCTAATGTTAGGACTACTTGTTGTTTATGCTTACGATCTTCTGCAAATATAGATTGTTTTGAGTGAAATTCTAACTCTATTGTTCTCTATCTCAGATGCCACCTAAAAGAGGTCGCCCGACGAGATGCAATAGGATCTTAGACGAGGATGTTGGTCCTCCTCCGCTGCCACAAGGGACATTTAATGCTGCGGATGTGGCGAATATAGTGGCTCAAGCCGTTAATGCGGCCATGACAGCAATGACCCAACAAGCGCCACAGGCTCAGCAGAGAGCGCCAGATGCTCAAGTTCCTACTGGACCTTCTCCGTGGGAGAGAGCTAGGGAATCTTTTCTGAAGGGTCAGTCCCCTGAATTTGACAGTAGCTCGGATGTTATAAAGGCGAATCAATGGAAGAAGGATATTCAACGCCATCTACGTTTGGTGGAGTGTGGTGAGGACAGGAAACAAGTCCTTGCTACCTTTAAATTGGTTGGTGCCGCATTACACTGGTGGGAGTCCGTGACTACGCCAGAACAAAGGGATACAATGTCCATCTCTGAATTCTGGGTTTTATTTGATCGTAAGTACTTTCCTCCCACAATTCAAGGGGAGATGATAAGGAGGTTGCAGGACCTTGTACAAGGGGAGAGGTCAGTAGCGGAATATGAGGAGGAATTCACCCAGTTAGCAAGCTTCGTACCGGATGAAGTGACTCTCGAAGAAAAGAAAGTTTCAAAGTTTTTGAGAGGGCTGAACTGGAGGATCCGGCAACACTTGCTGGGTAATCCTGCTTTACAGACTTTTGGGGAAGTGATGAATGCAGCTCTATTACATTGCCAAGAGCATAGACTCTTTTTGCAAAGTGGTAAGAAGACCTCCGTAGTGGGGCAAGGTGGAAGGCCGGGAGGTGGTGGGATTGGAGGAGGAGTCTTTCCCTCGTCCCAACCTTCGGGCAGTAAACAGAGAGAAAGGGATCCCCAACAGGGGACTTGTCTAAGAGGTAGCGTTCTGGTGGGTTTAATTCGGGGAACCAAAATAATAGGCAAGGTCAGGGTGCCCCACAACAGCAAGCTGGCCGTGGTGGTCAGGGAGGCAGAGGCCAGCAGGGCCAGGGTGTAAATCAGTTTAGAAACAATCGTGGTCGAAATGCCGAGAATATGATAGGTCGGTGTTTCCAATGCGGGGAAGCGGGTCACTATAAGAAGGAATGTCCTTAGTTAATCGGGGGACAGTTTCCTTGAGCTCCACAACAGCCGTACGTTCAATTCCCTCCACAGGTACCTAACCCAGTTGCTCCTCCACAACAGGGTCAGTTACAATATGGTAAGGTCTTCCATATTCAGGATGCTATGCTTCCTCCAGCTCCACCTGCACCGCCAGCCATTGAGGGTAATTTCCTTATCCAGGGACATATGGGTCGTGTTTTATTTGATACCGGTGCAACACATTCGTTTATTTCTAGGAGCTTTGCTCAGACTACTGAGTTGATTAAATCTGCCGAAAGCACTTTTACTAGTGTGGAGTCCTCTATGGGTGACGGTTCACTCATCTTCTTTGTTTGTAAAAGTATAAAAATTTCTCTTGGTAATTTATGTTTTGAGGCCGATTTGCTCGTCCTGGATATGGTCGGGTATGACGTGATTTTAGGTATGGATTGGCTGATGAAATATCATGCTATTGTAAATTTCTACGGGAAGAGTATAGTCTTCGCCGTGCCGGGACAAGAAATGTTCCTGGTAGTTTTACCTTGTTTGGAGGGGAGTACTTGTACTTATTTGTATTTCATTGCCGTGGAGACTTCTAGGGATGTAGTCGTTCCCTTGGATTCCATTCTAGTTGTGAAAGACTTTGAGGATGTTTTTCGAGAGATACCGAGTTTACCTCCTAGCCAGGAGATTGAATTTTTGATTGATTTAGCGCCGGGAACGAGGCCTATTGCGAGGGCTCCATACCGAATGGCTCCTATTGAAATGAGGGAGCTAAGAGATCAAATTCAAAAGTTGTTGGAGCAGGGATTTATACGGCGTAGCACATCGCCATGGGGTGCTCCAGTGTTGTTTGTTAAGAAAAGAGATGGTTCTCTCCGGTTATGTGTGGACTATAGAGAATTGAATAAGGTCACCATCCGGAATAAATACCCTTTACCTCGTATCGATGACTTATTTGATCAACTTCGAGGAGCGATGTACTTCTTTAAAATCGATTTTAGGAAGGGGTATCATCAATTGAGGATACGAGAGGAGGACGTATCCAAGACTGCTTTTCTTACGAGGTACGGGTCCTATGAATTTTTTGTTATGCCCTTTGGGCTAACCAATGCCCCTGCTGTATTTATGGATCTCATGAATAGGGTCTTTCGGGATTTCCTAGACCAATTTGTTATTGTGTTCATCGATGACATTTTAGTCTATTATCGAACAGAGTCTGATCATGTTATGCATTTGAGGTTGGTCCTACAGAGACTACGGGACCATCAACTGTATGCCAAGTTCGAGAAGTGTGGCTTTTGGTTGCAGGAAGTACAGTTTTTAGGTCATGTGGTGACGTCCCGGGGTGTATCAGTGGATCCAGGAAAGGTAGCTGCGGTGAGGGAGTGGGGTCAACCCACGACACCTACCGAAGTTCGTAGCTTTCTGGGATTGGCGGGTTATTACCGTCGGTTCATTAAGGGTTTCTCTAAAATAGCAAGCCCTTTGACAAACTTGACTCGGAAAGGGGTGAGCTTTATTTGGGATGATTCCTGCCAAGCTGCATTTGATGAACTTAAAGATAGATTGACTTCGGCTCCGGTCCTTGCATTGCCAAAACCAGGATTGGAATATCTAGTCTTCACCGACGCATCTCTTCAAGGATTAGGAGGTGTACTTCAGCAAGAGAGACGGGCTATCGCTTATGCTTCCCGTAAGTTGAAGCCCCATGAAAGAAACTATTCGGTGCATGACTTAGAATTAGCCGCAGTTGTTTTTGCCTTAAAGATATGGAGGCATTATCTCTTGGGAGAGAAGTTTAGTCTTTTCACGGACCACAAATCGCTGCAATATTTATTTTCACAGAAGGACTTGAATATGAGACAGCGTCAATGGTTAGAGTTCCTGAAAGATTATCAATTTGGTATTCATTATCATCCGGGTAAGGCCAACGTGGTAGCGGATGCCTTGAGCAGGAAGCCTAATGGAGAATTAGCTGAAGTTTGGAAAGCTAAATGGAAGGAACTCAGTCAGGAGGATTCGATGGTGAGAGCATTCATGTCGGTAATGACTGTTACTCCTACCATTGTGGCAAGAGTGGTAGAAGCTCAAGGAAGGGATAAGGAGTGTCAAGACTATATTCGTTGATTGCTGTCCGAGGGAGCAGAGTCCTACTCGATTGGTTTCGAGGGTGGGTTACGCTTACATGGAAGACTCATCGTTCCGGAGGAAGGAGATTTGAGGCGGGCAGTGATGGCCGAATCTCATGGGTCTAGGTTTACGGTTCATCCTGGTGGGGACAAAATGTATCAGGATATGCGCCGTCAATATTGGTGGTCAGGTATGAAGAGGGATATTTCGGAATTTGTGTCCCAATGCACTACTTGTCAACTGGTCAAGATTGATCATCAGAAACTGACAGGCTTGTTGCAACCGTTAGAGATCCCCGTGTGGAAATGGGAAAGTATATCGATGGATTTTATCACGGGCTTGCCGAGATCATAAAACGGGTGTGATTCTATTTGGGTAATTGTCGACCAATTGACAAAGTCGGCAAACTTCCTACCTGTGCGGACAGACTATGACACCGCTCGGTATGCTCGCTTATTCATCGAGGAGGTGGTGAGACTCCATGGGGTGCCTTTGAATATCGTCTCCGACAGAGACAAAATTTTCGTTTCCCACTTTTGGAGGAGTTTCCAAGAAGCGATGGGGACCGAATTGGGGTTAAGCACTTCATACCATCCTCAAACAGATGGCCAAACTGAAAGGGTGAATCAAATGTTGGAGGATATGCTTCGCATGTGTATGCTTGACTTCAAAGGTGGTTGGGAACAATATCTCCCATTGGTTGATTTTGCTTATAACAACTCTTACCAATTCACAATTGGAATGGCACATTATGAGGCTTTGTATGGCAGGCCGTGTAGATCACCCGCTTGTTGGTTGGAAGTGGGTGATAATAAATTTCTTGGGCCTGAAATGATCCAAGATACTTCCTCGAAGATTGAGTTGATTCGGAATCGCATTTGGATAGCCCAAGATCGTCAAAAGATCTATGCTGATGTGGGTCGTCGACACATGGAATTGGAAATTGGGGACCAAGTTTTGGTTAGAGTGTCGCCCATGAAAGGGATAAAGCGTTTCGGTAAAAAGGGGAAACTTGCGCCCCATTTTGTTGGACCATTTCCAGTTATTGCAAGGGTGGGTCCCGTGGCATATCAACTTGCTTTATCGGAACCATTGCAACAAATTCATGATATATTCCATGTTTCCTCCCTAAAGAAGTATAGGAGATGTGAAGGTGCGCTTTGGCACATTCCTTTCGAGGATATTGATTTGCAACCCGATGTTTCATATGAAGAACAACCGGTTGCTATATTAGAGCATGGGGAGCGTATATTGAGGTCTCGTATCTTGGCCTTAGTGCGGGTTCAATGGAGTCACCATAATGCTAAGGAATCTACGTGGGAGTGCGAGAATGACATGCGGGAGAAATATCCACATCTCTTTATACGAGGTACGCTTGAATTTTGGGGACAAAATTCTCACAAGGGGGGAAGTATGTAACAACCCTCGCTTTTGAGATTCTATTTTATATTTAATCTGCTAATTATAGTGATTAGATAAAGATGTTGATTTGTGGAGTAGGTATTAATTTAAGAAAGATAAATTAATACCTACTATGATGTTGCATATTTACCGTATGTAGAGGTGAATTTTGCTATGTTATGTTTTATTATGTCATAAGAATTTAAAGTGACATTGGGCTTCAAATGAAATCGGAACCTAAACTGAATTATAAAATCTCCAAATGATAATTTGGAGGGTGCCATTAGTTCCAGGAGGTTTGATATAGTCAAATTGTGTGCCATGTTGTATTTTTAGTTTCCGGGCACTTTTGACTAGTTGTAGTTTATATGAGTAGATGCGTATTATTTTACCGCACATTAATCACTTAAGCTGGAATTTTAAACCTAAGCCACGATTTATGTCTTCAACTAAGTTACTATTCCTTTAATTAAGTTGGTAAACCTAGAGAAAAGAAGAAGAAACCTAAGGAGAGAAAGAGAAAGTGAAGCTTGGGTGTTGATCTTGCCTACAATCCTCACCAAATCTGAAGTTACAACCTTGAGGCAAGTTATCTACTTGTTATTTTATGATTTAAGTAGAGAAATTTGCATTGATAGTTATGGTTATGTATGGTTTATGGATATTAGGGCTTCTTAGTGGATTCATGGGTTTTAACGCCTTGGAGGTTGCTTTGAATTGTTATGGGTATAGATTTGGGGTGTTGGAAGCATTTAAATCTTTTGGTAGCAAAATATGATGTGGAGACTTGTTATTGAAAGAGGAAGGGTTTTTGGGTCTACTATGACCGGTCGACCGCGTGTCCAGGACCGGTCGACCGGGCCTTCGGGGGAGGGCACACTTCTTTCTCACTAAGGCCTGATTTTTGCGTGCGGTCGACCGCGGTCCGTGACCGATCGACCGGCCCCCTTTTTCCTGGACTTTCTTCTTTCCTACGAAGACAAAAGATTTGAGACGCGGTCGACCGCGGTCCGTGACCGGTCGACCGGTCCCCTATTTTTCACTCTTAGACTTATTTTTGTGTTTCCTAACTTTCTTCTTTTAAATAGGAAATAGGAACCTTCTTGTATGAAGTAAAATTAGGATTTTAGAGTCCTACTTGAGTTTGGTCGTTACCCTATAGTTGAGTGGGATCACTTGGGGTTAGTTCTGGGGTACTTAAAGTGATACTTAGGTATCACTTCTCTTTTGGGAAAGTAGTTAAAGTTAGAGTTCTAAGCCCACATGTGGAGATGTTAGAAGCCCTTGGTGGTATGTAAAATCTTGGGTCTTATGAGAATTCGAGAAATGGTTTAGAGAATACTTTGGGACCTAATGATATGATGAAATTGAATAATAAATTTTCAGAGATAAATGTTTCAAGTAAAATGAAACACATGAGATTCATGATAATGAAAATGGGATAAATTGGTAATTGTTAAATTACTTAAACACACCTCTCTAAATGCTATCATAAGGGAAGCTCGCGCATGAGGTGATGTCCCCTGACTATTGAATGCTGGCTGACTATAGTCCTCGGCCATATGCGGGTTATGTATATGTTTTTCTGCGCTAGTGAGGTAATTTCGGGTGTGGTTATGACTCACTCGCAGGTATATGGCCACTTTCCGACGTGCGTTAGGTGCCCAGGTTGCCTTGTATAGATAGGCCCTGGAAGATGATAGTCATTTAGGGGCGCGCCCAGTGGGGAAACTCGGAGGGGCGGTCTTAGAAACGTTATATGTATATGAATATAACCTTTCTAACTCAAGTGGGACTTGAGGTATGTAAATTGCCATAAGATATGTGATGGTAATTATATTCCTGTTAAGGAATGGAAATTTATAAGGTATGGGAAGAAATGGGAATTAATTTCATTTCTCTTGCCAAATTTTATAATTGTTAGAAACATATATAATCGCATTATCACATTTTATGATTAAGTTGCTAGATTATCATTTCATATCATTTACGATTCATTGTCCACATCTATCATGTTTCTTTCTCTTCTGGGAATCATATATAAATCGGGCCCTGACCCGTTCATTTTTCTATGTTGTGCATATTTTTGTATCCGCTCAGGTGCTCCTCCGTAAGGGCGCCCGTTATGAATTTCCCTTCTTATGCTTTTGACGAGCTGTATGACCTTGCGAATTATTACAGGATGTTGTTAGACGCCCTCCTCTTTGGAAATCTAGTTATGATCATGTCTTACATTCGGGCTAGTGGCCCATATTTTGTAATTGTTAATGGATGTGGTATGTAGCATATATTAAATTGTGAAACATTGTGATGTAACTGTGGACCGACAGATTATTCGGTTCTTTTACTGTATATTGTTTTGGTTAACTATCTATATGTTCCATGGAAATTCCACTTTTGTCAGATTTGGGTTGTTTAATTTATTTCTTAAATCCTTTTAAAAATCAAAATTTTGACAACCTTTTTTCTGATTTATGGATTGGCTTACCAATATACCTAATTATTTTTATGATGCTGAGGATGATATCCATTCATGATTCCGTTATGTCGAGGTATAGGGCAGGCCACCCCTTATTTCGGAGAGCGGGTTATCACAGAACCCTAGTTTTGAAGTTTGGTTACTATTCAAGATTCAAGGTTCTATTCAAGATTCATCATTCATCCATTGCAAGTAATTTTCATTTATTGTCTTTACTGCTTTCCTAGTTAGTTTAATTAATTGTTGCTTTCTAGTTTTCCAATCCCAATTCAAGTCATGTTCTCAATTTTCTAGATTTAGTTATGAATTCCTGCACTTTCACTTTTAAGTTTTCTTTTATTTTAATCATGTTAAGCTAAGTTTTTAAGGGTGGGGATTCATGAACCCAACCCGATGTGGTATGCATAGATATAAAATTTGTCCTCTAAATTAAATAAGTGATTAGATCGTGTTGCATTGTTTCACAACCATTATAGAACTTTTGACCTCGTTTGCCCTAGGTAACCGGGGTGCTTAAGGATGCAACGTGCGTGAACTATTGCAACACTACTTTACTCATTCTTTGATTATGTATGATGCGGGCTTGAACCTCATATATGTAATGCTTTGGAGTACTAAAGACTGGGTCTGATCAATTATCTAATTTATGACTAATTTTGTACTAGCATACACACTAGGGTTTGGGGGAGTGTATTCTTAACTCATTTCTTCATTCATATTAATTCCTTCTTAGTTAGTTAATTTTGCATGCATAGGTTAATTTAATTGAATTTAGTTAATTCATTGATAAAATCCAAAAATCAATCATCTTTTTCTTTTCTTTTCTTTTCTTTTAACATCAACTTTTGGATTAAACTACCTTACCTTTGTCGTCACGTTCACACGTCCTAACTCCCTATGGATTCGATACCCAGACTCACCACTATACTCCACAAGAGTGTAGTTAAAGTTTAGGTTTTTGTATTGCGGTTGGAAGCCGATAACAACGACTAGCGTATTACACGGACGCTCGGCTTTTCCACTCGATCCAAATGGCGCCGTTGTCGGGGAATTAGGTAGACTTTAGGTTAGGTTGGTTAATCCCGAATTTGACCATAACAAAAAAAAATAAAAAATAAAAAATAAATAAATAAATAAATAAATAAAATGTGTGTCACGTTTTTGAATTGCCCACTTTGAAATGTCTTATTTTAACTCTTTTGGTGGCTTTAATTGTTATGCTAATAGTGTGGAGGAGAATGAACTCACGATTTATGAACATTGGATCAATATCACTAAAGATGAGTGTCATAAATACAAGCCCAGTGCTAAAGCCATCCAAATTTATGAAAATGAAAGGCTTGAAGAAGAAAGGCGTGAAAAAGAATATCGGGAAAAAAATCGTTTCGCGGAGCAAGAATTGGATGCATTATTCGAATCCAATGACGATTTTTCTTCCAATATTTTTTAGACTAAAGAATTTTTTCAACCAAATGAGGAATCCAATGAAGTATCACTTGAGCTTGAATTTATGTCTTCATCATTCTCAATCACTCTTATCGAACCATTAAATCCATCACAAGAACTGGATGAATGTCTTGAGGATGTTGATCCGATTCTTGTATGTGAATGTTTTTTTGAGATGCTTCATCTTACGGGCCATACACTTAGACGTGTCACTCAACCAGATCCAGTTGAAAATTTTGGGGGAGAAGATTTTGAGGACAAGGACCATTTGCTTAAATTATTTTCCAAGATGGACTCTTTCTGTGCTCCGCTTCCCATACTACTTGAAAAATCTATGGGGGATGTTTCCTATTTTTCTTGTATCCCAATGGTACTTATCCCCCTGTGCACCCAAATCCCTCATTATCTGCCTAAATTTTTTAATAGGTGATGGTTCATTTTTTCAACTTTGAACATGCCTTCCATTTTTCAAACGAAATTCTAATTTTTCGGACGGCATGCTTTCTTGTAAGGGCACACCATTAATCCCTCAAAGTCAAATTGTATTTTGGGTGGACCCTCAAATTTTTTGACTTCTAATGTATGATTTATTAGCCGTTCAAATTTTAGGTTGTAAATAGTTAGTTTTTATTACTATTTTTTTTAATTTTATTATAGTCTAGTTTCGATAGTTAGAGTTTTAGTTATTTTTTTTACTATGCTTGGTTATAACATGTTTTGTAGATTCAATGGACTCGCACTCATCGGGGATCGCTCCATTTGTGTAATATCTTTCTTTTCCTCTCTTTATGTTGTGTTCTTGATTCGCATTGAGGACAATGCAACATTTAAGTTAGGGGGTGTGGGATATTCTTCCCGTTTATTGTTTAGATTCATTGATTCGATCACATGTTCTTTCCAAGTGTGTTTTTTTTAGAAAATTTCACAAATTTCAAAAAAGTTAAAAAAATCAAAAATATTTTTCTTCAAAATAAATAAAAATTGGAATTTAAATTTTTCAAAAATATCACCTTTATTCTATTTGATGTCTCAAATTGTTAACAATCAATTGCACTAAGCCAAAATTGACCGAAGATGGAAATTGAAAGAAAATTGACGACTTAACGAATAAGTGTGGAGATTGATCAAACCCGGTGAGATTTCGAGCCTTTCAATTTTTTTATGGGTTTTTAAATCAATCCGAGTTTATGATTAACTCAAAGTTCTTTTCAGCATTTTAATAAGTCGTTGATGATCTTAATCCTTTATTTTGATCGGTTATGGAAAATGTGTGAAATGTTGTCTCGAAATTCGTGCTAAATATATCTCTAAACTTAATTAATCTCGAGATGTATATGGTAATGTGATTAGCAATTTGGACAATGAAGTAGGCCCTCTTTTGTTTAACCCAAAAATATTAGCCATAATAAAGTTGTGAAAAATTATCCCTTTGCAACCCACTTTGAGCCTAATATAATATTTCCCTTTCGTTTGATAACCCAAAAAACCCAATTGGCTAAGAATTGTGAAAAATTAGAAATTCATCAAGTAAGTCCAAATTGTGCATTAAAAAGGGGCAAGAGAAAAATAGAAAAAAAATGCTCAACAAAAAAAATAGCAAGAAAAAGAAATGAAAATAGAAAAAGAAAGAGAAAAATGAGCAAATGCCCGAAAAAGCACTAATGGACGTCATAAGGACATTTTCCAATTTCGAAGAATCCGTCCATTTCCATTTTTAACCTTTACACTTTTTAACCCGAAAAGTCCTAACCGAGTCCGAATGGCGAAATTAATTACTGCATGGAGAGCTAAGACATGAAAAGATAATAAAAGAGATTAAAATGGTGTGATTAAGAGATGATGTTTCCCGTTTCCTAATAATTGTATTCCGATGATGAGATCTTTTCACCATATATTTCCTTCTTTTCAATTTTGTATGCGTGAATTTGTGTCCATTATATTTACTCTTTATATCATGCATACCGAGAGAAAACAACCATAATCCGAGTGATTCTTTTGTGAGTGCATCCGTAAGAATTTGAATCAAAACGAATTTTCGAAAAGTAACGTAATGCTCAATCGGTGGAAATTTGAGGTTTAATTTCTGGCTTTGCACACACACACACTATGGTTTGAGACATTTGAATATGAATTTATGGTGATTATTTTTCGAAAAGTTTAAATTGTACAATTTTTAAGTATTTTGATATTTTTTTGAGTCAATAAATAATTTTGTGGTTATATTCATTGCAAACCCTCACGAGACAACACTCGTCCTACTAGGGTAACCTAGGGGTTTAACGGCTTGTTGCATATGCTAAATGCAATCTCTTTCCCGCGAAAGAGGTATTCTATCCCAATAAAGTTTTTGAAGGGTCTTTAACTCATACTCTCATTCTTTTAAGTTGCTTGGGACGCGCAAATTTCTAAGTTAGGGGGTGTGATTAGGCACATATTCTTCATATTTATCCCATTAATTTCGGTATTTTTATGATCCCGTGTAGTGTAAATAGCTTGAATTTGTCTCGTATTTATGCTACTAACCCTATTTGGCAAGTATTCAGTGTTTTGTGTATTTCTCATGTGCTTTATAGGTATTTCATGCAAGTTAGTGTGAAGGAGAACTCAAAACAGTGAAAGAAAGCAAGAAATGTGAAGTTCAAGGGCATTTTCATAATTTTTCAGCCTTAGTCTGGAGGTGGATCCAATTGAAAAGTTGAATATATTCTAATTACAAGAACACTTGAAAAAACGGAAACCCAATCCGAGCTACGGTGAAGAAGTTATGAGGTTTTGAAGTTGCGAGATAATGAAGAGTCATTTTCATAAATGAAGAGTCATTTTCAGAACTGAAGAGTCAAAGCTCTTGAAATTTCTTGTTTAATTCATTTTTATTAGTTGTAAAACGTGGGGAGGCAGGGGAAGAGTCATTTTTGAGATCTATAAAAGGGCAAACCCTATTAGGAAGTGAAAAGAGTTGTTTTTATCAAGTTGTAGGAGGCTAGTAGTTAGTTTTTAGAGGATTCTTGTATCCAAAAACCCTAGTTTTGAAGTTTGGTTACTATTTAAGATTCAAGGTTCTATTCAAGATTCATCATTCATCCATTGCATGTAATTTTAATTTATTGTCTTTACTTCTTTCCTAGTTAGTTTAATTAATTGTTGCTTTCTAGTTTTCCAATCCCAATTCAAGTCATGTTCTCAATTTTCTAGATTTAGTTATGAATTCCTTCACTTTCACTTTTAAGTTTTCTTTTATTTTAATCATGTTAAGCTAAGTTTTTAAGTGTGGGGATGCATGAACCCAACCCGATGTGGTATGCATAGATATAAAATTTGTCCTCTAAATTAAGTAAGTGATTAGATCGTGTTGTATTGTTTTACAACCATTGTAGAACTTTTGACCTCGTTTGCCCTAGGTAACCGGGATGCTTAAGGATGCAACGTGCGTGAACTACTCTAACACTGCTTTACTCATTCTTTGATAATGTATGATGCGGGCTTGAACCTCATATATGTAATGCTTTGGAGTACTAAAGACTGGTTCTGATCAATTATCTAATTTATGACTAATTTTGTACTGGCATAAACACTAGGGTTTGGGGGAGTGTATTCTTAACTCATTTCTTCATTCATATTAATTCCTTCTTAGTTAGTTAATTTTGCATGCATAGGTTAATTTAATTGAATTTAGTTAATTCATAGATGTAATACCCCGTACTTTTATGCTATATTTAATTTGGGGATTTTTATTAAATTTAATGTGATGATTTATTTAATAAAAATCCGGAAATTAATTGTGTTATAATTATTAACGTGATTAGAGTTAGTAATTATGGGAAACTTGTTGAATATTACTAATGAGCCTAGTAATATACTATATTGGTTATATTGAATGTCATAAGTGAATTATATGACTATTTCGGAAATTTAAGTCGGAACGTGCCCGTGTCACGTCGGGACTAATTATGTTAATTAAAAAGGGAATATTTTATAAGTTGTCCGTATGGTCGTTTTGAGTGCGCCAACGCGTCCGGAAGGGTTGAGATAGTCATAAAAGTGTACCCGGGGGTTTAGTTTGGGTCTCGGGATGTTTTTAGGCTTAATTAGTGACCCGGGAGGGCATTTTGGTCATTTTACAAAATTGGGTAATTAAACCCATGAATTTCAGCCATCCTTAGCAGCCTTTTAAGTCAGCCTTTTTAGGGTTAGAACATTCAGAACCCTAGAACGGCCATTGGAGAAGAGAGGAGAGAGCTCTCAAGGTGATTCAAGGCCCAAAACACCACCGATTGCACCGCCGTCACCACCAACGCGTAGATCGCGAGGAGGAGAACGCAACCACACCTATACCAGCAGAAAAACCAGACCTCTGAAATCCCAGGCAAGTGTTTAACTTGCGTATTTTCATTAGTGCAATAATCATATTAGTGTAGGAATGATTAGGAGTAAAATTAATGAAAGAAAACCCCAATTGTGATAGGAATTTGCATGTAGAAACCATTATAACCTTATTCTGGAAATTTAATATGTGAATTAGATGATTAACCCACGGATTTGTGATGATTTGTTAGAAGGAAATTCTGGAGAAAACTGATCAGAACAGAAGTTAAGAAAACTTAGGGTTCTTGATGATTAGATGAGATTTTAGGTTGTTTAATCATGTTTAATGATGGTTATATGCATGCTTAACGTTAGAAACATCTGAAAGTATATTACCATGATTGAAGTATAAGTTTTGGGACGATTAGTGTTGGAAATTATGGATTTGAATGAAGAATATTAGTCAAACCCGTAACTGCACTTTTGCAGAAATCGAAATACCTGTTTGATCGATTGATCGAACCTAGAGCGTCGATCGATCGAAGGTTCGATCGATCGAACCCCAGACGTTGATCGATCGACTCCTCCTGGCCAACTCTTTTTCCCCTTGTTTAATTAGTTGAATTAATTTACCGTGGAATATTTCTTGGGCATTATAAATAAAATGTTTTGGGATATGGGAGAGACCAGTAGGACATATGATTAAGTGTTGAGAACTTTATTATGAAATGATTATTGTGTTTTTGGGATAATTAATTAAGGAATGACGAACTACGTATTTCAAGTGAGGGATTACGACGAATACCTACAATAGTGAATAGATGTCTACCTACTGAATTTGTTACTTGGATGGATAGAACCCATGAGTGTTCCATAACTAGTGAGAAAACCCTTCGAGTTAAGGTTAGAGACGAAACCTTATGCGTAATACTAATAATGTGAAATTAAGGATAAATGTTGTAATTATGGGTAGCGAGAGTGACCTATATTAATATGATGAAAGTAGTATATTTATATGATTGTGTGTGCATATATTATATACATGTGAAAAACGTACCCGCGCTACTTGCTATCCCTGAGGTTACCGTGCTGGGACGGTCTTATCCTGTGTTGCTATGGGGGATATTGATTCGTACCCTAGAAGATAGGAATCCTAGGTACAGGCTATCGAATCGGTAGTCACGGTCCTAAGAGACGCGAGGGTATGTGCTGACCTCTTAGACTTGGAAACTATACTTCGCCTCAATATTGTTTGTGGTTGTATTGATACAGTTCGAGAGTGATTCCGAACTTGTATTTCCCTTAGTACGATTGATACGGGGATTGGATAGCAGAGTATGCCCGCACCATAATTTTTATGTGGGGTGCCATTAGAATATATATATTACACGAGTATTTAATATATATGAAGTTCTGAAACTTGGAACTACCTACTGTGATTTGGTAAGTAAGTCATGTTTGATGAATCAGATTAGAAATACTTGTTTTATGAGAGTATAATATGACACTGGGAAACTTTATAAATTAATGAAGCTAAAACGAGAGTTGTGCTACACCTTGAAAGTACCCTTTTCACACCTTGACATCGTTCGGTTTTTTTAAAACTTATGAGTAAGTTAAGATAAACTAAATTATTGGGAAGGTTAGTATGATAATATGTTAAGTTAAACCATTTGGGGAAGGTTAGTACGATAGGCGTGCACACTAGAAGAGAGGTGAGAATTTCTCAAGAGAGTGTCGAACTAATATGTTATTGCATTGGCCTGTATCAATTTAAATACTTGCTAAACTAATTTTTAAATCATACACACTTTCGGGCTCTGACCCATTTTATCTTTCCCTCTCCCCCTTGTATATATGTATATGTATGTATTTCAGGTGCCCAGCCACAGGGGCGTCTTGCTTAGGATCTTTTGGAAGGAACGCGCTGCAGCTTAGGTGGGAGTTGCAGGTCTTTTGATTAGACGACTTCGTTCATTCAGATCCACTCCTAGCATTTTCATTCAGATGGGAATGTGTAGCCCTTTCCATTATTTCTTTATGTTGGGGCATTGTTATTTCAGTTATTCCTAGTTCGTTATTATGGGATTTTGTTCAGAACGGATGTACTACTTTATTTTTTCTCGCATGTTGACATTCGTTGATGAATGTTTTATATATATTGGATTCTTTCGTTCCAGTTTATTGTGGTGTATATCTTATTCATTGAGCTTTGTTAATAAATTAAATAAATCTTTTCTTTAAATAAAATTTGGTAGTTAATGTTTAAAATTGGTTTTGACACTTAGCTTAATTATTTAGGGTGTTAATTGGAAAGTTTCTTTTTACGACAGTGATGCTAAGAATGAACCAAACTGTTCACCTTGATTTAATTTAATAAAGGAGTGATCGCCCGGTATTTAATTAGGCGGGGTGTCACAGGTGGTATCAGAGCATCAGGTTCTAGTGTCCTTTAGGATCTGTGCGGCTTATTATGCTTTCAGCGTTGCTTTCTTTGATATAGAGCCCTAATACTAGGAATGTTGTGTTCATCTCTATACTTTGGGAATTCGTGCTTCTGCGATTTGTTTATTTGAATGATGAACTCATCCAAATTTACTTAAATTTTCAGATGGATCGTCAAGGAGAACTAGCTAAGACGGCTAAGGGAGTCATCGAGCAAGATCGACTCACACCTCAGGTATCCCCAGGGAGAGTATCAACCGCCGAGTTAGCAGGTATCGTGGCACAAGCAGTTACCACTACAGTTCTACAATACCAAGAACGCAGCCTACAACTTAAAGGAGGCAAAAGACCTAGAGAGGTTAACCTAGTGCATGTGACTGACGTTGAGAACTGTGCGAAGGCACCGAATCTGCGACAACAAAACAATCAAAATAGAGTCAGTTCCAGTAGTAACGAGATTTATGTACAGAGACAAAAGTGTCAGGGACAACGAAGCCAGATTCAGAATGAAATCACCAAGAGGTGTTTCGGTTGTGGAATGGAGGACCACAAACGTAAATCTTGTCTGAATCAGACTGGGGATAAGCTACAACCTGACCGGCAAGGAATTTCGAAACTCTGCTATAAATGTGTACAACCGGGTCACAAGTGGATGGATTGTCCTTTCCCTGACATAGTTTTTCCGCAGATTTCCCCTCAAGGCCAGCAAGACCAGGGAAAAAGAGAGGCTAGTCAATACCGTAAGGAAGGAAAGCAGTTTCGGGGGAGGTGTTTCCAATGTGGCATACCACTATACTCCACAAGAGTGTAGTTAAAATTTAGGTTTTTGTATTGCGGTTGGAAGCCGATAACAACGACTAGCGTATTACACGGACGCTCGATTTTTCCACTCGATCAACCTTGAACCGTCTTCTGAGCAAGGTATCCTTGAGATTTGTGAATTTATAGAAAGATGAGGAAGTCTTGACTTGAAAATATAGATTTAGAAATAACCTATCATTTTAGAACTATTGTAATTTGTTAGGAATGTTTGTATAATTTTGAGTGGGTGAGTAGCATATCATCATCAAAATACTACAAGTTTATATACATGAGTAGATGGATTTTAAGTCCAAAAATCCCATTAAATGGGTCTAACATATGGTTCATTCTAGAAATTTCATAATATTTTCGTGAACATACTTTTCAAGCTCAAAGATAATTTTATTTCTTCAAAATTTGAGTAAATGCCTATTTATATAAAAATCTCAATTTTCACAAGATAATCTTAAGACATTTGTTCATAAAATATTTTCAGCAAAAGAAATATCATTTCAAACATTTTATTCCGTAAAATGTTTAGATATCAAGATTTCTGGAAATATATTATCATTTCTCAAAACCTTATATATTGTAGTTTGGTCACAGTTAATCATAATAGCTGTAGATAACTTATTATAGTAAGGAATATTAAATAATAAGTTTATGAGTCATTCCACTTTTTTATATGCATCTGCTAGAGATATGAATTATTATTGAACTGTTAAATCAAATACACACGTTTGTTTCTTGGATCCCCAAGAAATAACCTCTCATTCTAAGGTAAATATTAAACTAGTAGTGGACTTAGATTTTGATTCTAGGTTGTTCCAATTAGAACCCCTATATCCTTGTAATACACATGGATAACGTACATAATCTATGGAAAACTCTATAGTCCTTTTCAGGCATCTAATCATTTTAGAAACATCATTCAATTTCTCTTGTCCTGGATTACTTGTAAATCTACATAGTACGCTTATTGCGTAGAAAATGCTTGGTCGCAATGCGTGACATACATAAGACTTCTAATTATACTATCACATTTAGGTTGATCCATTGTACACCCACTATTTATCAATTTTGATACTAGGATCTACTTGGGTTGATGCTGGCATAAGTTCCAAATGATCATATATTTTAAGAACTTTCTCTATGTAGTCAGATCCATATAGTGCTAATGTAATCTATTTCCTCACTATATTGATTGTTAGAACACATCATCTTCTCCAAGATCTTTCATATCAAATTTTGATTATAAAACCTTTTAGTTTGCTTAACATATTTGAGACCTAACCCAATATAAGCTTGTCATCCACATGTACGCAAGTAATGACACTAAAATCATTTTTAAAATTACTAAAGATACATTTTTGGCACGATTTACTTAAAAACCACAACACCTTATTATCTTATCATACTTTTCATGCCATTACATAGGAGCTTGTTTTAGGCCATAGAAAGATTTTACTCATTTACACACTTTCTTTTCTTCTTCACGCAGAACAAACCATTCATATTATTCCATATAAATTGCATCTGCTAACTTACAATTTTAAAAATTCATTTTTACATTTGTTTTATGAATAACCAAATTATGTATAGAAGCAAGAGAAATTAAGAGTATAATGGAACTGAGACGTGCAACGGGTGCATATATTTCAAAATAATCAATTCCACGCTTCTATATATAAATATTAGCAACTAATCTTTCTTTAAATTTATTAATAGAACCATCCGAATTTAATTTTCATTTTCACCCAATTAGTTTTGATCTCGGGGGAAGATTTAGCCAAGTTTTATTTGACACAATTGAGTTTATTTCGTCATTGATTTCTTCATTTCAGAAGGAAACAACCCAAAATGTTATTGCTTCACGATTTCTAGTCAGTTAATCGTTCACCTTAGAAACAAATTTTGTTTTTTCTAAGATTCATTCACATACCCCTCAAGAAGATAAATTACAAAGTCATGTCTAAATGTCTTATCTGTTCTTTGTTTCTTACTCATCCTTGGTTCAACATCATCTATTGATTCCAAAGTATACATTGGTTATAATAATACATCACAAGGTAATGCATCAATGGTCAAACTATCGTTTTCAAAATCTTTATTCAAAGTACTTGACTTTGTTAGAAGTTCAAAGGATTGCACATTTACTAACTCAATAATTTATTGAGTTTCATGGTTAAAAAATATATAAGCTATACTATTGGTAGAATATCTAATAGAAACAAATTATTTAAGTCATGATTTCTAATTTAAGTCTCTATGAGTCGGATATTCTTATATAAGCAAGACAATCCCAAACTTGGAGTTATTTAAGATTATGACTACGATTAAACCATAATTCATATGGTTTAATATCCTTGCTTTTCAATGGAACTCTAATTATAATATAACAATAAGCTACTTCACCACACATAGACTAAGGTAACCCATAATTGGTTAACATTACATTGACCATTTCAACCAAAGTCCTATTTTTTCTTTTCGCAGTTTTATTTTGTCGCGGTTTGTATAGTGCTGTACATTTATGGATTATTCTATGAGTATTACAAAATTTTATGGATATTATTCATAACCTTTATCATATCGTAGGACTTTGATTTCCCAATTCTGCCGAGTTTCAACTTCTACTTTAAAAATCAGTTTTTCTCTGTACTTCATCTTTATTCTCGGGTACATATGTATATGCATATTTAGAGTAATCATGGATAAAAGGTAAAAAATATTTATTTCCTCCATGAGTGAAGTTACTCAACATATCACATACATCACTATATATAATAATGAGCATTTCATATTTCCTCTCAACAAATATAAATGGCTGTCGAGTTATCTTAGATTGAGCACATATTTCATGTGTCATAATGGTCAATTTTACAATAAAAAAATTAGTCCTAGACTAGTCATATTTTTAATAGTTCTATAATTAGCATGACCTAATCTACTATGTCATAAAGAAATAGAACAAACGATTTAAATAGAACTAATATCATTTATAATATTAAATTTTACCATATCATTACAAGAGTACTATTTTCTAATAAATTGACCATTGTTGGATAAGATAAACTTATCCGACTCATACATTAGCTTGAAACCTCTCTTATTCATAATGTCTATTGACTCAAGGTTTTGACATATATCTTGTATATGAAGTACATCAATCAAAGTAAGAACCTTCTTGTACGTCAATTTCAATTCTACTGGTCCCTTTCCAATTACATTAATGCGGAGATTATTTTTCATTTTTACTTCTTTTCCATCGATATATTGATATGTTTTGATGTGAGAATAATATTTCTAAATATGATTGGTTGTGTCGGTATCCAGTCACCACCTATTTTTATTGTCCACACAATTATTGATATACCCATATATACAAATGGCCAGGCCGAGGACACCCTGTACCTGGATGGGGTCAGGGTGACCTCATCATCAGGCTCCAGATGACCCCTTAGAGGGACGACCCTTCATCAGGCCCGAACGACCCTTCAAGGGGCCGACCCTTCATCAGGCCCGGAAGACCCTCCAAGGGGCTGACCCTTCATCAGGCTCGGACGACCCTCCAAGGGGCCGACCCTTCATCCGGCTCTAAACGACCCTCCAAGGGGTCGACCCTTCATCAGGCTCCAGACGAGCCTCCGAGGGGCCGACAGTACGAGGCCTAAATTGGGCCTGACTCACTATCAGAAGGAACTTTGACCTCGGCCTCGTGTTACAGGTCGAGAGTGACGTCATCACATCGTGTGGTTTAGGAGACGCGTGGAACAGTGCGCGTGAGGCTCACAGGACATGTGGAAGACCGTTACAACCGAATCACCCCCTCACGTGAGGGAATATTATGTCATCATTTGGCATCTACAGGTGTCAGCAGGAGATTGGCTAAATCATCACTCACATGCACCATGCATACTTGGGGGGTATACTACACCCCCAAGACCTATATATACTTGTCACCTACAACCCCACAGGGGGATAAATAATCATAACCCTGGCAAAAAAAACTCTGCTTATACACACAGTAGAGAGAGAAAGTGAGCTTATGTATATTGTATCCAAGGCCATTAGTGCCCATACTTAGTGGATCACACACTCACAGTGGATGTAGGCCTAATTGGCTGAACCACGATACATCATTATCTTATTCCTCTTATACTCATTTCCTTCTACACACTTACACACTTATACATATACATCTATGGCTGCCATGGTACTTACAGTTTGAGCTCATCATCACTTATCTGGTGGTGCTAAATCTCAGCATCATCAGTTTGGCGTCGCCTGTGGGAGCGAGAAGACATCTCTTCCTTGAATATAGCTTGACCTCACTGGGCGCTCTGGTGGTGAGCCAGTTCTCCCCGTGTGGAGATGTTTCACCATTGAAAGAGACCCATTAAGGTTCTCAAGATTACAAACCTTCATCAGTTCAGCTCTTCATAGCTCAAACACATGGCACCGGAGATTCCACCACCACCTCTTCCCCCACCGGATGATAGGGGAGAACCCAGTTCCAGTCATCCACCACCTTAGTCTGAGATGGCTGATGTGGCGACAGCCTTGAAGTCTCTGGCAGCGAGCCAGCGGATCATGTAGGAGCAGTTCACGGCTCTGAGCCAGAACATACTAAGACCACCAGGGGTCTCACCTGAGATGATTACTCCGATAGCAGCTCCAGGATAGCATGAGGCCAGGGGACCACCCCAGGGACCACGCAAAGACCTGCCACCCCCTCAGCGGCGTAGGGATGTTGCTGACCCCTGGCGTCTGCGCCTGGGGAGGCAAGGAAACCCTTGCCCTGAGGACAGGTATGATGATCTGGAGGGGGAGAAAGCCCCCATAGAATGCTGGGAGCCGTATGAGGTCTCCAACAATACTGTATGACCCCTTCAGGAGAGCAGAGGGAAGTGCGGAAGGCAAAACCCTGGCGATCGCCCGAGAGGCTCTTCTTTCGATCGCTTGAGCAGGGGGTCGGCCTTTGAGAGACTGGGACCAGTGAATGACCTGAGGGAAAAATTGTCTAGATCAAGGAGTGCTGCGAGGTCCAGAAGGGAGGCGGCTGATGGCCGACCCCATAGGGGTCGACCCCAAGGACGGGACGATGGTTAGGGGCAGGTCAACAGCCGACACAGGCCATCCGTGGAAGAACCCTCAGTTCATCTCAAAGAAGCGACAGGGGATAACATCGGCCAGGCCGACCCTACGAGGCCATGGAACGACTCGATCCAGCGATTGGAGGATAAGATTGGCAATATACTGAAAAGTCGGGACCCTCTTCAGAGGAGATATACCATGGGCTCACCCTTTGTGGCGAAGATAGTTAACTTCCCTACGCCATCAAAGTTCAAGCCACCTGTGGTCACACCAAGATATGACGGGAGAACCAACCCTGTCCACCATGTTGAGATGTACCAGTTGGCAGTAGACATATACTCTATCTCAGATGAGATGAGGTGTCGTGCCTTCTCTGGTACCCTGACTGGGGCTGCACATGTCTGGTACACGTCTCTTCTAAAAAATTCCATTGAAAACTTTAAGCAGTTGGCAGACCGGTTCATCCACAACTTTGGCTTTGGGATGAGGCCACAGAAGAAGACCCCCCACCTGCTCTATGTTAAGCAGGGGAAGAATGAGAGTCTAAGAGACTACATAGCCAGATTCAACAAAGAAGAGTTGGAGGTGGAAGACTATGAGGAGAGCATAGCTATGACAGCCCTGATCGGAGGACTCCAAAAGGGGAAGCTGTTATGGAAGCTTGCTGAAGACCCTCCGAGGATGATGGCTGAATTGTTGTCAACAACAGGAAATGTGATGAACGCCGAAGAGGCGATGGCCGCAAAATACGAAGACGAAAAAGGAGGCGCTAGTGGGGGTAAATACCCTAAGAATAACAAAGAGGGAAGAAGAGGTCTACGGACGACAAGTTCGCTGGTTACACCACACTAACGATCAGTTGTGAACATATTCTCAATGAAATAAAGAGTGACCGATCCCCTGAAGTGGACTGAGAAGTTGAGGGCAACCCCCAACAAGAGGAACAAGAACCTTTGGTGCGAATTTCACCAAGACCACGGCCACATAACAGACAAATGCTTTGCTCTGAAAGATGAGATTGAGAAGATGCTGAAAGAAGGGAAGCTCAGAAAATACGTCGACAGAGGTGCCTTCAAGAGGGGATGACCCCAGGAAAAAGAGAGGTGATGCATGTAAAAAAGGTCCTCAAAAAAGAGGGGACGACCCTTCTGATGATGAGGACGACCCTGACCTCCCGCCGAGAGATGACCAAGGCCCTCTCAAGAGGCTTAATATAATCTCGCTTGGAGTGGGAATGATCTCCGGGGGTCAAGCAGGAGGAGGGTTTGAGGTCGCTGACAGGAAGGCCCATGTGGCTGAGGCCAAGGCAGTGACGAAGACGGTACACTCCACCTCTCTAGAGGCAAAGTCAGAAAAGGGGAAGAAGGTCGATATGGACACTCTGATAGTAGGGTTCTTAAGAATGGACTTTAAAGGCCTCTTGGCCCCACATGATGACCCTCTAGTCATCACTACAAGGGTGCACGGGTGCGAGGTGCCAAGGATCCTTGTAGATGGAGGCTCATCTGCAGACGTGATATTTTGACCATGCTTCAAAGCTTTAGGTCTCAGCCGTGCTAGACTCGTCCCTTACCATCACCCATTGATTGGGTTCAGTGGAGAAAAGGTTCATTTCCTTGGAGTGTATGAGGCCGATGTCAGGATGGGGGACGAGTGAACGAGATGGCTTACAAAGAAGGTCAGCTTCCTTGTAATGGATGAACATGTCTTTTCGGCCTACAATATTATACTGGGGCGGGTATCCCTCAAAGGGTTCGAAGCTGTGTCGTCTACAGTCCATCAGATGATTAAATTTCCAACCCCTTACGGGGTGGGGGAAGTTTAGGGAGACCAGACGATAGTGCGAGAATGTTACTACAACTCCGCTGAAGAAAGAGAGGCACACAAGAAGGTTACAACAACTTACAATATTGATACCCTATAACCTAGAGATGAGACGAAGCTAAAGAAAGGAGAGGTCGCGGAAGAGGTAGAATCCATCATCCTCAATGAGGATGACCCGGAAAAAAACGTCCAAGTCGGCAAGTCTCTGAAGCCAAATATCAAGGAAGACCTCATTAAACTGTTGAAGAGAAGACAGAGCGTCTTTGCATGGAGTCACACAGATATGCCGGGGATCGACCCCGAAGTTATGAGCCACAAGCTCAACGTGGTAGAGGGTGCAAAGCCAGTAAAGCAGAAGAGGAGAATTTACTCTAGAGAAAAGTATGAGGTCATAAGGGATGAGGTCAAAAAATTAGAAGATGCTGAGTTTATCAGAGAGGTCATCTACCCTGATTGGCTATCCAACGTTGTCATTGTCCCAAAAGCCAACGGAAAGTGGAGAATGTGTGTAGACTTCACAGACCTCAACAAGCATTGTCCCAAAGACAGCTTCCCTCTCCCCCGCATTGATCAGATGGTAGATGCTACCGCAGGCCATGAGCTCATGAGCTTCATGGATGCCTATTCAGGGTACCAGATCGTCATGAACCCTGAAGACTAGGAGAAGACAGCCTTCATTACTGACAAGGGGACATACTGTTATAGGGTCATGCCCTTTGGTCTAAAAAATGCGGGGGCAACGTATCAGTGCCTCGTAAATGAAATGTTCAAAGACCAAATAAGGAAGTCTATAGAGGTCTATGTAGATGACATGCTGACTAAGAGTTCGAAGGCAGAGGATCATGTGGCAGACCTGGAGAGGACCTTTAATACGATGGACAAATACCAGATGAAGCTCAACCCGACCAAGTGTGTCTTCGGGGTCGGAGCAGGGAAGTTCTTGGGGTTTATTGTCAACTAAAGAGGCATCGAGGCCAATCCTGAAAAGATAAAGGCCCTTGTTGAGATGAAGACCCCCAAGTCCATTAAAGACGTTCAGAGACTTATAGGGAGAGTTGCTGCCTTAAACAGGTTCGTGTCTAGGGCCATAGACAGGTGTCTACCATTCTTTAAAATTCTCAGAAAAGCCTTCGAATGGAGTGAAGAGTGAGATGAGGCTTTCAAGGAGTTAAAGTCATACCTGAGGTCTCCCTTGCTGTTGTCATTGCCGGTGCAGGGTGAATGACTTTATGTGTACCTCACCGTCTCAGAGTCAGCCATCAGTGCAGCCATTGTGAGAGACGAAGATGGGGTACAGAACCCCGTGTATTTTAACAACAAGGCACTCCAGGGGGCAGAGAAAAGATATCCAAGGATGGAGAAGTTGGCCTATGCCTTGATCCATGGATTGAGAAAGATGAAGCCATACTTTGAGTCCCATACAATGGTCATCCTCACCGACTCTCCCCTTAGGCAGGTTTTGCACAAGCCTGAGAAATCAGGGAGGCTAATGGCCTGGGCTATAGAGCTGGGGGAGTTTGACATAGTGTATCAGCCTAGGACGGCCATTAAGGGGCAAGCATTGGCAGATTTCGTCGCTGAGTTTACTTGGGAAGATAACGAAGCCGAGGGTGAGAGCCTCGGGAAGATAAATACTCGACAAGGTGAGCTCACCGATACACTTGCAGATAAGGCTGAGACAAGCACCGCTAGAAGAAAAGTGGCTGAAAATGAAGAGGGAAGATATCTCTTTAGACAGGGGTCACTCAGCGAGGGAAGTTTCTGGGAAGAACATGCCGTGTGGAGTCTCTTCATTGACGGGTCATCTTGCGAAAGCGGGAGTGGAGCTGGATTAATAATATCAGCCCCTGATGGCACAGACATTGAGTACGCCCTAAGGTTCAACTTTAAGGCCTCCAACAACGAGTCCGAATATGAGGCCCTGATAGTAGGACTCTCCTTGGCCAAGTCCCTTAGTGTCAGCCAAATTTTGGTCCATAGTGATTCAAGGCTAGTAATGAATCAGATACTAGGAGCCTATGAGGCTAAGGATGAGCGGATGGCCAAGTACCTTGAGAAGGTGAGATCATTGCTGAAGAGCTTCAGAGAAGTGAAATTAAAGAGGATGCCTAGGCTCGACAATGGCCGTGCTGATGCCCTTGCTAGGTTGGCCTCGGCGACTAGGACAGACATCAGGAGGATAGTCCCAATGTAAATTTTGCTTCAAACAACTATTGAAGAGGCTGAGGGAATACTTGGCACTTGCCTGAATATTGCTAAGGAAGCTTCATGGACGGACCCTCTGATCAGATACATTAAAGAGGGGGAGATGCCAGAAACAAGGCAAGAAAGGAAGATGTTGGGATACAGGGCTGCAAAGTTCACTGTCATTGGGGACACCTTGTACAAAAAGGGAATTTTACTCCCCTTACTTAGGTGTGTGCACCCATCTGAAGTCCCATCCATTTTTCAAGACGTGCATGAAGGATCATGTTCAAGCCATATTGGGGGCAAGTCCTTAGCGAAGAGGGTGATCACCCAAGGGTACTGGTGGCCGACCTTGGGGAAAGATACCGCGGCATATGTAAAAAAGTGTGACAAATGCCAAAGATTTTCCACCATCCCTCACCAACCCCATCAGCCTCTTACTTCCATTACATCCCCATGGCCATTTGCAGTATGGGGGATTGACCTAATAGGACTCTTACCCAGGGCCATCAATAACTATCGGTTCCTCATCGTGGCCATTGACTATTTTTTTAAAATGTGTGGAGGCGGAGCCGATGGTAATGATCACAGAGCAGAAGACCTTCTAGTTTATATGGAAAAACATTATATGCAGATATGGTCTCCCAAACACCCTCATCTCGGATAACGGGACTCAATTCAAGAATACATCTCTACAGAAGTACTATGAAAGGGTGAGTATCAAACAATTCTTCTCTACCCCAGGCCGACCTCAGGCTAATGGGCAAATGGAAGTCACAAACAGGACGATCCTAGACGGGATCAAGAAGAGACTTGAGGAGGCAAAAGGAAGATGGGCTGAAGAATTATATGCCGTGCTGTGGGCCTACAGGACGACAGCGAGGACCTCTACCGGAGAGACCCCATTCATGCTAGCTTATGGCTCGGAAGCCGTCATCCCCATCGATATTGGGTTTCCTACTCATAGGGTCCAAATGTATGACCCCCAAAGAAATACAGAAGAGATGAGACTCGACTTAGAACTGATTGAGGAAAGGAGGGAAGATGCCGAGATAAGGCAGGCCGCCTACCAGCAGAGGACTGAAAGGTTTTACAATCAGAGGGTGAAATAGAGACCAATTGCGGTGGGGGACTTGGTCCTAAAAAAGACTTGGCAGAATCCCAACAAGCTCCATCCTAATTGGCATGGCCCATATAGGGTCATCGATGAAGTCGTCCCTGGGACCTATAGACTACAAAACCTAGAGGGGGAGCCCTTTTCCAACCCCTGGAATGTAGATCATTTGAAGAAATACTATCAGTGGTTTTGTAAAGTCCTATCCAACGACAGTTGTAATAGGTGTTGCTCCGATAGAACACTTGGAAAATTAATGAGAAATATCAGTGTTCTCTCTCATCTTGTGTTTATCAGTTCTAGTACGCATGGAAACATCTTCGGAGAATGAACCTCGGCTATAATGAGGCTCAATGGAAGGGACGGCCCCACCATTTTCCTCAATAAAGATGAGGGAAGACTTTGGTTAAAACCATTTAATTTGGTAATTACAGCCCTCGGCTATAATGAGGGTCAATGGAGGGGACGACCCCACCATTGTCCTCAAGAAAGACGACGGAAGACTTTAAAACCATTAATTTGGTAATTACAACCCTCGGCCTATAATGAGGGTCAATGGTGGGGACGACCCCACCATTGTCCTCAAGAAAGACGAGGGAAGACTTTGTTTAAAACCATTAAATTTGTAATTACAACCCTCGCCTATAATGAGGGTCAATGGAGGGGACGACCCCACCATTGTTTTCAAGAAAGACGAGAGAAGACTTTAAAACCATTAAATTGGTAATTACAACCCTCGGCTATAATGAGGGTCAATGGAGGGGACGACCCCGCCATTGTCCTCAAGAAAGACGAGGGAAGACTTTAAAACCATTAATTTGGTAATTATAACCCTCGGTTATAATGAGGGTCAATGGAGGGGACGACCCCACCATTGTCCTCAAGAAAGACGAGGGAAGACTTTAAAACCATTAAATTGGTAATTACAAGCCTCGGCCATAATGACAGTTGTAATGGGTGTTGCTCCGATAGAACACTTGGAAAATTAATGAGAAATATCAGTGTTCTCTCTCATCTTGTGTTTATCAGATCTAGTACGCATGGAAACATCTTCGGAGAATGAACCTCGGCTATAATGAGGCTCAATGGAAGGGACGGCCCCACCATTTTCCTCAATAAAGATGAGGGAAGACTTTGGTTAAAACCATTTAATTTGGTAATTACAGCCCTCGGCTATAATGAGGGTCAATGGAGGGGACGACCCCACCATTGTCCTCAAGAAAGACGACGGAAGACTTTAAAACCATTAATTTGGTAATTACAACCCTCGGCCTATAATGAGGGTCAATGGTGGGGACGACCCCACCATTGTCCTCAAGAAAGACGAGGGAAGACTTTGTTTAAAACCATTAAATTTGTAATTACAACCCTCGCCTATAATGAGGGTCAATGGAGGGGACGACCCCACCATTGTTTTCAAGAAAGACGAGAGAAGACTTTAAAACCATTAAATTGGTAATTACAACCCTCGGCTATAATGAGGGTCAATGGAGGGGACGACCCCGCCATTGTCCTCAAGAAAGACGAGGGAAGACTTTAAAACCATTAATTTGGTAATTATAACCCTCGGTTATAATGAGGGTCAATGGAGGGGACGACCCCACCATTGTCCTCAAGAAAGACGAGGGAAGACTTTAAAACCATTAAATTGGTAATTACAAGCCTCGGCCATAATGACAGTTGTAATGGGTGTTGCTCCGATAGAACACTTGGAAAATTAATGAGAAATATCAGTGTTCTCTCTCATCTTGTGTTTATCAGATCTAGTACGCATGGAAACATCTTCGGAGAATGAACCTCGGCTATAATGAGGCTCAATGGAAGGGACGGCCCCACCATTTTCCTCAATAAAGATGAGGGAAGACTTTGGTTAAAACCATTTAATTTGGTAATTACAGCCCTCGGCTATAATGAGGGTCAATGGAGGGGACGACCCCACCATTGTCCTCAAGAAAGACGACGGAAGACTTTAAAACCATTAATTTGGTAATTACAACCCTCGGCCTATAATGAGGGTCAATGGTGGGGACGACCCCACCATTGTCCTCAAGAAAGACGAGGGAAGACTTTGTTTAAAACCATTAAATTTGTAATTACAACCCTCGCCTATAATGAGGGTCAATGGAGGGGACGACCCCACCATTGTTTTCAAGAAAGACGAGAGAAGACTTTAAAACCATTAAATTGGTAATTACAACCCTCGGCTATAATGAGGGTCAATGGAGGGGACGACCCCGCCATTGTCCTCAAGAAAGACGAGGGAAGACTTTAAAACCATTAATTTGGTAATTATAACCCTCGGTTATAATGAGGGTCAATGGAGGGGACGACCCCACCATTGTCCTCAAGAAAGACGAGGGAAGACTTTAAAACCATTAATTTGGTTCTTGAAATTAGAATTATTCCTTACTTTAAATTTTGAATATTTGGTATCCTTGGATTTGTTTTGTCCTCTACCATATTTGTTTTGGAATGATTATCACTACGCCCTTCCTTTTTTGCCCGAATGAGAGATTATTTTTTAAAACAAAACTAGAAAATAAGGGATTTAAATGTTTATGTTTTTTTATTATGATTAAGATTCTTCTTAAATCCACTCCAAGTGGAATGAATTTGGGAAATAATCATTCCCACATAGAATTTATCTTGTAAATTTATTTGAGTGGCCTTAAGATTACCACCTATTTATTGGAGTACATGAGTGCGTGCAATGAAAAATTTGTCATTAGACATTTTATAATTAAATATCTTCGGTATATTATTGGTGATCTTATTGATATTTTCAGTGTCTTACAGTGTGGGTTCAAAAAAGTATTCAAGTCCCTCATCAATAATATAAATTTTAAATATGTGAGAAAGAACATAATTTTCTCTTGCTAATAGGAGAAATTTTATCCATCAAAATGATTAAGTCGAACCAAATCTTCATTGATTAATTGGATATATTATGCCACTTTTCCTTCCATTTTTAGAAGATTACTGACTAAAACTATTGGAAACTAATTAAATGAAATTAAAAAATTGAAGACAAGTTACTGTAATTCACATTCTAGGCAAGTTGTCTTTTAGGAAATATTTCTACCATTTTTCTTGAAGATCATGAGTACAATGTTACAATAAAATTTTGTCACTTGTTTGATGCAAAATATGTATGGTTTGAGCAAACCAATAACATTCTAAAATTTAAACCTGATAATACCAAATGATAGAGGATAGAGAGAGGGGAACAAAATAATTTTTGGTGTCCAAGAAAGAGGTTTGAAACTCTTTTTATAAGCATTTTAAGGATTTTTCATGAACAATTACCTCTTACTAGGTGTGCGACTCAATAGCCATTGGATCGTGTCTATTTGAATGCATAGTCCATATTTATTGTATCATTGTAAGTGAATGCACACCTTCTATGAATTGTTACGAGTTGATCCAGTCGTTCAGATCAACCTTCTTGGGTGATAACATCATTTTATCATATCTCCCCACCATCTCATGGATCTTGTTGACTTTAACAAAACTAAATGCTCCTACGTCTAAGTGAAGATGTGTACTTGCGAAGTTCCAAGTGCGTCATCAATGTTCCAAATGCATCCTAAGTCTCCTATTCGAACTTTATCACGTCTCGTGAACGTGCACTGCATATTACGATGGTGATTCTTTTCACCACCTTGAAGTACTGTATCACATCCTCTTTGACTATAAGACATATAATCTATGTTTATCTTTTTTGTTATATACCCTTTCACTTTTGTGTAAAGTTTCTATGTGGGATTTTATAAATTATACCCAGTTCCTTAAGTTCTCTCTATAATAATAACCAAACTAAAAATCTATTTACATAAAATTAGTACCCATTAATATTTTGAAAATATCTAACATAGTTCTTTTGGACCAACCTTTGCCTATATTGTACCTCTATTTGTTAACGTTATTTATATTCTAGGAATATACATGCAAAATGACACGTATAAAAGTTTCCAAATCATTTCTTGAACCAAAACTTTTTATATTCACTGGTGTCACATATAGTAAGATGAAATATATGAATAAGACAGAGAGAGGTACGAGGGTGAGAAAGTTGTAATTAACTTAAGGGAGAGACAATGATGGGGAATTAATTGAAATATTAGTGAGAGAGATGGATTTAAGAGGTTCAACACGTGAAAATTGTAGTGAGATAATGCATTAAGAGGTTGAAAATAAGTAAAGAGGGCATTGAGATAGTGACAAGGGAGACAGAAGAATTGAGGATCTAAAGAGGAAACCATTCTTTAATGAAATGGGATATGGAGAGCCAATATAGAAATAGAGCTAAAAATTAGAGAATAATTAAGGAGAGGCTGTGCAGAGAGAGATGAAAATGAGTGACTGAAATAACATACATGGACAGATGGAGTGGTTGAAACCGAGGAAACAATAAATCCAATGTTCGAGCTTAGGCCATGTCCAATGGTTGGTTTCCATAAAGAGCTTCTATCCTAGTTGGCTGTGTGAGTTTGGAAATGATTATATTCACTTTGCGGTGGTTTTCAACAATATAGAAATGGTTATAAAATCACTTCTCCAACGGTTCTATTTCTTGAGAGTAGTTTTTACTTTAATTTAGGGCCAAAAGAAGACGTGGTTCTTGTTTAGACTTACATGTCAGATCCGCCAACCGCTTTTCCATTTCTACATCTAGAAATTGTGATAGAAAAAATCTATATGACTCAGATGCCATATCATATCCGCTGCATTTTAGAAACTCCCGTTGGCAAACTTTTTACCCATTTTTCTTTTCTAACTTAGAAATTTATCAAGAAAGAAACGATGATTGGAGAAGGCCTTATAATATTACAGTAGATTACAATCTTTTGTGATTCAACAAGCATAAAGTTATGGTGTAGTGTGAGAAAGAAAGTGGGGAGACATTTTTGGAAATTATGGTTTAGTGGAACATGGAAGTTCATTTAGTTAATAAATATAAAGAGTGGGAGTGGGAGTAGGAGTTATATAGAAGAAATATAACTAGAATAGAGAAAGATGGGAAAAGGGGAGAAATTCGGCCAAAGCATAGAGACAAATAAGGTATTCTCCCCATATTCATTCTTATCATCTTCTTTTTTATTTTTATTTTATGAGTGGCAAATGGGAAGGTCGTCTGGATTATGGTTGTGTCACTAATTAATCAGATCTTAATGGATTGGGTCCTAATTTATGCACGAAAATTCTTGGGTTAGTATGGGTCGGGTAAAGTTTTTATTAGATCGGGCACAAGTTAACTAATTTCCTCATTTATTTCATAATAAGTCAAACTCTTACCGTCTCTCTCTCTCGGATTATATTTTCTAAAATTATAATTCATTTTTCTATAGTTTGTCAACCTCTTTCTCTCTTTAAAAATGTTACACTTTATTTTACAGAAAATTAATATTTTGAAAATTCAAACATGCTTATGTCTTTAAACTGTTGCTCTCTGGAGTGTACATAGCTATCCATATATAAAATAATTACTTTATCTTTCTAGAATGTTAATATCTAAAAATTTGTATCCCCTCCTCTCTTTAAAGTATTGTTTATCCAAAATTTTAATAATTTTCTCAAACTAGTTATCAATTTAAGGACATGAAGAGATTATAATTTTAGATAGCGTAACTTTTTTAGAAAGACAAAATGATTTTCTTTTAAGATGGATAAACTAGTTTAGTGAGAAAAAGATCTTAAAAATTTTAAGAAAGGAAAATACTAACATTTAATAGTGAGAAACTTTTTTAGAGAGAGAAAAAGTTAAAATATTAGGGAAAGAAATGTATTACCAATTTACAGACAAATCTTAACATCTTAGAGATAAATGATTAGAGATTGAATCATATAATAATTCCAGATAGTTAATTCACATGATATAAGTTGGGTTAATGGGTAACCCAATGAAAACCCCAATTCAATTCAATGAGAAAACGGGTTTGATTAAATTTACCCAACAAGACCCACATACTTTATATGTTAAACCTAATAAAAATCATTTACTCAATCTATTGGATTGGGTCGTATTTTTAATAGGAGGGTTGGGTTTGCCTTTTTCACCGATAGTTTTCTTTTGAGACAGAGATAGAGGGAGCCAAGACTATTAACCATTAGCAGCACTACTAATTTTCTCTTTACATATAAATCTCATCATAGATGTATATATATATATATATATATATATATATATGCAAATTTTGAACCTTATATGAATAATATATTGTTAATAATCACACGAGATTCACTATTTGTTAAAACTCTAAATGAAAAAATTCCCTTGTTTATCGAGAAACAAGGTTTATTTTGGCTAAATAGTTTCCAACAATTATAATAGAGGATAAGCAACACGAATTATACAATGTCCTTTGGACATTTTTGTTTTGTATGTTCTATTTTGTTAGTGGGATCTTTCTCAACTATAATGGAAACCCAATAAGAAAATTCCTAGTCGAACAATATAATCCCATATGGTAAATTCTACTGCCTTGTGTTTCTTAATAACATCGTTAATTAATCACAAAACCATTAATTGATTAAAATTTAAGAATGAAGTTGATTCCTAATTATAGGATTTTAAATCTTTATTTTTTCACGAATCCAAAATTAATTGATCAAGAACACTTACGTTGATCTATAGCTTTAGTGTTCAATGATGTAAAAATATCCACTTTATCTTGTTAACAATTTCTGGAGAACCCCTTCTCAATCATGATAGGTAATATATTTCTAATTTTTTGATTTATCCCTTTAGACCTATATTTTTAATGCATTTTTTGGTTATTGATTATTGATGTAATTCATCCAATATATACGGAGGGAGAGGACCCAAATTTCCTAGATAAATATGAATTTTACCATCCATCACAATAGATTTTAATTCGAAAAATAACCCGCCACCATTGTTTTTGAAATTATGATGACTAATCGAAAGGAATAATCATTAGTTATGAATTTTTAGGTGGAACACATTAAATTAGACACTAACACTTAATTAGATTTCTACATAATTTTGTAATTAATAAATCAATTAATATATCCAACAATCTCCCACTTGGACCATATGATAATTCCACAATATTATTTGATTCAATGAATATAAGGTGCATGATAAGCTTTAGAATAGTCATCATCAATTCTTTACCTTAAAACACTAATTTGAGTCATGAAGTTCCATATTAATTCATGAGCATGTTTCTTCCATGTACCACACCATTAAATGTCTTGTTTAATTAGATTTCTAATGAGGATTGTCAATAATGGTTCCACAATATCTTTGTAAAAGATTATTTGTTTCACATTTATTCATTCGCATGAATGTACACAATAAAGATAGAAATGTGAAATTCACAACACTTTATTGATATCATAATGCAGTGCCAAACAAATAATCAAAAAGCAATCCACAATACTAACACCTTATTGGTTATACTTAAGACCCATATATTACGGATGCTTCATTAATATATTTATTAACACCCTATTTATGAGTGGATTTGCTATGTTAACATTTGTACCAATGTGTTTAGTTAACACTCATTTTTTTTTCTTATGGAAAGATATTTACATTCACCGTGCATATCTCTTTTAAAATACTTATCATTCTTTGAAAAAAAGCCTGGTGTGACATTATCAAAATAAATTTTCAGGGGCTTAGAAATTGAATCCATAACTTTAATCCCTAAAATAAGTTTCACATCCATATATAATTCATAAACTGTACCCTCAAAGCATGATGAAAATTAGATTTTCATAATATGGAAAACAATACCGTCTTGTTCCTCAATCTTTCATCATAATGGCTAATAAGAAAAAAGACACATACTTCATCAAGAGTAATTTTAGACTAACCGCTCATAAAGTAAAATCCAAGTCATAATGACCAATTATCTTTAAATGTAAAATCATTCTTAAGTGTGAGAATATAATTTTTTTAAGTATCTCAATACTTTATACATCATACATTTAAAACAATATAAATATTTCAATTTTGTACTTTTTGTAGGAACAAATTTCTAATCGAGTCAATTTGTTTGTAATTAGCTTAATTTCGGACAAAATAATTTGAGTCTAGGCTTGTTTTAATTTAAGTTTAATTGAAGCCTACAACAGTTCAAGATTGAAGAATTTGCAATTGAAAGCTTTGAATAAGAAATCAAGTCAAGTTGCATTATTTGTTCTTGATCACACGGGTATGAATACTTAAAAGAATTGATGTGATTTAGAATTTTGATTAAATGATGGATGAGTTTAATGTTAAAAATTAATAATTAAATATTTGCAAAAACGTATTTTAAATATTTTTGAGTCAAATTAATTATTGAAAATTCGAGGAATTTATTTAAAAATAAAATCAGCTTTTACTACCGCTCGAATGGCAGCGTATCTCGTTCTAACGACATGGCACATTGCTCGAACGAGTTGTCGCCTCGATTTTCGTGTTTTATTTTTGTTTGACTCTTGTTTGCTCATAAATAAATACCACACTACATAGACGTTTTTTAGAACACACATAACAGTTTCGAAATTCCCATAGTGTTCTTTATCATCCGGAGTTTATTCAAGATCAAATTACTCAGATCTATAAGTTTGTGATCTTGAACGTGTTTACCGAAAGAAAGTTCATTCATTGATTACATTGACTGAGGTAGTTGGGGGTGCTTGCGGGTATGCCTTGTTGAAGTCGAGAGTTGTGGTTCTTGAGGGTTCTTGTGGGAGTCCTTTTGCTGAGTTAGATTGCGTGTCTATATGGATTTGTTGCGGTAGATTCATTACAGATTTTTCAATATTTTAAGTTGTGATTTACTGCTCCTAGTGAAATAAAAAGGTTTTACCACAAAGGTTTTTTTTTCCTGAAATTGTTTCTTTTACTGCATGCTTTAATTATTTATTGGATTGAATCACTTAGATCCATGTTTAGGGTTTAAGAAGTTAAAATTGGACTTAACTAAAAATTAAAATAGTTGTTTTCACCTAAAGCACACACTAAAGGGCCTTCTCAAATTGGTATTGGAGCCTATTGCACTATTTTATTGTGTTTGAGATCTCGTGACTTTAGGTATTTCTTTCGGTAATTTTGATGATTTTAGAACTCACGTGTTTGAAACTTCTAATTGGAAATCTCGCATGAAGTCGGCTCTTAAATTTTTATTAAAAAGGATAATTGTGAGAAGTGTCTTTGCTGCGAGAGGTTTGGTCATAAATTAGATGAGTGGCACACTAAACTTAGGGAGAATTTTAATAAACCATTAAATCATCATTCTACCCTTAGTGAGAGTGACCCTGAAGAAGAAATTTTTTATGCTAGTAAGAGAGACCATCCCACCCTTCTGGCTAATCATGTAAGTGACAGAGGCATACTTTTGCATGATTCTTTCGCAGTCATAGGTTGTGATACCCTAAAACATGAGGGTGAGGTGAGTGAGGATAAGAGAGACTTGCAAACTGCTTTTAATGAGTTATATGAAGAAACCTTGAAAGTAAAAAAGGCAAATTTGAAGTTAGAAGTGAAATTCAAAGAACGGGTCATTGAAAATAATAATTCCAATACTTTAATTGATGACCTTAGGGCGCGTGACAAGAAAATTTGAGATAAGCTAGAACATGTCGAGGGTGAGAGAGATAGTCTTCGAGGGTTGACGGAGGCTATGAAAAAGGAACTAGTTGAGTTTGAGGATTCTAGGCGTTTACTTGAGCTGAGGATAGGTGAGCTTGAGGAGAGATTGAGAGATTCAAGTAAGGTTAAATTTGATCTGGAAGCTAGGTCCGAAAAGTTAGACAAAATCTTAGGAACCGTCCAAATCAATGATAATAGGTGCGGTATTGGCTTCGATAAACATGTTGCACCTTTTCCCAAAGCCAAAACCATGCAAGAAAGAAAGCCACCTAGGATCGTTAGGAGAGAGCCACCTAGGAACGTTAGAAAAAGTTGTCCCATAACAAACACTCCCCGCCGTATCTACACTTGCACTCATTGCGGTAGGAGACGTCATCTTAGACGGTTTTGCTACAATCTTAAAAATGCTCCAAGAAAGTCTAAGAATAAGGCATTTTCGATTCCCAAAAACCCCACTCGTCGTTTCACACCCACTTGGGTTAGGAAATCCGATTTAGAGGTGTTAGGTATTAAACTTGGTGACACGTGTATCATTGCCCGTGGTTCTCTCTATGTTTCATCTTTCGATTGAGCATGTTCGTCGGTTTGTCATTCAATAGTATTTTGCATCATGATTTATTGTTTACTAGTGTGATGGCTTATATTTCGTTGTATTTTTCTTGAGTCTTATTAAAAATACAAAAAGATTTTATTTTGGGTTAAAAATATGTTTTTAAAAAACTCAAAAAGATTTTTGTTTTCTTTATGTGTCGTGAGTTTACGTGTTTGATGTGGCATATTGGTGTGCTTGGACCCCTTCCTTTCATTATCCATGTGGCTAGGACATTTGGTCATAATTATTGATGCTTAGAATGATCTTAACCATTGTTTTAATGGGGTTGTTTCGAAGTTGATATGCATTTTGATTCGACTTTGTATACATTCCATGTTAGCACACATGCACGAGTTTATATGAATGTTTGACATCTCTTGCATATTTGAGTTTGGTGAGACATTCTTATCTCAATTTCGTCATCTATGCATAAGTAGACATAAGGAGGAGGTGTACATGTAAGAACCGTTTTCCATAAGGATTGCTATTTAAAATGATGAGTGTTCACGGGAAAGGGCCGCGAGAGTGAAAAATTGATTCGTCGTGAAAGCCACCGTTTAAAAGAGCCTTAAAAAAATTAATAGGCAATAAAAAGAATCATATGCCAAAAAATGGGTCAATTAGCTTATGTTCATTCCAAAAATAATAATATGTTATATTTGAGGGTGTTCGGACGGACAATTAAACGGGTTTGCACCACGAATTCCGACGTTGAAAAAAAGTATCATGACGCTATTGTTTATAGAATCGTAAATATTCCGAATTTGTGTGCATGTTTGATTGTTTAGTTCATTTAGCTCACACTTTAATTGTCACATATGGCTAAAATAAAGTTTGATGACATTTCTCTATCAATTAGAACTACTTGAATGTTTCGACGTGTTAATATTGTGACTCATTTGTTGTAGTTCACGTCCATACATTCCATAACCATGTTCAAGCACGTCTGTTCTATGTTAGCGTGTAACTCGCATCGTTTTTTTGTCTGTTTTAGGTTTGTTTTGCCTTTCCAGTAAGTTTTTTATGAAAACAATTTCACTGGGCAAAACCTTATCATATTTTGAGTCTTTTATGAAAGTTTTGTTATGTCGCTCAAGTGAAACCCTTATATCGTTCTAGTGAGAACCATTATCGCGCGATATTGTCGTTCAAACAACATTGCTCTTCGTTCGAGTGACTGCTGTTATGTTCAAGTGACATTAGGGTTTCTTGGTTTTATCGCTCAGTCAATGACTTTAATTCTTATATCTCTCTCTCTCTCTCTGTTAGAATGTTCAACCTGTGCATTTTTTCAAAAACCCTCCATACTCAAAGCCTTTGTTTTTGCCATCTCACTTCGTGGTCTGATTTAACTTCCATTTTCTGGCTCGTGTTCTCGCTGTTCTGCTCTATACATGAGGTTATTTGGAGTTTGGAAATTTTTTTTGGGGGTTTTGATATTTGCACATTTTTTGATTTGGAGCTCTGGTGCCAGTCATTGTCACACTTCTCATCGTCATTTCATCACAGAGTTTGAGTTTCTCTATGCGAGGTATTATTTTTTCTTCCTTTACCTTGGTTGTTTATTGTTTGTTGGATTTCTGATTCCAAGATTGTGAATGAAGAGAATATACTCATTTTACTCCATTTTTCTATTGTATATTATATTATTCATGTTCATTTCTGATTTTGGATCACAAATCTCGTTTGAAGCTACGGTCTGTTTGAATTTTTTTGAACAATAAAACACATAGCACCAATAATTTACTATTGGTATTTTTTTATAAAAATTAAATCAGGTGTGTAGGAGTTTTATGTTGTTTTATCCTAAAAAAATTCATGATTTGGGCTTCCTCTAGAGTTTATGTGCCATCCCCCCCCCCCCCCCCCCCCCGTGTGTATTCCAAATTTATCCAAGAAATTTGTTTTAAAAATCTTTCTCATATATCTATTTCTTTGGATTTTTTTGGGGATACTCACTCGTTGTGGCATTTTGCTGGATTATATTAGGTGCATATATATTTTTTATCAGACTGGATTGTGTTGTTGTTGTGGCTGGTTTATGCAGTGGTTCGACTGGATTTTTGTACGAAGATAGGTTCTTAGTCATCTAGGGTTTAAGCATCTATTACACCACCTTTTCTTACACTATACGGTATTTCTGTTGATAGCTATGCCTCCTAGACGCCGAGGTTCCCCGTTTGGCCATCTAGATGAGTTACCTACGTCCCCTCGCACCCAGCGAGCTCGGACTCACCGCACTCCATACTCTACTGTGAGATGGGCGACCACTGTCGAGTATGAGCACTACTGTATGCTTGGACTTTATATTCGCGCAATTGTTAGGGACTGAGTTTTTATGGTTTTTGCGTTCGTCGAGTTATCCATTCCTCGATCGATGGCAGGTAGGGGCTGGGATCCCTTATTTTAGGCTTATGGGGTAGTCTATCCTAACATTGTTAGAGAGTTCTTTTTTCGTGCGACTCCCACTCCTGCAGGGCTTCAGTTTGTTGTTCGTGGCGTTCCCCTTATCGTCACAACTGATATGATAGCCTCGATGCTACAGACTCCACGCGTCCCTGACGCTGCTGTTCCTCATATGGGTGATGGTACTCCATTGGTTGAGGAGATTCTCCACCACTGTTTTTGGGAGATTCCTGTAGCTGGCGTTACCGTGCATCATCGTCATCTTTATCCAGGCTTTCGCATTCTTAATAGATTTGTGTCATCATCAGTCTATCCTAGGGTTAATCATATATAGATTTGGTTTGATATTGTTTATTTTTTGTACGATATATCTCGAGGACGGGACATCGATTTTCCCTCTATCATGTTCAATGTGATGTAATCGGTTATCATTCTCGGTCCCACCCCTGTCCTCACTACTCTCCCCCATGGGATCCTTATTTCTAGGATTTGCACATCTGCTGGAGTTCCTGTCTTAGAGGATAACTTGAGTCTCTTTGAGCCTAACTCTCATTGATGGCATCACTCTTACTCGTTCCGAGAGTCATCTGAGTGCCGAGGCGAGAGCTAACCTCCACCCTCAGACGGATCTACTTCAGGAGCTGGATGTTCTTCCCAGCCAGTAGTTCCCACTAGTCCCAGTCCTGATGTTTCTCAGCCTAGTCCTTCCACATCTGCACTGTGACGCCCTTTCGAACAAGAATTTTATTCTTTATAGGCACATATCGCTTCTCAGGCCAGGATGTTATATGTTGTGATTGCTAGATTTGATGTTGAGGATGAGGCCCGTGATCGTAGCGAGTTACAAAAGTCAGCATTTTTTTACGAGATGCGACGTAGAGAGCAGATCAGAGGAGCTGGTTCTTCTGGTTTAGGACGTATTGCAGCTACCTATTCTGATGATGATGATACATATGTTTATTTGTTTATTGAGACATTGTATTTGAGACTATTTATGTATGATGTATTTATTCTCTCTATGATATGATGTACTCTCTCACTGATAGACACTTTATATCCACATTTTTATGTATTTATGGCATGGATGTATAGTTTTATTGATTATGCAGTCGTATTGATTCTACTTACTATCCATTTAGTGTTATCTTTTACTATCCTTGTCATACTAATGCTTAAATTTATTTGTCTAGTCATGCTATTACTATCCATTTATTCTTTCTAGATTTGGTTTGTCTGCCCCACATTTTGTCCATTCCAGGCAAAAAGAGGGAAAGATATGTGATGCAGGGGGAGTTTATCGTTTATTTATTTATGCTTTATTGATATATATTTCCATTCCTCCATACTTCACTTGGGTATATGTTTATGTCTCGTGTGTGTAGGTATATTTTTAGATTTTTCAAAGATTCAGATATTTATTTCTACATCACATTCAGAGACAAATGCCAGTTCTACAGTTTTTGTTCATATCCTGTATTTTTATCATTTCGGGTTTATGGGATACGGCATATGTTTACGGCTTATAGTATTTTTTATTAGTTTGTCCCGGAATAGCCAAAGGGGAAGATTTGTAGGAGCAAATTTCTAATCGAGTCAATTTGTTTGTAATTGGCTTAATTCTAGACAAAATAATTTGAGTCTAGGCTAGTTTTAATTTAAGTTTAATTGATGCCTACGACAGTTCAAGATTGAAGAATTTGCAATTGAAAGCTTTAAAGAAGAAATCAAGTCAAGTTGCATTATTTGTCCTTGATCACACGGGTATGAATACTTAAAAGAATTGATTTGATTTATAATTTTGATTAAATGATGGAAGAGTTTAATGTTTAAAAATTGGGAATTAAATATTTGCGAAAACATATTTTAAATATTTTCGAGTCAAATTAATTATTGAAAATTCGAGGAATTTATTTAAAAAGAAAATCAATTTTTACTATCGCTCGAATGACAGCGTGTCTCGTTCTAATGACATGAACATGTCACTGGAATGACATGGCAAGTCGCTCGAAAGAGCTGCCGCATCGATTTTTGTGTTTTATTTTTGTTGGAATCTTGTTTGCTCAGAAATAAATACCACACTGTATAGAAGTTTTTTAGAACGCACAGAACAATTTCGAAATTCCCATAGTGTTCTTTATCATCCGAAGTTTATTCAAGATCAAATTACTCTGTTCCATAAGTATGTGATCTTGAACGTATTTACCGGAAGAAAATTCATTCATTGATACATTGATTGAGGTCGTTGGTGATGCTTGCGGGTATGCCTTGCAGTCAAGGGCTACAGTTCTCGAGGGTTCTTACGGGAGTCCTTCGCTGAGTTAGATTGCATGTCTATGTGGATTTGATGCAGTAGATTCGTTGTAGATTTTGCTATGTTATAAGTTACGATTTACTACTCATAGTGAAATAAAAAGGTTTTACCCGAAAGGGTATTTTTCCTGAAATTGTTTCTTTTACCACATGCTTTAATTATTTAATGCATTGAATCACTTAGATGCATGTTTAGGGTTTGAGGAGTTAAAATTAGATTTAGCTAAAAATTGAAGTAGTTATTTTTACCTAAAGCACACACTAAAGGGCCTTCTCACTTTGTAATCCCTTCTTGTACATAGAGATTTAAAATATATTTTTGATGCAAAAAACTGGACCGAATCCCATTTTTATGATCACAGATAAATAGATAAAAGCAATCCAATCAAGCACATGAAAGACAAAGATTTTTAAAGTGGTTCGGCTATAAGAAAGAAGACTACGTTCACTGTTATTTTATTCCCAGGGGTTTACAATAGCACAATGTGGTAGGGAGAGGGAGAAAAAGGGTGTATCTTGTGTATGGTCTTTCATCGTTGTCGGATCTCTCCCTTTTGGCTAAGGGGATACATGTATTTATAGTGATGGGAGATAAAGAGATTCATTGTATGTAGACATTTATACATTATGTCTACAATCAACGAATCTAATTGTTGAATTGCTTGGTATGCTATGTGTTATCATCTACAGTATAAATGTACATTAATGCTCATTAAATGCATAGTTATCCTTTGATCTTCCTGGTTGGTATGCCGATCAACTCTCCTCGGGTGCCGACTAACTCTCCTCGGGTGCCGACTAATTCTCCTCGGGTACTGACCAACTCTCCTCGGGTGCCGACTAACACTCCTCGGGTGCCGACCAACTCTCCTCGGATGTCGAATATTGCCACGTAGGATGACATGTGTCCTTTTCTGATTGGTCCTCGTAGATGGAGAATTTTTGCGTTAACAGAAGCCCCTAATGCTCCATACTTGATGGTTTACTTGAAAGGATGGAGTATTTATTCTGCAGTGTTGCTCGGTCCTCGTGAAATTCTTGATCTACCTTCTTGATTTGTTCAACATAAAGTGCATTATCTCCTGGACGACATATGATGCAGGCTTATCGATGGTTGCTAATCTTTCTTTAGAGGAACTTCGTGTGCTATGTATCACCCCTGGGAATTTGGATGCAACCATGCCATATTATGCAGCTTGTAGCTTGTCATAATCTTCAAGTATGTTGATTGGTTCGCTAGCCGACCAACTGCCTCCTGTGCCAAGCCACTGAGTGCTAACTTCACGTGCTTGATTCTTCTGATTTATGATCCTCTGAATACTTTGTCGAGTAACATACTAGCTTTTGAACCCAACTCTTCAATCTGATTAGTACCAAGCTAGTGGTGGACTTCGAAACATTTTCATACAACTTCTTCTTCAATATTGGTCGGGATAGTAGTAGTAAAGATCTCAGTGCTGTAGATGCTAAATTTGACTTCTGAACTTCAATAGTATGTGCATAATAACTCCTGAATATGCCTCCTGAACTTCTGAATGCACCTCCTGAACTTCTAAATACGCCTCCGTGTGAGTTTGTGAAGTTGAATTTGGTGATCGACTGCATGATGTTATAAGAATGTGCCACCAAATGAACAAATATATCTGTAATAGAAGCCCCCAAATGAACAAATACTTTATCGAGCACCTCCTAGATCGACCATCCATGATGAATATGAGGATGCTAAAAGATCTAAACTTCATAAATTCTCCTCTTGCTTTAAATGATCCACCTGCTGGCGAGGAACCTGTTTCAAAAGCAGAGGGGAAGAAACCAATAGAATGGGAATATTGATGTAATAAATTTGTATTTCTTTCCTGATGTATTTTGTTTTTGATTTTAATGAAAGACTTTCATTTTTGTTCGCAATCTTAATTGATATTGTCTTGTAAAATACTTTACATCTGTGCATATGTATCTGTTAAAAAGATAACAATATTGTGTTGTTTGTCGATCAACTTATTGTCGACTAGTTTGAATTTGTGGTAACCATTTGATAAAAAATGATGTTTTGTTTGTCGACCAACTTAGTAAAAAAGTTACGAGTATCAAAAATGTTGCTCGATCACTTTCTCGTTTTCATAAAATGTTTCTGACCAACCAAGGTCGGTAAATTTTCCTTTTCGACCAACTACAGTTAGTGGGTTTTTATCCCGACCAGCCATAGTTAGTGGATTTTTCCTCTACGAGCAACTTTGGCGCTTTCTGGAATAATCTTACCTCCCGACCAACATAAGTTGTCATTTCCGAGAATATAGTTACCTCCCGACCAACATAAGTTCGCATTTTCGAGAATATATGTATTTCCTAACCAACATAAGTTGGCATTTTTAGGAATATTTTGTTTCCTAACCAAACAGGTTGGCATTTTTAGGAATATTTTGTTTCCTAACCAAACAGGTTTGTATTTTTAGGAATATTTTGTTTCCTAACCAAACAGGTTGGCATTTTTAGGAATATTTTGTTTCCTAGCCAAACAGGTTGGCATTTTTAGGAATATTTTGTTTCCTAGCCAAACAGGTTGGCATTTTTAGGAATATTTTGTTTCCTAACCAACCGAGGTTGGCATTTTTAGGAATATTTTTGCTGAGTAGTCTGAGCTTTGACGAGTTTTGCCGAGTAGTGTGTAGCACTAGTATTCCCCGAAAATTTTTCAATAAAAGGAGCAGGTATAACAGCTTCACATCCAAACGCCAGCATATATTGTGATTCTCCAGTTGCTACTCGGGGAGTACTTCGGTAAGCCCAGAGTACTGATTGTAGCTCGTTGATCCAATTCGATTTTGCATCATCCAGTCTTTTCTTCAAGCCATTTAGCAGCGTTCTATTTGTCACTTCAGTTTGTCCATTGCTTTGAGGATGTCCTGATGCCGAGTGGATCTTTAAGATATTGGACTGATGGCAATAGGCAACGAACTCCTCGTTGTCAAATTGTGTTCCATGGTCTGTGATGAAGGCATGAGGAAGACCATATAGACAAATGATGTTCTTCCAAACAAATTGGTACACCTTCTCGTACGTCATATCAATGAGTGGCTCAGCTTCCACCCACTTAGTAAAATAATCCACTGCGATGACGAGGTATTTGAACCTTCCTCGGGTCGTTGGCAGTGGCCCCACCAAATCAATTCCCCATATGGCAAGTGGCCAAGGGGAAGTTATGGGTGTCAACAATGCTTGTGGTGTTCTTCGGATGGAGGAAAAGCGCTGGCACTTGTCACATTTCTTGGCATAGGTTATACAATCAGCTCTCATCGTTAGCCAGTAGTATCCCTGCGTCATCATGCTTTGCAAAAGCGTCCGACCTGCTACATGGGCTCCACAAGACCCTTCATGGACCTCTTCAATCAAATCTTTCACCTCGGTGGGATGCACACATCTTTGCAAACCTGCCATAATTCCTCGTCTATATAGAATACCGTTAATTAATACATACCGAGCAACTTTAAACTTCAATTTTTTGGCTGCGAGCTTGTCAATTGGTAATTCTCCCTCCTCAATATATACCCTGATGGGATCCATCCAAGATGGTTCTAAATCAAGGGTAATAAAATTCATCGTCAGATCTTCATCTATACTTCGACCAACTAAAACTTCAATTGGGATTGTTCTTCGTAGCTCGGTACGAGTAGCTGATGCTAATCGAGCTAAGGCGTCTACTTTCGCATTCTCCATTCTTGGTATTCTGACCAGCTGAATAGCAACAAATTCTGATACCAACTCCATCACCTTTGCATGATACCTAATCATTGATTCTCCTTTGGCTGCATATATTCCCAACATTTGATTTACGATAAATTGAGAATCACTGAAGACAATAACCCGTTGCGCCTCCATAATTTTTGCCAAATTAAGACCTACAATCATGGCCTCATACTCAACCTCATTATTGGAAGCTTTGAATTGGAATCGTAGGGCGTATTCCATGTCGACCTCGTCCGGGCTGTTCAAAATGATCCCTGCCCCACAGCCTGTTGTGCAAGATGAGCCATCTACATATAGCCTCCATATAGGTAACTCGTCTTCAAATTTCTGATCTGACAGAGTTCCTAGGTGAAATATTTGTTGCTTCCTTTCATCCTCCCCTGATATTTCTTACTCCTCGTCGATCATCTTTTCTTGCCCTTTTACCAACCGGAGTTGGTCTGAGCTCGAAATTGATGATCCTGTAACATCTACTCGCCCTTTTACCAACTGGAGTTGGTCTGAGCTTTTATCTGTTGATTCTGTAACATCCACAGGTTGATCAACGAGTAACTTTTTCTCCTCGGGGGTATCAGGATAGGTGAACTCTGCTATAAAATCTGCTACAGCCTGCCCTTTCAGAGATGATCTGGGTTCATAAACTATATCATATTCACCGAGCTCTATTGCCCAATACATCAATCTCCCTGATTTTTCTGGTTTATGAAGGGCTTGCCTCAATGGCATATCAGTATATACTACTATGGTATGAGCCTGGAAGTATGGCCTCATTCTCCTACTTGCCTCAATCAACGCCAGTGCCAATTTTTCCAGCCTCGGATATCTGATTTCTGCTCCTCGGAAGGCCTTACTCGTGTAATAAATTGGTTTTTGCACTCCATTCTCCACTCTGATCAACGCCGAGCTAACTGCATTCTCCGATACTGCTAGATACAAGTACAATTTTTTCCCATCATCGGCCTGAACAACAGTGGAGGTGCTCCCAGGTATTTCTTCAAGTCTTGAAAGGCCTTCTCACATTCATCATTCCACTCAGAAGTCTTTTGAAGTGTTGTGAAGAATGGGAGACATCTATCAGTTGCTCGCGATACAAATCTGTTGAGTGCTGCTACTCGTCCTGTGAGACTCTGTACTTCTTTCTTCGTCGTTGGAGATAGCAGCCCTAATAGGGCTTTGATCTTTTCAGGATTTGCTTCAATGCCTCGTTGTTGCTGTGTTGTGTGCAGTCTAGCTGCGTTGTTTTTGTTTGGTATTGACCTTTTAAGGTCTTTATATGTTGTTGATGAGCATCCAAGAATTGTACTGGGCAGATAATTTTTCCTGAGCACCTGTTGAGGCTGAATCATATAAAAATTACGATTAGAATAATTATTCAGCCGACCAATATATAGTGTGCATTGGCTTGAATATTGGACAATTTAAATTTCCAGATAATAATATGAGAGATAACAATCAAAATATCTCGTGTTCTCATAAAAATATGATGTACATAAACGTGTCTCCATAAAAATATTTAACGGACTTGTGATTATGAAATTTTCGTTTATTCATATTTGAAATAAAAACCGATCCACTAATTTAATAAAATCGTGATTTGCAATATTTTACAGATTTGATAAATGAAAAATTGGACAACTAATTTATGTTTATAATCATAAAAAGCATGATTGAATCAAAATATGTATGTATGTATGTATAACATATAATTGATTATTCATATATTGATAAATTTGATCGTATCAATACAATTACATAATATGATTATTTGTGCAGAGAACATAGTTTTCTTGAAGAGAGAGAAAATGGGTCTGATTCAATTCATGTTAATATCGTAATGGAAAATACATAATCGTTCTTAATGCTTATCCATATCCTAACATATTTGTTCAGAAAATCTTCAAGTGGATCCATAGATGCAAGGATTTGTATAATATTTATGAGTCTAAAATTCACCAGATCCCCAAATTGAAATCGATCACACAGTTAGTGCATATAAAAATTATGACTAAATTAAAAGATTTCCAAATGAATCAAATTTGTATATACTCATATAAAAGAGATTTATGAATATAGAGAAATTATTTTATCTCCTTAAAGAAGAAATAATATAATATGTACACAAATTTCTCAAACTTTGTGATTATGAAATGTACATTTTTCCAGATTTGTAAAATTAGATTCAACAATTTGTGAATATAAAATCATGATTGAATTAAAAGATGTATGCACAATATATAATTGATTTGATCTCTAAGTTTATGGATATAAACATATGAGAATCATGATTTGAATAAAAATATAATGGGAATTTGAATAGTCATCAAAGATCTTTCACAAATTATTTCAAAATCAACAAAGAAAATTATCAAATCTTATCATCGTCGTATATATTGGTATATTTAATCATTTAAAATATTTATTCCATGATATAAAATTGAAACTTGAGAATCAAGCAAAAAGTTATGATTTATGAAATCCACTATTTTTCAGATTTCTAAATAAGAATTAATCTAACAGTTATGATTTTAAAATCATGATATGCAATATTTTTCAAATAAAAATTAGACAATTAATTTATGTATATAAACATAAAAATCATGATTGAATCAACAGATGTATGTATAATATGTAATTTATTATACATATAGAAAATACAAACTTAGCTTTTGATGGAGAACAATGCTTGTAACACGTTCCCACAGACGGCGCCAATTTGTTGATGCAAAAAACTGGACCGAATCCCATTTTTATGATCACAGATAAATAGATAAAAGCAATCCAATAAAGCACATGAAAGACAAAGATTTTTAAAGTGGTTCGGCTATAAGAAAGAAGCCTACGTCCACTGTTATTTTATTCTCAAGGGTTTACAATAGCACAATGTGGTAGAGAGAGGGAGAAAAAGGGTGTATCTTGTGTATGGTCTTTCATCGTTGTCGGATCTCTCCCTTTTGGCTAAGGGGATACATGTATTTATAGTGATGGGAGATAAAGAGATTCATTGTATGTAGACATTTATACATTATGTCTACATTCAACGAATCTAATTATTGAATTGCTTGGTATGCTATGTGTTGTCATCTACTGTATAAATGTACATTAATGCTCATTAAATGCATAGTTATCCTTTGATCTTCCTGGTTGGTATGCCGATCAACTCTCCTCGGGTGAAGACTAACTCTCCTCGGCTGCCGACTAATTCTCCTCGGGTACTGACCAACTCTCCTCGGGTGCCGACTAACACTCCTCGGGTGCCGACCAACTCTCCTCGGATGTCGAATATTGCCACGTAGGATGACATGTGTCCTTTTCTGATTGGTCCTCGTAGATGGAGAATTTTTGCGTTAATAGAAGCCCCTAATGCTCCATGCTTGATGGTTTACTTGAAAGGATGGAGTATTTATTCTGCAGTGTTGCTCGGTCCTCGTGAAATTCTTGATCTACCTTCTTGATTTGTTCAACATAAAGTGCATTATCTCCTGGACGACATATGATGCAGGCTTATCGATGGTTGCTAATCTTTCTTTAGAGGAACTCCGTGTGCTATGTATCACCCCTGGGAATTTGGATGCAACCATGCCATAGTATGCAGCTTGTAGCTTGTCATAATCTTCAAGTATGTTGATTGGTTCGCTAGCCGACCAACTGCCTCCTGTGCCAAGCCACTGAGTGCTAACTTCACGTGCTTGATTCTTCTGATTTATGATCCTCTGAATACTTTGTCGAGTAACATACTAGATTTTGAACCCAACTCTTCAATCTGATTAGTACCAAGCTAGCGGTGGACTTCGAAACATTTTCATACAACTTCTTCTTCAATATTGGTCGGGATAGTAGTAGTAAAGATCTCAGTGCTGTAGATGCTAAATTTGACTTCTGAACTTCAATAGTATGTGCATAATAACTCCTGAATATGCCTCCTGAACTTCTGAATGCACCTCCTGAACTTCTGAATACGCCTCCGTGTGAGTTTGTGAAGTTGAATTTGGTGCTCGACTGCATGATGTTATAAGAATGTGCCACCAAATGAACAAATATATCTGTAATAGAAGCCCCCAAATGAACAAATACTTTATCGAGCACCTCCTAGATCGACAATCCATGATGAATATTAGGATGCTCAAAGATCTAAACTTCATAAATTCTCCTATTGCTTTAAATGATCCACCTACTGGCGAGGAACCTGTTTCAAAAGCAGAGGGGAAGAAACCAATAGAATGGGAATATTGATGTAATAAATTTGTATTTCATTCCTGATGTATTTTGTTTTTGATTTTAATGAAAGACTTTCATTTTTAAATGCTTGGATCTTCTAATATAGTATCCTCCCAAAGATAAGTAGGTGTGTGGGAACCTTTGAAGAAGAAAACTCTTGTTTTTGAGTGAGATGTGGTCCTTTCTCTCTAGGCCTCTTCACAAAAACACAAATAGTATTCCTTAAACCCTAATAATGAATAATGCAGCTTAAAACCCTAACTTGAACTAATATAGACTAGTATAAATTTTGGGATTAGGCCAAACTGGATTTTTTAAGAGTGTGGGTGTAACTACTTGGGTATGTGGACTATATTAGGGACCTAAGAAAAATAATTAAATTGGCTTCTAAATAAATACTCGGAATTTCCAAGTTGCAAATCCCGTAATCTATTATCTTTCTTTATTTAATCATAAATATCTTCCCTAAATAATTATGACTCCGGTTTAATTTAATTATTTCAAGAATGACTTAGGTATCGTGAGGTCTTATTTATACAGATCATTATGGTACATGATGTGATTCAACATATTAAGATTATGATACCCACTTGGTCAAATCAATTTTCCACTGATTGACTTTAACCAACATCTAATCAATTCTTTGATTATCAGACTTAACTTATTTTGCTACTCCGTCGGAGCATAAATTAATCCATTGATCAAATGTAACAGGTGGAAATAAATATTATAAGTTTATAAAGGGGGTATCACAATCCAACTTATCCTCGAAATGTGTTCCTACGAATTATGATCTCAGACCAACTCACACAATTGTTACATAATATGTTTGGTTTAATTGCCCCAATATAAAATCAGATCACATGCATAGCAATCAAAGTAACATTTGTGCAAGAATTCTAACCCCCCTAATTCTCGGGATTAAGAATCTATGTACCCTTTGCAAATAGTGCGAGAATACCTAAGTCTGATAAAGACAATCCTTAGATTTAAATCTCATGGGAGTTCCTGTTCAATACATTCCTAAATGTACCAATCACAATCCTATTTCAAACTATCACACATATTATCAAACAGTAAGACATGTTCCACTAATTTGAGATAAACCACTAGGATTGTATCACAATCATTTCGACAGGATGTCAATGCCCTATCTAGGTTGTGAATTATTCAATAATGCTAGAATTGGAATTCGAATATCCTGTGATCAAGCCGAGTCCAACTCACCAAAATTCCTACTTAGCACGATTGGCGGATATATATATATATATATATATATATATATATATATATAAGAATTATCACAAATATGATTCTCATTTCAAAATGAATAATTCAATCCGTAATTAATTAAAATAAAATGTCATTACATTGTTTTAAGAATAAAACTCGAAAAATCTCCCACTTTTTCTTAAATCCATATGGACATGTACTTGACACATATCCCTCTACATGACTCTCAAAGGTCTTACCTAGTAAGCTCTCTATAAAAGGATCTTCCAGAATGTATAGATATGTAATGTTGGTCACGATGACATCGACCCTTAGCATAATCTCCTGAATCAAGTGATGCTTGCACTTAATAACCCTCTTATGAGTTCTTAGTAATTTTAAATTTTCAATTATCACATTAAAGTTTAATAGCTAACTGTATAGAAATAACGACACCCAAGTCACTCAGGAAGTTTCAGAGTCAAACAACTTCATTTGTTGCCTCTGAACCGATAACATATTCACTTTCCATAGTCGAATCATCAATAAATGATTGATTGATACTACACCAACTTATAGATCCACCTCTTAGGGTAAACACATATCACGAGCTCGATCTCCTAGAATCCCTATCTAATTGAAAGTCTGAGTCTGTGTGCTTAAGGAGTACAAAACTATGTGCTGAGTAAACGAATTCATAATCTCTAGTCCTTTTCATACACTTGAGAATGTGATTAACATCATTCTATTTCTCCTCACATGGGTTAGATTAAAATCTACATACCATGCCAATGACAAAGCATAAATGCAGTCTTCTATACGCTATAGCATACACGAGGTTGCCTACTACCGAAGCATAACGTATGTTCTTCATCCTTTCAATATGATTAGGTGTCTAGGGACACTGACCCTTAGATAAATAGATTGCATGCCTGAAATGAAGAAATCCTTATTTGGAATCATAAATGTTAAAACTTCTGCCCACATTCTCGATATAAGTGGCTTGGGATAAGCCCAACATCTTATTTTGTTATCACATAAAAGCTTAATCCCAAGGATGTGACCGGCTTTTCCTAAGTACTTCATATCAAACTGACTAGACAACCACACTCTTATACTAGACAATATACCCACACCGTTCCCGATTAGGAGAATATCATCCATGTAAAGTACTAGAAATACCACCACACTTTCTCCATGCTTCTTATACACAAAAGTTTCATCCAAATCTTTTTTAAAACCAAAACATTTGATTGCCTAATCAAATTGGATGTTAGAATTTCTTTATGCTGTCTTAAGTCCATAAATAAATCTTTTAAACTTGCACACCTTGCTTTCATGGCCCTTAACTACGAATCCCATAGGTTGCATAGTATAGATGCACTCGTTAAGATTATCATTTAAGAGTGCAGACATTATGTCCATTTGTCAAATCTTAAAGTCAAAATAATCCATAATGGATAAGATAATTCTAATAGACTTTATCATGGCTACCAACAAGAAGGTCTCCTCATGGTCAATGCCCTCTTTCTGCACAAACCTTTTCACAACAAGCTTTTCTTTGAAGGTTTCTGCCTTCCCATTTACCCATCTTCTTCTTCTTGTAGATCCACCTGCAACCAATCAGTTTTATCCCATAAGGTAAGTCTATAAACTCCCAAACTAGATTCAAAATCATAACTCCCATCTCGATATTCATATCCTTAAGATAAAGCTCAGAATCCTTATCTTCGAGTGCCTCGTCATGGTTACTACGATCTAATTCGTGTTCTATTAGGATCTCACCGAAGTGTTCATCAATGTACACTAACTATCAGAATGATGCCTGAATCTCCCACTATTATGTGGTTCCACTTGTAGTCCAGTATAAGTTACACATGTATCCAGATCATCAATAATACTCCCACTATCTATAGGTAGAGTATTATCGATATCATGTTGTATTCCATCATGCATGGGTGGTTCTAAAGCAATTACTTGGTCTTTACCTCTTAGATCTTATAAGATAATTTTGCTCTTGGGTTTATGGATTATCATATAATCTTCCTCTAAGTACTAAGCATTGATCTAACCAGTAACCTCCGGTCTTTAGGATTATAAAAAAAACACCTTTGGTTACTTTAGGGTAACCCACAAAGAGACACACTTATGTCCTCAATTCCAACTTACTGGGCTCCTTAGCATATACATTGGGCAACCCCAAATATGAGCATGTCCTAAACTAGGTTTGCACCCAGTCCATAGTTATGTGGAAGTAGTTGAGACTAATTTAGAAGAAACTAAATTCAATAAATAAGTAGTCGTTTTTAATGCATAACCCCAAAATGAATAAGGCATGATCTAATAAGTCATCATTAATATAACCATGTTAAGAAAAGTCATGTTTCATATTTTTGCTACACTATTTTACTGTGGAACTCCCAGTTCAAACAATTTGGATGTAATCCCAATCTCCGATAAGTAATCCATAAACTCTCCCAAGTGGTACTCATCTCCACGATCAGATCATAGAGTTTGGATTAACTTATTGTGCCTATGCTCCACCTTAGCATTATACACTTTGAAATTATCAAAGTCCTCACACTTATGATGCATAAGGTAAAGATACCAAACCTTGAGTAATCACTAATGAAAGTGATTAAATACTATTAATCACCTCTTTTCTCAAAAGTCAAAGGTCCACACAAATTAGAACGAACCCATTCCAACACATCTTTGGGTCTATTTCCCTTGGTCATAAATGGCCTCTCTAAGTAAGATTCATAGATTGGAAGTACCTTCCCTTCAAATGAACTTAATTATCCATTTGAGACCGGTTTTTCAATCCTTTTAGATTTATATGACCTAAGAGTAAGTGTCAAAGGTACGTTTGATACAACTTAGAAGGATCTTTTCTCTTTAGGTTATTACCATCCAAGTTATTCAATTCAGTATTAAGCACAAGTACTAAGATAGGCCTTATAATATAAATATTATTTTCCAATGCACCAGAACACTAAGAGATTTACCCTTTTTAATAAAAAAACATCATCATTAAAATAAATCAAATATGCATTCAAAAAAAAAATTAGAAACAAAAATCAAATTTCTTCTAATGCTCAGAATAAAGAAACAATCAACCAATATTAACTTATTGTCATCACCAAAATTTAAAACTAAATTTTCTAATTCTACTACTATTGCCTTGAGGTCATCTATATGAATAGAAATATTTCTCCATCACTTAGAACCCTAGTTACCTGGAACCATAGCAAAGAATTGTAAACACAATTAGTGGCTCTCGAATCTATACACTAGGTACTAGTAGATTGCACTACAAAATATGTCTTAATGACCAAGTAGAGATTATTGTTTCCATTTTTCCTTGCTAAGAAGACCGGGCATTACTTCTTTTCAACTGTCTTGAGCGTTTACATGTATAACAGTCAACTTTTGTCTTCTTACCTGACCCCTGAGGCTAAACATTATTCTTGACTACCACAGGTTATGCCTGAGACTTTCCCTTCTTCTTCTTTCCCTACGGGACATAAAAAGATGGGCCTTTCTCAGCAACTTAAAGCACACCCTTTATGCTTGGTGATATTTTCTACTTCTTGGAGTTCTTTATATAGTTACGCCAAAGACTAATCAAACTAGTTCATAAAATTGTTTAGGAAAAATTGTTTAAAGGACTCCGGCAATGATTGGAGTACAAAATTGACTTGGGTTTCCTTATCAATTTCATATCCAAGCATATCCAGTTTTACCAAGATGGACATCATCTTAAGAATGTACTCACGTATGGGAGTACCCTCTAACATTTTTGTGTTAACCAACCTTGCTACCATATCTAGTCTTACAGCACGATTATAATCCTAAAGCATGTCCTCGAGGTTCAAAATCATGTCGTAAGCGTTTAACATGTGTTGATTTTATTATTGCAACACATTGACCATAGAGGACAATATGTAGGAACGAGCCATTTGATCAGCCTTGTGCCACCTCTGATATGCTTGGACATCCCTTTTGAGTCTTCCTTCCTCAAGCTTGGTAGGGTAGGTTTCAGTCTAGACAAAGTCCTCAACATTAAAGAAAATATCTAGGTTTCTTTTCGAGTCAATATAGTTCATTCCAATTATTTTTTTTATCCTTTGAGATGGTAGTAAGTGGATTGAATGAAAAGATCATTTTAAAGTCTGAGAATCATAAATGTTGAGAATGGAATTAATTCCAGAACAGTATGTGAGAATAAACTTTTGATTTAATATTAATTTGGCATCCTTAAACACTACATAAAATAATATTTTACTCCACATCCTATTTCCCTTATGAAGTGATATTTCTCAATAGGATCTTAAATCACATCACCTTGAACTAGACGGGCCTTTGTCATTTTATTATGTACTCCAGAAGTTCAGGAACTTATGTTCAACATAACTGAATCGCTAGCATCTTTTGGTCTCACACCTAATGACAGTGACTCCGATGGGGAGGATATCATTTGTTGTGTCTAAGTGTATACTATTGGTTCGTTTAATGAAATTAAATCGCTCGTGCAAAATTTCCTCGATGGAATGAGAAAATACACACACATTCAATTTCAATAAACTATTACTTAAGAATTTTAAAATTTTCATGATACCGCGATTAAAACCATCCGGTAGGGGGCCAGATCAAGCTAACACAAGGAATCAATCACATTCTAATTTTAAAATATCGATGGAGATCGCGATGTTTATGTTGAAACCCATCTCCCACTTAGTTATTTAAAAAACCTTGAGGGTTTATATAAAATAAATTATTCAATTCTGAAAACCCAAAGTAAATCCTTGGTAATTTTCTAATTTACTTGCATAATTAAATTTCTCGATCTCGTACTTAATTACCAAAATAAATAAAATATTTTCAATTAAAATAAAAAACCGGAGATGTCAATTTCGTGTATACCTTTAAATTAATTACCCAATTAAACACAATTTGGAAAATAACAAATTAACATAAATTTTCCAAAAAACATTGGTGATCTAAGTCGATCACAAAAATATCCATGCTGTCCATTAAAGCGTGTGTTTCTAATTAACCAATTAATTGACACATGAAAATATTAATACGCAAGATGGAGAATTATGATAAAATAGAATAATCAAGCGATCATAATTCAAATAGGAAACAATAATCCTTTCTATCATGTCCTAGAACTCTTCTTGAAGTAAAACTCTTCGAGACCAAGAATCCTTATTAGAGAAGACTTCTTCATGATGTAGAGTACCACTTGAGTAGGCTTCAATCAATAAATAAATCCTTGATGATCTTTCTTATTAGAAATAATCCATTATGTTCTATAAAGAAAGATGAAGAAGAACTACTGCACAAAATAACCAAAAACTACCATAAAAAGAGAAAAACATTGTTGACAACCTTCGTTGGATCGATTCGACTTGGCACCGAATTGATTCTACCCATCACCAAATTGATTTTATGGGCCTCCAAATCAATCCATCCCTATAGCTTGACAACTTCATTTTCCTTACGGTATTTTCATGCAAAAATGGCCATAAATCATTTGTGTCTCTTAAGAAACTTCACGAAACTTTTTCTAGCAATAAAACCCTCATTAATACATGATTCTAAGTGTAAATAAAATTACATTACCTCATAATTTCCCCCAATAGATAATGAAATAATTACAACAACCATATCAAATTTAGGAGCAAAAAATAACTACGAATAAACCAACATAGGATCCATTCACACAGTAAAAACAGATGTGACCATGATGGAAGGGATTCAAACAATGAATATCTGAAAAATCATATTAGTATGATACCAAAAACAAAGATGTACAATCCTATAAGATGAAAAATTAGGGTTTTTAAGGTTGGTCAATGTGGACCTTTCTAAAGCATGATTAATCTAAACCAATGGACTCTGATAGCAATTGTTTGTGAATATACACGGAATAAAAAAAATCAACCTTGAATCTTCTATTAATCATAAAATAAAAAATGAAAAAGTAAGAACTAGGTTTGAAAACCAAACCTAGGATTTCAAATATGATACCTTTGCTGATCTAGTTGCAATTCAATGTAGAGAAAGGTATTTGAAGAAGTTAAGGGGTTGTGTCTCTTTGGATCTCCAAAATCTTACTTGAATGCTCTGAAATGATTGAATCTTCTAGTATATGATCCTTCCAAATCTAGGTAGGTGTGTGGGTACCTTTGAAGAAGAAAACTCTTGCTTTTGAATGAGATATGGTCCTATCTCTATAGGCATCTTCACAAAATATGAATAGAATTTTTTTCTTCACACGTTCAAACCCCAATAATGGGTTATTATACTTAAAATCTGACTTAAACTAATATATAATAGTATATGTTGTGGGCTTGGGCCAAAATCAATTTCTTAAGAGTTTGGGCCTAACTACTTGGGTATGTGACTATACTAAGGACCTAAGACAAATAATAAAATTGGATTCCAAATAAATACTCAAAAATCCCATATTACAAATCCCATAATTTATTTCCTTTCTTTATTTAATCATAATTATCTCCACTAAACAATTATTATTGCACTCCAATTTAATTATCTAAAAAATTACTCGTATATAATAAGGACTTATTTGCAAAGTTGATTACGGTATATAATATGATTCCCCACGTTAAGCTTATGATACTCGCTTGATCAAATCAATTTAACATTGGTTGACTATAAACAACATCTAATCAATTCCTTGATTCTCAGACTTAACTTATTTTGCTACTCCATCAAATTATAAAATAATTCACTAATCAGGTTTAACTAGTGGGAAAATATATTATAAGTCTATCACGGGAGTATCACAATTCAAGGTATCACCGGGACATGGATTCCTCCAAATTATGTTCTTAGACCTACTGACACAACTATTACCTAATAAGAGGGGTTCTATTGACCTGATATAAATCATATCTCACCCATACACATCAAAGTATCATGCGTGCAAGAATTACTATCCTCATAATTCTCAGTATTAAAAATCTATGCACCCTTTGCAAATGGTGAGGGATTACCTAAATCTAATCAAGACAACCCGTATACTTAAATCTCATGGGTGGGCTTCTTCAAGACATTCTTGGATGCATCGATCACAATACTCTTTCGAATTATCATACAAGTTCTTGAACCATAAAAAAAGTCCCCTTAATTTTAAATAAACCATTATTATTGTATCGTAACCGTTCCAACATGGTGTCAACGCCCTATATAGGTTGTGAATATTTCCATGTTGCTATAATCAGAATTTCGATCTCATGTGATCAAGTCGAAATTCACTAAAATTCCTACTAAGCATGATTGACCAACATATCAAAAAATATAATTAAACAACATAAATGTAATGCATTCTCATAAATATGATTCTCATTTCAAAATGAATAAGACAATCCTTTATTAATTAAAATAAAATGTCATTACATAGTTTTAAGAACAAAACCCCAACACTCATACCTGATTCTATCGTATCCATTAGACAATTCGATGATATCTTAAACCTTTTTGGATTCCATTGATTTGAGTTCTTATCTTTTATGAAAACAAAATCAGATCCTTTCATATCACTAAGAAAATTTCATGCTCCTGTAGATACACCACATAATCATTCTTACCCTATCAGAAAACATACACCACATATCTTAGACTTTAGTTTGAGAACTTGTATGATAGTTCTTAAATCAAGTTAAAATACAACTTCTCTTATTTCAATGGACAAAAGAAAATATCCTTAGGTCTACGTAACATGAGTTTTATCAAGTTTGGAATAAATTATTCATATATATTCTTATCAAGGCAAGTTATTCTCAATATGAGAAAATGTAAAACAATCACACAACACCTGATATACGAGGAAAAACACCTGATATCCTTGTAAGTTGGGAAGTCATTTCATGAATATGTCATGTATCATGATTGGGAGGAATTTACATTTGGGATAGTTATTTTTAGTGGAATACCTACAAACCTTAGTAGTGGATACTTTATAATTCAGTACAGTTCAAAATTAGTAAAGTTTAAGAATAAAGGAATATAAGATGTTAGTGAAATTCGATTAATCAGAAATAAATTTCACTAAGCGGATATTAGTAACTTCGAACGGGTCATCAGATATGTGTTATTAGTATTTCCAAATAAGGCATCTCTATTAATATGATTTTGATATAATTAACTTGGAGTTAAATTTTAATTATTTAGTGGAATTAATTATAAATAAATATAAAAGGAAATAAATTACAAAGGTTAATTTGGAATTTCCATATTTATATTACGAAATCAGTTTAAGTATTTGACTTAGCTCACTAGCATAGTCCTGTTAAATAAGCTAGCCAAAATTTCTCAATTTTAAACAGTCCCTTATCTAGCCTCATGATCCTATATAAAGGAGCATAAGGAGGAATTTATCTCATAATTAAAAAATGAGAGATATTGAAACGAGCAGTTAGGAGAAGAGAGAGAGAGAGACAGAGAGGGAGAGAGAGGTCCAATTACACTAGCAGAATACTCTTTGAAACATTTACGTGTTTACCTCGGTTCATATTAAAAAAAATGCCTATTGATCATACTATCATTTTACCATTGATGTATCAATTCCATCTAAGCTCTGAACTCATTCTATTCAATAGAGAATTGTATCTAATCTTCCTTGAGTAATACTAACTCTACCCACCTTATAACCTACCGTGTAGAATAAGTGACAATATAGGCCTAAAGTAGTAATCATTTACATTTTATATTCCCATAATAAAATGGGTAAGCGAATTTTATCAACAAACATGATTAAAAACGAAATGCCATTCCAATATACAAATTACATAGCTTCTAATAAACCCTAGCATATACATGGTATATGTCATGAATTTTTTTAGATCTAATGAGACTAGAATTTTTAGATCTAATTAGATACTTAGGACTTAAGAGAGGTGTACAAAGAACCATATAAGCTACATAAAACAAAAAAATTCTCTCAATATGTATTCTAAAATCCCTAGGTCTTATTTGTTCTTGTATGAAGAAATTAGAACTTCCTAGATTAGCAAAAGGCTTCAATCTACCCTCAATTTATAATAAATTGAGGAATGATGTGATAAGAGATGTTAGTAGCAGGGTTATTCGATGATCTAAGGTATGCCATTCATTTCGATGAAGGAGAAGTGAAATACTAATTTATTAATTAATGAATGGTGGTGGGTAAAATTGTTTAAATATTACTTAACGCATCTAACCATGCATTTTTCATGAAGAATGGTTGGTGGGATTTTGTAGTGTAAGAACACCAAACCTATTAAAGTTTTGAGAAAGGAACGATTGTTTGTATAACATCTCTTAGGAAATTTATGAACATCTTATGTCTTTTGATGGTTGGTTAAGAGTTATTCAACCCTTAAAAGAGCCCCCACAGGCGTCTTAATTTTTTCGTGGGATTAAAAGTATCAAGACACTATTTAAATTGCCCCGTGTCATATTGAAATATTTTCTGATTTATTAATGAATATAATTAAAAAATAAAAGTCATTCCAATATACAAATTACATCTCTTTATAATAAAACCTAACATCTACATGGTCTTTCTCATGAGTAAAAATATTAGAGCTTATAAGACTAACAATTTTAAATCTACTCAATTACCTAGGAATCAAGAGATATATACAACAAACACTAAAATCTAATAATCAAAAAAGAAATTCTCTCAATAAATATTATCAAATATCAAGGTATTCTCATTTCTTGCATGCACAAATTAGAACTTATTGGGCAGGTTGAAAGACTCCCTTTAGCCTTTTATTTATAAGAAATCAAGGGACGAGGCGAGAAGAGATGTTAGGAACATGGTTCTTACCTAATATAAAGTCTTCCATGCATTTATATGAAGGAGAAATGCAATCAAGGTTTATCAAGTGATGAGTAGTGGTGATTTAGGTGGCTTAAATATTATTTGATGCATCAAACCATTGAGTTTTCATCAGGATTTGTTGGTGGATGTTGGTTGTTTAAGAATGCCAAATCGAATCTAGTTTTGATAAGGGAATAATTATATATCTAACATCTCTTGGTTAATTCATGAACATATTACGTATTTTAATGTTTGAATAAAATTGTATTGACCCTTAAGAGAGACCGTAGATGATTTTAACTCTTTCATAGGGTATAAAAAATTCAATGATTATTCGTGTTTACTTGTATCACATTAAATTATTCTTGGAAGACCTTTACGAGGGTCTCGTTCCAAGTACCGATGAAATGTTATAGGGATATAAATCCACGTGGACAATACCTTGAAGGATCTTAATGATTTGAAAAGTCTTATTAAACTTTTTTAAGGTCTTTTGGTTAATTAGGCCTTGGAAAGAAATTCAAGGTGTTTTATATAACATATGATACTATGTAGGATCTAAACGATCCATAAGAGGGGGAATATTTGGATCGTGAGGCAAGTTTGATCAATATTGTAACTTAGAATGTTGCCCAAGGTATTCGTGTACCTTTATAAGAGCTTTAATTAACTTTAGACTCATTAGTAGATCTTATTCTTCTTTGCAAAGTTGGTAATACATGTTGGGATTTAATTATTAAAACTGTGTATGACATATAATTTTTAGTAAAGGTGTGTCAGTTCATTTTGAAATAAGAATCATGTTTACATGAATGAATTTATTTGTTTTAAATATAATATATATAATGTTAGTCAATTGTACTTAGTAGGGATTCCGGTGAGTTAGGGTTGGATTGATCATAAGAGATTGAAATTCTAGTTCTAGTACTATGAAACATTTACAACATAAATAGGGAGTTAACATCCTCTTGAAATGGTTGCTATACAATCCAATTGTTTCGTCTCAAACTATCAAAAAAATTCTAATGGCTTGAGAATTTGTATGATAGTTCAAACGATGATTATGATAGACACATATAAGGTTGTATTGAACAAGACCAACTGTGAGATATGATTCTAAGGTAATCTCACATCATTTGCAAAGGGCGCATGGATTCTTAATCTTGAGGGTTACGATGACTAGAATTATTGCATAATTTTTTCTACATATTAGTGCGATTCAAGTATATATTGGATCAATAGATCTCTGCAAGTTAGGTAATGGTTATATAAGTAGGTCTGAGATCATAACTAGGAGGAATTAACGTCCAATAGATATCTTGGATTATGATACCACCTTCATAGACTTATATATATTTTTACCACAAATAAAAAACCGTCTAGTGGATTATTTATTAATCATGTGGAGTATTAATAAAGTTAAGTATGAGAATCTAGGAATTGGTTAGATGTTGGCTAAAATCGATTAATGGCAAACTGATTTCACCAAGTGGTTATCGTGCAATTAACACGAGGAATCATATTATGTACTATAATAAACTTTTCAAATAAAACCTCTTTATTCTAAGTTATTTATAGATAATTAAATTGGAGTGCAGTCGTGATTATTGAGTGGAATTAATCATGATTAAATAAAGAAATGAAATAATTATGGAATTTGTAAATGGTATTTTCGAGTATTTATTTAGAATAAAATTTAATTATTTTTATTGGGTCCTTTGTGTGGTCCAATACTAATGTAGTAGGTCCAAAACTCTTGAGAAGCCCGGTTAAGGATAAGCCCATGGCTTATACCTATTCATATTGCTGTAAGCTATGGAATCTTAGAGAGGGAGAATAAAAATACTATTAATGTTTTTGTGAAAGGGTGAGAGAGAGAAAATGTTTTTTCTCATATTTCTCCATTGTGTCATCTCCAAGTGCACTAGCACAATACTTTTTGAAACATTGAAGTGGTTACTTTAGTCTAAATTGAAAATACCTATCGATTGTTATGGCTATCCCGATCGGCGTGACGTTCGTTCCGGAGGGGGAAGGAAGGAGGACCCCCCGAGGAAGAACCGGGTCACGGTCTCACACCCTTCTCTTCGAAAAGGGGACTTTGGCCGTCGTCGGTGTGGGGTGAATGCAAAGAGATAGAGTCACCAACCTATTTTGCTCAAAACAGGCAAAAGAATAGATTGCCACTTCGAGAGAGCGACATCAAGGACAAACTGATGCATGCGAAACCAATAGATTGGAGGTCCGGGGGATAAGTTACGGAATGGAAAGGTGTTAGGCACCCATCCCATCCTTTCGATCTCTCATGGGCAAATGTTAATATTTTCTTATATCCCCATGAAGTGTATGTGTTTATATAATGGAGATTGGAATCGTTCGACCCATACCATAGAAAAGATAGGGTGAGGTCATCTATAGGAATATTCCCAAAATAATAACAAATGTAGACGATAGAATATGAGTGTTCATCGATATATTGATCGCTATTGGGAAACGATAATATATGTGGGATGAGACGCGAACAAGTATGTTATATATATATATATATATATATATATATATATTTATGATAATTATGAAAAAAGGGATTTTGAGGATTATGAAAAATAACAAAAAATTGGAAAATTAGAAAATTGGACTCGAGTATCAGATTTGAATCCGAGACACCTATGTAGCCTATAAAGGCATCAAAGTCCACCTAGTTCGAATGTAGAATAGGGGTGGAGTTTATCCCATAGATTCGAACGGAATTTTATTAGATGTGTGCGTGTAAAAAATGTATTTTTGGTTGTGAAAAAATGTCGGAATTTACAGGTGCAACCCTCTTTTATTTGTTTTTGGTTTTTTTATGAAAAATAAAGTATGTGAAATATACTAATAAAAGAATAGATTTTAATATGTATGAACTAAAATGAAACTAGATTATGAATCTAAAGTAATTTATGCGAAAATAAGATATTTAAAAGTGGAGGGGAAGGAATTTGACCTTTTTTTTAGCTTGAGCTTTGATTTTGGATGCACTCCCTTGAATATTGATGGATGTTGATGAGAGAGAATTATATTTGCCTAATTGGGTGTGAAAAGGATGGCTATTTAGGCTTGTATGGGATTTCTCATATGGAGCTTCGCTGACTTCGAGAGAATGTTACTGAGATCACTGATGCTGATGGGTTTTTCTATCCCTTAGCAATGAGATAGTATTTGACCAAAACGTTGTTTGCACATGTTTTCTAAGGTTTTCTAAAGCCAAATACATTTTTAGAGTTTCAAAGATCCGATTTTTCATTAGTATATGCTATTTTGATCTTTGTTTGCACCAAGAAGGATTTGTTCTACACTTGAACATTGGGTTTTACGGTGAATAAGTGAAGGAGTTCATGTTCAACATTGTAATGACACAAAGCCATATCGGTGGACACCAAGACATATGTGGATTCGTGTGTTGTGGACGAGCATCATGGAAGAAGTACTTTCTGCATCGGCACTGTGGAGGAGTGGTTGAAGATCAGAAGATAATTATTCTCGTGAGGATCGAGTCGTTGAGTAAGACTTGTGTGTGTTCCTTTAATTCAACATCATAATGATTGTCTGGATTAGGCTGTCCGAGGTTTTTCCCTTATTGGTTTCCTCGTACATCCGACATTATGAGTATTTTTTACTTTATTTTATTTTCTTTAATCACTAGATGCATGTTGAGGATTAATCAAGATAAAATTTAGTTAAGTTAAAATTGATTCATAACTTGGTGCGAATTAAAAATTTGAAAAGGGTTTTCATAAAAAGAAATTGTTTTGTCATCCTTAAAACACTTTTTGCATAGAAAAAGGGGCCTACAATGATGATATCAAAATATTATGCAATGGATTCATCTTAGAAATGGGTTTCACACAGATGCAATTAAACCGTAAATACTAAAAAAACTCGTAGAATGGATGAGAGAAAAGATATGAAGACATATATTTAAGTGGTTAGGCAATGGCCTAGGTCCACTATAAGAGTATGAGGTTGGATCTAACTATATTCGGGAACTAATGACCATAGAAGACATAAATGTAATATTTCTCTTTCTAATATAAGTTTGACAGAGTAACAATAGGGTTTCCTAAAATTGATCCAAATAAGGAAGACTTAATGAGTCTTATACAGGCCGGGGGTGTGCAGTGTCACCCCCAAGCATGCATACCACGCCCAGCTAAGGTCGTGGCCAATAAGAGAGTGCCAGCTATATGTTCATAAAATAAAACAATCATGAAGAATATTCTCTCACATGGGTTGTTGATCTTCGATAACGGCCTCGTGTAGATATACTTAAAATGTCCTTTCCACGTTATCCATGCTTGTGGAAGCATATCGAACGTATGAGATCTCGAACAAGTAGAGACTATAGAGGGACTTGTGAAATGTTTTGGGCCGAGACGAGGTTAAGTGGTCGTCTTCTACGACACACCCAACTCAGGATGAGGTCGCTGTCATGTACCACTGCTCAAGACTGAGGCTGACACTAAGGTAGTTAGAAATAATGTTGGTCTCTGTAATGAGAGGAGCCTGAAAAGTTATGGGAAGAGAATCTATGGGACGAGACCACTAATGTGGGCTTGGGTGAATGTTGGTCTCTTCTGAAGGATGAGTCTTTAGCTCCCATTCTTCTTGAGTGTCATCTGGACGAGACCAGACTTATGTACATCATTCATCATCAATGCCAAAGTAATAAAGGGGACTCTCCTCCCTAACCTTTCACATTTAGATGACACCATGCCCATAGAATACGATACTCCCCCTCAGACATCCTAATTAAAGAAAAAGTCACATAATGGCAGCCCACCCTAAAAATAGGCATACTTATCGGTGTTTTATATTTTCTTTATTACAAAAAGAGATTACCATCTACATACACCTCACGACACTTTTTGCACCATGTGTAGATACTCCATTCTAATACCACCATACACCTTTAAAAGTCCAAAAAAAGTCCCTTTGAACTGCAAACCCCCGATCCTTTTTAACTAGAGGACAAATAGATGCTTTCTGAGATCTATTTAAATTTGGTCAACTATCAAAGCCAAAATAATCTCAAAACACTTTCATAAAGCTTTGAATCCTTTTTCAAACGGTCTCGATTATGCGCTAATCAAAATTACGATTCGCATTTTACAACCATTCACAAAAAAAACTAATCAGAGAATGACTATACGCTCTTCGAGCTATTTTTGACTTTTCTCAACTCTCGAACCCAAGATTATCTCAACTTACTTTCATATATATTTGAATCCTCTTTATAGTAGTCCTAATCGTGTGCGAGAAACATTGCTTTCATAGGCACACACCCCAGCCAGCTAGCAGGAGAAACATTGTTTTGCTCCCAAATTTGGCACCCCTTCCAGTAGGCAGGCCAACTCTTAAGCCAATCGACACCCTTCTCTAGGGAAATCATGGTCATTTTAACCTTTTAGGATTCCCTATTTAAGGAAATATTGACCACATTTTTCAGATCCTTCAATATCGTAACTCATGTGGCATCCCTATTACATCACTCCTAAAAACAGTCTCACATTCCCTTACATTACACTTTCGCCTCACCATTTCCACCAGTCCACCACCATCCTTCATCTCAAAAAATTAGATTACACAACCTTCAAAAATCATTAATCAAACAACTTAGAAGGTCTACACCCTCTTCATCTTACTTTTCCAAATTAGTGTCATTTCACATATTTCATTACTTTTAATAGATTTTCTAGTTAATTATTGCCCCCCCCCCCCCCCCCCCCCAATCACTAATCACATTTTTATTATTTATACATCTTCAAAGTTTTTTTCATAAAATCAAAAAACCAAAAGAGGGTTTATCATATAAACCCCAAATTATGGTTTTTTCTTACACCTTCACTACCTTTGCACACTTTTCTATAATGAAAAAGGGGAAGAAGCTCTAATTTTGGTTTATGGGTTAGACCCACTTTGTTCCATATTCGAACTACGTGGACTTTGATGCCGGTTTTGGCTACGTGGGCATCCCGAGATTACTTGGGATTCGAGTCCTCATATATTTATTTCATTTTGTTCTCACTAATATTTTACTTATATATTTTCTATTATTTACTTTCATCACTAGTTTACATATTTTATCACTTTTATAGTGGTCTCGTTGACACGTGTATTCACTCTTTCATATTGGGTCAAGATTCGGCGCATCGTCCATATTTTAGCTATCTTCATGTTTTTCTTATTCTTTTAGTATTACTCCTTAGAATGATTCACTCTCATCTTTTTCATAATGCAGACACGATTATTTCTCTCTTCACAAATATGTCACATGTATACATATTTTTCACTCCACACACTTTTACACATTGTACACATATTCACACATTTTTAGGAGAAGTAGAACATTTACTGCCCATGAGAGATCAAAAGGATAGAATGGGCACCTAAGACCTACTCATTTCATAATGTAGTCTTCGAGCCCATGAATTATTTAGTTTTGTATGCGTTAGTAGTCTTCATTATAACGTCTCTTAAGATATGGCTACCTATTCTTCCTATTTTGAGTAAAATTGGTAGGAGACACCAATCTTTACACATCCATAAACTCGCACATCCTTGACGATGGTTACTTTATGTACTTTGTAGCCCGAAAACTCCGCACGAGAGGTGGGGGAGGGGGGGAGTAGGTTTTTACCACCTCCCTCGTACAATCCTTCGGGGTCGGGATGGACATAGAGGCATCTCCGTTGGGGAGTATTTTTTAGTACTAAACTCTATTTACATGGGATTTATTTTCCTTTTTCTTCTTCCTCCGTTTTTCCACATGTGAATATATTCTCTTATTCATATACTATTTTTTCTTCATGCTCACATGTCTTATATTCCATATCGACGTTATGCTATCCATGCATATTTCTCTTCATTATGCTGTTTGTTATCACATGTATATATCATCCTTTTTTACGACGTGCTTCATGTCAATTTTATATATCCATGCTTTATTAACTTGTATATATCTCACGTTTCACATTCATTTGTACATATTTTCAAAGTTTCACTACACTTGTCCACATTTTTCACATATTCTCACTTATACATCTGGACATGCTTCATGTATCACATGCTTCAAGTCACTTGTAAGATCACATGCTTCATGTATACTCTTCACATCACATGTTTTCCTCAATTACACATATTCTCATGTTGCTCATACTTTGTAAATAAATCCGTATCATTTTGTGAATATCCATATGTTTCACACCTTGTACGTATTATAACACTCTGTTCAATTATACATACTTTATCTTACTCGTACGTATTCTTCTACCCACCTTCTTTCTCACATGCTCCATGTTACTTGTACATATTTGGTCACTTTACACCACTTGTATATTTAGATATTTTATCACGTGTCATTCATATATATTCTCATTATTTATTCCATGCTTACATATTCTTTTAGCATTCATAAAAATTCGCATAAAATACCAACAAAGACTCATGCATTTTTGCACACTACATCACATGAGCATTCAAATTGACCTTATAATTTTCCCTTGCTGGGAAGTCACTTTGTGATGGGTTGTCAGTTATATGGGGTGTAATTAACCTAAGCGATATGACTCCCACCTTCCATTAGCTAAGTACCCTCAATATATAATGAATGGTTCCCTCACATCATATCGCTTGACCAAACTCCTGATGGGAGGTATATAGCAGGAACTCGTTCACATACGTCGAGTATATCAAATTCTCTCTCACATCTACCATCACCATAATGTATATTGTGAGGCAATTAATGTATACTCAGGTATATTAAATGAATTTTCCAGACATATTATTGATTGATTGCCCTTATAGGTAAGAGGTATATACTGGAAGTCACGCATAATGAGGGAACCTTTATACTATCCTCCCACGCATAAACCTCATATAGATGTATGCCCTAGGACACTCATAACTAGATTGTTAGTTCCAATGTGAAACTCTTCTAAAATATTAGATCATCTTACGACTAAATTTTGTGTTTTTCTCCCTTTTTTAAAATAAAAGCATGTCTGTGAGTCTTAAAACAAGTCAAACTATGTCTTGCATCGCGAACCCTATTTCTCTCATAGGCTCGGTTCATGTCCGGCATTTCACTTACACCCGAGGCGGAACATAATACAAGTGAAACCTAACAAGAACAACTACATTGATAGATTTATCTCCCTTTTCTCCCTTTTTGAAAAAATATAAAGATATAATTTTTCCATAAATAAATATAAAAATACATTTTCCCTCTCAGGTGAGATCGCATTCCCCTAGCTTAGACTGCCTCCATATTGGTTGAGATTTGTTATCAACAACGCCTAAAAGCTATACTCCATCATCAACCACTTCAGCAGAAACTCAATGGTCCTACCACAGATTCCTTATAGAGAACCCCGAAAAGAATGTTGGTGCTCAACTAGAGCTGATGGCTATACTTGCTCAGCTCATCGTGAATATTGATAGTCTATAATCATATGATCATGAGATGGAAATAAATAGGGTTCAAATCCTAGAGATACCAAATTTAGAATTCATCCCTAATTTTTCTTTTCCCCATGTCATGGGACCACGAAATCCCTAGCCAATATGGTCTCCTAAAGATTATAAATAGGCTATACATGTTGTGATGCCTCTATGTGCCCCGCCCAACAATGGGCCACCTCCTGCACATTTGTCAATGTCAAATATTACTCAGCAAGGGACTAACGTGCCCATACTTTCTCCCCTTAATGCTAAGCAGGAAGAACTCAACAGAGTGAAGGAGGATATCAAAATTCTTTCTACGAAATTTGATCAAGTAAATATTTTAATAAAATAAGTGGATTACACCGACACATCCCCCAACCCAAAAGTCAGACTGTCTGAGAATTTCAAAATGCCCAACACCGAGAAGTTTGGAGGGAGAGTACCTCTCACCGTTCATATTCACAATTAACACCGCTCTATTAGTTTAATTGGGAGTACAAAATTGATCATGGCCCAAATTTTTTAGCAAACCCTTTTGGAGAGTACCCTCTACTAGTTTTTGTCATTGAAAGAATCCTGGATCCATAACTGGGAAAATTTGTAAAGGATTTCATGGCTCAATATAAATACAATGAAGATTTGAAGTTGACACGTCGAGATATTAAGTTACTTAAGAAAGACTTTGGAGAGTCTGTTAATAGTTTTATAACAAAATGGAGACAGAACGTTGGCACCATGACCAACCATTCATCGAAAGAGGAACAAGTCAGCACAGTGAAGAAAAAATTTATGCAACATATTCAGACTTTTATGGGTAGTCATTATTACCCCCACTTCAGATCCCTCCAGGAGTCCAGGATTGATATTGAAGAGAATGTTACCAATAAGAAAGAAAAATCTGAATTAAATAAGCCAACTGGACGATTCACCCATCGAAAGTTGGATAAGCTTGTTGACATCGCCATCAACATATCTTTTTAAACTTCTACCTCATGGGAACCAGAATCCCATCATGCTCTAACCTGAAAGGATTATATAGAACTCCATGCTCCTCACTCCAAAGTGTATCAAGCTCCTTTATACCGTAACCTCATAAAACCCTTAGACCCTCTTTCACTTCCTGACCCGCTTCCCAAATACTTCAAACATGACACTAGTTGTAACTTCCACCAAACAATCATGCATACTATCTATCTATGTCACCACCTCAAGAATTTCACCTAAGGCCTCATCAAAAAATGTGCCATTTCCCCTCCTACGGGACCAAAACGAAACACTACTCAAAACCCTTTACTAATGCACTAAAATTGGTGTGAATTCCATTCTTATCGATGAACATCCTAAATTTGTTCCATCTACCATAATTAAACCCATCAATAAAACTACATCATCTATCAGTCTAGAAAAATCCCCAGTTGCCCTAAAGTATGTCCATCCTTCTTACTACATCTCAAGAACTCTCATGATTGAGCTATTTTTTTATGACAAGGCCTTGTGTTTAGTCCAAGACAGATCAAAAATAGAAAGTATGGATCTAGATATTATCTTTAAATAACTTGGAAGCTTTAGGATGGAACTCCCAAATGGGCCTAGTAGTCTTGTTATTGGTTTATACCACCCGAATAATTCAGTCTAGACATAATTGTTTAGATCTTGTCAGAAAAACTCATCAAGAAGAGAAAAATATTTGAAGCTCCTGAGCTACTCACTACCTTATGGTTGAAAGGATATGTGGTCCTTTCTCAGAAGCATTTCTTCATTGTATGGGAGGATCTATATGATGAAGTAGTTGAAGTTGTAGAGTGCATAAATTTTTGTTAAAATTGACAGATTGTCACAATAAGATGGGGATATGTTTTTGATCCTTCAAATGACTCCAATGGTGATCCTAACATTGAAACCCTTAGTGCATTCGCCGCTTTTTTTGGATTAATCATTTTTGAATAAATCTTTCCAGGAATCAACAAAGTTTCTCCTACTCCTGAAATATATAAAGAAAATGGGTACTTAATCTTCCCAGCATCTGTAAACCACATGATCCGATTAGGCCGGTAATACAAAGATCCCATCCTCCCATCATAAAATATGCATGTAGATTAAGGAAATATGGTTGTTGAAGAAATCCATATGCCTTAAATGATAATTAAGGAAATAAAATCCTTAAATAGCTAAATAAGACTCAAGCTAGCATCACCTTTTGGGGATTATTCATGACTTTCGATCTCCACATATATTCCCTAAGCAAACTCCTTAATCAAGCCAGAGTTCCTCCATTGACCTTACCTGATGAGGCAATTCATATAGTCAAAAAATTAACTGCCACAAGGCTCGTCTCATTCACCGACTAAGAGATTCCTAATTTTTGTGTGGATTACAATTATGCTCTCAACATCTCGACTGAAATTTTGGAGAAAATAGTTTTGTTGGTGCTTGTTGATAATGGTTCCACCTTAAATGTATGTCCTTAGGAGAAATTTTGGATGTTAGTGACTAAGGGTGTGATCGCTTTTTTGGATGTTAGCGATCTTACCCTAACATCTGAAGTCATATGCGCTTATGATATTACCCGACGAGAAGTCATGGTGTCTATATTACTCACACTGGGGGATGATAAACATGCCCTTAAATCAAATTCCAAGTCATTTACATTCCTACCCGCTTCAACTTTCTTCTCTATCTTTCATGGCTTCATAACATCAAAGGGGTAAATTTTTTCTTCATTAAAAACTGAAGTTATTTGAGGAGAACTAGGTTATTACCATTATTGGGTATGATGATAACATAGACAACATCGGTACCAGTAACCCAATTCAAGCCTAATTAGAGTGGACCATATCTTGTGAATAAATTTTCCAGGTGGCACTGGTACGCTCACAGACCTCAATGGAGAGGAAAAGGCACGCCTAGTCAATTTAGATCAACAAAAGCATAAGAATTATTTATGCCTTAGCAGTTGATATAGATATTTCAAGAATAAGAAAATCTTCTAAAGGCATAATAAGCTATGTCAAAATTATCATTTATTTCAACATTTTTTGTTGCAGACCTAGCTGTTACATGAAGCATTAGTAACTAGAATCCCAAACAATTAAAAAAGAATACACCTACCAAATCCATAACCATACCCAAAACATAAATAAATAACTAAACCCTTACTAAAGCTACACTAACAAACCAAACTACCAAATGAAAACTCCTAAATAAATACCTAGAAGCTTCACAACAAACCCTCCTTAACTAACCGAAGGTCCCAATTCATCATTATCATTATCATAACCATTGTTATCTTTAGGGTGTCCCCAATAATATCCATTATGAGTATGTACCCTCATTCACTCTTCCTTGAGAATTAAAACCATCTCGAAAATAAAACTCAATAACATGGCATCAATCTATCAATATAAATACCACATCTATTACATCTGGCTTGGGATATACTAAAGTAAATACAACTATCCACAGGCACATAAATAAATATAATGCGTAGATGAGGTATACTTCTTGACTTATACTAACTAGGAATGATGAATAAAATGTCTCTAGAGATACTCATCCAATGAATCATTCCAAGTATGTGGCAGTAATAACAACATATGACCTGTAAAAATTGATTTAAAAACAACGTAAATAAAAAGTTTACAAAGAATAAGAATTTAACTGAATTTGGGGCATAATAATAATACATATGCTTAATGTTTCAAATGATTTTTAAGTCATTTAAATTACCCAACCTAAAGAACCTAAAATAAGCATAAGGTTCTACCCATGCGAAGAAAGTTCATCTCTTAGTTCATTCTTCTTTACTTCCTTATTCTTAAATTAATCTCTTATATAAGAATCATTTTATTTTATGATATGCTCACATATTAAGTGAATCTTTCTAACTAATGGAATTATCACTAACAGTCTCTAAGTACGATACTAAACACGCATCTCCAGTCGATGCGTCCTGAACAGTCTCATACCACTAATATAATATATATGTCTCTAGTATATTTGTTACATAAATCTCGAGTTATAAAATATAGTTATACATATCTAGTATATATCATATACATCTTTAGTATAAGATATCAACCGATACGATCTGCCCAAGTACCGTAACACGGAAGCATATAAATCCGAGGAAAGACACTTTCTACATCTATCCTCCAATAAGTACGATCTCATCAATATACATCATAAATGGGATCTCCTCAAGCCCAACGTAGGCTTATCCCTACTGCCCGTGGGGATCGCTCGAGCATACTAGGCATAGTTATAGGTTATCCCACACCTATAACCTCAAAGCATCTATAGGTAAAATCACTATGCGTTCACACCAATTATATGGCCACATACCCTAGGGTGTATGAAATGATCACCCCTGAATCACACTAGATACACCGGGTATTTTCAATACTTTGTGTTCAGGGTAATCATATATGACTAAGGTAAAGCCCGTCTCTATCTATCGGGCTACCAACACAGTCTTAATCATACATTCCCCATAATTACATCCCTCTATTATGCATCCCACGAGTAAATACACATGGTATGTTACACATCAATCAAGTAAACAAGTACGACCCTACTAAATCGGGACAAACAGACAAGTACAAACCCTAATCGCCATGATTACCTATAAATTCTCTTACTATTATTATTTAATACATGGGTTAACTATAATCTGTTATTCATAGCACTAGCCCGATCCCTAAAGGCTCTCCAATTCTATGTATCATTATCTTGATACAATTACTACCTTACTCAATGGGTTATCAATACATTCTAAACTATCGATTGATCTATACAATCACTAGTTATCTCTTCATCTTATAATATATCTCCATACTTGACCCAATACTCAAGGTCCACAAATAGATATATAAAAATCCCATATATTCTTTTATTATTACCCTAACATCTCAGATTGTAGCCAAAATCAAAACCCTAACCAAACAAACACAACCTAAATCCCAAACCAATTCACCAACCTAGAATTTCAACCTTCTTCACTATTGGTAAAATATTCATAAAAATACAAAAAAATACGAAAGCAGCGCCCACGCATTCGTAATTGAAGTATCTATAATTTCATGTTTCCAAAGTCATTTTAGATACCTAGCCTATATCGTTCTAATGAGATCATTAAATTTGTTGGAATGATATCTAAAGTGGTCCGAATGAATTATAGAATCTCATTTAAATGAGAATCCCATCTCATTTAAACGATATTAACGCATATCCTTCTTTTCCAACCATAAAAATCCACCATTAATAACCGGAAAGCCTAACCCAAAGCTTGTAATCAATCCTATACCTAACTCCTTTAAATCGTGGGTCTATAACAGCAATACTAACCCAATTGCTCAAGTTTTAAGTGATTAATTGAATGTTTAAGCAACAAAATTAGTTCATGGTGTTAAGAATCCTAAGTCCATCAATCTACCTAAATTTTACTCAGATTTAATGTGATTACAAGGGGCTTTTACATGATTTTATAACATGATTCAAAGTATAACAATCTAAATCTTATTCCAAGGTTCCTTTAACATATTTCTCATCATTTCATTCAAGATAATATCAAGGCATTATGGGTTATTTTAATCAATTAATTAACTTCCAAAGTGGATTAAAATAGGTTATACTGAAATAGATTTAGAATCTAATGGACTACTACTACTATAATGCAATTCCAATTAAATTCTTAAACAATGTAAACTTGCTTATGGATTGATTGAGGAATTAATCCCCAATTTCCCCAAATTTCTCTTTTAACCCTTGTGCCTCTTCTCCACATAGCCTCCTAGGGTTTCTCCTATGCTTCCATATGTTTTTGGTTTAGTCTTTTAACCTTATAAACCTACTTCCCATGAAATTAGCATTGGGTCTCATTTAATCCCTAACCTAATGAACCTAAATAACCTTCTAAATAGTCTAAAATTCTTCTCAAGTTATGTACTAACCCATTTATTTAAATCAAAACAAAAATTTTGAAAGTCCTGAGATCCAACCCGAGATATGATACTTTACAAACTAATATTTATCCAGTATGAGTCCAAATATCAATTGATGACTTATCATATATTAAATCTGATTCCCAATATGAATAATATAACACATCTAAATATAAATATTGACATCACATGATACAAAAAGTACAGATAATTAATTTCCACAACTAAATAATGCATAAAAAATATGGGGTATTACATTCTTCCCCCTTATATAAGGAATTTTGTCCTCAAAATTTGAATTCATTATACTTGAACTCAAAAGTCTAACAATATCTCGCACATAGCATCCTGATGCTCTATAAAGAATCTACTCGTTCTTCGACCTAATACACTCTAATATCTCTCGTCATAACCCATATTCAACTAACACTCAACAAAACTAGTCTCATAATTGAAACATTAACTTATGCCTCAGTAACTCCCTCTGTAATGTACTCATAGAAACTTTGTGTATGCATTGACATTGTTAAGGTGATGTCAAATGATATCGGCCTCACCCTATACATAAGTGTGAAAAGGACATATGCATCGGAATGCCAACTTTCCCTTGAAACCCCATGGCCCAACATGCCCTCTTGGGACCTCTGTATCCTACGAGAAGTCAAAAAGGGACCTAATATCCTGCTGCTACACTGGAATCACCAATAATTACAACTCTTCAAATATCTCTGGTGCTCTACCTTCACTACTGGTAGGAGGACCATAGACATAAACTATAATACTAATCATTCCACTTTGACCACCACTAGTGACTTTTTGATCGACGATACATCTGGTCACCCTTGACTTGCACAAGATACTGTAAATTATGTGCCTTGGTAAAAAATGCCTCTCGTAGCTTGGGACTCTCTGTCACAAACACTTTCCATTTGAATTATAACTTTCTACATTCATCAACGAAATAAGGGATTCATCCCAATTATAAACCATATACCTTCTCTTAGTAAAAAGTTTAATGGTTATGACTAAACTACCCTTGACACAACATCGGGTATGCCGATCACCACTGCTAGAAATATTTTTGCTTAAATAAAATATCATTGCTAAACATAACGATGAACTCATTGTGCTAATGCGGGTCCTTAGCAAGGGGAGAACTATCTTATGTGAGTGTTGATGGTGGGCGCGGGAGTCATTGTCTCCTAGTCCACCGCTTCCCCTTAAGGTTGAGTTATCATATCGACGTGTGTCAGTGATTAGCCCCTAGAAGATGTTTGACACTATATACAGTTTTTTCTGTACACCCATGGTCCTTTAGGCTTTAGAGCCTAAGTTTGGTTTTCATGCGATAAGGAGATCTGTAGTTTTTTCAGAGTTGCTAGTTTATTTTTTATAAAAACTAAAAAAAGGTTTGGGTTAGCCCCTTCAAGAAAATCCTAAGGCAAGTTTAAGTCTGTAGTTGGCTCATAGATTCTTGTTGTGTTTGTTGGGGAATCAAGTTACGATTGGGGAAGGTGTTAGTCACCTCACTTATTCTTTATGCTTCCTTAATTTTATTCTTATTATCTCTATTTACAATATTTGATTACTTTATAGTTTATTTTAGAACATGCTTAGACAACTTAGTTTGAGGGTCCCTTAAACATAGATAGGAGTTTAAGGATAAATAAGGTGTTAGTGAGAGGCATAAGAATGTCACTTAATCGATGTATGTACACAAGGGCTCTAGTTTATGACTTCGTGCATATATAACAAGTGTCTATTAGTATGTATGCAAGTGTGCGAGAAGGCTCGGCTTAGGTTAAAGGTGGTCATCAATGTTTCTAAGGGTGCGAGGAATCTCGGCTTGGGTGGTGAGTGGTCATCCGTGTGTATGTAAACATGTGCATGACCAAGTTGTGGCCTTGGCTAGTTTGATATTTCGTGCGAGGTTTAAGGAGAGATAGAAAGGTGATGTGAGATATGGATGCATCTTTGTTTGGACAATATATCGAGAGAGATATTTTTAGGCTTATTCTCATGAGAAGGACTCAATATTGTTCCTACAATCCCAAGAATACTTGCGATAAAAGCTTACATAACTCGATTGTGATTAGTGTATACATGTTTGCGGTATGAGGTGCGCGAGAGATCGTGGAATTGAGATATTTCTATATCTCGTTTGAGTTACAATCCTAGTTCGATTTACACGTGTTCTAACATGATGTGTGTGCAAGTGTATGACTTGACTTGAGAGGGGTAAAATAAATCTATAGGACATAAGGTAGCTTCGGTGGAGTTTAATAATGGGAATCGACCTAAAGTTACCAAAAAGGACACCCATCACCTGTCGAACAATCACTGACTCGAAGGTGTTGTTGAACCTTCGAACCAGTTTAGATGTGTAGAAGGAGGGAGGATGACATATTTAGTATTGGAGTGGACCAAAAATAACTAATAGATATCCAGGTATACATTATTGACATGTCTAATATCCCATAGGTTCCGTAGTGCTCGGGTTGGTTACTCTGTTATTTGGATTGGGGATGAATGCATCCCTAATAGATAATATGCCAAGAGATGTATTATAAGGCATGGGATTCATAAATTTTGGCTCGGTATAGCGCCTAAGTACCACAGAGGACCTAGGACCAAAGCCTATGTAGTTCCAATAAACGTTACATATTTACGATCATAGGTGACGAGATACAGAGTATACAATATACAATATTATGGTATTTATGGATCTTAGTCCTTAATTTAGCATTTTCATTGTGTTGGATGGATATATTTGAATGTTAAAATAATACGTTAATCAGTGTCCAATGCTTGACAAGTATTTGTATGAAAACACATATTCGGGGTTCCACCAGGGAGTCAAGCTTTGTTCACTCGGAGAAGTGGTAACATTAGCCTCATTTTAGACTTTAGCTTGTGAAAAGTTTCGGGTTGACATAGCTTAATAACACTTTCTTGAAAACGGTTTTTATAATTATGTTTCCATATTTTATTTAGTCATTGTGGTGTTTGATTAGAATTTATTTAACATATGAGCATGTCAATTCAATAAAAAAATAGAGGTGTTGGGTTAGAATCTAGGATTTAAAATTCAAACGCTATAAAATGTATACTTAGCCCTCTAAATGAGGTTTGGGTTAAATGAGATAAAAAAATATGGACATTTTATTACAATATATATAGGGGGTATGTCCCCGAGATTCGTAAAGAGTTTCTTTACCCTTATAGCATGAACCGGATTTTTTTCGGGGGAGTATCCCCACTTGAGGTGCCTGAGGTGGGTAGAGATCCATTTAATCGAGAAGATATTCATTTAGAAGTACTGACCATCGCAGAATGCGCATAGAGGTTTGCTTTTTTTTCTATAAGACGACTTTTTAGAAGTACGAATTTCATTCGAGACTACGGTGGAAGTGACTTTTCAAAAGTATGAACTTCTCTCAAAGAGAAGCAACTTTTTTGAAGTACGAACTTCTTTCGGGGGTTTTAGAACGAGCTTGAGTATCTCATACACTCAGTATTGAAGCAAGTTATAGAACAAAATCAATGTTGGGTTTCGGTGTGCTTTTCAAGGTTGGTGGTACCCTCTTTTTATAATATTCTGAGTAGGGACTTTGATCGAACGATCATTCCTGGAGTTTAACCGATCAGTCATCCACAACAACACGTGTTAGGTGGATGATGGATGAGGGACAGGTGTATGGCCAGGAAAAGATCTTTTGAGATATTTATAATCATTTAGGGGGATGACCGATCAGCCAAAGCCTTCCAATATCCTTTAACCGACGATTAAAGGACCTCTAGAGTCTTTTGGGTTCTTTTTGGTTTTTCTTTACTTTTCATTTTGGTCCCCATAGTTTGGTTCTTGGGGGTTTGGGGGCTTGGGTTTTAAGGGTGTATTTATGGATGAGACAAAAAGGACCCACACCGTGATTGCAGATTAGGGCGTACACAAAGGCATTCGACTAAGAGGATGCATGTGTAAACACTTTTCGTCAAAATAAAATTCGTTTAAAAATAAGTTTGCCTATGTGGCAATTTTGGGTGTGTGGGGGTAATCAGTAGAAAGGGTGGGGTCAAAATGGGGCTTTTTTAAAAAGGGACAGAATGATAGCGGATCGGTTATTCCAAGAGGGACATTTTACTGATCGGGGATCCGAAAGCTATTAAATGCAGACCCTTCTTTCTCATTTTTGAAATCCTTATCAATCTCTTTTAGCGACACTTGCCTCTGGACTGATGTTGTTATGTCGTTGGCATATATTACTCTTGTCATTATTTTCACCTTACTTCCATCACCTTCTCATGGATGGGGGTGTGGTGTAAGTTTTAGGATGCCTGACATCCCAATTTTATTATTGCTATCAGATAGGCTTACTGTGGGGATGAGGGTTTCTTCTTTAGTGTCAATTATGCTAGTGATCACGGAGCACACTACCTCACTTTCTCAGGGCTCTTTAACTCCGTCGCTTTTTAGGACTCAGGTTGACTATTTCACCCTTCTCGTGTTACCGTCACTGTTTATGGTGGTCCTTCATGGGGAGGACCACGTTGTTCATATTTGCTAACGCGATTAAACATTTGGTATGTTGGAATCATCTTTGGACCCTTACCTCTTTGTGAATGATGTGAGTTTATCAATTCCTATTTTGTAAGTTTAGGCTCACTCATTTTTCTCAAAGTTGACTCAATTTATTATTTACAGATTTCCGCAGGTATTGGTTAATACCGCCTAGTTACAGGGGATACTGATGCGCTGGTCGTCAATACATTTGGTGTTACACTAAGTGACTGCTGAAGTTTTGGCAGACGCTACTACCAATTACCAGAGGCCTTTGATGAGTCTTATACAGTGCTAAGGCAGTCCCGTATACTCGAATAGTGTGTTTGCATTAGGTGTAAGGTCTAAAATGCCAAATTTGAGGGTCTCATACGGGAGTTATGTAGGTGGGTCGTCCGAGGAAGAATCCTTGTGTATGATGGTCTGGTGGGATAATATTTTTGGTGGGATTTGTTGTAACCTCCCTAAAAGGCACTTTTTGTGTTTGCTCTAGGTTTTGTAGGAATAAAGACCCTTGGTATTAAGTAGTTTGTTTCTTTAGGAGGAACATGATTAATCCTCGGTACACCTTTTGTCATGTATAGGGATTCTTGTTATACATCATGTTCATAAATAATATCACTTTTCCTTTCGATGGTGAATGGTTCATAAATTTTTTATTTGTTTTTTTCTTTTCGTATGTATGAATCAGAATAATGAATAGTGCACGTATGGATAGAATGATCCTAAGCTCATTTTTGTATATAAAAATGGTGATAGACATACACACACACATACATATGTGTGTGTGTGTGTCTGTGTGTGTGAGAGAGAGAGAGAGTGGAAACAAAAGTGTCCCGTCTTTTTTAGACTTTTTCTTTTTGGAGAGGGATGACGTCATCTGTTTGTAAGAGAGCCATTTGTCAGAATTGACATTAGTTGGTGAGGGACGAAGGTCCCTTTTTTCTTTGTTTGTGGACTCGTGAGAGCTATTTAATGTAACTTTGGAATCGTACTTCCTATTTTTAGCAAGGACAAGGTGTTATTTTGTGAGGAGCCCTTAGTGAGTCTGTTTGTTGATGTTTAGTCCTTGAACATGGTGTGATTTAAGAGGACGTTTATTTCGCTAGGAATAAAGGATGTATGGGTATTATGTTTTATCGCTAGGCTTCTTTTGTTTTCGTGGTATTGGCCTTTGTGTATAGTTTCTTTAAATAAGGATGACCCTATGGAATCTTAAAATTCCTTATAGCATCGTTTTATACCTTGAGGCTCAGTTTATTTAAACTTAGATTACTCTTTGGTAGGAAGAGCACAATGACCATAAATAGGATTTTCCCGTAACATATGGTTTTGGGGTGTTTGTTTAGACTGGGACCAAAGTGATATCTCGAATTTCTTATATATCTCCGATTCAAAGACAATTAGTGTATGTGTTTTGAATGCCCGTGATAAAAATATAGCGAGGAATCAAGTGTATGTAGTTCTCTTGAAATAAAATATTGGGGTCTTAAAGTGTTTTAGCTGACTTCAAGCAAATGGTTGGTGGCTCAAGTGGGCCTTTTTATATAGTGTTAGGAATGTTTATGGATTTGCATAGTCTTCCCTTCTCGTTGTGACCGATTATTTTTATGCTAAATCGAACTTTCCTTTTCACCATAGGCATGTTTAAGGAAATAATTTATTTCAGCCGGTTAAAATTGAAGGGTTCGAAAAATGCGAGTCTGTCGAGATTAGCTAAGATAGCCACCCCATCAAATTTTATTTTGGTGATGAGGTGGGGTACTCCCCAATTGAGTGCAAATTTACTTTCGAGATTCTAGTTAGGTTTGATATTTTTTAGGACTATATTTCCATCTTGGTTGTTTCTCTTCTTGGTCGTCTTATTGAATGCTTGGGTGATGCACTGCTAGTATCCCTAATTGTGATAAGCGGCCTTTGGCGTCCTCTCATAAAGGAGAGATATTTTGTCATATCAGGCTAGGATCATGTCGGTTTTAGACACTTGTATTTCGAGCATGATCCATACAATGAGTTTTATGGGTAGGAGTTCTTTCATTCCATAAACGAGTGAGTATTGAATTTTTCTCTATTGTATAGTATCCCTAGAGGGCATATGGGAGTTTGTCGAACGAGTAGCTAAAGGTTTATGGAATCTTGATGATGATGTTCTTGACATTTTTTTTAGTGACTTTGACTGGTCCATTGGTTTGATATATGTATTTGGATGACTTATGTTGAGTAATATCATACTTGTGTAATAGGTTTTAGATATTTTTCTAGAGATGAGACTCGTTATCTAAAACTAACTCATGGGGTATGCCGAAGCAGCATATGATGTTTTGACATATGAACTTGGACACATTATTAGAGTTCAATACTTCATAAGATTTGGCCTCGACCCATTTGGTAAAATAGTTGATGGCGACCAGGATGAATATGTTCCCGGTGGAGGCCTTGGGTGTTACCTTCCATACGATTTCTATCACCCAGGTGGAGAAAGTCCAAGGTGAGGTCATGCAGTTGACCTCTCGAGGAAGTAGATGCTGCCATGGGGCATAAAGTTGACACTTGAGGAACCTCTTGGTATAGTTCATGCAATCATTTTGTATGGTGGTCTAATAATACGAGTGTCGGAGTATTTTCCTAGAGAGGGTATGTAGACCCATGTTAAAACCACAATCTTCATTATGGATTTCGTCCATGATGTTAAGGGTTTTGTCCTCCGTGATGCATCGTACATGTATTCTGTCGGACCCTCTTTTTTAGAGTTGTCCCCTACATATGATAAATTGGGCTTCTAATCATCTTATGGTAAGTCGTTCATTTGGGGATTCATCGGTCAGGTAGTGTTTCTTTTTTATCAAGTTCCGTATGTTGTAGTACCACATGATGGGTACTATTATCATCCCATCGATGACATTGACCTCAAAGCAGTAAGAATGGGTAATCTAGCCGGTCATAGTGAACGTGATTTCATAGTTCCCTCTAGCATGTCTATCATAGAGGCTAGGGTAGCAAGGGCATCTAGGAAATTGTTTTTACCCCTCGGGAGGAAGTAGAATTCGAGATGCTCGAATCGCAAAGATATTTCTTCCAAGTAGGCACGGTATAGTTTTAGTTTGTCTTTTCGTATTTTCCATTTGCCCAATTTCTAGCTGATGACTAGGCTTGAATCTCCATAGGTTTTCAGGACGATAATCCCCATTTCCAGAGAAATTTTGAGATTTGTAATGCAAGCCTTGTACTCGGCGATGTTACTAATGCAGTCGTAGGTAATTTTGATGGTTATCGGAAATCGTGGAGACTCAAGGGATATAAGGATCATTTTGATGCCTAATACCCATTTATTAGAGGCCCCATAAAAGTAGAGTTCCCAAGTTTCTTTATCGTTTAGGGCGGAGATATCTTCATCGGGAAATTCCGCCTCATTTTTTTGTTCCCCATCTAATAAGGGTTTGCCTGCGAGAAGGTCAGAGACGGCCTGTTCCTTGGTGTCCTTCTGTGTGACGTATGTGATTTCAAACTCGGACAACATTAGTTTCCACTTGCCCATTCGGCTAGAGAAAGTAGGTTTCTCATATAGGTATTTCAGGGGATCCATCCTATAGATGAGCCATCTGCTAAAGGACATCGTATAATGCCATAATTAGTGGGTGATACAGAGGGATACATAAGCCTTTTCCAAGGATATGTATTTGATCTCATAGGAAATTATATTTTTCATGACATTATAAATGGAACACTCCTTCCAGGAACTTTCCACGTACTGAGGCAACCTGGATCCGTTAACCGTGTCGGTCATGGTCATGTAAAGCAGGAGAGGTTATCCTACTGAGGAGGTATTAACACCTGTGGGTGAGTTAGGTACTCCTGTATTTTCTCGAATGCTTCTTGGAATTAAGCATTCCACTCTTTCAGTGAGTCTTTCTTGATTATTTGGAATATGGATTTGGATATAATTGTAAGTTTGTTAATGAATTGTCTTATGAACTATACATGTCCAAAGAACCCTTTGACTTCCTTTTTCATTCTGGGTGGTGGCATTTCTCATATGGATTTGACCTTGGTGGGGTCTACCTTGATTCTGCCTTTGGTGATAATGAATCTGAGTACCTTCCTCTTGAGGCTTCTGAGGGTTTAGCCTCATTTTGAGGAGGTTTAAACTTTGGAAGAATTTTCAGAGTGTCGGAATGTGTCCCTTACGTTCCTTGAATTTGATGATCATGTCGTCTATGTAGACTTCCACTAACTTGTGTATGAGGTCATGCAGGATGATTGTGGATGATCTTTGGTAAGTGTACATGCATTCTTGAGACCGAATGGCATAACTGTATAACAGTAAATCCCCTATTAGTAATGAACCCGGTATTATCTTGGTGATCAGGGTGCATTTGATCTAATTATAGCTCGTAAATCCGTCAATGAAGGAATTGAGTGCATTTCTAATTGTATTATCTACCAATAAGTCGATGTGTGGTAGAGTAAAATCATCTTTGGGCCATGCCTTATTAAGATCCTTGTAATCGATGCACATACAAAATTTGTCGTCAACTTTAGGTACGGAAATGATGTTGGCTAGCCAAGTGGGATATTCTACTACTTGGATGAAACCAATGCTGAGTTATTTCTATATTTCTTCCTTTACTTTCAAGGACCATTTTGGTATCATTTCACGGAGTCACTGTTTTATGGGTTTCGCATCAGGGAGCGTGGGTATCTCATGCATGACGATAGTGGGGTCGATGTTAGACATGTCAACATAAGACCAAGAGAATGCATCCATATAGATGGACAGGATATTTGTGATCTCATTTCATTCGTTCTCGTCTAGGGAGGACCCTATTTGTAACTGTTTAGGATTCTTTGGCATGCCTAAGTTGATGGTTATTGTGTCATCCTCATTGGGAAGCATGCATCTATTTTGACTTTGGTCAAGTTTTTGTAAGTGTTTTAAGTATTTTAAATCCGCGGAGTTATCATTATAAGGTGTGAGTTATAATTCATCATTGGATTCATAATCATCACATGTGACACACATAAGCAAATACTAGAATTCACTATTTATCATGACATCAAAAGGAGAAAGTCAGTGTTGATATTAAGAGAGTGGTCTATTTTATAGAGGGATAGATTATAAGAGGGGGTGAGGGGGACTCTTTTCCTAACCAGCCAGACTTAAAGGGTCTCTGAATTATGGGTGTCGGGGTGCGTTTGACCGAATCCCAATTATTGAGTACTATAATTCTCGCGATGTTAGTGATAAAGTGTGATGGATTCTGTCGAGGGAGATTTAGGGTGGCCTTCGGGGCCCTAAGACCTTGGTATAGACTACATGTTGGGGAGGGTAGTGTTCCTAGGACTTGTTTATTATTCCTTTCGAGTTTGTAGCGGGATCCTTCGTTGGTCCTACTACGGGCTCAATGTAGGGGAGTGCCTTAGAGAAGGATTGTAATAAGAGATGGTGGTTTCCTTCACTCCATTGATAGTCCCATGAGGTCTGGTTAGTTTCATCTTGAGGCTTGATTGAAGGTAATGTTTCAGTTGGTGGGGATATAGAGTCTACTAGACAAACATAGAGGTTGAGCTTAAGGATGCTGAGAAACCATCCTTTTTCAACGGTGATAACTCCAGTGGCCGAGATGGTGTACCACTCATGGAAGCATTCAGTGGGGGTTAGCTCTAAGGACCTGATTGGTCGCCATGGGAACTTCATTCAAAAAATAGCATGGGTAATCCCCACTCTAGTTCAAGCTCTGAGAATGCTATGTGAAATCGATTGTATGTGGATTCGCAAATTTCTAATATTAAACTTATTTAATTAATTGTCAATTTTTTATCCAAATTAATTAAATGCTAACACGTGTATCTAGGTGTATACATCATGCCATCACAAAATAAATATAAATGTTGACACACAGATTTCAGGAAAAAATTCCTTTCGAGTAAAACCTTTTATTTCACTATGAAGAGGTAAATTGCAACTTACATACATAATGAAATTCGCAATGAATATCCGCACACACTCACATAGACCTCGGTCTAGAATCATCAATGGATCAACCACAGCAAACCCACAAGAACACGCAGCTCTATCTTTAGCAAGTAACACCCTCAAGCTCTCCCAATGACCGCAGTTATAGTCAGCCAGCAGCTCCCTCAAGTGACACCAAATCAGCTGTAGAGAAATATTCCCTAGAAGAAAAACTCTATAAAAAATTTATCTTGGGTTCCAATTTTATTCACTAAAGCTATTGGGATGATTGGTGAATCAAAATAAAGTTAAAAACCCTCAAAAATTGAGAAGACAAAAGTTCTGCAAAAGCAGTTTTCGTAGAATGAAAAACTCAGGTCTTCTTAAGAAAAAAAGGACTCAAAATAGTGCTATATATAACAAAATTGAGATGGGGGGAGGGGGGGGGGGTCGAACGACTTCAAATTTCATTTGATCCAGGGGATCGCGCGACCTTCTAACGACAGTGATAAATGAGAAATAATAGCATGTCGTTAGATAAAACCATCAAGCGAGCTTCTCACGACTGCTTCGCACGAGATGCAATGTTGCTTATAGCCTCGTTTGAACAACTTCAAGCTATTATTTTAATGACCCAATGTTGCTTGAACAACCTTAGCGAAAAATATATTTATTTTTAAAACTTCACCTCATGACTTAAAAAAAATATTTTGACGAAAAATGACGCCTCAGATGTTGAAAAATATTTTAGAAAAATTATCCCAACACTTTAAATGAACCATTAAGGGACTTAAACACAACCTTACCAAAATCTATCTCGGAGAGGCTTGTCTGTTGAAGAATGTTGATATTCGGATCCGTCTTGATGCATGACTGAACTTGAATTTTCTTCGACAGTTGTAGAGGTATACGACATACTCTAATGTAAACAGACTATGTAAAATATGTCCTTACAATTATCCCCCTATGTCTATGTAGGTACAAACTAAAAACATCATAATTATCAAATCAATCGTCCTATAAGAATCTAATACCCTCCCATGAACCCAAAACTGAAAAGGTACTAAAAATGTAAGTCTGTAAAATTTCTTCAGAAATCTTCAACATCTTCAAATTGCCAATGTTTCTTTGTCATCATCAGGGTGTGAAAAATAATGATATTCATCTTTTGTACCTACACACATGAGACAAGAAACAAATAGCTTCATGACGTATCTATTTTGAAATTAGATAAACATAAATAAAAAAAAATATCAACTCTCAAATCTCCCCCGTAATTCAAACTCCCCCATTAAATCATAATCCATTCTCCCCCTTTTTATTTGCTCGAAATAGAAAGGTAAAAGAATAAACAAACATAAGCATGGAGTGTCCAGTCAAGAAAAGCAATTCAACTATGATCATCAAAGAAAAACTTGAAAGCATTCGCCAACTATTCTTTTTTCAATTTTTAAAAAAATAATTTTAAAAAAATCACACACCGTGAATTTACACTAAGATAACCAAATCGTGGAAACAGAATGAATGGGTGTGAGCATATTCAATAGTTAAATCAACTCAAACATACATAATAAATGTGCACGGTGAATATGGATACCCCTAACGAATGAAATTCACAATCATCCTTAGGTGTAAAAATTATTGAATTCAAATGACATTGACTTAATCAAATCAACAAATCAAAGTCTAAAATGATTTCCACATAAATAATTTCTAAAACTATGTAACGCTTTTTCAAGACTTTGTCAGGACGTGCAAACCCGTTGATTAAATTCCATCCAAAGTCCCTTAAATATTTTTTCTTTTTCAAGCTCTTTTGAGGCATCTATTTTTTTTCTCAACTTAGAGAAATCCTATTGGCCCCTTTTTGGCATATGATTATTTTTATTGCCTTAATTTTTCTTGGGCTCACAACATGATTATTGTTTACTTGCATACCTTTCCCGTGTTCACTCATAATTTTTTCATATTAAATAAATTCCTCACGGGCAACGGTTCTTATATGCACAACTTTCATTGTCAAGTTTTATCACATATGGTTCATTTTAAAGATAGGATTGAGATGAAAACACTTCGACCAATATGTGATAGACAAGTAAAATAATCAAACAAATCCGTGCAAGTGTGGATTAAAGGAAATCATGAGTCAAACATGTAGAAAGTAATCTCAAATTTCATCTTAATGACTCCAAAGATTATAAAGCACACGGATGAAATGATGTATCGTCTCAAAACACTATTGAATCGTCACATGGATATGGAATGATGTTGAGACTCGGTCATCCTAAATGTCCATCCATAAACGGTGTAAACAAAATACAAAACTCTTTTTGTCTTTTTCCAAAAAAATTATCAAAATAAAATCTTTTTGGCTTTTTCACTCTTTTATCTAAAAAAAACTAGAAAATCTTTTTGTATTTTTCCAAAAATCTTTTTGGTCTTTCGAAAAATATATCAAAAATGGAAAAGATAAATACAAAAATGGTACATACTAGAAATAGGCATAAAATATCATCATGAAAATCATCATATTCTAGCAAATAAGTCTAAACCTCAACCGTTAGGTGCGGTGGAGTTTTTCAAAGGTGGTGACATCCTATGAAAAACATCCATCAAATAATGTGAAGTATTGACCAAAACCTTTGCTTGCTCCTTAATATGTGAAAACTCTCTCATGTAATCATCCAAAGAATCATGTGTGGATGCGTGTGTGGGAACACGTGGCAAAGCTTTATGCGACACACGACCCAACTTAAAACAAAATTCCCTAAGGTGTCCTCTCTTCTTGCAATGGGTGAAAACATGAACGGGCCTAGGAACACCTCCATAAAACGTCTAGGACGTGCTCTTCAATCGGGTAACAGATGCCTAGGTGGGTTGTGTTGAGATCCATAAGGATCTATCACAAACTCATGAACCGGCTCGGGTTCTTCATGAGAATAGACGCACTGTCATGACCTATTCCTAATCTCTTAACATTACCCAAAGCGGGATCGAGGAGCATCTTTCCTACCTTCTTATATGTATCATCTATAGTGACCTTTACCTCTCAGGCTCATTCGATATCTCTCTCTAATTATACCATGCAGGCTTCAAGTTCACTCTTTTTCCTACCTACGATGATCAACTGCTCACTCAAAGTAATCTTCACCTTCTCGATTTGACTCGCCAATGCCTCAAATCCCCTAAAAACATCTATATCTCTCTCCAAATTTAGCACCATAAGACCTAATTCCTTATTCAACTTCTTCGTCTTTAAGGTCTCGGCGTACAAATCTCTAAACGCAATTTGGAGCTCACTTTCACCTTTGCTTCCACACTCACTTTCACATGAAACACTCAATCTATCATCCTCGTGACTCTCATGTGACATGTATCCTCATCGTCGTGGGACAAACTAGGTGTTCTCACGTGACTAGCTAAAAATGCAACACACATTCCATGTGAAGATTCATCCCCGGAATCCTTCACCTCTTCCTCACTATCGCTGAGAGTGGTTGGCATGGCAATCTTCTGGCCCTTTATCTTTAGACTAGTGGGACACTCAAACTCCCTATGCCCCTTGCCTTGTCATTCAAAACATCTATCCTCTTCCTCTTACTCTTTCTCTTTCTCTTTCTCTTTCTCACCACTTTCTTTGGCCTCATCTTTCTTTGTATTTTCTCAAAAAAACTTTTATTGAAAGAATTTTCTTTGGAAAATTTGAGAAACCTTTTAAATTTTTAAAAAAGCAAGGCCACATCATCAAAATCAAACTCGCCCTTAGACTCGGAATCAGAAACTCTCACTTTCTTTTTATTGTCTCTCTTGGACACTTACTCACTCTTGATAAACTTGGATCTAAGTGCTATCCATTTATCCTTAGGCGTGACACTGTCAGGGAACATGTCAATTTCATATGTCTGGAGGTCTCCTACCTGTTCTTGTAACTTAAGATTGCTCAAATTTCCTAAGGAATTCAAATCAGTCACTTTTGGGATAAAACGTTCAGGCAACGATCTCAAAATCTTTTTAACTACTCGTGCATCAGGAATGTTCTCACCGAGATTGAAACTAGTGTTGACAATGTCAGAGAAACCTGCATAAAAGTCATTAAAACACTCGGATTCAAGCATGGTTATCGTTTCAAATTGAGTAGTTAAATTTTGTAATTTAGAATCTTTTACTGCAATCGGGCCTTCATGTGCAAGTTGTAAAACATCCCATGCTTCTTTTGACGTAGTGCACGTCATAATACGTTGGAACTCGTCAGGGGTGATAGCTCCAAAAATTGCACTTAGCCCACGAGAATTAAAAGTGCTCCATTTAAATTCGTCTTCATTCTATTTAGTCACAAGCTTAAGATTAGTGACATTATTAGCAGTGAAAGTTGGAAGAATCCACCCTCTTTCACAAACAATACAAACTTGCTAATCGATTACTTTTAAATGAGATTTCAAGAGGGCTTTCCCATAGGCATAATTAGACCCATCAAAAACTGGCAACCGATTATATAAGTTTTCATTCAAAAACATTATGAACTTTTTTAAAAACAGATTTTTAAAAAAAAATCAATATCACAAAAAAATTTGTAGAAAACAAGGATCAAACACAATAACTTAGTGCAACAGGCTCTGATACCAATTTGAGAATGCTACGTGATATCGATTGTATGTGGATTCACAAATTTCCAATATTAAACTTAATTAATTAATTGCCAATTTTTTATCGAAATTAATTAAACCCTAACACATGCATCTAGGTGTATAAAACGTGCCATCAAAAAATAAATATAAATGTTGACACACAAATTTCAGGAAAAAACCCATTTCGAGTAAAATCTTTTATTTCACTATGAAGAGGTAAATCGCAACTTACATACGTAATTAAATCTGTAATGAATGTCCGTAGACACTCACATAGACCTTAATATGACCAAGCGTGACCTCGTTCTAGGACGAGGTACATTAGCATCCACAACCGAGTCCCCAAAGGACCCACTCAGGTCGTACCCAAGACTCGTCCAGATTAGGGTCGGCCTTGTCATCCACGACCTCGGCCATCTTATGAGCCGAGGCCCCATGGGAACATTTCATCAGCAAAGACATGTCTCTCCCTCTATTTCAGCTGACACTTGGTAATGAATTGTATAGCATATCTTGGCCTGACGCCTTTAGCCGAGACCACACTTGATACTTGCCAGCATGTAATCATGCACTACATCAGTAATCTCGTACTCGGTCGGGCAGAGACCCCTCTAGAAGAAAACTACAGTAAATGCTGTACAAAGTTCTAGGATGGAAAATCCCATGTAGACAAGTCTGTTACAATAAGATTATCCCCTCACGTGAGGGAATATTGTATCATGATTCGTTACATATGTGAGGGACATGTGTCAACTAGCTATTGGGAACCCCTCATGAACATGTTGATTACATGCTTAGGGGTACATTATACCCCCAAGGCACTATAAATACACTTCATATTCTACATTGTAAAGGATCAATTATTCACAACCCTAGAAGAACTCTGTGAAATTGCTTTGTGAGAAAAGGCCATTAGTGCCATTGTTATAGTGAAAAAACACCATTCACACCGCATAGTGGACGTAAGCTCCGGCCGAACCACTTAAATTCAAGTGTTCTTCCTCTTTGCTTCATCTTTCTCCACTGTTATATTGCTATATTTTTTCCATTGTTGTACTCGAGTGAGATCATTTATCACGTTGACCTAGTGATACCAATTTTGGTATCATCGGACCTCAGTCTAGAATGAGCAATGGATCAACCGTAGTGAATGCATAAGAACATGCAACTCTATCTTCAGCAACGAACACCCTCAAACACTCCCAATGACCACAGTCCTAGTCATCCATCACCTCCCTCAAGTGGTACCAAATCAGTCGTAGAGAAATCTTCCCTATAAGAGAAACTTTAGCAAAATTGTATCTTGGGTTCCAATTTTATTCACTAAAGCTATTAGGATATTTGTGAATCAAAAAAAAGTTAAAAACCCTCAAAAAGTGAGAAGACAAAAATTCTGCCAAAGCAATTTTCATAGAATGAAAAACTCAGGTCTTCTTAAGCAAAAAGGACTCAAAACAATGCTATATATAACAAAATAGAGTCGGCGGGGTCGCTCGAACGACAAGGGCATGTTGCTCGAACGACATCAAATGTCATTTGATTCAGGGGATCATGTGACCTTCTAACGACAGTGATAAATGAGAAACAGTAGCATGTCGTTAGATGCAACCATGAAGCGAACTTCTCGCGAGATGCAATGTCGCTTGAAGCCTCATTCGACCGACGTCAAGCTATTGTTTGAACGACAACCCAATGTCGCTTGAACAACCTTAGCAAAAATTATTTTTATTTTTAAAACTCCGCCTCAGTACATAGAAAAAATTATTTTGCTAAAAAATGAAGCTCTAGATGTTTAATAACATTTTAGAAAAATTATCCCAACACTTTAAATGGATCATTAAGGGACTTAAACACAACCTTAATAAAATCTATCTCGCAGAGGCTTTTCTGTTGAAGAATGTTCATATTCGGATCCGTCTTGATGCATGATTGAACTTGAACTTTTCTTCGATGATTGTAGTGGTATACGACATACACTACACCAAAATGGCCAAAATGTCACCTTTCAGCCGGCCACCCTTGTCAAGATCATTGACCGTGACAAAAAAACACGCGTTTTATGTCACGATCATTGACCTTGACACGACCCTGACAAAGAATTGTCACGGTCATTGACCGTGACAAGGCCGTGACAAATTTACTTGTCACGGTCAATGACCTTGACACGACCGTGACAATGTCTGCAGCAAAAACCCTTTCCCCCTTCTTTTTTCCCTCCTGCCGTTCCCTCCCTCTCTCTCGACGCTGCTCTCTCTTTCTCTCTCTCAGGTTTAATTATCTCTCTCTCTCTCTCTCTCTTCCATTTATATATATGTTTGTGTGTATATATATGTGTGTATGTGTGTATATATGTGCGTCTGTGTATGCGTGTGTGGGGGGTGGGGCAGGGTGGGGGTAGGGTAGGGGGTAGGGGGTGGGGCAGGGTGGGGGTAGGGGGTTAAAAATGTAAATAAATAAGTAATTTTCTATAAATTTCCAAAAATAATAACCAAAAATGTAAATGTAAATAATATCCAAAAATAATATCCAAAAATGTAAATGTAAATAATATCCAAAAATATTGGATAACAATTTATTTTCATTCAAAATAAATAAGTAATTTTCTACAAATTTCATTAAAAATGAAGGTCGGCTTAATATGTGATTTAAGTGTGAAATAATCGCTATATACTTATACTAATGGAGAAAAAAAACCATATATGGCGTTTTTTGTTGACTTTATATGGTGAAATAATCACATGACTTTATATCCATCAAATAAAAGCATGAAAACTAAAAAACTACAATAAGGGTTAAAATGGCATCCGAAGTTGCTAAAAGCATGAAAAATAAAATATTTTTTAAGATTTGTGGTGAATAACTAAAGTTAAAAAAAAATATTACTTTAGTCATTAAATTACTTTTTGAATTCGGGCGATGCACATAAATTTGTAGTAATTGTCTTATAATAAAAATCAATTAGTCTATGTTGTTGAAAAATTTGATCAAATTGGTGAGCCCTTCATATTTTAAAAATGTTGTTTTTATTCCTATTTAACTTTTCTTTCTAAACACCACTAATTATATTTAAAGTTTAATAAAATAGGAGTTATAGAAAGAAAAGTGGGGTTTAAATAAAAACACTTTTTTTAAATTTTAGGTTCTGGTGCATAATCTTACTTTGTCACAATTAATTTATATGCCTCAAAGTTAGTTTATCACTCTTAGTTTATATTTGTGATAATACTTTATGAACCACAACTTTAGGTTGATTATTTTAGAACTTAAACTTCAAGGTACAGCTTAGATATCTTAACAAAACACATATCTAACATTGAATATGATTTATAAAAAGCACAAAACAATAGTAGAAATTCAATACATGAAATTAACATTGAGATTATTTTAAATAGACAATCACTACTGTGTGTGTGTGTGTGTGTGTGTGTGTGTGTGTGTGTGTGTGTGTGTCTGTGTGTGGTGGGTGGGGGGCCATTGTGTGTGTGTGGTGAGTGGGGGTGGTGGTGTGTGTGTATGTGGTGAGTGGGGGGTGTGGAGGGAGGTGGGGGTGTGTGTGTATGTGGTGAGTGGGGGGTGTGGAGGGAGGTGTGTGTGTGTGTGTGTGTGTGTGTGAATTAACCCATGAATTTGTATTTTTGTATTTGAATTAACCCATGAATTTATTTTTGTATTTGAATTAACCCATGAATTTATTTTTGTATTTGTATTAACCCATGAATTAACCCATGAATATATTTCTGTATTTGAATTAACCCATGAATTAACCCATGAATATATTTTTGTATTTGAATTAACCCATTATATGAAACATACTTGAAATTAAATATAGTGCGCATAGATACTAGCCTTCTAGTTCTTATGCGTACGCATTCAATAGCCCTTAGACCCGTTCGAGAGTCATTACCCCTGTTTGAGACTGTATCTGTATAATATTCTTATTTGCTTAAAGTTGTTACTTTTGGAGGAAGTTCTGCAGTCGTATCTTAATGTTCTCTGGGTACATACTAGATTGACAAGTGTGACTATTATTTCAATTGACCAATTGAAATAACACTCACACCTGCCAATCTACGTCGTGTACTTGGAGAACTACGGGGATATGCTGTCGAATTTTTTTCAAATCGTAACAACGTGCATGAGCTGTTAAGTATATTACAGAAAAATGCAGTCTTGAATGGGATAGGACCACTTACCCTTTAATAGGAAAATTAAATGATGGGATAACTAAATAAAACATACTATAAATCTAAGTTTTGTTTACCTTTAATAGGTGTTTAGTTGTTGTAGGTGTGATGGGATATCCGAAATACAAAGCGTGGATGGGTGAGACTAATAGAATGGGGGATGTGTTTCGTAGAGGTGCTAACGAATTTGTGAAATATGCAAAGAGATGTCGTAATGATGAAGAGTTTCCATGTCCGTGTGCTAGGTGTAAGAATGGTAACGTGTTTGAGTGGAAAATGGTTGAACTACATTTGTTAAGATCGGGTATGCAACATAGTTATCGATTTTGGAGTTTTCACGGTGAATTGAAAGTTCCTTTTGTCCCCGACCAACCTTCACAACAACCTTCAACAAGTAGAATAGATGTAGAAGGGGACGACGTAGATCATAGTATGTTGGAGGATTTAGTTGATGATGCGTACGGATTTTATGAAGCAGAGGAGAATGAGGTTACTGATGATGTAGAAGATTCAAGTGCTCGTGAAGTTAACACGATAAAACTTGACGATGACTACCAAAGTTTAAAATTTAAGGCGACCCAACCGTTATACTCTAGCTGTGAGAAAGATCAAACAACTTTACATGCCATGGTTGGTTTGCACAGTTTGAAGACGCAGTACGGTTTGTCTGGCAATAGCGTGACGGGAATTCTAAAATGGGTGAAGGGCTTATTACCCAAGGTGAATACACTTCCAAATAGCTATCCTGTTATGAAGAACAGTTTGAAAGGTTTGGGAATGAAGTATAAATCGACTCATGCTTGTGTGTATGACTGCATACTATACTGAAAGGAGTATGAAAATCTCGATCGTTGTCCGGTATGCGATGAACCTAGATATGTCCAATCTACTAGTAAGGAAGGCACAAGCTCAAACGTGCCTCAAAAAGTATTGAAATATTTTCCCGTTGGGCCTAGATTAAAGCGATTTTTCACAGTACCATGGATTGCAGAAGCAATGACTTGGCATGCTAGGGCAGAAGTAGGGGGTAATATCATGCGTCATCCTATTGATTCTACTACCTGGCGGAGGATGAATTTTGAGTATCCCGATTTTTCTTGAGAACAACGCAACATTCGTTTGGCTATATCAACAGATGGTTTCAATCCATTTGGAAATCTAAGCACCAATAAGAGTGTATGGCAAGTGATCCTAGCCCCACTCAACCTCCCTCCTTCACAGTGTATGAGACCTGAATTTTTAATAATGACTTTGTTGATACCTGGGCCAAAGGCACCAAGTGATGACATTGATATCTACCTGGCTCCTTTGGTAGAAGAATTAAATGAGTTGTGGGAAGAGGGTGTGCAATAATTTGACTCTTTTAGAAAAGAAGAGTTTACGCTGAAAGCTATGTTGATGTGGGAAATTCATGATTTTCCAGCTTATGGGACATTATCCGGATGTGTAGTACATGGTTATTTGGGGTGTCCTATTTGTGGAGAGGAGACTGAATCTCTTCGTCTATCCTCTAGCTTAAAAAATGTATACCATTGCCACAGGAGGTTTTTACCCCCAGCTTATAGTTTCAGATTTGAGAAAGGTTCCAATTTTTTATTGGGCGGAGTTGAACATAGGCTACCGCCGAGATAATTTTTGGGTTCAGAAATTGAAAGTAAATCTTCTGAATGTGGCCCAAATATGCCAGGTAAGAATCCTAAATTTAAGAATGTCAAGCATAAGAAGACCCCAACTGGGAATGAAACTAAGATAAGAAAGGCATGGTCTCGGAGGTCAATTTTATTTGACTTGCCTTATTGGAAGAATAACCCGGTGCGCCATGTATTAGATGTGATGCATGCAGAGAAGAACTTCATTGAACATATTGTGGGTACTTGCCTTAGGGGGAGTCATTCGAAGGATGGAGAAAATGCACGAAAAGACCTTAAAACGTTAAAACTTAAGCCACAACTATGGTTGAAAGAAGATAGTAGGGGAAGGACAATAATTCCCCCTGGTGCGTTTACTTTGACGAGTGGGGAAAGGAAGGTGCTTCTAGACACAATATATAATTTGAAGGGCCCATCTACTTTTTCGTCTAACTTGCAAAGGATTGTGAATTATGCTACTCATGATTTACATAAGTGTAAGTCCCACGATTGGCATGTGATCATCCAATTGGTTCCTCTATTGTTTAAGCATTGTTTCTCCAAGCACAAGGATTTGCGTAGGGCTATTATGAAAATTAGTATTACCTTCTCCCTCTTGTGTGAGAAGGTAGTGAATCGAGAACACATAGTGGCCGCAGAATTGGCTGTGAACGAAGCGATTTGTGTATTGAAGAAGTACTTTCCCCCAGCATTCTTTGACATAAGTGTTCACTTGTTGGTACACCTATGCGACGAGGCACTTCTTTGTGGTCCAGTTAGATATCGGTGGATGTATCCGTTTGAAAGATTGATGAAATTTTTTAAAGATTACGTCAAGAATACGCGATATATTGCAGGATCAATTACAGAGGAATACATCACCGTGGAGTCATCAATATATACTCGGGAATATATGCCTGACTCGACCAGCATTGATGACACTGATGAATTCGTCGATGATGGTGGTAATGTGATAGGAAAACGAGTGAAATTAACGAGTTTGCAACATGAACAAGTAGCTCGTTATCTATTTGACACACATGAAGATGTCGAAGAATGGAAAAAGTAAGTTTCGATTATTATAATGTTTAACATTATTTTAGATTATTTTATACATGATTAATTTTGTAATATGCAGTAAATATGAAGCCTGTGAGAACAATAAAAGACGAAAAACAATGGTACAATCAGACAGCGAATTTAGGCTATGGTTGACACAAGAGGTAATTATAATGAAAACAGTCGTTATATAACGTTACATTACACTCAAATTTTACCACTAATATAATTAATTTATCTATATTCTCAACTCCTAAAGATGGGTGATGCGACATCAAGGCTTTCTCGTCTAGCCACTGGACCCTTGTTCGTGGCACAAGAGTACAAAAAGTATCGATTGAACGGTTACATTTTCAGCGCTAAAGTGTACGAGGAAAGTACAAATGTACAGAACTCGGGAATTTCATACAAGGCTCTTACTTTCTTTCGAGCGAGCGCAAAAGATAAAAACCTCGTTGAAGCTGAAATGACTTACTATGGTGTAATCCGAAATATATTTGAATTGGATTATATAAGCTTCAAAGAGGTTGTATTTTACTGTGAATGGGTAAGAGTTGAGGATAAAAATGCTTGTAAAGTTGATCCTATCACCAATTTGATCATGGTTGACTTGTCCAAGTTGAAGAGCAACAACCACGTGAGCGATGAGCCGTTTGTTTGTGCATTTCAAAAGGTTAAGCAAGTGTTTTACTCGGAGTATATCAACAACGAGCCGTGGTCAATTGTCGAACACGCGCCAAGGCGTCCAAATAGTAGTGTGGATGACTTGGCTTCTCCTACCGAATATCAATCCATTTTTTATGATAACCCAAATTTGAAATAATTTTTCAATTTAAAATAAATATTTCAATTTGTACCGAAACATCCATTTTTAATTCTTTTAATTGATCTGCACTTTATCATTTTCACTCTTGTGTAGTGTGCGTGTGTGGAGAGGAGATTAATACATAAATATTCAAACTACATCTAAGTTTTGTTTATACTAATCCATGAATATACGCTTCTTACCTTTAATAGGTGATTAGTACATAGTTATTTGGGGTGTCCTATTTGTGGAGAGGATACTGAATCTCTCCGTCTATCCGAACACTAAGAAATGCCATAATCCTATGGAACGATGCTCTGCAAATTCCTCCCAACCGTTATGTAGCCAAACATCACCAGTTGAAGTTGTCAATTTCACTTTCCATACCCCACCACTTGGAACTTCTAGCAAAACATGGGAGACCATTGAAAGGTGGAATTGACAACTTCAATTGCTGATTTTTGGCTACACAACGGTTGGAAGGAATTTGTAACGCATAACTCCATAGGATTATGGTATTTCTTAGTGTTTAGATATGAAGAGAATTATATTTGACACGATTGCCCGGGGTGCATTAGTTGGAAGGAGGTGCCATATGAGCTCAAGTTAGCTGTTTGAGTGACACTACAGGTAATGTATTTATATTTATATGTCAATTTCGATTTTGATTTCAATTACGATTTATATTTATCTATATTTGAGGGGCGGACACTAATTTTACTTTATTTCAATTCAGGGGACAAGGAGTGGCCCTAAGGGTAGGCCACATATGCTCTATACTTATGTGGCTATTCGGACGAGAAGGGAAGGATAAGGAGGTGTCCCCGAGCGTCGCGGTACAAAATCTCTTTTCCATGCAAATAGTTTGTAGATTTGAGATAATTGATGGTGATGTTGTCTCTTCTTAAATAGTTTCTATTTTGAATATATATTTGCATTATATTTAGTTTGTTTGGATATATGATGTTTGGAACAGGTACAATGTTGCTATAACAGGTACAAATATACTGCTGGGCAGTGGCAGTGGCCATACTGCCCAGCAGATTTTTTTTAAATTCTGCCCAGAATTGTCACGGTCATTGACCGTGACAAGTCCGTGACAAAAGTTGTCACGGACGTGTCACGGTCAATGGCCATGATAATTTTTTTAAAAAGGGTCACGGCTTTGTCACGGTTTATAACCGTGACAAACGTGTCACGGTCATTGACCGCGACACGATCGTGACACAAAACGCGAGTTTTGTGTCAAGGTCAATGACCGTGACACGACCGTGATAAAAAAAGTTATCTCGCCTCGAAATATCACAGTCATTGACCTTGACAACTTGGATTTGTCAGGGTCAATGACCTTGACAATAGTGCAGATTTGGTGTAGTGATACTCTCATGTAAACGGACTATGTAAAATATGTCCTTATAAGATCGAAGATTTTTTTATCTTCCTCGATAACCCATGAAACTTTGATCTCGTTCTAGATCACCTTGTTGATCTTTCTGTAGTCTACGTGCCTGGGTTATAATGATCTTTTTGCTTCATCCCACCATCATTTAGGAAGTCCATGATATAGGAAGAATTCTCTTTGGAGAAAAAATATTCCATTCCATTCTTGATGAGGGTCTTTTGAAAAAGGGAATGGATTTTTACTATTAGAGGTGTGCCCAAGACTGTTCTTCTCGTTATGTCCCATTGTAGTGATAATTTCAAGGGTTCCCTATTATTTTTCCAAGTCCAAACCCAGGCACGTATCCCATCTTGTGAATGATTCGGGTGTCTACATTGTAAATAATCATCTTCTCCTCAATCATATGGCCGAGTGGGATGAATCTAAATACACTAAGGCAGATTCAATTAATGTCTTGGTAGGTATCCAGAGGGTATGGTACTAGGGCTAGCGATCGTGGACCATTATTCATTCCCTTGGATTGTGATGTCCTCCATATCGAACATGAATTTTACTTTCATATGAAGCGATGAGGTGTGACACCCCGACTAATTAAATACCGGGTAGCTACTCCTTTATTAAATTAATACAAAATGTCAAGTTGGTCCAGTTAATAGCATCACTGTCGAAAACATTTTTATAGTTACTAACCACTAGTATTTAAAAAGTAAGTTGCCAAATTTTAATTAAGTCTGATTAACATGCAATAAAAGAATAATGGAAGAACAACATAACCCATTCACCATAACGAAGTAATGAAATAACCAACGAAATAATAATAAGTCCAGAGGAAAACTCCTCATAACAATCCCACAACTGAAAATAATATGACAAGTCTGAATCCTGAATTAATTACATGCCAGAAGTCTGAATAACTGAAATAAATGAAATGTCTCTAAAAGAAATGGGCGACATGCCCTACAACTGATAAATCTGAATATAGAGTCAAGATAGATGAAGCGTCTACAAGCAAAGTCCTATAACTTCCACAAACAGCTACAGCTCGTCACCTGAATGAGGATCCGAAGCATGGTGTCCTTGTGGCTGGGTACCTAAAATGGTTTTTACAAAATAGATTTGAAAGCAAATGGGTCAGAGCCCGAAAGTGGAAATCATTTTAAAAACAGCAAGTGTTTTAATTAACATTAAAACATTAAATGCAAAATACATGTTAGGACGTGCACTCACATGAAATTCTCACCTCTCGACTACATGTGCACTCCTAACGTACCTTACCCACCTAAAAGACATACATATTTAACCAAACCGTAATAGGTTCTACCCCTTACTACTCGATTCCCATATTACATTCTAGCGTTATCAGTTAAATAGAGGGCTTTACTTAAACTCAGATTCTCAATTTGTAATACAATTCACTATCGGTTAACCCGTTATATTTTCTCAAAACATTACCATAATTATATTCATAATACCAACATGAAAGTTCCCATTAATTAAGTGTATATTATTCACGTCATAAATATACAATACAAGCACCCCGAGACTAAGCTGCGGTGCACACATACTCTGCTATCCATCCCGGTACATCACGTACAGAAGGATCACGCATTCCGAATCTCTCAGGAATCGTTCTCAGATAACAACAATCACAAATAATGGAGGCGAACACAGTCACATCACATGGGTCACGCACATACATGCGCTCCCACGATCAGCAGACTTATTAACATCCCAATAAGTCCTTCTCTGACCTATGTTCATCGAGGTACCAGTCTAAATCCGGGCAACACAAGGATTAGAGGGCCCTAAGCGAACGTAAACCTCCCGTGATAGCAAGTATGGTAGGTATGTCATACACATAAAATCAATACATATACTAAGTATACACACATCTTAGTAATCACCATAATTTATTTGTAGTACACTTCTTATTATCGTACCTACGTATAATGTTACACAATTTACATATTCCCGGTTGATCCAATTTTACAAGCCATTAATTGTTCTCACGTTGTAATAGACACTCACGTCCTAATCCATAATTTCCATTTGGTTCGAATCAAACTTCTAGGTTTTACTCCTCTATATATCTCAAATGTCCCTACTATATCAATTTATCATCAAGGGAAGGTTATCTCTACCATTAAATAAGGGAACGGGACATGCGAAATCAAAACAGGCTAAAAAGCCTAAACTGTCAACTCGTTAGAAGTCTCGTTCGAACGAGGCTGTTCGAACGAGAGTTCGTTCGAACGAACTGGGCCTTCTAACGAGATCTCGTTCGAAGGAAAGTCATTGAACGAACATCCCTCTCATTAGAATTCAAACTGTCAACTCGTTAGAAGCTCGTTCGAACGAGCTCGTTCGAACGACCTGGGCAGGTCTTCTAACGAGTGGCCAGATTCGAGCCCAGATTTTCCTTAACTCGTTTTTCCAACTTTTCTTCAACTCTAATCTCCTCTAAACATCAAACCAACAATTGTTCAAGATTTCTAATCATCCCTAAACATACTTAGGTCACATACTAACGTGTTTTATGGGGTTAATTCATTCTAAACATCATACAAATATCGAATCTATACATTTATCCCCAATTTCAAGAACATGAACCCTAGAAATTCTTAAATCCCCAATGGGCCTAAATAAACCCGTTTTTGTTTCATCCAAAATATAGTATCATCAGATTAATCACCTACATACAATTCTACATGCAATTTCTCATCAAAATACAAGTTTCTAAATCCAATTAATGGGTTTTTATTAAACTCCCAAGAACAATACAAATTCTGTCAATTTCCTACGCATGGAAGAAACATTCTTTGTAATAAACGAAATTAAACCACTTGCCTTATGAATATCTCTGATTTTGATGTCGAATTGATGGGCGGTTCTCTCTCTCTCTGCAGAATTCTCCTCTCTTCTCTCTCTACAAGCTTTCTTCTCCAAAGTGACAATGGTGGCCAGGGTTTGCCTTAGGAACTTTTGGGACTAATTCTAATAACCCCCGTAGCCCATTAAGTCCTAAGATGTGGTTAGTGGGTTTAGTGGGTGATTACCAAGTCATCTTTTTAATTCCCAATTTTCGTAGGTTTTAATTCCCAAAAATTCAAAATTACCAAACTACCCTTATGCGTTGCCGGCATTGCCTAAAAATGCTCCGGGACCCAAACTAAACCCTCGGCTAGTGTTTTCTGACTATTTCGACCCTTTCGGACGCGTTGGCGCACTCAACACGACCATACGGTTAATAGAATTAAAATTCACTTTTTAATTACAATAAATATATTCCGGACGCGACTGTCACACGCGTCTCAACAAAATTTCCAAATTACCGTATTTCAATCTCACGACAAATTTCATAATTCAATATTCATATATGCTCGTATATACTCATTAAAATCAAATACCAACTTGCATCTCGTTAGTATTTTAATCCGGATTAATTCCCAATTAATACGCATTTAATTCAATTAATCCCATAAATAAATATCATAAAAATACGGGGTATTACATGAGGGTAGTTCCCCCATGGCATGTATCCTTGCCCTGTCAAGCAAGATGTTGATACTCCACATCGCACTTTATATGCCCCACTATGAGAGTGAGGATGATAGATCCCACGACCTCTCGATGAGTATTATCATAGGCCATAATGTCCATAGATGATGGTGTAAACTCTAAGGTGGTGTATCTTATACCGGAGGGGGTGCGAAGGGGGCACAGATTAATGGTGAACCCGTTGTATATCCGTACTAAGGGCATAATAAATTTACTGGTCTCAATTGTGATTTATAAGGTGAATCGATGATTGAGGACTTATATGGGGAGGTCCTTATCGGAGAAATATATATATATTGGTGCATATTGATAGACTTTATGGTAGCTGACATCTATGATGAAGTCAGGTTCATTGGAATAGAAGATTTAGATAACAGATGGATGAAAGAAGCTCGGTACTCCCCATATATAGCTAGTAATTCCCTATTATCCGATATATTTGTTCTTGAATATTATTATTTTCTATAGGCGTATGTGTGATAACCTTTTTGAATGGATCTTTCTCCTTATCACCTGGGTTCGGAGGAGTGGAATATCGACCTGACCTGGCAAGTAAGTTGACTTCTTTGTCTGGAGAGAGTATGGGTTTGGCCCAAGCTTCATATTCATCTTTCTCTAGACGAAATATAAGGTTGATCAATAATGTGGGGCTAGAGGCATTCGTTCTAGCTTTAGGGCCATAACTTTAGTCAAATCTAGGTCAGAAACCGATTTCGAGTTTTTAGGAGCCCTGTTCTGCTTTTTTAGGGGAAGTTAGGGACATAGAGCTATTTATCCACCGTACAGTCACATTAGAGTCCTTAATAAGGGTGGGGATTTTTACCACCGTGGTCAGAACTTATCCATCTATATGGTCAGGTGTATCAGGTGGTGATTTCATTGACATGGATTATCCCGACTAGATGTCATTATCGGAGGATGTTTTTTGGTATTGCTCATTGTTGGATAATATTTTTAGTTTTCTTGGGATCATCTTTCTCATAATCTTTGTAGATTCACAATAGATGTCCCCGTAGTAGTACCAGTATCTAGTGTATCCCGGCCTGCACGGTGAGGTCTTATTGATAAATCTGGGGCACATATTGCAAGTTATCGTGCCTGGTCGGGGGGAACATGGTTTACTAGTTTTATTTTAGCACTGTATAAATACCTCCGGGATAGGGGACCTTCTAGAGGTGAATGTCCTCGATGGGTCATCTCATCCTGAAGTTCAATTATGCCGATTTTGTGGGTTGAAACCAGGTAAGTATTCGTATGGTTGTGTCCTACAACAGTGTATTGGTGGGTATAAGGTGATATCATATGTATGCAGATGTCGAAAGTTAATTTTAGAATGAGCAGTTTGAGTTCACTGTAGGGATTAACAGAGTCTTCTCTAGGCAGAGTGGTTTTGGGTGGATTAGGGATGACCTCTATAGTGCCAAAGATAGTATATAGTATTTCCATAAGAAATCATTCCATCAAGTGGATCGGATACTTTGTTATATGTCAATATTGTGGTGTCTAAGTTTTTCATTATTTTTGAATAATTGGAGGGGCGGTCCTCTGTATGAGAGATTTGGTTGTAAACTATCTGCAATGTACCCTCACTCTTTCATATGACAATTTCGGTGTTCATGTCATTCATAAAGACGATCTATTCAGAGATATCTCTATAATTAATCCCAAACTTGTAATCCTGAATATTAGGGGATTAAATGGATGAGGGCTATTATTCGTGAAGTCTGTGTCCTTCCCTGGGAGTAGTCCCATTATGTCATCATCTCCCATATTAGGGGGTTAAGGAAATAATTGTCTCCGGACACTGGGGATATATTACCCTTAATGATTAAGAGATGGTCAAAGCAGTTAGTGATTTCCCTCTCTAGCAAGTGGGTATAGTAGACATGTTCAAGCTCGGTAGCCTATGGTCTTGGAGAAGGCTCAAGTTTTTTAGAGGCAAAGTTTTCTATGGAGGACTTTAACCCATATTTTGAACGATCATCTAAGCGGGGTCGATGTCACCTTTGGCATCTGTTCATATCATGTGAATGGTACCCAGAGGGGGGAGGTACTTGGGAAGTTATCCCATGGTTTTTGTTGTACTCAACATGGAATTGAATCTAGATGATAATATCCCTTTGGTTCTCGAGGAGTAGGTTCCACCTTTCTCTCTGGATACTTGGTTATGGAACATACTCAATTTGACCATGATTGGACTTTAGTTTGGCTTCCCAAACGGTGCCTCTTTGTTTGATGTGAACTATCCACCTTTCTTCCTCTTCGTATAAAACTGGTGACGGACTCGATACTTCTAGGTAATATGATCGTTGGCCCTCAACTTTAGGTCCCTTTCAATTAATCATATTGGGTACTAGGATACCAGGGTGTCTAGACCACTAGTTCTTTCATTCATGGACTGGTAGATGTAGCACTATCATTTATTTCTCGGAGAGTGATCGAGAACATATTTACAGTAGCTGGTGAGTGGGCACTACTATAGGTTCCTGAATTTGAGAGGGAAAGCATGTATGGCTCTAATGTTGATCCTCCCCATCCGGAGGATTGGATTGGTGGGTACTATAGTAGTGATATGCACGATTTCCTAGAGGGCCTCATCATACATTTTCTTCTTCCATGTAGGGAGTAAGAAGTCGAATATCTTTTGAGAGCATGAACTATGTGATCAGGAGTAAGTTCAGGGTGTAGTGGTTAGTTTATAAGAAGTGTATGGCCATTATAAATAATATCATATGGTCCATAGTGGGATTGACTTCCACGATGATTCTTAAGGTGGGTGGTGGCATGCCTAGAGGGGTGGCTATTTGGAAGTGTGATTGTGCCCCCGTCCTTGGTTTGTGATGAATGGTGATTATCAGGGTATAGGGCTCGGTATTTGGCACATAAACGTATGAAAAGGCATTGGTACAGGGATTGTCAGGGTACAGTAGGGGTTATTAGTGGCATTGGGATTTAGTGAGATGTTGCCCCAGGCATCAATGAGATCGTGTATGGTGTATCTTAAGGAAGAATAGTTATTTGTAATGTGATTGGGAACCTAATAAAACTCGTAATATGAGTCGAACTACTTTTTCTTATATGTGATGGTAGGGGGTGGCCTAGGGTTGAGAGGTTTTGGAGATCGTCTAACTTTAACGCGGAAAAGACTCTACTGATGGGAGTTCAAAGACCTGTAAAGTGTCTCTGTTGAACGCAAAGCTCTTTTGGCAAAGGTACATATGGATATTTTTTTGAGGGGGTCCTGATTGGAAGTGCGTAGCGGTGGTAACCATGGATTGGGAAGTGTTGGTAACCGAACACGGTTTCGATGGAAGCCTAACCATGAGGGTAGTGATGTGAGATATGGAAGCTTTAATCGAGTTCTTACTGGTAGAGAACTGATTTTCAAGTCAACAAGGTTCGTTAGTTGATTTGGAAGCTTGTGTTGTCAAACTTTCCTCGATTTTATAGCCTATATGATTGACGATTTCAAAATTCGAGATCCAGGTGGGCTAGAGTTCATTCTACACCTCCCGTTAAAGATTTCTGATCATGATCTCTCTCTGATCATTTTCCAAGGGGAAATTGATCGTTTAACCATATATCCCTCTCTAGAAAGTGACGAAAATTCCATCTACCTCTCCATCTTCTTGCTTCATTATTTCTAAATATTTACATGTGAGGCCAAGTTAATCATTATATTCATACTCCTTCAGGAAAAAGGATATACACCGTCCCATGTTTTGTCTATCCCCTCATATTTCAAACTCATGTACCAAGTAAGGGCTTCTCTGGACATAGTGGAGGAGACCATCCTCTCTAACACTGATAGGCCTACATTCTAGACCTACATCTAAAAGTGGTAGTTTGATATGTGAATGGATGGGGAACCCAATCTTTTGTACATTTTAAAGACTAGCATATTGAGCTTGTTTAGCAATCAGGCTTTTGGATAGTGGGCCATATTCTTTTTGTTTATAAGCTCGTCTATAGTTTTCATCTTAGTGATGGATTCTTAGAGGAGATGCAGTTCAAAGTATGCCGACCTTATCTCCTAGTTTGGAGGTGGAGAGGCAACCTCGTCAGCCGACGGGGGAGCCATTGATGCAACTCTTAGGAGGCAGTAGAAGGTGGTGTTTGGGTACTTACGGTATTGATGATAAGTCTCAAATTATCCATGAGTGGAAAATGCTATTTTGAAGTGAGGGCGTCGGCATTAACAGGGGGTGGTGTTAGAACTTATGAAGGAGGATCATCAACTGTTCATTAATGTTTAAAGTTCCCCCCAATTTTGGTGTGCCAATGGTGAAAGGAAACCAAGTAGAAGAACATGAATGCTAATGAACTTCGATCGATAAGGAAGAAGGGAATAAGTTAGATCAAACTTATCAGGTCGAGACGTTAGATCCTCAAGATGAAAATAAGTTGATAACTGTAGAAGCAATTGAGAAAATAGAAGAAGTAATCCTAGATGGTGAGAATCCTTAAAGGAGGTCCCAAATTGTCGCATCCCTAGATACCGTCCTCAACAAGTAACTGTCTAACTTCCTATGAGCTAGAATAATCTTTTTCGCCTAGAGCCATAAAGATATTCCTTGAATTGAACCAACCATTATCAGTCATGAGATAAACACATTCGAGGTAGGTAAACTAGCAAAGAGGAAACGACGGCCATTCTCGGAGGAGAAGAACATGGAAATTTAAGAAGAAGTGGCCAAGATGAAGAAATCCGACTTCATTTAAGATGTGATGTATCCCAACTGGCTAGAAAATTTTGTAATGGTATCGAAGAAAATTGACAAATGGTAGTTATGTGTGAACTTCACAGATTTGAATTAGGCATGTCCTAAGGATTATTATCATCTGCCAAAAATTGATCAATTGGTGGATGCAACGGTTGGTCATGAACTGTTGAGCTTCTTGGATGAATATTCTGGTTATAACTAGATTCAGATGAAGCTAGAAGACAAAGAGAAAAACTTTTTCATACCAGTAAGGTAAATTTTGTTATAATGTTACGCCCTTTGAACAAAAAAAATGTAAGTGTCACTTATTATAGGCATGTGAACAATGTATTTGATAAGCAAATAGGGAAGAATATGTAATTTTATGTGGACAACGTGCTAACCAAGTATGTAAAACTAGAAAAACACATCAAAGACCTCGGTCAAACCTTCAACGAGCTGAAGAAATATAAAATGAAGCTAAATCCATCCAAATGCATATTCGGAGTCAAGGCTGGAAAATTTATGGGTTTTATTGTTAACCCAAGGGGCATCGAGGTGAACCCTGACAAGATCCAAGCATTGATCAATACTCAGCCTCCTAAGAGCAAGAAGGAAATCCAAAGCCTAATAGGTCAGGTGGAAGATTTGAAAATATTTATATCTAGAGTCATTGATAAGTTCATCTCATTCTTCAAAGTGATTAAAAACTCTTTTGATTGGAAGGAGGAATGTCAAGCTATTTTTCTGAATCGAAAAAGATACTTAGGATCAGCCCTAATGATATCAAGACAAATCCTAGAGGAAAACTATACTTATAATTGGTAGTGTCGAAGTCAATAGTTAGATATACTCTAATCAAAAGTGATGAAGGAGTCAAAAATCCAGAATATTACACAAGCAAAGTTTTTACTGGTGAAAAAATAAGTTATTCTAGAACGGAGACGTTGACTCTAGCTTTGATAGTGGCATCCAGTAAGATTAAGCAGTATTTTTTAGCCCACTCTACGGTGGTCACTGATCTCCCACTTTGGCAAACCATCCACAAACCTGAGAAGTCTGCTAGATTGATGGCATGGGAGATAGAGCTGGGTGAATATGAAAGAACATATGAGCTATGAACTGTAATCAAAGGCCATGCCATAGAAAAATTCATTACAGAATTCACCTATGGGGAAAGACCTGCCGAGAAAGATACTGTAGTTTTAATTGGACAAAATCAAATACCAGTTGCGCAACCTTCTACAGTTCCAATTGAACAGATGTAAAGAGAAAAGACGTCCTCATCCAAACGAAACAAGATTGGATGCAAGGGAAAATTTCCTACAAAACTATTTAAAGATGATTCTTTAGTATAAGGAGACTTTAAGCATGAACTACTAATATGGAACATATTCATGGATGAATCATCATGTGCAAGCGATAGTGGATCTGGTTTGATAGTTAATACACTTGATGGATCTAATATAAAATATTATGTGTTTCAAATTTGAAGCATTGAACAATAAAGCAGAATACGATGCTTTAATTATTGGATTGGAGTTAGCTGCATCACTTGGAGCTGAGTAGATAATGGATCAGAGTGACTCATAGTTAGTGGTAAATCAGGTGTTGGGAGAGTATGAAGCAATATAATGGAACATGCTAAAATATCTTGTAAGGGTGAAATAGTTACTACCAAAGCTAAAAGCACTCCAAATGATCAGAATCCCCAAAATTGAAAATACTAGAGCATACGCGTTAGCTCGTATGGCATTAGCCACTAGGGTCCATCTAAGGAGAATTGTGCTTGTATAAATACTATTGCAACGGAGCATTGATATAGACGAAGTCAATTTACTGGATCTTACCATAGGCCCATACTGGATGGACCCAATTATAAGATACTTGAAAGAAGACATTCTTCTAATCGGTCAGAAATAGGCGAGAAGACTTCATTGCAATGCAACCAAGTTTGTCATGGATAAGGGAGTGTTATATAAAAGAGGTTTTATAGTCTTAATGATGATATGTATTCACCCCATAGAAGCACCAAACCTAGTCAAAGAAATATATAAAGGATCATGTGGTGCCCACATAGTAGTTCCAATAATTGTAAAGATAATAGATATCTAAGGATATTATTGGCCATCAATGAGGAAATACTATCAAGAATACACGCAAAAGTTAGACAAATTCCAGAGATTTGGAGTGGTACATAAGATAGGAGGAGTCGAGTCGGTGTCGATCACATTGCCTTGTCGTTTTTCCATTTGGCGTATGGATTGGGTCGGCCCATTGCCAAAGACGAAAAGAAGGTTAGGGTATTTCGTGTTAGTAGTAGGTTACTTTATAAAATAGGTGGAGGTCGAACTACATATACAGATGACCTATGCTAAGATCTTCCATTTTATATAGAAAAATGTGATATACAGATATAGGATCCCTTATGCTTTCATTGTCAAACACGACACCTAGATTGACAATGATGAGTTCTAAAACTTTTGTGATAAGGCCAAGATTAGAAAGTTGCATTCATTACCATGTCATCTACAATGGAATGGGAAGACAGTGATTACGAATAAAATATTATTGGAAGGAATAAATAAAATATTGGATTCAGAAAAAGGGTATTAGATAAATGAATTGCAAAGTGTGTTGTGGGCCTACAGGACAATATTACGAATACCAACATGAAAAACACCCTACACGTTGGACTTTAGCAGTGAAGCCATAGTTCCAGTTAAGGTCAGCCTCCCAAGCCATAAGGTCCTCAACTTCGGTTCTCCCAAGAGTGATTTTGCAAGAAGATTGGATCCAGACCTAATAGATGAAGTTAGGGAGACAACAACGATTAGGGTAGCAGCCTATCAACATCGCATAAAAAATTGTACAAATAAATATTCAAGCCTTGTACACTTAAGGAAGGCTACTACATCTTAAATAAGGTTACATAGAAGTCCAACATGTTTGAAGAAAATTGGCATGGCCCTATCGTGTGGCTGATGTCGTACGACCTGGTACTTATCAAATTAAAAATCTAAAAGGGGAGATGTTAAAAAATCCTTAGAACTCTGAGCACCTCAAAAGGTTTTATCATTACATAAGTCTTTTAGTTATTAAAGAAGAAGAATGCATTGGCAAGTTATAATGCTTGTACAAGCAGAAGTCATTATATGAGAATATCGGTTAACACCATTACAATTTTATGATTTAAAAATTCTTCTTAAGTATTCATTTAAAGTTCGTTCAAAGAGATGGGCAAGAGGTTTAAACCAAAGAGATCTCATGGTACAAAAAAATTCACGACTTTGACTGCACCAAAATATTAGGTCGAGTCATCTCAAGCCAACACAATTGACCAAGAGCATCTCCTTGACTGCTAAAAAATGATAGGCCGGGTCAGCTCAAGACAAACTATTTGACCAAAAACATGTCCTTGACTTCTCAAAAATGACAGATCAGGTCGGCTAAATCCAGCTCAATTAACCAATGCATGTCTTTGACTGCACAAAATGTTTGGAAAAGGGTATAAAGACAAGATCCATCCATTTACCTTTCCTAATTGGATAACTAAAACAGTCCTTCCTTACGGAACTAGTAAGCCTAAGTTGTGATGACAGAATGCGATAACACAGTCAAAAGGCTAAGAAATACTGTCAAAACCCAAAGCAAAACTATGATTAAAACTGAAAAGTTGACTTGATTCAATCATTAAAATCCATGAATAAAAATACTTGGAAAATAAATATAGTACATGGTGAACGATATGAACTACGTTCATTGATACTAATTAATAAATTTTCATAAATTATTCCCATTCACAATTTCATAGAAGAATAATGTTTGCAAAAAAACTACAGAAAAGATAAATAGCTGTGGGCTCAGCAACAACATCTTTAGGAGCCAGCTATGAGTTACCAACAACAACAAGTTTTTCCTCAACAACATGTTCCTCCTCAATGATTTGCAGATCGTTAGATGATGACCCTACTTCATCTCTTCAAGAATCCTCCTCTTCTTTATCCAAAGCTTTATCTTCAACATCATCCCACTCTCAAGACTTGACGACTTCAAAAATATCAGGGTAGTGTTTAGATACCCTTTTTTTCAGTTCGCCCTAACCCTTGAGGAAGGACATGGATATGTCAATAATTTATTCCTTAGAGTTCTTGAAGGCCTTCACAACGTTTTCTCCAACCATGGAAGGAGTAACCAAAGCCTCAGAGAATTATACTTCCAATACATCAAGTTGGTTTTTGACAATTTTAAAATCCTGTTACAAGGGACTGATCTCTTCTTCATCTTTGTTAAGCTCTTCAACTTTAGTCACCATGTAGTCATCAGTTTTCCAAAGATTTATATGAGCCTTATACTGGTCATCCTCAAGAGATTGGATTTTCTCTTCAAGTTCCTCTCTAACACTCCACAGTTCATCGCAAGAATTCAAGGCAGGTTGAAATTTCTCCTTCAAAATTATGATGGCCATATTACCCGGATTAAGAAGAAATGGAACTAATTAGCTAAATGAAAAGATATCGTCTTAAAAGAGAATAATGGAAGATAACAATATTCAAATCACCACAAAACGCCTTATGGGAATCAAAATTCCAAAGTTTATCTGCATATAGAGTCCACATGAACTGAAAATCAGGGGAATAACCCATGTAGCCCAAAACTTCAAGGGTGTTAGTAGTATTCATAAGGATGAATTTTTGGTATGTAAGGAGTTATTCCTTCGTCAATACCGTGTCAAGATCATAAGGCTCAACACGTCCATGGGGCGATGAAGAGTTCCCCCTCAAATAGCCTCTAAGCATGTCGGCCATAAATGGAAATCTCACATTTGCATTATGCTTAGGCAGATTGGGATCCTTGATAGACAGATCATCCAAATGTCTTTTCTTTCTGCTCTACCTCTCCTCAGACACCTTGCTTTTACCTTTATCAGCAACCTTCTTTCTTCTTGGCCTCTTCAGTGGCTAATTTTGTTGCTTCAATATTTAAAAGATAAGAGTTGTCATCATTTCTTTGTTTGGTACGAGCCTCTTCCTTTGCTTTTCTAAGTAGCTTCTCGTCGAGCCAGTTCTTCAAGTTGTTTAGCTTGGACTTCCTTCACTTTGTTCCTAGAAAGATTGGCTGAATCCATAAAAAAGAGTTCAAATTTGGAGTTAAAGCTGCACAAAAAACATGGATAGAATCAATTAATAATCATCTTGATATGAAGTACAAAAGCACATAAAAAAGAAAGATGACATAAGACTTATAAAAATGTCTCACTTTCATTGACCTCCTAATGGGCCTCTTCAGAATCACCTTTAACCTGACTGACCTTCACCTCATTTTCCTCCTCTTACTCAGAACTTTCCTCATCATCACCATCTAGCCTTGGTAGCCTATAAGTGTCGAGATCAATGGTACTGATTCTCGGATAGTTTTTCATGGCCCTAAACTTCTTGGGGGAATAAACATCCTTAAAGTAATTGGGGTTCGAAGTACAAACTCATCTAATAAGCTTCATCAGCCCCTTATCAAATCATGGGACCTTCTTGGAAATCAAATATGGGGAGCACCAGTCCCTAGGAACGACGATCCCTCTCTCTGGGTTATTGGGAAATAATTCCCAAGCAACGGAGATATAAAAAAATTTGGTTTTTGGGTTGTGACTATTTTGGTATTAGACTTCAAGGGAGAAAAATAGTAATATCTAGGAGTTTTGTGATTATCCTTTAAACCATATAAAAACCTAAATATATCTCCATTAATGTTAAAACCTCTATGTTTCTTCCAGTAGATCATGAATCCTTCTATAGACCTATACGCGTTGGGAGGAAGCTGGGTAAGGGTCACTCCATACCCTTTTAAGATAGATCTTATTGAGGGATGGAAGGGAAGACGAACACCTACTTGGAGTTCTCAAATAGGAAAGAAAACCTTATTGGCATCTCTCCTATCATAAGATCTCTCCTCTGGGGCAGGAATTCTAATGGTCACATAATCTAGTATGGGGTAAAAAATTCTTAGGTCAAACAGATCCTCGGCTTGTACATCACTCATGCACCATCTAGCATCAGAGGTCGCATGATCATAAGAGTTGGTGGGAACCACTCCTAGTTCCACCTTTTTAGTTGTACAGGAACCTCAACTGATGTTTCTTCCCACTTTTATAAGGATAAAAATGCGTGTATCAAAATTGCCTTAAATGAAGACCCACTAGACTGCAGAACAGTCACAAACTTAAGACATAGATTTTATCAAGAAAATTTACAGGTCATTATGCTCGGCCGACCGAGCAAACTAACTATACACCTCTCACCCACATCTTTTTAGTCGTGCGCAAAGTCTTGGGGGCTTTTGCAATACCATATTTGTTAATCATATCATCAATCGAAGAGAACTGTATAAAACCATTAAATATCATGTGAAAGACCTTGGACCCAACCGAACACATACTAAGGAGAGACCTCGGCTCAGAAAAAAGGTCGGCCTCCTTTCCACATGGGCGGACTGGGTCGATGCCAGCAAGTCTAACTGATAGACTATGACATTAGTAACGTCATTAAAGGCTGGCCAAAACCATGTTCATAGCAGCACAGACAACCAACATGCACAAGACCTTCCCTAATAGGTAGAACATTAAACTATTACATATCTTATGGGTGCTCCATTCACAATATGCTCCAAACTAGCCCATACTAGTCCACTAGACATTCACTCATAAGGATTCACTATAGAAAGTGAGACACCCCATTGAGATCAAGGGCGAGCAATCAACCAACTACCCTATTTATAGATAGAGAAATATTCGAACATTCTCACGGTCAGAATAGAAAGATGGAACAAATGTACTATTATGGCACTAGTGCTAAAAGATAACTAGTGGATGTTGAAAACACCTTAGAGATGCTTAGGCAGGGATGGTCCAAACCTAAAAAGTGTATTTTAAAATTTTAATGTAAAACTTTAAATAGATTAACCCAATAAAAACTTGTGCACCAATTTTAAGCGAGCTGATGGGAAAAAAATGGCTTTACCTAATTTGTCCTTTTAACCTAAAACATGCATCTAGGTGTTTACATATATAAATAAATAAACCAATCTCATAGCATGTCAAATTACAGGGAAACCCCACAATTGGAAAAACCTCAGATGGCCCAGCCAAACAGATCACTATGATAGGAGTTTACATAGGACAGACAGTAGAATTACACAATGACTCATCGCCCTCGCAACCCTTGACTCTCATCTAGGTTCGACCTCTCCTGCACAATGCAGTGCAGGACCCACGTAAGCTAACACAACGTGTGAGTCCACACATAACTCGGTATCCACCGATGAAGTTCAGGACTAGTCTACGGAGTCAGAACACGGAATCACCACTTCTTCATCGCAACATAGTAAATACAATACAGAGTCCACTGCACGAAACCTTTTCTCTATAAAGATTATGAGAAAAAAAACTATGGTGCCCACACAATAAGATCTCAAAGCATAAGAAAGTTGAAACTTGGATCTTTAAACTATTTGGGTGAAATGAGGGTTCGGAAACTTTTGCATATAGATGGGAAAATGTTTTTCACCAAAATTTCTTAGAAAAATTGATGACAACAATCTTATTTATATAAGAAAAACACGAATTTTTAGGCGGTGGGGTTCGTTTGAATGAAAAACTAAGGTTCATTTAAACAAAACACTAAGGTTCGTTCAAACGAACTCTACACTCATTCGAATAAATAGTCAATCTCATTCAAACGAGCATCGAATGAGCTTATAATGGGTAGGCCACTATTAGACAGAGAAACCCTATTGGATGTTCATTTGAAGTCCGTTCTAATGAAACCATCTTTTCAGTCTAATGAAAACCAAACTTCGTTTGAACGAAACTCACATCTCGTTCAAACAAAGTTAAACTCTCATTGGAACGAACAAAACCAAAAATATTTTTCTCTAAAAAACAATTTCAAACATAGTTCCAAACATTTTGTAAAAATAAATCAACTAAAATTATATTTCCAAGGATCATAAATAATGTTCATCCATACCTGAGATATATTCGTAAATGCGAAGACAAACGTGACATTAAACACGTCATGATATGAAGTCTCTGAAGCTTTTTCGATTCATCTTCATCAAATACGTCATAGGATTATGAGTTTAATAATCCAAAGCCTAATCTATGACCCAAATGTTTTGTCCAGAATTAAGTCAATACATACAAATTGACTTAATTGAAAATTTGTCCTTACAAATCTCCCCCTTTGGCCCTTCCATTATAAAATCAAAAATAAAAACTCTTATGGGTCAACAAGCTCTCTAAATGACTCAATCCCCAACCTCAAAAGGAAAAAGTATAGACACTCGAGAGACACATATATTTAGTAGCTTTGCACACTTGTAATTTTTTCTACATGTTAAAAACCTACACATTTAAACACGCCTTCAAATGAAAAGAGAACATAAAAAGTATAAAATATTAGTAAGAGTAAAATTTTCCTTATGTCTAAAAATCCCAACCTAGGTATGACGTATCCCGCTAAGATAAAGGTCTCCTAAAACTAAAGTGAAAGATACCATATCTCCCACTTTTTGTTCAGGAATAGAAAAAGGTAGCATGCATAAAATTATTTCTCCCCCAAAATGTGAAAACATGTGATACCAATAGGAAACAGACGAAAGAATAATATCATGTAACGGTGTAAAGTGAAGCAAAACACAACATGGAAACACAAGCACAAATAATCCATACAATGATCAATTAATACCAATATCAATGAAAATATGATAGTAGCTTGAATATATGAGAAAGCAAGAGATATCAATGCAAACAATCGATAAGAGATACCAATATGATCATATAAAATGCCAATAGAATCCAAAGATAATGTACATTACAAACGTGGATTAAATGCAAACGCAAAGACTCAAAACAAAATGATACCAATATATATATATATATATATATATATATATATATATATATATATATATATATATATGTGTGTGTGTGTGTGTGTGTGTGTGTGTGTGTGAGAGAGAGAGAGAGAGAGAGAAATATACTAATGACACACAGGCACATATATATAGATATAAACAGCCACAAAGCAGACACAAAACACATAAGCTTTACACAATAGCATAGTATCAATGTGTTTAAACATGTGGAATGAAATGAATGGGCGTGAACTAGATGTAAATGAGTTATTACCCAATCACTCAAACATGTCCAAGGAGTTTTATTTTATCATAAAACTTTATCAAACTAATATTTAACCTCAAGTGACAAGATAAAGTGAACTCTATGAACAAACAAGAACAATGCACACAAGCCTAGAATATTAATGATTCTACAAATTAATAGCATCATGACATAATAAGCATAACTATGGTTTATTGTGCAAACTTGTTGATATTCAACTATAACATCCTCAAAAGCTAAACATATTTCGTATTTTTCACTCAATTGTTTTTAAGATACCATTTTTGAAAATCAAACAAACAAACTAGTTGGCCTTTAATCTTTCTATTTTTACCTCTCATTTTTTAGGCTCTTTCCAATAGTGGCTTTACCGCAAAGGAGATTTTCTCCTTTCGTATCCCTTTCTCATGCACCCTCATATTTTCAATAAAAGAAAATAATTTCACTGGCAACGATTCTTACATGCACAAATATCCCGTAGTCACAAAATTTGAAGATGACAAGATTGATGGGAGAACATCTCACATAGCTCAAATATAACACGTGAAGTCAAAATTTAAAAGATCGTGGGCATGTGTGTGCGGAGGCATATAAAAAGTGAATATATTCAGAAAATCAAAGTCGAATAACTCCATGCAAGCATGATTAAGAACAATCTAAGCATTGACAACCATAATCAAATGTCCTAGTCACATGGAAAAATAGAATCAAGTGGATTCAAACACTCCAATTAGAGGCACAAATTGTGTAGAACTAAACTTCACATAAACCAAAAATCTTTTTGAGTGTCTAAACTTTTTTTAATAAATATACCAATTTAAAAAAAATAACTCAAAAGACAAAAAAAATTGTATTTTTCTTAATAAGACCCAAATAACATATAACTAGCAAACACATATATCATGAAGTACAAAAGCTGACGAATGAAAGCATGTAATCACCCTTAAGACATAACATGTGAAGAGTCATGTCCAACCTTGTGAAAATCAACTGGATTAACATTTAGTGACTCTAAAACCGATTTCCTAACCCAAATAGATGAATACTTAACTGGTCCAGTTTTGGGAACAAAGGAACACTAGACTTTGACTTCCTAGGGTCTTTTCTAAGAATAAAGAAAAATGCCTAAGGTGACCTTTCCCATCGCATTGTGTGCACGTGTAGATGAGATGAGGAATGATACCTTTGGGTTGACCTTTTCTAACACCCTGGGATGTGGTTGACCCTCTAAAACAAACAATGATCTTGGCTTTAGGAATGGAAGCAGTACAATTATGGAGGCTAGTACCATTACTACAACTACTTGAGTATCTTAGATTGTCTTTTAACCTCAAAATCATTGACTCGAGAAAATATTTATACTCCTCGAATGTTTTTAATCATCCCAAGAAGGTTATCTCACTCCCCCTCAACACAACTGAACTTATCCCTAAGAGTCTTCTCATGAGCCCTCAAATCATTAATCAATTTAACATTATCCTTAATGGCGCGTTCATCAACCCTAAAAATTTTAAAGTCCTTTAATTATTTCTCTAAAAATTCGACTATATCGTCACTCTCTTTCTTGAACACTTCTAAATTTTTAAAATCCCGATTCATGTCCATGAGATTCTCACGTAGGATATCTCTTTGAGTTTGAATGTTTTTAAAGAAATCAATTTTAGCTTCAAAACAAAATATTTATCATTAAATAAAGTTAATTCTTTTTTAAAACTTCAAATTTAAAAAAGCTAATGCTTCACCATGGTTATGAAGCTTATTATACTCATCAAGATTATCAAAATCATCTTCATCACTAAACTCATCAAACAATTCATGACAATGATGACTCATTTGAGAGAAAATGAATAAAACAAACATGTGAGAGAGAGAGAGAGAGAGGGAAAAATAGACCAACAAAAAAAGCACAAAATGAAGATCTACATGATAACCTAGTGTTCCCTCTCTAATACCAATTTTAAAACCCCCTAGAGATGCTTAGGCGGGGATGGTATGAACACAAAAAAGTCTATTTTTAATTTTTTTAAATTTAATGTAAAACTTTAAACATATTAACCCAACAAAAACTTCTGCATAAATTTTAACCGAGTTATTGTGAAAAAACTGATTTAGCTAAATTTATCTTTTTAAGATCAAACATGCAGTTAGGTTTTTACATACAAAATAAACAAACCAATTGCATAACATGTCGATGTATGAGGAAAACCCACAATGGAAAACCCCTCGGACCGCCCAGCCAAATAGACCACTATGATAAGGTTTTACACAAGACAGACGATATACATACACAATGACTCATCTCCCTCGCAATCCTTGAATCTCTTATATATTCGACACCTCCTCCACAATGCAATGCAGGAGTCCACCCACACAAGCTTCCATAATGTGTGAGTCCACACATGCCTCGGTATCTACCGATGAGGCTCAGTAACTGTTTAGGTAGCCAGAACACGGAATCACCGCTTCTTCACCACAACACAGTAAAAACAATACAGAGTTCATCACATGAAACATTTTCTTGATCAAGATGATGAAAGAAACAAACTACGGTTCCCATACAATAAGAACTTAAAGCATAAGAAAGATGCAACTTGGATCTTTAAACTATTTGGGTGAAACGAGGGCCTGGGCACTTTTGGATATAAATGAAAAAAAATTTGCCAAAAGTTCTTAAAAAAACTGATGCTAGTAGCCCTATTTATATAAAACACGAATTTTGAGGTGGTAGAGTTCATTTGAAGAAAAAATTACGGTTCATTCAAACGAAACTCTCATTTCATTCAAATGAACTATACACTCATTCGAACAAACAAGAATCTCATTCAAATGATCTTCGAATGAGCTTCTAATGGGTAGGCCACTATTAGATAGAGAAACTCCGTTGGATGTTCGTTTGAACTCCGTTCTCATGAATCCATCTATTCGTCCCAATGAAAACCACATTTTGTTCGAATAAAATTCACATCTCATTGAACCAAAGTTATATTCTTGTTTGAACTAACTAAACTAAAAATATTTTTCACCAAAAAATGTTTTCAAAAATAGTTCCAAACATTTTGTAAAGACAAATCACCCAAATTAAATTTCCAAGGATCATAAATCATATGCATCCATACCTGAGACATCCTCTAAAATCCAAAGACAAATGTGTCACTAAACATGGCACGATATGAAGTCTCTGAAGCTTTATCACTACATCTTTATCAAGTACGCCATAGGCTTACGAGTTCAACAATACAAAGCCTCTCAAATGTTTTGTCCGAATTAAGCTAATAGATACAAATGGACTCAATTATAAATGTGTTCTTATAGCCCTAAGTTTATTCCTGAGGGTTGAATCATATAATTATGTGTGTAATTCCTCTTATTCGCAGCTGTATCATCATACATCTACATTTTGTCGTTTCTTTGTTTGTTATCCCAAATTGGATCTCAACTGGCTAAGATAAAACCTTGAACCCAATTTTAGACGATAATCAAATGGTTTTGTTTGTGCGAACGACTAAAATCAAGTTGTTTCTCATCTGATTCCTAATTTTTAATTGTGGATATTCTAGAATTTCTATAAAAATACCCCCAAATTTCAATTACAATCATCTTGTTGATCTTGGCATAAGTCAAACTTCACATATATTTATGATCTAGTAAAATCTTGATCCCTATAATGTGACGGGCTTGTTATAAATTCTTAATATCAAATCACTTGGACAACCACACACTTATGTCAGACAATACACCCACCCCGCTCTCGATTAGGAGAATATCATCCACATAATGTACCAAAAATACCACCATGTTTTCGTAATACTTCTTATGCATATAAGTTGTATCCAATGCATTGATGAAAACCAAAAGAATTATTTTCTTGATCAAAATGGGTGTTCCCAAGACAATGATGCTTGATTAACTCCATAAATGTATCTCTTAAGCTTGTATACTTTGCTTTCTTGAATTCTTGCTACGAAAAAGAATCCCGATAGACTTTAACATGGCTATTGGCTGGAAGATTTACTCATAGTCAATCCTTTATCTTTTTTAGCAAACTTTTTAAAACACGCCTTTCCTTGAAGGTTTGTACCTTCCTATTTATCATCTTTTTCATCTTGTAAGCCCACTTTCACACCATGGGTTTTAACCCATAAGCAAGTCTACAAGACACCAAACTTGATTCAAATACATCTAATAGATTTTGGTATCTATATCCAAAGCCAAAGCTAAGATTCTCAGTCTTCGATATCTTCGTTCTAGTTCTTGGGATCTGATTTGTGTTTCCTTGGGACTTCACCAAAATGCTAACCCAAAACACTAACCTTCCACGATTATTCTTGATGCTCCTACTATAATGTGGCTCCACTTGTGTTCTAGTGTATGTAACATGGGATCTCGATCCTCGGTAATGATCCCACAACCATAAGGTAATGTATTACCGATACCAGGTTGTATTTGTTTTCGTATGAGTGGTCTAGTAACATCGATAATCTGATGTTCCTTTGTAATAACTTGTAAGACTAAATTATCCCTGGCTATGTGGCTTATCATATAATCCTTTTTTAAGAATCGAACATCGTCTTAACAATGATATTCTTGTCTTTAGTATTATTAGAAAACCACTTAAGGAACATTTTGGATATCCAACCTAAAGACAAACTTGTATTCTTAATTCCAATTACCTTAGCTCCCACATCAACACAAGTGTCGATTTCTCCCAGAACTGAACATGCCTTAGACTGGGCGTCTATTCTAATGTTTTGTAAGAGTGGAAGAGGCATATCTAGATGGAATTCAGTATAAAATGTATATAGATATCTCCACGTAAAATCTTCAAAAAGAAACTTGTTGTCCTAAATAACCTACCATGGCCCTTATCATACCTAAAAAGGTCTTTACCCTTCTTACCACTACACTATCCCACACTAGAGTGCCTGATGTAAGAAACTGGGATGTAATCCTAATCTTATATAAATGATTCCTTAACATTCCTATAGGTACACACCTACATGATCAAATTGTAGGGTTTAGATTAGTTTACCATCGTATGCTCGACCTTAGCCTTGTACACTTTGAACTAATCAAAAACTTCAGACATATGGTGAATAAGGTAAATTAATCCAGGCCTTGAGTAGTTATTAATGAAATACTCATAATTTCTTGATTAGACTATTGTAAATCCATAGAATTGGAACAAACTATTCCCAACACATCGTTTGTGCTTTAGCCTATGCCCGTAAAGGGTTGTCTAGTCATTTTACCTTTTAATTGGAATTTGCAAAGTGAAAGTGCCTTCACTTCCAATGAACATAAATGTCCATTTTAAATGAGTTATTGAATTATTATTGGAATAAAATGTCCTAAGCACAAGTGCCAAAATTGTATTTGGTTCTACCTAGAAGAAACCTTTCTCAATTAATGACTATCCAATTAAATTATTCATGCTAGCATTTAGCAGTAATGGTGAGACAAATTTATAATATTTAAATTATTTCTGAATGTACAAGTATAGATAAAAATGTATTCCAAATTAAATAAAATAATTTTACAAAATTAATCGAATATCTGTTCCGAACAAACTTGAAAATCGAAAAATATTATTTTTTTTTCAAAAACAGATACTTCTAATAATTTTTTGATAATACTTTTTGGTCTCCACCAAAATCTAAAATAGATAGATTAATGTTTAATGTCGCTTCTTTATCCTAATTACTCGTTATTAAAAACACCTCTCTTTTAAGTAATCGCCTGATTACTTGGAACCTTTTCAACAAGTTACAATCCTAGGTTGTGATTCCAGAATCTACAAACCAGGTTACAGTAGATCGGACCAAAAATGATGCTTCTACTTTAAAGAGATAAATCTATTGTCCTGTCCTGTCTTCCTTGTAGAGCTAGGAAAACTGGATAATGCTTCTACAAAAGCTCTATCGACTTGAGAATACCTGTCTTTCGGCTATTTCACTACTACCGAGGAATATGAACTTTATTTAACCCAAACCATTGTACTTGAGACTTAGCATTATCCTCCTACCTCCCTTTCAAGAGAGAAATAAAGCTCTTCTCAAATAACCAACACCAAAGGTGTCAACAAACTCTCATCAGTTAATTAAATTGTCCATGTAGAATTTCTTCGATGGGGAACCGAACACATTTAGCCAATAATTAGCATCTATTCTAAAATGTCATGATTCCGTGATTAAAACCATCCAATGGGGGGCCAGATCAAACTAAAATGAGGAATCAATCGCATCACAATTTAAAAATATTTGTGAGAATTGAGGGTTAAAAATGAATTCCGTTAAGTTAGAACAATATCCTATAACAATTTCAGTCCTAGAAATTTATTCTATTTCATTAATACCACTAAGACTAAACAAGTAGTTGAATAGTGGACCCATATAGAATTATAATAATCATCATCGAAAAAGGACTTTCAATTAAGTATGAAGAAATTAATATTTTGATTAAATATAAATTAGCTTCCCTCAACTGCTACTTAAAAAAATCCTGTCGACATCCTAATTTCTCGCAAAAGTAAAATTTCCCATTGGGCACTTAAATTATTTCACCTTAAATTATGCAGACCTTACGTCTTTTAATTATATTATATGGACAGTCCGGGAACCCTTTTGTTCGATATAATTAAATAGACGATAACTTTTGGTCCCGCAATTAATGACAGTGTCTCCATTGGGGAGTATATTGTAGACACCACATTCTAGGACCCCCTAAGTCTCTCCTTAGGTTCCCAGCACCTCCCCATTTCACTACAAAACCTAGGTCATACTCCGAGTACCGATCTAAAGGCTATTGGGCTCTCCCAGGCCAGTTTCGTTTGACTCCGGTAAACTTTATCGTCAGAGTTAAAGCTCTTTGAATCCACCAGTAGATCTAAATCCCCTTTCCAATGATATGCCCCGTGTGTGAATCGGCATAATGGTTCAGACGAACAAACCATTTTACCACCGGTTTAGACGAAAGGTCACCAGACGCTTCGAGACACCGGTTGACTAAATTCAACTTTTTAAACTGAGTGAAGCTCTTTGGAATGTCATAATGCCTCACATAACCTTTCCAATGGTCCTTTCCATGTGCGATTCTGACTTATAGTTTGGACGAACGATCTGTTTCCATTTGACGATCTCCCGTCCAAAGGACCGATGAGGGCTTCCGAGCCACATTGACCCAAAATTAACTCCCAGAACCGAGAGCAGAACAAATTACTCTTGAAGGTCTCTGAATTATCTTTTTAATGATATGCCCCGTGCACGATTTGGATCAACAAATTTCGTCCTACGATCATTTTTTGAAAAAATCTGCAAGAGATTATCGATTGGCAGGACCATTTCCATACCTATCGGAAGTGTGCAAGGGGTTACCCGCCGATTGGTATGGCTAAGTCCATGCCAATCAACATCCCCTTACCCTATAAATAGACGGAATGACCTCACTCCCAAAACACACCTCAGATCCATCAACATCAATGATCTCAGCAACATTCTTTTTCGACCAGCTAAGTTTCCTTGTGTGAAATTCCTTTCCATCCTACATTCCCATCCTTTTTATACCCACTTTGGAAAAATCTCAGTCTCTCACATCCAACATTCGTCTCAACATTAATGGGATTTCATTCAAAATCAAGATCAAGTTCCAATTCTTCAAAGAAGGTCCACAATCCTTCTCTCTCTCTTTAAATTTCTTATTTTTGCATTAATTACATAAATCCTTCTCTCTCTCTTTAAATTACTTGTTTTTGCATTAATTACATAAGTTCATAATCTAGTTTTTTTACTTTAGTTCATTCACATTAACATCTCACCTTTTTATTAGTTATATTGCATATACTTTATTTTTCTACAAAAAAAACCCAAAAAAATAAAAAAAGGTTACACATATAAATTCCAACGGGATTATCCATCACACTTTTTCAAAACTAAAACACATTTTCTACACACACACACCTATAATAAAATCCCGTTCGAATCTATGGGATAAACCCCACCTTTATGCCACATACAAACTACGTGGACTTTGATGCCTTTATAGGCTACATAGGCGTCTTAGGCTAAAACCTGAGACTCGAGTCCAATTTTCCATATTTCTAATTTTCTAACTTTCCAAATTTCCAATTTTCCCATCTTCGCATTTCATCCCTTTCATCTATACATTATTTTAATGTGTATTATGTTTGTAATCCTTATTCGCGTTTCATCCAATAATTTTATCGTTTCATTATAATGATAAATATCACGATAAATGCATAAATCATATTTTTAATATTATTTTGGGAACATTTTTACGGTATGAGTCGGGCGATTCCGATCTCCATTTACATATATGCACGCACACACACTTCACGGAGAAATAAAGGAAAATAATAAGACAAGCCCATGAGACACCGAAAGGGATGGATGGCTGCCTAACAGCTTCCCATTTTTCAACTTAGATCCCGAACCTTCGAACTATTGGTTTCGTAAGCATTAGTTTATCTTTGATGTTTCTCTCTCGAGTCGGCGACATATTCTTTTGCCTGTTTTATAAAAAAAAAGGCTGGCGACTCCATCTCTTTACATTCACCCCACACCCACAACGGTCGAAGCGTTCCTATATTAGAGAGGGCGCGAGATCTTCATTCCCCCTTTTTTCCCCACAACCTCAGGAGGAGGAGAGATGGAGGATAAATCAGGATAGCCGCAATGTCTACTCCGCTGGGGAAAAAATTCATAAGAGGACTAGACTCTGTTTGCATGGGTGTTTTGTATTTCTGCTTGTGTGCGTATGCACCAACCTATTTTTTCCCTTTTTTCTCCTCTATTATTTCTTGCACATATATACCTCATGCTTATATCACTAACTCAATCACACACTTGTAGATATTCTCCATGTACACTTCACACTACGTGCACCTAGGGTCACTTATATCCACATGTTGCACACACCACTTAGAATATCCATGCTTCGGTGTCACTAACACACACCTCCACTTATCATACTTGTATATACCCATGCTCACTCACACTTATAAAAAACCACTTATAGTTTATCCATGCTTAGGTTCACTACCACGCACTCACTTGTTAATATTCACACATATCCATGCTGAGTGTAATCTTCATGATCCATGCTAGATTTACTTTTTATACTTGTAAACTTTCCCCTGCTTAGTATAATGTTCACCATGCCAAATAAAGATCTTCTCTCCATAATATGCTAATCTAGAATCATGCATTTTGCACACTACATCACCAAAGATCATGGCTATTGATCAAATTTTGTCCCGTAATTGCGGGTCACTTAGTGATGGGCACTAGTCCGGCAGGTCGTCGTTAGCCTAAGCAATATGACTCTCACCTTCCATTGGCCAAGTACCTTCGACGTATATCGAATGGTTCCCCCCGCATCGTACCTCTTTATCGAAGTTATGACAGGAGGTATATCACAGGGAACTCATTCACGTATGTCTAGTATATCGAATTTGCTCTCACGCGTACTGTCCCCACTAGGTATATAGTGAGGCAATTCACGTACAATCAGGTATATCAAATGGCTAGTCCACATGTACCGATTGTCCTCAAAGGCAAGACGTATATCGTGGAAGTCATGCCAAAAGGGGGAACCCTTTCAATTAACCCAACAAATGCGCACCCTCATATAGGTGTCAAACCTAGGGCACTCATATTTAATTTTTCAATTTCTACCCAAAACTCTGTCGAAATGACGGGTCGGCATGCCGCCCAAATTTTTGCGCGGTTTCATCTTTTTCAAAATGGGACCCTGTCCATGAGCTTGGCATCAAGTCCAACCATGTTTTTACATATTTTTTAAATCCAATTTTTCCAGGCTCAGGTCCCCTCTAGCATTTCTTTGTGCATTCAGGTACCTAATACAAGGGAGAACTTAATAAACATAATAATAATCATGCTAAGACCATTTCCCCTTTTTTTCTCTTTATGTACCAAAAGTGTCAAAAACATTTTCCCCATTTTTATCAAAAATCCCAAATTCATTTCTTTTCCTTCCTTATACCAAAACTATTTTTCCTCCTTTTATCCAAAAAAACATTTTGTCCCCCTCTTTTCTAAAAATGTCAAAAATATTTCCCTCCCTTTTCAAAAATAACAGTTTTACCCTTTCTCTTTCAAAAATAAATTCGAGTTTTTCTCATTCTCAAGTCAATCGCATACCCGACCCTTGGCCTGGCTCCCTATTGGCTTCGATCTTCCGTTAAACCGTCCCGAGGCTCCATCAGTTCCCTCGCTACTTCCTCTGAGTCCAGAATTCACCTCCATCCACTTTCCATGGAGAATACAAACCAAGTACCAAATGTGCAGCCAAATTTAATGACAATCCTAGCCCAACTCACTACAAAGATTAACAACCTTCAAACCCAGGTTCATGAGATACAGCGAAACCAGGTCCCTGTTCCCGAAGATCCAGATGTACTCTTCCCTCGTGCTATGGTTCTGCACACATTTGAGCCTATTTAGGTCCCTGAGGAATATTAGCACGCTATATGTGCTCCTCCTACTAATGAGCCACCTCCAGCCTAACTCTCTATGTCGAATCTTACCCAGCCAAGGTCTAACCCACCCGTGACTGTTGATTTGAAGGAGGAAGAATTGAACAAGGTCAAGGAAGACCTCAATATGTTTACAAAGAAGTTTGACCAAGTTTGAATATCCGGAAACTACATGGATTACACCCATATGTATCCCTTTTGTAAAGGAAGGTTGCCGAAAAAGTTCAAGATGCCCAACATCGAGAAGTTTGGGGGTAGGGGAACCCTAATTGTTCATCTCTAAAGTCACCACCGAGACATGACTCTCCTAGGTGCCTCCGAGGAAATAATGGCCCAAATATTCCAATAGACTTTGAAGGACAGCGCTCTTTGATGGTTCTTATCTCTCCAAGAATCAAGAATCCATAGTTGGGAGGATGTTGCCCACGAATTCATGTCACGGTATAAGTACAATGAATAATTGGAGGTTACTCGCCGTGATCTAGAAATTCTCAAGCATAACTTTGGGGAATTAGTCAGTAACTTCATAACAATGTGGAAAGAGAAAGCACCCACCATGAACAATCGGCTTTTCGAAGATGACTAAGTCAGTATCATGAAGAAGAACTTCTTACCCCATGTTTGAGGTACAATGGGAGGACAGTACTACCCTCATTTTCGAGCCCTCTAAGAAGCAGGAGTAGAGATCGAAGAAAGTCTTGCCAAGATAGAAATTGAGTCAAAAAGAGTATCCGGACAGTTTATTCCTAGAAAGTATGAGAAGCCTACCAATAAAGCGGTTTCAATCATCAATAACATCTCTCAACCGGCCACTTCATGGGCACCAAAAAGCTACCCCAACTCAGTAAAAAAGGAATACACCGAGCTTCATGCTCCCATGTCCAAAGTTTACCAAGCCTTTTTTAGTCAGAATCTTATCAAGCCATTGGAACCTCGTCCATTACCAAGCCCACTTCCCAAAAATTTCAAACCAGACGCCCATTTTTATTTTCACTAAAGTGTCAGCCATTCCACTAATCAATGTTTCCACCTTCGAAATGTTATCCAAGGAATGATTAACCAGGGTATCATTGCCCCACTAGCCAATCCTAACCAAACACTACCCACAATACCCTCCCAAATCATACAAATGCCATCTTCCTAAAAGAAGACCCAGAATTTGATCCATTTACCCAAATCGTACCACCCATTATACCCATATATTCTCCTACACCCCTCTAAGTTTGCCCATATTTTCTCCTATATACTATCAGTTTCACCGATTGGGATCTATCACTCCTTACAAGAACATGCCTTGTTGTTCGTTCCCGCTCCGAAGGGAAATATATGTAATTATCAGTAGTGTTGAACTAGCTTCTAGAGTTTGGGCTGAAATGGCCCACATAAATGACCATTGGCTATCATAGATTCTGTGGGTACCCGAAATTAAGATCATGGGCCTAGACAAGTAGCCTAATCCCGGAGGGCCAAAGTCTAGACCCCCCATCTCTTATTTTGATTATGGCCCGGTCTCTTTCCACGTTCCCATTAAGGGAGGATCTGGGGAGAGATGGAAGACGTGGGGGAATCCATCACCCCCACTTACCTAAATGTACATGTATATATTGAACCCTAGGTTCGGGGCAAAAGGATAAGTTGTATTCTCTGTAATCACTCTCCGAAGTATATAGAAATAACATCGACTGCACCACCGTGGACGTAGGCACATCTTTGTTGAACCACGTACATCCTTTGTTGTGTGATTGTCATTTTACATTCCTTGTTCTTACTTGGTGATTGCTTTTTTCTTATCTATTTTTGTTGCATAATAATTGTCACCATAATTGGCGCCGTCTATGGGAAACGTTTATCTTCCCTGAGAAAAGCCCACACCAAAAAAGGAGTTTAAAATGTCTGGTCACAACAGCAATGCCCCCAGGCAGGGGATATTCAAGAACCACCTGCTCCTCGCAGGGTTAGGTCTGAAGTTCGACGTTCAGATCAGAGGGCTCGATTAGAAAGGCCAGCCTCATAAGAAAGTCAAGGACCAGCGAGGTCCACGCAGATATCCAGACTGATTGATGCATACGAGGCAAGGCTCACGAGGCAGAGAACGCTCGCTTAAAAAGAAGACTGGAAAGACTAGAGAGAGAGCTTCATCATGATAACAGGAGACGTCCATACCGCACTCCTAGCCCTCAGGCGAGAAAGTCTCGTAGCCGAGGAAGGAGACCTAGGCGAGGATCTCAAAAGGTCGAAGGAGACAAATCAGATGATAACCTCCGCGAGCAGCTGCGAAGAGCTCACCGGTACCAGAGCCCTACTCACAGCAACGAGAATATACGAAATCTGGTCCGTAGGGAGATAGACCAACATCCTGCCCACTACGGTACCAGATCAACCCGAGAACTCGCTAGGCGAGCTCTCAAAACCCAGATGAAACCACCCTTCATGAGGGAAATTAAAGAAGAAAAAGCCCCCAAGAAGTTTGTTATTCCAAGGTTCAAGATTTATGATGGTAAGACTGATCCCATTAATCACGTCAGGCAGTACCGACAGGCCATGACCCTTTGGAACCACCGGGATGCGCTAATGTGCCAAATTATTCCTTCGAGCCTGCATGACGTAGCGCAGAAGTGGTTCGAAAGGCTCCCCAACTGATCCATAAGGAATTTTAAATCCTTGGATGAACTTTTTATGGCCCGATTCATTACCAGAAGCTCCCATCCCAAAAGGTTGGATGCTTTGCTGACAATGAAGAAAACGCCTCAAGAGACCCTCCGAGACTACGCAAAGAGGTACTGGGAGTTATTCAATGAGATCGAGGATTGCTCAGAGGAGGTGGCAGTATACTCTTTCAAAATTGGGCTCCCCAGTTCTTCCCTTCCATACCAGTCCCTAACGAAGAAGGAGGCTATGACTATTGACGACCTGATGGATCGCATCGAGAAGTACGCTAAGGTGAAAGATATCACCCGCCTCAGTACAGGAGAAAATGGTCGAGCTAAACTCACTACCAAGGGCAGTGACAAAGTTGAGAACCAGAATAAAGGAGGAAAGAACGGGGGCAAAAATGGCTCCAAGAACGGAGGGAACAATGATGCGTCGAAAGCATTCCACGCGGTCAACACCGTCTTTAAAGAACTAATTTATAAAATTCTCGCGAAGATCAAAGATGAGCGATTCATCAAGTGGACCAGGAAGATGGGAGGAGATCCCTCGAAGAGGAACAATGCTCTGAGATTCACTTTTCACAAAGAGGGAGGACATAAGACTGAGCATTACAAAGCTATTAAGTCTCACCTCGGGGAGCTGGCCCAGTCTGGGCATTTGAACGAGTTTGTAGAGAAAAGGGCAGAGAAAGTGGTTGCCAATAGAGAGGTGAGACCTGACAACGCACTCGAAGATGACGCTGGACATGAGTTCGCGGTAATTCACGGGGCGTCTGATGCCAAGCAGATACAAGGAAATTCAGCTCGAATGGAGATGAAGAAACTTACAGCGATAATACAGGCTTTTCAGATCGATCCAGCAAAGTCACAGTCAGGAAAGCGTCGACGAGCAGATGACATCAACTATAACAAGCATATTGTCTTCACAGATGAAGATCTGGTGGTAGTGAGAACCCCACATCACAATGCTCTGATCATTACCCTCAGGATAGCCAGCTTTGACGTCGACAAGTTGCTCGTCGATCAAGAAAGCTCGTCTGAAGTAATGTATCTCGACCTATTCAAAAAGTTAAAGTTAAGCGTCACCGACCTAAAGGAAGCTACTGTCCCTTTAGTTGGCTTTCGCTGGAAAATAACTATGCCCCTGGGAAAGATTGTACTACCGGTGCGTGCTGGAAATGTCTCCAAGATGATCGTGTTTTTGGTAGTCGACATCGACTCGCCATACCAGGCCATCCTCGCCAGGGGATGACTTCATGCGATGAAGGCAGTCTCCTCGACCTACCATCAGAACTCAAGTATTTAACCGAGCGAGGAGTAATGGAGATCCACGGCGACCAAGCGATGGCAAGAAGGTACTTCATAGCAGCCATCCGACCAAAGCCAGAGAAGAAGGCCGATCAGCCCAGCGAGAAAGTTAAAGAAGGTCTAACATCTTCTAAATAGCAATTAAAGTATAGAAGACCTGGAGTAGAGGAGACCAGGCTCCTCCCCTCCGAGCGGGTCATCGAGGACCTGGTAGAAGTTACAGCTAGAGATGTCGGCAGTAATAGAGTCTTCTTAATTGGAGACACTCTCACCAACTAGGAACAGAAGGAATTGACAACTCTGCTAAGGTTCAACGTAGATGTTTTCACGTGGGAACCATACGAGCTGCCTAGAATCGATCCTAGTATGGTCTGTCATCAGCTGTACGTCGATCCCACCTTCAAACCAATCACGCAGAAGGCACGACGAACTGCACCCGAGAAGGCTAAAGCGGTAGAAAAAGAAGTCGAAAAACTGCTGGATGCAGGATCTATACGGGAAGTACAATTCCCCAAGTGGTTATCCAACCCAGTAGTAGTTCTGAAGAGCAACGGGAAGTGGAGAGTTTGCATCGACTTCACTGACCTCAATAAAGGGTGCCCTAAAGATAGTTTCCCCCTCCCAAAAATAGACCAACTAGTGGACGCCACTACAGCTCACGAGCGAATGAGTTTTCTGGATGCATACTTAGGGTATCATCAGATCCCCTTGTATGCCCTAGATCAGGACAAGACAGCGTTCATCACGAAGGTTGGATTATACTGTTACAAGGTCATGCCCTTTGGGCTCAATAATGCAGGGGCAACATATCAGCGGCTGGTCACTAAGATGTTCAAAAACCAGATGGGAAACACCATGGAAGTCTACATCGATGACATGATCGTTAAAAGTAAGAAAAAGGAAAATCACCTCTCAGACCTGTCAAACACCTTCGAAATCCTCAGGAATCACCGAATGAAACTTAATGCAAGCAAGTGTTCTTTCGGTGTCCAGTCAGGAAAATTTCTTAGGTATTTGGTCAGTAAGAGAGGCATAGAGGCTAACCCAGACCGGATCGATGCCATTAGCAGGGTACAACCCCCTCGCACAATCCGGGACGTACAGAAGCTCGCTGGTATGCTCGCTGCCTTAAATTGTTTCATTTCTAAATCCTCTGAGAAGTGCAAGACTTTCTTCCAGTTTCTAAAGGGGAACAAGACGGTAGAGTGGAGCCCAGATTGCTCGCGAGCATTGGTCGAGCTCAAATCCTACTTAAGCTCTCCACCACTGCTCATCATACTACAACAGACAGATTCTCTGTACCTGTACCTCTTCATTTCCAACCACACTGTTAGCTCTGCGTTAATATGCACCCCCTTAAAGCATTATTTTGAAGCCCAAACTATTATCGTCCTTACATCGCACCCCCTTAAAGCAATCCTGAGGAAAGCGGATTTATCGGGCAGACTGTCTAAATGGTCAGTCGATCTCGGGCGATTTGACATCCAATTTTAACCAAGGACCGCAATCAAGGGACATATCCTTGCTGATTTCATAGCCGAATTCACTGGCGAGGAGCACTCCGACCAACCTCAACCAACAAGGCAAAAGGAGAACCCAGCAATGGAGGAAACCTGAAAACTGTTTATTGATGGAGACTCCAACTCAAAGGGGGCAGGGGTAGGCATTGTCCTCTTCACTCCAGAGAATACAATCCTTGAACAAGGAATCAGGCTTGGATTTGCAGCCTCCAACAACAAAGTAGAGTACGAAGCCTTAATAGCCGGCCTCCAAAAGGCACACACTTTGGGAGCAAAACATTTACAGGTGTTCGGAGATTCCCAATTGGTCTCCAATCGGATAAGTGGAGACTACAATGCAAAAGATGAAAGGATGGTAGCTTACCTTGCCTTGGTGAAAAAACTAATGACGAACTTTGAAGAGATCAATGTCTAGCAGTTTCCGAGGGGACAAAATAGCCATGCTAACGCCCTTGTAGCCCTGAGTTCGACAGTCGACTCCAACCTGAAAAGAACCATCCCCATCAATTTCCTCACTCTTCTGAGAATTAACTACGACAGCAAGACACCAAACGTGGAACATGTACTCCAGGTAGGATCAGCCCCCAGCTGGATGGACCCCTTAAAGGACTATTTAAAGGATGGCACGCTCCCGAATGACAAGAAGACTGCCCACTGGATAAGAGTCAAAGCTGCTCGCTTTCACTTATCCCCAGAGGGAAACTTGTATAAGAAATCCTTGTCTGGTCCCTACCTCCAATGCGTTCACCCAGGGAATGTCGAGCAAGTGCTACACGAGCTTTACGAAGGAGTCTATGGGAACCATATCGGAGGAAGGTCTCTAGCTTTTCGAGCGATGAAGGAAGGCTATTGGTGGCCATATATGCAAAGGGACTCTGCGATGTATGTCCGCAAATCCCTGAAGGGCCAACTTCACGCTCCTATGGTCCACCAACCCGCCAGCGACCTAAAATCACTGTCCAGCCCATGCCCATTTGCCCAATGCGGAATTGACATCGTGGGACCACTGCCTACCGCCATCGAAAATTGCAAATACCTGTTGATGGCAACTGATTACTTCACCAAATGGAACAAGGGAGAACCTCTGGTAAACATCCGAGATGCAGATATGATTAGATTCATATGGAGAAATATAATCTCTCGTTTTGTCATCCCTAGAACCATCATCACCGATAATGGAACACAGTTCAAAAGCGACTCTTTTCAGAGTTTCTGTAATGAACACAGAATCAAACACCACTTTAGTTCGGTAGCCTACCCTTAGAGCAATGGCCAAGCTGAGGCTTCCAACAAAACTGTGATCGATGGATTAAAGAAGCGATTGGAGCGAGCCAAAGACGCATGGGTCAATAAATTACCACATATTCTATGGGCATACTGAACCACTCCTCGACGAGCAACAGGAGAAACCCCATTTTCGCTGACATATGGAATGGAAGCAGTCATCCCACTAGAGGCAGGTTTTCCGACAATGAGGTCCAACCTTGTTGACCAGGGCCATAATGATGTAGCATTGCTCGCTGATCTCGACCTAGCCGAGATCTAGCCCTATCAAAACTAACGAGCTATCAGCAGCAGCTCGCGAGGCACTACAACAAAAGGGTCAACCCAAGGACATTCTGAGTTGGGGACTACGTTCTAAGGAAAGTCCTGGGCAGCACAGTAAAACCATCAGACGGCAAGCTAGGCCTAAACTGGGAAGGACCCTTTAAGATAAATAGAGACGATCTGCAGGGCACCTATCACTTGGAAACGATGGCAGGCAGAGAAATACCACGAGCATGGAACGCAGCCAATCTCAAGAGATTTTGTTTTTAGATCTTTCTTTTATTCTTTTGTTATGTAACTAGAAGTTCATTTTCCTTATCATTAATGAAAGTTATTTAAACAGTTGCATTCAAATAAGTAACATCTATATGAGCTTTATCGCACATCTTTTCCAAATGACAGGCACATCGATCACTACGCCATAGCAGGGGATCATCCCTCCTCGGGTCATCGTTATGAAACACGAGGGACCTCTTAGCATTGCCCCTGGCAATATATGAAGCCCTACAGGGGATCCTTAAGAAGTATGGCCAAATTTTATACTGGTCGTCAAACCTTCTTTAGTTGAATAAAATCCTGATCGGATAGAGCATCCAACACCAGGTGTGTCCTCGCCAATTGCCACACTTAGGCCTAAGGGAGTGTGACGACACGACCTAAAAGGTAAAGTGGTGCACAATGGTATCTCGATATTATACTGGACTGGGAGGACACTTGCATAACAACACAAATTTAGAAGATCATAAAGCAGCAAGAATATAAAGAATATGATACACTTGTTTAGTCGGTAAATTTGTCCAAAACACAAATTTTTCATTAATTCATAATATTTACAACAATGGTGATACATGTTTAGTCGGCGAGCTCGCCCAAAGCATTTACACTATCAAAAATATAAAAAGCAACAACTGGCAAAATCTCAATGGGGGTGAGGCCTCTGAGGGAGATAGTCAGCCACTCGAGCTCTTCGTCCGTCATCGGGAGCAGGAGCTAACTCTTCCTCAACCTCATTCGCATCTGACTCTAATAATTGTCGAGGGATGGCATCGATGGGGATCCATCGATCATCCCTCCGGAAAGGGTTAAGAATCAGGGTAGAGGGAGAAATCTCATGGCGATACCAGAGCATCGAGTTCCTCGGGACTTGCAGCTCCTTCAAGGCACTCAGCCACCCCCTGATAAAAGAAAGCTCTTCGAACTCTGACAAGCTTATTGGAGCATCTGACCAACCCTGGTCGTAGCCATCAGCCCATACTTGTCGAGGACCTTTCTTGAACAAGTGTCGCAATTGAGTGACATACATACGCCCGTTGAACACTGAGCTCCTCCATTTCTCTTGATGAACCCCTGGTGTTCCTGCGAGATCGCGGAACGATCGAAAGGGACGGACCCTACAATGCAGGAGGCACATCACTCTGACCAGCTCTAGCTCGCGATGATGAGGAACCCTGTAATACTGCTAGAGCAGTGCTCAGCGCATGCTCCCTAAGTCATGAGACCTCTCTCCTCAGAGCCTCATTCTCCTGCTGGAGAACTTCCCCAACTTGATTGATCTCAGAGGCCTCTAATAGCTTCATCCTCAGCATGTTGACCTCCTCTTGGACTGAGGCAATAATGTCCTCCATCTCTTAAAGCCTATCCTTCAACTTGGCGACGAGCTCAGTTTGCTCTATGAAGCGCTTGTTCCTTAGGCGCAGAGACTTGCAGATCCTCACAAAAGTGTGACGAACTTCGGAGCTCACATTGGGCCCAACATCCTTCCCAATTGGGAAGTAGCAGGTATGTAATCATCAATATCAATCAATTGCAATTAATAAATAGACAAGGGAGAGAAAGAGACAAATCAATGCACTGAGAAAAAGAAGCATTTTCATTAATGAGGATTGAAGGTACATCGAGCAACAAAAAGAAAGTTTACAGACAAAAAAAAACAAAAATAAAAGTAATCCTAGAAGATGGCTAGTTAGCAACCTCAGGTTGCCCAGAGGTCGATGGTTATTTCCCTTTATCAGCGTCAGCGAGAATATCGCCCCCAGCGGGGGTAACCTCTGTCGCCACAACAAAAGAAACTTCAGCAGGGGTCGACTGGGGGACAGAGTCAGAAGCTTCAATAGTAGGGGCCAGGACTTTATCCACGGTCGGCTTCGGACCCGGGTCATGCTCGTCGAACAGAGGAGAGTCGATATCGATTCCAGCAGCCAAAAGGGTCTTATTCCATCCCTTCTTGAAGTTCAGACGGCTAATATAGCCTATCTGAACCTCAGTGTCCTCGTACGCTGCGGCCTTCTTCTTCAGCTGCTCAGATAACACTCTGTTCTCTTCCACGACAGCCAGTTTGCTCGAGCAAACCAGGTTATAGGCCTGTCGCAGCTCTTTCAAGTCCTTAACTGCTGCATCGTTTTCTCGGTTGGCTGTAGCAAGAGCCAGGTCGGATGATATCCGAGCAGCATCAATGGATTTGAAACCCGCCTTGAGCTCTGTACCCTTCAGCTTCAAGGCAACATTGTCTTTCTCCAGTTCGCTATTTTTCTTCACCAGCTCATCGCGTGAAAGACATAGCACGGAAAATTCAGTCACAAACTATAGAAAAAAGAAGACATTAGAAGAGGGAAATGATGGAATTCATAAAAACATGGGAGAAAAGGGAAAAATCTTACCAAATCTAGCCTCTGACTAGCCTGAAGGGCCAATTGCTTGGACCCCACCGCCCTTTGACGATCAGCTAGGAGAACAGCTCTCTCGAGCAGAGCGGGGGCCAACTGAGGGGAAATTACAACAGAAGCCCCCTCGGGCAGCGCGAACACTTGGACTAAGGCCTGCCCAGCCTTCTTCCTCACTTCCACCCTCCTCTTCTCCTCCTCTCTCTCATTCTCTTTCTTTTTCCTCTCCTCTACCCTCCTTTTCTCCTCCATCTTCTTCTTCTCTTCTTCCTTTTTTCTCTCTCTCTCCCTTAACTGCTCTTCTTCCTTCCTCTTTTTCTCCTGCTCCTGAGCAGAGGACCGGGAACCAGTAGCCACAGACCCAGAGCTAGATTTTTACTTCTTTGACCTCTCTACAAGAAGCATATAGTCTTCATCATCATCATCCCGAATTAGGTTCTTTCGGGGTGGATCCATCTCCTCGTTCGAACTACTGGACGTGCTCGACGACTCTCGAGCTTCAGAAACCTCCCCGCGATCAGAAGAACTGCTACTACTGGAGCTCTCTCCCCCCAAATTGCTTACAGCACCTACGATGTCACTTTCAGAGCTGCTCTGCTCCTCGTCCATCTAGATAGGATCCGCATCAGTCTCTTTGGAGGAAACAAACTTTGGGATACTGTCCACATGCCTTGCTATGAAACTAGAGCCAACATTCTTGTACTCAAGCAAAAAAGCAGCAGACCTTGGATGCTCGCTGTCACCCAAAGGCTCCCTGATATTCCAAGCCTTGACCAATTCCGAGAGATGAACCTCGCTGAGAGCGGGTTCCAAGTTCTTTGACCTCGCTGTGGAAGAAAAATAAAGAAGAATCACAAAGATCACAAATCAATAAAAATTGAAACAACGGAGTAAAGTCTACCTATGTATTCTTCCCCATAAAAGGGAACATAAAACCTCTCAGACCTCAACCCTTCAACTTGGGGAGAAAATTGCCAGTTCCTAACAAGGAAACCTTCTTGCCAATAGTCCTTATGGGAATCAGGTAGATTTACTACCAATACCCTATCAGGGCTCCTAGCTTTGAGATAGAGGACACCAAAGCTAGTTCGAGAAAATGAATAGCAAAAATAGACCTCGGCGAGCCCTAACCTAGTACCATACAACTAATTTATTCTATGTACGCCATTAACTATTTTCCACACATTGGGCAAGCATTGTGCAGGAAAAATATTAAAGTAGCCAAAGAAATGCAAGAACAAATCGTTGGGAGGAAAAGTGAGTCCCCCCTGGGAAAGCAACAAAACATAAATCCAGTGGGCGTCATCTATCTCTCTAATGTTTCTAGGAGGGGAAGCGTAGCACTCGATATCTACCCACTCAGGGACATTATAAAACTTCCTAAATTCAGAGAGCGTCCTATTCCCAATCTTCTCCATTGGAAAACCCTAGAAAACACAAACTCAAAGAGAAAGTACAAAGAAAAGGTACAGGAAACTTACAAGATAGAAGATCGATTCGAACGATGAAGAAGCACGGGCCCAAATGACAAGGAAGCAATTAGAATGGAGATTGAGAGAAGAAGGTATGAAGTGCTAGAACTCACAGGGAATGGAAGAGTGCTGGAAAGATTGAAACGACGGTAGAAAAGTGGCTATTCTGTAAAACCTTCAAATTTTTCTAATCATAGTGCACAAGATACGAAGCGGGTGCCGCCAAAATCAGCTTCACAGCTTTCGAAGAATTGCAAAAAAATCATTATGGGTAATCATTTAAATTTATTGAGCCCAAAAACATGGCCCAACAAACTTAGGGGCAATTGTGGGTACCCAAAATTAAGATCAGGGGCCTAGACGAGTAGCCCAATCCTGGCGGCCCAAAGTCTAGGCCCCCCATCTCTTATTTTGATTATGACCCGGTCTCTTCCCACGTTCCCATTTAGGGAGGATATAGGGAGAGATGGAAGACGTGGGGGAATCCATCCCCCCCCCACTTACCTAATTGTACATGTATATATTAAACCCTAGGTCCAGGGCAAAAGGACAAGTTGTATTCTCTGTAATCACTCTCCGGAGTATATAGAAATAACATCGACTGCACCACCGTGGACGTAGGCACATCTTTGCTGAACCACGTACATCCTTTGTTGTGTAATTGTCATTTTACATTCCTTGTTCTTACTTGGTGACCGCTTTTTTCTTATCTATTTGTGTTGCGTAATAATTGTCACCACAGATTCAGTACACTATTCTTGGAAGCTCAAAAATAGGCTTAAAAGTCAGATAATTGGGTAATCCCTATTAATGAAGTCAGTTTAGATGATGTGGTCCTGATCATGGAGACTTATTTCGACAGACCAGTGAAATTTGTAGCATGTTCGAGCTACTTAATGCTTTGAAACTACAAGGGTGCATGGTACCTTCATTTCTTCATATCCCCGTCGAATGGGAGGATCTATACGAAGAGGCCATTGAGGTATTGGAGTGCATTAACTTTTCATGGAAAGATTATGTCGTTGATACCGGATGGGGAGACAAATTTGACAGTTCAGATGAAGAGAAAAGCCCAGAAAAGACTAGCCCAATACTCAACATATGTGGAATGATATCATTTTAGGAACTGCTAGGAAAAATCAATAAGGTGGCTGAATAACCCCAAATAGATAAGGAAATGGGGTTTATGTTGTTCTCCTCTTCTATGAACCATATGACTACATCAGGGAGGCATTACCAGGTTTCAAACCCGTAGTCATCATCAGACGACAAGGGAAAAGGTGTTAAAATCTTCATATGCCGAAAATGACCCTAGAGGAAAGCAAGATCCTCGATCAGTTGAAGAAGACCCAAGATAAGATCACTCTATGGGGGAATTTTTATGTCTTTCCAGCTGAACCAGAATGCCTTGATCAAACTACTCACCGAGCCCACAGTCCCATATTCCACCACGCCAAAAGATGCAGTGAATCTTGTCGAATCTCTAACCTCTACTAGGATGCTCTCCTTCTCCGAAGAAAAAATTCCTTACACTGGACCAAACCACAACTATCCTCTTAATATCTCTATCAAAGTCATGGGAAAGACCGTCCCACTTTTTCTTATCGATAACATATCAGTTGTTAATGTTTACCCATTGAGAATCCTCAATTGCTTGGGACTGAAAGTGAGCAATCTTGCTCCAACCTCTTTCGTAGTATGCACTTATGATAATACTCATCGAGAAGTGATGGTATATATAAATCTTATAATAGGGATTGGCGTTATAAAACACGTTATTAAATTCCAAGTCATCGACATCTCGTCTTGTTTAAATCTGTTACTTGGATGACCATGGCTCTATAGTATTAAGGGTGTGTCTTCCTCCCTTCATCAGAAACTGAAGTTCTTCACTAATGGGCAGGTCATCACCATCTTGGGCGACAATGACAATACTGAGAATCAAAGCACCAGTAATCCGATACAAGAGATATAGCATGGGGAAAATGATATACTTTTGTCAGGTTTTCGAGCCGAACCAATTTTACTCCGAGCATGGGATGATTTTAAATATAGGGATTGTCCTGAGTATATCCCTCACGTAAACATCAATGTGATCCAGATATTCAAAAACATGCACTTCATGCCTGGACTGGGGCTGGGATGATGACAACAGGGGATACTTGAACCAATTGTGCTGAAAAAAGTTTTTCCTCCTTGTGGCTTAGGTTATCATCATCAGCAGAGGAACTCAGAATGCTCTGCCAACACTTGATCGAAGATAAGCCTAGAAAATGCCAAGACTGTCTTAATAGATTCCTTAAATGGAAGATTCATCAGAGAGGGTGAAGATTTACCCTTTTACGACTTTCTCAGACCGTGGTATGATCATGTGGACACGAAGATAAAATTAGGAATGAAGATCTTTTTCCAAGACAACTACTCATGGGATAAAAGTTCCCCACATCATGTGCGACCACTCATTGAGGAGACTATAGCTGATGCCAAAGATTCCGAGGGAAGTGACTCCAAGGATTCATTAAACCTACAGACACTGGGGTTGACACTCTTCATGGTGAACTCAAGCGCTACATCATCGGATCCATCCCACCTGATCAAAGCTGGTAATGCACCTCTCCTCAATTGTCATATTGTACCTGTTCCACCTGATTAAATACAACCAAACCTAAATATTTATCCCATTTCCCCTTCTTTTGTTGTTCCCCCCATTCTTATGTAATCGAGACCTCCTTTTATAAGGTTGTCAACGTTGTTTTTCCTAAAAATGAAATAAACAAAGATTTTGAGTATCATTTTTCTCCTTACATTAACTATCTTGATTCTAATCAAACTCTTGATAATAATGTTAATAACAAACAGCATAACCGTATTCCAGTTAATGAAGATAAAAATGTGGTTATTAATCTCCGTCCTAGTATCCAACTGCATGAGATTAAGATATGGTCCATCCTTGACAAGCATGAGCGTGCATAACTCGAAGAATTACTGAAGGAATTTGTGGATGCCTTCGCATGGTCCTACGATAACATACCCAACATTGATCCAATGATCACTCAGCATGATATTCTAACTCTCTCAGAATGCAAACCGGTCAAATAGAAACTACAAAAGCTCTGCATAGAATGGTCTCCCAAGGTTAAGTAAGAAATGGTCAAATAGTTGAATGTGGGATTCATTAATGTGATCGAATATCCCACATGGCTATCCAACATCGTACCCGTGCCAAAATTAAGAGGAAAGGTTCGTATGTGCATTGACTATCGAGATTTGAATAAAGCCTCCCCAAAGGATGATTACCCGTTACCCAATATCTATATATTTGTGGATAATACAGCTAGCCATGATTTTAAGTCATTTATTGATGGGTTTTCCGGATATAACCAGATCAAGATGCACTCGGATCATCAAGAGAAAATCGCATTGATCATCCCATGGGGAGCATTCTATTACACCGTTATGCCATTTAGACTTAAAAACCCAGGGACAACCTACCAGAGGGCCGCCACAACTATCTTGCATGATCTGATACATAAAGAAGTCAAGGTGTACGTAGATGATATGATTATCAAGTCAAAAACTAGGTAAGGTCATGTTCCCACTCTTTAGAAGTTCTTCGAGCGACTACGACAATATCATATGCGACTTATGAAAAGGGATGTTACTTAAGCCATTTAATTCAAGATTAAACTGTGTAAATAACTCCGAACTATTTTTTGAGGAAAATCTTTTCTTTAAATCAAGTAGATTAACACAAGATGTGTTTAATAAAAATATGTACGAGATATGTTCAAGATTCTGTAACAGGTTTCAAAAAACAGTTTAAATCAATTAAACTCGGCACACCAATAAGAATGAGATGAGGAGATGTAGAAAGATTAAGTACACACAGTTTTTATTGTGGTAAAACCTTACCCAACTGAGGAAACATCCACGGTGACTTCTAAGTCACAAACCAAAAATCCACTAAAATAAAATATATAAGTTACAAGCTATTTAACACACATGCAAACTAAACAGACCTATACAAGTTTAGAATATGCACCCACTGGTTGATTCTAACTTTTCTATAGTTCTGAAGTTGATGTGGCTTTCCCAGCTTGCCAACTTCTCCACTTTGTTACAGTCTTTACATCGACTCTTGTTAATTCAAGATCTTATGGCCAACACTTCCGTGTTGTAGAGTGACAAGTGTTTTGTGAAAGTGATCTAACACATGCATGCACACACGCACACTTATATATACAAACAAGTCCTATCAAATTACAAAAAAATCTAAATGAGTTAGATTTTCAGTTTCTCTCTTATTAGGAAACAAAAGACTCTTTGATCTTTAAACTAACCCAGAATCCAAGGTTACCTTGCTCGAAAGACAGTTCAAGGTCTTAATCAATTTCTGAGGGTTTTGAAAATATTTTTGAAATTGGAAACAACCAATTGCGATTCCAACTAGATCGTGAGTCTTGTTTCATAAGAACTAGAAAGAGAAAGAGAAAACGAATAATTTGTTGATTCTAACATTTTGAAAAACATTTACAGAACAGTAATCAACAAATGTGTTTTCTCAAGATGAGAAACTAAATAATGTAGATCTAAGTGTAACATAACATAAAATAGCCAGATTCATAATTTCTATAAAAAAGAAATACAGATCTGACCAAAATGTTTAAGTTGGACACAAGATCTCAAACTCAGAGGATTCAGACCACGATCTGCCTTCAAACCTCAACCAAAGTAACTCTCAAACACTCAGGTATGGTGTTTGGTTTGAAACGATTTTGAAAAACAATTTTAGGGTTTGAACGATTTAGGTTTTTCTCTCTGGTCTCTCTCTCTTCTCCCTTGTGACACCCCTCCTAATTAAATACCGGGTGATCATTCCTATATTAAATTAAAAATAAAGGTTAACGGTTGGTTCATTCTTAGCATCACTGTCGCAAAATAAAATTTCCAATTTTAAACACCATAAATAATTAAGCTAAGTGTCAAAATAATTTAGAGTCTTATTTTTATTTTTAAATTTCAACTTGAAAACCTTTTTAAATAATCAACTGTCTAAGAATCACATAAGTGTTACGGATAGCAATCAACACAAAAGAATTAATCCATCTAGATTTACCAAACCAAGTCAAATAACCATACATGAAATCATCCTGACAAAAGTTAACTCCCAAGGAATACAGAATACTGGAAATATTAACAAACATAAATATTTGACAAATCCAAACTGAATAGGGAAACGGGAGACACATGCCCTAACTAAGCAGAACTAAAATAAGAATAGAATCAATGAAGAGGTCGTCTAAAGCAACAGCCTGCAACTCCCACATCATCTGCAACGCGTCCAATCCAAAGAACCTATGCATGATGCCCCTGTGGCTGGGCACCTATAATATATATATATATATAAGAGAGAGAGAGAAAAAGCCAGGAAACGGGTCAGAGTTCCGAGTATAAAATAGTTTTAAAAATAGTTTAGCAAGTATTTAAAATGCTTATCAACTAATGCAACAACCATGTTAGTATACGACACTCTCTTGAGAATTCTCACCTCTCATCTAGTGTGCACGCCCACCGTACTAATAGATCTTCTAAGTTTATCTAACTTATTCTCCATAAGGTTTTATCACGTGAAAAGCAAGGTTATGATATTTACTTTAAGAAATCATTCTCTTCAAGATTTTTTACGTTATTTAGAATAACTCATTACCGTTATAAAGTTCCCGAACACTTATAATAAAGTTGAAGCATTTACTCATTACTTATCTACGTATACGCACGGTAGAAAGTTCCCATATAGATATGCGTATATATATTAGTCACACATATAATATATATACTAACGACACCCCACATAAAATCTATGGTGCGGGCATACTCTGCTATCAAGTCCCCGTATCACTTGTACTAAGGGAAATACTAGTTCGGAATCACTCTCGAACTGTATTAACACAAAACACAAACAATTAGAGGCGAAACATTATTCCAAGTCTCTAAGAGGTCATCACATACCCTCACGTCTCTTAGGACCGTTTGACTATCAATCAGATAGCTTGTACCAAGGAAGCCTATGTTCTAGGGTACAAGTCTATATCCCCCATAAAGGCCCAATCGAGATAAGACTGTCCCGGCGCGGAAACCCCCGTGATAGCAAGTAGCTCGGTTATGATTCTTACACAGATATATAATATGCACAATCACACAGTCATATATATATATATATATATATATATATTCACATTTCTAAATTACGTGCGCCCACGACCCATAATTATAATTATCCGTTCTTAGCACATTTTTCTCGATTATTTCGCATAACGGACTCGTCATTTTTTTTATTCTCATTTATAATTCACTTCATACTCACTTCTCCTCTCTCGAAGTATTCTGATTCCCTAAGTATAATTTCTGTAGGCTTACACTTAATTACCTTCTGGTCTAACTACCTTACGAATCTTAATCTTTTTATTAAACGTATGCATGATTTCGTATGTGTGGATAACTCCCCTTTAACCTATAATTTCATATCACATTAAATTTCACTCAACGGGGTCTACCTAGGCCCTAATGGTCCTATTTACATCCCATTATACTCCAACAATAACAATCAAGGGTTCCTATGCATTTTAACCAGATTACACTAATGAACAAAAAATATGCAGTTTTCCAGGGGGTCGATCGATCGAGGAAAGGGGGTCGATCGATCAATCAATTTCTTGGGTCGATCGATCGATCAAGCAGTTCTTACTCTGAAACTGCAGTTTTAACCTACGGGTTTCATATTCCAATTTACTCCAAAATGCCATTATCGATTCCCAAACTCCCAAACAACATTTCTAATAGTTACATATACCTATTTACATGATTTCCTACGTGAAACATGTCCAAATTAATGAAAGGCATTGATTTTATGGGATAATTTAACATAATTATCAAGAACCCTAATTTTACATCAAACATTCATTCTTCTAATTCTTTTCCAGATTTCTTGCCTCTAAATCCATACTAATTCGTGGTTAATCCTCTGCATATGATGCGTATGTCCAGAATACATTTAGTTTCTCTAAAACATGCGATTTTAAGTCTCTAAATTTTCAATTTCTTTCGTAAAACATGTCCTTAACAATCCTAAACTAACATGGGTGAGACATTAACTAAAAACAAAGCAAGATAGATACTTGCCTGAAATTTAAGGTTCTGATTTGTGGATGAAAAAGGCATGGTCGCGTTCCTCGTCGTGCGATCTACGTTTTGGTGGTGGTGGCGGTGCAAACGGATGAGTTCTTGGCCTTGGATTGCTTAGAAAGCTTCCTATCTTCTTCTCTAATGGTCATTCTAAGGTTCTGTGTTTGTTAACCATAAAAGGCAACTCCTAATGGCTGAAATAACTATTGGAAATTCGTGGGTTTAATTATCCAAAAATATAAAATGTCTAATATACCCTCTCGGGATGTCAATTGGGCCTAAAAACGCCTCGAGACCCAAACTAAACCCCTGGGTATACTTTTCTGACTATCTCGACCCTTACAGACGCATTGGCGTACTCGAAATGACTATACGGGCGACTTATAATTTATTCACTTTTAATAATAATAATTTAGTCCCGACACAACACAGGCACGTCCTGACTTAAATTTTCATAATTTCCATTTTATTCAATCGTGATAATTTTAATAAAATCAATCTTATATATTACTTTACTCAATTAGTAATATTCAACAAATTCCCAATAATTACTAACTCTCGTCATGCTAGTAGACATTTTGAATAAATTTCTGGATTAATATTAAATTAAAATCTCAATTTAAATTTAATAAATCCCCAAATTTAAAAGCCATAAAAATACGGGGTATTACATACTTCTCCCCTAATAACGGAATTTCGTCCCGAAATTCAGAAAATATGGCATACCTGGTAAAAACACTTTTGGATACCTTATTAGTATGCAAACTAACTTCAAAGTAAGGCGCTCAATTACTATAGCCCCAGTTTCAAATCAAATTTGTTTAACACTCTCATTAAAGACACTTCACATAGTGCTCCTATCCGACAACATTCGCATAAGACACGCTTATACATTATTAATTCCCATTATTTCAATATCATTGGGAGGTCGCACCTCACTACCTGACAACTACTCGGATTTATCTAAACACAAAACTCCCATTTTGAAAGGAACCATATGAACATCTGACCACTCTTTTTCGCCTAAAATAGTCGTGGAATTCCACCATAGTCATCATACTCTAACTCAACCAATCCAAAATTCTGATTATCTGCCCATATCTTAACATTCAGAGTGAGAAAAGTTAAGGTTTTTCCACACCCAAATCCTCAATAAGCACATTGTTCACAGTAAGTAGGTACGAGTGCTCCCACGGAACCTACCATTAGGTTATATCTTCTCCAGTTATCATACTATACTCCACTTGCTAGCTATAACCGTTGTGGAAACGAAACGATCACAATGAATACAAAATTACTTTCACACTCCACAAATCGTTAATCGCCATTCACCTACTCCCTGGCTATGGGTGATACATCCTACTCAAAATGTAATGTTATCCCCGTTGCTTCCTGAAATCGCATTTTGAAGGTGGGATTCAAAAATCTCATCCTAATTCAGAAAAATATCGTGTAGGACCACATACCGGCGCGATCCTTCCTTTCAAAGGAAAACTCGGGCACACTAGCTAATATTGTAAATCACCCTAAAGGAATGTCAATCACTTCCTTCTTGGGCATCTTGTTCCACACGTTCGAAGGAACTCTTGATATTACCTTGAGGTTGGCAACACATCCAAGAAACTTTACCGACTTTACTGGACTTTTCCATTATAGGAATTGTCGATAGCCACAAAATTCTCTGGTTGATCCTCTTGTTCCAACCGATTTCTATCTATGAGTGTTGCATGCGGAGACCACTCACTATGTCCCGCTCAACATCGACTTCTATTTGAAATGTCTCACATTAAGTGACACTTACTCCCCTTATTTCCTTAGTGTATACTGAAAGTTCCGATCCGTGCACTTTTCTCTACGATGTGCACTTCTGGACCTTTTATACCGTACTAACATCTTCACTCTTTGTACGCGTCAATCGCTCTCAACATTTGACTAATTACAACTGCGCTCCGAGTGTTCTCCATAATAATTAAATTCTACCCTTATGAAGGAATACACCCTTTTTAAATGGCTTCCCACAGCCTTCCAACCAAATTCGGGTGTGCTACTCTAATTGCACACGTATATATGGATCATCGTTATTCACTTGACGCTTAATCCACTCTACCACTTCCATCTCGTTATGTTAGTCCCACAAACATATATTCCACACGTTTATTCCCACATCCCTACAACTCAGACGATTCTAACATTGGCTAACCAGGATGCCCACACACCATATAAAGCGTGCAAACTAGCGTAAGCATCACATACGCTTCACACATAACACCCAATTCTTTCTTTTCCTTGTGCTCACAACGTGATTATAACACTTGGGTACTCTCAATTATCCTAGAAATTGAAATTTTAAATCCTCATTATCATCGTTCCACCCCTCAAATCGTGGTGATAAGACAAAACTTCCAATGATTTCTTACCACACAACCGGCTCCACTGGCCTTAATTCATAATTAAACTTCCAATTTACAGATATAATTACCTGCTCCTACTATGACCGAGGTACCAAACTCATAGACTAATGACCAAACATCTTCCTACACCCAACATTACGCTAAGTTTCATACGTGGGATGTCTCGCAAAGCAAAATCCAAACAAGGAACCCCCCCATACACTACTACCTAGAATTGTTGGTTATCGAAATCCGTTAGGCCCTCTGTCCATAACATGTACCCCTTTATTCCGTCTCTTGACAGAAAAGTTACATCTCCTCCTGTAATTACACTTAACAAAGAACATTTTGTCAATTGTACAATCATTCAGTATTGGTGGAAATCCCATTCCATAAACCTCGAATACATACAATCGGGGTTCTCGAAATCATGTCCCCAAACATATGGATATAACTCTTAACTCTCACATCTCAAAAGGGTAGATATATCAATGCGCTCTTCCTATCACCAACTCCTGAGCGCTAAACATAATAATGAGTTAAATCTTTTCGCTCAACAGTAAACCTAATACATATTGAATCATAACAACAAAGTCCCTACACACACCGGGATCGAATATCTCGAGCCCATTATCCCCTCCGAAGTCTCTAGAATAGAAAATATAAGTGCGAGTCCGACCCTCTCGCAGGTGAGGCCTCGCCAGAACAAAACATACTGCACTAATGCAACCATTTCGATAGCCTTGCAATAATTGCCTACTATCGTACTAACCATTACTATAAAGTTGTAACCAATACAATATCATACTCGTATATCACATCACTAAAACGAGTAATCTCAATAAAGTATATAACACTATTAATACACCCATTCATCCTCCATATATAGCACTAAGGATAATCCCGCTACACTAGGGAAAATATTCACATAATAATAATGTTTATAGTTATACATATTAAACTCATCTCACATGCTAATCTAGCAATGAACAAAATATAGTGACTCGCTCGTGTCACATAAAACATGCCTCATCCTCCGAGGATAAAACTCATACTTCTACCTTGATAATCGTCTTGACTGCACAAATGGTCCCCGAACGTAACACGTCTGTCCAATACCAAAACAAAAACTACTTTAATCATTGTCCTTTACTAGGCATCCTACTCTTGTCCCTTTACTCACTTCGGGAAAACATTAACGCATGTGATTTCACTCTCCACAAAATACCTCCACACATAATCCACTTGTCACCTGTCATACTAACCATATTAGGACTGCCCTTCTCTCAAACTTTGGTAGGCTCGATTCCTGATGGCTACCCCCGTTGTTCCCTTATCTTTGTTGGCCTTAAGGAACGTGATACTAGGTTCATTAACCCTTACTGAATTCACCATCGCTTGGTAAGAATTTAGCTATCCGTCTCATTTAAATGAGCCCCCCTGATGGGTCTCCCCCTTGTGGTGTTTTACTAACTACTTTTCATCTAGACTCACTCTCCAATAAATCTTCCGATTACTTTAGCTCCCTTCATAAGAGCGTTAACATCTCTACGAACAATGCGTGACATTGTCACCATATGGATCGACTGTCCAATAGAATTCTCTTTAAGTGTTGTCAATCTTTCCTCATGAGTTAATTTTCCCCTTGAAATCTTCTCTACCATTGGTATCCACTCCCGCTGATACAAGATTTGCTAAAAGTCTAAATCTATTTATAAATGGGCCCCTGTCCGGCCCTTCCGTAATGGGTTCAGAACAACGTTCATATCTTATTCTGAACAACTGATGAAAGAACGTGCGATTAAATTGTACCTAAGGTCCTTCCATTGACGCAACATTTCACTACTAACGGTGATGGTTGACTCCCACTATTGTAACTTTGCTCCGCTGAGTCAAGAAAATTTTTACCCCAAATTTTCATTTCTAGTTACCCACACTCCTCCATATGTCCAAGCCTTTTGAATATATTACATTCGTTGGGTAACACACACAATTACCTCATTTCTAGAATTTTTTCTGATGACTCTCCTCAATTGTTTTTCCATTTGACCCTCTACCAAGCGTACTACGTTGGGTGAGTCTGATTTGCTTCTCTTTTGACTATAGAAGCATTTGGAAATCGTAGGCGGCGTCCTAGCCGTCTTTACAGTCCTGGCCTCTCGTGCCATAATAGGGGTGACCTCGACTACAGTCATTATCCTCGAATATACTTTACAACCTCAACTAAGCCCTGCCTCCTAATGTTCGCTTAACGGCCCTCGTCTAACATCCTTCATCGCTCAGCACATGCACACATCCGAATGCAATTAGAATTCACTAATATACATACGTTATAGCAGGAGAACGGAATCTCACCATAGAAATCAACAATTTTAAACATAGGGCTCTATATCAAACAAAGCAACACTGGAAGCATAATAAGCCGCACAGATCCTAAAGAACACTAGAACCTGATGCTCTGATACCACCTGTGACACCCCGCCTAATTAAATACCGGGTGATCAGTCCTTTTTTAAATTAAAAATCAAGGTGAACGTTTGGTTCATTCTTAGCATCATTGTCGCAAAATAAGGTTTCCAATTTTAAACACCCTAAATAATTAAGCTAAGTGTCAAAACAATTTAGAGTCTTATTTCCATTTTTAAATTTCAACTTGAAAACCTTTTTAAATAATCAATAGAGTAAGAATCACATAAGTGCTACGGATAGCAATCAACACAAAAGAATTAATCCATCTATATTAACCAAACCAAGTCAAATAACCATATATGAAATCATCCAGATAAAATTTAACTCCCAAGGAATACGGAATACTAGAAATATAAATAAACGTAAATATTTGACAAATCCAAATTGAATAGGGAAACGGGCGACACATGCCCTAACTAAGCAGAACTAAAACAAGAATAGAATCAATAAAGAGGTCGTCTAAGCAACGGCCTGCAACTCCCACATCAGCTGCAGCACGTCCAATACAAAGAACCTATGCATGATGCCCCTTTGGTTGGGCACCTATAATACATACATATATATATAAGAGAGAGAAAAATCCAGGAAACGGGTCAAAGTCCGAGAATAAAACAGTTTTAAAAATAGTTTAGCAAGTATTTAAAATCCTTACCGGTTAATGCAACAATCATGTTAGTATACGACACTCTCTTGAGAATTCTCACCTCTCATCTAGTGTGCACACCTACCGTACTAATAGATCTCCTAAATTTCTCTAACTTATTCTCTATAAGGTTTTATCACGTGAAAAGCATGGTTATGATATTTACTTTAGGAAATCATTCTCTTCAAGATTTCTTACATTATGTAGAACATCCCATTACCGTTATAAAGTTCCCGAACACTTATAATAAAGTTTAAGCATTTACTCATTACTTATCTACTTATACGCACGGTAGAAATTTCCCATATAGATATACGTATATATCAATGTTCTAAAAAACCCGCCTAGGCTCCGTCTAGGCACGCCTAGGCTTTAGGCTTGGGAGAAATGCCCCGCCTTAAGATTTTGACGCCTTATGCTTGATAAAACCCTTAAGGTGTACTTTTTCGCTAAAAATAACAATGCTTTAGGGAAACGATATCGCCTTTTAAAGATTTTTTTTAAAAACCGGACCATTATCTCATCCAAAATAATCAAATAGAATTTTTATTTACAAATATTCAGACATATTTTTATTATATGTACAATTTTAGTATTTTAATAGACTTGTTATGGTTAAAAATATTAAAATATATTAAAAAGACCAAAACGCCTTTTCACTCCTTTTTACGCCAAGGCCCGCCTAGGCTTCTAAGGCTTAAGGCTTGGCCTCCATGCCTCGATCACGGCCCGCATTTTTTAGAACCTTGGTTTATATATTAGTCACACATATAATATATATACTAACGGCACCCCACATAAAATCTATGGTGTCGTCATACTCTGCAATCAAGTCCTCGTATCACTCGTACTAAGGGAAATACTAGTTCGGAATCACTCTCAAACTGTATTAACACAAAACACTTACAATTGGAGGCGAAGCATATTTCCAAGTCTCTAAGAGATCAGCACATACCCTCACATCTCTTAGGACCATCTGACTATCAATCAGATAGCCTGTACCACGGAAGCCTATGTTCTAGGGTACAAGTCAATATCCCCCATAAAGGCCCAATCGAGATAAGATTGTCCCGATGCGGAAACCCCCGTGATAACAAGTAGCTCGAGTATTATTTTTACACAGATATATAATATGCACAATCACACAGTTATATATATATATATATATATATAAATATTTGCATTTCTAAATTACGTGCGCCCACGACCCATAATTATAATTATTCGTTCTTAGCACATTTTTCTCGATTATTTCGCATAACGGAATCGTCATTTTTTTTATTCTCATTTATAATTCACTTCATACTCAATTATCCTCTCTCGAAGTATTCTGACTCCCTAAGTATAATTTCAGTAGGCTTACACTCAATTACCTTCTGGTCTAACTACCTTACGAGTCTCGAACTTTTTATTAAACGTACACATGATTTTGTATGTGCAGATAACTCCCCGTTAACCTATAATTTCATATCACATTAACTTTTACTCAATGGGGTCTACCTAGGCCCTACTGGTCCTCTTTACATCCCATTATACTCCAACAATAACAATCAAGGGTTCCTATGCATTTAACCGGATTAAACTCATGAATGAAAAATATGCAGTTTTCCATGAGAGGTCGATCGATCGAGGAAAGGGGATCGATCAATGTTCTTGGATCGATCCATCGATCAAGCAGTTCTTGCCCAAAAATTGCAGTTTTAACCTATGGGTTTCATATTCCAATTTACTCCAAAATGCCACTATCGATTCCCAAACTCCCAAACAACATTTCTAATAGTTACATATACCTATATACATGATTTCCTACGTGAAACATGTCCAAATTCATCAAAGGCATTGAATTTATGGGATAATTTAACATAATTATCAAGAACCCTAATTTTACATGAACATTCATTCTTCTAATTCTTTTCCAGATTTCTTGCCTCTAAATCCATACTAATTCGTGGATAATCCTCTACATATGATGGGTATGTCCAGAATACATTTAGTTTCTCTAAAACATGCGATTTAAGTCTCTAAATTTTTAATTTCTTTCATAAAATATGTCCTTAACAATCCTAAACTAACATGGGTGAGACATTAACTAAAAACAAATCAAGATAGATACTTGCCTGAAATTTAAGGTTCCGATTTGTGGATGAAAAAGGCATGGTTGCGTTCCTCATCGTGCGATCTACGTTTTGGTGGTGGTGGCAGTGCAAACAGATGAGTTCTTGGCCTTAGATTGCTTGGAAAGCTTCCTATCTTCTTCTCTAATGGCCGTTCTAAGGTTCCGTATTTGTTAACCCTAAAAGGAAACTCCTAATGGCTGAAATAACTATTGGAAATTCGTGGATTTAATTATCCAAAAATATAAAATGTATAATATACCCTCCCGGGATGTCAATTAGGCCTAAAAACGCCTCGAGACCCAAACTAAACCCCCGGGTATACTTTTATAACTATCTCGACCCTTCTGGACACATTGGCGTACTCGAAATGACCATATGGGAGACTTATAATTTATTCACTTTTAATAATAATAATTTAGTCCCGACACGACACAGGCGCGTCCTGACTTAAATTTCCATAATTGCCATTTTATTCACTCGCGATAATTTTAATAAAATCAATCTTATATATTACTTTACTCAATTAGTAATATTCAACAAATTCCCAATAATTACTAACTCTCGTCACGCTCGTATACATTTTGAATAAATTTTTGGATAATATTAAATTAATATCTCTATTTAAATTTAATAAATCCCCAAATTTAAAAGTCATAAAAATACGGGGTATTACATCTCTCTCTCTCTCTCTCTCTCTCTCTCTTTTTCTCTCAGTTTATCAAACTGGAAAAAGTTTTTGAAATGCTGAGGATCATCCTCCTTATATACTGAGTGAGGAAGATTCGAGAACATCAGTTCAAATCTTAGGGCTAAGATGAGGTCTGGAGGGTTTGACTTCCATCCAACGGTTTAAAAGAAGCGGTGATTTAAACGCTTTCGGATTGGCTTAGAAAGGTTCACAGGGACTGGGTTTGGACGCTTGCAAAGCGTTGATAACATTGATCTAATGGCTGAGATAACACACGAGTTTTGATTCTTGCAACAAACACAAATCTAGCCGGTATAACATGGACAGGTGTAGGGCTGAGATGAACTCTCACACGCGCATTTTAAAATTAATTACACACGCACCCTGAAGTCTCAAGCGCTTTCGGATCCTACCCAACTCAACTTTCAGGTATGAAAACATAAAACCAGTAATTACAAGATTACCCCAAATGTTTTAAAATCCAATTTTTATTATGTAAATAATCATTTAAAAATGTTGAAAAAATCTCAAAAATTATTAAAAGCCAATTTAAAAGGGATTTAACTCACACACAATCAAATGATGCAATATGTGATATGTATGCAATCCTAGTGTGTATGGGGTTGATATTATACCTTTAAATGATTCAATTGAGGCATAAAGAGTAGAGTCTGAGGCTCTTTGGTATCTAGGGGATGGGACTCAAAATTTTATGACAATTCCTAAACTAGATGAGCACTTATACAATGTAGACTCAAGTAAGTCAAGAGTATAAGGTGCTTCAACCTCCCCCTTTGGAAATATGAGACAAAATCTCCTTTGAGTCATCTAGGACTCGTAGGGCTACAAAGAAATAAGGAAAAACCTATTCCTATATAAAATTCTATCTACCCATTTCCTAGAAAAAGAAAATTACATAACTCAACTAATTACAAACCAATACCCTAATAACATCTGTAGAATATAACTGTACAGATTCCTGCAAATAATCATTAAGATCAAGCTTATCAGAAATATGTACAAAAAAATGAACTCATAAGACTCAAATTTCTCCCCCATTTTGTCTCAAATGGACAAAGGGAAAAATACTTAAGTCATAGAAGCTTATTTAGCACAAACCATTCCTATCGATTTTCGCAAAGCGTGAAATCTATTGTAACCCAAAGGCTTGGTAAACATATCGGCGAGTTGCAAATCAGTAGGAAGATAATTAATTTATAATTCCTTAGTCTCAACTAATTTTCATATAAAATGATGTCTAATTGTTTTATATTTAGTTCGCGAGTGTTGAACAGGATTTTTAGAGATATTAATCGCGCTTTGATTATGACAATAGAGATGTAGTTTATCTTCTTGAATACCATAATCATTTAGCATTTGTTTAAGCCAAAGTAATTGAGCACAACAACTACCAGCGGCTATGTATTCAGATTCTGCTGTGGACAAGGAAATGAAGTTTTGTTTCTTACTACTCCATCCTACCAAATTGTTACTGATATAGTAACACGCTCCTGATGTGCTCTTTCTATCATCAGTACACCCTGCCCAATCGGCATCAGTGTATCCTATTATAGTACTAGGAGTATCATTGGTGTACTAAAGTCCTAAATTTGGGGTGCCTTTTATGTATTTAATGATTCCTTTTACACATACTAAGTGGATCTCTTTAGGATTATTTTGATAACGGGCACACACGCAAACTGCGTACATAATATCAGGATGCGAGGCAGTAAAGTTCCTATCATACTATGATACAGAGTAGGATCTATGGATTTTCCACTCTCATCCTTAGATAATTTGACCGTAGTACTCATGGGAGCTCTAGCTTCTTTTGCACTTTCAAGACCGCATTTTTTGACAATCTCTAAAGCATATTTAGATTGTGAAACAAATAAACCTTCTGAATTTTGTTTGACTTGAAGACCCAAGAAAAATTATAACTCCCCCATAAGAGACATTCGAAATTCTTTATGCATATTTTTAGAAAAAGATTTTACTTCTGAAGGGGATGTTGATCCAAAAATGATATCGTCAACATAAACTTGATCTATAATAATATATTTATTAAAATGTTTGACAAATAGGGTTTGATCATTTTCACCTCTCTTAAAACCTTTGTCTAAGGGAAAGTTGGAAAGACGCTCATACCAGGCTCTTGGCGCTTATTTGAGACCAAACAAATCCTTTTTAAGACGATAAACATGGTTTGGATACTAAGGGTCAATAAACCCTTTGGTTTGTTCAACATAGGTCTCTTCAGTCAAGATTCCATTATGAAAGGCTAATTTTACATCTATTTGGTAAAGCATAAAATGCAAGTAACGGGCTATTACAAAGAGAAGACGAACAGATTCTAAGCGAGTAACAGGTGCGAAAGTCTTGTTAAAATCTATTCCTTCAATTTGAGAGTATCCTTGAGCCACTAATCTGGCTTTGTTTCTAACGATTATCCCACTTTCATCAGATTTATTTTTAAATATCAAACGTGGGCTAATAACCTTTTTATGATCAGGCCTAGGTACAAGATACCAAACATCATGAATGACAAATTGAAGAAGTTCTTCCTTTATGGAAGAAATCTAATGAGGTTCATTCAATGCCTCATTTACACTCTTTGATTCCACAAGAGAAACAAAACATGCATAATGAGCATAGTTTCTTAATTGAGATATTGTACGTACAGTCTCACTAGGGTTACCAACAACGTTATCTATGGGATGATCTTTAGAAACCCAATTAGGTACTTCAGGTATCTCAATTGGTAAAGAATCATCTATTTCTGAAGAGTCATTTTCTAAAACATTTTCAAACTCTTCCACAATAGTTGGTTCTCCAGTCTTACTCTCAACAACAGTGTCACTCACAATAACGTTTATGGATTCCATTAAGGTCTTTGTGCGAAGATTATAGACACGGTATGCTCTACTATCAAGAGAATATCCTAGAAATATGGTTTTATCTCCATGAGTCTCGAATTTGGATAAGTGTTCTCTATTTTTGCAGACATAACATGTACTACCAAAAGTTCTAAGGTATTTAAGATTGGGCTTCTTCCCATACCATAGTTCATAAGGAGTTTGTTTAGAATTATTTCTAAGATAGACCCTATTAATAATGTGACATGCTGTATGAATAGATTCTACCCAAAAATACTTAGGTAAATACTTGGCATGAATCATAACATGTGACATCTCTTGAAGAGTACGATTCTTTCTCTCAGCAATTCCATTTTTTTAGGAGTCTTAGGAGCACTAAATTCATGTTTGCAACCATTATAGTCACAATACTCTATAATACATGTATCTATGAATTCTACACCTCTATCACTACGAATTCTATTTACTTGAGTGTCCTTCTCATTTTCAATTCGAAGTAGAATTTTTAAAAAGGTTTGGAAAGTGTTAGACTTTTGTTCTAAGAAGGCCACCCAAGTAAACCTGGTGAAGTCATCAACCATAACAAGAATGTAATTGTGTCCACATAGACTAAAAGTTCGAGAGGGACCCATTAGGTACATATATATGAGTTCCAAGGGTTTAGAGGTAAGGATATCTTTAACTTTCTTATGAGGTTCCTTAACAATTTTTCCTTCCTGACAAAGTCCACAGACAATGTTAGAAATAGGTTTGATCTTTGGAATTCCTCTAACTATTTCTTGTGAAGACAATCTACTAAGGTTATCGTAATTTATGTGACCCATCCTATTATGCCATATTTCATTTTCATCCATTCTGGAACCGTTACAGATTTCAGTACTGTTCATGACATTACAACAATTGTCAGAGTCCTGAATCCTGTAATTATGCACTCACCTTTTTCATTTAAAATTTTGCAATTATTCTTTGAAAAGGTGACAGTGTGATTTGAGTCGCAAAATTGCGAGATACTAAGTAAATTAGCCTTAAGACCTTTCACTAGAATAACATTTTCAAGTATAGGTAATCCTTCTTCTTGGAGTGTTCCTTTACCAATGATTTGAGATGATACACCATCACCGAAAATAACTTTTCCTCCTGCAAAGCTTGTTTTGTTTAAAAGTTTTGTACCATCCCTAATTATATGTTTTGAACACCCAGAGTCTAAATACCAACCAGAAGAGGTGTGTTCAGCCTTTAAATTGTAATCACAATGTTACACTTCATCTGGGGTAATAGCTCATCTTTTCTAACCCAAATAGCTCTTGTTTTTATTTTGCGCATATTTGCTCTAATTTGATAAAATTTGCAAGCATTAAATTTTTGTTGAAACATATTTTGCACATTCATTTGAGTTTTATGGAGAATCTGAGCATTTGGTTTAGAAAAGTGTCTCTGAGTTCTTCTTGGAAATGATCTATTAGGTTTGGTCTTTCTCTTTCTATAGTTAGAGTTTTTGTCTGATTGTCTAGGTAGGACATAATTGTTACGGCTTCTCCTAGAGTTAAAGTTCTGGTATAGAGGAGTATTACAGGCAGGTTTTACTAAACGTCTAGAGTAGAAACCTTCAAAATAATGACCGTATATGTCACAGTATAAGCAATATAGATTGCTTGAAGAGGATATCTCATTAAAAAAGTCTCTAAACATAGGTTTCATGGGATTTTGATGTTGAACCTTATTCCTAGGGAGTACAATTTGAAAAGTATAGTCACTCTTCCTAATTGGAGGGCAGATGTATTTAGCCTTAAGTGGACTATCACACTTAGAGTAACTTTATTCCCCAATGTTAAACTTTTGTTGTTTTTCATCAAACTCATTTTTTAGGGAATGAAAATCTGGGCAAGTTTCTATAGGTCTTTTGCCACCTGACACAAACTTGATGTTTTCAAAGTTATTAGTTTGTGTCTTTAAATTTTGGCAAAATCCTATTCCAGTTCGATCATCAGAATTGGTTTTTGAATCAGCAACAAAGTCATCAAAACAATTGGAATTATTTTCAAACTTAGCAATTTTTTTTAAAACAGTTGTTGTCTTTTCTTTCGCTTGTTCCAATTCTAATAATGTCCCTTTATATTTTTTTTCTCCAGAGATTCATTTATTTCAATCAAATTCTTCATTTTTTGATCAAAACGTTTGACTTCATATTCATGAGTTAGACATGGGTAGTATACTCTTCAGCGTTAAATTTAACCATAAGACTTAGGTCTTCTAGTCTCTTAGTGAGATCTTTCATTATCTTCTCTAGTCTAGTGCTTTTCTTGAGAGTCTTAGCCTAAAGTATATGAATATCATGGAGGTCTTCAGTGTCTGAATCACTAAGTGAAGTGTGAGAAGTGACCCCTAAGTATTCATTTCTTGAACTGACAAACACATTGGCATCGTCATTATCGCTTTCCCTTTGACTCACACACCCCGCTGTAAAACTAGCAATGTTCTTAGAAATTAAAGCATCTAAATGAGTAGCAACATGATTCATAACAACAGAAGTATAGCCATTATCATTATTCTCATAGAAAGGCATAGGCATATCATCATTATAGATTATCTTGGCAAAGAAAGACATGTAAGGATCAAAAACATTAGATGACTTAGGTTCCTCGTTATCAGAGTCACTTGATTCATCCCATGTTTTGCAAATGTTGGCCCTAGTATGTTTATTGTTCGCGTTCAATTTAACTCTACAGTCTTGTGCTATATGACCCAATTTACCACACCTGAAAAATTCAATATTCTTAAAGTCTTTATTAGGTCTCATATGAATGTCCTTGTGATATTTTTCTTGACCTTTCTCATAAGGTTTATGATTAGACTGAGTTGGATAATTTGGCTTGCCTTGTCTCGTTGCCATTTTATTTCTAAATTTGATAATTTTCTTAAACTATTTTGACATCAGGGAAATTTGATTATCCAAACTATCTATATCACATTCCTCATCAGAATCATTATTGGGAATACTAAATCTAAGGTTTAATTAGCTTAGAGGATAAACTCAAATTGGAACTAGTCTATTTTTTATGGGACTGGGTCAATTGTTTCTTAAATTCTAATTCCATTTCCACAGTTCTCAGTAGATTTTGATCACTCATTTCCTCAATATCATATCTTTTATTATCAAATTTTTGTGGCAATGACCTTAGAATTTTGGAGACAATTTCATTTCTATCATAGGTTATCCCATTAGAGTGCAATTTGGTCACAATGTCAGTCAATTTCATGTAAAAGTCATCAAAAGATTCAAAGTCTGACATGATTAAAGAGTTATACTGCTAGACAAGCATCTGTATTTTAGCAGCCTTAACTCTAGTATCACCTTCGTGAGCATTAATCAGTGTATCCCAAGCTTCCTTAGAAGTGGTACAAGATGAGATCCTTTTGAACTCATGTTCATTTATAGACATAAAAATGGCATTCTTTCCTTTGTTATTATTTCGAGAGACTTGTTTCTCTTCTTGAGTGAATTCACTTAATACTTTCTTAATCCTTTCATTACTTCCTTCTGTGGCTGGTTTTGTAGGATAAGTATATCCATTTTCAACAATATCCCAAACATCATCTCCCAAGGTTCCTTGTATGAAAGCAACCATCCTTACTTGCCAGTAAGAAAAGTTGTTTCCATCAAAGAGAGGGGGTCTGGTCAAGTTACCAAATCTTTCATTTTTCTTATCCATTGTTTGATTTTAAGAAAACAATTTCAGAAACACAAGATCTTTAAAGAAAATTTCCAAAGCTCTGATACTAATTGAAAAAGGCTGTTACTTAAGCCGTTTAATTCAAGATTAAACTATCTAAGTAACTCCGAACTATTTTTTGAGGAAACTCTTTTCTTTAAATTAAACAGATTAACACAAGATGTGTTTAATAAAAATATGTACGAGATATGTTCAAGATTATGTAACAGGATTCCAAAAATAGTTTAAATCAATTAAACTCATCACACTAATAAGAATGAGATGAGGAGATGTAGAAATATTAAGTACACAGTTTTTAACGTGGTAAAACCTCACCCAACTGAGGAAACATCCACAGTGACTTCTAAGTCACAAACCAAAAATCCACTACAAAAAATATTCAAGTTACAAGCTATTTAACACACATGCAAACTAAACAGACTTATACAAGTTTATAATATGTACCCACTGGTAGATTCTAACATTTCTGCAGTTCTGAAGTTGATGTGGCTTTCCCAGCTTGCTAACATCTCCACTTTGTTACAGTCTTTACGTCAAGTCTTGTTAATTCAAGATCTTATGGCCAAAACTTATGTGTTGTAGTGTGACAAGTGTTTTGTGAAAGTGATCTAACACACACACACACACACACACACACACACACACACACACACACACACACACTTATATATACAAACAAGTCCTATCAAATTACAAAACGGATCTAAATGAGTTAGATTTTCAGTTTCTCTGTTCTTAGGAAACAAAAGACTCTTTGATCTTTAAACTAACCCAGAATCCAAGGTTACCTTGCTCGAAAGACAGTTCAAGGTCTTAATCAATTTCATAGGGTTTTGAAAATATTTTTGAAATTGAAAACCACCAATTGCAATTCCATCTAGATCGTGAGTCTTGTTTCACAAGAACTAGAAATAGAAAAAGAATAATTTGTTGATTCTAACATTTTGAAAAACATTTACAGAACAGTAATAAACAAATGTGTTTTCTCAAGATGAGAAACTAAATAATGCAGATCTAAGGGTAATATAACATAAAATAGCCAGATCTATAATTTCTATAAAAAAGAAATGCAGATCTTGAAGCCCTTATACTTTTGACTCAGTTGAGTCTATATTGTATAAGTGCTCATCTAGTTTGGAAATTGTGACAAAATTGTGTCCTCCCTAGAATCCAAAGAACCTCAGAAGTTGGTTTGCTACTTTATCTCTCTTTCTTGCTTTGATCAAGAACCTATTGCCAACACTCACACACAGTAGAATACATTTATTGCATATCATATTGCATAATTATGTGTGTACATGTGTTGAGTGTGTTTAAATCCCTAAATTGGAATTTTAATCATTTTTTTGGGATGTTTTAAACATTTTTAAAATGAGGTTTTCTTAATTAAAACTTGATTTAAAAGTTTTTGGGGTTAATTTGTAAATATCATTTGTTGGTTATATTAGCCATATGTTACCTTGGGTAGAATCCGAAAGCGGAGTAAACTTGAGGGTGTGGTTTTAATTAACTTTGGACGCGCGTTTGTTATCCTGTTATTGACCAACACTTGTCCTCGTCTGACTGGCTGAAGTTGTGTTTCTTTACTGAGTTAAAACAACATTCGTTCCTAGCCCTTGGATCATTAGCTATCAACGCTCTGCATGTTATCTTGGTGAATCCATGTACAACTCTTTAGACCAATCCAAAATCGTTGAATCACCGCCTTATTAGAACCCTTAGATCTAAGTCAACTTGGCTTGACTTAATCCAGGCCCGTGGTTTTGAGCCAGCCTCTCGAACCTTCTCCTCACCCTATACAATGGACCCTTCTCTCAGACTTCGAAGACTTTTGCCATTTTCATTTCCTCTGAGAAATTGAGAGAGTAGAGAGAGAAGAGACAAAACAGAGAGAAGAGAGAGAGTTAGAAACCCTAACCCTGTTCGTCAAACCTCTTCCATCCAAACTCAAACACTTATTCAAAATACCTCCATATCCAAAACACTTCTCTGAGTGTTCTTGAGAGTTTGAGAGTTTGAGTTGAGTTTATTTTTGTTGTTGTAACCTCGTGTTCTCTTGATCTTGTTTTAGACTTAAACGTTTTACTCAGATCTACTTTCTGATTTCATAGAAATTTCAGATCTGAGTTATTCATGTTACATTACACTTAGTTTCATTTTATTTCTCATCTTGAGAAATATATTGTTGATTATTTTTATAAAAAGTTTGCTTACTTTGAAATCAACAATAAATGCTTTCTATTTCTAGTTCTTGTAAAACTAAACCTTTGACCTAGTTTGGAATCTCACTTGGAGGTTTTCAATCTCGAAAAGTTTCTCTAAATTCTGAGATTGATTAAGACCTTGTCTGTCTTCCTAGCAAGGTATCCGTGGATTCTGGGAATGATTTAAAGGTCAAATAAGGTGAAAAGTTTTGTAAGAAGAAAGAAAAAGAAAAGATCACAGCATATAGTGTTATTGTAATTTGTTAGGACTGTTTGTACTTAATAAGTGTGTGTGTGTGCATGCATGTGTTAAAAAGAACTTCCACAAACACTTTCACCCTACAACACGAAAAGTGTTGGTAATAAGATCTTGAGAATAAAGAGTCGACGTAAAGTGCTGGAACAAATCAGAAGTTAACAAACTGGGATAACTACATCTACAATCAGAACTGCAGAGAAGGTTAAGGACACCAGAGGGTACATTCCTAAACTTATATAGGACTGAGTTGTTTGCATGTTAGTTATATAGTTTGTAACTCATATATTTGTTTTAGTGGATTTTTCATTTTACTCCGTAGAGGGAGTCGAGGATGTTTCCTCAATTAGTGAGGTTTTACCACGTAAAAAATATTGTGAACATAATCTTTCTACATCTCCTCATCTCACTCTTGGTTGTGCTGAGTTTAAGATTTTTAAACTACTGTATAAACCTGTTATTCAATTCTTGAATAGATCTCGTACATACTGATTTGTTAAACACATCTTGTGTTCAAATAGTTTGTTTTTTACGAAAAGAGTTTCTTAAAAAAACAAATAGGAGTTACTTAAATAGTTTATTTTTAATAAACGGCTTTAGTAACATTTTTCAATTGGTATCAGAGCTTTGTAAACTTCTTTCAAAAGAGATCCCGTGTTTCTGAAATTGTTTTCTGAAAATCAATTATGGACGAGAAAAATGAAAGATTTAGTAACTTGACCAAACCTCCAATCTTTGATGGAACTAATTTTGCTTACTAGAAAGTAAGGATGATTGCTTCCATTCAAGGAACTTTGGGAGATGATGTCTGGGACATTGTTGAAAATGGTTATATTTTTCTTACTAAACCAGCCAACGAAGGAAGTAATGAGAGGGTTAAGAAAGCTCTAAGTGAGTTCACTCAAGAAGAGAAACAAGTTTCTCAAAATAATAATAAAGGAAAGAATGCCATATTTATGTCTATAAATGAACATGAGTTCAAAAGAATCTCATCCTGTACCACTTCTAAGGAAGCTTGGGACACCTTAGTCACTGCTCATGAAGGAGACACTAGAGTTAAGGCTGCTAAAACCCAAATGCTCATTCAACAATATAACTCCTAATTATGTCTGAGACTGAGTCATTTGATGACTTCTATATGAACTTGACTAATATTGTGACCAAACTGCATGCAAATGGGGTGTCTTATGACAGACATGAAATTGTATCTAAAATTCTAAGATCATTACCGCAGAAATTTGATAACAAAAGATATGCTATTGAGGAAATGTGTGATCAAAATCTCACTCCTGAATTACTCAGTAGTAAACTAAGAACTGTGGAAATGGAACTACAATTTAAGAAACATTTAACTCAAACCAATAGGAAACAGACTAATTCCAATCTTAGCTTCTCTTTTAAGATAACTAAGCCTGAACTTATATTCCCCACTTATGATTCTGATGAGGAATGCAATATAGAGAGTTTGGACAATCAAATTGCCTTAATTACTAAACAATTCAAGAAAATTATTAAGTTTAGAAACAAAGTGGCAAATAAAAAAGGCAATTCAAATTATCCAACTTCCTCTAATCACAGTCCTCATGAGAAAAACCATGACAAAAATCATAAGGACTCTCACACTAGACCTAATAGAGACCTTAAGAAGACTGAATGCTATAGATGTGGTAAACTGGGGCACATTGCACAAGACTGTAGAGTTAACTTGAACACTCAAAATAAAAACACTAGAGCCAACATTTGCAAAACATGGGATGATTCAAGTGACTCTGAAAAGGAGGAACCTGAGTCATCTGATGTTTTTGATCCTTGCATGTCGTTCTTTGATAAGATCATATATAATGATGATGTTCTTATGCCTGTGTATGAGAATGCTTCTAGTAACTCTACTCCTGCTATTGAGAATCATGTTTATACTGGTTTAGATGCTTTGATTACTGAGAATGTTGCATATTCTTCGTCGGGGTGTGTGAGTCAAAGGGATAGCGATAATGACGATGCCAATGGGTGTGTGAGTTTAACAAATGAATCTTTAGGGGTCACTCCACACACCACACTTAGTGACTCGGACAATGAAGACCTCCCTGACATTCACACACTTTATGCTAAAACTCTCAAGAAAAGCACTAGACTAGAAAAGATTGTGAAAGATCTCACTAAAAAGTTAGAAGATCTAAGCCTTATGGTTAAACTGAATGCTGAAGAGTATACTACCCAATGTTTGACTCATAAAAGTGAAATCAAAATATTTGATGAAAAACTCAGAGATTTAAAAGAAACAAATGAAACTCTGGAGAAAAAATACAAAGGGACATTGTTAGAATTGGAGCAAACTAAAGAAAAGACAACAAATGTTTTCAAAAATTTACAAAATTTGAAAATAATTCAAAATATTTTGATGAATTTGTTGCTAAATCAAAAACCAATTCTGATGATCGAACTGGAATAGGGTTTTGCCCCAATTTGAAAACACAAACAAAATCTTTTGAAAATATCAAGTTTGTGTCAGGAGGTAAAAGACCTATTGAAACATGTCCAGACTTTCATTCTCTAAAAACTGAGTTTGATTCAAAAAATCAAAGTTTTAACATTGGGGAATCAAGTTGCTCTAAACATGAAAGTTCAACTAAGGCTAAATACATCTGTCCTTCTATTAGGAAGAGTGAGTCTGCATTCAAGACTGTCACACCAAGGAATAGGGTTCAGCCTCAAAACTCTATAAAACCTTTGTTTAGAGACTTTTCTAAGGAGGCCCCAATTCTGAGCAATCTTCATTGCTCGTACTGCGACATATATGGTCACTCTTTTGATGATTGTTATGCTAGGAGACTCGTTAAACCTACCTATAATCCTTATATTTATCAAAACTTTAACTATTCTAGGAAGAGCCGTAACAATTATGTACTTCCTAGACAGCCAGATAGAAATTCTAATTATAGAAAGAGAAAGACCAAACCTAAAAGAACATTTACTAGAAGGAATGTCAAGAACTTTTCTAAACCAAATGCCCAAGTCTTTCACAAATTTCAAAATCATGCGCAAAATGTTTTTCAGCAAAAATCCAAAGCTCGCAAATTTTATCAATTAAGAGCTAATAAGCGCAAGAAGAAAACTAAGGCAATTTGGGTTAGAAAAGATGATCTATTACCTCAGATGAAGTGTAATGTTGGTGTTATTGCTTTAAAAGCTGGTCACACATCATCTGGTTGGCATTTAGACTCTGGATGTTCTAAGCATATGACTGGTGATGAAACTAAACTTTTAAACAAAACCAGTTTTGCTGGTGGTAAAGTCATTTTTGGTGATGGAGTTTCATCTCAAATCATAGGCAAAGGAACTCTCCAAGAAGATGGGCTTCCTATTCTTCAAGATGTTCTTCTAGTCAAAGGTCTTAAGGTAAATCTACTTAGCATATCGCAATTTTGTGACTCAGATCATACTGTTACCTTTTCAAAGAAAAATTGCAAGATTTTAAATGAAAAAGGTGAATGCATAATTACTGGATTCAGAACTCCTGCAATTGCTACACTGTCATGAACAATTCTGAAATCTGTAATGTTGCCAGAATGGATGACAATGAGATATGGCATAACAGAATGGGTCATATAAATTACGATAATCTTAGTAGACTGACCTCTCAGGAAATAGTTAGAGGAGTTCCTAAAATCAAACTTATACCCAATCTTATATGTGGTTCCTGTCAAGTAGGTAAAATTGTTAAGGCACCTCATAAGAAAGTCAAAGATATTCTAACCTCTAATCCCTTAGAACTCATCCATATGGACCTAATGGGTCCCTCCCAAACTGTTAGTCTTTGTGGACACAGTTACATCCTAGTTATGGTTGATGACTTCACTAGATTTACCTGGGTAGCCTTCTTAAAACAAAAGTCTGAAACATTTCAAACCTTCCTAAAAATTCTACTTAGGATCGAAAATGAGAAGGATACTCAAGTGAATAGAATTCGTAGTGATAGAGGTGGTGAATTCAAAGACACTGGTATTGTAGAATACTGTGACTATAATGGTTATAAACATGAGTTCAGTGCTCCTAAGACCCCTCAACAGAATGGTATTGCCGAGAGAAAGAATCGTACCCTTCAGGAGATGGCACGTGTTATGTTACATGCCCAGAATTTACCTAAATATTTTTGGGTAGAGTCTATTCGTACTGCTTGTCATATTATAAATAGGGTCTATCTTAGAAAGAATTCCAAACAAACCCCCTATGAATTTTGGTACAATAAAAAGCCTAATCTCAAACACCTTAGAACCTTTGGCAGTACTTGTTATGTATGTAAAGATAGGGAACACTTATCCAAATTCGAGAGCCGAGGAGATAAAGCCATATTTTTAGAATATTCGCCTAACAGTAGAGCTTATCGAGTGTACAATCTTCGAACTAAAACCTTGATGGAATCCATAAATGTAATTGTAAGTGACACTACTGTAGAAAGAAAGACTGGTGAATTTTCTATTGAGGAAGAGTCTATAAATATTTTAGAAAATGACTCCTCTACAATGGATAATTCATTACCTATTGAGACACCTGAGGTACCTAACTGGGTTTCTAAAGATCATACCATAAATAACGTAGTTGGTAACCCTAGTGAGCCAGTGCGTACAAGATCCCAACTCAGAAACTATGCACATTATGCATGTTTTGTTTCCCTTGTGGAACCAAAGAATGTTAATGAGGCATTGAATGACTCTCACTGAATTTCTGCTATGCAGGAAGAACTTTTACAATTTGTCATTCATGATGTTTGGTATCTTGTTCCACGTCCTGATCACAAAAAGGTTGTTGGCACACGTTGGATTTTCAAAAATAAGATTGATGAAAATGGGATAATAATTGGAAATAAACTAGATTAGTTGCTCAAGGATACTCTCAAATAGAAGGAATAGATTTTAACGAGACCTTTGCTCCTGTTACTCGTCTAGAATCTGTTCGTTTGCTCTTTGCTATAGCTTGCCACATGCACTTTACACTGTACCAAATGGATGTCAAATCTGCGTTCCTCAATGGAATACTGGATGAAGAAACCTATGTAGAACAACCTAAAGGGTTCATTGACCCTAAGCATCCAAATCATGTATTTCGTCTGAAAAAGGCTTGGTATGAGCGTCTTTCCAGTTTTCTTTTAGATAAAGGTTTTAAAAGAGGCGGAAATGACCAAACCCTTTTTGTCAAACATTTTGACAAACACATCACTATTGCTCAAGTCTATGTGGACGATATTATATTTGGATCAACTTCTCCCTCAGAAGTCAAATCCTTCTCTGAAAACATGCATAAGGAATTTCAAATGTCCCTAATGGGGGAGCTACAATTCTTCTTAGGCCTTCAAGTCAAACAAAATTCAGATGGATTATTTGTATCGCAATCCAAGTACGCTTTAGAGATAGTAAAGAAATTTGGCCTTGAGAGTGCTAAAAATGCTAAAACGCCCATGAGTACTACGCTAAAACTCTTTAAAGATGAAAATGAAACATCTGTAGATCCTACTCTATATCGTAGTATGATAGGCACTTTACTATACCTTACTGCCTCACGTCCTGATATTATGTATGCTGTGTGTGTATGTGCTCGATATCAAAGTAACCCAAAAGAGAGCCACTTGAATGCTGTTAAACGTATCATTAAATATGTAAAAGACACTCTAAATCTAGGACTTTGGTACACTAATGACACACCAAGCACTATAATTGGGTACACTGATGTTGACTGGGCTGGGTGTACTGATGATAGTAAAAGCACATCAGGAGCATGTTATTATATTGGTAATAACTTGGTAGGATGGAGTAGTAAAAAACAGAACTGCACATCACTCTCAACAGCTAAATCTGAATACATAGCCGCTGGCAGCTGTTGTGCTCAATTAATGTGGCTTAAACAAATGCTAAGTGATTATGGTATTCAAGAAAACCAATTGCATCTCTATTGTGATAATCAAAGTGCGATTAATATTTCTAAAAATTCTGTTCAACACTCGCGAACAAAGCATATTAAAATAAGACATCATTTTATACGTGAATTGGTTGAATCTAAGGAATTATAAATCAATTATCTTCCTACTGATCTACAACTCGCAGATATGTTTACCAAACCTCTAGATTATAATAGATTCATTTCATTACGAAAATCTATTGGTATGGTCTATGCGGACTAATCTTTTTGTTGTCTATCCAAGTTTTTCCCTTTGTCCATTTGAGACAAAATAGGGGAGAAATTTGAGTCTATTCAATTCTTACATATTCGAAACAGCTTGATCTTAGTGAATTATTGTAGGTTCTTATTGTACAGTTACTCTCAACAGTTGTAATAGGGTATTCAAATGTAATTAGTTGAGTTATGTACTTTTTGATTTCTAGGAATTGGGTAGATAGAATTTTGATAGGAATAAGTTTTTTCTTATTTTCTTGTTGCCCTACGAGTCCTAGATGACTCAAAGGAGATTTTATCTCATATTTCCAAAGGGGGAGATTGAAGCCCTTATACTTTTGACTCACTTGAGTCTATATTGTATAAGTGCTCATCTAGTTTGGAAATTGTGACAAAATTGTGTCCTCCCTAGAATCCAAAGAACCTCAGAAGTTGGTTTGCTACTTCATCTCTCTTTCTTGCTTTGATCAAGAACCTATTGCCAATAATCACACACTGTAGAATTCATTTATTGCATATCATATTGCATAATTATGTGTGTACATGTGTTGAGTGTGTTTAAATCCCTAAATTGGAATTTTAATAATTTTTTGGGATTTTTTAAACATTTTTAAAATCAGGTTTTCTTAATTAAAACTTGATTTAAAAGTTTCTGGGGTTAATTTGTAAATATCATTTGTTGGTTATATTAGCCATATGTTACCTTGGGTAGAATCCTAAAGCAGAATAAAATTGAGGGTGTAGTTTTAATTAACTTTGGACGCGCGTTTGTTATCCTGTTATTGACCAACACTTGTCCTCGTCTGATTGGTAGAAGTTGTGTTTCTTTACTGAGTTAAAATAGCGTTCGTTCCTAGCCCTTGGATCATTAGCTATCAACGCTCTGCATGTTATCTTTGTGAATCCCAGTACAACTCTTTAGACCAATCAGAATTTGTTTAATCACCGCCTTATTAGAACCCTTAGATCTAAGTCAACTTGGCTTGACTTAATCCAGGCCCTTGGTTTTGAGCCAGCCTCTCGAACCTTCTCCTCACCCTATAAAAGGGACCCTTCTCTCAGACTTCGAAGACTTTTGCCATTTTCATTTCCTCTAAGAAATTGAGAGAGTAGAGAGAGAAGAGAGAGAAGAGACAAAACAGAGAGAAGAGAGAGAGTTAGAAACCCTAACCCTGTTCGTCAAACCTCTTCCATCCAAACTCAAACACTTATTCAAAATACCTCCATATCCAAAACACTTCTCTGAGTGTTCTTGAGAGTTTGAGAGTTTGAGTTGAGTTTATTTTTGTTGCTGTAACCTCGTGTTCTCTTGATCTTGTTTTAGACTTAAACGTTTTACTCAGATCTACTTTCTGATTTCATAGAAATTTCAGATTTGAGTTATTCATGTTACATTACACTTAGTTTCATTTTATTTCTCATCTTGAGAAATATATTGTTGATTATTTTTATAAAAAGTTTGCTTACTTTGAAATCAACAATAAATGCTTTCTATTTCTAGTTCTTGTAAAACTAAACCTTTGACCTAGTTTGGAATCTCACTTGGAGGTTTTCAATCTCGAAAAGTTTCTCTAAATTCTGAGATTGATTAAGACCTTGTCTGTCTTCCTAGCAAGGTATCCGTGGATTCTGGGAATGATTTAAAGGTCAAATAAGGTGAAAAGTTTTGTAAGAAGAAAGAAAAAGAAAAGATCACAGCATATAGTGTTATTGTAATTTGTTAGGACTGTTTGTACTTATTAAGTGTGTGGGTGTGCATGCATGTGTTAAAAAGCACTTCCACAAACACTTTCACCCTACAACACGAAAAGTGTTGGTAATAAGATCTTGAGAATAAAGAGTCGACGTAAAGTGCTGGAACAAATCAGAAGTTAACAAACTGGGAGAACTACATCTACAATCAGAACTGCAGAGAAGTTTAAGGACACCAGAAGGTACATTCCTAAACTTATATAGGACTGAGTTGTTTGTATGTTAGTTATATAGTTTGTAACTCATATATTTGTTTTAGTGGATTTTTCATTTTACTCCGTAGAGGGAGTTGTGGATGTTTCCTCAATTGGTGAGGTTTAACCACATAAAAAATATTGTGAACATAATCTTTCTACATCTCCTCATCTCACTCTTGGTTGTGCTGAGTTTAAGATTTTTAAACTACTTTATAAACCTGTTATTCAATTCTTGAATAGATCTCGTACATACTGATTTGTTAAACACATCTTGTGTTCAAATAGTTTGGTTTTTACAAAAAGAGTTTCTTAAAAAAACAGATCGGAGTTACTTAAATAGTTTATTTTTAATAAACGACTTTAGTAATATTTTTCAGATCTAACCGAAATGCTTAAGTTGGAAACAGGATCTCAAACTCAGAGGATTCAAACCACGATCTGCCTTTAAACCTCTACCAAAGCAACTCTCAAACACTCAGGTATGGTGTTTGGTTCGAAACGATTTTGAAAAACAATTTTAGGGTTTGAACGATTTAGGGTTTGCTCTCTAGTTTATCTCTCTTCTCTTCTCTCTCTTTCTCTCTCTCTCTCTCTCTCTCTCTCTCTCTCTCTCTCTCTCTCTCTCTCTCTTTTTCTCTCAGTTTAGAAAACTCGCAAAAGTTTTTGAAACGCTGAGGCTCATCCTCCTTATATACTGAGCGAGGAAGATTCAAGAACATCAGTCCAAATCTAAGGTCTGAGATGAGGTCTGGAGGGTTTAACTTCCATCCAACGGTTTAAAAGAAGCGGTGATTTAAATGCTTTCGGATTGGCTTAGAAGGGCTCACATGGATTGGTTTTGGACACATGCCGAGAGTTGATAACATTGATCCAATGTCTGAGATAACACATGAGTTTTGAGTCTTGCAACAAACACAAATCTAGCCGGTATAACAAGGATCGATAGGTGTAGGGCTGAGATGAGCTATCACACGCGCGTTTTAAAATTAATTACACACGCACCCTGAAGTCTCAAGCGCTTTCGGATCCTACCCAACTCAACTTTGAGGCATGAAAACATAAAACCAGTAATTACAAGATGACCCCAAATGTTTTAAAATCCAATTTTTAGTATGTAAAAAATCATTTAAAAAGTGTTTAAAAAATCCCAAAAATTATTAAAAGCCAATTTAAAAGAGATTTAACTCACACACAATCAAATGATGCAATATGTGATATGTATGCAATCCTAGTGTGCGTGTGGGGTTGATATTATACCTTTAAATGATTCAATTGATGCATAAAGAGTAGAGTCTGAGGCTCTTTGGTATCTAGGGGATGGGACTCAAAATTTTATCACAATTTCCAAACTAGATGAGCACTTATAGAATGTAGACTCAAGTAAGTCAAGAGTATAAGGTTCTTCAACTTAACCCACAAAAATGTATCTTCGACATTACCAAAGGAAAGCTCTTAGGATTCATGGTTATTGAGAAGGGGATTAAAGAAAATCCTGCCAAATTGAAATCCATACTCAAAATGCCACCACCCCAAATGGAGAAGGAAGTCCGAGGATTCCTTAGAAAATTACAGTATATCAGCTGGTTCATCATCCAGTTGACTTCTATTTGTGAACCCATCATCAAAATCCTCCAGAAGGATTCAACAAAAATTTGGAACAAAGCTTGCCAAGAAGCCTTTGACCGAATCAAGAAATACCTAACCCGACCTCCGATACTCATTCCACCGTAGCATGGTCTTCCCCTACTCCTATACCTGACCCTAACAGACACCGTAGATGGGGATTTGCTAGACCAATACCTTGAAGAGTTCCAAAAAGAGAGATCCATCTACTATGTTAGTCACAAGTTGTCCATGAACGAAATTAATTACATAGACTTGGAGAAATCATGTGTTTCCCTTGTTTGGGTCACCCAAAAACTACGGCACTACATGTTGTTGTTTCCCATCAAACTCGTATCACAAAATGGATCCCATCAAATACCTGCTCGAAAAACCTGCCCTGTCTAGACGAATGGCCTAATAGTTGATGCTTCTAGTCGAATTTGATATTATGTACATCGCGTAAAAAGCCATAAAAGGAAGAGACATCTCTTACTACCTCGTTGACTACCCTATGAAATAAGTCGATGTTTGGATTTTTTAATTCTCGAATGAGAAAATCCTTTGTGCCTACCAAGAAAACCTCCGATGGAAAATATTCTTTAACAGCGCTGCCAATGAGAAAGGGCATAGCATTGGCATATTCCTAATTTCCCCTGATGACTCTCACTCCCATTTCCATCAAACTAGATTTCCCCTGGACCAATAACATGATTGAATACGATGCATGCATGGTAGGCCTTAAAATGTCTCTCAAGAAAGGAATTTGATACCTAGATGTCTATGAGGATTCATCCCTCAACATCAATCAAGTACTCAGGAGATGAAAAGTCAAGGACGAGAAGTTCTTACCCTTCCATACCCATACAGAAGAGTTGGCCTCCCAATTCTAAGATATCACCTTCCATTACCTGCCCCAAGAAAATAACAACTGAGACGATGCCCTTGATACCTTAGCCTCCATGGTTGACATGACCGAAGGAATAATGATGGCCCCCTTCTTAGTCCAAAGGTAAGATAAACCTACCCACTGCGACCACATAAAGAAGATCTTGATATAGCCGATTGCTGGTACTATGATATTTAGTGCCTCCTCAAACATGGTAGGCATCACCAAGGTTTTAACAAGAAATACTGAGCAAACCTCCGCAAACTGGCTGCCCAATACATTATTTATGATAAAGCACTGTTCAAAAGAAACTTCGATGGAACCCATTTACACTGCATCGCAAGGGATGATAATGAAGAGATGATGCGGGAAATCCACAGTGGGTAATGCGGACCCAACATGAATGGCCATATGCTCTACAAAAAAATCATCTGACAGGGTTACTACTGGATTACCATAGTGCGGGATTGCACCGCCTATGTTTAAAGATGTCTCAAATGCCAGCATTTTTCTAATCTCAAGCACTTGCCTCTGCGGGAATTGTACAACGTGACTTCTCCCTGGCCATTTTCCACATGGGGCATCGATATCATAGGGAAAGTTACACCCAAGGCCTCCAACGGGCATGAATTCATCTTAGTTTTGATTTATTACTTCACCAAATGGGTCGAAGCTGAATCGTACGCAGTTCGGAATGTGAAAAAGGTGACCAAGTTCATCTAAAAAAATATCATCTATCGATATGGGGTCCCGCATGATCTAGTGTCAGAAAATGGGTTACATTTTGAAGCATAGGTCACAGAAGTTGTCGATGAGTATGGGATTCAGAGGCACAAATCCTCTCCCTACTGACCTCAAACCAATGGTGCAATCAAAGCCGCTAATAAGAACCTCAAAGAAATCATCAGTAAGATGATCGAGAGGTACTAAGATTGGACCAATCGAATCCGTTACCACCTCTGGGGCTACCGCTCTTCAGTTCGAACATATACTGGGGCTACCCCTTACTCTCTGGTATACGGAAGGGAAGCAATCCTGCCTATGGAGATAGAAATTCCTTCATTACGCGTCATGCTTGAAAGTAAAGTCAGCGAGGAAGACTGGCATCAAAGAAGTCTTGATGAGTTGTCACTCTTAGACTAAAGGATGTTGAAGGCTCTATATTATATACAAGGATACCATCATCGAATAGCGCAATCATTTAATAAGAGAGTCAAGGGTCGTGGTGCTCGAGAAGGGGATTTAGCCCTTGAAGAAATAATAGAGCCAATCTGGGACCCTAGAGGGAAACTCAAGCCTAATTAGAGTGGCCCCTACATTATGAAGAAGATCCTATCCGGCGGCGCCGCTTTGCTCACTACCTCGATTGGGAAGAGATAGTCAGTCCAGTCAACCTAGACCGTCTCAATAAATTATACTCTTAGTCTGAAATCTCGGCGCTCTACCCTTAGCGATTGGTATAGATAATTCAAATTCAAAACTCATCAAGAGGCACAATAATATAATTAAAATTTTCTTTTTTCTATTACAATTACATCAGCATAGGGAGTTAAATAACTTCCCTAGCCAACCTAACCCTACTTTCCTAAAACCAAACAAGAAAAAACAAAAACCAACTACTCCTAAATAACTTTATTACCACACAATTAGAAAATAACCAGATACATAACCAAATACATCATAAAAGCTTCACAAATAAATTCCCCCAGGGATCCTACCCGCAGCTAACAGAGGAACCGGCCCCATCATCATCAACATACTGGGGTCCCCAAACCTCCCCTACCTGAATAGAATGCCGCGGGAGCTCCATGAAATGGCAAGTCTGAACCAGCCTAGGGAAAATAATAACACCTCCCTCCATGGTATCAGATATCGCGAACCAATTTTGCTCGATCTCCACAACCAGCATCTTGGAAACTACTCTCCTTCATAACCACTTCATGTAATCCCCAAAAATATGCCAGACATTACTAATAGATTTTGAAGGACGGGACGACAGTAAAAAATTCTTCCACAAAGAGCCTAGTCGCATATGCAAACACTCTATCAAATCCTCTACAGGAAAAAATCTAGTGTCCGAGGAGGCATAATCTCCTCTTGGTCAAATTGGCGCAAGAGCTGCTAGGGAAAATAGAAAGAAGTCTTACAGAGGCCAAACAACCAAAGATACTGGTATTCCCCCAGTTTTAGAATGGGCAATAATTATCCCCACTAAGGTACTGACCAATGCAAACCTCGAGCCCCGTCCTTCACAAACTAGTTCTCCCAGCTCTCGATGTCCAAGCCCACGCTGATAAAGTAGTGAGAAAAGAATTTTGGCATAACTGTCAAGAGATATTCAGGAGGGACCACTATACGGAATCTCTATGACAACCACATGAACATCACTACGGGGCTACCCCTCAGGAAGTCAGAACTGCCTTCCCTCCAAGCATCCAGATCACTCAAAGTCTCCACCAGTATCACCACTGTAGGATTACGATGGCACGATATCCATGAAGCAATGGCTGCGAGTTGTGGGTCCACCAATAGTTCCGTAATCACCAATAGTAATTTTAAAATCAGACCAAGCATAACGGATCTAGCCTAGCCCGCATAACCAATATCTTGCAAATGCACAAAGTGCAGAACATTAGGGAGAGAGATCATTCCTCCCATAACCAGTGACCGAGTTGTCGATGGAGAGATATGGATAAGTCCTGCTAACAGCTTCCGAGGAAACCAGGAAAATTCAGGAATGGTCGCCGCAACACTAGGATTTATCCCTAATATAGCAGATAACTCTTCATAAGTCGGACAGACTTCGTCCAAGCCAAAGCGAAAGACATGGTCTTCAGGGTACCAAAATTCTACCACTGCCATCATCATGTTCCACTCTATAGGTCGGTTATGCCATAATGAAACTTGACGGATATTGAAAGCATCATAGTCGACATTGTATGAGCACATCGCCTCTAAGTTTTTGAGGTAAATAGCAAATTCAACACTTTCTGGGAGAGCCATATTGCAAAATAATGTGAAAAAAAGCAAGAAGAATGCAAAAGAGAAGAAATGTGGATGGGTGAAGAAAATGCTCCACCCTTACTCCCTATTTATACTTGGAAAGCCTAGCCAAAGACAAAGATTCGGTAAATCCCGGAGGAAAACCTGCCTCACCAAGTACCAAGCAATTGGAGAAAGTGCAATCAAATCATTGGATTGATTAGACTGGAATGACCTGCCGATAGGCACGACAAGGGGCATGCTGGTCGGTAACCCCCAATATTTGGAAAATTCCCTTTTTTCCTATTTTGCAAAAATAAAAAAACTCAATAAAAATAACTTTTATTCTAAGGAATTCACCTATATTTTTACTTATCCTGTTTTAAAATAAATTTTCTCTCAAATCATTTTAAATTCTTTTTACGGTCTCAGCAGCAAAGTAAAAAGAGCATATGCATTAAGTCACTAAACCAAAATTAATAAAATCCCATTTCATTTGCATATATATTGGTTTGTTACACTTGTCTTGTAGGAAAGCAACAAAAATAACGGGACTCTGCCCAAACCCTCCTCTCGTTCTCTCTATCACCTACACATTCTTCCTCTCTCTTCTTTTTCTCTCTTTTCTCTTTCTCTCTCTCTCTAAGAACCTATGTCCTTGCAACATGCAAACTTTCCCCGATGATGAGATGATATACCTTCGCTCCTTGAACCAGACCCCTCCTCAGATGAGGAAGACGGCACCAAGCAAGTCGGAACCAGGATCGACTCCCGAATGTGAGTCTTAGCAGAAGCTACCCAATTTCGAATGTCCCTCAGCCAATTGGTCGACACCCGAATATGCTGCAAAAAAAATAAAAAATAGCAAATCAGTCTGTATGAGGCAAATATATAAATCAGAAAATCAAAAGACAAAGAGATGAAAAGTATACCATTGGCTGAAGAACGTCCTCTGTGATCCCCAGCTCCTCCAGGTCCATCGCATTGGGACGATGAATCATATGCACCGACCCTTCGTCTGATCATCGAATGTTATAAAAAGGAGGATCCAACCGCACAAAGGGAACCTCTGATGTCGTCGCTATCGATGTCGACGCACCATCTGCACAGTGGGAAGACCCCACTGGCCGAGTCAAGCCCGTGGGGGGAAGGTTCATAACGTCACATATGTTGGGTGGCATCATCCATCCTAACACGAAATCCAGGTAATCATAAGTCGCCATTGTGTTGGTATATGAAGAATAAGTCTCGTCGATCATCGTTTCCACCCTCGCATCATCTGGCATCTCCCGCTCTCGTCTCATATACAACGGGGGCCTCGTAGGTGTCACCATAACCTCACCCTCCACTACCTACCAGGATACTCTCTCCCCTCAATACCAGGAGTAGCCAAGCTCATGCGCCAGTAGACACCACAGATGCGCATTCCCCCCGGTCACCCCCTTGTGTTGGATGGCCATCCCCTTGGGATAGAAGGTCACCAATAAAATCCCTAGTGGAAAATCAATATCTAAAAAGATAATCAAGGGAAAATGGTCTCGGAGAAAAGAAGGGTTTATCTGATTGCTATTTAAGCCATTCAAGACCTGACGCAACGCCCCCAAAGAAAGGGACTACTGGTAGGACTTTCGCCGTTGGTACATCGTAAAGAAACCCCCAACAAACTCATCCTTCAAATCTATCAATTGGGAATTAAGCTCAATCACCACATCAAACCACAATTATAAGGGATAAGAGTCATCAATCAAAAGAAAGCAAGCAATGAATCAAAAATAAAATGCATAAAATAAAGAATGTCTCCAATAGATACATAGCTCCAGTAAAGGTCCGTCGGCAGCACCAGCTGAATGCATCCAAAGATAAATAAAGGGTCGCCAAAGTCAGGCTCCCTCAGTCAAAGAGAGGGATATTTGAAAACACCCTCAAAAATGGCAAAAATCACAAGTGGATGACATCGCCACTCGTCACCACTAAAACCCTCCTAACAATAGTAGAATAAACAAACAAGTCATCTACCACATGTGACACCCCGCCTAATTAAATACCGGGCGATCACTCCTTTATTAAATTAAATCAAGGTGAACAGTTTGGTTCATTCTTAGCATCACTGTCGTAAAAAGAAACTTTCCAATTAACACCCTAAATAATTAAGCTAAGTGTCAAAACCAATTTTTAAACATTAACTTCCAAATTTTATTTAAAGAAAAGATTTATTTAATTTTAACAAAGCTCAATGAATAAGATACACACCACAATAAACTGGAACGAAAGAATCCAATATATAAAACATTCATCAACGAATGTCAACATGCGAGAAAAATAAAGTAGTACATCCGTTCTGAACAAAATCCCATAATAACGAACTAGGAAATAACTGAAATAACAATGTCCCAACATAAAGAAATAATGGAAAGGGCTACACATGCCCATCTGAATGAAAGTGCTAAGAGTGGATCTGAATGGACGAAGTCGTCTAATCAAAAGACCTGCAACTCCCACCTAAGCTGCAGCGCGTTCCTTCCAATAGATCCTAAGCAAGACGCCCCTATGGCTGGGCACCTGAAATACATACATATATATACAAGGGGGAGAGGGAGAGAAGAAACGGGTCAGAGCCCGAAAGTGTGTGTTATTTAAAATCAGTTTAGCAAGTATTTAAATTGATACAGGCCAATGCAACAACCTATTAGTTCGACACTCCCTTGAGAAATTCTCACCTCTCTTGTAGTGTGCACGCCTATCGTACTAACCTTCCCAAATGGTTTAACTTAACATTTTAGATCCTACTAACCTTCCCAATTATTTAGTTTCTCTTAACTTACTCATAAGTTTTAAAACCGAACCATGTCAACGTGTGAAAAGGTTACTTTCAATGTGAAGCACAACTCTCGTTTTAGCTTCATTAATTTATAAAGTTTCCTAGTGTCATATTATACTTTCGCAAAACAGTATTTATTATATGAGTCAACAACCATGTCCTACTCATCAAGTCACAGTAGGTATTTTAAATTCCATAATCTCATATATATATTAACTACTCGAATAATATATATATATAACAGCACCCCAACTAAAACTATGGTGTGGTCGTACTCTGCTATCCAATCCCCGTATCGTTCACACAAAGGGAAGTACAAATTAGGAATCACTCACGAACTGTATCAACATATACACAAACAAGATTGAGGCGCAGCATAGATTCCAAGTCCAAGAGGTCAGTACATACCCTCACGTCTCTTAGGACCGTCCGACTATCAATCTGATAGCCCGTACCTAGGATCTCTATCTTCTAGGGTACGAATCAATATCCCCCGTAAGGCAACACAGGATAAGACCGTCCCAGCGCGGTAACCTCAGGGATAGCAAGTAGCGTGGGTACGTTTTTCACATGTATATAATATATGCACACACAATCATATAAATATACCAATTTCCTCATATTAATATAGGTTCCTCTCATTACCCATAATTAGAACATTTATCCTTAAATATCACATTATTAAGATTACGTATAAGGTTTCGTCTCTAACCTTGACTCGAAGGGTTTTCTCACTAATTACGTGACACTCGTGGATTCTAACAATCCAAGTAGGAAATTCAGTAGGTAGACGCCTATTCACTATCGTAAGTATTTGACGTAATCTCTCACTTGAAATGCGTAGTTTCATTATTCCTTAATTGATTGTCCCTAAAACGCAATTATCGTCTCATAATAAAGTTCCCATCCTTTAACTATATGTCCTGCTGGTCTCTCCTATATCCCAAAACATTTTATTTATAATGCCCAAGAATCATTCCACGATAAATTATTTCAACTAATTAAACAAGGGGAAATAAGAGGCTGCCAGGAAGGGTCGATCGATCGACGGCTGTGGCTCGATCGATCGAACCTTCGATCGATCGACGCTCTATGGTCGATCGATCGATCAAGCAGGTCTGCGAAAAATTCTGCAGAATTGCAGTTGCGGGTTTCACCAAAGTTCTTCATTCAAATTCATATTTTCCAACCCTAATCATCCCAAAACTTATACCACAAACATAATAACATATTACCAGATGTTTCTAACGTTAAGCATGCGTATAACCATCATTAAACATGATTAAACGACCTAAAATCTCATCTAATCATCAAGAACCCTAAGTTTTCTTAACTTATGTTCAAATCAGGTTTTTCTCCAGAATTTCCTTCTACATAATCATCAAAAATTCGTGGGTCAATCATCTACATCATATAAGACTTCCAGAATATGGTTTTAATCTTTTCTACATGCAAATTCCTATCAAAAAGTGGGGTTTTCTTCCATAGATTATACTCCTAATCATTCCTAACTAATATGAATATTGCACCAACGAAAATACGCAAGTTAAACACTTGCCTGGGATTTCAGAGGTCTGCTTTCCTGCTGATATTGGTGTGGATGCGTTCTCCTCCTCGCGATCTACGCGTTGGTGGTGACGGCGGTGGAATCGGTGGTGTTTTGGGCCTTGAATCACCTTGAGAGCTCTCTCCTCTCTTCTCCAATGGACGTTCTAGGGTTCTGAATGTTCTAACCCTAAAAGTCCCTAAAAGGCTGACTTAAATGGCTGCTAAGGATGGCTGAAATTCGTGGGTTTAATTACCCTATTTTGTAAAATGACCAAAATGCCCTCCCGGGTCACTAATTAAGCCTAAAAACACCCCGAGACCCAAACTAAACCCCCGGGTACACTTTTCTGACTATCTCGACCCTTCCGGACGCGTTGGCACACTCAAAACGACCATACGAACAACTTATAAAATATTCACTCTTATATATTAATAATTAGTCCTGACGCGACACGGGTGCGTCCCGGCTAAAATTCCCAAAACTGTCATTTCATTCACTCGTGACATTTACTATAACCAATATCATATATTACTATGCTCATAAGTAATATTTAACAATTTCATATAATTACTAACTCACGTCACGTTAATAATTATAACATAATTAATTTCTGGATTTTCATTAAATAATTCACTCTCATTAAATTTAATAAATCCCCAAATTAATATAGCATAAAATACGGGGTATTACACCACACTTGCAGTTCGTCAGTTTCGTCGATCCGTCGGCTCAGCAATAACTCACTCAAAAGAAATAAACGAATAGAGTCCCCAGAGACTATCCTCTCCACATCGCCCACCGTTGCCTCTACCGCCGCCGGCGTCACCCGCAAAGTTCGATCCATGTCTATCTGGACCCCCTCACAATCCAGCCCCAGCAGCTACTGCACGTCAATGGGAGTCATCTTCATCTCCTCAAAACCAAAAATGTATGGTGTGGGTGGTGTCCCACCACCTCTCCCCTAAAGCCCAAAGGACAACCATCGAACGAGGCATGTCGTCTAGTGCAGATGTCAATCTACCAAAATCGTCTAATGACACCACCCAATGCACCACCAGTGGAAGGTGCTCCCAGACATCCTTTAGCCTCGTCATCCCTCGAGAAAGCATATTCGACGTAGAGATATCAGACTGTCCAAGTAAAAAGAAAAACCCTTGTCAAAATTCAAGAAATAAGGAAATATCACCAAGAAAGAAGAAAGGAATACCAAAGGTTATTAACACTTACATAGCCACTAGGGTTCACCACCCTAGAAGATCAATGGTGCGTCGACTCGTGCAAAAGGGTCCGCTCATCTGCCACCGGGTGGAACGAATCGAAAACATTCTCACTACCCAGCGCAAGGGGCACCCTGGGCCGCGATTCTAAGTTCGCCCAGTCGTCGACATTTAGCCACGCCATGTGGACCTCACTGCTTCAAAAATCATACATTTCTTGGTTTTTAAATTCTAAAATAGTTTGCAAAAAGAAAGAGAAGAAAAGAGCAAGTCTATAAGCTATGAAAATGAGGAAATATCACCCCATTTTTATAGGAGGCTTAGGGGCATGCCGATCTGCATCTCCCGGTAACATAACGATTAGCATTATCCCTTCACGTGCTCGAGGTACCCCAAAAGACCGTGCCACTACCATTTAGCACCTCCTACACCATGCCGGTTGGCACCCTCCCTGAAATTTTGTACAAAAAATGCCGAAAAATGCTTAGAAAATTCCTAAAATTACCACATGAATTTTAGAATCTTTTTCACCAAGAAAAGAATTTTTTAGTTCGCCAAAGGAACACTTACTTCCCAGTAGAATTCCCAAAATCAATTGGATATCTCCCCAATAATGTCTCCAAAGGACACTGCAAAAATTGAAAAAAAATCCTCAAAAACATCCAATCCTTGGATTAATTCCTTTTCCCCAACTGAATCCAAAACTCAAAATCAAATTCTTGCCCAAAATCCCCAGCGGTACCACAAGATAATTTCCCCAGTGGAGTCTCCAAATTTCCCCAAGAAAATTACAACTTAAGGTCCTCAGAATTGACCTTAACCCACAACATTGGTCTCTTCTACTCAGGTCCTCAAAATTGATCTCGGCCCACAGAATTGGTCACCCCTACTGATCCTCATAATTGACCTCGACCCGTAAATTTGGTCACCTCTACTTAAGCCCTTGAAATTGGCTTCGACCCTCAGAATTGGTCACTTCTACCTTAAGCCCTCAGAATTGGCTTTGACCCTCAGAATTGGTCACCTCTACTTAAGCCCACAAAATTAGCTTTGACCCTCAGAATTGGTCACTTCTACCTTAATCCCTCAGAATTATCTTTGACCCTCAGAATTTGCTTCGATCATCAAAATTGGCCAACTCTACTTAAGCCCTCAGATTCGACCGCAGAATTGATCGCTCCTACTTAAGCCCTCAGAATTAGCTTCGACCCTTAGGATTGGTTGCTCCTACTTAAGCCCTCAGAATTGGCTTCGACACTTGGAATTGGTCGCTCCCTACCTAAGGTCCTCAGAATTGACCTCATCCCTCATAATTTTCTTTGACCCTCATAATTGATCGCTCCTAATTAATCCCTCAGAATTGGCTTCAACCCTCAGAATTGGTCGCTCCCATCTAATGCCCTCAGAAGTGGCTTCGACCCTCAGAATTCGTCGCTCCCTATCCTAGGTCCTCAGAATCGACCTCGTCCCAAAGAATTAACCATCCCCAGCATTACCTTAGGTCCTTCTAATTGACCTCGACCCTTTAAATCGAACATCCTCGCACCTTAGGAGCTTAGAATCGACCTCGACCCTCCAAATCGATCATCCTCTTTCCTTAGGTTTGTAGAATCGACATATTCCCTAAAACATCATGTGGTGTCTATTCGATGGCTTTCACTTATTCCAAGCTCACCCGTCGAGGGGATCTGTATACACCACATTCTAATACCCCCTAAGTCTCTCCTTAGGTCGTCCCCATTACCTCCCAATTTCATAAGAAACACTAGGTCATACTCCGAGTACCGATCTAGAGGCCATCGGGAGCTCTCGGGCCCATTTGAATTTGATCAACTCTATTATTAGAGAGAAATCTCTTTGAATCCTCAAAAGGCTATGAATGCCCTTTCCAACAGTTTACCCTATCCAAGAATCGGCATAACAGTTCAAACAAACGGACCATTTTACCACCGAAAATTGTTTTGGAGGCCAGCGGGCGCTCCTGGACCTCGATTTGACCATATTAAACCTCATCATCAGAGCAAAAGCTCTTTGAATCTTCGAAGGGAACTGAACCCCCTTTCCAACGGTCTTCCCAGTGCGCGAAACGGCATAACCGTTTGGAAGAACGATCCATCTTCCCCCGAAAATTAATCTAGAGGACACCGGGCTCTCCTAGGCTCCATTTGACCTAGGTCAACTCTTCATATCGAATGATAATGAATGAATCTTCTAAGGGCATTGAATAACCTTTCCAACAGTCTACCCCGTACACAAATCAGCCTTATGGTACGAACAAACGACCAGTTTTACTCTGAAAGATCACTGAGAGCTTTCGGTCGGTTGACCAAAGTAAACTTTTTGAACCAAACGAAGCACCTGGTAATGTCTTAATACCTATCATAACCTTTCCAACGGTCCTCCCCATGCGTGATTCTGACTTACGGTTCAGACGAACGATTCGTTTCCATTCGATGATCTCCCGTCCAAAGGACCGACGAGCGCTTTCGAGCCAAGTTTGACCCAAAGACAACTCATGAACCTGATAGAGGCCCAAATGCCTCTTTAAGGTATCTGGATTGCCTTTCTAACGATATGCCCCATGTGCGATTTGGATCAACGAATTGCATTTTATGACCGTTTTTCGTAAAAATTTGCACGAGACTACCGATTGGCAGGTCCATTTCCCTGCCTATTGGCAGTGTGCCAAGGATAACCTGTCGATTGGCAGAGCTAGGGCCATTTCGATCATCACCCCTTACCCTATAAATAGATGGCATGACCTCACTCCCAAAGCACACTTCAGATCTATCAGCATCAGTGATCTCAGCAACATCCTCTTGCAATCAGTGAAGTTTTCTTATGTGAAATTCCTTTCCATCCTACATTACCATCCTTTTATACCCAATTTGGCAAAATCTCATTCTCTCACATCCAATATTCGTCTCAACATTCAAGGGATTTCATCCAAGATCAGAATCAAGCTCCAATTCTTCAAAGAAGGTCCAAAATCCATCTCTCTCTCTTTAAATTTCTTGTTTCTGCGATAATTACACAAGTTCATAATCTATTTTTTTTACATTAGTTCATGCACATTAAAATCTCACATTTTTATTATTTATATTACACATGCTTTATTTTTCTACAAAAAACCCAAAACAAATCAAAAGAGGGTTACACCTATAAATTCCAATGGGATTATCCATCACAATTTTTCAAAAATAAAACACATTTTCTACACACGCACATATAACGAAATCCCATTTGAATCTATGGGGTAAACCCCACCCCTAAGCCGCATACGAACTATGTGGACTTTGATGCCTTTATAGGCTAGCTAGGCGTCTTGGGCTAAAACCCGAGACTTAAGTCCAATTTTCCAAATTTCTAATTTTCTACCTTTCTTAATTTCCAATTTTCCCATCTTCGCATTTTCATCCTTTTCATCAATACATTATTTTAATGCATATTATGTTTGTGATCCTTATTAGAATTTCATCCAATATATATTATCGTTTCATTGCAATGATCAATATCACGATAAACACATAAATCATATTTTTAATATTATTTTGGGAACATTCTTATGGATGATCTCACTCTATCTCTTCCATGGTATGAGTTGGGCGATTCCGATCTCCATTTATATATATACACACACACACACTTCCCGGAGAAATAAAGGAAAACAATAAAACAAGCCCATGAGAGACCGAAAGGGCAGGATGGGTGCCTAACACCTTCCTATTCCATAACTTAACCCCCGAACCTTTGAACTATTGGTTTCGTAAGCATCATTTTGTCTTTGACGCTTCTCTCTCGAGGCGGCGACATATTCTTTTGCCTATTTTGTGAAAAATAGGCTGGTGACTCCATCTCTTTGCATTCACTCCACACTGACGACAGCCGAAGTGTTCCTAGATCAGAGAGGGCACGAGACCTTCATCCCCCATTTTTTCCCCACACCCTTGGTAAGAGGAGAGGAGGGAGGATATATCGGGATGGACAAAGATATCATTACTTGCATTTAAGTATAAGTCACCATTTCATTGCATTTAAAATTAAATTCATACAGTACTTCCTAGTTGGAAGGACTGAACATACTCAATATTAATTTTAAGGAATTATCACTTAAGAGTTTTAAAATTCTGCGATGCCTTGATAATCTCCCTCCATTGGGGAGGGAAAAAAATAACCCGCCCCGCCTTGTGACCCGTGAGGGGTTATAATTTTAGGCTCCGAAACCGTTTGAGTATAACCTTCTTAAACCCGAACCCGAACCCGCCCCGACCCGCTTAAGTTAAACGGGTTAGAATCCGCCCCGCCCCACACCACGAGTTTAAACTCGAAATTTTAAATGTATTTTTTTGAAAAACTTATTTTATTATATAATAAATAAAATAATGATTTTATAAGAAAATAAAATATATCGATGAATACCAATGCCTCAACTTAATTTCTTAATATAAAACTTCAATATCAATGTAAAAGTCTCGAAATAATTAAAATGTCTCAAGTAACATAATTTAAAATGCCAAACTTAAGTCTCAAACAATATTAACTATTACAAAATAAGTCCCAAAAACATCAACTATTACAAAATAAGTCACCAAAAACATCAACTATGAGGGTAAAAAGTATGCCGGTCGGAACACCCCTGTGCCTGGTAACCGACAATGACCCTTCAGAACTCGTGAAATGCTTTGAATATTTGTGCCCCAGCCAATTGGCACAAGTCAACCCCTAACTGTTAGCACCCCCTTCCATTTTTGTTATAAAAATTCCAAAACAACTGCTAAAATGAGTAGAAAATTTTAAAAATTCCCAAAAAATCTCAAAAATTCCAAGATTCCCAAAAATCCCATATTCTACCAGAATTATTCATTTTCCAATAAAAATCATCAAAATCAAAATTTATATAAGCATCCAAGAAAATATAAAAAAATCATAAAATTTTCCAAAAATTCTCAAAAATTCTAAAAATCATTAAACTCAAGTTTTTGCAAAAATTGCGTATTTTCCATAAAACATCAAAATTAAAAAATGCATAGGTATTCAAAAGTCATCAAAAACTTCCCAAAATTTTGAGAATTTCCACATTGTCATATATCCTTATCAAAATTAACAATCACTCTTTCGGTACTCAGAATTGATCTTAGCCCTTGGAATTAGATCGTGATCCCCGTATTGGTCGTACACACTCTTTAGGTAAAAAAAATTCTCAATCCTCATATTGATCGCATACACTCTTTAGGTCTTCCGAATTGACCTTGGCCCTCAAAATTAGGTTCTGATCCCCATATTGAGCGCATACACTCTTTGATTCCTCATAATTGACCTGGGCCCCTAGAATTAGGTCGTGATCCCCATATTGATCGCATACACTCTTTGGTTCCTCATAACTGACATAGGCCCCCAGAATTAGGTCACAATCCCCGTATCAATCACATACACTCTTTGGGTCCTCAAAATAGACCTAGTTCCTCGGAATTAAGCTACGATCCCTGTATCGATTGCATACACTATTTAGGTCCTCAGAATTGGCCTAGGCCCCTAACAATTAGGTTGTGATCCCCATATTAGTCTCACACACCCTTTAGGCTTTCATAATTGACCGAGGCCCTTAGAATAAGCTCGCCATCCCCATATTGGTCTCACACACTCTTTAGGTTCTCATAATTGACATAGGCACTAAGAATCATGATGTGATCCCCGTATTGGTCACATACACACTTAAGTTACTAAAATTGACCTTGGCCCTCATAATTAGGCCACGATGCTCGCATTGGTCGAATACACTACTTAGGCTCCCAAAATTGACCTTGTCCCTAAAAATTAGATCATGAACCTCTGAATCGATCGCATACACTCCCTTAGGTCCTGATAATTTACCTTCTCACTCCTTAGGTCCTCGGAATTAACCTTGGCCCTCAAAACCAACTGGGATCCCCTGAATTGATCGTTCACACTCCTCCGGTCCTCATAATTATACCTTTATCCCCAGCATGATCAAAACCTATTCTTATCAACATTATTACATATAAGGACTCAACACTCACAAACCTCCTTCGGGTGTCTATCTTTCGATTACCTTTGCTTATATTAGGCTTTTCCATTGAGGATACCTATAGATACCCCATTTAATGCCCCCATACACCTCCATAGGGTCCAAACAAAGTCCCTTCGAACTCCGAACTCTGGATCCTCCTTTAAACCCTAACGAGAGGATAACTGGATGATTTTAATCTCCGTTTGACTTTACTCAACTCTCATAACTGAGCATATATCAATTATTTCATAAATATTATGAATCATCGTTCCGGCGATTTCTAACCTTGCATGAATGAGACTTATGGTTCACATTTTACAACCATTTTGCCAAAAAAAAACAGTTAGAGAACGACTAAACATTTTTTGAGATATACTTGACTTTGGTCAACTCTCGGATATGAGAGGATCTTAACGAACTTTTATAAATATCTGAATCCTATTTACAATAGTCCTGACTCTGGGCAAATCGGACTTACGATCATTTCACATATTTCATTATGTTTGTTACATTTTCTAGTCAATAGTTATTTTTCCCCATCACTAATCACATTGCTATTATTTATATATATTCAACCTTATTTTCATAAAATTAAAAACTCGAAAAGAGAGTTTATCCTATAAATCCTAGATTAAAAAATTTCTCACTTTTTCTTACACTTTCACCATATTTTTGCACTTTTCTATTAAATAAAAAAAGAAACGCTAATTTTGGATTATGGGTTAAACCCCACTTTTTCCCTATTCGAACTACATGGACTCTGATGTCAGTTTCAGTAATATAGGCATCCTAGAATTACCAAGGGATTTGAGTCCCCATATATTAATTTATTTTGTTCTCACTAATAATCTACTTATATATTTTATATATGTTACTCTTGTAGTTACTTTACTTATTTTAACACCTTTTTAGTTGTCTCCTTGACATGTGTATTCACTCTTTCATAATTAGTCACGATTTAATGCATCGCCCATATTCTGGCTATCTTCATCTTTTTTTCTTTTATTTTTGTCTTACTCCTTAGAATGAGTCGTTCCCATATTTTCCATGATGCGGACACGATGATTTCTTCCTTTAAACATATTTTACATGTATACACATTTTTCACTCCACACACTTTTACACAACATACACATATTCACATATTTTTAGGAGAAGGCGAACATTTATTTCCTATGAAAGATCGAAAGATCGAAATGGGTTCCAAACACCTTCCCATTCCACAACGTAGTCTATGATCCCATGATTCACTTGGTTTCGTATGCATTAGTAGTCTTCTTTAAGTCGTCTCTTCATATATGGCTATCCCTTTTGCCTGTTTTGAGTAAATTGGACTGGAGAATCTAATCTCTACATATTCACACACTCACATTCATGATGACGGTCAATTTATGTCCTTTGTAGCCTGCGAATTCCATGCGAGCGGCAGGGGGAGGAGGTTCTCACCACCTCCCTCATACAATCCTTTGGGTTATGGATGACCACACCATGTTAATTAATTAAACGATTTGTCTACTGTACCACGTAACCCCGATCAATAATCCTCATAAAGATTGAGACCATTGGCAATATTATTCTTTGCAAATCACTGTAAATATAATGGTCTCAAAAAAGAATTTACATAAAAAAATACCTAAGGATAAGACACACGTGTTTATATATACATATACAAAGATGCACACGAATCATTGTACAAAAACTATTGAGGACTTTTTGTTCCCCTTAAAAATCCAACAAAAAAGTCGCGACATGCGTCGCTCCTCTCAAAGAGAGATATTACATGCTTTTTAGGGTTTACATTAACCTCAGCCAAAAAAATGCTCTAAACGCATCACCTACGGGGCTTCTTCCCTACCTGCATATCCGGATAGACGTTCACTGGAGGCATTGGAAACAAACCCAAATAGAGGAACCACGCATCGAGAAAACCACCAAGATGGAAAACCCAACCCCTTCCATGCTCTAACTAGAAGAGCACATCACGTGGATCATGTTTCCAATAGAAAATTGTCACCACCAATTAGCATAGCGCGAGGTGTGATGAGGACTAGTGAGTCATCACCTCCCACAGTAGGGCAACATTGACAATCACTTGTTGAAAAAACACAAAGCATACAAAGTGTTAAACTACTAAAATATAAAAAATACAAACATAAATGGTATAACATGCAAACACTAAAAGAAAATGTGAAAGACTCGCATCGTTTGTGAAAATCGCAGGATCCAAATTTAGCGTAACCATTCTAAAAGCAATAACTTTCTGTAGAATATTAATCACTCTATCCACACTCTATTGTATCAAAGTAAATTCAAACAATGAGATGAAAAAATTTACCCGATCAATCTATACAGATGAAGGTAATATCAGAATGTTCCCCAAATGTAACGTCGTAACTCCCCTAGTAGCGGGAGGTAACAAGACAAATGTGTATGGTTGACCACTAGAAGGGATTGTCCCTACCATAAAAAGATGTGGTGTATTTTGGCTCTCCGGTGGCTTCCCGTTGGTTCACGACTGTTTTGGGAGAAAAACAGATTTTTCTCGATATTTACAAAATTGCCACCTTAAGGAAAATCTATAAATAGAAGCTTATTTTCTGTTTTTGTGCAGTGTTGTTTTTCCAGCTTTAGAGTGAACATTTTTTGAGTTTTTCAAAGAGAAAAGTGAGTGAGAGCTTCTTGTTTAAGATTAGTTCTTGTGCTTGGTTGTGAGTGACTTTCTTGGAGAGATAAAGAGTGTGAGTGTGTAACCTTTTGGTTCCTCCATTTATCAAAGAAAGAAGATCTCCTACCATTGTGGATGTAACCCTTGTTTCGGTGAACCACATTATATTGTTGTTGTTTCTTTGCTTTGATTGCTTGTGTGTTCTTGTTATCCTACTTGTTGATTGTTGATTGGATTCGTTTTGAGTTTGCACACTTAGTTTTCATTAGGAACAAGGTTTTGGGTGTTTTTCGCACACCAAGTGTTTGGTAAAATTCTGAAGTGAGTTTTATGGTCTTGGTTATTTAACATAGGACTGTTTTAGGGCAACAAGTGGTATCAGAGCTTTGGTTGCTTGGTTTGATCAGTATTTTGGTTCGGCTTGAATCAATTTGAGTGATATTGGCATAAGTTCTAGAATTTGTTCCAAATGGCGGAGGAGGTGTCGCGTACTCTCGAATCAACTTCTACAAGCAGAGGCTCTAAGAAGTGGGATCCTAGTTATGGATCTGGAGGCTCAATGAAGTTTGAGATAAAACCTTTTGATGAGAAAATTAATTTTGGCTTGTGGCAAAGAAGGATGCGGGGTGTTCTTGTTCAACAATGGTTGGTTATAGCATTGTTGGGTATAGAGAAGCGTTCGGTGGATATAACCGAAGCCGAATGGAGCGATATTGATCAAAGGGAGATTTCTTCAATTGAAACGTATATCACGAATGATCTGCTCAATCACGTGATATCGAAAACTACGGATAAGGGCATGTGGGATCAATTAGAGGAGATTTATTTGGGCAAGTCTTTGTCAAATAAATTTTTTCTAAAGAAGATGCTCTTCAAGTTAGAAATGAAGGAGGGCGGTGATATGATGAAGCATATAAATATCTTCAATGCTTTGATCAACGATTTGAACTGGATTGATGTTCAATTTAGCGAGGAGGATCGAGCGTTATTATTGCTTGCTTCGTTGCCCGATTCATATGAGCACTTTGTCACCACACTTATGTTTGGGAAGACTACTCTCAAGTTCAATGATGTAATGCAGGACATCATTTCTCATGTGTCCATGAAGAAGAAAAATGGTAACGGTGGAGGTAGTTCATCTTCTCAAGGTGAAGGCTTGGTAGCCAAGGTTGGTGGTGGTGGACGAAGAGGAAGGTCGAAGTCTAGGGGTGCAAATAACCGGGGCTTCCAAAGGTCTCAATCTTGAGACATTAGCATGGTTGAGTGTTTCAAGTGCCATAAAAAGGGTCACTTTAAACAGAATTGTCCGGAGTGGAAGAAAGATGATAAGAAAGGAGACGCTACTAAGGATGTGGCCGTTGTTTCTACTTTAGAGGAAGGCGAAGAGGTTCTTACTTGTTTTTCTGCCGATCACGTTGATAGTTAGATTCTAGATTCTGGATATTCATACCACATGTGTTCGAACTGGGAATGGTTTGAGGATTACACGTCCAATACCGGTGGTGAGATTCTCATGGGAAACAATGCTACGTGCAAAGTAGTGGGAATCGGGTCAGTGCACATAAAGATGTGGGATGGGATTGTCCTAACCTTAAGTGAAGTGAGGCACATTCCGGCACTTAAAAATAACTTGATTTCCTTAGGCGCACTCGATTCAAAGGGGTGTGTGATTCAAGCTGAGGATGGGGCTTTGAAGGTCAAAAGGGGATCGATGGTGATTTTGCGCGGCACAAAGTTACAGAACAATCTTTATAGATTGAAGGGAATTACGTAGTGGGTGGAGCGACAGTCTTCACGGAGCCTGAAATCGATGAGATACAATTGTGGCACATGAGACTTGGTGACATGAGCCAACGGGGCATGGAAGAACTTCATCGGCAAAAGTTGTTGAAAGGGTTGCACGGATTCAAGCTCGGTTTTTGCAAGTATTGTGTGACGGGGAAGTAAACTCGAGTGCAATTCACTATATCTACGAACAAGAGTAAAGGGACTCTTGACTATATTCATTCCAACGTGTGTGGGCCTTCGTATGTTGTTTCCATTGGTGGCTTTAGATACTTTGTGACTTTTATAGATGATTATTCACGAAAAGTGTGGGTCTACTACTTGAAGGAAAAATTGGAGGTTTTCGAGAAGTTCAAGGAGTGGAAAGCCATGGTGGAGAATCAAACGGGGAAGAAGATCAAGTATTTGAGGAGCGATAATGGGGGTGAGTATAGAGATGGTGGGTTTCTCAAGTATTGTAAAGATGTGGGCATCACAAGGCACTTTACAGTTAAGAAGACTCCACAACAAAATGGGGTGGCGGAGAGGATGAATCGCACCATTATGGAAAGGGCAAGGTGCATGAGGTTTCATGTCGGGTTACCAAAATCATTTAAGGCAGCGGCTCTTGATCATGTCGTGTATTTGGTGAATCGGTCACCAAATTTGAATCTTGGTTTGAAGTGTCCGGAGGAAGTATGGTCGGGGCACGAGGTCGACTACTCTACTTTGAGGGTGTTCGGATGTCCGGGGTACGCTCGCATTGCTAGTGACGAGAGGACTAAAAATGACCCGAGAACTTGCCGGTGGATTTTTCTAGGCTATGGAAAAGGGGTAAAGGGGTTCAAGCTTTGGGATCCATCTATGAGGAAGCTAGTTGTTAGCCGGGATGTGAGGTTTGACGAGACATCCATGTTGAAGGTCAAGGAGTTCCTGGAAGTTACCGATGATGGTGGTGTTAGAACCGTCGAGATTCCTTTGGTATTTCTGAGATCATCAACCACCGATAGTGATAGTGCATATACTAGTGGTTCAAGTGATTCTCAATTGGGTGATGACACAGTTGAGGTGGAGCCGAATGAGGATGATTTGTGAGAGGAGTCGGTTGAGGTGGAGGACACTCAATAGGTGGAGCAAGTGCCATCCATAGCACGTGACAGAGAGCGTAGGGAGATCAAGCCACCATCTAGGCTTGGTTGGGAAGAGGTCAATTACACTCTCATTTCTAGTGAGGGTGATCCAATGACATACAAAGATGCCATTAATTGTGATGTCAAGGCGAGTTGGATGGGTGTTATGTCAGAAGAGATGGAAGCTCTACGAAAGAACTCTATGTGGGAGTTGGTTCCTAAACCCAAGGGGCGACACATTGTTGGCTCTAAGTGGGTTTATGGGAAGAAAGAGGCAATTAACAAAATAGAAGAACAGAAGTACAAGGAAAGGCTAGTAGTGAAGGGGTTTTCACAAAAGGAGGGGATTGACTATGATGAGATCTTATCCCCGGTGGTGAGGCATACTTCGATACGGGTGTTGTTGGCAATGGTTACTCAATTCGATATGGAATTGGAGCAAATGGATGTGAAAATGGCTTCTCTTCACGGTGATTTGAAGGAGCTTATTTACATGGTGCAACCGGAGGGGTTCAAGGAAGTGGGAAAGGAAGATCATGTGTGCCGGCTTAAGAAGTCATTGTATGGGCTTAAACAGTCGCCAAGACAATGGTACCTACGGTTCGATACCTTCATGTTGCGGGTTGGTTACACGAGATGTGATCATGACCATTGTGCATATTTTCGGGTTCTTGATGATGGTTCGTTTGTTTTGTTAATGCTCTATGTGGATGACATGCTCATTGCGTGTTGGGACATGTCACGGATAACGAAGCTCAAGGTGAAATTGAGCCAAGAGTTTGACATGAAGGATCTTGGTGCGACGCAAAATATTCTTGGCATGGAGATTAGACGAGATAGAAAATTTGTCAAGTTGTGGTTATCTCAGAAAAATTATATTTCGCATGTCATCGAGAAATTTGGCATGTTGGATTCCAAGGCCACTTCTACATCGTTAGCTTCACACTTTGTTTTATGTGCAAAGCAATGTCCCTCTACGGATGATGAGTTAGAGGAGATGGCTTCTACGCCGTATGCTTGTGCCGTGGGGTGCCTTATGTATGATATGGTTTGCACAAGGCCGGATGTCGCCCAAGTCGTGGGTGTGGTTAGTAAGTACATGTCGAATTCGGGAAAAGAGCATTGGAAAGCGGTGAAATGGATTCTTCGGTATCTAAAGGGAACCAAGTCTATGGGCATTGTGTTTGAGCGGAATAAAGGGGCCGAGTTTGTTGCGGGGTATGTGGATTCAAATTATGCGACGGGTCTTAATAAGCAGAGATCTACATCGGGGTATGTATTCACTATTGCTAGCGGGCTGGTATCTTGGAGATCCATGTTGTAAGCGACAAGTGCTTTGTCTACTACGGAGGCGGAGTATACGGAACTTATGGAAGCATCAAAGGAGGCAGTTTGGTTAAAGAGTTTGGTGAGTGAATTGGGGATGAAGCAAGAGAGTGTTCGTCTTCATTGCGATAGTCAAAGTGCGATGCATTTGGCTAAGAATCAAGTGTATCATGCCCGCACAAAGCATATTGATGTGCGGTATCATAGAGTTCGGGATTGGGCTAATTCCGGCGAGGTTTTGATTGAGAAGGTGCACACGGATGAGAATGCAGAAGATTTCCTCACCAAACCTATGACTACGGAGAAGTGTAGGCATTGCCTAAAGCTTCTAAATCTCACTTCTTGTTGAAGTTCGAGGAGAGGCTCCTCGATTAGGTGGAGCCGCATTGAGCTTGGTAGATTTCGAGGTGATCTTCAAGCGGGTTCAACAGTTTTCATTCAGGGTTTTTTGGTTGGATCATTGGATCGCCAAGGTGGAGTTTGTGGTGTATTTTGGCTCTCCGGTGGCTTCCCGCTGGTTCACGACTGTTTTAGGAGAAAAACATTTTTTTCTCGATATTTACAAAATTGCCACTTTGAGGAAAATCTATAAATAGAAGCTTATTTTCTGTTTTTGTGCAGTACTGTTTTTCCAGCTTTAGAGTGAACATTTTGTGAGTTTTTCAAAGAGAAAAGTGAGTGAGAGCTTCTTCTTTAAGATTAGTTCTTGTGCTTGGTTGTGAGTGACTTTCTTGGAGATATAAAGAGTGTGAGTGTGTAACCTTGTGGTTCCTCCATTTATCAAAGAAAGAAGAAATCCTACCATTGTGGATGTAACCCTTGTTTGGGTGAACCACATTATATTGTTGTTGTTTCTTTGCTTTGATTGCTTGTGTGTTCTTGTTATCCTACTTGTTGATTGTTGATTGGATTCGTTTTGAGTTTGCACACTTAGTTTTCATTAAGAACAAGGTCTTGGGTGTTTTCCGCACACTAAGTGTTTGGTAAAATTCTGAAGTGAGTTTTATGGTCTTGGTTGCTTAACATGGGACTGTTTTAACGCAACAAAAGAGACATTGGGAATCGGCTAAGCCAAAATTAGCATCACTACCTGCATCTATAATAATTTTGAAAGTTTTAAAAAGGTGGAAGAAACGATTTTTAGAGGCCAAACTAAGAGAAACGTCGCCAAAAATCTATTCAAAAAGGTCAAAAAGGCTCAAATGAGCTACTTTTTATAGGAATACTCTTTAACAATCATGCAATCAAATAAATGATTGTATGTCTCTTTGAGTTATTAGTCACATGATCAATCTCTTTGAAATACTAAAGGAAAACATCACCCTTGCAGTCAATTGATCCCCTGCATGATTAATGGAACTTTTTTGGTATTTTTACATGAAATATCTCCCCTAAGAAACTTTGTATGCGCACACTCCTAAATAAACCCAGGAACTCTTATATCACCCCATATTTGACGAAGAGTATCTACACACACAGACTCCCCGTTGATCACCTCTGTAAAAACCTCCAACTTTTACTACGAGACCACCGAGCTCGCTAGATTATTAGGCAGACCTCCTTGAGATTACGTAGGCTCGCCTAGGTTTTAAACATGTATTTACAAAACTTCCAAACACTTATCGATGTGACACATGTACGCGGTAGTATGCGTAGGAACCCCATGTGATCAATTGGCCACTTGTAAAGCATGATAGAAAATCTCCGAGGCTCCGTCGAGGACCAAAAATTCAAATAGGTTAACAAACCTTTAGATGGGGTATCTACACATAAATCTAACCCCCAACAGCCAAATTGCGCACCCTGTTGTCTGCTCGAAATACCTCAAACAACCTCCCAGAAAACCTCATTCATACTCAAGACGCATGAATATACGCGTCAATATACCTAAGGGTCCTATATATTTTGTCTCCATAAACAAGGCCCTAGTGTGCCAAGTAATAAACTAATACATTAACCCTACAGTTATCGCCTCTGACACAAATTAATACAATCTCTACCACACGACACAAGATATTCACAAAATGACCATAAGGCTATCTATTTGACTGTGCATTTAATTATTTGATTATACGGATATGTAATATTTTCCATGTGGCACAAAATCTAACCGAAATCTCCTGATGATTGGTTATTTCACCAAAAAAGTGTTGTATCTCTGCCCTAATCCACAAACCAAAGCTCTCTAGTCAAAGTTATGTTCGATAGTAACGTAATACCTCGTATTTTCTATGAATTAATAAAGTGAATAGAATTAATTATATGTTCTTGTTGTGCCTGGAGATGTCACTATTTATATCTTTAAATGTTATTTAATGTGGATTTGAAATTGGATTTAAGACACGGTAATTAATTATTTAAATTAATTAATATTTGGACTCATGCAAAGTAATTATTAAACAATTGAGTTGTTAGTTATTTGTTTGGGAATTTTTATTTGTAGGATTTTAGGATGCATAGAATGTCCATTTTTAATTTAAAATGATGGTTTAAAGGCCTATTCGGTTAGTATAAGGCTTGGGCAAAGTTTTAGGCAATTTAGAGGTGTAGTTGGGCTTTTTTAGGTGAGGGCCATTAGGGGCCCAAGTGTAATTTCATCGGTTAAGGGGGTCATTAGGGATCTCATTTACCACAAAACACATTTGAAAAGAACTAAGGGGGGCTAGAGAGAAGGAGTATGGAGAGAAGAAAAGAAATTGGGAGATTTGACTTGCATTTCTCCATAAATCTAAGAGGCAAGTTTGTACAGAAATAGGTTGTGATTACATTGTGTGTTAATATTATATCCATTCCTTGAAATATAAATATAATAATGACCTAAATCTGATTAGAATGGCTAATTTGATTAATTTAAAGATTAAGCTAGTTTAGATAGTAACTAGGTTATTTTTCATTCTTAATTTGATTGATTCTCTCATTATTTAGAACTAAAACCGTTAGAAGATGATTGTAGCATGTTTTTTTATTGTTAAATAGTTAAATGCCCTCTGATTATGTGAATTTCACTTGAAATCATTATTTGATTGATTAATTTGTTCAAGCTAAGGTTCTTTGATTATGAATTGGGTTTTATTTTAATCTTGGTGTAGTCTTGTGTTTTGATGATAGAAATAGGTTCCAGTTGTTTTTTGATGTGATTTTATCATTTGGATGTTGATTTGGTGCTTATAAGAATCTCTTATGTTTATCAATGTAGGACGGAGAGAGAATAAGGGGGTTGAAGATGAAGAATCCCATAACTGGGGAAATTTTAGAGGTTTTGTGTCGACTGATCGACCAGTGGTAGCGATCGGCCCTAGGTCACTTATCGATCGGTGGTATCAGATATGGCCTAGTTTGGGATTTTGGTTAAATGGTTGGGTTTTGGAGTTTTTCAGCCAAGGGTTAGAATTATTGCACCTATATTTCATATATACTCATAGAATAGAGTTAAATTCTTGTGATTTGAAATGTTGGAAAGTGATGTTTGGGTTGTTTTGATATTTGGAGAAATTGTTGATTTAAAAGGGTTTGTTTTAAGTGTAAGGATTTAAATTGTGAACCAAAAAGTACGATGGTTTATGATTGAGAATTGGGAAGTTGTAGAAGTATGGTCTTGTTAGTTGGGTTTATTTTAGCCATGGTGATGGACTAGTGGGATGTATAGCCTTTGGCTGAGATTAGGAATGGGCTAAGAACCCTAGAATAGGGCTATTGGCATATTTGATGTTTTATATAAATTGGTTAGGTTTGATTACATAAGAGCACAACCTTGGGAGATTAGAATAGGGATATTGAAGTGGAATATAAGTAATGTATGTGTTTTAGTGCATTGTAGGGTGAGATTATACCTAGATTAGGGAATTCATCGGGTTAAGGTTACTTATATTTGGGTATATATATAAGATTAATATCGTGTTGTATGCTTTTATATAATAGCAATGCTAGTGTGACCCGATAGTGTTGGGTTGGTATGTATATATTATTTAGATCAACCTGTTAGTGAGGGTTGTGTATGTATATTTTTATTATATCCCATCAGTGAGGGTTAAAATTTCTTGCGTATTTTATATGTAATACATACCATTTCGAAATGATCGTAGATATTATACTAGGGGAGGGATTATGCTACTGTGCACGTGTAATGCGGACCAAGGTGATGCCTCGGTGAGTAAACGAGTTTGCAATTGTAATGGTCTTTTTGCCCGAGGGTCCTATGTCTAGGTATCTATGGAATTGAGAGGGTTCATGAAGCGATTTCTTTTATTTATTCGTGGGTATGGTGGGCTACATGAATGATGGGTAGACGTAGTGATTTATCCCTTATCGTTATAAGGTTTTAGGTTTGGGACGATCTAAGACTATACTTAATACATGCGAGTGATTCCTAAGGGCAAATAGTGTAGGTTTTCATTATATACGGGAGCGAAATATGCCTATTTATTATGATAGTCAAGTACTATGCTAAGGTATGGATGTTAAAGGTAGAGATTGTCTTACTTCTACCTTATGTGATTATGTATGGTGGTTTTAGAAATAACTGTACCAATTTTTATACTATCCTATATATGTATATGCCTTATGGTAAGGATACTAACCTGCATATTTAGGACTTTGGATTTATGTATCAGTTATACTAGGCACTTTAATATTATATTAGTGGAGTAAACCTACCTTATATGTGAGACCTTAATCCAACAAAATGATTCCTATTGAAAAATATTAACCTAGCATAGTTAACGATAATGATTAAAGCATGATGTTGTAAGATTCACATGGGCTACAATGGGTTTGGGATTTAATACAACATGGCATTATAGGTTCTTAGGTTGGGTAACCAATAACATCAAACATATTAAAAGATGAGAAGAATATGGATAGTTATGATTTGGCCCATATTCAATTACAATCCTATTCTACATAGACTTGTTGTTTACGTTTTGTTTTAAAATAGTTTTTATATGGCCTTGCTTTGGTAGTTCCTACAGATGCAGGTTCATTTGAGGAGCATTTCAATCGATGTCCCATTTTATACTCCTAGGATCATAGGAGTTGATAAAGTATATCTCATTCCTTCATTTTTACTATTTAGTTTCAGATAGATTGTACACATGGTACTTATTTTCGGAGTTGAACTTTTATACGGATACATTTTATATTCCAGGTTTGGTTTATGTGGTAATGAAAGTGATTTGTATTAGAGTTAGATTTATGTTATTCAATATTTCATTATCTTTTCATTGTTCTTTCAGTTTTGATTAATTCTTATACTGAGAATGTTACCAAAAGTTTTTTATTCTCGCGATTTTTCTATTAGACCTGATCAAACAATTTACGAATTTTACGAGATGTCACATTTGGTATCAGAGCATTTCAGACCCCAGTGTCCTAAGGATCTTGAGTGCATCATTTTGTGTTCTTTGACAACTTTAGATCCGTACCATTTAGGGTTCATATTATATATAATGACATTTGTTTGGAGGTTTTAGGCAATTGTTTCCTGACGAACGACTCAGATATACCAAGTGTATCGAAAGGGCTCCTTGTGTGGAATTCACTTGTGAGACATCCCATGCATGAGGTCGATTTCGATCAGAAGTTAAGGGCTTTTGGATGTAAGACCTTTTGCAAGTTCTTAGCATATGGTTCAAGGGAAATATTTTATCTCACCATCTGTAAAAGCATTATGAGTAAGCTTTGAATATATCATATGTGCGACGACGAGGGAGAAAGTACATAAAGGAGTTCAACTATCATTTCTCTTTCCGCACTGGGAGAAAACGATATGGGAGAAAAGAGGGACATCTATGTTATCAGTTACAAGTGCGAGAAAGACTTTTTGGCATTCGAAAAGACCTTATGTGATAGGTTTAGTAGGTGTTACTAGGTAACCCTATTTTCACCACTTGAGCTCAAGTGGTTGTAGTTATGCTACTACATCAGTAGGAGAATTATAAATATTATGGGGATAGATCCCCTGATATTTGGAAGACTGAGGCCAAAGTAGGTCTTATAAATGGAGACGGTGTAGCGTTGACCCAATTGAAGAGGAACGTCACTAGCAAATGGGACCGTATGAGGGTAGCATGATCCAAGAGGTTTCTAAGAGTGGACGATATGGTCTATTTTGTCTAGTAGGGTTAGATAAATGTTGGTCCGTGGAGTCCCCACCTATGAGAGCGGGCAAACGAGGAAAAATTTAGTAGAATCGACCAAATAAGTAAGGTCGGTAGGGCCTCCAATGGGGTTTCCATTTCGATAGTTCCTTTAAGGGGAAATATTACGCTCATGGCATGTGGGGACACCTAGTTATTTGATGTATTAGTGTCAACCAACTTTGGGGGTACTTTATAAGGATGGTCGTGGGTACATTTATGGATCGCGTGCATGAGTTTGGTTTAGACATCAAAGATTTGTCATTAGTTATGTAGGGTGTGTACTACGATTATGAGGTATATGTACTTTATCGTCAAACTTTATGTATACGTGGATATCCCAGCAATTAGGGGTTATTTTATATCATGATTTTAAGACGTGACAGTTTGTTTAGAGGACTTAAATTTTGATCGCTATGATGACTTGTAGACGAGAGATCATTAGGTTAGTGGTAACTCGTGCGTATAGCTATATTTTATGTTTATATCGACTACCAAGGGTAGGCTTATATGTCACCATTATTAGGTCTGGATTTTGGCGTTGAGTGGCTTAGGCTCAGGAGAGAGTGTCTAGAACATACTTGTTACATATAGACGTGGGCACATTAGAGGGATTGCAATTGCGTAGAGGTATCACCGCTAGTTCGAGTTTCTTCTAGTTTTATCTAGACGGGTATTGAGTTATAATCTACATACGATATTTATTTTTGTCTTAGAGTTGGCACTAGCATTAGATTCCGTTGCAAGGGCACTTTATGGGATTTGAGGTGTTGTGGAAGGAAATACTACAATTTTTAGCTGATTGAGTATTTGGGGATGGAAATATCGCGTAGAAGCTCCAGAAGATGGGTGGGTCACTAAGGGGTGGTGTGGACCACAAGGAGAAGTAGAAGGTTACGATACGAGACGTGTGTTGTCGTTACATATCAACAACATGTTACTACAATAGGAGAGTGTTTTCTCTTGACAATTACGACATGAGTGAGTTAGTATCAATCACAAAAATTGAAAGTAGAGTATCCCAAAGTTAGTATTTATAACACAACATGGATTGGTTCTATCATTACTGAGTTCTGATAGCACAAAGGGGAAGTTCATTATGAGGCACGATAACATCTTATAGATGAGGTATGGGTGTAGTAATTATGTTCTTTACACCTAAATTTATGTTAGGAAAGGTCCAGGACAAGTGTTGAAGTTATATCAAGAGATAGTATGCAAATGGTAACGGGGAGGAGGTCTTCTTATCTGATTGAGGACGAGTGAGGGTTGCGTTTTGGGGGTTTTGACCAAGCACATAACCGGTAATTCATTTTACATCCCAGAAATAAGTAGAAGTAGTGAGGTAAGAGGGTAAACTCATTTGATCGTTATATGGTTCAGGGATTCCAAAGGAGACAGAGGACCGTTTGGGGTCATAGGAGTCAGATTGACCAAGTTGATTAGAGCTACGAGTTTAGTAAGTCACTTGTAATTGGTTGTATATGAGGAACCTTCGAGAAGAGAGTGTCCATAGTAAAACATGTGAAGATTTTTTGGAGAAGGCAAAGGAAATAGAGGATGAGCAGAAGCTTGATTTGCGAGTTCAAGAGGGAGGTCAAGTGTCATTAATGATCTCTCTGGTGTGGGAAATTGTGGAGTTTAGGTTCCGATAGATGGTAGGAAATCATATGAGAATTTCCTTTTAAGGGGGCTAGATAGGGCGGTGTCGTTTTACCTCCCTTTATCACAGTCACTGTGCACGATGTTTTCCTCGGGTATAGAATGAATGGGGTCTTTAAGTAACAAGTCGTGTTTTAATAGTTAGATTATTTTGGTTGAGAGTATAGCCTGACACAATTTACGATAAGAGAGTCCATAGGGTACTCTAGGTTATGAGGTGGAATAGGTTCTTTTTCATTATTGTAAGGACATTGCGGGTGAGATATTCCTAGACTTGCAATTAGGAATATATTGAATTCGAATTTTGAGGAAAAATTTCTTCATTTAAGGGAGGAAAGGAAATTAATAAATTGAATAAAATTAATTATATGTGCTTGTTGTGGCTGCATATGTCACTATTTCTATCTTTATATGTTATTTGATTATGATTTGAAATTGGATTCAAGACACGACAATTAACTATTTAAATTAATTTATATGTGGACTAGTATCGGGTAATTATTAAATAAATGAGTTGTTAGTTATTTGTTTGGGTATTTTTTGTAGTTTGGCTTTTGGGACGCATAGAATGTCTATTTTTAATTTAAAATTATGGTTTAAAGGTTCTTGGGGAAAGTTTTAGGTTATTTAGAGGTGTAGTTAGGCTCTTTTAGGTGAGTCTAATTAGGGGCCCAAGTGTAATTTCGTGGGTTAAAGGTTTTAAGGGGTCATTAGGGATCTTATGTATGGACAAAGTTTATATAGAATTATATTGTAATTTCATGTGTGTCAATATTGTATCTATTCATTGAAATCTGAATATAATCATGACATAAACCTGATTAGAATGGATAACTTGGTTTAGATAGTCACTATGTTATTTTTCATTCTTAGTTGGATTGATTCTCTCATTATTTGGAACTAAAATAACTAGAAGATGATTATAAAATATATTCAATTGTCAATTAGTTAAAAACCCTCTGGTTATGTGAATTGGTCCCTTGAAATCATTATTTGATTGATGAATTTGTTTAAGCTAGCATTATTGGATTATGAATTGGATTTTTATCTGAATCTTAGTGTAGTATTGGATTTTGAAAATAAAATAAGTTTCTAATTATTGTTTTGAAGTTGTTTTATCATTTTGATTTTGATTGGGAACTTTGAGGAATATATTGTGTTCATCAATGGAGGATGGAGAGAGAGAAATAGGGGTTGAAGAGGAAGAATCCATAACAAGGGAAATTTTAGAGGTTCTGTGTCAACCCATCGACTAACCCTTGGTCACCGGTCGATCGGTGGTATTAGATATGGCCTAGTTTAGGATTTTGGTTAAATGGTTGGGTTTTGGAGTTTGTAATACTAGAATTAGAATTATTGCCCCTATAGTTCATATATACTCATAAAATACAGTTAAATTCTTGTAATTTGAAATGTTGGAAAGTGGTGTTTGTATTGTTTTTATATTTTGAGGAATTGTTGATTTTAAAGGGTTTATTTTATGTATATGGATTTATCTTGCGAACTAAAAAGTAGGATGGTCTATTAATGAGAATTAGTGAGCTGTAATGGTATGGTCTTGTTAGCTGGATTTTATTTGAGCCATGGGGATGGACTAGTGGGGTGTATAGCCTTTCAGTGAGATTAGAAATGGGTTAAAAACCCTAAAATATGGTTGTTAGAATATTTGATGTTTTATATAAATTAGGTATGGTTTAATTACCTAGGAGCAAAGGCTTGGGATATTTGACTAGGGCTTCTTGAGTTGAAATATAATTGACGTATGTATTTTAATGCAAGTTAGGGTGATATTATACCTAGGTTCGGGGACCTGGAGTGTTAGGGCTACTTATATTCGGGGATGTATATAAGGCTAATAGTATGTTTCATGCTTTTATATAATAGTTATGCGTGTGACCCGATCGTGTTGGGTTGATATGTATATATGATTTAGATTACCCGTTAGTGAGGGTTGTGCAGATATATTTTTACTATAACCCGTCAGTGTGGGTTAAAATTGCTTGCGTGTTTTATGCGCAATATATACAACTTGGAAATGCTCATGTATACAATACTAAGGGTGGGATGCCATAATGGGGCACGTGCAATGCAGACCACGATGGTGCATTGGTGAATAGGCGAGTTTGCAATTCTTAATGGTCTTTTTATCCCAGGGTCCTACGTCTAGGTATCCATGGAACAAAAAGGGTTCATAGAGAGATTTCTTTCATATAGTTTTGGGTATTGTAGGATATATGAATTATGGGTAGACTTATTGATTTATCCATTTTTGGGATGAGATTTTAGGTTTCGGACGACCTTAGACTATACCAAGTACAGACGATGATCCCCGAAGGCAAATAGTGCAAGCCTTCATTATATATGGGCGCGAGAGATGCCCATTTATTTGTGAAATACAAGGACTATGTTTAGATATGGGTGTTAAATATAGAGATGGTCTTACTCCTACCTTATATGATTATGTATAGTGGTGCTAGAGATACTTGTACCAGTTTTTAAATTATCCTAGATGTGTATATGCGTTATGGTAATGATACTTACCTACATGCATATGAATTCGAATTTATGCATCAGTTATACTAAGGACTAATATATTATATTATTGGTATAAACTTACCTTAGATGTGAGACCTTAATCCAAAACATTGATTCCTATTGAAAGATATTAACCTAGCATAGTTAACAACAAAAATGAAAGAATGATGTTGTCAGACTTTAATCATATGGGCTACATATAGGTTCGGGATTTAGAACCGTGTGATATTTTAGGTTGTTGAGTTGGGTAACTAATAACCTAAAACGTATTAAAACACAAGAGGAAATTGTGTAGTTATAATGTGTCACATTTTCAATTATAATCCTATTATACGTAGAATTGTTGTTTATGTTTCCTTTTAAAACTGTTTTTATAGGTCCTTGTTATGGTAGTTCCTATTCACATGGGTTCATTGGAGGAGCATCTAAAGAGATGTCCCATTTCTTACTCCTGTGATCGAAGGAGTCGAACAAGTGTATCTCATTCTTTTATTGTACTTTTTAGCTTCAAATAGATTGTACATGTGGTACTTATTTTCAAAGTTGGACTTTTTTACGGATACATTTTATATTCTAGGGTTGGTTTATGTGGTAATGACAGTGATTGGCATCAGAGTTGGATTTATATTATTCAATATTTCATTATCTTGTCATTGTTCTTTTAGTTTTGATTATTTACTATGCTGAGAATGTTACCAAAAGTTTTGATTCTCGTGATTTTTATATTAGACATAATCAATCTATTTATTGATTTTTTGGGGTGTCACAAATAACATCCCTTTGGGGACGTTCCCTTACCAAAAATCTCGTCTCACCCATGTAGGGTAAACATTTTGATAAAACTCTAAACATGCACATTAAATAAAGTTGGGACCTAAAAACATCATTTGTGGTACATTACTATAACTCAACCCCCAAAAGGGGACCGAGTATGCACTTTACTTTATTGATATTTATAAGTTTAGTCCTCCCTTAGCACTTATAATCATTGAGATCATCACTACGTTCTCACCCTAAAAGAACTAATCAAAACCACTCAAGGTAAGTACGGCATGAATGCACATTTTTCTACATTTTAACATGTTTTCAGGAACATTTCAATGACTAGTTTTTCTCTGAACTCGTTGAGAAAGTCAAAGTAGGGATAACCCTCACCACTTCTTCGAGAAAACATTCTAACCTCAACAGCGTCATCCATAAAGCCATGTTTTTCTGAATTACATATCAACACCCTTTTAAATTACGTCATTTTAGACATAAGAATATAGTGTTTTAGTTCGCAAAGAAAATGTTATACAAAGCAATAAACACCATAAATACCATAATGTTGTGTTGGTCATACTCGTTATCATAAATCCCCTACATGTATATACAACCCCCTCGTTGGAACTATGTAGGATTTTATCCTAGTTCCCCTGGTTACATAGGCACGACATCGATCCCCACATGTGATATCAAGTCTTTATAATTCATCTCTTGTTGTATTGTCTTTAGAGTTGACTCCAAATCTAGTCACCCCCATCTCTCTGTACCAGACAACCCCTCACACTGAATGGCCATTCTAACCATCTTACTCAAATCGATGAATGTGAAGCCGTGAAGATATAAAACCATTTGATAAGTGATAGAAAGGTCTTTATTTGTGACTTTTGATCCTCTCCACTTCTGATACACAGTGCTAGAGTCGATATCCCGGCTCTAAATCATCACATAATTAACATAATACCTAAGCCTTATACCTGAAAGCACCTTTTAGATGTCCAAACATTTATCCACCATCCCCATTCGAGTCCTCACACTTGAACATACGTCACGTTGAAATATATTCCATGAAGCAAATACGCATCCCGAACTATGTAGGCTTAGATCCCATGGCCACACGAGTACGTAGACGCAACACTATGGATCCCCTCGTGAGAAAAAGACTCAACATCCATACCTAATTAATGGACTATACTTACACATGTACATACTCATTCACAAACTTGTACACCCATACACCTATCAGTGAAATTCCTATACCTCTCACTGATATCATTCTTCATGCCTAATCAAACGTCTACTTTTAAGGGATTATCACGAATAAAGGTCGCTTTGCTTGTTCTAAAATGTTAACTAAAAGTAATTATAAAGTAAAATGAAGTAATAAATAATAAGTAAGGAATAATAGGAATAAGTGGGGTGCCTAACACCTTCCATATTCATAATATGGTTCGCAAACTCATACCATGAATCTCTGACACATTTCCAGGCCCAAAAAGGCCTTGGGGTAAGCCCGACGAGGCTAACCCGGCCTATTTTTTTGCTTTTATATAAAACAAGTCAGTTCCTCTAATCAACAAAAAAAACTTGCACAAAGGCTTAGGCTCAGGGTGCAAACAAACAAGGAAATGTGTCTAACAACATCCAAGGGCCGACCAAGCAAAGTATGCAAAGCACACAAAGTGATCCTCCAAAACCAGAGCCAATGAAGAGGCATCGAGCATCCCATAAAACTATAACATGACAACTCGAAAATTAGGTTGTCATATTTCGTATTAAAAAATATACTTTGAGCCTCTTGTCCTCGAGATCTTTCTGGCAAAGCATTTTGAATAGTCATATTCACCCAAAATCTTAATCAACACTCAATCGGGCATCATTCATGATCACAGACATTGGAATTATACTTAGGTTGAACTAATGGACTTGGTATACTTGCATTTTTGCCATACTTAAATTAAGTTTTTGTAGTACCACACATTTTCCTTGCATTTATTAAATTGTGCATTTATATATTAAATTGTCTATCGTGACACGTGATATGTCAGCTAGTATATTTATATATGTTACTTTATATATATTTCAATGTGATTCGTATATATGTGACATGAATTCACCTACTTTGGAAATTGATATAATATATTGTAATTCACTTAATAAATATCTTAAGTGACTTAATATTATGGACGACTATGGACTAGTTAGGGACTAGGTGTCATGGGTTTCCTTGTTTGTATTATTCCCTTGGTATCAGGTCTCACAAATCATAAAGAAGTTTCTTATAGTCTTAAGTCGCACATAACTAATTAATATTTAAGTTTCAACTTAACCAACTAGTACCGATTAATTTTTTTTTTTTTTTTTGGAAAGAGGATAGTACCCCCGATGTTTATTGATTATTGGAGAAAGATCATCTCCAAAGTGGCACTTCCAATCTAAAGAGAAACTAAAATCTATCAAAATCTTTAGGGGAGCCAATTACCAAAGGTATTAACAACAAATTTTGGACTTTATTCTAGCCCCATTACAAATCAAACAATGAAATAATAAAATTTATTTAAAAATTCTAATGTAACTAGAACTACTTGTCTTATGAAGATCTTCATAATGTTCATAAATTTTTATGGACTTAAGACTCACACATTTATTAGACAAATAATCTACTGCCAAGTTAGATTCCCTGTAACAATGACTCACTGAGAATTGCATTAATTTTAGAGTTTGCATAATCTCTTTGAGGCATGATTTTAATTTCCAGGAAGGTTTCCAAGTGTTATTTATCAAATTAATCACCATAGAAGAATCTGAGGAGATATGAATAGGATTAATATGATATTTAGAACATACTTGTAGGCCCATATTAATCCATATAATTATGCATGAAATTTTATTGAACTCCCAAGAGGAAGAGCAAAAGCCACAACCAGGTTGCCCTTATGCTATCTCATAATTCCATAACAACCCTTAATGTCAGGATTACCTTTTGAAGTTCCATCTACATTCAACTTAAACCAATTATGGGGAGGAAATTGCCATTTGATCGCTTTGAATCGAACATGTCTATGTTGAATATACACTTTAAACATATCAATCATTATATTATCAAAAATGTTACCAAGATATTTAAAAATAACACTTTGACAAATATCAATGATTAGAGAGATGCTTTGGTTTATAATAAGATTATGGTTCACTTTCACCTCTTCAAGGAAAGCCTTATTCCTAGCATTCCACAATTCCCAGCAAACAACAATAGGAATCACCTTACAAAGAAATTTCATGAAGTCTTTAACTCCACCTCTACACCACCATCTCATTAACATTACATTTATACCACTCTGATTAGTATAAATCCCCATAATATTTGCAAATAAATGCACACCTTTTTAGCACTCTCATGCCATATAAATAAATGAGCAGTAGATTCATAATGGCATTGCCATACCTTGCATCTAGAATCCAATTATATACTAAGAGATTGAATCTTATCATCCAAAGGAAAACAATTATGAATAATCGTCCACATATTAATACATAATTTTTTGGGAATCCTAGAATCCCAAATAAAATCCATCGATCCAAAGGAATACTGATTTCCTTTAATCTTCAACAGGAAAACAAAATGTGAATAAACTTGATGTTGATGATTTTTAAATCCACTGGTCCTCTACATACTCCATGTTACTGTCTAAAATTGGTATATGGATTTATGGGTCTTAGCTAGGAAATTCAAACAATAAACATTAACAAATAAAGAAATTATCATTACCAAATTGCTAATTTGGGAGGAATAGAGAGGGATGAGAGATAAAGAAGGAAATAAGAAGTTAACATCATTCGACCCAATGCAATGCCTACATCCACCGGTACAGTGCTGATTGTATGTATTTCAAGGGGCAATAGATATGAAAGTAATGGTTACAAGCTCTCAAAGTTCTCTCCCTAGGGTTTAGCCTATGGCCGTCAAGTAGAATAATTTATGATCCCTCATATTGTGTGATTGAGTGTTATTTATAGGTACTTATTGAAGAGAGAGTATAGTGGGACAGGTGGAGTTACTTTATTGGTCAAGCAGTTACACCTCTTATATTCCAGGGGAAAAGTAATGATGATTTTGTTACAGAACAATAAAGGTGGGACATGGCGTAACTTCCTTACGTATGCAAGTAGGATGAACGTGACTATTGGCACCCCTACATGTGATGTAATTGGAGCAAGGCTAGCATTAGTGGGATTCATTAATGTCATTAATTAACAATGTTTAATAATGAGACAGTCTGTTACTCTGATGATCAGAGCATATTTAGACATGAACTGATCTCTTTGTTCATGGCCGAGTATATTTTAGGCAAGATGACCTCTCCTTCTGCCCATTATAAGGACACATGTCACCTCCTGAGAGGTCCGCATGGTTTCCCATATTTAGGTCATAACAAAATCCCCCAAGACTTTATTCATGGTTGTAGCTTATAACACGTTCTCTACAGTAGTGAATCCTCAGAGTTATTTATAGGTCAAAGGAATGGATGGAGTGTTATTTAATAGGATAAGATCAGCTTTCAGGAATCTGGTCGTCTTTGAATTTTCTTGGCAAGCGTCAAGAAGTTTGACTTGAAGAAACTTTTCATTCTAAAGTTGAATTTGACACGTGTTGAAGGTTTGGTTTTCAAGCTTTAAGTACTCATTAAGCGCGAATGGGGCAGTGTGCACATGTCTAAATTGATAGTTTCTATCCAGTTTTCTAGGAATGACATCATGTATCATAATTATATCGCCATTTTTTATTATAAATACATGCTTCAAAATCATATGCCTTTTCCCAATCTTTCACCTTCTTACGTGCATTTTAGAGAGAAGTTTCTTATTTCCACAAACTCTTCTTCTTGAACCCTTCATTTTTGCCATAACTAGTGGTTTTCCAAGATTCTTAATGTCGTTTTCTTCTGAATTTTGATTCTTCAAACATCTCTAGGGTTTTTTAGGTACGCCTTCCTTTCTATCTCTGCAATTTTAGGGTTTTTTGGAAGGAATCCTCTTTTCTTGAAAGTTTTGCCATCTTAATCGAAAGTATTGGTTGGTGATTTGCTGATTGTATTTGAGGAGTGTTAGTATTTACATGTCCATTAAGTTGGTTGGCATAGGGATCCTAATTTGGTGAGGGTTTTGTCTAAAATCGATATTTGCTTTTTGTGTCTGTATAGCCCCCAATCTTAGGCAACCCATTTTATATTATGTCTTTTCCCTTGAAGAGCTATCCACCCCATGTTTAGCGATTATTGGAAATTTTAGCTGAGTAGAGCCAACCTATCCTAGTATCACTGCTAGGAGGGTCCTTACCCCTCAAGTTCATTCGACCAGAAGATGAGCTTGGACATCCTAGGTACACCCCTATAATTGCCTCATCCATAAGGTCTGCTTCACAACCCCTAGTAGTGGACCTGAGTTTTTTCCTACTACAGAAGGCACAGTGGTCGATCATCTCTTCAGTGGGAAGATGTTAGTCAATACCATATCCATATCCATAATTGATTTGGATCCTTCTCCACCTCATCCACCCCGTAATGATTAAATGGCTTCCACATCTCCGGTTGTGGTAACCCTTACTAATTAGGGTAATTCCATAGCCACTGACGCCTGGGATCCACCCACCATCGATGTTATAAATTATGGTTGTGATATCTTAGAGTATGAATTGGAGGATTTGAGGGATTGGTACGACATGCCAACAAGTATATCTATCCAGTTGTCAGATTGAGATAAAAGGTTTTATGATCGGCCTAATGTTGACGAGATTTGTTTCCCTAAATAGTCATTACAGGTAGGAGTTCTTCTTCTCCTTGACCCCATCATAAGATCTATTTTGAGGGGCTATGGTGTGGATCTGAATCAGCTTCCACCGAACAATTATATGCTCATCCTTGGGTTCATTCTGTATTGGAAGCTTCAAATGGGATTTGACCTCACTGGTGATATTTTTCGATGGGTATATGGTGCAAAATATAATGCCAAAGCCCATGGCTAATATTATTTTTTGCCTTGAAAGTGAGACCAGAAGATAGTGCAGGTCGTAAAGACGAGCAATCATAGCTATAAAAAGTAATTTGTCTTCATAAAAGGCAATTGGGAGTTTTGCTCTCACAAGAGGGATAGGTCATGCAGTATTCCTCATAATTGGGTCTCCCCCACCATATTGGTACACATTTAATATTTCATTTTGTTATACTGGTTTTTATTTGTAAGGACATTATTTTACTATCCGATTTACATTTGAGTATGTCTTATACCGCTACAACCGTCAAAACTTATTCGAGTTCAATCATGCATCAAGACGGATTCGAATATCAAAGATCTTTAATATTCAAGCCTCCGTGAGATTTATTTTTGTAAGGTTGTGTTTAAGTACCTTAACGGTTCACTTAGAGTGTTGGGATAATTTTTCTAATATATTTTTTAAGTGTTAGAGCGGAGTTTTTCATCAAAAATATCTTTCTAAGTGTTGAGGCAGAATGGAAAAAAAATTAATTTTTTGCTCCGATCGTTCGAGCGACTGCGCCACGTCATTCAAACGACAATGGCTATCACGCAGTGTCTCATTCAAGTGACTTATTTCCTCATTCGATCGATGTCTATTTTTCGTTTGATTAAACTGCCGACTCAATTTTTCTATAAATTATTTATTCCAGTTTCATTTTTCTTCAGAAGACCTGCAAATTTTATACCTAACAAACTTCTTTGGCATAAACATTTGTATTCTCAATTTTAAGGGTTTTATCCTTTATTTTCAATTCACAAATCATCCCAATCTTTATGTGAATTGTTTTGGAACCCAAGAACACAATTTTATGAAGTTTCTCTTCTAGCAAAGATCTCTACTGTTGATTGTGACACCCCGCCTAATTAATTAACGGGTGATCAGTCCTTAATTAATTAATTTTAGAATATCAAGTTGGTTCAGATAATGCATCACTGTCGAGAACTCAAATTTTAATTTAATAAAACTAACCACCTAGTATTTTAAAAAGGTTGATATCCAAATTTTATATTGTCATTAACTACTATCAAAAGGATACCAATAAACACCATGCATCATAGTAACAAAAGTACAGTCCGACTGAAGTAAAATAAATGATTGGAGTAAACATCTCCAAATACAATCCCATACAATAAAGTAAATGATAGAAGCCAAATCCAAGTGAGAATTTTAAACAACTAAGTCCCTGAAAGTAAACTGAAGTAAGGACAACATGTCCAACAGAATAGATAACTGAAGAGAGAGAATAAGCTGAGTCGTCTACTAGCAATTATCCTGTAGCTTCCACAGCAGCTACAACACGGCGACTGAATAGAGTCTCCTAAGGTTGGTGTCCCTATGGCTGGGCAGCTAGAATAATGGAACAATAGAAATATATGCAAAAAAACGGGTCAGAGCCCGAGTTGAAAAACAGTTTAAAATAGCAAGTGCTTAAATTGATTCAATTAGCACAATTATTAATCAAGTTAACATAGAGTACTCACTTGGGATACTCCCCCATCCATCTAGTGTGCACGTCTAACGAGCCTAACTACTCGTACTAGTCATGATACCCTGACTGACAACTAAGTGTATAAATATGATTTTTGAAAGTCTCCCTAAATAACTTAAAAACCGACTTACTTATAATCTCGATATAGGATTAGGATTTCTTTAGTGTATTCTCATATTCTTCTAAATGCCTAACTGATAATACCATAAGTGTACAAATAACAATGGTGTCAACTGCATAAGGCACCAAACATGATTTTTTGGTTTACACACATTAATCACTTTATAAATACATAACAATTTACATAAATATAACAATATTACACCCTTGGTTAGGAAACCATTGGTACTACGCATACTCGGCTATCTAGTCCATTTGCAAAGCTCACGCATAGAGGACAACAGGATCAATCTCTCGAGAACCAAATAAAAACATAAACACCTATTGGAGGCGAACATAGTCCCAAGCCGATGGGCTACGCACATACCTACGCACCCATAGGACCATCATCACTATCAATCTCACGGATAGCCCTTACCTAGGTTCCATGCTCTAGTGGTACAACTCTAAATCCCCTGAAGGCACACAAGATTCGGTAGTCCAAAACGCGTCAACCTCCGTTCGATAGCCAGTAGCTAGGTATGTCATACACATAATACGTTTAACAATAAGCATGCACACAACTTATATAATATTCATTATCTTTCTCATAATATAGTATTCGTAGTACGTATATTATATCTCGTATTATACCCCATACTTTATTCGTGTGATCTACCTTGTATTTTCGCACCTCCTTAATTCTATAAGTTTCATACCTCCCGAGGGTCGACATGTTTTCCGCTCACTATTACTCATTAAAATAAGTCACTCAACAATCATACTGGTTTAACACTCACTTGAATAAGTCCACGGGAAGTTCGAAACAAAATTCGGCTTAAAAAGTCCATTCTGGAATCTCATTAGAAGACCTAGAAATCTCGTTCGAACGAGGTCATTCGAACGAAGGTACTTCGAACAAACCACCAACTCGTTAAAAGGGCTACTGGAATCTCATTAGAAGTCTCGTTCGAACGAGGTCGTTTGAACGACCTAGGCAGGACTTCTAACGAAATTACAGAACTCGCCCAGTTCGTTTCCCAGATTCGTTTTTCCCAATTTTCACCCTTAAAAACTCAACCTAAACTCATTCCAACCCAAATACAATGTTTCTCTCTATCCTAAGTCATCTTAGAACACATAATAATATAATTTTGGAGGTCAGATCCTTCTAATCATCATGTAATTTCAATAAATCCCCAAATTTTACCACCAACCCTATTAACATGAACCCATAATTTATTTGTCCATAGAAACTTTATCTTAATTCGTGATTTACATCTATATGATCAACTTTCACATTTCTATTAGAGGAAAAATCCTCTACATGCAAACCCCCATCAAATTTTCTAAATTCTCTTCACAATTCGATCATAACGAAACCCAAATTAGTATTTGTTATTCTAAAAACCTCAATACCTATTAACAAGAGTAATAATTGCTAAGAGAAGAGCAAGATAATCACTTGCCTTAAAATGTACTTCTGATTTACGGTTTGAAACTGGTAAAGGAACGATCCTCCTGACATGATCTACGCGTTGGTGTACTTTTTGTTGTGAAAGGTTGGATTCTTGGCTAAGGCTGCAATGGAGTCTCCTTCTTCTTCCTTGGTTCTCTCTCTCTTTCCCTCACTTCTCACGTAGGTTGAAACTGACAGCCACTAACCCTTAATGCCTTTTTAATTAACCTAATTTTCGTCCATTTAATTACCTTAAAATTTCTAAAGACCAAAATACCCCTCCGGGGTGCCGTTTTGGGTTAAAAAGTCCCGGACTCCAAATAACATACTCGAATAGTGTTTTCTGACTATTTCGACCCTTTCGAACACTCTGACGCACTCAAAACAATCGTCCGAGTTATACAAAAATAAATTATCTTTTAACCTCCCGAATATATACAATTAACGCGACTCATACGCATCCCAGCTATTTATAACATTACTGTCGTGTATCTCATTCCCGGCCATACTATTATTTCAATAATTACTAACTCTCATCCCGCCAGTGATTATTAACATAAAATCGGATTAATTTCAATTTAAATTTCCTCCCTTTAATTTAATTAATCCTCATTTTTCATAAAAATAATTATGCGTAAAAATACGGGGTATTACATACTCCCTCCCTAATAACAGAATTTCGTCCCGAAATTCGGAAAAGATAATATATATACCTGGAAAGAATAACTTTGGATAGCATTCATGCATGTCATCCTCGTGCTCCCAAGTTGATTCCTCAACATTATGGTGTCGCCACTGAACACATACTAGTGGTACCACTTTGGACCTCAACTTTATTGTACTTCGATCCAGGATAGCAACTAGTCCCTCCTCGTATGAGCTATCCGGCTGTAAGTCTATTTCCTCCAACGTAATATGAGTATGTGCCAAATCATCTCGAAGGAATCTCCTCAGCGAGGAGATATGAAACACGTCATGGACTCTATGTAAGTGCTCCGATAGTCCAAGTTTATACGCAACTAGCCCAATCCTCTCGATGATGGGAAATGGCCCTACATACCTAGGTGCCAACTTCCCCTTCTTCCCAAAGCGCATAACTCCCTTCATAGGAGACATCCGAAGTAATACCTGATCCCCAATGTTGAACTCCCGAAAATAGCGTTTTGCATTAGCATAACTCTTCTGTCGATCCTGAACAACTCGAATACGGCTTTGTATCAACTCTATCTTTGCTGTAGTATTCTGAATTATCTCCGAACCCATTAACTTGTTGTCTCCCACTTAAGCCAACATTCTGGGGAGCGACAAGGTCTGCCGTATAGGGCTTCGAAAGGAGCCATATCGATAGTAAATTGGTAGGAGTTGTTATAGGCAAACTCCACTAGTGGAAGGTACTGCTCCTAACTTCCGCCAAAATCAATGATGCACATCCGTAACATGTCCTCCAACATCTGATTCACCCGCTCTGTCTAACCATCCGTGTATGGGTGATAGGCTGTGCTTAGCCGTAACTCCGTACCCTATGCCTCGTGAAAGCGCTCTCCCAAAATTGAGAGACGAACACCTTATCTTTGTCAGACACGATATTGGGAGGCACTCCATGGAGTCTAACTATCTCTGCTATGAATAGCTGGGCATATTGTCCCGTGGTGTAGTCTTTCTTGACTGGTAAAAAGTGGGTTACTTTGGTCAACCGATCCGCTATCACCCATACCGAATCGTGACCCCTCTGTTATGTAGGTAATCCCGTGATGAAATCCATGGAGATGCTCTCCCATTTCCACATAGGAACCTCTAATGGTTGTCGAAGTCCCTCCGGTCTCTGGTGGTCCACCTTTACTAGATGACAAGTGGTACACTTCGAGACGAACTCGACAATATCCTTCTTCATTTTGCTCCACTAGTACTGTCTACGCATGTCCTCGTACACCTTATCCCCGTCGGGGTGCACTGCAAACCGAGAATCGTGGGACTCTATCATCACCTTGTGTCACAAATCTTCACTCTCGGGAACAAATAATCTCCCATTAAAATATAGGCCCCGTCTGAACCCACAGTGTAAGACATAGCCCCCTCGGCAAGCAGCTTCACTATCTGGCTTTGGCAGAACAGATCATCTGCCTGAGCCTGTACTAATCCCATAATAATCTGGGGCGTGACCATCATTACAGACATAAACGATCGCGCCACTGCATCCTGGTTCCCTAATTCCTTACATTTTGCTTTCCACACCTCAGCCACCTCACCAACTGGCCTACGGCTCAATGCGTCTGCCACCACGTTAGCCTTCCCTGGGTGGTATTGGATATCAAATTGATTCACGAACTCAAGCCATCGACGTTGACGCATATTTAACTCTTTCTGTGTGAAGAGGTACTGTAGTGATTTGTGGTTCATGAATAAATGAAATTTCTCCCCTATGAGGTAGTGTCTCTAAATCCGAAGTACGAACACGAATGCTGCTAACTCCAAGTCATGTGTGGGGTAATTCCTCTCCTGGGACTTAAGCTTATGGGAAGCATAAGCGATAGCCTGATCTTCCTACTAAAGTACACTTCCAAGTCCTAATAAGGACGCATCAGTATAGACTAAATATTCCACTCTCGACCTGGGTAATGCTAACACTGGTGTTGAGGTTAATTTATCTTTCAACTCATCGAAGGCTAACTGACAGGCGTCACTCCAGATGAATGGCACACCTTTGCGAGTCAAGTGCGTCAATGGACCCGCTATCTTTGAAAACCTTCGAATGAATCTCCTATAGTATCCGACTAGACCTAAGAAACTGCGTATCTCGATCGGTGTCGTGGGTTGTCCCCACTCCCTCACCGCTAACACCTTCCCCGAATCCACTGATATCCCTCTATCGGAGATGATATGTCCTCAGAACTGTACTTCCTTCAGCCAAAATCCATATTTCTCATATTTTGCATATAACTGATGCCGGCGCAGTGTCTTTAAAACCTGTCTCAAGTGCTCGGCATGGTCCTCTTCGGTCTGTGAGTAAACCAGAATGTCATCTATAAATACGATGACAAATTGGTTTAGGAAGTCCCTGAACACTCTGTTCATCAGGTCCATGAACACAGCTGGGGCATTGGTTAGCTCGAAGGGTATAACCCTGAATTCATAGGAATCATATCTCGTCATGAAAGTAGTCTTCGACACGTCCTGTTCCCTGATACGTAGCTGATGATACCCAGATCTCAAATCAATCTTTGAGAAGAAAGTCGGTCCTCTCAACTGGTCAAATAAGTCATCGATTCGAGGTAACGGATATTTGTTTCATATCGTGACTTTATTCAACTCCCAGTAATCAACACATAACTGTAACAATCCATTCCTCTTCTTAACGAACAATACAGGAGCACCCCACGGCGAAGTACTCTGACGGATAAATCCCTAGCCCAACAGCTGCTCTATTTGCTCCTGTAACTTCAAGGGTTCGTTAGGGTTAGGCTCAATCAGTCTAATAATTATGGCCATAATAGCCTCCTTGTCGCTCCGATTATTTTTTAGGTAAGATTTTTTACCGTGCTTAAGTTATCGTTTCCTTTACGGATGACAATTAGGGTACTAATTCGTATACTAAAGTCTAAATACTCCCAGCTCCCGACGTTCGCTAGGTTTCATGCGTGGGATGTCTCGTAAAGCGAAATCCAAACAAGAAACCCTCCCGATACACTACTATCTAACATTGTCAGTCAAGGAGATTTGGGGCCATCGGTATCTGACTTGTACCCCGTATCCTTACTTCATTCTAAGTAATTAACTTACCTATTCTCATGATACATGAGGCTACACTCAACACATTCCTCCTACCAACTTGGTATTAGATTCTAGCATAAACTATGGGTAATCCCTATGTGTGGAAACGTTTCATCAAATCTTGAATTTCCTTAATAGACATCCCCACCCACCGGGATTAGATATAACCAGATGACGTACTTTACGAAGTCTTTGTATGCTACCATATAAAAATATATATATAGCCCTCTCTCTTCTCAAGTGACACTTAGTGCAATTTCTAACGAACACAAAATTCTACTGTAAGGGTCTATTATCACTCCAAACCTTCGCTAGCTAATTCGAAAATCATGATAATACTGCATTCTACGCTAATGTTTCTCAGAGTATTAGCACTAAACTGTAACATATTTAAGTTATTCGGGATTTCCCCTTTTAACTTAAAAGACACTATAATTAACGAAGTCTCGTACCTCCAAACGCAGGTGATAGTTGCGGTATCAGTGGCATAACCGCATATCGGGCATTATAGACCCATCCATACTGTACTCCTTGATGTTGTTGTGAAGCCTGTGTTACTAGGGTGATTATCCTCGTTTCCCCAATTTGGGTATTATGTGGTGTCGGGTGAACATCCAATGACTGTTGCAGTATTCTTCCCTTGATAGGGCAATTTTGACGGTAGTGGCCCCATTCGCCGCATATGAAACACTTACCCATACAGTTTCTGCTCTGCTGGCCCTGATGGTCTCATTGACCTTGTTGAATTAGCTGAGGTTTTCCTCCAGTTCTTTGCGGGCAACCTTGGCATTTGTGGCCATTTCTTCCACACTTAAAACACCTCATTGTGAAAGCCTTTTGTCCTTGGCCTTGTTGGCCCTGGTGGGTTTGTCTCTTCCCACGGTACTCATAGTCTTTTTGGTCTTGATGTCTATGAGGAGCTTGTCGCTATTGCAATGGTATTTTCCCATTGTTATTATTCCTCTAAATGTCATATTGATAAACTTCTCTTATTTTTTTGCCCCCCGTAGGCTGCACGCTGCGATTTTGGTACTGCAATAATGCGATAGTCACTGCTTGTGCCACAATGTTCGCGATCTCAGTGATTTCCTCTCTTTCCTGGTGTACCTGAGGTATTTGTTGGTCTTGTCTTGCATTTACTTCTTCTGCGGTGTTAGTGTGTGTCTCCCCCATAAGGAACATCTGAAATTCAAATGAATTTTATAAAACCACCGTCCATACATAACATTGTAGCAGAAGTACGTAAAACGTATGAAGACTACAACAATCCTAAAATATAGGGCTCTATATCAAAGGACGCTACGCGGAAACATAATAAGCCGTGCAGATCCTAAGGACACTAGAACCTGATGCTCGGATACCACCTGTGACACCCTGCCTAATTAATTATCGGGCGATCAGTCCTTAATTAATTAATTTCAAAATATCAAGTTGGTTCAGATAATGCATCACTTTCGAGAACTCAAATTTTAACTTAATAAAACTAACCACCTAGTATTTCAAAAAGCTTGATGTCCAAATTTTATCTTGTCATTAACTACTGTCAAAAGAATACCAATAAACACCATGCATCACAGTAACAAAAGTACAGTCCGACTGAAGTAAAATAAATGGTTGCAATAAACATCTCCAAATACAATCCCATACAATAAAGTAAATGATAAAAACCAAATCCAAGAGAGAATTTAAACGACTAAGTTCTTGAAAGTAAACTTAAGTATGGACGACATGTCCAACATAATAGATAACTGAAGAGAGAGAATAAGTTGAGTCGTCTACTAGAAATTATCATGTAGCTTCCACAGCATCTACAGCACGGCAACTGAATAGAGTCTCCTAAGGTTGGTGTCCCTGTGGCTGGGCACCAAGAATAATGGAACAATAGAAATATATGCAGAAAAACGGGTCAGAGCCCGAGTTGAAAAACAGTTTAAAATAGCAAGTGCTTAAATTGATTCAATTAGCACAATTATTAATCAAGTTAACATAGCGTACTCACTTGGGATACTCCCCCCTCAATCTAGTGTGCATGTCTAATGAGTCTAACTACCCGTACTAGTCATGATACCCTGACTGACAACTAAGTGTATAAATATGATGTTTGAAAGTCTCCCTAAATAACTTAAAAATCGACTTACTTATAATCTCGATATAGGATTAGGATTTCTTTAGTTTATTCTCATATTCTTCTAAATGCCTAACTGATAATACCATAAGTGTACAAATAACAATGGTGTCAACTGCATAAGGCACCAAACATGATTTTTCGGTATACACACATTATTCACTTTATAAATACATAACAATTTATATAAATATAACAATATTACACCCTTGGTTAGGAAACCATTGGTACTACGCATACTCGGCTATCTAGTCCATTTGCAAAGCTCACGCATAGAGGATAGCAGGCTCAATCTCTCGAGAACCAAATAAAAACATAAACACCTATTGGAGGCGAACATAGTCCCAAGCCGATGGGCTACGCACATACCTACGCACTCATACGACCGTCGTCACTATCAATCTCACGGATAGCCCGTACCTAGGTTCCATGCTCTAGTGGTACAACTCTAAATCCCCCGAAGGCACACAAGATTCGGTAGTCCACAATGCGTCAACCTTCGTTCGATAGCCAGTAGCTAGGTATGTCATACACATAATTCGTTTAACAATAAGCTTGCACAAAACTTATATAATATTCATTAGCTTTCTCACAAACTCGTATTCATAGTACGTATATTATATCTCTTATTATACCCCATACTTTATTCATGTGCTCTACCTTGTATTTTCCCACCTCCTTAATTCTATATGTTTCATACTTCCCGAGGGTCGATATATTCTCCGCTCACTATTACTCATTAAAATAAGTAACTTAACAATCATACTGGTTTAACACTCACTTGAATAAGTCCACGGGAAGTTCGAAACAAAATTCGGCTTAAAAAGGCCATTCTGGAATCTCATTAGAAAACCCAGAAATTTCGTTCGAACGAGGTCGTTCGAACGAAGGTACTTCGAACGAACCACCAACTCATTAGAAGGGATACTGGAATCTTGTTAGAAGTCTCATTCGAATGACCTGGGCAAGACTTCTAACGAAATTACAGAACTCGCCCAGTTCATTTCCCGTATTCGTTTTCCCAATTTTCAACCCTCAAAATTCAACCTAAACACATTTCAACCCAAATACAATGTTTCTCTCTATCCTAAGTCATCTTAGAACACATAATAATATAATTTTGGAGGTCAGATCCTTCTAATCATCATGTAATTTCAATAAATCCCCAAATTTTACCACCAACCCTATTAACATGAACCCAGAATTTATTTGTCCATAGAAACTCCATCTTCATTCGTGATTTACATCTATATCATCAACTTTCACATTTTTATTAGGGGAAAAATCCTCTACATGCAAACCCCCATTAGATTTTCTAAATTCTCTTCACAATTCGATCATAGCAAAACCCAAATTAGTATTTGTTGTTCTAAAAACCTCAATACCTATTAACAAGAGTAATAGTTTCTAAAAGAAGAGCAAGATAATCACTTGCCTTAAAATGTACTTCTGATTTGCGGTTTGAAACTGGTATTGGAACGATCCTCCTGACACGATCTACGCGTTGGTGTACTTTTTGTTGTGAAAGGTTGGATTCTTGGTTAAGGCTCCAATGGAGTCTCCTTCTTCTTCCTTGGTTCTCTCTCTCTTTCCCTCACTTCTCACGTAGGTTGAAACTGACAGCCACTAACCCTTAATGCCTTTTTAATGAACTCAATTTTCGTCCATTTAATTACCTTAAAATTTCTAAAGACCAAAATACCCCTCTGGGGTGCCGTTTTGAGTTAAAAAGTCCCGGACTACAAATAACATACCCGAATAGTGTTTTCTGACTATTTCGACCCTTCCGGACACTCTGACGCACTCAAAACAGTCGTCCGAGTTATACAACAATAAATTATCTTTTAACCTCCCGAATATATACAATTAACGCGACTCATACGCGTCCCAACTATTTATAACATAACTGTCGTGTATCTTATTCCCGGCCATACTATTATTTCAATGATTACTAACTCTCATCCTGCTAGTGATTATTAACATAAAATCGGATTAATTTAAATTTAAATTTACTACCTTTAATTTAATTAATCCTCATTTTCCATAAAAATAATTATGCGTAAAATTACGGGGTATTACACTGATCTATGTGCCACTTGAGGGAGGTGATGGTCTGACGTGACTGTGTGTCAGATGGAGTACTTGTGGGTGTTCCTGGATTGCGTGTCTTTATAAATCTTCTGAGGTTGATTCATTGCTGATTTAGGTTGCGGCCTATGGGAGTTTGCTGCGGTAAATTCTTTATAGAACTCACTTGTAATCATTGTAAGTATTATTTGTGAAATAAAAGGCTTTGCCCTTCGGGGATTTTTCCTGAAATCTATGAGTCAACAATTCATATTTGTTTGTATTGGCTTCATCCACTACACCTAGATGCATGTTTTAGGGTTGAATTCAATTGGATTAAAAATTGACACTGATTAAATAAGGTTAACTTGGAAATGTGCGAATTCGATTCAATCAGTATCACACATACTTTTTACAAATTGGTATCAGAGCGGGTTTCTCTAAGTTAACGAGTGATCCTTTTTTCTTGCAAAATTGTGTGATATTGATTTTTTTTTAATCTGTTTTTTAAAAAATTGCAATTTTTCTGATGGTGTACTTATGTAATCGGATTCCCCCCTTTGATGGCACAAGTAAGAATTTTGATGATTTAAATAGTTTGAATTTGACGTTTGCGAAAAGAATTAATTTTTTGAAAAAAGAAAATTGTCGTTTTAAATCCGCTATGGATCTTTTGCAAACAGTTCAAAACCAAACAGATTTTTATCGTGAGAAATTTGTTTCTTTAGACCATGACTTTAATGCTGTAAAATTGTCCAAAAATGAGAGTGATGATAGAGTCCTATTTTTAGAAAAAGAATTGGAGGACTAAAAATTCTAGTGTTTGTGTTTGTGCCAAAGAGGATAAAAATAATTTAATCGATGAGTTTGTAGCACTTGCGGAGACTCTAAGCTACAAGTGTGTGTATTTTAAGGACGGGCGTGATAACCTTCTAGGAATAATTAAAAAATTAGAGAATGAGTCCCTAAAATTGGAAGAGTCTAATTCTTTTCTTGAGTCAAAAATTTTGGAGTTAAAAAATGATTTGACAGACTCGAGTAGTGTTGGTAGCAATGGTAGTGGATCACCATGTTCTCATGTTTAGAGTGTTAAGCCAAGATCATTATTTGTTTTAGAGGGTCAATAAATCCCAAGGACATTAGAAAAGGTCAACCCATAGGTGTTGTTCCACCCGTTTACACAGTTCACATTGTGGTAGAAAAGGTCATCTTAGGCGTTTTTATTTTGATCTTGGAAGATGTCCTAGGAAGTTGAAGTATAGTGTTCCCTTGGTTCCCAAAACACCCATGCGTCGTTGCATACCTATTGGGGTTAGGAACTCACTTTTAGAGGGACTAGATGTTAGACTAGTTGATTCTCGGTTGCTAGCACATGATTCTTCTCTTGTTATATCTTATAAATGAATTTGTTTGCATGTTTGTCACACACTAGTTGGGCTTCCTGATATATTCTTGCTAGTGTTATGACATGTGTACTTTTTGTATTAGATTTTTGTTTTGAAAAATTTTGAAACATATAAAAAAATTATTTTGATAAAAGTTTTTGGAAAATCCAAAAAGATTTTTGTATTTTGTTTGCACCGTTTACGGATAGATATTTAGGATGACCAAGTCACAATTTAATTCCATATCCATATGACTATTTGATAGTGTTTTGATATGCGTCATCATTTCATCTTTGTACTTTACAATATTTGGAGTCATTGAGATGTGATTTGTTGCTACTACCTACATGTTTGACTCATGAGTTCCTTTAATGCACACCATGAATTTGTTTGACTATTTTTCTTGTCGATCACATGTTGGTAGATGTGTTTTCATCTCAATTATGTCTTTAAAACGAACCAAATGTGATAAATCTTGATAATGAAAGTAGTGCATGTAAGAACCGTTATGTGAGTTTGTGTGATTTTTATGAAAAATAGGGAAGGGCTGCGAAAGGTACTCATTTATCCTTTGCGATTAATCCACCATTTAAATTGAACCTAGAAAATGTATGGAACAAAAACAGAAGCCAAGGTCCAAAGAGGTTAAAGGCAATAAAAAGAAAAATATGTCAAAAAGTGGACCAATAGGATTTAGTTTCATCACCTCAAAAGAAAAAGAAAAACCATTATTATTTATGATGGAGTTTGGATGGAATATAAAATGGGTTTGCATGTCCTTGAAAGTCATGAAAAAGCGTTACATAGTTTTAGACGCTATTGGTATGAAAATCATGTCTGACTTTGATTTTTCGATTAGATTAAGGAGAAGTCATCTAAATTCACAATTTTCGACACCTAAGGATGATTTTGAGATTCATTCATTAGGAGTACACATATTCATCGTGCACATATATTTTATTTGATTGCATTGATTATTCTATCGAATTGTTCACACCCACTCATTCCGTTTCCATTATTAGGTTGTCTTAGTGTAAATTCATGGTGTGTGATTTTTGGTAAAATTATTTTTACACTTTTATATGAAAAATTGAAAAATCAAAAATAGTTTGTGGAAGCTCTGGGTTACCCCTTTGCATGAGCGTAGTTTGATCCATGTTTGCTATGCATATTTGTCATGACAACTCCATATTTGTTTTGTTTATTCGTTTCCTTGTCTATTTCGGACAAATAAAAAGGGGGAGAACGAATTATGGGGGAGTTTTGAATTATGGGGGAGATTTGATTATTAACTGATTTACTCTTATATCATTTCAAACTCGATGCATCACAAAGGTATTTGCTTTGTCTCATATGTGTAGGTACAAAGATTGAAGACCATATGTCGCACACCCTGATGAGAAAAGCTTAAAGATTTGAAGTTGGAGATTTTGAAGAAAAGTTTTAGACTTACATGTTTAGTACCTTTTCAGTTTTGGGTTCATGGGAGGGTATTAGATTTGTATAGGCATTTTTTATTTGATAATTCTGATGTTTTTATTTTGTACCGCCGTAGAGATAGGGGGAGATTTTTAAGGACATTATTTTAATATCCGATATATATTTCAGTATGTCGTATGCCACTATAACCATCGACCACTTATTCGAGTTCAATCATGCGTCAAGACGAATCTGAATATCAAATTTCTTCAATATTCAAGCCTCCGCGAGACTAATTTTGGTAAGGTTGTGTTTAAGTACCTTAGCGGTTCACTTAGAGTGTTGGGATATATTTCTAAAATACTTTTTAAGTGTTGGAGCAGTGTTTTTCATCAAAAATATTTTCCTAAGTGTTGAGGCGGACTAGAATAAAAAATTAATTTTTCGCTCCTGTCGTTCGAGCGACTGCGCCACATTGTTCAAGCAACAATGGCTATCGTATGATGTCTCGTTCGAGCGATGTCTATTTTTAGTTTGACCGATCTTTCGACTCAATTTTTCTATAAATTGTTTTGTCCAGTTTTGTTTTTCTTCGGGAGACCTGCGAATTTTATACATACAAAATTTCTTTGGCAGAAACATTTGCCTTCTCAATTTTAAGGGTTTTATCCTTGGTTTTCAATTCACAAATCATCCCAATCTTTATGTGAATTGTTTTGGAACCCAAGAACAACATTTTGTGAAGTTTCTCTTGTAGAGAAGATCTCTACTGCTGATCTAGGTGCCACTTAAGGGAGGTATTGGGCTAACGTGACTACGTGTCAAAGGAAGTAATCGTGGGTGTTCCTAGACTGCATGTCTTTGTGAATCTTTTGAGGTTGATTCATTTCTGATTTAGGTTGAGCTTATGAGAGTTTGCTGCAATAAATTCTTTGCAGATTTCATTTGTAATAATTGTAAGTATTATTTGTGAAATAAAAGTTTTTGCCCTTCGGGGATTTTTCCTGAAATCTGTGAGTCAGAAATTCATATTTGTTTGTATTGGCATGATCCACTGCACCTAGATGCATGTTTTAGGGCTGAATTAAATTGGATTAAAAATTGACACCGATTAAATAAGGTTAACTTGTAAATTTGCGAATTCGGTTTAATCAGTATCACACATAATTTTTACATTATTTATTCCTACTGACCTGGTTTTATGATTATCTTTTTGCAGTCAAGAAGGCACTAAAACTTTTTCCTGCCTTGAAGGAGTTGGTTATAACCAATTGTACCCTCAATCCCATAGAGTTTGGAAAGTTATTCTCCATTCAAAAGTCCATTGAATTGGGATATTACGTTCCTCCAGGGGGTGTTCCTCTAAGAGACGAGCAGATTAACTTGTATGCCGATAAAGAAGTCCACGAGGGCTTTGCTGGGGAGGAGATCATTGAAGTTACAATTCTTACCTTGTGGTTATCTTGGCCGAGCACTTTTATTTGTTTGATTCACATTTTAGAGTTCTGATCATATCTTCTTTGTTGCAGCTTCTTCTTCCACTTCACCTGAACCAGTGAATTCAATGGCACCTCCAGTAATTGATTGTGTAGTAATGGAAATCATTAGAAAGAGGAAATAGGATGATGATACAAGAAATAGGAGAGTTATTAACCCTGATAAATCCAAGGGGAAGAAGAGGATTTAAGACAAAAAAAAGGCCAACATAGAGGCTAGGAAAAATGATGAGCAGGCTGCCAAAGGATAAGTTGATGATGAAGTTGCTCCCAAAACCAAAGGTAAAGAAAAGGTTATTGCTTTTGAGGATGGTCTAGTTTTTCATGAGAACAAGCCTATGGATAATCACCTTGCTCCACCTAGACCCAAGTAATAGAGGATCAAAGCTAGGGGAGAGAGTTCAAATTCTAGGGGCACCTGCTCGGCGACTAATTTGGGGTGCTCGATCTTAAAACCACTAAGGAGAGGTGGATCCTTTTACTTGAGATCCCAATAATCCAATCACTAGGGAGAAACTAAGGAATGAGAAGGACTCCATCCTCTGCCACAAGGAGAACGCAATTGATGTGCTGACGAGCTCTAGACCATGACTCAGCACAACATGATGGGTTGTAAGTTCTAGACCAAACTCAACTATTTCAAATTTATCTGTGATGTACCTTATTTTATGCTGACTTCCTCATTTTAGGGTGATATGGGGGCCACCACTATGTGGGGAGCAAGTGGCCTCGTACAAAAACGCATACGATAAATTAAAGGATGAGCACAATAATCTCCTTAGCCACTAAGAGACCTTTTTGGGTGAGTTGAAGGATGATAAATCCAATCATGATGAGGTCTATTCAAAGCTAAAAGATAAGGATAATCAATTGGTGGTCAAAGTGAGTGATTTTATCTAAACGGAGGAGGAGATCAATAATCTAAACGAATAGGTACAGATAGACACAGTGAAGCTCAAGTTTTCATAGGAGGCAATCGCCAAGGGAGCGAAGGACTTGAAAAAAGTTACTAAGGCCTTGGAAATAGCCACTTATCCCCTTACTGTTGCTGAAGATTGTGACACCCCGCAATTAAATATCGGGTAATCAGTCCTTTATTAAATTAAAATAGGATTCTGATTTGGTTCATTCTTAGCACCACTGTCGAAAACCATATTAGTTACTAACCACCTAATAGTTAATTAAGAAAGTGTCAAATTTTATCTTTCATTAGACAGATCATAATATGAAGAAATGAATTCCACCAAACCATACACACAATCACTGTCTAAAATGATACTGAATAATAAATAACTTACCGAATAAACTATCGGCTACAAAATCCAAAGCCAAAATATCCAACAACTAATAATGAATCTCAATACAAAATCTAAACTAAATTAAAAACTCAATAAGCCCTTAAGGCAACACTCCCAAACTAAAATACTGATATAAGATTCCTAATCTAGGAATGAAATAAAAAAAAGCATCTACTCAAACTCCTGCATAAATCCATATATGTCGCAACTACGTATTCCTGGAATGGATCATCAAGTATGGCGTCCCTGTGGATGGACACCTAAAAGGTTTTGAAAATATTTGCAGTAAGGGTTAGAACCCAAAACATTTTGAAAATATTTAGCAAGTGATTATTGTTGCAGTAAATAAAATGCATGAATGCTCTTAACATTGAAGTTAATGTCTCACTCCCTTGAGACAATTTTCACCCCTCATCTAAAGTGCACACCTAACGCTTCTTCCTAACCCTCCTAGTTTTACTATCCCGTATAAATAGCCTTGTTATGCAAACTTCTCGACACACTAACCTAACCCGAGTAATCTTACCGTTTTCATAAGTTATTTATCTCATTAACTTAATTATTCATCTTTAATTAAGTCTATATAATATTCTGAGTCTTAGGTCTTTCTCCCCGTCTAATATTTTACTATGCCCGCCCGTATTTCCCATACAATACGATACCAAATTTTCTATCTCTTATGATATATTTAGTGTCACCAACTAATTATCAAGTTCTCACATACTGAAATTAATGTATATACCATTATCTACAATGTCTACTATAGCACCCGTAGTAGAATATATATATATATATATATATATATATATATATATATATATATATATATATATATATATATATATATATATATATATATATATATATATATATATATATATATTCACGTCACTATCATAATATATACGTATACAGCACCCCTAGGTGGAGACTTGCGATGCAGGCATACTCTGCTCTCAAGTCCTGGTGCATCACGTACTAAATAAAGACATCGGTTCGGATATCACCCTCGAACCATAAAATCAAATCACATATATTGGAGGCAAACATAGTTCCAAGTCTATGGGTCAATCACACAACAAACGCGCCCAATCGATCATCAAAACTATCATACACTCAGATAGCACGTACCTAGGTTCTATGTCCTTGGGGCACAAGTCAATATCCCCCCAAATGGGTTGATTGGGATAGGACTGTCCATGACGCGAAACCTCCCGTGATAGCAAGTAGCCTAGGTGTGTTTACACATAATCAATCAACCAATAGGTAATCACACAACCTATGCAAATATATATATATATATATAACATCAATATAGGTATACCCTCAACCTATAGTATTTGTATCATATGTTGTGTATATATAGCACCCAAATACTCTACGTATTTTTATTAATTCGCTATTTAATTTCTCATGGTATTTTTCCCGAACGTTTTCCCCCACTATTTGAAAAGTCATAGTCACTCAATTATATTATTTCATTAGTTAAAATACAATACCCGGACACATCCACTCGGCCCATTAATTGAATCCTACGAATTCCATTTCCCTTACTTTATTAATAAAAATCAATGACTAATTAATTTTCAACTCGTAATAACTTCCCACCTACATTCCCCCTTCTCATTGAGGTAAAATAAACCGTTATAATATTTTCAACAAATTTCCTATTCCTTACAATGAACAATTTACCTTGGAACCCTTCCCTTTTAATCATAAAATTTCCTCGGCAAATCATACCCCTCGAATCGGTTCGGCCTGACCCCCGAATTGGTTCGTTGTACCTGGTACAGAACCGTCTTCTCCAAATTCATTTTTCTCCATTGTTACACCCTCAAGCTCTTTTATTCTCAACCCATAACTAAATAGATTTTCTCCCAACATGTTTTTACCCTCTAAACAGATTCTAACATCCTACAAATCATCAAACGTAATTAATATATACATCTTTCCCCAATATTTCTCGAATAGGGCTCATAACAGTTTATACAAATCCATTCCTCGATTCAATCCATCATCTAAATTACATGAATTAATCTTCTGAATATTGAACGAAAATCAGATTCTAATAATCCTAGTTAATAATCCAACATCAATCTAATGATTAATCTACACGATTCACTCCAATTGTCAAAAACCCAATTTTCACATAAACACCCTCCCAAAATGGATTTTCACACACAGCCACTATGATATGAATTGATTATCACAAATTTACATTGAAATCAAAATCAACCACTCGCCTCTATTGATTCGTAGTGTCTGATCCTTTGACGTAGATGGCGATTCGACGAAGAACACCCTCAATCCTTCTTGGTTTGGTTCCCAAGAACCTCCCTACTTTCTCCTCTTTTCTTCTCTGCATCCTAGGGTTTTATAAATGAGTTATGTTTGTTCCTAATTTCTTAACATATATTAAATAATTTTAATACATTTTTAGGCTAATGTGTCAAGCCCAAATGATCTGAACACGCCCGTATGAGCCCAACTATGCCTAAATATGTCTCGAGACCCAATTACTACCCCGGGGTATTCTTTTTCGACTATCTTGACCTATTCGGAATCAACCGTGAACTCTAAATTACCATCTGAGATACTCTTTACAACTTTTCTTATTTCTCTTCAAAATATGTTCAATGTGAAAATAAATATCAACTAGAATTAATTAAATCTAACTCACCGAATTAAATAAATTCTCCAAATCAAATAATTCTCCAAAATAAATAAATTATCCAAATTAAATAAAATCTCCAAATTAAATAAATTCTCCAAATCACTAATTTTATTTTAATTTTTATATCCTCAAAAATATGGGGTGTTACAAAGATGAGGGAGTAAGGAAATTTAAGAGCTCGGGTGAATACAATATCGACTTGGTGACCATCTTTATGTTGGGATACGACGAGCTCAAAAAGAGAGTTATCAAGCACTTCCCTACAGTTCAAGCATGGGAAGGTGACGATGATGAGGCCAAAGCTTTAGCTGTGGACCGGGAGGCAAGGGAAGTGGAGGTATCTTCTCAAGATATTGGGGATGACCAGGTTAAGATCACTGCAGATCATGCCAGTACCTATCACCTTTTCCCTGCTACTACTGCGAATGTTCAAATGGTATAAGCTGAGATTGAACATGCTCCTGAGGCATAGACCCCCCTTGTTTTTTTTTATGAAATTTCGATATCTGCTTTATTATTTTGTAATTTGTAATAAACATAGCTTTACTCCTTTCTTCATGTGATGATCTGTTTTCTCTATGTCTTTACACTTATCTTGTTATTTTAGAAAATATTGATGCATTTGATTGGATCACATAACATTCAAGTTATTTCACACAAGTAAATGTGGTCATTTGATCTTTTATTGAGTTAATTCTAGTTTTATGGGCTTATTGTAGCCTGTTGCTTACTTGTCATGTCAACTTATTAGCTGCTTTAGTGCTTAGGGATAAGCCTGCTAATAGTTTAGTCTTATGATCATGTGGTCACCATTTTTCCAACTTGATCTGCCTTACTAGCTACCAGTTTTGGACGAACTTGAGTTATCTATAATTAGGTTCTACCAATACTTTTTCCAGCTTATTAGTCATAAGGAGGATCTCGTCGTCCTAACCAAGTGTCAACACTGGTTACCTGAGTTGACCAAGTTTATTAGGGTATATCCTTACGCTAGTTATGGTCAGATTTGGTCATCCATAACATTGAACTAGATTCCTTGTACTTAGTAAGATTTCTTGTTCACGATTTGCTCTAAGACAAGATCACACATGAAGTTGAACTTCTTGTTCGGGACTTGTCCATGGATGAAGTCATACATGAAGTATTTTGATTAGTAACATTGACGATGATATGCACGTATTTCATATCCACAAAATAAAGAAATATAAAAGTGACAGCATTCTTGGAGCAAAACGAAACTTTTATTTATTAGTGATAGACATTACATACTTGGAAAAAACTTCACACTTCATTACTAATAGCAATTCCTTAAATGATTGACATTCCATGGATTCTTGAATTGCTCCCCTTTTACGGTTTCAATCATGTACATTCCTGGTTGAATGACTATCGATATTCTATGTGGACTATGCCAGTAGGGCTCTAGCTTGTTCCTTTTCTAAATGACCTTTTTCAAGACATAGTCCCCTTTTTTTAGGCTGCTCTGTTATATTATATTACTATAGAATCGAGTGGTTAATTTCTAGTAGGTTGCGACTTTGAACGTTGTGTGCTTTCTGACTTCCTCTACCAGTTCAAGGTCCAATCTTCTCATCAGATCGCTCTATGGTGAATTGAAGTTAAGGACATGATGACAAGGTAAACCAATTTATGTTGTGACTACTGCCTCTATTTCGAAAGCCAACATATATGGGGTTTCACCTGCTGCTATTCATGGTTTTATTTTATAAGCCCAGAGGACACTCTGCAGCTCATTAATCCAGTTCATGTTTAAATCATCGGGCCTTTTTATCATTTCATCAAGTAAAGTTTTATTGGTTACCTTTGTCTGTCTGTTACACTAAGAATGGCCTGGAGCTGAGTGAAGCTTCTGTATTTGAAGAATGTGCAATAATCCTTGATCTCCCGGTTGTCAAATTTAGTGTCGTGGTTAGTGATGAATGCATATGGCATCCCATATAGAAAAATAATGTTCTTTCAGATGAATTGGAAAACTTTTTTCATACGTTATCTCGACTAGGGGCTTTGTCCCCACCCATTTAGTGAAATAATCCACTGCGACTACTAAATATTTGAACTTGTCCCCAATTTTTGGTAAGGGGCTAACTAGATCTATCCCCCCATTGATCGACGTAAGTGATGCATCTAGAGTTCTGTGGATGGGTATATATTTTTGGCACGTGTCACACTTCTTAGTATAATCAGCGTAGTCTACTTTTATAGTATGCCAATAATACCCTGCGTAGCCACCCGTATTACTAACGCTCTTCTTGTTGAATGTGCTTCGTAACATCCTTCATGTACCTCTTTTATCAATTCCTTTACTTCACTAGATGAACACATCGAAGCAATGAGATAATATAACCCCTCCTGAACAAAATTCCTATTTCTAGGGCATAACTCGCAGCTTTGTAACGAAGTTTTCTTATTTCTTTAGGTTTCGCTGGTACAATTTTGGTTTCTATGTAAGCTTGTATTGAATTATTCAAGACGATTTGAGGTCTAGATTAATGACATTGATTATCTCCTCATTAATGCTTCAGTGTGCGAGAATCTCCACAAAGATAGGTCTCCTTAATTCTGTTGTTGTGGCTAAACCTAATCGAGTAAGTACGTATGCTCGGGCATTTTCTACTCTAGGTATTTTGACCATCCTAACTCCTAAGAATTTTGGCAACCATCTTTTTTATTGTCTAATTGTTTAGTCATAGATACCTCTCTGGCTTCGTAGATTCCTAATACTTAATTGACCACCAGTTGTGAGTCGATGTGTGCTAGTATCTGTTCAACTCGAAAGGATAAGGTTAGCCCAAATTTGACTATGAGCACTTCGTATTCTTCCTCGTTGCTAAAGGCCTCAAATTGGAACCTAAGGACGTATTCCACATCAATCTCATTCGGTGTTGTGATTATTAAACCTACTCCGCTTCTAGTGGCGCGGGATGAGCCATCCACAAACATTTACCATACATGATCTTCTTCTTCAAATTCTCCTACAATCAAATTACTATGTCTGAACAATTTTCTCATTTTCTCTAAGTCGTAAGCAAGTCCATATTATCTGGTTATTGATTCTGGAACATCGGTATTGTGGTCAGTCAATTGAGTGTTCGGGCTATCTCCCACAAAAATCTGCTCGTTTGGATGAACTTGTGAGCTCTCTTCTGAAAAAGTCTATTCGGTCTAGTTTGTGGTTGCACTCTCTTCCTTAAAAGTCTTCTTTGCCACAATCACTGAGCTCTTCTCCGAAGAAATCTCCTCGACGAATTTTTCCTAATAAGTAAATTCGGTAATAGAATCTTCCACCGCTTGGACTTTGATCGTCATCCTTGGTTTATATTAGATGTCTTGCTCTTCTAGTTACATGACCCCAAGCCATCATCCTGCCTAATTTTTAGGCCTATAAAGGAATTGTCGTAAAAGAAGGTATGTGTAGGTGACGATAGTATAAGATTGAAAATAAGACTTCATTCTTTTGGATGCTTCGATCAGGGAAGAGCTAATTTCTCTAACCTGGGATACCATATTTCTACCCCACGGTATGCCTTATCATTGTAGCAGATGGTTATTTATATTCCTTCCCCTTTTCGTACCAAAGACGAACTAACTACAGATTCAGAAACGGCCAAGTATAGGTAAAGTCTCCTTCCTAAAATTATCCTTGACAATAGCAGTTCAAATCCTAAGTATCGTTTTAACTCCTAAAATGCAGTTTCGCACTCGTCATTCCACTCAAAAGTTTTTCTCAACACCTTAAAATGGAAGATACTTTCAGTAGCTCTAGAAACGAACATGTTAAGTGCCGTCATGCATCTCGTTAGTCTCTAAACTTCTTTCTTCGTTATTGGGGACTACATGTTAAACAGTTCTTAGACCTTTTTAGGGTTGGCCACAACCCCTCTTTGAATGACTATGAAGCCTAGGAACGTCCATTCTATTACCCCAAAGACACACTTTATCAGATTGAGCTTCATTTGGTGTTTCTCGAACTCATAAAAAGTCTATTACAAGTCTTTGATGTGGTCGATGACCCTTTTGCTCTTCGTGAAGATCTCGTCGACATATATCTCCATTTTATTTTTGACCTGCTCTTTAAAAACTTTGTTCACCAATATCTGATATGTCGCTCCAGCATTTTTTATCCCAAAGGCCATAATGTTGTAGCAGTAAGTGCCTCTGTTAGTGATGAACAACATTTTTTTCGATCATGTGGTTTCATCTTGAACTGATTATACCCTGAGTAAGCATCCATGAAACTAAGCAGCTCATGCCCCATAATGGCATCCACCAATTGGTCAATTCTGGGCAGTGGGTAGTGATCTTTAAGGCATGCTTTGTTTAGGTCGGTTAAATTAACACATATTTGTCGCTTGTCATTTTTCTTTCGTACAATCACCACATCGGAGAGCCATTCCAGATATATGATGTCTTCTATGAAGTTTGCCTTACATAATTTTTGCACTTCTTGCTTCAATTCCATGTTCTTTTCCTGGTCGAAGACTCATCATTTCTGTTTGAATAGTTTAACCCCCTTCGACTATACTCAAATCGTGACAAATAAAATCTGGATCAATTCTTGACACGTCTTCATGGTTTTAGATAAATATATTTTTTTGCTGCATAAAAAAGTTAATCAAGTCTTTTCTGAGGTAGGTTTCCCGTGATGAGCCGATATGAACAATCTTCTTCGTGTGCTCGTCATCCAGGATGACAGACTTGATTTCTTTAACAGCTTGCCCCTTAAATAATTTCTCCTCGTCTCATGGATTAATCATTTCAATTTGGTAAGTTATTATCAATTTCTTTTTCTTCTCCTAATAGGCTAAGGTATAAAAACATTTATGGCCTCTACTTGGTTTCCCTTGACTATATTAACCCATAATGGGTTGATGATTTCAAGCATTGGTGCAGTGTCGAAATGATGACCTCGAACTTTTTTAATCCTACCCTATAGAATATGATGTTATACTTCGAGTGAACATTCTAATCCAGGATAAAGAAACGTATCTTTTCTATTCGGCTCATTGGCCAGACGCCGACCATGACTTCCAATTCAATCGTACCTAGTGGGTACACCTACTCCCCGAAAAAACTGATCAGTGGATTATGATAGGGATCTAGTTCGATATCCTTAAGCCTTAGGCCTTTGAAGTAGTTCTAAAACATAACGTTTACTAAGCTGTAATTATCGACGAGGATCCTTGTTAATTTCCTTTTGTGCACCAGCATATTGACAACTAGAGGGTCACCGTGCAGGTACAAGTTACTAGACAAATGATTCTTGGAAAATTCAACAATAAGAAGATCTTTATTTACCTTCCACAGATGAGTATTTACATTATCGGTCAGGTTGATATGCCTGATATGAGCGCAATCCTTTACTTCATTGAGGTAGGCTTTTCTTTCGACAAGCTCATCTCCTTTGCCAACTTCTCCTCGTGTAATAAAGTGACATCCAAAAGAGATCATTTTAACCTCGTGTACAGGTTCCTTAAGTATTTTAAGAAGATCTAGATCATCTTTCGAATCAAATTCTCTTTTCCTTTCCTTCTCATCTGCTTTTTTATAGGGAGATTCTAATCATCTTTTGGTTTTTTGTTCATCGTTATGATCAGTTCTTTCACCTTTATCCATATACCTTGACAGTTTCCCTTGCCTGATCAAGCTCTTAATTTCATTCTTTAGAGCTATGCATTTGTCCGTGTTATGTCTATGGTCCTTATGGAACTCACATTACTTTTTTTTGTCATGATGGTTTGTCGAGGCTTTCAGTTTCCTAGGCCATCTCTGGTCTTTATCCCCGCGAATCTCCTCGAGTATATGATGAATGTCCATAGTCAAGGGGGTGTAATCATCGTACTTTTTTTGTTTATCAACTTTCTTAACTTTATGTTCTTTTTTTGGTGCTATTACAAACGCGAGCCTTCATGTGACCCAACTCCTTGGTTATTATAGCCTCTTCGCCATTCATGACTTTACCTACCTTAGATAGGAGTTCCATCATTATTTTTTATGATTCTTTATCCAACGCCTAGAATATCTTTCCAGACAGTAACCCACTCATCAGTATAGTTATTGTAGTCCTCTCATTATAATATACCACCTCAAGTTTTTTAAACGTGTAATAAACTCACGTGTGGTTTCATCGACATTCTATCGAACATTGAGCAGGTGGGCCACTCTCTTATCGAACTTTGTTTAAAATAAAAAATGTTGACAAAGAGGTCAGCCAGTTGTTCATAACTTGAGATTTGCCCACGTGGCAAACTATTGTACCATATTTGTGTTGACCATATTATCGTGCTAGAAAATTATCAATAACACATATCATCCGGAATCGAATAGATGTCAATGGCGGCTTGATACTGCTCTACGTGTAGTATTGGATAGGTTTTGCTATCATACCTTGGCGTAATGACCGGTGGTGTGAACTTTGCAGGCATCGGATATCCCACAGTTAACGAAGTGAAAGGTGATTTTTTCATGAAGTCTCTATGCAAAGGGTTCTTAGATCTAGCCATTTCTCCCAAATAGTTCTCCAGTCTTTGCATAAGTCCCTTCCAAGGCTAATTTTCTTGCTCAGCTTTGATCATGATTATCTCCTGACTGGCCTTTATTTTCAGATGAGCTATCTTCTTGAGATGTCTATTCGGCTCTGGCCAATCCTTTCACACTCGTCCTGGACCCTATCGAGCGTTGTGTTCTCTTTGTAAGAGACTGTGTTGGTTCTTCTCATTGCTCCTTATGCTCTCTGGGAATTCCATATTATTGGCCCCTGGTTTTACGTGAGCCCAAATGATTAAATTTTGACCTTCTACTCATCCTTTCAGTATGTTAGGTCTCTCCTTAGAGAAGGACTGTTCATATTCAAGCCCAGGTATTCAGAGGAAGGAGGTGACTTATGGGCGGTATGACATGTCTGTGACACCTCGCCTATTCTAGTCCTGGGTAATCAAGCCATTATTAAATTAAAGAAGAATCATTAATGGTGTCATTCTTAATATCACTGTCGAAATTCAATTTAATTACTAGTACCCTAATAGCCCGGTGTCAATTACTTTAAATTATTATTATTCATATGCGGTAAATATAAACGGAATAAATATATCATTCACCATTTCCATGCACATAACAATGAATAATGAGATAACAACATAAATAAATAACTGAGTCTGGAATAACACTCCAAATAAAAATCCCAATACTGTCATCCATAAGTAAAGTCTAAATCAATACTGGAAATACAAAGTCTTTGAAAATAATATCCAACTAAGAATGGGTGACATGCCTCACTGAGATAAATAAGGAAAACTAAGAGTTGAATAAATGTGGAGGCATCTAATAGTAAGATCCTGCAACTTCCACAGCAGCTGCAGCACGTCAAATGTAGGAACTCCTATGTCTGGCGTCCTGTGGCAGGGCACCTAAAGGCTAAAATGGTTTTTACAAAAGGATTTGAAACGGGTCAGAGCCCAAGTAAAACAATACGAAAATGTTTAGCAAGTGTTTAAAATGCATCACGATAAGATATTAAATACATGTTTATACAGTGTTCCCTCACTTGAGATCCTCATCCCTCAACTAATGTGCACGCCTAACGTACTACTCTAACCAACCTAGTTTTGCTACCCGCCTAACTAGTCTAGCTTACATCTCTTCACATCTAATCATTTATAGTTCTCACCCGTATTTCCCATACCATATGATACCACCTTTTTCATTCTTTATGTACATTAGGAATTTCAAGAAAATGGTTTAGATATCACTATCTATCTTATCTACTAATACACCCGCAGTAGGATCAATCACACGTATATACACATTTATCACTCTTATCATATATACGTATACAACACCCCCTAGGTGGAGACCTACGGTGTGGGCGTACTCTGCTATCAAGTCCTAGTACATCACATACTATATAAGGACACTGGTTCGGATAATCTCCCTCGAACCATAACGTAAATCACACAATATTGGAGGCGAATATAATTATAAGCCTTTGGGATACACTCATACCTAATGACCAATCACACCCTTATTCACATAGGTGGTGCTCAATACTTAAGTTCTATGTCCTAAGGTACAAGTCAACATCCCCTCAATTCGGCTCATCAGAATAAGACTGTCCACGACGCGAAACCTCCCATGATAGCAAGTAGTCTAGGTGTTATTACACACACAATTCAAATAATAGGTATACACACCACCCATATATATATATATATATATATATATATATATATATATATATATATATATATATATATATATATATATATATATATATATGTATATATAATCATTATAGATATACCCGTAACCTATATCATATACTCCATACGTAGTATAGTAACTCTCGAATATTCTACATAGCATAATACTTCTTATTGTATAATCTCGAGTGTTTTAGTATACCCAAATGGTTTTCAATTGTCCCTTAAGTAAACTCAGTAGGTATCCCACTCAAGGCCTACTGGTCTTGGTCCTAAATTCTCATAATTTTCCACGACCCGAAATCATTATCCGAATAAGCTTTTATTCCCCATTAAGCTCAATTAATTTTAGTCCTAAACTTTCCTCGTGCGACTAACCTCAAACCTAACATTAGCCTAATGGTAAATATAATATCTCTCATTAGGATTTAAAATTAATTCAAAGGTCAACCCAATCGTTTCCCATGAATTCTAAGCAAAAAGGGGAAAAATTATGCAAATCTAGAAAACCGAATTGATTCGGCCTTGGTCTGAATCGATTTGCTTTCCGAATCAATTCGGCCAATGAGCATAATCGATTCGCCGTAACAGGTCTCATCTTCTTCCGTAAATTGTTACGGGAATTCACCATTGTCAAACCTCCAAACCAATATTACAGTATTCCAAACTCACAACCAAAGGTCTCTTACATTATAGTAACATGTATCAACAATTTTTAATGTATAAGAATCATTAAATCTTTACAGAACATCCTCAAATTACATTTAATCAAGATTAATTTTTAAAACCCTAGGTTATTATTCATGTTCAAGAACCTCAACATAATTCCAAATTTCTTCACAAATTTTGTGATATTTCACATCAAATTCATCCTACATGTATAAGGGATCAAATATATTATCATTCTTACCCAAGAATATGATTTATACCTCCAATATTAAGTTCAAAGTTCATAAATTTTGTAAGATAATCATCCTATTCTAACATGGATGGCATATCAAATCAAAGTTATTAAGATAAACACCTACCTTAATTCGGAAGTCTGATTTCTGAAGAAGGGATGGTGGGATTTGTGTTCTCCTCCTCCCAATCTACAATCCGGTGGTGGTGGTGCAAGAAGGTGGTTTTTGGCCTTGGAACCCTAGGAACAACTCTCCTTCTTCCTCCTATGACTCTCCCTTTGGTTTGGTAACTGATAACCCCAATTTCCTTTACGTGTTATCAGATACAATCCTCTAATTTTCTTGGGTTTATTTTCTCCAAAATTTTAAAAGATCGAAATACCCCCTCTGGGGTGTCGGTTTGGCCTAAAAGTGGCCCAGGACCCAAACAAAACCCCCGGGTAGACTTATCTGACTATCTTGACCCTTTCGGACAAACCGGCGCACTCGAAATGACCATATGAAACATCAAAAGTGAAATTATATTTTACTTCCCAAATTAAATCCCGACATAACTGACGCGCCCGTCCCGACTAAATTTCCCGTAACTGTCATATTTCTCACTCATGACAATCATAATATTTTCTTATCATTATTATTACTCATTCACTAAGTAATATTCAATATAAATAAATATTAACCGTTATCTCGCTAATTAATATTTATTTTACTGAATTAATTTTTCTAATATAATTTAATTCATCCAAATTAATTTCCAATATAAAAATCAATAAAATTATGGGGTGTTACAATATCTTCTTGTGATCCAGAGTGTCTGGACCTATTCCTATCTTCTTGAGAACCCAGGTTCAATCTCCTTAGATTTTTCGATGCGTGAGCTCTATAAGTATGTCGCAAAAGGTACCGTTTCCCCTCTCCTGTCTAAGGGTCCTCTTTCGATTGGGGTGAAAGGATTCGCCCCGAACTAGCTCTATCCATACTGAAGCGTCAGCATCAGTTGATTCACATTCTCCTTCATTACCTCCTGCCCTTTGGTCAGGCTCACAAAAATTCTTAATATGTCACCCATCCCTTCAAGCGTGGCGGGTGGGATTTGCGTCCACCACGTGGCTACTCTCTGGGTTATCTACCATTTCTCATAACTTGAGAAAGAACGTTGAATGGGGGAAAGAAAGTTACTAAAAAATGGTAAGAAACAGCAAATAGCTTGTCGATTCCCACAGATGGCGTCAATTTGTTATCGTCTAAAATTGGTATATGTATTTATGGGTCTTAACTGTAATACCCCGTATTTTAGGTGATATTTATTTTTGGGGATTAATTGAATTAAATGTCTATTAATTGGAAATTAATCCGGATAAAAATATTAACGAGATGTGAGTTAGTATTTTATTATAATGTGTATACTTGGCATTATATGAATATTGGTAATATTGAAATTGTCGTGAGATTTAAATACGGTAATTTGGGAATTTTGCTTGACGCGTGTGACCGCCACGTCATGGTATTTTGTTATTAAATTAAAAAGTGAATTTTAGTTCCATTAACCGTATGGTCGTTTTGAGTGCGCCAACGCGTCCGGAAGGGTCGAGATAGTCAGAAAACACTAGCCGGAAGTTTAGTTTGGGTCCCGGGGTATTTGTGGGCCATACCGGCATCAAAAAGGGTATTTTGGTAAATTGCATTTTTGGGAATTAAAAAAGTGACGAAAATAGAGATTTCAATCTGACTATTTCCTCAACCCACTTAACCCACTAACCACACTATATGCCATTATGGGCTACGGGAGAAGTTGATATATCATTCCAACTTCCAAAAACCATTACACACCTCCATACTCCATTATCTTCAACCTTGGAAAAAGCTTGAGAGAGAGAGAGAAGGAAACCTTGAGAAGAGCTTGAGAGAGAGAGAGGGGGAAGAGAATTCTGCAGAAAAAAAACAGAGGAAGGACAACCCAACTTCAAGATTCTACACCAAATTCTGAGATAAATTAAGCCAAGTGATTTAAACTCTTTTGATTCAAGATATGTTTCCATGTTTAGGAATTTTCGAAATTGATTTTTGGAGATAAATTAGACCCATGAATTGAAAGTTAAAGGCCATGATTTATGTAGGAATTGCATGTAGTATATTCTGGACGAATTTATATGTTATAAACAGAACCTTGATGATCTAAAAGTGGAATTAGAAGAAGTTTGATGATGTTCTTGAAGGGAAGAATTCTGGAAATTATTTTGATGTAGTTTTGATCTAAACCAAGCTTTTAAATGATGAATTATGGGACTTAGAAGGTTAATACTGTTGTAGGATGTTAGTATAATGTTAGAGTAACCTTATCTTGGAGTTTCATGCTTAAAAATGGAGTTTTGGGTCGAAACTGTAACTACAAAACGAAGCAGTCCGTAACCATACCTGTTCAATCGATCGATCGACATTCATCAGTCGATCGATCGAAGGCAAAGGTCGATCGATCGACCTTCCCAGAATGAATAAAGTTTTCCCTTAATTGAATTGTTAATGGTGTTAACCCTTGATTAATATTATTGGAGACATTGTGAATACCCTTTACTTTAAGGAAGACCAGTAGGCATGATTATGAGATTGGACTTTTATTAGAATTTAACTTGAGGAATTATTCTAAATAAATGAAATTCGTTATGTGAGATAATATTTGGGTTAATAGTACAAATTTGAATAATTTGATGAAATAAGGTTTGGGGCAGAAGTAAAGAGCTTAGGTATAAAGATGTTATATGTGGGAATTATGGGAACTTAATAGTCTATTTGAGATAGGTTTTAAGTTTAAGAAATCACGACGTGAGACGTGTCGACTATTTAATTTATATATTAACGGGATACTTGAAATATATGAATTGGGAATAATGGTATAATGATGTAGAATATACCCTTATTAATATTGAGATATCTAAGATTTGTGAATGCTTAGTATATAACTTTATGTGTATGACATACCTACCATACTTGCTATCACAGGAGGTTTACGTTCGCTTAGGGCCTTCTTATCCTTGTGTTGCCCGGATTTAGATTGGTTACCTCGATGAACACAGATCATAGAAGGACTTATTGTGATATTATTAAGTTTGTTGATCGTGGGAGCGTAGGTATGTGCGTGACCCATGTGAGGGTGACTGTGTTCGCCTCCACTATTTGTGATGTTGTTATCTGAACGATTCCTGAGAGATTCGGAATGCGTGATCCTTATGTACGTGATGTACCGGGATGGATAGCAGAGTATGTATGCACCGCAACTTAGCCTTTGGGTGCTTGTATTGTATATTTATAATGCGATAATATACGGTTAAATGCAGAAGGAATTTACTATGTTAAATTGTGAGTATAGTTATGGTAATGTTTTGAAAAGATAAAAAGAGAACTTTTATCAATAAATAGTTTTATTAATAATTGGGAATCCAGGAATTAAAGTAGAACGCTCTATTTTATTGTTAAGGTTGGAAATTAAACGTGAACCGAGTAGTAATGTTAGAGACTCTTTAGATAGTTATGAGATAACACATGAATGGGTACAGGAACGTTAGGAGTGCACAGTTAGACGAGAGGTGAGTATATCATGTGAGAGCACGTCCTAACATGTACTTTGCATATACTGTTTTAAATGTTTTTAAAGCACTTGCAGGTTTTTAAAATATCTCCACATTCGGGCTCTGACCCGTTTGCTTTCAAATCTATCTTTTTGTAAAACCATTTTAGGTGCCCAGCCACAAAGTCACCATGCATAGGATTCTCATTCTGATGACGAGTTGTAGCTGCTTGTGGAAGCTACAGGGATTTGCTTTTAGACGCTTATATCATTTGGATTCCTTATTCAGTATTCCTCAGTTGTAGGGCATGTTGCCCAAATTCTATTAGATACATTTCCATTTCAGTTTTCAGACTTTGGCATGTATTCATTCAGTATTCAGTATTTCTTTATTTACTTCAGTTGTGGGATTGTGTTATGAGGAGTTTTCCTCCAGAATTATTTATATCATGTGACGGTTATTCTATTTACTTCATTATGGTGATTGGTGTTATTATTCTTCTTTACACTTGTTCATGTTAATCAGACTCTAATTAAAAATTTGGCAACTTACTTTTTAAATACTAGGTGGTTAGTAATAATAAAAAAAAATTCGACAGTGATGTTATTAACTGAGCCAACTTGGCGTTTTGATTTAATTTAATAAAGGAGTAGCTACCCGGTATTTAATTAGTCGGGGTGTCACATTAACTAGGAAATTTCAATAATAAACAATAACAAATAAGGAAATTATCACTACCAAATTTCTAATTTAGGAGGAATAGATATAGATGCGAGATAAAGAAGGAAATAAGAAGTTAACGTGGTTCGACCCAATGTGGTGCCTTTATCCATAGGTGCAGTGATGATTATATGTATTTCAGGGGGCAATTTCCATGAAATTAGTGGTTACAAGCTCTCAAAGTTCTCTCTTTAGGGTTTAGCCTATGGCCATCAGGTAAAATATTTTTCAATTCCTAATATTCTGGGATTGAGTGTTATTTATAGGTAGTTATTGAAGAGAGAGTATACTGGGACAGGGTGAGTGCCTTTATAGGTTAGGCAGTTACACTTTTATAATTCTAGGGGATAGGTAATGATGAGTTTATTACATGACAATAAAGGTAGGATATGGCGTAACTTCCTTACGTGTGTAACTAGGATAAATGTGATTGTTAGCACCCCTCCATGTGATATAATTGGAGCAAGGTCGTCATTAGTGGGATTCAGTAATGCCGTTAATTAACACCGTTTAATAATTAGATGGTTTGTTACACTAATTATCTGAGCATATTTATACATGAGCCGATATGAGCATACTTATACCTGAGTTGATCTCCTTGCTCATGGCTAATAAGATTTTAGGCAAGCCGACCACTCTTTCTACCCTTAATGAGGGCACGTTTCACCTCTTGATAGGTCCTCAAGGTGTCCCATATTTAGGGCATAACACTCCATATGGCTTTGATAAGGATCTTTAACTCTATGCGTTCTCTTATAAGATAAAGATCCCACATCTTAATTAGAGAGATGCGTTATATACTTATTATTCATAAAATTAGGCCACAGAGTATTCTCATTCATGTACTTCTAATAGATTCTCATACTTGAAGATTTATAAATCAAGTTTAGATCTTTGAAACCTATACCTCCTTCATTTTTGGCTTTGAACAAAAACTCTCAATTCATCCATTGGTACTTTCATACCTTTATCTCACTACCTCCTAAACAAACTTGTTAAAAATTGTATGCATGTTCTTAATCACACCCTTTGGAGGCTGCAAAGAGGCCAATAAATAAAAAGGAATTGAGGATAAGACATATTGCAAAAGTATAGATCTATCTCCACTTGACAAGAGCTTATATTGCCAACCTGTTTCTCATATTACCTACCAAATTAAAATAATATGAGATCTCTTTCCTCCCCTTGAATAAATGACATCCCAAGTATTTTATTGGTAGCTTTTTTAAAACTAGGCTTATAGTATCTACAGTGGAGTTCCTTCTGTAAAATGGGCTGCTTGGAATCCATTATGAAGCTAATTTTATTATTGTTGATTTTTTTCCCTGAACCATCTGTATATTTGTGTATAGAATTCCTAAGTATACTCAAACTCCTCTTATCTCCTCTGGTGAAAAGAATCGGATCATATGCAAAGCTAAGGTGTGATATCGGAGCACTACTAAAGGGTGATAATAGGTCTTAACACCACCTTTCTGCATCAATCTATCTAGATCTCTACTTAGAGTCTCAGCAACTAGAATGAATAGACTTGGGGAAATTGGATCCTTTTTGTCTTAGGCCTATAGAGGATTTAAATTAATCTTGACATTGATCATTAATAACAATATGGAACCAATTATTGAAAATAATTATCCATATAAAGTCAATCCGCCTCTCACCAAATCCAATGCCTCTTAGAACCTTCATTAGGAAACCTCAATTAACTCTATCTTAGGCTTTTTCCATATTAATTTTAATAATAGCCTTCCATCAATCTATATTCTTTCCTATATTATGTACTATTTTATGATCCTGTAGAACATTATTCTGTAAGGATATTCCTATAACAAAACCACTTTTATTTTGAGAAATCAGACGTGGAAGAATAGTTATGAGTCTAGTGGAAAGGATCTTAAATATCACCTTATGGGAGAAATTACGAAGGCTAATTGGCATGTAATCTTCACATCTCTTAAGTTGTTTCACTTTGTAGATCAACACTATTAAGGTAATATACCATCTACTTAGGAGTTCCATACCTACAAAGAAACTATTAATAGCCTCAATAAGAACAAATTTGATAATAAGCCAGCACCTCCTATAAAATTTTCTCCAAATCCATCTGGACCTGGAGCTCAATCATCACTCAAGGAATAGACTGCCTGGAAGACCTCATCTTTAGTTGGAAATTCCTCAAGAAATTCATTTGAATCATTATGGATAAGATAAATAATGTTACATAAAATAACCTCATTATCATATAATTCTTCTGTAGAAAGGAGCTTACTGAAATGGGAGACAATATGATTTTTGATGCCCTCACTATCATCCAGCCAACTAACATGGGAATATGTAATTCAATGAATGGAAATCTATTTATCTTTATTTTTTTACTTTTGAGTGGAAAAAACTTTAGTTTGAATCACCTTCAGCCAACCATTTAATTGAGGATTTCTATCTCTAGTAGACTTCTTAATCTTTGAGAGTCTTCAGCAGTTAGGCCTTGCTATGATTAAGTTCCAATCTATTCTCCTCCCCTCTCTCAATCCAATACGCTAGATCCTTTTAAAGAACCACATCTTCCAAATATTTTACATTTTGGAAGTTGTATTTATAAGTGGCCTTGTTCCAACTTTTCAACACACCCTTGAGACTTTTTAGTTTCAATTTGAATTTCCTTAAGTGAGGAGCATTATATTTCACTCAAAGAGGATTTAACAATATCTTTAAAATTTTGATGAGAACACCACATATCTTGTAATTTAAATGGCTTAGAAACTTTATCCATCACAGTTTTTCTATTTAGAAGCATAAGGGGATGATCTGAGTATGATCTACTAAGATGTTGAATGGATGTATTAGGAAAAGAAACATATTGATAAGCACCCAAAACTGTACAATTTATACCCCAAATAGACGTACTTTAGTTGCTAATTCTCGACAATATGGGTCTTATGTGCTTAAATGTTTATTTTGTAGGTCAGATTATGCATTGCAGAGTTCAAACGCTTAAATCAAGACAATTGTGTGCAATACGGTACTAAATACCTTATCCCGTAACCCTAACCTAGCCTAAACCAACCCTAAACTCTGTGTGTGTTTAGTTTGTGTCTTTTTATTATTTTTTAGATTTTTAGTTTGAGTCATTTTTATTTTTAGGATTTATTTCTGATTTATTTAGGATTTCTAGGTTTTATTTTCTATTTTTATTTTTATTAGTATAATTTTATTTTACTTTGATTTTGATCAGTTTTATTTTTATTAGGATTGGATTTTTTAGGATTTCATTTATTAGTTTTATTTGATTTTACATTTATTTAGGATTTTAGTTTTAGTTTTATTAGACTTTATTTTTATTTTTTATTTTTATTTTTATTTCCTTTTTAGTTTCATTTTTTTAATTGAGTCGTTATTTAACTTTTAGAATAGGAATTTAATTTTTAGATTTTTAGTTTTATGATTTTTAGTTTTTTTAGTGTTATTTTTAGGTGTCCAAATAAAACACACACACCCCCTATTTCCAAACCCAACTAATCTATCCTACACCCAACCCCCACTCATCAACACCTCACCCAAATACACCCTCACACACACAACCCTCACCCAACTCAGCTTCTACCTCCCAACAACCTTTTTCTCTCCCCACTCTCTTCCCCCATTAACAAAACCCCCCAACCACCATAGCAATCAAACCAAACAAAAAACCAAACCACTAACCCCCTTATTCCCTCCGGCGACCACCCGACCCATCTTCCCGCCGGCGGCACCCCTCAATACCCGACCTCGCCTTCCAACCCCCCACTCCTTCCACAAACCAATGGGACCCCCAAATCTCCCATTGTCGGACCCATTACCAACCCTTCCATACCACCTGCCAACCCGCCTGCTCCGGCGGCAACTCAACCCGTCGACAGCCCTCCCCGCTACTCACCCCTGCCGGTGCGAACCTCCGGTCATTACCCGACTTCACCATTCCAACCCCTTATGCCACCCAAGACCCATTTTCGGGTCTGCCCCATCTGAATCCCGACCTCTATCAGACCCGAATCACCACAAACCCAAGTTTAACCCCTCTCAAATCCTATACCCATCCATCTTCCAAACCCCATTCCTCATTTCTCTACAAGCCACGACTTCTACCTGCATAAAAACTCCCCAAGCTAACAAACAAAGCAAGACCAAATAAACCCCCATGTGACTTAAACCCACTGATTCCAAACTAAAACCCTTTTTCCCAATATACCCTTAAAACCCCCAACTAACTCTTTTAACCCAAAATTCCAAAAACACCCCAAATAAACCACTCCACTTGCACCTTTCAAAACCGATGACCAAATCAAATTTTATCACCACACTCACCCCATGTTCCTCCGCCATTTATACCACCCAATACCCAATTTACCTATAGCCTCCATGTGCACCATATAAATTGAAGACTTGGGTCATTTTCAAAAAGATCTAAAAATTTAGTATTAAGCTTGCTGTTATAAAATTCCCTCCACCCCTCTATGTTGAGTATTTACATTTTTAGCAAATACCTCAATATAGAGTTGTGTAATGAAAATTATCTCTAGGATAAATTTCACCCATCTATTATGAATTTTTGCATTTTTAGCAATTAATTCAAAATAGATTGATGTAGTGAAATTTATTCCTTATGGGAGGTAAATTCTAACCCATTCCTTTATGTTGAGATTTTGCCTTTTTAGCAATTATCTCAATATAAACTAATGATCTAGAATTTACTTCTTTGGGTGAATTCTAATGTACAATTTTAGGATTTTAGGATTTGCATTTTTAGCAAATCTCCTTTATTATTTATTTGTCCATTATGAATTCATCCACTATCCTTTTTTATGCTATTTTGTAATTTTTAGTTTAGATTCAATAAATACATGAGTGAGGGATTGTAATTGAGAGATTGTTGATGTCATTGAAGATTATATTCCAATTCAAGGCTTAAATGGGTTTCGTCTATTCCTCTCTTATTACTTTTATTTTAATCATCTCATGCTTTCAATTGTTTATATTATATTTTTGGATGATGATTATTTAGGGATAATCTCCCATTAATGGGATGAAATTTTGAAGCCCTTATGAGTCCAATTTTGTTAGTTTACTTATTAGGACAATTTTATTTATCTCACTTTTCTTAAATTAGCTTTTACTTCTTAATTAGTAGTTATAAAAATTAGTATAGTTAGTTAGTTCAAAAAATCCCTTGAAAAATCCATAAAAAAAATTATAAAAAGCAAAAATAAAAAATATATAATAAAATGCAAATGAATCTATATATATCCTCTCCAATTTTGTGTTTCACCCCTAGATGTGGATTGATACCTCACTTACCGCTATATTCTAGTTTTGTTCTACTTTTATAGGTTTGTGAAGATTTTTTATGGATAAAAGAAGTTGCACAACGACAAAAATCTACATTATAGTCAATTTTTCTATTTATCAAATGGCGTCGTTGCCATTCTTGGGATCGTGAAGTACTTGGAGCGGATTTCATTTTGTAGTTCATTTATTTTTTGTACTTTATTATTTTTTGTACCAGTTTTACATTTTATTAGATGGCTTATATTAGGATTTTATCCTTGGCTTGTATTGCGGTGCTTAGAGACACCATTTATTTTCCACTTAAAATTGTAATAATCGAAGACCCGCGTGATAGGGAAACCGGACAAGGTAGAGAGAGGGCGTCCAAAGGCGAGGATTTTGAAGCCTCTCTACCTTGGGTCGGTAGGACTCCTGGGGACGACTGAGACAGGCGTGATCTCCCCCCGATCGACTCAAATTTTTTGGCACCCCACGACCTAAAAATCGTGGGAGGTACATTTCTTGAACACTCGCGCCTCTCCTGTTAGCGAGTTAATTCTTTTGTGTATTTTGTGTGCTCTTACTTGATTTTATTCTCGCATTTATTTTCGAATGGTGTGATGAATTAATTGACTAAGACCTACACCCGGTCACTCATGAGAAGGGATTTCATCACCCGACTCACTCGCTTACCTTTGTGTGTTACCCTAGCCATCACTAAATTTAAAATCAATCAACTAGGTAGCCCACTAGGAGAATAAATTTTGCAAAGGCGGTAACTCATATAAATTCCGTGATTTTTTATCGCCCGCGAACTTAATTAAAATTTGACTACCCTTTCACTAAATTTAAAGATAAAAATTGGCTATGGCTAGTTAGGAAAATTTCTTGACTTGTGTGTGGGTCCAATTCATTTTTCGGCAGTCGAATTTTAGTTAGTTCGTCCATTCAAAGAGTCCATATTTTCCCCACCTTTTCTTCCAAAAAATACAAAAATATTTTTTCCATTATTTTTCACAAAACCCCAAAAATATTTTCTTCCTTTATTTTTTTAGAAAAATCCAAAAATATTTTCTTTCCTTTTTGAAAAAAAAAATCCAAAAATATTTTTTTTCCCACTATTTTCTTCCAAAAAATCCAAAAATATTTTCTTCCTTTCATTCTCTAAAAATCCCAAAATATTTCCTTTCCTTTTCAAATTATTCAAAAACCACACAAAAAAAAGAGAACAACTTGAAAATAAAAAATAAGGCCGTGATCGGTGTTTCTTCACCCTCACCTTTGTCAAATTATCCAACAAGACTGACACTTCAGTCTTGTTTGGGGGTGATTTTCATCACCCAATTTTTCTGCCGCCCCGTGCTTTCATAGATCCTATCCTTAGGGTAAGATTTCATCGGTCTGGCTGAAGACATTAAACTTAGCGCTACCCGGAGGCAGCCCGCATTTCTTGTACTAGTCACATCCTGTTTGGGGGTGGTGTTTCACATCACCCTATGCTTTACATGCTTTATAGACTTGTACACATTTTTTTCTCTTATCATTTATTCAGGTTTATTCTTGGCTACATCTGTCCACTTCATTAACGGTTCATTCTGGTAATCTCTTTCCTACCTTATGCTCTCATTTTAAAAAATCATTTTACTTAACATCGAGGACGATGTTCCTTTTTGTTTAGGGTGGGGAATTTTATCAAAATCGTACCTCTTTTGAAATTTTTTTATTTTAAACCTGATTTTTAAAATTTCGTGCAGTTTCTTTCATTTCACTCATTGATGTGAATTTTCAATCATCCATCTTTTAAAGTTTAGGAATCAAGTTAGAGAATATTTTTTCAAAATAGCTTATGTAATACGTATCAAGGCATGTTGCACTATGAATTTCTAGACTCAACAAAATTTGTGCACGTATCACGTCACTATGGTTTAGAGTTGAGGAGTACTACAATTCTAAAGAGAACCTTAAGGATCACTAGTAGAGAATTTAGCCCGTGAGATTTGTGACTTTCACCCTTTTAGAGTGTTTTACGCAATCTCCGAGTCACAAGTTGATTCAACTTCGTTTGGGTCCGCACTTTAATTGTTGTATGATCTCATTATTCTTCACTAAATTTTTGGCTTGATCACTGAGAATGACATCTTTTTCGAGTTGTTAGAAATGCGTGTCTTGAAATTGTCCTGAATACTAGGATTTTCATCCATACACCTACCATTTTTCCTCATATCATATTACCATTCATTTCACCCATTACTTTCCCATATTTCATATACATTCCCCACACCATCCATTTATCATTCCACTCATCCATCATCATTTTTGAGAAAAAGAGTGTGATTTCAAATGTAAATGTCTTCATTGTTGGTTTGAAAAAAGAGAAAAGAAAAGATAAGAAAAAAATAGCAAAAATAAAATAAAAAGGAGAGAAAAAGAAAAAAAAATTGAAAAAAAAAGAGAGAAAAGAAAAGAAAGAGAGTTTGTAGTTAGTAATAAAGACATTTGTGCCTATAGTGTATACACTCTTCTTTTGCATCCATTTCGCATCCATCTTTTACCCATCGCATATCCATCACTCATCCATTATCCATCATATCACTATCCTACCTACCTCATCCCATCCATCCTACCTATCATATCCTTCTCATCCCAATTCATTCCCCCTTACCCATATACATACATGTTCCCCTAGGTGTTCGGGCAAATGAAAGTCGACGTGGTGAATAACTCGATGTTCTCACTACAGTGATTAACATTCTTTTATGAGATCAATTTTATTTCTATATGTCATTCTTTCTTAGGTGTGTGTGAGACGTTTGAAATTGCTTACATTTACTCACCTCCTTACACACAAGAGCGATACACTAACCCATATATCGAGAGTTCGTTTGTGAGAGCTATATCCCGTGAGATTTTGAAGTTGAAGTGTTGATTCTGAAAAGGCAATCTAGGAATTACTCTTATGATTCTCGACCCATTTTGATTGATTCACACTACACACGTTGAGTTCTAGGAAGGATGTGCCTTGAGTATTTACTTAACTTAATCTTTTTAACACATTCTAGCTTGTATATCTCAAAATTATTTCTCTCATGATGGATTGTGCGATTATTCTACGTCTAATAAGAGATTGACTGCCTTTCAATAAATTTTTGCAAATAAGAATTTTGTGGGTATATTCCCTGCAAACTCTCACGAGACACAACTCGTCCTATAGGGCAACCTATAGGTTTAAAGGCTTGTTGCACATGCTAAGTGCAATCGCAAGTGCCCGCGAAAGTGGTACACTTTTGGTTTCTTATCTTTATCTTTCTCTCTATCTTATTGCTCGAGGACTAGCAACGCTTTGTTTGGGGATGGTGTGATAAGCACCCAAAACTGTACAATTTATACCCCAAATAGATGTACTTTAGTTGCTAATTCTCGACAATATGGATCTTATGTGCTTAAATATTTATTTTGTAGGTCAAATTGTGCATTGCAAAGTTCAAACGCTTAAATCAAGACAATTGTGTGCAATATGGTGCTAAATACCTTATCCCGTAACCCTAACCTAGCCTAAACCTACCCTAAACCATGTGTGTGTTTAGTTTGTGTCTTTTTATTACTTTTTAGATTTTTAGTTTGAGTCATTTTTATTTTTAGGATTTATTTTTGATTTATTTAGGATTTCTAGGTTTTATTTTCTATTTTTATTTTTATTAGTATAATTTTATTTTACTTTGATTTTGATTAGTTTTATTTTTATTAGGATTAGATTTTTTTTAGGATTTCATTTATTAGTTTTATTTGATTTCACATTTATTTAGGATTTTAGTTTTAATTTTATTAGACTTTATTTTTATTTTTTATTTTTATTTTTATTTCCTTTTTAGTTACATTTTTTTAATTGAGTCTTTATTTAATTTTTAGAATAGGAATTTAATTTTTAGATTTTTAGTTTTTTTTAGTGTTATTTTTAGGTGTCCAAATAAAACACACACATTAACACACACACACACCCTATTTCCAAACCCAACTAATCTATCCTACACCCTACCCCCACTCATCCACACCTCACCCAAATACACCCTCACACACACAACCCTCACCCAACTCAGCTTCTACCTCCCAACAACCCTTTTCTCTCCCCACTCTCTTCCCCCATTAACAAAACCCCCCAACCACCATAGCAATCAAACCAAACAAAAAACCAAACCACTAACCCCCTTACTCCCTCCGGCGACCACCCGACGCATCTTCCCGCCGGCGGCACCCCTCAATATCCGACCTCGCCTTCCAACCCCCCACTCCTTCCATAAACCAATGGGACCCCCAAATCTCCCATTGTCGGACCCATTACCAACCCTTCCATACCACCTGCCAACCCGCCTGCTCCGGCGGCTACTCCACCCGTCGGCAGCCCTCCCCACTACTCACCCCTGCCGGTGCGAACCTCCGGTCAATACCCGGCTTCACCATTCCAACCCCTTATGCCACCCAAGACCCATTTTCGGGTCTGCCCCATCCGAAACCCGACCTCTATCAGACCCGAATCACCACAAACCCAAGTTTAACCCCTCTCAAATCCTATGCCCATCCATCTTCCAAAACCCATTCCCCATTTCTCTACAAGCCACGACTTCTACCTGCATAAAAACTCCCCAAGCCAACAAACAAAGCAAGACCAAATAAACCCCCATGTGACTTAAACCCACTTGTTCCAAACTAAAACCCCTTTTCCCAATATACCCTTAAATCCCCCAACTAACTCTTTTAACCTAAAATTCCAAAAAATACCCCAAACAAACCACTCCACTTGCACCTTTCAAAACCCATGACCAAATCAGATTTTATCACCTCACTCCCCCATGTTCCTCCACCATTTATACCACCCAATACCCAATTTACCCCAGCCTCCATGTGCACCATATAAATTGAAGACTTGGGTCATTTTCAAAAAGATCTAAAAATTTAGTTTTAAGCTTGGTGTGATAAAATTCCCTCCACCCCTCTATGTTGAGTATTTACATTTTTAGAAAATACCTCAATATAGAGTTGTGTAATGAAAATTATCTCTAGGATAAATTTCACCCCTCTATTATGAATTTTTGCATTTTTAGCAATTAATTCAAAATAGATTGATGTAGTGAAATTTATTCCTTATGGGAGGTAAATTCTAACCCATTCCTTTATGTTGAGATTTTGCATTTTTAGCAATTATCTCAATATAAACTAATGATCTAGAATTTACTTCTTTGGGTGAATTCTAATGTACAATTTTAGGATTTTAGGATTTGCATTTTTAGCAAATCTCCTTTATTATTTAATTGTCCATTATGAATTAATCCACTACCCTTTTTGATGTTATTTTGTAATTTTTAGTTTAAATTCAATAAATACATGAGTGAGGGATTGTAATTGAGAGATTGTTGATGTCATTGAAGATTACATTCCAATTCAAGGCTTAAATGGGTTTGATTTATTCCTCTCTTATTACTTTTATTTCAATCATCTCATGCTTTCAATTGTTTATCTTATATTTTTGGATGATGATTATTTAGGGATAATCTCCCATTAATGGGATGAAATTTTGAAGCCCTCATGAGTCCAATTTTATTAGTTTACTTATTAGGACAATTTTGTTTATCTCACTTTTCTTAAATTAGCTTTTACTTCTTAATTAGTAGTTATAAAAATTAGTATAGTTAGTCAGTTCAAAAAATCCCTTGAAAAATCCATAAAAAAAATATAAAAAGCAAAAATAAAAAATATATAATAAAATGCAAATGAATCTATATATATCCTCTCCAATTTTGTGTTTCACCCTTAGATGTGGATTGATACCTCACTTACCATTATATTCTAGTTTTGTTCTACTTTTATAGGTTTGTGAAGATTTTTGATGGATAGAAGAAGTTGCACAACGACAAAAATCTACATTATAGTCAATTTTTCTATTTATCAAATGGCGTCGTTGCCATTGTTGGGATCGTGAAGTACTTGGAGCGGATTTCATTTTGTAGTTCATTTATTTTTTGTACTTTATTATTTTTTGTACCAGTTTTGCATTTTATTAGAAGGCATGTATTAGGATTTTATCCTTGGCTTATATTGCGGTGCTTAGAGACACCATTTATTTTCCATTTAAAATTGTAATAATCGAAGACCAGCGTGATAGGGAAACCGGACAAGGTAGAGAGAGGGCGTCCAAAGGCGAGGATTTAGAAGCCTCTCTACCTTGGGTCGGTAGGACTCCTGGGGACGACTGAGATAGGCGTGATCTCCCCCCGGTCGACTCAAATTTTTTGGCACTCCACGGCCTGAAAATCGTGGGAGGTACATTTCTTGAACACTCGCGCCTCTCCTGTTAGTGAGTTAATTCTTTTGTGTGTTTTGTGTGCTCTTACTTGATTTTATTCTCGCATTTATTTTCGAATGGTGTTATGAATTAATTGACTAAGACCTACACCCGGTCACTCACGAGAAGGGATTTCATCACCCGACTCACTCGCTTACCTTTGTATGTTACCCTAGCCATCACTAAATTTAAAATCAATCAACTAGGTAGCCCACTAGGTGAATAAATTTTGCAAAGGCGGTAACTCATATAAATTCCGTGATTTTTTATCGCCCGCGAACTTAATTAAAATTTGACTACCCTTTCACTAAATTTAAAGATAAAAATTGGCTATGTGCTAGTTAGGAAAATTTCTTGACTTGTGTGTGGGTGCAATTCATTTTTCGGTAGTCGAATTTTAGTTAGTTCGTCCATTCAAATAGTCCATATTTTTCCCCACCTTTTCTTCCAAAAAATCCAAAAATATTTTCTTCCTTTATTTTTCACAAAACCCCAAAAATATTTTCTTCCTTTATTTTTTTAGAAAAATCCAAAAATATTTTCTTTCCTTTTGAAAAAAAAATCCAAAAATATTTTTTTTCCCACTATTTTCTTCCAAAAAATCCAAAAATATTTTCTTCCTTTCATTCTCTAAAAATCCCAAAAATATTTCCTTTCTTTTTCAAATTTTTCAAAAACCACACAAAAAAAGAGAACAACTTGAAAATAAAAAATAAGGCCGTGATCGGTGTTTCTTCACCCTCACCTTTGTCAAATTATCCAACAAGACTGACACTTCAATCTTGTTTGGGAGTGATTTTCATCACCCAATTTTTCTGCCGCCCCGTGCTTTCATAGATCCTATCCTTAGGGTAAGATTTCATTGGTCTGGCTGAAGACATTAAACTTAGCGCTACCCGGAGGCAGCCCGCATTTCTTGTACTAGTCTCATCCTGTTTGGGGGTGGTGTTCACATCACCCTATGCTTTACATGCTTTATAGACTTGTACACATTTTTTTCTCTTATCATTTATTCAGGTTTATTCTTGGCTACATCTGTCCACTTCATTAACGGTTCATTCTGGTAATCTCTTTCCTACCTTATGCTCTCATTTTAAAAAATCATTTTACTTAACATCGAGGACGATGTTCCTTTTTGTTTGGGGTGGGGAATTTTATCAACATCGTACCTCTTTTGAAAAATTTTGATTTTAAACCTGATTTTTAAAATTTCGTGCAGTTTCTTTCATTTCACTCATTGATGTGAATTTTCAATCATCCATCTTTTAAAGTTTAGGAATCAAGTTAGAGAATATTTTTTCAAAATAGCTTATGTAATACGTATCAAGGCATGTTGCACTATGAATTTCTAGACTCAAAAAAATTTGCGCACGTATCATGTCACTATGGTTTAGAGTTGAGGAGTACTACAATTCTAAAGAGAACCTTAAGGATCACTAGTAGAGAATTTAGCCCGTGAGATTTGTGACTTTCACCCTTTTAGAGTGTTTTACGCAATCTCCGAGTCACAAGTTGATTCAACTTCGTTTGGGTCCGCACTGTAATTGTTGTATGATCTCATTATTCTTCACTAAATTTTTGGCTTGATCACTGAGAATGACATCTTTTTCGAGTTGTAAGAAATGCGTGTCTTGAAATTTGTCCTGAATACTAGGATTTTCATCCATACACCTACCATTTTTCCCCATATCATATTACCATTCATTTCACCCATTACTTTCCCATATTTCATATACATTCCCCACACCATCCATTTATCATTCCACTCATCTATCATCATTTTTGAGAAAAAGAGTGTGATTTCAAATGTAAATGTCTTCATTGTTGGTTTGAAAAAAGAGAAAAGAAAAGATAAGAAAAAAAAATATCAAAAATAGGAGAAAAGGGAGAGAAAAAGGAAAAAAAATTGAAAAAAAAAGAGAGAAAAGAAAAGAAAGGGAGTTTGTAGTTAGTAATAAAAACATTTGTGCCTAAAGTGTATACACTCTTCTTTCGCATCCATCTTTTACCCATCGCATATCCATCACTCATCCATTATCCATCATATCACTATCCTACCTACCTCATCCCATCCATCCTACCTATCATATCCTTCTCATCCCATTTCATTCCCCCTTACCCATATACATACATGTTCCCCTAGGTGTTCGGGCAAATGAAAGTCGACGTGGTGAATAACTCGATGTTCTCTCTACAGTGATTAACATTCTTTTATGAGATCAATTTTATTTCTATATGTCGTTCTTTCTTAGGTGTGTGTGAGACGTTTGAACTTGCTTACATTTACTCACCTCATCACACACAAGAGCGATACACTAACCCATATCTCGAGAGTTCGTTTGTGAGAGTTATATTTCGTGAGATTTTGAAGTTGAAATGTTGATTCTGAAAAGGCAATCTAGGAATTACTCTTATGATTCTCGACCCGTTTTGATTGATTCACACTACACACGTTGAGTTCTAGGAAAGATGTGCCTTGAGTATTTACTTAACTTAATATTTTTAACACATTCTAGCTTGTATATCTCAAAATTATTTCTCTCATGATGGATTGTGCGATTATTCTACGTCTAATAAGAGATTGACCGCCTTTCAATAAATTTTTGCAAATAAGAATTTTGTGGGTATATTCCCTGCAAACCCTCACGAGACACAACTCGTCCTATAGGGCAACCTATAGGTTTAAAGGCTTTTTGCACATGCTAAGTGCAATCGCAAATGCCCGCGAAAGTGGTACACTTTTGGTTTCTTATCTTTATCTTTCTCTCTATCTTATTCCTCGAGGACTAGCAACGCTCTGTTTGGGGATAGTGTGATAAGCACCCAAAACTGTACAATTTATACCCCAAATATATGTACTTTAGTTGCTAATTCTCGACAATATGGATCTTATGTGCTTAAATATTTATTTTGTAGGTCAAATTGTGTATTGCAGAGTTCAAACGCTTAAATCAAGACAATTGTGTAACCCTAACCTAGCCTAAACCTACCCTAAACCCTGTGTGTGTTTAGTTTGTGTCTTTTTATTATTTTGTAGATTTTTAGTTTGAGTCATTTTTATTTTTACGATATATTTTTGATTTATTTAGGATTTCTAGGTTTTATTTTCTATTTTTATTTTTATTAGTATAATTTTATTTTCCTTTGATTTTGATTAGTTTTATTTTTATTAGGATTAGATTTTTTTAGGATTTCATTTATTAGTTTTATTTTATTTTACATTTATTTAGGATTTTTGTTTTAATTTTATTAGACTTTATTTTTATTTTTTATTTTTATTTATTTTTATTTCCTTTTTAGTTTCATTTTTTTAATTGAGTCTTTATTTAATTTTTAGAATAGGAATTTAATTTCTAGATTTTTAATTTTATGATTTTTAGTTTTTTTTAGTGTTATTTTTAGGTGTCCAAATAAAACACACACATTAACACACACACACACACCCTATTTCCAAACCCAACTAATCTATCCTTCACCCTACCCCCACTCATCCACACCTCACCCAAATACACCCTCACACACACAACCCTCACCCAACTCAGCTTCTACCTCCCAACAACCTTTTTCTCTCTCCTCTCTCTTCCCCCATTAACAAAACCCCCCAACCTCCATAGCTATCAAACCAAACAAAAAACTAAACCACTAACCCCCTTACTCCCTTCGGCGACCACCCGACCCATCTGCCCGCCGGCGGCACCCCTCAATCTCCGACCTCGCCTGCCAGCCCCCCTCCTTCCACAAACCAATGGGACCCCCAAATCCCCCATTGCCGGACCCATTACCAACCCTTCCATACCACCTGCCAACCCGCCTGCTCTGGCAGCAACTCAACCCGTCGGCAGCCCTCCCCGCTACTCACCCCTGCCGGTGCGAACCTCCGGTCATTAACCAACTTCACCATTCCAACCCCTTATGCCACCCAAGACCCATTTTCGGGTCTGCCCCATCTGAATCCCGACCTCTATCAGACCCGAATCACCACAAATCCAAGTTTAACCCCTCTCAAATCCTATACCCATCCATCTTCCAAAACCCATTCCCCATTTCTCTACAAGCCACGACTTCTACCTGCATAAAAACTCCCCAAGCCAACAAACAAAGCAAGACCAAATAAACCCCCATGTGACTTAAACCCACTGATTCCAAACTAAAACCCCTTTTCCCAATAAACCCTTAAAACCCCCAACTAACTCTTTTAACCCAAAATTCCAAAAATACCCCAAACAAACCACTCCACTTGCACCTTTCAAAATCCATCACCAAATCAAATTTTATCACCTCACTCACCCCATGTTCCTCCACCATTTATACCACCCAATACCCAATTTACCCCTAGCCTCCATGTGCACCATATAAATTGAAGACTTTGGCCAGTTTTAAAAAAGATCTCAAAATTTAGTTTTAAGCTTGGTGTGATAAAATTCCCTCCACCCCTCTATGTTGAGTATTGGCATTTTTAGCAAATACCTCAATATAGAGGTGTGTAATGAAAATTATCTCTAGGATAAATTTCACTCCACCCCTCTATTATGAATTTTTACATTTTTAGCAATTAATTCAAAATAGATTGATGTGGTGAAATTTATTCCTTATGGGAGGTAAATTCTAACCCATTCCTTTATGTTGAGATTTTGCATTTTTAGCAATTATCTCAACATAAACTAATGATCTAGAATTTACTTCTTTGGGTGAATTCTAATGTACAATTTTAGGATTTTAGGATTTGAATTTTTAGCAAATCTCCTTTATTATTTAATTGTCCATTATGAATTCATCCACTATCCTTTTTTATGTTATTTTTTAATTTTTTGTTTAGATTCAATAAATACATGAGTGAGGGATTGTAATTGAGAGATTGTTAATGTAATTGAAGATTACATTCTAATTCAAGGCTTAAATGGGTTTGATCTATTCCTCTCTTATTACTTTTATCTTAATCATCTCATGCTTTCAATTGTTTATCTTATATTTTTGGATGATGATTATTGAGGGATAATCTCCCATTAATGGGATGAAATTTTGAAGCCCTCATGAGTTCAATTTTGGTAGTTTACTTATTAGGACAATTTTGTTTATCTCACTTTTCTTAAATTAGCTTTTACTTCTTAATTAGTAGTTATAAAAATTAGTATAGTTAGTTAGTTCAAAAAATCCCTTGAAAAATCCATAAAAAAAAATATAAAAAGCAAAAATTAAAAATATATAATAAAATGCAAATGAATCTATATATATCCTCTCCAATTTTTTGTTTCACCCTTAGATGTGGATTGATACCTCACTTACCGCTATATTCTAGTTTTGTTCTACTTTTATAGGTTTGTGAAGATTTTTTATGGATAGAAGAAGTTGCACAACGACAAAAATCTACATTAGAGTCAATTTTTCTATTTATCACATACCATAGGTTATTAACTAACCCTACGTTTAGCCTTGCAATTATGAGACTATCGTGCTCTCTATTATTACATCAAGTAAACCTTGTGCCTCTATATCTTAAATCAATCAGACCACTCAAATCTAAATCCTGGTTAAACTCCCTAGCAGCATGATTGCCAACCTTATTCCCCCTAGTTTCTCTTCTTGACAAGCAACAACATTAAAATCACTAATAACTAAATGAGTCTTTAATTTATTATTTCTTACAGTTGATCCCACAAACTTAATCTCTCCTCCCTAGTGCATTTAGCATACACCACAGTTAAAGCTAATGTTTGGTAAAAGAGTAAGGAGATATACGGACAGTAATATTCTGATACTAATTAGATTGGTAACTAATATCAACATCAAACCTCCAAATAATCCATATCTTACCATACACATTAGTATGATAACCATCAAAACCCCACTTTATTCTAAAAGTTTCAATTTTCTCCGCATCTCGTTTAGGCTCCATCAAAGCTAAAATTGGGAATTTATGAATCTTCTACATATTATTTATTCTTCTACAGGATGTCCTATTAGCCACCTCTTTATGTTCCACGCTAGCATACTAATCATTGGAACAACTCGTACCAGCTAATAATTAAATTAATGAGTTAAGTAATGTATAAAATATGTTCTCTTTTAGTATTGACTTTAGGGACGCTTAAAAAGTTCTTTTTTGACTTAAAATGGTGTAATTTAAGTACGTTGGTTTAGTATAAGGTTTGGGCTACGTTTTGGGCCATTTAGAGCATGCTTGGGGCTCATTGGGTGAAGTCTCTCTTTGCGCCTGAGCTTAATTTTCTGAATTAAAACGTTAAATTACTTAATTTAGGAAACTTAAACACTCATAACACATTATAGAAAGCCCTAGAAGCTAAGGAAGTTGAGAGAGCAACAGGAGGTTAAAGAGATTGAGGATTTGGAACTCGATTCGTACAATAGGTCATAGGCAAGTTTCCTTTGATTAAGAATTTAATAAAGTTTGTGTTAGAATAATAGTAGTTCATTGGAATCTTAAAGTAATTCATGAAATCTGATCTTAATAATATTATAACATAAATTCTGAAATTAATTTAATTACTTATTTAAGCCTTAATCACAAATTGAAGAACTAGTGTAGTTTAGTTGCTGAATTACTTAATTGAATCACGAAATCATGTAATCTAATTGTAATAATATTATATCTGAATCATAGTGATGATAACAGGTCAAATCCCTCATCTTTCTTTAGTTATTAAACCGCATCAGATAACGAATTTGATAAACTTCGTTTAAACCATGAACTTAGGGTTCAATTTGTATAATCTAGAATTTTATCATTAATCGTGATTTAATCATCTAAAACTTATTAATATGGGTTAGTAATGTCGTTCTACATGTTATACTGGAAGGATATTGGGTATTGAAGTGGTTAAAGTCTTTAAAAATAAGTTATGTTTTCGTTATGGTTGTTTATAGGCAATGAGAAAGAAAGATCCTTGGACAATCTCGTTCGAACGATATTGGGATTTTTTTCGAACGAGAGAGGACATCTCATTCAAATGAAAAGGCTTTCAGGTTCAAATTACTTAGACTTTTAGTTTAAACGAAACTAGTATTTTTTTTAAACGGCTTTGAGGGTTTCATTAGAATGACTAGGGGATATCATTCGAATGACTTTTGTTCAGTTTGGTAATTATCTTTTAAATAAGTTGAGAACTGTAAACCGATATTTAAGATACTGTTTTGGGAAATCCTTAAATTAGGATTATTTACTGGATATTATTTTATGTTAAGAATATCGGGGGGTGTTCTCGTGGGTAACGTACTAGGTGGATTTGATGGGGTTCATGCGATGTTGACTGCACTGGTATCTTGATGATTGTGATGGGCTTTACTTATTCCAATTTCCCTGGATCCTATTTTGGATGTACCCATATCTTGAGTGGGAAAAATATGGAAGGCCTTTCGTGTTAGCCCTGGTTATGGGGGTCATATGACAGACGGGAAGGCGTAGTGATTTCCCTTGTTTGATGTTTTGAGGTTATAGGATTTAGATCTCCTACAACTATACCTGGTATGCACGAGTGATCCCTCGTGGCAATAGAGATAGGCCTTTGTGCTTTTATTTTCGAGATTGAGCATAGTCCACATGTTTTGCATGTGAGTGGGGCATGCTCACTTAGTTATTAAATTAAGTTATTTTATTTCCTTTGTAGAGATCATACTAGTGAGGTATAGATGAGATATTATCTTTTGGAACTATGTATGCAATAAATACTTCAGATGAGATATGATTATGTAACATGGGTTTACTTGGGATAGGATTAGACTTGCATGTTATATTTAGGATGTTTGGGTTGTGTTAACTTAAAAACAACCAAACTATGAGAGGTATATGCATTATTGTAATTATGGCCCAAATTTAGTTATATTCTTACTCACTGTAGACTTGTAAGGTTTAATCCTGTTTGTGGAAATGTTTTTAAGGTCCTAGGTAGTAACAGCTAGCTCAGCTTGATCTTTCTAGCATTTTATTTCTAGTTTTAGTTTTCTACTCCAGGAGGTAGGTTTCGAGCCTGGGTGATCATATTTGCTTATTGCATTCCTATTAGTATTTAGATTTTCATTTCAGTATCTGTCAAGTCGAATTATTGTATCTAGATTTATTTATATTAGAATTAGTTATTTACATTCAATATTGGATATTATATTATTGAGACAATTTTCATTCCAGTGTAGAGTTTATTTATTATGGTTTTGAGATTTAGTATTAGAGGTTTATTGAGTACTTTATTATTTTATTATTGTCAACCTTTATCAGTTATTTTATTTCATTGATACTGAATGGTTAACTCTCGTATTATTTATATTTATGAGTTATCAATCTATTTGTGAATTTTACGAGGTATCATAGTTGATATCAGAGCATTCCACATTCTAGTGTCCTAGGTTCTTGAGTGCATCCATTATTTTTTTACGTTGCGTTCTTTGATTCTTTAAAACTAAATTGTTTAGGCTTTTGTATCACACTTTATTGAAATGCTTTATTTATCATCTTTAAGATGGTGAACACATCGAGAGGAGTCACACGCCACCGACAAGCTGTCAGTGCCGAGTCAGAGGAAGAATAGCCGAAGATGCAGCTATAGAGCCAGGTGTCATCCCTAGCACCAACAGACTTGGTAGCCATTATAGCTCAGACGGTGGTTATCGCTATGACTACCAAGCTCCAAGACCAACCACCACCACTGCCACCACATATGGTTGTATCCACCCCTCACTCTACATCTACATGGGAAAGATATGTAAGTGCCTTAATCAAAGATAACCCACCAAATTTAAGCGATTCTATGGATGTGATTGGCTCCCAGTAGTGGAGGCGAGACATTGAGAGGAATCTAAGTTTTGTTAAAGATTCAGAAGCAGTTTCTAGCTAGTTTTATGCAAGTATGAGATTCCCTTTAGTGGTGGGAATCAGTCACCACATATACAGAGAGGTTGACAACGACTATTGGGTACTTCCAGAAGAAGTTTGAAGGAAAGTATTTCCCATTACCTCTTCAATCAAGTATGAGGACGGAGTTTCTGAGGATGCTATGGGAGGACCTTACAGTTGAAGAGTATGAGTCAGAGTTCACTTGCCTTTTTTTCTTTACCCCAAATAAGGTTAATACGAAGGTAAATAACATGGCTCATTTCATTAGGTCCTCATTTGGAGGATCAGGCAAGTGTTGTTTGGCAGCCTAACTTTAACTATGCATAGTCAGGTAATGGACACCGATTTTTTTCATTTACAGGACAACCACGACTTTCAGAGATATAAGGATCCTAAGAAGGAAAAGTTTGGTACTGTATAAGGTTCAAAGACCGAGCAGAGAGGTGAGTTATCCCGAGCTCAGGGAGGTTCATATCAGCAGAGTAGACTACCACAAGGGGAGCATCCCCCTAAGATGTTTAGAGGATCAACACCATTATGGCAGTCAGGAGAAACGTTCACAGGGCCAACGACTTTAGGGCTAGTAGGGCCATGGACAGAGATGTCGAGGTTTATAGGATCACGATTAGTTAGATCGACCCCAAAGCCAATGAGAGCAGGGTTGTAACACCCCACGCATTCTGTCAAGCGAGGTGGCCATCCGCCACCGCCAAACTACATCGGGCGCCACTAAATAAGTAATCATTCTTAGCATGTGATAGATATATGAGACATTTAAAAATTATTCCATAAGATAATAATCAGATTAGGCCAATAAATATAACCATTCATGCCATATTTAAAATCCATCACCATGCTAATCTCCAAAATAAATCCAACTCCAAATAAATATAAACTCAAATAAAATTATCCGACTGTAAATATTTGAATAAAATCGTAAACAACTGTGGAACTGATTGGCCCACGAAGTCCATAAATAAAAGTCTCATAATAAATGTGACGGAACTGAAAAATAATCTAAACTACTAAAGCATCTAAAATAAATCCAATTGCAGCTCAAAAAAATCTTCAATCACTCTTATGCAGCTACTCCAACGCTATACCTGAAATGTTAGTCAATCTAATGGGTCAGAGCCCACCGCATGAATACAAGCTACTCTCCCCAATTAGGGCACGTGAACCCATATAATGGCATTATACATAATAAACACCACATTAGAGTATTTTAATTTAAACGAGATAATTATTAAAATGCTAGTAAAATAAACTGTTATCATCTAATCACGTAACGAAGGCACCCAAAAACTTTAAATCCAATTTATGTTAGTCGGCCCGTATTCTATCGGACCTGCATTTATTGACGAGACATAGAATAGAAGTATTCATGCCTGATAAAAATTCGGTTGAAAATTATGATAAGATGGTTGCGTTCCTCTCGAAAAATTGATAAAGACTTGTTCTTGAACAATCTTGAGAAAACACGGTATGAGCCTTCAAAACTTGGGTTGAAAATTATGTTCAATGAGGTTTAGGTTTTGTAGATGAGAGAGAATGAAATTATGGGAGGCTACTGATTTTTGAGAAGGCTAAAATGTGTTTTAAAAGTCCTACACACGTCACTTTATGTTTATATACCAAAAAGAATGTGAGTCCTAATAAAAAATATATTTCAGATGATTGAACCGTTGGAATTCGCTGAACTTTTAGTATATTGTAGATGAATGTGAAATGAAGCTACACACACAAATTCATCACAATCAGGCGGTCGACTTTTTTTAATTATTTTTTTATCCTTAGGTCGGATCCTCCTCCGATTTTTATACAAAAAGTAGTAATTTCCAAATTTTAATCCCGATTTAAATTCCACTTAAAACCTTATTTTTAGATATAAATACCAACCTTTTTTACATACCAAAATTAAATAGATTCCAAAAAAAATCAAAATTTATAATTTAACAAAGATTTTTAGGGCTCAAAAATCACGGAGTTTTACATACTTCCCCAATAATACAGGAATTGCCTCCTCGAAATTCGACAAAACATAAAAGTCAAACGTAAAGTCGTGAAAATAAAATAAATCTTACATATGCCTACCCATAAAATATCACAATTGGGCGCCCATACACCCAATCCCACTCGCACTTACCCCGTGAACAAAATACACCATATATATATATATATATATATATATATATATATATATGTGTGTGTGTGTGTGTGTGTGTGTGTGTGTGAAAGATAGAGAGAGAGAGAGAGAACAATAATGTACTACTCTCTCCCACGTATTACCACTCGATTCTCTCTCCAAAAGACATCGCAAGCTTAAATCCTCAAATCAAATAACATCATTGCATCGATTCTAGATATACGCAAAATTTATACTAACGATCTGCCAAATACTTTTCGTTTTCAAAATCAACTCTAAGGATTCTCACATCAAGATTACTATTTCTAACCTCAATGCTTACAACGTCCTTAGGACAAAACTTCATATCTCCAAGAAACACAGCTAACACGTATGCTAGACCCAATACCTTAAGGAGTACGAAAGAAAGGGGATCAAAGATCGGTAACGCGGAAGATAAATGAACTCACAACCTATGACACCTAACACCATGTTCTGATACCATCTGGCCCCGCACAATCTGGAAAGCGAGGTGGCCAGCCGCCACCGCCAAACTACGTTGGACTCCACTAAAAAAGTAATAATTCTTAGCATGTGACAGATATATGAGACATTTAAAAATTAGTCCATAAGATAATAATCATATTAGGCCAATAAATATAACCATTCATGACATATTTAAAATCCATCACCATGCTAATCTCTAAAATAAATCCAACTCCAAATAAACATAAAATAAAATAAAATGATCCAACTGTAAATATCTGAATAAAATCGTAAACAACTATGGAACTGATCGGCCCACGAAGACCATAAATAAAAGTCTCATAATAAATGTGACGGAAATTAAAAATAATCTAAACTACTAAAGCATCTAAAATAAATCCAGTTGCAGCTCAAAAAAAATCTTCAATCACTCTTATGCAGCTACTCCAACGCTATACCTAGAGTGTTAGTCAATCTAATGGATTAGAGCCCACCGCATGATTACAAGCTACTCTCCCCAATTAGGGCACGTGAACCCATACAATGGCATTATACATAATAAACACCATAGTAGAGTATTTTAATTTAAACGAGATAATTATTAAAATGCTAGTAAAATAAATTGTTATCATCTAATCACGTAACGAAGGCACCCAAAAACTTTAAATCCAATTTATGTTGTCATAATACGGTAATTACTCTAAGGTCACCATCTTTATTTAAATTGATTTATCAAATTTATTATTATTTTCAAAGCGGTGCCTCCATATCCAGCGGACCCTACTATATGTCCATCACTTATTCGGTCTGGTTTAAGATTTTACACCACACACATTCCCCTCGCTATAGCCAGTCGGCCCATATTATATCGGCCCTGCATTTATTGACGAGAGATAGAATAGAAGTATTCATGCCTGATGAAAATTCGGTTGAAAATTCTGATAAGATGGTTGCGTTCCTCTCGAAAAATTGATAAAGACTTGTTCTTGAACAATCTTGAGAAAACACGGTATGAGCCTTCAAAACTTGAGTTGAAAATTGTGTTCAATGGGGTTTAGGTTTTGTAGATTAGAGAGAATGACATTATGGGAGGCTACTGATTTTTTAGAAGGCTAAAATGTGTTTTAAAAGTCCTACACCCGTCACTTTATGTTAATATACCAAAAAGAATGTGAGTCCTAATAAAAATATATTTCGGATGATCGAACCGTTGGAATTGGCTGAACTTTTAGTATATTGTAACTCAATGTCAAATGAAGCTGCACACAAAGATTCAACACGATCAGATGGTCGACTATTTTTATTTATTCATTATCCTTAGGTCGGATCCTCCTCCGATTTTTTTACAAAAAGTTATAATTTCCAAATTTTAATCCCGATTTAAATTCCACTTAAAACCTTATTTTTATATATAAATACCAACCTTTTTTACATACCAAAATTAAATAGATTAAAAAAAAATCAAAAATTTTAATTTAACAAAGATTTTTACGACTCAAAAATGACGGGGTGTTACATACTCCCCCACTAATACAGGAATTGCCTCCTCGAAATTCGACAAAACATAAACGTCAAACGTAAAGTCGTGCAAATAAAACAAATCTTACATATGCCTACCCATAAAATATCACAATTGGGCGCCCATATACCCAATCCCACTCGCACTTACCCCGTGAACAAAATACAACATATATATATATATATATATATATATATATATATGTGTGTGTGTGTGTGTGTGTGTGTGTGTGTGTGTGTGTGTGTGTGTGAGAGAGAGAGAGAGAGAGAGCAATGACGTACTACTCTCTCCCACGTATTACCACTCGATTCTCTCTCCAAAAGACATCGAAAGCTTAAATCCTCAAATCAAATCACATCACTGCATCGATACTAGATATACGCAAAATTTATACTAACGATCTGCCAAATACTTTTTCGTTTTCAAAATCAACTCTAAGGATTCTCACATCAAGATTACTATTTCTAACCTCAATGCTTACAACGTCCTTAGGGAAAAACTTCCTATCTCCAAGAAACACAGCTAACACGTATGCTAGACCTAATACCTTAAGGAGTACGAAAGAAAGGGGATCAAAGATCGCTAACGCAAAAGCTAAACGGACTCACAACCTACGAGACCTAACACCATGCTCTGATACCATCTGGCCCCGCACATTCTGGCAAGCGAGGTGCCCAGCCGCCACCGCCAAACTACGTAGGACTCCACTAAAAAAGTAATCATTCTTAGCATGTGACAGATGTATGAGACATTTAAAAATTATTCCATAATATAATATTCAAATTAAGCCAATAAGTATAACCATTCATGCCATATTTAAAATCCATCACCATGCTAATCTCCAAAATAAATCCAACTCCAAATAAACATAAAATAAAATAAAATGATCCAACTGTAAATATCTGAATAAAACCGTAAACAACTGTGGAACTGATTGGCCCACGAAGACCATAAATTAAAGTCTCATAATAATTGCGACGGAAATGAAAAATAATCTAAACTACTAAAGCATGTAAAATAAATCCAGTTGCACCTAAAAAAAATCTTCAATCACTCTTATGCAGTTCCTCCAACTCTATACCTGAAATGTTAGTCAACCCAATGGGTGAGATACCACCGCATGAATACAAGCTACTCTCCCCAATTAGGTCACGTGAACCCAGATAGTGGCATTATACATAATAAACACCACAATAGAGTATTTTTATTTAAACGAGATAATTATTAAATTGCGAGTAAAATAAATTGTTATCGTCTAATCACGTAACTAAGGCACCCAAAAACTTTAAGTCCAGCTTATGCTATCACAATACGGTAATTACTTTAAGGTCGCCATCTTTATTTAAATTGATTTATCACATTTATTATTATTTTCATAGCGGTGTCGTCATAGCCAGCCGACCCTATTGTATGTCCTACACTTATTCAGGCTCGTTTAAAATTTTACACCACACACATTCCCCTCGCTATAGCCAGCCGGCCCGTATTCTTCCAACCCTGCACTTATTGACGAGGTTCCATGCGCGACACGTCATAATAGCCTGTCAGCCCGTATTCTGTCAGCCCTGCACTTATTACGACTCCACACACCCACTAGTCGCAATAGTCAGTCAACTCGTATTCTGTCAGTCCTGCACTTATTAACGGCATCAATTTATTTTAATACCCGTTTATTATCTTATCAATTTATTTTAATACCCGTTTATTATCTTACTCATTAATTCTCAATTTCTCATCATTTCAAATTAACCCCACCCTATTATAGAGCATAAATCCTCAAATATACCCCTAGTCCCATACCTAGAGGTCTTCAACACAAGTACGTCATATCCTGTGATCTATGATGAATTTCAACCTTTAATTTCCTTCTAGTCTCGCGCCTAGAGTATCGAATCAATGGAACGACACAAAAATCAACCCCATCCCGAAATATCTCTTTCGTAAAAATCTACACTAGTTAGTCCCAAACCTAGAAAGTGTTAACCATGACTAATACATACTTACCAGTCCCATACCAAGCAAGTACTCCTAAAATTAAGGTGAGGCATAACTACCAAAAATCATGTCGTTCCCGTAATGATAATTATAACCAAAATAATAATTTGCACATTATAATTTATCAACAATTACATAAATTTATCACACGGTCAAAATATACTTTAATTATATGCGTTCAATCCATCCTCATAATTAACACAATCTATTTCATTCAACAAATATAATTTCAACGTCATGCGAGTCTAAAGAGCACACAATAATAATTCATTTGATCATATCTACATAATTTCATATAATTGCACAAGTCGCTTTTTTCATTTAAATAAAATTACAATAGTTTCTACATGCAAACCTACCCCATATTAACCAAAAATAAAATATTTACTCTAGACATACAAGGGTTATGAGTCTTAATCCATATTAAGATTTTTCATAAAAATAGTCCTAATATATGTTTCACTTTTCCTAATTAAGGTTCCTAGTTTATTTTAAGAAAAACTTGCGAATTAATGTTTAGGCGATATTTAAAACGCATAATACTAAAGAGAAAGAATAGAAGCATTCATGCGTGATGAAAATTCAATTGAAAATTATGATTAGATAGTTTTGTTCCTCTCGAAAAATTGATAAAGACTTGTTTTTGAACAATCTTGAGAAAACACAGTTTGAGCCTTCAAAACTTGGGTTGAAAATTGTGTTTAATGGGGTTTAGGTTTTGTACATGAGAGAGAATAAAATAATGGGAGGTTATTGATTTTTGAGAAGGCTAAAATGTGTTTTAAACATTCTAAGCCCATCACTTTATGTTTAGATACCAAAAAGAATTTGAGTCTTAATCAAACACGTACAAAAAAAATTGGATGATTGGACTGTTGGAATTGGCTAAAATTTTAATATGTTATAGCTGAAGGCGAAACAAAGTTGTACTAAAAAACTCAACTCAATCGGACGGTCAAATATTTTTATTTATTTATTTTCTCCTTAGGTCTGATCCTCCCCCGATTTTTATACAAAAAGTTATAATTTCCAAATTTTAATCCCGATTTAAATTCCACTTAAAACCTTATTTTTTATATATAAATACCAACCTTTTTTACATACAAAAATTAGATAGATTCCAAAAAAAAAATTCAAAATTTTTAATTAAACAAAGATTTTTACGGCTCAAAAATCACTGATTGTTACAAGGGATACCAATAGGGTCTCCACTTCAAAGGATCATATTTTACATGTGGCGAGCAGGGACACTCTTTTAGGAGGTGCCCTAGGGGCAACCAGGACAATTAGGGACATTTTTCAGCAAGGTCAATAGAGGCTTTCTAAGCCGCAACTCAATTTTAGGCATTGCCTCTACCACCGTAGTATCTGACATTGCCACCACTACCCATTAACCCAGTGCAGGGTCGACTGCAGTTGCATTGTGGATATATCTTAAACGTCTATCAACAGGGCCAAGAGTCCCCATCATATGCCATTAAGGTAACATCTTACATTTACGACAGTTATGCACGAGTTTTAATTGACACGGGAGCGTGACACAAATTTTTTAGTAGTAATTTTTTTTACGGCATCGGGATGATTAGATATTTCTGCCGAGGTCTCTATGAATTCAGATACCCTAATGGGTATGGGTGCTGCCATACGTTAAGTTTGCAGAGGCGTGATAATTGATATTGGTTTGTTGTGGTTTTCGACTGACTTATGTAATACCCCGTATTTTCGTGTTATTTATTTTTGGGGATTAATTGAATTAAATGTGTATTAATTAGAAATTAATCCGGATAAAAATATTAACGAGATGTGAGTTAGTATTTGATTATAATGTGTATATTTGGCAATATATGAATATTGGAAATATTGAAATTGTCACAAGATTGAAATACGGCAATTTGGGAAACTTTGTTGGGACGCGCGTGACAGTCGCGTCAGGAATATAATTATTTGAATTATAAAGTGAATTTTATTTTTATCACTCGTATGGTCATTTTTAGTGCGCCAACGCGTCCGGAAGGGTCGAAATAGTCAGAAAACACTAGCCGGGGGTTAAGTTTGGGTCACGGGGCATTATTGGGCCATACCGGTAACTTATAGGGTCATTTTGGTAATTTCGAAAATCTGGGAATTAAAGCCCACGAAAATAAGAGAGAAAATCTTACTCTTTCCTTATCCACTAAACCCACTACTTACACTAAGGGACTTAATGGGCTACGGGAGAAGTTAAGAAATAGTCTTAACTTGCCAAAACCCAACCACACCTCCATTGTCATCATCCTTAGACAAACTTGTAGAGAGAGAGAGAGAGAAGAGAATTCTGCGGAAAGAGAGAGGGAGAACAACTCAGCCTTCAAGATTCAAAATCAAAATCAGAGAAAGGTTAAGGCAAGTGGTTTAATGTCAATTCATTCAATGCTATGTTTTCCATGTTTAGGAATTTTCGAAATTGATCTTGGAAGATGATATAGACCCATGAATTGGAAGTTAAAAGCTATAAATTATGTTAGGGATTGCATGTAGTAACATTCTGGACGAATTATGTGTTCAAAATAGAACCATTGATGATCTAAAAATGGATTTTAGGAGAAGTTTATTGATGTTCTTGAAAGAAGAAGAAATCTGGAATTTTTGATGAAGTTTTGATCTAAACAAAGCCCTTGAATGATGAATTATTGGTTTTAGAACGTTAATACTGTTGTAGGATGATAGTATGATGATATTATAACCTTGTCTTAGAGTTTCATGCTTGTAAATGATGTTTGGGGACAAATTGAAAACTGCAAAACGAAGCAGTCCGTAGCCATACCTGTTACGTTCGATCGATCGATGTTCATCAGTCGATCGATCGACCACCATCGATCGATCGAAGGAAAAGGTTGATCGATCGACATTCCCAGAATGAGTAAAGTTTTCCCTATTTTAAATTTTAATGGTGGTAACCCTTGGAAAATAATATTGGAGACCTTAGGAATACCCTTAAACTTAAAGAAGACCAGTAGGCATGAGTATGAAACTTGGACCTTAATTAGAATTCAATTTGAGGAACTATTCTAAATTAATGAAATTCGATAAGTGAGATAATATTTGGGTTAATAGTGTAAATCTGAATAATTTGATGAAATGAGGTTTGGGGCATAAGTAAGGACCTTAGGAATAAAGATGTTATACGTGGGAATAATAGGAACTTTATAGTCTATTTGAGATAGGGTTTCAGTATAAGAGACTACGACGTGAGACGTGTCGACGGTTTAACTTTTATATTATCGAGAGACTTAAACTATATAAAATTAGAATAATGGCATAAGGATGTAGAGTATACCTTTATTAATTTCGAGATATCTAAGATGTGTGAATGCTTAGTATATGATTTTTATGTGTATGACATACCTACCATACTTGCTATCACGGGAGGTTTACGTTCGCTTAGGGCCTTCTAATCCTTGTGTGCCCGGATTTAGTTTGGTACCTAGAGGACATAGTTCAAGGAGAATGACTTAATTGTGAGTTAATAAGCCCACTGACTATGGAGCGTAGGTATGTACGTGACCATGTATATGTTGAATTATGTTCGCCTCCATTTATGTGTGTGGTGTTTATTCCAAAAATTCCTGAGAGATTCGGAATTTGTAATCCTTATGTACGTGATGTACCGGGATGGATAGCAGAGTATGTGTGCACCGTAGCTTAGCCTCGGGGTGCTTGTATTGTGTATATATGATGTGAATAAAATACGGTTAAAGGAAAAAGGAAATTGTTATGTTTAATTGTGAGTATGGTTATTGTAACATATGAAAAGATAAAAGGGGACAGATATCAATAAATGGTTTTGTTAATAATTGGGAATCCGATAATTAATGTAGAACTCTCTATTTAATTGATAAGGTTGGAAATTAAACATGAACCGAGTAGAAGTGTTAGAAACTCTTTGGAATTAGATAGTTATGAGAAAACACATTAATGGGAATAGGAACGTTAGGAGTGCACAGTTAGACGAGAGGTGAGTATTTCATGCGAGAGCACGTCCTAACATGTATCTTGCATTCATTGTTTTAATTATTGTTAAAGCACTTGCTGTTTTTAAAATACTCTCCACATTCGGGCTCTGACCCGTTTGCTTTCAAATCTATCTTTTTGTAAAAACCATTTTAGGTGCCCAGCCACAAGGACACCACGCTTAGGATCCTCTTACAGGTGACGAGCAGTAGCTGTTTGTGGAAGTTACAGGGATTTGCTTTTAGACGCTTCTATCATTTGGATTCCATGTTCAGTATTCCTCAGTTGTAGGGCATGTTGCCCAAATTCTATTAGAGACATTTCCATTTCAATTTTTCAGACTTTGGCATGTATTATTTCAGTATTCAGTATTTCGTTACTTATTTCAGTTGTGGGATTTGTTGTGAGGAGTTTTTCCTCCGGATTTATTTATATCATGTGATGGTTATTCTATTAATTCGTTATGGTGAATGGTGATATTATTCTTCCTATAAATCTTTTACTTCATGTTAATCAGACTTTAATTAAAATTTGACAACTTACTTTTTAAATATTAGGTGGTTAGTAATAATAAAATGTTTTCGACAGTGATGCTATTAACTGAGACAACTTGGCATTTTGATTTAATTTAATAAAGGAGTAGCTACCCGATATTTAATTAGTCGGGGTGTCACAGGTGGTATCAGAGCATCAGGTTCTAGTGTCCTTTAGGATCTGTACGGCTTATTATGTTTCCGCTGAGCTTTCTTTGATATAGAGCCCTAATACTAGGAATGTTGTATTAATCTCTATACTTTGGGAATTCGTACTTCCGCGATTTGTTTATTTGAATGATGAACTCATCCAAATTTACTTAAATTTTCAGATGGACCGTCAAGAAGAACTAGCTAAAACGGTTAAGGGAGTCAACGAACAAGCTCGACTCACACCTCAGGTATCTTCAGAGAGAATATCCACCGCTGAGTTAGCAGGTATCGTGGCACAAGCAATTACCACTGCAGTTCTACAATACCAAGAACGCAGCATGCAACTTAAAAGAGGCAAAAGACCTAGAGAGGTTAGCCAGATGCATGTGAATAAAGCTAAAAAATGTACGAAGACCCCGAAATTGCGACAACAAACTACCCAAGACCGAGTCAGTTCTAATCAACAACGTGGTAAGATGAAGCAATTTCGAAAGGGGAATAAGGTCCCAAGTCAGCAAGGCCGACACCATCAACAGCAGGGTCAGAAGGGGAGTAACTTCAAAGGCCGATTTTTCATATATGGCAAACATGGCCATAAACGCCAGGATTGTCCTGATAAGGGCAAGGCCCCACAGCAGCAGCAGCTGGGTGCCCGTAATGATCCACAGGGGCCACTTTTTACAGTCGCTCTCCCAGCACCAGCTCAGGTACCAGCCCTACCAATCTTTCCAGTAGCTCCCGTGCAGCAGGGGCAGTTACAGTACAGACATATCTATAATATCAACCAGGCAGCCGCCCCACAGGCACCACCCGCGATTTGGGGTATGTTTTCTATCCACGAGACTTTTGGGTTGAACTCTGTTTGTTACTGGGATAACTCAATTGTTTTATAATTACATATTATGCGAAGACCTTAGGGTTGTTAACCACAGTATTGAGCACTGTAACGTAGGTAGACTCACCACTAGGGAAATGGTTATTTTTATATGTCGGGGAGTGGGAGTAGAGATTGGTAGATTGTTATTACCTGCAGATATGTTAGTATTAGAGATGACCGAGTATGATGCCATTATTGGTATAGATTGGCTTGTCGCGTACCGAGCCATGATTGTCTATTTCAGTAGGAGTATTATCTTTGCCATTCCCGGGCAGGAGATGTTTTTGATGGCGATGCCTCGTTTCTAGGGAGGATCGTCCACTCATTTGTACTATATAGAGGAGAAGACCTCTAAGGAGGTGGTGATACCACTCGATTCGATTCCGGTTGTTAGAGAGTTTGCCGATGTATTTCAGGATATACCTGGATTACCCCAGTCGAGAGGAAGACTTTGTCATAGATTTACTACCAGATACAAGACCTATAACACGCGCACCGTACCGTATAGCTTCGGCAGAGATGCGAGAGCTACGCGATCAGATTGAGAAATTATTGGGTCAGGGGTTTATACGGAGGAGTACTTCGCCGTGGGGTGCCCCTGTATTGTTCGTGAAAAAGAGAGATGGTTCACTGAGATTGTGTGTGGACTACCGAGAGTTGAACAAGATCACGATACGGAATATATCCGTTGCCTCGAACGATGACCTATTCGACCAGTTGAGAGGAGCTTCCTTCTTCTCGAAGACTGATTTGCACTCGGGATACCATCAGTTGCGTATCCGGGAAGAGGACGTCTCGAAGACTGCATTCTTATCGAGATATGGTTCTTATGAGTTTCGGGTTATGCCTATTGGTTTGACCAATGCTCCAGCCGTGTTTATAGACTTGATGAATAGAGTGTTCAGAGATTTCCTAGATCAGTTTGTCATTGACTTCATTGATGATATTCTGGTCTACTCCCAGACAGAGGAGGAGCACGCCGAGCACTTGAGGCAAGTTTTGCAGACACTGCGCCAGAATGAGTTGTATGCAAAATATGAGAAGTGCGGGTTTTAGTTGAAGGAGGTTCAGTTTTTGGGGGCATATTATTTCCGACCGGGGAATATCGGTTGATTCGGGGAAGGTATCCGCGGTGAGGGAGTGGGGACAGCCCACGACACCGACGGAGATCCGTAGTTTCTTGGGCCTAGCAGGATACTACAGGAGGTTCATCCGAGGATTCTCGAAGATAGCGGGCGCTTTGACACATCTGACTCGTAAAGGTGTGCCATTCATCTGGAGTGATGCCTGTCAGTTGGCATTTGATGAGTTGAAGGATAAGTTGACCTCAGCACCTGTGTTAGCATTGCCGAGACCGGGAGTTGAGTATTTAGTCTACACCGATGCGTCCTTACAAGGACTTGGAGGTGTATTACAGCAGGAAAGTCAGACCATAGATTATGCTTCCCGTAAGCTTAAGCCTCACGAGAAGAATTACCCCACCCATGACTTGGAGTTGGAGGCAGTGGTTTTTGCCCTTCGGATTTGGAGACATTATCTTTTGAGGGAAAAGTTTCGATTGTTCACAGACCACAAGTCCCTACAGTACCTATTCACGCAGAAGGAGTTGAATATGCGGCAGAGAAGGTGGCTTGAGTCTGTGAAGGATTATCAGTTTGATATCCAATATCACCCGGGGAAGGCTAACGTGGTAGCAGACGCGTTGAGCCGTAGACCATAAGGAGGTGGCAGATGTGTGGAAGGCCAAATGGAAGGAGTTGGGACACCAGGGTGAAGTGGCCCGATCATTCATGTCTGTGATGACTGTTACACCGCAAATTGTCACGAAGGTGGTGAGGGAACAGGCAAATGACTCGTTCTGTCAGGAGCAGATAGTTCGATTATTGGCAGAGGGAGCCGAATCCTATACCGTTAGCTCAGATGGGGGATTACGCTTCAATGGGAGATTGGTAGTTTCGGAAGGGAAGGAATTGCGGCACGAGGTGATGGAAGAGTCGCACGGTTCACGATTCGCGGTACATCCTGGTGGGGACAAAATGTACCAAGACATGAGACGTCAGTATTGGTGGAGTGGGATGAAGAGGGATATTGCCGAGTTGTTTCTAAATGCTCCACTTGTCAGCTAGTAAAAGTGAGTCATCAGAGACCGGCAGGACTACTACAGCCGTTAGAGGTCCCGATGTGGATGTGGGAGAGCATCTCTATGGACTTTATCACGGGGTTGCCTACGTCACAGAGAGGTCACGACTCCATTTGGGTAATTGTGGACAGGTTGACCAAAGTCGCTCATTTTCTACCCGTGAGGACAGACTACACTGCGGGACAGTATGCCCAGCTCTTCATTTCAGAAATAGTGAGACTTCACGGTGTGCCCCTAAATATCGTGTCTGACCGAGACAAGATATTTGTTTCACGGTTTTGGAAGAGTTTTCAGGAGGCCATGGGCACAGAACTGCGGTTGAGTACGGCGTATCACCCACCGACCGATGGGCAAACTGAGCGTACAACCCAGATGTTGGAGGATATGCTACGTATGAGTATCATTGACTTTGGGGGTGGATGGGAGCAATATCTTCCACTGGTGGAGTTTGCTTACAAAAACTCCTACAAGTTCACCATTAGCATGGCTCCATTTGAGGCGTTATACGGTACACCTTATCGTTCCCCAGCATGTTGGTTGGGAGTGGGGGACAATAAACTACTTGGGCCGGAAGTGATTCAGGATACTTCGGCAAGGATTGAATTGATACGGAATCTCATTCGAGTAGCTCAGGATCGGCAAAAGAGCTATGCTGATGCGAAGAGATTCTTCAGGGAGTTCCAAGTGGGGGACCAAGTTTTGCTCAGAGTATCTCCTATGAAGGGGATCATGCGTTTCGGGAAGAAAGGGAAGTTGGCATCGAGATATGTGGGACCATTCCCTATTATTGAGCGGATTGGACCGGTTGAGTATAGACTTGGGTTACCGGAGCATTTGCATCGGATTCATGATGTGTTTTATATTTCCTCGCTTAGGAAATATCTTAGAGACTATTTGGCTCATTCTCACATTGCTTTGGAGGACATCATTCTCCAACCGGATATCTCCTACGAGGAGGGGCCGATTGCTATTTTGGACCGAAGTGAGCGGAAACTGCGGTCAAAGATAGTTCCGTTAGTGCGTGTTCAGTGGCGACATCATAATATCGAGGAGTCCACATGGGAGCGCGAGGATGAGATGCGTGAACGTTATCCGTAGCTATTCTTATCAGGTACTTTCTAGTTCCGAATTTCGGGACGAAATTTAGTTATTAGGGGGGAAGTATGTAATACCCCGTATTTTCGTGTTATTTATTTTTGGGGATTAATTGAATTAAATGTGTATTAATTAGAAATTAATCCGGATAAAAATATTAACGAGATGTGAGTTAGTATTTGATTATAATGTGTATATTTGGCAATATATGAATATTGGAAATATTGAAATTGTCACAAGATTGAAATACGGCAATTTGGGAAACTTTGTTGGGACGCGCGTGACAATCGCGTCAGGAATATAATTATTTGAATTATAAAGTGAATTTTATTTTTATCACCCGTATGGTCATTTTGAGTGCGCCAACGCGTCCGGAAGGGTCGAAATAGTCAGAAAACACTAGCCGGGGGTTAAGTTTGGGTCCCGGGGCATTATTAGGCCATACCGGTAACTTATAGGGTCATTTTGGTAATTTCGAAAATCTGGGAATTAAAGCCCACGAAAATAAGAGAGAAAAATATGACTCTTTCCTTATCCACTAAACCCACTACTTACACTAAGGGACTTAATGGGCTACGGGAGAAGTTAAGAAATAGTCTTAACTTGCCAAAACCCAACCACACCTCCATTGTCATCATCCTTAGACAAACTTGTAGAGAGAGAGAGAGAGAAGAGAATTCTGCAGAAAGAGAGAGGGAGAACAACTCAGCCTTCAAGATTCAACATCAAATTCAGAGAAAGGTTAAGGCAAGTGGTTTAATGTCAATTCATTCAATGCTATGTTTTCCATGTTTAGGAATTTTCGAAATTGATCTTGGAAGATGATATAGACCCATGAATTGGAAGTTAAAAGCTATAAATTATGTTAGGGATTGCATGTAGTAACATTCTGGACGAATTATGTGTTCAAAACAGAACCATTGATGATCTAAAAATGGATTTTAGGAGAAGTTTATTGATGTTCTTGAAAGAAGAAGAAATCTGGAATTTTTGATGAAGTTTTGATCTAAACAAAGCCCTTGAATGATGAATTATTGGTTTTAGAACGTTAATACTGTTGTAGGATGATAGTATGATGATATTATAACCTTGTCTTAGAGCTTCATGCTTGTAAATGATGTTTGGGGACGAATTGAAAACTGCAAAACGAAGCAGTCCGTAGCCATACCTGTTACGTTCGATCGATCGATGTTCATCAGTCGATCGATCGACCACCATCGATCGATCGAAGGAAAAGGTTGATCGATCGACATTCCCAGAATGAGTAAAGTTTTCCCTATTTTAAATTTTAATGGTGGTAACCCTTGGAAAATAATATTGGAGACCTTAGGAATACCCTTAAACTTAAAGAAGACCAGTAGGCATGAGTATGAAACTTGGACCTTAATTAGAATTCAATTTGAGGAACTATTCTAAATTAATGAAATTCGATAAGTGAGATAATATTTGGGTTAATAGTGTAAATCTGAATAATTTGATGAAATGAGGTTTTGGGCATAAGTAAGGACCTTAGGAATAAAGATGTTATACGTGGGAATAATAGGAACTTTATAGTCTATTTGAGATAGGGTTTCAGTATAAGAGACTACGACGTGAGACGTGTCGACGGTTTAACTTTTATATTATCGAGAGACTTAAACTATATAAAATTAGAATAATGGCATAAGGATGTAGAGTATACCTTTATTAATGTCGAGATATCTAAGATGTGTGAATGCTTAGTATATGATTTTTATGTGTATGACATACCTACCATACTTGCTATCACGGGAGGTTTACGTTCGCTTAGGGCCTTCTAATCCTTGTGTGCCCGGATTTAGTTTGGTACCTAGAGGACATAGTTCAAGGAGAACGACTTATTTGTGAGTTAATAAGCCCGCTGACTATGGAGCGTAGGTATGTACGTGACCATGTATATGTTGAATTATGTTCGCCTCCATTTATGTGTGTGGTGTTTATTCCAAAAATTCCTGAGAGATTCGGAATTTGTAATCCTTATGTACGTGATGTACCGGGATGGATAGCAGAGTATGTGTGCACCGTAGCTTAGCCTCGGGGTGCTTGTATTGTGTATATATGATGTGAATAAAATACGGTTAAAGGAAAAAGGAAATTGTTATGTTTAATTGTGAGTATGGTTATTGTAACATATGAAAAGATAAAAGGGGACAGATATCAATAAATGGTTTTGTTAATAATTGGGAATCCGATAATTAATGTAGAACTCTCTATTTAATTGCTAAGGTTGGAAATTAAACATGAATCGAGTAGAAGTGTTAGAAACTCTTTGGAATTAGATAGTTATGAGAAAACACATTAATGGGAATAGGAACGTTAGGAGTGCACAGTTAGACGAGAGGTGAGTATTTTATGCGAGAGCACGTCCTAACATGTATCTTACATTCATTGTTTTAATTATTGTTAAAGCACTTGCTGTTTTTAAAATACTCTCCACATTCGGGCTCTGACCCGTTTGCTTTCAAATCTATCTTTTTGTAAAAACCATTTTAGGTGCCCAGCCACAAGGACACCACGCTTAGGATCCTCTTACAGGTGACGAGCAGTAGCTGTTTGTGGAAGTTACAGGGATTTGCTTTTAGACGCTTCTATCATTTGGATTCCATGTTCAGTATTCCTCAGTTGTAGGGCATGTTGCCCAAATTCTATTAGAGACATTTCCATTTCAATTTTTCAGACTTTGGCATGTATTATTTCAGTATTCAGTATTTCGTTACTTATTTCAGTTGTGGGATTTGTTGTGAGGAGTTTTTCCTCCGGATTTATTTATATCATGTGATGGTTATTCTATTAATTCGTTATGGTGAATGGTGATATTATTCTTCCTATAAATCTTTTACTTCATGTTAATCAGACTTTAATTAAAATTTGACAACTTACTTTTTAAATATTAGGTGGTTAGTAATAATAAAATGTTTTCGACAGTGATGCTATTAACTGAGACAACTTGGCATTTTGATTTAATTTAATAAAGGAGTAGCTACCCGATATTTAATTAGTCGGGGTGTCACAGGTGGTATCAGAGCATCAGGTTCTAGTGTCCTTTAGGATCTGTACGGCTTATTATGTTTCCGCTGAGCTTTCTTTGATATAGAGCCCTAATACTAGGAATGTTGTATTAATCTCTATACTTTGGGAATTCGTACTTCCGCGATTTGTTTATTTGAATGATGAACTCATCCAAATTTACTTAAATTTTCAGATGGACCGTCAAGAAGAACTAGCTAAAACGGTTAAGGGAGTCAACGAACAAGCTCGACTCACACCTCAGGTATCTCCAGAGAGAATATCCACCGCTGAGTTAGCAGGTATCGTGGCACAAGCAATTACCACTGCAGTTCTACAATACCAAGAACGCAGCATGCAACTTAAAAGAGGCAAAAGACCTAGAGAGGTTAGCCAGATGCATGTGAATAAAGCTAAAAAATGTACGAAGACCCCGAAATTGCGACAACAAACTACCCAAGACCGAGTCAGTTCTAATCAACAACATGGTAAGATGAAGCAATTTCGAAAGGGGAATAAGGTCCCAAGTCAGCAAGGCCGACACCATCAACAGCAGGGTCAGAAGGGGAGTAACTTCAAAGGCCGATTTTTCATATATGGCAAACATGGCCATAAACGCCAGGATTGTCCTGATAAGGGCAAGGCCCCACAGCAGCAGCAGCTGGGTGCCCATAATGATCCACAGGGGCCACTTTTTACAGTCGCTCTCCCAGCACCAGCTCAGGTACCAGCCCTACCAATCTTTCCAGTAGCTCCCGTGCAGCAGGGGCAGTTACAGTACAGACATATCTATAATATCAACCAGGCAGCCGCCCCACAGGCACCACCCGCGATTTGGGGTATGTTTTCTATCCACGAGACTTTTGGGTTGAACTCTGTTTGTTACTGGGATAACTCAATTGTTTTATAATTACATATTATGCGAAGACCTTAGGGTTGTTAACCACAGTATTGAGCACTGTAACGTAGGTAGACTCACCACTAGGGAAATGGTTATTTTTATATGTCGGGGAGTGGGAGTAGAGATTGGTAGATTGTTATTACCTGCAGATATGTTAGTATTAGAGATGACCGAGTATGATGCCATTATTGGTATAGATTGGCTTGTCGCGTACCGAGCCATGATTGTCTGTTTCAGTAGGAGTATTATCTTTGCCATTCCCGGGCAGGAGATGTTTTTGGTGGCGATGCCTCGTTTCTAGGGAGGATCGTCCACTCATTTGTACTATATAGAGGAGAAGACCTCTAAGGAGGTGGTGATACCACTCGATTCGATTCCGGTTGTTAGAGAGTTTGCCGATGTATTTCAGGATATACCTGGATTACCCCAGTCGAGAGGAAGACTTTGTCATAGATTTACTACCAGATACAAGACCTATAACACGCGCACCGTACCGTATAGCTTCGGCAGAGATGCGAGAGCTACGCGATCAGATTGAGAAATTATTGGGTCAGGGGTTTATACGGAGGAGTACTTCTCCGTGGGGTGCCCCTGTATTGTTCGTGAAAAAGAGAGATGGTTCACTGAGATTGTGTGTGGACTACCGAGAGTTGAACAAGATCACGATACGGAATATATACGTTGCCTCGAACGATGACCTATTCGACCAGTTGAGAGGAGCTTCCTTCTTCTCGAAGACTGATTTGCACTCGGGATACCATCAGTTGCGTATCCGGGAAGAGGACGTCTCGAAGACTGCATTCTTATCGAGATATGGTTCTTATGAGTTTCGGGTTATGCCTATTGGTTTGACCAATGCTCCAGCCGTGTTTATAGACTTGATGAATAGAGTGTTCAGAGATTTCCTAGATCAGTTTGTCATTGACTTCATTGATGATATTCTGGTTTACTCCCAGACAGAGGAGGAGCACGCCGAGCACTTGAGGCAAGTTTTGCAGACACTGCGCCAGAATGAGTTGTATGCAAAATATGAGAAGTGCGGGTTTTGGTTGAAGGAGGTTCAGTTTTTGGGGGCATATTATTTCCGACCGGGGAATATCGGTTGATCCGGGGAAGGTATCCGCGGTGAGGGAGTGGGGACAGCCCACGACACCGACGGAGATCCGTAGTTTCTTGGGCCTAGCAGGATACTACAGGAGGTTCATCCGAGGATTCTCGAAGATAGCGGGCGCTTTGACACATCTGACTCGTAAAGGTGTGCCATTCATCTGGAGTGATGCCTGTCAGTTGGCATTTGATGAGTTGAAGGATAAGTTGACCTCAGCACCTGTGTTAGCATTGCCGAGACCGGGAGTTGAGTATTTAGTCTACACCGATGCGTCCTTACAAGGACTTGGAGGTGTATTACAGCAGGAAAGTCAGACCATAGATTATGCTTCCCGTAAGCTTAAGCCTCACGAGAAGAATTACCCCACCCATGACTTGGAGTTGGCGGCAGTGGTTTTTGCCCTTCGGATTTGGAGACATTATCTTTTGAGGGAAAAGTTTCGATTGTTCACAGACCACAAGTCCCTACAGTACCTATTCACGCAGAAGGAGTTGAATATGCGGCAGAGAAGGTGGCTTGAGTCTGTGAAGGATTATCAGTTTGATATCCAATATCACCCGGGGAAGGCTAACGTGGTAGCAGACGCGTTGAGCCGTAGACCATAAGGAGGTGGCAGATGTGTGGAAGGCCAAATGGAAGGAGTTGGGACACCAGGGTGCAGTGGCCCGATCATTCATGTCTGTGATGACTGTTACACCGCAAATTGTCACGAAGGTGGTGAGGGAACAGGCAAATGACTCGTTCTGTCAGGAGCAGATAGTTCGATTATTGGCAGAGGGAGCCGAATCCTATACCGTTAGCTCAGATGGGGGATTACGCTTCAATGGGAGATTGGTAGTTTCGGAAGGGAAGGAATTGCGGCACGAGGTGATGGAAGATTCGCGCGGTTCACGATTCGCGGTACATCCTGGTGGGGACAAAATGTACCAAGACATGAGACGTCAGTATTGGTGGAGTGGGATGAAGAGGGATATTGCCGAGTTGTTTCTAAATGCTCCACTTGTCAGCTAGTAAAAGTGAGTCATCAGAGACCGGCAGGACTACTACAGCCGTTAGAGGTCCCGATGTGGATGTGGGAGAGCATCTCTATGGACTTTATCACGGGGTTGCCTACGTCACAGAGAGGTCACGACTCCATTTGGGTAATTGTGGACAGGTTGACCAAAGTCGCTCATTTTCTACCCGTGAGGATAGACTACACTGCGGGACAGTATGCCCAGCTCTTCATTTCAGAAATAGTGAGACTTCACGGTGTGCCCCTAAATATCGTGTCTGACCGAGACAAGATATTTGTTTCACGGTTTTGGAAGAGTTTTCAGGAGGCCATGGGCACAGAACTGCGGTTGAGTACGGCGTATCACCCACAGACCGATGGGCAAACTGATCGTACAACCCAGATGTTGGAGGATATGCTACGTATGAGTATCATTGACTTTGGGGGTGGATGGGAGCAATATCTTCCACTGGTGGAGTTTGCTTACAAAAACTCCTACAAGTTCACCATTAGCATGGCTCCATTTGAGGCGTTATACGGTACACCTTATCGTTCCCCAGCATGTTGGTTGGGAGTGGGGGACAATAAACTACTTGGGCCAGAAGTGATTCAGGATACTTCGGCAAGGATTGAATTGATACGGAATCTCATTCGAGTAGCTCAGGATCGGCAAAAGAGCTATGCTGATGCGAAGAGATTCTTCAGGGAGTTCCAAGTGGGGGACCAAGTTTTGCTCAGAGTATCTCCTATGAAGGGGATCATGCGTTTCGGGAAGAAAGGGAAGTTGACATCGAGATATGTGGGACCATTCCCTATTATTGAGCGGATTGGACCGGTTGCGTATAGACTTGGGTTACCGGAGCATTTGCATCGGATTCATGATGTGTTTTATATTTCCTCGCTTAGGAAATATCTTAGAGACTATTTGGCTCATTTTCACATTGCTTTGGAGGACATCATTCTCCAACCGGATATCTCCTACGAGGAGGGGCCGATTGCTATTTTGGACCGAAGTGAGCGGAAACTGCGGTCAAAGATAGTTCCGTTAGTGCGTGTTCAGTGGCGACATCATAATATCGAGGAGTCCACATGGGAGCGCGAGGATGAGATGCGTGAACGTTATCCGTAGCTATTCTTATCAGGTACTTTCTAGTTCCGAATTTCGGGACGAAATTCAGTTATTAGGGGGGAAGTATGTAATACCCCGTATTTTCGTGTTATTTATTTTTGGGGATTAATTGAATTAAATGTGTATTAATTAGAAATTAATCCGGATAAAAATATTAACGAGATGTGAGTTAGTATTTGATTATAATGTGTATATTTGGCAATATATGAATATTGGAAATATTGAAATTGTCACAAGATTGAAATACGGCAATTTGGGAAACTTTGTTGGGACGCGCGTGACAATCGCGTCAGGAATATAATTATTTGAATTATAAAGTGAATTTTATTTTTATCACCCGTATGGTCATTTTGAGTGCGCCAACGCGTCCGGAAGGGTCGAAATAGTCAGAAAACACTAGCCGGGGGTTAAGTTTGGGTCCCGGGGCATTATTGGGCCATACCGGTAACTTATAGGGTCATTTTGGTAATTTCGAAAATCTGGGAATTAAAGCCCACGAAAATAAGAGAGAAAAATCTGACTCTTTCCTTATCCACTAAACCCACTACTTACACTAAGGGACTTAATGGGCTACGGGAGAAGTTAAGAAATAGTCTTAACTTGCCAAAACCCAACCACACCTCCATTGTCATCATCCTTAGACAAACTTGTAGAGAGAGAGAGAGAGAGAAGAGAATTCTGCAGAAAGAGAGAGGGAGAACAACTCAGCCTTCAAGATTCAACATCAAATTCAGAGAAAGGTTAAGGCAAGTGGTTTAATGTCAATTCATTCAATGCTATGTTTTCCATGTTTAGGAATTTTCGAAATTGATCTTGGAAGATGATATAGACCCATGAATTGGAAGTTAAAAGCTATAAATTATGTTAGGGATTGCATGTAGTAACATTCTGGACGAATTATGTGTTCAAAACAGAACCATTGATGATCTAAAAATGGATTTTAGGAGAAGTTTATTGATGTTCTTGAAAGAAGAAGAAATCTGGAATTTTTGATGAAGTTTTGATCTAAACAAAGCCCTTGAATGATGAATTATTGGTTTTAGAACGTTAATACTGTTGTAGGATGATAGTATGATGATATTATAACCTTGTCTTAGAGCTTCATGCTTGTAAATGATGTTTGGGGACGAATTGAAAACTGCAAAACGAAGCAGTCCGTAGCCATACCTGTTACGTTCGATCGATCGATGTTCATCAGTCGATCGATCGACCACCATCGATCGATCGAAGGAAAAGGTTGATCGATCGACATTCCCAGAATGAGTAAAGTTTTCCCTATTTTAAATTTTAATGGTGGTAACCCTTGGAAAATAATATTGGAGACCTTAGGAATACCCTTAAACTTAAAGAAGACCAGTAGGCATGAGTATGAAACTTGGACCTTAATTAGAATTCAATTTGAGGAACTATTCTAAATTAATGAAATTCGATAAGTGAGATAATATTTGGGTTAATAGTGTAAATCTGAATAATTTGATGAAATGAGGTTTTGGGCATAAGTAAGGACCTTAGGAATAAAGATGTTATACGTGGGAATAATATGAACTTTATAGTCTATTTGAGATAGGGTTTCAGTATAAGAGACTACGACGTGAGACGTGTCGACGGTTTAACTTTTATATTATCGAGAGACTTAAACTATATAAAATTAGAATAATGGCATAAGGATGTAGAGTATACCTTTATTAATGTCGAGATATCTAAGATGTGTGAATGCTTAGTATATGATTTTTATGTGTATGACATACCTACCATACTTGCTATCACGGGAGGTTTACGTTCGCTTAGGGCCTTCTAATCCTTGTGTGCCCGGATTTAGTTTGGTACCTAGAGGACATAGTTCAAGGAGAACGACTTATTTGTGAGTTAATAAGCCCGCTGACTATGGAGCGTAGGTATGTACGTGACCATGTATATGTTGAATTATGTTCGCCTCCATTTATGTGTGTGGTGTTTATTCCAAAAATTCCTGAGAGATTCGGAATTTGTAATCCTTATGTACGTGATGTACCGGGATGGATAGCAGAGTATGTGTGCACCGTAGCTTAGCCTCGGGGTGCTTGTATTGTGTATATATGATGTGAATAAAATACGGTTAAAGGAAAAAGGAAATTGTTATGTTTAATTGTGAGTATGGTTATTGTAACATATGAAAAGATAAAAGGGGACAGATATCAATAAATGGTTTTGTTAATAATTGGGAATCCGATAATTAATGTAGAACTCTCTATTTAATTGCTAAGGTTGGCAATTAAACATGAACCGAGTAGAAGTGTTAGAAACTCTTTGGAATTAGATAGTTATGAGAAAACACATTAATGGGAATAGGAACGTTAGGAGTGCACAGTTAGACGAGAGGTGAGTATTTCATGCGAGAGCACGTCCTAACATGTATCTTACATTCATTGTTTTAATTATTGTTAAAGAACTTGCTGTTTTTAAAATACTCTCCACATTCGGGCTCTGACCCGTTCGCTTTCAAATCTATCTTTTTGTAAAAACCATTTTAGGTGCCCAGCCACAAGGACACCACGCTTAGGATCCTCTTACAGGTGACGAGCTGTAGCTGTTTGTGGAAGTTACAGGGATTTGCTTTTAGACGCTTCTATCATTTGGATTCCATGTTCAGTATTCCTCAGTTGTAGGGCATGTTGCCCAAATTCTATTAGAGACATTTCCATTTCAGTTTTTCAGACTTTGGCATGTATTATTTCAGTATTCAGTATTTCGTTACTTATTTCAGTTGTGGGATTTGTTGTGAGGAGTTTTTCCTCCGGATTTATTTATATCATGTGATGGTTATTCTATTAATTCGTTATGGTGAATGGTGATATTATTCTTGCTATAAATCTTTTACTGCATGTTAATCAGACTTTAATTAAAATTTGACAACTTACTTTTTAAATATTAAGTGGTTAGTAATAATAAAATGTTTTCGACAGTGATGCTATTAACTGAGACAACTTGGCATTTTGATTTAATTTAATAAAGGAGTAGCTACCCGGTATTTAATTAGTCGGGGTGTCACAACTTATTGATATTACATGTGCAAACTTATGATGTCATTTTGGGTATGGACTAGCTAGTGTATCACACACAAATTGACTGCAGTGGGAAGGCTATCACATTTGTCATTCCTCATTAGGATATGTTCTTTATAGCTATGCCTAGGCTCGATGGAGGGTCTAGCACTCATTTATATTTTATCGATGTGATTACATCAGAGGAGGTCACTATATATTTGGAGTTGATACCTATAGTTTAGGAGTTTTTGGAGTTCTTTGATGAGGAATCTAGTACCACTTGCATGAGAGATAGATTTTATTATAGACTTGGAAATGGGAAATAGGACCATAGTGAGGGCACTATACTGGATGGCTCCATTGGAGATAAAGGCATTGAGGGGAGAAGATTAAACAAATCTTGAGTCAGGATTTCATATAGAGGACTACGTCTCCATGGGGAGCTCCAATGTTGTCTATGAAGAAGAAAGATGGTTCACTGAGACTTTGTGTAAACTATTAGGAGCTAAACAAGGTCACAATTCGAAACAAGTATATGTTGCCTCGTATCGATGATCTGTTCAATAAGTTGCGAGGAACGTCGTTCTTTTTAAGATCGACTTGCACTCGGGGCACTACACCTAAAAGGCTAAAATGCCACCCTTGGCCCGACCACCCAAGTCACGGTCAAAGACCGTCATAAAGAAACACGCATTTTTGTCACGAACTTTTCATGGTCGATGACCGTGACAAGTCTTTGATCACGGAAATGTCACCGTCAAAGACCGTGACAACCTTGTAAATTTGTCATAGTCAAAGACCATGACATATCCGTGACAACATTAAAAAGAAAAAGACCTAGCCGCTTCAGTTTTTTCTTCCCCTCATTTTATTTCCCTCTTTTATTTTTCTCTCTCTCTCTCTTCTCAATAGGTACGTTTCTCTCTCTTTATTTCCCTTGTGTGTGTGTGTGTGTGTGTGTACGCGCGTCAGTGCGTGTATATGTATATGGACAAAGGTAGGGTAGTGGAGATGGGGATTTGAGGTTGGTGGGTTAGTGTGGGTGGGTGGGTCAATGTGTGTGTGTATATGTTTGTGGGTCAATGTGTGTGTGTGTATGTGTATATATGGGTCTGTGTGTGTGTGTGTGTGTGTGTGTCCGGGGGGGTCAGTGTGTGTGGGTGGGGGGGTGTAATGTGTGTGGGTGTATATGGGGTATTAATTTTGTTTTTTTATAAAACTGAAATTGGTATTGAAATTGGTAATGTAATTGTGTGTGTGTTTTGGGGTCGCTGTGTGTGTGTGTGTGGCATTGAATTTTTTTATAAAATTAAAATTGGTGTTGAAATTGGTAATATAAGTGTGTGTGTGTGTTTTAGGGCACTGTGTGTGGGGGTGTTAAAAAAATATGAAATTCAAAATTTCTGTGTGTTTTGGGGTCACTAATGTAATTGAAATCTGGTTTCTCTCACTAATTGCAGTAGCGGCTATCTCTCTCTCTCAACACACATTTCGATGCATCTCTCTATTTATCTATCTCTTTCTATATATACATCTTTATCTCTCTCTCTCTCTCTCTCTCTCTCTCTCTCTCTCTCTCTCTATATATATATATATATATATATATATATATATATATATATATATATATATATATATATATATATATATATTGCTGAATTGTTTGGGATTCTTGAATTGTTGCTGACTGGTGGATTTGAATATTTAGTTGGCCATTGAGTTGGTTGGCCCTGGGAATTTCTAATATATCGCATTATTATTTGCAATTTTGTTTGGGATTCTTGAATTGTTGTTGAATGGTGGATTTGAACACTAAGATGTCCATTGAGTTAGTTGGTCTTAAGCATTTATAACATTTAGAGTTGTGATTAAATCGAATTTAAATAAGTAATCATCCATTAACATGAGAATATATGCATACCTGTAGCCCGCGAAGCAAGTGTTATATAATAAGTAATGCGGGTAAAAGGTAATAACGAGAACGGTAATAGATAGACATTGGTTATATATTGCAGTTCTCATTACTATAATTTAGGCATGCATGTGTAAATTTACATTAAGTCAGCTTTTTATATAACACTTGCTTTGGGGGTGCATGCATGCATGTATTCCATTGTGAATGCATGACATAACGATTCTGTAATATTTATAACTACTTTAAATTACATATAGTGCGCATAGATACTAGCCTTATAGTTCTTATGCTTACGCATTCAATAGACGTTAGACCCGTTCGAGAGTCATTACCCCAGTAATGATATCTTTCGAATTGTCCCATTTCGACAGTTTGGGACTGCATAGTTTCTGTGTAATAATATTCTTAGTGGATTAAACTTGTTACTTTGGGGGGAAGTTTTGCTGTCATATCTTAACGTTCTCTGGGTACATACTAGATGATGCGTTGTTAGGTGTTATTTCAATTGATAAATTTAAATAACACTTATAATTGCAAATCTATGTCGTGTACTTGGAGAACTATGGGGATATGCTGTCGAATTTTCCTCAAATTGGAACAATCTGCATGAGTTGTTAAGTATATTACAGAAATATGTAGGTGAAATAGGAATTATATTATTTTTATAATATAACACCGAAAGTTGAAATGTCAATCTTATAGTAAATTATTTAATGGGAGATAATTGTTCACACTTTTGTTTACAGTAATCCATGAATATACGCTTCTTACCTATACTAGGTGATTGTTTGTAGTAGCTGTGATGGGATATCCTAAATAAAAAGAGTGGATGGGTGAGACAAATATATTAGGGGATGTGTTTTAAAGAGGTTCTAATAAATTTGTAAAATACGCAAAGAGATGTCATAATGATAAAAAGTTCCCATGACCGTGTGCTAAGTGTAATGATGGTAAGGTGTTTGAGTGGAAACAGTTGAACTACATTTTTTAAGATGGGTTATGTAAGATAGTTATATATTTTGAATTTTTCTCGAGGAATCTAAAGTTCTTTTTGTCCTCGAGCAACCTTCACAACAACCTTTAACAACTAGGATAGATGTACAAGGTAAGGAGGACAATGTAGATCATAATATGCTAGAAGATTTAATTGATGACGCGTATGGAGTTCATAAAGTGGAAGAAAATTAGGTCACTGATGATGTACAAGGTTCAAGTGCTCATGAAGATATTGGGATAAACCTTGACGATGACTAGAAAAGTTTAAAATTTAAGGCGATCCAGTTGTTGTACTCTGGCTGTGAGAAAGATCAAACAACTTTACATCCCATGGTTAGTTTGCATAGTTTGAAGACCCAACATGGTTTGTCTGGCAATAGCGGGACAGGAATTTTGAATTTGATGAAGGGATTGCTACACAAGTAGAATACGCTTCCAAATAGCTATCCTACTATAAAGAACAATTTGAAAGGTTTGGGAATGAAGTATAAATCAATTCATGCTTGTGTGTATGACTTCATACTATACCGAAAGGAGTATGAAAATATCGATCGGTATTCGGTATGCGATGAACCTAGATATGTCCAATCTATTGGCAAGGAAGGTACAAGCTCAAACGTGCCACAAAAAGTGTTGAAATATTTTCCTGTTAGGCCTAGATTAAAGAGATTTTTCATAGTACCATGGATAGCGGAGGCAATGACTTGGCATTCGAGGGAAGAAGTGGGGGATAATCCCATGTGTCATCCTATTGATTCTAGAGCTTGGAAGATGATGCGTTTTGAGTATCCCAATTTTGCTCGAGAACAGCGTAACATTAATTTGGCAATATCAACAATTGGTTTCAATCCATTAGGAAATCTAAGCACCAATCAGAGTGTATTTCCAGTGATCATATCCCCACTCAACCTCCCTCCTTCATAGTGTTTGAGACCTAAATTTTCGATGTTGTCTTTATTGATACCTGGGCCAAAAGCACCAAGTGAGGACATCGATGTCTACCTTGATCCTTTGGTACAAGAATTAAATGAGTTGTAGGAAGAGGGTGTGCAAGCATTTGACTCTTTTAAAAAAGAAGAGTTTACGCTGAAAACTATGTTGATGTGGGCAATTCATGATTTTCCAACTTATGGGACATTATTCGGTTGTGTAGTAAATGGTTATTTGGGGTGTCCTATTTGTGGAGAGGAGACTGCATATCTTCATCTCCCTGCTAGCTCAAAAAATTTATATCATTACCATAGGAGGTTTTTACCCCCCGCTCATAGTTTTAGATTTGAGAAAGGTTTTAATTTTTAACCGAGCAAAGTTGAACATAGGCTACGTCCGAGAAAACTTTTAGGTTCAACAATTAAAAGTAAATCTTCTAATTTTGGCCCTAATATTCCAGGTAAGAACCCTACATTTAAGAATATCAAGCATAAGAAGACCCCAGCTGGGAATAAAACTGAGACAAGAAAGGCATGGTCTAGAAGGTCAATTTTATTTGACTTGCCTTATTGAAAGAATAATCCAGTGCGCCATGTATTGCATGTGATGCACACAAAGGAGAACATCACTGAACATATTATGGGAACATGCCTAGGGGAGTCATTCGAAGGATGAAGAAAATGCACAAAAATACCTTAAATCGTTTAAACTTAAGCCACAACTATGGTTGAAAGAAGATAGTATGGGAAGGACAATATTTCCCCCTGGTGCATTTACTTTGAAGAGTGAGGAAAGGAAGATTCTTTTCGACACAATATTGTAATAAGCCACAAATTTTTTGGGGTATTTTAAATTAAATTCTAAAAAATGGAGGAAAATAAAGTTTTGGATTTAAATATTTTTCTTGATTAAAAATTTTAGATTTTATTTTTAAAAACGAAAATTTCAATTGGTTTCAAAATCGAACTTAAAATTGATATTCAAATGATTTTTACAGTTTACCCTTTAAGTTATTTTTTAAGTCAGGGGTTTCAAAATACTAAGTGATCGATCGATCGACCCCAGGGGTCTGATCGATCGACCCCAACAGATTTCATGTGCTGCATGTTTTTGTTTTGACGAATTTTGTGATTTTAAACTCTTCAACCTAATTATATAAATGGACTTCGGGGCTAGATTTTTAAAACACGTGTTCTACAAACCCTTGAGGAGAAGACTCTCTATTTTTCCATCATCTTCCACCTCCAAACCCTAGCCTCCGTTAAACCCAGTTTTAAGCTCAGTTTTGAAGTCGTAGAATAATATGTCCCAAGTTGATTCAAGAGGAGTCTTTGATCCATTTTTCAAGAGGAAATCAAATATCTAATCATTTTTTCTACATTTAACACACGCATGTTTGTCCTATTCTTTTCTCTTAGTGTTATATGTCTTGATTGTAGCCTCTATTAAATTCATGCTTTCTAAAATAACTTTTGAATGTAATTCTCAAAGAAATAAATATTGGGACTGTTTTGCATGAAATATTAATATTACCTAATACTCATAACCTTGTTATTCTTTGCGGAGTGTTTGAGTCGCTAATTATGTTACGGGTATGCGCATGTAGAGGAGCCCTTAGAAAGTAAATTTTGTTATTTCAAGGGAAAACCCTAGATTGATTTGGTTACTTGTGTTGGAAAATAATAATCAAGATAGGACTTGCACGTAGTTGTTATTCTAAAAATCACAATATTTATGTGTCCTTGATTTCAACCATTAAATTAAAAATTAAGCAATTGGGAATTTAATATTGTTATATATATTGTTATAAATTCTTAATTTTGCCACTTTATGGAAATATTATATTTTTGATATCTCGGGGACGTTGGGTAGTGTAGGTAATTTATTTTCACCCTTTTTATAGCATACTTGCTAGGTATAGGACTAGTAAGTAGTTCTTAGTTGCGATTTATGCTTTCTAGGTATGGGACTAGTTAGTGTGAGTCTATGCGGGTTATATAATTTGGGGTGGAGGCTGATTTTCAATATTATACCGTCGCTATGTTAGCCTAGTATTGGTATCTAGGTGGAGTGAAATTTTTATAGTCATCTTAAACTTAGGATAGGACGAATTTGTGTTTGGGAACTCTTAGTTGGGACTAAGGTTTATTTTGAGGATTTTCATATCGCTTTTAAGGGTGGGGGAAATTAAATTTGAATAATGAGTCTAAAAAATTTTAAAAATTAATACCTCAGGACTAAAACGGGTATTAAAATTAATTGGCGACATAATGTATCGGAGTCTGTTGATGTAAAAAATTATATTATCTCTAATTGATTAATCACAGATAAAAAATAAATAAGACAAGAGATTTTAGAGTGGTTCAGCCTTGAACGAATGGCCTACGTCCACTGTTTGCGTTATTATTGACTGTTTGGGAATTCTCGAGGTAAGAGTTATCTCCAGAAATTCCGGTCCCTCCACAATGAGGATGATACAATGTATTTATAGCCCTGAGGCTGTACATGAGAAAGGATCATACATAGTTGTCTAATAAGCCTATACATCCGTATGATAATAATCAGCATTTAATGCGCATTTAATCCTCTTAATTATCTGATAATAAATGCTCTGATCGAGGTGCAGCTCGGATCGCCTAAGCTGCTCGGAACGCCTAAGTATCTCGGTATCCATGAGTTTCTTGGTGCAGGTAAGTTCCTCGGAGAGCACATACTGCTCGGAGTGTCTGAGTTGGTCGGGGAAATTTAGTTCCTCGAAGTCAAGGTGATGTTCATAAGTATTTGTTATTGTCACGCAGATTGCCATGTGTCTCCACTTCATTGTGCCATGTTAGCAGACTAAAATTAGTATCAACAGAAGCCCCCAATGTTTCACAGTTCGAGACTGAGGAGTGTGGAACATTCTTCTCAAAATATGGCGGGATTAAATGGTCATCCTGAATTTTAGGAGCGTGTTCTTTGCATTTATTTTTCCTTTTCGAATTCATAGAATCAGACTTTTCGAATTTTTTTAACTGCTTCGATCTCCGCGCCCTTTTTGTCCTTTTAGCCACCGGTAGTGTAAACGTCTCCCTTTGTAATCATTATTTTTACCTTTTCCCTAGGTAAGGTATTTAAGCGTTGCAGAAAATCATATCGTCTTTTACTTTTTCAAATCTGTATCTTTGAGTTTTCCATTTTCTATCTCTCTTGTGCATTCATCCTTTTCATCGTTCGTTGTCAACAGATCCATCCTTTTTCTGTAAGATCTTCTTCCTTCTCTTTTATTTCCTTTATTCGCCATGGTTTACCTTGTAGAGTCGCTTGATAAGTTTTTCTCTAATTTCTCTATTCCTTCATAGGTTATTTTGGAGAAACTTTCTGAACCTTCAGATTATTTTCGTTTGGCTGAGGGACATTGGTTCCCCAGTCTCCCTTTGTAATCATTATTTTTACCTTTTCTGAACTGCAAAATTAGCCCCCAACACATGGATAATAGTTAATGGAGTTCATAGATTAAATCAGATTCATGGAACCCGTATAGGAATTCCAGAAATTATGTTCTGTTATAGATGGGTTGTTGGTGACAACACTTTTTATTCAAAAACTAGGATTTTAAATAGGGCTCTAGTAGTTACTCTCCCAGATGCCAATAGGGATTACTTCGAGCATGGTGTTGTTATGAAAAATTGGCAACACCCTCCACTAACTGGAAATGATGTGTACCAGGGTCCTAGGTGCCCTCCCTATGGCAATGGGATAGGTTGTTTTTATTTTATTTTATTTTCGAAATTATGCTTCCTTTGTGTTTGATAAAATGTGTCACTGATATTTTAATTTTGATTTATTTGTAGTTGACAGCAAGAGAAAATCTCCAAAAGAGACAGAAGTTAATTTAAAACATCTGAAACTTATCTGGGGTTTGCATCAGACTGTTGCCGATGAGCATATCAGATCAACTTCATATTTGTTGCAGTATAAGAGTTACACCTCGTTTTTTACTGCTCGTCCTGTGATAAGTGACGTAAAATCGGTACCAGCTTATGCAAGTTCTTCACTCGAGTCACATATTCCTCTGAGTGAAAGAATGAATAAAAGAAGAGCTCCTTCCCTTTTCGAGAAATCTGCCTCTATTGCTGGAGAGGCAAAGAAAAGCAAACATGATGTCCTAGAAGAAGGGACAAGAAAAATCTATGCACCTCCTCTGGCTGCTCCTCTGAAGGTTTCCGAGAAGCCCCTAGTGGCTTCGAGCAAAGTCGCTACTCTAAGCGAGGTTATTGTCATATCCCCGACTAAGAGTACATTATTGGCTGAGACTGTTGATGTTCCTCCGAGGAGGCTGAAGAAGAGCTCCTCGGTCAATTTGGCTGAATCCATCTCTCAGCCTTTAACTACTGGAAGTGGTGTTCCCAATTTCATTGCTCCGAGCTCTGCCATGAGCTCGGTGAAATCTTGGATCATCCCCGAGATCCAAGGTATTGAAGAAAATCTTTCTTGGGATATGGTTACCACACTGGCTGCTCGTCATATTGCTTCTGTAAGTATTATTGTCATAAACTTTCATTTTTCCGCTGTTATATATTTTCACTGATTTGCTATTATTTCTTTTCCCAGTTGGTAACCCGTTTCAATACAATTTTGAAGAAGGATGAAGCTATTAAAGCTTAAAGTTCCTCGTCAGGTGTAGAGGAAGCTTTGGTGGGTTTGACGCATTCTCTGAAGGATTCTCATAAGAAGTATGTTGATGATAAAGATGCTTGGGAGAAGAAGCTTAATTCCACCGAGCAGGAGAGGAATCAGGTTGTTGAGGTCTCCAAGGGATTGGAGAAGAAAATAAAACAATTGGAAAGTAAGAATAAAGAGCTCGAAGGGAAGCTCCAAAATGCTGGGGAGCTTGAAGGTAAGCTCAAAGCTGTTGAGGAAGAATTGGGCAAACTTCGTGAAGTAAGTCGTCTGAAGGAGGAAGTGCAGAATAAATTGAAGGCTACCGAGGAACTTCTATCCGAGAAGCTTACCTCTGAGAAAGTGAAAATAAAGTTAGCTGTGAAAAAGTCCTTCAGTGCTGGCTGGGACAAAGGATGGAATAAGGGTCTGGCTTCCATGATGTCGCAGGTGGAATATGGTAGCCTTAAGTACTTTAGGGATGGCTGGGTCGCTGCTCTGAAAGAGCTGGTTGATGAAAATTCTAACATGTTTCAGCGACACATCCCTGGCCCCCCTCCAACTCCTGAAGAAGAAGAAGAGGACGAAGATGCCTCTGAGGAATCCTCTATGGTGATGGGAGGTCAAATTTCTCATCCCACAATTGTCCAGTATTCCTGCGAGCAACTTCAACCATCCATTATTTCAACCGAGCAGTTTCTAGCTCCCACCGAGCAGCCATCTATGCCACCCGAGAAACCTACTTCCTGGTCTCAGCCTTTCGAGAAAGTTTTGGGAGATAAGCAGAAGGTGTAGAGTTGTTCGGATTTTTCTCTCTGTTTATTTTGCCAATCGTAACTCTGACCTATGTACTTCTCTTTTATAATGTAATAAAATTTGAAATTTTGACTATTCATAATGTTGATTCTCTTCCTCTTGCTCCTTATTGATTCTTTCCATCTCTTATTTTTAGTAGTTTATGGCCAGGATGGAATTGTTATCTGCTCATGATATAAAATTATTGAGAGAATGCAATGATTACTTCAAAGCTTGTCATTCAGATATGACCGAAGCTCAGATCGTTGATATCCTTGGTCAAGATGCTTCAGAGCAAGCAGTTGAAGCCTACCAGTATTTAAAGTGTCTGCTCGATCGGGTAGTAGCTAATAATGTAGCATATTATGAGATGATTGAAGACCTCCAGGGCACTCTCGAGGAGCTTCAATAACAATACAAGGAATCTACATCCCTCTTGCACCAAGGATATGAGAAGAAGTATCAGCAACTGAATGCTGATAAGGGATATGATAAGTTGTTTGCTGCTTATGATGTGAGGGAGAGAACTTTGAAGACCGAGGTCGAGGAGCACAGGCAGATAGTCAAGCTACTGGAGAGGGAAAACAATAACTTACGAGGAGAGGTATCCCAGCTGAGGTCTGCAGCCTCTACCTCAAACGCTTTGGTCCCTGTAAACGACGAGGGATTCTCTTTCTTGGAGGTTGAAAATGCCAACCTGAGGGATGAATTAGAAACCTTGAAAAGGATTAGGCCTTCTACCTCTTCTTGTAGTCGCGCAAGAGCTTCTCGAGGACGAGCAAGAGCTGCTCGGATTACTCTCGAGGAATAAAGAACTCAATCGGCTCTGGAAAGCCAAGCCTTCCAATTGATGGAAAAGAACCAGGCATTGGCCGAGATGTCTAAGAAAATCCAAACTTTAGACGAGAAACTGGCTGCCTAAAATCCTACCTTGGAGAATAAAATGAATTTGGTGAAGAATCTCCACGAGCAGTTAGAAAGATTAACCTACCAGTTCCACAAATAGCCTAAGGAGTTCTGGATGGCTAGTTACAATGAAGCCCTCTACCATTTAGATGATCGGCTCCAGAATGAAAATAATGTGGGTTATAAACAAGGATGGTTAAATGCTTTGGGCGTGCTGAAGTTGGAACACGGTCATTATTTGTGGGATTAAAACAATCCTGGGTTGCTCGACCTACCAGTGCCTCCTTTCAAGCTTGATATGAGCTGGATTCCTGCTCGGGCCATTCCACAATGCCTAATTTCAAAGTATCTCGGCGACAACAGTCTTCACTCCAACTTCGAGATATCTCGCCCCGAGCACCTCCTTGATCGGCCATCAGTTATGAACATCGGGATGCTTAAAGATTTGAATTTCATTAATTCCTCTTATGCCTTAGACGATCCTCCTGCTGGTGAAGAACCTGTTTCAAAGGCAGCGGGGAAGAAACCAATTGAATAGGAATCTTGATGTAATAATTAATATGTATTTCATTCTCGATGTATTTTGCTCTGGATTTAATGAAAGACTTTTATTTTTCTTTGCAATCTTGATTGCCATTGTCTTGTAGATATTTTGTAAAACACTTTACATATGTGTATGTATATCTGTTAAAAAGATAACAACATTGTGTTATTTGCCGATCAACTAAAGCTGGTTAAAACTTATTGTCGATTATCCTAAATTTGTGGTAATCATTTGACGACTAACCAAAATTGATTTTGTTTCTCGACCAGCTTGGTGGTAATTTAAAATGTTACGAGTATCAAAAATTTTGCTTGGTCGCTTTTTAATTCTAAGCCATTAGATGACTTTTATCACATACTCATGCTTAATAAAAATGTTCCCGACCAACTGTAGTTGACAGCTTCTTATTCCCGACCAACCTGAGTTGGTGGATTTTCTTCCCAACCAACCGGAGTTGGCACTTCTAGGAAATATTTTTTATTCCCGACCAAACCGGAGTTGGTGGATTTTCTTCCCAACCAACCGGAGTTGGCACTTCTGGGAAATATTTTTTATTCCCGACCAACCGGAGTTGGTGGATTTTCTTCCCAACCAACCGTAGTTGGCACTTTTGGGAAATATTTTTTATTCCCGACCAACCGGAGTTGGTGGATTTTCTTTCCAACCAACCGGAGTTGGCACTTTTGGGAAATATTTTTATTCCCGACCAACCGGAGTTGGTGGATTTTGCTGGAGTAGTGTGTAACACTAGTATTCCGCGAAAAAATTTCAATAAAAGGAGAGAATTGGGTATAATATTCACATTTTATTCATACTGATGAAACAACATTACATGAGAGTTTACATTACTGATAATATTTGCGCAGGTGTTCTGCATTCCATGCATTCTTAAACTCCTCCCCCTCTAAAGTTTCTATTCTGTAGGTTCCTGGTCGAACAACTTCTGTAACTCGGTAAGGTCCATGCCAGTTCGCTTCCAGTTTATTGTGATTTTGAATCACTTTCTTTAGCACATAGTCTCCTTCTTTCATGTCACACTTTTTCACTCTCTTGTTGTAGAACAAAGTTGTTCATTGTTGGTAAGCAGCATTCCTGATAGCTGCTTCTTCTCTAACTTCTTCGAGCATGTCCAAATCTAACCTTCTCATTAAGTCGCTGACAGGGTAATTGAAATTCAGTACTCTGTGTGTTGGAAGACCCAACTCGGCAGGTATAACAGCTTCACTTCCAAATGCCAGCATATATGGAGATTCTCCAGTTGCTGCTCGGGGGGTAGTACGATAAGCCCATAGTACTGAATGTAGCTCGTTGATCCAGTTTGCTTTCGCGTCATTCAGTCTTTTCTTCAAGCCATTTAGCAGTATTCTGTTTGTCACCTCAGTTTGTCCATTGCTTTGGGGATGGCCTGGTGCCGAGTGGATTTTCAAGATATTTGACTGATGACAATAGGCAGTGAACTCCTCGTTGTCAAATTGTGTTCCATGGTCGGTGATGAATGCGTGGGGAAGACCATATCTATAAATGATGTTTTTCCAAATCAATTGGTACACCTTTTCGTATGTCATGTCGACAAGAGGCTCGGCTTCTACCCACTTAGTAAAATAATCCACTGCGACGACGAGATATTTAAATCTTTCTCTAGTCATTGGAAGTGGCCCAACCAAATCAATTCCCCACATGGCAAATGGCCAAGGGGAAGTAATGGGTGTCAACAATGCTTGGGGAGTTCTTCGGATGGAGGAGAAGCGCTGACACTTGTCACATTTCTTGGCATAGACTATACAATCAGCCCTCATCATTGGCCAGTAGTATCCTTGCGTCATTATTCTTTGTAGAAGTGTCCAACCTGCTATATGGGCTCCACAGGACTCTTCATGGATCTCTTCAATCAAGTCTTTCACCTCGGAGGGATGCACACATCTTTGTAAACCTTCCATAATTCCTCGTTTGTATAGAATACCATTAGTCAGTACATAATGAGCATCTTTAAACTTCAATTTCTTGGCCGCGAGTTTGTCAATCGGTAATTCTCCCTCCTCAATATATGCCCTGATGGGATCCATCCAAGATGGCCCTAAATCAAGGGTAATAAAGTTTATGATCAGATCTTCTTATATGCTCCGACCAGCTAGCACTTCAATTGGGATTATTCTTCGTAGCTCGGTACGAGTTGCTGATGCTAATCGAGCTAAAGCGTCAGCTCTTGCATTCTCCATTCTTGGTATTCTGACCAGTTGAACAGTGACAAATTCCGATACCAACTCCATCGCCTTTGCATGGTACTTAATCATCAACTCTCCTTTTGCTGCATATACACCAAGCATTTGGTTTACAATCAACTGTGAGTCACTGCATATGATTACCTGCTCTACATTCATAGCTCTTGCCAGACTAAGACCTATAATCATCGCTTCATATTCGGCCTCATTATTAGAAGCTTGAAATTGAAAGCGCAGAGCATATTCTATATCGACCTCGTCTGGACTTTTCAATACAATCCCGGCTCCACTTCCTGAGGTGAACGATGAGCCACCCACATACAAGTTCCATATAGGTATCTCGTCCTCAAACTTTTTATTGGAAAAAGTTCCTCGATGGAATATTTGTTGCTCCTTTATCTCCATTTCTACCACCCTTCGCTGCTCGCCGACCTTCTCCTCTTGCTCTTCGGCCAACTTAAGTTGATCGGGGTTTAAATTTGATGATCCTATAACATCCACAGGTTGGTCGGTGTTCAGCTTTTGCTCCTCGGGGGTATCAGGATAAGTGAACTCTGCTATAAAATCTGCTACTTCTTGCCCTTTCAGTGACGATCTAGGCTCATAACTTAGATCATATTCACCGAGTTCTATTACCCAATACATCAATCTTCCTGATTTTTCTAGTTTATGAAGAGCTTGCCTCAATGGCATATCGGTGTATACGATTATGGTATGAGCCTGGAAATATGGCTTCATTCTTCTACTCGCTTCGATCAGCGCCAGTGCTAACTTTTCCAGCTTTGGATATCTGATCTCTGCTCCTCAGAAGGCCTTACTAGTGTAATAAATTAATTTTTGTACTCCATCCTCTACTCTTATTGATTCCGAGATAATTACATTTTTCAAAACTGCCAGATACAAGTACAACCTTTCTCCCATCACTGGTCTGGATAACAGTGGAGGTGCTCCCAAATATTTCTTCAATTCTTGAAAAGCTTTCTCGCATTCTTCATTCCATTCAAAAGTCTTTCGAAGCGTTTTGAAGAATGGTAGGCATCTATCAGTTGCTCGCGATATAAATCTGTTAAGTGCTGCTACTCGCCCTGTAAGACTTTGCACTCTTTCTTCGTCGTTGGAGATCGCAGCCCTAACAGAGCTTTGATCTTTTTAGGGTTGGCTTCAATGCCTCGTTGATTGACAATGTACCCGAGAAACATGCCTTCTCGTACTCCAAATATGCACTTGGTCGGGTTCAATTTCATTTGATATTTATCCAATTGATCAAAGGTATGGCCTAAGTCAACTAGGTGGTCAGTAGCTTTCTTGCTCTTTGTCAGTATACCATCAACATAGACTTCCATATTGCGACTGATTTGTTCTACAAACACCTTATTCATCAGCCGCTGATATGTCGCACCTGCATTTTTTAAACAAAAAGGCATAACATTATAACAATAAGTTCCCCTAGGGGTAATGAAAGAGGTACTTTCCCTGTCTTCAGGTTTCATTTTAATCTGGTTGTAACCAGAATAAGCATCTATGAAGCTTAACAGCTCGTGTCCCGAGGTAGCATCCACTAGTTGATCAATTCGGGGCAAGAGAAAATAGTCCTTTGGACATGCCTTGTTGAGGTCGGTGAAGTCGACGCACATCCTCTATTTTTTGTTCTTCTTTTTCACCATTACTACATTTGCTAACCAGTCTGGATATTTAACATCTTCAATAAAGCAAGCTTTTTGGAGCTTCTCGACCTCCTCCTGTATAGCTTGGTTATTCTCGGGGCTGAACACTCTTCTTCGTTGCTTCACTGGCTTGATTTCCTTATTCACATTGAGCTCGTGACATAAGAAATTTAGGTCTATTCCGGGCATATCTTCATGACTCCAAGCAAAAGTTTATTTTCTGCTTTTTAAGAAAACTATCAACTCCTGTTTTGAAGAGGCATCTAACGACGAACCTATCTGAGTTGTTCGTTCAGGGTGCTCATCGTCCAGAATGATGTTTTTAGTAGCTTCAACCACCTGACCTTTCACGAGTTGTGACTCGTCTCTAGGATCCAATGTTTCAATTTCTGCACCCTCATCCACCTGATAGGTAGTAGTCTTTTTCCTAGATTCCTCTAGTTCCTCATATTCGGTAGATGAATAGTAGCATTCCCGAGCTACTTTTTTATCACCCTCCACAACTCCTACTCCAAAATTGGTTGGAAATTTTAGGCATTGATGTACCGTAGATGGTACTACTTCAAACTTCTTCAATCCTACCCTTCCCATGATGATATTGTAGGCTGATTGAACATTCTTATCCATCATGAAGAAGAGTACTCTTTCTATTCGACAAGCAGGCCATGTACCAATGAACATATCCAACTTGATCGTCCCAAGTGGAAAAACTTTCTCGCCAGCAAAACCGAGCAGGGGCCTATGATAAGGCTCCAACTGAGATAATTTTAGATTTAAGTTGTCGAAGCACGATTAGAACATAATATCAGACGAGCTACCGTTATCAACCAGTACCCTCGAGATCATCACTTCCTTCATTCTCATTTTGATCACCAATGGGTCATCATGAGGATACAGCACACCTGCGAGGTCGTTCTTTGAGAAACCGATGACAAGTTTTTCTTTGTTGACCTTCCTCGGGCGATCATCTTCAGCCAAATTGATTCATTGAATATATGAACAGGCTTGAGCCTCATTGAGGTAAGCTTTTCTTTCTGTAGTAAGATCTCCACCTCCTGCATCTCCACCTGTAATAACATTACAATCAAATGATCCAAAACGTATTAAAAATACCTCACGTTCTGTCTGCCTTGGTCTTTTGGGAAGATCGGGGTCATCTTCCGAAACATCTTCATGGTCTTTTTTCTTGTTATCCTCTGCTCGATGAGGAGATCCAGATCTCTCTCTTGCTCGGTCGTTGTTTCTTCTTTCAGTTCTATGATCAACATACTTTGCCAGTTTTCCTCATCTAATGAGTGCTTCGATCTCATTCTGAAGAGCTATGCAATTTTTGGTCATGTGGCCATGATCCTTGTGGAACTCGTAATATTTGGCCTTATTCCTCTTGTCAGGGTCTGACTTTATTTTCTCTGGCCAGTTTAACTCCTCGTTATTCTTGATTTCTTCTAGAACAAGGTTGATGTCTATCTTCAAAGGAGTATAATTTTCAAATTTCTTTAATACCTCCCATGATGGCTTTGTTTTTGAGTTCTTGTCACCACCATTGTTTTTATGTTCTTTTTTTTTAGCCTTATCACCCTCCACCTTGGTTTCTTTGGTATCCAAATTCTTCTTTGCAGCCATAGCCTCCTTGATATTCATGATCTTGGCCGCTTTTGCCATCAATTTTGACATGGTTCTAGGTGGATCTTTAGCCAAAGTGTAGTATAACTTGTTGGGCAATAGCCCACTCATCAGAGCAGTAATCATTATTTTTCCTCGTAATCAATAACTTCGAGTTTCTCGTTATTGAAATGAGTTATATAATCCCTAGTGCTCTCACCTGCCTTTTGTCTAACACTTAACAAGTGTGCTACTCGTTTAACAGGTTTTGCTCCAAAACAGAAGTTTCCAATGAAGAGATTGTCCAGTTGAAAGAAAGTTGAAATCTTACACCGAGGAAGATTATTGTACCATATTTGAGCAGATCCTGTAAGAGTTCTCGAGAATGCCCTACATCTCATCTCATCTGGCATAGCATAGATGTCGGCAGCAGCTTGGTATTGCTCTATATGAAGGACAGGATCGGTTTTTCCATCATATTTAGGAGTCGCGACAGGTACTTTGAACTTTGATGGTGTGGGAAAATCCACAATTGCTTGGACAAAAGGTGTCCCTTGGACAAAAGTTCTTTGTTGAGGGTTCTTGGCCTTGGCCATTTCCCCTAATCTATCATCCAGCCTTTGAATAGAGCCTTTCCATGCGTCATTTCCTTCCTCGGGCCCGTTGGTTCGAGCAACTGATCGCGTGGATGTGGCTTCTTGGGATCTATCTTGTCGAGCAGCTGGTTGTGATTGGGAAGAACCCTCTTTTAAATCAAATGGTCATCGAAAGTTTCTCGACACAGCCTTATGAGGACTTTTATTCTTCCTAGGGCCCAATCGATCAAAAGGAGAGACCCTACTCAATCTTTCCAGTGCACTGGTCCTTTTCGGAGAGAGAGTGATGTGTTGTTCAGTATCTGTGGCTCGTACTAACGAAGTTCGACCCGGTTGATAAGAAAAATCTTCAGATTTATCAGTGCGATATGAATCGCTTAGCCTAATGCGTGAAGAAAGTAAATGAGTATTTCTTTGACCACTTCGTTGTCTTGAATAGGTTGATGCTCCACCTTGGATAGTTTATATGAGTTGTCGCATTGTTTCCTGGATGGTTGTTTGGCCTTGAGCCAAACTGGCCATGATTCCAGCCAGATCTTGGATATTTGGAGGAGCGAATGGATTTGGGGGGTTTCCAGCATTTCGATTGCTGGATTCAGGATTGTCAGCCATTGGTGATTATTTGTTTTTGGTGAAAAACAAAAATTACAGTCGTTTCCCACAGACAGCGCCAATCTGTTGATGTAAAAAATTAGATTATCTCTAATTGATTAATCACAGATAAAAAATAAATAAGACAAGATATTTTAGAGTGGTTCAGCCTTGAACGAATGGCCTACGTCCACTGTTTGTGTTATTATTGACTGTTTGGGAATTCTCGAGGTAAGAGTTATCTCCAGAAATTTCGGTCCCTCCACAATGAGGATGATACAATGTATTTATAGCCCTGAGGTTGTACATGAGAAAGGATCATACATAGCAGTCCAATAAGCGTATACATCCGTATGATAATAATCAGCATTTAATGCGCATTTAATCCTCTTAATTGTCTGATAATAAATGCTCTGATCGAGGTGCAGCTCGAACCACCTAAGCAGCTCGGACCGCCTAAGTATCTTGGTATCCATGAGTTACTCGGTGCAGGTAAGTTCCTCGGAGAGCACATACTGCTCGGAGTGTCTGAGTTGGTCGGGGAAATTGAGTTCCTCGAAGTCAAGGTGACGTTCATAAGTATTTGTTATTGTCACGCAGATTGCCATGTGTCTCCACTTCATTATGCCATGTCAGCAGACTAAAATTGGTATCAACGGGAGTCGACAGTTTAAACGGGTCAGAGGATAATTTATGTCATGTCATGTGTGGAACCTTGTCATATCGCGAGGGTCGTAGGATAAAAACGGATCGGACGGCGGCCTTGACGAGGGGACGGGTGTGTGGGTGGAACCTTATCATATCGCGAGGGCCGACAGTTTAAAACAGGTCAGATGGCGGCTTTGACAAGGGGAAGTGTACCTTGGTAAATCATCTTTGTGGTTCATTTAATTAAATTTAACATTGTTGGGAATGCGGCTAAATTAAAATAATATTACTGTGGCATATTTTAAAGAAACCTTGCGGGTAGTTAGTAATTTATTTTTGGCAATTAATTATCTTTCTAATTAAAATATTCCATCGTTATGGTTGATATATATAACATTATTGTCTAGGTTCAAGGACCCCAATTGAGAGGATTAGCCGGTAATCATGCTCGGGGCTTTGGCTCTGACACATGCTTTGACTAATCTTTTTCAGGAATTAATTCGGAGTAGCTGCATAGGGTTTATTAGAGATCTTTTGGAGATGCAGCTGGAGATTTTTTTATTGCTTTAGTAGTTAGATTGTTTTTTTATTCCATCGTATTTATTATGAGACTAGATTTGAGTTATATTGGGTCATCCGATTCCAAAGTTGTCTTGAGATTTCAGTTAAATTTTAATTATTTAATTATTAAGATATTTGGAGATTGCATGTGAAGGGTTTTTATATCGCACTTCAATGTTCTATCAGTTAGATTTTATTAGTATTTGGGATTGATCAAATTATTTATCTTGTGGATTAAAATTTTATATGTCTCATATTTGTCACATGCTAAGGATGATATGATATTTACTCACACCCGGATCAGTTTTGGTGGCAGCCGACGCCAGAATTTAGTGGGGTGTGATAGATGGTATCAGAGCATGGTCTTAGGTCTCGTAGGTTGTGTGTCCATTTTAGCTTCCACGTTACTTATCTTTGATTCCTTTTGATGATTTTTACTCTTAGTTTTCTGAGTCTAAAGTTGTTTGTTCCAATCTTTCAGATGGCAAACGCTAGGAGAGTTGGTAGTAAGAGAGATGAGTCAGATTCTGGTCCTGCAGTTTAGGAGAGGCAGGGACAATTTATTCTGGATGTTGAGGCACTAGCGGCAATTATGCTAGAGGCCACAGTGATCGGTATTGAGATTGGGAGATAAAGAGGGGTGACGTTTGAACCGCAATAGCAAGGGACACCCGTCTCAAATTGGGATAGAGTAAGGACCAATTTGTTCAAGGGGAATCCTTCTACCTTTGCAGTAGGATCCGACCCCACGATCGCTCACCAATGGAGAAGGGACATGGAGCGACATTTGAGATTGGTGGACTGCACGGAGGTGTATAAACATATGTTAGCAACATTCAAGTTGACTGGAAATGCCTTACAGTGGTGCGAAAGCACCACCACACTAGAGGATCGAGATCAATTGAGTTATGCAGATTTTCAAATTAGGTTCAACAACAAGTACTTCTCGTATGCTATAAGGAGTGCAAAGAAAAAAGAATTTCTGGAGTTGGAGCAAGGTTCAAGATCAATTGTCGAGAATGAACAAGAGTTCACCAATTTATCTATGTTTTTACCGAAGGAGGTAGACACTGAGAGGAAAAATATGGAGTGCTTCATCAAAGGGTTATCCTGGACCATTAGGTAAGTGGTTTTGGGAAATCTGGCATAAAATGCTTACGCCCAAGTAGTGGATGCCGCGATGTTACATCGGCAGGAGAAAATTAGTTATCAGAAGAAATTTGGAAAAAGGCAAGAAATAGATGGTCAGGGAGGAGACAATAAGGGTCGCAATGGCCAAGCATGGAAGAGACAAAGGCTAAACCAAGGACAACAGAACAATAATGTTCAACAGGAGGGCCGTCGGGGGGAGCAAAATTTGAATATGAATTCGGAGCCTTTTCAAAGTAATTGTTTCATTTGTGGTTAAGTGGGACACAAAGCAAATAGGCGTTTCAAGAGAGAGGGCCATCAGGGTCAAGTTACGCAGGGCCAGTAAGGTCAAGGGCCTCCAGCACCAGTAGCGCCTGGAGTACGGGGAGCACCAACAGTACTGGCGGCGACAGGTGTTCAGGGAGCATCGACAACATCTGGTGCACAGGGAGCGGTTACAGAACCAACCAACACTGGTTATGGGAGGTGCTACCTACTTCAGCCTCGAGAGGAGGTGGCACCGTAGGATCCACGACGTGGCTAGTAGAGGATCGATACGTAATGTTTTGTTACGTACGTATGTAGGTGTTATATAACTAGTATTCGTATTTTCGTTTGGGTAGAATTAGGTGTATGGGCGCCTAATTATAGTACGATATGGTAGACTCATGTGAACTTTAGTTTATTTTACTCTTTTAGTTTTGATGAATTTCGAGGACAAAATTCTCTTGCTAGTGGGGAAGTATGTAACAATCCGCAAAAATTTTGGGGTATTTTAAATTAATTTCTGAAAAATGGAGGAAAATAAAGTTTTGATTCAAATATTTTTCTTGATTAAAAATGTTGGATTTTATTTTTGAAAACGAGAATTTCAATCGGTTTCGAAATCGGACTTAAAATTGATTTTTAAATGATTTTTAAAGTTTACCCCTTAAGTCATTTTTTAAGTCGGCAGTTTCAAAATTACTGAGTGATTGATCGATTGACCCCAACAGATTTCGTGCGCTGCAGGTTTCTGTTTTAATGAATTTTATGATTTTAAAACTCTTCAACCTAATTATATAAATGGACTTCGGGACTAGATTTTTAAAACACATGTTCTACAAACCCTTGAGCAACAGACTCTCTATTTTTCCATCATCTTCCACCTCTAAACCCTAGCCTCCATTAAAACCATTTTTAAGCTCAGTTTTGAAGGCGTAGACTAATCTGTCCCAAGTTGATTCAAGAGGAGTCTTTGATCCATTTTTCAAGAGGAACTCAAATCTCTAATCAGTTTTTCTACATCTAATCACACACATGTTTATCCTATTTTTTCCCTTAGTGTTATATGTCTTGATTGTAACCTCTATTAAATTCATGCTTTCTAAAATAACTTATGAATGTAATTATCAAAGAAATAAATATTGGGACTAATTTTGCATGAAATATTAATATTACCTAATACTCATAACCTTATTGTTCTTTGGGTAGTGTTTGGGTCGCCGATTATGTTACGGGTATGCGCATATAGAGGAGCCCTTAGATAGTAAATTTTGTTATTTCATGGCAAAACCCTAGATTGATTTCGTTACTTGTGTTGGAAAATAATAATCATGATGGGACTTGCATGTAGTTGTTATTCTAAAAATCATAATATTTATGTGCCCTTGATTTCAACCATTTAATTAAAACTTAAGCAATTAGGAATTTAATGTTGTTATAGATATTGTTATCAATTTTTAATTTTTCCACTTTATGGAAATATTATAATTTGTATATCTCGGGGACGTTGGGTAATGTAGGTAATTTGTTTTCACCCTATTTATAGCATACTTTTTAGGTATGGGACTAGTAAGTAGGCCTTAATTGCGATTTATGCTTTCTAGGTATGGGACTAGTTAGTGTGAGTCTATGCGGGTTATATAATTTGGGGTGGGGGTTGATTTTCTATATTATACCGTCGCTATGTTAACCTAGCATTGGTGTCTAGGTGGAGTGAAATTTTTATAGTCATCCTATACTTAGGATAGGACGAATTTGTATCTGGGAACTCTTAGTTGGGACTAAGGGGTATTTTGAGGATTTACATATCGCTTTTAAGGGTGGGAAAAATTAAATTTGAATAATGAGTCTGAGAAATTTTGGAAATTAATACCGCATGACTAAAATGGGTATTAAAATTTATTGGCGAAGTAATGTGTCAGGGCCGACAGTTTAAACGGGCCAGAGGATGATATATGTTGTGTCCTGTGTGGAACCTTGTCATATCGCGAAGATCGAAGGATAAAAACGGATCAGACAGCGTCCTTGACGAGGGGATGGGTGTATGGGTGGAACCTTGTCATATTGCGATGGCCGACAGTTTAAAACGGGTCAGACAGCGGCTTTGACAAGGGGATGTGTATCTTGGTAAATCATCTTCGTGGTTTATTTCATTAAATTTAACATTGTTGGGAATGCGGGTAAATTAAAATAATATTGGTGTGGCATATTTTAAAGAAACCTTGCGGGTAGTTTGTAACTTATTTTTGGCAATTAATTATCTTTCCAATTAAAATATTTTATTGTTATGGTTGATATATATAACACTATTGTCTGGGTTCAAGAACCCTAATTGATAGGATTAGTCGGTATTCATGCTCGGGGCTTTGGCTCTGACACATGCGGTGACTAATCTTTTTCAGGAATTAATTCGAAGTAGCTGCATAGGATTTATTGAAGATCTTTTGGAGATGCAGCTGGAGCTATTTTTATTGCTTTAGTAGTTATATTTTTTCTATTCCGTCGCATTTGTTATGAGACTACATTTGAGTTATATTGGGCCATCCGGTTCCAAAGTTGTCTTAAGATTTCAGTTAAATTTTAATTATTTATTTATTAAAATATTTGGAGATTGCATGTGATGGGTTTTTATATGGCACTTTGGTGTTCTATCAGTTGGATGTTATTAGTTTTTAGGATTGATCAAATTATTTATCTTGTGGATTAATATTTTATATGTCTCATATCTATCACATGCTAAGGATAATATTTAATTTACTCACACCCGGCTCAGTTTTGGTGGCGGCCGACGTCAGAATTTAGCAGGGTGTGACAAATATATAATTTGAAGGTTCCATTTAATTTTTCGTCCAATTTGCAAAGGATTGTGAATCATACAACCAATGATTTACATAAGTGTAAGTCCCACGATGGTCATGAGATCATGCAATTGATTCCTCTATTGTTTAAGCATTTTTTCTCCAAGCACAAGGATTTGCGAAGGGTTATTATGCAAATTAGTATCCGCTTCTCATGTTTATGTGAATAGGTAATCAATCGAGATCAAATAGTGGTTGTAAAATTGGCAGTGACTGAAGCAATTTGTGTGTTGGAGAAGTAATTTATCCCATCATTCTTTGACATAAGTGTTCACTTGTTAGTACACCTATGCGACGAGGAACTTCTTTGCAGCCTAATTAGATATCAGTGGATGTATCCATTTCAAAGATTGATGAAACTTTTCAAAGATTACGTCAAAAATACACGGTACATTGAAGGATCAATTGCAGAGGAATACATCACCGTGGAGTCATCAATCTACACTCAGTGACATATGCCTGACCCGAGTAGCATGGATGACAGTGATGATTTCATCGATGAGGGTGGTCATGTGATGGGAAAACGAGTTAAATTAATGAGTTTACAACATAAACAAGTATCTCGTTATCTATTTGACACGTATGAAGATGTCGAAGAATGGAAAAAGTATGTTTATATTATTTTAACTTTTACATTATTTTAATTTTGATATATGATAAATTTTGTAATACGTTCGTCATGATTAATGCAGAAAATATAAAACATATGGGAACAATAAAAGACGAAAAACATTGGCACAATCAGACAGTGAATTTAGGTTGTGGTTGTCACACGAGGTAATTATAATGGATATGTATATTATTAAATGTCACACTATAAGAAATCTTTACAACTAACCTAATTAATTTATATATATTCTCATTTCTTAAAGACGAATGGTGCAACATCAAGGCTTGCTCGTCTAGCCACTGGACCCTTGTTCATGACACAAGAGTACAAAAATTATTGATTGAATGAGTACGTATTTGGTGCAAGCATGTACGAGGAAAATACAAATGTACAAAACTCGGGAATTTCATACAAGGCTCTTGCTTATTTTCGAGTGAGCGCAAAAGATAAAAACCTCGTTGAAGCTCAAATGACTTACTATGGTGTCATTCAAAATATATTTGAATTGGACTACATCAGCTTCAAAGAGGTTTTGTTTTACTTTGATTGAGTAAGGGTTGAGGATACAAATACTTATAGAGTTGATCATGGCACCAATTTGATCATGGTTGACTTGTCCAAGGTAAAGAGCAACAAACACGTGAGCGATGAGCCATTTGTTTGTGGTTTTCAAAGGTCAAGCAAGTATTTTACTCGGAGTATATCAACAACGAGTCGTGGTCAATCATCCTACATGTGCCAAAGTGTCTAAACAGTAGTGTGGATGACTTGGCTGCTTATACCGAATATCAATCCATTTTTTATGATAACCTGAATTTGAAATAATTTTTAGATTTGTAATAAGTATTCCAATTATTTGTAATGACCAGTGGGTGTATTATTCTAGTGCTTTATTATTATTATCGGACAACAGTTTAATACTTTTAGTTCATTTGTACTTAATCAGTTTACTGCTTGTAATAACCAATTGGTGTATTCTTCTAGTGATTTGTTATTATCGAATTTTTTGGTTTTTTAGTTAGTGAATATGATAATTTGGATTTTAATTAAATTAAGCATTAATTCAAAGTCCATGACATGACCCGATATTGAAACAATATTTATATTTATAATATCGTTAACTTGTATTCTTCTAGTGCTTTGTTATTATCAGATTAGAATCAAAATTGGTTTTTTGGTCAGTGAATATGTTAATTTGGATTTTAATTAAATTAATCATTAATTCAAAATCCATGACATGACCCGATATTGAAACAATATTTAAATTATTATGTCATTAACTTGTATTCTTCTAATTCTTGTTATTATCGAATTTGAATCAAAATTAGTTTTTTAGTTAATGAATATGTTAATTTGGATTTTAATTAAATTAAGCATTAATTTAAAGTCCATGACATGACCCGATATTGAAACAATATTTAGATTTATAATGTCGTTAACTTGTATTCTTCTAGTGCTTTTTTATTACAGGATTTTAATCAAAATTGGTTTTTTGGTTAATGAATATGTTAATTTGGATTTTAATCAATTTAAGCATTAATTCAAAGTCCATGACATGACCCGACATTGAAACAATATTTTTAGATTTATAATGTCGTTAACTCATACAATATTCTAATTCATTTAGATTTGATCATTTTCTCATATACATGTTTGTACTGATAACAACATTTTTTGCAGAAAATGTCTTCATCGGGGCATCGCAGTAGCGGAGGGGATGAAGACTCCTTTGCCACTAGGCCCCTAAAATGGGGCAAATTGGGGTCCGTCATCTAGAACAAGATGGCATTACTGGATAGATCCCTGGAGTTGCTGAAGGCAGTCATCGGCCCTAGATACACTAATTGGAGGAATGTATCAAATAAGGTCAAGATCACCATCTGGGGGCACTACAGGTAATGTATTTCTATTTATACTTATATTTTTATTTTTATTTTTATAATTTAAATAAAACTAACACTTACTATCTTTTTGGTTTGTATTTGTTTGACAGGATCCATTCGGTCTGCCCCCACACAATCGTGACTCCACGTTGGAACAGTTGAGAGATTAGTATAAGACGTGGAAGAAAAATATGCGGGCACGCTACTTTGGGCAGACCCGGGAGCATTATGAGAGTGCGTGACACCATCCCGTCAAAGGAGCCGATCTAATTGACACAGGGCAACAGTTTGTCGACAATGAGATTGAGGAGTAGCAATTGACATCTCATCAATCGGGGAGGGTAAACCGGGAGAAAAAGGTGGGCGTGCACAACTCCGAGCGAACGTCTTACGTCGAGGTGGATCACAAGATGGTAAGGTTTTATTTTTCTTTAATTTTAGTTTTATGTTATTCTAATTTAGCATTACTTTGCATTACTTACTAACTATGCATTATTTTATTTCAGGAGACGGGAGTGGCCGTGGGGGTAGGCCACAAAGAGTCGATGCCTATCTGTCAATCCGGACGAAGAAGTGTAAGGATAAGGAGGTGTCCCCGAGCGTGGAAGCCACGATTGTAAGTTATAATTGTTTAAGTTTTTAATTACGCTATCATTTTTTTATTAACTTAATTAACTAATCATGTAATTTTTATCATTTTCGGCAAAGCTTAAGGAAGTGGATGAAAAGCAGCCTGATGTCGATAAATAATCTTTGGCTACGGACACACTCAGCCAAGTGCTCAGGGCGGATCACAAGGGCAGGAATAGGGGTGAGCTCTCGGGTGGGGAAGTTAAGGATCATCGGGATAGAGACGAGAAACACCGGGTTGGCTCGTAAGATGGACGCTCATGACGATAAGCTATAAAGGTTGGAGGCGATGGTCCTAGATATGTACGCCTTAATGAAGCGTCCATGGGGGTCCACCTCAGATAAGGGCAAGGGAAAGGGGAAGGAGAAGGAGCTAGACGAGGATGCCACTGCTCCATCTCCGATACGCACGGACTCGTCGCCCTTATTTGATTTGTTTCCCATCTTGACCCCCGTCGAATGGCCTATGTCAACAATCGGTTGGCCGAGCGTGTTTTTAATAGACATATATGGTGTCACGACGATAGCGAGAAGGTTGAGGGACCCGGACACCCACCCGGGTATGTTGGTTCATGGACGTGCCATCCAAGACTTTGAGGCAAAGGTTCACGTCACGCATATTGCGACCGGAAGGGAGAATTCACCTTTGTGGATGCAAGAACAATGTCGCGTTCGGTGAATTGATGGGTGTATCAATTCATATATTGTGTGGCCTTCCTTCCTCCTCCGACGTACTGTAGACCCTACTCCATGAAATTATTTGTATTTTATTTTATTTGGATATTGGATATTGGATATTATTTATAATTTTTTATTTGGTTATGGATATTTACATGTTGTTTTGGTTTTGGTTATGGATATTTATATTGATTATCGAATATCGAATGTTGCTTGATATATATGCTATTTGGACAGATTAAAATTTGCTATAACGGGTACAAATATATTGTTGGGAAGTGGCAGTGACCATACTGCCCAGCGGTGTATTTTAAAATCTGCCCAGATTTGTCATGAAATTCCAATGTGACAAAGAAAACTTGTCACGGTCAAAGTTAGTGACAAATTTTTATTTGTCGCGAACTTTTAATGTGATAAGTTTTTCTTTGTCACAGACTTATCACGATCAAAATTCGTGATAAATGTCTTTGTCACCCCAAAACTTATCACGGTCTTAGACCTTGATAAGTTTGACTTATCACGATTTTAATCCTTGACAAGTGGGCAGTTATGGTGTAGTGGGGAATCATAAGCTACGGATTCGAGAAGTGGATATTTCAAAGATGACCTTTTTGATATGGTATGGATATTACGAGTTATGGGTTATGCCATTTGGATTTACCATTGCGCAAGTAATATTCATGTATTTGATGAATAGAGTACTCCAACCTTGCCAGGACCAGTTCGTTATTGTGTTCATCAAAAATATTTTGGATACTTTCGATTCTAGGAGAAGCATGCGCAGCATCTAAGGATAGTTTTGCAGAGACTTCGATACCATTAGATGTATGTTAAGTTCTCCAAAATCATATTTTAGTTAAGGGAGGTTTAGTTCTTGGATCGTATTATATCGAAGGCTTGAATTTCACTGGATCATATAAAGGTGTCATCTGTGATGGATTAGGGTAAACCAAAAAGACACTTCAAATATTATCAGGCCACTGACTCATCTCACCCATAATAGGGTACTATTTGTTTAGGATTTATATTGTCAGAGAGATTTTGAGGAGATGAAGGAGAGACTCATAACCTCACCGATAATTTTTTTATCATGGGGTGGAGTGGAGTATATGGTGTATTCTAATGCATCACTTCATGGGCTTGGAGGAGTATTCATGCAGGAGGAGAGACCCATAGCTTACACTTACCATAAGCTTAAGTCTTATAAGAGAAACTACCCCACTAATTAAATTGGAGTTGGCTGATGTAGTCTTTGCTCTTCGTATCTAGAGACATTACTTATTAAGAAAGAGGTTTACGTTTTTCTCTAACCACAAAAGTCTGTAGTACTTATTCACTTAACATGAGTTGAACATGCACCATAGGATGTGGTTGGAGTTCGTGAAGGACTACTACTTCTCGATTCAGTATCATCCGGGGAAACCAAATGTGGTAGCCGATACTTTGAGTCATCAATTGAATGTGAGTTTAGAAACATTTTGGGCCAATTAGGGGCATGATTTGTCTATGTAATGGTCAAAGAAGTGGAGTATTATATGTACTATAGACGTAATAGAGGCACACTTAGCAGTTATAGCCGTTACACCTAATATCGTGTCACTGGTGATCTAGGCCCAGGCTTCACACTCCCCTTGTTAAAAGAGGGTGAGGGATTTTTTATCCAAAGGTATTCATTTCCATTTGATTGGATCCGATGGAGGATTGAGATTTTAACAGCGGTTGATAGTGCTGGAGGTTTTCGATATGAGGAAGGAAGTTTTGGTTGAGGCTCATAGTCTAAAGTTCACTGTGCATCCTAGGGGGCAAGACCTACCATGATATGAGGAGACAATATTAGTGTTACGAGATTAAGAGAGACATAGAAGAGTTTATGTCTAGGTGTTCCACCTTCTAGTTAGTGAAGGTGGAGCACCAGAGACTAATTGAGGAGTTATAGTTATTGGAGATCCTAGTGGGAAGTGGGAGAGTATCTCAATGAACTTTATATTTGGGTTCTTTAAGTCCTAAAGGGGACATGATTCTACTTGGGTCATCATCGATAGACTGACAAAGGTGTCTCATTTTTCCCACTCGGATAGATTACACCGCAGAGTAGCATGCGTAAGTCTTTATTTTTTATATTGTTCACTTTCAAGGGGTGCCTCTAGACATTATACACGACGGGGATAGTTTTGTTTTTCATTTCTTATGAATTTTTCTGGAGGCTATGGGGGGTACAAATGGATATAAACACTGCGCTTCACACCCAAACATATGGTCAGACTCAATGGGCGAACCATATCTTGAAGAATATGTTATGATCTTGTGTTTTAGCTTTCAAAGGGAGTTGGGATCGGCATTTACCACTCTTGTAGTTTGCCTATAACAATAGTCATAAATATACTGTTGATATGGAACCATACAAGGCGTTGTATGGACTGATGTGCCATTCTATGAGTTGCTAGCTGGAGATGAGGGATAGCAAGATACTCGGGCCACATTGTATTCTAGATACCTCAAAGAAAGTGGCGTTCATCGGGGAGCGCATGAAGACTTCCCAAAGTTAGTAGAAGAGTTAATAGACGGGAGGAAGTGTAAGTTGGAGTTTTCTATTGGAGATCAGGTACTTCTGAAAGTCTCCCCAAAGAAGGGAGTTATAAGATTCGGGTCGCCTCGGTATATAGGTCCCTACATGATCTTAGATAGGTTGGGGAAGGTGGCATATTGTTTGGCCTTACCTGGTCATCTTCAACGGGTATAATATATTTTCCATGTGTCTATATTGTGGAAGTTCTTAAGAACGAGTTAGCCTATCATCACATCACCCTCGATGGGATTGAGCCACATCCAAATACGAGATTTGAGGAAAGATCATAGCGTATTATTGACCAGAGAGACCAAACTCTGTAATCGAAGGTTGTTTCATTATTTAGAGTCTAGTGAGGACACCATAGCGAGGATGAATCTACATGGGAGAGAGAGGATGATATATGGGTGAGGTATCATGAGATATTTGAGTCAGGTATATAAAAGTCAAATTTTAAGGATGGAATTCCTTGTCTAAGAGGGGAGGAATGAAGTACCCCGCATTTTACATGCATTTATTTAATTGTGTATTTATATATTATATTACCTATTGTGACATGTGATATGTCACTTAGTATATTTATATATGTTTCTTTATATATTGTTACGTGGTTTGTACATATGTTACGTGAATTCACCTTCTTTGGAAATTGATATAATACACTCTAATTCACTAAGTAGATATATTCATTCATTTAGTAATATGGGCGGCTATGGAATGGTCAGGGACTAGGTATCGGGAGTTTTCTTGTTTGGATTATTCCCTCAGTATCGGTTCCCACCGATCATGAAGTAGTTTCTTATAATATTAATCCACACATAACAAATTAATAATTAAGTTATAATTTAACATACGTACCGACTAATAATTGAATTAATGAGTAAATTAACTTATAAAATATGTTCTCTTTTAGGATTGACTTTCAGGATGCTTAGGAAGTCTATTTTTTTTTACTCAAAATAGTGGAATTTAAATATGTTGGGTTGGTGTATGGTTTGGGCCAAGTTTCGGGCCATTTGGAGAAAGTTTTGCCTCGTTGGGTAAAGGAAATTTTTGGGCATGAGTTTAATTTCGTAATTAGAGGCTTTAATTACTTAATTTAGAAAACCTAAACACTCATAACACACTAGAGAAAACCCCTAGCAACTAAGGAGGTTGAGAGAGTAACAACCGGTTGAAGAGATTGAGGAATTAGGACTCGATTCGTACAATCGGTCATAGGAAAGTTTACATTGATTAAGAATTTAATAAATTTTATGCTAGAATAATAGTAATTCATTGGAATCTAAATCTAATTCATGAAATCTGATCTTAATCATATTATAACCTAAATTTTGGAATTGCTTTAGTTACCTACTTAAGCCTTAATCACATATTGATGAACTAATGTAGTTTGGTTGTTAAATCCCATAATTGAAACACGAAATCAAGTGATTTTATTTAAATAATATTAGATTTTAATCATAATGATGATAACATCTAAAAGCCCTCATCTTTATTTATTTATTAAATCATATCTAAGAATGAATTTCATAAACTTTGTTTAAACCACAAACTTAGGGTTCAAATTGTATAATCTAGAATTAGATCATAGATTGTGGGTTTTAGGTTAGTAATGTGGTTATGCATGTTATATTAGAATTAGATTGGCTATTGTAGTGCTTAGAGGCTTAATAGTTAAGTTAGGTCTGCATTATGACCATTTCTAGGTAAGTAGGAAGAAAGTTCCTAGGACAATCTCGTTCAAATGATATTGGGATTTTATTTGAATGATAAAGGACATCTTGTTCGAACAATAAGGATTTTTTATTTTAAGGACTTAGACTTCTACTTCTAATGACACGGGTATTTAGTTCCAACGACTTTGAGGGTTTCGTCAAAACGACTAGGGGAATTCATTCGAATGACTTTTTTTCGGTTTGACAATTATCTTTTAAATAACTTGAGAACTTTAAATCGGGATTTAATATATCGTTTTGAAATCCTTAGAATATGATTGTTTATTGGTTATTGTTTGATATGTAAGCATATTGGGAGTGCTTGTGGGTGACGTACTATAAGGGATTTGATGGGGCGCATATGAAGTTAATCGTGATGGAAATTATGATGGGCTTTACCTTGGTTCTATTTACCCCGATCATAGGACTAACGAACCCGTATCTCGAGTGGATTAAACGGGGGAGTCCTTTCATGTTATCCCTGGGTATGGGGGTTATGTGATAGGCAGGAAGGTGTAGTGATTTTCTTTGGTTAATAATTTGAGGTTATAGGAATTAAGCATCCTATTAATATACCCTGTATGCACGATTGATCCCCAAAGGCAGTAAGGATAGGACTGCGTGCTTTTATTTGTGGGCTTGATCATAGCCCACCAATTTTGCATGTGAATGAAGCATACACACTTGGTTATTGAATTAAGTGATTATATTTCCTTTACTGAGATCATACTAGATAGGTATAGATGAGATATAAGATTTTGGAGCCATGTAGGTAATAAATACTTAAGATGAGATATAATTATGTAACATGGATTCATTTAGGTTAGGATTAGACCTACATGCTATATTTAGGTTATTTGGGTTGGGCTAACTTAAAAATAACTAAAATATGACACGAAGATGCATTATTGTTATTTTAGCTTATATTTAGTTACATTCTTACTCACTATAGACTTGCAAGGTTTAATCTTGTTTGTAAAACTATTTTTCAGGTCCTAGGCAGCAGTAGTCGCCTCAGCCCCGATCTTTCCAGCATTTCATTTTCAGTTCCAGCTTTCTACTCTAGGATATAGGTTTCAAGCATGAAAGCACATATTTATTTATTTCATTTCTATTAGTATTTAGATTTCCATTTCAGTATCTATTAAGTTAGATTATTGCAATTGGATTTATTCATGTTGGAGTCAGTTATTTACATATAGAGTTAGATATTCTATTTTTTAGATAATTTTCATTCTAGTGTGGAGTTATGGTCTTGATATGTGGTATAGGGGGTTCATTGAGAATTGTTTTATTTTATTACTATCATCATTTATCGTTTATTTTATTTCAGTCATGCTTAGAATAATACAGATTGTTTGACTATCGTATTATTTATATTTATAACTGATCAATTTAGTTATGAATTTTATGGGGTATCGCAGTTTTTCATAAATGGAAATTGTTTTTTGTGTGTGTGCGCGCTTTGATGTGGATTTGGTACTTGTGATATAAGTGTGCAAATACGTGTTAATATAAATCTTTTCAAAAGGAACATTTCATAAGTATATTATATGTTTTTTTATTCAGGTTCCAAAATTACACAGCTTTGCTTACCTTTGCAAACATCAGGTGTCTCTCCTGACTTAGTCACGTTAGCGAAGGAAATTTTTTCTCTCATGAATGGTCTTTGTTGGTCGCGGATTCTTCAGAAATTTTTCCAATTTCATATGTGTCATGCGTGAATCCCTCCTCGCAGACAGTTCTTATCAGTAAAGACTTTTGTATCAACTGCGATAGTACTTCACGGTTCGCGAACTTTCCCATGTAAGAGATCTTTTTAAAATTTCTTTGGCTTTTCTTTGGGAGTCCGTGCAAGACTTTCTTGCATCCATATCTTTCCTTGTTTAAACACTTAAGTATGAGATAGTGATAATGAGAGTACCCTCCTCACTTGTGATACTTGTGGTTCACCACATATTTGGAGAAATATGATAATGTAAAGAGAGAAAACTCACTATCATCATCTTTGTCAAAAATCTAGAGAGAAAAAATTATTTAAGAGATTTTCTTGGAGTGAAAAGGGACATTTAATCAAGAGGAATTTTTAAAAGAAATAGGTTTTGAGTTTAAACACTTTAGAGATTAAAACCATAGTATTCTTCTTTACTTCTCTCTATTGTATTATTGAGTAGTTTATTTTCAAACATTTATCATACTTCCTATTCAAGATTAAATCACTTTTACCTTTATTATCAAGAAAATATATTTACATCTTTATTCATGAGAGACTTCTCTGTGTATCTCAAAAATCCATTGTGAAGTTTGAGTAAGCTAAAGTATTTTTAAACACTTTCAAAACTTTTAGGGTCACTCACATCCTAAAAATTGGTACCCAAGCATTTGGTGACTTCTCAACAAAGTTTATCTTAAACTTTAAAATAAGAGTTTAATTTTGGAGTAAATAATTGAAGACATTAGTCGAGGACAAAATCGGTTGCGATTGTGCAGCGTTCTCCAGCAATTAGTGCCTTCTATGGAAGATATACTGTGAAAGAGTGGATATTCAGTTAGCGCATTGTGTAATAGAAAGTCATTAATTTCTTTTGTAAAAAAAACTACCATGGTGAATTTTTCTTTCATTTTGGCCCAAGGTTTTTTCCCGTTAGTGGGATTATTCCTTGTATGACTTGGTGTTGTGTGATTATTGTACCTATTCTGCATTTATATTAATCACCTAATATTGAAGATAAAATTTTGTGTTATCTAATTCATACAACATTTTATGACATTGATCTAGGTTGTGTTATTTTTACCCTTTAGGAATTAAAAAGGAAAGTATTGCCTCTATTGCAAAGATAATTTTAATTTAGGTACCTTCTCTTTATCTTGGATTTGAGTAAACGCACTATAAGCTAGTATTAGAGCAAGACTTCACTTTTGTAGGTATAATCGCCTTGAGTTAGATCTAGTGTGTGTATTATGGAGTTAATCATGTGTAATCATATTAGTTACTTTTTTAGTTATCATAGTAGTCATGCTTTTAATGGACGTGTAACCCCGTATGATTTTTTAAATCTCTCCATTACTAACATTAAAAAAAAGTTTATATTAGTAGTAATGATAGCGAAGAAGATGATCTTCACAGTTGTTATGATTGGCTGGTTTTAAAATCAAAAGCCTTATTAAAAATAAATGCTCAATTATTTTATAAAAGTAAACCTTTGGCAAAAAGAAAAGGATTTAAAGATGAACAAAGATCATGCATTTTTCGAGTTTTCTATTGAAAGGGAGGTTTTACTTGAAAACAATTAAAATCTTCGAAAATGAGAAAACTATTTTTTCCCATGACCTAAAGTGTTTAGAGTAATAAAATGATTTCTTTAAAGTTATAGAATTTCATGGACATTATCTATACCCTATTATTTTTGTAATTATTATATCGCATTTGCTATTTTCTTGGATACATTTGTTGATTATGTGCTTGTAGGTTACTTAGAACACATGATAAATTAATATACGATCTCTTGAATGTAATATTGTATCTCAGTTCCATTTATGCCTATGTACTCTCGAAATTAAATTTTAAAGCTTGAAAGTCATAATATTCTTAAAGCTTAAATAATATAGAGTATATGGTATAACTCAATGCAATGTACACCGCAAAATACTTTTGAGCAATTATTCTATCAAACGATTAAAATAAATCAATTTAATTCATGATTTGTGGTGTCTCAAAATGGTTATGATTTGCAAAATAGGTGTTATTTTTGCATTGTACATGTGAGGATTTTTCATGTTTGTGTTAAAAAGCTTTGTGTAAATCTGTTCAAAATTACGAGTGTTTAAGTTGTTAGGACTATGACAAGAGAAAAGTGGGATGCTTTCCTTTAAAATTAAAAATAAGTTCCCCGCCTTTTTGTTGAGTGTGAAAATCTCCACTTGAAAAATTATTTGAAAAGAGATGTCTCAAATATTTTCATATAAAAAAATTGGGTAACACCAATGATGTGGACCAAAAAAAATTTAATCACAAATCACTTATTTGAGAAAGAAAAAAGTGTTAGTTAAAAAATTTATATTTTTAAGGAAAATAAAACCTTTCCATGATAAAAATCTTAAGTATATTTCTTCGAAGAGTGTTTTTTTATTGAACTTTAGTTTTGTCTTCGTCATTCAACGCTCAAACATGTTCACTTTTCTTATTCACACGAGTTATATTCATTACAACATATATTATTAGCTGTAAAAATGCATTAAGTTTTTCATATGCTTATTCATTTTTCATTTTTGTGTATATGTTATGACTAAACCTTAATTATGATATTAGACGAGAATAGTTTTATCATTAATCATGTGTTAGAGTCAATGGACCTTATTGTAGGTCTCATTGAATTTTGGGTGTTTTTCCCATGTTTGGAGAAGATAATTTTTTTTAAATCATTCACAACCCGTGAAGAGAAATATTGCAACCGCGATATAAATGCGTCGTGTAAGATAAAGTTGAATTTAAAATCTCAAGTGGGATTGTAAGGGAAAATAGTTTATCTTAGGCTTAGCATTTGTTTTATTTGCACCATGCCTAGTTTGGCGTATCCCGTTACAAATTGTCACATACTATCACGACAAACTATTTCCAAGATTGAAGACTTCCTTGCATCCCACAAAAGTATAAATCAACCTGTGTTTAAAATTATTCAAGAGAGTTATTTAGGTTGTTTATTTTTTTTATATAAACGAGGATGGATTTTTAAATGAAAAAAAAAACATTTTTTTAAACCTCGTCCGAATGGCTTTGCCATGTCATTAGAAGTGTCACATCGAACGAACATCTAATGAGGGCATACTGTTTAAATTCGTTTGAAGCTCGCTCAAACATAATTGTAATATCTTTGAACGAAATTTGTTTTCGTTCAAACGAAATCCCTTTCCCATTCGAACAAGTCACGTTTTCGTTTGAATGAGCCTTCGCCTTAAATTTTGTACACGAACTATAAATACTTGTCGCGTTTACAAATTTGGTGGGACTTTTTCCAAAATGATTTTTGCATATTTTTTGCAAAGGTTTTCACCCCTTTTGGTTTATAAAATACTTTTAATTCAGAAACACATCCCCAAATATATTTTTATGAATCCTTTTGAACCTTGTTGAGTTACACTTATTGTCATGCTAGAGTCCAAGTCTTTTGTATGAGTTTTATGCACGTTTGTCGGGCATAGTTAATTATAGTTTTCATTTGGGTGAAAATAATCCTAAGACGAGAGTTGTTAAGAAAATTTTGAGGTCTCTCCCTGTCTGCTTTATTCCTAAGGTCACCGTACTTAATTCGTTAGGGATACCAGACACTCTTAGGTTAGAATAACTTGTAGGAGATCTTCAAACATATGAGAATGATATGTTCCATAGAACTATTAAACCTAAGGAAGTAGGGATTTCTTTAAAGACACAAACTAAGAAAAAAAAGTTTGTGAGTCTGAATCTGAGGTTGATTTTGATTTTGATGACTTTCCCTTTTTGTGAAAAATTTCAAAAATTTTCTTAAATTATCAAAGAAAATACTTCCAAAGAAAAGCTTTTTGAGAAAAATAAAAATGAGGCCAAAAGCAGGGGAGAGAAAGAGGACGATATTAGGTGTTACGTATGCGAGGGTAAAGGGAACAAGGCATATGAGTGTCCCACTAGGCTTAAAAGAAAGTGCAAGAAAGTTGCAAATAAAGTCACTCTTAGTGATAACTACATCGAGTCGGTTTATTTGGGGGAGAATCACCACATGGACCATGCGTTCCATTCATGGCTAGTCACATTACCACCTCTACTTTGTCTCATGCCTATGAAGACATATCTAAATGTGAAATCCTCAATGATGTTTCAATTAATTCGGGAGATAGTGAGAGTGAGAATGAAAATTTGAGTGAGGGAGAAGGTCGACTCCAAAAGTAATTTAATGATCTTTACACCAAAAGATAAATAAAGATTTGTCTCTTAGGGTGTTAGATTTGGAGAAGCAAGTGAAAATTTTGAGAAAGTGTGAGATGTCGGTGAATCAACTCAAGAAGGTGAAGATTTTTTATGTGAGAAGTTGATAGGTTTAGGTAGGGAAAACACCGATTTAACCAACACTGTGGCTAGTCTAACAAGAGATCTTCAATTTTCATTGAAGACTTGTGAAAAACTTTAAGCCTGTGTATCCCAACCCGAGAGAGATCTCGAACGTGCCGGGGAGGTCAATTTCACTTTAGAGGACACAACTAAGAGGTTGGGGAAGATGATCCTCGATCCCGCGTTAGGTAGCGTCGAGAAGTAAGGAATAGGTTATGACGATGCATCCACTTTCCATGCCGTACCCGAGCCGATTCCTAAGTTTTTCTTATATCCTTATGGCCCTCGACTAAACCCACCTAGGAGAGCTCGTCCTAGACATTTTGAGAAAGGTGGACCCAAGCCCGTGTATGTTTGTTCCCATGGAAAACAAAGAGGCCACCTTAGAGAGTTTTGTTTTAAGCTGCGGAGAGTGTCTTATAGGAATGTTCCCCGAGTTACTACACGAGTTTTCGCACTCACTCCCACACATGTTACTATGCATGCTCCCGCAGATCACTTGAGAGATTTTAAGAGTTTTTTAGAGATGGTAGAGTATTTAGTCAAGACTTCACAAAATTTTATGGAGGTATTTCATAGGATGTCATCTCCTTTGGAGAACTTCTCTAGGCCTAAAGATTGAGGGTTAGACTTCTTTTCTAGCATAGGGTTATTTTCATGTTCACATCTTATATCCCTAATGCTAGTGTGTACTATTATTGTCTTATGTTTTTAATTTTGATATATTTTTTTAAAAAATTCAAAAGAGTTATGTTCGTATGAAATTTTTTTTTTGAAATATACAAAAATATTTTTTGTTTCTTTTTAAAAAAAGTGAAAATACAAAACGATTTTATATTGATAATTTTTTTAAAAAGACAATACACCTTGTGTGGATGAACATTAAAGATGTTCGAGTCACCCATTCATTTCATATCCAAAAACTATTTTGTAGTGTTTTGAGACATGATATCATTTCACATATGGGTTTTATAATGTGTAGTGTAATACGGTATTTAACGTTACTTGAAGTGTTTTGAGCAAAAGAAAATTCGAGAAATAAATAATCCAAGTGTAACACGTCAAGTAATACATAAGGTGGCGTATTACGTAAATTGTTTAAACGAGAAAAATCCCACGATGCATCTGTCGCATGAATGCGTATTTAATCGCTAATAGTATTGGCTAGGATGTCCATTAAGTTTGAGGGAAAATATCAAGGAATAGATGTGACACGGACAACGCTAATACGACGCGGCATTTAAATAGTACGAAAAGTAAAGTATCGCAATATGGATTAAACAAGAAAGTTTTACGTTGAACGATTCGCACGAGTTTTATTTTGAGTTTATATAATTATTTTAAGCACTTTGGTTAAGTTTCGAGCGATTCGGACAAGCAACGAATGCTTCGCAAGCATGTGTACTAATTGTCTAACAACGCGCGACACAGCGAAAGTCCAGTCTTGCGCAAATTATTTAGGATGTCTTGGAAGGTCAAAAAAATATTGTGAATATGTTTTTTGACTCCAAAAAATATAAGGAATATTATTATGAAGAGAAAAATCGAAAAAAATACTTTGGTACGGAGGTCCCGATTCTTACGCGCCTTGTACAGGACAATCCAGGAGGCCAAACGACAATTGTAAATATGATTTTTTAGCCAAATAAATGCAAGGAATATCAATCTTAAGTTAAAAATTGCAAAAAAAGTTAAAAAATATATTTTTAGAGAGATAAAGTGATGCAAATCATATTTTTATTGGTATTTTTGGGCATTTTTCAAAATGGATTTTGGGTTCACATAATGGTGCAGTGTGGTGTCACTTTCCTACATTAGTTTGCAGATCCTGGTAAGTGTTTTACACATATTTTAACACACCAAACTTGCTATTTGGGTCATAAGGTGTAGACTTCTCAAAATAGCTTATAACAGAGAGAGAGGTGGGTGCATATGCTCTATCAATCAATTCCCATCAGATTTATTATCACTCTCTCTCCCCTTGAACTACCTTAAATCATTCGACATCCCCAAAATTCGTAGCTACCATTGAGCCACCGCAAAACCACCATGAAATTACCATTTTATGGCATTGAAACACCTTATTTCACCATGTGTAACCATAAGAAGGATGTTGGGCTGTTAGAGATGTTATTCTTCGAGGTTTTTTTAGGTTTATAGAAGCTTGAAGATGGATTTTTGGAGGAGAAGAGGGTAAGCTTTGAGGTAATTTCCATGGAGGGCTTTCTTGTAACCCCTTGAGTCCACCTTTGGAGATGGGGGTTACTCCTCCTACACCAATATTTTCACCACCATTTGGAGACATTTTAAGGTGGGAAATACTTGTTTGTTACAAAGTTAAGTTGATGATGATATTAGTATGAATATTTTGCATCTTGTTGATATTAGGTGTGTAGAAATAGTCATCCATGATTAAAGATTAAATACTACATGATTTCAAGATATAGTTTAGAAGAAAATAGGATTTTCTATCCTTAAAATGGCTCCTGTAGTAAATCTATGTTTAGCTTGATTTTTCTACATATTTAGAGCTTAAAATATGTTGATTAAGGTTATAAATGCACTAATAGACTTATTAGTATTATTCTAACTATTTTCTATGATAATTGGCACTAAAAATGAAGGGTTGAACGGGTTAAAAAAATGAATAATTTTCAGCCCATTATTCATAAATATTTTATGAAATAAAATGTTTTAAACTTGTGTTTTAAGGTGAATAAATGATTCATTTAATGTGAAGAACACTTGTTATGTATATGCCTTTTTTATGACATTAATATAATAATTTTAATGTTGATGAATCATTATGAAATGAGCAAATGGAGTTTCATTTACAAAGTGTACTATTTAGTTTGTTAAACTAAATTTTGGAGTTAAAAGTGTAAATATGTGACAGTGTAGTCTTCTTGCAAACTTTGGGTGAAAATATAAATAATAAAAGTCTAGAAGACTTAGTGTGAATAAAATGACTAAGTACGGGTCTTTATACAAAAAGTCAAAATTAAAGTGTGTAACACTAAGTTTGAAATTGTAAATATGTCAAATGTTTGAATATTGACGAATTGGGTTTTAAGTTGTGAAAATACATAATTAAAGTGTGTAGGCTTAAATATGAGAAATAAGACTTTAATAGGTAAAAAACGTGATTTTATATATTAAAAAGGGTTAAAATGAAAAATGTGTAATTTTGACAAAGTGAGAAGTTGAACAAGTGTGTTAATGACTAAAATGCCTAAGTGTTGAGCTTAGAACTTGAAAGGGGTATTTTTGTGAATAACACTTGAAAAAGGATAAGGTTGTAAGTTTTGGTAAAGAAAATGGTAAATCAGTAATTTACTTAAAGTGTGACATTTTTATGAAATAAAATACTAAAGAGTGTTTTAGCACTAATATGGAAAGAATAATTTAAGTCCTTAAAGTGGAAATGATTTTCGGGATAAAAATCAATGCGTGCGTGAGAAAAAGGACTTTAATGGAATATAATGATTTTTCTTAAATGAATAATGGAAAAATGGACGGTTAAGTCCAAGGCTTTAGCCTCGGCTCGAAAAAAGTAAATTAATGTGAACATTATGAAAATGTTGAACACATTGGCAAGATAATTAGATTGGATGATGTCGGGATAAATAATTAAGCAGTGTTATGTTGTCCCTAGTGGTGAAAGACCCCAAACCAACTGCAATAGTATATGGCGGGGGAGACCGGTGGTATGAGGCCACGAAGTCCGTGAGTGTTTGTTGGCATAATCCTTAAAGATAATGCTAAGTAATAAATTGAATATTCATGAAAGAGGCATAAATGTATGGTATTGATCCATTAATTTATTAATACAAGAATAACGCATTAAATGTTTAAGGTTCACATGGTAACATGGGATTGTTAAACACGGTAACTTATGATACTTAAGCTACCTAATGAGGCTCAAACCATAATAAACACAAGCGTGTGTTATATGAGGCTTTAAATAGGAAAAAAAGAGTAATTTTCTAACACAGTGTGTGCGTGTGTTTGTGCAATACTTATGATATGGTTAAATAACTCGGGCATGAGTTAATTGAATGTAGATAATTAAATGGTCTTAATGAAAATGAAAGGTTTCCCAAACAAAGGATATTTGTTGATTATGCGAGAGTTAATCGGAATAAGTGCTAGTTTTTGAAGCATGATAATACAAAATGACTATTTTATAACGCCATGAAGGCCAAATGGAACCAAATAACGTTTTTATAATATAAATAATTAAATACATTGGCACGTGTATTTTTTTGAAGGTATATATGTAGATATATACGTATTTTCACATGCATGTAGTGTAGCGTGGGAGTATTCCTTTATGTCGTTCGTTTCTATACTGCATTTGTATATGTTCCCACTGAGCATTCGGCTCACATCCCTCCTTTGTTATGGCAGGTTGCATGTCATTCCGTATTTTGAGAGCGCTGTACAGGTAAGTAGTTACTTGCTTTACGATTAGTAGCTCTGTTTACGTGACCTCGGGGGCACTCCCCTCTGGTCACATCACGTATTAATTATAAATTTGACTCGCATGCTAATAAGTGTAACATTAAATAGTATTAAAATTAGATTAGAAACATTATATACGGTGTTTCATTGCACTTCACAATTAACGTGCGAATCGAATCAGGTTAGTCCTTTAATAATCTTTATATCCGAGTCGGGGCATTACAACTTGGTATCAGAGTTTTAGGTTCAATATTGCTTTCGGGTGTGACGTGGTGAGGTGAGTAGTGGATCTTTCGGTGTTGTTGTTAGTTAGACCCGATCACGCTTTCCTGGTGATGGTTTTAATTTGTACCTTGATGGTAAATTCGAGGTCTTGAGCACGTTGTGCCATGCTCTTTGAGCTGGTGATCGGCTAAGTTAGTAGCCATTCTTATTCTGCTGCATTTGTTCTGATAGTGTTAGCTAGCAACTATCGGATTTTAGTGTAGGTCATTAGGTGGTGGCACCCTATGCTTGTGTGAGATGTATCATGTGCAAGTTTGATGATTATAAGGTCTTAATAATTTTAATTGCATCTTAGCTGGTATGCTTGTAGTTTTATCTACGGGATTAGGTGACTAAGTAGTATGACTTGTTGAATAAATAATTCTATTGAAATCAGAATGCCTAAGTAACTTGATTATGATTTGGGTTTAGATAACCTTGATGATTTCAAGTGATTTAAGAACAAATCTGTATAGTCCTTGGGACTTAGTGTTAGAAATGATGGTGTTGAATTATGATTTTATAAAAATAAGGTGGTATTGGGGAATAGGATCTCTTTTGTCATCAAAGGTATTGGCCTAAAACTTTGATAGGTAGTAACCGTTTCCCCATATCCTACCAAAAGTTTTATAGTGGTGATAACTTGTGATCTAGCAAATGGGTGTGATGTCTATGTAGTGAGGCACGTTAGTGGTCGTGGCTAAAAAATCACTGAGGTTAAATGATAGGCTATGATAAATTTGATCTTGGGTTAGCATTATGGATAAGCAAATGAACTCACGATTGCTCTTTGGATATATATATTCATACTAAGGTTTATCTAATGAAGTGTCACTGCAAGTAATAGGCTTTCCCTAGTAATGGTGAAACTAAGGTTGTACCACGTAGTACGGTACTGTCGACGTCTCTCGTTGATATTATAGGATCCCTTATGACTTCAGGAATATAGAGTTATGATTGGTATGATAAATAGTGATTGGGATTAGTGTTTGCCCTTGGAGAAAATAATTCAGCGGCCATGCTCCAATGTTATACTTGAAAGGATTTTTGTCATGATAAATCCTAGGCTAGGATATATATCTTCAATTGGAGTCGATTGACGTGGTGACTCTTCCATGAAGCATTGGGAAAAGTTATCATATTGAGGAATTCATAGGCTATCTTGTGATTGTAATACAATTTAGCCATGTCATTTGTGGCGGTACCTTAGAGTTAGTGACATGGTTTTGTTTATAAGCTTGCATTATGGAATTACTTGGGGAGAATATCGAGAATAGGTTGATACGTGCTAGGTTTTACACTTGGGAGACTTAGGATGCGATGATGTTCATCATGGTTTTAGAAATAGCACTCGAAATTGAGTGTTAGGCTTGATTATAGCACCTGTGTGTGCTACCCGTATGGCTTAGTATGACTCTAGTGAGGAAAATCATTGGGTATTAGGCATGAGGAATATCGTGGTGACGTTGTAACTAGTCTGATAGTTATGATTTGGGATTACATAAGACGTTGCCAAGAATTGTAGTGATGATCCCTAAGGAAGAATTTATGTAATGTATGTGTTCCACTAAACGAGAAGGATCTCGAGGTTTGAAAGTTAGCACTCGCATGTTGAAATTGTGGAGACTTGAGCATGTTAGGTCGGTAAATAATGTTAAGTAATTAGAAATGTAACTTCGCTTTGGTATGAAGGATAACAAGTAACCTCAGTCTTAAGGAGGGAAGCCTAGCGTTTTAGCTTTCCAAGTGAATCGTTTCCCAAGTCGTTGTCTTTAAAAATGGGTAGTCGTGATTAATGATTCAAGCTAGGGTACGTGGCTAGGATAATACTTTACCGTACGTATGAGTCAGTGAAAATTTTAGACTTTAAGTGTACACTATGGTTTGTACTTCACTTAGCATGGTTCATTCCCCGAATTAATTTTTTTCATCCTAGCGTGGCAGCTGCCTGATCCATTGCATCTTATTGTGCCTTTTTTGATCCCAGTGATGGGATGTTGTTGTTTCAGTTATGGGTATGTATTCAGGTGTAGCGTTTCATAAACTCAGTAGTGATATGGGATAGGCCGGGTTGAGGCTGATGTGTTATGGTATATGAGTACGCTCTTATTCAGAAGCACCGTTGTTTTACATGAGTTAGTGTGTACACGGGTTCTCGCAGTTTGTTGCATATAGTTTGCATATGTACATGATTGCTTTAGGTTGACACACTCGTTAATTAACCGGTATAGCTAGTTACGACGTATATTGTGGATTGAAGTCACGACTCTATGATATGAATATTATGGAACATTAATTGCTACTGTTGCACTCTGTATGGAATTTACAGATTGAGAATGTAGCCTCTCATGTGTATTTGAGTTGTCATACCTCGGATGACTCTAGCTTAACGCATAGTTTAGTAGGAAGTATCAGTCGGATGGACTATTGGGATTAAATGGTTGTTTCAAAATCATTGATATTAATAGTTATTGATGTTGAGGATGTATCTTCCTAGACTAGGCAATAACCAAATTATTTGACGAAATGTAGGCTTGTAAATCCCGATGTTCGAGATAATTCGAGATAAAGAGTTCTTTAGGGTGTTAGCATGATATTTGCCAACTATCAGTTACTTTGAGGATTTGGATGGACATGTTAGGCATGCTTGGGAGTTAGCAATAATACATTGGGTTCCACTGTGGTTGTATCAAATTAATGGTATGAAATCTTTGGTTAGACTATAGTGTTAAAAACATCTAGGATTGGAATTAAATTGTTGGATGAATGATTTGTGAGCATGATGATCATAAATTTCGAGGAAGAAATTTTCTAAGGAGGGAATAATGTAATACCCCACCCTAGAAAATAGGTATTTAACGTTACTTGAAGTGTTTTGACCAAAGGAAAAGTCGAGGAATAAATAATCCAAGTGTAACACGTCAAGTAATACATAAGGTGGCGTATTACATAAATAGTTGAAACAAGAAAAATTTCATGATGCATTTGTCGCATGAATGTGTATTTAATCTCTAATAGTATTGGCTAGGATGTCCATTAAGTTTGAGGGAAAATATCAAGGAATGGATGTGACGCAGACAAGGCTAATACGACGCGACATTTAAATGGTACGAAAAGTAAAGTATCGTAATATGGATTAAACGAGAAAGTTTTAGGTTGAACGGTTTGCACGAGTTTTATTTTGAGTTTATATAATTATTTTAAGCACTTTGGTTAAGTTTCGTGCGATTCGGACAAGCAACGAATGCTACGCAAGCATGTGTACTAATTGTCTTACGATGCGAGACACAGCGAAAGTCCAGCCTTGCGCAAATTGTTTAGGACGTCTCGGAAGGTCAAAAAAATATGTTTTTTTTACTTACAAAAATATGTTTAGGACGTCTCTGATTTGTGAATATGTTTTTTGACTTACAAAAATATAAAGAATATTATTATGAAGAGAAAAATAAAAAAAAAATACTTTTGTACGTAGGTCCCGATTCTTGCGCGCCTTGTACAGGATAATCCGGGAGGCCAAACGACAATTGCAAATATGATTTTTTTTTTAGCCAAAAAAATGCAAGGAATATGAATCTCAAGTTAAAAATTACAAAAAAAAATATTTTTAGAGAGAGAAAGTGACACAAATCAGATTTTTGTTGGTATTTTTAGGCATTTTTCAAAGGGGTTTTGAGTTCACATGTTGGTGCATTGTGCTGTCACTTTTCTACATTAGTTTGCAAATCTTGGTAAGTGTTTTACACATATTTGAACACACCAACACTTGCTATTTGGGTTATAAGGTGTAGACTTCTCAAAATAGCTTATAAGAGAGAGAGAGAGAGAGAGAGAGAGAGGTGGGTGCATATGCTTTATCAATCAATTCCCATCAGATTTATCATCACTCTCTCTCCCCTTGAACTTCCTTAAACCATGAGATATCCCCAAAATTCGTAGCTACCCTTTAGTCACCCCAAAACCACCATGAAACCACCATTTTATGGTATGGAAACACTTTATTTCACCATGTGTAAGTATAGGAAGGATGTTGGGTTGTTAGAGATGTTATTCTCGAATGTTTGTTGAGGTTTATAGAAGCTTGATGATGGATTTTTGGAGGAGAAGAAGGTAAGCTTGGAAGTAGCTTCTATGGAGGGCTTTCTTGTAACCCCTTGAGGCCACCTTTGGAGGTGGGGGTTACTCCTCCTACACCAATATTTTCACCACCATTTGGAGACATTTTAAGGTGGGAAATACTTATCTCTAACAAAGTTAAGTTGATGATGATATTATTATGAATATTTTGCATCTTGTTGATATTAGGTGAGTAGAAATAGTCATCCATGAATAAAGATTAAATACTACATGATTTCAAGTTATAGTTTAGAAGAAAATAGGATTTTCTATCCTTAAAATGGCTCCTATAGTAAATCTATGTTTAGCTTGATTTTTCTACATATTTAGAGCTTAAAATATGTTGATTAAGGTTATAAATGCACTAATAGACTTATTGGTATTATTCTTACTATTTTCTGTGAAAATGGGCCCTTAAAATGAAGGATTGAATGGGTTTAAAAAATGGATAATTTTCAGCCCACTATTCACAAACATTTTATGAAATAAAAAATTTTAAACTCGTGTTTTAAGGTGAATAAATGATTCATTTGATGTGAAGAACACTTGGTATGTATATGCCCTTTTTATGACATTAATATAGTAATTTTAATGTTGATGAATCATTATGAAATGAGCCAATGGAGTTTCATTTACAAAGTGTACTATTTAGTTTGTTAAACTATGTTTTGGGGTTAAAAGTGTAAATATGTGAAAGTGTAGTCTTCTTGCAAACTTTGGATGAAAATGTAAATAATAAAAGTCTAGAAGACTTAGTATGAATAAAATGACTAAGATGGATCTTTATACAAAAAGTCAAAATTAAAGTTTGTAACACTAAGTTTGAAAGTGTAATATGTCAAATGTTTGAATATTAACGAAATGGGTTTTAAGTTGTGAAAAGACGTTATTAAAGTGTGTAGGCTTAAATATGATAAATAAGACTTTAATAGGTAAAAAACGTGATTTTTTATATTAAAAAGGGTTAAAATGCAAAATGTGTAATTTTGACAAAGTGAGAAGTTTAACAAGTGTGTTAATGACTAAAATGCCTAAGTGTTGAGCTTAGAACTTGAAAGGGGTATTTTTGTAAATAACACTTGAAAAGGGATAAAGTTGCCAATTTTGGTAAAGAAAAATGGTAAATCGGTCATTTACTTAAAGTGTGACATTTTTATGAAATAAAATACTAAAGAGTGTTTTGGCACTAATATGGAAAGAATAATTTAAGTCCTTAAAGCGAAAATAATTTTGGGGATAAAAATCAATGAGTGCGTGAGAAAAAGGACTTTAACGGAATATAATGATTTTTCCTAAATGAATAATGAAAAAATGGACTGTTAAGTCCAAGGCTTTAGCCTCGGCTCGAAAAGGGAAAATTGATGTGAACATTATGAAAATGTTGAACACATTGGCAAAATAATTAGACTGGATGATGCCGGGATAAATAATTAAGCAGGGCTATGCTATCCCTAGTGGTGAAAGAACCCAAACCAACTGCAGTAGTATATGGCGGCGGAGACCGGTGGTGTGAGGCCACGAAGTCCGTGAGTGTTTATTGGAGGAATCCCTAAAGATAATGTTAAGTAATGAATTGAATATTCATGAAAGCGGCATAAATGGATGGTATTGATCCATTAATTTATTAACACAATAATAACTCATTAAATGTTTAAGGTTCACGTGGTAACATGGGATGGTTAAACAAGGTAACTTAATGATACTTAAGCTACCTAATGAGGCTCAAACCATAATAAACACAAGCGTGTGTTATATGAGGCTTTCAATAGGGAAAAAAAGAGTAATTTTCTAACACGGTGTGTGCGTGTGTTTGTGAAATACTTATGATATGGTTAAATAAATCGGGTATGAGTTAATTGAATGTAGAGAATTAAATGTGAAGAACGTGTGTGCTCGCGTTCAAATGATCAAATTATATATAAAACCTTTTAACATAAACAAACCCTAAACATGCAGCAGTATGTGATTGAATAAATTGATAATCTACGCAAGAACATTCAAACACATGCAATTAAGGAAAAATCCCCCTCAGGGGCAAAACCATTTATTTTCACTATAATTTATAAGAAAACGGCTTACAATCGGATTACAATGAAAATACAAGTTGACTAAGAATTACCCTCGGGTATCGGATTCTGTAGTCGCGGCTGGAATTATCCCTTTCCAGTAGGGTTGCAATGAAGAAGAAGAATGGTCTCCTCCACAAGGGTTGAACAAACCAAAGTTGTGTTCTTGGGTTGCAAAAGGATTCACAAAGGTTTGGCAAGGATGTGTGAATCAAAACATGAGTCTTGGGACTCAAAAATATGAAGACTAGATGTATTTGGACTCTCAAATTCGTCTCCTAAAGTCTTGCAAAACAACTCTCCCGAAGTTGGTATTTATAGGGAAATACATGAAGAGACCCACGATCTTAAAATGCTGAAATTCTATCCAGCGTACAGGTACCCCGAACCGGTTCGGGTACCCCTGCGAACCGGTTCGCCCCCCCGAACCGGTTTCAGGCTGGGTTCGGGAAAGTGTGCTGGGAACAGGTGCTTAAACACTTAGAAAAATTCCCAGAATTTTCAATGAACATATCTCCATTTTCAACGGGCCATAACTTGTTCACCGTAGCTCGGATTGAGGTGACGTATCTTCCAGTATCTTTGTTACAGTAAGCTCTTCAACTTTCCAGTTGACCGGTCCTCCGGATGGTGGCTGTAAAATTACCAATTTTCCCTTGAACATCCCTATCATGCCTTGTTTCACTGATTTGACTTCTCTTGCGTTCCACTTGCATTACGAGCCTACAATCAAGGAACGTGAAGTCGTTGATGCAGATGAGGGACATATTAGTGGAGATAATGCAAGCTTGATTCCTGGAATTCGGATAGAGGCCGTCATGTGAGATCGTGAGGTGACGTGCCAAATGTAGCGGCGTACGACATAAATAAATGAAACATTTCGGACATGAGAAAAATGTCCTTACAAAATGGTCTTAATGAAAATGAAAGGTTTCCCAAACAAAGGATATTTGTTGATTATGCGGGAGTTAATCGGAATAAGTGCTAGTTTTCGAAGCATGATAATACAAAATGACTATTTTATAAGGCCAGGAAGGCCAAATGGAACCAAATAACATTTTTGTAATATAAATGATTAAATACATAGGCACGTGTATTTTTTTGAAGGTATATATGTAGATATATATGTATTTTCACATGCATGTAGTTTAGCGTGTGAGTATTCCTTTCTTCCGTTCGTTTCTATACTGCATTTGTATATGTTCCCACTGAGCATTCGGCTCACATCTCTCCTTTGTTACGGCGGGTTTCATGTCATTCCGTATTTTGAGAGTGTTGTACAGGTAAGTAGTTACTTGCTTTACGATTAGTAGCTCTGTTTACGTGACCTTGGGGGCGCTCCCCTTGGGTCACATCAGGTAGTAATTATAAATTTGACTCGCAATCTAATAAGTGTAATGTTAAATAGTATTAAAATTGTATTAGAAACATTATATAGTGTGTTTCATTGCATGTCACGATTAATGTGAGAACCGAATAAGGTTAGTCCTTTAATAACCATTAAATCCGGGTCGGGTCATTACATATGGAGTCATGAAGATGTGATTTGATGATATCTTGCTACAAGTTTGACTCCTTATATCCTTTAATGCACACGAGCACGAGCTTATATGAGTATTACACTTACCTGTCACATGTCGATCATAGTATTTTCACCTCAAATTTTCTTTAAGACGAATCAAATACGAAAAACGAGATAATAAACAGTTGTGCATATAAGAACTATTGCCCAGATTTTAAAAAATCATTTTTTTTTATAAACTTTTATATTTTAAACAATGGAATCAGGTTGTTAAGATAAAGTCTTTGCATGAAAATCCACCATTTGTAAAAAAAATAGAGCCTAAAAAGATTAAGAGGCACATAAAAACAGAAGTACCAGGCCATTTGCTTGAACATTGATGCTTCGTTACAAATGAGCATTAATTTGTTCAAAATAATTGAGAGTATTCTTGCTATATGTGAGATTTTCAGCGAGTTAAGTCGAAGATTAATGGGTTTGTACAAACTATAAAATCTTGAAAAACATATATAGTTTTGGGCATCATTGGTGTGATAATCACTTACGATCTTGATTTATTGAATAGGTTAAATCAAATTCACATGAGTTCACCATTTTTACAACTAAGATAGACTTTGAGATCTTTCGTTAGTGGTGTCTCAGTCCTTCATGCACACGTGGTATGTTTATCTACGTTGATTAACCTATGGAATATTCTCAATCCCCTGCATTTTGTTTCCATGATTCGGGTATTTTTGTGTTAATTCATGGTGTATTTTTTTTGTAAAATTTTATACTTAACATTTTTTGAAAAAATTTCGAAACTAAATTGTAAGCCTGAGACATTATCATTGCATGTGCATTATTCATATCTTTTGTGATGATATCTTCTTTTATACATGATGCTTTGGAATTCATGCTTATGTTTCCACTCCTTTATCTATTACGTACAAATTAAAGGGGAGACTTGTTGATTTGGTAGTGAGTTTGATTTAGGGGGAGATTGCTTTATTGTTTTATGATTTTTTGTTTTCTATTTCAAGCTCGATGCATCACGGGGTATTTTCTTTGCTTTATGTATATAGGTACTATATGCGAAAATCAAGACACACCGTATGAAGTCAAAGAAGCTAAAGGGAGGCACAAGAAGACAATGAAGATAAAGAATCTTAGTAGGATATGTTTTCATTTATGAGGATATTTTTATAATTTGGATTGCGGTTAGGTTTGTATAGTTTTGTACCGAAATAGCCAAAGGCGGATATTTATAAAGGCAAATAGTTTAGCTTAGTCTTAATATTTGTTTTATGAGCACTATGGCTAGTTTGGCGTATCCCATTACAATCCGTCTCCAAGATTAAAACCTTCCCTGCATCCCACAAAGGTATAAATCAACTTGTGATAAAGTATTCATAAGAGTTATTTGGGATGTTTATTTTTTATAAAAATGAGGCTGGATTTTTAACTGAAAAAAATATTTTTTAAACCTTGTTCAAGCGATTTTGCCATGTCATTAGAAGTGTCGTTTGACCTCTACATAAAACAAACATTTAACGAGGGCATACTCTTTGAATTCATTTGATTCTCGTATGAAGCTGGTTCAAATGAGATTGGAATCTCATTCGAGCAAACTCTACTTTCATTCAAACAAAATTCCTTTCTCGTTCGAACGAGCCTCATTTTTGTTAAAATTATCGCTGCCTCGAGTTTTGTAAACGAGCTATAAATATTTATTTCTCTTCCAAATTTCGTAGGACTTTTGCCAAAACAATTTCTGCACATCTATTGGAAAGGTTTCACCCCTTATGGTTTATAAAACACTTTTGATTCACAAACACATCCCCAAATATATTTTAATGAATCCTTTTGAACCTTGTTGAGTTAAACTTATTGTGGAGAGATCATCTCTATGACTGACTTGTGAATCCGGAAGGTTGATCGATGGATACCAAGGGTGGACCTCCACCTCTGGACTACCACTTGCGAAGATTGAACATTATGCTTGTGGGTTATATCAAGTAGTATTGTAAGTCCATTGTCTTGTAAAATTTCTAAAATGCTAAAAAAGGTTTTGCCCTGAAAAGGAATTTTTCCTCAGTTGTCGTGTGATTGCTTATTCTATTTATCTGACTTATCACTTAGATGCATGTCTTAGGGTAATAAGATAAAATTGGATTTGTGTTTGAGGCATTTAATTATATAAGTCATTCCATTAAGATCGTACGCACTCTCATTATTTCACCTTCTTTCTCTCTCATCACCTAACAAACTCCAAACCACCGTTGAAGCATCAAAGGGCTCCATCAAAGCTCTATTTGACCAATTTTCTTACTTCATTTTTCAATAAACTCTTGGTAAGTTAACTTTTAGCCATTTTAAATATATTTAGTTTGTTAATGTTTATATTTTTGGCGAAACCCCAACCATTCTAGGGTTATACCAATTTTTAATTTTCTCAATGAAATTAACCGCATAAGCAAGTAATTCGATTTAAATATTTGAACCAGTTAACACCAAAGTTGTGTAAACTAATTAGTCAAATTTTATCTTTCCCTAAGCATGCATCTATATGATATAGCAAGAGTAAAATAAACTAAAGAAAATCATAATACGATGATATACGATGAATACCCACCATAGGAAAAACCTTGGATGGCCTGGCTATAAAAGTCAACTATGATATAGGTATCTATACAACGACGATTTAGACTTAGTCAATGAGTCGCCGCCTTTAAAATTTGACGCATTTCCTATCTCCTTGCTACCTTATTAGCAGTCAATCTTGGACTCCTTTCAACAGCAATCAAAATTTGGGTGCTTCCGAGGTCTCGGTATCCCGTTGATCGTACTTGTCTATTGAAACTTGGATCTCAAACTTATGGGTATAGTGTAATAACCCGAGATTTTTGGGACAATAAACTATTTATTTGGGGAGAAATAAATATTAATTTAATTGGAGATTAATTAAATTGGCATTTGAGGTCAAAATTTAAAGTTATTACAAAGTGATTCGGATGACAATTCTGAGGCTGCGATTGTTTCCGGAAGGGTCGAAATAGTCGAAATGACTGTACTTGGGGTCTATTTGGGTTCCGAAATATTTTAAGTTTGTTTGGCTCGAATTAAAGTGGTCGAGTCATTTAAAGTGTGTACAATCATTTAAAGATGTGTATTTTGGGAGATAAGGCTTAAAAGCCTACGAGATATTTCAATCTCCTTAGAGAGAAAGAGAAATAGAAAGAAAGAAAGAGAGAAGAAGAAAGAAGAAGAGAAAGAGAGAAAAGTTGGGATTTCTGGCCATTACGCGATCTCGAGGTGGAATCAGACCCTACGAACTTGAGGCAAGTGATTAAACTTGCTAAATAATTGTTCTGTATCATTTATTTCATGATTTGTGGATAAAAAATCTGAATTTTGGGTTGAAAATGTAAAACCTAGATTTTTGGGTAAATCTTACATTTGAGGTGTATATAGGGATTTGAGGGTATAAAATTGGTTTGGTTGGGTTATATAATGAGTTTTGATGTTAATAATATATTTGGGTTTAATAGAAATGGTTGGATGATGATATAATTAATTTTTGGGGATTTTGGGTTTTGAAGAAAATAGCCCATTTCGTAGCTTGCTGAACTTACCGAATCGATTCGCCCCTTCCGAATCGATTTGGTCTATTGGAGAACCTACAGGTCTTTAGGGCCGAATCAATTTTCCCCTTGCAAATCGATTCGGTATGTAGCAGACTCTCAGGTCCATTGGACCGAATTGATTCGGAGGGGTCGAATTGATTCGCTGTTGGGGACGAATCGATTCGGAAACAGGGCAATTTTTGGAGATGTTTTCTAAGGAAAATTTCATCCCATTTCGTTTAAGGTTATCGATTGGGAACCTCTATAGGAGTTATGAGAAGTATGTTTTGGACACTTTTAGAGAGTTTCCCTAATAAGAAATTATTGGAGTCACGTTGACTTAAATCGAGAGAATACCGATTGGAGAGTATCGTACTGACTAGTGGGAAAGCCCACTACCATTGAGACTTCTATTTGGAGATAATTATGGAATTATATGAATGAGTGAGAATGTGTTTAGTGATATTGGATTTTAGGATTTAATCCCAAATGGGATTACTTTAAAGGATCATACGATTGATTGAACCATATTATGAAATGAGAATAACAAATGCTGATTGATGTGTATACGGATATAGGAAATATCCTTAACATTAATTAACTTGGGATATGTTTCATAAATGAGAAACGTTGATCGAGGTGCATTAGGATATAGAGAATATCCTTAACGTAAATAGAATTGAGAGACGATTCATATAAATAGAAGTGAGGTGTGAACTTCAAGCGAGAAATAGTATAGCGTATACTAAGTGGGGAAATTGTATGAGTTAGTGATGAATAGTATATCGAAAGTAAATATATTAGTGACGAATAGTATATCGAAAGTAAATATACTAATTAATAATATTATTTCGTTTGCGCCTAAGAGCGTAATACGTGTATGTAAATACTATGATATATATATATACCTTATGTGATGGTATATATATTTATCTGATGTGATGATGTATGTATATCTTATGTGAACGATATATATATATATATATATATATATATATATATATATATATATATATATATATATATATATATAACTGAAGCATACCCCCTCCTTGCTATCATTGGGAAGTTGTGCGATGAGGGTGAGCATCCTGGCTCGAGGAGCAGGGTGTGGATATTCCTCAGGTCATAGTCATCCATTTTATTTATGTGATTATATTTTGGGGTGAGAAGTCGTGGGTATGTGTCATTCTCACTTGCCGGTTAGGAACTATGACCGCTTCCCGGACGTTGTGTATATGTGTTGGCCGCGATTTTAGTGATATTTAGTCCGACCGCTGGTCCCCAGGATGGTATATGAGTGATGCCCTGGAAGATGAAAGCATTGAGAACCTGCATCCTCGAGTTATAGCTCGTTGGGATGGTTATTATTATACTTATGTGAATAGTATATTACTTTATATGATTATGTGATATCATATTTGCCTCTAGAGTAAAGAGACATAAGAAGATTGTTTTAATCTCATTCCGGGAGATTTTAACCGGACTTAATCAGTGATAAATAAATTATGAGAAAATGAAGAGTAGTATATTATATGGTTATATAGTACCTTGGGTGTCGAGGGCATAATGGACCTCAACGACCAACATTGCCAAGGAGTAGTGTATCGGGGGGTTCCTTATTTGGATTTCACTTACGAGACGTCCCACGCACGAAACGCAGTGCAATGTTGGGAGTGAGGGGAAGTTAGTTATTAGTGCTCATATTTATAGTAGTAGTATATCTCGACGATCGACAGTGCCAGGAGTAGTGTATCGGGGGGGTTCCTTGTTTGGATTTCGCTTGCGAGATGTCCCACGCACGAAATGTCGCGCACTGTTGAGAATTGAGAATAATAAATTAATTAGTTGGGTAATAAGAATTTGGGTTATACATGTCATGCATTGAGGGCATAATGAATCTTGATAATCAATACTGGCAGGAGTAGTGTATCGGGGGGTTGCTTGTTTGGATTTCTCTTGCGAGACGTCCCACGCACGAACCGCAATGCAGTATTGAGAATTGGGAGAATTTTAGTCCTTAGCACTTGGATGCTAATAACTCATATATTTATGTATATATATGTCATAACTAGAATATGAGAAATTCTAGTAAGAGAATGTTTATGTAAATTTTATATGTTAAGTAAGAACAAATATTTGAGATTGATAATAGTGGAAATTGAGAGATGATTTAAATGGTTTTTTTTTATGGAGTATAGAATTTGGGAATAAATTAGATTCCTTTCCCCTAGATAGATTTGGGCAATTATTGGAGATTACGTGCATACGTTTAGTTGCGCGCTTCATTTGAGAGGTGAGATGGATTTTATGGAGAGTGCGACTCCACTTTAATCATGGCATAATGCATTTATAATTATTATGCATTTTGATGCACTTGCTATAAAATGTTTTCACACCTCGGGCTCTGACCCGTTTATATTTTCGCTTACCCTGTATATATATTGTATTATTTTAGGTGTTCCTCCGCAAGGACGCCATGTTGATATCCATCATGTTTAGTCGCGGAGCTGTAGCAGTAGCGGACTGTTGCGGTATTTTGATATAGTCGAATCATATCTTTGTGTATCTAGATTAGGATTCAGTTTGTATATCGGGTTTACACCCAAGTGTTGTAGAGTAACACTTTTATATTTATCTCTCTCAAATTATTGTACTGTCTGTGACCCGACATCATTTTTGGGTATTTCACTTCGTACTTTGTGTTGTACTCTTTTATTTCACTTGAGCGTCTGTGAGTCTCTTATTTTATTTATATGCCTGTTGTTGGTTTGTTGTTGCATTGTGGATTTAGTTTGTAATAAAATGTTTTAAAAAAAGTTTGTCACCCTCTTTTTGTGGTAATGGGTTGTCAGCCGGGTTTATTTTAGAATCGTTAGTTGATGCTGAGAATGATCCACTTGTGATTCCTAATTATTTTAGTATTGGGATCGCCACCCGTTATTATTTGAGTGGGTTGTCACAGATGGTATCAGAGCATCAGGTTCTAGTGTCTTTAGGATCTGTGTGGGTTTACTTCGATCTTTCGTAAGCATTCTTGATATAGAGCCCTATTATTAGGACTGTTGTGTTCATACGTCCATATTTTCTTTCGTGATGATAAACATTTGAAAGGCGTTCTGATACAATTGTTCTTGTTTCAGATGCCACCGAAGAGAAGTCGTACAGGCAGGGCAAATAGTGGGGCTGAGAGTGTGGAACCCCAATTGCCTCAAAGGACTATAACTACGGATGAAGTTTCCAGTATTGTGGCACAAGCAGTAACTGCTGCCATTTCTGCGATGGCGCAGCAACCTGCAGTACAAGCAGCCCAAGCCTAACCAAGATTGTCCATGTGGGAAAGAGTGAGGGAAGATTTTAGTAAGGGGCATCCTCCAGAGTTTTTAGGGGGAATTTATGGGATGGCTGCAAGTCGATGGAAGAATAGTATACAAACGCACCTCCGTATGGTGGAGTGTAGTGAGGCGCAGAAGAAATTTCTCACCACCTATAAGCTAACGGGAGCAGTTCTCCAGTGGTGGGACTCTGTCACCACATCTGAACAGAAAGATACATTGCCCATAACAGCTTTTTGGGAACTTTTTGATCGAAGGTATTTTCCTTCCGCGATTCAAAAAGAAATAAGGAGGAAACTGATGGATGTGTTTCAAGGTAATAGAACGGTGGCCGAGTATGAGGAGGAGTTTACTCGATTAGCGAATTTAGTACCTGATGAGGTAAATACTGAAGAGAAGCATATATCGAAGTTCATGCGAGGTTTAAATGGACAAATTCAGCAACAATTATTACGGAACCCAGCGTTAGTGACTTTCGTCGAGGTAGTGAATGCGGCATTGTTGGTGTGTCATGAATATCGTCTTCGTTCGCAAGGGGGTAAGAACTTTAGAGATTCAGGTTCATCAAGTAGGTTTGGTGAAGAGAATACCAGTGAGGCTGGAAGGTATAGGCAGGATTTTCGAGGGTCGTAACAGCGTTCTGTTCCTCATAATGAGCAGAGAGTATTTGCAGGTAGATGTTTCTTTTTTAAAGAATTTGGTCATAGGAGGAGAGATTGTCCTAAAAGAGGTAAAGGACCACATTTTGAAGAATTTCTGGATGTAAAACCCCTACAGCAGATTCGAGGCCATTATAGGCCAGGGGACTTTGTGTGGGAACCCAATGATGAGGAGAAGAAAATGGACTAGAGATGTATGATGTAAGTTATTTTCCTTTGTGAATAGGATTATGCTATGTGAGGTTTTGGGAATATCGTACGTAAGTATATTACGAGAGGGTAGTGCTATAACCCCATTATGTATGGAATGACCCGGAAGGGAACTTTGAGCAAGTGAGGCTCTTATATGATTATCTTTTGGGAGAATATATTATTTTGTGTTACGCTAATAGAGAGCTATGACTTTGTTATGAATGTAAGAATTGTTGTAATGTGTTATGTAGTAATGATAAAGCTACTTATTTTATAGTTGTGTTAGACTTATATAATTGTTATATCCTAGTTATGGAAGAGCCTAGTGTATGGCAATATATTATCATGATGAGAAATTATTATGACTAAAATGATTCAGATTTAGTAGATTATTGATGAGTGAGAGAATTTATCTCATAATTATGCAAATTTTGAGAACTATATTATTATGGGTATGATAATTGTTAAAACCTTGTGTCTTGGGCATAAGGTATTTTACTTAGATGTCGAAAGACATCAACCATTTTTAATAATAAACTGTTTTCAAAATAAAAAAATTTATAGGCCTTTGGGCCACATTCAAATGATTTGCACAAAAGGTTTTAAACTCTAGTCCCGATCTAACACTCTCAATCCCCGACGTCTCTACCTATTAGTGTATTGGGAGGGTTCCTTGTTTGGATTTCGCTTACGAGACCTCCCCCGCATGAAAGTGGCGAATGTCAGGAATTGAGAGAGTTACATATTTGGACCTTTCAAAAATTTTATACTATTAATATGCTAGTATAATTTATATATATTTCGAGTTATGGTACTATTGAGGCAAGTGAACCCTAATTGTGTTTTTTTCGAGTAAACCTCGAATAAAGGGTGCATGGGCGCCTTAGTAGTTATAATTGGTTTTATAACGTCTAAAATAATTCGTCGTGCGAAGTGGGATGATTGGGTGTAGTGTTAGCGAGGTTAAGTGTAGTAGAAACTAGTTGAGCTTTGGAGTATTAGGCTTAGCTTAATTTCGAGGACGAAATTCTTGTAAGTGGGGAAGTCTATAATAACCCAAGATTTTTGGGACAATAAATTATTTATTTAGGGAGAAATAAATATTAATTTAATTGGACATTAATTAAATTGGCATTTGAGGTCAAAATTTGAAGTTATTAGAAAGTGATTCGGATGACAATTCTGAGGGTGCGGTTGTTTTCGGAAGGGTCGAAATAGTCGAAATGACTATACTTGGGGTCTATTTGGATTCCGAAATATTTTAAGTTTGTTTGGCTCGAATTAAAGTGACCGAGTCATTTAAAGTGTGTATTATCATTTAAATATGTGTATTTTGGGAGATAAGGCTTAAAAGCCTACGGTAGATTTCAATCTCCTTACAGAGAAAGAAAAATAGAAAGAAAGAAAGAGAGAAAAAGAAAGAAGAAGAGAAAGAGAGAAAAGTTGGGATTTTCGGCCATTACGCGATCTCGAGGACGAATCAGACCCTACGAACTTGAGGCAAGTGATTAAACTTGCTAAATAATTGTTGTGTATCATTTATCTCATGATTTGTGGATAAAAATTGGGAATTTTGGGTTGAATATGTAAAACCTAGATTTTTGGGTAAATCTTGCATTTGAGGTGTATATAGGGATTTGAGGGTATAAAATTAGTTTGGTTGGTTTATATAATGAGTTTTGATGTTAATAATTTATTTGGGTTTAATAGAAATGGTTGGATGATGATATAATTAATTTTTGGGGATTTTGGGTTTTGAAGAAAATAGCCCATTTCGTAGCTTGCTGAACTTACCGAATCGATTCGGCCCTTCCGAATCAATTCGGTCTGTAGCAGAACCAACAAGTCTTTAGAGTTGAATCTATTCGCCACTTGCAAATCGATTTGGTATGTAGCAAACTCTCAGGTCCATTGGACTGAATCGATTTGGAGGGGCCGAATCGATTCGCTGTTGGGGCCGAATTGATTCGGAGGGGCCGAATCGATTCGGAAACAGGGCAATTTTTGGAGATGTTTTCTAAGGAAAATTTCATCCCATTTCATTTAAGGTTATCGATTGGGAACCTCTATAGGAGTTATGAGAATTATGTTTTGGAGACTTTTAGAGAGTTTCCCTAATAAGAAATTATTGGAGTCACGTTGACTTAAATCGAGAGAATACCGATAGGAGAGTATCGTACCGGCTAGTGGAAACGCCCACTACTATTGAGACTTCTATTTGGAGATAATTATGGAATTATATGAATGAGTGAGAATGCGTTTAGTGATATTGGATTTTAGGATTTAATCCCAAATGGGATTACTTTAAAGGTTCATACGATTGATTGAACCATATTATGAAATGAGAATAACAAATGCTGATTGATGTGTATACAGATATAGGAAATATCCTTAACATTAATTAACTTGGGAGATGTTTCATAAATGAGAAACGTTGATCGGGGTGCATTAGGATATAGAGAATATCCTTAACGTAAATAGAATTGAGAGACGATTCATATAAATAGAAGTGAGGTGTGAACTTCAAGCGAGAAATAGTATAGGGTATACTAAGTGGGGAAGTGGTATGAGTTAGTGACGAATAGTATATCGAAAGTAATATACTAATTAATAATATTATTTCATTTGCGCCTAAGAGCGTAATACGTGTATGTAAATAGTGTGATATATATATACCTTATGTGATGGTATATATATTTATCTGATGTGATGATGTATGTATATCTTATGTGAACGATATATATATATATATATATATATATATATATATATATAACTGAAGCATACCCCCTCCTTGCTATCATTGGGAAGTTGCGCGATGAGGGTGAGCATCCTGGCTCGAGGAGCAGGGTGTGGATATTCCCCAGGTCATAGTCATCCATTTTATTTATGTGATTATATTTTGGGGGTGAGAAGTCGTGGGTATGTGTCGTTCTCACTTGCCGGTTAGGAACTATGACCGCTTCTCGAACGTTGTGTATAAGTGTTGGTCGCAATGTCGGTGATATTTAGTCTGACCGCTGGTCCCCAGGATGGTATATGAGTGATGCCCTGGAAGATGTTAGCATTGAGAACCTGCATCCTCGAGTTATAGCTCGTTGGTATGGTTATTATTATACTTATGTAAATAGTATATTACTTGAATATGATTATGTGATATCATATTTGTCTCTTGAGTAAAGAGACATAAGAAGATTGTTTGAATCTCATTCCGGGAGATTTTAACTGGACTTAATCAGTGATAAATCAATTATGAGAAAATGAAGAGTAGTATATTATATGGTTATATAGTACCTTGGGTATCGAGGGCATGATGGACCTCAACGACCAACATTGCCAAGGAGTAGTGTATCGGGGGGGTTCCTTGTTTGGATTTCGTTGCGAGACTTCCCACGCACGAAACGCAGTACAATGTTGGGAGTGAGGAAAAGTTAGTCCTTAGTGTTCATATTTATAGTAGTAGTATATCTCGACGATCGACAGTGCTAGGAGTAGTGTATCGGGGGGTTCCTTGTTTGGATTTTGCTTGCGAGACGTCCCACGCACGAAACGATGTGCACTGGTTAGAATTGGGAATAATAAATTAATTAGTTCGGTAATAAGAATTTGGGTTATACGCGTCATGCATTGAGGGCATAATGAATCTTGATAATCAATACTGCCAGGAGTAGTGTATCGGGGGGGTTCCTTATTTGGATTTCTCTTGCGAGACGTCCCACGCACGAACCGCAGTGCAGCATTGAGAATTGGGAGAAGTTTATTACTTAGCACTTGGATGCTAATAACTCATATATTTATGTATATATATGTCATAACTAGTATATGAAAAATTCTAGTAAGAGTACGTTTATGTAAATTTTTTATGTTAAGTAAGAACAAATAGTTGAGATTGATAATAGTTGAAATTGAGAGATAATTTAAATGGTTTTTTTTTATGGAGTATAGAATTTGGGAATAAATTAGATTCCTTGCCCCTAGATAGATTTGGGCAATTATTGGAGATTACGTGCATACGTTTAGTTGCGTGCTTTAGTTGAGAGGTGAGATGGATTTTATGGAGAGTGCGACTCCACTTTAATCATGTCATAATGCATTTATAATTATTATGCATTTTAATGCACTTGCTATAAAATGTTTTCACACCTCGGGCTCTGACCCGTTTATATTTTCTCTTGCCCTGTATATATATTGTATTATTTTAGGTGTTCCTCCGCAAGGACGCCATGTTGATATCCATCCTGTTTAGTCGTGGAGCTGTAGCAGTAGCGGACTGTTGCGGTATTTTGATATAGTCGAATCCTATCTTTGTGTATCTAGATTAGGATTCAGTTTTTATATCGGGTTTACACCCAAGTGTTGTAGAGTAACACTTTTATATTTATCTCTCTCAAATAATTGTACTGTCTGTGACTCGACAGCATATTCGAATATTTCATTTCGTACTTTGTGTTGTACTCTTTTATTTCATTTGAGCGTGTGTGAGTCTCTTATTTTATTTAGATGCTTGTTGTTGGTTAGTTGTTACATGGTGGTTTTAGTTTGTAATAAAATGTTTAAAAAAAAATTGACACCCTCTTTTTGTAGTAATGGGTTGTCAGCCGGGTTTATTTTAGAATCGTTGGTTAATGCTGAGAATGATCCACTTGTGATTCCTAATTATTTTAGTATTGGGTTGGTCACCCGTTATTGTTTTGAGCGGGTTGTCACATGTAGTAGGTTCAAAATTTGTCTCTGAAAATCATTTTTGCAAAACCTCACCTTAAAATAACCTTGCCAACCCTTTAATTTATAGAAAACACTGAAATTTAGAGGCTCGAATTTCTAGGCAACTCATTCGAACAAAACTAGTAGGGTCATTCGAATGAGTATAGCTATTCTATTTGAACCAAAACAAGCTCGTTCAAATGACCTAGTTAAATTCGTTGAACGAGGATCGAGTAACCTTCAAATGAAATCTTTTTGTCAAGATAAAACTTTTCGCTCGAAGCTCGTTTGAACAAAAACTCATACCAAGTTTGAATGAAACAGATATCTCGTTAGAGAGAACTATGTAAACTCATTTGAATGAAAGAGAAAAGTCGTTCGAACGAAATTAAAAAATAAAATATATTCTATGAATATAATTTTACAAAATATAGCCCCAAAACATTTTAAAAACTAAAAGAGCAAAAAAGTATCCAGGGATTAAACATAATATACATTCATACCTCTTGAGATCCTATGGACGTTGAAGACGGAACTCGAAAAGATGTGATTATTGATTTACTTGGCCACTACGGTCTTTAATATTCATCATAGGCTTGATGGAAGAATAGAACTCAAATCCTAACCTATTACTCAAATGATTTTTTCTAAGCAACATAAAGATAATACACGATACAAATTGTCTTTATGAGAAATTTGTCCTTATAAATCTCTCCATTTGGCTATTTTGGGAGAAAATCCAAAAATATAAACCTATTGGGACATAAAGCTCTCTAAGACTCAGTACCTAACCCAAAAGAAAAAAGTATAAACAATCAACTGACATAAACTCTTGAGTAGCTTTTCTCTTGTGAAACTTTATCACATCGTCGTTAAACCTGCACACTTACCACGCCTTTCAAATGGAAAGAGAATATAACATATATAAACCACATATGAAAATAACCACCACCACCCCTTTGTTAAACGACACCACCTACAGTAAGACGTCTCCCCGTAAGGTAATATTTCTCCCCCTTTTTGTTCGGGAATGGACAAAGTTAAAGATGCATAATATAAACAACTTCTCCCCAATAATGTGAAATATGTGAACATAAAGGAAAATAAGTAATATCTTGTGATGTGAAGTAAAAGGAAAACAACAAACAAACTCAATAGCACAAGCATAAACAATCCAAAGAATGAAACAAATGATACCGATGTAAACAATAGAACAAATGATACCATTAAGATCATATGTTATGTAAATTTGATGGAAATATGAAGCATATGACAAACATGGATTAAATGCAATGCAAAGACTCAAAACAAATACCATATATATATATATATATATATATATATATATATATATATATATATATATATATATAAGACACAAAAATATAAGCTTTTCGCACTCGTATGGCATACATGTCTTTTAACTAAAGGTGGTATAAAGTTAACGGGTGTGAACTAGAAAATAAAAGAAATATGTCCCAACCACGCAAGATAGTTCGAGGAGTTCAGTTTTATTTCATTAACTTATCAAGCTTAGATTTATCCTAAAGTGATAAAAAAAAGTGAACTCATAAAGGACAAACATACATAATGCACACTAGCCTAGAAAATATTGATGATTCGCAAATCAATAGCGTAAAAAATTGAAGACTAACTAGGACTCATTGTGCAAACCTATTGATCTTCAACTTATAACACCCTAAAAACTAAATATATTCATTTTTCGCTCTTTTGTTTTTAAAGATATCACACTTTAGATCACCAATGTTAAACTAGCCACTCTTTTCTTTTCAAAGGCTCTTATCGATGGTGTCCTTTCATGCAAAGGTGATTTACAACCTTCATAGCCTTTTTCCATAGCACTCTCATATTTTTAAACAAAATCAATCTCTTGAACAATAGTTTTTTCATTCACAAATTCCCAAATCAAATAAATATGTACATGACAAGATTGATAGGAGAATACCTCACTTAGCTCATGCAACATAAGTAGTTAAAATATAAAAGAGCTAGTGCAAATGTGTGAGAACGCATATACAAAGTCAATCCATTAAGAAAACCAAATTTGAACAAATCCATGCAAGCATGATTAAGAAACAATCCAAAGCATTTCTAACCATACTCTAATATTTTAGCCACATGGAAAATATATAACGAATGGGATTAAAAAAACAATATGCCACACAAAATGTGTAAACACAACTACACAAAATAAACTAAAAATATTGTTGAGTTTTTTAACATTTTCAAAAAAGACTCAAAAGATAAACAAAATCTTTTTGTACTTTTATCATATACGCCCAAAAAAGGAAAATCAAAATACAAAAGACAGAAACATCATACAACTAGTCAAAGCATATAACATGAAGCACAAAAACTAGTGTATCAAAAACATGCAAACACAATCACTCGTAAGATATAGCATGGGATGAATTATGTCTAAGCATATGAGAATCAACAATTCTAACATTTAATGCCTCCAACTAAGACTTTCAAACCCACATAGGTGTAATATGACGAACTTGGGCTTTGGGAACCTTGGTGGCACTAGCCTTAGACTTTTGAGGTACTTTTCTAAGATCATAACAAAAGATCCTAAGGTGACCTCTCATATAGCAATGTGTGAAAATGTAGACATGATGAGTAATGTTACCTTTGGGTTAACCTTTTCTAAAGTCCTTGGCTATGGTTGACTCTTTCAAAACATTAGTCTTGCCTTTAACAGTGAAAGCATTTATATCAACGAAGCCAATTCCAACCTTGTCATTTTTTATTTGGACGGTGGTTAAAATCTTATCTAACTTCTCTGACCTAGATTTAAAATCAAATTTGACATAACTCGAGTCTCTCAATTTCTCTTCTAAATCCATAATCGTAAACTCAAGAAAAAGACAAGACTCATAAATCTTTAGGGAATGCTTCTTTAAATTTTCAAACAATGCACGAAGGTTATTTCTCTCTCCCTCAATGTACTCGAGATTCTACTTGGGTGTATTTTCATGTGCCCTCAATTCTTCAATCAATTTTTCATCATTGTTTCCTATGGCATGTTCTTTCAACTTCGACTCTAACTTGAAGTTTGCTTTTTTCAACTTTAACAACTCGGTGTACAACTCACGAAAGGCAACTTGAAGCTCACTATCCTCCTTATAACAACTCTCTTCTTTCTCCTCACTAGCTTTGGAATCACAAGATCGGACCTTACAACTGTTATGCATATGATTATCTTCATCAACGGAAGACATTCCATTTTAGTTCACATGACTATCCATGAAAGCGGTGAAGTTATGCTCCATGACAGAATCAAGTTCCTCTTCCGACTCACTATCACTAAGGGTAACATTATATGCCTTGGGCTTTTCATATTCTCTCCTTATTTTAGTAGGACACTCAAAATCACGATATCCAATACATGTCATTCCAAACACTTATCCCGGTCATCCACATTCTTAGGGTTATCCTTATTCTTCCTATTATGGTCATTCTCAAAGTTTTTTTATTTCTTATCAAATTTCTTATCTTCTCTAAGCTTAAGAATCTTTTTGAACTTCCTAGCAAACCTAAAGATCTCTTCGGGATCTAAGTCACTGTCACTATCGAAATCCAACACATCCTCCTTCTGGGCTTTCAAAAGAAATTTCATTCTCTTTCTTTTCATCCTTATTATTCGAAGGACACATGTTCATCTACTAGGTTTAAAGATCACCTACAAGTGCTTGGACCCACAAAGTATAGATGCCACCAAGATAATCTAGTACTATGACCTTAACATTAAATCTTTTAGGTGACGACCTTAAGATTTTTTTCACCACTCCCGACTCGGGGATAGGTTCACCTAAGTTAAACAAGGAGTTCACAATATCTGATAACTTAGCATAAAAATCATCAAAGGACTCATGCTCTAACATTGTAATTGTTTCAAACTTAGTCATTGGATTTTGTAACTTTGAAACCCCAATAGTGTCAGTGCCCTCGTGAGTGGATCTCAAAATATCCCAAGCATCCTTCCCACTCTCGCAGGTCATAATATGTTTAAGCTCTTCAGCTGTGACCGCACGGAAAATAGCATTCACTCCTTTGGAATTAAAATGGGATTCATTATTGTTTATCGTTATCTAAATAGAGTATGCCATAGGTAAACCATCCTCGATGGAAGGATACCACCATTGATCAACCGAGTTCCAAACATTCCCATCAATTAATTTGTAGAAAAATCGCATTTGCGCCTTCCAATAGAGAAAATTTGATCCAACAAACATGGGAGGTCAGGTAATAGGACTACCCTCACGGTTGAACTCCATCTAAATAATCCTAAACGTGCACTAAACAGGGATCAAACACGCTAAGATAGTGTAACCCTCTCCGATACCAATTTGGGAAAGCCCAACAGTGCTTGGGTCATACTAATTTATAATTTTATCAATGAAACTAACTAAATAAGTAATTAGTCTGATTTTAATATTTACATCAATTAACACCAAATTGTATAAACTAATTAGTCCAATTTTATCTAGTCCTAATCATGCATCTAGGTCATATAGCAAGAGTTAAATAACCTAAAGAAAATCATAACACGGCGATGTATGAGGAAAACTAATAATGGGAAAAACCTCGGACAACCCAGTAACATAAATCCACAATGATATAGGGCTCTATACCAATACGATTTAGACTTACACAATGACTCGACACCTTTAATCATTAATGCTCTTCCTCACTCTTTGCTTCATTATTCATATACATTGTTGGATGCCTTCCAATAACAATCACAATGTGGGAGCCTCCCACATATCGATATCCCACCGGTCTTACTTGATTCTTGACTGATTCCAGTTGTTGCCTAACTCAAACGCAGAATCCTTCGCTCGAAACAATACTCAATGGAGAGTAAACGGTTTTGGTGCAAGACGCATGAGATATCAAACACATATGTTCTTTTAAAACTTGGATCTCAAACTTATGTGTGTAAACTAAGGTTTAGGAGTCTCAATATTTGTCTCTGAAAATCATTTTTTTTGCAAAAACTATCGTCAAAATAACCTTGCCAACCCTTTTATTTATATAAATACATAATAATTTAGCGGCATAAATTTCATGGCAACTCATTCGAACGTAAATAATAGGGTCGTTCAAATGAGTACACCAATTTCTTTCAAACCAAAACAAGGTCGTTTGAATGACCTAGCTAAACTCGTTGGAATGAGGATCGAGCAACCTTCGCACGATTTCTGTCAAGCAAAAACTTTTTTCTCAATGCTCATTTGAATCTATTTTGAATGAAAACTCATACCTCATTTGAACGAAATAAATATCTCGTTCAAATGGACTATGTAAACTCGTTTGAACAAAAGAGAAAAGTCATTTGAACGAATTTAGAAAATAAAAATATTTTTTCTGAAAATCTTTTAAGGAAAAATAGCCGCGAAAACATTTTAAAAATTAAACACCCAAAAATGTATCTAGTGATCAAACATAATATGCATTCATACTTCTTGAGATCCCGTGGACGTTGAAGGCGAAACTCGTTATGAAACTCGGCCCGAAACTCGGAATGATCTAACTGTCTCTTTACATGGCCATTACGGTCTTCAATATGCATCATAATATTAAAGGACAAATAAAACTCAAATCCTAACCTATAACTCAAACGGTTTGTCCAAGCAGAATAAAGCCAATAAAAATACAAATTGACTCGATGTGAAATTTGTCCTTACATTTTGAATATTTGGTTATTCATTTGGATTTGGTGCTAGATATTTTTCTATGATAGAATTACCATATTGATTTAGATTAAATGAATATATTAGAGTAGTTGTCATTTTTATTGGTTGTATGTTATTGTTAAACTCATTTTTCATGTCATTATTCTAGTTGATTTGGGTTTTTGAGTCTACGATCCCATTTTGGTGGTGTTTATATGTTGAACCCCTTTTTAAGGAGTTAGATTATTCTCTTTAGGTTTATATATTATATATTTTAACCTCATTAGGATTCTTTCATTCTTTTTGGTTCTTTATTTTTCAAAAAAATGGTGAGTCGCCAAAAAAGAACCCTTTGTGGTGTTGGTCACTCCTCTTCCTTGAATTCTCCTCAACTATTTATAAATGAAGAAGTTGAAGAGAGATTCGAGAGAGGATTTAGGGATCATATTATTTTGTTCAAGATAATGTTAGGAGATGTTCTATACTCCCTTCGGTCTTATTTTGTTGTTGTTAAATTCTGCAACAAACCTTTGTGTCGGAGTGTCTTTGTATCAAGTGAAGACAAAGAGACAAATGTAACACCCATATTTTTAGAGAATATGGAAATTAATTAAATTGTTGATTCAGGAATTTATTTAAATTGGAGAAATTATTTAATTCGGTGATTTAGACTTAATTAATTCAGTTTAAGTTTAATTTCACGCGTGTCATATTTGAGGTGGGAACAAGAGAATTTTACAAAATGACTTGGATGGTGACTTTGAGGTCATGGTTGATTCTAAAAGGTTCAAAATAGTTGAAATAGTATACTCGGGTATATAGTTTGGATCCCGGGGCGATTTTAGGCCAACCCGACACCGTTTAAGGGCATTTTGATCATTTGAGAATTTTGGGTTAGAGGAACTCCGAAAATTGTAGGTTTATATCTGCCCATTGGTGTAAGGGGCTAGGTTTAGCACAAAGCTAAAGGGATAGAGGCCATAGGAGAGGAGGAGGAGGAGGAGGAGGAGGAGGAGGAGGAGGAGGAGAGAACAAAGCTTCCTACACTATATTTCACCCCGAACGCAACGGAATCGAGATCGGAGCGAAGGGAGAAAAACCATATCATCATACCAATGAAATTCGGACCTGCTATTGAGAGGCAAGTGTTTAAATTTCATTTATATTAAGAATATTATAATAACCATGTAGAGTAGGGTTTGATTTACATGTTTTTGGAAGATTTAATATGTATTTGGGTGGGGAAAATTCATGAATTGAAGTAGGGATGCATGTAGACATATTTCTTTATACTGGTAACACGAAATCAGGGGGTTTGGGATGATTTATATGAATGAAATATGGGTTTCTTGATGAACACACTTAAAGAACACAAAATGGGTTTTGAGAAGATAATGAGTTCTTAGACTAAATTAGTGAGTAATTAATATTAGTTTTACGTTGGAAATCATCCCTATATAATTAGTTATGCTTAGATATGTTGGTTTGAAATTTGGTGAAGTTTCATGAAGATGTGAGAAACTTATCATGTTGAGAAATAGTAAAAATGAAAGGTTGAACAAGACCTACTTGGGTCGAATCGATTCGGCTCCTTGCTCGAATCGATTCGGCTCCTTGCTCGAATCGATTCGGATGCCCAAATTTGAATAAATTTTGCCTTTTGTATAGGTATCCCCGTGAATTGAATTATAAAGAACTTTAGTGGTAGTTTCGTAATTATGTGGAGAGTTGGTGGAGATCAATAGGTATAAGGATAAGGTTTGATTTATATTGACAAGGGTTAAGTTGTGATAATTAACCGATGGGAGTAAATCGAGTGAATTGTACACAGGGAAAGTTGGGATTTGGATTACGGTAAGGGTAGACCATAATCTAAGAATATAACCAGTAGGGTACAATAGTAGTAACTACTAAATTAACATAAGGGGTAACAATGGTCCCTTCGGGTAGAGAATAATACTCTGAAATATACGATAGGGAGTTTCATTATGAATAAATGACACGTTGAGTATTCGAGAGATAAATACTACGTACGGGTGAAATTTATAGGATGAGTGGATTACGGATTTCTATTATAGATCGTATGTGTGCCTATATTTAATATACATGTGGATAGGTTTTGTGTATGCCTAGTATGTGCTTTTTTATATGTGAACATACCTACGCTACTTGCTATCACGGAGGTCCCGCGCAGTGGGCGATCCCACCTCGACGATTCCAGTGAGGTCTGGATTTGTGCCCCAGAACATAGTACGGATAGTGGATAACTATGGGAGAGAAATAGTGATGCCGGTAGTTCGTTTGAGTACGTTAAGTATCTGCGTATCTCCAAAGACTTACTATTATATTCGCCTCCAATATGTGTTATTTTGATTGATGGTTTGAGGAGGCATTCCAAACCGATAGTCCTTGATAGCAGAGTATGCGAGTGTGCATCATGGTGGCCAGTCCGGTAGATGCTATAATATATATATATATATATATATATATATATATATATATACCTAAATGTTTTATTTTACTTATGTGTGATAGTAGTGAGATTAGATAGTGTATATCTAAATAAGGTTTAATCTACTTATGCGTGATAGTAGTGAGATTAGATAGTGTATATCCAAATAAGGTTTAATTTATTAATGTGTAAATAGTAGGAAATATAGCTAGTGTATATCTTACATGAAATCTAAGTAAGGAAACTTAATAAAAAAAGTGTGTGATAACATGTGTGAAATGTTAATTTGGATTTAGTAATAATATAATGGAGATGTCAATTATTCAATAGATTGATAGCATATTCTATGGAAGTACGGGTTAGTTAAAAGATAAATTTAACTAAAGACTTAATGATAATTAAGAGTATTTTGTAGCGTACTATATGGGCGGTACGGGGGAACCAGATTGGTTAGTAGTTAGTTAGATACTTGAGACCTAGGTGGGCTTAGAAGCAAATGTTAGGTGCGCACTATAGATGAGAGGTGAGGAACTTAAGGGAGTGTTCGCAACCTAACATGTGTATCTAATAACTATTCATTTAAACTGCAATTTAAATTCTTGCAAAATATTTTTAAAAGGATTTTGGGCTCTGACCCATACTTGCAAAACTTTTTCAAATCCTTTTAGGTGTCCAACTACAGGGACGCCAAGAAGGATGATCTATTCCAGGGATGCGTAGCTGCAGCACTTGTGGATGCTTGTAGGATTTGGACTTAGTCGCTTCGGTTACTTCATTCCTGGTGTATGGTATAGTTCAGTATTTCATTCGGGCGTGTTTCCCTTAGTTATTTCATATATGTCAGTCAAAATTTCTATTCAGACTTTTATTCATGTTGGACTTTTATATTGGATTTGGGAACCGATGGTTTATTCGGTATTATTTTATTTCAGCTACTTATCTGGAGATTGTCCGGATTATTTATTACTTCATGGAATGTTGTTTATTGTAATTATTTTCGCGCGTTGTTGTTGTTTAAATAAAAAGATAAAATTTGGCACCGACTTTTTTGAATACTTGGTGGTTAATTAATGTATTAAAATGTTTTCGACGGTGATGCTAAGAATGGACCAAATGGGAATCCTATTTTAATTTAATAAAGACCAAATGAAATATCTATAAAATGCATACTCTCGGAAATAGAAAGAAAAATCTAAAAGTACATGTTTAAGGGATTAATAAGTTAAAGATCGCACATTTTCGTCTAGTATATGATTTTCTTTTGGCCTTATTTAATTGTTAGCATACGAGGTTTATTTTAGGTCCTAATCGGCATGAACCTATGAAAACTTATCATTTTTCCATTTGGTTAACTTGCAATTATTTTCAACTATTAATTGCATCAAAGAGGTCGTGCATAACATAAGTGGGGATTATCTATTTTTTTAGTTTCGAGTTTATTCATTTTTTTTGTTATATAGCTTGTGTTGGATTTCATAAATTTCATGTTATCTTGCACTTGTTAATTCAATTGTGTTTGGTTTTGTTGATTTTTATTTGTTTTACTAATGTTTTTATATGAATATGATGTTTAGTATTGATATATGCTTTACCATGTTCGTATTTCCATGTGCATATGTCACTTTTCTCATTGAGGGGATTTGTAACAACATGTTTTACACTCCCTTCGATTTTATTTTTTGTTGGATTATCGGAGTAAACCTTTATGTTTTAATGTCTTTTTATCGAGTTTATTGAATTGTAATATTACATCAAGTGGAGGAAAATAAATAAAGCACCGTGACAAAGACTACCTCACCAGATTGGACATATTCATTCCATATAAGAGATTTAGTAAAGGTAAAGGTTTTTTAACGTTTTGTGTTTCCTTTTATTGTAATTTATTTCTAGGAAGTGACTAGATAATACTTTGATAAAATAAAATAAGGAAAAGACTTTTTACATGTTTTTTAAAACAAATTCAACAAGGTTCAAAATCAGTGGCCTTGTACGAATAAGTTCACCCTCGATCGAAGAAGGTTTCGAACGAGGGCCTGATTTTCAAGGCAGTGGACCTTGATTGAAAAATACTTCAAATAATGTTTTGTCGATCAAAATTGGTTTCAAACAAGGGCACGTTGTCTTAGATTATTGAATCGAGATAAAAAAATTCAAATGATAACCCCTCATTTGAAATCTCTCTTACGAATTAGGTCTTTGTAGTTTGAAGGAGTTCATCAGATTTAGCAACCTTGTTATATTGGTTGTCTTTCTCTTATCTAAACTATGTTTACACCTTTAAACACATTTTTAAAAGTACGAAACCCTGTTTTTCAAAAGCTTAATTTGGTTTTGTAAGAGTTCTTTGTATTTGTGAGATCATGTTAACTCCAAGAAGTCAAAGTAAACTATATGTTTACAAATTCCATGAAATATTTTACTTCAAAGAAGATAGCACATTGGATTACATGTAGGTGAATCATCGACAATCAATATCGGTGAATACCGATGCTGTGCAGTTCATCCCTGGGCTGGAGCATCACTCGCTAGTATGGGTAGAGGCAAATGTGTATAACGTAAGGAACTGGCCACTTGGAAGTAAGCATCATCATATATTTAAGACGTGTTTTTGTCCTGGTTAATTTCTTTAAACTTAAAATTAATATCAGTGGACTTCATTGTGGACTGGGGCGATAGTGGTTTTTCCAGCGAGGGTTTCTACTATAAAATCCATGTATGGTTGTTTTCATTACTTTCGCTATTAATCACCACTTGCATGTAGTTTAGACTAATTAATTTTATTTGACAAAATTAAAATTTGGTTCAAATTCAAAAGTATTTAATTTTCCTGATGTGGTAATTAATTAAAAATTAATTAATTAGAATTGGCCCCTTAGGCACATATTTATATCAGAGAATAATCGTCTGGGGTAATATTCAAGTGGTAGTATCGTGTATTAAAGAATATTTCAAGTCCATTTACTACAAGTACAAAGTTGTTCTTGTTTTGGAATATGCTTTCAATAACATAATCAATGCCTCATCATTAATAATTATTCTTATACCCTAGTATATATACCCTTCTATATTTGGTGACTTTAATGGAGAGGTATTCTTATGAAGATGGAAAAAGGTCACAACATGTCCAATCAACTTGTATTTAAAGACACTCCAAATAATCACAAAGTAAACATGGGAATGACCCCTAATGGGGAAGTGGTCATTACTGGAAGTTAAGAAACTGATCCCTTTATTAGCTAAATAAGTAACTTATTAGAAACTTCATAGCTAACAGGGTTAAATCTGATGAGTTTGTTTTCTAAATTCTTAAAGTAGAAACATTGACATGGAAAGCTTGGGACAGGACATCATAATATTCATAGCCACCATAACTATTGGGGGTGCATAAAAAGAAATTTCATCGGCTCCCGTGACGAATGAAAGCATGGATCCCCCCACCACTCTCTTAACAATTTCTTCGCCAGTCAAAAAGCCAAAAGTCATAAAGTCACTTTAAAAAATGGATACTCTTAAAGAAGTTAAGAAGTTTATCTCTTTGAAAACACATCATAATAGCCCACTATTTTGAGAACTTAATTATGAATATTATATAAGATTTTAGTAATATTATTATTTTATTAATCGGATATTTTATATTGTATACAAATATTTTAATTGATATTACATTTAAAAATAATTTATTTTGGTTTAAAATCGAATTAAACATTTCAATTTTAATTTGAAAAATTTTTGGACAGTTATAATGTAAAGTAGACAATTTTGAATTAAAGGGAAATATGGTAATATGTGTGAGCTTAGGCTCCAAGCTAGTGTGTGAGAGGGGGGATATATAATAAATATTATGGCTGATTAAAAGGAAAGTAAGATGAAAAGAGATGCCAAAACAAAATCTAAAGAGGCAAAAATGAGAAGAAAGAGAAGAGTGAGTTTGGAGTGTTTTAGATCTTCTTTTTGAATGCTTTTGGATGAGATTTGAGAAAAATTCAAACACATACCTAACCCAATTTTTCATGTGAAATCCAAATCCAACGTCAGATTGGTGATTCGAATAATGTTTGGATATGATTTTTTTGAGTTCTTAAAATAGACCTACAATTGTGAATTTTGACTCTCTTGAAGTAGTTTCATTCTCCCATTGCTAATTTAGTGTGCTACACCTATTCAACATTGATTGTATAGTTATATCCATCCTATATATTGCATTTATATGTATTATAAGCTCGTATACTATATTCGTCATTGCACCCATTTTGTATGTGTTATTTTCATGTCGTGTAGTATCGGATAACGAAACTACTTAATTTTACGAGCATGTTGGGATATAGAAATTAGGTAGAAAAAATGTACACTTGATTTATGGGAACCGAATATGAAATATATTTTAATTGAGAGAATGATATTATGATGATTATTACTGGAGAACTCATAGACATTCCTTAGCCAAACCACTCGCTGGGCGAAATGTGATGTCGGCCTCGATTTTATTTATTGTTCAAAGACTAGGCCATTGAACCCGGTTGGTGAGTAAGCCAAGTGCTATTATGGCGGTGATGCCAAGATTTTATGGTGGTGATGCCATGTTATAAGGGTCATTTACCCAAGTTATGTAATTTATTTTGGGGGGCCATTGGATTGTTCCAAGAATAATTGACACGATAGTGGACGGTAGTCAATACCGTACTGTGGGAAGTATGGTGGGAATTTTGATATGGGGTTTTGGGTTATGTGGTGAGCTCTGTAAGATCATAGGTTATGATTATATTATTGAAATTTTAGTTTGAGTGTTCATATTGCATATACTATTGTATATGATGCACGCACACACAAATATGTGTAGTTACACTTGGAGCTTTTATACGAGCTAATGAGTTTTTCGCTCACCCTCCCATAGTTTGTTGTATTTCAGGTTTGATGAGAGATGATATTAATGGAATCTTTGGGTTTGGGATCGTCTTTAGACACTCTGGATATTTTATTTTCAAAATTTAAATGTATCGCTTTGTTTATTGTAAATTGTTTTCTAAAAGGACTATTGAGATTTCATAAAATTGAGATATTATATTCAGTTGATTTTTGTATTTATGCTTCCACAAATTTATACTCGATCTAAATGGTATTTTTTATAAAAAAAAATCTATAATTTATTAATATTTTTCAGTAGCACCTCCTGGGGGGTTACAAAGTGGTATCAAAGCACAAGTTACTCATATTCTTGGACTTAGGGTTATTAGTTCGTTACGTTGTCCATTGAGAGAGATTTTATTTTTGTCGTCACTTATTTGGGTGATGTCGAACTTTATATTTGAATTTAATGGAAGAAAATTAGAGTGAATTTCGAGGATGAAATTCCTTTTCTGGGGGGGAGAATGTAATACCCCGTTATTTTGAGGATTTATTTACGAATATTATAAAAGATTTTTGTAATATTATAATTTTATAAATCGTATATATTATATTACATAAAAATAATTTAATTTATATTACATTTAAAAATAATTTATTTTGGTTTGAAATCGATTCAAAAATTAAATTTTAAATTTAAATAGTTTTTGGACATTTTCCAATGTAAAGTAGACAATTTTTAATTAAAGGGCAATATAGTAATATGTTTTAGCTTAGGATCCAAGCTAGTTTGTGAGAGAAGGACTATATAAGGAATATAATGGCTGATTATAAGGAAATAAAGATGAAAAAAAGAGGCCAAAAATGAAATCTAAAGAGGCAAAAACGAGAAGAGTCAATTTGGAGTGTTTTATATTTTCTTTTTGGGTGCTTTGGGATGAGATTTGAGAAAAACTCAAAACACATACCTGACCCAATTTTTCGTGCAAAATCGAAATATTAAGTCGGATTATTGATTCAGATAATATTTAGATCCTATTTTTCTAGGTTTTTAAAACAAACCTATAATTGTGAATTTTGACTCTCTTGAGGTAGTTTTGTTCTCCCGTTGTTAATTTAGTGTGCTACAGATATTCAACCTTGATTGTATAGTTATATCGATTCTATGTGTTGCATTTATATGTATTATATTCTCGTATACTATATTTGTCATTGCACCAATTTTGTATGTGTTATTTTCATGCGTGTAGTTTGGGGTAACAAAACTAGTTGATTTTACGCTAATGTTGGGTTATAGAAATCGGGTAGAAAACATGTACACTTGATTTATTAGAATTGAATCTGAAATATATTTTAATTGAGAGAATGATATTATGATGATTATTGTCGGGGAATGCATAGACATTCCTTAACCAAACCACCCACTGGGCGAGATATGTTGTCGGCTACGACTTTATTTATTATCCAAAAACTAGGCCATTGACCCCGGTTGGCGAGTATGCCAAACATTATTATGGCGGTAATGCCAAGATTTTATGGCGGTGATGCCATGTTATGAGGGCCATGTACCTGAGTTGTGTTATTTATTTTAGGGGGCATTGGATTGTTCCGAGGATAATCAACAGGATAGTGGATGATAGTCCATACCGCACTATGAAAAGTACGGTGGGAATTTTAATTTGGGATCGAGGGTTGTGTAGTGACCGCGGTGAGAATTTAGGTTATGATTATATTATTGGGATTTTAATTTGAGTGTACATATTTCATACACTCTTATACATGATACAAGCACACACGAGCATGTGTAGTTACACTTGGAGTATTTATACGAGCTACTGAGTTTCTCGCTTACCCTCCCATATTTTTTTGTATTTCAGGTTTTATGTGAGATGATATTTATGGCATCTTTGGGTTTTGGATCATCGTTAGTGACTTTGGATATTTATTTTCAAAATTCAAACGTATCGCTTTGTTTATTGTAAATTTTTTTGTAAAATGACATTGGAAATTTAATAAAATTGAGACAATCTATTCAGTTGATTTTTGTATTTACGCTTTCTCAAATTTATACTCCATATAAATGGCATTTTTTATTAAAGAAATCTCTAATTTATTAATACGTTTAGTACCATCTCCTGGGGTGTTACAAAGTGGTATCATAGCACAGGTTATTCGTATTCTCGGACTTCGGGTTATTGGTTCATTACATTGTCCATCAAGAGAGATTTTATATATGTTCTCTTATTTGGGTAATGTGGATATTTATTTTTGAATTTGATGGAAGAAAATTTAGAGTGAATTTTGAGGATGAAATTCCTTTTGTAGGGGAGAAGAATGCAACACCCCGTTAGTTTGAGAACTTATTTATGAATATTATATAAGATTTTACTATATTATTGAGAGTGAATTTGCGTTCAATGTCCAAACTTATTTAACTAAACTCGATTTTATCACCAGTTTTAAGTAAAATCCTAAAGCATGCATCTAATTGTGATTGACAGTAAATTGAATTATCTAGTATGCAAACCAAAACAATCACACACAGATTTGAGGAAAATCCCTAGCAGTGGCAAAACCTTTTTATTTCAATATATATTGTAAATCTTCAACTTACAATTACATAATAGAAATACAGTGTTTGTGACGACAAATACCCTCAGGTGTCGGTTCGAAGTCTTCGACAAGATATCCCACAAGAGATCCAATGATCAGCAATGGAGACAACCTTCCTCTCCACAAGTTTTAGTCCAGAATGAGTAATATGAATAATGGGGTTTAAGAATTATTAACATAAATTATTTGGACTTTGGAGGAATCAAAACGGTTTTAAAGACTAAAAGATGAAGTCTAAAAGTGCATCAGATATGCAGAAGCGAAGTTTTTAAAGACTTGCAAAACCTAACTTCGTAGAAGGTATTTATAGGTTGAATAAAAAATTGAGGCGGCGCATGTTGTTTGAACGACATGCACATCTAATGTCGTTACTGATGACCATACAAACGACCCTAAAAATGTAAACAATGCGGGTTCATTTGAAGCGATAAAGAAACGACCCTTCGAGCGACCCTCCAAACGACATTGCATTTTGTTAGAAGTTGTCGTTTGAACTACATTGCTATGTCGTTTGAATGACTGGAGCAAAAAATATTATTTTATAAAAGCTCGCCTACAGGTCTTAAAAAATTGTTTTTGACTTAAAAAAATGCCTCTTTTTGATAAAAACATTTTATAAAAAAATATCCCAAATAAATACGTAAACATTAATAACTCCAATTAAACATTTTACCTTTAGCGTAGTGGAGTTAGTGGGATAGTGGAGACTGGTTGAAGATGCACAACGCACGATGCTAATGATGGATATGTGTTGATGATGCGTGATGTTAAGGATTCGGATGATGGACGTCAAGGTTGAACGTGTGAAGACGTGCCGAAGTGTAACGGTATACGACATATTAACTATGATCTAGGACAATACAAAATTCCTAGATTCTAGACGGACATTTATAAAACATGTCCTTACAAATCTCCCCATATGTCTATGCCGGTACATTCATAAAAAAATCCGAATTATACATCCCAAAAAAATGAGACATACAATCTAATATTCCCAAAAACCCATAAAATAAAATATCAAAGAACATGTCTTCAAAATCTTCAATATCTTCAAAGCTTCAATTCTCCAACGTTTCTTTGTCATCATCAGGTTGTTCAAAATAAAGATCCTCAATTTGTACCTACATACATGAGACAAGAAATAAATACCCATGACGCGCAACGTGTTTGAAATATAATGATAATCAGAAATTCAATATCAATTAATTACACAAAAGCAAATAATTAAATCAAGCATAAATTTACACCCCCATAATTCGTTCGCTCCCTCTTTATGATGTCCCCAAATAGACAAATAAGAAGAAACATAGCAATGCATACGAAGAGTGTCACACGGTAATAAACTTCTCTTTTTCATTTTTTCTTACAGAAAAATATACAACAAATAATCACACTATGAAATAACACTAAGATAACCAAGTCGATGATAGCATAAATGAAGGGGTGTGATCAAATTCGATAGGAAAATCAATGCAAACAGTCATAACATATGTGCACGATGAATTTTGGATACTCCTAACGAAAGAACTCAAAATCCTCCTTACGAGTAAAAATGTTGAATTTAAATGACACCGACTCAATCTAATCAACAAATAAGAGTCTAAAATGGTTTTCACACCAATAACATCTAAAACTATGTAATGCTTTTTCAAAACTTTGTTAGGACGTGAAAACTCGTTGATTTATTTCTAACCAGACTCCCTCAAATATAATAATGATCATATTTTTGGATTCAATTTTTTCTTGTGAATGATCATATCAAACTAAACTAGTTTGACCTTAGCTACTTTTTACAATGCCACACTTTTTTGGCTCCTTCCAAACTCTTTGGACCTTGGCTACTTTTTACAATGCCACACTTTTTTAGGTCTGATTTAAATGGTTGCTTAATCGCAAAGGACATGTGTTCCTTTCATAGCCCTAACCCATGTTCAATCATCATTTTTTATATGTAAACAAATTCCTCACGGGTAATGGTTATTACATGCACTACTTTCATTGTCAAATTTTATGGCATTTGGTTCATTTTAAAGATAGGATTGAGATGGAAACACGTCGACCAACATGTGATAGACAAGTACAATAATCAAACAAATCAGTGCATGTGTGCATTAAAGGAGACTAAGAGCCAAACATGTAGAAAGATATCACTAACCACATCTCAATGACTCCATAACATTATAAAGCACAAGGATGAAATGATGTAGCATCTCAAATCAATATCAAAAAGTCACATGGAATATGAAAATGATGTTGTGACTTTGTCCATCCTAAATGCCCAGCCATAAAAAGTGTAAATAAAAATACAAAACACTTTTTGTGTTTTTCAAAAAAAAATTATAAAAATAAGATATTTTTGTCTTTTTCCAAAAATTTCATCAAAAGTAAAATCTTTTCGGCTTTTTCAATTTTTTCTTAAAAAAAGAAAATCTTTTTGTATTTGTGACACCCCGCCTAATTAAATACCGGGCGATCACTCCTTTATTAAATTAAATCAAGGTGAACAGTTTGGTTCATTCTTAGCATCACTGTCGTAAAAAGAAACTTTCCAATTAACACCCTAAATAATTAAGCTAAGTGTCAAAACCAATTTTAAACATTAACTACCAAATTTTATTTAAAGAAAAGATTTATTTAAAGTATTAACAAAGCTCAATGAATAAGATTCACACCACAATAAACTGGAACGAAAGAATCCAATATATAAAACATTCATCAACGAATGTCAACATGCGAGAAAATAAAGTAATACATCCGTCTTGAACAAAATCCCAAAATAACGAACTAGGAAATAACTGAAATAACAATGTCCCAACATAAAGAAATAATGGAAAGGGCTACACATGCCCATCTGAATGAAAATGCTAGGAGTGGATCTGAATGAACGAAGTCGTCTAATCAAAAGACCTGCAACTCCCACCTAAGCTGCAGCGCGTTCCTTCCAAAAGATCCTAAGCAAGACGCCCCTGTGGCTGGGCACCTGAAATACATACATATACATATATACAAGGGGGAGAGGGAGAGATAAAACGGGTCAGAGCCCGAAAGTGTGTATGATTGAAAATTAGTTTAGCAAGTATTTAAATTGATACAGGCCAATGCAATAACATATTAGTTTGACACTCTCTTGAGAAATTCTCACCTCTCTTCTAGTGTGCACGCCTATCGTACTAACCTTCCCCAAATGGTTTAACTTAACATATTATCATACTAACCTTCCCAATAATTTAGTTTATCTTAACTTACTCATAAGTTTTAAAAACCGAACAATGTCAACGTGTGAAAAGGGTACTTTCAAAGTGTAGCACAACTCTCGTACTTCATTAATTTATAAAGTTTTCGAGTGTCATATTATACTCTCATAAAACAAGTATTTCCAATCTGATTCATCAAACATGACTTACTTACCAAATCACAGTAGGTAGTTCCAAGTTTCAGAACTTCATATATATAAAATACTCGTGTAATATATATATTCTAATGGCACCCCACATAAAAATTATGGTGCGGGCATACTCTGCTATCCGATCCCCGTATCAATCGTACTAAGGGAAATACAAGTTCGGAGTCACTCTCGAACTGTATCAATACAACCACAAACAATATTGAGGCGAAATATAGTTTCCAAGTCCAAGAGGTCAGCACATACCCTCGCGTCTCTTAGGACCGTGACTACCGATTCGATAGCCTGTACCTAGGATTCCTATCTTCTAGGGTACGAATCAATATCCCCCGTAGCAACACAGGATAAGACCGTCCCAGCGCGGTAACCTCAGGGATAGCAAGTAGCGCGGGTACGTTTTTCACATGTATATAATATATGCACACACAATCATATAAATATACTACTTTCATCATATTAATATAGGTCACTCTCGTTACCCATAATTACAACATTTATCCTTAATTTCACATTATTAGTATTACGCATAAGGTTTCGTCTCTAACCTTAACTCGAAGGGTTTTCTCACTAGTTATGGAACACTCATGGGTTCTATCCATCCAAGTAACAAATTCAGTAGGTAGACATCTATTCACTATTGTAGGTATTCGTCGTAATCCCTCACTTGAAATACGTACTTCGTCATTCCTTAATTAATTATCCCAAAAACACAATAATCATTTCATAATAAAGTTCTCAACACTTAATCATATGTCCTACTGGTCTCTCCTATATCCCAAAACATTTTATTTAATATGCCCAAGGATTATTCCATGATAAATTAATTCAACTAATTAAACATGGGGAAATAAGAGGCTGCCAAGAAGGGTCGATCGATCGACGGCTGGGGCTCGATCGATCGATCGACGCTCTAGGGTCGATCGATCGATCAAGCAGGTCTGCGAAAATTTCTGCAGAATTGCAGTTGCGGGTTTCACCAAAATTCTTCATTCAAATTCATATTTTCCAACCCTAATCGTCCCAAAACTTATACCACAAACATAATAACATATTACCAGATGTTTCTAACGTTAAGCATGCGTATAACCATTATTAAACATGATTAAACGACCTAAAATCTCATCTAATCATCAAGAACCCTAAGTTTTCTTAACTTCTATTCTAATCAGTTTTTCTCCAGAATTTCCTTCTACATAATCATCAAAATTCGTGGGTTAATCATCTACATCATATAAGACTTCCAGAATATGGTTTTAATCTTTTCTACATGCAAATTCCTATCAAAAAAATGGGGTTTTCTTCCATAGATTATACTCCTAATCATTCCTAACTAATATGAATATTGCACCAACGAAAATACGCAAGTTAAACACTTGCCTGGGATTTCAGAGGTCTGGTTTCCTGCTGGTATTGGTGTGGTTGCGTTCTCCTCCTCGCGATCTACGCGTTGGTGGTGACGGCGGTGCAAACGGTGGTGTTTTGGCCTTGAATCTCCTTGAAAGGTCTCTCCTCTCTTCTCTAATGGCCGTTCTAGGATTTTGTAGGTTCTAACCCTAAAAGGATAACTTAACCAGCTGATAAAGGCTGCTAAAATTCGTGGGTTTACTTACCCTATTTTGTAAAATGACCAAAATGCCCTCCCGGGTCACTAATTAGGCCTAAAAATACCCCGAGACTCAAACTAAACCCCCGGGTACACTTTTCTGACTATCTCGACCCTTCCGGACGCGTTGGCGCAACCAAAATGATCATACGAACAACTTATAAAATATTCACTTTTATATATTAATAATTAATCCCGACGCGACACGGGCGCATCCCGACTAAAATTCCCAAAACTGCCATTTCATTCACTCATGACATTTACTATAATCAATATCATATATTACTATGCTCATAAGTAATATTCAAAAATTTCATATAATTACTAACTCACGTCACGTCAATAATTATAACATAATTAATTTCCGGATTTTTATTAAATAATACACTCTCATTAAATTTAATAAATCCCCCAAATTAACATAGCATAAAAATACGGGGTATTACAGTATTTTTCTGAAAATATGAATAAATAAAAATATAATACAAAAATGTTACAAATGATAGAGTCTAGTAATAGAAATCATATGCTATTAACATAAAAAAATGCAGCCTATCCTAGACATGGTAACCACTCCTCAGTCAACTGTGAAAATTCATAAATACTTCCTAAGACTCTTAAATCTAAGGGCATCTAAAGGTTCATGAAGATATCGGCTAACTAAAAGTCAGTGTACACAAAACTCAATGGCACGACTTTCTCTTCTACTAACTCTCGGATAAAGTGCTCATGTATCCTAACGTGCTTTGTGCGCGAATGATGGACTGGATTACGGGATATGTGTATCGCACTCGTGTTATCACAGAAAATAGTATGGTGTCCTATGATATCCCATAATCCTCCAGCATCTGCTTCATCTATAAGAGTTGCATGCAACAACTTTAGAGGGCTATGTACTCAAACTCTACAATGGACAAAGAGATGGAGTTTTATTTCTTGCTCAACCAAGATACATGAGCATAACCAAGGAATAAACACCCACCAGAAGTGCTCCTACATCCATCTATATCCCCAGCCCAGCCGGCATCCGAATAGGCGAATAAATGATTGTTGGTATCACAGGAATACCAAATGCCATATAAAAGAGTCCCACTCACGTATTTGATAATACGTTTAAGAGTGAGTAAGTGTTACTCTTTCGGGGATGTCTGATATCACACACAGACTCCAACACCCTCAATCTGTCAAATCTACACCCTCAATCTGTGTATAATCCTGAGCGACCAACCTAGACTTATTTCTGATAATAGTACCATTATCATCCATATTATTCTTAAAGATCCACTTAGTACCAATCACTTTCGTCTCACTAGGACGGGGAACAAGTTCCTAAATATAATTCTTTAAAAACTGAAGCAACTCTTCTTGTATAGCAGATATCCAGTGTTCATCTTTAAGTGCTTCTTTCTAGTTCTTGGGTTAGACTTTGGACATGTAGCAAAGAAAGCTAATAACGTTCTTTAGCTGAGCGCGAGTCTTGAACCCTAATATGGGATCTCCTAGTATAGCAGAAGGATCATGACTCTTGCGAACCAAAACAGGCGTGTCCCCTAAATTAGGAGTAGGGTCCACCCTGGGTGTGTGAGGGACTAAAGGATCATCACTAGAAAGTGCACCATCTTCACACAAAAGGCTAGGATCAACAAACATTGGTAATTCTTCATCTTGTACTGTGACATTTATTGACTCCATAACCTTAGAGATACTCAGGTTAAAAACCCAATATGCTCCACTCGTCGATGAATAGCCTAACATTATTCCCTCGTCGCTCCGGGAGTCAAACTTTCCTAATTGATATCTATCCCTTATGATGTAGCATTTTCTTTCCAAAAGACGGAAATATGAAACGTTGGTCTTCTTTTCAGTCCACAATTTATAAGGTGTATGAAGTATGTGTGGACGAAGATAAATCCTATTCACCGTGTGGCATGTGGTAGACACCGCCTCTGTCCAAAATTTCCTAGCAGTTCTATGACCTAGAACCATAGATCTAGCCATATCCTGAATCATCCGATCCTTCATCATAACAATCCCATTTTACTGAGGAGTCTTCGAGGTTGAAAAATCATATTTGATCTCGAGGCTCTTATAGTAAAGATTCTCTTTTGCTTGCTTTAATTCAGTGTCATTTTCAGTACGCATTCTATTGATAGTGACACCGTGTTGATTTTACAGGACACTACACTTGGTCGTAAGAAACTCTACAACATCGGATTTCTCTCTCAAAAAACCTATTATGGAATAACATAAGAAATCATCTACCATCACGAGGATATACCTCTTACCACCCAAACTCTTAGTACGAGTAGGACCCATAATATCCACGTGAATAAACTCAAGCACTCAGGAAGTGGTAATTGAATTCAACTTCCTATGGGGACTACGAACTTATTTTCCCAACTGATAGGGTCCACAAACCGCGGAAGTCGCCTTCTTAAGAGATGGCAAGCCACGTACTAGGTCCTTTTTAGCTAAGCACTCGAAATCTCTAAAATTCACGTGACCTAAACGTTAATGCCACATATCCATATGAGTGATCTTGGCACTGTTGCAGACAAATGAGGACTTGGGCACAATCCTATAACAATTATCTTACGTCCTCGCCCCTTACAATAGAAGTTTATCGACTTGATCATAAATGTTACACTCATTACGGTCAAATTTTACTGCAAAGTCATCTTCGCACAACTGACTAATGCTGAGAAGGTTTGCTTTCAAACCTTTGACGTATAAAAAATTCTCTAGCTTAGGAGAACCTGGTATCTCTATTATACCTCGTCCTACTATGCCAAACTTGCTCCCATCTCCAAAAGTGACTTTACCTTCCTTACGATCCTCAAGGTAGGTAAAAATTGACACGTCACATGTCATGTGCTTGGAGCACCCACTATCAAAATACCATTGTGAGGTATTATGTGCTTTAAGAGCAGCATGAACAACAAGGGATTTTAAGTCTTTCTTAAGTACCCAAGAAAGTGGTAACCTTGTGTTTGCCCTTGTCATTATTGGTTCTAGCCAGGATGTTGGAAGTATCCATTAATGACAAAGACATCCGTTAGAACTCTTCCATCAAGTCGTGAGAAGGGGCGACTAGAAACTCAACCTGCTCTCTAAGACTAGTAAAATCACTAGTGTGGGGTGACAGAGCATGAGTACGTCCTGTCCGACCCAAACTATAGCAAAACTCCCTAAGGTGGATTTTTTTTTTGCAGTAGGTGTAAAAGTACAAGGTCTTAGGCCGACCTTGGTTTGTTTTTCTTGGTCGAACTCTTCTTTGGGATTTTGGTTGATGGACGTATGTATTTGTTGTAAGCTCCGAAATTGGTTTTAGTGTAATATTAGACATGAAAGGACCATCAAAACCGATTCCCTTCCTTTCACCAAACCCTGAAGCGGGGTGAGGAACATATTTTCCATCTTTCCAGATCTATCCTCAATCTTTACCTTGACCCCTTGGGCTCTCTCAAGATTATGAATGACTTGGGATATAAGGGTTTCAAGTTTCTTTCGAGCCTCAACGGATGCAAGGAGCTCACTCATAAGACTAGCCACTTGTTTGGTCAAGTCCCTTTTCTCTTTCACAAAACTACTCTCTCTCTCTCTCTCTGTCTTAGAACAAACTTTCTCTCTCTACACAAAATCTCTCTCTCAACAAAAACTTCCTCTCTCTTTCTCTCTCAAAGCAGTGCTAATGGAGGAATATCTCTCTCTCTATCTATCTATCTATCTATCTATCTATCTTGTCTCTCCCAAATATTTTTCTAACGCGATGATCCTAAAAGCTAACCCTTTATTACTCTTTTTAGTTTTAAAAGAATCAGCATATAAATCGACATAAGCGCATCGTAGGTCACTCTCGCTCTCACTTGCAGCATCCTACCCCTCACTCTCATCATTTTCACTGTTGATGTGCCCTTGTGATGTAGCTTCCTCATCTTCGTGAGGTGCACTGGAAGTACTCACATGGCTAGCCATGAATACGATAAAGTTGTATTCATGCAGTGATTCATCTCCAAAATCCACCGACTCGACCTCACTACCGTCACTAAGGGAGGCATTTAAAGAATCTTTGACATTGCCTTGACGTTTCAACCTAGTTGAACACTCAAAAGCCTTATGACTTCTATCATCACACTCATAAAATCTCTTTTCGTCTCTTTTAGGAGTGTCCTTTTTATCTTTATCAAACTTCTTTCCAAATTTGTATTTCTCAAAATTCTTTTTATCTTTAAAATTGCCATTCTTTTTTAACTTGAGAATTAAAATCAAACTCGGAATCTGAAGTTTCTTCCTCTCTTCGTCTAGATGGATCTACCCTCTTTATAGCTGACTACTCACTCTTTCTAGCATGGCATTTAAGTGATATCCCTTAATCTTAAGATTTAACCGCTTTAGGAAACATATAAATTTCATATGTCTGGAGGTCTCCTACCAGTTGTTCTAATTTAAGAGTGTTCAAATTCCCTGATGAATTTAACACGGTAACTTTAGGGATAAAACGCTTAGCTAATGTTCTCAAAATCCCTTTAACTACTCGTGCATCAGGAATATGTTCCCAAGATTGACACTAGTAATGATAATATCAGATAAGCATGCATAAAACTCATCAAAACATTCAGATTCAAACATGGTTATTGTTTCAAATTGAGTAGTTAAATTTTGCAATTTAGATTTTTGAACTACATTTGTCCCTTCATGTAGTCAAATTTTCTACAGTGACAGAGGGAGGATTCCACCCTCTTTCACACACTAACCAGATACGTTCATCAATGGCTTTTAAAGCCGACTTCATATGGGCTTTCCAATATGCTTAGTTTGTTCAGTCAAAAACTGGTATTCAATTATATAAGTTTTCCATTGAACTTTAGCTTTTTCAAAAATCAATTTTTTTCATAAAATTGATATGCAGAAAAATTTTGCGAAAAAATAACACGGTAGAATTTTATAATTGGCTCTGATACCAATTTGAAATTGCGCTTGCGTTCAATGTCCAAACTTATTTAACTAAACTCAGTTTTAAAAAAACCTAAAACATGCATCTACTTGTGATTGACAATAATATGAATTATCTAGCATGCAAAGCAAAACAATCACAAATATATTTGAGGAAAAATCTCCAGCAGGGGCAAAACATTTTTATTTCACTATATGTTGTAAATCTTCACCTTACAATTACATAGTAGAAATAAAGCGTTTATGACGATGAATACCCTTAGGTGTCGGTTTGAAGTCTTCAGCAAGAGATCCTACAAGAACTCCAATGATCAGCAATGGAGACAGTCTTCTTCTCCACAAGTTTTACTCCAGAATGAGTAATATGAATAATAGGGTTTAAGAATTATTCACATAAATGATTTGGGACTTTAGAGTGAATCAAAAGGGTTTTAAAGACTAAAAGATGAAGTCTAAAAGTGCATTAGATATGCAGAAGCGGAGTTTTTAATGACTTGCAAAACCTAACTTCGTAGTAGGTATTTACAGGGTGAATAAAAAATTGAGGCGGCGCATATCGTTTGAATGACATTTGCATGTCGTTTGAATGACATCTAATGTCGTTACTAACGTCCATACAAACGACCCTAAAAATGTAAAATAGTACGGGTTCGTTTGAAGCAGGAAAGAAATGACCCTTTGAGCGACCCTTCAAACGAGATTGAATATCGTTAGAAGCTGTCGTTTGAACACCTTATAAATGTCGTTTGAACGATAGGAGCGAAAAATATTATTTTATAAAAGCTCGCCTACAGGTCTTAAAAATTTATTTTTGACTTAGAAAAATGCTTCATTTTGATAAAAACATTTTATAAAAAATATCCCAAATAAATACGTGAACATTAATAACTCCAATTAAGCATTTTACCTTTTAGCGTCGTGGAGTTAGTAGGATAATGGAGACCAGTTGAAGATGCATAATGCACGATGCCAATGATGGATGCGTTTTGATGATCTGTGATGCTAAGGATTCGAATGATGGACGTCGAGATTGAACGTGTGAAGACGTGCCAAAATTTAACAGTGTATGACATACTAACTATAATCTAGGACAACACAGAAATTCCTAGATTCTAGACGGACATTTATAAAACATGTCCTTACAATTATTATTTTATTAATCAAATATTTTATATTAAACAAAAATATTTTAATTGATATTACATTTAATTACAATTTATTTTGATTTGCAATCTAATCAAACATTTAAATTTAAATTTAAATAGTTTTTGGACATTTTAGAATGCAAACTATACAATTTTGAATTAAAGGGCAATATAATAACATGTGTTAGCTTAGGCTCCAAGATAGTTTGTGAGATAGGGGATATATAAGGAATATTATGGTTGATTATATGGAAAGGAAGATGAAAAGGAGAGGCCAAAAAATGAAATCTAAAGATGCAAAAACTAACGAAAAGAGAAGTGTCAGTTTGAAGTGTTTTAGATCTGCTTATTGAGTGTTTTCGGATGAGATTTGAGAAAAAATAAAAACATATACCTAACCCAATTTTTCGTGTAGAATCCACATCTGAAGTCGGATTGATGATTTAGATAATTTTTGAATTTGATTTTTCTTAGTTTCAAAATAGACCTATAATTGTGGATTTTGACTTTCTTGAGGTAGTTTCATTCTCTCGTTGTTAATTTAGTGTGCTACACGTATTCAACCTTGATTGTATAGTTATATCCATTCTATGTGTTGCATTTATCTGTATTGTATTCTCTTATACTATATTCACCATTGCACCCATTTTGTATGTGTTATTTTTCTGCTGTGATGTTTAGGGTAACGAAACTATTTGATTTTACGAGCATGTTGGGTTATAGAAATTGGGTAGAGAACATGTACACTTGATTTATGAGAATTGAATCCGAAATATTTTTTAATTGAGAGAATGATATTATGATTATGATTATTATTGGAGAATTCATAAATATTCCTTAAACCAAACCACCGCTGGTCGGAATGTGCTGTCGGTTACGATTTTATTTGTTATCCAAAAACTAGGCCATTGACTCCTGTTGGTGAGTATGCCAAGTATTATTATGGTGGTGATGCCAAGATCGTTTGGCGGTGATGCCACATTATGAGCGCTATGTACCTGAGTTATGTTATTTATTTTGGGGGGGCGATTTGATTATTCCGAGGATAATTGACAGGATAGTGGACAGCAGTCCACACCGTACTGTGGGAAGTGCGACAGAAATTTTGATATGGGATCTTGGGTTGTGTAGCGACGGCGATGAGATCCTAGGTTATGATTATAATATTAGGACTTTAGTTTGAGTTTCCATATTATATGCAATCTTGTATATGATACACGCACACATGAGTATGTGTAATTACACTTGGAGCATTTATACGAGCTACTGAGTTTTCCGCTCACTCTCTCATTGTATGTGGGATTTCTGGTTTGATACTCAACTCAACTCAACAAAGCCTTTTCCCAATTATTTGGGGTCGGCTACATGAATCCTATTTTTCCATTCCATTCTGTCCAGTGCAATATCTTCGGTTACACCACATGATATCATGTCCTTTTTTATAATATCCCACCAAGTTAATTTAGGCCTACCTCTACCCCTTGGGTTACCATCAATACTAACTAAATCACTCTTCCTTACAGGAGCATCCATTGGTCTACGCTTGACGTGTCCAAACCATCGAAGTCGATTTTCTCTCAATTTATCTTCTATAGGAGCTACTTTCACCGTTTTACGAATTTGTTCATTTTTAATTTTATCCTTTCGAGTTTTACCACAAATCCATCTTAGCATTCGCATCTCCGCCACACTCATTTTCTGCACATTTTGTTTCTTGGTTGCCCAACACTCTGTCCCATATAACATGGCGGGTCTAATGGCCGTCCTATAAAATTTTCCTTTTAACTTCAAAGGTATACGCCTATCACACAGAACGCCGGTCGCACTTCTCCACTTAACCCAGCCTACTCTAATCCTATGCGTAACATCATCACTAATATCTCCATCTTTTTGTATAATCGATCCTAAATAACGAAAATGATCATTTCTAGGTATTTCTTGACCCTCCAATTTCACCACATCTCCATTTGTCCTCCTATTACTACTAAAATTACACTCCACATATTCTGTTTTAGTTCTGCTTATTTTAAATCCTCTTGTTTCTAAAGTTTCTCTCCACAATTCCAACCTAGCGTTTATCCCCATCTTAGTCTCATCGACTAAAACAATATCATCTGCAAATAGCATACACCATGGCACCTCATCTTGTATTTGTCCAGTCAACTCATCCATAACAAGAGCAAAGAGATAAGGACTTAATTTTAAATCCTCTTGGATTTCTGGTTTGATGCGCGATAATATTTATGGCATCTTTGAATTTGGGATCGTCGTTAGAGAATATAAATACTTATTTTCAAAATTTAAATGTATCGCTTTGTTTATTGTAAATTATTTTGTAAAAGGACATTTGAGATTTAATAAAATTGAGACAATCTATGCAGATGATTTTTGTATTTATGCTTCAGCAAATTTATGCTCAATCTAAATGGCATTGTTTTATAAAAAAATTATTTAACTTATTAATATTTTTCGGTATCACCTCCTGGAAAATTACACGTATGATTCATCTTCTGTGTATGAGGAATTAAAAAATCATTTCCTTGATTACATTAACAACTTGCATAATCCAAAGGGGTATATTCTTCCAAAATTCATAAAGTTCAGTGGCACTGGTGACAAGGATAAAGAGCATGTCAAGAATTTTGCGGAATAGTTAGGAATCCACTACAATGATAAGAATTTGTGGTTGAGGGAGTTCTCAAATTTCCTAACTAGGAAATATTGCCTGTGGAATTCCCATTTAACATCATACAGTGTTCAAAATTGGGAGGAAGCGCTCAAATAATTTCTTCAAAAGTTCTTTTTGGCTAAAGATAACTTCACTTTGAGACACCTAGCTTAAGAAACTTAAAAAGGGGATTAAGAACTAATACATTACATTAAATGATTTAAATAAAGATCTTTATATATGCATGAGGAAGCCACCAAAGCTAAATTATTGAAAATTTATGTTAAACGGTCCCTCAAAAAATACAAGATCTATTTGGTGAATGAGACTAGAGAAGGCCCATTTAAAAAAAATTCTCGAACAACAAGAAACATTGTGATGATCATCAAACCAAAATCCCTAAATTGGAGGCTCCAGGTGGTGCCTTAAAGAAGTACTTTTGGGTGCCTCGCAAGCAAGTTGTGAAATATATAAAAACTAAAGGAAAAATGGAATAAAGTTGGCAAGGAACCTCTTAAGGAGGTGGATGAGGTAAAATAAAGTTTAATGGGAAGGTGCCTCAACCCCTACCTTGTAGTGTCGAAGAATCAAAGGATTGAAAAAGTTCCTCGTGCTAGAAAGGCATAATAGGACCTCCAAATTTATTGGACAAACAACCCACTGTGGTCGATCAGGTCAATCCAAAATTTTATGATTTGCACTATATATTACAACATTGTACAAAATATTTCTATTTCTTGATGAGGATAATCAATGAGTAAGTTGCTCAAGGCACTCTTCGAATTCCTGTCACGAGGAATGTGAATGAATACCCTTTGCCAGCCCATTAATATGGAACAACAAACATGGTGGTAGCCCATGATCCAAAAGAAATACCACAATTGGGAGATTTAAAAGCGGGGTTGGATGAAATATATGAAGAATTAGAAATCAAAGAACACAATGTGAGCATAGTCTTGGATTTTGACCAAAGAGGTAACTCAGAAAAAGAGTATGTTTATAATGTTCAAGTTTATGAGGTGGAACTAGATTCTGAATATGTTGCCATTTCAAAGAGTCCAGAGTTAAATTGGTTCTTCGACCAAAAAGGGGTGGAAGAATCAAGTAAAGTGGAATTAACTAAAAAAAGTTTCAAAACTCATTTGAGATATAGGAAACCTAGTTACCAGTTGGCATAAACCCATTGACAGACTCATCAAATGGTACACCTCTAAAGTAGAATTTTCATAAGTAGATAAACATGTTCCTTTCTTCCATAACAAACCATTGTATGTAATTGCCCAATTGGATGGATTAAGTTTCTCGAGAGAATTGATGGAAAAAAAAGATTCCATTAACATTATTATTATCAACACTCAATATGAAGTTGGTATCGAAGATGGTAAGATAGCTCTCATCCCACTCGTAATATTAGGTTTTGTTAATGTTGGCTTGCAGTTCATTGGATATATGAATGTGGTAATCAAGTTGGGAAATTTTACGTCTCACATAAAATTTCATGTTATAAATGCAGAGGTGAGTTTTCAACTATTGATTGTAATTTTTTGGATGCATAACCACGGTATTGTACCTTCCACCAGTGTGCAAAGGTAAATGCTCGAGAAACTAATGTAGTTATTAAGGCTATTGAGAGTCCATTTTCAACTAATAAGCATATATGGTTGATGTTGCGTTCTATACACAATTAAATGAAGAAATAAAAGATTTTCTTCCCACTCATCGGACATTAAAACCTTCACAAATGAGGAATTCAGTGCATGATTGTGTGGGTCCAAATGTAATAAACACAGAAGAGGAAGAAAACAATAAGAGAAAAGGAAAATATGTGGTTAAACACATAAGAAAATATGAGAATGTCATGTCGCTTAGTGGCATGGTCATATACCATTTATAACGGTGTGAACGGGCAACATTATTAAATGAGAGAGTTGTCTAATTCTCAAATATTTGGTGATCAATAAATCTTATATCCTCAAAAATGTTGAAGAAGCATAAGAAGCTCGAGAATGCATGAAAAATGGTCCAAGAGATAATCTTGAAGAGATAAATCTAGGGAAAGTAAGTACAAAAGAGAGACCCGTATTAATCTCCAAGGGCCTTACTCCTAAATTAGGAGAAGAAATTTTAAATTTAATGAAGGAGTTTGCAGATGTATTTACATGAAAGTATACAAAAATTCTAGGGATTTACCTGAAGATGAGATCTCATTGATTGTACATATAGTCAAACTCTTTGTTTGTAAGGCAAGCCACTCGCACGTACAAATCATAACTAGATTTGAAAATCAAGGGAGACGTAAAGAAGTTTCTCACGACTGGGTTTATAAAACCCATCCAACACCTAGTCCTAGTGAATAAGAAAGGCAAATCTTAAATCATAATTTATGTTGATTTTAGATATATTAACCGAGCATGCCAAAAGGATGAATTCCCTTGGCCAAGCTTTAACAGACTAGTTAGTGAAACTGATGGACACGAAATTTATAACTTAATGGATGGTTATGTATGATATAACCAAATTAAATGGATCCAATAGACACAAAGAAAACAACTTTCAAAACCCCTTAAAAAATTTCCACTACATGGTAATGCCCTTTGGATTGAAGAGCGTTGGATTAACTTACTATCAAATAATGATGTCAACTTTTCAAGAATCTTTTCGTGAGATAATAAAATTCCTTGTAGATGACTTAGTGGTAAAATTCAAACAGAGGATAAATACATCAGAGATTTGAGGAGGGTGTTTAAGAAGTGTAGAAAATATAAATGTGAATGAACCCTTCCAAATCTACATTTGGGGTAACAACAGGAAAGTTCCTTGAATTCGTTATTGGTATACAAATTATGCAAATGGACAATGAGAAGCAAAAAGTAATTATGCTCATGCCACCTCCAAAAAACCAAAGACAGTTGAAGATTTTTCTAGGAAAAGTTTCTTATTTAAGGAGATTCATACTCATTCATTCTTTTGGAACTTTCTTAAGGAGATATCCAAATTATGTTGGGAAAAGGAACACTAACAATCAGTTGACATGATTGAAGAAGTAGTAATGTCTCTCTCAATAATAATATTATGGCAACCATTATTGTTGTATTTTACTTCTACCACAAAATCAATTGGATCGCTACTCTCTCAAGAGCGAGGAAGCTAAGAGAAACATGTTCATTACCTATCAAAGGTGGAGTATGGAGTATATTTAAAGTAAAAAAGTGTAGAAAGAAATATGTTGGCATTGTACTTTGTGGTGCATAAACTTATACAAAACATCCTCTCTTTCTTAGTTCACATTATTAGTAAATGTGACCCTATAAGATACTTGATCACAAAAACAACCTTGATAGGTCAGACACATAATTGGTTCCTTGTCCTATTAAAATATGATCTTAAGTGTGTATCCCCCAAAGTCATCAAAATTCAATCATTAGAATACCTTCCCACCAACTTTCTTAGCCAGGATTTGAGCCACCAATTGAAACACTGCATAGAGAAAATATTCAAGTGTGCCAATGTGAGGAAACAGAAGTATGGAAAATGGAGTTTGGTGGTTCGTAGGCACAAAGAACATGGGGTGTTGGAGTGATCTTAACAAGAAAGCAGGAAAATATTACTTTGTCCGAAAGTTAGATTTCAAAGGCTTAAACAATGAGGCAAAAAAAGAGGCATTAATCCTTAGATTACTCGAATCCTTGAGAAAAGGAATTTGAATAATCTATATTGAATCGATATTTTAACTTGGAGGTGAAAATTGTAGATGGATAATTCGATTTGAAACATCAAAACTTGGCTCCTTATTAAGAAATCCTATAGATTTTGATGAAAAAAATTATTTAAAATTAGATTGAGAGGAACCAACGCACAATGAACAAACATTTAGAACTTTAGCTATAATTACGTAAAAGGTGGAAAAGGATGGACCAACTACTCTAGTGACTATCCGTAAAAGGACATACCTTGCTACAATAATAAATGTATTTCCTAATAAAGAACCACGTGATTGAAGGAGCCCAATTGCAAATGACTTAAACTAGATAAAACTCAATGAAGATAGTTGAGTTGGTAAATTTTTTCATATTACATAAAATTATGTATTTTCAAAATTAGAATCGATATTTAGCAAGGTGCATAGGTGATGAGGAGCCCAATGAAATGCTCAAAGCGATATACAAATCATGTAGTGAGGATACTAACATCCCCAATTATCGACAACTGCAGCGATAAGGAAACTACTGGTTGAACATGAGTAAAGATGCTGCTAAACTACAATAAGGCTGCCTCAAGTGACAAACTTAATTCAACTAACCAATTGATGTCAATTTTTTGGAAGCAATACATCAATGGTGAAAGGATTATATAGATTATCTGAAAGATGGTGAGCTTCCTACTAAGAGATATGGTGAAATTTATTTGAAAATGAGGGTTTCTCACTTTTACCTGGAGAATGGAGAGTTATATTGTAAAAGGTTAAAACAAGAAAGCACTAAGATGTGTTGCCAAAGAGGATGTCAAATTTTTTTTGAAGAAAGTGCATGAGCCATTGCACTTGGCAATGGCAAAATTATACGATCAATTAATGGTGTTATGATATTATTAGCCCACAATGGAAGTTGATTCCATTAAATTTGTTAAGAAATGAAAACCTTGCTAAGTGCAAGCACCCTCAATATCTATTCAGAGTTAATAACTTTGTAACCCTTCCATGCATGGGCATTTAACATAGTGGTAAAATTACTCTAGCTTCTCATGGAAGATCTTTCATTTTAGTGGCAACATACCATACATAAAGTGGGCAAATGCAATCCATTTTGTGAAGCATCATAGCTCAATTTGTGGTACAAAACATTTGATTAATATATAATATGAAAATGTAGAATTCCTAAGTTATCCTAAGTAATAATAAGAAATAGTTTATTTGCAAATAAATGGGCCTAAAAAAAGATAAGTGCAAGATCATTCACAATAGCTCAATTATTTTGTACCCTAAAGAAAACAGACAAGTAGAGGAAACCAATAAAACCTTGGTTATAATTTTAAAAAAGTTAATAAAATACTTCCCTGGAACTTGGAATGATAAACTATTAATGGTCTTGTGAGCATACAGGGCATCCAAAAGGAAACCTACTAGTTTTATTCCTTTCTGAAGTAATTTTTCCCATCGAATTAGCAACACTTTTCTACAAGGGTTGCCTTAAACTATCATCTCCTACCAAATTCAAGGCATGTCCAGTTAATGGCATTTGATGAACACCGAGACGCTGCCAAAAATAATTTCAAAGTATACACTTAACAACTCTCTGGAGCTTATGACAATTTAGTTAAACCACGCGAATTTCTAGTATGGTACTTCGTCCTTCGAGCGTCTACTGACCACTTGAGGATCATGACTGCCTCAACATTAAAGTCTAATTAGGAGGGACCAGTTGTGGTTAAAGGAATTGGTAAATATGGATTTTGATTATCATAAGAAAAAAGTGACTAACTTCAACAAAAACACTATAAATGGTTGAAGAAAAATAACTCCTAGCGAGGAAGCATGTATCCTATCACCTTTTTTGTCTTAATAGTTTAAAATTGGCTAATGAAATTTCAACTTCCTTTTTTATATTATTAAGTAGAGTTTCATTCTATTTTCTTAAATTTTTATTATGCACTGTAAAAAAAGCATCCTATAGGTTGCTCTAATAGTATACATAAGTTGAAAAGTTTATTAATAACAATAGTTAAATATTTGCGAGTTTATGGATTTCACTAATCCATACAATGCGTTTCTTAAGTAATTTATTTTACTTTGAAAAATGATTATACAAGTAAACAATGTTTATTTCCATAAACTAGTAACATACTCGAATATTTCATAGAAAAAATTTATTTTATATAAAATGATAAGTTAACAAATGGAATATACATATTTATTGTAATAGTTCCTTAAGATATTCGAGAATATTAATAGATAGTAAGTCTTAACAGGACATTGCTTACGTTTGTAATTCACCTATTCATGAACATCTAGATCAAAGAAACACATGATTATTGCGAAGACAAGAAAGAAAAGTAAGATGGCTTCCTAAAGTATGATGGAAAGAATTGAGTGCATGATCACCAAGGTTTATTGTTTTACTAGACAAAATATAAAACTCGAGGCGATCAAGAAGTGATATAACAAGCAAAAGATTGATATCTCAACAAAATGAACACAACAAATCAAAATTACAAGAACACAAGTAACATTAACGAAAACAACATATCTTCAATCCATTTCATTAAAATACCCTAATGAAAAGGGTAGAACTTTTAAATGTGTAATGGTTACAAGGACAAAAAATAAGGGTTTAGGACAATAAAGAATCACTTGCCTGTAACAATAAAAAATGAGGTTTTCCCTCTTATATTAATAAATACCCATTTCATTCTCAACCTCACGTCTGCCTTGTTCTACTCATCAAAAATATTCCTCATTGACACTCATTATATTGGACAATTGATCTTTAAAACATCTTATTTGTTCCTTTACAAATTTGGCCCATTCCCCTTGCTCACGAGCTTTAAATTATTTTTTGGCTTCTATCTTCAAAAACTTCTTCAAATATGGAGAAATGTACTTATGAACATTAGCATCTAATTAATCCAATTTGAAGTCATATCAGTCCATCAGATTTTTTATAAGAGAAATAAAGCTCCACTCCTCAGAGGAAATGATATTTTAAGGGAGATAAAAGTAAAACGACAAAATTAATTAGCTAGATCTTTGAGGTTAGTCTTAGTCAAGCAATAAATATTGCAAATATCCTCACTTTTGAAAGTATCTGGATAACTCTCGTTTGATCTAGCATCACTTGCATTATCTTATCCTTCCTTGCAACACTCTCCTCAGATTTAGTGGCCTCAGAATCAACATTAGTTGTTTCAATCTAAAAGAGAGGGATAAGTGAATATAAATATTGCGAATCAGTAAAATGACTTGTAAAACTAGAAGAGGGAATAGATAAAGAGATACTTAAGTACCTAAGAGCCTATTATCCTCCCTCCATTGAAAATAAAAGATTAGGAAGGAATTGAGTAAAATTATCTTCCAAGGTTCAAAGCAAAAGATAAAAAGTCTTAGACTTACTTGTTGCTCAGGTGTTTGAGCATAAAAAACAATTGGCCTCTCGATAGCCTGATTGACTTGGTAAGAATATATATTATAATGAGAATACAAATTAATGATGAATAACTGGTGCATTAGAATTGATAAATGTATCTAAGGCTCCACATATATGAGAGTACTCAATTCGTCTCTATCATTAACATTAACATGAAAAGAGGTAACATGTTGAATAAGGAGAGAAAAAATTACAAAGAAAAAGCAAAGACAAGATACTTGGGGATCCAAAGGAACAGGAATCCCTAGGTTAATGGATGCTACACTAATATCATATGAGGGACACATGTTGAACAATGTAGGAATTATATGCAAATAATATGCAAATAAAAGTGAATGGTTGCAAAGATTGTGCAAAGAATTATATGTAACATACTTGGGGCTCCAAAATCGAATGAGTCCTCAAGATAAATGCTCCTATAATATTTACAATATTATAAAATATATGCAAGATGTATGTAAAGCGAACAAGAAAACAAAAAATAATCAAATAAAATAGTGAAGGTATGAAAGTTAAGTACTTGGGCCTCAGTGGACAAAGGGGTACTCGACAGAGGTATCTCTACATATTCCCTAACTTGAAACTATAGAAATTTGGTTAAGTAATACGTAAAAGAGTCCAAACTAATGACAAGATTAAGAAAGATAATAGAGTCTTTTTATGAGAATGTGACTCTATCCATCTTATTCTCTACAAAATAGATTTCAGTTTATGAAATCCCTTCCATGTTTTACTCCAAAGATATCAATATGATTGATCATCTGTGTAGATCAGGATTACAATCGAGATTGGTGGATATGAAAACTCACGAGTTCTTCAAGGTTCTGAAGTCAAAATAAACTGATTTCTAGCATGGGTATAAGCATCATATTAGAACTCTAAAGTGAGACTTCATGGAATCATCATTGTCTTATATGTAAGTCATTTTTATTCTCTGTAAGACGTGGACATTATGATTACTAGTGGACTTGATTGGGCTGGGGCATGATAGTTTTTTTCCCCGCTAGGATTTCTTCTCTAAATATTGTGTTTATATGTGTGGTTGCATTTTTTCATATTATTTTATATTGTATCACCCACATGTAAATTGTACTTAATTAATTTTATTTAATGAAATGAAAATTTAGTTCAATTTAATTAGTATTTTTTTAAGGATGCATAATTTATTAGGATTAATTAACTAGACTTAAGACTATCCTATGACATGATTTTTCACTCTCGACAAAATTGATTTCACCAATTCATGTGGGAAATGGAAGAAAAGAATTTAGAACACCAATCATATCATGGAATACACTTGCCTTTAAAGATGTGTTTAGTAGGTGACCTTATTCATCAACATTTTGAAGTCAGTAATGATAAACCAAACCCAAAATAATAGTGAGCCAACTTCTTTTAGATAATGGATAAGAATAAACCCACTTTATAATACAAGCCAACACGAAAAGGACTCTCCCAAGGAGTCATCTCATTATGATATCCCAAGGGCAAATTAGGACTCCAATTATGAATTGCATTATACTTTATCTCATGAATATAAGGACATGATTTTACTTCCCTCGTTTTGTTTTGGTTTTGGATTTATTTTGGAACATAACAAAATTAGGTCTAGGTGTCTTTTTTAGTTTTGAGATGAAAATTGAAGAATTTGAAGAAAAACATAAAACAATGTGACATCGCATTATAAGATCAAATAATTTCATTACATCGTAAGTTTACTAAGCATTTGAGATTTTATAAATTTCTTAAGTTTTGTTTTGAAGTTAAGAATTTAAAAAAACAAAATCAATTTTTTTAACAATACTTTTGGTTTGATTTTTTTATAGAAGTTTTAGAAGGTATTCTAGAAATCAATCATTCATTTGAAAGAGAGGGTATATCGCACGAAGTTGACTTCGCATGAGGGTATATTTTTTGGAACATTGGACCTTGTGAGAAGTTTCTCTTTGCATTAGAGAATCTTGCACGAGCAGGCTTCTTACGAGAACCCTGATAGAATTCCATAAGATCTCGTAGGATCTAGGCTTCACGTGAAATATTATCGTACGAAGTTCTCATTCGAGTCTTAATGTATAGATAACTTCGTAAAACATATATTCCAGATGTGAAACCAAATTTACAAAACTTTAAATCTAGTTTAGAGAGATTTTGTATAAGAGAACAGATCTTATAAATCCTATACTTCCAAGATAACTTTTGGTTCTACAGATCCGTTATAGTATTTGACTTGAAGATTTAGCATAGGTAATCATTTTGGTTGATAACACGAGGACTCATGTGAGAAGATTGCATACCAATCAAGATAAATGGATATCGAAACTTGCGAATTGTCTAAGTTGTGTTGGGCGCAATAACTTGATTTCTATTACGTTCAAAGGCATCAGAGTAGAGCGCAATAGGGAGGCATCGTGACGTAGATCATTATCTTATATGTAAGTTATGTTTCTTCACACCTGCAATTATTAGTATTCGTGTACTTGATTAGGTCGGGGCGCGATAGTGGTTTTTCACTTAAATATCTTACGTCATTCGTGTGGTTGCATACTTTATCTTCTGCATTTATGTATGGCATCACCAATATGCAATTTGACTAATTAATTATATTCCGTAAAATAAAAATGTGGTTCAATTAAACATGATTTATTTTAACGTAAGCATAATTAATTAAGACTTAACTAATTTGACTTAGACTACCTAGGACATAATTTTTCAGTGTATTTATAAAAAGAGGCAGGGTCACTATGAGAGGCGTGTTGATATTAAATAAATCAAATTATTAGCTTTAATGTCCTCTAGCACCCAATAATTAGCTATGATATTAATAAAAATCTCTCCCTCAATTCTCTCGTGGATGTAAACAAAGTCTCCCTTGCTGAACCACGTCAACTTCTTCTGTTTTATACTATCACTAGTACTTATGGATATAATATCTTAATGTACTAGGTTTGTCCTCATACATTTATATAGAAATAAATATATAATTATCATAGATGTTTTGATTATATTATACTATTACTAAATATAACTATATATATATATATATATATATATATATATACATACATATATATATATATATATATATATATATATATATATATGTATATATATGTATATATATATGTATATATATGTATATATATGTATATATACACATATATATATATATATATATATATATGTATATATATATATATACATATATATACATATATATATATATGTGTATATATAACTATATATACATATATATATATATGTATATATGTATATATATATAGTAACATCTCCCACGATGCTCCAAACTTGAAATTAGAATTTATTATAATTTTGATTTTTTTACATCAATTAGAGACACATGTATTAATAATATGGACTATCCTTTAACCCACCTCCCCACGTTCCTTCATTTTTAAAAAAACACCATGTATCTTTTGTTAAAACTACTCACCCACATTTTGTTACCTCACATCTGCTTCTCTCAATTTCTACCAATATTCTTCCCCCATTCACCACTTTCAGATTACTACGAAACTGAAGTAAATCCAATTGCACACACTAAATCTATTTGCACAGTTTGGAGTGAAGAGCCTCACCCACACATTAAACCCATTTGCACAGTTTTAGGTACCTATTTCTCTCTCTCTCTCTCTCTCTCTCTCTCGTATATCTCTCTCACACACACACACAGCTCCCTCTTCCTCTATGTTAAACCCATTTCTATGGGTTGAATGGTGATAACATGTGTGTTATCACCATGCATGTGTATGTTATCACTAGCGCTGTTGTTCTAGGGTTAGCAACTTTCTCCGAAAATTTGGGTCCCCACGAATACCCAACCCTATTGGGTAGGGTATGAGGATTAAGTTTCAGGGATCGGAGCGGGTTCATGGAGTTGAAAAATCTCCAAAAAAATTCGGGTCAGTTTCGGGTATAGCCTCGAGTCCCCACGGGGATACCCGAGGTATATATATATATATATATATATATATATAAAGAAAGGGAAATGAGGGGTAAAAATATCAAAACCCTTTCTTCCGCCTCCCACTCTCAAAATTTTCCTCCCTCATCTCAAAAACCTCCCACGAACAAACCCTCCTTTCACTAAATTATGCCTTCTCTTCCTTCTTCTTCAGATAACTCCATCATGAGAGTAAAATCAATACACAAACAGATAAGAATGGATGATATAACAGGATTTAAATCTCTAAAACATATTCAAATTGGCAAAAAGTATGAAGAAGAAAAGAGGGCTAATGGTGAGGAAGATGAGTTGTTGAGTCCAATGGCTCGTTTATTTCACGAACCAGGTTCTAATATTTATTTCATGAATTTTTTATATAAAAAAAATGGGTTCCCCGCGAGGAAACCGATATCCATTTTAAACGGGGACGAGGATCCCCGAACCTGTTATAATGGGGAACGGGGCGGGGACGGGGAATGATATTTCTAACGGGGACGGCCGAGAACTGACCCGTTGCCATCCCTATGTTGTTCTTTATTTGTTTGATGGTCAGGCCTGTTATATATTAGTTTGGCATGAGCTTTGTTAGTTTCGAACAAATTCAGTAAAACATACTAAATGGCCATACGCACGTATGTAGATTGAGAATCCTCGAAATGGCCATACGAATTTTCTCAAATTTTTAATTTTATGAATACATTATTAGTTGGGTATACTAAAATACAGGGTGGCCTGCCAGCCCGTGATCAAAATGAAATGTTAGTCTCATATGTCTCATTCTTAGCATCATTGTCGAAAACTTTTTAAAGTTACTAACTACCTAGTAAATTAATTAGATCGGTGCCAAATTTTATCTTTCATTAAATAATAGCATGCGGAAATAAATAACAATTAAACCATAAAAAAATTGGTAACTGAAATCCAACACAAATGAATAACATAAATAAGGGTGATCGAATCAACTATCGGATCAACCATAAACTACAACAATAAACTAAAACAAATAACCTGAATACACAAGGCACATAAATAAACTGAATACTAAATCTGAGCGCAACATGCCCAAATGAGTACAGAAGTAAGGTCCCTACACTAGGAATGAGTGAATGAAGCGTCTATAATAAAATCATGTAACTGTAATACCCCGTATTTTTATGCTATATTAATTTGGGGATTTATTAAATTTAACGTGAATGATTTATTTAATAAAAATACGGAAATTAATTATGTTATAATTATTAACGTGACGAGAGTTAGTAATTATGAAAAACTTGTTGAATATTACTAATGAGCAAAGTAATATATTATATTGGTTATATTGAATGTCATGAGTGAATTAAATGACGATTTCGGAAATTTAAGTCGGAACGTGCTCGTGTCACGTCGGGACTAATTTTGTTAAATAAAAAGTGAATATTTTATAAGTTGCCCGTATGGTCGTTTTGAGTGCGCCAACGCGTCCGGTAGGGTCAAGATAGTCAAAAAAGTGTACCCGGGGTGTAGTTTGGGTCTCGGGGCATTTTTAGGCCTAATTAGTACCCCGGGAGGGTATTTTAGTCATTTTACATAATTAGGTAATTAAACCCACGAAATTCAGCAACCTATATCAGCCATTTAGGTTAGCTTTTAGGGTTAGAATATCCAGAAATCAAGTGACGGCCATTGGAGAAGAGAGGAGAGAGCTCCAAGGCAATTCAAGGCCAAAAAGTCACCGGTTTGCACCGCCGCCACCACCACCGCGTAGATCGCGAGACGAGGAACGCAGCCATACCAAAATCAGTCGTGAATCAGAATACCAAAAATCCCAAGCAAGAGTTTAACTTGCGTATTTTCGTTAATGCAATCTTCATATTGGTTTAGGATTGATTAGAGATGATAAATATGGAAGAACACCCAATTTGTGTTAGGAAAATGCATGTAGAAATGATTTATATGAAATTCTGGAATCCTTGCCATGTAGAGGAATATAACCCACGAAATTTTGATGATATATTATAAGGAAATTTTGGTAAAAACAGATTAGAACCTTGATTAAGAAAACTCTAGGGTTCTTGATGATTAGATGGAATTTTTGGTTAATTATCCATGTTTAATGTTAGATATACACATGCTTTACGTTGAAAACATCTGGTATAATGTTATAATGATAGTAGTAGGATTTTTGGGACGTTTAGAATGGAAAAACATGGTTTTGGATGAAGAAATTTGGTAGAACCCGTAACTGCATTCCTGCAGAATTTTCGCAGACCTGCTAGATCGATCGATCGAAGGTTCGATCGATCGAGCCCCAGACCTCGATCGATCGACCGCTCCTGGCAGACTCTTATTTCCCTTATTTACTTAGTCGAATTGAAATTATCGTGAAATAATTCTTGGGTATCCTCAATGAAATGTTTTGGGAGATAGGAAAGACCAATAGGACATTTGAATAAGTGTTGAGAACTTTATTATAAGATGAGAATCTTGTTTTTGGGATAGTTATATAATGAACTATGAAACTACGTATTTCAAGTGAGAGAATGCGGCGAATAGCTACGATAGTGAATAGAGGTATACCTACTGAATTTTCCTACTTGGAAGGATAGAGTCAACGAATGTCACGTATTAAGTGAGAAAACCCTTCGAGTTAAGGTTAGAGATGAAACCTTATACGTAATACTAATAATGTGAAATGTAGAATAAATGGTATAATTATGGGTGACGAGAAGAACCTATATTAATATGATAAAGTGGTATATTTATATGATTGTGTGTACATATATTATATACTTGTGAAAATCATGCCCACGCTGTGACACCCCGCCTAATTAAATACCGGGCGATCACTCCTTTATTAAATTAAATCAAGGTAAACAGTTGGTTCATTCTCAGCATCACTGTCGATAAAAATACATTTTCCAATTTAACACCCTAAATAATTAAGCTAAGTGTCAAAACCATTTTTATACATACTTTCAAATTTATTTAAAGAAAAGATTTATTTATATAAAAACAACATTTCTACAATTAAGAATCACACCACAATAAACCTGAAACACAAACCAATTAATTTAAAACATTCGTAAATCGAATGTCAACATCCGAAGTATAAAGTAACACAATACAAACTGAATAAATCCCATAGTAACAATACTAGAAATAACTGAAGTACATATGTCCCAATAACAAAGAAATAATGGAAAGGGCTACACCTGCCCAACTAAATGAAAGTACTAAGAGTGGATCCGAATGAGCGAAGTCGTCTAATCAAGAGACCTGCAACTCCCACCTAAGCTGCAGCGCGTTCCTTCCAAGAGATCCTAATCAAGACGCCCCTTTGGCTGGGCACCTGTAATACATACATATATATACAAGAGAGAGAGAGAGAGAGAAACGGGTCAGAGCCCGAAAGTGTGTTTGATTTAAAATACGTTTAGCAAGTATTTAAATTGATACAGGCCAATGCAACAACATATTAGTGCGACACTCTCTTGAGAAATTCTCACCTCTCTTCTAATGTGCACTCCTATCGCACTAACTCTCCTAATGGTTTATCTCATCATATAACAAGCTATCTTTTCCCAATGATTTAACTTATCTTAGGTATTTCGTAGAATTCAGAATTTAACGATACAATTGCTTGAAAAGAATATTTCAATTAATAACCAAAGTTCTCATTTTAACTTTATTAGTCAATATAGTTTTCCAGTGTCATATTATACTTTCTCAAAACAAGTATTTACAATTTGAGTCATTAACCATATCCTACATATCAATTCACAGTAGGTAGTTCCAAATTTCAGAATTCCATATATATATTAACTACTCGTATAATATATATATATATATAATAACAGCACCCCAAATAAACTATGGTGCGGGCATACTCTACTATCTAAAACCCCATATCACTCATTTTAAGGGGAATACAATCGGAATCACTCTCGAATTGTATTAACATAAATACACAAACAATATTGAGGCGAATAATAGATTCCAAGTCTCTAAGAGGATGGCACATGCCTGCGTCTCTTAGGACCGTCTGAACTATCACATCGATAGCCTGTACCAAGGATATCTATCTTCTAGGGTACAAGTCAATATCCCCCATAAAGGTCCCATCGAGATAAGACTTGTCCCAGCGCGGTAACCTCAGGGATAGCAAGTAGCGTGGGCATGATTTTCACAAGTATATAATATATGTACACACAATCATATAAATATACCACTTTATCATATTAATATAGGTTCCTCTCGTCACCCATAATTATACCATTTATCCTTAATTTCACATTATTTAGAATTACGTATAAGGTTTCATCTCTAACCTTAACTCGAAGGGTTTTCTCACTTAATACGTGACATTCGTTGACTCTATCCTTCCAAGTAGGAAAATTCAATAGGTATACCTCTTACTATCGTAGCTATTCGCCGCATTCTCTCACTTGAAATACGTAGTTTCATAGTTCATTATATAATTATCCCAAAAACAAGATTCTCGTCTTATAATAAAGTTCCCAACACTTATTCAAATGTCCTACTGGTCTTTCCTATCTCCCAAAACATTTCATTAAGGATACCCAAGAATTATTTCACGATAAATTCAATTTAACTAAGTAAACAAGGGAAATAAGAGTCTGCCAGGAAGGGTCGATCGATCGAGGTCTAGGGCTCGATCGATCGAACCTTCGATCGATCGAAGCTCTAGGCTCGATCGATCGATCAAGCAGATCTGCGAAAAATTCTGCAGAATGCAGTTACGGGTTTCATCACCAAAATTACACCAAATCCATATTTTCAAGTTCCAATCGTCCCAGAATTCTACTACTAACATTATAACGATATACCAGATGATTCTAACGTAAGGCATGTACATATTCATCATTTAAACATGGATTTTCAACCTAAAATTATATCCAATTATCAAGAACCCTAGAATTTTCTTAAACAGTTTTCTAACAAATCTTTCTCCAGAATTTCTTTCTTATGATCATCAAAATTTCGTGGTTTATTACCTCTACATGGCAGGGTTTCCAGAATTAACATATAAATCAATACTACATGGGTTCTCCTATCATAAATTGGGTTTTCTTCCATAGTTTTCATCACAAATCATTCCTAAACTAATATGAAGATTGCACCAACGAAAATAGCAAGTTAAACACTTGCCTGTGATTTTTGGTATTCTGATTCGCGGCTGATTTTGGTATGGCTGCGTTCCTCGTCTCGCGATCTACGCGGTGGTGGTGGCGGCGGTGCAAACCGGTGACTTTTTGGCCTTGAATTGCCTTGGAGCTCTCTCCTCTCTTCTCCAATGGCCGTCACTTGATTTCTGGATATTCTAACCCTAAAAGCTAACCTAAATGGCTGATATAGGTTGCTGAATTTCGTGGGTTTAATTACCTAATTATGTAAAATGACTAAAATGCCCTCCCGGGGAACTAATTAGGCCTAAAAATTCCCCGAGACCCAAACTACACCCCCGGGTACACTTTTCTGACTATCTCGACCCTACCGGACGCGTTGGCGCACTCAAAACGACCATACGAGCAACTTATAAAATATTCACTTTTTATTTAACAAAATTAGTCCCGACGTTTGTGTATTTATGTTAATACAATTCGAGAATGGGAGCGGGTTCCATCTGCATGGGAGCGGGTTCGGGATGCTTTTTAGAAAGCGCATCCCCCTGAGTTTTCGGGTAGCTTTGATATTATTACAGTTAGCCAATGGAAGAAGGACATCCAGCGGCATCTCCGTATGTATGAGTGCACTGACGTGCAAAAGTAGTTATTGGCTTCCTTTACGCTGGTGGGAGCCGCCTTACAGTGGTGGGAGTCCACTACTACTTTGGAGGAGAGGGACACGATCCCTATTCAGTTGTTCTGGGAGCAGTTTGACCGCAAGTATTTTCCACCCGCAGTGCAGACTAAGATGAGGTGGAAATTACTAAATCTGAAGCAGGAGAACCTTACTGTAGCTGAGTATGAGGAGGAGTTCACGAGACTTCTCACCATTGTGCCAGATGAGGCACCTACTGAGAGCAAGAAGATTTTGATGTTTGTCGACGGGTTAGCTTGAAGGATCCGTCAGCACCTTATTGGGAATCTATCCCTGAGTACTTTCACTGATGTACTCAATGCAGCGTTACTACATTGCCAGGATCACCGCTTCCATCTGCAGGGAAGAAAGAGAGCAAGGGAGTCCAGCCAGCAGGGCAGGACCGGGGGTAATAATGCCAGTGGGGCACCATCTCATGGACAGACTCGTCAGCACGAGCAGAGTTCCCATCAGGGGGACCCTGCTAAGCGATTCCGTTCAGGTGATTCTAGGCAGGGATTCGGGGGTTTCAGGCAGGGCCATCAGGGCCATCCTAATCAGCAGGGCCAACACCGACCACAAGGATAGCAGCAGGGCCAGCAAGGCCAACAGTGTGCACATCAGGTCCAACAGGGCCAGTGGCGTGGAGGTAACGGCCAACAGGGTCGTGGACAACAGGGTCAGAGGGGAGGTAACTGACCAAACGTAAATTCTTCCGAATTTAGCCCCTTAAGTTAGTGATTTTAATATCTCGAACAAGGTAATTGAATCATTTTTAGTCCATATCACTCTATTGTTCGTTTCTAACAAAATTCCCTAGTTTTTGTGTAATTGTGATAAAGATTTCAGGAATGGAATGCAATAAAAGAAAAGAAGAAAACTAGAAGAAATGTAAAAGGGCAAAAGTGTAAATTCCATTCAGAATTCGGAAGCAACGTCAAAATTGAAGTTGAAGAGCATGAGTTCACAAGAGCATAGGAAGAAACGGCACTCAAATCGGAGTTCTAGATCAAAAGATATGGTCAGTCAAAGTTTCAAGGAAAAAGTCAAACTAGAAGAATTTCGGACCGATCCGGGTTGGATCCGGATCCATCCGAATTGACAAAGTCCAGTAGACCCCGGATTGATGACGAACCGATGGAATCAAAAATGCGGACCCATCCGACTAGGCCCGGACCGATCCGGTAAAAAGAAAAGAACCGATCCGGTGTATTCGGACTGATCCGAGGTTGAGCCGGACCGGTCCGGTCGTGTGAAATGCTGACAATTAATTGTTCAATTAAAACAGAGCAACTCTTGGAAAAACGTACCAAAAAGCATTATTGGCTATCAATTTCGATACTTGGTGTTATAAAAGTTAGTGCCCTATATCATTTGAAGGGGACAGACCAACCAAGAAAGTAGAGAGAGAATTGTAGCAAGTTGTTAGTTGTTGCTAGATTACAAATTAGCTAAAGAATTTTAGAGTTAGTTTTTGAGAGAACCATTCAGAAGTTTAAATTTCTTTCATAAGAATCCTAGTTTGTACTGCTGATTAAGAAGAAGTTATCTGGATTTCAATTTCATTTACTTTCCTGCTGCTGAATTCAAGTAATATCATTCTATTCTCTTTTACTTTATTATTTGCAAATTTATTTCCCATGTCTTGTAGTTCCATAATTCTGAGTATGAATTTGTTCTTCAATCCAATCATGAGTAGCTAAATTTCCCAAGGGTTGGGGTACATGAACTCAATCCAAGGCAGATTATCTATGTAGAAAATAGAGGTTAAATTAAAATATTGATTGAATCGTGAAAGAAAATTATACAAAAACTGTCAATCTTTTAATCTCTCTTGCCCTAGGTACTTGAGATGTTTAAGAAAGCTTTGCTAGTATAATTTATCATTCACCGCTTTATACCTATTTTTGATTTCATATTGTGCGGGCTAGATCCCTCATATATGTAATGCTTAGAAGTTATAAAGGCTGGATCTAATCAATTATTTTAATTTACAAGTCTAGTATTCTCTATGATAATTTGCTAAGGATTGAGGGATTGTATTCTACCCTGTTTTCTCCCATTTGATTAAAAGTTTTTCCTGCAATTTTTAGTCTGCTTCCATTAAAATTTCCAGTTTGATTTTGTTAAGAAAAGTTTTATTTCGCTAGAAATCGTCCAAAATCATTATTCATCTTTTTGTTTCTTTTAAGAAATCATTTTCAGATTTAATAGTTTTCCTGATTACTATTTGACATTTTCCTTCCTTGTGGATTCGATCCCGACTTACCGGGTTATTACTTGAGCGATATATTTGCACTTGAACCTAGAGTGAACGCACTTTTAAGACAAATTTTAAGTCGCGTCAAGTTTTTGGCGCCGTTGCCGGGGACTGAAAAATTGTTAAATTTTCAAGAAAGTTATTTGTATCTACAAGTGATTTCTATAAAAAAAAAAAAAAAAAAAAATTATTTCATCTCTTTTGTGCTTATGCTGAATTCATCCCCCACCCAAGTTCACGAAAATCCTATAGCCGAAGCAAGTTCTGAAAATTCTGAGTCTCTTCCTTTTTGGGTTCCACCTCCTTCGCCTAATAATTCCATCACTAGTCGTACATTGAGTCAAACCCGGAGTGAGAATTCTGAACCTTTTGGTAGCGATATGTCGGATCATGGTAGTGTTGGTGTTGGTGCTGGAGAGGATGAGATACCCTATCTTCCTATGAAAGATTTGTTATTTCCGGAGCGAACTGTTACCCCTGGTTGCATTTTACTCCCGTATAATTCCGGTCAGTTCCATTTTCAGAATGGCATGATCCAAATCCTTCCTACATTTCATGGGATGGATTTTGAAAAACCATATCTCCATATTCGAGAGTTCGAAGATACATGTGAGACTTTTGGAGACCAAGCTTGTCCACAAGATGTAGTCCGGTTGAAGCTCTTCCCTTTTTCCTTAAAGGATAAAGCTAAAACTTGGTTATGGTCCGTACCCCCAAATTCTGTGTTATCTTGGAGAGATGTGCAAAACAAGTTTATATCAAAAAAATTTCCACAACACAAAACTAATTCTGTTAAAGCCCAAATTCAAGCTTTTCGACAAAATGAGAATGAGGCTTTTGATAAATGTTGGGAGAGATTTCAGGAGTTAGTTAGTGCGTGCCCACATCACGGTTTTGAAAAGCATCATTTAATTTCATTTTTCCATCAAGGCCTTACATTAGCGTCGAAACAACTTGTCCAAACCATGTGTGAAAGACCTTTTTGGGAGTTAAATTCGAGCGATGCTGAAGCTCATTTGAAATATATAGCTGAGACTACCCAAGCATGGGATACTTCTGATCCCAATAGTCAAAATAGAAATCGACAAGTGTCCAACTTGCCTGCTGCGTCCGGTATTTATCACTTGGACAAGGACACTTTGTTGGATCGAAAATTTGACCAATTAGAGAAGAATTTCAGAGATATGATTGAAGTGCGATTGAGAGATGTGTCTGGATCCGTACAAGCTGGAAAGGAGAAAGTGTGTGCCATTTGTAATGCGGGTCATTCTACCAAAGGATGTCCTACCATTCCTGCATACAAAGCAATGTATACTGAACAGGTTGAGGCAATAGGGGGTTTTCGAGGAAATTATAATGCACAGCAAGGGAATGCATATAATCAGTCGTGGAGGAATCCTGGATTCAATTATGGACAACACCAAGGTGGGATGGTTCATAACCCACAAATGACTCTACCACCACCTCCTCAATTTCAGCAAGTGGCTCCTCCAATGCCAAATTCTATGCAAGTACCACCTCCTGGTCCTTATGTAGCTCCACCTAGGAGATCTCTTGAAGATAATTTCAATCAATTCCTCCAATCTCAAAAAGAGAGTAATGCTAAATATGATCGAATGTTCGTTGAATTACAAACTAGCATCTCTAGGTTGCAAGCTGTGGCGAATACTCAAGAGAAAGGTAAACTTCCAGCCCAAGGCCAAAGACCTCCTCTTCAAGGTCAAACCACGGTTGGCTCCACATCATCGGATTTGCAAGAACAATGTCAAGCTGTTACTACTCTTCGAAGTGGCCGCGTAATTGATCTAGCACCAAAACTTTCAAAGGCGAAAGATGATGGGGTTGAACCCGAAATTTCTAAGGAATCTGAAACTTTCGAGTCCGAAGATCCTCCCTTAGAAAAGGAATTGAAAGATAAGGAAGTTCGACCTGAAATTGAAGTCAAGTTTCCTATTGCTGCTCCATTTCCTCAACACTTAGAGCCACCCAAGAAAGGGGCTTCACGTACCGAGGTGTTGGATGTGTTGAAGCAAGTAAAATTGAATTTGCCATTCCTTGATGCTATTCAACAAATTCCAGCATATGCTAAGGTTATCAAAGATCTTTTGACTGTCAAAAGACGGCTTAAGGTAAAGAAAAATGTTTTCTTGGCACAAAATGTGAGCTCGATCCTTCTCAACGATCTTCCACCTAAATTCAAAGATCCAGGTGAACCTACCATTTCGTACGTCATAGGAGAAAAAAGAGTGGAAAAAGCATTGCTTGATTAGGTGCGAGTGTCAATATCCTTCCATACTCCATTTATAAGCAGCTTGAATTAGGTGATTTAAAACCTACCCAAATCACTCTACAGTTAGCAGATAGAACAGTGAAAGTGCCTCGAGGGATTGTAGAAGACGTGATAGTTAAAGTGGACACGTTCTACTTTCCGGTTGATTTTGTCATTTGGGACACTGAGCCAGTACCCCATACAAGAAATCATGTTCCAATAATATTGGGCCGTCCATTCTTAGCTACTGCTAATGCTTTGATCAATACACGAAATGGCCAAATGCAACTCACTTTTGGAAACATGACTCTCGAGACCAATATTTTTAAGGTCGCTAACCAAATGGGTGATGAGGATGAAATTCTTGAGGTTGATCTTATTGAAGAGGTAGTGGATGAGAATATTGAGAAAGTCATAAGAGGAGATGCTTTGGAAGTGTGTTTAGTGTAAAGTGGTGAGGAAAAGAGTTCTTATAATGAGTTTGAGCGTGAGATGGAAGAGTTAAAAAATTGGTTACAAGATGAAGAGAGTTTTGAGAGTTTGAGAGATGTTGACTGGATTTCTAGGTATGAAGAATTACCTCCGAGGGAGACAACCATGAGTCCCTCTGAAAATAGATTTCCTAGTCTTGAGTTGAAGAAACTACCCTCACATGTCATATATGCCTTTCTAGGAGAGAATGATACATTTCTTGTTGTTGTGTCTTCCCGTCTAGAAAAATGGCAAGAGGGTATGTTGTTGAATGTGTTGCGAAAGCATAGAAGTGCTTTTGGTTGGACTATAGCAGATTTGAAAGGTATAAGTCCATTGATTTGTACCCATAAAATCCATCTTGAGGAAGAAGTGAAGCCCTCGCGTGAGATGCAAAGGCGTTTAAACCCAACTATGAAAGATGTAGTAAGAGCGGAAATCATCAAATTGTTAGATGCTGGAATTATCTATCCCATTTCAGATAGTAAATGGGTGAGCCCAATTCAAGTCGTTCCAAAAAAGTCAGGAATGACCGTGGTTGAAAATGCTAAGGGAGAATTAATACCTCAACGCACCACCACCGGGTGGCGTGTTTGCATTGACTACCGAAAGCTCAATGCCGGAACTCGAAAAGATCATTTTCCCTTACCATTCATCGATCAAGTGATTGAACGAGTGGCGGGCCATCCTTACTATTGTTTCCTAGATGGGTATTCCGGATATAATCAGATTGAAGTGGATGTACTTGATCAAGAAAAGACGACTTTTACATGTCCGTTTGGTACATTTGCCTATAAACGTATGCCATTTGGGTTATGTAATGCGCCAGCTACTTTTCAAAGGTGCATGTTAAGTCTCTTTAGCGACATGATTGAAAAAGGTCTTGATGTGTTCATGGACGATTTCAGCATTTTTGGTCCATCTTTTGACCAATGTTTAGCTAATCTTGAAAGAGTTCTATTCCGATGTGTGGAAAAAGACTTAGTCCTCAATTGGGAAAAATGCCATTTTATGGTTACCGAGGGTGTAGTTTTAGGCCACATAGTCTCATCTAGGGGGATTGAAGTTGATCGAGCCAAAATTGAAGTAATAGCTGAGTTACCCCCGCCAAAATCACTTAAAGATGTGAGGTCCTTTCTAGGCCATGCTGGATTTTATAGGAGGTTTATTAAAGACTTTAGCGCCATCGCTAGACCTTTGAGTAATCTTCTCATGAAAGACACTCCATTTGAGTGGAATAAAGCATGTCAAGAAGCTTTTGATAAACTTAAAAGCATGCTTGTTTCCGCACCTATCATGCAAGCTCCGGATTGGTCACTACCATTTGAGCTTATGTGTGATGCAAGTGATTACGCTATTGGGGTTGTTCTTGGATAGAGGAAAGACAGGAAAGCTCATGTTATTTACTATGCTAGTAGAACATTATCTGGCCCTCAGCTTAACTACTCTACTACAGAGAAAGAGTTACTAGCAGTTGTTTTTGCTCTCGAAAAATTTTGCTCGTACATTGTTGGGCCACCTATCATATGCTTCACTGATCATTCGGCACTTAAATATATCTTGAGTAAAAAAGATGCCAAACCCCGACTAATCAGGTGGATCCTACTCCTACAAGAGTTTAATATCTCGATTCAAGATAAGAAAGGAGTAGAAAACGTCGTCGCGGACCATTTGTCACGCCTCTCGTCCGACGTGCCTATTGATCCCATTCCCATAGACGAGTATTTCCCGGATGAAAATCTATTTGCTACTTCTTCTCTCCCTTGGTTTGCGGATATAGTTAATTATATTGTCACTGGAGTCGTTCCATCTAGTTGGACTCCGCAAGAGAGAAGGAAGTTCATTACTTGGTCACGCATGTTCTTTTATGATGATCCCTATTTATTTAAGTATTGTGCTGACCAAATCATCCGGAGATGTGTACCCGATGAAGAAATTCAAGGGGTAATTCGATTTTGTCATACGGAAGCATGTGGAGGTCATTTTTCTAAAAATAAAACTGCTGCGAAAATCCTTCAAAGTGGTCTCTATTGGCCCACAATCTTCCGGGATGTGAATGCTTTTTGTAAATCTTGCGATAGATGCCAAAGAATGGGAGCTATTACTCGTCGTGACATGATGCCATTAACCCCAATTTTAGTATTGGAGTTGTTTGATTGTTGGGGTATTGACTTCATGGGCCCATTTCCACCTTCTTTTGGTTTTCTATACATCCTCGTCGCTGTAGATTACGTCTCAAAATGGGTCGAGGCGATAGCTACAAGGACAAATGACAGCAAGGTGGTGATAAAATTTATTCAAGAAAATATACTTTCTCGTTTTGGTATGCCTAAGGCCATAATCAGTGATAATGGGACTCATTTTTGCAATAGGCCTATGGAGAAACTAATGCGGAAGTATGGAATTGTCCATAAAGTTGGAACAACTTATCACCCTCAATCGAATGGCCAAGTCGAGCTTGCTAATCGGGAAATTAAAAATATCTTGGAAAAGACAGTCGATCCTAATAGGAAAGATTGGTCTCTCAGATTGATTGATGCACTCTGGGCTTATAGAACCGCATACAAGAATCCCCTTGGGATGTCCCCATTTCGATTTATGTATGGCAAACCTTGTCATCTTCCGGTAGAAATCGAACACAAAGCCTATTGGGCTATCAAAAGGGTGAACTTCAGTATGGATAAAGCCGGTGAAACACGTAAACTTCAGTTGAATGAGTTGGAAGAAATACGCAATGATGCGTATGAAAGTGCTAAAATATCCAAGGACCGAATGAAACGAGCTCATGACGGAATCATTCGTAAGAAAGAATTTCATTCGGGACAAAAAGTACTTCTCTACAACTCGAGGTTGCACTTATTTCCCAGAAAATTGCGGTCAAGATGGTCAGGTTCATTCATTGTGAAAGAGGTATTTCCCCATGGAGCTATTGAACTCATAGATGAGAAAGGGGGAACCACATTTAAAGTTAATGGGCATCGTCTCAAGCCCTATTTGGAAGCAATTGTCAAGGAAGCCGACACAATCTGGCTGTCGGACCCCATTTATGGGGATTGACTGAACAAAAAGAGGTGAGTTCGTCGCACCCCCGACATGTATGGGGTGATTGTTGTACATATGAGTTTTAGGACTTAGGAATCGTAGGATCGAGTCAGTCCCAGGGTTGAGAATCCGACGGGTGAGGGGTGTTTTGTTTTAGATAAGCATTGAGGATAGTTTGAAGTGTGAGCGGTTGAAAAATCATCTTTGGAATGGAGAATTCGAGTTTGTATGGTGAAAAGAGGTGAGAGGATGAAATTCAGGAAAATCAGCAGACCGGATCGGTCCGGCTGAATTAAAAGAACCGATCCGGTTAGGCGGATCGGTCCGGTCCCAAACCCGGATCGGCCCGGTTGTCTGCAGAATTACAAATCCCTAGGTTCACACCTCTTCAATCCACCTCTTCAATCCCCACCTTTTCACTTCACCCAATCCCATCATTACCTTCAAAAAAATTCGTCCCCCTTCATTCCCTCCATTTTCCCCATTCCTTCCTATAAATACATCCATTCCCCTACCCATTTCCTTCACACCTACACCTATCTTCTCTCCTCTATCTCCATTGCTATCTCCTTTCTCACTACTAATGGCTGCTCCCCAGAAATATACTTCCATTGAAGTCCTTCCCGACGGAAATGGAGAGTACCGTTCCCGCCGCGAAGCAAATTGGTGCCGTAAGTTTTTCATCCCTACGCGAAAAATTCATATCGAACGTCAAGTGTTGTGGGATCAAATGCCCAATTATGTCACAGCCCTTTTCCTGTCACAGGGCTGGTGCCGCTTCTTCAACGAACCTTATGAGGCAGTTTGGGAGAATGAAGTGCGTCAGTTCTACGGATCTCTTGTCCGTACCGCTGAATTTGAATCCCAAGCATTTGTGGATTCTATCCCTATTCCATTTTCACTTGACCTTGTGGCACGGAAACTAGAGTCTTTTGGTGTGATCACTCCGGCCCAGTTTGACTATCCGGGTCCCGATCCCGTTCTCACTAAGGAGGTTTGTATCCTGCGAATCCAGCCCGGTGCGGTTTGGAATACCGAGACCTTTCCCGTCGGTCGCTTATCCGACAAGGCACGCTTCACCTTTCATATCGTTTGTGCCAATATCTTGCAAGCATCCAATGATTCGGCGATGCGACCGCGCCAAGCCACTATGATGTATCATATGTTCGACCCTGCGACCGTGATCAACTTGGCCCGGACATTTTACACCGATATCCTTTTTGTGGCTTATGATAAAAAGGGTCGCGCTCCTCTTCCTTATGGTCGACTCATTACATCCATGTTTCGGGATGCCGGGATTGCACCACCTCAAGATCTTATCAACTTGCCTAAGCCTTTAGGTCAAGAGTCCCGCACTCGATGTGAGCGGTAATTCAGCTAGTCCGTGCAAGGCGCGGTGGCGATTCGAGTGACGAAGAGAGCGACGAGGAGGATGTTGAGATGGGGGAAGGTGACGAGGAAGAATATGATGAGACGGCTGATCCGGATTATGTTCCGGTTGGTACGGGCTTGACTGAGCGCGTTCTCTCTCTTGAAACGTGTTTTGATGAGTATGTGTCCTCCTACGAGAGGGACATGAGTTTGGTCATGCGAATGCAGGCTGACCTATACCGACTTCAGTTAGGACCCGAGGCCCCGCTTCCTCCTTACTTCTACAATCCTTATGATCCTAATGCTTCTGGCCCTTCCCATCGCCCACCCGCCCCTTAGGATGCCCTATCCCCTTTAAGGATTTTTCTACCTATGTTTGTATTTTTTTTTTCTTCTTTTATTTTTGCTTACACAATGGTGTCACGGTTTCTTTGTATTATACAGTTTTAATATGATATTGGCTTGTTTTATTTCTCGCACTCTTTATGTTATCTTCTTTATCTCTCTTCTCCTTTGATTGAGGACAATGCAAATCATTAAGTTAGGGGGTATGAGAGGTGTGTTTTCATAAAACTTCGCTTCAATTTCATTTAAAAAAAAAACCCAAAAATATTTTTGTTCAAAATAAATAAAAATTGGAATTTAAATTTTTCAAAAATGTCACCTTTATTCTATTTAAAGTCTCAAATTGTTAACAATCTCAATTGCACTAAGCCAAAATTGACCAAAGATGGAAATTGAAAGAAAATTGACGACTTAACGAATAAGTGTGGAGATTAGTCCAACCCGGTGAGATTTCGAGCCTTTCAATTTTTATGAGTTTTTAAATCAATCCGAGTTTATGATTAACTCAAAAGTTCTTTTCAGCGTTTTAATAAGTCGTTGATGATCTCAATCCTTTGTTTTGATCGGTTATGGGAAATGTGTGAAATATTATCTCGAAATTTGTGCTAAATAAATCTCTAAACTTAATTAATCTTGAGATGCATATGGTAATGTGATTAGCAATTTGGACAATGAAGTAGGCCCTCTTTTGTTTACCCCAAAAATATTAGTCATAAAAAGTTGTGAAAAATAAAATTATTCCTTTGCAACCCAATTTGAGCCTAATATAATATTTCCCTTTCGTTTGATAACCTAAAAAAAACAAATAGCCCGGAATTGCGAAAATGGAATATTAAATTAAGTCCGAAAAGTGCAATAAAAAGGGGCAAGAAGAAGAAAAAAAAATGCTCAAAAGAAAAATAGCAAGATAAGAAAAAATTAGAAAAAGAAAGAGGAAAATGAGCAAATGCCCGAAAACGCACTAATGGACATCATGAGAAAATTTTCCAATTCCGAACATTCCATCTATTCCCAATTTTACCCTTTACACCTTTTAACACAAAAAGTCCTAATTGAGTCCAAATGGCGAAATTAATTACTGCATGGAGAGCTAAGACATGGAAAGATAATATGAGAGATTAAATGGTATGAACTAGAGGTGATGTTTCCCATTTCCAAATAATTGTATTCCAATGATGAGATCTTTTCACCATATATTTCCTTCTTTTCAATTTTGTATGCGTGAATTTGTGTCCATTATATTTACTCTTTATATCATGCATACCAAGAGAAAATAGCCACAATCCGAGAGATTCGTTTGTGAGTGTATCCGTAAGAATTTGAATCAAAACGAATTGTCGGAAAGTAACGTAATGCTCAATCGGTGGAAATTTGAGGTTTAATTTTTGGCTTTGCACACACACACTATGGTTTGAGACATTTGAATATGAATTTATGGTGATTATTTTTCGAAAAGTTTAAATTGAACAATTTTTAAGTATTTTGATATTTATTTGAGTCAATAAAGAATTTTGTGGGTGTATTCACTGCAAACCCTCACGAGACAAAACTCGTCCTACTAGGGTAACCTAGGGGTTTAAAGGCTTGTTGCATATGCTCAATGCAATCGCGTGCCTGCGAAAGTGGAATTTTATTTTAATAAAGGAATTTTCAAGAGTTGAATTTTGGTTAGATTCAGATACATTGCCCGGGACGTGCAAAGTCCTAAGTTAGGGGGATTTGACCAAACGTAAATTCTTCCGAATTTAGCCCCTTAAGTTAGTGATTTTAATATCTCGAACAAGGTAATTGAATCATTTTTAGTCCATATCACTCTATTGTTCGTTTCTAACAAAATTCCCTAGTTTTTGTGTAATTGTGATAAAGATTTCAGGAATGGAATGCAATAAAAGAAAAGAAGAAAACTAGAAGAAATGTAAAAGGGCAAAAGTGTAAATTCCATTCAGAATTCGGAATCAACGTCAAAATTGAAGTTGAAGAGCATGAGTTCACAAGAGCATAGGAAGAAACGGCACTCAAATCGGAGTTCTAGATCAAAAGATATGGTCAGTCAAAGTTTCAAGGAAAAAGTCAAACTAGAAGAATTTGGACCGATCCAGGTTGGATCCGAATCCATCCGAATTGACAAAGTCCAGTAGACCCCGGATTGATGACGAACCGATGGAAGCAAAAATGCGGACCCATCCGACTAGGCCCGGACCGATCCGGTAAAAAGAAAAGAACCGATCCGGTGTATTCGGATCGATCCGAGGTTGAGCCGGACCGGTCCGGTCGTGTGAAATGCTTACAATTAATTGTTCAATTAAAACAGAGCAACTCTTGGAAAAACGTACCAAAAAGCATTATTGGCTATCAATTTCGATACTTGGTGTTATAAAAGCTAGTGCCCTATATCATTTGAAGGGGACAGACCAACCAAGAAAGTAGAGAGAGAATTGTAGCAAGTTGTTAGTTGTTGCTAGATTACAAATTAGCTAAAGAATTTTAGAGTTAGTTTTTGAGAGAACCATTCAGAAGTTTAAATTTCTTTCATAAGAATCCTAGTTTGTACTGCTGATTAAGAAGAAGTTATCTGGATTTCAATTTCATTTACTTTCTTGCTGCTGAATTCAAGTAATATCATTCTATTCTCTTTTACTTTATTATTTGCAAATTTATTTCCCATGTCTTGTAGTTCCATAATTCTGAGTATGAATTTGTTCTTCAATCCAATCATGAGTAGATAAATTTCCCAAGGGTTGGGGTACATGAACTCAATCCAAGGCAGATTATCTATGTATAAAATAGAGGTTAAATTAAAATATTGATTGAATCGTGAAAGAAAATTATACAAAAACTGTCAATCTTTTAATCTCTCTTTCCCTAGGTACTTGAGATGTTTAAGAAAGCTTTGCTAGTATAATTTATCATTCACCACTTTATACCTATTTTTGATTTCATATTGTGCGGGCTAGATCCCTCATATATGTAATGCTTAGAAGTTATAAAGGCTGGATCTAATCAATTATTTTAATTTACAAGTCTAGTATTCTCTATGATAATTTGCTAAGGATTGAGGGATTGTATTCTACCCTGTTTTCTCCCATTTGATTAAAAGTTTTTCCTGCAATTTTTAGTCTGCTTCCATTAAAATTTCCAGTTTGATTTTGTTAAGAAAAGTTTTATTTCGCTAGAAATCGTCCAAAATCATTAATCATCTTTTTGTTTCTTTTAAGAAATCATTTTCAGATTTAATAGTTTTCCTGATTACTATTTGACATTTTCCTTCCCTGTGGATTCGATCCCGACTTACCGGGTTATTACTTGAGCGATAGGTTTGCACTTGAACCTAGAGTGAACGCACTTTTATGACAAATTTTAAGTCGCGTCAGTAACTTCAAAGGCCGATGTTTTGGGTGCGGTAAACATGGCCATAGGCGCTAGGATTGCCCAGAGGGCGATAGGGCCCCACAGCAGCAGGGAGCCCGTAATGAGCCGCAGAGACCACTTTTTCCACCTGCCCTCCCAGCTCCAGCCCAGGTGCCAGCCCTACCAGCCATTCCAGCAGCTCCAGTGCAGCAGGGGCAATTACAGTATGGACGTGTCTATAACGTCCACCAGGCAGCAGCTCCACAGGCACCACCCGCGATAGAGGGTATGTTTCCTATCCATGGTACTATGGGTCGGGTTTTTTTTTATACGGGGGCAACACATTGTTTTATAGCTACGCATTTTGCTACGGCCTTAGGGTTGTTAGCCACAGCAGAGAGCACCGTGACGTGTGTCGACTCACCACTGGAGAGTGGGTCACTTATTTTCTTTATATGCCGGGGAGTGGGGGTAGAGATTGGTAGCTTGGTATTACCTGCAGACATGTTAGTCTTAAACATGCACGAGCATGATGTGATTATTGGTATGGATTGGCTCGCAGCTTATAGAGCCATGATTGATTGCTTCGGTGGGAGCATTGTTTTTGCCATTCCGGGGCAAGAGATGTTTGTAGTGGCGATGCCTCGCCCAGAGGGAGGTTCGACCGCTCATTTGTATTACATAGAGGAGGATACCTCTAAGGAGGTTGTGATTCCCTTAGATTCGATCCCTGTTGTCAGGGAGTATTCCGATGTGTTTCAGGAGATACCAGGCCTACCGCCCAGTCATGAGATAGACTTTGTTATAGATTTATTGCCAGATACGAGACCTATAGCACGCACACCGTACCGTATGGCTCCGGCAGAGATGCGACAGCTACGAGATCAGATAGAGAAGCTATTAGGTCAGGGCTTCATTCGTAGGAGTACCTCACCTTGGGGCGCTCCAGTCTTATTTGTGAAGAAGAGAGATGATTCACTGAGATTGTGTATGGACTACCGGGAGTTGAACAAGGTCACAATACGGAATAAGTATCCGTTGCCTCGAATTGATGATCTGTTCGACCAGTTGAGGGGAGCAACTTTCTTTTCGAAGATAGATCTGAGGTCGGGGTACCATCAGTTACGTATTAGAGAGCAGGATGTTTCAAAGACTGCCTTCTTATCAAGATATGGGTCCTATGAGTTCAGGGTGATGCCGTTCGGACTCACAAATGCCCCAGCCGTTTTCATGGACTTGATGAACCGAGTATTCAGAGAGTTCTTGGATCAGTTTGTCATCATCTTCATAGATGACATCTTGATATATTCACACTCCGAGGAGGAGCATGCCGAGCACTTGAGGCAGGTTCTTCAGACTCTACGAGAGCATCAGTTGTATGCTAAGTACGAGAAGTGTGGATTCTGGTTGCGAGAGGTACAGTTCTTGGGCCATGTTGTTTCTGAGCAGGGGATTGCAGTTGACCCGAGGAAAGTGTCAGCGGTGAGGGAGTGGGGATAGCCCACGACACCGACGGAAGTACGTAGTTTCTTGGGGTTAGCCGGTTACTACAGGAGATTCATTCGGGGATTCTCCAAAATAGCGGGTCCATTGACGAATCTGACTCGCAAAGGGGTACCCTATGTTTGGAATGACGCTTATCGATTGGCTTTCGATGAGCTGAAAGACAAACTTACTTCAGCGCCAGTCCTTGCGTTACCGAAGCCGGGTGTGGAGTATCTGGTTTACACCGATGCGTCTTTATGGGGACTTGGAGGTGTAATCCAGCAGGAGGAGAAGGCTATAGCTTTTGCTTCCCGAAAGCTTAAGCCGCATGAGAAGAATTACCCCACCCACGACCTGGAGTTGGCAGCGCTCGTCTTTGCATTGAGGATATGGAGGCACTATTTATTGGGGGAGAAATTTCGTTTGTTCACAGACCATAAGTCACTGCAGTACCTGTTCACTCAGCGAGAGCTGAATATGCGTCAGCGCAGATGGCTAGAGTTTGTGAAGGACTACCAGTTCGATATACAGTATCATTCGGGAAAGGCCAACGTAGTTGCTGATGCGTTGAGTCATAGACCGGTAGACGAGGTAGCGGATGTCTGGAAAGCAAAGTGGAAGGAGTTGGGTCACCAGGACGCAGTAGCACGTTCTTTCATATCCGTGATGTCAGTCACACCCGATATTGTTACGAGGGTGATACAGGCACAGACCACAGACCCGTTTTGCCAGGAGAAGATTGTGCGACTTCTAGCCGAGGGTGTTGAGTCCTATTCTGTTAGTTCTGATGGAGGTTTGCGGTTTAATGGGAGATTGGTGGTTCCAAAAGGAGCAGAATTACGTCATGCAGTGATGACTCACTCTCATGGGTCCCGATTTGCAGTACATCCTGGACGAGATAAGATGTACCAAGATATGAGGAGGCAATACTGGTGAAGTGGGATGAAGAAGGACATTGCTGAGTTCGTGTCCAAGTGTTCTACCTGCCAGCTGGTGAAGGTAGACCATCAGAAACCATCAGGATTGCTTCAACCATTGGAAGTACCCGCGTGGAAGTGGGAGAGTATTTCCATGGATTTTATTACAGGGTTGCCTACATCACAGCGGGGCCACGATTCTATCTGGGTGATTGTAGACCGTTTGACCAAGGTGGCTCATTTTCTGCCTGTGCGAACAGATTATACCACGGGTCAGTATGCTCAGTTGTTCATCGCGGAGATTGTCAGATTACACGGGGTGCCCCTGAATATTGTGTCAGATAGGGACAAGATTTTCGTGTCACGTTTTTGGGAAAGCTTTCAGGAGGCTATGGGTACTGAATTGAGGTTGAGTTCAGCTTACCACCCACAGACAGACGGACAGACAGAGCGTACTAATCAGATGTTAGAGGATATGCTACGCATGTGTGTTCTCGACTTTGGAGGAGGTTGGGAGCCACACCTTCCACTGGTAGAGTTCGCTTATAATAACTCTTATCAGTTTACGATTGGTATGGCTCCATTTGAGTCTTTGTATGGCAGGCCTTGTCGTTCTCCAACTTGTTGGCTCGAGGTGGGGGACAACAAGTTGCTAGGACCAGAAGTGATTCAGGAGACCTCCGCGAGGATTGAGATAATCAGGAGTCGTATTCGGGTAGCCCAGGACAGGCAGAAGAGCTACGCCGATGCGAAACGGTTCTTCCGGGAGTTTAATGTGGGAGACCAAGTGTTATTGCATGTATCTCCTATGAAGGGGGTGATGAGGTTCGGGAAGAAGGGGAAATTGGCTCCGAGGTACGTGGGACCATTTCCCATCATCGAGAGGATTGGGTCGGTTGCATACAGGTTGGGACTGCCAGAACATTTACATCGCATCCACGATGTATTCCACATCTCGTCGTTGAGACGATATCTTCGGGATGATATGGCCTATACTCACATTGCGATAGATGAGATAGACTTACAGTCTGATAGCTCTTACGAAGAGAGACCAGTGTCTATTCTAGACTATAGTGAGAGGAGATTGCGGTCAAAGATAGTTCCACTTGTACGAGTCCAGTGGGAGCATCATAATGTGGAGGAGTCCACTTGGGAGCGCGAGGCAGATATACGCGAGAGATATCTAGAGTTTTTTTTACCAGGTATGCCTTATTTTTCGAATTTCGGGACGAAATTCCGTTATTAGGGGGGAAGTATGTAATACCCCGTATTTTTATGCTATATTAATTTGGGGATTTATTAAATTTAACGTGAATGATTTATTTAATAAAAATACGGAAATTAATTATGTTATAATTATTAACGTGACGAGAGTTAGTAATTATGGGAAACTTGTTGAATATTACTAATGAGCAAAGTAATATATTATATTGGTTATATTGAATGTCATGAGTGAATTAAATGACGATTTCGGAAATTTAAGTCGGAACGTGTTCGTGTCACGTCGGGACTAATTTTGTTAAATAAAAAGTGAATATTTTATAAGTTGCCCGTATGGTCGTTTTGAGTGCGCCAACGCGTTCGGTAGGGTCGAGATAGTCAGAAAAGTGTACCCGGGGTGTAGTTTGGGTCTCGGGGCATTTTTAGGCCTAATTAGTACCCCGGGAGGGTATTTTAGTCATTTTACATAATTAGGTAATTAAACCCACGAAATTCAGCAACCTATATCAGCCATTTAGGTTAGCTTTTAGGGTTAGAATATCCAGAAATCAAGTGACGGCCATTGGAGAAGAGAGGAGAGAGCTCCAAGGCAATTCAAGGCCAAAAAGTCACCGGTTTGCACCGCCGCCACCACCACCGCGTAGATCGCGAGACGAGGAACGCAGCCATACCAAAATCAGTCGTGAATCAGAATACCAAAAATCCCAAGCAAGAGTTTAACTTGCGTATTTTCGTTAATGCAATCTTCATATTGGTTTAGGATTGATTAGAGATGATAAATATGGAAGAACACCCAATTTGTGTTAGGAAAATGCATGTAGAAATGATTTATATGAAATTCTGGAATCCTTGCCATGTAGAGGAATATAACCCACGAAATTTTGATGATATATTATAAGGAAATTTTGGTAAAAACAGATTAGAACCTTGATTAAGAAAACTCCAGGGTTCTTGATGATTAGATGGAATTTTGGGTTAATTATCCATGTTTAATGTTAGATATACACATGCTTTACGTTGAAAACATCTGGTATAATGTTATAATGATAGTAGTAGGATTTTTGGGACGTTTAGAATGGAAAAACATGGTTTTGGATGAAGAAATTTGGTAGAACCCGTAACTGCATTTCTGGAGAATTTTCGCAGACCTGCTAGATCGATCGATCGAAGGTTCGATCGATCGAGCCCCAGACCTCGATCGATCGACCCCTCCTGGCAGACTCTTATTTCCCTTGTTTACTTAGTCGAATTGAAATTATTGTGAAATAATTCTTGGGTATCCTTAATGAAATGTTTTGGGAGATAGGAAAGACCAGTAGGACATTTGAATAAGTGTTGAGAACTTTATTATAAGATGAGAATCTTGTTTTTGGGATAATTATATAATGAACTATGAAACTACGTATTTCAAGTGAGAGAATGCGGCGAATAGCTACGATAGTGAATAGAGGTATACCTACTGAATTTTCCTACTTGGAAGGATAGAGTCAACGAATGTCACGTATTAAATGAGAAAACCCTTCGAGTTAAGGTTAGAGATGAAACCTTATACGTAATACTAATAATGTGAAATGTAGAATAAATGGTATAATTATGGGTGACGAGAAGAACCTATATTAATATGATAAAGTGGTATATTTATATGATTGTGTGTACATATATTATATACTTGTGAAAATCTTGCCCACGCTACTTTCTATCCCTGAGGTTACCGCGCTGGGACAAGTCTTATCTCGATGGGACCTTTATGGAGGATATTGACTTGTACCCTAGAAGATAGATATCCTTGGTATAGGCTATCGATGTGATAGTTCAGACGGTCCTAAGAGACGCAGGCATGTGCCATCCTCTTAGAGACTTGGAATCTATGCTTCGCCTCAATATTGTTTGTGTATTTATGTTAATACAATTCGAGAGTGATTCCGATTGTATTCCCCCTAATATGAGTGATATGGGGTTCTGGATAGTAGAGTATGCACGCACCATAGTTTTATGAGGGGTGCTGTTATTTTATATATATTATTCGAGTAGTTAATATATATATGAGATTTTGAAATTTGAAACTGCCTACTGTGATTTGATAAGTAGGACTTGGTTGATGACTCGGATAGTGAATACTTGTTTCGTGAAAGTATAATATGTTACTGAGAAACTTTATAAATTAATAAAAGCTAAAACGAGAGTTGTGCTACTAATCTAGAAGTAACCTTTTTAAACAAAATATTGTTCGGTTTTGAAATCTTATGAGTAAGTTAAGATACGCTAAATTATTGGAAAAGGTTAGTATGATAAAATTGTTAAGAAACTGTTGGGAAGGTTAGTGCGATAGGTGTGCACATTAGAAGAGAGGTGAGTATTTCTCAAGAGAGTGACGCACTAATATGTTGTTGCATTGGCCTGTATCAATTTAAATACTTGCTAAACGTATTTTAAAATCAAACACACTTTCGGGCTCTGACCCGTTTCTTTTTCTCTCTCTCTTGTATATATATGTATATATTTCAGGTGCCCAGCCACAGGGGCGTCTTGCTTAGGATCCCTTGAGAGGAACGTGTTGCAGCTCAGGTGGGAGTTGCAGGTCACTTACGTAGACGGCTTCTTTTATTGACTCCACTTCTAGTATTCTCATTTATTGGGCATGTGTCGCCCTTTCCATTATTCCATTGTTGTTGGGACATTTATATTTCAGTTGTTTCCATCATTGGTCTATGGGATTTATTCAGTTTGGATTTGTGACTTTAGTTTTCATATGTTGACATTCGATTGTCGAATGTATTATATTATTTGGTTTACTGTGGTGTGATTCTTAATTGTAGAAATGTTGTTTTTAAATAAATAAATCTTTTTCTTTAATTAAAATTTGGAAAGTATGTATGAAAATGGTTTTGACACTTAGCTTAATTATTTAGGGTGTTAAATTGGAAAATTTATTTTTATCGACAGTGATGCTGAGGATGAACCAACTGTATACCTTGATTTAATTTAATAAAGGAGTGATCGCCCGGTATTCAATTAGGCGGGGTGTCACAGTAACTTCCACATGAGCTGCAGCTACACATCCCTGGAAAGAATCCTCAAACTGGGCGTCCCTGTGGCTGGACACCTAAAATATTTTGGAAAAGATTTTTTGACACGGGTCAGAGCCCAAGTAAAACATTTTGAAAAATATTTAGCAATCACTCAAATTGCAATAATTAAATATGCATGCACACTTTTCATATTTAAGCTAGTGTCGCACTCTCTTAAGGTATAACTCACCCCTCATTTATTGTGCACACCTAACGTTTGCCTGCTAACCTTTCCTAGTTCAGCTACCCCACCTAACTAGCCATATTAAGTCTCTTTCTACATACATACTCGTTCTGCCGTAATACGTCACTGAATTCGTTATCTCAATTAGCCAATTATGAATTTCTCATTATATGATTAATCCTCCACCCACTAGGGTTATTTTCGATGTCACTATCTTTCTCATCTACTAATTACACGGCGTAGAATAAGTCATAAACGTATATTTATCACTTCGTTACATATAGAGTAATACGGCACCCCTAGGCAGATCTGCGGTGCATGTATACTATGTTATCATGCCCCGATACACCATCTACCAAGCACACATAGTACAATGAAACACAAGTGGGTGTATATATATATATATACGATATAGTACCCCTAGGCTGAGACATGTGGTGCATGCATACTTTCCTATCAAGTCCCGGTACATCACGCGTTGTATAAAGGACTATTCGTTCATTATTTCACTCGAATCATCATCACAAATCACACATATTAGAGGCGAACATAGTTGCAAGTCTTTGGGCTATGCACATACCTACACACCCAAATGACCGTCAACACTACCGTTCTCACAGATAGCTCGTACCTAGGTTCCATATTCTGAGGAACCAAATCTAAAATCCCCCTAATGGGCTCATCAAGATAAAACTGTCCCCTTTCAAAGACCTCCCGCGATCGATAGCAAGCAGCGTAGGTATGTCATATACATAATAAATCATACAAATCAGTATAGGTATACACACAACCTATATCATATATCCCTTACGTTGCTTATATCTCTCTCGAATATCCTACGTATTAATTAATTCCAATTACCCTAATTATCGTATATTCCCGAGTATCCCTCACTACTCGAAGTGTGTCAATTATCCTTTAAAATATTTCATTAGGTAATTCACTCATATCCTACTGATCTAAGTCATAGGTTCGCTCATCCCCCAAATTCATTACATTTCAAAGTACACCGATTAATCTAATCAATTTCTCATCAATTAATTTATCAATGTAGTGTCACCCAACTACAATACTCCGACTCACTCATTCGGTCCGTATCTTCACACTTTAGAATGAATTACACCAAGTCACACTATCAGGTAAAACACCCTTTATTAAATTCAATATTTGATAATTTATTATATACATCTATAATAAATCAAACTGGCTACTATGTGCCTAACTCCCGTCAAACTAGCCTAAAAATATCTGAGTCTAGACCCCGACTCTTAATTCTATAAGTATAAACTCGCATTCATATTTTTATTTCGAGATGCTAAGCACATCTCAATCTAGTTAGTATACTAATTTCCTCCGAAATTTCTATACGAATCCGTTCATATATCTTCGAGGGTTGTTCATCCTAAACACTCTAAATCCATACCTCAAATTCATTCCCATCCAATTTTAAGGTAACAATAATGCTCCTTAATATTTTCCAGAGTCCTACACTCATCTACGAACATCCCTAAACAATCTAGATTTTATTTCTCACAAAGGATTTTGGTTTCAGACACCCTTCCGTAATAAATTCATAACTAATTAAAAAAATCAGAAAATACGAAATTGGCGGCCACGTGTTCGTAACGAAAAGATCTATCTCCATATCCAAAACCTAGGGTCGTTTAAACGAGATTCTAATCTCGTTTGAACAACGTGCAATGTCATTTGAACGACTTGCTTCTTTGCTGATCTCTTTTTCGCCATTGTTAATCCATAAAAGCTTATGTACTGCTTCTTCGAATGTAACCCGATGAAGATAACATAAAACCCACCTCTAACAGGATTTGTAATCATCATAGTAACCTTAAACATCATATATTTTCATCAAATGTTATTAAATCCCCGAATTGGGTTTTTTAGGTTTCGTACAATCGTTTTCAAAATTTCGATTCTATAATCCCAATTACTTCACATCTACTACTGGATATCTAATATAATTCGAATTCCAATCTCATTAAATCATAGAATATAATTAATCACATAATTAATCTACACAATAACCTCAAATCATCAAAACACATTTTATATAATAACCCACTCCCAAAAACGAATTTCTTTATCACACCAACTATGATATGAATCGAATTACTGCAATTAAATTGAAAGAAAGTTTAACTACTTGCCTGGATAATTCGTAGTGTCTGCTTCTTTGTTGTAGACTATATTTTTGATGAAGAACACACCAATCTTTTCTTGGTTTGGCTCCTAAAAGCTCTCCTACTTGATCCCTCTTTTCTCCTCTATAACTAGGATTTTTCTTATTTCAGTTATGTCTGCCACAACCTCTCTCACATAGGATTTATTAGGTGAATCCCGAAATTGATCCTATGGGTCAAATTAAAATGACCCAAACACCCCCCGTGTGAGCCCGATTATGCCTAAACATGCCCTGAGACCCAATTACTACTAGGGGTGGCAATTTTTGACACGACACGATAACCCGACATGAACTTAACACGAAGTTAGCGGGTTAGGGTTGACGATTTCTTGACACGAACCCAAATATGACACGACCCGCCAACACGAATAATAAACGGGTTGGGTTAGTGCCAAACACGTATAACTCAAAAATGACACGAATAGACCCGTTTAACTCGTATTTTATGGAGAATATATTAGATAATTTATATATCTTGATAGGCATTCTATAAAATTCATGGAGAATAGGATGATAAATTATTTTTGTGTTGCAAGAAATTGAAATTAATTAAATTTAAGTTATTGTAGGCCTATGATTGGTATGATTGGTTAAGAGAGAAGAAAAAAATTATTTTATATTTTACTTAATGGGTTATGCGGGTCAACCCGAACACGACACGATAATAAATAGGTCAGATTAGTGTTTGCTCATCTGACACGATTAGTTAAATGGGTCGGGTTAGGGTTGACTATTACTTAACACGAACCCGACATGACACGACCCAAACATGACACGATGCACACGAATTGCCACCCCTAATTACTACCCCTCGGGTACTCTTTTCCTACTTTTTCGACCTTTCTGGACTCAACCGTGCACTCCAAATTGCCATCCGAGTTACTTAACTAAAATCTCCAATTTCAACCTCAAATTACGACACACGTATTCTTAAAAAGAAATAACCCGAATTTATTTAAATCATAATTCTCCAAATGAATTGAATCTTTCAAATTAAATAAATTCTCCAAATTAAATAATTTCTCAAATTCATCAATTTAGTTCAAATTCTAATTCACTAACTTAAATAAATTTTGTATCCTCAAAAATACGGAGTGTTACATGAGCTTTGTTGTTCTTTATTAGTTTGGTATGAGCTTTGTTAGTTCCGAACAAATTCAGTAGGAATATACTAATTGGCCATATAATGTATGTAGATTTTGAGAATCCACGAAATGGCCATACAAATTTTTTCAGATTTTTACTCTTATAAATACATTATTATACATGTGTTTGTTCCATACTAAATGGCCATACGAATGTATGTAGATTTCTGAAAGGCCTCGAAATGGCAATACAAATTTTCTCAAATTTAATAATTTTTAATTTTGATTTTATTTTTTCAATTTTTTAACATTTTATTATAAATTTAGTTGGAAATACTTTTATACTCTTGAAATTCATTTTTTGCTAAAAATCATATTTATTTCCTGAAAATAACTTTTTATTTGCGAAAAATTATTTTCATATGCTGGAAATAACTTTATATTGTAGAACATCATTTTTTACCTCAAAATAATTTTTATTTGGTGGAAAAAATTTATTACCATTGAAAATCATTTTTTATTTGCTAAAAATTATTTTTTATGCTGAAAATAATTTTATATTGCTGAAAAATATTTTTGTATTGTTGGAAATAATTTATTATTGCTTCAAAATTATTTTTTATTTGCTTTAAATCAACTTTATATGCTGAAAATAATTTTATACTGCTAAATATCATTTTTTTTGTTGCTAAAAATAATTTTATATTGCTGAAAATTATTTTTTATTACTAGAAATCATACTTTATTTGCTGGAAACAATTTATTCTTTGTGAAAATTAGTTTTTATTTGCTAAAAATCATTTTTATATGTTGGAAACACTTTTATATTTTCTAAAAATTATTTATGTATTGCTTGAAATCACATTTTATTTGCTAAAAATAATTTATTATTGCTCAAAATGATTTTTACTTGCTTCAAATCAGTTTTATATGCTGAAAATAATTGTATGTTACTCAAAATAATTTTTTATTGCTGGAAATAAGTTTATATTGGTGAAAATCATTTTTTATTGCCTGAAATTATACTTTGTTTGCTGAAAATAATTTATTATTTGTGAAAATTAATTTTTATTTAGTGAAAATCATTTTTATATGCTAGAAATACTTTTATATTTTCTGAAAATCATTCCTCTATTGCTTGAAATCACATTTTATTTGGTGGAAATAATTTATTATTATTGAATGAGTGTGGAATTTTGGTCCAAAAAAATACCGATGTGGTTGAGTTGAACTCCATTATGCTATTTCAATAAATTAACATTTATACAACTTTATTACTAAACACATATGTGGGTAAAGTTCTCATAATATAAGTGATATATACAAAACATATATATGTTAGTATGAAGTTACTATATTTGCCACTCCTCCTATTTTTAATATATGAGAAGTTCTCATATATGTTTATATATTTTTCAATGGATGTTCAATATTTACAGTCTCGATTTCCTTTGTCTCGGGTGCGAAAAAATTAACTCAATGGAATTGAATCTCACCTATCTTTCACGGTTTCGAGGGTAGTCGTGTGAAGATATCGTTTTTTTTACCTTGCGGTGAGTTTTTATATGTTTGAAAAAATTTATTATTGCTGAAATTCATTTTTTATTCGCTAGAAATCGTTAAATGCTTGAAATAATTTCATATTGCTGAAAATTATTTTTCATTCCGAGAAATATTTCTTATGGCTTAAAAAAAATTATTATTACTGAAAATCGTTTTTTACTTGCTGAAAATTATATTTATATAGTGAAAATCATTTTTTATTGGTTGAACCCCTTTTTCACTTGCTGGAAATATTTTATTATTTTCGAAAATCATTTTTTTATTTGCTGGAAATCTTTGTTTATTCCTAAAAATAACTAATATGTCTTACCAATATTTTTATCAACATTTCTTTTATATCTTTTTAGTTCTATATGTAGTATCTCCCGACGCGGATATGTTACTCACTCCCCGAATTTATTAGATAAAGATTGTATCATTTATAATGTCTCCTGAACAAGATAAATATGTTTTATACACATATATGAGTTATCTTTCTACATTGTACTATTTTTTTTTTGAAAAAAACTTGTGTTGATTTATTCTGTTTTTATTTTCACACACCTGTTTTGTTTTCATTTATGGTTTATGAGATTTTGTTCTTTTGCTTTCACATGTAATGTCTCATGCCTTTAATTTTTATTCACATAATAATGTGTGTCAATAACATAAATAAAGTACCATACTTATTTATAATAAAACAAAATTCATGTAATGAAATAATTTACGTACAAAAATATTTAAAAATACACAATTAACTAACAATAACAATACTTATAAAAAAAATAAGAAGAAGAATACTCACATACATAAAGTTTGAACCGTATGATATATAAACGATGAGATTGAAATTCTCAACACATACCCGTGCACATAAACCCTTTTTGATCAATTACTTACAATGCCTCATGCCAATTAATTTCTAATCAAATAATAAAATGTGTCAATGGCATAAATAAAATACCACACTTATTTATAGTACAACGAAAATAATAATAAAATAAATTAAGAACAAAAATATTTAACGGAAATACAAATAAATTAGTTACAATACCTCGTGCCATTAAATTTTAATCAAATAATAAATTGCATCAATGACACAAAAAAATTACCACATTCTATTTTTTTTATATTCCTAAAAATATTATTTTCCTTGAAATAATTTAGTACTTTCAAAAAATCATTTTTACTTCTCTTGAAATCAATTTTTATTCCTAAAAATAATTTTTATTTGTTGGTAATTATTTATTACTGCTGAAATCCATTTTTTATTTACTGGAAATGATTTTTGTATGCTGAAAATAATTTTTTAACTCCTATAAGTAATTTTTATTTGCTGAAAAAAATATTATTGTTGAAAATCATTTTTTATTTGCTAGAAATTATATTTATATGCCCGAAATAATTTATTACTATCAAAATTCATTTTTTATTTGCTGAAAATATTTTTATATTAGTGTAAAATCATTTTTTTATTCCTAGAAATAATATTTATTTGCTGAAAAAAATTATTATTGTCAAAAATCATTTTTTATTTGCTGAAAATTAAATTTATATGCTGGAAAGACTTTTATATAATTGAAAGTCATTTTTAATTGCTTGAACAATATTTTTTATTGTACAATAAAAAAACGATGAAATAAGTTGAGAACATAAATATTAAACGGTAATATTGATCAATTAGTTACAACGCCTCATGCCATTAACTTTAAATTAAATTATAAAGTGCGTCAATGATATAAATAAATTACTACATGCACATTTTTTCATAATATTTACTATTAACAAATTGAGAATTATACTTGTTATCAAATAAATTCCAATCAGAATAGAGAATTTTATAAGCATACGCTCAAATGAGCAGCGGCGTGTTTCACTTATCTACGCGGAGACGCCTTCTTATTTCATGCAATTCAAATCGTACCGATCAAGTCGTCTTCGATCCATGGAGAGAGAGATGCGATATGTTAGATTGTCAATATTGCGTGAAGATGACTACAAGGTGTTCAACTAACGCATGTACCCAATATCAATGATACTACTGTACATTCAACTGGCAATATATATCCACCAAATAGTAAGGCTATACGCACAACTTCGTTTCCTTAACACACAAAATTTTACAATTTAGCCACATGTCATTTGTATTTAATAATGTTTTGCATTACAGTTAATTGTGAGAATCAGTCAATTGTTCACGCATCCACAGATGTCAATGTCACAACCAATAGCTTGCGTCATATAAATAGGTCAACTTTCATCGGTATTCGCGTTACGATTGTTACATAAGATATAACATAAGATAAACATACAAACAGTATACATGAAATTTGAAAGTTTAACTAATCTTATATCTTCTCTACAACAAACACATATCAATTACGTTTAAAGCACCGTAATATTATTACACAACTTTCGGTTAACTAACATCAACATGCTCTCACTACAATGCATTTATGTGGGTTGAGGAAAAAACACGAGACAACCCCAAATCACAGCCTAAATTTACATTTTGCTGCAAGGGCAAACAAGTGGTGCTACCTTCCTTACCCAACCCACTGGAGTATCTAGAGGCTCAATTTCGTAATGCTAGATTCAAAGAGCACATAAGAACGTATAACTCAATGTTTTCATTCACATCAATGGGAGGAAAAATAGATTACATCGTACTTGATGGAAGCGGTCCTTATGTTTTTAAAATTAGTGGAGCGAATGACCATCGAATTGGATCATTGCTCCCTAATCCTGGAAATGCACCTAAATTCGCTCAGCTATACATCTATGACACCGAACATGAAATAACCAATAAATTGTGGAGTATCAATTTGAATTGGTCTAATCAAATGACCAGGCTACATTAGAAAGATTGCAATTTATGTTTGATTCCACGTACCCTTACGTTATAGTGTTTTGCAAAGCCCGTGATACATTAGCTGATAACGATATGAACAACCTCCACATTAGAATTTTACATTCAAGAGATAGATGATAATACAACAGACCTACAGTAAATGAAGTTGCGGCACTTATCATTGGTGATGGATGTGAGGATACGAATAACCGTGACATTATTGTCAAAAAACTTGTTGTAACACTTAAAAGGATAGATGAGACCCACCCATCCTACATGCCTCTCCAATATTCATTACTTTTTCCTTACGAGATAGATGGGTGGCGTCGAAATATACAATTCACTATTGATTCCACCAATAAGAAGATTGGTGTATCAATGAGAGAATTTTATTCATATAGATTGCAATTCTGCGATAACGAAAGTAAGACGATACTCCAAGGTGGTCATTTATTCTAACAATATGTTGTCGACTACTATGCAACTATTAAATAACAAAGGCTCTGTTACGTACGCGCCTAGCAGAACAAGTTTTGTTCAGATTTGTTTAAAGTACTGATGGATGCAGTTAATGTCGGTGATACTAATGCTGCAACAGTTGGTAGAAGAAATGTTCTTCCCTCATCTTTTACTGGTGGTCCACGTAACATGATCCAATATTATCAAGACGCAATGACAATTTTTCGATCAATGGGATTTCTAGATTTCTTCATAACCTTCACGTGCAATCCAAATTGGCCAGAGATCCAGTATGGGGTATTTATGTTACCAGATTAATGCACTAAAGATATGACCGACATAGTTGCTATATTATTTCAATTAAAGTTGAAGTAACGGATGGATGATTTTAAGAAACGCAATTTCATTGGTAAAACCATTGCAAGTATGATCATCGAATAATATTAACATATTTTATCGCACTACTCTTTAGTATGATCCTTTTTTCGTTACTCATAAATGAATTTTCTGCATTAACAATTCAATAACTTTTTATTACAAACAAATATTTATGTTATCAAGTTCCAGAAGCGCGGGCTCCCACACTCCCACATTATTTTCACCTTCGGTGAGGATGACAGGCCGTGTTCTCCAAAGGAAATAGATGCTATTATCTTTGTTGAACTTCCAGATGAGACCAAAGACCCTATAGTTTTTAAAACAGTGCTACGGTGAATGATACATAGTCCATGTGGCGTTATGAACCCCAACGCTCCCTGCATGGTCAATGGAAAATGCTCCAAAGGCTACCCAAAGAAATTCGTTAACGAAACTATTGTTGAAGGAACTGGATTTTTTCTTTATAGGCGTCGTAATACAAATAAAACGTACACGGTTAATGGCTTCGATGTGGATAATCATTGGGTTATTCCGTATAACTGGGATCTAATAATAAAGTACAATACCCATATAAATATCGAAAGTTATGCACAAGACAAACTTATTAAGTAATTATACAAGTACATTAATAAGGTACCGACCGTGCAACGATCGTTATTGAGGATAGCGCGACTCACCATAACAATGGTGGAGAACGTCGTGTTCATCTATTGATGAATTCAAACGGTACCTCAATTTTCGATACATATCTTATATTGAGGCATTCTGGCGAATCTTCAGATTTGTTGTAATCCCAGTATCCAGCGGTTGTACCATTACAATATCACTTACCAGGTGAATAATTTACCGTCTTCGATAAAACATCTGATGTCAGATCCTTAGTCAATTGATATGGAATCCACGACACAATGTTGACCAAATTATTTGAAGCTAATAGGGATCATGCAGATGCAAATAACTTGACATATATCGAGTTCCCTAAAGAATGGTTGTGGGAAAGTACATCAAAAAATAGAGGCGAAGACGACAACATGGCAGTATAGGGAGACTACCATATGCGTAGGGGTGGCAATTTTAGAAACGACATGAAAAAACGACACAGAACGACACAAAATTGACCCGATATATCGTGTTCGTGTCGTGTTTTTTCTACACGAAGTCGTGTCGTGTTTGTGTCTGAATTATAAGTCGTGTCGTGTTATCGTATTTTTTAGGGGTGAAATTTAAGAAATTCTGGTATTCGTGTCGTGTCGTGCCGTATTCTTTTTTATTCGGGTTGTGTTCGTGTCAATTAAAAAAAATATGAATTCGTGTCGTGTTCATGTCCGAAAAAACCTTGTCGTGTTGTGTCGTGTCGGCCCGAAACAAGACCCGTTGACCCAAATTTCCACCCCTACATATGCGCCTCCAAGCTCTGGTGAAAGGTATTACATACGAATGTTTCTTCATAAACTTCGAGGTGCTAAGTCTTTCGATGATGTCAAACACTAAATGATATTGTGTATCCAACCTTCATAGTGGCATGCATTTCACAAGGATTAGTTAACAATGATAACGAATGGGATGAAGCACTTAATGAAGCTTCAATCTGGGCTATAGGTTCCCAACTTAGGAACATATTTCGTTCCATCTTCATGTTTTCGGAGATTTCAAATCAAACATTACTGTGGGAGAAACATTGGTGTAACCTCACCGATGACTTACAAAATCAGACAAGAAGAGAAGTTGTCGACTATGATATGCGTCTAAAAAATGATGACTTGAAAAACTTGGGCCTATTAGAGATTGAACATATATTAAATAAGAATGGAAGATCCCTATCTGAATTCCCTCATATGCTGCAACCATCTTCACATGTAGATAAGTTTGTCACCAATAAGGTTATAAAATAAGAGCTTGATTACGATAGTGCTTTTGAGTTTCAGTTATTCCAGTCATTTTATGTCGGCTTAAATGATGATTAAGTCGCGGTTTTTAACACAATTGTGGAATCATCCTTACGTTAATATAGTGGAATTTTCTTCATTTACGGTAGCGGAGGAACTGGGAAAACTTATTTATGGAGAACATTAATATCGAAATTTAGATCCGACAGAAAAATAGTTCTTTCCGTTTGCATCATTTGGCATTACTTCTTTACTCATGCTAGGAGGAAGAACCGCACATTCCCGATTCGTAATATCTCTTAATCCGGATGAATCATCAAGTTTGTGGACGGATTTAGCATCGTTGATACAAGAAACGTCATTAATCATCTGGGATGATGTACCAATGATAAGTCATTATGCTATCGAGGCAATCGATCGTACATTTAAAGATATTATAATAAATACAGTTATCTTGTCTGCTGATCGACCATTTGGTGGTAAATTATTCGTGTTGGGTGGTGATTTCAGGCAAATATTGCCAGTTCTACCTAGATGTGGACGTGAACATATTGTTTGTTATTCGTTGCCGAGGTCATCGATTAGGAAGCATTGTAAAAGTTCTGTGAAAAATATGCGTCTCTCATCAGACTTCGTTGATAGAGAATCACGACAAACTCTACTCAATTTCACGAATGGATTAAACTGGTTGGCGAAGGAAAGGTACCTTTAAAATCGTTCGATACGGACATTGAGCCAAATTGGATACAAATCCTCGAATAATTTCTCATAAAAAATAGTAATATGGGACTAAGAGAATTAATTTCGAAAACATATCCTGATATTCATACAAAGTTTAACGATCTAACATACCTGAATAAGCGTGGAATTTTGACCCCAAAAATACCGATGTGGATGAGTTGAACCTCATTATGCCGTCAACTCTTCTTGGATCACTTAGTGTATATAATAGTGCAAAAAAGTTATGTCCTTCGGAAGAGGATAGTTTTGACCCCACCATGTCTCCTCGCGAGTTTCTTAATTCATTATAATTTCCCGGGCTTCCAAATCATATATTGCAACTCAAAGTTGGTGCTCCTATAATTTTCCTACAAAATCTTAACCAGCCTTTAGGGTTTTGCAATGGAACTCGATTAGTGATCACCAAGATGGGGTAAAAGGTCATAAAGGCTAAGGTGATTACAGGGTCCAGGATTGATGTTCATTAACCGTGTCGACTTATCACCTACAGTTGGTAGTTCACCCTTCATGATGAAACGAAGACAATTTCCAATAAAGTTGACTTTTGTTATAACTATTAATAAAAGTCAAGGTCAAACTCTCCGTTAAGTAGACCTTTATCTACCAAACTCGGTGTTCTTTCACGGGCAGTTGTACGTAGCCTTATCGAGAGTTAGTTCTCCAACAGGATTAAAGATTTTGATAAAGAATCCACAAGGAGTTCCAACTGATTTCACAAAAAACATTATGTACAAAGAAGTTTTTAATAGCATTGATACATAAAAAAGTGTATTGCTGAACGAATGAGAATGTATTGTTATGAAAAATATACATAAATTACTAATGCATTTCCTATAATTTTTTACTTGCATGTTGATTATTGTTTTCTAAACACGTGTTGGGTTATTGTCAACTTAAAATTATGTATCCTTTAAATACTTTAACGTGGAATGTTACAATGAATCATTAGTATATTGAGTCCTCCAAATTATAAAAACTTCTTTTAGACTCTTCACAAGTTGTTATGGAATGACTACCTATTAATCGATACCCAATGTGATTTTATGATCTTCTAATTACCGAACAAAAATTCTATGACTGTAACATATTAGTCGAGGGAACTTCGGTTCACAAGCACACAATAAAAATAGTTAAATTGGGGCATAAAATATAGGCTTACGAAAGATCCATATATGAACAACTAATTATGGACAAAATAATAGAGACGTTGCCACCATCGTGGAAGACTGCAAGGACAATATTCTTCAACAAAATAAGCCAAGCGATTCATATGAACAAATTAAACTACTAGAGGAGGCTGAGAGAGATATGAACCCATTATGGATATAATTTATACAAGGAGAAATGGATCCAAATTTGTGCGTTCGTTGTCATATTTATGGAAAAAAAATAATTACAAGGTGTACTGTATAAAAAGGGTTTCTTCCTTATAGCTGATATTTTAATATATGTTATAAAAAATACTCTTCCACCGACATGGACACTAAAAACTATCCAAAACAAGGTGATGCAAGAATTATTAACTATTGAGGAATTAGTCAATTATTTAAAAGACATATAAGATGACGTCATATACATGAAAGCATTTAATATTTGGGAGAATCAACAAATGAGACAACATACAAATAACATATCGCCTGGTGATTCTCAGGTACTAACACGATATCGTTATGCAAAAGTATTGTTAAACAATACATATGTAACGAGTAGTTTTTTAGATTGTGTATAAAGAAGCATTGATTCTCAATTTTAATTTCACAACTATAAGCATTTCTGCTTATATATGTATTTTTCAAACATTAGATTTAGTAAAAAAGTTTTTATCATAACTAACTACTCGACAAAAATGTTCTTATAACTTATAAAGAAATTTTAACAATAACTATCGCAACTAATTTCATTTCTGCTTTTACTTTTTACAAGGTTTCATGATGAAGAACGTTGGGCAAAATTATATAATAGTTTATGGCCATGTATTCAACCATTACATGCATTCACATATTGCTATTTATTACTAGCATACCTTTCATCTGACAATTTTTATCTATAATACATCGACTTGGACCTTGCAAATCCTATAAGTCTTAAATGACATCTTTATTACTACTTAACACAAATTATTTCACATTTATCATCTAAAATAATGACTACGAATTTGATTGTCGATTCATTTCCTACAAAATCAAGGGGTGAAAGTTAATTTACATTTCGCTAAGTTGTGTAGTGAATTGAGTTCATATTTTATTTACCATTAGATTTCATTAAATGTGGAAAATCTAACTTATTTTCTTCATTCCCAAATCTACAAAATAAGCTGATACGCTCCCAGTCACGAAGAATGAGGTATGTAGTGTATACAAATTATAACATGTGTTATAACGTTTGGTACATTGATATTTACTTTTCATTAAAATCTATTAATGTCTTCTCAACATTCTTTGACACACGAGATTGCAGTTTTCATCTTGTAACTCAATAGATGTGTTTACATCATGACATGGGAATTTCGAAAGGCTGTGTCCAGGAAATATGGATTTACACACCACGAATACGATTGAAATCCATATTTGTAGTGGCTAAAAAAATGAATATCACTGTCATTTTTGCAAAAAGTAGTTTCGCCCGTTTTAAGAGCTACTTCATTTTAAAATTCACTTCGCAATGTATTTTTTTTTCTAACTTAGATTTTCAGACTATGGTTCGTTCTATGATATTATTGTTCTTGCCATTCATTTCCTCTTATTCAATTAAATTCGTACTCTTTATTCACCACATTACTTATATTTACACGCTCATGGTTATGACTATGATATTTTTTTAAAATACTGATAATAATTATATTTTAATTTATATATTGGAATAAAATATTTCAAAACGCATTACACCCGACTATGCATCGCACGGGTCACCACTAGTATATATATACATGTGTGTATATGTGTTTTCATGTGTGTGCGTGCGTAGTTATTAATATATAAAATATATTTTATATAAAGATATTATAATTGTATTTTATATGAATCTTATATTTGGGATCGAGCCCCATTTATTTTGCCTTTAGGGTATTTTTCTATTTAGAATATAATGTCACTAATGGTTGACTAGTTTAATGGATGAAATACCAATTTTAAGAGGAACTGTAGGATAACAAGGTTTTGACTAATTCAGTCCACAATCTATAGTATTGCAGGTAACTGTAGCAGCCAAACAACAGCCAAAATAACGGCAACAATTGGCGATGACACACACAAGACATAGGAAGAAAATGATCAAAACTAATGTCTGTGTACATTCATCTTAAAGAAACTACCAAGGATCTCCTAATATAACATAATCATATATTAATAATTTTATCTAAGTACTCAGAGTGGATAACCTGAAAAATTAATAAACAGTTAGTATGATATTACAGCAAAATTGATTGAGGCTTATATGAACTACAAAGATTATATATTGAAATAACATAAAAGGTACATACTTACAATGATTTACAAGCTAGGCTAAAGCTTATTGCACTCTTCTTTACAGGTTTGGAAACTATTATAGCTCTCTATATTTTTCTTCTCTATTTTCTCTCACTCTTTGCTGCCTATCTTTCCTGTTCTTGGATGATGATATGAAATGAGCTGATGACATGTTTATATATAGAAGGTTGGGCCATCATTTTACTTCTATTGTCTCTCAATAATTTAAAAAGTAAGGTTATATATGTCATTTTGGCAGGAAAATCTTTCTTCCATTTGTATGCGTTGTCACTTCTTTTTCTTCTTTTGCCCGTCGTCTTTTGTCAATATTTACTTTTGAAGTTTTCATTTGTCTTTTACTTTCTGGTTTTTCTTTTGTTGATAGGGCATCATTGATGATCGCCACTGCTGACGTTTTTGTTGGTTGAATTCTTAAAAAGGTCTTTCGCATCTCTAATCTTCCATCATATTCTCATTATTGCATTTGGTAATTGAGTTATCAAAATCTTCATTTTGATAATTATCAATCTTACAAAGGGCAAAATTTTATTTTTCTATTATTCTTGTACTTCATCAGAATTAAGAAGATTATTATTAAAAAAATTGATAATAAGTTCTATTGCATCTTTCGGGAATAAATATTTTCATATTGATATCTTCTTTTATCATTTGAATAAACGGGCATTTAGTATATGGTTCCAATTCTAGAAATTTTTTGGTGAAAACCCCATATGTTTTGCATTTTAGTACGCAATCCCTCTCAGTATTAGTTAATATGTTGCACTGTTGTTGATGATACCAAATTATGTACCAGCAAATAAGTATGAAAGTATGAGCTCAAACCAATGCAATAATGGAGGAAATATGGCAATATAACAAAGAAGGTGGTGAGGTAAAGAGGAGTCAATACATGAATATAAGTGGTTCGGCCAGATTCTACTCCATTGTGGTGGTGTGTGTGATCTTCACTATGAAATAAGGGCTCTAATGGACTTAGTGTTACAATCACTCCACTTTCTCTCTCTACTGTATAAAAATGTGCAGAGTTTAAGTTAAGGTTTGTGATCAGTCCTCTACAATGAAGAAGACAAGTGATATATATAAGTTATTAGGGGGTGTAGTGTACCCCCCAAGCATGTTATTTTCATGAATGACCTACTCTTTAGCCAATTCAACATAGACACCTGACGATCTTACATGTGGAACATGATGAACAAATATTCCCTCACTTAAGGGAATGATTCAGTTATAACGATTTCATCCACGTGCTATGGGTCTCTTATGTACTTGGAACCTTGGCCTACCTGGGTACGAGGTTGTTGGCTCCGACTAAGCTATCAAGCGTACAACCACAGATAGAACCTCAACCCAACAAGTCAGCCGAGGTTGGGTGACCATGTCCACTTGTGCTATCAATCATAACTGGGTACGATACGGGTCTTAGCTGAGCATATGAAACTATTACTGATATCAGCTTTCTATGTAGCCGAGGTTGATGCATACGGAGGCCGACCCTTATCTGGACGATCCTGCCACTGACTTACGGGGCTCATTTAACGACTTGACCATGAGTCAAGACGACGTCGCTTCTCAGGGTACGAAGGTGTACTTTGGTCATATCAATCACCCCTAGCCCTTAGCCTTCTGTGTGAATAGGAGGTTGAGGGGTACATATACTTGGCTATGAAAGGACGTTTCTGATGAATTAGTTGCATATGGACTAGCATAGTGACACATGTTACCCTTGTAATTGGTTAGCGTCTTCCCCAAGCCAAATTGGACGGCTGTACACTTAGGATTTCGGGGTGTGACGATGAGATGCCTTGGGAAACGTGCGTAATCATTATTTGGGTATTTAAAAGCCCAAAAATTCCTTAGTTTAATTTTCCTTTCACTTTCTTTCGCTTCTGCGACTTCTTAGCAACAACTCAAAAATCTCCATAGCCAACTATCTTCATCACTTGCAAATTCAGGTCGCTTCTTGCCTTTCTCCCTTCACCCTAAGCATTTAATCTTTCTCAGGTATTGTTCTTTGCCCTTTGATTTCTCCATTTCTGGTTTTCCAGTCTTTTGCTTATTTTTGCGGCGATCTCTATATTTTCTGGTGACTATCGCCACCATTGTTAGGGATTTTAAGGATGAGAATCTAGTTTCTTGGTGGTTTTTAGGTTTCATTTAGCTGATCTGGGGGGCTATTTGGCCTTGGTTGCCATTTTTAGGTTTTCAGGTGACCTTCCGGACACCATCTCCGGCTAGTTTCATCCCAATTGTTCTTGGTGTTCATACAAAAACCTTTCAAATTCCTATAATTTGATCTTTTAACTTTCCTATTAAAAGTTGTTTGTCTTCCATCAATTAAGTTTGCTCCAAGTGTAGCCTCATCTCTCGAATGCTACGACCCTTATATAAGTTAGCAAAAGAGTTTCCAACTCTGAGAGAGGAGTGTTTCGACAAAACCAGGCAGATTGAGTTGGCCCAAGCCGAGAGCTGAAAGGTTGAGGTGATTAAGAGTGAAAAGTAGCGCGTGTCAAACGCCGATCGTTGTTTTCTGTTCACCGCCTTAATACAAAAACTTAAACTATGACTACACTCTTTTAAGGGGGTATAGCGGCCAGTCGGGTATCGAATCCACAAAGACAAGTTGTTAGAATTTAATTGGTTTAATACTTCTAAAATAAAAGTGAAAAAGATATTTGCTAACAAAATAAAAGATAAATAAAGGAAAAGATTATACTAAACAAGAGTGTATTTAAACTAAATTATCAAAATGAATAAAAACTATAGGTTGCGTCGAATATCCCTCACCCGAGTTAATTAGTATAAAATGGTTACATGGGTCGACGAGTTATTAAGATTGAGTCTCATTTCGACAGTTAATTAAACCCAGAATTGTCACACCCCTAAATTCTCATAAAAGTCTAATAAGATTTTGTAGTCAACAAATACCCCGAAAATTATGCACGCAAGGTCATAAATACGGAGCATACATGATATACCCCATTAAATCTCCTACGCGTAATAACTAGGACAACCCACTCGAAATAAACTTGTAAAACTCCATCACCAAAGCAAAGCAACCAAACCAACCCTAGGTGAGTTCAATCCAACACAACCTAGATTAAATTAGCCCTTAAACATATTAAATTACATTAAATAAAAAGCATCTAATTAATTAAAGCATGCTAATTAAATTAACTACACAATTAATCTAGGCAAGAAATAATAAATAAAGCACGGAATAAAAATAAACAAAGATAAGAAAAGTAGGCAAAAGTGACAACTAATAGTAAACTTACATTAATGGAGGAATTACACAACAAACATGAAGGAGGGGGGAGGTCTCCACAAAATCCCCAAATATTACAAACCCTAACCCAAACTAAGAGAGAGAGAGAGAGAGAGATAGAGAAACTAGATATTATGTTGTGTCCTTACAAAAATGAACCAAAGTTGGTATTTATACTAAGTTACAAAAAAGAAATAAAAGGAAAAAGAAATGGAAAAGGGTGGATAAGTTAGTATAAAGGGATAAAAGAAAAAGAAAAATGAAAAGGAAGTAACAGGGCTCGCACAAAACAGGGGACCGATCGACCGCGGTCAATCCGGTCGACCGGGTGAACAGTAAAGGAGGCCACTGGAAAAATCCCACGGCATAACAATAAAACCCGATCGACCGGTACTGCTCAAAAAAGTCCACTTCACAACTCTAATGGCCGAAACCCACATATGCGACATGCCCAATTCGAAGACACACCATGGCCGCCATGGAGTGTAACATGAGACCATGGCCAACCACCAATCCGGACAAGCCGAGAGCAGCAATATGTGGAGACCCAATCATGAAAAAGCCAAAACCCATATCCACCAAAAAGGGCCAAAAATAAGAAAATACCAAAGTGGGTACTCCAAAAACCCGAGCCAACTGACCCACAACTAGTTTCGTAGCAACCCAAGGTTCAATTTCAAACGAAATGCTTCAATTTGGGACAAACCCAAAACCCGAGAACAAACCCGAGCCAAAGAAAAATCGTCCATGGAAGCTTGCTGGAATTTTAGGAAGAAGGACATGGAGGTCATTAATAGAATGGTTAGTAAATTAATAAAATAATATTTAAATAAATTCTTATAATTCTTCCCCGATTAAAGGTTCGTGTTTCCTTCGTTTGGACTCCTATTCGAGCACCGTTCATGGCCACGCGAAGCTTGACCCGAGGGCTACAACTTTCGTGAATACTTCGGACAAAAACCCCGAAGTGTAAAATTACAAAAATGCCCCTGAACGTGTGAATCGCGACGAAACTTTACCGGAACGCGCCCAAACTTCACACTAAGCACTTTAATACCTATAACAGCTCAATTATACCTCAAATAACATGTTAGAATATAAGACGGAGGTTGTCTGATTAATGAGCATACTTATAGCAATTACGGTACCCGAGGGGGCTAAAATGCCTAAGTTCGAGGGATAAATGTGCAAGATTCGATACGAACCACGAGGCTTTCCCTCTTCGTCCAATTTTTACACCTCCCTTAGATGTTTTATACCCTGAGCCTGCCAAGGCCTGTGACCCGATGTCTGAATCATCTGCTGCAGACCCTATGTCCACGTCTCCAACTAAGAGCATGGACTCATATGAAGAGGCCATAGACTGTTCCCCTCATCAAAGTGCAGGGTCTAATGATGAGGAGGCTTCTTCCCATATTGTGTCTTCCAAAGATGTTGGGCCTTCACACAACTCTGACTCTATAGAAATATTAGGACCCAGTGTTGCATTTCCTCCTGTGATGGATGCCATTCCACTGTCAGCTGCCACTCAGTTTGAGTTTGTCAAGAGGTTTCCCATTGGTTTACCTACAAGCACCCAAGATGAGGTTGCTGAAGATAACGATGAGCAAGGGAGTGATGTGGACACCTCCATATTCATTGAGTACGAGAGTTCTGCCACAGAGTTTGACCTCTTAGCATTTAGACACCTTTATGGAATAGGTCCGTCAATCTCCCTGAGGAAGCCACTTAAAGATGAGAGGGATTTTGATGGCCGAGATGGTGAGATCTATGTTTACGAGCAGATGTTCAAGCTGGGTTTTCGTCTACCCATCCATCCTAAGATCCGAGCTATCCTCTCTTGCTCCCTCCCAATTATCTCCTACGCATGGAGGGTTATGATCGGAGCCATCGTTCTCTGGAAAGTTGTTCATCATACCGACCTTCCAGTTAGAGTATTTATCGGTTGTTACACACCTTCGTTCGCTAAGAATCATCCGAGCTATTACCACTTCGTAGCCAGAAATTAATGATGTTTAAGGTATGAGATCACCAAGTAAATGATGTTTCATCTCATATTTCACCAAATTAATGATGTTTAAGGTCTGAGATCACCAAATAAATGATGTTTCATCTCATATTTCACCAAATTAATGATGTTTAAGGTCTCAGATCACCAATCTAATGATGTTTCATTTCATATTTCACCAAATTAATGATGTTTAAGGTCTGAGATCACCAAATAAATGATGTTTCATCTCATATTTCACCCTTCCTCGTCTTTTTATGAGTGTATGGATGGTTATCCCATCCAAGCACTATCATCTCTGTCGAAGGAGGGTTCGTTAAGTATTTTTCAAGCTTATTTCACCACGAATGATGTTCTGAAGCCTAAGATAAATTAATACAAATATTTGGATAATAATGGGACAAACAAGCATGATGGGGGAACATTGATACTATTTGATATTCATTCTTCTAAATTAAATACATGTATTATAATAAAACTACGAGCTCATTGATAATACTTCTTCAGATGATCAGCATTCGAGGGGTTTGAGAAAGGTTCTCCCTCAAGGTTCTTCAGTCGATAGGTGCTCGGAACAACTTCATCAGTAGCTCTATAGGGGCCATGCCAATTGGAATGGAGCTTGCTGGGTTTCTGCCATGTCTTTTTGAGAACTAAATCTCTCACGGCTATCGGCCTTTCTTTCACCCCCTGATTATAGAATTTGGCAGTCTTCAGCTGATAGGTTGCTTGCCTCACCTCAGCATCTTCTATTTTTTCTTCAATCAGGTCAAGGTCGAGTCTTCTTTCAGCCGTATTTACCTGAGGGTCGTACATCTGAATTCTATAAGTAGGAAATCCAATCTCACTAGGGATAACAACTTCTAAACCATAAGCCAACATAAAATGGGTCTCCCCCGTAGGAGTTTTGACTATCGTCCTGTAGGCCCATTATACTGCGTGTACTTTTTTAGCTCACCTGCCTTTTGGATCTTCCAGCCTCTTTTTGATCCCCTCAAGGATAGTTCTATTTGTTACCTCAGTCTGGCCATTAGCTTGAGGTCGGCCAGACGAGGAGAAGAATTATTTGATTTCGACCCTCTGATAATATTTCTCCAAAGAGACATTCTTGAACTGTTTCTCATTATTAGAGATGAGGGTGTTAGGGAGGCCGTGCCTGCAGATGATATTCTTACACATGAATTGAAATGCCTTCTTCTCTATTATGGAGATCATATCTTCAGCTTCCACCCATTTGGAAAAATAGTCTATTGCAACAATCAAGTATTTATAATTTCCTAAGGCCCTTGGAAGAGGTCCCACTAAATCAATCCCCCATACTACAAACAACCAAGGTAAGGTAATGGAGGTCAGTGGATGATGAGGTTGGTGAGGGACGTTAGAGAACCTTTGACATTTATCACATCTCTTGACATAAGCTGCAACATCTTTATCTAAGGTCGGCCACCAATATCCTTGAGTTATTAACCTTTTGGACAGAGATCTTCCTCCTATATGGCTTGAGCAAGAACCCTCATGCACATCTTTGATGATGTGTTCTACCTTAGATGGGTAGACACACCTGAGTAGGGGGACAAAAAATCCTTTCTTGTATAAAACATCTCCTATGATTAAAAACTTAGCAGCTTTATACCTTAGTTACCTTATTTCGGCTTTAGAGTCTAGAAAGCTACCTTCTCTGATGTATCGAACAATTGGATCCATCCAAGATGGGCCGAGGTTCAAATTGAAGCAAAAGCTTAGCTTCAAGTCTTCATCTTCTATGTTCGATCGAGGCAAGATTTCTATCAGCACTGTCCTCCTGATTTCTGTGCGAGTGGATGAGGCTAGCCTTACTAGAGCATCAGATCGACTATTATCTAGCCGAGGCACTCTTTTGATCTTGATCTCTCAAAAATTCTTCATCACTATTCTCACCTTCGCTAAGTATTTGGCCATTTTATCATCCTTGGCTTCATAAACTCCCAGGACTTGATTAACCACCAGCTAAGAGTCACTATGGACTAGTAGTTGGCTGACATTCATGGCTCTTGTAAGGTATATTCTAGCTATAAGTGCCTCATACTCTGCCTCATTATTCGAGGCCTTAAAATTAAACCTCAACGCATACTATATGTTTGTTCCATTAGGGGCTGACACAATGAGGCCAACCCCACTGCCATTTTTATAGGACGAGCCATCAACAAACAAATTCTACACTGAACTATCTGAGAATGGTCCTTCTCCAATGACTCTGTTCCTAAGGAAAAACCTGTCGGTCTTGATTGTAGGAGGCTTCTCTGCATTCGACGAGACTACTATCGACTCAGCACCAGTCACGATCGATGTTGCACAACTGCTTACATCTTCACTCTCTACTTCATACCAAGTGAACTCTGTTACAAAATTTGCTAGAGCTTGCCCCTTGATTGACACTCTCAACTGATAAACTATGTCATATTCTCCTAACTCAATGGCCCAGGCCATCAACCTACCTGATTTCTCAGGTTTATGTATGACTTGCCTGAGGGGTGAGTCAATTAGGACGACCATGGTGTGTGCTTGAAAGTATGACTTTATTTTTCTTGAGGTGTGGATCAGGGCATAGGCTAACTTTTTCATTCTTGGATACCTCTTCTCGGCCCCTTGAAGGGCCTTGCTGTTAAAATTTATCGATCTTTGAACACCCTCATCATGTCGTACTATAGTTGTGCTGATAGCCGACTCAGATACAACCAAGTATACATAAAGTTTCTATCCTTGAATAGAACGAGATAATAAGAGTGGGGAGCCGAGGTAAGACTTTAACTCCATGAAGGATTTTTCACATTAATTATCCCATTCAAAAGCTTTTCTAAGAACTTTAAAAAATGGAAGGCATTTATCGGTGTCTCTAGAAACAAACCTGTTTAAGGTTGCCACTCGTCCTGTAAGCTTCTGAACGTCTTTGATAGTATCAGGGGTCCTCATCTCTAGCAGGGCCTTTATCTTCTCTGGGTTGGCCTATATCCCCCTCTGATTAACGATAAAACCCAGAAATTCACCAGCTTCGATGCCGAAAACACATTTTGCTGGATTGAGCTTCATTATATACTTGTCTATTATATCGAAGGTTTTTTCAAGGTCGGCCACGTGGGTGTCGGCCTTCAGACTCTTCATCAGAATATCATCAATATAAACCTCCATGGACTTTCCAATCTAGTCTTCAAATATCTTATTTACTAGCCGTTGATAGGTAGCCCCGACATTCTTCAAGCCAAATAGCACAACCTTATAACAGTAGGTTCCTTTATCTGTGATGAAGGTCATTTTCTATGAATCAGTCGGATCTATAAAAATTTGATTATATCCGGAGTATGCATCCATGAAGCTAATCAGCTCATGGCCTGTTGTGGCATCCACCATCTGATCAATACGAGGAAGAGGGAAGCTATCGTTAGGGCAATATTTATTTAAATCAGTGAAATTTATGCACATTCTCCATTTCTCATTGGCCTTGGGCACTATGACTGCGTTGGATAGCCATTCAGGGTAGATGACCTCTCTGATGATCTCAGCCTCTTCAATCTTCTTTACCTCGTCCCTTATGATCTCATACTTCTCACGAGAATACATTCTTCTTCTCTACTTAATTATCTTGGCACCTTTTACCACATTGAGCTTATGGCACATTATCTTGGGGTCGATGACTGGCATGTCTTCATGACTCCAAGCAAATATACTATGTCTTCTCCTCAGTAACTTGATCAACTTAGCTTTAAGGCTTTACCGACCTGGATGATTTTTTCCGGTTCGTCCTCATTGAGGACGATGGATTCTACCTCTTTCGCGACTTCCCCTTTTTTGAGCTTTGACTCGTCTCTAGGATCAAGGGTGTTAATATTGTAGGTGGTGATTGCCTTCTTGTGGGCTTCTCTCTCCTCATTCGATTTAAAGTATCACTCTCGTGCCGATATTTCGTCACCCTGAAGTTCCTCTACCCCATAAGGAGTCAAAAAATTTATAATTTGGTGGACCGTTGAAGGCACAACCTCAAACTCTTTGAGTGCTACTCATCCTAGTATGAGGTTATAGGTCAAGAAGACCTTTTCATCCATAATGAAAAAATTAATCTTTCTGCTCAACTGCTTTGGCTATTTGTCCCCCATCCTAATGTTCATCTCGTACATTACCAGGGGGCGAACCTTCTCTCCACTAAATCCTATCAGAGGATGATGGTATGGTACGAGCCTGGAACGACTGAGTCCCAGGCCCTTGAAGCACGGCCAAAAAATAGCATATGCAGAGCTTACACCATCAACCAAAATCCTTTGTACTTCACACCCATGTACTCTGGTTGTTATGATAAGAGGGTCATCACGTGGAGCCAGGATACCCTTAAAATTTAGCCTTGAAAAGTCTACTATGAGAGTTTTCAAGTCCACCTTCTTCTTTTTCTCAGATTTCACTTCAATGGAGGTTGAACGTACAACCTCGGCCTTTATGACTGCCTTGACCTTGGCCACATGCGCTTTTCGATTAGCCACCTTAGAGCCTCCTCCGGATAAACCACCACAAATCATGTTTACCCCAAATGAGATCATGTTGAGCCTCTTGACATGGACATCGTCGTCCTTTGACGGCAGATCTGGATCATCACTGTCATCATCTGAAGGCTCATCTCGCCTGGTCGGAGCATCTTCTCTGCACTTATCACTCCTCTTCTTTCTAGGGCCATATAGGCTACTCTTTGTAGCTTCTTTGTCCACATACTTCCTCAACTTCCTAATTTTTAACATTTTCTCAATCTCATCTTTCAAAGCAAAGCACTTATCAGTTAAATGGTCGTGATCCTGGTGAAACTCACACCACAAGGCTTTATTCCTCTTATGCGGCGAAGCCCTCAGCTTCTCAGGCCATCGCAAAGATCTGTCATTCTTAATCTCATTCAAAATATGCTCGTAACTCACAGCCAGAGGAGTGTAGTCTGATTGCTTGTCATCGGCCGATCTCTTTTTACCATCTTTGTTTTTCTTTTGGTACTTACTCCCACTGCTTCCACCTTTCTCGTCGTCATACTTTGCAGCCATTGCTTCTTCAGCATTCATAACTTTCCCATCCATTGCCAGCAACTCGGCCATTGATTTTGGGGGATCTTCAGCAAGCTTATATAGTAACTTACCCTTATGAAAGCCCCCAATGAGTGCTATCATAGCTATGCTTTCCTCATAATCTTCAACTTCCAGCTTCTCCTTGCCGAACCTCGTGATATAGTCTCAAAGACTCTCATTCTTCCCTTGTTTGACATATAGAAAATGAGTAGTCTTTTTCTGAGGTCTGACCCCAAAACAAAAATTATGGATAAAATGCTCGACCAACAGTTTAAAGTTGTCAACAGAATTTTTCGGGAGTGAAGTATACCAAACATGAGCATCCCCGGTCAGGGTGCTTAAAAATGCATGACATTTCATCTCGTCTGAGATAGAATAGATATCAGTTGCCGATTGGTACATTATAATGTGATGGACTGGGTTGGTGCTCCCATCATATCTTATATTTACCACAGGCGGCTTGAATTTAGCCGAGGTTAGGAAGTTGATTATCCTCGCAATAAATGGAGAACCCTGTGAGTATCCCCTCTGCAAAGGGGCCTCAACTTTTTAGAATATCGCCAATCTTATTTTTCAGCCTTTGAATCGAATCATTTTAGGGTTTCTCGGCCTGGCCAATGTTGTCCCCTGCTGCTTTTACAGGCTGGACTAAGGGTTCACCAGCTGTTGGTCGTCGTCGACTGTTAACTTCCCCATGACCCCATCTCGTCCATGTATGGGTTGGCCCAGATGGGGTTGGCAGTCGGCCCCTTATCTTCTGGATCTAATAATGCTCCTTGACCTAGATAGTCTCTCTCTCAGGTCATTGACTGAGCCAAGCCTCTCAAAGGCCGACCCTCTACTCAACCGGTCAAATACTGAACCCCTTGGACGAGGATCTAGACTCTGCCTTCTGCCACGACCTTGGCTCTCCTGGTCGTACAGTATTATTTGATATCTCATATGGCTCCCACCAGTCTTCCAAAGGATCTTCAACCTCAATATCGTCGTACCTATCCTCTGGGCAAGGGTTTCCTTGCCTCCCCAAGTGTAAACACCTAGGGTCAACAACATCCCTCCGCCTTGGGAGATGAGGTAAATCTTTGCGTGGTGCCTGGGGTGGTCCCCTGGCCTTTTTATGATGTCCTTCCGATGCTTCTGGAGTTATCATCTCTAGCGTGACCCCTGGTGGCCTCATCATCATATTTTGTCTTAGGGCGACGAATTGTTCCTGCATCACTTGTTAGCTGACCACCAGGGATTTCAAGGTTGCAGCCACCTCAGCCATCTCAGATAATGGTGGCGAGTGATTGGAGCTGGATCCACCTCTAGCTGGTGGTGGAGGTGGTGGCAATTTAGGTTCCATACATTATCTTTGAGCTATGATTTGAAACTAGAAATCTTAAAAACCCAACGGGAACCCTTTCAACGGTGAAACAAATGCACACAAGGGGGAAGACTGGCTCACCACCAGAGATTTCGACGAGGATAAGCTATGAAATGGGAGAGATAAGCTTCTCGTTCCCACAGACGATGCCAATTTGATGATACCAAATTATGTACTAGCAAATAAGTATGAAAGTATGAGCTTAAACCAGTGCAACAATGGAGGAAATATGGCAATATAATAAAGAAGGTGGTGAGGTAAAGAGGAATCAACACATGAATATAAGTGGTTCAACCGGAGCCTACTCCACTATGGTAGTGTGTGTGGCCTTCACTATTAAATAAGGGCTCTAATGGACTTAGTGTTACAATCACTCCACTTTCTCTCTCTATTATATAAAAATGTGTAGAGTTTAAGCTAGGGTTTATGATTAGTCCTCTACAATGAAGAAGATAAATGATATATATAGTGCTTAGGGGGTGTAGTGTATCCCCTAAGCATGTTATTTGCATGAATGACCTACTATTTAGCCAATCCAACATTGACACCTGGCGATCCTGACCAAATATTCCCTCATGTGAGGGAATGCTTCAGTTATGATGGTTTCATCCACGTGCTCCAGGTCTCTTTTATACTTGGAACCTCGGCCTACCTGGGTACGAGGTTGTTGGATCCAAGTGATCTATCAAGCGTACAACCACAGATAAAACCTCGGCCCAACAGGTCAGCCAAAGTTGGGTGACCATGTCCACTCGTGCTATCGATCGTAACTGGGTACGATACGGGTCCTAGCTGAGCATACGAAACTATTGCTGATATCGACTTTCTATGTAGTCGAGGTTGAGGCACACGGAGGTCGACCCTTATCTGGACGATCCTGCCACTAACTTGCGGGGCTCATTTAATGACTCGGCCATGAGTGAGACGACGTCGCTTCTCAGGGTACGAGGGTGTACTTTGATCATATCAGTTGTTTTGTTGTTTTTGTGTTGTTATTTTGAGAGTTGCTTTGTTATTTTAGCACTTGTATTGTTACCTTAACATCTCCATTCATGTTTTAACAATGACTAGTTACTAAAAATGACCTTTATCGCGGTCCTCATTTCCAACATCAACTTACAGCTCTAACTAAGCCCCGCCTCCTACTGCCCTCATAATGGACTTCCATGGTCGCCCTTCATCGATCAGCAAATGAATCCCGAACGAGCGGGCAAAAGATTTACTATAATCTTACATAATGGCAGGAGAATGAAATCTCACAAGGGGATATCAAAAATCCTAATCATAAGGCTCTATACCAAATCAAAAGCAACGCTGAAAGCGTAATACGTCCGCACAGATTCCTAAGGACACTAGAACCTGATGCTCTGATACCACCTGTGACACCCCGCCTAATAAAATACCGAGCGATCACTCCTATATCAAATTAAAATAGGAGTCTCATATGGTTCATTCTTAGCATCACTGTGGAAAACCAATTTAATTACTAATATCCTATTAGGCTGGCGTCAAATTTTTTAATTAACTAAACTTTTTAACCAAACCATTCAGATAAAACAATTATAACAGTTTATATGCAGTAACTAAAATAAAATAAAATAAAATAATCGAACACTCGGTACAATAATATAACCAAATCGAATGTCACACTAAAAGGCGATAAAAGAATAAATTAGTACAGTTGGGCCATAAGCCCGAATGTTTCTACAATACCTCCTATCTAGATCTCAATGATAGAAGCATCTACAATAAACCTGTTTGCATCAACAGTTGCTGCAGCAAACGTCTGACTCGAAAGAATCATCATCCAGGTGTCCCTGTGTCTGGACACCTACATATATATATATAGATATAGCAAGAGAGGGGAAAATAGAGAAAACAGGCCAGAGCCCGAGTTTTGAAAACATTTTAGCAAGTGCTTAAAATATATATTTTAAAATATGATATTTTTCATAGTTAAACTAGTATCGCTCTCACATGAGATAAACCTCACCCCTCTTCTAATAATGCACAACTATCGCATACCTTTTAAACAACCTAGTTAAGCTACCCGTCCTAACTAATGTATTTACCCATCTTCTAATAATCCTCATAAATTCGATTACTAAGGACTAAACTTCTCCCCATTCCCAACATTACGTTACGTTCATACGTGGGGTGTCTCGCGAAACGAAATCCAAACAAGGAACCCCCCCGATACACTACTACGTGACAATGTTGATCGTCGGGATCCATTAGGCCCTTAGTACATGCCACATCTTATACCATCCCATATATATATATATAGTTCTCACTAGAACCTATGATTCATATTCATATAAATTCGGATATTTATATATCGGAAGTGGTATCACACTTTGTTCATTCTTTTCACTTTATACAAGGTTATGTTATATGATATCTTATCTCATATATATAAACAATATACTATACGCAACAAGTATATTAATCATCCACCGAGCTATAATATAAATAGCTTAGCCATTCTCATTTACTAGGCAACCGTGGATTATCTTAAGTACACATATATTTTAATCTCAATACATATATCCATATCCGGCACCCATAGGCTTAACAGCGGTGCACACATACTCTGCTATCAAATCCAAGTACATCCCGTACTAAAGGATCACATGTTTCACATTGCGTAGGAACTGTATCAATACAAATCACACATATTGGAGGGGAACATGGTTCCAAGCCTATGGCCTACGCACATACCAACGCACTCATATAACCGTCAACACTATCATTCTCTCATATAGCGCATACCTAGGTTCCATGCTATTGAGGTACCAATTCTAAAATCCCCCCGAAGGCAACACAGGATAAGATTGTCCTCTTTCGAACGCCAACTTCCCGTGATAGCAAGTATGGTAGGTATGTCATACACATAATAAACAATAATATAGGTACACATCCCACCTATGTAAATATATCATCAGTTAGGTATTCACACAACCATATTATAATGATAGGTATTTATCTCACCTATACGTAATTCCCCATAGGTAATTATTTAACCCATGTATATAATAACATCCGGGCATACGCACAACCCGTATAATAAATCCCCTACATAGTATATTTATATCTCGAATATCCTACGCATTTATCAATTTTTGACTAATCCCCAATATTTATTTCTGAGCTTTTCTCACCGCACAATGATAATATCAACAACCCCGATATATTCATTCGTCTCATACTATATATACTTTAACGACATCGTATATATATATTATTTAAATCTCTTCTCAATATATTATGGCTATAATTTCCAAATTCTTATAACGATAGCCAATAATCTCGAATATTTCCATTCATAATAATATAAGCAGTCACACCCTTAAAATATTACCCCCAATACGTACTCTCTTATTTATTATTCAAATCACACCTAAATACCCCTTTAAGTATTATTCCTCACGAACACCCCTATTTGGGTAAATCTTGGATTTTACTTTCAACTAACCCAAGGTATACGCCTTACTCAAAAAAAAATATTTAGAAGTCCCCACATTATTTTTAGGAACCCCAAATATTTATCTCCAAATAATTCTAGCCTTTATTTTTCAAATTTCCGGTTTGATTTTCGAGTTGATGATTTAAACCTCGGGCTGCTATCTTAGAAAAATCATATCAAATCCAAGAAAAAAAAATACGCGGTTAGATCCAACGCGACCGTATCTAAAAGATATACAACTTTTATGTTTTAATCAAGATCCGAATCGGCTGTCTTCCTAGCCAAAACAGTTCGGAAGTGACGCTGGTCACTATTCACCTTCTTCTCCAAAAATCCAAACCTCCATTAAAGCACCTCCAAGATTTTTATCTCCTCTCTCATCATCATCCAACCTCAAACAACCATAAATACACATATAAAAAGGGTACTAATCATCCTAGAACCCATAACCAACAATTAATTTCAATAAATTCCAAGTTTCTCAAATTGGGTATTAATCGAGTTATATCCGTTTTAATCTTTCGAAAACCCGTTTGATCCACGAAATTTCAACCCAAAAATCTTTAGTTTTATACCAACTAAAATATGATAAATAAACACACTAAATCATAAAGCAAGTTAAACACTTGCCTCGTGGATAAAATTCGACGACCCCGAGTCGAATCCCGCGAAGTTTGGCCCGAAATTCCTTTTTTTCCTTCCTTTCTTCTCTTCTTCTTCTTCTCTCCGTTCTCTCTTATATTTCTCTCTCTTAGGGAAGATTTTGGGAAATAAAAAGAGGGTTGCCTCTCTTAAACTCGAAATTGGGTATATACCCAATTGTTAAATGACTCGTGTACTCATTTACGAGTTCCTACTAGTCTAAAAATGCCCGGAACCCAAACACTACCCCCGGGTACTCTATTTTGACTATCTCGGCCATTCCGAACCCAATGGCGTAGTCGAAATCTCCATCCGAGTCACTTAACTAAAATTCACTAATTAGACTCAACACGTTCAATACGCGTGTTTTTCAATTTAAAATATTTTCCTTTGTGGCTTTACCCAACTGCGACATGTAATAAAAATAATCTACTCATATACTTAATGTCGAAACATAATCCACGTAAATATTAATCTGTCACTCGAAAACTAATATTTACTATTCACTTTATAATATTGAATTTATTTAATTTCACTCATTAATCCCATAATTACTATTCACAATAATTCCTCAAATTACCAAATTACATCCACAGTATAATTTAAATACCTTTAAAAGTACGTGGTAATACTTCCCCCCTTACAATAGAATTTCGTCCTCGAAATTCATATATAGTCTATACCACTACTCTAGGATCGGTATATACATTACGTCCTAGCTTAACCAAATTTATATATATCCTTATCATTGCTATTCATATATATCCAAATATGCACCCCCGGGTTAACACCCATTAGTGCTCTTAATAATCATATCACATAATAGGCATACACACATCCTATTAAAATTTATAGGTATTCTCCTAACCTATTTGCATACTTACCATACGTATTTTTATTCTCATTGTTACGTATTGTATAAATATTCAGATTACTATCTCTCTCGTAATCTCCAAGGTACATTCCCTATACCTAATAATTAAAGTATTAATTCTCACATACTCTTCCGGAATTTGGTACTACATATACTCTGTCTTTCCTTGGAGTATTCTAACAATACAATAATGTGCAATCCACTCTTCAACACTCGTTCGAGTAAGATTTCGCTCTACTTTCTCACAATAATTCGGTATCCTTTTCATCAAGAGGTACCTTTTAAATGACTTTCCACAGCCTTTCAACCCATCTCAGGTGTGCTAGCTCTCGTTGCACATAAATGCTTTAATTATCGTCATTCTCACACGACATTCAATTCGTCATACCATTTTAACCTTGTTTATAACTACCTTGCAACATAAAGTCTAGCTTTATATACTACATCCCTTCTATTTCGGGCGGTATATAAAATAAACTTACCAAGGTTCTCGTACACCTTTTTAACTAACTAGGGCGCCCATACCCCCTATCATTCGTGTATATCTGCACGACCATTGTAAACGTTCGACACGTAACGCTCTTCTCTAAACAATGGATCCCATTTCCTTGGCCTGGTACTAACACCTGGGTACCCTTAACCTGAATAATTTTGATATTTAATTCTCCCGATACCTGAAAATTCAATCCTTCTCAAGATGATCCCATCGATCTTCTTGTGGTTAACTCACAATAGTCATCCTATATTAGTGCCGATAGTCTTATTGACCTTACTTCATGGTAGTCCTCAGATCAAGGTGTTTTTAACACATGTAATATGAGTAATATTCTAACTATATCCCTAGTGCCCAAGACCTCTCTCGACTTCCGATATTTATTCGGTTTCATGCGTGGGACGTCTCGCAAAGCGAAATCCAAACAAAGAACCTTCCCGATACATTACTCCCTCGCTTCGTCGGTCATCGAGATATAGCGGTCCAAGGGACACCAACGGGACGTTCTAAATCCTACCTCGTTAACCTACTAATGTACTTCTACCACTATATCCTTCCATCTTGACCAAATGGAAAGCCCAACTAATCAGGGCACCTACTCTCGACAAAAGCATTATGAACATCATACCCAAAACGTATTTCCTCTGAATTTCCCTTATATTCAAAGCCTGGCTATAAGTCTCAAATTAATTTCCTTTATCTTACATCACCCACATACTTACGGTGAGAGGAAAATTTCAGTGCTTCTCCGTAGCACTTATATCTCTATATAATTATACAGTCATCAAATGGCTCTCACTCTATAGTGTTTCCTCTACACTAGGTGACTTATCGTCAAAACCAATATTCTTGCATTTTCTAACATCTGTCCACTCCCGATGTCGTTAAGGTTCACATATGGAGGGTCTTGTTAGCTTCAAATATACAACCGGGATAATCCCATCCCATCTACCAACAAAATATGGTCAGAACTCTCAATTCTGTCAAGGAGCTATACCACAAGCACTTGCACTAACACTAAGTCCTTCACGCGAACACCAACAAGCTTAAACTCCCAGCTTAACTATAAATCCTGTGTACCTTAAATTATATTCATAAGGTCCCCATGCACTCAAATCATGCTAATGAAGCATCTCCTCATCGAAGTTCCATCTAAACATATAATCAAGGCGAGCTCATCCAGAATTTATCTCTCATTCCATTCTTTAATATGTCCGTATATATATGTTCCATATCTCATATAAATATATATACAATATACTATACACGTCAAGTATATCCATACTTATATATCATACACTATATTAGTATAATAACCATCCCTCAGAGCTATAACTCAATGGATGCAGTCTCTCAATGCTATCATCTTCCAGGGAATTAATTACACATCATCCTGCGTACCAGTGGTCGGACTATCACACCGACTCGGTAAAAATCATATCATATAAGTATACCAATCACACACATATATATTTAACATATCGCATATATACGTCTGAATATGCCCGTATATATATACACACACAATATATATAATATTGTTCGGCTAATCGTGCATATTCTTCACTCACTTATAAATTTTGAGTTACTCGATATTTGTACAAGCTTAACACTCATTTAAATAAGCCTACGAGAAGTTCGGAACAAAAATCGGCCCTTAAGAGTCATTCTGGAATCTCGTTAGAAGACCCAGAATTCTCGTTCAAACGAGCTCGTTCAAACGAGTTTCGTGCGAACGAAGTTCCAACTTCGAACGAACTACCAACTTATTGCCACTGGAACCTCGTTAGAAGTCTCGTTCTAACGAACTACTTCGAACGAACTACTAACTCATTAGAAAGGCCACTGGAAACTCGTTAGAAGTCTCGTTCGAACGACCTGGGTTGGACTTCTAACGAAAATTCAGCAGTTGCACAGTTCATCTTTAAAATTCGTTCTTCCTATTTTTCCTTCTTCCAATTCAATCCAAAACTCATTCCAACCCAAATACAAGGTTCCCAAACCACTCTAAGTTACCCTAGAACACTTCTTAGCATAGTTTAGGGATTAAATCCTTTCAATCTTCAAGTAAATCCAACAAATCCATAAAATTTCCCATGAGTTATATTAACATAAACCCAAACTTTTCTTCATCTATAAAAACTCCATTTTTATTTAGTGATTAACATCTAATTCACCAAATTTCACATTCTTATTAAGGGAACAAAAAAATCCATCTGTAAGATTAATTTATGAGTAATACGCCATGCTCCACCAAATATGGTGACTATCATCCCCACCATTTCAACATTGCTCTCACGATTGAAAAAAATTTCCTCCAATTTTCACATATGGGTATTTCCATACCCAATGCTAAGCAAGAGCTTCTGAGCCTTCTACTTCCTTTGAAGTGAAACTACACTATTTTCGCCTAGCTCAACTTCAACGCACGGTCTTCATCAAAGACCTCTTAAGCTTTTTCCCCATCTAACTTCACTAGGTAATTCAAGTTTAGCACCATTCTCTACTATAGCGGTGCATAGATAATTATAACTACTATTCTATAGTAGCCAATGCAGCAATCCATGAAAATGCCGCAAGGAAAATGACCTTTACCGCGATCCTCATTTCCAACATCAACTTATAGCTCTAACTAAGCCCCGCCTCCTGTTGCCCTCATAATGGACTTCCATGGTCTCCCTTCATCGATCAGCACACGAATCCCGAACGAGCGCATAAAAGAATTACTATAATCTTACATAATGGCAGGAGAACGAAATCTCACAAGAGGATATCAACAATCCTAATCATAAGGCTCTATACTAAATCAAAAGCAACGCTGAAAGCGTAGTACGTCCGCACAGATTCCTAAGGACACTAGAACCTGATGCTCTGATACCACCTGTGACACCCCACCAAATAAAATACCAGGCGATCACTCCTATATCAAATTAAAACAGGAGTCTCATATGGTTTATTCTTAGCATCACTGTCGAAAACCAATTTAATTACTAATATCCTATTAGGCCGGCGTCAAGTTTTTTAATTAACTAAACTTTTTAACCAAACCATTCAGATAAAATAATTACAACAGTTTATATGCAGCAACTGAAATAAAATAAAACAAAATAATCGAACACTCGGTACAATAATACAACCAAATCGAATGCCGCACTAATAGACGATAAAAGAATAAACGAGTATAGTTGGGACATAAGCCCGAATATTTCTTCAATACCTCCTATCTAGATCTCAATGATATAAGCGTCTACAATAAACCTGCTTGCATCTACAGCTGCTGCAGCAAACGTCTGACTCGAAAGAATCATCATCTAGGCGTCCCTGTGTCTGGACACCTACATATACATATAGATATAGCAAGAGAGGGGAAAATAGAGAAAACGGGTCAGAGCCCAAGTTTTGAAAACATTTTAGCAAGTGCTTAAAATCTATATTTTAAAATATGATATTTCTCATATTTAAACTGGTATCGCTCTCACATGAGATACACCTCACCCCTCTTCTAATAGTGCAAAACTATCGCATACCTTTTTAAACAACCTAGTTAAGCTACCCTACCTAACTAATATATTTACCCATCTTCTAATAATCCTCATAAATTCGAGTACTAAGGACTAAACTTCTCCCCATTCCCAACATTACGTTACGTTCATGCGTGGGGTGTCTCGCGAAGCGAAATCCAAACAAGGAACCCCCCCGATACACTACTACATGACAATGTTGATCGTCGGGATCCATTAGGCCCTCAGCACATGCCACATCTTATACCATCCCATATATATATTGTGACACCCCGCCTAATTAAATACCGGGCGATCACTCCTTTATTAAATTAAATAAAGGTTAACAGTTGGTTCATTCTCAGCATCACTGTCGATAAAAATAAATTTTCCAATTTAACACCCTAAATAATTAAGCTAAGTGTCAAAACATTTTTCATACAAACTTCCAAATTTTAATTAAAGAAAAAGATTTATTTATAAAACAACATTTCTACAATTAAGAATCACACCACGATAAACCAAATAATATAATACATTCGTCAATCGAATGCCAACATATGAAAACTAAAATCACAAGTCCATAATGAATAAATCCCAAAGAACAATACTGGAATGACTGAAATATAAATGTCCCGACAATAAATGAAATGATGAAAAGGGGCGACACGTGCCCAATAAATGAGAGTACTAGGAGTGGAGTCAATAACGGAAGCCGTCTACTCAAGTGACCTGCAACTCCCACCTAAGCTGCAGCTCGTTCTTCTCAAGGGATCCTAAGCAAGATGCCCCTGTGGCTGGGCACCTGAAAATATACATATATATACAAGAGAGAGAGAGAGAGAAAAAGAAACGGGTCAGAGCCCGAAAGTGTGTTTGATTTAAAATACGTTTAGCAAGTATTTAAATTGATACAGGCCAATGCAACAACACATTAATACGTCCCTCTCTTGAGAAAATACTCACCTCTCTTCTAATGTGCACACCTATCGCACTAACCTTCCCAATGGTTTGTTTTAACATTTATCATACTAGTCTTTCTAAAAGATTTAACTTAACTTAGATTACTCGAAAGATTTACAACACACGATTTCAATTTAAAAAGATGTTCCAATTTGTAGCCAAAGTTCTCTATCTTTAACCTCGTAAAAATTTATAAAGTACCCGTGACATTTTATACTTTCTCAAAACAAGTATTTATAATATAAGTCAACAACCATGTCCTACTTATCCAATCACAGTAGTCTGTCTCAAATTTCATAATCTCATATATATATTAACTACTCGTATAATATATATATATAACAGCACCCCGAATAAAATTATGGTGCGTGCATACTTCCACTATCCAAACCCCATACCACTCAAATCAAGGGGAATACAAATTCGGAATCACTCTCGAATTGTATTAACACATACACAAATAATATCGAGGCGAAGCATAGATTCCAAGTCTCTAAGAGGATGGCACATACTCGCGTCTCTTAGGACCGTCTGAACTATCGATTCGATAGCCTGTACCAAGGATATCTATCTTCTAGGGTACAAGTCAATATCCCCCATAAAGGTCCCATCGAGATAAGACTGTCCCAGCGCGGTAACCTCAAGGATTGCAAGTAGCGCGGTATGTTTTTCACATGCATATAATATATGTACACACAATCATATAAATATACCCCTTTATCATATTGAAATAGGTTCTTCTCATCACCCGTAATTATACCATTTATCCTTAATTTCACAGTTATAGAATTACGTATAAGGTTTTATTCCTAACCTTAACTCGAAGGGTTTTCTCACTTATTACCTAACACTCGTGGATTATATCCCCACAAATCTGAAATTCAGTAAGTGACTTTATTAGATTCCAACGTAACTCTATTACGCACCTCACCCTCTAAATTCATAAATCTAACAACCTAAGGTAAATATCCCATAAATATCATTCTCGTTGAATATTAAAGGTTCCAACATTATTACATATACCCTACTGGTCCTCAATGTCTTCCAAATCATTTTATTTAGAATGCCCAAAAATTATTTCACGATAAACTTAATTTAACTAATTAAATAAGGGAAATAGGAGTCTTCCAGGAGGGGTCGATCGATCGAAGCTTGGGACTCGATCGATCGAACCTTCGATCGATCGAAGCTCTAGGCTCGATCGATCGATCAAGCAGGTCTGAGCAAAATTCTGCAGAATGCAGTTACGGGTTTCATCCAACTTCTTCATCTAAAACGATGTTTTTCCATTCTAATCGCCCCAAAAATCCTACTATCATCATTATAACATTATACCAGGTGTTTATAACGTAAAGCATGTGTATAACTATCATTAAACATGGATTTTCAACCTAAAATCATGTCCAATCATCAAGAACCTTAGAATTTTCTTAAACAGATTTCTAATGAATCTTTCTCCAATATTTCTTTATTATGGTCACCAAATTTCATGGATTATTACCTCTACATGGCAAGGGTTTCCAGAATTAACATATGCATCAATACTACATGGGTTCTCCTATCAAAAATGGGGTTTTCTTCCATAGTTTTTATCACAATTCATTCCTAAACTAACATGAAGATTGCATCAACGAAAATAGCAAGTTTAAACACTTGCCTGGGATTTTGGTATGCAGATTCACGGCTGATTTTGGTATGGCTGCGTTCCTCGACTCGTGATCTATGCGGTGGTGGTGGTGGCGGTGCAAACCGGTGGCTTTTTGGCCTTGGATTGCCTTGGAGCTCTCTCCTCTCTTTTCCAATGGTCGTCACTTGATTTGTGAATGTTCTAACCCTAAGAGGCTGACCTAATGGCTGATATAGGTTGGCTGAAATTCGTGGGTTTAATTACCCACTTATGTAAAATGACTAAAATGCCCTCCCGGGGCACCAATTAGGCCTAAAAACGCCCCGAGACCCAAACTAAACCCCCGGGTATACTTTTCTGACTATCTCGACTCTTCCGGACGCGTTGGCGCACTCAAAACGACCATACGAACAACTTATAAAATATTTACTTTTTATTTAACAAAAATAGTCCTGACGTGCTTAAATTTCTGAAATAGTCATTTAATTCACTTATGACATTCAATATAACCAATATAATATATTACTATGCTCATTAGTAATATTCAACAAGTTTCCCATAATTACTAACTCTCGTCACGTTAATAATTATTACATAATTAATTTCCGGATTTTTATTAAATAAACCGTCACATTAAATTTAATAAATCCCCAAATTAATATAGCATAAAAATACGGGGTATTACATATATATATATAGTTCTCATTAGAACCTATGATTCATATTCATATAAATCCGGATATTTATATACCGGAAGTGGTATCACACTTTATTCATTTTTTTCACTTTATACAAGGTTAGGTTATATGATATCTCATCTCATATATATAAATAATATACTATACGCAACAAGTATATTAATCATCCACCGAGCTATAATATAAATAGCTTAGCCATTATCATTTACTAGGCAACCGTGGATTATCTTAAGTACACATATAATTTAATCTCAATACATATATTCATATCCGGCACCCATAGGCTTAACAGCGGTGCACACATACTCTACTATCAAATCCAAGTACATCCCGTACTAAAGGAATATTCCACATTGCTCAGGAACTACATCAATACAAATCACACATATTGGAGGCGAACATGGTTCTAAGCCTGTGGGCTACGCACATACCTACGCACCCATATGACCGTCAACACTATCATTCTCTCAGATAGCCCGTACCTAGGTTCCATGCTCTCGAGGTACCAAATCTAAAATCCCCCCGAAGGCAACACAGGATAAGATTGTCCTCTTTCGAATGCCAACCTCCCGTGATAGCAAGTATGGTAGGTATGTCATACACATAATAAACAATAATATAGGTACACATCCCACCTATATAAATATATCATCAGTTAGGTATTCACACAACCATATTATAATGATAGGTATTTATCTCACCTATACGTAATTCCCCATAGGTAATTATTTAACCCATGTATATAATAACATCCGGGCATACGCACAACCCCTATAATAAATCCTTTACGTAGTATATTTATATCTCAAATATTCTACGCATTTATCAATTTTTGTCTAATCCCCAATATTTTATTTCTGAGCTTTTCTCACCGCACAATGATAATATCAACAACCCCGATATATTCATTCGTCTCATAATATATATACTTTAACGACATCGTATATATATTATTTATATCTCTTCTAAATATACTATGACTATAATTTCCAAATTCTTATAACGATAGCCAATAATCTCGAATATTTCCATTCATAATAATATGAGAAGTCACACCCTTAAAATATTACCCCCAATACGTACTCTCTTATTTATTATTCAAATCACACTTAAATACCCCTTTAAGTATTATTCCTCACGAACACCCCTATTTGGGTAAATCTTGGATTTTACTTTCAACTAATCCAAGGTATAAAAAAAAAATATTTAGAAGTCCTCACACTATTTTTAGGAACCCCAAATATTTATCTCCAAACAATTCTAGCCTTTATTTTTCAAATTTTCAAGTTGATTTTCGAGTTGATGATTTAAACCTCGGGCTGCTATCTTAGAAAAATCATATCAAATCGAAGAAAAATAAAAAAAATACACGGTCAGTGTCCACGCGACCGTATCGAAAAGATCTACAACCTTCATGTTTTAATCAAGAGCCGAATAGGCTGTCTTCCTAGCAGAAACAGTTCGAAAGTGACGCTGGTCACTATTCACCTTCTTCTCCAAAAATCCAAACCTCCATTAAAGCACCTCCAAGCTTTTTATCTCCTCTCTCATCATCATCCAACGTCAAACAACCATAAATACACATATAAAAAGGGTTCTAATCATCCTAGAACCCATAACCAACAATTAATTTCAATAAATTCCAAGTTTCTCAAATTGGGTATTAATCGAGTTATATCCGTTTTAATCTTTCGAAAATCCGTTTGATCCACGAAATTTCAACCCAAAAATCTTTAGTTTTATACCAACTACAATATGAGAAAAGAACACACTAAATCATAAAGCAAGTTAAACACTTGCCTCGTGGATAAAATTCGACGACCCCTAGTCGACTCCCGCGAAGTTTGGCCCGAAAATCCTTTTCTTCCTTCCTTTATTCTCTTCTTCTTCTTCTCTCCCTTCTCTCTTCTCTTTCTCTCTCTTAGGGAAGATTTTGGGAAATAAAAAGAGGGCGGCCTCTCTTAAACTCGAAATTGGATATATACTCAATTGTTAAATGACTCGTGTACTCATTTACGAGTCCCTACTCGTCCAAAAATGCTCGGAACCCAAACATTACCCCCGGGTACTCTATTTTGACTATCTCGGCCATTCCGAACCCATTGGCATAGTCGAAATCTCCATTCGAGTCACTTCACTAAAATTCACTAATTAGACCCAACACGTTCAATACGCGTGTTTTCCAATTTAAAATATTTTCGTTTTGTCGCTTTACTCAACTGCCACATGTAATAAAAATAATCTATTCATATACTTAATCTCGAAATATAATCCACGTAAATATTAATCTGTCACTCGAAAATTAATATTTACTATTCACTTTATAATATTGAATTTATTTAATTTCACTCATTAATCCCAGAATTACTATTCACAATAATTCCTCAAAAATTACCAAATTACATCCACCCTGTAATTTAAATACATTTAAAAGTACGGGGTATTACAATGTGTTTACGTATATTTTATATATAGCTTTATACATGTATTATTAATGTATGGAATAATATAAAATATACATATGTATTAAAAATCTTATCAATTCATATATGTATATAATTTTATTGTGAATTATACATGCAATATCATTATATATATATATATATATATATATATATATATATATATAGGGAGAGGTTCAAAAGTGAACCAAAAGAATGAACTTTTTAATGAACCTACTAAGACATTAAAAAATTGATCCTTAATTTCTTGGTATAATTGGTCCGCGCCAGCGGCAATGAATAATTTTTCAATCCCTCCGCTAGAGCGGACCAATTACAACAAGATATTAAGGATCAATGTTTTATGTCTTAGTAGGTTCATTCAAAAGTTCATTCTTTTGGTTCACTTTTGAACCTCTCCATATATATATATATATATATATATATATATATATATATATATATATATATATATATATATATATATATATATATATCAAGGTTCTAAAAAACGCGGGGCGTGATCGAGGCGTGGAGGCCAAGCCTTAAGCTTAGAAGCCTAGGCGGGCCTTGGCGTAAAAAGGTGTGAAAAGGCGTTTAGGTCTTTTTAATATATTTTAATATTTTTTAACCATAACAAGGCTATTAAAATACTAAAATTGTACATATCATAAAAATATGTCTGAATATTTGCAAATAAAAATACTATTTGATTAGTTTGGATGAGATAATGGTTCGGTTTGTAAAAAAATCTTTAAAAGGGGATATCGTTTCACTAAAGCATTGTTGTTTTTAGAGAAAAAGTACGCCTTAAGGGTTTTACCACGCATAAGGCGTCAAAATCTTAAGGCGGGGCGTTTCTCCCAAGCCTCAAGCCTAGGAGGAGCCTAGGCGGGTTTTTTAGAACAGTATTATATATATATATATATATATAGAGAGAGAGAGAGAGAGAGAGAGAGAGAGAGGCACGCTCCTGTGCACACTAAGTTTGCACACTAACTTTGCACATTACCTTTTAAAAGTGTGCAAACTTAGTGCTGACGCACACCAATTTTTTTATGTGATATTTTAACATTTCAACGGACTCACATAAAAAAAATTAGCTCAAAAAAACTTTTTTTGCTATTTTTAAAAAATCGGTCAAACTTTCGCAGTTTTTAAAGGGCTTAAAAACTGCGAAAGTTTGACCGATTTTTTAAAAATAGCAAAAACAGTTTTTTTGAGCTGATTTTTTTTATATGGGTTCCTTGAAATGTTTAAATATCACACAAAAAAAAAGATCAACTTAAAAATATTTTTTTTACCACTTTTAAAAGGTAATGTGCAAAGTTAGTGTGCAAACTTAGTGTGCACAGGAGCCTGCCTCTCTCTCTCTCTCTCTCTCTCTATATATATATATATATATATATATATATATATTCATGTATAATGTATGTATGAAAGTTTTATGTATATATGTATGTATGTATGTATGTATATATATATTCATGTATAATGTATGTATGAAAGTTTTATGTATGTTACACACACACACGCATATTCATGTATAATGTATGTATGAAAGTTTTATGTATGTTACACACACACACGCACACACACACACACATATATATATATATATATACATGTTTGTCAATTTTGTCAGATTTTCAAAAAATTGTATTTAAATACAAGTTTACCAAACGCGCATCAATAATTATAAATACAAAAAATTGAATTTTAAAACTGTATTTAAAAACAGCGTTTAAATCGAATTTTCTGAATGCAAAACCAAACGGGTCCTAAAATTTTAACAATTGGTGTTTTGCTAAGTTGACCAAGTTTTACCACCTAACACTAAATCTCTGTAAAATAAACTAAACCTCTACAAGGGGTTCCTTGCAAAAATACATCATGCAAGGTTTGCTTTGCACTTTCCTTATTACATATCATTTCTTATCTTATAAGGAAAGCTGAAAAAGAAAAAATGTATTGTTTTTTCAAGAAAGCCCTTTCAATTAACATTTTACTGTAAAAAACTCATTTTGCAATTTTATAGTGGCAATAATATAGAGAATTCAGAAAAGATTGTGGACTAAAAATAGTCCATGAGGTTTTAGAAGAATTATTATACTAGAGTGATATGAATTTAAAATTTATAAAATTTTAATGGGCCTTCTACACGCCCTAACACTAGTATGCATATAACATAAACAAAGTTGAAAGAGAAAGAATTAGGAAAAGATGCATATGATTAGGCGCCGACCATGCTTGACATAAATAAAATTACCACCAAAGTGCATATTGGGTTCTTATTCATAATAGCTATAGGACCACAATCGAGCTACACATGTGAGGATAAGTGTGAATGGCATTTTCAATCTGTTTGGGGGTTCTTTTCATGTTGGCTGTTGTAGTTAATATGAGATATGATTGTTTGTGTGACTTTAATAAAACTAATTTAACATCTAACTTATCATATTCAATCAAAATGATCATTTTTAAAATTTCTTTTCCTCGCATATTGCATTCATGAATGTCATCACTTTCACTTGAAAATAAATAAATTAAATGCTATTGCTAACCCCACCCCTCTAGTGGTCTAATTAAAACTTGCAATTTGTAAGTTAACAACATTGATCTGAAAAATCTCCCTGAGTTGCATGATAAATAAAGGGATAATTAATATTTAGTTTCTTGAAGTTAAGAATACTTTGTATTTAGTTCATTTTATTTTTTTATGTTGTAATTTTTTTTTTCGTATATATTTTTGACAATTTTTATAGTTTATGATAAGAGAAGAAAGAGTGATTGTTAGTGTTTTATAAGGTAAAAGACTGTTTGAAACAAAATAAAAAAGTTTTGACTAAATGCTAATTAAAAAAATGTCGAGGGACTTTTCATCAACTAACCTTGAAAAAATAACACCTATGCAATAAACGAATTTGAATCTTCCACTAATAAAATTATTTTCTACTTAAAGACGACACTTTATTAGTGGTTACTAATTATGTTAGACTTTGACACATTCCGTTAATGTCCCGTTGTTGTGTTGAATCACGAGATAATTTTTGATAAATCATAAAAATAACAAAGAAATCAATGTCTAGAAAAGTAGTAATTTTTCTGATTAAGTATATAAACTCTAAATTATATTTTTCAATAATCAAAATGGTGAAAGCCAAAAACAAAGTGATAATATAAGCGATATCACTTTCATGATTAAGTGTTTCATTGAGGATTTAATTAAGTAAGGATAATATAGGCAAAATTCACTATTATGTGCAAATCACATGACAAAATTAGAATGTGAACATAACCCTAAAATTCAATGAAAATAAAATCGAACTATATTATTTATAGCGGGTTGTCCGGTGAAAAAATACAAAGGGGGAGAAAAATAATTCAAAATAGTAAAAGTGCTTAATATAATTTAATTTAAAAGAGTTTTTGACTTCAATACCTCCATAATTAACTCGTTTTAAGTTTACTACTTTTTACCAATTGAGTTTGGGTTTGGTACATTTCTCGTTGGGAGTTTGTTATATTTAATGGTAGAATATGAATTGTGAGAAAAATAAAAAATTGAAGAAAGAAATTTGAAAAAAATAATTAAAAAGTTAAAAACAAAAAAAATATATATAAAATAAATAATAAATTACCTTAACTCACCATCTCCCACATCCCCTCTCCCTCTCTCCCACCAAACCCCCACCCCATTGCCCTACCCAGCCATCCAACCCGATTCACCTCTAGTCACTCACACCCACACCCACAACCATGCCTACTCCCTTGTGATCTTATCTTTCTATATAGAAAAATAGTTAACGAAGAGGGGGACGATCGTGGATATGGTGGGGGTTGGGGCGTTGGGTTTGGTGGAGCAATGAGGGTGGCAATTTAGTGATGGAGATTAGGGGGATGGGTGGGCGGGGTCGTGTGGGGGTCGGGGGGCGGCCGAAGGAGAACGACGGACGAGGTTTGTTTTTTTTCTTCTGTTTTTTTTTTAGTATTTTGATTATCTTTTTTCTTTTGTTTTTATATATTCCTTCTTAATAGATACATAAAGAGATAAGTATGGAGGTATTACTTAAAAAGGGAAAAACATAATTTTTAGTTTTAGTGACTTCAATATTATTATTATTGTTGTTGTTATTATTATTATTATTATTATTATTATTATTATTATTATTAGGTTTTAATCTCGCGCCATGCACAGATGTCATACATATCTTTTAATAAACTATATGTGATATACATCTAGTTGTAAAATTTGTACACATTTCTACACACACAAAATTGCTCATCTCTTATACATTCACTTGACCGTCTTATACTTTCATTTTACCTCACGTATTATAATACACATGTAACATGCAAACCTTATGGATCCCCATGGAGATCATTTTTTAAAAACAAGAATTAGTTAAATTTTTTGATGATTTATTATGAAAATGATTTTCATAGCGAGTAGATCATCTACAAGAAGTTTCATAAAAAAATTCAACTCAAAAAGTTTCAATAGTCAAATATGGATATATTCATCATTTTTTCATCCCATTTTTTAAAATAGCAAAAATTGATTTTTTTGATTTTTTCGTACATGATCTCTAGTGAGAAGATCATCTAAAAAAATCATAAAAAATTGATTTCTTACTATTATTTTATTTTTATGCATATATGAGGTATTATCTGATTAATTTTGAGGAGGTGGTAGTGATGTGAACTTTCTCAAATAAAGAAATATTAAGTAATGTAAGCCATAAATAAGTTTGCAAATTAATTTATATGGTGCAATATGTTAAATTAATATATATCACTAAGAAAGTCAAAAGTACGTATGATAAAATGTAGAGGGACATTATGAACAAAAAGAGCTACTACCATTTTCTTAAGGAAAATGATATATTACCCGGGTTAGTACATGGATACCTTCTTTTTCCTCGTTGGTTTCTCATTTGAAATGAGATAAAAAAAATCTCATTAGAATAGTTTTTTATTTTTTTAATTAGTTTTCTTTTGTTTTTTTTAAATTATTTTGAACTCTTTTAGTCCCTTAAATACCCATTTACTCAATATTATCTTATTTTTAAAGGTTCGCGGCAGCGTCGCCCCTTATTTCTAAACTTAATTTTTATTTTATTTTACAACATTTAAAACAATTTTTGTATTTTTTAAAACTGTTTAAAGGTCCGCGTTAAAAAATTATTCTAATAAGAATTTTTTTTTTTTAAAATTATTTTTAACTCATTTAGTCCCTCAAACACCCATTTACCCAATATTATTTTATTTTTAAAGATTTGCGCCAGCGGCACCCTTATTTTTAAACTTAATTTTTTAATTTTACAACATTTAAAACAACTTTTGTATTTTTTGAAACTGTTTAAATGTTCGCATTAAAAACTATTCTAATAAGAAATTATTTTTTTTATAATTATTTTTAATTCATTTAGTCCCACAAACACCCATTTACTCAATATTATCTTATTTTTAAAGGTTCGTGCTAGGGGCACCCCTTATTTTTAAACATATATATTTTTTAATTTTACAACATTTAAATCAATTTTTGTATTTCTTAAAACTGTTTAAAGGCCCGCGTTAAAAAACTATTCTAATAAGAAATTATTTTTTTTATAATTATTTTAACTCATTTAGTTCATCAAACACCCATTTACCCAATATTCTCTTATTTTTAAAAGCCCGCGCCAGCGACACCTCTTATTTTTAAACTTATTTTTTTTTATTTTACAACATTTAAAACAATATTTGCATTTCTCAAAACTGTTTAAAAACTAACTTTTATATTAAACTAACATTTAAAACTGTTTTATTAAAAAAAAAAATCTATATTAAAATTGTGTTTTTTAACAATACATTTTTTCTAATTTATAAAAAAAAATATTTTCTAATAAAACAGTTTTTTTAAAATAAAAAAGTCAAATAATCCTATTAAAAACTATTCCATATTTTCTCTAAAAAAAAACACCCAATGAAAGATGGACAACTCATCAACCGGTACTAACCCGATTCTTCCTCCCGGTGTGTCATCACTCTTTTCTTAAAGCACAAATACTCTTACATATACATTAAGAAACTACTATAACTATATTTAGTTTTCTTTTTTCCAGAATTACTTCACAAATTTATTTAATTTGATTATTTTGTGCCTAGAGAGAGGTGCAATAAAGTAGGTTGGATATAGAAGAGAGGAGTAAAGCTTATCTTTTGGATAATTTATTCGGAGAAATATGTTATAACTTAATAAAGCCCCCCATCCACATTCATAGTCTAGCGACAGAACGAGAGGACATGGTAAGGGGACGGAGAAAATGCGTATGAAGAGGTAATAGATATTAAGGATTTTTATGACATGCCCCTAATTTATAAGGAATTATTTGACATAATTCTTACTTTATTAACGAGTTAGGAATTAGAGAGAGAAAAGTGAGAGAAAAGAGTTGCACGTGAAATCAAGCGGTGATAAACGGTTGTTATTGGGCTACTTTTGGAGGTGAATTGAGTTTGGTTATCAGTTCGATTTTTGGCACTGTCAAAATAATGCTAGGCCAACGGAAGCCACGAATCGCGAATGGGGATTAATCGAGGTGCGCATAAACGGACCCGAACAACTCGTAGTATGCTTAAAAAAAAAAAAAAAAAAAAAAAAAAAAAAGAGAGAGTGGCGCGTGGTGAAGCAAAGCGAGTAGGGGAAGTGGAGTCCGGTACTAGAAAAAAGGTTCCACACATGCACTGCTACGTCTTCATCTCATTATTTATTTGTTGGACAATCTCTACCCTCCAACCTTACTCACCACACAAACACCGTACAACAAAACCCAACAAACAAAACACCTCACCCTCACCCTCACCCTCACCCTCACCCTCACTCCACTCTCTTCCTATTTTCTGTAAGTTATCCCAACTGCATTTTCCTATTCTTAACTCTAGATCCACTACCCAATTGCTCTTTCTTTCTTTAAATTTACCATCTTTATTCATTTCTTATTAGGGGTTTCAACTGATTTGGCTTTGTTTCCTCTTGAATTGTGTTTTTACAGAAATAGTTACAGTGGGTCTGAATTGGGTTGGTTGAATTATTTGTCCTGATGAGTGTTTTGGAAATTCTGGTACTTGGGTTTTGCTCAGTTTGTTGTTTGGAGTGATGGGTTGTGTTTATTCAAGGGCTTGTATTGGTGAGATATGTGCACCCAGAGATGTTAAGGTTAAAGAGAGTGATAATGTGAGAGCAGCTGAATTTTCTGTTGTCTCACCTGATTCTTCAGATGGGGAAAATAGGGATCAGTTTAATCAGTTGGGTTTAAGGGATCCTGAAGTGGGCATAACTAGGCTCTCTAGGGTGTCCTCCCAGTTTTTACCTCCGGATGGGTCCCGGACGGTTAAGATTCAGTCCGGGAATTATGAATTAAAATACTCATATTTATCTCAGAGGGGGTATTATCCCGACGCCCTCGATAAGGCTAATCAAGATAGTTTTTGCATTCATACTCCGTTTGGGACGAACCCTAATGACAATTTCTTTGGGGTTTTTGATGGACATGGAGAATTCGGAGCTCAATGTTCGCAATTCGTGAAACAAAAATTATGTGAGAATTTGCTTAGGAATAGTCAGTTTCACATGGATGCTGTTGAGGCATGCCATGCTGCGTTTTTAACGACGAATTCACAGCTGCATGCGGATAATGTGGATGATAGCATGAGTGGGACCACGGCAATTACGATACTGGTTAGAGGTAGGACACTTTACGTCGCTAATTCAGGTGATTCTAGGGCGATTATAGCCGAGAAAAGAGGGAAGGATATTGTGGCTGTTGACTTATCGATTGACCAAACTCCATTTCGAAATGATGAGCTTGAACGGGTCAAGCTTTGTGGAGCGCGAGTTCTTACGTTGGATCAGATCGAAGGGCTAAAGAACCCTGATGTCCAGTGTTGGGACACCGAAGAAGGTGATGATGGTGATCCTCCTAGGCTGTGGGTCCAAAACGGAATGTTTCCCGGTACCGCTTTTACGAGAAGTATAGGTGATTCTATTGCAGAGTCAATTGGGGTTGTTGCAAACCCTGAAATTGTCGTCTTGGAACTCACACAGGATCATCCTTTCTTTGTGGTTGCCAGTGATGGTGTGTTCGAGTTCCTTTCTAGCCAAACTGTCGTTGACATGGTAAGGTATTCTTTCATTATCTTGTAAAGTATATATTTAGGCCTTGTTTGGTTCTTGGTGGTGATATATAACACTTTTACCTGGGAGAAAAGTAAAAGGCTGAAAATTATTTCAAGTGTGGATGATATAGGTATGTGATTTTGACAAATTAGTGAACATTTTATAACTACAAATTAGTGAATATTTGAAAATAATTTGCATCATATTAATTTTTATGGAGACGAAAAAGTTTCACCCAACCCAAATGGGGCCTTAAGCAACATGTAAATATATTTTACTTGATTTATACCGTGGGAAAATGATGGATCATATGTTTTAACCAAGTCAATGAAATTGATTGTGTGCATCTACTCTCTTATTGAACATGATGGAAGTGAAATATCCATATCCTGGATGTAGGATAAATTGTATAGCCTCATAATGTATATGATTGTCTAAGTATTCATTAAACATGGCTCTTGACGTAGAGCTTTGGACTTTTCATCTTCAAAGATCTTTACTTTATGCTAAACGGAAAGAAGCAGAAGAATATAAAGTTGTGAGTTGGGCTTTGGTGGACATAAACTCTGGTTTCCCATGATACATCAAACTACTTACAAAACATATGAGCTGATATAAAATGCTAATGACAAAAGAAGAAATCAAGAAGTTAGCATGCAGCTTGCCTGACATATCATTTCATCATGTTTCGGGTTGAACCTCTTATTCTCTTTGTGTTAATTTAGGTTAATGAGCTGCTGGATGGTTAAATTTATGTTTTATTATGTTTTAGGTGTTAAGGGTATAATGTTAATACTATTTTTGGATGGTAGAGGCTGCCATGTTGGGCCTTTGATTGTTCACTTCATTATGTAATTTCCATTTGGGCCGTTATAGTTGGTTCAAACAAGGGTCTGAGCATTTTACTCTTAGATTTAAATAATTAATTTGCACCTCGTTCTCCGTCTCCATGGTGGTATCTTCTGAGTTAATGGCTCTGGTTTAGTTGAGATGGGTGTTGCAGGGTTTGGTGTCTCTTAATCCCTCTAGGGAAGACATTCAAGTGAATTGTTCTTTTCCTTATCTTTTTAGTATATTGCATATTTCAGTTTCGTATTTAAAAAAAAAAGGAAATTTGCCAGCGGCATTTCTTCGACTTTGCATCTTAGTCATTACTTTTTCCCATCTCTCTCTCTTTAATCATATAAAAAAAAAGAAAAACGAGTCCTGACAAGGAGGTTCTAACCAATTTTTCTATCAATATATTATTAGAAATGTCAAACGGCTGATTACAAGGGGAAGTCTAGGCGTTTTTCTCATACTATTGGTTTGGAGAATCCTAATATAAGTTATAAACTACTAAAAGGAATTGACGCTAGACAATGAAAGAAATGCCAATCAAAGAGATCTCTTAATATATCTCTGTAATTTGAAATAATAATGATGCGAGAGCTGAGGAATAGATGATAAATTTGTACTTTACGTCGTTGAGGTTTTTAGATATGATAGATTGTTCTCTGGTGATGTGATGTCATGGTTGAGGCCCATCACACGTGACATCATCCATGACATCACCCCAATCTAGAATCTTCCCTAATATTCCCTTGTTTCCTCCTTTGTAGAGAGTTGTTCCCCCATTAGGGAGGGCATTGTAACCCCAGACCTGGATGTTGGGAATCTGTTGATCAACCTGGTTGACCGGTGGCGTTAGGTGTAAAGGTGGTCCAATCTATTGTTACTACTTCATTTTCAGTTATTATTTAATGACCGAGATACCATGCAGGGTTCATATACATGAAATAACATAGCTATTAAATATATATGTGAGAAACTATTGTAGATTTCAAAGGTACCCGTGCAATTGTAGTAACTAAACATAATAAACATTCTTGTAATAGCGATCTTCACCACACGATGACCCCAGAATACCTGCGGGGTTTAATGAAAATGGGGTGAGCAAAAGCCCAACGGGGGAAATATATTTATACACAGTAATCCTTTAGGTTTTTTATTTATTTTTTAAATCTTTCATTTATTATTGTTCTCTAAATGCAACATGCAATTAGCAATAAATCTCTTATTGTTAACTGATTTAGTTACCTGTGCCGTTCTTTAGACTTTTTCTTTGACCATCTCATGCTAGGTCCATGATTGTTAGTCAGTTGATACTTCTCTTCCGACTCTTTGCTGAGCTGTTGACTGTTTTCCTTACTTTGACTTGAACATTTCATGTATCCATTATTCTCTGTACGAGAGTATATCATCTCTCAAATTGTATTTATGTAAACACTTATTTTCCCTCAAGTTCATTTATTACTAATCCAAGTTCCATTGACCCACACGACTCATAATTGTTACCACACACCCACACACTTGTTACTTTAAACTGTTTACCTGGGTTGACGCCCCTACCTCTATTTGTTTTTTTTAATCAGAAACAAAAGGTTTATGATAATAAGAAAATTTGTACCAAATAGAAGTGAATCAACAGTCCACCTAACAAGCTACAACAAAAGCCAAACATAAAGAGACTAAAGAAAGAAAAAAGTTGTAACAAAACAACAAAACAAACAGCCTGAAACCCTGCAAATAAGCGCTGAAATCTGCCTCCACCTGCAGCCACAAGAATACTTTCATCTAGTTTTCAACTGGTAAATATAAATGTTACCACTTCAGAGCACCCGTGCCCATTCACATATCATTATCCACATTATTTAACTTTCTCACATTATTGAGTTCCACAATCTGGTCCTTATTATTAATTGTTGATATTGGAGTTTACCAATCCCATTTATATTTATGAGAATGTCGCTGTTGCTTCCATAGCAATTGGTTTAGGGTCCAGTCAAAATGATGCACACAAGGGCTCTGGGCCCTCCTTAAATTTTCCTGGTAACTCCTAGTTATCTTTCACTTTAACACTCAGGTTCTGTTTAATTCCCGGTGATGTCCACTTTCTTTTATTCCATTTAACTAGGTCAACAAGGTCAATACATTAACTTGTGTTCAGCACCATGTTTAATACACCTTTTTTTTTTGTTTATTCCATGCCGGTTAGGCCACAAAATATCCTCCGGTACAACTGAATTATATGTTTGTTGTCAACAAGGCACATGGGTCTTACTTGTTATTACTTTCATACCCGACTGACGAGGCCTAAGACCGCATGCATCTTCTTTGCGTGTTTAACATACTTAAGATAAGATGAACACATGTTTCATGGCTGGGGTATTCAGCTGATGTGTCAAAATGCGATAACAGAAAGGCCAGGGGTTACATATAATTTATAAAACATTTATTGAGATGAGTTTTGTTCTCTGGGCCGTTCGCACGAGGCCTTAAAAGTTTGTGCAGACGAAATCCTGTGACTTCTGATTCTGCCACCGGCACGGCCTTGCATAGGTCGTGCACACGTGGAAACATGTGAATTCATTATTAATTTCAAAACCTTTTAACATTTTGCCCACAATCTGTTATTTACCTTTTGCCCCTAAAAGTTCGTGAAACTTGTTTTTGGCGTCTAACTTGTTACCTTTCTTTCTACAATTTAACCGATATAGTTTACTCTTTTCCTTTAAAATACCTTTTTCACCTCAAACTCTCAATATTTTGACTTTCAACCCCAGCACTTGGTCAAATTGTTGTTATTTATTTTTCTTGACAAATCAACACAAAAATACTTCAAACTTGTCATTTTCTTTCCTCCCACTTCTATCTAGTTTTCAACCTTTTAAATCCACACCATTTGCATGTGTCAACTTTGAGGTTTCATTCTTATCAAGGAAGGAATATATTGACTTTATATCCATACTTGAAATCCAAAGTAATATAGAAAACCTTATAGATGTTCAAAGCTTAGTATATTCACCAAATATACTACATACAGACTTGCATGAGTTCTTTATATAGCTGTATATATAATACAAATATACATGACATGCTTTTTAATTTATAAAACCAAAGTCAGTAAACCCCCACCTGTAAAAAGATCTACAAGTTGACCTTATGATGAGCTTCCTCTATGGTGTTCCCTCAAGCTACATGGTTTCTATGGTTATGCCTTGAGATTCTTGATAGTCTTCATTCCTTGGAAAATGCCTTCAAGGTGTGGAGCATCTTGTGATCTAACACATTTCCTTAAGAGCCTCACTATTTCTCATTCTCCTTCGTCTTCTTTGTGTGACACATTTTCTCTCTCGTTTTCTCACTTACCAACCACTTCAAAAAATTACTTTATCTCTTCTCTCGACCATACTTAAAGTGATTGAGCACGATCAATTTTTGTCAATGATGTGGGTATCAGATAGTTCATATAGATAGTTCGTATATGTACTGTACAATGTAGACCCTTTCATAAACTAACTGATCAGACCAAATCTAGACTTATAGAGATTTCAGTCATATGGGGTTCTCTGAATAAATAATTGTCTGCAAAAACACGTGCCTATTGACACGGTTCAAAGTATAAATTGTTCGACACAGATTGATAGAATAGTACCCTCTTAATGCACAAGTGTGATTATAAAAAGTAGCAACATGAAATTTGGTCCAATTCATAGCGTGTTTTAAGGTATGACATAATAATATACTGGCTTGCAACAGCTTCAGATCTCATGGGTATAGAATGGACATGCTTGAGTACTAAAAGATGTACATCACGACATTCAGTGATGGAGTAAATGCTGCACCGGACATTAAAGTATTGGATGGATGAATGTGTAAGCCAAAGAAATTTAGAAGCGTTTGAAATAGGACCTGAAATAAGCCAACTTATCTCCACTTATTGAATATGACCCACCAACTTAAAATGACGACATACGCCACTTAAGTTGGTGGGGACTTTTATTTTTCACGATTGAAACCCAAAATAGGCTCTATACTAGTTATGCCTAAACTAACTTCATAAGGTGTTAAAAAGAATTAAATGCTATTAATACGAATTGGTTAAGGTCTATTAATTTCAATTTTTTCTTTTCGTTTTTAATAAAATTTCCCCAAATTAAATTTTGCTATACTTTAAATGTATTTTCATCCACTAATTGAAATGAACACAAAATTTCTGTTAATTTCTTATATTTTTTATACACCGTCGGCTCCGAGCCCGAATAAACGAAAAGGGTTCCGTTAGGTAGCTGATAGCAAGCATAAAACTTTGTTAGATACTCATGAATATATGTTTTAATACTAGGGTATTCCCCTTAAGCGATGAGCTGCGCCTGCTATTGGGTGTTTTAAAAGATAATCAATAGGCGTTGCGCCTACTACCGGTGTCTCAAAAAATAGGCAAGGGCTCCCGCACCAATATGGTCGTGGGGTATAAAAGCTAGTCCTGGATAATAGACTTGGATTAATGACTTGAAATATAGAAACTTTTACAGATAAGGGATGGTGTTAGTGGATACCATGATAAGAAGAAAAGTTAACACAACATGTTTACCGAAAACTAAATAGGTCGGTGAGAAAGCTAGAGAAATAGAGAATACACGGTTTAAACTATATTACAAAGGCAAACATAAACATAGGTACGAAGAATAATAGTAGGTAAATTTCTTGAAGGATGATATCGAACTGTTGTTGGGAAAGGCGATAGAGTTAAACTTGTAAAACTGATACTTGGTAAAAATATAATCAATATTTTAGTGCTTACGCACCTTAGGTAGGAATAGATGAACATACAAAAGTATAATTTTGGGAACAAATGGATGAACTAATTCAAGAAATATCTCTAAGGTGAGAAAATCTATATAAGGGAGGTTTTAATGGTCTTGTAGGAGAAGCTCGTGCAGGATATGAGATGGTACATGGAGAGCATGGTTTTGGAGATAGGAACGACACTGGAGAGTCTGTCTTAAATTTTGCAATGGCTTATGATCTTAAATTAGTAAATACATTATTTAAAAAGAGACCTGAACATTTGGAAATTTTTAAAAGTGAACAAATAAGAGTCAAATAGACTTTTCATCATTAAAAAAGGTGATTGATTAACGTGTCAAGATTGTAACTATAAGGTTATACCGAGATAGAGCCTAACCTTGCAATACAGGATAATGATGTTGGATATAAATATAAAAAATTAGTCATGAGTGCGAAAAGAGAAGATTAACCCATGAGTTAGGTGGTGGAACTTAAAAGGAGAGAAATTAGAACTATTTAAAGATGAAATATTAAAAGAAGTGACATGGAATGCCGAAGATGGGGCTTAGATAATGTATAATGAGATGGCTACATGCATTAGAGAATATCGTAAGAGATTCTTGGAGAATTAAAAGGTAGGGGGCCATAATTTAAAGAAACTATAATGGTGGAACGATGAAGTACAAAATCTGGTCGAAACCAAAAGTGAGTGTTAACAAAGAAATAGTTGAGAAATACAAGCATGATAAGAAAGACGATATGGAAATTGTAAAAGATGCTAGGCTTAAAACGTATGATGATCTTTATACAAAACTGGGAACGCAAGAAGGGGAGAGGACTATTTATTAACTTGCTAAACTCAGGAATAGAATAACGAGATATTTTAATAACGTTAAAATGTATCAAGAGTGATGATTCAAGAGCCTTAGTCAATTAATGATTTTCAGACACAATTACACCTAACACGACATGTAAACACGACATGACTCGAATAACACAAGTCATTATTTTGACACGAGATCGACACAATACGACTTTTTTCCTTAAAAACCCTACACGAACATGATTTGTGGAGTCAATTTGTAGCCAATTTTGTGTCGTATCTTGTCGTGTTATTGTTTCGTTTTCGTAAGTGTAGTTGAGATGCCATCTTGAAGTTGATGATATACCTTTCATTGATATTGACGATAACTTTGTAGCGATACAATGAGTTTGATATTGCCTCCCTCAACAAACTTAACACCCAAGGTTCCGCACTCCCTATGGTCAGTGATAGTTGCACGCTGTCTTCGTTGGCAGGGGCAAAGCTAAAGCTTGACCAAAGGTGGCCATGGTCACCCTCAAGATTTATAAAAAGAAAATGCTATATTATAACCCTACTTGTGTCGTGCTTAATTTCTTATATTATATTCCTGTCGACTTAAAGCCCGAATAAAGGAGGAGGGTTGCCTTAAGTAGCTGACAACCGACGTAAAACTTTATCAATTTTTATGAACGTGGATCCTATGAATTTACGCATTAATACTAGGGCATTCCCCTTAAGGGATGCGTTTCGCTTGCCACTTGGTGTCTTGAAAGACAATCAAGAGGCTTGAACATTGGGTAGCTTTTAAGTGGAACAAATAAGAGTCAAAATAGATTTTTTCATTACTAGGAAAGGAGATCGATTAACGTCTAAAAACTCTTGAGGTTTTCTCGAGTGAGAGCCTAACATCACAACATAAAATAATGGTGGTGGATATAAATATTTAAAATCAATCATGAATGCAAAAAGAAAAGATTAACCTACGAACTAGGTAGTAGAACTTAAAAGGAGATAAATTAGAATTATTAAAAGATAAACTATTAAAAGAAGCAACATGAAATGCCGAAGATGAGACTAATATTATGTGGAATAAGATGGATACATGCATTAGGAAAATATCGAAAGAGATTCTTGGTGAATCAAAAGGTCGGGGGACACAATCTAAAGAAACTTTGTGGTGGAGCGAAGAAGTACAAAATATAGTAAAAACTAAAACGAAAGGGGAGTTCTTTGTAACATGGCAAACGACTAGAAATGAAGAAAACTTTTAGAAATATAAATGGACTAAGAAAAAATTTAAGGAAATGGTAAAAGATGCTAAATTTAAGGCGTATGTGGATCTGTATACAAAAAATAAAAACACAAGCAGGGGAAAACAATATTTATAAGCTTGCGAAATTTAGGGATAGAAGAACAAAGATTTTAATAACATTAAGTGTATTATAAGTAATGATTTGAGAGTCTTAGTCAAGGATAAAGAGATTAAGAAAATGTGAAAAACTTATATTTAGAGATTATTGAATAAAGATAATGAGAGTAGATTTAATATGGATGAACTTATAGAAATTCAAGATAATATATTTTTTCACAAAATTAGGACAACAGAGGTTATGATTGCTCTAAAGATGATGAAAACAGGCAGGGATTTAGGACCAGACGAGGTTTGAAAGTGGTTAGGGGAGTAATGAGTGTTTTTACATAACAAAGTTGTTCAATAGGAATACAATAACTAACAGGATGGCCGATGAATGGAGAGAGTGTCTTAGTCCATATTTGTAAAAATAAAGGAGATACAATGTTGTTCAAATTATTGTGGTATTAAGTTAATGAGTCATACAATAAAACTTTGGAAAAGGGTGATTGAACATAGATTGAGATTGGAAACAACAGTGTCTGAGAATCAGTTTAGGTTTACGCTTGGGAGGTCAACGATGGAAGCTATTTATTTATTGAGGAGATTAATGGAAAGGTATATAGATAATGATATATCTTCACATGGTGTATATACATTTGGAGAAGGAATATCTTAAGATATAATATGACGTGTTTTACATAAAAAAGAGTGAGATATGATCAAGGATATATATATATTATTGGGGTCATGACTATAGTAAGAAGAGTCGGAGAAAGTAATGAATTCCCAATTACTATAAGTTTGCACCAAGGTTCAATACTAAGTTCTTATCTTTTTGATCTTGTTATCGATGAATTGACTAGACAAATACAAGATGAGGTGTTGCGGTTTATGTTATTTGCTGATGATATTGTTTTAGTGGATGAATTAGGGTAGTTTTTAATGCTAGATTGGAAGTGTGGAGAAAAGCCTAGAAACAAGAGGGTTTTAAACAAGTAGGACTAAAACAGAGTATGTGGAGTGTAATTTTAGGATGTGGTGAAACTTGAGGGTCAATAAATACCTAAATTAATTAGGCTCGCTCGATTATTCAAAGTGATGCAGATATTAGTGATAATGTTCCTCATAAAATTCATAGAATTACAGCAGGTTGGGTAAGTGAAGTGTTACCTACGTATAATGTGATCGGATATATATCTTTGAAGTTAAAGAGGAAGTTCTATATGATGACCATTAGACCTGCCATGTTACATGAGATAGAGTGGTGGGCAGCCAAGAAACAAAATGTGCAGAAAAAGAGAGTGGCGGAGATGCAGATGTTAAGATGGCTGTATGGTACAATTCGAACATTATATAACAAGATAAATGTGTCAAAGAAATTCACAAGACTAGTCTCTCTTTCTCTCTCAAATAAAATGTATCTTATTAATGAAGCGAGTACAATCTATTCATAGATTAATTTAACTTGCTAATTAAATTAATCCTATAAAATGTCTAAACTACCCTTCATTAATCCTACCAGATGTAGGAATACTAAAAATGACAAAAATACCCTTTTATAGACTACGGGCTTTACATCATTAAGAAAACAAAAAAGGAATATATAGCCTTAACTAAAAAGAGACTATCAACAAGTAAGAATAACAAATGTAAAGAAAGCTCCAAGTCTAGGGTGCCAACTCCACTAGAAGGGATAAAATTAGAAGTGAACATATTCATGAAAGAGTAAAAGTAGCCCATATAGAAGATAAATTGAGTGAAAATCGGCTTAAATGGTTTGGACATGCCAAACGTAGACAAATAGATGCCAGCGTAAGGAAGAGTGAAGTAATTAGTGTTGATTGTGAGACTAGGGGTAGATGTAAGCCTAAATTGACTTGGTGGGATATTGTAAAAAAGGACATATATCATGTGGTTTATCCGATGATATGGCGTTGAATAGAACATAATGAAAAAATAGTATTCACGTAGTCGACCCAAATAATTGCTTTGTTGAGTTGAGTACAAGTTTGCATTTTCACTACAAGCTCTTTATTATTTTTAGTTGACCACAGTAACGTCACAACTCTTCTTTTATTCACTTAAATGTTAGATACTTCAATTGACTAATTTTAGCAAGTTTCATTACTTGCAAATTAAAACAATTTTAATGGTAGATTAGTTAATAGGGTTATTTATTTTGTGTTAACCCTTATTTAATCACTCAACAAATCGGCCACTTTTAATAGGCCCAGCTATATTTATTCTCCAATCCACAAATGATGATATCTTAAGCAGGTAAATGAGGGGATCCACTTGAGCCCAAATGAAGAAAAAGGAGATGATGCAACATTCTCCACAAATGTGCCGGAGAATTTGCTGTTGTCGAACCCACTCCGGTCACTAGTTTCTCCCTCTCGATTAGATCTTTGTCGGCCATGGACCTCCCGGATAAAAAATGGAATTAGGGCTTTGAAACCCTAAATTCTTCCTTCTTTTGCGCATAACAATTGGTCATCGAGAGTTTAGGTGACAACAACAGGTAAGACTTTTTCGATTTTCCACGAACCCGGAACCCCATTCCCGTGTTGTTTTCTTTCTGTCGGATACCTAGAGGTGGTTTTACCCCCTTTTTCTTCCCTGTCTTCTGTCTTTCAAGTTTCATGGGATGGGTAGTTTGGTGATGGCTCACTAATGGTCGTCGAGGGCACCAACTCCGCCACACGAAGTGGGGCAGTGGTGATAATTTTGGTTTTCCTACTATTTTGGTGGTGTGGGTTGTGGGTAATGATGTTGGTTGTGAAACAATATATGGTCTCGTGGGTGGATTGTCGTATAGTGAGATGAGAGGGCAAAAGGATTGCGAAGATCGGATTGAAACTATTGAAACAATTTTTCTAGGTTTGCAATTCAACGATCCATATCAACGACGTGGTTGGATTTTTTGGTGCCACGTTTGAATTTAGTTACGATTCATAACAACAACACCAACTACTACTTCGACTTTGATACCAATTTGACGTAAGATGACAAAATGGCTCAAAGAAATTCACAAGGCTAAGTCTCTCTTTCTCTCTCAACTAGACCGTATTTTATTAATGAAGCAAGTATTATATATTTATAGTTAAAGTTAGCTTGCTAAACAAGCAAAGCCTATAAAATGTCTAAACTACCCTTCATAATCCTACTGAATGTAGGAATACTAGAAATGACTAAAATACCATTTTATAGACCAAGGGCTTTACATTATCAAGAAAAAAAACCTGTATGTATCCTTAAGTAAAAGAGACTATCAACAAGTAAGAATAACAAATGTAAAGAAATCCTAAGTCTAGGGTTCCAATTCCATTAGAAGAGATAAAATTAGAAATGAACATATTCGTGAAAAGTAAAAGTAGCCCCTATAGAAGATTAATTGAGAGAAAATCGGTTTAGATGGTTTGGACTTGTTAAACGTAGACAAATTTATGCTCTTGTAAGAAAGAGTGATTTAGTTAGTTTTAATGGTAAGTCTAGGGGTATATGTAGGCCTAAATTGACATGGTGGGATATTGTAAAAAAGGACATGTATCATGTAGTTTAACCGAGCTGAATAGAGCATAATCAAAAAATAGAATTCATGTAGTCGACCCAAATAATTAGGAAGAGGCTTTGTTGGGTTGAGTACAAGTTTGCATTAGATATTTAATTCCTTTTAGGTTTATTCTCTTCAAGCTCTTTATTATTTTTAGTGGACCACAGTAACGTCTCAACTCTTCCTTTATTCATTTAAATGTTAAATACTTCAATTGGATAATTTTGGTAAGTTTCATTACTTGCAATTAAAACAATTTTAGTTATAGACTAGTTAATAGGATCATTTATTTTGTGTTAATACGACGTCCAAATAATGCGCGTGTTAAATCTACCTATATTACAATTTTACCTTTGTTATAATATATAACAATTAAATTATACGGTAAATTATACCACCCCCCCGGAACTATCTCGGGCTAACAAGTCCAGGGGTAATTTTGTTAATAGATATTTGATATCTTCTTCTTGTTGTAATTCGGGTTGGATATGTGGTTGGGGTTTGTGGCCTCAGTGGAGGGAGGGTCCATATGGATAGAACTTGGTGGAGGTGAAGAGGGGAGAGAGATCGAGGGCTTTGGGGAAGAAGCAATTTCTGAACTGAATAATGGTAAAGTTATGAAGGGAGAGAGATTGAGGGGTAGGCACCGATGTTGTGTTGGCCGCTGCACGGTGACCAAAAAATAAACGCGGAGGTGGTTGTGTGGATAAGAAAGTGGGGTTGGAGAGGAGAGAGATGGGGTTGGGGGAAGAGGCTAATAAGTCCAGGCGTAATTTTGTCAATTTATGCCTATAAAAAGTGAGATCCTAGTTTTTGGGTTTATTTGAAACGAGTTGATAGTTTAGGGGGTGAGTTTGTCGGGTATTTTAGTCAAGGGGAGTGACCCGTTAACCCGAGATAGTTTAAGGGGGGTTTGGTGTAATTCAACCTAAAATGTATTTTGTATATGGTGCGATTTCAACATTTTTCTAATAAAAATCTGTAACATTGTGAGGGAAGTTGTCTTTAATACATTTTGCCCCTCGCCCCCTCGTCAAAATTAATTCTTGGTGTTGTCACTGTTCGTTGGATTTCGTGATTCATCTGCAATGTATTAGCTCCATCGCTGTGGTGACGCCTTTACAAAGATTTTCATTAACCACATTATGACCACACATGATAGTTTTTTTGGAGACTCCATCAAAAATTGATTACAATGAGTAGATGAGCCTCCTATTATAGGCTACTAAGAGGCCTAACAAATAAGAAATAAATAGAAGGTAATAATATCTCAAGAATATTTTCTGCCTCCATTTATTCAGATAGCAATCCAGACCCCTAGGGGCACCAGATCAGCTGTGTCGCACACCATGGGTGCGTGTATGCTGACCAATGTTTTAAAAAGCGCGCTATTGCGAACGCAATAGCGCGCTATTGCGTTTTGCGGGCCAAAAACGCAACATTGCGGTCAATGTATTACGGGATGCTTAAAAAGCGTCCGCTATTTGGCGCTATTTTGCGCTATTGTGCGCTATTTTGCGCTATTGTACGCTATTTTGCGCTATTTGGCGCAACAGGAACGCTATTCATGTTTTTTTTAGAAATCTCAGTTTAGTTAAGGAAGGAAAAAAAGTGTTACCTTATTTCACGTACGGACTTTGTTTGGGTGAGGTATTCTTTGCTCCAAACCCTCAATTTACTTATTTGCGAAGGTCTCAATGATGTTATTTGCTTATTTTAAAAAGTTTAGCTTAAAAGGTTACTTTTATTTAATATTTTCTATTCCAAACTCTCGGTTTACTTTAACGTTTACTTATTTTACATTTTTCAGTAAATAATGTTTTTTATTTTATAATTTCCAGTTTTAAATGTTACTAATTTTTCAAATCTCAGTTCAAAATGTTTTTTGTTTTATAATAATTGTCAGTTTAAAATGCTGCATGTGTCATAAATATCTGTTTAAATTGTTATTTATTTTATAATTTTCAGCTTTAAATGTTACTTATTTATCAGATTTCTGTTTAAAATGTTATTATTATTATTATTATTATTATTATTATTATTATTTTTATATTTGTCAATTTAAAATACTACTTGTTTTATAAATTTATGTTTAAAATGTTATTATATTATAATTTTAAGTTTAAACTTTACTTATTTTACAAATTTCATATTAAAATTTTATTATTTTTAGCTTTAAATGTTACTTATTTTCAGAATTCTGTTTAAAATGTTATTATTATTATTATTATTTTTTTAATTGTCAATTTAAAAAGTAACTTTAGAAAAAAATAAAAAAAATCAATTTCAATTATAACGTTTTTTACCAATTTCAGTTTAAAATGTTACCTTCTTACAAATTTCATTTTAAAATGTTAATTTTTTTATTTATAAGTTTTTAATTAAAAAGCGGGAATGCATGAATTGCTTGCGCAATGCGCGACGCGATTAGCGCGACGCTACTTCGGAGCCAGAACGCGACACCCTGCGCGACCGCGATTTAAAACATTGATGCTGACGCATAATAAAGCTATATTTGTTTAGAATTTTGTGGTGTATGTTCTTTAGGGTGAGTGCTTAATATATGATACCTGACTTTTGGGGATAGTTTCTTAAGAATGGTAGGTGGGACCTAGAGGATTTCCAAGTGACCCCACAGATTGGGGTTCAATTGCCAAATTAAAAGTATAAAGGCTACTATGCAGTTTTGAACCTCTTGAAAGCAGATTTGACCACTAATTGAATACTTTTGGTACTTTTTTGATTCGAACCTTTTCCTTTTATGGAATCCCAAATTAGTAAATATCACATATAAAGTTCGACCTTTAGGAACGAAATTGATATTTTGTGATTCAAACTCTTTACATGGATCATGATGCCTTACACGTGAATCTACCAATATGAGATTTCCACAAGGACAAAAAATTGAACCAAATGAGCACTTATTTGTATCTACAAAAAATAGGAAATTGTTTTTCTCCAGCAATTTGATCACACAACCAAACAGAAAAACTTAGAAAACGATTTTATACCTTATTAACCAATATACATAGGGCCCGTTTGGTTGCATAAATTGGTCAATTTGGAATTAATAGATTGTTGATGTATTTATGTTAAATGGGTTTGAATTTATTTTATGTTAGTGTTTGGAAAAGAAAAATAAAGTTAAAAGAAGAATTTTATGATGTAATGGCTTACCCAATTGGGAACCAAATAAATGAATTTATACTAGTATTTGGATTAGCACATACATGACACATAAATAAAGAAGACTAAAACACCTAAAGCCCAACACATAACGGGTCCAAATATAAATGGAAAAAAAGACAAAATAACATGAAATTCAAGACTCCCCCTCAAGCCGGAGCAAATGTATCAATCATGCCCAACTTGGCAATGGAAGACCGAAAAAGAGAGGGTCCGACTGATTTAGTGAAGAAATCCATCATCTGATCTGAAGAAGGGACAAAGGCCGGGCGGATAATGTCAGATCTTACTTTTTCTATTTCTCGGATAAAGTGAATATCAACCTCCACGTGCTTCTTCCTCTCACGAAGCACAAAATCCAATGCAAGCATAATAGCGGATTTGTTATCACAAAATAACTCTGATGCTCTACTTTCCATTAAACCCAACTCACTCAAAAATGATCGGAGCCATAAGATCTCACACGTCCCTTGAGCCATTACACGATACTCAACCTTAGTTCCATGAGATGAGATGAGAACCATAAAATGTACAAAAATCAGAAGTGAATCGTTTATCTGTCTTAGACCTGCATAGTCTACATCCGTAAATCATGAGAGGCCTGTCTGATTCTCCGAGGCATAAAACATGACTCAAGGTATCTCAAAATGTGTTAAATAACATCCAAGTGTGCGGCGCGTGGAGCATGCATACACTAGCTAACCATACTCACGACAAATGCTAAATCCGGACTCGTGTTGATCAAATAGATTAGGTGACCAATCAATCTATGATAAACTGACGGATCAAGAATCATATCACCCGTCTCGGCTGAGAGCTTCAGGTTGGGATCCATAGGTGTAGAAGCTGGACAACAGCCTAACGTCCCGATATCCCAAAGAAGATCCAAAGTGTACTTCCGTTGGGACAAAGATATCTTGTGTCAGGACCGAGCCACCTTAATTCCACGAAAGTAGCGGAGATGACCATTGTTGTGAAAGGCGCGTCTAGGCTCGGCATCGGCCCCTTGCTTAACTCAGGCAAGGCTCCTCTAATAAGGCGCGTACCTTGTGCGACTACGCTATAGGCTCAAGCACGACTCAGGCGCGCCTCGTTAATATTTTTTTGATAACGCCCTAATACAAGAATGAATAAATTGATATGCTGATTTTATATATTTTTTAATCATATATGGAAGATTAGAGGATTCCCTAACCCAAAACTAACCAACGTGTCCTTGGTTCCTAGTGAAACTTTATCTTTCTCACTAAACAAACAAAATTAAACTCCAAGAGTGTTGTATCATTGAACAATTTATATGTTGGTTTAAAATTTTCTTTTCACACATTGGAGTATCTTTTTTTCATATATATTGTTGATTATTATTATAATTAAGTTGTTATATAAATTTGATATTAAAAAAAAATATATATATATATATATATTTTTTTTATCATATCGTGATATAAGCTCTATCTTCTACCGATGTGTCTTTTCAAAACTGTGTATAATAGTAATATACGTTATATATTTCAAATTCTAGTTCATAAATGATATTGTTATAAAGTTACAATTTTTTCATCTTTTTATAGACTTTGCGCTTCACTTCGATCGAGCGCGCGCCTCGCCTTGCGCCATGCGCCATGCGCCAAGGCTCCATGGGGACCCTGGCGCCTTGGTGTATCTCGTTTTACTTGGACAATCGCATCAACATCATCACCTGTAATAATAATATCATTCGCATATACCAATAATATGATGCGAATCGGGTTGACGACGGATGCGACATGTATGATCAGAATGGCACCGAGTAAAACCCATGGGGAGAACCATCTCACTTAACGGCTATACCAAGCCCGAGGTGATTGTCTAAGACCGTAAAGCGACTTTCGAAGACGGCACACTTACCCACTATACTCTCCCCTCAGCCCGAAAACTCGGAGGAGGGTCTATATAGATGGTCTCGGATAAATCGCCATGTAAAAAAACATTCTTAACGTCCAACTGATGTAGAGACCAAGAATGAGAAGTCGCAAGTGAAACTAATAATCAAATCGAAGTAAGCTTAGCCACAGAGGCAAAGGTAGCACCAAAATACTTCCACGGGATTTGATTAAATCCCTTAGCCACCAACCGTGCCTTATAGCGATCAATAAATCCATCGGCCAAATATTTCACACTAAAACCCATTTGCGTCCAATTGTCTTCTCCTCCGGAGGAAGGGACACAAGCTCCCATGTATCATTTCGATCCAAAGTATCCATTTCCACTTTCATCGCTTCTACCCACTTAGGATTCTGGAGAGCCTCTGCCACAGATCGGAGAATAGAAATGGAGTCAAGTTGGCTTAGATATGCTCGATAGGAACCAGAAAGACTATCATAAGAAAGATGTTGAGAAATAGGATGATTAGTAGTACAAGTATGACCATATCGGGAAGGGGGGGGGGGGGGGGGGGGGGGGAGAATACAAGAAGGATAATGAGCTATTCGAGTCTAGAGAGGGAGCTGACAGAGGTGGACGAAGGTGACGGCAATACACCTGCAGGGAGGGCGGAGGGCTCCTGGTGTGGAGGAGGAGTCTCATCAAATAAAGGATTAGGTCGGGCAAGAGGTGAAGTCTCATCCTCGAGTGACCCCCCCCCCCCCCCCCCCCCCCCCCCCCTCCCCCCGTCTCCCTTAAAAAAAAAAAAGAAAAAAGATATCCTCATGAAATGTAACATCAATAGAGTGATACATGTGTTTGGACAACGATACCCCTTAGACATCGAGAAGTGCCCAATAAAAAGGCACCGAATAGATTTATCATTAAGTTTGTGTTGAGAGGGACTAATGGTTATGAACAAAATAAGAACACCCAATTACTCGAGGGAAAATATGAAATAAGGGGCTATCGGGTCGAAGGCGCTAAAAGAGCGCCTTACCCCCCAAAATTCTACTTGGGGTGTGATTTATGATGAAAGTGGCGGTGAGGACAACAATGTGCAAATAAGACTTGGGCACCCTCACATCACTCAACAAGCACTGAACAACTCCCATTAGATGACGATTTTTCCGTTCCATAATCCCATTTTTATAATACCCCGTAATTTTAATCCATGAATTAAATGGGAAATTTATTATTTTGATTAGATGTGTCGGCAGTGACATGATGTCACTATTTATATTTTCATGTGTTGTGTTATGTGCATTTTATTCGAAATTGTAATATGACTAAATACATGGTAATGAATTAATAATTACTTAATAAATAATTAAATAATGGCCTTCGGGACTCTTACTAATTAAAATATTAAGAAGTTGGTTTGGTACTTTGGGGTGATGTTTAGGACATAGAATGTTCTACTAGAAATTAAAATAATGGATTTTAAGACTTAAAATAATGGGTTCCAAGCCTCATAGGTTAGTATATCACGTGGGTTGAGTTCTAGACTAATTGGTTGTAGTTTTGGGCCTAATAGGTTAAGCCCACATGGGGTTTCGTGGCTAACATAATAAAAGAAGGATTAGATTTAGGCTAAACAACTCTAAAACACTTGAGAAGAAACCCTAAGGCTAGAGAGAGAAGGCACTTGGAGAAGAAGAAATGGGAGCAATTGGACTTGGAGAAGAAGAGAATTGGGAACAATTGAAGTGGGACTTCACCTCTTCGATCAAGGCAAGTTTACTTAGTATATTAATATAATTGTTTTTTGTGTAAGAATATGATTACAGATTGGATTCTAAATCTAAACATAGAAATGATTGATTTAGATGGATAAATAACAAATTTTAGATTCAACTTCATTAGAAAAAAATTAAGTTCATATACATTAATTGAAATTGGTACAATTCCACACGAATTTAAATTATATGGACAAATTGATATTAGGATTATGTTATATTGAGGAAAAGCCCCTTTGTTAATTCATGAACCCAGTGGAATTTGGAATTTTTGGTTGAAATGAAATTCTAGGGTTCTAAGCCTTTAGATCTGATATATAACTCTAAAATTTATATAAATCAACTAAAATTATGAGGAATAGTAAAGAGTTTAGTTGTATGAAGTTTGTATGTCAAGTTATAGTATGTGGGAGGTGATAGAACCTTAGGGCTGACCGTTAGTGGTGGTTTTGGATACAAGTGTCACAACAGGGGCTGTAGGTTAGAGAAATATGGATTTTTGGAGGGTTTCGTGCTTATGCCATGCGAACGGTCACAATTGTGGTTCATGCGCACGGGTCGTGTGAACGGCTAGGTTTTAGTGCCGTGCGCATGGACATGGCAGAATTGGGAGTTATGTTTCATACTTGGTAAAAAGGAAATGTTGGATGGAAATAGGGTACTTAAATATTTAAGCTGCTAATCTAAGACCTTTAATTATATATGCAAAGTTAATTAGGCAATTCTGACTCGATTAATATTGATAATCATCTTAATTAATAGACGTTAATTAAGTTTAGACTTTGGGATTAATACATGAAATCTGATATGAGTAGAATTAATTATCCTATGTATAAAACATCGGGTATATGTACTCGGAATATACATACTAGATGGTATATTTTTATGGATTGTACAAAGGTTATCACTGCAGTATTATAGTAGATAAAACTGACTTGTACCCTGGGCGGGGCGACGCCGCTTCGGTATCTCGAAAGATAGAGATGGGCTTACCATGGGTCGTGCGACGGTGACCGCTTTGGTACTACAGTAGACAGAAATGGGCTGTATCCTGGGCCGTGCGATAGTGACCGCTTCGGTATCCCGATTGATAAAGACGGGATTTACCCTGGACCGTGCGACGGTGACCGGTTCGGTACTCCGGTAGTTAGTTATAAATATTTGGTATGCACCGTATATATGTTGATATAGTCGTAGAGACTTATTTCCTGATCTAAAGTATGTACTTGAAATGAATGTATAGAATAATTATTTTTGAATATTTGATTGAGATGAAGAAAAGGTAATCATGGAGTTCACTTGGGTCTAGGATTAGATGCATGTTTTATCTAGGATTGTTGGGTTTGGGATAATTTAAAAGCTACCAAAAGACAATAGGAATATGCGTAATTATATTGTAGACCCAAACTTCGTTATATTCTTATACTTTGTAGACTTTCTGTTAACGTCGATGTTGACTATACTTTTCAGGATATAGGCAGTTGTGTCGTCTCTGCCTTGATCTCTTATTGGCATCTCCATCAGATACTGCTCAGTTAGAATATAGGTGTCGAGCCTGCTTTACTACTCTTTATATCCAGTAGAGTCAAATGTACATAGTAGTTTCATCTTCAATAATTGGATTATGTTGAGACAATTGTAGTATGCGATGGTTCTGTTACCGCTGTTGGCGAGATTGGTATAAGAGTTATGTGGTTCACCTCTATTATATTTCACTTATTTATTTTCATGCATTTAGTTTTCATTTCATTCCTTCTTAGAATGATATTCAATTGTTTGATTCCCGTGAGTTTGTATTAGGCCTGATCAATCTATTATTAAATTTTACGGTGTGTCACAATTTTGCTCGGGTGTATATGGACAAGTGAGTTGGTGAAGGATCCTTTTCTGATTAAGTTGGGACCGAAATTCATTAGAAACGTACGCCCATTATCGGATCGAATGTTACGTACCACTGTCTGAAATTGAGTCTTAATAATTTGAAGGAATTGTACAAACAAGGAGAGGACTTCTGATTTCTTTTTAAGAACATATACCCAAAGTACACCGAGTATGATCGTCAATAAAGCTTACATAATAACGATGACAGGAAAAGGGAGATGGTCCCCGCACATCAGAATGGATCAAATTAAACATACCAGGAGCACAATTCATATGTTCTATATAGCTTGACCTAATATGCTTAGAGAACTCATAAACCTTCACATAAGAACCTTTTTTCCTTGCAATCTTAAAAAATGGAAGGAAATAACAAACATAGGTATTGATTATTGGCATGCCCTAGACGAGCATGCCATAAATGCAAAGTCCGGAGGGAAACCTCATAAGAAATAGAACTCGGCAAGACAAAAGCACTAAGACTAGAGGTGAGAGGTTGTGGTGATGGTGGTGGATCCCCGAAATAGTACAACCCATCTCGCTCATAACCCCTGCCAAGAATCATCTTCGAACTCAAGTCTTGTAAGAGGCAATGGGTAGGAAATAACACAACAACACAATTGAGATGTTTGACAAGTTGGTTAAGTTTGCTAACAGATTTGGACAATTCAAAACTGAGGAGAGAGTAATATCGAGAGATAAACACACATCGCCTTTTTTATGGTTACGTGTAGGGAGCGGTCCGCAATACGAACGTGCTAACAAATGGGAATGGTGGGTGAGAAAATGAGAGAGAACTTCCTCTTCATGTGATCAGGGCTCCAAAATCCAAAATCCAAGTGGGCTTTGAAGCTCTCTAACATGATAAACAGTGGCGGTATGAGAAGAATTGCCCGCACATGGCGAAGGATCCACCCAAGGACTATTGGTATCAAGAACGTTGGTCATCCGGGATCTCGAACGATGTCTACAAACAATCTCTCCATTACCGAGACGGGATCTCAAAGCTAATTTGTACCCATTCATACGAGGACTCATAGCCAATTGAATCGGATTACTTTTGACCAATGAAAAATCTTGTCTAGTTACCAAATCGCCCATATTATTTGAAGCGACTCAAAGGGACTCAAGAAGTGAAATTTTGTCTAGTACCCAAATTACCCACAAAATGATCAAGAGTCTATCAATCCCCAATTCAGAAAAAAATATTCCAATCAAGAATCACTAACAAAGAATCACCCCCAAATATGACCATTAAACATTTAAACTCCAATAGAAAATTATCGAGAACACATCAAGAATCACCCAAAAATAGGCAAAAAAAAAAATGGAGTGATTTCAACACGAAACGAATAAAAAAAACCCTAAAAAGAGTATATGGGTTGAAACTCTACCCAAATGGGTACCAAACAGAGCAGTCCCAAAACCTGACCAGCACAACCCCCCAAACCCGAACAAGATAGCCCCAAATAGGGGCGCAACTTAGGGTTTGGTGGAGAGAGAGGGTCGCGACCTATTTTAGGGTTAGGCAGGCTAGGGTTTTGGCTGGATTGGGTGGGGGAAGAAGGGGGGATTAGGGTTATAGAAAGGATAAAGAGTGGTTGAAGAATATGGAAAAGAAAAGTAGTATTAGGGTTTTCTTTGTTTTGGCTTTGATACCAAGAAGAATTTTATGATGTAACGGCATACCCAATTGGGAGCCAAATAAATGAATTTATACTAGTATTTGGATTGTTCTAGAACATACATGATATGGAAATAAAGAAGACTAAAACACCTAAAGCCCAACACATAATAGGTCCAAATATAAAAGGAAAAATGACAAAATAACATGAAATCCAACAAGTTATTTACATTTGATATATATTTATATCTATCTATCTATCTATCTATCTATCTATCTATCTATCTATCTATCTATCTATATATAAAATATATATTTATATATATAGAGAGAGTGTGAGTAGTAATGATCCATGTTATAAATATAAATTGTACAATTTCAAGTTTTCGGTGAAATGGGCTAATTTAAGTTTTTGTGAATCAACATGAATTGGCCCATTTTTGAATTTGTTCGTTCTTCCAACCAAACAGTAATAATAAGGCAATTTATGAATGAGCCCATTTTAAATGGGTTAATTTACAATTTTCGGGACAACCAAACGGGCCCATAATCTTTTAGGTTTGTTCTCCTAAAAATGTAAGGATACGTCTGTAGAGATTCAACGCTAAATAAAATACATGACAAGAAGCTTGCCAGCCACCAAGCGATGCTCTAGTTTGGAATTGCTATTATTTCGTATAATTAAATAAACACACATAAAACCTGTTACATCTATTATATGGATGCTTGGGGCAGATATTTTAAACCATATGGCTGAGTTGACGTTCCCACCATTCCGAGAGGAATACTTGTATCTATATATGCCAAAATTAGCTGTCGACTTGACTTGCACAGTCCTCGGTAAATCTCAAAACTAAATATCACCACAACCATTTAGCCACAAAACCAGTGATATTCAACATTGTTACAGTTGACATAGTGTCCTAGATTTTAGTATTGCTATATTCATTAATAAAGATTAATGTTTCAATTTGTAACCCTTAGCAGATGTTTGATGCAAACTACACGTTAATGGCCAAGAAAATAAACCAAACCTTAACTTTTAGAGAGAGAATCAAGAGATTTCTTATATTTCAAAATGGAGAGTGTCGTCAAATGAGGAATACAAGGGTTATTTAAAGGGGGGAATTACCTTAGACTAAGTTAATGTTCTAATTACAAAAATGCCCTTAATAGCCTTTACTACTTCTACCTCTAAATACTAAAGCCAAAATAAATACAATGACATAAAAAAATAAAATAAAATGCAATAAAACCCTAAAATAGGGACCCATTTCCATCACTCTCAAACTCGTCCTCGAGCGTTCAAAACAATTGGGGACACATGTGGAAATTCCAAAAAATGAACCAAAAACTTGTGGGGGGTCAAAATAAAATTTCAGAAAGTCGAGGAGTGTCCATCCCACAATTTCTCCTCTTCAAATTTCTTCTTTTTCTCTTTCTTCTCCCATACCAGCCCTAGAAGCTTCCTCCCGGGTCAAAAATCAACATTTCGGAGCATCTAGAAGGTTGTGGGCTTGGTTTTGTCAGCCTTTGGGTTCAGCTGGGGCAAAACCCTAGGGTTTTGGGACTGTTTTGGGGTCCGGGGGTGTGGGGCGAGAGGCTGGGGTGGGTTGACTGGGGCATGGGTGGAGGGGAAAGGTTTGGACGACAGGTGGTTTTTAGCCAGTGGGGGTGGTCGGTTGGTGGTTTTTGGGCGGCGAATAGGTTGGGGTCTGGGCAGAGGGTGGGGGTAGGCCAGGGGGTTTGGGTGGTGGGGGGTAGACTAGGGTTTTGAATGGGTAGGATAGGGTTTTGGATTTTGGAGGAGATGAGTTGGGATAGAGCAGCAATTTGTTGTTGTTGCCTATCCAATCTTCGCATCATCTCTTGGTTGAACTCCTCTTGCTGTTGTTTGGACTTCTTAGGAGCCATTGATTCTAGCGTACGATTTGATAAAAACACACCGATACACCAAACACCAATGTTTGAGCGACACCTCGCTCTGATACCAATTTGACATAAACTACACGTCAATGGCCAAGAAAATAAACCAAACCCCAACTTTTAGAGAGAGAATCAAGATATTTCTTATATTTCAAAATGGAGAGTGTTCTCAAATGAGGAATACAAGGGGTAAAGCGGGGAAGTAGCTTATGCTCTTAAGCTGATATTCTAATTACAAAAATGCCCTTTATAGCCTTTACTACTTCTACCTCTAAATACTAAAGCAAAAAGAAACAATGACATAAAAATAAAATAAAATAAAAAAATAAAATAAAATGCAGTAAAACCCTAAAATAGGAACCCATTTCCATCACTGTCGTTTATCGGACCAAATAGTATTCTTTACCACTCTTTAGTTACTTACGACCAATTTATAAATGTTTGTAATCTTTTGATTTTGATTATCGAGATTCTATTAAATTATCTTGGTCACCCTTGATTTTCCCTTTTATGAATTTTAGAGGGGTTTTCATCCCCTCAGAGCCTCATCTAGATATATTGCCAAGTGTTATATCTTCATTCTCATCTATCTCATCTATTAATTTTTAATGTTTTTGCTATTACATTTCCAGGTTGCAAAATTTAAGGATCCCCGTGATGCTTGTGCTGCAATTGTTGCGGAATCTTATCGACTTTGGCTCCAGTATGAAACCCGTACAGATGATATTACAGTGATAGTTGTTCATGTTAATGGGTTAGCAGATGTAAGAAAGCTCGCTGATTCCCAATCTATGAAGCCTATTTCTTTCATTCTAATGGGACATGTTGACTTTCAAACCCCTCTTTTTCGAGTTCTTTCATTTTAATGGGACGTTTTGACTTTCAATCCCCACTCTTGTTTTGACTCTTTTCACCCACTCACCCTCGACATCCATCCTCTCACCACCACTTCTCTGGAAAATTGAGATACACACCAGAAGTGTTGCTAGATCTCTAAAAAGACCGTGAAAAGGTGACACTTTATGAGTTTTAGCGACTCTTTTGGGAGTTACTCTTAGTTTTTTTAAAATTAGGGTGGTGGGGTGAGGTGGGGGAGGTAGGGGGAGTGCAAGAGTCAGGATAAAAGGGGTGGTGGTGAAAGTAAATAATACCGCATTTTAAACTTATATTTTATTTGTGTTTCATATTCCTTCTTCCTTTTTCTTTCTTGAATCAGCCAATTTACTAATGTCCGTCTTCTATGCCAGACTGGTGTTGGTCAATCAGCAAGTTCTGGCGCTGTTTTAAGACCTCCTATACCTCAAGTTTTAGAGGTCTCGGGGTCAGAGTCTCCTTTGACCACGAGCTTGAATTCTCGGAACCAACCGGTAAGGCAGGATATATCGCGGGCCCGACTCCGTGCCATAGAGAGTTCTCTAGAGAATGGGAACGTATGGGTTCCCTCTTCACCAGCCCACAGAAAAACCTGGGAAGAAGAGGTAAGCCATAATTTCTTCAATTATTGCCTTTTCCTTAAGCACGACTATGTTAAAGGAAAATAAATCTTGGGGCCTGTTTGCTTCACAATGAAATAATCTCACCAATGTGAAAGTAAATTGGTGAAAAGTATTTTCACCTATTTGAAGTTCAGATAAATGTTTGATAAAATTGTGAACAGGTGCACACTCCATAATTTCGTGATTTGGATATATATATATATATTTAGAGTTAAAAAAATTTAGGCTCCGTTCCGTTAGGTTCACAATGAAATATTTTTAATCTGTGTAAAAAATATTTTAAAATATTCAGGGTTAAATTTTGTTCAGTGTCTTTATCGGAATCACATAATTATAGTGTGTACCCTGTCTTCACTTATTAATGATTTCATAAACAGACATCTGAAGTTAAAAAAGGTGAGTACTTTCGCAATTTTATTTTTTAATTAAGGGAAAATATTTCATTTCTGAACAAACAAGGCCTTACTAGTGATTCCTCACTATTGTAACTTTATGGTCAGTTGGTAAATTTATACCCATCTATTACAGGCACACATTGAGCGGGCCTTGCATGACCATTTTCTTTTTAGAAAGCTTACTGATTCTCAGTGTCATGTTTTGTTGGATTGCATGCAAAGAATTGAGGTTCAACCAGGGGATGTCGTGGTGGAGCAGGTAACTTTGTTTATCTTTATCTTTTTCTTTATTTAGAAGGATTCTTTGGCTGTTGTGCATAATTTGCAATTCGAGGAAAACTTTTCTTTTTACTTTGCTCGATGACTATATATTTGGACTTAATATCCGATCTGGCAAGGACCACTCCTAATTACTAAGATGTTAGTGTTTACTCCATATTGGAAGTAAATAAAGTTATTTTTTTAGGCAAAATTTTAATTATAAGCATGTGTAACACAGATAATTTAATGGGCATTTAGTTTTAGGTACTTAGTCCCCCTGTTGTTTTGTAAATATCTTCGCCCCCTGTAAAATATCTTCGCTTGTTAAAGAATAAAATATCTTCACGGTCTGTTAAATATCTTCTTACGCCTTTAAAATATCTTCGATTATTGAAGAATACAATATTTTTTCTGATTGTAAAATATTAGTGTGGGTTGTAAACAGTAAAGTGCAAAAAACATGGGTTTTCACTAAAACATCTGCACATAGAGGACCTAGATCTAAGCGCCCCTACTTTTTACAATTTGAGGTATCAATTTACAACCATGTAGACCCATGTGGCTCTGGAGTTTTTATTCAGAAGTTCTCTTGTTGAAAACAATTTCTTATTAAGTGACAACTGCAGAATGTAATGAATATCATATCTTGCAGGGTGGGGAAGGTGACTGTTTTTATGTTGTTGGGAGTGGAGAATTTGAGGTCTTGGCAACACAGGTTATCATATATATTGTTTGATTAGTTTGTTAATTTGTACTAATTAAAGTAATTAATTCAGCTACTTTCCCATAGTTCCCTATGTCAAAATAGTGTTCATTATTTAACTTATTTCCAATAGATACTTTTGAAGTTTCATCGATATATATATATATATACTAGGGTATGCCCGTGCCTGAAGGCACGGCGAACATTTTCAAAGTACGTAATTGTAAAACGAAAAAATTTCGTTCCCTCAAGAAAATGAAGTGTTAAGTCATATATAATGTAAGTTCTACAGTTTTATATATAATACATAGTGTTACACAATTTACAAAATTTGGAGAGCTTCCTTTGTTTATAAACTACCCACATCTTTGATAGGGTCATACGTCCTATTTAGTTCGCAACAGATAAATAATTTCCGAAATAACCTATGATACGAACCTATTAGTTCAAAAAAATTTGCATACATACATGCACACGCCGTGTTTATATACTCATAAACACGCGTGTCAATAATTTAAGTCAAAAAGGTTTTTCACCCGTGTCTATTTAAGAAAATTTGGCCAGAGCATCTTTTGGTTATACGACTATCCACCCTGGTTAGGAAATTAAAAAAAAATCCAACAACAATAATGCAAATATTCCTTTTTTAACCTCGTCGTCAATTTAACGCAATTTGTGAAAATATCATGAATATATCAATAAATCACCAAGAATTATAATGACAAAGTGAAGAACAAAAGTGTCTATGTGGACATTTATTAAACTATCTGGGCATGTATAACTATCCGAACAAAAGTGTTTTTCTGGACGTGTATAAGCATCGACAAAGTGAAGAAGAAAAGAGTACATCGTTGCATCATGTTCGAAAAAATAATCAAAATTAAATATCAAATACTGTTCTGAGATAACTATCTGAAAGTGAGATAAAAGTTGAATATCCGAACAGTGATAACTATCTGAACAAATAAAGATCTTAAAACACATTAATTATATTGTGTGACAAATGGCCAAATGACACAAACTACGCTCAATTTTTTTCCCTTCCCAATTACTGGAGAATCTTGCGAACTCAAAAGTCAACTCAAGTCAACCTATTGTGGGTGTCCAAGAAAACGAATTTTGAGTAGCCAATCTGAACCAAAGCTTTCAATTTTTGGAACATGTGTAGAACCTTATTAATTTTCAGTAGCCAGTGTAATTGAACTTGTGCGCACCAGCAACGGCTACATCGCATTCTCCTCCAAGATGTTTGGAATCAGCCCACTCACATTGATTCTAGCATTGATCTCATCTTGGGCATGACTATTGCGAACACATAAACTCTCCATCCCCTGCACCTTAAAATAAACACAAACTAATAAAATACTCAACTGAATAAACAAATAATATATACCCAAACACCTTCAATTTCTAGCCCTACAATACACTATAAATATTAAATGGAATATTCACCTTCAATTGCATTAATTTCGTTATGATGAACTTTTCAAACTCCTAGTCATTTAGATATTGTTATTTAACTGGGATAACTCACATGTATTATGTCCAAAGTGATGATGCCATATACCACTTTTAATGGTAAAGAAGATGTCTTATATCCTCGTAAATCTGAGTTGGGGAAACAAATTAGAATAATTTCATGTAGCATTCGTGGCCTACGTAACTTAATACATGCAATTAATAAATGAAAAATGATGATATCATCTGCCCAAATAAAACAACGTATCGACGCTTTTAATTTGAAAGAGAAAGAATACCTGGCTGAAGTAAACCACGAAGATGAGCCCCCAACATATTAGCAAAATAGAGGTAACACGTAATCTTAAGAACTATTGTCCTTACACACTGCATGATGTCAACAACAGTCCATGATGTCAAATATAACAACAACTATCATTTTATGTAAAACCGTATTAAATCTGTATTAAAACCAAATATAACAACACTGATTGTTTGACATCATGCAGTGTGTAATATTGAAACTAAAACCAAATTGAAACAACAATCCATCATGGTTTTATATGTCTCCTGCATTTTGTAATTGAAAATAAAACCATATTAATAAATAGATCAACAAATGATGAAAATATATAAAGAAAAAGAAAAATAACTTTCATTTGAAACAAAAACCTCTTTTCGAATGAGGATATAGAGGTGGAAGAACGATGGTGGAGTAGAAAAGGAAATCGGTCGTTGTACATACATTGAGCCTATGTCATTTTCTCGATATAAAAAAATTCCATTCCAAGTATATATATGTGCATTCTAAGTATATAGTTATGTAGACCTGATAGCTGAATTGTTGTCCTTTTAGAAGACTGTTTTTTTAGAACACTGTTCTTTTTAGAACATTCCGAGTATATATCTGCCTAAGTCATTTAAGAACACTGTTTGTTTTAACAAAAACACTCATGTGAAAGATTTCACATACTGAGGATGATGAGAGGTTTACAATTGGGGGAAAACCGGATCGATGAAACTTTTATCAAAATTTCAGACTAATTAATAACACCAATTACTAATTTCAGATTAAATATAACTGAGATTCACAAATAATAACTGAGATTCAGAATTAATAACACCTATTCATAATTTTTACCCCTATTTACAATTAAAAATAACACATGAGGAAGGAAGAATCCCCATACCTGCTGTTGTCGTTGTGAGAGAAGTGGAGTGGCAGCGGCGCAAGGGCTGCGAGCATGCAGTAGCGGCGACGCAAGGGTGGAGAGGCAGCGAGCGACGCAAGAGGAATGGATTAAGAGTAGCAGCAAGTGTTTTTTGGATTATAAGTTTAAAGGGGTGAGTGGTTCGGTTGGCTTGTTTAGTAAGAGCATGTGTTTTTTTATAAAAAAAATTATAAAAAATTATCCTCATGTTTGTAAAATATAAATAGTAACCTTTAAGCATGGTGCATGGGGCCAGCTAGCCAGAGCTTAGCCAGATAGTCGCGAGAAGTGCTGAGCCGGTGAGCTTGTTCCATGAGCCAGATGGTGGCTTCAGCTTTGCAGGGGTGAACAATAGTATCCAAAGGTCTGTCGTCCCACTGCCTTAGTCGAACATTGGTTAGGTAATGAAGGGGTTGCCCATATAACTGCTTCATTGACTTGGCTAACTCTATCCATGAGGTAAACGGGATGACAGAAATTCGTTGAGATGGTATCCAGATCTATTTCATGTACTCTTGATACATCTGCGCCCGTCGGATTACCAATCCATCAGATGTGAGATTATTGTTAAACTTCATGCTAAGTAAAACTTCATTATCTGCTTCAGATATAGATTTTGATGATATATCCACCTGCTCAATAAACGACATTGTCCTCTTCATTGTCTATAAGAATGCAACCTGTAATTGATGGTTGTGAGATTAAGGTGTAATATTGATGGTTGTGAGATTGTGAGCAGGGACAAAGAAACATAAATAGTGACTGATCAAGAACCTTTAAAATCCCAATACAATATTTCTATGGTAACTCCCACAATCCCAAAACAATATTGAATGAACCTTTAAAATCTCTAGCAACGTAAATCATTACCCAAATCTAAGAGAGAAGGAAATTAGAAACAACATTGTATATAGGTAAGAGGACTGTAATTGCGATTAAAACTAATGGGCACCCAAACAGACGATTAGTATTTCCAGTGCAACAAAAATCAAAGAAATGAACTTAAATAATAAAACAGGGTAAAAAGATATACCACGACAAATATTATACCGAATTTAAAAAATCCTGCCAGATATGTAAGAAAAAAATAATAAAAACACCAAAGAATAATAAACATCTTGAAATATCCAAAAAAAGGCACAAAATGTTTGGAAAAATGCTCAACACAAAGCTTCTCTCGCCCCTTGGCCCTGAAGAAATTCAGCGAAAGGCATTAATTTAGGGAAATAACTCAGTATATTTATACATCACTACTCATTATATAAATTGAGAATTCCTCATCCTGCATATTCCCAATATCAATACCATTTCGAAATCGCCTCAAATTATGTATTAAATACAGTCTTTTGAACTCCACAAGACTCCACAAAAACACAGTCGGTTACATTGCATTTTGAAGGTGCTTGGTTAGTTCAGGCACATATGAATAGACATAAATAAAACCTAATGTAGCATGCATGATATATAAGTAGGAACTAAAAGATGTAAGTAAGAAGTTGGAACTAATATGTGTAAGTTGGAGCACTCGTACATCAGCATCGAATAATTGCTTGTGGGACAAAAATGGGGAAAGTGGGGATGGTGATCCGGTCTTTGGGAGGTTCTCTATTAATGTCTGCTGCATCTGTTGCTGTTAGACTAAGAGGAGTGTGATTGCACACAGCTATCGTACAACTCTTCCCCAAGGGATTGTATCATTTGTCTTTGCTAGGGAATATGGGTTGCATCCTGATATACTCAATACCTGTAACCCTCTTCTATTACATATTGCTAGGGCTATGAAGAATATTTGGGCATCCAAAGTAATGTATGTCTTCATAATATGGCTCATACGGATCATCCTCGGTCCCATGATGTTGGATCCATCCATCAATTGACATGTCAGGTTTTCTAATCACATAGAAACACACTGAAAAAATTAACCTTGATGGATCAATACCACCACCCCTGTTTTTCCAGTTGTTAGTTTACCACCATATGCTCATGTTTTCTAAAAAAATATTATATATTACATTATAACCATTGTTTTCCTCTTCGCAATTGAAATAATACATGAAATAAAACATGATTTCTAACAAAATATTATATATTACATTATAACAAAAAACACTTTCAGGGTTCATAATGATAGGTGTTACCGAAAAAATTAGAGGTAGAATACCTTAAATGATAAATAATGAACCATGAAAATGCATCAACATGAACGCTAAACCAACAATAACTAATCAACATGAACACTAAACGAATCAAAGGGAGATACTTAGCTTTTGAGTGTTTGATTTTTCCAAAAAAAAAAACTTTTATGCAGAGCACCAACTGAACTTAAAAATTGTAAAGAAACAGTATATATATTTAAGTGTAAGTTGAAAATATGAGGTAGAAATAATGTTGTGCACTTTGAATGGTACTCGTGCACTCCAAGAATCATGCTCACAAAAATGTGTATATAAGGATATAAACAACAATTATAATACTCCAATTTACATTCAATTATTGTAGAAATAAAAAACATCTTAGTTGCCTCAATAGGTAATTAAATGCAAGAGTAAATTTACCACCCCGTTTTGATGGATGTGTTTATGAGGTAGTAGCATATGCCCCTGCGAAGAATTCGACATAATGTAAAGAATTGTATAGTTTATACATCGGATGACTGAACTAAATCAAGTTAATAATATGGGTGTATACCTACTACTGAATGACATGAACTAAATTAAGTTAATAATAATGAAAACATTTTCATTCACGTATTACCATACTTATACTTAATACATTATAAGTTCAAGATCTGAAGTTACATAGGTAGGGCATTCATAAGCTTTTGTTGACTTGAATTATTATCAACCCCAAGCACATGATACACGGTATGGTTGGAAAACATGAAAACTTACCAGGTCTCGGACTACTTAAGATCTCTATTTCCTTCACTAAAATAACCTGCAAAAATTAACAAATTTAATTCAATACACACATGTAACACTAAAAAATTAAGTCATCCTAAATTGACATTAACACAAATTAATTAAGATTATCATAAAAAATGACTAAACAGTAAAAAATGAACTAACATTTGAGTTCACTCACAAATGTATGAAGGAGATACGTATCAAACATCTAACTTCAAAAGTAGAGAAAAATATATGTAACTCAGACCACCATACCTTCCATATATGTAACAACTCCAAACATTAAATCATCCACCATATCACCATCCACACAACTAAACATCAATAAATATCCCCTGATACAAAATCGAAGAACAAATCCATTTCAAACCCTTTAAATCATAAAAACCCAACACCTAAGATCCAGAAATCGAGTGAGAGAGAAAACAAAAATACCTTTACCATGGATTTGCTGACAGCAGTGGAGAAATGTAAACAAAATACCTCGATCCAAAAGATCTCAGATCTACAAAATGTAAAGGAAACACCAGTTTTTCATGCTTGGGGTGACGATGGTGGAGATGGGTAAGAAAGTTTGTTGGCCGTGTTTGTGATACTTAATATTGGAGCTATGGAGTCTGGAGGGAGTTCGTGAGTGTGGGGGACAAAGCGAGAGAGAGAAAGAGATGCTGATGAATGAGAAGAGGGAGGTGGATGGATTAGGGCTTGGGAGGTCAAATTGTTAAGTAGAAACTAATCCCAGATCTAACACATTCAGAAGCCCATCAGATGTGTGTGTAAAAACAATCGCATAAAAATATAGTTGGACAACATAAAAAAATCGCATGAAACCCTAACCCCTCAAAATCTGCGGCGGTGGTGGAGACGAAGTAAGGCAATCTCCAGAGGTAGACAAACTAAGGCGGGGGGGAGCTGAAATTTTGAGGCTTGTGCGTGTGAGGGTTATGGGGGTAACTGAATGAATGAGGGAACGGGACTAAAACACCCCTCTCCGAAAAGTGAAATGTGTAATTTACTATTTTAACCATATTTTTGAATTTTGAGTAAGAGGGGGAAAGGGAATGAAGTGTTAGAAAAGAGGGGGAAAGAAATTAATAAAGGGACAAAAAAGGAAAAGAAAATCTTTTAATCTCAACCCTCCATCTAGTGCCTTGTTGGCTTTAATCCTCACCATGAAGTATGTCCCCAACTTATGAATAGTAAAAACACCATCCTACTTTATTATATATATATATATATATATATATATATATATATATATATATATATATATATACTTTAGTTGAGATGTCCAAACTTATACTTGGTAAACTTTTCCGGCTGGATGTTAACCATGTATTATAATTACAGGAAGAGACAAATGGAGAGGTGCCTAGGGTTTTACATCGGTATACAGCTGAAAAATTATCATCCTTTGGAGAATTGGCGTTAATGTGAGATATTTATTTCTACTTGTTGATTCTCCTACGTCTGATTAAATATTCAGTGTCTTCTAAATTTTTAGATGCAGTAAAATTAGTTTTACCTTGTAACTTTTCAAAAGTCTGGTTTCATGTTTTCTTCATGGAAACATAAATTCAAATTCCAGAAATACTGGAGATACATTTTGAAAATGCTTTCTGGTTAAATATTATGTAGTGATCTGTAACTGCATCAGTTTGGCAATTATGTTAAAATAATCACCATGTTTCTGGAAACCTGATGAATTTCTCTGACAATGTGGCCTCGTTTGGTTCACAGGATAGAATAAATCCCACCCAAGTAAAGCATGAAATGGTGAAATGTATTCACATATTCGAAGTTAAATTATGTTTACTATTTTGTCCGAAATACATTATTATAACATTTACACTTATTTACAATTTTATACGGACAAGAATTGATATTCCAAATATGTGAAAACATTTTCCACATTTTACTTTTCACCTAAGTAAATAATATATCACTCTGCAAAGGGGTCCTATATTTTGCCTGTTTGACATTTCTACTTGTTCAAAATTGATGTCAACTCGTATACCTATTTTTCATGGTTTTCTTTGGTATATATTGAACAACAGGTACAATAAACCCCTACAAGCTTCTGTTCATGCTGTGACAAGTGGAACTCTTTGGGCTTTGAAAAGAGAAGATTTTAGAGGAATTCTTATGTCAGAATTTTCAAATTTGTCATCATTGAAGCTGCTTCGGTCTGTAGATCTCCTCTCAAGGTTGACAATCTTACAGCTGAGTCACATAGCAGATTCTCTTTCTGAAGTATCCTTCTCTGATGGGCAGACAATAGTTCATCGGGTAAACGTTTTCTTCAAAAGCAAAAGCAAAAGCAAATAGAGTTGATGCTCTAATTATTAATATCTAATGAATAAATAATTATATTAAATTTATAATTTTTTGAGAGACCAACTTCATTCTATGTTGATAATTGAAAAATTTTAAAAAAGTAATATTTTTAGTTATTAGGATGCCAAATGATATTATAAATACATATATGTATATGTATATATATATATATATATATATATTGATATATGTATGAATACTTATAATTACTAAGTGGTGATACATCCAAAGTTAAAGGGATTGTTCATATCCAAACCTCAACTAAAAGGACATGAATTTGAAAAAAGTGAAGCCAATGATGATAAATTAACCATAAAAGTGATCATAGTGAAAGACTTGTTTTTTTAAATTTGCTTCATTATTTGGAAGAGAAAGCTTTAACAATTTTGATTTCATTGTTCACTTGTAAAGGCAACAAACAAAATTAAAGTATGAGCTATGTAAGAGCGTACGGAGATCAACGTTGATTATTTTATAAAGTTAATAGAACTTTGTACAATCCCAAGATTCAATTTACAATGTATTGTATTTTACAGGGATAAAAATATACTTGAAAAAATGTTGGTTGAAAAGTCATATGTATGAATTTTTTGTTGTTCTTAATGATTTATTTTTGACAGACTTAGTAATTCTATTAATATAGGCTAACCCTCATTATCAAACAAAGAATTTGGACCCTCTCATGAAGATACAAGCCCAAATGAACGGAAGTTATCGTCACGATGTTTCCCAAAGCTAACCCAACTAAGTAGCCATAACACCAGCGTTAAGGTGACAGTCATGACCGCGTCAATCAAAGGCTAGTATGACTAAGGCCCCCAATAGAGCTTAGATGAAAGCCCCGTCAGGAAGTCGAAGGGTACCTGAACTAGAAGGCTAAGATGCAAGGCTTCACCAGTTAAGTTGACCATTCTAGGAAAATGAGAGATGAGGCACTAATAGGAAACCTTACTCTGGTCACCGACGGGTGCCAAAGGACACCATTAGATAAAATCATGCAACCGTACAGTCAAACAACCTGCAATCATTCCAGACTCTTCATCAGCTTGATGGTTTTGCTCCCCACGGCCTTGCACCTCTATGATGGCCACATGGCATTACGGTAGCTTCTTCCTTTTTAATCCTTCGCGTTGAAATATAAATTCATGTCCTTCTTGGCCCCAACCGTTGACAACAAGGGTATCCCACAGAAATGCGTCAAAAAATTTATGAAACACCTGGCAGCATATACCAGAACGGTAGAAACTTGCGGCTCAAGGAGCTCATGAAGTTGCTGACTGACAAAGATGCACCTGGTAAGGCACGTTGGCTGCAGGATCACTACGTTTGTACACAGATTCCAAGATAGATCTCTGGAAAGTTACGAGGCTGAACCACAACTCATTAAACTACGTATTGAAGGCATACTGCCGCAGTACCGAGTTTATCCCATCAATAAAAATTTGGCTCTTTCAAACAATTTGCGGATGTCACTAGAATCATACGCAGTGTATTCGAGGCGCTAAACCCTCCGTCTGTATTGAAACACGTCGTGCGTGAGCCCCTAGTGGTAGTTGCCAACACCCTTCCAATCTGTATATCTTTTGGTTATCTCATTTATTACCTGACATCTCTCCTTGGAAGTGGGTTACTCCTCACTCTCATTACAAGAAAAACTCAGTTCATATGTATATCTATCAATACCCCCCAAACTTACTACCATCTTAAAATTAATAAGTAATAATCTTTAGGTCATCTGATGATTATTAATTGTTAGTGTTGAGTGTATCACACTTATTTCATTTCTCACATCTCCTTGATGCTTGTGTGCAGGATGAGGGTCTGCTGGGATTGTATATGATCCAAAAGGGTCAAGTGAGAATTGCATTTGATGCAGAATCAGTAAGAAGTCAAAATGCCTCGAGTCTTGTGTCTGGTTATCAAAAGCAGGATGCTAATAATGAAGACCTCCTAGTGGAGAAGGCTGAGGGAAGCTATTTTGGAGAATGGACTCTTCTTGGTGAACACATTGACTCTTTGAATGTCACTGCTGTGGGCAATGTGGTATGTGCTGTTTTAACGAAGGAAAAGTTCGAATCAGTTGTTGGCCCGTTGCCAAAGATTTCACAGGACGACTACAAGTAGGTCGTGATCTTGTATATGGGATATCCTTGCTCATTATATAGTAATATCCATTAAATTTAGGTGAAGTGTAAAAAAGGAAAAGGAAAAACCCTGAGCTGTGCCTTTTTTGTTTTGCAAGGAACTCCCCTGAACTATTTTTTTTTTGCCATAGGAAAAAACACGAGCGATGCATTTACTGCAAAACCCACAACTGTGTCACTAAAAGACGTCGCTAAGAAGTCCAGTAGTAGAGAGTATTTGAAAGAAAATTCAAATTTATGTTTTTTTAATAGTTTAGAGGTTTCTTGTAAAAACTACATGTTTGCATATTCCGCCTTAAATTTTGAGGAAAAAATTAATACTCGACAGATATTCTTCTTAATTTGTTTTTACTTTATTGTTTAATATCTTTGACCAAGAGTGTCTCATATGCCTGATTCCTACTGATTAACATTGTCTAGGTCAAGAGATTATTCTACGGGGATATCGAAGGAATCTGTTCAAAGTATTGATCCTTCAACCCTTACAAACGTTCAGCTCTCTGAATTGGTAGGGCATACTGCCTCCTGTTGAATTTATATTTCCATGACCTTATTCTGGAAAGAAATGAAAATTCTGAATATGTTTACTGGCAATTTTGTGTAGGAGTGGAGAACATGCTTGTACTCCACCGATTGCAGTGAGATTGGGCTTGTAATTTTAAAAGATTCAGGTTGGTGTCTTTGTTATATATTTTGATAGTTTATATTCTCAGGGGTAAAATAGGATTCATGTATCTTACCCCAAATAATTGAAAAAATGCTTTGTTGAGTTGAGTATATTCTTAAGGATAAATACAGGAAACCCTCTAAACTGTGAAAAAGTTGCAAATACCCTTATGTGTTACACATAGGGGGAAAAGTTGCAAAAGTACATATTGAACTATCTTTTTCCAAATTAATCATTTCAAAAATAAATTTCTGTTTACTACTCGTGATATTTATATGGTTTCTTTTGCAATCTACCCTATTATCATGGTACTGACTTTTTTGACCTGCGAGTGATGCTTTTTTATTTATTTATTCCTGGTTGCTTACCTTGTTAAGATGATAATTTGTACTTGTGCCTTTTGCCATGCTCTGATATTGGAATGCAGGCTTACAATTTTCATCTTATGCACTGATGTAAATATTTTTTTCTATCAGAAAATTTGTTCAGCCTGAAAAGGTTCTCAAAGCAGAAGATCAAAAGGCTTGGAAAGGAATCACAGGTTTTGAAGGAGAAGAACCTTATGAAAAGTATCAGCCATTCAGCTTGTGTGCCACAGCTTCTATGCACTTGTGCTGATCAAACACACGCAGGCATACTTCTAAACACACGCATAGCTTGCCCTATTGCTTCAATACTTCACGGCCCACTCGATGAACCATCTGCACGCTTCTGTGCGGCCTCTGTTGTTACTGCCATGGAAGATTTACATAAGGTCCGACGTGTGCAAATTGGAATCCAATATTGTTAGGCACACAAAAAGTTGCTCACAAAATGATGTGGCAATTCGTCATTTTGTGAACATCTGTGTATCACTTTTGTGTCCTTCACATTACACATTGGACTCAACTTCCTGCACCTACGATGATTTCATGTTCATTCCATTCCCATTTTATGATTTTCAGGAGGGGGTTCTTTACAGAGGCGTGTCTCCGGATGTTCTGATGTTTGATCAGACAGGACATTTACAGGTTGGTGTTGTAATATTTTTTCCTTTTTTGGGTAAAATGCAATATAGAACTGAACATAAATTTTGGGGTCATTTGCATTGTCCCCCTTGATGTTTAATTTTCGCAATTCAAATGCTGAAATACATGAAGCGAAGACTTTTACCTTGTTCCTTGATTTCAGAGATGTAGCGTACTATGGAATTAGATGAAATGATGAATTTCTTTACTTATTCCAATGTATGAATTGTGAAAATTGATGCATTAACGGGGACATTATAAATGATACGAAAAATAAGATATATTTTGCAATAAACCCTTTTTCTTTGTGATGCATTTGGTTTGTTAATAGTTATATGAATTTTATTGGCCTTTTCTTTTTTTTTTTTTTTTCTCACCGATAAATAACATCAACTTGATTAAGTGTTATGATCAATAATAATGTATCTCCTTGCCCCATTGTAGCTACTTGACTTCAGATTTGGGAAGAAGTTATCTGGTGAGAGAACATTTACAATATGTGGGATGGCTGACTCATTAGCTCCAGAAATAGTCCAAGGGAAAGGCCATGGTCTTGCCGCTGACTGGTAATGCCACCTGTATTCAGCTCCTTTTTCATTCAATGAAAAAGATAGTACTTGGTTTTGTATTCCGTTACACAAATGTGAATTGGTAGGGAAAAACTCACATTTTGGTCCCATTTGGTACGGGGTGAAAAGTATGTTAACCGATTCAGAGTTACAATTTTTGTTAATATAAATTTTAATCAAGTGTTCATGCTCTAATAATGTGGTTTTGACACACAAATGTTAATATGAATTGGGTAAAAGTATTTTTCACTATTTCACTATTCACCTAGTTGAAACTTATTTCACCCTGAACCAAGTGGAGGCTTTATGATTCTCTTTTTTTTTTTTTTTACTTTAATACATTACTAATTTTCGAATTTAGACTTTAATACAACTTCATCAGTTTATTAGACTTTAGTACATTTTTCGTCCCTAAATGACATTTTTCATCGCTAAATGTCACCAAAGATCACTTTTAGTGACGAATTTTTCAGATTTAGCAACAGAAAATATACTAAAATCTAATAAACTGATTAAGTGGTATTAAAGTCTTAAATAAAAAAATAGTAACGTATTAAAGTTAAAAAAAAAAAAACTTCTTTTTTAGTGAGGATGTAAACAAAAGGGGGGCAAATAGGACAGAAGCACTTCACACGAGAGAGCACAAGAAAGTCAACGAAGCATAGGCTACAAATTTATTCATAATCATTGTTAATTCTTACAAAAAATAGCTAGTTAATTGTCGAATTTTTAATTGCAATGATGTGATTATATGCTGCATTGGTTTGTAACATTCATGTGATGTAGTATTACTAGAATGATGCAGACATATGGATTAAATATTACAAAATCAATTTTGATATTACAGACGTGACGCTACATTAAAATTTATAGGAAATGTCATATTTCCCCTTGGCTCCTATAGATTTTCAAAAAAAAAAAAACTTCTAAAACATTTAAAACTATCCACAATATTGTGATTTTCCTACAAGTGGTCCTCGCTAGAGGCACTTCAACATTGTTTTACAAGGTGTTTTTGTTTGGTAAAAACATGTTGCAAAAGGATCAATATGCCATTAGCCCTAAAATTTTCGAAGTATTTCAATTCTCTTTTAATGGATAAAAACTGTTAAAGTTGGCAACCCATTTACATGCAATGTGAACACAATTGTTGATGTGTGAAGAAAAAGGTTTACTTGGTGTACAAGTTTAATTAGTGTCCAAATTTCCAATGGGCATTAAAGGTCCATTTGGATGCACAGAATTGGAATTGAATAGGAATTCTAATTCTTTAGATTTCGAATTCAATGAATTCCAATTCCATAGTTTTATAATTCGATTGTTTGGTTCAAGTATGAAATTCTTTTGAAATTCTAGTAGAATTCCAAATCCCTTATTTGGTTAAAGTATAGAATTCTTTTGAAATTCTAGTAGTTTTGTGAAATATAAACAATTAAAAAATAATACTTTAAAAAAAATTCTAATTTAAAAAACGGAGTCAAATCTCATCGCATGTTAACAAGAATTAATAATTGAAGTAGCATTGGTAAAATAAGATTGATAGAAGGTCATCTAAATTTAATAGTTTGTAAAACTAGAACTAGTTTTTGGGCACCATCACCATAATGAAAATTGTCTACCCAATAACAAAACAAGTCAATACATATTAGAAGGATAAATACTCATAATCATCACGCCCCAAGATGCATCAGTAAGTATCCATCGCCTCTTAAGCTCATCAGTAAAACCGGAGAAAGTATTAAATTTCCTTTGGTCATTCATCAAAAGATCAACTGCTTTTAAGACTTTTGTTTCATCCAAGTCTTGAATCTTTGAAACCTCATCCAATACCATTTGAGTTGTTGCCTTGGAAGGTTCAAAAATTAAGAAGCGATTAAGGTACTTAGCAGCGCTCTAAGACATTCGAAAGTGCTTCGGAATCGGAATGTTTTCTCTTCGCCGTGCGAGAAATAGATGATGATGCATTGGACTTCCCTTCTTCATTTCGGCCTCCAGATGTATGTGTGGCATTGTCTTCAAGGGTTCTCTCATCCATCCTAAATGTATCTTCTAAGTTATTTGACTCTTCATTATTTGTCATCTCCATCGCATCTTTCAATGTCGTTCGAGCACCCTCCCCATTGGCACAATCTTGAGCAAAAATAACACAAACTATCCCAATCGTCGATTCTTATTTTCCTTCGATATGGGACAACTATAAGATGAGCTTGAAAATGAATTCAATTTCAAATATTAAAATTCAAAAACATTTAATTAAAAGAACCACAACATAGACTACGAATCCAAGTATATGAGTATATTAAAATAAGAAATTCTTACTTGCAAATATGCGTTCCACACTCTTTCTTCATCATCAACTCTGCCCTTATCATAGTTCTAAGAGAATAACATTTGACTTATAACATCATAGTGTTTCTCCCAAGTCTTAAGGTGTGATTGGATATTTTGCTTTGTCACCGAAATTTGATGTTCATCCCTTGAAGAATTTATGGCACTAGTCCATGCCATAGGTTTCCAAGCAAATTTTTCATCCAATCTATTCCCTTGATTCACTTGATCTATAAAGCAAGTGCATAATATTTTATCCCTTTCCCCTTCTTACTCCTTTCTCCAACTTGAGGGTCAAAATTACTTTACAACAATTAAATTTAAAATAAATAAACAAATAGTTCCAAAGTTCATTTAAATTGATATATAATCACATAAACCATACACATTAATCAAGTAATCTAAAATCATACACATTAATCAAGTAAT